>CM024965.1:8187500-10885000 GCA_014282245.1 Rhododendron simsii
AAGTGTCGGACTGCTGTTTGAGCTGTTGCTTGGCTTGCTGTTGGGACCAGTAAGCATGGGCATCGAGGACACGGTCTAGCAACACCTGGGGCACGGGCTCACCCCTCCTTTGCTGTGGGGATATTCTTGCTGTGTGCACCAGTGTTTTCCATTTATCCTGCAATTTCACAGGTCACAAAAACCCAAATCGCATGAGCATTTCTACTGAAACAAAAAGGTATGTTTAAAACTGGAAAATAAGTAGCATCTCATACTGCCCTTTCGACTTCCGACCCACGACAAGATCCATCTGTTTGTATTTTAAACTAAGAGTAGAATTCAAGAGAATACACGAGACAGTTGCTACTCAGAATCAAAGACAATGGCATAAAGACCATAGAACCATTTCCGATAACGCAAGCCAACTAAAGTATGAGACTACGAGTATTTCAAAACTGTAAAAACTGTTGGAAACGATTGAACCTAAGGCTTCAAAATTTTGAAGGGATTGAGATTGAAAAACTACAGCATCAAAGGAGCAGTACAAGTCTTAGTAGCACGAAGCGGGAGCGGGAGCGGGAGCGGGAGTGGAAGCGCGGGAGCGGAGGCACCTAGAAGCTCCTAAGGTTGGGAGCGCCTAAGAAGCGTATATAGATTTCATATAAATACGTATATAAAGTATCTTTAAATACTTAACCATTGAAGGAAAAGTGATTACTTATGAGAATTTTCATGATCTTAAAGGGTACTTATAGGAAGTTAGATATTTTCAATTTGCCAAACTTCTTAAGTGATAAGATTTTCATATTTTTATTTCCACAATGGCATACCTCCCTTAAGAATAAGAGAATAGTTGCTTTAACCACCCAATAAGCTCCCATGTTAGTTGGGAGCGAGCTCCCGTCTCAAGGGGAGCGAGCTCCCGTCAAGCTCCCATCTTGGGAGCGCCGATTCGCGCTCCCGTCTTGGGAGCGCACACATTTTAGAAGAATCCTGCTACTAAGGTACAAGTAATCACTAGTCCAGTCAAAATGGAGAAAAATCCGGAACATATGCGCAGGAAAATAAAATGTCGATCACTTACCTTCAAATCCACATAAGTTCGATGCTTTGCATTATCAAAAGCTCGCAGTTTAACATCGCGCCATCTGCAGATGTAAACCAACTACGGGTAAGAGAAGAACAGAAGAATTGAAAATATGCTCCTCCAGGACCGCATTCGAGATAAACAAGGGCAGACCCTTGTGTAGTTCTTGAATCAAGTTTTTGCTAAACATACCTTCCAGTTCCAAGCTTCTCAACAGCATGAACCAGCGCTTCCACTTCAGAAACAGAGAAAGGTCGACGAATTCGGCGCTGCACAGCCTCAGATCGCTTGGATTTCCTCATGGGTACAACAGCCAATGCCTCCGCACCCATTTCTGGAATCACGACCAATGCTCTGGAGTCCATTGGGCTTTTATCTGACAGGTCAGGAGGAGAGGGTGCCGAGTCATGATCGCTTTCAACAAAGCTGCCCACACTTGTCAAAGGAGGATCTGCTAAGGCATCAGCAGCGCTCTGTTCAACTATGTTATGAACTACACTAGGTGCAGGCGGGTACCTGGAGACAGCATTACATACACGATCAGCTCAGAGAACGATGGCTTAAAATGGGAACTTAGTTCCAAATAAGAATCCAGACTAATTATAACAAGGCATTGGCATAGTTGTGTAAAGCTTTGTACGCTCAGATTACCCTCCACAAAGTGAGGGCAAATCAAGGAAGTAAAATATATACATTATGCTTCAAGAGATGAAGAGAAAGGACAAGTTTGACAACATTTAATTTTTCAACTTCTCACATACCCTAAATTAAACTGGGGGAAATACAAAAAGTTGGCCAGATCAACATTACAGGAGGATGGAAAATATGTATCATTATCATTTAGAAGACCCTCCTCTAAACAATTGTAAAGCTAAGAAACGTCAAAACAGTAAACGAGGCCAAGTTCTGGAGCTAGCAACAAATGGAGAATCGGCTTTTCTAATTTACCTAGTTAGTGGCTGAGGTGCATTGCAGCTGAGTAGCAAGGGGTGATCTTCATTACACACAGGTGGGGGAGCTTGTGAAACAGTAGGCTCTAGGGAGAAACCAAGAGCATCAAGCTTGTTGTCGTGAGCTAATCCAGTCTGGAGTAGAGTTTTATTATCATCCCTAATCTTCTTTCCCTGAAGGAGGACACCCACTCGTAGTCCACCCCCCAGTATAGCATTCACCGCCTCCATAACACTTCTCTGCAAAATAAAGGCAAAATTGAGTTCAGTTCCTTAGATGATATCATGCATAACACAAAAGTAAATTGGCCTTTTCATGCAAATCATGGTTATCTCAACGTGCTTATTGTATTTTCATCCATAATACGCCACTTTCAACAAAAAATACTAGCTACAATGACTTGGTTAAAAGTTCTTGCCATATTTAAACTAGAACCTTATGCAACGAGGTATCTACATCCACTACAATGTTGCATTGAGGTAACTGGGAAGATACTTCTATGAAAACAGTTTAGATAATACTGTTTGCATATGGCATACCTTTAGAGAACCAACAGTTGCAGTTTCTGGAATCTCAATAAAAAGCTCTGGAACCTTAAAAGACCTGATTCTAAGCTTCACTGAATAAAAGTCAAGACATCTTCACGTAAGAACCTCTTCGAATGACATATACCAATCAAGTCAAAAGAATACAGATGAATTACTCTCAATCAGAATATTTCATACCATGTGAATCTCGGGACTGGAAGGGTGTGTGTCGGCTTGCTACACCAGATGTTGTCCCAAAGGCTGCATGAAGAGTAGAGATTATATAGTGGAAAAAGATATTCCAATCACGACTGAAACAACGAAATACCAAAATAGAAGAAATGAAAGGATGGAAATAAACCTCCATGCAGTGTTGCACCGGAACCAGAAGCATCACAACTAAACCCTTTCCTTGGCGAACTAGATATGCCCTCACTAGTTATCCCTCCATCAGAATTCGATAATGAGCGACCATCATACAGTATCCTTTTCTTCAATGGATAATCCCTCAGAGACCTTTTACGTTTGTAACAATTCTTCCTATTGTGGTAGCCAGGCTTTGTTTCTAGATTGGAAACAGACTAACATTATTCAACTAATAATAAAGAGTCACGGAAATAGAACTATGATTCTTCGCAATTAAATTGAAGGGGACCATGAAATAGCTAAAAAAATAAGCAAACAACTCACCAGAAGTAAAATATTCCCCATCCTTCAATTTTGGAGCCGCCTTCCAAAATTTGGATGCCAATATCTTCCTTATTCTACGGTCACCAATGCGTGGTGATGGCCTGAAGGCCGTTTTAGTGGTGCTGGGTTGAGTGCACCCAGAAGAGTTTTCGTCATCATCTCTAACAGCTATATTTACAACATCCCGACATGCAGGGAAAGAAACATGACCAGTGCCTAGAGGCACTTTCACACTGTTCTCTTGACTAATTAGAGCAGGAGGTTTCCTGTATCTAACCGCCAGCTCGTCCAAAGTGCATATATATGCCTTGGTAACATTTGATGCATTTCGTGCCCTTAGTGGCTCCACTTTGCTGCTCCCATGTTGAATCTTGCTTTCGTCATTAACCAACTTTTCAGCACAACCAATCTTTTCTGAGCAATCGGAAGAAGTAATTACAGATGCAAGTACAGAACAATCATCAATATGAGCAACAGGAAATTCCTTTGTACTAAAATGTAGATCAGGAGCTCCGGAGACAAGGTTAGAAGGTTCCACTTTCGAAGCACTATCGTCATCCAGCTGCTCATTCTTAATCGAATCTTTTGCAACTGCACAGGGTTCTTTTCCAGTTAATGTATTACTAGAACTAGGAGAAACTTGTCCCTCCAACAACTTGCCAGCTACAGTAGCCAATAAGTCAAACGCACACATTTGATTGTCATCAACTTTCTTCCTAATCGAGCCCCTCTAAAAATAAAAATAAAAAGCACAAGGAGTTAACATAAGAGATTTTTTTTTGAAGAGCAATATAAAGATTAAAAACACACAGAAGGAAATTAAAGTCGAGGGTATTTACCCTAGGTGATCTGGTAGCTCGAGGTGTGGGGGGCACCTGATAGCCATTAAAACCATATCCTAACCTGTTCTGCAACACCATATCGCGGAGAACATACCATAAACTCAAATGCCAAACTCTAGCATTCTCAAATTCTAAGAGAAGCTCATGCACATTAACACAACATGACCAAGCGCGGACTCTGTAATAACCAGAGACCCTGTCAAAAAATAATATACCAATGAGTGAAATTCTAGGGAAATAGAAAGATAAAAAACAATGCAGGTCGAGGCAGTGAGAAAAGACATAGTGACAATGCAAAACAAGAAATTAGATAATGCAGAGCGAAATAGGATTCACAAAAGACTTTACAGTTGAACAAACTATTCATGATAAAAAAGACCACAGCAAATTGAAAACCCAAAAAGTGGTTTGAAGACAGTGCACGGAATGCAAGGCAAAACAAACATGGGGATGACAATAAAAAAACAACATAAGCAACATTCATCATGTTCCCCACAGGGTCAACATATCAGCAAAGAAACGTGGTGAAGAATATGACTTCGCCACGTTTTGCTGAGTGATGGAGTTATGCCAAATACTTTTCTGCTACTAGATTAAAAAAAAACATCTATCGGATAGTAATGCCTCAGTCGAAGAAATCAAGTTCGAAGAGATCAATCCCAAAATTATATGGCCACTCCAAATGAAACTCGCAGAAAAAAATTCAACGTAGATACAAACTGAAAGTCTACTGACCATTTGAGTACAAGAAAACCCCAAAGTTTTCAAAAGCATTCTGATCATTAGTGTCTTAAGCGGAATTCAATTCCAACTGCAACCCTTATCAAATTTCATCTTTGTCCATTGTTTTCTCAACAATGAAAATAGCAAAATAAATCTGTAGAAACAAGCCAGTACTTATTTCAGAACTTCAATGGCTGCATGCCGCAATCCAGTTCCTAAAATTTTATAACCTCTAACTGTAATGACTATCTTCAAAATGGCACGAGGCTGATCGTTCTCTTCTCTATTCAAAATTCAAACCAGGCATCAAAAAATTGTAAAAACTGGTCTGCAAAGATTTTCGCACTGAATTCTATGAATCTGTCCTCTACAATCCTTGATTCCAAGACAAAACCCGTGAGAAGAAAATTACGGGTTTCTACGCAAAGGAAAAAAAAAGGAAGGGAAACAAAACAGACGAAAATAAAGATGTTGAAGGCTTCAAGGAGTTAAGGCTTGCTTGTCATTTGTGTTGCTTTTTTGAAGTGTGCTTTGAGCGTTATTGGATATCTGCTATGTGTTATTTACGTTTTTTAGATTTTCTCCTTTTCTTTTTTTTTCTTTTCCTCCTGGGGTATGCCCCTTGTAGGCTGTATATTCGGTTAACCTTTTTTCTATTTCAAGCTAAGTTACCCAAAAAAAAAAAAAACAGACGAAAAAACTATACAAAAACCCTCACAGAACCCTGACGGAGAGGACCCAAAAATAGCATTGAAAACAAGGGAGATAATCAGATAATTTTCCAAGGCACCCTAGAAAAAGAAGGTATAAAATGTTCCAAAAAACGCAAGAAGCAGATCAACAAGGGAAAACATGACATAACCTCTAAGATTTCAGAGGTCGAAGCATGAATCTCAGTCCTTTCTCTGATTTGCATGAAAAATCCCAATTTCGCCCCAATGATTTCTAACTCTCACACCAAACGCAGATCGAAACCATTTACCAAAATGCAAAACGATGGCAAATGCAAGGATCAATTGCGATGTATGAATTCAGCTCAGAAGGAACAAAAAAATCAGTTGGCCTGGATTGTGGGAATGTGAACTTTACAAAATGCCCAAACAAAAAAAAATCAGCTAAAAGGCACAAAAAAAAAGAGAGACGAGGGGGCGTTGAGAATTTACCAGGAAACGAAATCCGAAAGGGAAAAAAAAGTTAGAATTAGAAAAACCCTAGCAAAACCCAGATAAATAGCGTTGGAAACAATATATAGAATACCATACGTCCCTGAAAACGAATATTAATATGATTACAAACGATCTGAAACCCAAGAAGCAGATCAACCCAGGAAAAAATTAGATTGGAAGAAAAGAAAAGATTGGATCTGAGTAACCTCCCTGATTTGCCAGAATAAAAAAATTATAAAAAAAAATCACAATTTCATTTCCGAAAATTGCAGACCGAAACGCAGATTGATGGAAACAGAACGACGTGATTTTCAAGCATCAATATCGCTTATGAGCTAAATTGATGACTGCAACCATTTATCACAATAATAAATTTCGGGACAAAAAAAATTCACATAAACAAGAAATTCAGTTGCCATGAATTGTGGGAACCTGTCCTCTAGAGAATAAAACTCGAAAACACCAGTAAAAGCGAGAGGGGGAAAAAAAAACTGATTTTCTTGGGAAAAGAAAATTGCTTGTAGTACTAGAAAAACCCTCACAAAACCCTAAGAAAGAACCAAAAGTAGCGTTGAAAACAACACCGCCAATTACTATCTCACACGAAAGAGAGGATAAAAACGTGTATACGCACACGAAGCGGAGGATCTAAAAACCAAGAACCAGATCGACCCAATAAATCTGAGATAAATCGAAGAATTTCCAAGGTTGAAGAAAAGAACGGATCTTGGCCATCCCTCCGATTCACAAGAAAAAAAGAAACATATTTCCGATAAAAGAATGACTTCGAAAAAGAAAAAACAAACGCAGATCGAACCCATCAGAAATGGATTTGAAAATAGGACATACAAATCCACACAAAAATGGAAAACCCATGACCCAATTCCTAAAACCCAACCGCCCCCCACACCCCCCCCCCCCCCCCCCCCCCCCCCCAAAAAAAAAAAAAAGAAGAAGAAGAAGAAGCACCTTTCAATTGCAGGGAAACGGCAAGAAAACGAGGAATCTATGCCATATCACACAGCAACTAGAGGAAAAGATCGAAACTTTCTCAACGCTTCACAACAGAAACGAACAAAATTCGATCGTCTCACCTGTGTTCCTCTGTATTCACCAGTAGCGCGAGTTTCCCCCCGGAAACATTCAAACGAATTTACGCGGAATTTCCAGGCCCATGAAAGATCGGAGAATTGTCCGAGAATTCAACGCGCACAGATCTCATAAGGATAAGAATTCACATCAATCCCGACACTTTACGGATAGTAATATCCTCCCTACCCCATTTTTCTCCCTTTCTTTCTCGTAAACCAATCGTTGTTTCGGACGCTACCCTCTATTTTCTCTCTCCTCCCAATCTCTCTCTCCCTCTCTCTCGGATTGCCAAAACCCTCTGAAAAACACCCAAGCTTGGCTTAAACCCCCCAAGCTCTTATACCATTGACGCCCATTACCGGCTCGGACGGTAAAAACCCATCCCTTACCGGCTGTAGCAGGTTGCACGAACCACATAAAAGACCGGTTCTTCGCCACAGGGTGACCAGCACTCTTGCCAAGTCGTCCCCGATCGCGCCACGTGGATAATCGTTGGAATCGTACGGCCACGGGCCCTTCGCACGATCGAGAAAAACGTTGGGTCACAAATAGAGGGAATTTATTTTGAAAAAACAAAAAAACCCCGTTTGAATTTTAATTTCCCAAAATAGAAACTGTGTTTTTTTTTGGTGAAAAAATTGAAATGTTTCACGCGCTTAGTTCTGAAGGAGCGTGCGCACGAGTGGAGTTATTTGCTACCACACATATGGATAGAGTGGTGTATGCGTATCGATTTACTTAGGCCCCGTTCCAAAAACGAAATAAGAACTTATTTTTTGTGTAATAAGAAGGCTTGTTCCTGAAAAGATTGAACAATGACTTATTTTTTGAGAAGACAATTTCAAGCTCAAAAATCATGTACTTACGCAAATAATTTTCCTATCAATATGGATCTTGTTTGATAGATCTCATTGAGATCTTTAATACGGTGCAAAAAAAAATTGAAAAATTATTTCTCATTTACGTTATTTTTGAGTTTGAAAATGTGAAATAAGCTGCTTATTTGGATTTTGTGGAACAAACCTTCTTATTTTCTTGAGAATAAATTCTTTACACCGCCGGTGTAAACATTTGTTTTCTCCAAATCAATTGCATTGCGCCACGTTGCCACGTTTTCTTAATCGGGACCACTATTTTGACACGTGTCGCAATACAATTAATTTGGAGGAAACAAATGTTTACACCGGCGGTGTAAAGAATTTATTCTCTATTTTCTTTGAGAAGTGGCAAAATAAGTACTTATTTTTTAAGAAGGTTTCTGGAACGGAGTCTTATTTGATTTATTTTTAGAAAAATGATTTTGGCACTTCAATTTTTTAGGATGATCCTTTAAAAATTTTCTTTTAGTTTGTTTTGCCATGTATAATTTCTACGCTAAAAGACAAGTTTTGGAGTCCCATCATAAAAAAATGAAGTACCAAAATCATTTTTCTATTTTTATGGAGATATATAATGGGGATGTGGCAACTAATTTTAATTTTCCCAAAATAGGAAATGTTAGGTAAAATTTTACGATCTTGCTATTGTCGGCCCACTGGGCTGACCATAAGTAAACAAGAAGACAAGAAAAATATTTATTTCTATTTATTTTTTACACCATTTACTATTATTAGCCCATTGGGCAGATTTTAGAATTTTTCAAAAGCTTAACCCAAGCTACATAAATTTGGTGCATATTTAGGCCTAGTTTCCAAAATAAGCCTAGTGTTGGTTAAAATTTACCCACTAAATATGCACCAAATTTTATGTATCTTGGGTTAAACTTTTACCTACTTGCTGCCTAACTGAACCATCTTTGCCTTGCTGAAATGAGGAATATTAGGTAACTTGTTCACAACTAAAGTTGGGTGTTAAATGAAAAGGGCATGCTGTCTTTTTTACTTCAATTGATTTGTGTTAATGTAGGTCACAACAAATTAAGTTTTCATGCCTTTTTTTTTATACCTCAATTTAACTAATCACATCGCTCTATCCTACTATTCACTTGTTGGGAGTTCAATTGAACTTTTGTGTTGCCATTATCTGAAATCAAATCTTGATTTCATGTTCATTGCTCACCTATACAGTTGGGTTATTTTGACTTTTATCGAAGAAACAACAATGTGACTATGCCTTCGTCACAGTACTTGTAAAATATATGTATGTGTGTGTGTGTTTAAAATGAGTTTGAATTCAGAACTTGTCCAAGTTTTAAAGATTTCATTGCCGAAAAGTGGACAGAAGTTGTATTTCACCTACGCGCAGTACTTAAGCAGAATTATCTCTCTTGTTAGTATAATATCATGTTTCCACTAAAGCAGAATTGCCAATAAAGAAGTACTTATAAGTTATATCATGTGAAGCAGCATTACAGCAACCGCACGCTGTGTGGGGCCCATTCTGGGCTCTGTAAGGATTATCCGAATCGTTCAATAATTTTTTAAAAAACCGAGTGGGCAACTTTGAAAATCAGTTCGATCCAATATGTGTAGGTGCTCGGATCAAGCTTCTCATCTTTGGAAAATCGAAAAAAATGGAAAGATTGATTTTCTGGTGTACAGAAAGATGACAAACTTGATCCAAGCACCTACACATATCGGACCAAGTTGATTTTCTGCGCCACCCACTCGGTTTTTTTTAAAATTATTAAATGGCTCGAATCATCCATACAGATCCCAGAATAAACCTCACATAGCGTGTGGTGGCTGGCCACCGCACTTTGGTGCTGTGGCCGTAGATTTTTTGATATCATGTAGTAGTGTACATATCCAGGACTAGGAAATATGTGCATACCTACCTGCATTGGGGGACCATGTAAGAAAGACAACAATAAGGACATGACTGCAATTACAAATCTGACGATGATTACTACTACCTAGGTAGACTACTAAACAAATTTAACTAATTTAATCTACAAAGGCTATTCATAGAGCTAGCCATATAGTATAAAAATGCAAAGCTTGTAGTAGTAGCTGTTATAAGCACGTGGCTGTAGATCTGGGAACATATTAATTTTCTAATTTTATTTCATGACGGAAGATAATAACTAATTAATGAGATGGCAAAGATCATCAACACATGCAAAAGAATCTTAACCCGTAATGGTTGTAAATGTTACTAGTAATTACAATCAAATTAATTGGTGGTGATTAATCTCTTTTTTTTAAAAGTGCTGAATTGTGTAGAAATGCATCAAAAGTACTAACATTTGTCTGTATTTAAAGACACATTTACTGAATCCCACAATCTAAACCACTCGTTCTATTAACCTATTAGCGTTTTAATATTTCTTTAAAAGTCATTTGAAACTCAAACATGGTTAACTATTGCGGTCGTTAGCATGACGGATTATCAAATGGTCCGCGGCATTTGAGCTATTTTTGCTTGTTTTTTGTTTTATATTTTCACAATACTGTAATTCTGGTCACGAGTCTCATGACTCTAGTGAGATTGAAATTCCATGGAAAAATATGTGGCAGTCTGGCAGAAAGGTTCAAAATCGCTTGCCACGTAGGACAAAAGCGAGAAATCCGAGGTGGAAAAAGAGCAGCCCTCCATTGGGCGCTTTTTCCCTCGGTATTATCCCCAACGATTTCTTTCGTTTTTGTCAAAAACCTGCTGCGGGATAGTGACGCCACTGTCAAAACAAACGGCGTTTAGAGCCCCGACATCGGGGTGGGGAAGAATATCGGAGCTGTCAAAAAAGCGTACGTGGACCCAGCTTCTCACGAACTCGACGCCTCGCTTTGCTGCTTCCTGTGTGAGTTGTGAACTTGTGTGACGGTAGTATGTCGCAAAACAAGAGAGAGAGAGAGAGAGAGAGAGAGAGAGAGGGAGAGGGAGAGAGAGAGAGCAACGGGTGGCCAAAGAACAACATGCGAAACACTAGCAGGAGACGTGCGGGTTAAAATAAACAAACCTCGTTTTTGTTTACCATTACACAATTTCTACGCCGTCGCCGTCGTTTGTGTAGAGTCATGGTTAAAAAGATATACTAGTTAAAGACGTGACTTGGACAAAACAACATAACAGGATGACACTTGGAGAAGAAAAGGCGGTTGGAGAGAGATATGTGGATAACATTTTAGATGAGAGAGAGAGAGAGGTGCAAGTCTTGGACCTTTACTTCAGTGGACCGAAAACAAGGGAGATATTGGTGAGTGTCTACCCAACTTACTTGGATAACTCAGACGTTGTGATTTTGTTATCCAACGGGAGGGCTTCGGGATTTGAGCGGTTGTAGCCTCCAGATGGTTTTTCTGTTCTATATGAGCATGAAATTGTTGTTTGTTCAAAAAAAAAAAAAAAAAAAGAGGAGATAGATGGGATGGCTCGTTTCGTTTATTGCTTCATCAGGGATGCTGAGTTAGTTAATTAGAGGTCGTAAATGAATAAAGTTATTACTCGAATAAGTTTTAAACATTTTCTTAAGGTTGTCGTTCGTCTTTCAAACAGAGTTTGGACAAGTTACTACTCTAAATTTCAACTTGTAATGTGTAAAAGATTCAAGATAATTATGACCCTCCTCAATTAAGATTAGTTTGAGATCAACTCGCTTGCTAAATAACTGAGTTTTAAATATTTGAAAACCCATTAACGTTTTACATAAAGCATAATTAAATAATTATCAGCACATTTCGCTCGGTTTCCGAATCTATAAGACTATAACTAATGATCAAGCATCATTTGCAAGGATTTGAAAGTGTACACAAACGTTCGAATTTTTAGTAAATATATATTTTTGTACATACTGAATTGAAAATTGATCTTTTGGCTCGTGCATATCTTCCGTTCACTTTCTAACCAAAAACTGGAATAGGAGACGCTAGCATAGGAGAAATTTTTGGGCACCGAACGGATACCACATGGCGGTATCCATTAGCAATTCTAATCGTCCCAACATATTTTGGACGACCCAGATTTATTCGCTCTCTCCCCTCACCGATCACTCTCTCTCCACTTTTTCTCTCTCCAAAATTCGGACCGTCCAAAACACGTTTGGAGGGCTGGAATTGCTGAGGGTACCAGATGGCATCCAATAACTCCTACTAGTATAGTGTTGGAGAGGATCACAAATTCACAGTCAAACACTGAACAGGCCAGTGGACCCAGCCATCGATAAACCATACTGCTAATAATTGCAAAGCTAAAATCAAATTCCAAATTAGGCAGAGCCAATTAGAGTAAGGTTACCTCTGTTTACCAAATCATTAACCGACACTATAAAGTCATCGAAATAACAACATTTATCTGGTTGAGTTTAGTTCAACCAATAAAATGTCTTTCTCCTTTCCCTGCTCTTTTTTATTATTATTATAGAATTTTGATTTTTTAAACAACCAATTGCATGGAGACATCCTAGTTGTGAACTCAACATGGTATACAGCCTTGCAAACTAGTACATGCATATGATATGATATGATATTATATACATAAATTAGCTCCGAAAGGATTAGTCCAGTTGATTGGTGAGTTTGCTTCCCGCACAATTGATTAGGATTTAATTTTTTGGGTCAAGCCGCAAAAAAATTTTACTTAATTTCTTGTTCATATCCTAGGTCCCAATATGGATGGCTTGCTTTTGACCGAAATGGAAATGGAATTTAGTCGAGGTGCGTAAGTTGACCCGAACACCCCCAACCAATGAAACCAAAAAATATATATACATACATGTACACACAAACTACTAGCAGATGAGGACCCCACAGTCCATGAGCTAGCAAGGCTCACACTACTTCTTAACAAATCATGCTTTAGAATACTTTGAGCTAACTATAGGCAGATGATCACATGGTTAATGCACGTGACAAATATCGGCCAAACAGAGTAGTTCCAGTGGTAGTAAGTAAATATAGCAATGTTAAAATAGCACAGCGCCATTCAATACTTAAGTTTTAATTACTCCCTCAGTCCCAGTTTTTTTGTCCAATTTCGATATATGTGCCTTTTAAAAAATTGTCTATATCTCACAATCTATAATGTTTTACGTAATTTCGAAAACATCATATTTTAAATCTAATTGAGATCTATCAAACAACATCCATATTGCATATAAAAAAACATAATAAATTGAAACATATAGATAATTTTGTAAGAGGTCCCAAATAGTAAAAAATGACAAATAAATCAAGACAGAGGGAGTACTATGTAATGTTGGAGAATATTCATGGAAATGGTTCTACTTTGGTTCTCATTTAGGACTAAACCGGAAAGTCCAAATATCGGCCTCCCAACTTGGTAATGAATTGTCTGCCCAATTTGTAAAGAGATGAGCAACCATGATTTGTATTGTCCCGTTTAATTCAAAACGAGGACTAAAGAGGAGCTCAATACTCTTACAAATCTTTATCAAGTGCGCTTGTATTGTCTCATCTACACCTATTTTATTACTATTTTTTTATATATATAAAGAGGGAGTTGCAAGTTTGTTATGCAACTCGTCAAAAGACTTTTTGGCTCTCGATCTGTCTTAAATCTTTCTTCTTTTATCCTTGTTACTTAACTTAACTAGAAGTGGGACCCACAACATTTAATAAGCAGAGCTTTGTTCTTATTATTACATGGGATATCCTCAATAATACTAAATATTAGACTTAAAACTTCAAAAGTGGAACCCATGATATTTAATTACCAGGAGTTTGAGGGTCCCGCCCTTGAAGATAAATATTCAAAGGCCATTGTTTCATGACAAAAATGGACTCTGAGGAGTTTTATTAGCAACTATTGAAAGATAAATGGTACAAATGATTGAAAAACAACCCAAAAAATTGATAGCCGAGATGATGGGGGCAATCGATTATATTTGTGGAACAGTTTGTGCCAACCTACCCATTGTACTGGACAAAAGAAGGATTATATGATGCACTAATACATATCAACATAATATTGCGACTAAATTCATAATTCTGATCACATGATTATAATCATTTTGCGATAGCTTAACTATGCGTCTGTGATACTTTTATCAAAAGCTATTGCCGATTGATTTTAATTTAATGTGGTGATATTGAGTACGTACAAAGCACGTGCCCAACACTATAATAATAATAATAACAAAAAAGGAAGAAGCTAACCTACCATCTCTGGCGAGGGCAAGATGCCTGTGTAAACTAAAGACAAATTGAAATAACCCGGAAAGTGGATATTCTTCTACGACATTCAAATGATACTAAACCTGAGCAAATTATCCAGTGCACCCGTGCATGCCTCTACCCTCTATCTCCCAACCACTCGTTTTTTTCCCCAAACAAAATGGAAATGCATATATGGTATCCCGTCACCTTTGCTAGCTAGAGAGTACTGTCGTATCACACCATACTAGTATTTGTAGGGGGGCTCAGCACCTATATATTAGAGTCGAAGCTAAAGTCTCACCACGTATAAGTGATGTTAGGAGTATATTTAGCCCCCAATGAGAAGCTATGGAGACTCGAACATAAATCTTATCCAACCAAGTCCTGACTTTCTGCTACGGAACCAACCCTATAGGGACATGCCATAGCACTGAGTAATTTT
Source organism: Rhododendron simsii (assembly GCA_014282245.1). NCBI lineage: Eukaryota > Viridiplantae > Streptophyta > Magnoliopsida > Ericales > Ericaceae > Rhododendron > Rhododendron simsii. The sequence goes on from CM024965.1 coordinate 8,202,052, forward strand.
CCTTGAGCAGAGGGGCAGTAAAGGGAACTCATTGTCAGAGGGGCCAGCCAACCTTATTTGGCCTTTAGTGACTTGAAAGCTTAAAGCCCACATGACTATGACTATATATCCTGGTTACTTTTTAACTTGGGAAGATAGGTCGGGCCCCTTGAGAAGAGGAGACACAGATAAAGACTGCATAGCCTTATGATGAGTATAGTTTAGGCACAAAGTCTTTTCCCCAAAGAAGCTGGAGATTGTTTTCACTTTTATTGGTGTTAACAACTCGTCAATGGCCACAGAAATAAGGGAACACCTAAGGCATCCCGTTAAGGGAGTTGGGGGGCTGCTGTCCCCCAATTTACATCGTGGGACAGCGTGCTGTGCCGGGGCAAAACACCGTCTTTCCGAGCCCAAAAAACTTATCCGAAACGTTCACTTGAAATATCTCGTCGCGTACTATGCTCCTGGAAAAAATCAAGTTGATCGACCATCAATAACCTAGCTAGTGAACGAATCATTTGTTTATAGTGTTCTTATCAATGTCACAAATAGTAAGCCAAAAATTAAGTCAAAAAGAGTGATTAGTTCACTAGGTTATCGATGTTCGGTCGACTTGATTTTTTGCAAGGCCATAGTATGCGAGGAGATCTTCTTGGTAAACAAGGAATTATTAAACGAGGACGGAGGGAGTATACAACAATCAGAACTTTGAAACCAAATAGTAGTAGAATATACAGACTTTTGCATTTTGGTATCTACATTAAATTGTCTTGTGAGAGCTGAGAAAACATTGAAGAAGTTTCAAGTTTACGCAATTCTCACAATGAGGTTTCTTGACGTGAAAGGGACAATCTCCCTTCACTTTATTACCCGTTTATGGTATTCAAAAGATTAAGGTCAAAGTAATGGGTGAGAGAGATCGAGGCCGACAATGGGGACTCTCTGTTACGGGATTTCTTTCTGTGACGCCTATCAACGCAGGACTTTGGAACCAAATACCCAAACAAACATTAAACTCGCTAAGTGCTGACATTATTATTGTGCTGAGTGTAGAATCAATAAATGAGCAAGCTACTCGAGTCTGAATTCTTGTTAATTCTGGGGAAAAAAAAAAAACTCAACAAGATTGGTTTGAAAACCTTGAATAACTACTACCCAGCTTGTTGAGTTCATGATGTCCAAGAAATTTAAGAATACAGGATAACATCTTGTAATCTGCTCATGCAAAAGCTCGCTTGAGATCAACCCACTTTACAGACAAGTCATTTTTGGAGCTCGTTATATTTTCAACTAAGCTTGAACAACTTAGCTCGTTGGACTCTTTAACTATCAATCCTAATCAAGTGTACATACCAGACGTGAATCGAAAGGTCTCGTTGCCCCATAGGAGGGCAAGGCAGTACTTTCGAAACAGTTCAGTAAATTACTTTCTGTTCCTTCTTTTTTTCCAAACCATATGTTGGTCTGAAATAAGCTAGCAAAAAACCTTGCTTCAAAGCTTCAATTGGACTGCCTCATAACCACTTCATTTCACAAAAGATCTAATATAGGAACCAGGTAAAACATATTCTACTTCTTGAATTTCCCAAATACCCTCCAAGCTTGCAAACCCATTCATGATTTGCACAAGGAACTTCACCAGAAAAAGCAGAAAAAAAGAAGTAATGAAGAAGAAATTCTCTCAAGAATAGGCTTGCTAAAGATACAACTGTTACAAGATACGAAATGGATACAACACAATGGACACATACAAAGTTACAAACGAACAACAATCATCCCACCGACAAAGTTCTGCCAAATAATCATCACAACCCAAAAACAACCAATACCAGTAGGATCACGTTGTCATGAAGAAACATTACCATATTGCCACGGATTGAACTCCGTTGATGTGACATCATCAACAACTGTGCTTCCGGAGCTGTCCACAGCAGCCCGATGTTCGGTGTATTTACCGTTGTATTGATACACTTCCAAGTCTCCCCAAGGGGTGGGCCTGATTTCATCAGTTAGATCAAACCACCTTGGTTTAAACTGGTGGCCTTTTGCTTCTCGCTGCTTCTTTTCAGCTCTCTGTGTCTCCTCCAGCCTACCCAAAAAATTATGAAACAGAAAGCTAACTTATTAAATGGCTGAAATTGGATGGGCAGAGATAGGGAGAGAGAATTGAGCACTTAATTAATGGTTTTTTCTTCCACTTCCTCGTTCTAAGAAGGTGAAAGGGGTTTGCTCAAGTACCCTAAGATTTAGTGAGCCAGTAACATCCTATAAAAGAGTCAATCCTCACACCAATGCACCTCTAACCTCCGATTTCAACTTCATGATTACTATGTTTCTCAATACAAATAGAAAAGCTTAATCCAAATACAAATCCCATCGCCTAGAAACTCCGTTGCTATAACCAAGAAGAGCATCAGAAACTAAAGAGATCACAACATAAACAATCAAGTCAAACCTAGTCATTTTTGCCAAATTACCTACACAAACAAGACACAAAAAACTAGTAACACTTTTTAGGTTTGACAATACCGAAATTTCTTTCAGAGACATTTCTTGGCTACCCAGCAAGGCCTCCGGCTGACCACCAAATTTGCACCAAGAAAATGTGGTTAATCCAATGTCATTTGATTATACAAAATAGCCCCAGGTGACCAAAGAGGCTGACCTAAACAAACTCTAAATTGAAGTGGTGGTGAAGAGACAGACAACAGCAAGTGCCATGAACCAACCGTGTAGGTTTAGAAGCAAATGCAATGATCCTACCATTTAGGTTAACAAGTCACGCATAATCGATAGTGGAGCAATTTCATTTCTACAGTCTTCGAGTTCACCACTTAGACCCATGAGTAGAAAGCATTTAGGCGGCCATCAACTTGGCTTAACAAGAGACCGACACCACAAGGTCAGCTAACCACTTTATAGCCAAGAGGTTTCTTGTCCAATCAAGGAGTTCATATAACAAGTCATATGATAAATTAGCATCACATCACACTTCCTCATTCCATTGAATTGAATATAGGGCGTTGATTAGTCATTTAAACAATTCATACAATATAGGAGGGTGGTACACATAAGATGAGCTCGTGACTGCATGCAACTGCCCACAGGCACACGTGCATGCGCGCGCACACATAAAACAGAGACAAACAGACCTGCTTTTCTCGGCACCAGATTTGGATAGATCACCCTTCTCAAGTGCATATCTATCAGGACGTAGTCGAGAATCCGATGCCAATAACTTTTTAGGAGCAGTTTCAAAGCTGTTTATTTTATGTGCAAAATATGTGTACTGAAACTTGTCATTCTCTGGAACAGCAGCAATTCGCCAAGCCTGCAAAAGATCATGTTAGGGGTACTTTTTCCAAGTGTTCACACATTGCACATAGTTTTTAAAACGCAGAGAAGTATTGTGCATGAATATTTAAAATGTAATCTTGATATTTGACCTGGGTGTTCAGTTTTACATTTAATAAATTGGCCCAGAACAAGAAATGACCATTATGTGAAACCAAGGCGACAAACACAGGTGAACTCATGTTCATTACATGGAGTGGAAGGCTATATAGGTGTATATATACATGTATAGGAAATACGATTATCTATCGAATCACCACCAGGTACATCCTGCCGTATAGGAAATACGATCATGTATATATACATGTATATATTTCATCATTCATGGGCTTTTCAAGCTAAAACTACAAACTATTTTCCTCAACATTTAATTAGTAAATACAGATACATACAGAAGCAAAACTTCAAGAGCCTACGAAGCAAATACAATTCAATATCTTCTTCCATCCCACCAAGATAAACTCCACAGAAAATGAACTCACGACTGTCTCGGCATATCTTCCATTTAGACATTTAGGCGAGCCAACTCTCTCAAATCCACACCCAGCAGCATCGTCATCTTCCTCGCCGATTCCTCCTCTTCTACATGACCTCGCCTGGTATGTCGAGTTACTGTACTCTCTCCCTCCCTCCCTCCCTCTCTCTCTCCGTGTGTGTTGCCAAAAGGGGGTGAAAGGAGATGCAGATGTGAAAATATCTCCAATCTCAGTTCTGGTTTCCCTCTCGTCGTTCCGATCCCAGTTCTGGCGTGAACAGACCATTGAAATCATCGATGGCATTGAAATTGATCTCAGTTCCGATCATGTTCCAATTTTCCTGGTAATCAACAAAAACCCATGTATCCTTTACCCGTTCTTCTTAAACTTGGGGTTTTCTGAATAGAGATCAATTCTGAATTATGTGGCTTTAAGTATCCTCCTCCATTGTTGGGGCTTTCGACGTTATCGTCGACAGCATCGCAGAAGTGAGCGTTGGAAAAGTTGGTCGGAGAATTAAGAATTGGGTAAACCCTAATTTTCCTAATTGCCTAGGCAGTTGGGGCTTTCCTATATTAAGTGGCAAGCTATTGTAGAAATTGGCCTTTTGCCTAAGCAAAATAGCTAGGTATTGCTGGAGATGCTCCAAGTTTCCTTCTCCTCTCTTGAAAACTTCACAAGCGCCTCTACTTCCAATCACTTTTGAAACATCTCCAATTTCATAATCGAACTTCCTCATGAGTCATGACTCTCATCTCATGACAATAATATAAAAACTTCTCCTGATATCTATGTGGCATCTTTTTCTAGTTTCCCCCCTCCATTCTTGATGTAGTTTTGTTTTCTGCATTTGCTAACTGAACACTTATAATTGGCAGTTACTGATTTCGCACATTGAGAAAAGCTCATCGAGCTATCCCTGTCTCTTTTATCAAGTGTACCCAGCTCTTGTAGACTCGTAGACAAATCCACACAAAATGCTCCCACAGTGAAGAAACTCTGGGCAGCACCAGACAGGTCAAAATGTTGTTTCTCCATCAGAAAACTCATTTACATCGTCTATAGCTCTCAAACCTCCAACTCTAATAAATTCATCCAATATGTTCACAAGAACTTCATGGAAGCCAATAAGCGTCTAACTAGAGATGTTGATTGCTAAAAATTCTACAATTCTGCGACTGTAATTGTTTTTAACAAAGGACAATAGTGAGGCCATTGTTTATTTAATTTTCTTTCTTTATTCAACTCAGGAGAGAAGACTGCTGCTGAATCGATAGCACATGTTGGCTCTGGAGTAGAGTACATGAATTACAAAACTTGATCACATGGCTTGGACTCAGATAGGTTCATCTTAATCCATGTTTTAGTCAACCCACTCCATGCCTTAACAGCTCTGCTATTATTTTAAGGAGATAGCACAGCACTCAGTAGTCAGTATAATCAACCTTAAAAGATCTGTTCATGTTAGCAAACCGAATCTGTGAAGGATTGTACAAGATCAATGGCGCGATGTGTTACTTTACAACTTCATGAGTGAGAATTCAGCACAAGGATTGAAATGCAAGATACCAAGACCAGGAGATAGCACAACATTCAAATAACCAGACTTAAAAGAACTGTTCGTATTAGCAAACAAAATCTAAGTTTATTAAAGGATCATCCAAAATGAATGATGCGAAGTGTTACTTTACAACTTCATAAGCGAGAACTGAGTGGCCTTATTCAGCATGCAGATTGGAATCCAAGATATCAAGAGTCAAGACCATTAAAGTAAGCCATGTTGATAAATAAAAAAAATTATAAGTAAGCCATGTGATTATGACATGCTAGTCCAGCATTCCCCTTCTCGTGACAAAGAGACTTGGCATAAGAGGTGCTCTTTTCTTTATTTCTGATCTTGATGACAGGGTGACTTGATTATAATTCCTTTATTTTTTGACTTAGTGTAAGTGGTACTCAATCAAAAGACAAAACTGACAGGATAAAAAGGTTAATGAAAAAAACCTCTTTCAGTTCAGTTCCGGGAAGAGGTTCCCCCTCCATGTCACATGGTTGATAACTCATTGACTCATTCCATTTTCCCGTTATCAATACTTTAGGTTCCTCAGCCGCATTATATACGTAGCCATCCACTTCATATCGCCCAGCCCTACAACGGAAGCACAGCCAATTAGGAAGCAGTAGCAGGTTGCAGACAAACTTCGGATGTGGTGCATGCACGCTATACTCATGGCACATCTAAATCTACAGGCACACAATTATATGCATGTGTCTGTGCATGGGCGAGACAGACTCACCCAATAACCAGTGGAAAGATCTAAAAGGCTTAAAATTAGCCAAAATTCAAACACAATGGAAAAAGTTGCTGGGACAGAGACATGGAGAGTTATCCACATGGAGCTCCCCCACTATGAACTCAACAGAATCTCAAGAACAAAATAATGACAAACAGAACAATTACGCGACAAATGTCCGTAATGTTCTTTTGTTTTCATGTATCGAAGTAAAAAATTTGCACAGATACTTCAGTTGCTAGTACTCTATCCAAAATCCAAAGGGAAACATAACATAAACATAAAATTTAAGAAACAATGACAATTCAGAGTCTATGTTACATGGAAATGGATGCGGGTACATTTTGAGGGTCAGACTCATCAAATCCCATTTTAGGATACCAAGCCTCAAAGAAAAAGGATCCAGACAGAGGTATCGATAGAGGTATTCCTAAGTGAAAAAGGCTACAAAATTATGTACGTGAAAACAAAACATATGTAGTTAAAAGATATGATCATATACAACAGAGAAGGGTTTAGCTACAATAGTACCATACTGGCTACGCAAAAACATAGCAAGGGGAAAAAAAAAAGCAACTGGAAGTATTTGTTTCAAAACAAAAGGATTGGATCTCATACCCTTACCCCGCGCCATGACTTGTTGACATGGGCAACTCAGAAAAATAGAAGAGTCCGTGTGACATACTTCACAGTTCAAGAGGAAATGATGACAGCACTTAACTATCACAAGTTGCATTAAAGATCCCTTTTTCAAGGTTCAGGTATCAGAGTTAAAGAGTTAAACACTGAAGGATTCATACTATTGTACCTATTCCAAAATCCCCAGGCATCAACAGGTAAGAAACAATCATGGTGGCACAGGCAAAATATCAAACGACAGCCAATGAGATAGTTCAGAGAAAGATGATTAGAAAGAGAAACATTTAACATACCCAAACCAACCGCAAGGTTGAAAGTAGAGGACAACTTTATCTCCTGTAGTCAAATTTGACAACACCATTTCCCCGGGTGAGTCCACCCAAGTTCGTCCAAATATCAAATTGTTGACCTTCGTGGGAGGGGGAACCAAATCGAGGACTACCCCATCTCGTTTTAAAGTTACATGTGTTCTGCAAAAGGAAAACCATACATAAATCTACATGTATGATCTACCTGTACATTGATGAACAAGGTACTTCAATCATAAAAATGACAAGATACTAAAACAAGAAGTATAACATCCATTGCAGCAACAAGTCCCAGGAAGATCAACAAAATGGTATTACATCAGGTTTGACAGAATAGAATAGTGACCCATAATGGTTCTCCTAATCTGCTGGTATAGGGTACACCTCCAAAAATACAACCTTATCTTTCTTTCTTTTGGCATCTACAGGAAACCCGTATAGGACTTCCCTCCAACATTAATAACCCAATTAAGATTGCCCTCTCGTACAAATAGAGCTTTTAAGAGAACAAAGTATAGAAACAGATAAATGTTCTAGTTCCGGAGGGTCAACAGCATCTGCTAAGAATGTTGAACTGCACCAAAATTTCACAGGACTATAAATATGAGGATGGATACACAAAAAAACTAACCTCCCGAGAGGGTAAACATCAAGAGAGTTTCCTAAGAATTTCGTTTTTAACTTTGACGTCACATCATATGTAAAATGCTCATTTTCAGCATGTCCAGCACTCATTGGAGGATGATGACAAACCTGTAACAATATAGTTGTGAAACAATGGACTTAGGAAAAAAAGAATAATGCACAAGCTACAAGCGCTTCTAAAGAACACATGTGCAAATTATTTTCGCAAGATCTATGGCTGGTGCTTCCTTGCTTGAGAGAACAAAGCAAACCTTGATGGACTTCAGAGGTCAAGAAGCAAAAAGAGTACATAGGTACATATGCAAAATGAAAGAGCAAAAGGTTGGACATCCTCACCTGCTCAGAAATAAATGTGATGCCACCATGATTGACCATTTCATATGTTTCACCCAGGATGGGGTTAAAAGGCTTCCAGGTGCGTTGGTAGGCATAATAGACAGATATAGCCCATGATGCTGCATATACCAGAAACTCCCATCAAAATGTGACATAAGATTGTCAATCTACAGACATTCACCCCCTCTTATTGGATACCCAAAGCAATATTATACTCACAAGCATACACCAACCGCATGTAGGGGTCCTCACATTCATCTGCCTGATCTAAAAGGTAGGAGTATTCCATTAACTGTAGCACCAAAGCACAATTAACATTACAGCAGAAGCAATAGAAAGTGAATAAGATAGGTAATAAACTATACAATAACCATGACACAAACCTCTGCCATCTTTTGAAGCATTGTCATTGGCTCAAATATAATGACCGGAAGCGTTACCATCGATGTCACATCAGATCCGATGTATTTCTGCATCATCTTCCAATAACTGTCCCGATCCTTTAAGAAAGAAATGAATCAATGGCTTAAGCGTGAGTAAAAGTTATGATTCACTTCTCATGGGAAACACTACAGGAAAATAGACAAGGGAATTGGTGCAGCAGAAGAAATATCCACCAAATAAACATACGTCAATTTCAATTTAGTTTGTAGATGATGATTTTTTAGTAGCATGATAAACTAAGATATATCCACCAAATCAGCACAGATAAGATAGAGACAGTTACAGACTAAGTGTTTTTTCTCGAGCACAAGGAGCCATTTGCCACTGCAGCCAGACCAATAAAAAATTGCGCAAGCCCAGGCGAAGTAGGGCATTGACAGAAAAGACACGACTATAATCTATTACATTTATTTTCCACTACGTACTTATCTGCACAGGGGATATACAACGAACTAAATATAAAACTCAGAATCAGTTTGTCCAATTATTTGTCAAATTCTATGTCGGCAAGCGAGAAGGAAAACATTCAGACATACATTACACTTAAAACTATTCTCTAAATTGAACAAATAGAAAAACACAGAGACAAGAGCAAGAGTAACAAAAATAAATTTAAAAAAATAGATAAACAACTCACTTCCTGCTTCCATCTTCCTCTCACAGCTTCCTCTTCTGCATCATCCTTGCCCCCCTCTGGATTAATTACTTCCACCCCCTCATAACCCAGCAATCTGGAGGCAGATAGTAAAAAAGGCATTCATTAACAGGCAAGACTCTCGATACGCAACATTAACTTCTTAATAAGCTACAGTATGAAAAAAAGATGTCCCGTATAGATTTTCAAAACATATTGATAGACTTCAAATGTGTGTTATACTCAAGCCACAAATACCAGTCTTGTACAAATCAATAATCAGGTGAAGAGGAATGAAAAGAAGAATTCAACGATCTGGATCAAGTCTCGAACAATGAGCATAGGGAACACAAAGAATCGATTGCATTATACTAACCAGGAACTAGAAGCCGTGAATGCAACCGATTGGGTAACCTTTCTATGAATGCATATACTTTATCTTATATCTTGCATTGGTGTCAACCTGCCTATGAATCCAACCGATTGGGTAAAGCTACTTCCCTGGGTCCCTTTACTCGAACATCGCCTAGTTACACTTGTCACTGTCATACTGACTACCCGATGCACTTCTTTTTCAAAGTTGCGAATGAAGGCGTCCCCAATCTAACAAGTTCAGATCAAATCAATTGAAATTTCGAACTAACGTGGACAATTGGCAGCTTATGATGATGGGAACTAAATTGTTTTCAAAATCACAATACCAATTGCTCAAATACACTTCTTCAGTTATGCCTAGGCATTAATAGATTTGAATACAATATCAAGACTTCATTCGATTTCACCGAATAACGAGCTCTAATGGGAAAAAAAATAGAAAGAACAACAAATAGATCACAATCGCTATAGGAATATACATATATATAAGCAGAGGCCGCAAGACTTAGAAGAGCAAACATACCCTGTGACGGATCTCTGCATGGCATTCCCAAACATGGAGATTCCAGAAGTCATCGCTGCAAACAGACCCTTGCCTTGATTCTTCTTCGGACTACCCATCTCTACCTCTATCTGAACCCAAGTTCTTTCCTCCTGTGTAGGAACGATCTTTCTCGAGGGTTGCAGAAGGAACGGTATGAAACCCAAATTGATCGATCGATCTGAAACCGATGAAGTCTGGAAACCTGGGAGCAGAGAGATTCTCTAGTGACGATGGAAGAGAAAGGGTCAAACTTTGTGAATACTTTATTTGGGGGGAAATAACTTTGTGGGAAAGTTTACACAGCGATGACCAGAATTCGAAAAAAACGCTGGAGTTTTCTGTTTTCTCTCTCTCTCTCTCTCTCTGAGTGAGAAGTACGATTCCCACACTCGGAGAACTGACGTGATGTGGACTGCTGCCAAACATGGTTCTGCGGCGCCATCTTCGCTCACTGTGTTGCGCGCTTTGTAATCCAAGTCCTGGGTAGGCGCGTGATCGTCTGACTTTCCCAAACTTCGTCACCTTCTTCCTGTCAAAAAAGAGAGGGAGAGAGAGGGAAAAAAAAAAAAAGGGATTCAATACTTTGGTTGATTTTTTGGATATGTTTTTGTTATGCCTTATTTAGATTTTTTTATACTTGTAATGAGTTTTAGTTATGCTTACAATGAGAGATGCTATGGGTACAGATATCTTAGTACATACCCTCGTACAAATCAGTTTCGAGCCCGTTTTGGGTCTCAAAAAAATGATCCAAGCCACTCATTTTGTTTAAAGTATTTTATTCAAGGTTCCTGCAAAAATAAGCTAAATCGGATATCGGTAGCGGCGTTTACGATGCATCCAACTTTGTCCCAAACTTCATACTAGAATTATGAAGCAAAGTTGGATGTATCGCAAACACCTGTAACGATATCCGGTTTAGCTCATTTTTTGCATGAACCCTCAATAAAGTATTTTAAACAAAATGAGCGGATCGGATTTTTTTTTGGGATCCAAAACGGGCCCAAAACTGATCTGTACATGATGATACAGATTTTTTTATCTGTACCTTTATCATTTCTGTGCTTATAATGGCGAAGTTATGCTAAAAATTACGCTGTCCCTAAAATGACCGAAAATACCGAAGTCATTCTCAATCTAAAACACCTAAAGTTACCAAATAAACAAGACCTTGGTCATCTATTACTAGACTTGAAGAAGGGGGAATTGCCTTTGAGCTGGGGTTGAGGCAATTTATTCCCAAACGCATGGGACACTTTTTCGAGTTGCCCTGAAGAAAAATAATAATTTTCAAGACATAGTATTAAATATAAAAATACCCCTCTCTACTATAACACATACTTAGGGAGCAATATACACACACTCAATGAGTAATATTATATGATTGAAAGAGCAATATAACCTAATTGAAGGTGCAATATTATGTGATTAAAAGAGCAATACTAATTTTTTCTGTATGAATACATAAATTTTGAACCCTTTTTTCCCATTCTAGAAAGAGAAACTCATTTTTCCTTTCTAGGTTAACCCAAATAATTTACTCAAATAAAAATACCTTTAACTTTAAATTTTATTGGAAGCAATACGTTTCATATAAAGTGTAATAGAATTTCATTGGAGCAAAATCTACTTAACATAAATAACACTCAACTTGTTATACAACTGAGAATAGATTCATAAGAATCAGATCTCGACCCATTAACCACAAAACTCTGACACGCAGCTTCTCTCATCCCTTTTCTCCCCCTTTTTTTTTTTTGAATCTACAACTGAAAATAGATTCTATAGAACTAAATTACCCCTTCTGTGGATCTAAGTTGAACATTGTATGAGATCATGAGTTGAGAATAATCTCATACAATGTGCAACTTAGGTCCATAAAAGAGACAACTTAGATTCATAGAATGGGCAACTTACGTTCAAACCTAAATTCAACTACAAACCGACTCATTATCTCATGCAAGGTGCAAAGGTACAAACTCAAATTCAACGACAAACCAACTTCATGTATGGGGAATTTCTTTTTCTCCATTTCATGTATGGGGAATTTCGTTTTCTCCGTTTCATGTATGGGTAATTCCACTAAAAGGGTGTAGTAGTCATTTTAGGTGGCCCTTCCCCTGTATTGGCGATTTTTTTTCTCTTTTTCATATCTAGATGAATTTGGAAAAAATGGTTTACGAGTTGGGTATTATTTGCCCCTCTTACTACTGTCTAGTAATTCCCCCTTGAAGAATCATTTGGCATAATTTAAGGGAACGACTTTTGGATCAAAAAAGAAAAAAAAGGGAAACGACTTCGGTGTCTCCATCCCTTTTGGAGACACCGTAATTTTGTGCATAATGGAATCATTACAAGCATAATCAAAATTATTACAAATATAACCAAAATTATTACAAGGCATAACCAAAAACCAACTAAGGCATAACCAATCAAGTTATGCCTTGTTATGGTTCTGGTTATGCTTGTAATAGTTTTAATTATGCTTGTAATGATTTTGGTTATGCTCATAATGGTTTTGTTGTGCCAAAAATTACGGTATCTCTAAAATCATTATGAGCATAACCAAAACCATTACAAACAAAACCATAACCATAACATGGTTGGTTATGTCTTGGTTGGTTGTTAGTTATGCCTGTTATGTCTTGGTTGGTTTATACTTGTAATGATTCCGTTATGCCAAAAATTACGGTGTTTCCAAAAGGGGTGGAGACACTCGTTCTCATTTAAGTTTGGGAAATGCTACGATGTCTACCTGCCATTTGGGGACACCGTAATTTTTGACATAACAAAACCATTATGAGTATAACCAAAACTCATTACAAGCATAACAAAACCATAACGAGGCATAACTTGTTTGTTATGCCTTGGTTGGGTTTGGTTATGCCTTGGTTGTTTAATTTTTGGATATTCCTTGGTTATGCATTTTTTGGGTTCTATTATGCTTGTAATGGATTAGTTATGCTTATAATGTTGAATTTTTGCCAAAAATTATGGTGTCCCCAAAATGACCGGGGACACCATAGCATCATCCCTTTAAGTTTTGTGAAAAACCATATGATTGTCAAGTTAATTATCTCATTTATCTTTATAGTGGTGACCTAAGTTCGAGTCCCACGGGGAGCAGATTTGGAGTTGAGGGCTATAGATAGTCTCTAAACCCCCGTTAATTAACAAACTAACACCCATTAGCTTCCATTGATGTGTACCATATAACAAAAAAAAAATTGTTTGTCTTTTTCACAAATTGATACTACTAGCTTATTTTATTTTTTTATATTCTTTGGATTGTTTTCAAGTTCAATTTTGTATTGTTCTCCCTTTTTTTAAAAAAATATTTTTCAAGAAAAAATTTAAAAGCATATACTTAAAGAAATTATTGAGAATTTATCTAGCAACTCATTCCGCTAAGATTCTTATTTTGCAAGTATTTATTTTTGGTTGTACGAGACATGTCTTTCTCTCATAATACATCACCTTTAATTAAAAAAAATACTTATTTAGTTAGTAAAATACACATTGAGTATAAGAATTAGACAAATGAACAAGTTTTAGTTTAAATTTCATGTACGATAATGTAGTAGAATTTAAGTTAGTTTTAATTTCATTTATAAAAATTCCAGTACCCATTAAATATGGATGCTGATTTTGTCATTCCTTCTTTTTTAACGCTACTCTCTTATAAGTGTATTTTTGGTGTAAAAATACACTTACAAAAAAGTGGCGTTAACAAAAAGAACAGAATTATCATTTCTTTTCATTACCCGAAAATCTGAATGAAAATTTAGATGATTGGATCGAGCACTTATAGGTATTAGATTAAGCTGATTTTTTACCGTGACCCTTGAAAAAATATTTTACATTTAATGAACAACTCGGATCATTTGTGTGGGACCCGTGGTGGACCCCACTACAAAATCTGTGCACAATCTGTGCACAGATAGTATGTGCCAGTAGCATGGTTCTCGGCCATTACTCATTCAGAAAAGCTATGTGCACAGCAGCTGTGCACATACGTCTTTTTCTTCCGCCTCGGGTCCCACAAAGATGATTGGAGCCGCTCATTTTGTCGTTTAAGGTCTCTGTGAAAAATGAGCTTCGTTCGATATCGTTAGAGGTGCTAACAAAACACCCAAAATCACTACAGAATTTAGCTCTCTGTAAAAGTGATTTTGGGTGTTTTTTTAACGCCTCTAACGATATCGAACGAAACTCATTTTTTACAGAGACCTTAAAAGACATATTTTGAACAAAATGAACGGCTCCGATCATCTTTGTGGGACCCGAGACGGGAGAAAAAGAGGTCTGTGCACAGCTGCTGTGCACGTAGCCCGGCTCTTACTCATTAGAACAGCAAATTGCCGACCTCATTCTGTTTGATTGGTTTAAGAAAGAAAGAATGAATCACGTGCTGTCGACAGAGAATCAGAATCAAACTTCGACACCCCACACCCCTCCCTCCACCTCGTCTTCTCCACTCTCCAATCGTCTCAGATCAGATCTACTGCCAACCCTTATTTTTTTATTAATTCAATTCAAAATAAACGAGCCCTACAGTACAGCGGTTTCTCGATTCTTGGAAAATTCAGATACCAGAGTTAGTTAGTTAGTTAGTTTATAGTTGATCGATTTGAATTCAGAATGAAAGAGAGAAAATCCGTGAAGTTCAATCTTCAGCAGCAACTGTATCAGAACGGTCACTTGTCTCCGTTCAACCTCGCGAAATTGCTCGACCCCGATGCCTCTTGGGACAAGGTTCGCCCTTTCGTTCTCGTTTTCTTGTTATTCACTAGGGCTCCACTGTTGCATTGGCTTGGCAGTTTTTCAATTTAGGTTTTAGTTAAAGATCAGATCATACTGTATTGAAATTCTGTAAGGAGAGAGTACAAGATACCTTGCAACCTTAGGAAATCAGCATAGCAGACGCCATACGCCTTTTTTGTTTATTTATTATTAGTACTTAGGTGTGGCCAGCTTACGCGCCACCTCGACTGTTTTTGGGATCAATTCGCGGGGAGAGGGTTCGATTAAAGTCGGGCAAGCTCTGTATATACGGGTCCCACCAGAGTTGATAGCACGTCTCGAACCTGATAGCTAGGAGGGAGCAAACGTATCTGGCCTTGACCACTAGGATAATCGCTTGGGGTTAGCAAGGCCTTGAAAATTTTGAAATGTACGAAGCTTCAAAGAGCGTATAGCCACCGTAGGAGTCTGGCCTGAGTCTCAGTCCCAATGTGGCTGATCTCCTTAATTCCACTATTGTTCACGTTTTTGATTTTGTTACTTCAGGTCGCCTTATGTTGACATGTGGATTTAAATTGTGCAAAATGCAAAGCACGTAGGCAAACAGACACCTTCTTCTCCACTGTTGGACTTCTATTTGAGGAACACATGTACCAGAGGATAGATGTCAGAAGGTAGAATACTAGAATGCATTGCAGAGGTTGGAGTGCATGACATCTACTAACAAGTAACTACATTACCATAGGGGAAATATAAAAATGTGGAAAATTATTTAGGCATTCTTAACTTCTGTTTTGCCTGATGTTGTGGGCACTAAATTCTGACGTTCTTACCCTTGTTAGTAAAAGATCACAATCTCACCTAAAGCGTCCTACGCGAAAAGATTTAACACCCTTGTTTTCCTTGTGGGAAATGGGGGGTTTCGAGTGGACAACTTGGCAAAGTTTGAGATATTTAATACTAGTGCGGACAGTGGGAAAAGCTATTGAGGGTTACAGGAATGTAAGACACACAACTAGCTAATTTCAGTCCTTCATCTTCCTTTGGTGTAGAATTTGTTGAAAGAGTCAGGAGATGATTGGGCAATGATAATGTTAATGGTGAACTTCATATATACTTGTGTGTATTATGAGTTGCTACATATATTGCTAAAGCTACATAGTCATATTATATGTTTCACTCTAACCTAGCTTGTGGAACTATAGAGTTGATTTATGGTTGAAAAGAGACTTAGAAATGTGTGGCATGCGATCCTTATTGTATTGTAATTTTGGAAAACTTTGTAGCAATTTTATTCCAATGGAGACAAATATTCCTTGCTTTAAAATTGTAAGAAAGATTTTATTTGTATGCTAGTCACCATATAATATAACACAGTGCTATTGCAGGATCAATTAGGAGATGTATTGCATTGGATACGACAAGTGGTGGCCCTTGCATGTGGTTTGCTTTGGGGTACCATACCATTAGTTGGTGGCATATGGATCATTGTGTAAGTTGATGCTTGTCCCCTCTAGTTTCCAGCTGTAGCATAAATCAGAGGGTTCATATCTGCTTTGGGGTGCCATTCCTCAGATTGTATGCGTATAGTTCAAATGATATCTTTAAGATTTATCAGTGGTATTTCCCTTAGCAAAACAATGAAAGGGTGTTTCATATTGCGGTAATATCAGCTTCAAAAGATAGACCCACTTCGACTTTATTGGGTTGGCGGTTGGCCCTTTTACGCATAGGAAAAATTGCATTCTACAATACTAAGATGTGGGAAGGTTGTAAAGATTCCGGACCTGCAGAGGGCTAAAGGAATCCTGTTCAATCTTTCTTGGGTTAGAATTAAGGGTTACTATTTGAACTCTTGCAGTCTTGCTACCATAAACTTCTCGTTATTTATGTTTGAGGGAGTGGGAGAAATTAATGAGATTTTTTTCTTGTAAGGAGGTGGATTTTCAATTTCAGTTGTTTTCATAGATTGGATATGGGTAAGCAAAGAGGGACTTCTTAATACAATATTACTAATTTGCGTTTTTTCTTGGATTCTAACATTTTTCACTTATATTTTTGCTCTTCTAAATGAACCGGAGAAATCAGGAGAATATTGAATTTTCCCTTTCATTTTACATTACTCTTCCTGTTCCCATTTACGCATGGGAAGCAAACAACAAGGCCTTAGGCTAAGTGTTCTTTTGAAACTAATTCAAAGTGCTATGTTTGCTCGTCTGCAGCTTAGGTTAAGTAATGCACAGAGTAGAGACTGGGTGCGGTGTACCACTATGTTCAAGTTGATGGTCTTGTGAGGAATGTTAACAAAAACATGTATTATTGGGTTATTGTGTATACTCAACCAAACACATGGATCAACATAGATGCAACCTCAAAAGCAAAATTATAAGTTTCTACTTAAAATGATTGTGTTATGAGCTACTTTACATATGGAACTTTGGCTGACTAATTATACTGGATTCTTGAATGTGTTGAGTATGCGGGTTCATATTCCATTGGACATTTTCTTTCGTGTCCTTCCTGATGTTTTTTGGTTGCCCTGTGTCTAGAGGAGTAGATGCTTATAGTTTTGTCCATTTGACCATGTTTTGATTTTAGAGGTTATCATTGGAGTAGCCTACAGTGTAGCTATCCGAAACATGTTTATTTTCATTACAATTGGTTTTACCTTCTTGTCTAGTTTTCTTGACCTCACTTGTGTATGTTCACATATGGTTCACAGGGACTGATTGCCATTTATGATTACCACTTTAAGTGATCAACTTGTATTGTAAACTTACACTTCAGGTTCATGGTGATATCTTCCGGGATTATATACGCTTATTATGCGATGATACTAAAAATCGATGAAGAAGAATTTGGTGGCCACGGGGCTCTCCTCCAAGAGGGGCTTTTTGTTTCTATAATGCTCTTTCTGGTACTGGACAGCATCTCTTTGTTGATCTTCTTTCTCTTTAGATGTTCATTTGATGACTAGCTAACTTTTTGCTCTGTTTTCCTCAGCTTGCGTGGATTCTCTTATATAGCTTAGCACATTTCTGATTGCTGGGATCCAAACTTAGCAGTTAGCACTCCTCCCGCCTCTCTCTCTGACTGAGAGTTGAATTATCTGGGCTCAGTGTTTACAAGATTTTACCTTACTGTCCTGACAAAAACAATGTGAAAGTTTCCCAAGGTGCGTAATCAAATGATTCATGTTCGTTTGGCAATTGTGCAATAGTCTGATTCTGCATTGCTTGGATGCAATAAAAGATCACAGTAGTTGAGCTGTTTCTGTAACATTTATTCTGTAGACGTAGAACTTAAGCTGAGGTTGCTCGATTGGTTCGAGTCTAAGTCGTCCTAGAAAAGGGGTGTGACCTCATGGACTCGGGTTTTGCTTCATTTTTGTTCTAAGAGAGGCCTCCCTCTGACCCCCTTTGTTACCAGCAAGTGGGGACATCATATGGGAATGAATTCATGGTTTTGTCCACAGAAATAGTATAGCATTAAGTTGTTGTGCTCAAGTATGAATAGCAGTTTGCTTTGCGCTTGTTCCTAAGATTCAATTTACTCGCATCATTTGTTTTTCCAATGAAGCAGCAATTTTAAAGAAAATCCAAACCTGCAGACCTCTTTTGTCACCCGACAAGTTTTAACATTCTGCTTTTCATATGGATTTGTGAAGTGTCCTTCCGTTGCGATGATTAGGATTCACCAAAACGCGGAAAATTTTCTTAAGATTTACACTGCTGTATAATGCTTGGTGATGACATTATCAAGTGGAGTGAATTTGTGTATGTACTCCTAGCTGTTAAGAAAAAGGAAAATTGTACTAGTAAAATGTATTAGCTTTTTTTACCTCGTTAGATTTCTATTTTCTTTCCCCTTTACCGTCATAAAATCCATCATTCAAATGCATTCCCATACCAAAATCGAAGGGAGTATGAAGGTGAGGTATTTGTAGTGGAATCGCTATTAATTCGATATTGGTTCTGTATAGGTTTCATTTTCCAGAATGAAGTATTATTTGTTTTCTGTGTTCAGTATCAATTTCCTTTCTGCTTTCAGTTTTCAAAACACCAAATACTTGTTGGCCAATTGTTACTGGGTAACATTTTCTAAAAACAACTCGAAACATTCGACTAGTCGTTTTCGGAAACTGTTCCTGTTAAAGATGAACGCATTAGGAACATGATGGAATCTCTATAAAAATAGCTTATGGGCCTGCAGAGGTTTTGAACTGCAAGAATCTCTATAAAGCAACTACACAAGTTTCCCATTTCAAAAAAGGAAAAAAAAAACTAGTAGTATCCAAAAATAAAGCAAATTACCATTATATTTCTGTGCTTCTTGCTTTCTCTTCCCTATTTCACTTCCCCCAATATTTCTCTTTACTTCTTCTCTTAAAGTAATGATCCCATTCATCATTCCCTAACGTCCCAAAAAAACTTTGCTTCCAACTATACTCTTCATCACCCACGAAATTAGAATTCCTCCCCTGTACCTTCAGTTTCTCCACCCTCTCCAAGACACCCTTCACTGTCAAATCAAACGCATCTTCAAGTGTCTCCAACCTCGACCTCGGATCAGCGTAACTCACCTTTGGAATCAACTTTACCACCTCCTCTTTCATTGCCGCCACCTTCGCTTTCGGTATCTTCTCCAATTGCGCCTCAATACTCAGCTTATTTCCCTTCACGCCCTCCTCTGGAATCAAAACAGAGTACTTTTCATAATTCTTCGGCAAATGCCACAAGTACTGCACGTAAGCGGAAGCCGGATGGAAGAAAACCGGAATGCACCCGGCCACAATTGAGTCGAAAGTGGACCGACGAGTAAATGAGTCCCCAGGAGGCTGTAAACAGAAAACAGAACTCTGGAACAGTTTCATCAAATATCCCGGTTTTAAGCACTTGTTTCCCGCATTTCTGCATTCCAAAAGTTTACACTTCCTTCTTGACTTTTGGCACTGACTCATTATTTCGCTCCGGATTGAATCCCCAATGTTGGGCCGCGGTGCACCCGCGAACGAAAACAAGTACCGTCTTTTTAATTTCCTCATCCTGTTCTGCCACTGGAAAACCTCTCTATCATTGGAAGGGTGGAAGTAAGTAGGATAAGGTATCGCGAAATCGTTACTGTTCCAAGGGCTTGATTCGATTGTCAAGATTGTCATGTTTTTGGCTTCTGGCAGCAACATTAGTTTGTTTCCCCAAGCGGAGTCCTCATCGACTCCTCTCCTGAAATCCCATGTGATTCTCCCTGCTACAAGAAAATGATCTCTCCCCCACATGAATTCCCACTCGGGTTGTACCTTAAGCCACTTGTAAATTTCAAGGGAGCCCGAATCTCTTTCCGATACGTTGGATCCCCATAAGTATCGCGCCACATCGAGGCCTGCATAGTAAGGTACAAAGATTGCAGAAGCCGCTGACGAATCATTTGTTAAGCAATCGTACTGCTTCATTCTGTTGTGGAAAATGACTTCCAACGAGAACTGGTGCGTCGCGTAAAAACCCGTGTTTCCGAAAATTTTGTCCCTAGGAAGTTGCTGGCCGAGACCCTTGTTCATCATGTATTGGCACATGTTAGTCCAATTGTCGAGCGATTGGCATTGATCAATCAAGCCATCGTTGAATTTCTTCGGAATTCCATGGACATAAATGTACCGACCTGAACACGATAATCGAGGCTTTTCGGAAGACTTACCCGTTTCATGATTTTTTGAAACGATTTCTCCCAATGGTTTGATGGGTTTTTCGCCATTCGTTGTTTCCTCTGCTGTTCCATGCTTGTTCCATCTATCTTTTACACGATTGAAACTGGGAGACATGCCATTGATTTCATTTGTGGTTTTGGTGATATCGACAGGGTTGAATTTTCCAGATTGGATGGATACATGGCTTTGGGTTATTGGGCTGAGAGAAGACCAATCAAGAACGTAAAGCAGCAAGTACCAAACAACGAACAAGGTAAATGCAACCAACCATAAATGATTGCGGCATCTTAGTATGATGGCTGAGCTTTCCATGTTCTTCTCTCTTCGGGCTTTTGCATTGACGAGTCTCCTTTGGGTCATCAAGTTCCTGGGAAACGTCTGGTGAGTATGATGATAGAAACCATTTCTAGAGAGATACAAAAGTAGTCAGAAGATGTGGAGCAATAATAGGAATTCAATTTGGGAAAGAAAATTTTCAAGATGGATTGACCAATTGATTGAGAAGTAACACAAGAATTGCAGAGAGAGAGAGAGAGAGAGAGAGAGAGAGAGTTGAAACTGAACCAATCAGGGGAAAATCTTCTAAAAATGGCATCATTAGGATGGATACGTTCGATTCTTAATTAGGAGACAAATTTGTGTAATTTGTTACTGGTATTTTCCCTATTTCTCAGCGTTGAAGTGCTATTTAAATGGGATGGATGGCCGCCTTGCATTTAGGAGCGTCCGTTCGCTAATTGTTTGGATTATGGTATTTACTTGCTTCAGATTTTGGTGTCAAATTAAGAGGAAGAAAAGGAGGTCTCGTGATCGAATAGAGACTGTGCTACCCTTAAAATTGATTGAAAGATTGAGCTTACGCAATTTCATATTTAATCCTCTTATTCAGTAGGCGGCACAATTACATAGCACCCTATAATCTTAGCATTGTGAGCACGAAAACTTGTTTAAAAAACAGTCAAAAGACTCAAAACTGTTGGAATCGGAGAGCGGGAGGATTGAGCACGGGAGAAAATGGTTTTACTGGAGGATTAATGTGGCCTAGGTCTGGTCGACCCTATCTTCCTGAAGTTGTTTTACATTTTTGTAAATCTGTCTGTTTATCTGTTTGTTCAACATAGAGCATGAATTAAACTAAAAATGTAGAACCTTTGTTGTCAGACTTAAATGTTGGCCAGATTCTAACAACATTGAAAAACATGGGATGTGGTCCATGGGGATTACAGTTTAATCCCATCACTATCAAGTTGACAGAATTGTTTTTTTTTTTTTTAAAGGCAAAAAATTTCATTAATCTCTACTAAGATTTATAGGAATAAGGAATGATGACATCAAATTCCCCCAAGACCCAAACGATCTACAACGCTAAGAATAATCTATGCCCATCCGATACCCAAACCCCAAGTTAGGCAAGAAACAAACATGGGAAACCAATTGGGACGAAATCTACACCTGTTGGCCTAAAAGCCTAGATAAATAATTGAAGGACCAAACACCTAGAGTCTAAAAGCCCAAATAATGGGACAAGCCCAATCAATACCACACAAACAATCCCTAGCTATTGCCGTATCAAATCCACCGCCAACCTCCACCATCCACCACGGCAAGGGCAGCTCCACTGCCAGCCACCACGCCAGAGTAGCCACCCGGAGAGAAGTTGACAGAATTGCTTATCAACTGCTTTTGATCATCAAACAATCAATGCTACAGCTCATAAACGATAATTAGTCATTATCTTTTTTTTTTGCTGGTTAAAAATGAAAATGCATGTATGATATTCC
This sequence comes from Rhododendron simsii, assembly GCA_014282245.1. Taxonomy (NCBI): domain Eukaryota; kingdom Viridiplantae; phylum Streptophyta; class Magnoliopsida; order Ericales; family Ericaceae; genus Rhododendron; species Rhododendron simsii. The sequence continues at coordinate 8,224,308 of CM024965.1, forward strand.
GTCACACCACATCATTGCCAATGGGGATTTGTCCCAGTGGCATGGGAGGGGGGGGCCTAAATGCCCAAGTGAGAGGTCTTAGGTTCGAGTTGATGGAGTTACGGCCGGCCTGCGTTGTAATCCAACTACATCCCTAACACTACCTATGACATCATACCATTATCTGTAGAAGATCCCACCGCCTCTATGTTGGGGCCGAAGCTAAAATTTCACCATATGTGGATGGTGTTAGGAGTATGTTTATCGGTTAGCTGGTAGGATTACTAAATATGATTGGGCGGGCTTCTATTGAATTGAGAAATGGTTTTGAACAAATTGATTTGGATCTCCACATGCTATGGAAATGTACATAGGGCCTCTTTTCATATCAGTTTGAATGGAGATTAAAACCCACATTTTACCAAGTATACATGGGCCTGTTTTTTGTCTATCCTTTATTCTAGTCCAGCTCAGCCCGCCCAGCTTTGCCCGCTCAAACCCTTTTTTGGGTCTGAAAATCTCTGCAAATAAACATAAACTAAACTACACGCAGAATTTCTACATCCAATCTAGTGGCCTATTGTAACAATCCGGCCTTACTGTTTACCAAATTTTCCCTCAATCGAAATCGACGAAGATTTCGGGAAACAAAGCCAACAATAAAAATAAAGGCGAATGCGGTTTGTCTCCACAAACGGATTTGAGGTTCCTTGCCGTATTCAGGACTTCACCGGAAAAGAAATAGCGAATGAATCAAATGCTACTTTTTTGGTGGTGATGAATTGACTCGTAAAAGAAGACCGTCACCCGCCAATTTTCAAGAACAGAATCGACCCATCGATTGGGCGGAATGGATTAATGGTTTAGTGAAGTGGGGTGGAGCGGAAGAAAAATAACAAATGGGCTTTGTTATTTTTCCAAGGTAGATTTACAATCAAGAAGTACGGATCCCCATCGAAAGTAAGAGAGTTAAGTTAATCCTACTCCTAGGAAGACAAAAAATAAGAACAAAGTTAAGACTTTGATTTTGTTGAAGGGGTTTACAATGAAGCCAAAAGAGGCTATTTATAGGAAACAACAAATGAGTAGGAAATAACTTCCTAACTTCCCACTACTCTTCTTTCTTCTAATTTGCTTCCAAGTGTCCAAATAACTTAATTCCCTTCAACTTCAAGGTGTGTAGGACAATGACAAGTGTCTTTTTAACTTCCAAATGTATAGGAGCATGCCAAGCGTCTTGCATTTTAATACAAGTAAAAGAAATAAAAACAAGTTATATTATTAATACGAAATAATAAAATAGGAAGCATTCTCATAATTGCCACCTTTCGGTCGATTATCGATAGGCGGTGAAATATGGTACAAACACTTACCTAGAAGTTTCTCGCTTTCAATCAATCAGACGGATATAAATAAATATGGTTTCGATCAGTATTGTTTGGTCGCCAACCCTTATATCTCCATTCGATCGGTTGAAAGTGAGAAACTCCTAGGTAAGGGATGCCTCTCATGTATGAGCTGAAACAATATTTACTTTTTGCAGGTTACAGTGGCTATAACCTACCGCATAATGACTGGGAAAGCTTGGTAATGGAACTTGAAGCTATCAAAGTTTGCAACGTTGAAAGTGGATCTTCTGAAGATGGTTGGTGTTGTGGGACATGGTTAATATTGTGATAAAAGTGGTTAATATCGTTTGAAGTCAATTTATTTTTTGAGTGCCTCCGGGCACAGGAATCCCACTAGTTATATCTATATTATACTTCCCCTATTCCTCAATTTTACATTTACGAATCGGAAAAAACAAATTGTTTTTCGTATATTGTTCTGCTTGGTCATGCTCACCTAGTTTAGTCGCGAAGAAACGATTTTCGGTCATAATTTTTCCCAGTTCACAAGTAAAATGTGGACCATTGAGCCAAAGAAAATGGTGGATTGGACCATGGTGTGGCCTTTCCATGCATGTGGAGGGGGTGACTTTCAATTATTTCCATCAATTGATTTCAGTACATCAAGGACCTTCCCCAAGATTGAAAAAAAAGTAAATGAAAAACTCTCCCCTCTGCCTTCCTAACCAACCTTCAATCATTTTTACTTTTCTGAGCGCAAGATTTTGGACCCTTTCTGGTCTAGGAATATTGAGGAGTAAAGTTGGTTGGTATGGTAGTTGGTCCTCAACTGGTTTTGAGTAGCTCTATGTCGGGAGTGATTTTGGGACATATTATAAAACCAAAGTCCTTGAGTACTTAGGCATATGGAAATAGGAGAAAAGCTAGCTCAAGGGTTGGTCCAGTGGTCTTGACCCGAGACTTTTTGCTCCCTCCTAAGGTCTTGTATTCGATTTTCCTTGCCAGCAACTCTTAGGACCATCTCACCCCACGCGTAAGCATGTGAAACGGGCGTGGAAAAGAATGTAGGGATTAGTTCGAGATGCGCGTAAACTGATCTGGAACACCCTACATTACAGGAAAAATATAGGGGCAAAGTTTCTCCGCACCCCTAACATTGGACCGCACCGTGCAATTGGCGGTTTTGCAGATAGTATAAACTTTTCCAAGAAGAATGAGATTCGATTAGGCTAAATGTTTGATTAGCTTCATTATCTGCTTTTAGTGATTCGCTCGACAACCATTAAGAATTTTTTTGATCTGAAACTATGAAGAATTTAGTTGTTTGAATTATCAATTGTATATAGGAAATACAAACTACAACCGAAGGATTTGGATTGCAAATGAAATTGCATCCTCAAAACAGAAATTCTTAGGGGAGAAAGTGTAGAGAAAATCCATAGAAATTCTGTGTTTTCTCCTCTTTTTCTTTATGCATCACAACAGCAATTAAGGAAGGAAAATAGTTACTCCATTCCCCCCCGTCTATTCTCTTTCTTTCCCATGTTCCAAACAAAGAGGAAAAGAAAAAGCAGGAAAGTGCCAATAGTGATTGATATGGTGGCAGTGGTGAGTGTCGAATAGCTTGATATATATTACTGGGCCTATTTTCTAACCACTTAAGCTTTTAGGACAATTGATAACTTGACATGGTATCAGAGCTCCAGTTGCGATAGGTCTTGAGTTCATGCCCTCTCTTCAGGTTTCTTTTGTTCCTCGTTTACATCTAGTTTCTTCCATTTCCACGTGAGGGAGGTATTGAATAGCTAACTTAATATACATCGTATGTTGTGCCCATTTGTTAGTTAGCTTAAACTCCTAGGACAATTGGTATCTCTTAACATTGGAAAAGAGAGGAAGTAGTAGTAGTCCAAGATATGATTCTATATTTGCTTGCATGCTTGAGAAACTTAGACGTTTTCTTTGTGGGGATTGCGTAAAGTTGAAAAACCAAATATAATCCTAAAGAAAAAGAGTAAAGTCTAGTAGTATTAGAGTATTAATGGAGGAGGGGGGATGGTATGCATGTTATGAAGCAGTAAAAATGGTCCCTACTTTCAACCACAGGTATGATAAAAGAGCCGGCAATGTCTTTAATTGATTAGCTGTGATGCATGCCAAACTTACTACACAAGTACTCATCACCATCAAATTAATCATAGTAGTACTGTACTAGATTTCAAAACTACCCCGCTAGCTACTTATTATTGTGTTTTGGTACTGACTTTGGAGGGAAATTCTTAATTACTACTAGCTATTATTACCCACAACTTGATTTCAAAACATGGTTCCCGATCGATACAATTAATGTATACCGGTGAGAATGTCCATGACATCAACAAATTCTACGGGGGAGAACTGGCATTCTTCTATGCATTTATCCTTAACGTATATAAGACGTTATCGCTCTATTGTTAATTAATTAATTACTTGGTATACATAAATTCTTGAGTCTATTAGCATGGTATTGTTAAGAGTGATGGAGGAACGTAAGAAAGAACACCACGTAACACTCTAGGCTTAAAGTCTGATTCCGCCCCTTTCTCTATTGTGATATATATGTGTAGTAATTTATGTACGGTTATCCATATATACAAGAACACTACTACTTTTTTTTTTGAACGACAAAAGAAATTCATTCATCTTTGAAGTTGTTACCAAGACAAATAGGATAAGGAGAACGGCATCATATTCCTTAGAAAGTTAAGAACAATCCTATGCCTAGTCCGAGATCCAAACACTCGATTGGTAAGAAACCAACCAAAGACACCCATAACGGAACACTACTAATTAGTAACACCCTCGGATGGAAATTTTGATTCCACCCTTTTCTCTCATGTGATAATTGACTATGAATTGGGGCTGTGAGTGTATACTACAGTTTATTTTATTTTATTTTATTTTATCCGCAAGTATACTACATTTATCTCTACCGGAATCATATGTGCGTAAAAAATTAGGTTTAGCGACAAAGACTGATAACCTCTGCTTCAGTCAGAATGCCTGAGATGGTCAATGTCCCTGTTTATTTCTACTCTAAAGTCGGAATTACTGTACTTTGATGCAAATAGGTCAATTAGGTCTAATTATTCAGTACTCCTAGAGCACGGAGTTGTACACTACACATTTTCGTGGAGTTTACGATTAAATATGTGGATCGATCCCACACATAAATATGTGTAATTACTAGAATGATCCAGAGCATTATGTGACTGTGCTCCCGAACTGCTGAACTATTACTCATTAAGCAGGCAGGTATTTGCAACCAAAGAAGTGAACATGCACATCATGCATGATTTCTGTCTTGTCTAGGCCATGAACTATCACTACTTTCAGGGGCGGACCCACCATAGGGCACGTGTGGTCACGTGCCCCCACACCCTTTTTAAAAAAAAAAAAATCGGTTTTATATATATATTATTTATGTTGAATGTATACAACAAGTTGTTTGTTGTGGCACTGGCAAAGCACCCTTCTTCTAACCAGCAGGTGCGCGGTTCGAGACTTCCCCCATTCGTACATATGTTTTGTTTCCTACTGCTTTTCAACTTCTAACCCAGTTGTCTCCGTGTGTGTGTGTGTGTGTGTGTGTCTTTTTTTTTTTTCTTTTTTCCAAAAGGAACTAGAAAACGGTAGTACGTACCTTGTTTTTTTATATTATTTGTGGGTTCGAGTCTACCTCCACATTTCATTTGTATGCTTTTTGTTCCCAAAACTGTAATGGTAGAATTAATAATAAAAATATAGATGATGAACATGTGATAATGTTGTTTTAATGCATTTAGTCAATGCACGCTAGGTTACCCAATTAGCTAATTATTAAAATACATATATATACTTTAAAATTGTTCATTTATCATGAATGCCAAAATTATTTTGGAATAAATGTGCTTAACTGTAACTTGTATATTACGGTTACAAAAAAAATTGGTGCCCCCGCTATGTCAAATTCCTGGATCCGCCACTGACTACTTTTATGTATCACAAGTGGAATCGAACACTCTCATGTGATCCACTTTTGCATGTTTGCGCAATTGTTATGTGGACAGAGGAGTATTATCTTCTTCTTTTTTGGTAACTTAATTTCTCATTGAAAAACAAGGCAAACATACAAGCTAGGAGGGCATACCCCTAAGAAATAAGTACCACAGAAGTAAAGTACTAAGAAATCATGAACGATTGAAAACAAAATTAAGTTAGCGGCCATGAGATGCTGATAATAATAATAATGTTTAATAGCAAATTACTGGTACTGAAAGTATGCCTATCTACCCTAACCCATGCGAATAACAATATTTTATGCTACGAAGCTTACCCATTTTAAGTAAGTCAACATCTATATTATACTAACTTTAATTTCTAGTGAGAAAAACTTCTTTACGAGGCTCCGTAAGGAAGGATTATACGGAGGCAAACAATCTCACCCATTCAAAAGTGTTATGGACGGTTCAGATTTTAAATAAATTATTCGTACGAATAGTTTATTTAAAATTCGAACCGTCGATTACCAAGACGAACGGTGAAATGGAGCGGCGCGAAAACCGTAATCTCATATCTATTACTACTACTTTGTAAAAAAATAAAATTCGGGGTATGTGGGGGGTTTTTGCTCTACCATCCATATGATGGAAATCAGTTTGTCAACCAAATCAATGATGATCAAAGGATTTTGTTGATTCGTGAGGTGACCTCATGGGGTGAGCAGCCTAATTAATGGGACCTGGACCTTTAGAAATTTTCAAAAATATCAGGAGATTTTTAAAGTGAATTTGTTTTTTTATATTAGAAAAAATTGGATGTGGTATTGAATATCACATGGAGGGAAAAGATGATAGATAAGGTGTTGGACAGTTGCTCCGTTGGCACTTTCATCAGTTGTTAACTACAATTTGGCAATTTTCTCCTACCCACATGCCTTTGTTTTCTCCACCACATGCACACTTGCTCCTAATTAATGGCTAAGAGTAGCCTTATATTCTCTCTCTTTCTGGACGGTTAGAGGTGTTCGAGATAGTTTATGTGCACCTCGATTATGCCCTTCTCGCTCTGGTCAAAGACAGGCTATCCACGCTGCAACTGAGAGATTCATAAGAAATTTCACTTTTGCGGTTTGATTCTAAGAGATTGCCAAATTTCGAACTCAGAATATTTGAGTTCTCTCTCTCACACACATCTGCGAAGCATGGCATGTGATGAAACAAGTTTTAGGCCAACTTATTTTCTAGTACTTCATCTCCCCATGTGTGATTATGTGTAGTATGAATGGATAAGCGTGACAGAGACTTTATCCAAATTCAAATCATAAAGATGACATAAAGACACACAAATTCCATACAGCTTGCTTCCCCAAAATTCTTCATCTCGGCTAACACCATTCACACCACATCTTACGTTTTAAATTCCAAAGAGTAGTTACTTGTTCATGTCATACTTTTTCTTCTTCCGAAAATAGTTCTTTAGCACGTTTGTATGTCGATAAAAGAGGCAAATTGGATTAAACATTCGGGTGTGTATCTCACATTTGGTGAAGTCGTGGAACAGAATGATAATACATTGTACAATCGACTATACGTTAGCTAAAAGTAGAATAGCTCAATCTCATGAAAAAAAAATACGGATAAAATTATATAGGTTAAGAAAAAAATGTGATGAGCATCAAAGTACCAATTGTAAAATAATCAGAGTCTAAATTAGTCGATGTACTAGCCCAGAGACCTTGAATTATTTAAGAGAATCACAGGGTTATTCAATCCTTAATAAGTTGAAGTTACGAAGCTAGACACTTAAAAATGGACGGAGATAGTATTTCTTACCCATAGCCCGATTGATAACCATAGATTTCTGTTTACTCCAAATTAAGGGTAGCTGTAGCTAGCTAGCTTATCCGCCAATCAGAAGGGGCCAAAAACTCAAGGGTCAGTAGGCATAATCCAATATCATCACGACACCATTGGGAATTTGGGAAGCACCACCAACCCCTAACTGCCCTGTTTCCACAAATTAAGCCTGGATTGGTGGGAACCCCATGTCCAAATTTTATAATTTTTAGCCCCTATATAATTGCAAAGAATGGCATTGGAAAATTTATAGTCAACAGGTAGACCATGCAGAGACTTTGCTGCATTTTTCAGTTATGATCATTGGAAGTCCCCAACTAAACATGGAAAAACCAAAGTCAGAAAAAGAGGGAGAGGCAATGCACAAACGTCTTCCTACCTCTAGTTGACTAGAGCTAATCTACGTAATTGGTTGTTATAGTTTACTAGGGTACATGACTCTTGAGTACTCCCACCGTCCCAATATTATTTGTTCGGTTTGCAAAATGAGAACTTATAATACTAAGTTACTAACACGATTTATGAGTTGGTAAAGAGCAACAAAATCAAACTAAGCAATGGAGTATAGAGAGAAAAGCAAAAACACACACAAGATATGCAGATTTTATATGATTCGACTTACTGGTGATGTAAACTTACTTTACGAGCAGTCAACAATCAAAAAGTTTTACGAGTCAAAGTAAGAGATTGAATGCTCCAAAGAGCTACAAACTTTGCCTCTTACCAAGCTCTCTTGAAAACTCTATGCAATACCAGATGCATATGCATCACAAATACATTTAAAAAAAAAAAAAAAAAAAAGCTCCAAAAGAACGTATTTACGGAGTCAGTTGCGTCATCAATCATCTGGGAGGACTTAAATACATAGAGCTAGGATTCTATTTGCAGAGTAGACCGACGAGCTTTACCGCCGTCCAAAAGAGAAATACAATGACCACTAGACGACCATCTGGACGGAAGTACTAAAAGGTCAAAAACCGAACAGATGGTCTAAGACACCGTCGGAATGCCCATTTCAAAAACTCGTCAAAACTCAGCAACAATATAACATTCTAGTACACGGGATTCCACCGACTACTTGTATCATGTGATTAATCCAGTCAATATAAAAAACATGGAGAGAGGAACAATGTAATTGACCATAGGGTTATTTTCAAAGCAGTAATCTGTAGTCTACAAGGCACATAGCCCCTATGGAATCAATCTGACAACATTTTTCTTTAACTTAGCTTTGATAGTCGTTGATTGAAGTACGGTAACCACGGAAAATCGACTATTGGGTACGGTAATGGTCTCCGCTTGTTTTATACTATTCGGACTTGTATACCCTTTGGTGGGGGGTAAGGCCACATGCCTGTCCCGTGGTCAAACTTCTCGAAGGCTCGAGTAGTAATAAAGGGTGTTCGGATCAGTTTGCACGCACTTCAGTTGACTAATTCTTACAGTCCTTCCACAACTACTTCACTTGGTGACATGTCGGGATGAGGCGGCTTTAAAAATTGTTGGTGAGGATAATGGAATTTGAGACCTTGTGACAAAGTAAATACTGTGGCTAGAGTTGAGTAGTGGAGTGTTGTTTATGTTCCTGAACTTATTAAACGAATTAGTTCAATTAGCTTTCATAAATTGGAGGGCCATCTATACTGAGGAAAAAAGAAAAAAGAAAAAAGAAAAAGGAAGATAAAGTGTGAGGGCCATCTCTCACCTGCTATACTTAACTTAGGCTGGAATTAACCACTTTCATTACTCGCCAAAACACACTTTTTCACAACAAATAATAATAATAATAATAATAATAATAATAGTAATAATAATAATAATAATAATTTGACACTTAGAAAGCTTTAATGAAACTAATTAAGCTCACTTGTCTAAATTTGACATTACATTGGAGCAGAAAATAGCATGTGGATAGACATTGCTAAGTTTTTGAAATTCGCTCAATGGTGACTTGCCAACTTAATTAGGAAATTGATTTTAAACAACTACAATAGCTTTGGTTCATTTTATAGCATAATTTTTAGGAGCGTATGAGCAATACAACAGCGTTCCAAGTCAAGCCTATATGTTAGAATATAAGACCGGCAAGGCACAACGATTTGGGATTCTATTAGTACAGCTAATTGAAATGTTAAAAAGAATCCAATACATTGACAAAAAAAAAAAAAAAGAAAAAAAGAAAACGCAGCTTAATCCATGAGAGAAAAAAAACAAAAAAGGAATAGAGGGGATCGAAGTTAAAAATTCAAAAAGGGAATTTGGGATTCTCTTTCGTTGATAGAGTAATGTTTTGCCAGTTTTGGCGTGCAAGTGAATACAATAATACAAGGTGGAAATCGAGCTTGAATATTAATTTGTATTTTTCTTGTTAGATATTTGCAAATGGAAGTCAAAATGCATTGTTCTCCGTTTGGATCCCAAGGCAATTAAAATTAAAATTAACCTAAGCTAGCATGTTTTTGCGAATCTAGAGGGCATAGACATACTCGTTAATTGGTTGGGAGAAACTATGCAATGAAAGGAAAACTCACGACAACATTAGAATTTAGATATAAATTTCATTTTTTTTTTGGTGGCAGAGCGTGCAAGTGGCTAGGTACGTTATGATTATTAGATTAAGGGCGTTATTATATAATAGTAATAAAAAAAACTAAGGACGTTTGGTAAACTTGCTTATTGGGCAAATCTCAAAATAAGATAGCGATGTTTCGTTAACCTAGATTATTTGTATTTTTCCTGTCAAATCATTTGTGCGGGATCCAGAATGGGCTCTTGTCGATTTACTCGTCGTCGGTCGCTAGAGTTTTCGTTTTGGAGTTGATGAATTGAAGTTAGGAATATTCCACCATCAAGGGATACACAGAAGAAGAAGAAACACAAGTTAAACAGTAGAAAGTGGGTGAGTCCGTTTCTGCATTCGGCGGAACAGTCATACTTGCATGATCTATCTACACCCACCTTGTGTTTGTTTTGTCATTTGTGTGTGTTTCCTCTTCTAATGTGGATGCATGTTAGAGCTCGTTCCAGAATACATTTTTAAAAAATAAGTATTTATTTCACATTTTCAAACTCAAAAATAATGTAAATGAAAACTAATTTTTTGATTTTTTTTGCACCGTATAAAAGATCTCATCGAAATCTTTCAAACAAGATCCATATTGCATATTTTTAGATTTCATTAAGTCCATTATTTTTGAACTTGAAATTGCCTTCTTAAAAAATAAGTACTTAAAACTCGTTCCGGAACGGGGCCTAGTATATCTAACACGAACTTGTGCAAAGTAAGTCGAATCAGGTTCCGTTCCGGAACTCAATATAATTATTTATTTTTTAATAAGACAATTTCAAGCTCAAAAATAATGTGTTTACGCAAATAATTTTTCTACCAATATGAATTTTGTTTGATAGATTTTATCGAGATCTTTTTATACGGTGCAAAAAAAATCAAAAAATTATTTTTCATTTATATTATTTTTTAATTTGAAAATGTGAAATAAATACTTATTTTTTAAGAAGGTGTTCTGAAACGGAGCCTGATCAGTCATTCTTTATCTGAGACAGACGCCCATCGACCATAGGTGGGAGAAGCAAAAATTGAGTTCCATTTTCGAGTAGTGTTTCGGGACAAGGGAATATAGGTATTGTGGGAACATCGTATTTTTCACAAAAAAAAAAAAAAAACGTTATTTAATGCGTGTAGGTTGACTCGGACATCTGAATTAATAAAAACGACATTTCATGCAACAATATACTCCCTCCGTTCCACAATATAGATGTTATTCAATACATGTAGGTTGACTTAGACATCTAAATTAATAAAAACGTCATTTCAGGCAACAATATACGTTATAGTACATCTGAGGTTAAGGAATTTTGTGTACAATATGGATCTTATTTAATAGATCTCAATTAGTTCTATTATACAAAGTTTTTAAAATATTTAAAAACATTGTAGATTGAAAGATATTAACAATTTAAAAATTTTCTTGGAGACCGAACGGGACAGTCATTTTGGAACGGAGGGAGTATGTTATAGTACATCTGAGGTTAAGGTGGGGTCAGCCGTGGCAGCTTCTCATTGGTTTTCTGCGATCCTTTGGTACACGGAGGCTCCGTGAATAATTTTACCCGGTGGTTTTCATTTAAATTACAGTTGGCGCGAGCCAGGTGAAAAAGGAAGGAACGGGGGTGAAAGTAAAAAGGTAGGTAGTGGATGAGGACCCGGGTGAAAAGACCCGTATGCGCCGTGTGGCTCGAGATGTGCGTTGCATGTGAGTGGGGCCCGGGTATGGTCCACTAACAGTTAAAGCCCCCTGCGCAGTGTAGGGTATGGACCGATTATTACGGGGATTTCAATGGGTCCGTCTTTAGTCACGTATCTCTCCAAATGTAAGTGTTCCCGTTCTCGATCGTCGCACTGAACTTGTGCCATCAATCATCGTTCCGGTCAATTTTAATAGGTTGAGACGTGGTTCATAAACGCTTCAACACGCTCGCTCTCGTTCTCTCGCTTCTGTTCCCGCTCTTGTTCATGTACGCATATTATGTGACTTAAGTTTGGACACACCCTCTCCCATCCTGAGTTAGATGCTTTTTCATGTTTGTGCTTTGTGGTTAGTTATGTTTGTGCTTTTTGGTTAGTTAGGCCCTGTTTTAGAACACCTTTTTGAAAAATAAATACTTATTTTATATTTTTAAATTTAAAAATAATGTAAATAAAAAATAATATTTTAATTTTTTTGTACAGTATTAAAGATTTCAATGAGATTTATCAAATAAGATCCATATTGATAGGAAAATTATTTGTGTAAGCACATAATTTTTGAACTTGAAATTATCTTCTTAAAAAATAAATATTTATGGGGAAAATGACGGCCAAGAACGTGTTTTGATAATTAATATCCATCAAAGATATTTTTAACATTTGTTAACATTAACAAATGTTCTTAGTTCTTGACGAGTATTAATTATCCAAACACGTCATGAACTGTCATTTTCCCATATTTATTTTCCTCTCGAAAACGGGCCCAATAATGTCTTCTAGTAATTGGCTCACAGCCTCGATTCTCTGCGCACTTCCCCACGGTGAACCCAGGCCAGCGGGATTCCGACTGTATCCTCTCCTCTCCTCGATCTCCTCTACTAGGGCCCACGTAAGAAAACAGTGTAATCACAGCCGCTGGTTGCGGCACCACTCCTACTGATTGACAAAAACACTGCTTGCCGGCCTGGCTTCAACAAAACCCTTTTACTTTTTCCCGCCTTTGTCGTACGTACTTCCACACTGAGATTATACGGAGTAGTTTTGTACAGTATAACTTTTGTTTCAAGGTTGCCCTTTATCTTTTTTGACGATCCACCGGAAAGCACAGTATGAGGTAGGAGAAGCCTGAAGAGGGTATTTTTGTCGTAATTGGTATCAACTGATTACGTCATGGTGACAGCAGAAGAGACTTTTCTTTCTTTCTAGAAAATATGGGACACAAATTTGTAAGGATAATAAACCAAGAATATAAACACTACTGTACCATATTGGAAAACAATTTGTCCCTCGTCCGTTTTTGGGACTCCGCTCCCATCTAGTTTGCGGTCCAGTTTCAGCTATTTGTGGATCATTCTTGGACTCATAACAATGGTCGAAATTGTTCACTTTGTAAAACTTGTCGAGAACACCGACCACGTCGAAAAATTACATTGATTAGATACCGGTTGATATAGTTTTGAATTGCATTAAGATTCAGATAATTGTGCCAGATGGATAGCAGTCCAGTGTTGCACACTTTTTTGTTTGCAGGATTAATGCGTTTTAAAATTATATCAATCGGAATCAGATCGATGTGATTTTTGACGTGGTCGATGTTCTTGACAAACTTTAAAAAATGAACGATTCCAATTATTGTTGTGGGTCCGAGAAGGCCCCAAACTTGATGAGATCCGAGTCCCTATTTTTTACTTGAAAAGAGCAATTCAAGTGTTGGTAATATTTTCACTGGATCATTCGTTGTCAAGATGAACGACAATGATTGTTTTGCACTTGTTTATCTACAATTGAATATATTCTAACTCGATGCACATGAATCTTATACTACCCCATCCCAATTTATTGATCGTAGTTAGCACTTTTTGTTGTCCCGAAAATTGCCCCACTTCAAAATTTAAATGGATACTACCGAATGAATTTTCTCTTTTATCCTTCCTTTTTAAATTAATGGTGTCAACAAAGTAAGAAATCATAATGAGTTAAGGGTAAAATTAAAAAATAAAGTGAAAAAATGTATATTGATTGTATCCCCTCATTAAATTTAAATACTATTTAGAAGAGACCAACAAATGAGATGGAGATAGTAAAACATTGAGCGGTCCACAGATGGCAATCAAATGAAAATTCGTAATATTTGCTTATTTTCCCTTATTTCAAGGTGAGTTTTCCTCCCCGTCATAAAAAAAAAAAAGGGGGATTTATTATCCTATGTTCCGGTGGGGTTCATTTACAGTCCAGTTTTTTTACCATCCAGTACGGTCTAGTTTTGGGCCGTTGTGGGCCCATTCCGGGCCCACAACAATGATCGGAATCGTTCATTTTATAGAGCTCGTCGAATATGTCATCCATGCCAAAAATTAGCTTGATCAAACATCAATACGTATATGGATGAAATAGATTTGTACATGAAAAAAATGGGCAATTATTAATTTCAACTTAATTTTTGTCATTGCTTTTTTTTTCATGTACAAATCTGTTTCATCCATATACCTATTGATGTTTGATCAAGCTAATTTTTGGCATAAATGACATATTCGACGAGCTCTACAAAATGAACGATTTCGATCATTGTTGTGCGTCCGGAATGGGCCCACAAAAGCCCAAAACTGAACCGTACTGGATGGTAAAAAAACTGAACTGATAATGAACCCGTTCCGGTGTGGAAGAAGGGAAAAAAAAAAAGTGAAGCTTTGAATAGTTTTGAATCCTCGTGGGACCCCACAAGATCCCATTCTCAAGCCGGAATGCTATTATTGGACAGTGCAATACACGCGCAGAGGCAAACCTTTTGGAAATTACGTAAATTGCCACTGAGGCCGCCTCGAGACTCCTCCATAAGTAGTCTACCTCCCTTCCCTGGTTTTCCCCCATCCCCACCCACTCTCCCTCCTCACTTTCTCTCTCCTCTTTGTGTCATTTCCTGGTAGTTAGTTACCCAAAAATGGCTGTTGTGGGTTTGGCCTGCATTTTGACCGCCCTAATTACTTCACTGTTGTCGCTAACTGAAGCTAGAATCCCTGGGGTTTACTCCGGCGGAGATTGGCAAGGCGCTCATGCCACATTCTACGGCGGCAGCGACGCTTCTGGCACCATGGGTATGTAACCCCACCTATTCCAACCCTGGCTACACACCTCTAATTTTCACTCAAATCTCAACTCATTGTATCCTCATTTTGCGGTACGGTTCAATGTCGTTGGCTAGATGGAGTGTTAAGTTTACTGGACTGGTTCTTGGAAGTGAATGAGCTGACCATTCACTAATTTTCAACTGCCACTATGCACATTCTATTTTGAACTAAACCCTGTTTGAGTAATGGAGCGGTCTTTAGTACAAAATCATTGTTGTAACCCATGGGGTTTGTTAAGTGGTCTTGGTCTGAGACGTAGGTATTTGTTCCATTTTAAGGTCTCGTGTTCGATTTTCCTTGCAAATAACTCTTGGAGCTACCTTACTTCTACATGTCCTCGTGTGAAACGGGCCATGGAAAGGTCTGTAGCGATTAGTCCGAGGTGCGCGGAAGCTGATCTGGAACTAACCTACATTACAAAAAAAATAAAAATCTGATGTGTTCTAGCATGTCTCTGTTTTTAATGCTCAGTTTGTACGTAATACATTTGCTTAATTCCGTGTGCGGTGGAACAAAATCCTAGGAGTAGATCTGTTCTCTGTTTATTGACTCTGTTTCTTAACAGGCGGAGCGTGTGGGTACGGAAACCTGTACAGCCAAGGCTACGGCGTGAACACGGCGGCTCTAAGCACCGCCCTGTTCAACAACGGCCTGAGCTGCGGCGCGTGCTTCGAGCTCAAGTGCGCCAGCGACCCCAGGTGGTGCCACTCCGGCAGCCCGTCGATCTTGATCACCGCGACCAACTTCTGCCCTCCTAACTACGCCCTCCCCAACGACAATGGTGGCTGGTGCAACCCTCCTCGGCCCCACTTCGACCTCGCCATGCCCATGTTCCTCAAAATCGCCGAGTACCGCGCCGGAATTGTCCCCGTCTCTTACCGCCGGTAATTCCTTGCGTCTCTGTTTTGCTCTGTTTTTTTTGTTGTGGGTCAGGCTCTGATCCTTGTGGTGGGTCAGATTCTGGTTGGGCTGTTTATTGCCTTTGTCAGATCAACGTACGTGACCTCGTGTTTTTCTAATTGACTGAAATACCCCCCAACATTTCTTTGAATTCTAATGGTTGCAAATCTAACACTTGTAGTTTTCTGTCTTTTTGCTAATTCTAAATGTAGTTATTAGACTCTTCTAAATACGGCTTTGTTTAGTTGAGAGTTTAGTTTAGTTTAATTTTGGTAGTGGGTAGAGAGAAATAAGTTAATAATTGAAAAGAGGGGTAATGATTGGAGAGAGATAGAGAGAGATGAGAAAATAATAATTGGAAAAATAGGGTGATGATTGAAAAAAGAAGTAGGGCAATGATTAGAAAACAAAACAAAACTTACAACCGAACATAGCCACTATGTTGCATTTGGGGTTTTCCCTAACGAGAGTCTGTATAGTTGAGTGCGCACATGTGGATGTAAATGCGTTCACAATTGGATGCACATACGAGTACAAATAATGAAGAGCCCATGTGTATTGGACGATTTGAAATCTATCAATATTCGAATTTGTGCACACCAACACGGCATTGTTCTTTATTGATTTTATATATTTTACCAATATTTGAGTTGTGTTTGGGAGTGTGAATTTAGCTAGTAGGAGTAGGCTCCATTTGGTGGAGTGGAATAAAATTGGTCATCCATCATCTTAGCTAAAGAAAATAACTTAAAAGTAGTCTTAAGTTCTTAAAAACTTAGCTTTGAACCCCACTTCGTTTTAATTGAGTCAAGAATGCTTTTCTTACAAAATAGCCCAAATAGATTGGCTCAAAATTGATGAGAACCAAAGGAAAAACATTTAGATTACAGAAATCCCAAATGAAGCCTTGATATTTATGCACTCTACGAAAGTAACCTTTCCTTCCAAGTCTGTATTGGTCCCTTATTGTTATGAGATTATGTTACTAGTGTTATTTCCCTAAGACACGGGCCAATAGCAGGCCGACGGTGTTGCTAATTGGAACACGACTTTTACGTCTCACTCTAAAGTCACATATAACACACGAACATATTCTAAAGTCACATAACACGCAAACCTATTAAAATTTGTTAGTGCATGCAGTAATGGGTAATCTACCGGATTAGGAGTATTATTAATTATCTGCTGACTCAACTTGTGACTGTCTGATGCGTCCGAGAGATCTGGACCGTATGTTCTCTTGAACAGAAAAATCAGGATGTTTGGGCGGATGTTGGGTACTTCAGTAAATTGTTTAACACAAATAAGCAAACCCTAGATGGTGGTGGGGACAACAATCTTTAACCACAGCCGTACTGCGTCTTTACCCCACATTCACGGACCACGTTTCACGCTATCAAAGAACGCGTTTTTATATTTTCAGAAGTGACCAATCTGACCTCGACTCTTGCGTTTTATTTCCGCAGGGTGCCATGCAGGAAACAGGGAGGGATAAGGTTCACAATCAACGGTCACCGCTACTTCAACCTGGTGCTGATCAGTAACGTCGCGGGCGCGGGGGACATCGTGAGGGTGAGCGTGAAGGGGACGCGGACCGGGTGGATGAGCATGAGCCGGAACTGGGGGCAGAACTGGCAGTCCAACGCCGTCCTGGTGGGCCAGGCCCTCTCCTTCCGCGTCACCGCCAGCGACCGCCGCAGCTCCGCCTCGTGGAACATGGTCCCAGCCAACTGGCAGTTCGGTCAAACCTTCACTGGCAAGAATTTCAGAGTCTGATATATGGCAGTAGTAAAAAAGAAAGAGAACAGGAATCTGGGGGTGGGGGGGCTTCAAGTTTTCCCGCCTTAATTTCTCTCCCCTTTTTACCCTTTTGCCGCCAGTTTTTTGGGGTTGTTTTTTTTTTTTTTTTTCTTTTTCTTTGTTTTTTGACTGTAATATTTAATGGGTGTTGGGGGGAGTGAAAGTTAGAAAAGAATGTGGGTTTCTCTTACTAGAAGAAGATAAGAAGAAGAGTGATTGAGAGTACTTTTTTGACTTGGTTTATTGATTTGGGAGAAGGAGGTTTGTGACTGATGAGAGGGAGGAGGAGTTGAGTTGGTCGCAAGGACAAGGCTGAGGCGGCTGCAGAAAAGTGCATCTAGCCCGCAGTTCATTGAATTTTACTAGTAGTATAAGTTTTAGTATATATAAAGATGTATGATTTTATTTATGTCTGAGCAGTGAACGATTATATATAAAGTTGTTGAATTTCGTTTTTAACTCTTGGGATTTATTAAAGTGTGTAACTAATCAATATTGGCTGGTTCATTGGTTTGTTTTCCTTTCCTCACCGGACTCACACTATCTATCTTATAAAACAGGAGGGTCTTTGGGAATATTCCTAACAGAATATTCTCTCTCAACGGTTCAGATTACTTTCAAACACAAATTTTATCTATTCATACAAACAAATCTAATGGTCCAGATTTCTCAGCCCTTCACATACAAATCAATGGCATTTTCGTAAATAGCTTATATTATTTGGACAAAAGATATGGGTATCTGTATCAGTTCAAAATTTGAACAAAACATGGCACGGGCAATTTCTCTCTCTTACTTTCCTCTCAAAGGTCGGTCTCTCTTTCTTTCTCAATTCAATGGCTTCTCTCTTTCTCTCTCCCCCCCCCCCCCCCCCCCCCCCCCCTCCCTCGCTTCACACTCCCCAAACCTAGCACAGTCGCACTCACCACCTCCTCTCTCTCTCTCCTCCCTCCCCGCCGCCGCTTCTCCGCCTTTCCCCCGTACAGATCTCCCCCCCGACGATCCTCGCACTCAACCTGTCTCGCATACGTAACAGGCCCGCCATCCAAACCCCGCACAGTCGCACTCGACCTGGTTTCCTTGCTCCGGACAATCAATCCACTTCAGGTACTTTGTATTTGCAAATTATTTGCACACACATACGTATATGAATCTATACACCTATTTTCAAGACAAAGATTGAATTTACTATCTGGATTTGTGTTGGATTTAGTTGACTTAGGGGAATCATATGATTTTTTCCGGTTGTCGGTGTGTGTTTTTTTTCTAGGGTTTAAAGAATTTGGGGGTTTGTGAGTATAATTTAATATCTTTTTGTCTCGCACTCAACCTGTTTGTTTTCTAGCTTTTTCTTTTTTGTATTTTCTTTTCCGTTTATTGGTTGCTACAAATGAAAGGAAAAATTGGACACTCAATTGTATTATGTTCATTTGTTCTGTTGATACAGAAACTGATGCCTCTCTCTTTACGGAAGCTCTGTGAAAGAAGGTAAAAAACAGCAATCCTACCCTACTCTCTTCTCTCTCTCCATTTGATGTGCTAGGGAGTAGGTTCTGCTATTCAGAGGCTAGGGTTTTCCATTCAAATAACTGCTTTCTACTTTCTTTTTATACTGCTTTAACCTTAGTATACTGCTTTCTCCATTCTTTTTTCTGTTGTATTGTGGAAAGTGTAACATACCCAATATTTAAGTGACCAACGCCATGTCTTGAGGAAAAAAAAGAAAAAGAAGAAAGAAGAATCTTGAGATTGTGATGATGTTAGTTTTCTGTTTTCCTTTTTTGTCCGGGTACAAAATAAAGGAACCAATCTATTATTCTCCCACAGAAGCATGGGGCCAACTTTTGGGTCCAATTAACGCGTACTAGAGGTTGAGGCACACGCAATGCGTGTACAAGTCGGATTTTAACAAAATTTGTAAAAGTTCAATCAATCTCAAATAATAAATGGGAAGCTATTGTGCAAATTTCGTCAAAATCTAACTTGCGCGTGAAAATAAAAACCAAAAACTAATAATATGCGGTGAACATATCAGTGTCGAGTTGTTCATAAAGCTCAATTTATTGATTTTTTTTATTTTAATTTCGCCTCATGTATTGCGAAACTCAATGTCTCGAATTTCAACGCCTTGATCAGCGATTCTCTCTCTCGACCTCCTCTTCAAATTGGGTTTCGGATTCGATCTCCTCTTCAATATGGGTTTTGGATTTAAACGATTTTGGAGGTCAGCTCTCTCTCCCTTACGCACACACATTATTTTATTTTGATGATCTATTTGTGTCTGATCATTCCTAATCATTATGTACCTCATGTACCTTTTGTTCAACTTCTTAGCATTCCCATGATTCTATACTATTGAATACGTGAATACATTGGTTATATACGACCTTCATAACTTAAAATTTCTACTGGCTCTCTTTGCGTCATCAGGCTTCATGACTCCCAAATTTTGTTGATTGAGGACGAATTGAACATTGCGCTCACCCCAGCAACGAGAACAGCCAAGGGCAATGGTAAGAACACATTTATTTCTCGGAGATATTACGTTGGGAGTTTTTGTGTTTGTTTGGATGAGTTAGGAGGGTTTGGAATAATTTCTAGGGCTCTAAAAGTCATTCATGCTTATCTATTGTGCATGTAGGGGGATTTTCTACCTAGATATCAAGCTTCCATCTATTTTGGTTTTTTTTTCATGATCTGTCCAAAGATTTGATTTTGTTTTCCTGGGTGACTTGATCATTTGAACATTAATTTGTGGTTTGAATGGCTGGAACATTAATTAGGTGTTTTTAAGTGGTTTTCAGGCTTCATCTTTGGGATTTTACTTATTGTAATATTAGGCAAGAACAGGGAAAATGCGAAACCCCAAACCACAAATCGCATGATAAATTTTTTTTTTTGGTGCGCACGCGCGCATGTCATGTAGTTCACAGTTCTTATGCTCATCTCTGAGTGTTCGACTGTTGGTGATAAGTTTCACTCCTTAGTCATTGAATCAGTTGCCTGCACGGAGGGAGACGAGCGTGAGGCCATTCAGTTTATTGTTGTTCATTAAGTTATTTTCCTGCGATCTATTTATTGTTTTTGTGAGAGAACTTTTGTTCCTCTTAATTCATAGCTATTGGTTTCCCTGCTTCTTAGAAGGGTAAGAAATCACATGCATTTTAATACCTATTTTTGGAAAAACTATAAATGGATTGATTCTGGCCATGTATCTATCTTTGGCCACGTAAATGGACTGATGGGCCTGCCTTTAATAGTTTAGCGGCTTTAGCCATTGGTATTAGACTTCAATAGGATGTGGGGAAATTAATAATTCTCTTCTTTTTTTTCCATGGCTTGCTACTATGGTTAGTTGGTTACTCAATTTTCTTGCACCAATTTCAGGGATTCTATAGAATATTTGCCATGCAATCACCTTCAAACAGTTGGAAGCACCTTAGCTTAGTGATCATGTTGGCCATCGTTGTTGTTGGGAAAGTTGTCCAGCTCGAACCTGGAAAATTCAGGCAGTGGAAGACTATAATGTCTTAGTTGGAACTTTAGAGACTTTCATCGAGGAGAGGGAAGCAGTTACAGAAATAGAGCTGTTCCTTGGAGGCAACATTAATGGAAAGGACAAGGGTTCTGAACTTGAAATATGGGAGTTGGATTTAAGATCTGAATTGCCTGTTTTATTTATACCTCACAAAGAATCAAGATCAGAATGCATTGCGCCGTGCCTTCAGGCACGGGCATGCACTAGAAATTGTATTCAATTTTCGCTGTATGTCTAAAGGAGTGTGGTGCCGCTCTTTCTTCAAAATTGTATCTTGAAAAATGCTGAAGCTGTAAATTGGTAACTGTAAATTGTATCTAAAGGGTTCTGCTGTTGTTGTTGTGTTGTGGGAAAGATGTTTAAACCACATGCATTTTTGCCCTTTCTTTTTCTTCTATTGTTATTTCTATCCTTGCATTTATTTCTTTTGTTGTAGGCAACGAGGTGCACAAAAGTGGAATGGAAGAAAAACGAAGGTCGCATTGAAGGAAAGAGTAGGCATGGACAATTTCAACCGGGGTGCGTAGTGCCGTAGGCACGGGTAAGCACTAGTATATAAAGAATTTGGAAATTTATGTCTAGTTAAATTCAGATTCATGCCCGCACGATACTTACAACACAACTTTAAAACAGGACTATGGTCACAATAGCGATCGAAGCCGTTCGATGTACATGCGTACTTACAACACGAGTTTAAAATATAACTACGGACACAATTGCGTCTGAAGCTGTTTGATGCATAATGGATTTACATGCATTGAACGGATCCTCATATTTGTTCATGCCATTATTCCAATATCTACCTGTCTCAAGTTGAGAGAGAAATGCTGTGTTTGGATTTGGATTTGAAAATATTTTTGAAAAATAATAGAGGTAATAAGTGGAGAGAGATAGAGAGAAATGTTGAAAGTATGGAGAATCTAGAGGAAATTTTTTGAAAAATACTTTTTGAGAAGTAAAGAGAACAAGACAGATCATTGTTTGCAATGTTTTAGTCCCTCAAGCAAAAAAGAAAAAGCAAAAAATATACTCCCTCCGTTCCATATTGAGAGTCCATTACAAAAAGTCGTGTCGTTTTTCAAAAAATCAACTACTTCCGTGTATAAACAAAAATTATACACAAAAGTAGTTGATTTTTTGATTTAAAAAATGGCAAGAAAAGAGAGTATAGGACTCTCATTATAGAACGGAGGAAATAGTAGTAGATGAAAAGGCTACTACTTACAACTAGGGGAAAGAATTGATGATACGAATAATGCAATTTTTCCTATTCCTCCTATCTGGTGTACCTTAATTAATTCCAACTGTAAGTCCAATTAGGTCACATCGTAAGAAAATCCGATGCATTTGTCTCTCAACCTAATAATTTCCACATGGGTAGGCGTGAAAATTATAGTAGTTGTGCTTTATTCACATGGCATACATAGGAAGATGGTTTCCTCATATTTCATTCTTTTTTGTGATAATAAAGTTCTTTGGATTCCAACTAACTATACCAAAAGCCCAGACAAAGTAGACCCTTTGGATACCTTGCTCAACTATCTTCCATTCATTGTGGATTTGGCTTTGGTGGAATTGCTTTCACATCAACGTGTGCTTCTTTCGTGTTCGTGTCTGCAGCCTGCACCCCACCCGTGAGAGTGTGTTTTTAGAAAGAGAGAAAAACACTCTCTTAAACCTCTACTGTTTATGCTTTAGCTAACTCTCCTTTGGATTGAACACATCTCCAAAGCTCTTCCCTTGGGTGGTTTATGCAAAATTATGCAATTTTCAATATACATTAGCTGCGGTTTTGGGGGCATGACAGTTTTCCTGAATTTCACCAGCTGTATACATTGGACGATAAACTAAAGCTGCTGAAGTGTTTGCGCGCAGATAGAATCATCCCAGTGACAATAAAATTGAGTAAATGATCTCCAACAAATTTACGTTCGAATCACATCCTTTATTAATTCAGTAAGTTTGCGGACAGAAAACAGAGCTTAAATCACTAAACCCTCTAAAAATAAACCAAGTAATATCTCCACCTGACATAGATACCTTCTCCTAATAAAGCTGAAATCTAATCACTAAAAGGAAACCGCAACATCATCCTAAAACCTCCTAATACTACCAATCACTGAAAACAATTGATCTTGCATGTCTGCCATCAATTTGACCGCATCACTTCTTCAAATTGCATATAAATTTTTTGAGTTGGCTTACCAGCAAAATTAGTCGCTGAAGCAGAGTCGAAAACTATCTCTTGGAAAATTCTGGGCTACGTTTGGTGGCGGCAACAACAGCATTCATCAAGATCCCACCAAACCCACCCTTCTCCAACTCATGAAAACCGGCAATGGTGATCCCACCAGGTGATGCAACATCATCTTTGAGCTGACCTGGATGCTTCCCTCCTTTGCTAACCATAGACGCTGCTCCTAGTACCTGCAAACAAAGCATTTTCAGTTATTATCCCAAAAAGAGAAAAAAATAAAGCATTCCAGTGGCACCAGCAGCATGGAATTTAACAAAAACGCATATTACTAAAGGAAAACAAGGGAGATGCAGAGTATGTGGAGCTGGAAATGTAGCCAGCAAGGTCGTCTATGTAATTAGTCAACCAACTGTGATGATAACATGAGAAGCAAAATTTGAAAGGAAATACCATCGAAATAGCTCTAATTTCGAATGAACCAGATTTCAGTATAGCCTCTGTATACATTATACGTGCATGTTTCAAATTGAAGCACAGAGTCTCTACAAGGCTTGCTTGTTATTTAACTTGCTTACGAGAATGTTAGCTTGAGGTGGGAAACTCTATTTCCAAAACTTAGAAAATTGTAAAGCTTCTGTGATTAAACAAAAGAGGTAATGAATACTTGACAGAAAATAGAGCTTAAGTCACTAAAGCCACTAAAAATAAACCTAGTAATCCCCACATCTGACGGAGACTCTGAATACATTATATATTTATATTTATGCATCATTGCTCGAATAAGCAACATGGTTTCCAGTTTCTCTGTTCGATTGAGGGTTCTCGTAATAAATCTTAAGCCTGCTGATTACTTTCTGCTGTGTCTTTCAGCCTATCTTTACTATTCTCTGGGGCTTGAATTTGTCCTCTTGGCTAAATGAAAACCATCACCACTTGTACTGTTCTACATATAGTTAAATCGCGATAACAACTGGTCAGTCATTAACTGGATCATTCCATCACCTTTGCCTGGAAAGCAAATAATACATGGTAACATAGCTGCATTTTCCATAATTCGGCTTTAAGGTGCATTACATACAGACATGGTTCTTAGGGCAAAAGTACCAATTTCCCAAGTCCACCACGCCTTGGCGCTCTACTCCATATAGCATAACCCTCCGATTACCTAAATTCCAATCTTATGGGATGAGACAACCTTGCCTGAGTCAAACCATAAGATGTAAAACTCATTGCCCCATTGAACTTTCAGGACTGTCGTAAGAACTAGACTTTCCTACATATTTAAATGAAAGCTCCATACATGGGAGACCAGCTAGGGTGTATAACTATTGTTGGCAGAATAACCTATACTCATCAACCTGGACCTAATGCAAAATCAATCAGACTTGAGTAGCTACACTCGTCAACTATGTCTTGGCTAGTTGATTGCATTGTCTAAAAGTGTGAGCGCTGCTCTTCCCCCTAACGAAGAAGCATGGATCTGTCCACCAGCCGCTTGAGTCTGTGCAACACATGTTGGACATAGACAAGTTTGGACATGTTGGACATGCCAAAACATGCCTGATTTTATTAACAATTTTGTTCCATGGCCACACTAGGGAAACAGCAGTATGCAACACATTAGGAGTTCAAAACAATAGTAGAAAAAGTTGGGGACTTGTCAAATTACCATGGATGCTTAGTTGTTCATTTTTCTTCCAAGGAGGATGCTTATTTCACGAAAGTGTTATGTGATGTTATATATTTACATTTTTTGTCGTTATGTGTCTTTTATTTTATTTTATTTTATTTTTATCTTTCATATGTTAGAAGCAATGTTCAGGATCTGTTTATGAGTTTATAATACTTCTAGTTTTTGTATCCCACATGTTTGTTTCCTAATTATTGAGAAAACGACATGACTGTAAATGAGGCAGCAACTGCAAAAATTATGTAATCCTTGGAATGAATGTAATTCTGTTAAGCTCAACAGGAATATAATCATGTGGCATGACTGCTCATCAGGAATTGAAAATAGGTTAAAATAAGAGACAGGTAACTCACAGTTTGAGAAGCTAGACCCAACGCAAGTTCCCTTGGTAAACCAGCCGCCACCCCTCCATCAGCCAAAGCCTCTATTGCCAGGTAAATATATGCTGGGCCGCTGCCACTGAATATGTTGAGGAAAAAAGAGAAATATCTTGTTATAACAAATCACGACTTCATTCCTCTCTATCCATCCAATCATTTGTCTATCTATCAGTGAATGGGAAAAATGGAAAACCTCTATCATGAACCCCCAGATATAAAGCACCACCAATAGTAGTGCTTAGACAGTTGGACTTGGGGTACCAGAAAATGCCAAAACCTGAGCAAACAATGTTATGGGACCCACGATCTAAAATAAAGCAAACCTACAATAAAAACAGTGTATTTGCCGATCCATAGCCATCCCATAGTTTTCCCTAAGAATTATTTTGCTTAAAACAAACCCTAGGCTAGCAAAAGAAATGTAATGAGCTAAAAATCAAATGAGAGTGGAGCTTTCGTATCAAGAGAGTAATTCTTTTGGTTCAAAATTCTTCTTAGAACGTGTTTGACATCAATAACTAGAAACATGACAATCTATTAATCGGATGTTTATCTCCATGCAAAAATAGGAGCATACCCTTCAATAAAACAGTTTAGGGTACGTGACCTACCATTTTATTGTTTCCGTTTCTCATACCAGATGATCAGCATTCCAGCAATGTAGTAAGAAACAATAGGCAAGATAATACTTTTTAGGGGTGAAAAGTACAAGGGATATTTAGTTAGCATGGTTCATAAATCATGAGAAATCACATACCTCAGCCCAGTTATTGCATCGAACAGTTTCTCATCAGCTTTCCATATCTTGCCAATTGCCCAAACAGCCTAGCTATCAATTCGCCGTCATCCTCTGTGGCGGCTACTCCCAAGCTCATAACTACGTGAAGGCAGCCAAATTACAAGCAATATCGTCACTTGGACATTAACGAACTTACTCATATCAGAAAATGCAACCATGAGCTCAACGGGGGAAAATTTGCTAATTTGACTTAACTCAAAATACAAGTGGACTATGTAATCAGGTGAAGAGTTCAAGGCAAAAAACTTGTAAACAATTCCTGGAAGAAGTTCTTTGAAAGATGCATCAATGTGTATTTTTCTTAGCTACAATATTTTTGGAAGAAAAAAATCTTCCCAAAAAGTACTACCACTGTTAAAGATGAATTGGCAAAGACTCACAATTCAATAACATCAATCAAAACAGTTAAATATGTTAATAGACTGAACGATCTTGTACTCGAAAGGATAAATTTTCCTTGCAATTTGCATCTCTATTCCAATGCGTTAGCTTGGATGTTGATTTATAAAAGAGGAGTCTTACTTTCAAAGAGGGATGCATTACTAGCACAGACTTAATATTCAGTACTTTCAGCATGCCTATCATAAGGTGGAAGTTGACTGTAACAAGTGAAGGATGAATTCACAATGGACTAAAAATAACTTCAATTTCAACACTTAATTTTGATAACAGACTGACATCTAATGCAGGAAACAAAAGACATCACAAGAAAGAGGGAAAAAGTTGATACAAGATGCTGCCTCCCCTACAGCAGCCGGATTATTTGGAATCACCCTAATAAATCGATTGTGACCAGCCCAGTCCTGGAACGCAATAGTAAATTCAATGCGCGTAAAGATCATGAATTTTAAACTGAAGTGTGTTTAGATGCAGTATGTAAACTGAAAGTAGTCTCTGTAAGATAATTCCGCACACAAAGAGGATATCAGGTTCGAATATAGAGGCAGAGAACAGAATTCATAAAACTCATGAAACAGCACATATACCCAGGAAGAATGATTTGGAAGAAAAAGAAAGCAGTCGAAGCTGAAGCATCTCCGTCTGAGTGGCAGAAACATGAAACTCCTAGAATGTTAATAAAAGATCTAGTGGCTCAAACATGAAACTCCTTGAAGGAACTCCTAGCAAACCGCTCAGTATGCAAACGAACCAAGACATAGTTCCAAATTACCCTATCGGCCAGTGAAACGATCCCTTGATCATTTTCTAGATTGGTTTGAGTTGTTCAATTCACACGGTGGTGTATAGGGCATTTTTGTCTTCTTGGCCTTTTTTGTATACGGGTAATGGGTGGCATTCCCTTAATGCTTGCTTTTATATAATTATTTACTTATCAAAAATAAAAAAAAAGGACACAATTTTGATTTTCCATACATAGAGACCCTCTCAAGAAATGGGAATAGGTATCCAGTTGCATACAACATATATAACTTGTGAAACATAACTGATATTTACATACAAGTACGTATGTTGAAAAGGCATTGCAACCTCCTCTAAAATGAGACCAACGATTACTAGTATGTGTAACAAATACTCAGAAAATCAAAATTTCTAGAAGGGAAGATAAGTTATGGAGAGAAATTATGATAAAAAATAGAAAATTATGGTTGAACTGTGTGTATAGTAATATACTCTAAATGCGCTTCTTAATAAAAATTGATTCTTGAGTTAAGTAACCCAAAATGGAGAACTTAAAAGAAAGATCTTCAAATTGCAGCAAGACAGTGCAAATGAAGCTACCCTTGTGTCACGTGCTTCAACTCTTATCTGTCACACAACCAGTCCTAAGCCCATGCGGAGGACAATGGTTGTGCCTTAGGTAACTGACAACCATCACGGGAAAAAAATCGCGAGAACCTCATGACATTAATCCGATGCCGAGACAACGGATTTACGTAGCCGACTCTAATTGATTGGATCTAAATAAGGGCGGTCCCAAGAGGTTCGGGGGGACCCGGCCCTCAACACAACTTCAAATATTCTCGCCTATGATACTAATTTCCAGTTGAATTAAGAAAAATTCTACGGAATTGGCCCCTGCAAGTACATTGAATGAAAAAAAAATTCTTAAAATTCAAAAAATCCCTAAAATTTCACGTTGTCAATCATTTTTTAGGTTGCGTATATAAAATTAAACAGTGTCTACACACGTACACACAATATCATCTCTTCTTCAGACCAATATATACTTATCAAATATATTTTTTATTATCAAATATGAAAATACACGTGATTCGGGCCGCGCTGGACACAAATTCCTCATCCAAAAACTAAGGACTCGGATTGGTTTGGTACAGTGCAAGTGAGAAGTACGTTCGAATCCGAATTAGGAATTGTGTATTCTATTGGTTTGGAAAAATATATTAGCAATGTGTGTTGCCATACATTCGCAAAAATCTCACACTCTAGAGAGTGGGTGAGAGAAGCTAAGGTAGTACCTCAACATTGCGACCGAAGACTTTGATGCCGAAGGACTCGAAAGCGAACCTGCGGGAGGATTCGAGGTGAGCGGTTTGGATCCTGGAGGCGGGTAACACGCCTGACTTGACAACGCCCTTGGTGATGCTCTCCGCCATTTTGCCGGAGCCGATGAACCCTAGCTTGTACGTGTCATTTGGAATTGGAATGAAAACAACCCCCACCGCCATGGCCGCCAATGAGTAGCTAGGAATGAGGACCTCTGGGGGCACTAGAGACACCACCTTTAATAAAAAAAAATATCTGTAACAAAATGACACGACAATATATATGAACTTTCTTCACTAAAGTCTAAAAATACTAGCAAAAACCAACATATTCATCAACCCACATAAGAGTTAATTACCTATCCACAAATACTAACAAAAACTATCATAGTCATAAACAAAAATTACGAAACTAAGGCTTTACAACAGACTGCGACGAGTTTTCATATTTTGAAAGCTTGAGTATGTGCACTATTGTGGCCCCCAACATGAGTTTGTAGTCTACCTTTCTTTTTCCAATTTGAAAAGTCATTACCAACAAAATATTCACCTCCTGCTTGATCACCAATATCCGACTTGAAAAGATAGCAATCTGGAAATTCTAACCAATCAAGAAATTCTTTAAACCAAGCTGGAATAAAACACAACATCTTTTTCCCAAATGCTTTGTTCGGAAAGTTATGGTTATGAGGCTAGCAAGGACCTTTATATAGATATGCCCTATGGATTTGGTCTCGATCATGTGGATTGCAATTTATAACCGAAGGACATAGCCCTGGATCTGCGGGAAGTTCTGTCAAATTGAGATCCATACGACACAACTTCGTTTGAAAAGAGAACTCTCATCTTGTTTTTGAGAATCACGGATTTCATCAGTTTTTGGCTTTGGTTTATAGTATCTCTCCATATCTGTAAACAAAAAATACTCCTAGTACACATCCGGAAAAAAACGGAAAAAAACAGAGGGGATCATATTGATGGGGGCATTATTGATTATTTTGTTTCCTATAGGTATAGGTATATGTATATAATCATTTGTCAGATTCACCTCACCAGGTCCTCTTGTTTTCTTCCCCACAAGCCACGAAGCAATCAAGCAGATGAATCATCAAAATACGATTCATACGAACAAAGATTTACCATATATGAACATAGATTCACAGAAAAGGAACGAGAAACAGCCCTAGTTTTTCTGGTAAAGGAAGGAGAAACAAAATGAAGAAAGAAAAATACCCAACTGTCCGACGATCGGCTCTCTGGTTCTCTGCTCTCGTTGGCAAGTTTTTGAGTGTTGAGTTCGGCCCGTTTAGTGAACGAGTCTAAAATTCAAGTTCAAGTAGGGATGGGGATGGGTTGGGTTGGATTCAGCATCCCCGTACCCGCCTCATTCTATATCGGATCCGACTTCTGTATCAGATTGGAGTTGGAGTGGGAGAAATCGAGGACGTGCTGGGGGTCGGGGAATAATCAGGTCCCCATTCACTGTAATAATTTGACTAATTTTGTTATTTTAGAGTGTTTTGACAAGTAAACAAGATATTGATGATTGATGAGTTAAAAAAAATAGAAATAAAGAAAACAAAGACATAAATTAGTGCTTTATTAATTGGCATATTGCTCTTATTATATCAAAACAATGGAGTTTATTTTGACATATACATAAAAAACATAAATACCTATAATCGGAGTTGATTGGGTTAAAACGAGGCGGGGAAGCAAATACCATCTCCTCCCCATTTGCTTATCAGATCGGGGCGGGGAGGTCGGAGGCGGGGACAGGTTAGAGGTAATTGTCATCCCTAAGTTCAAGCTCAGGATCCAAGCTTAATTATTAAAAAAGTCGAGCCAAGCCACAAACTGTTTGCAAAGAGCTTGGCTCATTTGCAACGTCAATGCATATGGAGTACCTTTTTTTTCCTCAGTCTTACATTCTTTTTAAAAAAAATTAATGATGTAGGAGTGTGTAGCATAAATACATTATATTATGTATTTAACATATTATTACTAGTGTAGTTGCGGTTTGGGTAATTACTCTATTTCTCGATTTTACTTGAGAATAACATAAAAGAGGTATAAAGTTTAAAAATATTGAAATATGCCAGCGATGCATCATTTGAGACTTGTATATTATGAATTGGACTCAGTTAATATACGCTCGTACATATATAAGTGCCCGCACAATATTGAAATTGTAGGAACACCTTTTGTACAATTCTCTCATCTGCCCACTATGCTGATGTCATCTGCTATTTGCGTTAAGAGTATTTTTTTCTATCATCATTAAGAGTATTCACTAATGAAAAATGCTATGCATAGGTGGTGAATAACGGTTAAAAATATATCGATATTCGAGAAAAGCATTTTGATAACCCCAAGGGGTTAATCAAGTGGTTTTGGCCTGGGACTTAGGTGTTTGTTCCATCATAACGTAAAGACGAACTATCATGTATAACCCCAAGTACATATGAGATTAGGGCTGTGGAGGAGCTCAGTAAAGTAACGTAATTATTAGTCAAGCAGCGAAGCCAAGTTTGGAAAATGATTTACCACCTTTTCAAGAGAAAAACATTTTCAACCATATGAAATAAAACCTGTACATTAGTCATGGAGATAGAAGTATTAAAAATCAGTGCATGGTCACCTCAAACTGATAGATAAAAATACAAGATTAGCATAAAAGTTTACACTAATTGAATAATTGAAATATCAAACCCAATGACTTATACTCGGTGGTGTCCACTAATTAAGGAGTAACATTCTTCCAACAAAGTAGGCATGTTATGAAAGTAAGCAATTCATGGTGTTTCTGAAGTATGTAGACTGCACAAAACGACTGGTCCTAATGCAAGTTTTTCTTGTTTGTATGTCTGGTGGAAACATAGATGCTAGCAATGAGAACGCACTGAAATGGTCATTTAACTTTACGTTTGTCTTTTCTAACGTACACTTGAAAACTCGTGTCACAAGATCATGTCTATTTTGTACTTCTTCGTGTGGTCTAACTCATTTGTGATTTCTATCCATTTTGGATTACGGGTTATGGTTAGAAATATATCAGGTTTTCCATATCTTTCGACCAAGGCCATTGCATCTAAACATCTCTCACGCATATCCCGGGGTCCTCCTATAAATGAACCAGGTAAAATTATCCCTTTGCCAACTTTTGATGCTCTTGATTCTCCTTGACCAATACTATCAACAATACCTTGACACAAATCTGCTCTGATTTCACCTTGCCTATTTCTAAAAAATCTAATCGTGAAGAGCTCATGTCCTAATAGCTTAAGCTTTTCGGACAATTGATAACGAGAGCATGGAAAATTTTCTTGCCCAAGCCTGGAGTGTCACGTTTCAGCAGATGCACATGAGGAATGAAGAGCTGAAGGTGACCTTGGAGTAGAAGAAAGAGCAACTTGAAAAAGTGTGGGCTAGCATAGGAATCCAAAACTTGGAAAACACTGGGTACTCTCTTCACACCCCGAACCCGTTGCCACACATTTCTCCTAGCCTTGCTAAATTTCCTACCAAAACCCAAGCCTTTTCCCAAAACCAAACCCTCAATACCCATTTCTTTAGTTGAACAATCAAAGGAACTATCAACTTCATTTGAACCCGAATCGTCTGATACCGTGGTATCAGGGTATCAGCCCAAGATACCCTAATTCTATTGAGGTTGCTAAATGGGTTGATGAGATATACACCAGTTATATGAACATAACCACCCATAAACGCAGAAATTGAACACTGACCCAACTGAAGAGCAAATGGCGAAATTAGGATTCATGGACTCCAATGAGACGGAGAATTTCAAAGAGGCCATGGGATAGACTGATGAAAATCGCACCTCTGTTGCATTAAATTCACCGAAATTACATGAAACTCAAATCTAATTGAGTTGTAATTCAGTTGGAGGTCAAAAGGTGGTGAGAGGAAGTGAGTTTCTGGCAATTCATAGTTATGGAATGTGGGATATTGATGGAAATGAAACCCTAGTGAGAGAGTGAGAGAGAAGTGATCATACCTGTGCAAATTAGGAGGTAGTTCAGATAATGAGCTTCGAAGCAGTGGATGCAAATAACCGTTAATCAACAATCCTGGGCAGCTAAACTAAACTACTGTTTTTTTTTTTGGCTGAATTCTCTGTGTAACTAGGGCGGTAAAGAAGCTGAGCTTTATAGGATTCGAGTCTGGCTCGTTTGCTAAACGATCAAAAAACTCGATCTCGAGTTTGGCTCATTTTGTAAATAAGCTGAGCCCTTAACAAGCCGAACCTGACTGCCAAACCTAACTAAGTTCCTTAATGAGTCGAGCCTATAAGACAAGCCGAGCCGAGCTTTGAGTGTTGAGTTCCTCTTGTTTAATAAACGAGCCTAAAACTCGAGCTCAAGCTCAGCTAAATAATTACTAAATGAGCTGAGCTGAACAAAGCCTTAACGAGCCGGGCCACGAAGTGAGCCGCATTATACATTTGAATGTGAATTTTTATCTGGGATTGTTTGAATGGTTATTAGCATCATTTAACGTGTAAAAATATTAATGATCAAAAAAAAAAAACGTGTAAAAATATTTTACAAGGCAAATACTTTTCGAAAATGTAATGGAAATAAATAGTCAGTGTAAGGATCTCTTGGACCCAGAAAAACAAGCATGAAAGACATATCAGAAAAAGAATGCCTACGAGCATAATCACATAGATAATCTCACACTAAATCGTCAATTTTGGATCCAAATTCCAACTTTTTTCAGAGTAATCAGTTGAAGAATCAAGCACTCTCTTTGCAATGGGAACCACAGCGCAAAATCAGGATCGGGTAACGTCTACCAAGTTGTTGGGTAACATTGGGTAATGGCCAAAACATTGTTGGGTTATGGCAACCAAGTTGCCGCATAACATCTACCAAGTTGCTGGGAAATGGCTAAAAAGTTGCCAGGTAACGCTAGGTATAGGCTAAAACGTTTTTAGGGTTT
Organism: Rhododendron simsii; assembly: GCA_014282245.1. Lineage (NCBI taxonomy): Eukaryota > Viridiplantae > Streptophyta > Magnoliopsida > Ericales > Ericaceae > Rhododendron > Rhododendron simsii. The sequence goes on from CM024965.1 coordinate 8,257,638, forward strand.
AGACCGCATTAAATTGCATTTGGCCGCTACGAATTGCTTTTGGACACATCTAATTACACTTGGCCGCGTTGAATTGCACTTGGCCAAGAGCAATTAGATGCGGCCAAGTGCAATGAAATGCGGCCAAGTGCAATTTAATGCGGTCAAAAAAATAAGATGGGTTTCAATGAATTTGGGGTTGTTCGACAGCCACCGTGCGAATTTAAAACGATAATAAAGATGGGTTTCATTAAAATTGGGAAAATACCAAGGAAACAATTTTCTTTTGCCACTTTTCTTAACCCATGGATGAAACCGTTCTTTGTTCTCTTAGCAAAATCCCCATTACTTGTCTGTGTAATGAAAAAGGATGATGACAAAAACCGTTTGTGTATTCATTGTACTCCCAACTTATTGAAGGTCCACAGTTCTGTTAATCACATCTTTTCCTTTGTAGTTGGAACAAGATTATGGCTTTTTTTGCATTCCATAGCTGGACGGCAGAGGGTACTGTCCAAGTGATTGTAACCATCCTTAAGTGTTTTTCAATCGTCTAGATTTATTAATAGTATCTTACCCAATAAATTGTTTTATTGTAATAAATTTGAACCATTGATTGTCGAGATGAACGATCAAGATTAAACTGCAGAGAAGCTGGGTCCTAAAAAAGCCAGGTCCTTGAGACAGATATATTTTCCCTGGACTAGAAAAAAGAATAGAAAGCAACTGAAATGGGTGACTTTTTGGGATCAAATCTAATAGTAACTGAAAGAAAAGATACCACCCAGAGACAGAAAAATACATGACAATCCAGGAAAAAGTAGCCTTGTGAAGGCTTTTCATTCATTTATTTACATAACAACCCGTAAGAAAAAAGTAGTAATCATACATAGCGTATATTCATTTACGTTATATCTAATGTCATTTAAGAATGTAATAAAAAAAACTCCACCTTCTCATCTCAAGGAGCAAGCCACCATGCAGCATGTGAACTAGATAACCAGTCAAATTCAAGTGCTACAACCCCTTTCAGTACGTCAATACTTGGATTTCTTCGATCAATGGTTGGATTCAAGTCTTTATAGCAGCTCGGTAGGGTTAAAATCTAGTCTTTTGGCTCACAGCACCCAGTGGAACCTAAACTTCGGTCCCCTTGTAGCTGTAGTGGGGTCTTCTGCTGATAACTGTGTGATGTGTGATGCTGAGAATAATACTCCTAGATGGGTATAATGAGAGGCCTAATTGCATATCCATTTTGTTTGCCCAGAAAAAAAAAATCCAAATGCAACTGACACATGGTTATATAGCATTACGCAGACTTTCGCCTTTTTATTTCTGTGGTTATGGTCATGACAATAACTGATAACCATCCAAAACATACACGAATTTCCGCTGCTATACTCATCGGAATCTGACCAAAATGTGTCACCTTCTCATATGAAGGAGAAAGCCAAGCAGCATATGAACTTAGTATAGAATCCACTCAAATCCAAATGCTACTGAAGGCTTCTTCGAGTGCCCGTTTCCTGCTCAATTCCAAGCTCCACCCTCCCGCCCTTCCCCCTCTCTCTGCTCTGAGTCTCGTCATTTCTTCATTGTCGTAATTGTAGGTGTGCATGTCCAGGTTCGATCCGATAGGAATGGGCTGTGGGGCCATGCCTGTTGGCCGTGGCTGCCCAAATGCCCCCCTGCAACCGCGGGGGCATAATAACCCTGCGCACCTGCACCGACACCTCCTTGAAAGCTATGGCTCGTGGTTTGTACCAGAGTAGAGGTGAAAATAGGTGAGAATCCTTGCGATTGTTGTAAGGATGCAAATCCACCTTCATAATAAGCACATTGGATTATTGCAGGCTTAAGCAGTACTCAGTGAGGAAGGTGTTAATACACATGCTCGCGTAAGAAAACATCTTTATTGGGAGATGAATTGGTTCTGCAAAATGAAACCACTTGTACTTCTTGGAGCTGCAAGTATTTGCATCAATGCTCCCTTTCTGTAGAACGATTAGATACAAATTCCTTGCTGAAATAGGATTTCCTCATCATACAGAATCTTTAAAACGTCTACGTTATACGTTGTTATACATTTTTTGCATCAAGTTTAAGAAATCACACAGTTATAAAGGATCTGCAAGACACAGATTTAGGAAGTTTCCAGGCTCCAAAGTAGTAACTGGAAGATGCATGAAGTTGTTTATTTTCATTTTCCAATTCGGCTATTTGTTTCTAAATACCGATGCAAAATGGTCAGCTCTCAAGGAAGACTTCAAAGTTAGTTGACGACAAAACCAATCAATAACGCTGGAACGCAAGGGATAATTGCATATCGTCATTCTTGCTGCAAGATGAAACCCACCAGATCTATCTACTTACCATGCGTGGCTAGCCAGCAGGCAATGAATTGATAACAAACAGGAAAGTAATTCTTCACTACAAACTAGTACTTCTTTTCCGAATGCCTACAATACCATTTGTAAGAGTGCTGCTCATATTAACAACTTTAGTAAGTTTTTGTTCTAGAACTTTGGTATCTTATATTCACCTATCGTCTTTTTATAAGGAAGATCTGTGCAAGAATATCACCATAAAACATCTTGCTTAAAAGGAGAGATATTACGGACATGATAGAATGCTGTTGACCGGTTCACTCCTACTCTCCCTTAGAAGAACAGAAGCAACAGCCTCCCATTTCAATCAGACATCTCTGTTTTCCACCTGAAGCTATCGACACCTTATTCATTGCAGTCTGTTTGTTTGGGCTTAGAAAAATGACTTGATTAGATGAAAACTAAGTGAGGAAATTTATTGTACAGGTGAAATGCAGTGAAGTATTATTCCACCAAAAGCCAAGGTATGGAATTAATGGTTGATAACTTTCATTGAACAATTGGAATGCTTGAAAAATACCCAAGGAACACTAAGGAAGTATAAACCAAAAGGACTCCGGTTAATAGGCACCCCAGAGAGAGAGAGAGAGAGAGAAGTTACCTAGAATATCATAGAGGCGAACCCAGAGTTACATCATCCAAAAGTAAAGCAGAATCGAACTTCATGGATGCTCCAACTACAAGATCATCCTTATCATCTATCAGACACATGTCATCATCACAACAAATTGAACCCCAAATTGGTCCTCTCTACGAAAGAGCTTCTCAGGAGTTGAGCACCTCACACTAATACGATCATAAATCATCCTTCAATGGCGTGATACCAGGTTCCATCCTAGAGCATAAAAGCATCCTCGAGAGTCAAGAGTGATAATCACAATAGCATGCAAAATACTAAACTTGAAAGCATGAAAAAAATACTTACAAGGGCTTAATTCTGATCTCAGGTGTTGCCATCAATTGCTGTTATTCAGATCGATTGCTTCACCCGCAATGATAAAGAACCAATCTTTTCTTTAATTGCTTTTAACAAATCGCAACAAATCACACTCAAAAGAATAGAACAGACCAAAGCATGTCATGAATAATTTGAAGATGACCAAACCATTGCAACGCTTGGAGACCAAAGCCCCACAAACAATTTTCTTAGTAACATAAAGCAAAAATCTAACCACATCCATCACAAAAAAACCAAACCATTCACTCTAGCATAACTAAATAGATAACAAACTCACCAATGGCTGAGCGTCAAAAGAAGCCAAACACGAAACCAGCCTCCAAGCCAGCCCAGAGAAGAACACAAGCAGAACCAGGCCAAGGAAAAAATGAGAGAAAGAACCAGGCTTTATATATGACATGTATTCTCTGTTCTTAGTTCACAAGCAACAAGTACAATAATCCAACCACTCTCATCAATTCAGCTCAGAGAAGTACATACGGTGTAGCAGGAATAGCATGTGGACAAGCCATAAAACCACCAACAACTTGCAAAGACCAAAATTGCCAAAACACACCAGCAACAAACAAAAGCAATCCAAATGGAATCAAGGACATTTTCGGCAACACAACAACAATCTAGCGATGGACAGCCACAAACCCAAACTTGTCCAATTCTCTTGTATAATACTTCATATGGATATGACATTCTGAAATAAAGAACTGTCATGAAAACATGTGGTATGACCATCAAAATATCTTTTGGATAGAAAAGATAAAACTCAACCTCTCTCTAATGTAATATGTTGCAACTTTTCAAAATGCTAGTGCGGCTCGCCCATAGAGCGGATTGGTAAGCCTATATCTCTCTGTCAAAAAAAAAAGCTACAATGTTCTTCTCTATGTCAGAAAAATGAAAAACTCAACCTCTCAAAACCTTCAGTAGCTTCTCTTTCCCTTTTTCACTCTCCACTGCTTGACTATATACTCTACCCCTTCGCGTAGTGTTGCTTTCCTCCCTTCCTTGTAATTCCAAACTTCTGGTGTCACGTACCTACCACTGGGATTGTACTCATTTATCTCCATTAAGGCAATTGTCACAGCCGAGTACACTTCATCACCAAGCTCATTCTTCAGATTTTTCAGCTTTTTGTCATCTTCATCAATAACTTCCCACAGCAACATTCAAACCATCTTAAGGTGAATGACAAGGTCAAAAGGGAAAAGAGGAGAACAGAAATATAATGACGAACAAGAAAGAACGCCCCAACAAATAATAACTGGTATAGGGAAGGCTATTCATACCACTTTCTAATATAGTACCACACTTCAGTATTAAAACTGCAGAGACATGCAAAGTGTTCCTAGATTGCGTCTTTCCCATAGACAAACGAAATCAAGTTCCTCATTTCTAACACATAGCCCACGCGCACGACATTTTCCCTCATTTGTTAAACGTGCAGTACTTCATAAAAAGAGAGAGAATCCCCATATAAAGAGGACTTGTCTCCTGAATCCTAAATTAGAATGCCATGTCAAGCAAAGATGTCATTCTACAAAAGTACATGGCACTGTCCCAGGGGCTGAAACAGAAAGAAAATCTAAAATGGTCTACTGAATGAAAATGCAATACCTGTTCCTCGTCACTTCCTCTGATGATCTTAAAGGGATGCCAGCAGGCATCCCTCACGTAAGCGTCCAATAACGAATATAGCTCCATAGCTTTACTATCAGCTTCTTTTCCATACTTCCTCTTGGCTGAATATGGAATGGCTTACTGTCAAGGTCGCCCATCCTCTTGATGCCAATAGTAGCCTGGGATGACTGCCCCGTCCAGCCCTTTAAGGGAAGCAAAATATGTTTCTTACCAATCCATAGGAAAATTACCGCATCATTGTACAAGATTTAAATTTGAAGAATAACAGAAATTATAGAAGTACTAAAAAAATGACTTCCTATGGGCCAGAAAAATAAAAGGTCTGTCAAAGGGAATAATTGTAGAGTATAAGTTTGTCATTTCAGTGTGTGGGCTACCAATGGAACTACAGCATATCTATTGTAGGAAGAAGATTCATAAGGATCATAACCACTGAGATATTTGAGTTACTTCCATCTGGAGAAACCATCTCATAAATCATCTCTACAAATTGTGGAGTGATAAGAGGATTAGACACTACTACAGCTTGGCAGCACGGTTATGAAGATGGCCTCACAGGGTCCACCTTTTTGAATCCTTCCATTCTCTAGGACTTTCTCTCGGAAGCAGCCGATTCGCTGTTTAATAACTTGGTTTGTTAAAAACACCTGAGAAGAAATAACATAGATGGTACTTTCTTACAACTCTTCAATCAAATGAGAATATAGACATCCAAGTCATACCCAAAGCACAAGCACTTTGGGGGGAAGACAGACACTACAGTAAGGAACTGCAGTCCAAATTAGAAACCACCTTATTCAGATCAAACTTTAATCAGCCCCTAGTTCTCAAGTACAGTACATTAACTGCCCCACATGTGGATCATCAGTTGTTTTCAACATCTTTTCTGAATACATATTTTAGAATAGGAAACTTAATGCATTGCCTATGCTGGCACATTATTTCAGTATTACCAAATACAGAGACATTTACCAGATGTAGAGCTGCAATAGCTGGGCAAAGTGTAATCAACTTTCCCACAACTAATGTTGTACAAACCAAAAAGTTATACAGGAGGTTTAATTGACAATGCAAGTAATTCTCAGCTTTCATGTTGCATTTAACTTCCCTAAAATCAGGTATGCAAACAATCAGAGTCATCCCTGCCCATTTTCATGTTGCATTTATAGAATTCCCAAGTGACAATGCCCATCACTTCAACGTAAGATACACAGTGAATTACCTTATTTCTTTGTTATTGATGTAACATAGATCAGCAAAACAGTGCATGATCAATGCACAAAGAGTTAAGCATCAAACCTACTTCACAAAGGGTTTCCCACTTTTCTTATTTCATATCAGTCCATATAAGAACCATGACCAAGAATACTATTCACATTAATTAACTCCTTGCGAGCTTGTTGAACCTCATCATTGCTTTTGCGTTCCTTTATAATGAGAGCTTGACTCAGGGATTCTAGATCTTTGAGGTCTTGCTCCTTTTCTGCTAAATCTTGTTGAAGTGCATCCCTCTTCTTCTTCAGTTCCAAATCCCTGTCCTCACCCATGTGTCCAATAACTTGTATTGCCCATCTCATACTCTCTACCTCCAACTCCAGGTCTTGCCTGGCATCAATTTTCTTCTGTAATTCCAAAATTCTTGCTTGAAGGTTTTCTTTTTCTCTCTGTCGTGAAAAAGTTGTAGTAGAATCATAAAATCATATAATTCAGGCAGATAATTGTCACTTCAATGATCTAAGTTAAAACAGAAAGTAGCGCATATTACTTTTTGATCTTCTGCCAGCCTTAGAAGGTTTTCATCTGCTATCTTTTGCTCCGAGGTAGCTCTCTCATTCTGAAAACAAAATGAATTTGTTATAGTTGATTTCGAACTGCTAGTGATTCCGTGGGAAGACGTTGACAAACAGTGAATATGGCTCATTTCCAACAGACTGCAGTGCACCAGGAGGTATAAAACAAGAGCTATAGGACATTCATAATAAAGTTTCAAGCAATTTCTAGGTTAAAAACAAAAAAAGAAGAAGAAGGGTACATCGAAATTTCGAGTTTTGACTCCAATCTGTAGTTCCCCATTTTGACAAGGCCAACAAAATTTATTTCTGTTAAGAAATTTGAAGAGCTGCACACCTACAGAAAGAGGAAGGAACGACTGTTATTCTTTTTCGTGATATTGCGTTTGAAATTGACACAAACTTCAATAATTTTCTTTATCTAAACAACCTTAACAAGCCAGTTGAATATCAAGCATTTTCAAGATTTGCAAAAGCACCTAAGAATATACTCCAGAGTCTGTTTTAATCAAGTGGGAGATTGGGCATTGCTACTCTTCCATCCTATTCTAGAGTGAGAACCATTTACAAGAAGGAAAATTTAAGTACCATTTTCTTCTCAGAGTCGAGCTTCCTCCTTTCATCTTCATTTTGGGCCTCCCGTTTCTCCAGTTCTTTCTCACACTGCGCAAGCTCTTTGCTCTGCAATTCGATTTTCTTATTAATATGTTCATGGTCCTCCAAAATATTTTCAAGTTGGCTGCGCGCTTTCTGCTGCATCTTTGTTATCTCTATTAAGCATCAAATGGGGACAAAAACATCTGCTGTCAATTAAAAATCTTTTGGAATGATAATAAAACAACAAATGAACTGTAGCATACTAACCTTCATTGTAAGCTTTGTGCATCTTATCTTTCTCACTCATCCACTCGCTCAGTGACATTAAAGTTTCATTGTATTTGCACTCAATTTCCTTAAGCCGCTTATTCTTTACCTCGATCGTGTTAGTCAAATTCGTCACAAGCTTTGTATTTTTCTGCTTACACTCAGCTTCAATTTCAGAAATACTTTTCAGATTGCCAGTCTTCCGGAGATGTTCACCAACTATACTGTTAGAGTGGAAGTCCTCATCGCGAGCAACCCATCCAAATAGCCCATCTCCCATGTGCTTTGCTGAAAAGTAATCCCTCTTGCCCTTTTGGTTTGATTCGTAAGATTTCTCAAACATCATGGCGTTGTGAAATCCAGGCCAGTCTCTATTGAACTCCACCACCGCATATCCCGAATGGCCCTTATGGTTCCACAAGGGATGAACACTTACTGGATTGAAATCCAGTGCAGCCAACTTATCCCTAAGACTTGACCCACTTTTCCCAATGTAACCCCCAGCCATTTTCTTAACAGGGATGTTTGCTACTATCCCTACCCACGGCCAAACGAACAACTCAGTGCTATCGTTTCCCACAGAAGCCTCAATAGCCTCTGTTGTGGATTTGGACATAGACCCATTTGCCTTAAACTGCTCTTTCATGTACCTCACTAGTGCTACATGTCTCCCTTTCTGTTTCACATTCTTGCTCCCAAAACTAGAACAATGCTGCAGAAGCTCCTTGTATTTGTAATCCCTCTTTTTCCTCCACTGGCAATACCAGCATCTATACACCCCATTCGATAATTCTACCTTGATACCCACATTCATTAAGCTCTTGTAACACTCCTCAGTGTATTCCTCTAACTCTGAGTCACTTATATCTGTTTCCTCTTCTGATGAGTGAGAATCGTTTCCCACAGGAGCCTCAATAGCCTCTGTTGTGGATTTGGACATTGACCTATTTGAATTAAACTGCTCTTCCATGTACCTCACTAGTGCTAAATGTCTCCCTTTCTGTTTCACATTTTTGCTCCCAAAACTAGAACAATGCTGCAGGAGCTCCTTGTATTCGTAATCCCTCTTTTTCCTCCCTTGGCAATACCAGCATCTATACACCCCATCCGATAATTCTACCTTGATACCCCTTTTCATTAAGCTCCTGTAACACTCCTCAGTGTATTCCTCCAACTCTGAATCAGTTACATCTGTTTCCTCTTCTGATGAGTGAGACATTTCTGTAATTCAGCAAAATAAAAAAGACCCAGTGAGGAACAGCCAATCAGCTAAGTTAGCTAACTAGTTATTATTGCCCAGTTAAACAAATATATAGGTAATGAGGAACAGATAGTAGTTCTCATCAACGAAAACAAAACAAGTTCACTAAAATTTCCAGATAAGCAACAATGTTCCACTTAAATCGAACTCAGGTTCTTCTCCAATGCTTCAGAAATAGGAAAAATATCCAATATGGTATGCTTAAGTTCAGTTATAACCTAAAAGATTCCTATGTTTTCATTGGCACTTTGTCAGTAGACAAACAGAGCATATACAGAGGGGTATCACGAAACCAAGTAAAATCAAAATATGTTACGAATCATGCCGAGTGTTAGCTCTGTCTTAAGTCTAAAGGTAAGTAGTTCTGTCGTACGTCTAAAAGGTAATAAAAAATGATCTCTTGACACCTTGTTTGGTTTCCAAGAAATTATAAAAAGGAAACGGGCAGAAAGACTTGTTTTCAAATTACCTTGAAAATGGCAGTCAGTGTAGAAACCGGAAAACCCTAGCAACTTTTGGTGAATGCGAATGATCGATAGACTTGTTTTCAGTGGAAAGTTGAAAAACCAGAGACGCGGAGAGAGAGAGAGAGGGGGGGGTGGGGCGCTCAAAACAGATATGCGACCATTGATTTGTGGAGAGAGAAAGAGAGGTTCAGCTTCAGCACCTGCTGCTGCTGCAGCATTTTTGCAGGCAGGAACGAGACGCACAACTTGGGTTCTGAAAGTGGTAGTGCTACAGCGACGATCGACGACGACGCTATCCTTTTGCATGCGTGTAGGCCATGGAAGAACACGACAAATGCAGACACAGATTCCTCCGTACAGAAGTAGTGAATAATATGCGGGTATTAGGACACGTGGCGCCATATGTTTTTTTCAAATATTTTCATCTGTCGTATTTTTGGGAAACAATTTTTTGCACGGGAAGATATTCAATACTCAGTGGGACGAAATCGAGCGTGAATCTGGTTCACATATTGGTCCGGAGTTTATACATTTGAGAGGGGGGTAGACCCTATTAATGTGTGGTCCAAATTCGTGTTCAACCTTATTTCAAAAGTATTGAATAATTTCTTTTTTGAAAAATATTGGATTGACAATAATAAATATGTGAATATGTATTAAATAGTGTAATAAGTATACAGAAATACATGTTTTTTTTTTTTATCTTCTACTATGCTTATAGCTTATCGGCAGCCCATAGCAAGACCATTCTTTTTTTTTTCACATTAAAAGTAAGTTTCAAAACAAGAGTGTATTTATTACACAGGCTAATTTCCAGCAAAAGACAATTTTCCGCTTGGAGATCGATTTTTACCTCTCCAATTGGAAAAAAATTTCAGTGCCGGGTGGGTACCATGTGGTACTTGCTTAGCGCATCCGAGCCGGGCCATTGCGTTTTTGGACAGCTCTGATTTGGAGAGAGAAAAATGAGGGATAAAGTGTTGGGGTGAGAGAAAAGAGAGGGTTTCAATCCGAGTTGTCCCAAAGTGTATTGGACAGTCCGAATGTGTTGAGCGGATACCACGTGAGATATACCGACCGAAAAATTTCTCCCTCCAATAGGTAGTCATTTCGGTAGCCAAATAATGGCTCAGCGAATATGAGTGAGAAAATGGTTGTGGCCATTTGTGCCATATAAACATTTTTGTGTTACTAGTTTTTTTATTAAAATCTCTACAAAATAATTTTAGGCCTGTTTCGTTAAAGTTTTATTTTTTAAGTATTTATTTTTCGTTTTCACGAGACAAGTCATTTTCTCACAATACATCATATTTAATTCAAAAAATAAATATTTATTTGCGTTAGTGAAACGGGACGTAAATGATCCGATGGTCGTGATAGACCCAAGGTAAAACATAGCATTAACACCACTAGACATAGCATGCAACTGTGCAAGTAAAAAATGAACTATATATAACTTGGAAAAAATTGCTTAAACTATTAGAGATGCTTGGAGTCCAAAACAATTTTTTTTTTGATATGAGAGTCAAAAACTTATTCTCAAATTTTACCAGTTATATTCCACTTTGACCCCATCGAATTTGTGATGTGACTTGTTCCAAAATATTGAAACCTAGAGCCGCAAAACTATCCATTGGAGCTATAACAAAACTACAACAGGCATAGCGCGCGCGCGCACACACACACACATATATATATGTATATATATATCTGTGGTTTTGCACTCAAGGTTTCGTTCTGCTAAAGTTTTTATTTTTTAAGTACTTATTTTTCGTTTTACGAGACAGATCATTCTCTCAGAAGACATTACCTTTAATTCAAAAAATACGTAATTATTTCTCTTAACGGAATGGATTGCCAAAATAGCATGAACGCATTGTGTGAGATAGATGATCTTTTAAAATCGAACAAAAATAGTATAAAGATTTATCGAAGCTTTTTCTTCCTTTGTTTGGGCTTGAACTACGAAAACATCACTAGAACTTATGCCCACACAAGGTTTTTCTTGATTTTTCTTATATATTTGTTAGTATCATATCAGTATTTATATATATTTCAAGCGACAAAAAAGACCCACATTCATAATACCAAACAGAATTTATACTTAAAATCTTTTTTTCCCAGGACAGCATGCATAGTCACGTTCTCATCTTAATGACGAAATTCCATTTTCTTTCTTTCTTTTTTTTTTTTAAAATTCAACTGACGTAATTCCATTCATTGTCATGCCATTAGCCTAGATAAGAAAAATGGAACATCCATAATACACAGCATCACAAAAAATCAAAAAAAATCATAGATTTGTGCCGTATCGAAAGATATTGATGTTCGCTAGAGCCACCGTAAGTTACGCATGAACAAATAAATGACCCGTCGAAACTCACTGCATAACAGCATATTTATTGAACACCAGATACTGATACTAACAGAGTATCCAGTCATTTGCGTAGTTTACCATTAGTTTGTAACCACCAACCACCCTAAGCGTACCAGACTACCAGAAACGGAATCTTACATACAAGGGGTAAAGATAGCGGAAATTACATTTCACCCAAATCTCATCAAAATAAACCTCAGTCTTCGTAAGCATACTGCTAACGAATCTCCCCATAACCTGAAAATAGCACAAGAATGAAGGGTTAACGAGCAACATTAGATTTTGTTGCATACAAACCCTATAACCACACAGCTCCAAGTACAGGTTTTAATCAAACTGTATGCAACACGAACTTATCATAAGGAGAAATTCAGAGGATATTTTTCCTCAAGAAAAACCTGGAAGTGGGAACCACAGAAAGGGAGTTGGCACGTTTTAACCACCGCTCACCTGGATCACATATTGATGTTCTCCTAAAGTGTCTTGTCAATAGTCTGCCAAGACAATGGCATATGATGCGTAGTGCAAAATTCAATATCCTAGTGGCGAAGGCCAAAGGGATCAGCAAATTGTCTCCAATCTTCTAAGCAAATGCTTTCTGGCAGAAAGGAAACCAAAGGAAGAAACATAAATCCTATTGTCCAGCATTGATCTTACTGAACAATCTACTGATTCTACTCCAGGCAGCATAAATCCTTTTGAGCATACATCAATGTTTGACGATAACAGAATGAGTGAACAGAGAACGGTGACGAACAGCTATTCCCAATTAAACTGAATTTAATCGTTGTCTTGCCAATATTCAAATGAAGCAGGCAAGGAACTTAACATCAACCAACAACACACAAACCCCCCCCCCCCCCCCAAAAAAAAAAAAAAATGTAGATTTTGGTTTACTAAAAAAAAAAGAGGCGGGGATGAACTGTGACCAAATTAGAAAGCTCTTCGGTGAATATCAGCTGTTTAACTAATTTTCAAAAAGCAAAAGGTGAGTTTATGGGTGCAGCATACGTCCACAAAAAAATCTGTTGTAATCAGGCATAATGCATCATACACAATTAACACAACTGGAATGCCAAAAACAAAACTTGGTAATATGGTGCAGTTCAGTTGGCTCCAACCTACAATCCACATTTTGTAGTTAAGGAACAAACCAGGATTTAATGGCATTCCGCAAAAGACCTATAAACCAAATTTTAATTTCAACAGCTTGCTATCAATTGCAGAAGTATGGCTTCAATGCATAGTGGATAAGTGATGTGGCAAGTACAAAGAAAAGGAACTGGGTACGTGTATCACGTGCCAGATACGCAAGCACAAGTACCAGCTTACAATATGTACCCAGCACATATAAGTTATGTGACTTGTGTCCTCTGAACCAACCATGCTTTGTACTCCGTAGATGCCTCTAAGGGTCAATGCCTGGAACTTGCCACTAAATATCCATAAGTTGAAGAATACCATTCAGAATGGTAATGTTTAGATCAGTTTATGCCTTTCTCAACAAAAGACAATAAGATATTAGGATTAAAAGACTTTCATTTGGTGATCAGCTTTAAAATTCATAGGAAGGTAAACAGCAATAAAATGAGATCACATCCAAATTTTTAGTAATATAAACCCATCATACTGCCCATCACTATTCCCCTGGAAAGATCATGACTCACAATAACCCAAATACTTGCGAAAGCTCACCTCTTGCAAACAAAAAAACCTTCCAGGCTCCTAACCTTCTTGTGTCTACTCGCTACGCCTATTTGTGGCTCATTACACATGGACACTGCAGGGTTCGCAGATCGAACAGAGGGGGGAATCAATGAAGAGAGAGGGGATCAGAGAAGAAGAAGCAGAGCAAGAGGAGAGAACCAGAGACTAAGGAGATCGAACAGAGGGAATTTTGTTGCGGCAAGGGGGTTCCCTCCCTCCAACGAGACCATGATGAACCAGAGACACTACATTAGATTCCTAGCTCAGTCTTGACATTAGGGCAGGTAGGGTGACATGATCATGACGAACTGCATGAACTAAAATGGGCTCATATATTCCTTTTGGGCTGACCACCCTCCATTCATCATGCACCTCCACCACCATTACCATCGTTGATTACATACCTGCCGGCGGTAAGATTTTCTTTGACCAGGAAGATTTGGGTGTCAGCCAATAACTGTGGGTCCAACCTACAAACTCGAACTAGAGACATTAGAGGAAGCTAATGATGGACACTGAATGGTATGGATGCCTTCTCATCGCGTGGGTCATCCACTCACGTCCACTTTCGGGCCAAAAAACCACTTCATGTTCTAAGGATAATTTGTCCTAATCTAAATCTTTGGCAAACCTCAGTAGCAGATTTGGATCTCAGCGTAGACGAAATCAAGAGTCAAGGAATGGAGGTGGAGAACCCTTTTTCTTATAATCGGGGAAATAGAGAACCAGAGAAACAAGGATTTGTTCTCTTTTGGTTTTATAGAGATTTAGAAATGTGAGAATTTGTGATTTTTTTTTCCTAGTCTTTTTGCTCATTGAGGGAGGCAAAACACTTTTTCCACTTAGTTATTCTAATGTTATACATGTTGGCTCTACGTAACCTCCACATAAGCAAACTTCATCCACGTTAGCATATTTCATCAACTGACGAATGGGGTGACATTGACAACTGACATAGTATACAGAGGAGATTGATATGATAAAAAATGCAAGGACGATTTTGAAACAGACTATACTTTCCAAGGACCAAAAAGTAGATAAATCATGTAGTTTTAACTTTTAACAACAATAGAACCCATGTAGTTTTAACTTTTAAAATTATGTAAAAATTATACCTTAATAGATGTGAAATTGTATAGAAAGTCTGAAAAAGGTAATGAAAATGTAACTTTAAGGTGCTTTTTACATCCAAGGAGACACCAGTGAAACAAACAGGAAAAATTTCACGGGATCACTTTGAATCACAAATTTATTGTATTGAGAAGGCAACATTGTGCACTAGACAATCAGCAATCCAAGAGCAGTATACACAAATATAATAGTATAAGCACATAAAACGGAGAAACAATATTGTACCTTGAAGTACATAGGATTACAGTACAGGTGTGCTACACAAGACAGTCGTCTGATCCTTAAAAAGTTTTCACAGTAGCCTGGAAGTTGAGAGTAGGAGAACCAGAACGAGCCATGTCCTTGACTTCAAAGGTAATATAGTAGAGCCGACTATAATTACCAGCGATGTTTGCCTTGAGGACCTTCACAAACTGGTAGTTTGTACTCTACAATTACGGAGAGAAATCAATCCAAATACAAAGAAAGAGGAGTTGATCAAATAGGTGAGGAAGGAATAATTAAATGAACCAACAAAAGCTCAAGCATGCACACACATACCTTGTTTTTGTTGTGCTCGTCAAGGGCTAACTTTGAAAATCCTCCCACCCACTCCAATATACAGGGGCTATCCAGCGAAATTGGTCTAACAGGGAGCATTAAAGATTCATCACGGGTAATATCCCCAACGTCAACCCCTGCAGGTATATAAAGCAAAGCTATGCAATGAATAATAAAGGGGAGAGGGCAATAGTATTAAAGAGGGGAAGGGAGAGCAAATTTGAAGAAAAAGTATAATAACTTTGTCAAATAGAAGGCCAAGCTGACTCCCTTTGGGTAAAATGGGTTCCATACCTATCACAAGAGGGCAAAGCTTGTAGGTGGTGTCTCCACCTTGTGAATCTTCTTGGGTTATGATGAAAATTAACGAAGATTATAAGTATCTGCCAAGACATATATCAGGTATATATCATTGGTAATGGTGGCGATACTCATCTTTAGGTTGATAACCGGCATCCGTCCTCAGGCCCTTTGCATAAAAGGTTTGGTGAGAAGGCGGTACGTAATTTAATTCTTTGTTGATCATTGCATTCTAAAGTCGGAGCAGCGGGAATGGAACTACTTGGGAAATCATTGGCAGCACCCCTAATCTATCTTATTCCTGATCTAGTGTTGGCTGGTAGAGTGGAATGGCTACCTTCAAAGAAGGCTGGCATATACATTTTATGAAAATTTTGCTTGGGATGCTCCTCCTAGGATAACTAAAATCTGATAATTCAGCCTTTGGCACTTGCTTCTTTGGTTGGGTAGTAAGTAATGTGCCTAGATTTCGTTGGTTTTTCAAAGAAATTATTTGCAGACAAAAAAATAATAATAATCAGACCAAATAGAATCCTTCCCGTATGTACGTACCCTGCTCTCGAAGACCGTACTCCAGCATCTGTGTAACCGTAACTTTACTCATCTCGGCCATTCGCTTAAACAGACGTGCGTCTCGTTCATCGTCTTCCTTCCGTTTCCTCTTCCGCTCTCTTCTCCCCAAGTCGAGCTATTCGGCGTTGATGTTTCCTGCGTCTTCTTTCTTGCTCCTCCCCGGTCAATCTCGCAGACGGACTCAACATGCTAATTTCATCGTCTTCCTTGTGTTTCCCTCTTCGCTCTCTTCTCCCCTAGTCGAGCTATTCGATGTTTATGTTTCCTACACGTCTTTTTTCTTGCTCCTCCCCAGTCAATCTCGCAGACGGACTCAATATTCTAATCAAAACGTAATGAGATTATTTATACAGAGGCAGTGGATAAAATGTAATGGGTACGCAACAACTGCGAAACAGCGACCACTCTGGAAGAAATAACCACAATCGAATCCAGGAGGGAAAGATGAAAGAAAAGAAAAACAAACAGAATCCAGTCGAAGTTACAGTCGGGATTTGTTCGATCGATTTTGGGCTTGACAACAGACACAAATATGTATGCATACTCGGTGCAGCGAGCCAAAATAGCAGTAACTATAGCAGATTAAAAGGCCCCGTTCCGGTTCATCTTTCATTTCTAAAAGTTTTTTTTTTTTAATTTTTAAACTCAAATATAATGAAAATAAAAAATAATTTTTATTCCTTTTTACCGCACAAAAGATTTCAATAAGATCTATCAAACTAAATTTATATTGGTAGAAAATTTATTTGCGTAAATACATAATTTTTAAACTTAAAATTGTTTTCTTTTCCAAAAAATACTTTTCTACAAACTGAAATGGGGCCTAAGCGCTTTTCTGGAAAAGTTTTCAATCCGGACCATTCAAAACGATTCACTTCCATAAGCGAGATAGACTTATTTACCTTGGGGCCGTGAATAAGCTCTTTATAGCAAAGATGAATCGCGACCGTGACGGTTCGAAAAACCCTAAACCCCAGAAAAATTTCATTAGAAAACCCAAAATCTTAAATCCCGAAAAAGTTTCATTGACATCTGGACCGTTCAAAATTTTGGATGGTTGCAATTCACTTCCGTAAAACTCCTTTATGGTACCCTCCGTTAAGTAGTTTTTCTAAAAAAAATAGCTCAAACCATTAAGATGTTCAAAGCCCAAAACTTACGTATAGTTCTGTTAAGCAAAAGTTCTAGCACTTTTTGTTTTTATTCAATTTTTTTCGCGTTGATTAGTTTTGCGTCAAACGTTTTTGGAATATGGATGAAATGAATCGGAAAAGTAAAAAAAATTCAACAATTTCTTTAGATTGCAAAAAAATTCAAAACATCACGCATAAATAACACAATTTTCAAGAAGAACAACCAATATGAGATGGAAGGAGTACTAAATAAGCTCGAGATTTAGCAAAAATCTTTGTTGTTAATTTCTTGAGAAATAGAGAAACTGTAGACCTGGGTTTCCTATTTAACATTTGAGTTTATTTTATACTTTACTTCAATAAAAATTTAAAGTTGGAAGGCTTTTCGTCTAACCACACAATCTCAAATCTCATATAAAAAGTGAGAGTCCCACCGATGCACGAATTTTAAAAGATACATAATTGGACCTCTTGGAGCATCCGCATCAAACTTTTTAAATTTCATACCAAATTACATCTTAAAAACCCATTTTATTACTTTAACTACTCACTTTTAAAATGCAAACTGCATTGGACTCTCTATTTTAACATGTGATCTATTGAGATGTGGGGCCAGAGTCATGTGAGGAAACGAAGACAAACACCTTAAACTATAACAAAAAATTAGTTAACTTATGAACAGTTGCTCGATCACTACAAGAGCCGAGCAACTATAGCATTTGTTTCTTTAACCCATGAACAAGCGAGACTGATGCACCACATTTGCCCCCCTTTTACTTGGATGCCTTTATGTTTAAGTTATTGAATTTTGTTCAGTGAAGGGATAAAGAAAAGACAAGAAGAAAATAAATTTTATTGAGAATTGTCACGTCGAGGAGAGTGTCAACGAGGAAGCTTATTTCCGCTTCAGTAATTATACTTGGTTAAGACACAAAAAGTCAACAGCTTAGGCCCAGGTCAGAGCCCAAGCTCTTAGTTCAGAATATGTTAGAGAAAATGACGGGTTGGAACGTGTTTTAATAATTAATATCTGTCAAAAACAAGTTAAGAATATTTCTTAATGCTAAAAATGTCATTTGCGTTTTAATAATTAATACCCACCAAGAACAAGTTAAGAATATTTCTTAATACTAAAAATGTCATTCGCGGATATTAATTATCAAAATACGTCATTAACCGTCATTTTTCCAATATGTTAGGCTCATGGAGTGGATCTAAACTAGATTTTAGATGTAGTTGGTCTTGGCCCAAGTTCAATAATCTTTTGGTCTTGGCCCAGGTTTAATACTCTTTTTACACGTAAATTCTCCCTCCGTCCCACAATGTTGGTCCTTCGAGGACGAGCATTTAATGCATATTCCCCTATAAAATGACCTTTTTTTTATCCACCTGTCAAATGACCTTTTTGATTTTCAATATTACCTTTTGAAACCTACTAATAATGTTATTTTAATTTTTTTACAAAGGATAAATTTTCGAAATCAAGACACATTTTAGTTGATTTTTCAAAATGAACTAGTAATATTTTGGGACATCCCAAAATGGAATAGAGTACCAACATCGTGGGATAGAGGGAGTATAATATTATCCTTTCACGTCTATTTTTTTACGCATGAAAAAAAAATGATATTTGTAAATTTATATGCAAGAGGATTAAAGGAGTGCAAGTACAAAAGGAAGAGAATGCAAAAATCATTAATATTTTGTTTCATATTATTTATGTATAAGATTATGCATCTGAAGATTATTTAGAGTCCAGTATTCTATTTTGGATTGTCCCTTAATAAGTGTCCATTTTGTAAAGTTAGTGGGTAAAAGTTGGTGCATTGTCTATTTTGTTCCTAAAAATATATTCCATTTTAAAAAGTTAGTGAGAAAAAGTGTAATGATGATAGGTAAGTAGGAAAAGTTAGACCTGGGTAACGGGTCGTGTCGAGTCGTGTTCGTGTCATGTCAGTCGTGTTCGTGTCGCAAATCACCCAACCCTAACCCGACCCATTTAAAATTCGTGTTTCTCGAGTCGTGTCATTTTCGTATTTCGTGTCAGAAATGCTCAACCCTAACCCGTTAACTTCGTGTCCTGTTCGTGTCGTGTTATCGTGTTTGTTGCCTAACTCTATATAGAATTATAGATATACCATATATTATGTATATATGTTCGTGAAAATGGATGACACAGATTATTAACCGTGTTAGTCGTGTCAATTTTGTGTGTCGCGTGTTCAACCCGAACCCAACCCATTTAGAATTCGTGTTCTCGAGTCGTGTCATTTTCGTATTTCGTGTCTGAAATGTTCAACCCTAACCCGCTAACTTCGTGTCCGGTTCGTGTCGTGTTATCGTGTCTCGTGTCTGTTGCCCAACTCTAGGAAAAGTGGAAGAAAAAGTTGATATGAAAGGTATAATGATGAAGTCTTTTTAATAAGTTAGAGTTATGAAGTAAGACACTTAAAAAGGGACGGAGGGATTAACAAAAGTCTCTCTTTTTTTAATTTTTTCAAATTTTTTAATTTCCTTGACGGTTTTTTAATTGATGAGTTAAATTTAAATTGTACAAAATTATTACAAAACTTTGAAAATAAAATTCACTAAAATAAAAATGAGAAAAAAAAAATTACAACTGTCTTTTTGTTTTTACTAAACTTTTTAATGGAAAGTGCATATTTTTTGGACTTATTATCTAATCGCTCTCGTCAAGATGGATACTTAATCCATGATATTTTTCACAAAAAAAAAATCACAAAACACCCCCCCCCAAAAAAATACTTGATGCTCTATACGAAATTAATTCAGTTTAAATTATCTCCAATTAATGAGCTTGTACTTCTTCTTCTTTTTTTTTTTCTTGGGTAAATTTTCGGATTGCTATTTAAAAAAAAATCTCAATTCAAAAAACACTCATTATTCATATTTTCAATTATTATTCACCTCTATTTCCAATCATTATTCTGATTTCTCTATCTAATCATTACATCTACTTCCAATTATTACTCTCATTTCTCTCTTCACTTATAACCTTACAAAATTTCTCAAATTTTTTTTTAAAAACTCATCCAAACACAACATAAGTCTATTAGCTTGTACATGCTCGGTAACAAATAAACAATTTTACATAGGAAAATTTATTCGGCGCCACCGTCATGTTGTGTTCCAACACCTTTTTCAATCATACATTTCTTTGGATCTCGCACACTACATTGCGATACTACAAAACCATTGAATAATTACTCTTTTGTATGAATTTCTACGTACACATGGTTTATTAGCTACATGACAGCATTTTGAACTAGGGCTGCTTAAAAAATTCGGTGAACTGTGAAACCAGTTCGGACCGAACCGATCCGTACCTTTTGGATTTTTTCTGTGGATTAATGGTCCGAACACGGATTGAAAAATTAGAAAACCGTGACTAGCGGTTCGGTCCACGGATTTTCATTACAAAACCGTAGATTAACCGAACCAGACCGTGAGATATTTATTTTATATAAATAATATATATGTGTGTATTTATATAATAAATTGTTAGTAATGTTAACACCTTTTTCCGCCAATTTTAGTATTTTATCTTAATAATGGGATATAGTGCAGATGTACATAAAATATAGGGAGTAAATCGTAGTTTTTCGTAAAAATTACTGGTAACGTTAGTTGAGTTTTAGTAGTTCGTTTCTTTTCTGGTTCTTTTATGTTATGTAATGTACTATAATGATACAATCTTACTAGTGTTTTAGATTCATTTGAATTTGATTTCTGAAGTAAGCCTTTCGTCGTAGTTTATGTAACAAGTACTTTCTAGTTGTGTTAAACTTAATTCTGAATGTAACATTTTTCCCTTTTATTATGGGATATATGCTTGAACTTTATTTTTGCTAAAATCCGTTGACAAAACCGTAACCGATCTGCGAGTCACGGATCGGATTGAAACCGGACTGTAGGACTTTTGGTTCGGACACAGATTTCATTTTGTAAAAACCGTGACTAGCAATTCGGTCCTCAGATTCTTAAAAATTCGAACCGAACGGACCGCGAGCAGCCCTACTTTGAACTGGCGATTCTACTTCTGCACGACTGCACTCCTCTAGATCTCTCTCTCTCTCTCTAGATGTCCGGCGTGTGGGTATTCAACAACGAGGGCGTGGCTCGACTGATCACCAACCCGACCCGCGAGTCCTTCGAGCAGAGAGACCCTTCGCCCCACCCGGGCACCGCCACCTCACTCGGCGCATGCCCCCGGGTCCTGGTCTACCTCCCGTCCAACCATGCGATCCACTCCTACGATGACCTCCACCAGCGGCGGGCTGAGCTCGGATGGACCCCTTACCACAACCCTCACGGCTCCGATCACCTCCTCCAGTTCCACCGGTCAGATGACACCACGGACCTCATCTCTCTCCCGAAAAGCTTCGCCGAGTTCAAGCCTATCCACATGTACGATATCGTTGTGAAGAACCGCTCCTTTTTCGAGGTCCGTCAACTTCCGGCGTGATATAGTCTGGCCCCCGTCCGCGACAGCCGCGCTACCACCGTAATACGAAATGTACTGCTAATATGCGCAAGTATGTTGTATCTCGATAGATCTTGCTAATTTCTTGAAGCAATGAATTTAACTGAGGTTAGTTGCATGGGTAATCGAAACCACTCATTTCCTATAGGTTAACTTGTGTAAGATCGGTCCGTTTTCTGAGTGGACAAATACCCTTAAGAGAATAGATGTGCCGGAGAGGTTGTAATAGCCATGGAAAGGGATGAAAGGAGTGATCTAGAAAGGTGAAGAAGAAGAGCAGGGGTAAACAGAGAGGGTAGGCAGTGGAGACCTAAACCCAAAGATCCCAAAGGAGAAAGACAATAGAGCCCCTGAAAGAGGATAAGACCTCCTTTGAAATCAGTGCTCACCAACTTTCTCTCTCTAGGAACTGTTCACAAGCTCAATCGCTTCTGAGGTTCAATGAAGAAAACGTTCATATTTATAGCCCACACGAGCTAATGCTCGGGCACCAAGTGGCGCGCTGATAAAATGACACGTGTCCCTTCTGTACCCCCTGACCGCCGAGGTGTCGCTACCCTCGCGATGACCGCGAGTATGACGGTATGCGTATCCTCTTATTCGCGGAGATCCTCTTCTTCTTTTACAGCCACCAAGCCACTAGATCCCCTTCCTTCCTGTAAGGCAAGGTCGTGACCTACTCGGTCGCGCCAGTACCGCTTGCCAAGCCTCAAGGGGCCCCTCGGGTCCTGCCTAAAGGCCGGAGCAGACATAAGAGTCTGGGCAATTTCCCTGGTGCCTTGGTTAAACCGCGTTATCGTCTCCATTAGACTGGGACCGCGCCAAGTGTCCACCGAAATAAATATAACTCTCTCCTTAAGGGAGGAATTTTGAGCTCGCGACCCTTACATGGGCGCTGCAAAGCTATGGGTAGCGCGAGGCTCCCACGCGCAAGGCCACGTGTCGCGCGACTGAAGCGCCACGTGGCGAGCTAGGGTTCGTTGGTCAAATCGTCAACCCCGCGAGGACGAGTACACGTGTCAGCTGCTCATTGGATAGTCAAACGGTCAACGATCGCGCCTATTGACCTTTCCTACAACTTGTTAGGATAGCACCAAGGTTTTAAATAACAGTTTTGGGACACGTAACGGTAACAGTTAAGGGGTAACGGTATAGGGAGTATCGAACGATACATAACGGGAATCGGTTGTCGCAATAGTGAATTTTGAAAATCATTTCAGAGAATTTCTTTTTTAAGTGTCAAAATTACCCGTAACAGTCGAGTATCGGACATGTATGAATGAATCGGTCTGTGAATCAGAAACTGCAGACCGATACGTAATAGGTATCAACTGATGCGCATGCGATTTTCCCTGCCATCAGTACATCGGGGTGTAACGGTATCGAAAGGCAAAAAAAGTTGCGTATAGGTAGTTACATTACGTAATGGCCGATTTTTAAATCCATGAAAAATTTAGTTCGAAAAAAATTCAATTTTGCTCTATATAGTTCTATACCTAAAAATTGGATTTTTCTACCAAGAGCTTATCGAATATTCGATTTTCTTTTTTTTTGCGTTATCTAACTCTTTTTTTTTGGTGAAATGGAGAATAATATTAGTAATTAGAAGAAACATACATAAGTCTAGGGTAAACAACCCCTTGGGCATCTGTCCTTAATTGAAAAGAAATAACAGTAGGCATATCACCTCCATTATTCCCAACTTCTTCTGCAAAAGGTACCTGCAATCGTTCAATAATGCTCTAAATTGATGGGTATCATCACATGGTTTAGCAAGTAATGTAACCATAATCATCGAGTCTGTCTCAATTTCAAGGTTCGGGAGGCGTAATCTATCCGCTAATTGAAGGCCATCACGCAAATCCCATGGCTCTGCCGCCACTTATCTCCTAACAAAATGGTGATAAAAAAATAAAGTTTATGACCATCAAATAAAGGCCCACAACATAGCTCTTGGGTAAAGTTACCCTTATCCAAAGCAAGATTGAACAAAACTGACCTCATATGCATCAGGAAATTGGCGTGATATTACTCTCATATTTTGATAGAGCCGAGTTCTTGTTTTATTATTTTGGCAATCCGATTACCAGATAAGTTTACCTGATCAACTAGTACAGCAACACACAGGTAACAACATTATTCAAGAAGCATAGGGTCAAGCGTTTGTCCAGTTTGAATATTTTTTGTTTCCCCATCAGTCCGCGGTTGGATGTTGTTCAATACAGTACTATAATTCATTTGTAAGTAAGAATGAATCCGCAGAGTAACGCCCCGTTCCACTAAGGTTCTTATTTTTTACATACTGATTTCCCACTTTAACAGGTCATTAAAAATCTAGGGAGAATCGCTCTAAAATGCTATGGAATCCACTTCGCTCTGCCAAATTCTCAACGTAAAAAAAGTGTAGTGGACGTCTTCTTGACCAAAGAGAAACCACTCACTTGCTGGAGTACGTCGAACTGAAAAAGAAGAGATTGATGGATATAATTAATTCGAAGCCAATTCTTAGTTAGCTTTGATTTGATTCTAACGTGAACTTATGGTTTCTAATTATTAATGTTGAAGGTGGATTCGTACCAAGACAAATGTGATTTTAAGACAAGTTGTGTATGACAAACGACTAATAGTGAGAATTACAAATGAAACGGGTGATGGCTTGGGATAAGTAGTCCTTTGGGTTTCATATATTGAATTTGTATTATATGTTTAGTACTTGTGGGCATAAGCCGGTGGTGTGAGGTCAATAGGCCTGAACATGAGATTGTGTATGATGAAATGGGGATAGTCCGAGGTCCCAAATGCTTGGTAAGGGATAGTGTGAGGTCCCAAACGCTCGGATTAAAATCGTATGACAAGAATACAGAAATGAGATGTATAATATATTCAAAATGCGTGACGTAGTAGTACTTCGATAGAAGTAGAAATAGACGAGTAGCGAAGCCATGTGTTGTGTCGTTTCGTTAAGTTCGTAAAGTCATATGTAAAAGATGGAACGTGGGTAGAAATGGTATCGATTGGGCGTTAAACTCCTTATTCGGTTTAAACCTTCTTGTTGGTGACTTAAAGAGTTATGTCCTCATTCATTCATTATACTTTACTCATTTTCATATAAACGTAGCGTCGATTTCTCTATTGGGTTAGTGTAGCTCACCTGTCATTTTTCAGGTGTCTCACCGGAGCAGTAACTTGGAAAGCTTGCATACATATGGATTTCTATTTTGAAAGTTTAAACGATGAGTTACCCAGCATCTTTTGTATAATTATTTAAGAGATGTAAATGTGACTTAAATTTATTACTTCTATTTTTATTTTTTTGACTAAGAAACAATGTAAACTACTCTTAACTATCTTCATTGGCTATACTTACGATGATTTGGGCTATGGAACCATATGATGTAACTTTTTTTTGAAACATTGAATTTGAAATGGCAGCATGAACTCTCTCTTGGGGTATTATCTATATTATTGCGAGGATTTGGTTTATAAAATGCAAATGTTATTTACGCTAAAAATCGAGGGCGTGACAGAAGAGCATATTATCTTGACTTATTCTGTAATCTCTCTCATCGAGATGGATACTTAATCCATCATATTTATAAAAAAAAAAAATTATCACAAAACACCCAAAAAAAATACTTGATGCTCTATCCGAAATTCGGTTTAAATCATCTACAATGAGCGTACTTGCTGGGTAACAAATACAAACAGTTTTATATAGGAAAATTTGTTCGGCACCATCATATTGTGCTCTAACCCCTTTTTCTACCATACATTTCTTTGGGTCTCGCCACATTGCGATACTACAAAACCATTGAATAACTACTCTCTTGTGTGAATTTCTACGTACACATGGTTTTTAAGCAACATGACAGCACTTTGAACTGGCGATTCTACGTCCGCACTCCCCTCTCTCTCTCTCAGACTCTCTCTCTCTCTCTCTAGATGTCCGGCGTGTGGGTATTCGACAACAAGGGCGTGGCTCGACTGATCACCAACCCGACCCGCGAGTCCTTCGAGCAGAGAGACCCTTCACCCCACCCGGGGACCGCCACCGCACCCGGGGCACGCCCCCGGGTCCTGGTCTACCTCCCGTCCAACCATGCGATCCACTCCTACGATGACCTCCACCAGCGGCTGGCTGAGCTCGGATGGACCCCTTACCACAACTCTCACGGCTCGGACAACCTCCTCCAGTTCCACCGGTCAGATGACTCCTCGGACCTCATCTCTCTCCCGAAAAGCTTCGCCGACTTCAAGCCTATCCACATGTACGATATCGTTGTGAAGAACCGCTCCTTTTTCGAGGTCCGTCAACTTCCGGCGTAATATAGTCTGGCCCCCGTCGGCGACAGCCGCGATACCACCGTAATAAGAAATGTACTGCTAATATGCGCAAGTATGTTGTATCTCGATAGATCTTGCTAATTTCTTAAAGCAATGCAATTAACTGAGGTTAGTAATTGTATGGGTAATCGAAACCACTCATTTCCTCTGAGTTATAACTTATTAAGATAGCACCAAGGTTTTAAATAACAGTTTTGGTACACGTAACGGTAATGGTTAAGGGGTCGGGAGTATAGAACGATACGTAACCGGAATCGGTTGTCGCAATCGTGAATTTTGAAAATCATTTCAGAGAATTTCTTTTTTAAGTGCCAAAATCACCCATAACAGTCGAGTATCGGACGGGTATGAATGAATCGATCTGTGAATCGGAAACCGCGGACCGACACGTAACGGAAACCAGCCGATGCACATGCGATTTTCCCTGCCATCAATATATCGGGGTGTAACAGTTTCGAAAGGCCAAAAAAGCGTATAGGCAGCTACATTACGTAAATGGCCGATTTTTAAATCCATGAAAATTTAGTTGAAAAAAATTCAATTTTTGCTCTATATAGTTCCATACCTAAGATTAGATTTTTCTACCAAGAGCTTATCGAATATTCGATTGGATTTTTTTTTTTTTTTTTGCGTTATCTGACTTTTTATTTTATTTTATAATATCATTAGTTAATATCATTAATTACATAAGTTTAGGGTAAACAACCCCTTCGACATCTGTCCTTAATTGAAAAGAACAACAGTAGGCATAATTTTTAATAAATGAAAACCAACATCCATTTGGAACCCCAAGTTTGCCAATCGGTCAGCACAACCATTCCCTTTGCGGTAGCTATGCATCACCTCCGTTACTCCCAACTTCTGCAAAAGGTACCTGCAATCGTTCAATGATGCACTAAGTTAATGGGTATCATCACATGGTTTAGCAAGTAATGTAACCATAATCATCGAGTCTGTCTCAATTTCAAGGTTCAAGAGGCGTAATCTATCCGCTAATTGAAGGCCATCACGCAAACCCCATAGCTCTGCCGCCACTTATCTCCTAACAAAATGGTGATAATTAAATAAAAAAGTTATGACCATCAAATAAAGGCCCACAACATAGCTTTAATTTGATAGAGCCGAGTTCTTGTTTTATTTTTTTGGCAATCCGATTTCCAGATAATTAAGTTTACCTGAACTTCAACTAGTACAGCAACACACAGGTAACAACATCATTCAAGAAGCATAGGGTCAAGCGTTTGTCCAGTTTGAATATTTTTTGTTTCCCCATCAGTCCGCAGTTGGATGTTGTTCAATATAGCATAATTCATTTGAAAGCAAGAATGAACCCGCGGGGTAACGTCCCGTTCTGTTAAGATTCTTATTTTTTAAGTATTGATTTCCCACTTTACAAACAGGTGATTAAAAATCTAGGGAGAATTGCTCTAAAATGTTATGGAATCCACTTCGATCGGTCAATTAACTCTCAACGTAAAAAAAGTGTAGTGGACGTACGTCTTCTTGACCAAAGAGAAACCACTCACTTGCTGGAGTACGTCGAAGTGAAAAAGAAGAGATTGACGGATATAATTAATTCGAAGCCAATTCTTAGTTAGCGTTGATTTGATTCTAACGTGAGCATATGGTTTCTAAGAATGTTGAAGGTGGTGAGTGATGCTAGCTCTCTTTTAATCAAAAGAGATTTGCCGTTGTTGGTTGTTTAACTTTTGTCGCGTAATATTCGATTTGTCTTCTCGTACTTGGTTTACTATGTTGGGTTGGGGGCTTAATTATTGGGTAAATTTCACTGACCTCCCCTCAGGTTTCTGACAAAGACAGAAACCTCCCCTCACGTTTCTGAAATTGCACTGTCCTCCCCTCTGCGTCTTGTCGGGTAACGCCGGTTAACGGAAAACTTGATTTTACTTTTATGCCCATGTACTTGTAATGAATAAAATGAATCTCTTAGGACTAACCAACGAGAGCCCTAGAGTCAAAATTTAATTATGACCCTTTAGAATTAAATGATCAGAAAAATAAAATCTTCGCACCCATTCAAACGGATTGAAATTTGGGACACTTAATTTTTCAACCTTTAGTTTATATATTAAAAAAATATGGTTAAAAAATTAAGTGCTCCAAATTTCAATCCGTTTGAACCGATAGAAAGATTTTATTTTTCTGATCATTTTATCCTAAATGGTCATAATTAAATTTTGACTCTAGGACTCTCGTTGATTAGCCCTAAGAAAGTCGAACAATCAAATATTTTAGGACTAACCAACAAGAGTCCTAGAGTCAAAATTTAATTATGACCCTTTAGAATTAAATGATCAAAAAAATAAAATCTTCTCACCCATTCAAACGGATTGAAATTTGGAACAATTAATTTTTTAACCTGCAGTTTATATATTAAAAAAATAGTTAAAAAATTAAGTGCTCCAAATTTCAATCCGTTTGAACCGATAGAAAGATTTTACTTTTCTGATCATTTTATCCAAAATGGTCATAGTTAAACTTTGACTCTAGGACTCTCGTTGGTTAGTCCTAAGATATTTGATTGTCCGACTTTCTTGGAGCTAATATACGAGAGTTCTAGAGTCAAAATTTAATTATGACCATTTAGGATAAAATGATCAGAAAAATAAAATCTTTCTATCGGTTCAAACGGATTGAAATTTGGAGCACTTAATTTTTTAACCATATTTTTTTAATATATAAACTAAAGGTTGAAAAATTAAGTGTCCCAAATTTCAATCCGTTTGAATGGGTGAGAAGATTTTATTTTTCTGGTCATTTAATTCTAAAGGGTCATAATTAAATTTTGACTCTAGAGCTCTCGTTGGTTAGTCCTAAGAGATATTTGATTCTACGACTTTCTTAGGACGAATCAACGAGAGTCATATAGTCAAAATTTAATTATGACCCTTTAGAATTAAATGATAAAAAAAATAAAATCTTCTCACCCATTCAAACGGATTGAAATTTGGAACACTTAATTTTTCAACCTTTAATTTATATGTTCCATGCTGACCTCATCACCGTTAGTGCTTTCTGTAACGGCAACTGTTTGGTTGGGGTAAAGTGCAACAGACAATAGAAGCAGAGGGGAGGACAGTGCAATTTCAGAAATGTGAGGGGAGGTTCCTGTCTTTGTCAGAAACCTGAGGGGAGGTCAGTGAAATTTACCCTTAATTATTTGATTCAGCCATGCATGCATGTCTACACTTTTTTTTTTTTTAGCAATGTAGGGTGTCCCAGCAGGTCAGCTTGCGTGTATCTCAGATTAATCTACAATCCTTGCCACTGCCGTTTCACACTGTTATACGTTGGATGAGGTGGCTCCAAGAATTGTTGACAAGGAGAATCGAATTTAAAACCTTAGAATGAAGTAAAGACTTAAGTCTAGGCCAACCCCTTGGAGTTACATGCATGTCTAAGCTTTGGATGATCCTTTCTCATTAGTGATCGATCATTAAGCTACCCAGTACGTCAACTAACTGGTTTAGCTAGTTAGCCTAAGAATAATCTAATCGATAACGACTTTTTTTTTATTTGTCCATCCACGAACATACATTCTCGTAGGGTTCCACGACTAATTAGTGTATGGACTATCTATAAATGTGTGATTCTAGAATAGTCCGAAGTACCACGTGGCAGTACTCTGGCCGGATTACTGAATAATTAATTACACGAGTGACCGGAAAACTGTTCATTAATTACCACGTCTCTAGAATGGCCTGGGATCAACAGAAGACGGTAGTCCCTTGAAATCAAACTTGTTTCCAAAACAGTACTCCACTAGGCACTAGCAATAGCATCAACAGGGTTATGATCAAAGCTGGCCATGGCATTGGCAATAACGAAGAAACCTGCATGGCTGCATGCATATGAAATTAAGCATACATAAACTTGCTTACTATCGTAATATCTTCTGAAATTAGGCATATGGCCGGTGGCCTCACAAAAACAAAAACAAAAAAAAAAAACTAATGTGTGGGCCCCAACATGCATTCAATGCCGGCTCAAGGCGATCGGAGGCCTAAAATTATAGGAATACTACATACACACCTATGTGAGAGGTGTGTACTGTGTAGTTGGGGTATGGTTGATAGGTGTGTTATTGCGAAAATTATTAGGTGGTCTTTGAGAACCGGCACATGGTGCCCCAGTACGTTTTGTAGGGGGCTAATACTTAGGGTATGTACCACACAGAAATTTGTGATGAATATATGTTGAGGTACTGCGTGTCGATACCTCAAAATCACCAATAATTAGGTTGTTGTAGATCACGGGTCCGTGGTGATGAGACACATCAAGCGGCTGATGGGATGCGGTGCACTGACCCTGGAATCTTTCGTACGAGGCCGGTCAATTACAATTGCAAATGGTCAATCTTGACCTATCAATAATATAGTGCTCCACTATGATATCCGGTCTGGAGTCATAATCCAACTGTACTTCTGGCTCAGTAAGGTTTATGATCTTTCACTTCATTTTCTTACACAAAGAAAGAAAAGAAAAGTAGAGTTGATTGAGACTGCGTTCTTTTGGCCTTAATTTTAGCTTTACTTATTTTTTTAATTTGATCTATTCTTCTAGTAACTAAACTTATTTTCTATCTTTAAACTTAACTTATATTGTAATTGTGTGTGTATTAGGCAATTAAATTTAAGTTTAGAAAAATAGATGAACTTCAATTATTTTCATTTAAGTTTAGAAAAATAGATGAACTTCACTTATTTTCATTTAAATTTCAAAACGGCAAAAAAGAAGAAGTTAAGTTTAAGTTAAGGCCGAAAGAACGCAGACTAACTTTAGTAGTTGCAAAAATCGATATAGAGTTGATTTGCGGTTAATAATTTGGATAGTGCGAAAATCACTCCATAGAAATGGTACATTGTAAATTTATGAATTAGTGTTTGCATAATGTGTAAATTTAAGTACTAAATGTTAAATTTTAGAGCGTATTTATAAATAAAAAAATGTAGTGCAAAAATCATTATTATCCTTTCTTCTCGTTATACTCTTGTGATAAGAACTAGGATTTGGGAGCCATAATAAGGAATGATTAACAGTGAAGTTGGTATATAATAGATCTTACATGTGATTTATATTGAATTAATTAAAAGTATGAATGGATAATGACATTTGTTTTTTCCACAAGTTGAATGGATAATAAGGAGAATTTCCATTCATATGCGCTTTCATTTTTCTCATGGTAGGGAGGTATGGACTATGTGGTCATTATACATTATTTGGAGGGACTGGCTACAAAAAGAAAAAACCCGCGGTGAGTTGCTAGAAGAGCAATGCTACTAACAGCGCGTTTTATACTCCATAAACATAAATGGCGGTGTCTTATATATGGATTAAAAAAATGTTGGCTATGTTCGTTTGTATGTTTTGATTTGTTTTGTTTTCCAATCATTACCCTACTTCTTTTTCCAATCATTATCCTATTTCTCCAATTATTGCTTTCTCATCTCTCTCTATCTCTCTTCAATCATTACCCATATTTTCAATCATTATCCTATTTCTCTCCCTACCCACTACCAAAACTAAACTAAACTAAACTCTCGACCAAACAAAGTCGTTATGACTAGACTTTCTCTTGCTAGAAGTTTGAGTTAATTATTTTTTTTTTTAAGAGAGAGAGAGTAATTGAGAGAGGAAAACGTGGGACGGTGGGAGATGGAGGGTGAGATGTGAGGGTTGAATATAGAGGAAAAATTATTCTATGTTCCTGGGACATTGTCACGTGGTACTTTAAGTTCATTTTTTACATACGTATGTCTTTCAATGCATAGAATAAGACCAATACTAATGTGTATCAAACACGGGACCGGGAAAAAATAGTTTATCTATTGTACTCGTTCGATCCAAGGGACCGAATTAGTTTTTCTTATCCTATGCATCGAACGGGCACAAACGCTAATACTTCCGATTCTGTGGTATTCGTACT
Source organism: Rhododendron simsii (assembly GCA_014282245.1). Lineage (NCBI taxonomy): Eukaryota > Viridiplantae > Streptophyta > Magnoliopsida > Ericales > Ericaceae > Rhododendron > Rhododendron simsii. The sequence continues at coordinate 8,289,535 of CM024965.1, forward strand.
CCATCCTGGACTATTAATCTGGACCTCATATAACACACTAATTTCTATACGTCTACATTCATAGTAGTACAAGCCCACTCGTAAGAGAGCTACTTAGATCTCGTTCCACTAACAATTTTTTTTCACTTTTTTAGTTTTGTCCTTACTTGAAATTTTTTTCGTGCTTGTTCATTTTGTGCCAAAATTTTTTTGACTTTTTGATTCATAAAAAAATTCAAATAAGAACAAAAGTATAACTTTTAGAAAAATGTTTAGTGGAACAACACTTAACTATCAAACAGGGCGTTGAGGCATTCAACAAAATACTCCTGCTTACACCATCGTAGTCTAACATGAGTGCAACGATTAAAAGGAATAAAAGTAGAAAGATTAAAAGGAATAAAAGTACACCGGCAAAAATATATGGATCTTTATAAAGGATTACAAGAATTAAAAGAAATAAAAGTACACCGGCAAGAAGCCACCCAAGACCTAAAGAAAGGCAAGACGTCATTTAAATTTAAGTTTAGAAAAATGGATGAACTTAACTTATTTTCATTTAAATTCCGAAAGGGAAAAAAGAATGGTCAAGTTTAAGTTAAGGCCAAAAGAACGCAGACTAACTTTATAGTAGGTGCAAAAATTGATACAGAGTTGATTTGTGGTTAATAATTTGGGGAGTGCGAAAATCACTCCCCAGAAGTAGTCCATTGTAAATTTATGAATTAGTGTTTGTATAATGTGTAAATTTAAGTACTAAATGGTAAATTTTAGAGCGTATTTATAAATAAAAAAAATTGTAGTGTAGAAATCATTATTATCCTTTCTTCTCGTTTAAACTCTTGTGATAAGAACTAGGATTTGGGAGCGATAATAAGGAATGATTAACAGTGAAGTTGGTATATAATCGATCTTTGATAAGTGTTAAAATATACATATTTTGGCCCTCTAATATACATTTATTAGTCTTTCATATTTGTTAATTAATTTTTATTTTGTGTTTTTATGATTATAGGTTGCTCGAACCCGTTTTCCGAGACTTTGAATAAAAAGAAGATTTTATAGAAGTTTGGAGTTAAAAGTGCAAAGTGCTTTAAAGTTGATTTTGTGAGTTGTTATTATATATAGCCCGAGGGAGCTTTGTGTAATTAAAGCATATTTACCCTATATAAGGAATAGGATAATGTCATCAGCGGCAGCTTTGGGAAAAAAAAAACAAAAAAATGGATTTTTCCACGGACGAAATAGAACTGAACGGGGCAGCCGAGAACGAAGAACAGGGGATGCGGTCAATATTGTTCAGTATTCTCTTTTCCTTTTAAATTTCTTATGCTTTGTTTAATTACGCGTACTCCGATAACTAGTTTTAATTTCTATTTTTAATAAAAGTTATTCGATGGTATTTGATTAGTTAATATTTCTTATTTATTTTTCATCTCGCGTAATAGAAATTTGTTTCAAATTAGGATTTTTTGTGTTTCTTGTTCAATGATTGGTGAATAGTTGTTTAGGTAAGGTTGCGGGGCGATTAGCACGCCGTGACCAGCCCATGCACTGCTCCTAATTTCAAACAATGAAAAAAATAATTTTAGGTTAATAAAGAACATCCGTTAGACGAACTAGGGCATTATCAGAGCCATGTGAATGGAGGAATGAGGGTTCAAAACCCATTCTTCGCTGCGCAAGGGTAAACGGCAACCCTAAGGTTTTGCGTCTTTCGGGGTATCTTTTTCTCACTAATATCGAATGTTTTAAGAACACTGAATGGAGCAGGTTAATCCGGATTGGTTGCGAGTGCTATGAATTCTACGACCGTACTTCCTTTTAATTATTAGAAAAGAACAGTTATTTCCTTAGAGTTTAGTTAATCCCAATCAATCGACAAGGGGTGGCTACCTAAGAGTCCATTTAAATTATAACAACTTGAGTTTTTAAGTCAACACACATCACCGTCTCTGTGGATTTGACTCCGGACTTACCGGATATTGTGCTACGTCGGTCTCCACCCTACGCATGGAACAACCCATTAATTTAAAATTAGGAAATCGTCAAGCAATCTTATATGTGATTTATATTGGATTAATTAAAAGTATGAATGGATAATGACATTTATTGTTTGTTACAGGTTGAATGGATAATAAGGAGAATTTCCACTCATGAGCGCTTTCATTTTTCTCATGGTAGGGAGGTATGGACTATGTGGTCATTATACATTATTTGGAGGGACTCGACTACAAAAAGAAAAAGCCCTCGATGGGTTGCTAGAAGAGCAATGCTACTAATACTGCGTTTTATACTCCATAAACATAACTCGCGGTGTCTTATATATATGAATTTAAAAAATGTTGTCACTAGACTTTCTCTTGCAAGAAGTTGAATTAATTAATTTTTTTTGTGTGCGAGAGAGAGAGTAATTGAGAGAGGAAAACGTGGGACGGTGGGAGATGGAGGGAGAGAGATGTGAGGGTTGAATATAGAGGAAACATTATTCCATGCTCCTGGGATATTGTCACGTGGTACTTTAAATTCATTTTTCAAACATTTATGTCTTTTAGTACATAGAATAAGACCAATACTAGCGTGTATTGAACACGGGACCGGGAAAAAATAGTTTATCTATTGTATCAAACATGTATGTCGTGGTTGGCTTCTTGCCATCCACGGAATTGTTGTTATTTTCTTTTTAGGTCTTGGCGGCATTTGATCGTCGGAGTGATGGGGTGCCTTCTTTGTATGCCTCGTTCTTAGAATTCTTTTATTCTTTGTAATTTATTTCCAAAAATTAATAAAATCTTTTTTCATCTAGCCTAACTAGTTAGGGCTGGACGGCTGGTTTGCAAGTATAAAAGTGGGCCTTGGATAAAATCAGTCGGATTGCCTGCTGTTTGTTCAAGGGCTCAAGAATCCTCTAATGGCTGCTTTTCAGTTTGCAAACTGCTCTTATGAATTTTTGTTATCTTTGTTCTCGTTTATATTAATTATTATGTAAGGGTTATTAAAGTTCCTAGACAAACTGCAAGAGCTGCTCATAAGTTATATATCAATGGGTTGATATTGTTCGTCAAAGATAAACTTTTGGACATTGTCGAACGTAAAACCAGTTGGTTATTTACTACTACTCCCTCTCATGGGTGGAGCTATGTTGGGCCCGGGCCCCGCTTGCCCCGGCTCTCCGAACTTTCAAGTTTTAAAAATTTTATTTTGTATATACCTGATTTTAAATATTGTTGATAATTATTCGTGTATAGCTACTCATAATCTTAATAATTTTGATTCGATAAAAAAAAACTCTGTTATTTTACCTTCTCATTTCTCAATTTCTTTCATAAGTAAAAAATAAGCAATTGATATATTTTAACTGCATTAGGCTAGAATTATTTCATTATACAAATGTAATATATTAGAAAGAAAAAACTTTATGATATAATAAGTATACGTTCTGATAAAAAATTATGTCTATTCAGCCGGCCCCCAGGGGTCAAAATTCTGGCTCTGGCACTGCTCCCTCCGTCTCCATTTAACAGTTTATTTTTGGGAGTTCGCGTCACTTAATTTTCATGAATCTCGTAATGTATAATGTTATGTGATTTTGTAAACATTGTCTAATAGAACTAATTGATCGAGTTATATCAAACAAGATCCACATTACATATAAAAATTATCACCGATATAAAAATTTAACTCAATTTTTTATTCGATTAAAGTAGAACGAGAGACGGTTAAATAGGGACGGAGCCACGGAGGGAGTATGATTTATGGGGCTCCGACTTTCGCCAGTCTTTTTGGTGGTTTTGTTACCCACCCGGGCGAGTTCAGGCCCATCAATATTGCTAGGCCCATTATTCTACAGGCTTAATAAAGGAAGGTACGGGCTGTTTTTATCCTTGTTCCATTTTGTGACCCAGCATTAATCCCATCAACATCGGGCCGAAAAAACAGATAGAAACAAAAAAATAATAGTAATAATAATACTGAGTTGATTTTATTTTTTTGAACAGCAGAAAAAAGATTTTATTAACCTTTGAAACATAATTATTAACCTTTGAAGCATAAGAAGCGTTGCAAAGATTAAACGGATTTGGAGAAATACGGCATCACAACGAGGAAGAAGCATCCCAACAACATTGGTTCCCAACCCGACAATCATATGAACAAAAAGTTTCTAAATTTTTAATTGTGTGGGATCGCATCAACATATGGTCCATATCTTAAATTTTATTTTATTTTTTAACTGTAGTTTCCTACTAGTTGGGGTGGGTCGGATAGTATTTACGATAATGGTTTCTTGGCTTTTAGTAGTTCTTCGTTCAATAACCATGGTTACGGTGTGATTCTGTTGTTTTTCTACCGGTTCTGTGCTATAGTTGGCTTCTTAGTCATCTAGTTACATACGGCTCTATCATGCATACAGTATTCTCTACCAAAAGTGCAAAAAAAGCCACTAAAGTGGCACTAGACGCGCTAGGTTGGCGTCGGTCAGTCTCCGTGGGAAGCATTGTCAATTGTGAAACTACCGTGACAGCTGAACATTGACAAGTAGTACGCACAGCTCTGACACCTGACCGTCTGATCACAATTTATCGCTGGACTCGAATCCTTCATTTAGTTTAGACGCGTTATCTGTCCCTTGTATGCAATAGGTTTTTGTAACAGCTGTATTAGTTGTACACAGTAGATTGTACTCATCACTTTAATTAATGAATTTCTAACGTGTTCCTAAAAAAAAAATATCTTAAGACTTTGATGTTTACAATGTTGGCCTGCGCTCGATTGTAACAAACACCATTATTATATAATCATGAAAGCGACACAAACAAGCAATGTATAAGGCATTCTTGTTTCCTAAATGTCGTCTTTTGAGGAAATATTTAAGGAAGCAAAGGAACACTGATTGCGAATGATTTTGTCCTTGACTTGAACAAGTAAATCTCTTTTGGCAACAAAAATATAAAAAATCCTTACTTGGGTAACGCCTATGAAAATGTGACATTTGATTTCTCGCAAGATGCAAAATAAAATTCGTCACAATTTTATTTGACGTGTAGATATATTTTAATAAGTCTTAATGTGCTTATCATTCATGTAATTAAAAAAAAATAGATTGAAGAAATATCGATATATGTTTTGATCAAGAAAATGTAGTTTAGAAGAGAAATAAATAGCAATGCAATATATAGTCTGACCATTTATTTATCCATGAGGAACATATTTTGTGTAGAGGGATATGGACACCCAATAGGTTTTGCCTAAGTTTTAATCCTAATTTTTTTATGAATATTTTTCATAATGAACAATAGATAAATTAAATTTACAAAATAAACCATCCAACTAATGAAACATGAAAAATCTTGTTCCCCATTCTGTCTATGTTACAAATTCTCTCAAAACACTAACATACTATAGTTGTCCAGCGACTTTCTTCATCTGACTTCTTAGCTACTTTCACATTTGTCGTATTTAAAACACCAAACAAACCCCTCAAAAGAATTTCTTTCATATTCTCTCAATAGTTAATACAATAATTTGATAAGAACAACCAATTGATCTTTTTATTCACTTAAAACTCACACCCACCCATATTGACTACCACACAAACCAAGTTTATTAGTTAATCCTTCCTCATTAACTAATCCTCGTTCACGATATCTACCTCTTTTATCCCCTCCTTTATTCACACGAAAGGACCAAAACCTTGGGGTAAATTATTCATATTCTCAGTGCATACTTCATTCCTTCACATAACATGTAGAACCTACATGTATGTTCCGTACAAGGTTCACATGTTATGTGAGAAGAGAGAATATATATCTGGAGTATTGAAAAGTTTTTCAAAACCTTGTACGGTTGTCACCAAACGAGCCCATGAAGAGCATCTTTTGTTCCGGTGTAATTCTTCCCACGCTACCTACGTGGATCTCATCCTTCGTCTCTCATTGCAGCCTCTGTTTCGTTTTGGATGCGGAGTAAAAAGAATTTTAAGAAAAAAAAGGTTTTTTCAAGTTTTAAAATTATGTGTTTACGCAAATAATTTTTATATCAATATGAATATTATTTAATAGATCTTATTGAAATCTTTTAAACAATGCAAAAAAATCAAAAAAATTATTTTTTATTTTCATAATATATAAATTCAAAAAACCTTTTTTTTTTTTCTAAAGTTATTTTTGTTGTACATTCGAACGACACCGCGCTCTCTCTCTCTCTCTCTCCCTCTCGTGACTCTGACTCTCTCTCTCTCTCACCAATTAAAATAACATCATGTCGCCTTCTGATTACGTTAAACAACAACAACTACTAATCTAACTTCACAAACTCCGAGTTCGTTGATCCCCTCAACTCCGTAATGTAGAGTTAATAATCAACCCACATTCTCTCTCTCTCTCTACACCCTCTAAACCCTCGCCCATTCGGGCCATTCCCATTCCCCGATGAAGTGCTTCCACTTCACGAACGGAGAGAAAGAGGGCCGCGACGGCGGCGGCGTCGTTTCGAGGACCACGTCGCGGGTGTCGACGTGGGCGCGCTCCCTCAGCAAGGCGTCCAGCGCACTCGACGCGAGGCGGTCCGAGTTCGACTCCGACTCCCGCGACTCGCTCGAGTTCCTGACTCAGCGCCGCAGGGCCAACGACCTGAGGGTGTTCACCTTCGCCGAGTTGAAAACGGCCACCAGAGGGTTCAGCCGGGGCCTCATCGTCGGGGAGGGAGGGTTCGGCTGTGTCTACAGAGGTGTTGTTACGGTTTCTGAATGCGGTAACGGTCCTGACTCGAACTCGAAGAAGATCGATGTGGCTATCAAACAGCTCGATCGCAATGGCTTCCAGGCATGCTCTTTGTTTATTGTCCTGTGCTTTTGGATATGAACATATGTTTTATCGATTCCTGTTAAGAAAGGCCAAACGAACAAACATACTCTCGAAGAACAATCAAGAAAAAGAAACAACAAAGAACAAAAGACAGAGACAGTGTGGACGCAGAATTTGTCTCTAGCAGGGTCCGAATCACTGTATTTTCATATTGATAACAAAAAAAAAAAGTTTTATAAGTATTTCGTTACATGTGATTATCCAAGAAGAGACGATATTGTGTGTATGTGTGTAGGCACCGTTTAATTTTATGCACGCAACCTTAAAAAATAATTGATAACTTGAAATTTTAGGAATTTTTACCCAATACGTATAGCTATTTTAAGAATTTTTTTTGCTCGAGGGACTAACAGGAGCCAATTTCATAGAATTTTTCTTAATTAACCTGAAAAATAGTATAATAAGCAAGAATATTTGGAGTTGTGCAGCAGCCCCTTGCACTCCCTTGGGACTGCCCCTGGACATAGAGAGTTTACGTGGTTCCCAACTGTGGAGATGAGTACATCCATGGCGAAGCGCAATTTAGAAATTCGAGAAAAAATAGCATTGGCACATTTTGTGTGTGTACTTTGAGCTTCGTTTAGAGTGCTTCAGTATAAGGGGCCGACGGCCACTTTGATTGTTAGTCTAAGATGGTTGGTTTTTGAGTTGAAACTCATATGCTTTGATCTGTTAAATGGAAGCTTAAATTGAACTCGGAATATACTCCATTGAATAAGCTAGTGAATTTCGATAGATGAGGATAGAAGTATAGTGGCTTTAAACAGTCTAAGCAAGACAATTTATACTTCCTATTTGTTGCTGCAGCAAGTTTGTGGAATAGATCGGTTCGTATTGCCTCTTGCTTGTAGATATGGGATGCTTGATTAAACATTGAGCGGACATTGATAATCTTTCAATAGACAAGGATAGAACCAAATACAGTGGGTTTAAAGGTCTTAATGTGATTTTTTTTTTGTTTCTTTTTCGGCGCTGAGGCATTTTTTCAGATTAGATTTGTCCAGCATGCTGTTTTTAGTAGGTGACAGCATGCCTGTGGAGATGTTATTATTAACACAGCTGTTTAGTTTCTATAGCCAGTATGATTTGAACTTGTTAATGTCCGAACTATCTTGTGAATGAAGGTTCTTGTTTTGGGTCATCTCTGCTATTCAATTATGCTTCCAATCTCGTTTTATCTTTTATTGAAACATGTGTAACTGCCCATGCCGACTGCTTTCAAGTCTTTGGCAACGATTGAACCTTGCAATTGCAAGGCATTTGCCATTTTTTGAGGTTACAGAGCAATCAAATAGCTACACAAAACCACTCATTTTTGTTATCAGCCTAGAAGTGGGTTGTCCTCAGCTTGTTAGACTGATCTTTTGTTTTCTCCATGGAAATTATAAAATGCTATTTTGCATGTTTGATCTATTATGAGAGCATCTCCCCCATTGTAGTAGTGATATTTTACGGTTATCTGATGGGTTGTATTATTTTGCATTCTAGTATTCAGGGGCACAAGGAGTGGATTAATGAGGTGAACTTCTTGGGTGTAGTCAAGCACCCTAATCTTGTCACATTAGTGGGATATTGTGCAGAAGATGATGAAAGAGGGATTCAACGGCTTCTAGTGTATGAGCTTATGCGTAACAAAAGCTTAGAGGACCATCTATTGGCCCGGGTAGCATCTCCACTGCCATGGATGGCTAGATTAAAAATTGCCCAAGACACTGCTCGGGGTTTGGCTTATCTGCATGAAGAGATGGATTTTCAGGTGATTTACTCTTTACCTTTATAAGAAGCGAATCAATCTTTTTCAACTTAACTGCGGTTAAAATGGTAGTTTTGTTATTCCAAATCCCAATGGAGTTGGCTGACTGATGGTTTGATGGCAGACTCACAGGCTTTAGAATTTAGATATTTGGCATCACTCTGACTGTAATGACTGATAAATTGTAGGTCTGTTTCTTTTTCTCAAGTAGGGAAATGCAAACGGAATAACAATGTCAAAGGTCATCCAAGTTCTCAACATGGATTAGCCAGTCTTATTTGTTTCTTTTTTCTTTTTGGTTCTTTTTCAAACACGGGGGACAAATATGAGATCTGTTTAGTTCTGTTCATCGGAGTTGTAAAGAGAGATCAGAATATCTTTCTAATTTGTTTAATGCCCAGCAAGATATGATGCTTTTGTCAGACCAAGGGAAAAAATGGAAGATACTGATAGTTGCAGGTGGCTGAAGTTGACATTGACTGAAAAAATGATATACTAGGTTAAGATTACTGCATTTTTAAAAGAAGCAACATGATTGGAGAATATACTTTATATCTCAATCGCAAAGTGGCCAAGATGGATGATATGGTCAATGAGTCAATGACTGAGAAGTAGAGAACTGGTTTTTAGAAATTCGAACTTGTAATTGCTAATTAGTACTTAAACGTCCAATTTATGATAAATCCTGAATGTGCTTTAGGAAGACAATCTAAGCCACCATTATATGTCAGCCAAAGCATCCTTTGAATCTTATGAAGATCTCATGTTCTCGCTGCCGCTGATGAACTACATTGAAGCCAAAAAAGATTTTATTTTGAAAACTACTACTGAAGAATTTTGTGCAATGTTTGGGCCTAGGAAATTTTTTCACTTTATATATTCTGTTCTCTTGATCAAGCCCTTGATGTATTCTGTGGATCGTACTTGTCCTTGTTTTTCCACACTCTGATAGACATTAAAACCAAGATTACTATTGCCTTTTGCTGCAGTAGTGTTAATGTTTTGCAATATTGTCCTCAACAGAAGATAAAATGGATACGTCTTGATAATGTAGCTAATGAGACATTGCACAAGCACACGATGACACGAGTGAGATCAAATACTCCAGTAACTTGGTTAGCTTTCTCAACTTTTAGTTGCATTATGTGATTTTGATCTCCTTTGGCTTCACTGCAGCTAATATTTCGAGATTTGAAAACTTCAAACATTCTTCTGGACGAGGACTTCAACGCAAAGCTGTCAGACTTTGGACTTGCCAGGCAGGGTCCAGCTGCTGGACTAAGTCACATTTCAACATCAGTAAGTTTGTTGTTTTCTTGGCCATGGATTTCAAGACAAAATTAGGTCAAGGGCTCTGGACCACTAACGTTGCCTGGATTTATCATCAGACACTTGTGAGGAGAGGAGAATATAGTGGTGAAAGAATGATGTTTTGGATCCTGCTAGAATTCTATCTTCTTTGCACCATAGTGTGTCCAAAATGGAAATGGGACCTGTTGAGTGATGGGTTTCAATTGCTCCATAGTCCCTATTTTTTATCCCCCACATTTATTATGAGTATATAAACTTTTTGAAGATATGCATTCTTTTGTCTAATTTTCTTACTTTTTTCCTTGTTAGGTTGTTGGTACAGTAGGTTATGCAGCTCCTGAATATGTTCAAACTGGCAAGTTGACTGCTAAAAGTGACGTTTGGAGCTTTGGTGTGGTTCTCTATGAGCTAATCACTGGAAGGCGAGCATTGGAACGAAATTTGCCTCGCAGTGAGCAGAAGCTCTTGGAATGGGTGAAACCTTACGTGTCAGATTCAAAGAAACTCCCCCTTATTCTAGACCCGCGACTAGAAGGCCAATATTGCATCAAATCAGCACAGAAACTTGCTTCTCTAGCCAACAAGTGCCTCATGAAACAGCCCAAACACCGCCCTAAAATGAGTGCAGTAGTTGAAATATTAGGAGATATTATTGGCGAGGCACCATTAGGAGATGATGGTGCCACCCAACCTGACAAAGAAACTGAAGAGGCTGAGGTAGAAACCCAAGAGGAGGTTGTATCATGCAAACAGGAGACTTATTCCAGGAAGGGGGTTTTCGACTTAAAAGAAATGATCAGCTTGAGAACCAGATCTATTGGGAAGTTGGATTGGAGAAACTGGACACCTGAGACAGTAAAGACAAGGTGATAATGCGATGCACCTTTGTTATGCAGTTATTCATAATCATAAAGAAGGTGCATTCATTGGCTGTTGCTCTCCAGTGTGCCGTCGCTCTTGAAGAAGTTGTATATGGAGCCTTTTCAGAGAGCTGTATTCACGAGGCATGCGTGCTTTTCATTGTACACGGATTTTGAAAGCACACTTTCTTATAGCACACGTAACTGGATAGCTAGTAGGTAAAGATGAATTTCACTTATACACTCCCATCTGAAGGGCTTATATGTGGTTTATATTCAACAGACTACTACTTTCTCCTTTCGAGTTGTTTTCCCCATTCTGCAAAGTAATTTTGAGCACCTTGCTCAGTATATTCATGCTGTCATTCAGGAACGGATCCAGGAATTATCTCTAGTGGGGGCACCAATTTTTACTACACTTGGAACAAAAATTGACAATCAAGGACAATATAAATTTAAACTTCATCATATGAGAAAAGGGAAATAATTCAAAAAATTCCTAAAAATAAACGCAAAAAGGGTTATAATTCCTTTACGGCTTCTCTAATGAGAGCCACCATCAAGGGGCAAAATTGAAAAAAACAATGCTCATGTTTTTTCATTAGTGAATTATTTATAGTGTGTTTGTGTGTGCTTATAACATTGTCCAAAAAATTAAGTGCTCTAATTTTTAATCAATTTGAGTAGATACAAAGATCTTTTTTTCCTGATCATATTATTTTAAAAGGTCATCATTAGCTTTTTGCTTTGTTTGGAATACTTTTTGAAATTTTTTTTGAAAGCGTAGTATGGATAATAAGTGGAAAGAGACAGAGAAAGAAATGATTGAAAGTAAGGGGGACCTTTTGAAAAAATGTTTGTCAAAAAGAGAAGCAAACACAACATTTTGTCTTTAGAGATCTCATATGAATGCCGTAGAACCAAATGAAAAATAGATACTTAAGTGCTCCAATTTTTAATCCGTTTGAATCGGTACAAAGATCTTATTTTTCTGATCATTTTATCCTAAAGAGTCATAATTAATTTTTGGTTCTAGAGCTCTCAAATGAGAATCCTAAGAAAACTGTAGAACAAAATGAAGAGTAGATATGCAGGTGTTCCAATTTTCAATCCTCAATCTGTTCGAACCGATGCGAAGATCATATTTGTCTGATCACTTCATCCTTTAAGAATTATAATTAATTTTTGACTCTAGAGCTCTCATAATTAATTTCTAGATTGATTTTTGTAAACACAAAATTGAATTGAGTGGCTCAAGTGCATCCGTCGCAGCGGCTGTCATTGTCCCTTCTGTTATTTTGTGTATCCCCCGTGGGGACTCCGTGAAGGTTGTGGTTTCGTGGTCATTGGGGAATGCTAGTTGACGTAGAATCTCTGCCGTGCCTACTGGGGTTTATCCACCTCAAACTCTTCGTGTTATTCTGAGGTGGAAGAGGCTTTTGCCTGTCCCCGTCACACCAATAGTTTTATTAGGCATATACCCTACATTGGTTGCCCCTCAAGTGGGTTCCAAGGAAAAACATCCGGGGCGCTTTACTGTTGAATTCAAATTACTTACAAGGGAACCCGCATGTGACATTTGTATTAGGCAGATAGGAACAGAAAGTTTATGCACACAGCCTTAAATCACAATTGCGGAGAGCTATTCGATGCATGTGGATCCATTAAAAAAGCTGGCTCGATCCTTTAGTGGAGAGATGACTAACAACCCCCACCAAATTCGAAGAGACAGAGTCAAAGTACTATGGACCCCTAATGGATTGCCTAAAAATCTCCAAAAGTGGACATATGCGGAGGAATTCCACTTACATAAAATAATACTACGAAGACTGCACAGAAGATAGAAGTCACTTTAGAAGTGAGTTTCACTCACAATTTACTCTGTGTCGGGTCAAGCGGGTCACCAACGAGAGGACGGGTGGACCATGTAGTAGGATGACAAAATGATAAGCACCGTATTCTTTGTTCCATGGCCCCAGATTCTCGATGACGATTCTCGCGTTGTTGCCAATTCTGTTTGACTGTGAATCGAACCACATCGAAACAAGCAATTAACTTGTATTTCGCAACTCTCCACTGAGCCAAAAATAATATTGCAGAAATCCTATAGCGATAGACTTGTCAGGTAAATCCCTAAGAAAAACTCTTTCAGATAAAAGAAAACGTCAGCTTTTGAATCAACACAGACGTTCCTTGAAACCAAAAAAAAAAAAAAATCAACACAAGCAACTACGAATTTCCTTCAGTAATGAGTAGAGTATAACTTCTTCCCCTTGTCTGAAAAGAGAGCACAAGTATCATATTACAGAGTAATACATGGGGACAAAACCAGACACCCGTGGACTTCGGGGGTGAGGTGGGGAAAAATCCTAGACAGAACAATGAGCTACCTTCAACAATGCAAAAGGCACAGCCCATACTCAGTGTTAAAACTTACAAACCTTTTCGCAGTCGAAGGCAACACAGAACCCAGCTGGGCAATTCGTCAAGTGCTGACAAACTGGGGTTGCGAAAGAAAGGATTTCACTTATATTAGCAAAAGCAACTGTACAGTCATTACACAGAGATGCATCAATACCAAGTCCTCATGTCAACGCTAGACCACTGTGAATGTCTGCGATTGATCTGGGAACAAACTTCTATCAAAAGCTCCTATTGATTCATTTTGTAAAGAGCGGGGAAGCAGATGGCCTGGGATAAGCAGCAGCAGAAACAACATTTGCCTTGGGAAGGTCACCAGCGCTTCGTCTCCGATGCCTTTGCCCAGTAGTTTGATTGCCGAGAGTATTTGCCATTTCCTTTGTCGAATCATTAAACTGATCCAATTCTTTTACCACCTCATCCATGCTGGGCCTGAACTTGGGCTCCGTGGACAGACATCGAAGTGCCAGGTTGGCTGCCTTATAGGCAACGTCCAATGAGTACTGGCCCTCGAGACGGCTGTCTAGGATTCGGAAGATTTTACGTTTGTTGGTGAGGTAGGGTCTGGCCCATTCCACCAGGTTGTGTTCCCCAGATGGCCTATTCTTGTCCACTGCTCTCCGGCCGGATAACATTTCAAGCAGAACGACTCCAAAGCTGTATATATCGCTCCTGACGGTCAAGTGACCTAGAATGGGAGGCAACTGGAATCAATACCTAGCTATACGAATATCTATGCACCGAGTATGTGGAAAATGTGAATGCATCACTAAGCAGACACCAAAAATATCGAAAAAACAAAAAGTGACATCCATCCATATCATCCATTATTGTCACTTGACTCACTCACGACTCTATAAGTTATTCTTTTTGGTCCATTTTATAAATATGTGAGAAAAACAAACTTGGGAACTGGTGAACCTTACCCTATAAACCCACATACACGAGGAATATCTTCTAGCAAGTGAATACAAAAAAGAGAACTAAATGAAACCGTATCCTAGAGGACGGGAAGGAGTTGAATACTTAGGGTGCCGGCTAGGTCAAAAACATTAACCGCCCGACATTGAGTCATACCAGTGGCTAGATATTCTGGAGCTGCATATCCATAAGTTCCCATGACCCTAGTAGAGACATGGCTTTTGTCACCGGTCGGCCCATCTTTAGCCAACCCAAAGTCAGAAAGCTTTGCAGTGTAATTCTGACATTTAAATGATAAAAAAATATCTATCAGAACCAGCAAATTATACTGGCCTTGAGGAATCAAAGAAATGCATGGGAACGAAAACACGCTTCTCAGACACGTACCGTATCAAGCAAAATATTAGAAGTTTTGAAGTCCCGATAAATCACTTTTGTTTCAGCACTATGAAGAAAAGCAAGTCCCTTTGCCGCATCAAGTGCAACCTTTATCCGAAGGTTCCAAGAAAGAGGCTGGAAGTAAGAACCTCCTGTTATACAACAATTTGATTTTCAATTCTTCCATACATAAATCTTTAAGCTCATAAGTCCAAACTTGGGTAGAAACACAACTCACTCCTGAACAAATGATTTTCCAAGCTACCCCTCGGCATGAATTCATACACCAGAAGCCTGTGTTCATCCTCCAAGCAATATCCAATGAGTTTGACAAGATGTGGATGACAAAACTGCCCCAGATAATTCACTTCCGCCTGCAGGACCAGTAATAAGATAGATAAATGAGATATACACATCAATTTTTTGACATACTGGGTTACAAATCTGCTACAGAAATCTTAGGACCAGAATAGGTGGAAAAAAAGAAGAGATACACTGTTTTTACGTAAGCAACTCAAGCCAGCATGCTCAATCCGTCGAGAGGCTTACGAGTTATTCTGTGCAAAAATGTGTGTTACGGGGGTTATTCAATCAACAATTGCCAGTTCCCATGAATGCAAATACCAAAGAAGCCCCATAGCAAGCTTGACGTGCCTTTTGACAACCTTACTAATGGAAAGGGGGTGCGCTTCAGTATGCGAAGAAAGCTCTTCGAGCTTCCCTTATATTATGGAAAGGTTTGTAGAAAGGGGCTTCTTTAAATATCCCATAAATGAAGTCAACGTAGGAGCTATTGTGCAAAAATCTATACAATGGTGCAGTAGTTAACAGTGAATAAACGAAATAACTTACCAGCCACTCCTTGTGACCTTGGAAGCTTTCTAGATTAAGCTTTTTCACAGCAATGATCATACCAGTCCCTGGTTTTGAAGCTGCAAATGAGTTCTCATCGATCCAACCCTTGAAAACTGAACCAAAACCACCTTCCCCTAAAACGCTATCAGGACGGAAGTTCCTCGTGGCCATCTTGAGATCAGCAAAACTAAAACTCTTCAAATTAGAGGACTGCAAGATTTCCCCCTCGCTCCGAGGAGTCGGAGGCACAGAAGATGATGAGGATTTACTGCTCGAACGACTAATATCATTCACGTCTGCACTAACATGTTTTGAACTCTCCCCTGAAGAAGACAGCGTATACGTATTAGTCTAGCTGTCAGTGTCATCCATTACACTTGCCTCCCTTGTTAGGGACTACAATACCAACTAACGAGAAATATGGAGGTTGAGAAACAGATACGATCAGACAACCGTCGGACATGTTCGATTGGTTGGAAAATAAATGAGTCAATTTTAGCACACAACACCCACCCGAAAAATTTAAACTGGTTGATTTCTGGAAATTTTAGATGTTTCAATCTATCCATCATCAAACACAACGCAACTCAAAATGGATTCCTAAAAAAAAAAAAAATTAAAGAAACCTATGAATCAGATCTGCGCACAAATAAATAAATGGACCTCTTTTCTTAAGCACACCACACCTGCCCAAACTGTGAAATCCATTCTTTCTCTCGATCATTAATCTCATTTCTCTCCCTATCTCTCTCCACCCAAAATCCAAAATCCAAATACCAAAACGAGCAAGCCCCAGATGTTTTAATCTTTCCATAAAAAATTAAGGAAAACCCAACTTATCAATTGAATCCTATAACAAAATCCTTAAAAAGGAATTATGAAATTCAAACCCGCACAAATAATTCCCAGAAAATGAAAGAAAACTGTTAATAGAAACCAAACAAATTAAGCTGTTGTCACAATAACAGAAAACTAGCACTAGCTAAATAGAGTAACAAAATCTGAAGTAGGTAGTTTGTGAGTACCAGTGTGAGAAGGGCTAGTCTCAGCTTTGATTCGAGCACTTAAGCAAATTCCCATTTGATTACCAACCCCAAGAAAACGAACGACCCTTTTGGGTTTCTGTTTTTTCGCCAGACGTCTAAATAGAAATCGGCTGCACGCGACTTCAAAAAGAATAACCCAACATAAAAGCAGATCTGGGTGTCAAAAGAGGAAGGGGAAAAAAAAACAGAAACTACATATAGCTTTTCATCATCGACAAAAAGCAGCAGGGTCTTAGTGTCTTACAAATTATATCGTAATCAAACAAGACACTGTAGGCACACCTCTTGTTCGGAGAGTCCGACGCCACTTATGGCCTGAGCTGAGAGAGAGAGAGAGAGAGAGAGAGAGAGAGTGGTGGGTCTGGCGGACCTGTCTTGAAGACTTGCTCAGCTTTGGTATATCATTCACTTCTTGCAAGTTGAGAGAGGGAGAGGGAGAGGAGAGGGAGAGAGACTTGTGGAGGAAAATGGCATAAATGGCGGGCTAGTCCTTGTCTCCTTTGAGGCACCTAACTTTTTATGAAGTCTGGGATGTGTTTTCCTCTCTCGCGACGAGAGCATCCTGTGGATTTGGTTAAATTTCGTAATAGTTTTAGTACTAGCATTTTTAGCGTGCAGGGGATATGTGAACCATTTGTTTGGTTCTCCTCTTAAAAATAATCTCTTCAAAATTTTTTACCATTTCGTCATTCGTATTTTTTCGTCTTTAGTTATTTTTCATCAAATTTTTTTACTTATTTTATATTTTTTGAATGTACATAGTGTGCCTCTAATAAAAAAGTAAAGGAGTTTGTCGAAATGTTAAAAAAATTTACTAAAGACGAAAAAATACGTAAATTTATAGAACTTTTTGATCTCAAAATTGCAAACCAAACAGCTACGTTTCATTTCGTTTGTTTTTTTTTTCGATTTTTTAGCTCCCTAAATTGTTTATCTAATTTGACAAAACAAATAAAAAAATTCTATGAGATTTCTACACAAACAGATTTTTTACACACAAATAAAAAAATTCTATGGCATTCTTTGAAAAGTTTACGTCTACACATACAGATTTTTTGCACACAAATCATGCACATGTCACAATGTGGGGCTCATTACAGATCCCACACAAACGATCTGATCCATTCATTAAATATAAAATATTTTTTCAATAGCCCTCGCAAGAAATCAGTTCAATTCGATACCTATAAATGCTCGATCCAATTATCTAACTTTTCATTATCCAGAAATCTCAATGAAAAGTTGAATGATTGGATTGAGCTCATATAAGAATCGAATTCAGCTGATTTTTTGAATAGGCTCTTGAAAAAATGTTTTAAATTTAATGAACGATTCGGATCGTTTGTGTGGGACTCATAGTGGGCCCCACACCGTGATCTGTGTACGATTTGCGTGCAAAAATCTGTGCATGTAGCAACGTTGATTCCAAAAAATGTAATAATTATGCTCTCTTAATGAGTTGGATTTTCTAAAATGGAAAAACAAATCAAGACAGAGGGATTAGTATATAAGCTAAATTTAGCAAGTGTTAAAGTGTTGGTCAATTTTGACAAACCTTCCTGGCATTAAAAAATGGACCTTTCCACAAATTGATGTACGACTATTTTATCACAATAGAATTTATTTATTAGTATACCTATAGTAAAATTTATTTATTATCATACCTTAAAATCTTTTTACATCTAGTTGTGATTGTCAAAGAATAAATCGTAGTATATGATAGAAGAAATGAAGTGGGAAAAAAAAAATCAATTTCTGTATAATACAGGAGGATGTACTAGTAAAATTGTTCTTTGAATGTGGCAGTCCAATTGGCAAGGAAAAAGCAAGCACGAAAGTAGGATAAGGTTGTACGGCCCAAAGGACTGCTTATATTAACATCATAGCTCGTTGCCTTTTCGAGTATCTACCTTAGCTTTTTTAAATTTTCGACCAAAATTAGACCTTAAAAATTCACTTTATTATTATAGCTACTCACTTTTAAAATGTTTACTTTATCATACTCTTTACTCTTACTCTCTACTCAATTAAATATTCATACTTTTATATTTCCTTCATTTATTTCCACATTTCTCTTCTCAATTAATAGTTAAAAGGATGATTAGTGACTCTTTAAAATAAAAGAGTCATTGTAGCAAAGTTATTTACTTTGCAAAGTAAAGAGGAAGTAAGAGAGGTGGGTGCAAGGCATTTTTTGTCCATTTTCTCATTTTTACTCTTTACTTTAGTTTAGTTTAGAGAGTTGTTTAAAGAGTCATGTGCGGATGCTCTTAGGCCAACTTGGCTTGGCTTGGCCTCTTCCACCCCATGATGAAGCTCACCAAACCAAGAGAGGTTTTTGTTTTTTTTTTCCAGACAATAGGATGTTGCTAGTCAGTAGATTTTACTACGAGCAGTGGTTAGTGAAAACATACGGTTGGTGTCTCTTTTTTACTCCCACGCATTTGGGTCGAGTTCGAGTCCTCCTCCTTTCCCCCTCTCTAACAGCTAACAATACCAATCCGCTGATGTATATGATCATTTGACAAAAAAAAAAAAAAAAAGAAGAGATTATTATGAGAGTCAACTTCATGTTCATCAGAGTCAAATTCTAGACCTCACGTTCCAAAAGAGATCTATACAACCGTTGGATCAAACCCAAGGTTAAAGAGAGAAATTACACTCTCTAAAATCGAAATTATGAACGTACACCCTAGATAATAATGAGTACAATTACTGAGTGACTATTCAGTTCTCCTTAAGCACTTAGTGATACTTTAAAATCTAAGTAAGTGGGCATTTGTGTAAATAAATATTAATCGTTTGAACATTTTATGATAGTAAAATGTCAATTGTTTGTGATATATACATGTTTGGTCAGCCATCTCAAAAGTGTGTAGCACCAAAACAAATACTAGGCAGATATACTACTCGAAATTGTATTTGCCACGAAATGTATATTTTCATACGGAAAATGATATTGGCACTTCAAAAATTGACGGAGACACTCCAAAAAATAAAGGAAAGTGGCTTTGAAATTACATTGATTTTGGAATGACTTCATCAATTTTTAGAATGTTAATATCATTTTCCTTAACACCATATAATCATCTGTAAGGAGAAGTTTTTCAGTGTCGGGTGGGCACGGGCCACATGGTGCCGAACACACATCTCGACCTTCCAAACGTGTTTTTTGACAGCCCATATCTATTTGGGCTCGAGGGGGTATTTTGATAATTTTACACTAAAAAATTACCTAAACAGATCTGGACGGTCCAAAATACATTTGAACGGCTAGGATGGTGCTCAGCATCACGTGGCCCGTGCCCACCCGGTACTGAAAAACTTCACGTCTGTAAGAGATTCTACTCCACATATGTCAAGGCTCTAGCTAAGACTACGGATTCAACCCAAATCTATAGTGCTTCTTCGCATGCTTCCGCACGCTGTTGTAGCTATCGTTTAATTATTTTGTGAAAAAATATTATTGTTAAGTATTTGTCGGACAATTTTTTTGAGAAGTAATAAGTTCCACATAAATGTTTGATTAAAAGTAGATTATGAGGCACGTGCAGAACACTAAATAATTTTCCCTAAATAGACCTTCACCTTGTTGACTTAGAAACCAGTTTGCCGGTGAGTCGTCTTGACAAAACAAAAATCGTGATATCAAGGCTTTACTAGTCTGAAATGGGAGTTGCTGCCACATGGCCGATCCGGCCATTCCAGATTGGACTTGCGGGTGCTGTAGTGCACTTTGCACTAGTCAGTCTACAGCACCCGTGGATCCCTACTAGTGCACTAATCGTAAAAAAATGATTACAGTCACAATATTCAAAATTAATCTTACAAAATAATCATGATCAAAAAAAAAAATCTTACAAATTAATCGTTAAGTCTAAGTCACGTGGTTGCCCTAGAAATTATTAAAAAAAAAAAAAACATCACAAAAAAAATCCGGTCAATAAAAGTGGCCCCATTGGTTGTCCTAAATTACAGCTCTCTTATGAATGATTAATAATTGTCTTGAGGTTGAAATTCTTTATTAAGTAGTGCTTACGTTAACATTAAATGTCATTAATTGTAAAGACCTTCCAGTTTGGAATGGCTAAGAATAAGACCACGTGCTTCTAGTTGTAATTCCTTCTAATTAATTCGTTCTAATATTGGTGGAACCCACATAGGCAATGTTATCACTCGATATGAGACAAGAAAATGCTTCTTCCTTTTGGCTGCTGATTTTGTCACTCATTTTTTTTGTTAATGTCACTCTCTACAAGTATATTTTTGTTTTTTAGTGCAAAAATACACTTATAAGAGAGTAATATTTACAAAAAATAGAGTGGCAAAATTATTTCCCTTCCTTTTTTTAGCGAAAGTAAACGTTTTATCAGTTGGAAAAATATGAAGAGATATTTAGTCAGTAGTCAGAAAGGGTTTTGCAAATCTGGTGCTTTTGTTTGGTATTTCCGTTCTGCCTTTTCTCATTTTTTTAAGATTCGTGATAGATTTTTTTGTATTAATCATCCATCTCAACTAGAAAGGTCTAAAAAGTAAAAAAATTACATCATAAACAACAAAAAAACTCCGAAAACTGATACTCCCTCCGTCCCTTTTTTATAGTCCGGTATTCCATTTTGGGCTGTTCCTCAATAAGTGTCCATTTTGTAAAGTTTGTGGGTAAAAGTTTGTAAATTTTCCATTTTGCCCCTAAAAGTAAATTCCATTTTGAAAAGTTAGTGAGTAAAAATGTAATGATGATGTCTCCATAGAGGGTAAAGAGGGAAAGTTGAGGTAAAAGTTAATGTGAAATGTATAATGATGATGTCTTTTTAATAAGTTTGAGTTACGAAATGGGACATTTAAAAAGGAACGGTGGGAGTATTTATTTGTCGAAGTATAATCTTGTATGAATTATTTTCAATTTTGGTCGACATTTTTATATTGTTCTAACTCTTCTCGTCGTCGTCGAGATGAATAATTAATCCCAAAATTACAACGATAAACTAAACAAAAAATTACAAAAAAATAAAAATATCAAACAATTACTAGACAAAAAAGTGACGAAGAATGTGGCCTAGTTCATACCTGGATTTGAAAGAGCACTGTGTTTTGTGGAACTTAGGAGTTAGGAAAGACATATTGTCATGTAATACACGTGCATGAGTTTGAGAGCAGGGACACAAGCGCGTAAGTGTTTTTTGAAAAATATTCTAAGCTACCAAAATTAATAAGAGTGGAAATTGAGAGCGTCGGGAATTTTAGTCTTCCTCATATTCCTCTCTCCACTCATTACTTTCATTTTTTTTCTTCAATCATTACACAATTTCTATCTACATTAATTACCTACAAATTCAAAATTTCAAAACGAACAGCGTCATAGTGTCCTACTTGAAGATAACGTACCTAGCCCCTACACAAAAGAACTGCAATTCCAGCAATAAAGTGTTATTGATTTTCAGAGGTGCAAGGTTTTTTGTTCATATTTTAGAAGCAGTACATTACTCTAATCCCAATCCAATCTATCAATGAGAGTTTCAACACCCTCTTTATAGGAATTGAACCCACAACCTCAATGCCCTCCACTACAGCTACACGACAGCGAGTGTATGTGCAAATGTATGTGGCTCTGGATGTTGCAGATATTCTAGGACATACAAAACACACAAACGCTTCCTCCATTGCCACCTGAAAAGTTTAACATGGCCATCACTAGTTTAAATTTCCTTTTTCCCATCAAACATCCAAATACCGCCATAGAAAACTTGTCCATGGTGTAAATAAAATCCTCATCACATCAAAAGAAAGAAGAAAAACAAATACTACTCAAATTTGAACACAAGGAGCAACGACAATAAGGGAAGATCTCTGATTTATTTGACATGGAACACCTCTGATTAACTGTTTACTCCGGGGACAACCAGAAGATTATTACTCAAGTTGCTCAAAAAGTTTTTCTAGGGAGAAGCTATAAGGATGGCTTTACCGCCACCTGGTTTCATATATCAATAATTCTTCTTCACAGTCGCAGACTTGATGATGTCGATGAACTCCGCCTGGTTTATATTAAGGAAGAAAGGCAAGAGTCAACCACCAAATTGAAAAAGAACGGGCAAATACTTAATCCGAATCACCTAAGAAACAAGAACAGTACCTTCAGGGAAGCTCCACCCACCAAAAATCCATCCACGTCTGGCTTTGCTGCAAGTTCTTTGCAGTTTGCTCCATTCACAGAGCCTGAAGTATAGCAGGAGAGAAAATTGACACGAGAGCGAGAGATGGAGATGGGGAAACAGTAAATTCTCCCATTTTATAAACATTATACACATAGCTTCCAATTATTAGTCCTCTTGATGGACAATGAATCAAGAGGACGGCAGTGGAATTGGGCAATCATTAGTTTCATTTCACAGAAAGCACAACTGAATCCCATTTGTACTCACTAACGCCTTGCATCCTCACTCTACTATTTTCCAGCATTGGAAAGGTAGAAATCACCACCAATGAACCTGAACACTTCATCACTTGGGTGGCATCCCACCTTAAAATGGATTTAGCCAGTTGAGTATCTTTATTGCGGTAAAAGAGGCCAGGCATGAGCTATCAATGTCATTGTCAACAACCAACTGAAATCAATTCAATTTAAAGCATGTTCTTGGATGACCATCCACAACTGAATCAAACCACTGCGTAATGCATTTCCTTCAGGGTTGGGCAACATGTTTACGAAACTTATATGTTAGAAAAGTAAAACCAATCCTACACATCTCAATTTGCATTAATTTTGAATTGGTTTTCTCTGGGACCTTGAATCCAGCCAAGATCTGAAAAATATACATAAATTAAGATGCAGACCCTCATGAACTAATAAAAGGAGTTGGCACTTCACCACTAGGATTTTGCTGATTAACAAAAACCAACCCCTTTACGTGGTGAAATAACAGCTTTTTTTTTTTTTTGGCCATATGGTAGGATGTTAGGGGTTAGTTGTTAGCAGTTACAACGGGAATCAAGCACCTTCCCCATGAGGATTCGAACTCCAGACCCCTCCCTTAAGAGGGAGAGTAAGGAACCAACCACACTAGGTGGTGTTCCGTGGTGAAATAACAGTTACTCCAAACAAAAGGAACAGTAGCCAAACTTGCCACATGGATCATGTGAACAGATAGAATAACCTATTTCTATGACTGGAGCAAAATTTGTGTTGTGTCATTTATCTTGATATAGCAAAGGAAAAGGAATTAGCATCGAATACAAGATATCAAATTGTTCATCCACGGTAGTGTATATAACAATGTTGGTGAACAACATTTTGAAGAACATAAACAGGGGTTGGATAATTGGATTGACACCAAAAGGAGAACAATACCTCCATATATAATTCGGGTTGATGTAGCAACTTCATCACTGACATTGTCCTTAAGCCATTTCCGCAATTCAAAATGGACCTGACACAACATGCACCACGTTCCATCAATAGATTATCTTTTAGCTAATTTCCTGATGCATCACAATGCTAAAAAATTGAACCGACAAGAATCTAAATATGGAGAACATCTAAGCAAAAAGAGCTTAGAACTGGCTTAAGCAGAGGAGAGTACTGACATTGGAGGGACTCAGAGAAAATAATGATACTATTGAGCAATCAATCGGTGGAATGGTCAAGCTGAATGCCCAGCACATTGGTAAACAGTCCAGAGGAATATTCCTAAATCTTAGCCTAAAGATAACTTTCCTTTTTCCACTTTTCATTTTTGGGGGTTGGGGTATCAGCAACGGAATTCAAATAGTAGTTGTCAAATTGCCAACCAAAGCTAGGAATAGCCCCACTGGCGGGGGTGAAATGTGATGCATAGCAGATCTCAAAGGCACGTCTATTGCTGAGTATTCAATATGAAGAAGGGTCAAACATGCAAAAACGAAAAGAATTCATGACAGAAAACCAAAGTCTGATTATAACTTTTTTGTTGTAAGGATAACAAAGCATGGTACAAGTTTAAGTGTCCAGCATAAAATGCTGGGGGAGAACCAATAACTACATAGTTGACATAAAAGAATAATCAATACCAAAGCAACAAGTCCATGTAAACAATTCAATCTTGAAGCCCAAATATCCCCATCTAACATTAAACTCATGCAGATAGAAACACACTGGAGCAGAGATTGATTCTAGACAACGCCATAAAGTTAGCATTCTCAAATTGACAGGACTCTCCAAACTTATTCCAGAGTTTCTTTTCATCATAAATTACAAACTGGCATCAAACTAAAACATGTTTGCTATGTGTGAGGATACATATAAGTACAACTATAGGAACTAACAACCAAGATAAGAGGGAACTTACTTCCTGAGCCTGAGCAGGGGTTGCAACCTTTCCAGTTCCAATGGCCCAAACCGGCTCGTATGCAACAACAACATTAGGCCAATTTGTTATGCGCTCTGCCAGACAAGAGTAGAGACTTGTTCAATACAAAATTATAGAACTATAACCCAAAAAATGAAAGTAATTGATGCATTGGAAAACACAGTAACACCGTAGCTACAAGATCCAGAATGAAAACAACTAAAAGAAACTTCTATTTTCCCGTGTTCATATGGTGGACAACTACCAATAGAATCAGAAGAAGATGCCAAGTAACATCTCTCAAACCAAAATTAAAGCAAAGCACCAGGTTACTAAATACAATGCACAATTTGCTTTCATGACAGTTCAAAGTCCGGATCCTAAGTTTGATTGTTGGAGGGGGTTACAGGGTTAGACAACACATTTTGATTGAGGCTTTCAAAGACCTAGCAAAGGAAAAAAGTGCATAACAATTTGCAAACGGATGGAAGTTTGATAGAAGTAGACACAAAACGGCCCTAAACCACACAATATGGCACAAGGTAAAAACAAACGGTGAAAATATGGTGCACCATGAAAATGTAAGCATTATTCAACAGAAAGCTTATGAGTAAAAGCTTTGCATTTCATAGGGGAGAGAGGAGATATGGATGGAGAGGACAACAGCTTTACAGTGAGCACTTAACATGTTGCAGAAGCAGTATATTACAGAAAATGAAGGAAAAACAATAGAAATTGAGCTTGATATAAATTGAGAAGAGAGATGAGATGAAAAAAAGAGAGCTTTGTACATACGGAATAATTAATTGCATAAACCAATAAATTATGTGGAAGTAGACTAGAACCAAAGGCAATTGAGAGAGAGAATGAGGAAACGAGAAAGAGATTGTTGGATATTGGAGCAGCTTAAAAGAGTGAAAGAGGAGCTACGAATGCAAAACGGATTCGTTAACAAAGAAAGAAAAGGAACTGAAAAAAGGTTGAAGAGCTAAGTAGTTAGAAATACCAGCGATTGCTTTTGTTTGTGCAGCAACCACAGCCATTGTAGATCCTGATTCTCTTTGCTCAAGGGTCTCCCCAACACAAGCGATTACTTTCAAGCCCAGTGAAAGTGCATAAGCAACTTTATCTCCAACGAACTGCATTTAAATCCCAAAAGAACAGGTTGTAGGAACTAGATGGCACATCACACTATATAACAACAAATAAAAGCAACAGCAACTTATGTGTGACAGAGTGTTTCCAAGATGTATGAAGGATACAAGGCAACCCTAAGGGTCTGCAACAAAGCTTACCTCGTTTGATTCATTCAGTATCAGCCTTCTTTCTGAATGACCAAGAATGACCCATGGAATGCCCAAGTTGAGGAGCATCTCAGCACTGCTCCAACAACAGAAATCAGCTTTAAATACTGAAAAATAATAAAAACTGACAGCCTGTCTTGCCAAATTTGCTTATGCACATGCACTACAACTTCTACATTCAGATATCCCAATAAAGCAAATGGCAAAAGAAAACAGATTGATTTCTACTAGTGGACAGGGAACCTGTCGTCGGGTCCAGAGTCATTATAGTAAATTAAACTTATAAAATGATAGCATTAGTAAAGCTGTTTCTTTTCTTTTTTTCAAAATTGATTTCCTTCTGTTTCGAATGGACAGAAGAACAGCAAATGCCTTGGTATAATACTCACCCACTTCATTCTTTTTATAAGTACACCAATCACCAAAAGGATGGTTAAGCTACAGACCTCCAGAGGATATTAATTTGAAAGGTACCAAGCTAAGCACATGTATGCCCCGCTTAAAGAAAAGGGCCACCCAATGCACAAGGCTCCCGTAACTGCCAGGTCTGGGAAAGAGTTGGATGCACGAGCCTTACCCCCGCCCATGACCACCAGGTGACATTGAGGCAACCTTACCCTTGCGCCTGGGCTGCCCTTCACATGTAAGCCTCGCTTTTACCCAAAATATGATCCCTATTTATAAATGTGATGAAGTTGCTAAAAATTGTGTGGCGATCATGCAATAATATGGTCAGGAAAAGAAAGAAAAGATATGTCCCGAAAATAATAAAGGAAAATCCTTCAGGAAACGACAAATATAACACAGGCAACAAAATTACAGCATATACACCAAGAACTAAGAATGGTTCTCCCCACAAACATTTCTACAATGAATCCATATCAAACTATCACAAAGAATCTCAATCTGAACAATTGCGAAGGTGGACCTGTGAACTTGATAATATGATCGGCCCATGAGGCCATGACATACCTAACTTCACCAGTAAAAGCACCTCCTTTCCGAACCCAACAATTTTGCGCAGCAATTTGGAAATCAGGCCGCAATAAATTTTTTACCACAGGAAGAAACACAAACGGAGGGCTTACCACCACCTCTGCAAGCAAAAAATGTCCACCATATCAAAACTTTGAACATCTATACAACTATAATGCACTAAACATCCTCCAAACATGCATATGGGTATTTGTGCACACATAGAGACGCCCATATTGTGAGCAATCATTCCACTGGACTCAAAGAAGCATTGGAGCTACACCTAGCAATTTCTTAACAAAGAAATATTATCATCGAAACTATTCAATTTATAACACCAAGTAAGCCCAAGTTTATACATATATGAGAAAAATAACGTAGAAACAGCGGCAACTGGCAAAAGATAAGATAATAGCCATAGAACAAGAAGCCTGCACACGCATGCCCCCCTGCTTATATCCATCGATTAAGTTGACGCCTTTCTTGTTGGCTTACCCAGGTCAGGCTTCCTGGTACCTCAAGAGAAGCTCAAACCAACCTTTAGCTTTACACAATAGTGTCCGATTTTATAGTTCAAATTAAGTGCAGTAGTTACAAAGATATCTAGATCACAAGCTTATTCTTGTCAGATTTTGAGTGCTCAACCACCATAAATTTGGCCCTAGATAACCTTTCTAATTTACACATACAAAGTACACTACCAAAAAATGAGTACAGAGAAAAACATTTCCAAATACACTTACTAACCTACTAACAGTATATAATACCACAAACTATCACTAAAAAAATTGTTCGATTACTTGTACCTGCTTTAAAAATTTGCGTCTGGTTTAATAACTTGAGAGTTTCATGACTCTCAGGATTGACTTTCAACTCAAAAGGAGCACTCTGTTACAAGTTGGGGAACCTAAGCTGTCTCCCTTTCATTGCTCAATTATAATCTCAGCCTCTTAGGTAAGCCCTCTCTCCTAGGTGTGAATCTTGTGATCCAATAAGATAGTACGTGGGGTTGAACTTAAGATTGATTACCACAAAAAAAATAGCTTCTACAAACTAAACTAACGTAGTCTTTGAAAACCACAGAGCCAAGGGTTCACGTAACATTAGTTGTAAACTCACCCACGACATCTTCAGAAGGAACTTCAGCTTCATTCAAAGTGGTAACGATCTTCTTCACCTCCTCAGTTGTTCCGTTCTGCAAGTAGGTCAACTGGTCAATTGCAAACTTCGTTGAACTTGTACAACATGCATCACGAAATATATCCATAGCTTATAACTGGTATTTAGCTACATACTATGTTTTGGGTCCCCAAGCATTAACAATACACAAAGCACATATTCACTGATGCTGTGTTGCATGCACATGCAATCTTACATCTTAGTGTTCCCAGCAACTTAAATATGGAAAGATCCTAAATTTTAAAAATCATTCGAACATCTAGACTGTTTTCGGTGAGACCTCAGAAGTTTTGGACCTTTGGTTATAACTTATGAGTACTCAATACTCAACACTCTTATAAGGATGATTATATGGAAGAAATTATCTCCAGTGTTGAACCTCTCTCTCTCTCTCTCTCTCTCTCTCTCTCTCTCTCTCTCTCTCACACACACACACACACACATATACTCTCACACACACACACACACACACATATATATATATATATAGAGAGAGAGAGAGAGAGAGAGAGAATCCAACTTCTCCAAGTCACCTGTTAAAGTGACACAGAAACTATACAAACCGCAGTCGATGATTGCAAGCCTCGAAATTTAAGCACATGAATCGGGGTTCAAACCTCTAAACTTTCAAGTTAAAAATCGAAGATCCAGAAAGCCATCCAAGCGAAAGCTTGTATCACCGAATCGAATTAACGATCGTGCATCATGGACATCTATCAAATCAGTTCTATCCATACTATATAAGAGTCGATAGGAGCGTACTGACACATGAATAGATAGATCTGGAAACGAGAAAGCGGAAAGATAGAAGTGGAGTAAGAGGCATACGCATTTCCAGTTACCACCGACGAAGAATTTTCTGCCCATTTTGCGCCTGAACGGAAGTAGTAGCAGTGAGAGGTAGCACTGTGGGAGTAGAGATCGAGAAGCGACCACAGCCGAAGATGGGGGATATAAAGAGAGATTTTTTTGATAAGGAGATAGAGATATGACTTGGGGAATGGTTCAGGTCTTCAAGATGATTGACTATCTGGTGCGGGTGACGGGCCCCGGGTAGTTGCTGCTTTTTTAGGGTCTGTTTGGAATTTTGGAAAAGGAAAGAGAAATATGCATTGGTATTCGTGAAATATGTATTGATACTTGAATTTTTTTTGGAATTATGTGCATATTATTTCCCATCCATGTTAGCAAAATTGATATCCGAATTTGTTTAGAATTATGTGCACATTATCCTCCGTCCACGTTAACAAGACAGATATTAAAATAAAAGGGAGCTGATAATGTCAAAACCTCATTTGTTACTGTCAAAACCCTTTTTGTTTATGTCGAAACTCAAGTTTTACCTTTTGTTGCATGACTTAATTGCTACTCGTACCACTTACTTTACCAAAATTCCAACATGATTATTTTATCGTTCTTTTTAATTATTTTATCGTTTTTTTTTTTGTGATGAAAATGCAAAAACGGGGTAAATCCAAGGTTTCTTTCTAACTTAACGTATTTAGTAAAATGCAAAAAACCACAGCTTTAATTAAGGGATTGATAAAAGATCTCAGGTATTGTTCAGTTTTTTGTCTCCATTTTTTTTTATGTAAAAAGCCAAGTTCTCTTTTTTCTGTAAAGATGGCTCTCAATGTAAATTTTTTTCTTCTTCATAATATAGATTTGAGGAGCAATAGTCATGGAAACCGAGCAAACAATTGAGGGCATCTGTCATTATATCGGATCGAGAATTAGCATTGATGAATTTATTATTCTTTTGTCGTCTTTTTGATACTCTATTTCATCTTTTTTTTTTATAAAAAAAAAAAAATCAGGTAGCAGTGAGGAAAGTGTTTACTTCTAAGTGATATGCATAATGGAGTTTTTGTGCGAAGACTAGAGCATTATCATTTGTTAATCACAACTTTGAACTTTTTGGAATTGATTTTTAATTTTGGATGATGTAATATTTATACCAAAGATATATGTTCGTTAGATGGGTTGCTTTTGCTTGTTTGCTTTGTTTTGCAAGTTGTGTCAAGCATTGTTTGATTGTTGGGTTGTTTTTGTTTGGATCATAATTTTTCTTGAAAACAACGAACTGTTGCTCTGCACTTATGGGAGATTTCAAGGGACATTTTGGTAAAGTAAGTGGTGTAATGGATGACAACTAAGTCATGTAATGAAAGATAAAACT
Source organism: Rhododendron simsii (assembly GCA_014282245.1). Classification (NCBI taxonomy): domain Eukaryota; kingdom Viridiplantae; phylum Streptophyta; class Magnoliopsida; order Ericales; family Ericaceae; genus Rhododendron; species Rhododendron simsii. The sequence goes on from CM024965.1 coordinate 8,319,883, forward strand.
TGAGTTTTGGTAAGAACAAAAAGGATTTTGGCATTATCAATTCCCTATTAAAAATATAAGATAGAGAAAAAAATTGAACTTGTTTTTTAACTTCCCTTTTTTCCCCCTCTAATAATGGAAGGAGAATTTTGAAATTTACTCTCCCTTTCCATTTCTTTCATTAAGTTCCAAACACAGCCTTAGTCAAAATTAGTGGCCCTCGGAAGGAGAAAGGAAGCGAAAAAATTTGGAAAGGAAGCGAAAACATTTGTTTTTTAAAGTTACTTTTTTGTTTCTTTTGAAACCAAACAATGGAAATAAAATGTTATTCCTTTAGTTCCGAAAAGAACCTTAGTCAATGCAGTACGCAAAATTATTGGCCCCAGACCATTACGATTTTGTAGCGTACGAGTCAGTTTATGCCTATGTTAGGTAATTTTCTTTTCTATCTTATTGACGGCAGATCGTTTGTGTGGAGACTCTTACCCCTCAACCCAAAATGAGTTACGACGAAAATCAAGGCTCATGGATCTTGAAGATGCCCGGAGTGTTCAGGCTTTCAAAAAATATGCAAGGCATAAGTGCAAACGAGTACATATTATTGAGAATAGTTGTAACGAGCCTCATGTGTGTGCATCGTAGCGTTGTGTACTGCACTAGAATCCTTTTTCTATTCTTGATTCTCTAATGGGTTTTTTTCAGGTGCTAGAGGAGCTTTATCTGTGAATGCATTTTAGTTGCTTACGCAATTCTTTTCGGAGTAGACGCTCTCTTTTTTGTTGATTGTTGGGTCTTTGTTCTGACCATCTCCCCATAGTCTGTTTCTTGTACTTTCTCCTTATTATTATGGGTTTTGTTAATATGTGCCCCAGGGGCATATGATAGTATTCGTTAAATGATTACTAACTAAACCCACTTGTATAGATTGTCGTGAAAGTATAAATACGTTAGGTAGTGTTGGACTAAGAGAGAGACTACTTTTTGGAGATGACCAAATTACCCTTTTGTTTTTCCCTCCGCGCTATCCTTTCACTTGCCTTCCATTTTATAGCCTTTTCGACTCCCTCATGTATTTGAGAAACAAACAAGGGTATTCCAAAGAGCAAAAATTTTTTAGTCCGTTTAATTATAAGCAAGAAGAAAAAACACAGTATAATACATATGCTCCAAAAAGTATTGATTATTCTAATAGACCAATTTTATAAAAAGTCCCCAAGCATAAGATTTATACCTAAATTGACTTATTATTTATGTCGTTCAGCAGTGTTTTAGTCTCTACTCTTTTCTTCTTGTGTTTTCTCCCATCAAACAAATTAGTTATGTAAATTTTTTTGACTGAATCAATTAAACGTTACTTCCTTTCCTAATAAAAAAAAATTTCGTGACCGAAAGTTTTAAAAAACAAAAAAGGCGAAAAGTAGATCAATTAATTAGTTAAAACAATCCAAACTCACTCTTTAGCCTCTAATAAAGTTTTAACAGATAAATTTTCTACTGACAAGGAGAAGTTGTTAGGTCTCACTCAATAGCCACTCCTTTATTCATGAGTTTATATTAGATAAGTAATTTGATGAATATTTTTTTTTCCAAAAACTCATGGAGAACCCCCGCAAATTATTATCTCAAATAGGCTTTGTGCCTGGTCAACTTTTCTATTACATGCTCAAAAAAAAAAAAAAAATATTTAGGAGTATTACATTTGTTTTTCGCTGAGTATTTCTTTCTCTTAACCATTTGCCTATACATGGATGTTAAAGGTAGGGGCTTTTCTGTCTAGTAACAGAAAAAGTTTATCTTCCCAAGAGCACAATTTAATACTCTCACTGTATCATTACTTTTCCCATGAAAGTTGTTTAATTTGGAGAATTAATGTGCTCTTATCATATGCCTTAAGAATACATTAATGACCATTATAATATGCCCCTGGGACACATATCAACAAAACCCTATTATTATTAATGAATTTCTTAATTCTTCCAAAAAAAAAAAATAGTAGGGAGCTTGGATTAAAATAAAGTAAATGAATCACGAAATCCACATCATTCTATTATAGAATTTGGAACATACGAAAAACATGGTTTAACAGTACAATCCCCAAAATCATAAATTCGAACATACGCTAAACAAAATCTCTCAACGGAAAATTTTGAGGTCTCAAAACAACGGCAAATTTCATTGAAGAACCAGAACAAGTGAAATTTCACTTGTCAACAACAAACAAGACGACACTTGCAGACCCATAAGTTGGATCCCATACGTACGATATAACAACAGATTCAGAAGATACATAACATAGAACACACAAATTTCATTGAAGAACCAGAACAATTGAATTTGAGCAATTTGCAGTTGAGGGCAGGGGGTTGATAGTAAATGGTATTGGGTTTGAGATTGGAGTTATTACTCTGCTGCAACGTCCATTGCGGGCCTTGTGGCACGAAGATTGACTGATATGTGTTGCTCGGTGGAGCAGTTGGGGGCAGTGGAGGCGGCAAGTTACTGAATGAGTTGATAGGTGGGGGTCAGAAATGAAGAAGATAAGGAAAAAGGACTTTGTTAGCCCAGCATTTTTGGCCTCTACAGCTGCAAATGAAGATAGAACTGAACTCATAGCATACTGTGAGGAGGTGGAAGCTGCGAACCTCTCGTCAACCTCGGCTGCAATGGCCGCAACTGACATCTTGGGTGGCTCTCCACCGGTTGTGCTGGTATCTATGGGTGGAGGGGGTGTGGTTAGTCAGCATCCAGCTGGTTTCTGCATGTTGCTAGCTTCGACTGTCCAACCCTGTGCTACCTGAAAAGCATAAGAGATCCTCCAAAGTCAGGGAAAGCTATGTAGTGGATCGTAGGTCACACACTAGCACACACATCCAACCCAGACACAAAGAGTTAACATAGTTTGGCCGAATGCCCGTTGCACAGAGAAATCACACTATTTCGTATGAACAGAAACAAAGGAGTTTTACAAACGGGGAAAAACTCTCTCTACTCTCTGGTCTCTGTGTCTAGTCCTCACCACAGTCTGCCCTCTCTTTGCAGCATACATGGCAGAGAGAGAGAGAGAGAGAGAGAGAGAGAGAGAGAGAGAGAGATGACCCAGCGAAATATCGCAGTTTGATTATTTAAGTCCTTGTGAATTGGCAAGGATAGAACCAACTGAAAACAATGGAGGAGCCAAGATTTGAGTAGGGGGTGGCGCTGTTTGATGTCATTCCACTAGCATTGTTGCATGATGTTAATAAAAATACGAAAAGAAAGGTTAACTGTAAAGTCGGGCTTTTTCATGGGCTTTTTTTTCCCTTACGAAAATAAAGGGGCATGGGCTTGGGGTATTAAATGAAAGTCAAAATCGCTGTGTTTTCATTATTTGTGTTAAAAATTAAGTTGTCCGGATACCAATGCCACCCCAGTTCCAAAAAATAAATTAAGAGAAAAAAGGCTAAGGTGGTTTGAACACATACATCAGAAACTGTAGATACAACAATTAAGAAAAGTGATAAGATTCTTGTTATTTGTTAATGGCAATGCCAGGGGAGGGGAGGACCTAAATTAACATGGAATACGGTTATAAAGAGAAGGATATGAATTCAGTAAATATAATGGATTATATGGATCTTGACAGCGAAAAAGAGAAAAAGAATTAGTATAGCCAACCCGAATTGATTAAGGCACAAGGCTTTTGATTTGGTTTCGTTATTTTCCTAAGTTAGATTCCTATAGGTACGAATGCAATTCAAAGTTTGAAACAAACAAAGTACGCTATGTTAAATTGGAATATGCTTCACTTCTCACCTAGCAGCTTGATGATCTTCAACTGATATGCAATGAACAACGGTCTTGTCCTCTTAATCTTGACATCTCTTGTTACTTGTGGACATTTGGAAGACAAAAAACTGTAGGTGCAAAAACAAAGAACCGCCGATGAAATGGGCAAAAATGTTCACTTGTCTTCCAGATGGAATATTTAGGACAAAAAGCATGCATTACATTTAGTTCACTTCGCAATTACATAGAGTTCCTCTGGGAAGGTACCTGAGAGCAAACAAGTCATTGATGTGCCACCTCCAAAATGAACTCAAACAAGACCGATCATCTCTCAGCCTACGAACCTATGACAACCTATGACACAGAAAAGTAAATGTAAAGAGCACTTCAGGAGATATAGGTTGAGATCTGTAATTCTACCATGTAGATTAATCTATAGAACAAAAGCGTTAAATCTATTAAACCTTAAAATGCATAAGTTCACATGTTAATCTTGGAAACTACAATTCTTTTTTCCTCGGGCAAAATGATGAGAAAACCAATCACAAGGATAACACCAACAAGCTACTTGTGGAAATAAAGGTAAAATAACTAGTGTAACAATGAGGAAGTATAATGTATTGAATCACACCAACTAATACCATCAGTGGTCTAAATTACCCTAACCAGTAACAATCACAGTTTTAATGTATTAGAACATTTACTTAGTAACGAACCTAACTAATTTCAAAAGCTAATAATTAAACGAAACACCTTTGCCATTTGCAGGCAAATATTTGTTGATTGGCCATCAAATGAATCAGGTAATCCAAATGGACATAGAGTAGGGCCAGTAGGCCAGCTAAGGCACTTGGAAACTTCAAAAAATATTGTCCATTTGCTGGTCGATTTGTTGACTCATCTTCAATTCTGGTTCTCCGGAAATCGTCTATTTGTTGTAAGCAATTTCAGTTTGCTACTTCAGAACCCACCAACAATCAAACTATCCTATTTCCAAGTAATAGTTTTTCATAGAAAAAGATGTTGATACCAATTTGACACAACTATGGAAAAACGAAAAATTTACCAATAAAGAAATGAATCGAACATATCATACTAATCATATGACAGCTACCAATGGTAATGAAATCAGTAAATGAAGGAATGAAATGAAATGGATATCGAAATGGACCCATCTCTTAGGAGGAAAGGAGAGAAACATAGATGCGATACAAAACTATGGCCTAACAACCCCTTCTTTGTGTAGCAAACTAATAAACACTATCAACTACCACTTCGAAACCAAAGATATGTCCCTTTATTCCATTAATCAAAGCAAAGAGGGAGCTGTTGGATTCATGGACTGAATCGGAAGAGAAGCAATAGAAATGATTCCCTTCTGCCACGATCGGGGGGGCAACAACTAGCTCTATGAACTGGAGCAGAAGCAAGAAATAATCTACCTGATTTGAGTGTAAAAACTAAACAATTATATGGTACTTGCAATCATAAAAAGCAATTTTACAATTAATGAAACCAAAGCATACCTTTAGGAAGGTCATAACACAATCTGATGTTGAAATCACTTGTAAAAACGTTCAGAGGTGATCAAGGTGTACACCTCTGATTTCTTCCTTGCTAATGCACAAATAGGGCTTTAGAGCTTCAACACCCTCTCAAGATGTCTCTAGGATCTTGTTATATGGCCTGAAGCCCTATAGGCCGTGTCATTTATATAGTCTTTTAGATTAGGGTTAGGGTTAGAAAAAAGGTTCCTTCAATCTACGGTCATAATTAATCATTCTCTGATCGGACATCTACGAAACAATGTTGTATAATGTGTTTCTAATTTTTGCGCCGCAACTAGAGTGGACCACCTGATAGACAAAGCTGTAGTTGTTTTCTTCTTAATAGACAGCTATTCAAGTAACTTTTCCCATCTGGGTCCTCTCATGACCTGTAACCAAACCAAACCGAGCCTTGTGTCCCAATCAATTGGGGTTGGCTACATGAATCTTGTTTTTCCATTGAGCTCTGTCTAGGGCTCCTCTCATGACCTTTAAGAAATAATTATGTATGCCTATCTACTTAAAGGTAACTCTTTCAAGTTTTCGTAACCTTTTTTACTTTAATAATCAAAGTAGCACGCATGCCTTCTTATGTATGCCCAAAAGGAAGCTATTAAATAGTATTGTTCATTCCTACGGTTTTATATTCCTCTGGAAATATTTCAATTGAACTAAAATTTCATTTCCAACTTGGCTTATATTTGGTTATTTTTGTCATCTTGTGAAAGATTTTTAAACTTCCAAACGTGACAAATAATTTTTGTCACAGTAATCATGAGCAAGAAATGCCTTGGCTATCATACATTACTCTTTCATCGTCAAGCATCCAACTAGGTTTAATGAACACAGGGAAAAATAGGCGCATGACATTTTAATTTCTTAAAACCCACTATTTGATTGCAAGCCGGGTTCAAATAAGAACAGTAAATTAAATCATGAATTGACGTAGTTATTATCAGAATCTCAACCAAATCCACATATCAAATCAATCGAAGCTTATTGTGATTCTTCCACTATCATGAATTGACGTAGTTATTCTGAGAGAATAAACCAAATCCACATATCAAATCAATCGAAGTTTATTATGACACATAGTAACTTTTCTTTAACGGCTTCCAGATTTTGCACAGAAGATTTAATGATGCCGTTTAATCAAACAAGGTAATATTTAGAACTTAATACGTTTCATTTTAACGTACATTTTTTCTCGGCGCTTTCCCCTTCATGAAGCCTGTGGAAAACTTACAAGTCATAGGTTTTCTCATTTTTGACATCACATAGTCTTGGATGATGTTTACATCTAATACAATCACGCCTCATAAGGGAGCAAATAAGAACCTTTTACATATAACAAACGGCGTTGACTACTTTTCATCACATTCAACGAGCGGAAATTTGAGATGACTAAATTACCATATAAGACATGTAAGGACTTAAATAGTAAGAAATACAAGGAATGGAGCATAATCATAGAGTTCGAAGCACTCTGCATACTTGGAGAGGCAAAGGAGCACATACCCAATACGCGTCTTCCAAAATGCAACTCTGCGCCATTCAATATTCACCAAATTTGGCCTTCATAGGCTTTCACAAGGCTGAAATTGACCAATTATTGCAAAGTTACCTAAGGAAAGAAAAATATCCAACACCTTTACATCCAGAAGTAGTCATTGAGATTCAGATATCACTTTCCAATCAAACAAGGTTCATATAACAAAAGAATCTTTCAGATTTTCTAGCAAATTTCTGAACCTTTAAGGTTAAAGCTTTATCAGGCAAACAAGACCATCAACCATTGGTCGTCTCAAGCCATATTTAGAACGCTAAAGTTATTAAAAGGATGATGATGGAAATCCACAGTCAAGAATGCAACCAATAGAACGTCCAATTAGAAAGCCTCAAAGAAACAAGAAATGAACCAGAAATACAGTGATGACCATATTTGAGCTAGGTTGCGGCAGTGTAGCATAATGGTCTTTGATGGCCCATGGTATCCCTTGCTTGAATTTAGAACCCGGTGCAGACTTGTAAGTTGCTTCCTGCATAGAGCAACACATTTTATGGGGGATGTTGAAATTTCATGAATTGCTTGTTTGCGCCTCTGCAATTTTCAGGTACCTTGTCCATGCATACAGTAACAACGGCCCCCTCCCCCCCCCCCCCCCCCCCCCCCCCCCCCTTGATACGAGATTTAGAAATTAACACCATCCCTTCGTATTCCGTTTGAAAATTGGATGAAAATGTCACGTGAATGGCACAGGTGGTGGTTATTAAAATCTGATGACAAAAATAATCTTCATTCTCCTGGTTTCCAAAAGGAAACATCCAAACAAAACCTTTGGCATCCAAGTTATCCCTCACCACCAGCATTTCACAGCAGCTACCAGTGTACAACCACCACTGGCCCACACAAGCCTCGGCCATCCACCACCACCTGCAACACGCCCTAAAACCAACGCATCTTCCATCACCTGTGCTTTCCGAGAGTTTCCATGCTTCTGAACCAGCAAGGAATAACCTTGGGCTATAGAGAAAAAGGCAGCAGCTACTACCTAGATCTCTTATTTCCTCCACTCCACAGTTTCCTAGAGCAAATTTCTCAAAGTGCTTCCAAACTGTCTATTCTTCAATAACTTTAGCTTTAGAAATCAGCTTACAGATAGATACTGATGGTTTTAGACCCAAGCATATCATATCATTAACAAGAACTTCAGCCTCTTCCCACTTCCCATCCTTGCAAAGCACTTGAGAAGTGAAACTGTAAGTAGCTGCATTTGGAACCATTCCATTCTCCCCCATTTCTCTGAGCAGCCTTAGGGCCCTGTAGGAGTTACCCTCGTTGCAGTACCCATGAATCATCATGTTATATATTACATCATTTGGCTTCAAATGTATCTCACCCATTGACCTAAAAAGTGTTGATGCTTCCTTCATGTTGCCCTTTCTGCACCACCCACTTATTAAGACCCCGTATGTGCAGACGTCAGGCACCAAGCCAGCCTTCTGCAAGGAATTAAACAGTTCAAGCGCCTTCTCCATGTCATCCCCTCGAGCAAAAGCATCAATGAGAATTGTATATGTTGTTGTAGTTGGAGGAATGCCTCTCTCCTCCATCTCCTTAATTAAGCCTGCAGCTCTTGAGAGATTACCAGCTTTAGAAAAGCCTGAAATGAGAACATTATAGGTAACCAGTGAAGGTGACAAACAATTGGACTTCATTTCATTGAACAACCTTGCAGCCTTGTCCATCTTTCCAACATTACCAAACCCATCTATTAGGGTGTTGTAAGTGATTACATTTGGACTCAATCCACCTTTCTTCATCCGACCTACTAACTTCTCAGCCTCCGACACCCTCATCTCTCGACAAAGCCCACTGATCAAAGTGTTGAATGTCACGACATTACAAAAAATCCCTCGTTGAAGCATTTCATCGAGCAGTTCAAATGCATTCTTCACTCTCCCATCATTACAATACTCATTCATTACGGAAGTGTAAGTATAAATATTAGGTGAGACACCACCAAGCTTCATCTTCTCGTACAGCTCAAACCCATCTTTTTTAAACCCTTTCTTGAAAAGCCCATTAATCATAACCGTAAAAGTATGTTGGTTAGCAACCAAACCCAACTCCCCCATCTCATAAAACAACTTCTTTGCCCGATCAATGTTGCCGCTCTTGCAGCACCCATCAATCAAACTAGTATAAATCACAACATTTGGACACAACCCCATGTCCTCCAATTGCCCAAGAACCTCAAAAGCTCTATTCAAATCACCATTCTCGCAACAACCCTTTATCATAATCCCAAAACTATACACATCCATTGCAACCTTACCCCTCATGCTTTCAAAAACCCGCCAAGATTTTTCAAACTCATTGCATTTTAAAAGACAAGATAAAAGACCGTTGAAAGAATTCGAGGTGGGCAACATGCCTTTATCTACCATTTGGTTGAAATAAAAGAGTGATTTTTCGGGTAAGTGAAGCTGGACATGGGAGTTTACGATGGATTCGTAAAGGAGGGCGTGGTGTGGGGTGAAATCCAAGTGGGTTTTGGTTAGGTGGTTGAGGAGAGATGAGGGGGTGAAGGATGGGGAGGAGATTCGGCCGGAGAAGAGGCGGAGGAGGAGAGAGTGGGCGTGTGAAAGCATTTGGGAGGAGAGTAGGAGGTGGAGGATGAGAGAGATGGATTGGTGCGTGTGGTGGAAGGCATTGTTGAGTGTTGAGGAGGTGAAGAGAGAGAGGGATTTGGTCGGTGGGAGTTTCACCAGATTTGGCATGAAAGTGAGAGCTTTGTTGGTGTTTTGAGGCATTTTGGAAGCAAGAAGCGAAAACAGCAGGAGCAAATGGAACTTGGTAGGATGGTTTTTGTACCTTTTTCGTTTTTTAATCTAGTGTCGGATCAGTTTTCCTGCCCTCAATTAATTTTGAAGGATCAATCACACCGTTACTAGTGGTGTTTTCAAGTAAAGTCAGAGTAATACTCGGCGTGGATTGATCCAAAAAAAATTGCTGGCACTTAAAAAATTTCGAACTTGAAAACTTAGAATGGAACAAATCCAAAAATCCCATGTCTTGGACATTGGGTTTCAGCACCTTTTCTTTTAATGCCGCATCCTTTCTAACCAAATCAATTAGGGCTAATTTACTATTCCGATTTGTGCATGTTTATCCTAAATCAATTGTAGTTAGGAGGAGCGAAGTAATTATGATTGACTGTGACACTGGGGCATTTCCGATAGCTCATAAGTTATGGACAATTTTTTGTTATTCAAAAATGTAAAACTGTTTGCACTAATCTATTTCAGATGATATATGGGGGGTTAAAAGAAAAAATAGATGGAAAAAAAAAGGGGACACAAAGTAGAATGCAATAACTTGTAGTTCAAAATTTTTAGTGGAAACACTCCTAAGGTGAAGATATATTGAGTTAACTTTAAAGGGCGGTAGTTTGAAATAATCTAATTTTTTTTAGATATCATGCAACACAAAATGGAGTTTGAGATTTTTTTTCCTAATCTAGTTAAGAGTCAATTGAAAGGATGTTTCCTTTTGTTTGAAGAAAAAAAAAAATTCCGTCTCTGACACAAATTGATTGGGACTTGAACCTCGTTTTTAGTTGTTGAACAACTTGCCTTAGTTTCTGTTTAGCATTTTTTGCGCCAAGTGAAAATCCTCAAGGCTTGAGGTGCATGCAAATGCGAGCGTAACAGGACTTGTCGATGTCCAATGTTGAAGGACTGAGAGCCCTTATCTAACTTCTAAACGAGAGCAGAAGCATGTGATCTAAAGGGCATGATCACAAATGATTTGTAGGTTGCCGCAATGAAGTGGACTTAGGATTTGCTAACCGTATACGAAAGAACTAGAGTAAAAGGAAACACTAATCAAACCCCATTAAAACGGGCTAAAAGAGTTAACCAAGGGAAAAAAAAGTTAAACAAAATCTCTTTGCGAAACTTCAAGTCATTTACAATTGATTAACGCTTTTCAGTATTAGATGTAATTAACATTAGCAGTTCTATGGCTTAAAACCCCTTACCAGAAGCCTGGGTTTTCTTCCAAGATTACACATTTCCTCGGAGAGCAGACCAACAAATCTTTGCTTCTTGTGGGCTGCTAAACAAAAACACCTCAGTGCTAACAAACTGATCCTTCGACGTAGTTTAATCTTGTGCGGCAGCACCTTGGTTGAGCTGTGCACGTCTCATACCAACACTTATGAACGCTTCAGGAACTTCTTTGCATGTCGCCTCCAAAGGTTTCCTCTTATTTGACCAAAGTTTGCGTTGGAAGGTGTCCACGGAATGATCAAAACATCACTCGACAAGTGAATTGTACATACTTGGCACAAATAATGAGATTCTATCTCTCTCACATAGACTAATTTCATATGAATCCTCTGTTGTACATTTATGTATGAGTTGGACATTTGTAACTGGGCGCACGCATTCATCCACTGGTAAGTGGTAACAGCAAAAAGTGTTCCAGGCATCAGACTTGAAGTGTTTATTACCCATGCCTAAATCTTCACCAGGTCTCTCTACAACGCAATTATCAGCTTTTAGTTGTTCTTGTTCTTAACTCAACTTGAACCTACCAGACTGATGTTTTAGCATTTCTAAAACAATAGAAAAACAAAAAACAAAAACGGAATCAAAGACCAAAAGTTTTTCCTTTCCCTGAAAGGCCATGAGCCATGAGCCTTTGGCCCAATAGAGACCGAGAATCCCTATATTCACCAATAATCAGGGATAATTTTGCAACCAAAAACAAAGAGAAAGCATTAGCCATAGTTTTTAAAATCATGCACTCAAACTTCTTAAGTTGCAGGATCCGTACATACTCCACAAATAACTGATTTGCAGTCAGAAAAAAAAATGTTGTTCCCTTAACGTCCAGTTGCAGCATATATGCTGCATGGGTATTGAGAAGAACACTATTTTAGCTTCATGTACAAGTCACATAATTAGAATCTAATCACGCTACATGGCAGACAGAATTACAGTAACACATAAGGGCCGAACAAAGCAATTAACAAAACAATTCCTTCCTCAAACTAAAAGGTAAAAACAAAATAAGATTCATGAAGCTATTAGGGATGCTCCTACAGGAAGGAATTCCCCATCTCTTGGTTGGGGGAGATCCAAGACTTTCTTTCAATCCAATGATATGGTGCTTTAATACTTTCAAATATAAAAAAGTGGTAGGCGCAGCAAAAATTTTAAACATCCAATTACCACATTTATGTCGTTTACTCTAGATTACATGAGCAGGTATTGTGTTACTAACAAAATGAAATTTAGAGATACCAGCTCTCTCATGGGGTGATGATATCTAGGTCCAGGATTCCAATTATATTAGTATAAACCATGGTTTCCTCCTAAAAAAAATCAAAGAAGAAAGAAACAGTATAAGCCATATCTTTTAAGGAATCATCGGATCAAACTTCTTGAGTTTCCTGTGACATTGATACAAAATGGAGATAATAACCAAGGAAATGGAGCTCAAATAACCTGTACCGAAAATGCCTCTATACCTCTGTTCCTGTGTAATTTCAACCACGAGAGACTTTTGTGTGATCCTCCGGTTCAAATTGCATGGGAACAAAGGTATAGAGGCAAAAGGGTACAATAACCTGGTGTGCAGGAGATGAGTTGGTTAATACAGTATGTAAGAAATCTCCACCACTAACCAAGGACCAGATGAACTCAATAAAACAAGTGTGAAGCGTGAGAAAGCCATGATAACAAGCGTAGAGGGAGAGGATCATATATATGCCAGGCGATCCCTAGCGCAGTTCGGCCGTAGAGGATCATTGACAAGTTTAAGAATGTCAACGAACACCAATGTTGTTTCCTTAACGTCCAAATGCAGCAGAATCACTCCATTGGTATTGCAGAGAACATTGCTATGGCTTCATATGAAAAAGTCACATGAGGGAAAAACAATCATGCAACCCATAATAAGTGAAGCCATGCAATAACAAACCAACCAATGAAAAACTTGGGGAAACCAACCAGAACCTAAATTTCTTGTAATCACCCAATATATTACACCTACATACACACATACAAACACACACACACACACACGCAGAGCACAAAATCGATCTTGAAACTCTGGTTCTTGCTTACTAGGTGCTTCTTTCAGCCAACCAGAAAGTCCACTTCATCTGAACTCTCCTCATAAATTATGTAGCTGGCTTCTTGGCTATCCTCATTGCCACTACCCTGATCGCTATTATAGCAACTTTCTGTTGAACTTGAGAGCAGTGTCCCACTTCCATCTGATGTGTGACTGCTTGGCTGTGAAGGTGAGCTCAAAGCAACTGTATGCTTCACTGCCAACCATTTATTCAATGTCGATGAAACTGCAAAACAAGCCAAAAAATTCCAAAAAAAGGTTATAGAGATATTTCCAGGTTCATTTGGCATAATAATTGTACAAACATAAATGATCAAACCAGCCTTCCTTCGGGAGGGAACTCAGCCAAAAGGCAGAAACCAGGCTTTTCTTCCAACAGTTGCTTTACACGAATTGCACTGCACCACACAACCAAACCAAAGGTTACAAAACATAAAACCAAACCAAATGAAAACTAGGCCATGTGCCCCAATCAATTTAGGCCCACATCAGCCATTAAATGTACAAAATCCATATCCTCTTTTTACACTTGCATCCCAGGTTAATTTAGGCCTTCTTGTCCTCCTAGCATTGCAATTAAAAGTAATCTTATTGCTTTTCTTAACTCTCAACTGTTGAATTTACGGGTTTCCATTAGGGATGACCGATTAACCCACCTACGCTCCAACTTGACTCTGATTGGACGAATCCCCAATTATGTTTTCGGGTTTGACTTTGGGTTTGGGGAATGAAACGGAAAAAAATTCTACTGTGGTTTTGGGGATGGTTTATAACTTTATGTACATATGCTTTTCAAAATGGTTATTATATTTTATATGTTCCAAGTAGGAGTCAACCATATATACTCTCTACATCCTTTGCTAGAGGAAATTTGTGAAGTATGCTCGATCTCAATGATATTTGGGTCTGCTCCATTAGTCATTCACTATAACAAAAATGACCTTGGGCGACAAAACCTAATGACGAAATCCGAATTCCTCTCCAAATGGTATATTTTGAACTTCATAAAAGTTCCAAAGCATGCGAACAGCCTGCCAAAAAAAACCTCATTCTCTACTCCAAACTTTTATTAACTTCCCGATTCAGAAATTGATGACCTAGGGAATTTCTATCTCAGACTTCTACAAAAACAAACCACATCTCATGCAACTATTAGACAACATTGGAAGAGAAGAACAATGGGAAGCTATACAAAATGAACATCAGCTGACTGGTTTTGAGTTAGGGCTGAAAGAACGGGAAGATTAGAAGAGACCTGTTTGTTACCATGGCACTGAGCCACTGAGATAAATTCCGGCGACCGTGAAAACCTATCAGATTCCTTCCTCTGCTGATCAACTGCATACTCTCTCTCCCTCTCCCTCTCAGTGAATTTATTGATCCACTAGTGTTTGCCCGTGCCTACGGCACTACGCATCGCGATTGAATTCAGTGTATTGTATATGTTCCATTTCTTAGTGGCGCAAAAGAGAACTACTTGAGAGATATAACTCAACATATTGATCGTAACTATAATTAAACCAACCCCTCTACCAATTTAGACCCCGACTAATACAATTCAACTACCTACGGATAAATTGAAATCGTATGCCTTGTTGTAAAAAGAAAGAAATTACATGACTGAATAAAATATTACACCATTTTAAGAAAGAACAAATGTTACTTTCACATTAACGACACTGACATAATTGCATGTTTTTCCACATCAGTTACACAAAGAAACCAAACTAAATTCATAACATGCGGCTCAAGTAATGGTAAATTTAGCTGTGGAACTGGAGAAATGAAAGGTTCATATCCTTGGGCTTTGACAAATGCTGATAGAAATCACCTTAAGAAGGGAATCATTGTAGAGCTATGGTTTCCAACCATACATTACCATGGAGGTCAAAACCTGAAAATAAAAGACCAAAAAATTAAAAGAAAAAAAAAAACCCACCAAACCACCACATAAGCAACCCACCGAAATAAATAGAATTCACCGATCTTCCTTACCAACTCAGGCCAATAAAACTGTAATAGCGTTAAAAAAGTGCACGAAAGCCAAACAACAATGTACAGTTCCATAGTATACACGAAAACTTACAATGCAGAAGAAATGTGTGAAGATTATTACTCTAAACAGCTGAACTATCAACTTGTATATGCAAATAGGCTTGTTTTAAGAATCTCTCCTATGATGGCCCCATGATTTTGATAGAAGTTGCTTTGTCAAGCAGTTTATCATTCTCATTTGAACCTAAAAAGTAACATGGCTTCAATCACAGCATCGAATGGCAATGACTCAAAGCGTTTCGCCAAAAGATACATAAACATACACCCCTGTTAGTGCACGATCATCTTCACATCCACTATCTAAGCCTAGCTGTAACAACATAAAAATTCAGTCATAACAAAGTCTTGAATGTTTTAAATTACAATTAGACAGAAAAAAATAGCACATTACTCGCATACATAATGAGACCAAATACCCTATAGAGAGCAAAAAATAATTAGTAGCAAGGGATGTGATTAAGAACATAATTTGAACAACTGATTGAAGGATTTTTTTTTTTTTTTTTGCGTTAGCTTGAATCGTTCCTTCTTACGATGACATGAGTGACCTTGATGTCTTTTGAGTTTCGAAGGTATCCAATTGTGTATTTTGAAGATAGACGGGGGTTTGATCAAATAATAAAAACCCCAATCGAGCACTGACTTGAGATGGTCGCTAGCGGCGTGTCCCCCGCCGTGTGTATATTAAAAATGAGTCTACTGTGATCGAGTGTTTGTCCGTGAGTCTTAAAAATGAGTCTTAAAACTAATTTTCTACCCTTAGTGCCAACGTCGGGAAAGATGGTCATGGAAAAGTCGGGTACAAAAAGGTCACCCAAAGGTTATAATGATGGGTAACTTCAGCTTTGGAAATGGTTTTCCAAGAGCCCAAAACAAAAAACGACACGGTTCTTCTATTCAAAGCAAAAAAATAAAGAATGTTGCACATACATTGCCCTGTTGAAATGAGAAGTCCCTGTATGCCACCTCCTTATTCAACTTCAACAAAGCAACAATTTCTAATTATTCAACGAAGCAACAAAACAACAATTTCATCCATGTATCGAACACAGGCATTTCATCAAACATTTCTCACAGGCATTTCATCAAACACTTCGTACACACACAAACTTAGAGCATATAGTGGGAGTGTCAGAGATGCAGTCCCTCGTACTTTTAGCCCAATCCCTTACCTAATCTGGCCAATCCAACAGCCCTTGCTGATTACTTTTAGCCCAATCCCTTACGTAATCTGGCCAATCCAACATCCCTTACTGATTTTTGTATCGAAAATTGCTTCTGAAATCGATGAAATTGGTGTATGTAACAATTTCCCTTACTGGCCAATCCAATCCAACAAAATCAGGGTTTTGGTGTTGCCGACTTCTTACACATGCAAATTGGTGTATGTATGATGCATGGAAGGGGTGAACGGTGAACCCCTCCATCGTACAACTTGTGGAGGAAAAGAAACAGTAGAAATTTTCTCCGTAAAAGGATGACTAACTTGAAGGGATTTACATGGATTTTTGAGAGAGAGAGAGAGAGAGAGAGAGAGAAATACCTCGTGGTGGTGCGCTGGTGGTGGGAGTGGCTAGCGTCGGTGTGGGAGTAAGAGAGGGACGATCGAGAGAGTGTGGGAGGGGAGAGGAGGAGAAGAAGAGAGGAGGCATGGATTTTCGTCGGAGGGAGGAAGGGGAGAAAACGTAGTGAGAGGCGTCTGTCTGAGAGAGAGAGGGTTTTTTTTTAAAATTTTTATCTGGAACGTAATTTTTTTTTTTTTTGAACCGATCTGGAACGTAATTTGAAACGTGAAAAGGGAGAGACATGGCAGTTGTGTAATTTAAACTAAAATTATGGGCACTTAATAGGGAATAGGAGGATGCATTACAACCCTTAGATCAAATGATCCACAGCCGTTGAATATGTTTGTGTTTGTGTGGAGGCCCACACCATTGTGTTTTATTAGATAGATAATAAAAATGGGTTTGATCCAGTGTAACCAAATTTATTTTCACAAAAATAATTTCACCCAAATCATGTCCGATGTCATGCTTACTAGAATTTGATTAACGTGATCTTTAACACAGTTTTATCTTCTTGACAAACCCTACAACTTAAACAGTTTCGATCAAGAAATAAACCTTGCATGAGTTCAAAATTTTACCGATTACACGTTGCAGTCCCTGTAACTGGAACACTTCGCATGTTTTGATTTGTTCCGTAATAGAATGGGTTTGATGCAGTGCGTCAGAGTGTATTTTCACAAAAATAAACTCACTCAAATCATCTCCGATTATGTATTAAACAACATTTTATTAAAGTGATCTTTTCTACGATTTGTCTTCCTCACAAGCCCTATAATTTGAACAATTTCGATCAAGAAATGAACCCGTCATGAGTTCACAATTTACCAATAGGAGCTTGAAACGGTGCGACGTCGTTTTAAGTAACACTTCGCATGTTCAAGATGCGAAGTCTGGGCGAAATCCAACCAACACCATTTTGAGGAACATCCCGTATTCAACCAAACCGTGTCAGCACAGAAACAATGGACGCGTAGTTGCTCTTCTCCAAAACCCTAACCGTAGCTTCAGACATCACCATTTCTTTCGCCGTCGTAAGTTCATCATCTTCTTCTTCTTTTTCTTTATTGCATTTCGTTTTATCTCAACAATTAATCTACATGTGTTCTCTTCCCTTCTATTGGTTCTTATGGAAAATGCAAGAAAACAGAGAATTTTGAATCTTTATGCTTTCATCTAGCCTTTGTCTACAATTGGGTTTACACGAAGAGTGGATTTAGGAAACATATCAAATGCATCCTTGTTTCCTTGCTTGATGATTGGATTAACAACTTACTGGGTGTTGGAGCAAACAAAAAAAGAGTCATTTTTTTAACCAATTCGGTGGTGGGAATTGAAGTTTTGACTCTTATTTGCATCTGGTGGAATGTGATAATCAATGTAGCAGACAGAAATAATTTAAATTATTGAAAGAATGCTAACTATTTTGTATGTACTGAAGATATTCTAGTTGATCGCCCATCCAATACGTTCCTGTGCTGCCGAACAATTTCAATTGACTCCTTGGCTAAAATACCATGATATTCAGGATTACTTGTGCACGAGGCTTCTAGGGTTTGGATGTATGCAGCCTTAACCCCGCAAGCGGAGAGGTTGTTTCCGCGACTGACCTGTGACCACGAGGCCACATTGGGGAAACCTTACCGTTGTGCTCGGGCCGCCCTCAATAATTATTACATAAGGTACCTCAGTTGTCTTACTATTCTATCTTGGTTCATATGAATTGATGCCCCACTACTGATCACTTGATGTTATATTTCGGTTTCAATGTTAGTTGTCTTAGTTTAAGCATGTCATAGTTCTGCTGTTAATTTACGAGGGAGTGGAGTAAAGATTCGACAAGTGCCTGAGACTTGACATGTCCTGCATTACTTGAATTTTCTGTTTCAATGCATAAACTTATGTGCATACCTACAAGCTGTGAGATATGCAGAAGAATATACTTGACATCTAACATAAGCACGATACTCTTGTTTAGCTTTTCTGTTGCTAGATTTCTGAGGCAGTCCTAAGAAGGGATGAGTTCTCTCAGCAGGAGCCGTTCTACTTTATAACTATTACGATACGTTAGGATTGGTTTTCTTGTTTACCTTTGTGTCAGTAGATATCCGAATCAGTCCTTAGAGAACACTTGTTCTCCCCTTCGGAAGCAGTTCTGCATCTATCCATCTTCTCCTAAGAGTTAATGGCGGTCCCTTGTGCTTCTTTGATGCTCTCAGTTGATGCTGAACTTAATGAAAAATTCAGGGCTAGCTTGTTTGTCCAGTGGACAATAGGATGAAGCATTGATGCATTTACAAGAGGTATGCTGGTGAGTTGTCAGATACTTGAGAGAAACTAGTGATGCGGCATTAGTTAGAAGAGCAGATGTTCTCCCGCCGAGAGTGAAAAAAAGAAGCAGTGCATGGCTTGAAAGAAAATTGCATGAGTAGAACTGGAGGGTCTAAATTTCATTTGGGTAGTTGGCTTACTTGACAGCAAGAACTTGGAAATAATCTTTCTTTTTTTTTTTGATCGGCAAACTTGGAAATAATCTTGCTCGACTAACTTAATACAGACAGGAAAGTTGTCTGATATCCGCACTTGATGAAAAGAAATCACATTTGGATGCCATCTGAATTTGTATATATTAACCAAATCAAGAAATTTTGGTCAATGGGAAAGTCACAGTTCTGTATCTTCAAGAAGTTTAGTCCTTTACAAGTGCCGTGCAATGCCAGTTCAAAAATAGCTTTGATTTTCAAGACGTTGTCAAAGTCAATACCTGTTAAACATGCAAGCTTTAGGAGTGAAAGCCTCTATTTCTTCCACAATATCCAATTTTCTGGAAGAGTTTGAAGTTTCAAATTTTTTCTATGAAGTGCAGGAAGAGATGTTGAATGATACAAACAAAGTTTGTGTACAAGATGACCATGTCAGTAGTACTTCAACAGAAGAGGACAACAAGAGGAAACTTAAAGATAAATTGCATCAAATGACCAGGAGTATGCGAGCTAAGACTGGTGTCCTGCAAAGTGTAGTTGGTAAGTGCTTTTAGTGCTTCAAATTGGGTTGTATCTTTGTTTTCTTTCTTGTCTACCCAGTAGGTGCTTTTCCTCTTGTTTCCAAGAGGAGTGTCTTGTTCTAGCCTTTAACTAGAGTGTTTGATCATTCTTGTAATATCCGTTTTAGTTTTTAAAATTCACTTGCCAAAAAAAAAAAAAACCCTCTTGGGAGGCTGTACTAGGGTCCACCTCGAGGCCACATCTGTTATGTGATCCGATCGTGGCTTAAAATTCTCTATGGAAATCAATCATCTAAAGTTGAGGTGGATCTTACATCGATAACCATTTGATTGGCTTCGACTTGACAAGTTGTACATCATGGTATTATGACTTTTTATTCAATTTGAAATTGATTCGGCGTGATTTTATTATAATCCATTTGGATCTGTCAATGTGGGCTTCCCTATCCTCGGAATAACCTGTGCATGGCCCCTTTCGGGTTTTATGGTAACCAAGAAAACTTTTTGAGAAAAGAATCAAGTCAGGAGGAACTCATTTTGTGGGTTGGTGTGATTGTTATAGTTTCCTCCAATTTGAACTGAATAAAATTTCTCAGCAGGGTAGCCATGATCGGATGGAGTATTTGGAAGGCTAGAAACGACTTAATGGGTCCGCCCCTGGGAATTGTTGAATGGGAGTAAGTCTGAAGTGTCTGCCCCTTGCGCTCTGGTTTGTGAAGCTATGGCTCTAAAGAGAGGCTTACCTTATTGGTTAAGGCTATGGGATTGCGTTCTGTGCAGATTGAAAGTGGTAACAAGCTGCTTACTTCTTTAATTAAGCGTTTCCGAATTCATCCCACCTTGGGAGGGTGCTTGTATTATTCACAATATTAGGGTTCTTGCGTTAGAACTTGATTTGCCTATTGTCACATCGCAAGTATTCTAGGTTTATCACAATTGGTAAGCCCAGAGAGAGATATTTGATTTTAATTAGACGTGACATGAAATTACAGGGAGAATGGAACACATAAGCAGGACAGAGAATCGCTATTTGGGAAAAAAAAAAAGAAGAAGTCCAAGAAGATGCAGAAATTAAACAACAATTAAAAGGAGCTCTTTTGATACAACACATATATAGATTGGATCCCCACAGACATACATAAGCCTCCTCACAAAACAGACACCAACAAAGCAGCTACGGCAACGGCACCAAGGAACCAACAGGACGAGACTGAAAATTCAAATCATGAATTTTGGTACAGAGGTCCAGGTTGTTTTATTATAGACTATATATATATGTATAATCCAGTACTAAACACACAAACAGAACAAACATTAATTCTGTCTTATTTTTCCAGGAGATGAAACTGTGGGATCCATTTCGATCTATTGATCAACAGTTACATGGGTCGCATTTACACGGGCTACATTTGCAACCTTGCCCTCCCTCTGCTCCGATGCTCTTCTCGGTCTCCTCTGATTCCCTGAAATTATAATCGCACAACCACAATATCCAATCTGTTACTAAAGAACTATCAGTCGATCGATCACGATTCATTATTTTAGAAAATAAACGATGGCGATACATACATCTTCACTGGTAGTGCAAGACCAGCGACAAGGGTTGGAGTCGTGGTTTTCTCGACGTCTGGGTACTTTCCACATCTGCCAATAAATTTGAGACAGGATAAATAACAAAGATTAAACGCATGAAAAATGAACTGTAACATGTAAATCAAAAACTCAAGTATATGTCAGACTGATGCTTTCAGTTTCGATTGAAAATCACTAGTTTTTTTTTCTTTGAAGAGGGAGAAAATAACTACTACTCTAGAGCTAATATGTTAAATCTTCTTTTAAGGAGAGGAGAGAGAGACCCTCCAGAGCTGCCACACTTGCAGCTAGAGCCACAGCCACAGTTAGCTCCGCAGGAAGACATTCTTTTCCTCTTAAGAATAGTGCAAAATGTTTTCAAAGAGAATTCTGGGATTGGCAAAAAGACAGATTTAGGATGAGTTTCAGTTGTGCACGGCCACGACTCGTATTTGTAATGGGAGTGAGTGGAGAAGAGGAGCAGATCCACCGAACACGTGTCGAAAATCGCAGAGCAGTCGCGTAATTGGTTTGCTTAAAAAACGATGGAGTATTGCAAAAGAATAAGGTCTTCCCCGCGTTAAGAGCAGACGAGTAAACCTATACCTCTCAAACTTCGTCAGCATATTGCAACTTGAAGAAGTTTGGATGGTGACAATTTAAAGAAATATCTTAAGACCTTGACCATTAAAAAAGAGGAGGAGAAAGGAATTTGGTCAAGATGTAAATTTATCTTGAATTTAGATGCTCAATCTGAAATATGCTGATCCGAAATTCGATGTTTTCTTTGTTGAATTTAGACACATTAAGGGCTTGTTTGATAATCTAAATTCAGCACTTAAAATTGAATCAATTAAGTAATAAGTGATTCAGTAGGTTTGATAACGATATTTTGCATTGCTTAACAAATTAAGTGCTATTTAAAATGTAGGCTAAAAAGTTGAAAAAAATTAAGTAGCTTTGAGCTACTTAATTTTGACAGAATTCTTGTGTACTTGCATTTAATTACCATACCGCCACCAAACCACTCCCACCACCACCACCACTTCACCGCCATCGCCATCACCACTACCACGACCACTAGCACTTCGCCACCATCCCCACCACTCTACCACCACCACCACCACCACCACACCACCACTCCCCTATCACTCCATCACCACCACCACCATTACCACACTGCCATCACCACTACCACACCGTCGCCGTTGCAGCCACCACAATACCACCATTTCACCATTATTATAAGTATATTGTGATCAATAGTAAATTAAGAGAGAATCGAAACTAAAATTAATTTAACATTTTTTTAATTCAATACTTAATATGTTTACCAAACAGCTTTTCAGCTTAAAAAATTCAACTTTCAGTACTTAATCTTTCAGCATTCAGTTTCAGTTTCACTTTTCAGTTTTATCAAACAGGCCCTAAGTATAGAATTTTCAAGTAATTTATTCGCGGGTGAGCCGAAATAATTGACCTTATTGAATGGCGTAGTAACTTTTCATAAAATTCCAACCCTAGCGTGTATATATTAGCAAACAAGAAAGCTAAATTTATCGATCAAGCGCACTCCAATACACCTTGAATTATTGCGAAATGATTTAAGTCCATCTTTCATCTGCTTTAGGTTCTACGTTTCTCCCTACTATCATACCATTAGAGCTAAGTATTCTTCTTCTTTTTTTATACGTGTCCGGGTCAACTTACGTCCATTTCGACTGATTTTGGCCCTTTGAGACCAACACCACCGCCCTCTTATCCTAAACTCTCGATGTACCATGAGCTAGTGGCTCCATTAGAAGGAAGATGACTACCAAAGTCCAACATAAGATAGCTGGCATTCTCATCTTATTGCACCATGATATCTGCATAAGATATTCTCGGTATTAGCTGGCCTGGACATTCGATTATTAAATAAAGAAAAGAGATATTCGCGGTCTTGTCTATTAATTTAGAAACCCATGTATCAATTTCAGCTTATTGGTGGAACACCCACATTCCCACCTATATACCACGGGCGTATGTTGTAAGTACTGAGGAATGATTCAGGGAGTTAAAACACTGAAGCAGAATAAATATGGTTCGTCACATTTTGAAACCACGGCAAATCAGCTACGTCCGTACCGCATGGGCCGCTGATCCTCTATATCTCTACTAGAATATTAAACAAGATCTCTAGCTAATAGCATGTCAGACCGAATCGCAAATTAACGATCTCAAGTGGCCCAAGATTGTATTAAAAAAAAAAAAAATAGTGCGCGAAACTGTCAATGCCTTGCTCATGCTACTTACGTACATTCATAAACGACATCCATCAATAACAGAGCAAAAAGGTAGCACATCGATGAATCGCCATCTTTCCAAAGAAATTTTAGAATGAACATCAACGCGCTATCTATATCTGTATTAGATGTGGTGAGTAATTCAAGGAGCTCATTGACACCGATTTGGTTATTGAACAATCTCAAGCTTTTAGCTAGGTGTATTTTTCTCTTCATATATGATGGGAATGTGATAAACAAATTATCTGTGACCTTCTTGACATGCCTCTCATGAAATTAGATCTGAAATATTTGGGTCTCTCATATTTCCGGGGCAAATCAAAATCTGAAGCTTATACTTTTATTATCCATCTGCTGATGGACATATAAGAAGAAGGAATTCAAAGGACAACTTTCCTCAAATTTTCCAATCAAATCTTTTAATTTAATACGCGTCGATATTGTTGAGGGGCAAAATCAGTCTATTCACGCGTTTTTCTACATTGCCGAAACTGCCTTCCCAAACTTTATGATTTTTCCCTCTGTGTCCTTTTTCTTGTTTACATGTTCGCTTTTTTTGGATCCTAGCATGGGGATATTTTGGGAGTTTCAGTAGCATGTCGCAATTTGGGATGGTGAGAGTGACGAGGACTTCGTGTCGCTATCATTGGTTGTTTCCATAAATTCTAGGAGTAACATTCAACCACTTCTTAAACGTATGGCCACAACAGGATAGTGAATGGTGTGGACATTCTTTTGTGGTTTTTTTAGTTTGAGGCTAGGCTCAGGTTGTTTAGATGTGACAAAGAAGATTTGCAAAAACAATGTAAGGTAAAATATATATGTGCTCATCTGCGTCTTTTGGTGCTGAAATACCACTTTTTGGGCCATGTCAAGGTAAATGGTTATGGACTAATGGGGGACTAAAGTTGCTTAACTTTTCTTCTATTTTTTGTCCGAGTAATTTGTGTTCTACTTTATACACATAGTAAGAGTGTTAGAAAAAAAGTGTTCTGTTTTGTATTTTCACTTATTGACCAGTTGCTGTCTACCTTAGACATTTTAATACTCATTATCTGGATAATTAAGACGACTTCTGCAAGATTTAGTATCTTCGCAATTCTAATATCCCTAAATGGCCTATTGAGTCTATTCTTAACGATATCCGTTTACATGCTAATGAAATTGGTGAAGGATTAATTTGGCCACTTCTAGGCAGATGAGACAAATCAAACGCAATCCTCCAACGACAGGATCTCTGAAACTTAATACAGATGGATGCTCCAGAGGGAAAAGCCAGATTCAGAGGGCAATTGGCTGGCGGGCTTCTATGGAAGGATTCAAGACTGCTCCAGCTTTAAGGAAGAGCTGAGAGGATTGAAAATAGGTCTTTTCAACATTCTGGAGCAAGAATTGTCATGTAGAAGTGGAGATAGATTTAGAAGAGGCAATGAACCTGGTTAAAAATGGTTGCCCTACCTCACCATCCTCGTTGAAATCTGATTGATACAAATATCTTCTTGACAAGAGCAATAGCTTCATTGGCCATACCTTGGGAGAGGGGAACAAAGTTGCACATCTCTTGGCCAACATAGGAGTATATACCACAGGCGTATGTTGTAAGTACTGAGGAATGATTCAGGGAGTTAAACACTGAAGCAGAAGAATTATAAAAACTTCAAGATACACAAACACAAAAGATCTATATGGTTCGTCACATTTTGAAACCTCGGCAAATCAGCTACGTCCGTCCCGCATGGGCTGCTGATCCTCTATATCTCTACTAGAATATTACACAAGATCTCTAGCTAATAGCATATCAGACCGAATCGCAAATTAACGATCTCAAGTGGCCCAAGATTGTTTACAAAAAAAAATAGTGCGCGAAACTTTCAATGCCTTGCATCTTGCGTAGAGGTCACTCCCATCATGCTACTTTTGTACATTCATAAACGACATCCATCTATAACAGAGCAAAAAGGTAGCACAGCAATGAATCCAAGATGAATCGCCATCTTTCCAAAGAAATTGTAGAATGAACATCAACGCGCTATCTATATCTGTATTAGATGTGGTGAGTAATTCAAGGTGCTCATTGACCCCGATTTGGTTATATAACAATCTCAAGCTTTTAGCTAGGTGTATTTTTCTCTTCATATATGATGGGAGTGTGATAAACAAATTATCTGTGACCTTCTTGACATGCCTCTCATGAAATTAGATCCGAAATATTTGGGTCTCCCATATTTCCAGGGCAAATCGAAATCTGAAGCTTATACTTTTATTATTGATGAAAAAGTTTTTGAACAAAATGCAAGGGTGGAAAGCAAAGTTGTTAAAAGTAATGATCAAGGCTGCAATTCAAGCTATTCCTTGTTATGCTACGTCATGTTTTCTTCTTCCAAAGAAACTATGTGAGACCTTGAACTCTTATGTTTCCAATTTCTGGCAGAAGGGAGACCCGGAGTGTTGGTTTATTCACTGGAACAGTTTGGGACAATATGGTGTTGGCTAAATCTGATGGAGGGATAGGTTTTCGAAACTTTCGTGCTTTGAATGAGGCCTTATTAGCCCGGCAAGTTTAGAGATTATTGATGAATCCTAAGTCTTTTTGGGCAAAAATATAGAAAGGATAGTGCTTGCCTAATTCCTCGTTTCGTAAAGCATCTAGAGGCGCTACAGAGCTTCTTGGGCTTGGATGAGCATTCTTCCTGGGAGAGATTTATGTAAAGTTTAAGATGGCAGGTGCAAGAGGGAAACCGTGTTAATTTTTTCGAGGATAAATGGTTCCTAGTCTTCTATCTTTTCGGTTGTCTTCTCCTAGACCCTCAAATTGTGAAGTTAATTGGGTAGCGGATGCGATTGACGGTAGATCTGGTGTTTGGAAGAGGGACTTGTTGTGGCAGTTGATTTCATTTTCAGAGGAGGAGATTATAGGCCCTTTGGTTTCTAAGGAAAATCTACAATACACATTCCTCAAATTGTGAAGTTGATTGGGTAGCGGTAAAGGTGGCAAATAGACGGGTTTGGGCGGGATAAAACGGGTTGCGGGTTAAATATGGACGGATCAAATAGTAAATGAGTTGAACCGGGTCGGGTCAAATATGGGCCAAGTCAAACCCCAAATCCGCCCGTCCCGACCCGTTTTCCTTTCATTTCCCCCCCTCTTCCCCGACACGGTTCCTTATCCGTGATATCTTTTTTTTTTTTTTACTTCTTTTGTTTTTAAAAAAAAATTATGAGCTTCAATATTAACACTATCGATTTTATGAGGTTGCATGCTCAAATTTTATGGAGGTCAAACAATCCAAACTTTGGGATCAACTTGTTAATTTAGGACCCCGGAATTAGTTGAGGTCCCGGACACTCGATTACATATAAAATTTCCTAACACTAATGATATCTTCAAAATTAAAATCTAGCACTTTTGAATTTGGAAGAAACCGACGTTCGTTATTTCAAGGAAAGCCGGCTCCGTTCGTTCCAAATTTTCCATTTGACTGCACGTTGTATAACTTGTATGCATTCAGAAAAAGAAGACACAGATGTCTGATTTTGGCAGAGAGAGAGAGAGAGAGAGAGAGAGAGTTGTTATCAAATTTCCGATGGGTGGGTGCCGACCCTTGTTGTTTGCATGTGTTGGAAGCTAGAAATTTAGACCGTCAAACAAAAAAGGGTTTTAATAAGAAAACAAGTCAATTTGGATCTTTTAAGTCCAACTCATATTAAACCCATTTTTAACCCACTTAACCCCATATCAACCCATTATATAATATGGGCGGATTGGATTGGGTTATAAGTGAGCTGATTTGAATGGATTACAAAATATGGGTTGAGATTGCCACCTCTAGATAGCGAACGCAATTGATGGTAGATCTGGTGTTTGGAAGAGGGACTTGTTGCAGCAGTTGATTTCAGAGGAGGAGCTTCAGGCCCTTTGGTTTCTAGGGAAAGTCTAAAATACACATTTCTTAAAAAAGTGTATACCACATGCACCTATTGTATGGTTCATCCATAACATTTTAATGTGTTTCGTAACTTTTGTTGTAGAACTCATAACTTTTCAACAATACGATTCGTAATATTTTCATTATGATTCATAACATTTTGGTGCATTCGTAACTTTTATACTAAAATTGTAACTTTTTAGCAATATCATTCGTTACATTTTCTCTATCAATCATAACATTTGGAGGGTGCATATGATACACACTCAAATAAGGAGTGTGTATTGTAGCATTTCCCTTTGTTGTATGCCTCTCCAAAGATTTCAAAGAAATGATTCATTGGTTTGGCACTGCAATTCAAATGGAATGAAATCAGTAAAATCTGGCCATCATTTGGCCTTCCACTGGATCCAAAGTCATCCCCTTCCTTTGTTCCAAACAACAAACTGTGGCCTACTATTTGGAAGCTAAAAGTGCCTAATAAGATTCACAGTTTTTGGTGGAGAGCATGCCGTAATAGTTTGGCGAAGGAGATGTGGCTGCTCTATGGAGTGTCCCATATGTCCATTCTGTTAAATCCACTGAGCATCTTCTCTTTGAGCGTCATTGGCCTAGCGCGGTTTGGTTTGGCTGCAATGTGAGTTTAAATACGGTCAGCGGTCCTCCGTCCTGTGTTATTCATAAGTGGTCTTACCAAATCTTGGGTGCTTGGCCAACCGATGAAGCGTGTCGGCAGTTGAGTAAAATGGCAACCATCGCCTGGTTTATTTGAAAGTCCAGAAACAAACTCATATTCAATTCAGTCCCTATTAACCCAGAAGCAACTATGAGAAGGGCTTTTGCTGCCCTTGGCGAATATGAGAAGTGCTGAATTCTAACCAGGTCCATATGGATAACCCACAAACTGAGGTCTCAAGTTCCCAGTGGAGGGCTCCGGATGGTGGTAATTTCAAGTGTAATTGTGATGTTGCCCTATGTCCTGATGGAAAAAGGGCCAAGCTTGCAGCAGTTCTTAGAGATTGGAGGGGACATTTGGTGAATGGAGTGGTCGGGACAGCCTATATCACGTCTCTTCTTTAAGGCGAGCTTTGTGCTATCCGGCTAGCTTGTGGTATGGTCAAAGACATGGAGCTTAACCGAGCGATGATTGAACTGAACAGTCAGTTGGCCATTAAGCTAAGCGTGTCGGATCCCCCATGGGAGGTGATGGTGTTGGTTTTGGATGTCAGACACTTTCGCAACAGTTCGGATTTGGCTTTTCATGTATCAACAGGGTTGCTAATGACCTTGCTCAAGAGGTGGCGTCCAGTGCCAGGAGAGGGCTCCTTAATCCTAATTGGGTTTCTTCTCCACCAACCCTTGTCTCCTCTGTTTTAGCTATAGAGTCTTTTTCTTTCTTGTAAGCCCTGTGGGGCATGTTTTGGCGATCACAAAAAAACTTTTTGCCGGTAATAACTGCTAAGTACCCCCAAAAAGCCAACATATCAAAAACATCTGAATGAGGTAAAGAGGGGCAGAGTGCACCCATAGAATGGAGTAATTGTTCAGTGATCCTCATTCACGACCATAAATTGAAGTGAAGCTAATACACTTAGTCATGAGCCCCACATAAATATGTGATCATAAAGGAGGTTGAGACACCACGTGACAATGCCCACCCAATAGTTTTTCCATTGAGCGTGTTTCAATTTGAAAACACATACACCGCGTGAGCAATAGTTCCTTACGGACCATGAGGTATTTTTCCTTCCCAAATTTCTCTGGTACTCCATGGCCTAAGCTTAAGAGTTCAGCTCAAAAGCTACAGTAAGTATGTGCACCAACTTAGCAGCACAAGAATTCAACTAACACTACTATAATCAAGTCGCCAGCTGAAGGCCGAAAGAAAACTTTTGAACCAAACGGATTTTTCAAGATGAAATCATGAATAAGCTCATTATATCGACAATAAAATACATGACACGCTGATTGTGTATAAATAAATATGAGAGGCGACTACAAAAAAGCGGAGACAGGTCGGGATTCTTACCAATAAACAACGAAATCTCAAGTGACATGGAGAATCAATGCGATCTACTTTTCAAAACATATTTTAATGGACAAGTAAACGAAAAATTACCACCCCAAAAGAAGTTCCAACTTACCTCTAATCCAGTCAATGATAATGATCTATAAATCGAGTTGGTTTTGAAAATACAGGGCAACCTGAAATTAACCTCATGCCATTCGTTTGCTAGTGCGATGCAGGCCGTGCCATGAATTTGCATACGTCAGCAGCGTAGTATCAGGCCTCAATAATGAATTAGTCAGTTGATTCAGTCATAATACCATCTAAACGCAATCTGTAAGATTCTCCACCGTTCACAAGCATCCTAAGACCCTCTTTGACCTCGGATATCCCTTCCTCCAAAACTGCACAGACCGGAAAAACAGGAACTCCAGTTACCCTTCTTTTTAATTCTTCAAACACTTCTTCCGCCCCTTCCTCATCAATTTTATTTGCCACAACTAAAGATGGTCGATCTGATAACCCCTCACTATAAAACTCGAGCTCCAGTATTAAATCTCTCAACTGTTCCCATGGTGGGATCCCCTTTCTGCCATCTAAAGCTGCAGCCAAATCCACCACATAGGCAAGGACTTTTGTTCGTTCTATGTGACGCAGAAAAGCATGTCCAAGTCCACGATTTTCATGGGCCCCCTTTATAATCCCTGGAATGTCAGCCACCTTGACTGAGAACTCGTCATAATTTAGGTTCCCCAAATTTGGCCTTAAAGTTGTAAATGCGTAATGGCCTACTGTGGGCTTAGCCCTTGACATAGCACCTAGAAGAGTACTTTTACCAGCATTTGGCATTCCCACAAGGCCTACATCCGCTATGCTCTTGAGTTCTAACACGAGAAGAACCTCGGAACCAGGTGAACCAGCGCTAAGTGATGAAGGTTCATCATCAGACACTTTAACATCGAAATCATTGTCCTTTTGAACCACATCCTTTATAAGATTACGCTTCTTAGAAGCTTTTGGAGAAGACACATTACCTAAGCCACCTTTCCCTCCGCAAGCAATAATTACTCTTTGGCCTGGTTCTGTTAATTCAGCAACGTTAAATTGTAGATGTTCAGTTTCCTCCTTTCCTTCTTCCCCCTCCGATTCACACATTTCACTATCAGTCTCCAGACCTTCCATCTCAATCCCACCTTCTACCGTCCAAAACTCATAATCTTCTGTATGACACTTGGGTCTTTTATAGGAAGGAAGAGATTCAGGAAGAGGCTCAGTCAGTACAGCTTGAGTGGCTTTCTTTGCACTCACTGATTCCTCCACACGTTTACCAGCACGAGAGAATAATTTGCTCTTATTCACTGTTTCAACTCTCTCTTCCTCACTTGCGCAACTGGAGCTGGATTTCTGAGCAGATTCAGATGGATCCAGATCAAGCATCCCAGGAATCTCCCGTGGATCCAAAGCTGTGGAAGAGATCTTTTCAACTGTAGCAGGAACTTCACCTCCGACAAGATGAATTACAGTGCCAACAGGTACTTGGACAACCTGCTAGAGAAGAAAGTTTCTCAATGGACTTATGAATTCTCTATTGACTAAAGGGTAAAACAGCATAAGAACATATATTGACCCAGTCACGGCAAAAAAGAACAAACAATAAAACATACCTTATCTGTCCCTCGGCTTCCAATTTTTTTTTTTGAAGCTCCATGCCCCCCTCTCTTTGC
Organism: Rhododendron simsii; assembly: GCA_014282245.1. NCBI lineage: Eukaryota > Viridiplantae > Streptophyta > Magnoliopsida > Ericales > Ericaceae > Rhododendron > Rhododendron simsii. The sequence continues at coordinate 8,350,964 of CM024965.1, forward strand.
ATGCTGCGGGAAACAGTAACGATCAATATCCATACAGGGCTCTGGAAAAGGAATCACATATAAGAGAACAGGGCAAAGAGGTATACGATATGATGTTGCAGACCGCTGAAGTCCCAAACTTGGGGGGAACATTCTAGTATCACATCACCACCTCTTCCACCATTCCCACCTACATATTTCAACAAATCGAGGGAGGATCCCGGTATTAAGCATACATAACCTATAGTTCTTGGTTGATCGCTGAATCTCACCAGATTTGGTGGAAAACAAAATTGGCAAAATAAGTTCCATCTCTCACTCTTACCATTCCTCACCCAGTTTACAACCAAACGTGAGATTTAATTCTCTTTCCCTTCATTCCTAATCATTTCTCACCAAATAAATTGCACTGACTTGATCATAAGTAGATACCTTAATCCGGTGGAGAAACATTTTCGACTTCGAAATTCTTACAGTTCAATTCAAAACAAACTTGCATTGAACCAACAGAGGCCTCTGAATCTTGAGAAAAATCAATTTGCAAGCCGTCAGAGGGTTCAAAACTTAGGGATTAAATTAAAAGGGTTAGGGATGCTTCTATTGCACGGAGGGCAAATGTATATACGTGAGAATTTATATGAAACACTGATACAGAGAGAGTAACCCACCATCAGGTCTACCGTGGCGATCCTGTCGGCTGCGACGCAAGCTGGAACAACCACTGCCACCATCACCACCTTTAGCCCATAGCCTGAACCGGTCTATCATTCTTCGCTCCTGCCAACAAGAAGAAGAATAGAATTAAAGCAATATTCCCTTAAGAAAGTCATCTCTGTGTGTGTACTATGAGAGAGAGAGAGAGAGAGAGAGAGAGAGAGAGAGAGGACCTGTAAAGGAGCAAGCTTTGACTTGTTGTGAGGACTATCTGAAAAGGAACAGGAAGGGAGAAGCCATGGAGATTTGGAGCATTTTCTGAGTGTGTCTAAAGAATGCAAACGCTTTGCACTACGTAGCCACATCTCACTTCACCCTCTATAGATTCATCAACAACTTCTTCTTTCACTTCTCCCTATGATGCTTGTCGAAATTGACTGAGAAACAAAAGGGCAAAACCCCCAAGACACGAATAAGAAGCGATAAACTTGAGGAATTATCTTAATATAAACTAACTAAAAGGGCCTGCAATGGTATACGAATAGAAGGGGAAATAGAAAAAAGGGGGAATACGAATATAAATACAGAAGTAAAGGCTATAGAGGTAGGGCATACGTTATGCAGTGACGGTAGCAAGAAGTGGTAGCGGTATAGCACCGCCAGAGAGGTGGCGGTAGAACCACCAGTTCCTTCCCTTAAGTCGGTCCTGTGGCCTATGGCTGCGGTACTTGGGGTCAATTTCAGCATACGCTCTTGTATAATCTAGCCATTGTCTGATCAAAAAAATCTAGCCATTGTCTAAAGTCTAAACGACACTGTTACTGTACAATAAAATCTTCAGAGACCTGGGGTTCTTCCTCCAAGTAGTGATCATGGTGCCCCCGCAGATTAGGTGGGTGCCCCAACTCTCTTCTCAACACACATTTTGTGTAGGCTCCACACAATTGTATGAGATAGTTTGCGACATCTACCTATAAGGCCCAGGGGCATTCAATAATTTTTCTTGTCGAAGTTATATTACGTAAGAGCATGTCCAATGGGGAAGGCTATGGGGTTGTAATTGTATATCCATTTTCCATCCCCATTATAGAACTCCATGCTCCAAGCTCCAATGGGGATGGAAAATGGCAAAGTTCTCGAAGGGGTTGTATGTTTTATCACTATAGCTATCCTTGACAGCTCAGCAAACCAACGGCTATATACCAGAAACGTCGACGGAAAACGTACCTGAAACCTCGCCGGAAAATGGACTGAATTTACAAAGTGGCCGGAATTTGCAAAACAGTCGCCGGAATCGACTGGGTATCTACAAAGCAGTCGCCAGAATCGACTCAAACGCGCGCTAGAAAAAGTCGCTGTGAGGCGTCACGCCGGAATCAGTGTTTGAGAGATAGAGAAATCAGTTGGAGAGATGGTGTGGAAGAGAGAGAGAGAGAGAGAGAGAGAGAGAAACGGCTGTTTCACAAACAGGAAAGAGAGATGGCGTGGAAGAGTGTTTTCTCAAACAGATGAGAGAGACCTAGAAGAAAGTGGAGAGAGTGATCCTATGTTCCCAATGCATCAAACACCCGTCTGTTCCAAACAGCTTCTTCTTCTCCTTCTCCTTCTCCTTCTTCTTCTTCTTCTTCTTTTTGGGTATAGAGCCAAGAGGTAAAATTCCACTTAAAAAATGGAGTATGTATTATTTTCAATACCTTCTTTTTTTCACCATCCCTTGTAAAAAAAAAAAGAGAAAGTGTGAAAAAAAGTAAAAATTATTGTTTGTCCAGAAGTTAAAATAAAACATATTTTCTAAAGTCCTCGTTTTGTGAATTGAACAATTATTTTGAAAGTGAAGTAATAGTTGAATTGGGATTAAGAAAGTAGGAAAAAATAAGCTGTTTTGAAAGTTTATATTTGGAACTCTTTGGTTGTATTTTGTTACAACCATTGGGGAGGGGTGCCAAAATTTGGTTTCCAACCACTTTTTAATCACTTTTTGGTGCTGGAAAGCCTGAAATGACCAAATGACTAGCCATTTTAGAACCTCATTGGACTTGCTCTTAAGTAGTTTTAGAGCATCCCCATTTGAATTTTAGAAAAATGTTTGTTATATGACAGACCAAGCAATAGCATGAAGGTACAAAAATGATCATCAAACACAGGCTCTTCTGAATAATGCTATTCCAGTAACCATAAAACAAGACAAAGCTACAAGAAGACAATTGGGAACTACAAAACCTCAACTAACATCAAACTGATCAACACCACCCAATATTTCCTACAATGAAAATCCACTACTCCAAAAGCCATCCTATGTTTTCATCAACTATAACTGCAAGAAACCCAATGGATTGCCCTAGTGGTTAAGACTTGGGACTTAAGGGTTTGCTCCCTCTTAAGGTCTCAGGTTCGAAACCTCTTAGGTGGTATCAACTCCTTTGGAGCCAGTCCATACAGAGCTTTGTTCTGACTTTTATTGGGACCTGACAAGTGGGCGGTGGGATTGATCCCCATGGTTAGTTGGGCTGTGCAAAAGCTAGCCCGAACAAAAAAAATTACAACTGCAAGAATATTGGCCTAAAATTTCTCACCCTGAAAACCCCACCCAATCGCCCAAGAGAAATGGGGAATAAAAGTGAAAGCTTGGAAATCCCATAACATCTGCCGTTGCGGTAGCTGTTGTAAAACTCCAACTATTCTTCTTCCCACCACCAATTTTTTGGCACTCAGAAGGACCAAAAAGTTCACCCCATAGAAGAAGCGGAACACATCATCAAAATATATACAATGAACCAATGAAGCAAAACCTAACTTCTTCACCTACAAGGCTGGCACCCTGGCATGGAAGAAGGGCAACTTGATATAACCATAAGAATATCAGGAAAATAGGATGTCTCCCAAAAGGTCATCAAAAATCAAATCCTCCAGCTCAAGTGCCACACACTCACTTTCCAACTGGCGATTCATCCACCCATCATCCTTTCCCATATCTTGAGCAACAATGCCTTCTACTGACTGACCCACCCTTTGACTTGAGCTCAATGTTCTGCTAATTCTGGCCCAGACCTCCTCTAGAAAACGGGAAGGCCTTGGACGAATGTGACAACCTAGCGACAACTCCCTTGGGTAGTAGGTGAATGAACTCTCATCTATCTGAAGCAAAACCTCGTTGGTTAAATCAAACAGAAGCTGGTGACGAGCAGAGATTTTGTCTCCAGAAAGTTCGGTTTCGTGGGGCCAGCAGGTCTCCACTTCCTCAAAAACTAAAGGGTTCAATGGTTGGTCCAAGGAATGCCATTGCTCAAGGAAGCCATTTCCATCAAAGCCCGATAGGTGAAGAATAACGCTCACATAGTCGAAATCAGAGTTATCATTCTTGCAAAATTCTGCATGCCTCTGATTCTTCACACCCTTGTTTGTGATTTCAATATTCGCAATTTCTCCTGTATTACAAGACCAAGATGAGGTATCTAAGGACCTGTATTCTGCCTCAAACGGAGATTCCTGTTCATCAATGGCGCCTGATTTGCACTCCAAACCTGATACGATGTAACAAAAACAATCAGCTGCCAGTTTAAACGATACTTAGAAGTTTCAAAGAACAATTGAGTTTGAGTCTTTCTTCCATGTCAAACTAAAGGTTTTCTCTCTCGGGGATTCATATCACGCAGTAAAATTCACGAAAAAGAACCCCACTACGAAAGCCAAACACTATCTCTCAATGAAGGGCTTGGGAGTAAGGGAGAAATTTATTTCTATTAAAATGCATGGATTGTTATCTTTTCTGACAACCAAAAAGTTAACCAAGTTAGTTGCCTAGATGGCGTAGAAGTTGTAAGAATTGCTTACCTTCCAAGGTTTGAAAATCAGCAGGGCTAGTAAAATCTTCTTGGGAAAAGCTTTGAATCTCCAGTTCTTCGTCGCAACTATTTTCCCCAACTGTTTGCTCATCAAACTCCTCACCAAGCCCGACCATACTGACAGTAGAATCCTCTTTTATACTTTCCAGCAAGCTGGCTACATGATCCTTTTTCATTCTACTATCACATCTTTCAGTCTCATTATTAGTTTGCGCTGAAACATATTTATCTGTACTTATAGAAAGCTCTAATGGCTTTTGCTCCGCAAGACTATTTTGATCAACTTTTTTACTGCTATCCACAATGGTATTCACCAATACCCCTGAGAACTGAGCATCAGATGACAGCTCATTCTGAAGGGAACAGTTAAAATCAAGATGAGATAGTGAGCGAACCCTTTTGAAGAATTTTAGAGCTTGGCCACCTGATGGAAACTCATAGTCATTAGTCAACTTCAAGCTCTTAGAGGCGTGCAACTTAGCCTCCCTGCTGAAACTATTCTGAAACAACTGAGTGTATCTTTCCAGTGATGTGTCCATAGAGGGCGTCCTTCTGATGCGGTTCGGCTTAACATTGCAGAGATCATTAACAAAACCCTCAATTTCATGAGTATCAGAAGACAACTTCTCTCCCTTTGGAAATGACCAAACTTCAGTTTGTTTGTGTTTGAGTTTACTAGGCCTGAAGTTTCTAAGGCGCGACAAATCAGCTGAGGGAAATGACCCTGATTTGGTTAATCTTGCATTTTTACTGGAACCCGGAAGATCACAGAGGCAATTTACAATATCATCATCTGTTTCTTTCTGAATTTTTAAGACTGAGTCCTTGTTTACACTGAACAATACATCCACATACTCTTCCCACTGGTTTACTGAACCTTCTTCTGCCTTTTCACACTTCTCCGGACAAAACGTGTGATTCTCAGGAAGCTGTTTAGGCTCTAAGTGTTCTGAAATATTCTCAGTACGACCCACATTAAACTTTTCATTGCTGGAGACTCGCTTCTTGGTGTCACTTTTGGAAGTTCTGTGCACGAAAATAATTGGACGACTACGGATGATTTTGCCAAGAGGACTACTATCTGAGGGTTCTAAATGATGGATAGAATATGTTCTCTGTGACTGCGAATCCCTTCTTCCAGAGGTCTCTTTCTTTGACATCTCATCCGAAATTAATGCTTTTAAATGAGCTTTAAGAGACCACCTTTTGTTAGTTGAGCTAGTTCCAGTGGCAGTGGGATCTATCTGGCATAGTAAACATTGAAGGCATTGTCATCTATGAGCTGTTGCATTCAAATATACTACAGAATTCATTTTCGATTGTGTCGAATGAAACTTACAAGGTAGCGACTTCCTTCAGCATCCAGATGCTTTTGCACTTCATCAGAATCGTGGACATCCAATAGTGCCTTTGGTCTTCCATGGCCTATCAAAGAAAGAGGAATGACAAAACCATTAGAAACGCTGGGAATAGAATGCTGATCAAAAAAAAAAAAACTAGGAATAGAACTTTGTGTTCATCCCAAGGGTGCTTAAGCACGTGGTATAAATTCTTTTATACCAAAATTACACGCATATATGATGATTAACATCTAGTTCTTGCGTTCGAGGACAGGAGGCCATGTTGAACCTTTCAAAAGAAGTCTAAATCAAATGCTAATAACATCCAATAGTGTCAGCATAGACTTTTTTTGTTCTGTTCTTGTAACTCATGACATGTTGCCAAAAATAATATGCCACAAAGGCAATGAGATGTGTCAAGAGCATCATCAACGGCTTGAAATACATTAAAACCCCACCGACACAACCATGAACCATCTATAAGTTCCTCAGAAGAGTAAAAGGACTGTTCCTCATCCAAAAATTGATATGCCTTTAACTTATGGATTGGCTATTCCACAGGTCCAAAATGTCTCCTATTTCTTTGTTTCTAAGCACTAAGCACTAGACATCAAACACATTATACGCATAGACTAACACTTTCTCCGGAATGGCAAAGATATATAAGCGATTATCATATCAAATTTCAGCTATACATCTACATTTCCCCTATCTGATTGGATTGGATAAGTTTCCAGATCGTCCTAATCAAAGATCTCTACTCTTTTAATTGCTTAAATTAATCACTTTAGTATGGAGAAGGTCATTCATATATATTGTTGAAGCAACTCATCTAGCCAAGTCATTGCGTTCAGCTGAGACATGAAGGATGTACAGAAACTTTATTGCCAGATATATTTGTTCATAAAGCATAAATTAACTACAAGAAGGAATCTCCAGTAAAGGCTAAGTAAAAAACACAACACTCAATGTGACATTAGCCTAGTCTGTTGTCCACATCATGACTTCAAATTCTTTTTCGGAAATTATGTTCCTCATTGACAGAATCAGTGCGCTGCCAGGGAACATTTTTTCAAAAGAGAAGTCAAAAGAATCATATTTGGGTAAATGACATTCAAGCATGCAAAATGTATCACATGGCCGTTGGGTTTTGCTACTGAGGTAAAAAAGCCGAAGGAGTAAAAATTACTAAGTTGACAGAAAACAAATGCTAAAAATTTTCCCTTACATACTTTTTGATGGATTTGTTCAACAAAGTATCAGTTAACGTCGATTACTCACTAAACTCTGCATATGCTAAAAATTTCCCCTAGTAACTCATTCACTCTATGCAAATTCCATTTTGAACAAAAATGCCAGGATCCCGACAAGACATAAAGGATAAAAGAAGACAAAACTATGCAGATAGATACTGCTCACCTTTTGTATGTTTTGATCCATTATGCCTCTTGTAGGGTAGCATCTTCTTAGCAGTATTTTGCCAGTGGTGATAGTCAAGAGCATGAATAATTCCCCACATGCAACTCGGCTGATGGTCCTCAAATAGCTCATCATCAGGTTCCCTCCTCAAGTGCTTTCCCATATTTCTAACACTATAATCCTATGAAACCACTTTAGTTTCAGCTGCTATCCTCTCCCACCTGATAGAAGGAATTAAGCGGAAACGATGTAAATAATCGGTTTGACCACCAATCACATGCAACTTAGACAATAAATTCCAGCTTACTACACAAACCGAAAATCAAACACCATGTAAGCAACTCAATTAACCAGGCTGCTGCTGCTTTTTTTTTCTTTTTTTCACACAGATATTTCAGGTGTCTTCTAAACCTCAAGCAGCAGCATCTGATGTTACCAAATACTAAAGTCTACAAATTCTGAGATTTTTTTCTCTTCTGTTTCCCTAGTGATTAATTTCTTGTAAATTTCTCTGGGCACAAACTTTCTGATAATCAACATGACAACCAGATCGGTGGTCAACCTTTGCTCCAAAACTGGATAATAAACCCCGAAACGATGGAATTAACATGTTTTTTTTGTTGATCCGCAATGGAATTAACATGTCAACCACACCTAATCAAACTAAGGAGGTTAAAAGGAAAAACAGAGACCCCTAAAATGATCAATAAAAAACTGCAAGAACAGAAGGGAAAAGGCCTACGTACTTCATAAACCAATGAATAAAGATCTAATATTTACAAAAAGGAAACTGCAAAATTGATGTTATAATTAATAAAACCAAGACAGAAACTGTTAGAAACGTTCCTTAGAACAACTGACGCTTTCCAAAAACAGAGTCAGAGGAATAAGAGGCCTAACCCACGACTCGGCCGAGAAAGAACTCCTCCTGGGTTTGCGCCTCTGTTCTAATTTGGAGCTATAACAGCTTTGGGAAAGTTAAGTGAGACCCATAAAATTTCAAACGCTGTTTTAGTCCAACATATTTACGTGTTGGCTGTATCAACGTCTGCGTTTGCTTCAACGAATATGATAACAAGAAGAACAAGAGGAAGAGAATTCCGTGGCTTTACCTTTCACTTTCAAATACGACTAGAAGCAGCAGGCGCCAAAACACTTTACCCGTCAACTACTCACTCTCTCTCTCTCTCTCTCTCTCTCTCTCTCTCTCTCTCTCTCTCTCTCTCTCTCTCTCTCTCCCGGTTTTGGTGGGAAGTTGCCGAAGACCGTGTCAATGGACCAAGTTAGGGGATGGGATTAGATTACCAAACGGGAATAAGTAAAGGGAATGGAAGTTGAACGAAGTTAAGGTCAGACCAACTACCATTGGTTCAGTTTCCTTTATACGTCATCAAATTTGGTGAGTTTGATTGTTGTCTAGCTGTATTTATATGGTATGTTAAAATTGACCAAATACTATCTATTACGTTCAATTAGCGTTACGTTTTTAATTTAATTAGATAGAAAATCTTGAACGAAAGTGAACGGAATTTTTCATGCCCTGTAACACAATCATATAAGTAACAGTGTAACACAATACAACATGAAATACGTTGTTATATTAAACATGTGAAACGGCTGTAGGAGGGGCTGTAGAGATTAGTCTGAGGTGCACGCAAGCTGGCCTGAGACACTTTGAGGTTATAACTGCGAAAACCTTGTTTATAGTAAGAAAGGTGTGCTAATTTGATGAGTTTGACTTGTGTGATGATTATGGGTGTAATAAAGCTATTGGCAATGAAGCCTTGCATGATATGAGATACTAGTATCTAGTGAGAGGCTTGCCCAAAAAAAAAAGGAGAGAGGTGACTTAGATCATGCTTAGTAAGTAGGGCAGTTAAATGCACTCACTATCTTTAGCATTTAAGTTCTAGTTTAGTTAAACAACCCCCCTGTTCTTCTCAAGTCAAAATGGTACTGCCAATTCTAAGGAGAAGACAGAATAAATTGTGGGAAATGAGGCCATCATTAATCAATTATGTTTACTATATTCCCTTGAGAAAATTTAGCTCATTGGTTAGCTGGTTGGCCAAGTACGCTTCTATACATCATTTGGAAGTGAAAGATTCATCGCAGAAACATATCAGTCTTTCATTGTATATATGCAAAGAGTTTTTTTTATATTAAATTTGTCGTTGTCGAGTATGTTGTGCGTATACTCACAATCATGCCAAGTTAGAGTTTATTTTTTGCGCAGAACTTTTTTTTGTATTTTTTTCACCGTTGAATGAAAATTCTGGAGCCGCCATTGACCGTAGCGGTTTTTAATTTTCGAAAAAGCAGCTACATAGAAGGTAAAAGCAGCTACGACGTACCCTCCCCCAAAGCTTGTGTGCAGCTTGTACTTTTAGTTCATGCCCTTGGCTACATCAGCTCCTCAATAGCAAGTTAGGCAGACCCAGTGGCAGGGTGGGGCTTTATGTGTCACCTTTTTTTTTTTTCCAATATTGAAAAATTAGAGTATTTATCACTTTCACAAGAATTACATTCAGTTAGACATTCGCCATTTGAAAAGTTTAACCATTAACCACTATAAAGAGTAGAACCCAAAACATCAAATTATTAAAATAGGGTTTGAAATTTTAAGAATGTTCAAAAAATGAGAGATAAACTTAGTGTGTTAATTGGTCGAGCCAATTTCAAACAAGCTAGTTTAAGAAATATGCGTATGATTCCTAATTGATTTTGCTTATGTATTAAATTGGTCCGATCGTGAAAGAGATTTTAACAAACCAAACAAAAAACCGAGTTTGAGTAGCTAATTTCATTTAAACCAAGTGGCGGGCCTTGCATAGGGCTAGCAAGGAGTGAGGATCGATGACATCTAAACATTCAAAGAAAGAGGCCGCGGGGTTGACGTAAAAATAAATGTACGCACGTCATTATCATGATTAATTAAGCGGGCAGGCTGGACTTCTTCTTCTTTTTAGTCGACATTCACTCCATTGTTTGCCATGAACTTATTACCTGCCGAGCTTCACTTAACGGCAAGGTATATGGCTGAGATTTATTCGACCGAAATGATATCTAAGCCATCCATTGCCGAGCATGGACAGTCCGGATAGAACCAACACCCATCCGGACCGTCCATTTCATGACATGCATATATACAACAGCTAGCAAAAAATTGGGAAGCAATAGGTTGGAGTAGGGAGACTTCCATTCTATCACATAGAAAGGCTGATTCTTAATTGTAATTACTCCCAACAAAATAAATTGTTGGATGAATCCTTAGTAGTAAGCGGCTGAAAATCAAAACGAGATCTATTTTCTGAGTCGTTTTGTAGAAATGGTGGAGCCAGGATTTATATACAGGAGTGGCGTTGTCGACAAAAACCAACTTCTTTTGTTTTCTTTTTGATATCTAATTAAGGGAGTACTTCACTGGTGTTGCATGTGGTACATATGTTGTGCTTAAAAACGTGAAGAGGAAGGTGAGGTGAAGTCACATAATTACACTTTGGCTCGACCATTATGTTTTCGGTAAAATGAATAATAACAACTTGGTCCAACCCTCATGTGATCGATGTTCAAACGAAAACCATTGAAATATATATTATGAATATGATTCAAACTGCTAACTTTCTATATTGCAATTTTTACATTATTCATACAAAATAATGTGTCCAACTAGAGAGACAGAATCGATGACAAGAATTACGTACTAGAGAGTACGTAGTTGTTGCACAGCTCTGTCCAACTAGAAATTTTTGTGTCCTTCTAAACATAAAGCATCAAATTTCTTATTCGACATGGTTTGGACTTTTTAGTATGGTAAATAAATGTCCAATGCCACGTATTTTCCATTATGTCGAAACAATAAACCTCGTCGATTTAGAAAGAAAATACTACTCCACTAAGAATCTCGGATCCGAGATGCTGTAAAGCAACTTCCTGTAGAGCACTGCAGGGCGCATCCGAATTGTCCAAAAGTGTTTTCAGGGGTTCAGATTGAAAACAAACTCTTTTAGAGAAGAGTTAGAGTTTGTTTTCAATCCACACCATTAATTGCCGAGATGAACAGTCCGGATGTGCGGCATGTGCCCTGCAGGGTGCTTTACAAGGAACTGCATTACAGCATCCCGGGGTCCTAAGAATCTATTAGCCATTGGCATACGTGGAGCTTTTAAACTCTTGGTTTAGAGCATCTCCAACCCATACTCCATTTCTTCATTTTGGAGGAAAAACATTCTTCAACTTATTCTCTAAAACTCTCCTCCATTTGGGAAGATGAACTTTGATCCTCTAAATATAGAAAATGAAGGAAAAAATAGAGGATCTCTTCCAAATACGTGTTGGAGTTGAGAAATAGAATATTGGGTTGGAGTTGAGATAAATAGTACAATTCTCTAAATCTATTTTTCAAATAAAATAGATTAATTTGATCCACTCAAATAGAGATTTGGAGGGTGTTGGATTGGAGATGCTCTTAGTTTTTTTAAAAAAAGGTGGTCGCCAAAATGGACTCGTAGGAATTAAAGATTATTAATTATCTGGACTTCTGCTGAACGAAATAAAATCTCTTTAGGGCATTAATCGTGTCTGTTTTGATCCCTGAATCAAACGAGGCCAAGGATTTAAACAGATGGAGCTTCGACTCGTGTTTTATTGAATTTCAAACAAGTGAATGTTCAAAAAGTCTTGATTGATTAACAAAAGAAAACAAAAATCAAAGAATGTTCCAAAAGCGTCACTTTAATCTGCTTAATTCGTCTTTCGTACGTTGAGCTTTCTGGAAATTTGACGTTGAATTTGATTAGCTAGATAGTCTAAGCTTTCACATTTAAGACCCAATAAGTTCTCAGAAGAGAAAACTCATGCATGTAAAGGAGGATTGTTGAGGAATAACAATAGATGCTTGGTAATTTCGTTAAGAGTGAAATATTCATGTTCCGTTCAATCTCACCCATCCTTTCGTGCAATCAATGGCTGAGATGTGTTTTTAATTTTGACTGGTAAAAATTTATCTGTCAAATTGGTTTTTAATCCATACTGTCCAAAATATTTTTGAACGTGCGTGATTTAGAGTCGTAAATCTTCTTTACAGGGCGTCCCATAAAGAAGTTTTTCTTTTTCGTTAATAAAGCTTTTGGGTAAATTTCACAGACAACCCCTGAAGTTCACATTAATGACAGATACCAACCCTTGTGGTTTCAATGCATATCTCCATGACTCCATACGGCATCTGCCATCTTGCCTCATGTTAACAAGAAGCCAATGCGTAATATACGATTTTTATTCCTATGCTTATGCCAGCATGTCTTTCTAGTATTTCATACTTTTCCCTGTTTGATTGGATTCTGTTGATTCACCAAAATACAATAGAATTGGACGACTACAATTTTAAGTGATCGAAGCAGTGTTTTCAGCTTTTAAATGTCACACTTGGGGAAAAGACGGCACACTTGTGCGATAATGTTCAAATATCACGCGAGGGGACGACATATATTATATTAAATAAGTAATCTGACTTATAAACCCCCCCTCTATTTTCAAGCATTAGATAATTATTGATTAGTTTTCCTCATAGGAAACTCAATGGATTGATAATTAGGAGCATAATATTGATTACCGTTTGAAAAACTACATATCCATTATTTACACGTATTGATCATTACCGTTTGAAAAACTACATATCCATTATTTACAAGTCATAATCATTACTCCATAAAGAAAAGACATGTTGGACCATTAACTCATATGACATGCAATAAAGTAATTTACAATACTCGAGTTCATTATCGAGTATCAAAGTTTCTTTCTCAACTGTTTCATGTGGACTATATGTCCAATAGGATTATACGAGTCAAATTCACCAGTTGTCAGCGAATATGTATAATATTACTACCTCCGTCTCAAAATGGAAAGTATCATCCACCACCATTATTGAGCTTCATCACATCATCTTTGCTTTTCTTTTCTCTCCTTATGTCATATCATCAAAATAGCCTTCGCTTACAGACAATGTCAAAAAAGACATAAAGATCCAAATCTTTCAAAACCGCTCATATTTACACACACACTTACAATAGGTGTAGCCCGTTACACACTACTATAACGTATAGTGTAAGTGTACGTTATTGTTGTCAGGGTAAGATTTAGCGATGACCGTCAAAAATGGTGGATAGATTGAAAGTGGATAAGCCCACACACTTTTTGCGGTCATGATGAAGTTAAAATGCTGAACTCCGCTGCGTGCATTGCATTTGATATTGGTCGTGTTAGCCCTGAAGTATTCTCACAAATTTGATTACACAATGTTATACTATTACCCGCTTTAAAAACAGATTTGCACATCTGAAGTCGAATGCCATAAAACACTCCTTAAAACCCTCTTTAACAGCTTTTGGTTTTCAGGGGAGAGCGGCCCAAACATGTCGAAACTGTACGGTCGGATCTAGCGTTCCAATCTTTTAGGGCGATTCATCTTGCTACAGTGCTTCCGTGTCCAGCAACCCTCTTCTGGTCGCTACATCTCTACACCGTCCGATACTACACGATACAAGATTAACGGATGATGGGCCTTCTAAAGCTTTCACTATCCTTCGGGCTTGGAGTTCCTTTGGTTGGGCCAACATCTACAGTAAAGCCCAAGCCATTTTTGTTCCTCAATGAAACCCAAGTCAAGAGCCGGTGGTTGAGGCTTAGGTGACGGCTGCTTTTTTTTTAAATCTTCTTTTTATAAAAATTTTAAGCTCAAATATAATGAAAATGAAAAATAATTTTTCAATTTTTTTTGCACCGTTTTAAAATATCTCAATGAAATCTAACAAGATCCATATTGGTAGAAAAATTATTTTTATAAACACATAATTTTTGAACTTGAAATTACTTTACTTTTCAAAAAGTATTTTTTGAAAGAAACTAGAACGGGCCCCTAGTCCTGCCCATTGGGCCCATTTTGTTTTGCAAAATTTAGGGAATTGATTTAAAATTACTGCCCGCGCTCCAAAAGTTAGTTTGTTTTGGCTTTGTTTGGTTGAGAGTTTAGTTTAGTTTAGTTTTGGTAGTGGGTGGAAAGAGAAATAAGGTAATGATTGGAAATAGGGATAATGATTGGAGAGAGATGAGAAAATAATAATTGGAGAAATATGGTAATGATTGAAAAAGAAGTAGGACAATGATTGGAAAACAAAACAAAACCAAAACAAAACTCACAAACGAACATAGCCAAATGGCACTCCGCTTTTGGAGCGTTGGCAATAAATTTTGGAGTGTCAAAATCAAAAATCTCAAAATTTATCTTGTGGAACTGTGGAAGCCCATTAGGTGAGCTAAAAAATAGTACTTGAAACAGCTGTTTAATTTAAAACTGTTAACAAGATAATCCATGGGTGACAAGCAAAAAGCATCTTGTACTTGGTGGAAGCTGGTTGCTTTTCAGTTGTAATTCTTTGTTGCTGTTTTCGGAAGTAGATTGTGGCTTGCATTGGAAGATCACTTGCACCAATTCCTTATTTTTCCTTATGTCGTCTTCATAAAACAAGAAGGAAACATCCACGAAAGGAGCACTAGAAAGTGCAAGAAATCTGTTTTTCCACATGAATGGTGGAGTATTTGACATCTATTTCGCTCGCCTAAGACTAAACTCTTGTCATGTTTGGCTAGGATGTCCTGTCAAAACGAGAATAACCAAAAGAGATTCCGGTTGTGTGAAAAGAATTTGTTTCGATAACTCAGATGTACCAGCCGGCTTGCGTGCACATCGACTAATCTTTACATATCAATCCCAACTGTCTACTTACGGTCGTGTGAAAAGAATTTATTTTGATAGCACTTGAGATCGATGTTTCAAATCTGAGACTTCATTAAGAAATAAATTTTTAAGTCTCGGGCCTTAACCACTAAGACAATCCTTTCGGGATTGTCGTGTGAAGGGAATTGTTAGCACAAGAGTTTGAACTTTCTACCAAACTTAAAGACTTTTTCGAATACCTGGTCCCATAAGTGTTTGAGAAAAACTTCAACATCACACTAGTACCCCTTGTTCTTTTGGTGAATCACAAGGTTAATCTGAATGCCATGTTTTGATAGGTTAATTTAGGCATATTAATAGGGCCATAGTTACAAAGGTCAAGGACCAAAAGTTAATGGAACATCACAAAAATTGACTACGATTCTTTTAGATTAATTATTGAGAATTAAAACGCACAAGTAAGCATCTAACAACAATTAAAGTAAGAACAAGTTGCACTTTGGCCCAATATCACAAATGTTATCATATTCATTAGCATCGTGTATTATACAATATCTCTATATCTTAAGTTCTTTTATCATTATTATAATAAAAAAAACTTTAGGATGTGTGGGAATCTAGATCATTTGTAAGAAAATTTATCAAAAAAATAAAAAATATAAGGATGAAACGTCGAAAAGAGAAAAAGAAGGGACGAAGAAAATTGTCGGTACTCAAGGTCGAGCCAAAGACATGATGAGAAAAAACAGAACCACCGCCTTAAGGTTGCGAAGTTTGGTTTGGACTTGTTCTCGGGCGTTGTATAGAGGCTGCTCCTAGGTGGGGGTCCTCATTTGACCAGATATACATTTGGTCGCTAATTATGGCATTGGACATAAGTAAGCTCCAAGATTTTAAACTTAATTACCAAGTCAATAGGTATATTCCTCTTGATTTGAGATTTTATTTGTCAGCTTCCTCTGTAAAGTTGTTGGGAATGTTGTGAAGAAAATTGGTTTTCAGGAAAAGTAAAGTGAGGTGAGGTAAAGAAAAATGGAACTTATTTTCCTATGTGTGTTCTCTTAACAAGAAATCTTGCAGGAAAAAAAGAATTTCTTCGTTTTGAAAAAACCTATTTTGCATGAAAGTGTCTCCCAATGAGAAAGATGATGTTGTGGGTCCTGCAACTCAATGGCGGAGCCAGGATTTTGATATCAGGGAGACGGCTTAACAAACATATATTTTTTATCAGCGTATACTTATTATCTCATAAGGTTTTTGTTTTTCAGTTCATTACATTTGTACATTGAAATGATTCTTTAGGCCAGGGACGGAACCAGGATTTTGTAAACACGGGAGCCGACCTATGAACAAAATTTTGAAATTTGAAGGTTCGGAATCTAATAGTTTTTTTGGTTTAGATTTTAAGGGAGGTTTTTTTGGATAGTAAGTAGAGAGAGATAGAAAAAGAAATGAGATCAATAATTAAAAGAAAAACTTATGAGAGGCCATGCACATAGAGAAATTGGGTTTTAGGACAAAAAACAAACACATTTTTATATCTAAATAACACCCAAAACAAATTACAATACCTAAATGTTCTCACCAAACAAAAAAAAATTTAATTTAAAAAAAAAAAAACCCGAAACCGCGCGGGGGCCTTGGCCCCCATATGACCACACTTCCCTCCGTCTCTGCTTTAGGCTATTTCAACTATCACGTACTTATTTTTTATTTATGAAAGAAATTGAGAAATGAGAATGTAAAATAAACAATTTTTTATCAAATCAAAGCAAAATTATTAACTATACAAAAATAATTATCAATAATATTCAAAATCGGGTATATATAAACCTAAAATTTTAAAATTCGGACGCTCGGAGAGCCGGGGCCCCTCCGCCTACCCTGCAACTTTCTTGATAAGTAAGCACACAAAGTTGATTTTTCCATTATTTTCCGTTCTTTCTGTGCAACTGAATTGGGCCTAATAATGTTCAAAGTGTGAGATGGTTGTGTAGGAAAACACAAACGTGTGTGCGTTATCTTTTTTCCAATCCAAATTAACATCGGAACGGGAGATAAAGAAGGGACTTGACTTTAAACACAAGACGAAAATATATGTATATCTGTTTCTATAAAACACCACAAATATGGAAAAGTTTGGAACCCCAAAGTGACGCAACAGTGAAATATTCCCCACCTGAACAAGATTTGGACAAAGAGAGAGAGAAGTCTTGATTTTTGCAAGTTGGGAAAACCAAACCCAGAGAAGTGGACCTAAGGAAAGCTCAACGTATGGGATGCTGCCAAATTTGCCCATGTATAGTGAAGACAAACAACTAATTAAAATTTTATATATGGGGCGGTTCAGAGAACACTAATTTTGACACTTATTTTATCGGAGTTAGCCCCATGCTAATGACCGGATCTGTTTAATTTGTTTACAATATGTTTTTAGAAATTTTGTAAAAAATTATAACTCATGATTCAAATTTTGGTATGGGCTTGGTTGATTATTTGTTGTCCCTAGATTTGACAGAATACAAATTAAATGAATCGATTGAGTCAGGACCGATATCTGAATAAGTTGATTTCTGATGGGAACTATTAAGAACATGTTTTAAACAAATTCAACGGCTCCAATTATTTGCGTGGGACTCCAAAAATTAGTTTCTTGTGTTTGTTCTCTTGATAAGAAATCTTGCAAGAAAACAAGAATTCCTTCCTCTTGACGAAATCTTTTTTGGAGGAAAGTATTTTTCAGTGAGAAAGTTAATGATGTCAGTCCTGCAACTTTCTTAACTACTAAACACACAGAAAAGTTGAATCCTTTTCGTGCAACTGAATAGGATTCAAAGCGTAAGATGGTTCTGAAGGAAAACAAACGCGTGTGTGCATATCCAAGTCAACATCTGAACGAAAATATATGTACATCTGTTTCTATAACACACCACAAATATGGAAAGGTTTTAGCACCCCCAAGTTTTGTGATGATATGCAATAGTGAAATATTCCCCACCTGAACAAGATTTGGACAAAGAGAGAGAGTCTCGATTTCTGCAAGTTGGAAAAACCAAACCCAGAGAACTGGACCTAAGGAAAGCTCAAGGTATGGCATGCTGCCAAATCTTCCCATGTATAGTGAAGACAAACAACTATTTTAAAATTCACTAATACATATAAATATATACTTACATATACATATGTACGAAGGCAGTTCGGAGAACACTTATTTTGATCTTTGTCTTATCAGAGCTCCACGCTAATAATCGGAGATGTTCAAATTGTTAAGAGCGTGTTTTTTTGGAATTCTGTGAAAAAATCAACTCGTGCAAATATCGGTAAAGACTTGATCGATTATTTGTTGTCTCTAAATTTGACAAGATAAAAGTTAAAATGAATCGATCGAGTCAAAAAACATGAGTTTCATAAGATAAGTGTCAAAAACATGTTTTAAATAAATTGAACGGCTCTGATCATTTGTATGAGACTCAAAAAATGAGTTTCACAAGATAAATGTCAAAATAAGTGTTCCCGGAACCACCCATGTGTGTAATATTGCATATAATTAATATAAAGTACTCTACTACAGTAACTACACTATAGCCAGAATTTGTGCAAGAGCATAAATGTGGTTGGTTGACATGTGGCAATGGGGACAAATGCAAATAGTGGTGTGGTTGGTATTGGGTGGTGGTTGTGGTGCTGGTGATCAGTGACGGCCAACGACAGCGACCAAGAATGGTGCCCACGATTTTCAACCCCCATCACTCGAACCACCTGGGGGGATCGTGTTTGCTCCATGGTTTGCATTATCCGTACCAAAAACATATTAGAGAAGAGAATTCAACGGATCGAACTCAGCGGTGGCTCTAGGAATTTTCGGTCAGGCTATTTTGCAGGAAACTAACTCAGAATTTTTTAAAGTTTTTCGTCATGTTTCTATATAGAAGATAGGTACAAAAATATTGATATATAGCACCGTTTTGACAAAAAAATCGTAAATAAATAAAAATGTTACACTTAATTTGTGAGTTTTTATAATTTATTGCACAATATGTAGCTCAAATTCAAATGCTATTAAATTAAATGTACGTACTACTTTGCTGTACGTGCATATGTTGAAAAGCGTAGCATACCTAACAATAATTCATTGATCTCCCATTTGAACGGGCAAAATATTTTTTTTACTGATGAGCACTCACTAGAGATAAAAGACTGCAATACACATTATTTATTTGAGTGTGTATCATATGCAAGCCCAAAATGTTATGAATTGTAAAGAAAATATTACGAATCGTATTGCTATAAAGTTACGAATCGTATAAAGGTTACAAGATACACTAAAATGTTATGAATCATAATGAACATGTTACGAATCGTATTACTGAAAGGTTATGAATTTTAGAACAAAAGTTACGAAACACATTTAAATGTTATGAATGAACCATAAAATAGATATATATGGTATACCTTTTAAGGAATGTGTATTGTAGACTTTCCCTAAAGATAAAAAAAACTACAATACATACCCCATATTTTCCTTAGGATAAAAGTACCGTGAGAGAGATAGAGAGAGACATTTCTTTTTGGCATTTGTTGGCTGTTGGGTGTTCAAAATCAATGGGGAACATCGAGAAAGGGAACATGTAAATATATATTCTTTGCCTATAAAAAAAAAAAAAAATCAAAGGGGAACGTGTAAATATGTATTAATGCATACACTGTTACACACACAAAAAAAAAAGGTGTTCATGTGAACCCCTTTTTATCAATGTGGAACCATCTATTCATCAACTGTACAACATATTTAAACATATGGGGACGCAGTTGTTGCTAGTATAAAAGTTGCTCTTACCTTTAGAATTAAAAGTGAATATTGATAACCGGTATCAAAATAGCAACTCTTTTAATCACTTTCTTGATTCCTCACAATTCAAACGCAATTTTTGTGCATTTGTTCTTTTTTTCGTTTCATTGGCTTTCAAATGTGAGTCCCTTAAAATTTTCTTTCAATAATACTAACGATGGTACGTATTAATGAAATGTTTGCTTAAACAGAGACTGCATAATTTACAAGTTTTTTTTTTCTTTAATTCTAATCACCAATTCACCATGGTGAACAATCCAAACCTTGTTTATAGTTAATAAATTTTAGTAAACAGAAAAATGAGCAAATCGTGTTGTAACTTGTTCGTCATGGGTGATGGGTATTACCTACTATTCATTACGTTCAAAACTAGTCCATCCTGCAATTACATGTTACTACTACAGCTGGTACTAGTTCTCAAAGCCTTAACAATTAAGGTCAATATAATTGGTAACCAAATCCATAGTTTAATGTCGCTTTCTCCATTTGCGTGTCAAAACCAAAGGGAGAAGCTACAGTAAAATAATGTTAACTACTATTTCCGTCCATGCCTTAAATTACTTTTTATTATATATTAAAAAAAGAATGGAAATGATTTGTCATTTTCTTTTTTCTTTTTTTCTTAACACTACTCCCCTGCAAGTGTATTTTTGCGAGTGTATTTTTAGTGTAAAAATACACTTGCAAGGGAGTGGAGTTAACAAAAAAATACACTTGCAGGGGAGTGACGTTAACAAAAAAAGGTGTGACAAAATCAGCAGCCAAAAAAAATTAATAATTGAACAAACTGAAGTACCAAAAATACACTTACTGGAGAGTGACATTAAAAAAAGTGATAAAATCTGCCGCCAAAAAAAATTAATAACTGAACAAACTGGAGTACTATACTAGAGGCAAGCTGGTACTAGTAGTATTTTGTTTGACTCTGAAGTGGACAGGAGTGCAAGTCAAAAAACATGTTGCCAGCGAAGCCCAGCTTGTAGAGAGAGAGAGAGAGAGAGAGAGAGAGAGAGAGCGCAAAATGACACAACCCAATCCAAATTTTTTAGGTCAAAAACTAGATTTGGACTTTTTGACCTATCTTTACACGATATATTTTAGAATACTTCCAATCAATCGTAAGAAGTAAGTATCAAATCTAGGTTTGGAGATATGATAAGTAAAACTCAATCCAAGCAACGATATAGACCGACGAAGAATACTTCCAATCAATCGTAGGAAGTAAGGTATAATGCTAACGACACAGACAAAACCTACACATATTACACACAGATTTTTTGTGGGGTCAACTAAGAGTCTCACATAAATGATCCGAGCCGTTTATTAAATGTAAAATATTTTTTCAAGAGCCTCCGCAAAAAATCAGCTCAATTCAATATCTATAGATGCTTGATCCAATCATCTATTTTAACATTATTGTAAAATCCGAATGAAAAGTTAAATGATTGGATGGAGTTTCTATATATATTGGATTGTGCTGATTTTTCGCGAATACCCTTGAAAAAATATTTTACATTTAATGAACAACTTGAATTGTTTGTGTGAGACCCATAATCGGCCCCATAAAAAAAACTGTGCATGATCTATGTGGGTTTTCTCTGTGTTGAATAGCACAGTTCAGAAGTAAGTATCAAGTGTTATTATTATTACTTCTTTTTTTTTTTTTTTTTATCAAAAGGCAATTGCATATTTCATTTAAAGTCCAAAGGCAAAAATTACATCACAATAATAGGAGTGAGAATCAAAACTACCAACATCTAAGACACAAGCACTGCTGAAAGCGCTATAGGCTGCAGACCAGCACGAGGTGCCGGCATAGGGTCCATCTTTGACTTCGTAGTAGAGTATGCAGCAGAAAATCCACTTCGTAGTAGAGTATGCAGCAGAAAATCCATCTCAAACCATAGGCACGAAAAACTGATGTAATCTTCAATAAACCCCATGGAACTGCTCTCTGAACACGTTGCCGGTTGGCTCATAGCGCGAGCAATCACTGACTAAAATTAGTGAGCCCCTTGCTACCATGTGCAAAGGACGCCACTCTTGGACAAACTCTGTTGTCACGGCGAGCTCCGGTTACGGGAACACATATGTCGGCAAAGCCGGAACCACGAGACCATGGGGCGACCAAAAGCAAGTTACAGTAACACGAAACAGAGAAACAGACCCTAACAGAAAACAAGCTAAACCAGGAAGAATAAGTTGGAAGGGTCAAAATGTGAAGCTTTTAAACTTGGGTGGGGTTAATTATACATATATACCTTGTCATTATATGGGTTCACGCACCTTTAATTAGGATTATTAATAATAAAACGAATCAAAGTCGATACTGTGGATCCATATATAGCAGAAATGAATAACCTCTATTAGTTAAATAGAGGGGTCAATGGATTGACCACTCATCTTCGTCTGAATTTTTTTATTTATTCATTGGACGATCTATATATCCATAGCTAGTATAATTAAATTTTATAATCCTCCCCTTTCCACATATCGTTTCATTATTCAGGGTACAGACTATATATGATTTCGTAGGATTGTGGCCTGGAAATAAATTATCTTTGGGGGTTGTAGCTGGAGATTTTGCAATCTTTTGTTCTTTGAACAATTTTGGACGGCTGTGATGGTAGTGCACCCTTGCATTACAGGGTTTTCGAATCCCTCACAAATATGCCACACACGTGTATTATGGTTTTCAACTCTCACGTGCTATCAACTCTTATAGAGTCACTCATACGGGCTTTGTTCAGTGCAACTCTATAATGGACGGTGGGATCATTGATTTTCCAAGAATTAGTCGAAGTGCACGTAAAATGGTTCGAATACCTTGAGTTACCAAAAATAGAACTCACGGAGTCACGGTTGACACCCAGGAATTGGGGTTCCAATTGTCCGGCCACCACTTCACGACAGACCCCAGTATAATGTAGATAATGTTTGGCGCGAGATTACAAATAAGAAAAGAAAAAAAGGGACTTTAATTAGCCGCTAGCTAGGTGCAGGCCAAACTTAATTTGTATGCGTGTGGGCTGGGGTGGGGCGAATGTTCCGTTCCGATTTTTAAAATTTTTTTTTTTAAATTTAGGGTAATTTCAAGTTAAAATATAATGAAAATAATTTTTTTTTAAAATTTTTTTTGCATCGTTTAAAAGATCTTAATGAAAACTATCAAACAAGATCCATATTAGTAGGAAAATTATTTGCATAAACACATGATTTTTGAGTTTGAAATTACATTCCTTTTTCTAAAAGTTCCTTTTTTTAAAAACCGAAACGGAGCCCAAGTCTTCCAAGATTAATTACCATGCTTTCAGTTGTTTGTAAAAAGATACTACTGTATAAATTTAAAGTGAGATGCACAATTACTACTTTATTTAGAACCAAGTTGGAAAAAAATAAATTGCCACACAGTGTATATTATAAGGCTGAGCAATTAAAGAATGACGCGCGAAAGAGAAATAATTAAGGGTGGGTGGGTCTGACTGACAAAAAGATTGTGGAGAAGGTGGGCTTTGGGAGGGTTCTCCACTTGCGAATATTCAAATTATGATACCTTTGAAATTTTGAAATGGGATATAATTATGGGGGTGGAAAATTTGAGCTTTCCTGCTGTTTAATTTATTAATTAATTAAGGATGTGTTTCACTAACACAAACATAGTAAGTATTTATTTTTTAAATAAGTACTTATTTTTTGAATTAAAAATGATGTATTATGAGAGAATGATCTGTTTTGTAAAATAAAAAAATGAGTTTTTTTTTTTTGACAAAAGTGAGAAGTTGTATTGATGTAAGCCTAACGACACTTACAATAGGGAATTCATTACAAATACCTTGGATAAAGCCAAACTAATCGTCTAACTAATACAAAACGAGCAGAACAAGGCGGTTGATGTCTTTCTCCCTACCCAGGCATTGCCTAATGCACATTCTGCTGAAATTTCATATTTTTTATAAGTCTCAAAAAGAGATACTCCCTCCATCCCAAATTCTTTGTTCGGTCCGCAAAATCAAGTGTTAAAAATAATACAATTTTTGCAAAAAAATAAAAATCAAAAGTTTTTCAACAATTTACTAGATATCAATGAGTTTTTTTAATTTGTGTAAAAAGTTTGAATTTTTCCTTGAAAAAATTGTATTATTTGTAAAATTTCGTTTTGCGAACCAAACAAAGAATTTGGGACGGAGGGAGTAAATTACTAGCCAAGAAAAAAGATAACGAAATACCCAAACGATTAAACGAACTCCAACTAAGTATGAACGCGTCAATGAACTCCCAAAACTACAGATTTGACAAGCTACAATGAGTAGCCCTAGCAAAGATATCATACGGGGTAGTAGAGCACTGTTGACACAGATGTCGTTGAGAGAGCAATATCATCTGAAAGAACCTGATCTGCAGACGTAAAATTCGGCCAAAGACGTAACTAAAACCTCTCACACAAAGGAGAGACAAAACTCTCACAGATCAAACGACAAATCATTGATCTGAAGAGACACGAGAAAAATAAACCAAATACTAGAAAATAGAAAGGGAGAGTAAGAACTAGTATCATGGCCTTCCCCCCGCCACCATATTAGGTTTGTGAAACCCTATAGGAAGGAGGGAAAGGGGCTGGAGTTTAAAAAGAAAGAGAGAGAGAGAGAGAGAGAGTGCCTTAGTGGAACGGGGCCTAATTACTAATAACTTTAGGTAGAGATCCCAACTTTATGTTTCTTTGTTTTTTGGTATTTAGGGCTTTTTTGGCTAAATAAGTCAATTCGCTTATTTATTTTGTTCTCATTCAATTTTTTTCGCTTTTACTAGTCTTTCATTAATTTTTTGTAATTATTGCTTCGTCATTATAAGATAAATCTAAAAAGTAAAAAATTATGATTGAAATCCAAAATTTTGAATCAAGAAAAAAATAAGCCAATTTTTTCCATTTTTATTCAAAAAAAAAGGTTTGGACCATAATATTCTACTTTTTTGATTCCTTTCGTCAAGTTGAACCAAGAATCCTAAAAAATTTGACGCGAAACTAATAAATGAGAACAAATTAGAATAAAGACAAAAAAAAGAAGCCAATTGACTTATTAAGTCAGAAAAACCCTTTAATACTTGACTAATTCTGAATATGAACATGGATAAAAACTAAGAAAATACCCTGTCACATGATGTGCCCCTTGAAATAGGGTTATGACTTTCGTCCATTTATTTTAGTCAAAAAATAAGTTTTATCGACTCTCTCTAGCTACCCTCTGGAAGTTACTCCACTAGAGTGATGATGTAGTGAAGAAAATTCAACAAAGCTAGTATTTCAAAGTCAACATATGACCTGTTTGCTTTCGATTACTGGTGTTGACAAATGAGAGGGTTGGGTTGCCCTTAATTAGGGACCGAATTGACAAGATTTACAAAGTGAAAATCACGTTAAATAGAGATCCACACTACCCCAGGTAACTTCAATAATACAAGTTAATTTTTACACTTTTTTTTTTAATGGGTAATCGAGGAATAATCTTGCAACCAAGTCACTATTGGATTCGACTGCGTAATCCAAATCTCGGGAGAGACTAGCACAACAATCCATCGCATTGGCCCTCCACTTAAATCATGGTTTGCCTCCAGGGGGAATCGAATCCTGCTATGTTGCAAGCCCATGTTCTTCCTTATCATGTTGACAACCCATGGGTGGGTACACACCCTATCTTTGTTTCTGTGTGTTTTGCAAAGACTTGAATTTTGTTGTGCTCCAACTCAAGGTTCTGAATGTCCTACCAGCTACAATACTAGTTTTTTTATTTGTACGATACGTATCAATACCGATGAAATACCGAGTACTATTTTGAATTTATCGCTATTAATGTTATTTTCTCAACATAAAAGAATTTATAGTATAATATGCACATTTATTATATTAAAAATAAAAAATAGTCTGGTATATGCCTGGTACTGTCTAGTATTTGAAGAAAAAAATATATTTAAAAGTAGTCCGGTACCATTTGGTATTAGCCGGTACTGACGGGTATATATTGACTGGTATGATAACTTGAACCAAATGTTCAAGACAAACGTGCTTTGTTCATTTTGTTACCGATCTTCGACCAGTGTAATTCTCGACACATACAATGAATTCAACAAAACGAAAATTTTCTTTTTGCCCTCGTACTTTTAATTTTTGTAATATTACGAAGATTAATAAAAAAAATTTGCCGATAAAAAAAAAAAACGAAATGAAAGCTTCGAATCATTTTTTGTGCGTGAAAAAAACAGGACTTGTGGTGCCCTAATCGCAACTGGCCCCGATCTCCTTCTCTGAAAGGGTCTTATTTAAAAATGTTCTAAAAATGTCTAACAAAATTTTAAAATAATTTCACGTTACCTATACGGCGTACCTTTAATTATGACAATGTACAGCTAGTATTTCAGTGCATACTAGTGTTGGTTGAAAAAAAAAAAAAATTGGATGTCTAGAATAGCACTCGTAAAAAATCCCTTTCTTGAGAATTATTCTATTATTTGAGCAAATACGTATTTAACTCATTTCTTAAAAAATAAGTACTTATTTATAATTTTTAAGCTTAAAAATAATAGATTTACTAAAATAAAAAAATATGCAATGTGGATATTGTTTAATAGATTTCGATGAGATCTATGAAACCCAACAAAAAAAATTAAAACATTAATTTTGTAAGTCCATTATTTTTATATTTGAAAATTGATCCTTATTTTTTAAATTTTTATTTGAAAAAGCGGAACAGGTAAATATAATAAATAACACGGCCATTTTTTTTTATAAAACTTTGGGTAGAACGGCCATTAATTTTGCACAAGTTGGAATTTATTTCTCCAAACAAAGCCTATCCAAATTGCTGACTTTTTGAGGGGAGAGGAGGAGGAGTGATCAGGTACTCAGCTGGAGGTGGGGTGCTTTCTCTCAGTACTATTTTAAAACGCTTGTGGGGATGCACGAAATAAATGATTGAAGTGTCCTGGATTTTTTTCCCATTCAATAAGTTTTTGGTACATTTTTTAGGAGTCAAAGGTATTAACAAGTCAACATAAAGGCAGGCACAATTTAGTGATGAAACTCACCTAAAACACTACAGTAATAAATGTATGGTACGTATAGTAATTTTCAACCACCCCACCTCCAACAAAAATAAATAAATACAAGTGGGACTCTACGCGACGCAAGCGACCAAATTATAGTACTCAGGCCCCGTTCCGGAAAGTAAAATAAGTCCTTATTTTTTAAGAAGGTGATTTCAAGCTCAAAAATTATGTGCTTACACAAATTATATTTTTTAGGATTTTAATTTTTGTGTTTCATTTTTTACTAATGGCGCTCTACTCTATTCATGAAATTGCTAGTAATTTTACGTTAAAAGTAGAGTGCCATCAGTAAAAATTAGAGCATGAAAATCAATTTTCTATCTTTTAATATGAATCTTCAAAAATATGTAATATGGTTTTTGTTTGACAGTTCTCGATTAGGTATACAATACAAAGTTTTCAAAATTATGAAAACATTGTAGATTGAAAGATATAAGCGTTCAAAATACGACACAAATAACGAAAATGGACAAACAAAATGGGACGGAAGGAGCATTACAAGTGATAGTTAGTAGCAGGAAATGGATCCTCCCCGATCTAAAATTAGAACTGAACAAGATTGTTCAGGTCTGCGATGTCTATTTTCTACAATCAGTGTTTGAATTGCTCATCGACTCTTACAAGAAAACATTGTAGATTAAAAGATATAAGTATTCAAAGTACGACATGAATAACGAAAATGGACAAACAAAATAAGATGAAAGGAGCATTACAAGTGATAGTTAGTAGCAGGAAATGGATCCTCCCCGATCTAAAATTAGAACTGAAAACGATTGTCAGATCTGGAATGTCCATTTTCTACAATCAGTGTTTGAATTGCTCATCGACTCTTACAAGATCAAATATGAACCATCGATTATACCAATATATCGTGCAGATCTAAAACACTGTATCGTCTATTTCAAAATTTGGATCGGATAGAATTTCGACCTTAATTAATAGAGTAATTTCAACCAAAAACTAGGAAATTTTTTGTAACAATTATTCTACGATCACAAATACTTATACAAATTCACATAAAGACCCACACATATTACACTTTCAAAGTATGTGACCTCACTAAAAGATGTGAGTATGTGTAAAATTATACTACTATGTAATTGCTTGTGGTTGAATACGAAGTAGTAAATACTTTTACTAAAAGCAAGATGGAATGGCAATGCCACGTGTCAGTCAACCCTTGCTCCATCACACCTCAGACTCTTGATCCAACGGTGATCGTGGCACGCTTCCCCATGCATATTTATTGGCGATTTTGTCTTTTGACATTTCGAGAAAAAGTTCCCTCAAGCTGTACAGTAGCGCGTGCATCACACTTCTGTTTCACGCCACAATCCTGTGGTCCCACTATGATTCGTGTCATTCACGGTCTCAGTTCATGTCCCTTTAGTAGCCAATACAGACCACCCCCGACTATCAATAAGTTAATAGTCAACGCCACCACCCAAACCAAACAGAGAGCAAAATTGAAAAAACAAAAATTGCAATAAAGAAAGAAAACTTGTGTATAGTGTATGATTTCAAAAATCTCCACTCAAAGTCAACTCCTCTCTCTCTCTCTCTCTCTACTTCTTCTTCAACCCTTCCTTCTTCTTTCCTTCCTTCCCTCCCTCCCTCTCTACTCTCTCTCTCTCTACTCTCTTTCTCTCTCTCCCCCCTCACACAATCTTTGCCATGAAATTTCAAGTACCCTCTTCATTCCACTGATTTTTTCTTCCTTCAATTTCTTCTATATATTTTTTCTGCGATGGGTAACGGATTGGGGAAAATCAGCGGCTGCTTCACCGGCGCCGATAAAGACCCGGCCGTGGTGATATCCGACCCGATAGACGACCTGGGTCACTCGTTCTGCTACGTCCGACCCGACCCGACCCGCCTATCCTCCTCCAAGGTCCACTCGGAGGAGGAAACGACGACGTTCCGCACGATCTCCGGCGCCTCCGTCAGCGCCAACACCTCCACCCCTCTCTCCACCGCCTTCGTCGACCTCTACAGCTACAACTCCATCGATCACTCCTCCTCCGCCGCCTTCGAGTCCTCCACTTCCTTCGCCTCCATCCCCCTCCAGCCCATCCCCCGAAACTCAGGCTCGGGCCCCCTCCCGTCTAGTTACTTCGGGGGAGGAATGGTCCCCACCTCGGGCCCGATCGAACGGGGATTTCTATCCGGCCCTATCGAACGGGGGTTCCTATCGGGCCCCCTCGACCGGGGCGGCCTCTTTTCCGGCCCAATGGAAAAGACGAATATCTCATCTGATCAGTTTCAGAGGAGCTATTCACACGGATCTTTCCGCGCCCGACCCAGATCGAGCAAAGGGTCGTTGATCCGGGCACTCCAAAGAGTGCTCTCGAAGACGATTTCACGCGGGCAGAGCTCGATCGTCGCCCCGATGGTTAAATCCGTTAAAGAACAAGATTGGATCGTCGGGTCCGACAAGCAAAACGAGCTGACGATCAGCAGCGATGTCAGTTTAGACGACGAGGATTCGTTGGAGGGGGGCCAAAATAACCTGCAGTGGGCGCAGGGGAAGGCAGGTGAGGATCGGGTCCACGTCGTCGTTTCTGAAGAACACGGGTGGGTTTTCGTTGGGATATATGACGGATTTAACGGCCCCGATGCGCCTGATTATCTACTCTCTAACCTTTACTCTGCTGTTCATAAGGAGGTGAAAGGATTACTATGGGATGACAAGTGTGAATCCTCATCTAATTCCACCTCCTCTGTTCCTTCTGAAAACCCTAATTCCGATTCGTGTCGCGATGCCAAGGACGTGTGTTCTCGATGCGTCGAGCAAGAGAATTATCCTTGTGGGAGTGGGGATGCTAATTGTGAATCGATGAGAAAGAAGGGTGGGATGAATTCGAGGAGTAAGTACAAGGGTGCGGCGAAGAAATGGGAGGAGAATCAGAGGAGGTGGAGGTGTAAATGGGATCGAGAGCGGCTAGAGCTGGATCAGAGGCTAAAAGAGCACATGAATCGAAATGGGTCGGGGGCAATTGATCATTCGGACGTGTTGAGTGCGCTTTCGCAGGCGCTGAGAAAGACGGAGGAGGCTTATTTGGATATTGCTGATAAGATGCTGGTGGAGAATCCTGAGCTGGCTTTGATGGGTTCTTGTGTGCTTGTAATGCTGATGAAAGGGGAGGATGTTTATGTGATGAGTGTTGGGGACAGCAGAGCTGTTTTGGGTAAAAAGGCCGAGCCCGATCTGTGGCGACAAGATTTGGAAAGGATCAAAGAGGAAACTTTTCATGATCTTGAATTTGATGGTGATAGATCCAATGTAACGCCTAGTTTAACTGCTTTTCAGCTCACTGTGGATCATAGCACCTCTATTGATGAGGTACCGTACTATACTTGTGCTTTATTGTTGATTGATTTGTGTGATTGATTTTGTTGGGGTTTTTTTTTGTTGGATTATGGTTGATGTTATGTTGCATTGTATTTCAGGAAGTTAAGAGAATAAAGAATGAACATCCAGATGATGCTTGTGCCGTGGTGAATGACCGCGTGAAAGGTTCGTTGAAGGTCACTCGAGCTTTCGGGGCTGGTTTTCTCAAGCAGGTAGACAAGATTCTCAACTTTTTTGAGATCTCAAACCATTTTTAAGAATAAGAACTGAGTGGAGAATGTGGAGTTGTTTTGGATCTTTTTGGTGCTTGTGGAAAGTAGATTCCTCAAATGGCTGTGAAAAAATTCTCCAAGAATGAGTTGCCCAAGAATAAAGTTAGATATTTGATATTTCGAAGAGAACAAAGTTTATAATCCACTGAAACAGAGGAAAGCAACTTGCCTTTCTATATTGGGCATATTTCTAGATTAAGCTGGTGGTCAACATCTAATGGCATCCCAGTATCAAGGTGTCCAGAGTCCAGAATCAGTATGTGATACACTTGAAATAGCATCAAAATCAATAAGTTTTCAGATTTCTTGTCTGTTGATGTAGCTTGCTGTAGTAATACAAGTAGCTCAGTTAGTATGATTTAGCGGATTCTCTCTACTTGCTGGTAGAAGAAACTGGAAATGACTTCTGGCCGTTCCACTGCAAATGTATTGATTCATGCAATTAGAGCTTTAGAAAAACATCACCTCACTTTCAGACTGATGGTTTTCTAGTTTATGTGGGTTGTTTAACAAAATTATCATCTAGTTATTAATTTCTGGTTTATTCATCTCCTATGCTTGAAGAATGTTTGCCCTTCTGTGATATTAGTCAATCAAGGTGCATCATTGTTGGTTAATACTTGTTTTATATTTGTGCTTGACATTTTTACTCATGTTTTTGCAGCCTAAATGGAACAATGCTCTTCTGGAAATGTTCCGAATTGACTATGTCGGAACTTCCCCATACATAAATTGTCTACCGCATCTGTACCACCACAGATTAGGGCCAAGAGACAGGTTTTTGATACTGTCATCGGATGGGCTCTATCAATACTTCACAAACGAAGAAGCTGTTTCTGAAGTCGAGCTTTTCATCGCATGGTCACCCGAAGGAGATCCAGCCCAACACCTTGTTGAGGAACTTCTTTTTCGCGCTGCAAAGAAAGCTGGTATGGCTTTGCTAATTGATGACAAACTTTTTTGTTCTCTTATTAAGGGGGTGTTTGCTGCAGCTAATGCCTTTTTCTTTTCCGTAATAGATGTCGTGCCAATTTATTTGGCACAGCTTCTGATTTTTGAGAAGCTTCAATTTGATGCTTTTTGGTTAATAATGAGTTTTTACCATTAATTGAACTTCAAGTCTGCAACAAACACGGACTGATAAGTCACAGAATTTATTGGAGAAAATTGAACTAATCCACATTTGTTTTGTTGAAACTACAGGGATGGACTTTCATGAATTGCTTGAAATACCACAAGGGGATCGACGCCGATACCACGATGATGTTTCGATCATTGTTATCTCACTGGAAGGACGGATATGGAGATCATGTGTATAGTTAGGGGGGAAAATCGCGGTTCAAAATCATATAGAGACCTCGACGGAGACTATCGGGCTCATATCCAATTTTGGGAATTCTGTTTCCTGGTCACCTTTGTGACATAACCAATTCAAGTACTGGGTGGTGAAAATGAGCCGGGCGGTGGGGAATGTAAAGGTGTGAAAGCTGCTTCATGTTGGTTATAAACTGTCATACAAAATTGTAATTTCTCCAATAAATGACCACAAAGGAATTTTGTTCACCACTTCCATTGTCTTCTGCATTTCTTTTGAGCACACCTTCTTGTTGGTTTGGGTGCATAATCCAATCCAGCTTCTTCATCTTTTGCTGCCCTTTTGACAATCTTGAAAGAATAAAAAAATAAATAAATAAAAATTCATTCCCACAATTTATCTTTGCATTCTTCTCGTGCCACGTGGCTGGACCGGAGCCGGTGGATGAGAGACTTATGCCGCCCCCTAGAGCAACAGAATCATGAATCTTCCAACTGCTAGCTAATTTGGGGGAATTGCGGTAGTAAATGCGATGCAGGTGGGGAGGTGTGGGTATTTGTTATCAGACTCATAAGTAATAAAAACCTGTCATTTTGTCATTAAATTTGGACCAACATTTTTCAGGTACACTGATTTGATAGATTTATAAGCCTATTCCAATCGTTTCCTTCTTTTGGTATTGCTAAACTGTGCACCTCATGTATTCGTGGAGTATTGTCATTACCACCACCGCGTAGTTATTTGTCGAAAATCTCACCGCTCTTATATTGGAACCGAAGCTAAGGTTCCAATGCACATGAGAGAGTATGTTTTGTTCTACGGGAGCGTTTATAGAGACTTGAACCCAAGCATTAATCGAGAAGCTCTAAGCACTAACCTATTAAACCAGTCAATTGGTCGTAATGTTTCCTTTGTTTATTGGAGGAAAATCGAAAATATCTTCTGGATTTGAGTCATGACAGTAACATGAAAACTTTGCTGTAAGAAACTTCAGCCAAATTTAATCCTCCTTGGAGTACAAACTTTTTGAAGCAGGTTTCGTACTAGTAAAAACAGTGAATCAGTTACAAACGTAACAAAATCGAACCTTATGTCCCAATTGAATCATTCAAAGGGGAAAAACAAAACAAAATAGGGGTTGAGGTTGAGTTAATAAAATGAATTGATAAATCTCATGAATGCTGAAATTGAGTTGAGTTTGAGTCCTTAAAACGCTTGAGACTTGAGAGGCTAACCCAAGAAACGAGCACAGAGCAAATGCAAAACCAGGCGGGAGAAAGTCCAAACACAAAAGCATCAAAAGTTCATAAAAGGGGCCCACAAAAGTTCGAAATGTTAAACTACTATCACATAATTCATATTCTGGGCCACAAAAATTCAAAAATGAGTCACAATAATTTGTAAGGCGTATGTACCGAAGATTTTCCCTTGTACTATACACCGAGGGGTAAGATTATATAGCATTGTTTACAACTCTAATACATAAGTTTATATATGCACTAGCCTGTAGTTGTTTCCTACTTATAACTGATTTTCTTTTGGATTATCATCTAGATTTTTCTCAAAACTTTAACAAAGATTTAATAAACAAAGTTAATAATAAATTCACGTTAAAAGTGGAGCGCTATCAATAAAATGTGGAGTGCGAAAATCAAT
Source organism: Rhododendron simsii (assembly GCA_014282245.1). NCBI lineage: Eukaryota > Viridiplantae > Streptophyta > Magnoliopsida > Ericales > Ericaceae > Rhododendron > Rhododendron simsii. Next base: position 8,384,475 of record CM024965.1, read on the forward strand.
TTTCTAAAGTGTGTACGTATTTAGAAGAAGGATTCATGGGTAATTCTAGGGCATGTTTGATAAGTGTGTTAGGGCTTAGGAAAGGATTGGTAATCCTTTAGGTTTTCCAACTCTTTGTTTGGTTGCACAATTTAGGATGGGATTAAGAGGAGGATGGGATTGCTAATCCCACACTATTCCCGGATTACTAATACCATGGGGTACTAGGTATTAGTAATCCTATCCCAAGCTCCCTCATGTAAAATGACCACTTTGCCCATGGTTTTTTAATTCAATACCAATAATACCCCCCTTACACACTTAACCTATCCACCCAAAACCCTAATACACTGCTATTTAATAGGCTAATATGAACTTGAGAACTGTGACTACGTAGAGGTGTGTATGACTTCGTACAATTATGCTCTACTATTAGGATGACTAGTTGATCCCTGTGGCATGTCATGTGCCTTATTTTGAAAATTGAAAACTTACAGGGTAAGGCAATGAGGGAATTCGTATAATCCCCTATCGGCATGTTATGATTGTCTCCTTTTGTAATCTGCATATATATATATATATACATACATACATACACGATGACTGTTTAGGTTTGTACGCTGTTGATCCTTTATTTTTTAGGTACATGACTTCATATTAGTATTATGCTTTGGGCCTCTTATGCTCATAATCTGTTGGTATATATATGGTGATACTTTTGCTCTTTTGCTCATACAATTATGCTAAACTACTGCTTTGGTATTGCTTTGTTGTTTCTGCTGTGGTATTGCTTCACCTATGGAAATCTGTTGTTGATTCTTATCTCTCCATGATCATTAATATGCATATAAATATAAGTTGCAGTTCTTGTTGTACTGCTTGCATCGTTGTCCAAAATTTGCAAATTCGTGAGCTGGTCTTCCATGCAATTATAGACCAGGTTTTCACCCAAGGGTATAATTGGAAAATGAAATTTGTATCCTATCCCTTGGTGTTCCAATCAAACAAAGGATTGATATTGGTAATCACAATCCCATGATTTAATCCTTACACAATCAAACACCCACTTGGGATTACACTTGGTATTACTAATCCCATCTCCTTACTAATCCCATCTTCTTACTAATCCCATTTAATCCAACACACTTATCAAACGGGGCCCTAAAGTAATAGAGTAAATTGATGGCAAATGGGAGGAAAAAATAGAGTTTCTTTTGCTTCTTCTGTTTCTTTTCCCTTTGTAAATTGCTGAAAAAACCCATTAACTATTCAAACAAGGCCAAAGAGATTAAATGCTTCAAAGATAAATACTCCCTCCCTCCGTCCCCATTTTATGATCCAATTTAACAATTTTTTTTTCCGTCCCATAAAAATTGTCACATTTCAAAACTAAATGAGTAATATATAAGAAATTACTAAAAAAGTAAGAAAATGTAATGATTGAATGGTAAAATGAGAAAACAAATTTTCAAAAGTGTAATGATCAGTGTGTTCCCTTAATTAGTTAGAATTCGCAAAAGGAACTAAAAAATAGGGATGAAGGGAGTAGTCTAGTATAAATTTAATTGTAAGCTAAGCCACATAATCCGCGGGCGGAAGTGTGTGCGTAAGCATGAAAACGTCTTTCAAAATCTCTCAAAAAACTAAAATTTGTGAGTGCGAGGATTGAGAGCGTGAGCACAGAGCGAGAATTTGAGAGTGGAAGCAAAGGCCATTTTGAAGAATTATGTGACTAGGTTGTAAGCTAGATCGCATTATCTTTCAGTAGAACTTTTTGCCCCCACTTTTAATCCTTGCTCTATGCTTTTTTTTTCTTAATTCACACTCGCTGTAGTGGTGGTTTGACTAAGTAAATCGCTTGGGTTTTTTTTATTTTTTCCTTTATTCAATTTTTTTCTGCATTTGTTAGTTTGGTGTTAAATTTTTGTGGATTCTTGGTTCATCTCGACGAGAAGAATCAGAAAAGTAAAAAAATTATTGTCCAAACTTGATTTTTTTAAAATAAAGTTAAAAATCAGCCAAAAAACCAGATTTAACCAATAATTCACAAAAAATTAATGTAAAACTAACCAATGCATTTTTTTTTTTGAATAATGACAAAAAAGAAGAAGCCAAGTGGCTTATTTAGCCAATTTTTTTCTTAAATTTTGTAGTTTGAAATATTTTTAAAGACAATTTTACGTAATTGTTTCTGCTTTCGCTCTTGTTTTTTGTTTTTGTCACTCCATAAATGTGTAGCCTATTCTTAAGCAAATGGGGATGGAGAAGGGGTACCGCTAAGCGGCAAACTGATGGAACAAGCTCACAGGACATCAATCACTACACCAAACACTCGCAGTATTGGCGAGAATCGAACCCTCACGTGTCCTATATTGTAAGAACTCCCTTTTTCTAGGTACATGCTCAACAATGACACAACTCAAGGATGAAAGGTTTTTCCAAGTCTATATCCTCCATGGGGTGGCTATAATTAAGGAACCCACCCGTCACGCCTCTGAATGTCCGGATTTAATTGTAGTTGGCCCGGTTGGGTCTATCACCATGTCGCATGATCCGTCACCAGCACCCCACCGAAAAACTTGAACGGACGGAAACGCTTTAACGCGGCTGCCTCACTTGAACTACCACCCGGGTGGTTTTGAAGTCCATATATATCTGTATGTAACAAGAAAGTACAAACGTGGATCGTTGTTAATGCTTTGGTCCTACTCCTACAAGTATATGTATTTGCTCCCACGCACGCAGCCATATTTGACTTAGTGAAGCCACAACACCCTCTCAAGGGACCCTCCATTTGATTTAAGGCTTTTTTTTTTACAACGAAGAATCATGGCTTAATTGTCAAAGTATATATATAATCCGTTAGTCACGCTCATTGACTCTAATTTTAACGAAGTGCCAGACACAGACCTACTACCAACTGCGCATTCAGACCTTAGCATTTGTACTTTCGAAACAGTTTCGAAATCACCTAATAAATCTAGCTACCACCATTTTTCATTGGACGAAGCTCGGGTTCAGTTTGATCACTACTCAGTTCGCGCGGTCTAAATCATAGGAGTACTGTTTACATTAGGGATGGAATGGAGTGGAGTGGAGTGGGGTAATACAAATCGTCAAGTTGTCAATTCTACGAATCCTCTGTTTTTCTATTGATAATAATATGTGTTCTATAAATTTCCGTCAAGTTTAAAGTTGCTCTTTTGGCAAATGATTTTGGCACTCATTTTTGATAATGCCACTACAAAACTTGTCTATTAGTGTAAAAATTATATCTAGCAAGGTACACTAAAAGACAAATTTTGAAGTGATACAAAATCATTTTCCTTGTTCTTATTACTATCTCCGTCCCAAAATATTTGTATATAGTTGTCCCTGACATTTTGAGAGTCTGAAGCGAATTTCAAGATTAGGATCCCTTGCGTCCTTTCATGAGTAGAAAAATAGACAAATCTAGACAAATTAAGATAACATATACTCCAATACTCAAGGAGATAAAATCTTAAAAAATGGTAGATTATTACAAGAATTTAAATATATCACCTAAATATCAATCTTTTAGCATTTTTATTTCTCTAGCATAACCGATCTTTCTTGCGTTATCCTTTTCAATAGATAATTGAACCATTCTTGTGACGTGGTCAATTGAAAATAAGTTTGGCTCAACTTCAAAATTGAAAAGCTCCTTAACCCTCTTGTTAATTTTGCTCCATAGACTTTAGTTTAGGGTTAATCTGGTAAACAATCCCTTTTTATGAATTTACATGTAGTTAGCTTGAAAAATGATAATGTCAAAACTATTATTTTTGTTTGTGCCAAAATTATAGTGCATAAAAGCCTTGTACCTTGCACATGATACAACGCTTTTATGAATTACAATTTTTGTACAAACAAAAAACTGTTTTGGCATTAGCAACACCCTCTTATTTAACCAATGGATTCCTGTCCTAGTTGGTAACTCAAGTCCTTCCCATGTGGGAGACTAGGGTTCGAGCTCCGTCGTGGGAGTTTGGGATTCAAGGCTATAGATTGCCTCTGAGATGCTCTGTTGATTAATTTACTAACATCCCATCAGTGTATACAATATTGGGAAAAAAAAAACACACTCTTATTTATGCCGAAACTATAAAATATAGGCCCCTAACTTTAAAGTAAATTTTAGAGGCCCAAATGGCACGCTTTGCCCTGGAATGACCCTCACCGGAAAACCCGCAAAAAGCCATACAGAAGTTGACTTCAGACATTATAAAAAATAAGCTATGGATTCAAAACCGAACTTGAAGATCCAGATGCACCCACACAAACTTTCTTGGAATTTCCGTCACCAAACAAATACTACTTGTTCAACACATGGATAGTGGGAGTATATTTTAGTGTCTTTTTTTTGTAGTTTTTTTGTGGCATATGCAGAGATAGATATGGAGCAGGTCAATTAATTGTAGTTGATTCTTCTAGCCAGAGGGGTTCTCCTTTTGCTTGCGCCATTCCTAGTCTCTCACTTTCAACAAACTACTCCCACTACAGATCTTCTTAATTTCTTACTTTCAAGCTTCTTGTGTTTGTTGGGTGTTGATTTTTTATCGATCATCACATGAGAAAATGTCAACCTTGGGAAACAACAGTGGCAACATGGCTGCACCATCTTTCCATGAATTCAAGAAACAGGCTTCCTTCTTCTTGAAGGAGAAGATCAAGACCGCCCGGTTGGCTCTTACCGACGTTACCCCTGCTCAGTTGTAAGTACCTTTTTTTAATATACTCCATGGACTGGATCCTCTGGGGTCCTGGGCCACTCATCTCATCTCGGCAATCAAGGTTGAGATTCGTATAGAAAATATCAAGTAGATCCTCTTGCCAGTAAGTCTCCTACCGGACTTTCTGGTAAGAGACTTGTTTTACATAAACAAATCCAAATCATTGATTACCGAGAGGGGAGGAGCAGCTGAAGTTTCAAGCCCTTCTTGATCAAGGCTTTTTTCTGTGATGGTTGACCGAGGGTTGGAAAGTGATATACTTGTTAAAAATTTTAAGCCCCGTTTGATCTGATTTTTTCCGGTCTGAGGATTGGAAATGGATCGGCATACACTTCTAAAAATATATATTGGGCTACCACTGAAGTTTTACGGCTTTTCTTTTCTTTGATCCGGGTTTCTTGTATGAAGATTGACTGAGGAAGCCACAAATGGGAATCCGCGGGCACCGGACACGCGTACCCTGAAGATCATATCGCGGGCTGCTTTCGAAGTCGACGATTACTGGAGAATTGTGGAGATTTTGCACAAGGGGTAATTTGAGTTTTTTGTTTCCTCATGCTGTTGTTGTTAATCTATTTTTTGCTTTGGGTTCGACACATGTGATTCTTCGATCAGTTCAGGTATTTAGCCTTTTTATTTTGTCTGATATCGCGAATCAGGTTGGCTGTATTCGATAGAAAAAACTGGAGATCGTCGTACAACGGTTTGATTCTTCTAGAGCACTTGTTGACCCATGGGCCAGAGAGTGTTGCTGAGGAATTCCAAAGTGACAGAGATGTTATTACAGAGATGGGAAGTTTTCAACATATTGATGAGAAAGGGTCATAACTCTTGTCGTTTCTTCCTCCGTTCTAACTGATGAGTTCCTGCGGATTATAGCTAGTATATGCTTTAACGAAGTTTCGATTTTCCAATTGCAGATTCAACTGGGGGCTTACTGTCAGAAAGAAGTCTGAGAGAATATTGAAGCTGCTAGAAAAGGGTCCTCTTCTAAAGGAAGAGAGGGATCGGGCTCGGAAAGTGACCCGAGGGATTGAAGGATTTGGAAGCTTTTGCCAGCGGACTGCTTCAGCTGAAGGAGTTCTTCGCCCATCGTCTTTTGGAGCATATGGAAGATGCAACTCTCAGTTTAATGGCCATGGAAATGAGGAAAATCAGTTTCCATCCTCCAGTAATGAAGATTTAACCCAAACAGTGCCTAAAAAATCAGATGAGACTCATGAGGAAAATATCAATTTGGTCTCTGGCAAGAAAGTAGAGAATTCAAGGTCTGGGAATGATTTTGCTGACGCTGAAAACCTGAGTTCCAAAGAGAACGTGGCTCCCGAAAAGGAAGATATCGCAGAGGATTTCCATGAATGGAGTTGCACAGGGGAATCCAAATCTCTTTTGGGTGATGAGAAATATGATACTGCAAGTGTTTCTAGACAAGAAGAAGATCACCCTTTCTGTGAAACTGAGCATCAATCTACTCACTCTCTGCTTTCCACCACAGTTCAACACATGCAAGCTTGTTGAAACCCTTTTTGTGTTTTCGTCAAGAGAAGCTTCTTTGTTTTGTATCCATATAGTTTCATCAATAAATTTCTCTACTAATCCAAGAACCAAACACAGCCTTCGGAGAAGTAGACACCTTGCCTACAAATTTCTTTTACCAGATCTCCTAGCATAACAGTTGAGGTTCTCTCTTTCAGTATGTGTTTTGAGTTTGTCATTAGACTCTCTGGACCGATGCTAAAGTTCTGTTTGTCTTGCTTAATGCAAAAATTAGATCCTGCACTTGTTCAGGTTTCTTTCAGAACATGCAGAGAAAATTCAGTACAGAAAGTGAAACACCAGCTCGTTATCCATAACGAACACAATGTGTGAACAACTGGATGAATTTCATTCGGCATCTATTTCTTCAAATAAGCTGCACAAAATCGGATTAATTACCCCTTTCTTTGGAATCTTTACATACATACAAGCAAGGATATGAACAAAGCAATTCCTGCGTTGTTATTTCCCAACCTAATTCATACAGTCAGGAACACCTCTCCTTATCGACTGACGAAAAAGAAGAAGAATAAGTAGATACACCTCCAAATACAACTCTACAAATATACCTACAAGATACAATGCATTTATGTTTTGAATGCGACTTTATGATTTGCAAAGCCAATCTTGAATAGCGTGTCTCAGAGCATGGTTAGGGGTGAGATGCAAGTGATCCAATTTCAAATTGGTCATCGGAGAAGTTTCCCGGCCATTTTCCAACCATCCAACCAAGGCATCCCTTTCGTAGGTGAACCCATCAGCTGCCACCTGAGGGTCATGCATTATCTCCTGGAAACGCAATTCCATGAAAAACGTGAGACATGTACAGCAACATATTTCAACTGCCTAAGCAAATAAAACGCAGAAATGCATGGCCTATATTCCCAATTCAGTAAGTTCAAGCTCCAGCCAAAGCTCAAGATCCACTGAAGCTTAGCTATTCTTACTAAAGTTTGGTTAGTCGTTAACGTAAGTCTTAAGGCTAGGTTTGGATCACGAATCTGTGGAGACGGAACAGCTAGCAAATCAAAATGAGTGAGAAACCAAAGAATAGTATCAGTGTCTCATTTTCTCCGTTCCTTATTCCTTCACCTTTTCCTTTCACTTCCTAATTCATGCACGAAGTTGTTCCAAACCCAACCTTAGGGAACCTAATTTTAATCATCTTGATGATCAATAAGCCTAATAAAGACTGTTCACGAGCCCAAAAGCTACAACTCAAAAGGGAAATCTATATGCTGTTCATTAATAAACATTTTACGTATCAAAACAGTTATCGCTAAATAGCATATATGACAAGTCAATGAACCTCAGCAAGTTGCGTGCAGTTCAATAAAGTGCAAAAATACAACATCTGGAGCAGCAGCAGGAGTTCGTCTTGCTCAAGATACAACCAGTAAAAACTTGTCTTGTGTGCCCAAAATTCCCTAACGCCTTGTTTTCACAAATCCTGTCCTGGCAAGTACTTAGTGCATCAGCAGTAACCGTGGTCACCCTAGATTTTACCCATCTCCTAGAAGAAGGCATCACACCAAGGGCTAAAATTGCTCACACAACCACAAGAAAGCCTCAAAGCTCTGAGATATCTCTATATATTAGACTATTAATTTCGAAGCATTACACAGTTTCAAATAGGAGGACACCTCCTAAACCATCTAGAACTAGGATTTCGAGAATCAGGAGCAACTGAACTTTAGGCTTACAAAACCTCAATAATAATACTAAAAGGACTCGTGAGCAAACGACTAAATGCATAAATTGACTAACACGATGACCCAACGGCAACCCAGCAACTCATATCCAGAAATTCTTCAAATTACCAAACTAAACCTGAGCAATGTAACTATAAGAACCGGCCACCAACATACTTTGTCCTAACATAAACATAAATAAGACTCCTCTAATACAAGAAGCATCATAATACGTCCTTCCAATTGATCCCAAATACGTTCAGCTTGAAACTAACCAATTTCAAAACTTCATCGCCTCTTTGATTTTAGTTATTCTTGATCTTCTTATGATATGCATCACTATTGCCATATATATCAAGAACATTGCTCACCTGAAGTATAGGGCATAAGAAGAACGATGGCACCGGTCGTTCTTCTGAGGTATGCAGCCGCTCTAGTTCCCCAACCAAACTTGGCGTTAGCTCAGGCCTATCCCTACTGTTCAACTCACAGCACTGCAACCCAAGGTACACCAATTTTTTTGACACAAAGTTTGGCCAATCCCCAGCAGAAGAATCCAAGACAGTTGTCAATTTCCCAAATGAGACTGCCTTTCGCACCTCACCCGCCAATCCCACCGGATCCCTCCCAGTGAGCAACTGAAGAACAATCAGCCCAAAAGAGTAAATGTCAGACTTAGTTGACAAGGACCCAGTTCTATGAGACTCTGGATCTGTATACGAAAGGGCACCCTTTAACTCTGTATCTCGCCGGAAACTTGGGCAACGGAGGGTTTCCTCTGGCATTAGTCTAGAAATTGCAAAATCGCATAACTTGCAGCTGAGATCTGAACCAAGAAGGACGTTTTCAGGCTTTAGGTTTCCATGCACAATATCTTCAGGTTCGCACGAATGCAAGAACAAAAGGGCACTTGAAATTTCAGCAATGATTTTTGCCCGGATCTTCCAGTTCAGAGAACAAATATTGTTTCTTTTGAAAAGGCAATCTTGGAGGCTTCCATTGGGAAAATATTCATATACAAGGGACCAGGCTTCTGGGCAGACGCCAATCAAAGTCACTAAGTGAGGATGTTGCAGTTTGCCTAGAACTTGAACCTGCACAAGCAAAAATAAATCTTATTGTTGGGCAACAAACCACACACACACACACACACACACACACACAAACAGACAATGAAGATCAAGTACAAACAGAGAATAAGTGACAAAAATGTAGGTGGTTCAGCAAGAATGCCAAAGTCCACAGCTCAAACCGTATTTCAATATAGTTTGAATGAGGAAAAAGAGACACAATGACGGCTCAAAGGGTAGCCAGGTTTTACAAGCAACAAATTCCCGTAATATCCTTAACTGGATCAGCGAAAGCGTGGACCATGAGTCCTGTACTAATCAAGAATCACAAAACCCACACTTGTATTTGCCCTGAGTATTAACTCATAAAAGCACGGGACTTAAAACTTTCCCTACATCTGCAGCTAGTCTAATAGTTCTTTTACATTCCACATATACACAAAGCATGGGATTGCACGTCGGTACTTCGAAAAAAAATATGAGGCACTACACCTCACCATTTATTTAATGTGTTCCACAAGAAAATTTCCTAGAGACAAGTTTTAAAACAATCACTCAATTCACATCCTAATTCAGTTTCTTAATGACTGGAAAATAGTACATTAAGCATATGAGAAATTCAGCTGAGTTATGGATTCCAGGTTTAGGAGAACAAAGTGAATCAATTTTTTGGGGTTTAATGAGTGTTGGCTAGAATAACTAGGAAGATGGCTTCACCATACTTAACGCAACCCCACCCCAACCCCCCCCCCCCCCCCCCCCCCCCCCCCCCCCCCCCCAACCACACACACACACACACAATGTACACACGCGTCTCCAGTGGTGGAGCTATGTTGGGGCCCGGGGGCCCCGGCCCTGACACCCTGAGCTCCCGAGTCTTATATTTTTTATTTTGTATGTACCTAATTTTGAATATTTATTGATAATTATTCATATACATCTACTTATGATCTTAATAGTTTTGGTTTGCTTTGATAAAAACTTGGTCATTTTACATCATAATTTCTCAATTTCTTCCTTAAAAAAAATAATAAAATAAGCATGTGATAGTCAAAGTAGTCTAAAGAAAAAAATAAATGATTGGTATACTTAAACTGCAATAGGTTAGAATCATTTCAATGTACAAATGTAATGTATTGGTACAAAAACTTCACAATATATATACGTTTCGATAAAATTTTGTCTACAAAGCCAGCCCCCCAGGGTCAAAATCCTGGCTTTGCTACTGCGTGTCTCTACTCCTCCCCCGCCCATACCCCAATGGTTGGGGACTAGATGGGTTATGTTGTTGTTGTACGCACACATATATAAATATAAATATATATAAATATATATATATATATATATATATATATATATATATAGAGAGAGAGAGAGAGAGAGAGAGAGAGAGACCTCTTGCTCAAAGTCTGATTGTCGTTGCAGGTTATGTGGATGCAGCTTCTTTATAGCAACAGTTCGATCCAACATTTCCCCCTTATACACACAACCGTGTCCACTTTGGCCAATCTTGAAGCTCTCAGAGAAATTGCAAGTTGCTGTTTGCAGATCTGTAAGCGAAAATTCTACTACCTCAGGTGAACCTTCAGTAAACCCGATCAACCCATTGTAAGTTGCACCTCCAGCTTGACCACGACTTTTCCAACAATCAAGCCAACGGGTAGCTTCCATTTTCTGCCGTCGGATCTTCTGCTTTTCGTGTCGTAGCGCTGAGATGGATGATTGGAGAGTTTTCAACTCTCCGGAAGCCTCTTCTCGCCGCCGGTTTGCTTCCTGTGCACGACTATCCAACAGAGCTATATTTCTCATGGTCCTTTGTAGCTCTCTAGATACTTCTTCTCTTTCATCATTGAGCTTTTCTTGCTCCTGAATTGTCATCTCCAGCGCATCTTCAGCTTCTTTTCTAAGTTTGATTTCATGCGCACGAGCAGATTCTAAAGCTTTGACCTGGACAAATCAGAGCAAAAATTGTCATTAGCAGAATAATCCTTGCAAAAGAAATTCACTCACCTCATATGCCACAAGAAAAAAATGTAAGTTAATTCTACATGGGAACTTCCACAATTAAAGAACAGTCAATTTAAGCACTGCCCTCTGGAAGATGGTCAAGGTACAAATAATGCCTAAAACTTTAAAACTTCAATATACTTTTCATAAATTTCATGCACTTCTGCATATATCGACATACAGTGTCAGTAGACATAATTTCAAGACTGACTTGTCGGCTAGTGATTTCTCAGATTAACCAAACGAGAATTTCACATCCCATCTGAACTGATTAGTAGTGGTTCACGAACATGAAGAAGAAATTAAAGTTCCAGGGAGTAACTGCAAAAAAGTAAATCTTTTTACCTTGCTGATAGCTTCCACAGCTTCAGCTTCTAAATTCTTACATTTCAAAAACTCTTGAAGTGCTTCATCCCTTGATGCCTCAGCTTCTCTTTGTATTTCTGTAAGTTGAGCATGTAAGCTTTCTTCATCAACCTTAGTTGCTGAATCTGAAGACACCATTTGTTCAGCGGAAGAAGTATATCCAGAACTAGAGCTAGTGCTTGATGAGCTTGAGAAGCGATGGAAATAGGGTGGAGACAATCTATTAATAGAACTCAGTAAAGTGGGTGTCGATAACACTTCTGTTGGAACTGCTTCCGCTTGATCCTCATTTCTAACTTCAGCACAAATTATACTTCCACCAGAGCTGGGTTGAAGACATTCAGGATTGAATGCGACCTCACCATTACCAAAGCTTGAGCCTTCACATGCTTCTCTTGTCCACAAATGTTTCCCTTTGTTGACACACTGTATCTCACAGAAGCTGGGAGCATTTTTTGCAGCATAATTAGCTTTGCTAGAGCCTGCTTTGACCTTCATGCAACTGTTTCATATCATTCGGTTGTGTGCTAATTAGAGAAGTAAAATTCTTGGAAACATTAAACCCAAACTACCATATACACAAGCGTGGGCTGAAAAAAAATTATTCTACACAATAGGATATCGCATTTTCTGGCCAAGTAAACCACTTACTTTTCTGGCACAGCTCCTATTACAAGCTTCCTGATACCATGTTTATTCACCAAATCTACGATTCCCTTTTCAACTTGAGATGCTTCAGTTACAAGGATGCTTGCTTTAACCTGAATGGGGATTGTTTTCCATGAACCGACTATAGTTATAAGAAACGAACAATCTGAAGTAGAGTAATACTAACAAGTTTCAACTAAAAAGAAGGTTCTAGAAGACCAGATAAGATTGAGACAAAGTTCAATTGTACAATATCAGTAGAAGAAGAAGCAAACGTACATCTCTTTAACTTCAAGCTTACTGTTAGCAAGTGGAGTAACTTGTTTTTCTTACATAAATCCTTTATGAGCAGAGCTAAATGGTGAGTTTATCATTATTCATCCATCATAAGTAGAAATAAAGTGAAGAAAACTCATCTGCTTCCATCATTTCACATACCAAAGGCAGAAAAAGCTAGATGAAATGGGTTTATGTTTTGAAGCAAAATCAAATAATGTGCATCCGATGAATGTTACAAACACGTAAACATGAAAAGACAAGATAGGAGTCAAATGAGCCTGATACTTCTACGTTCTAACACTAGACATAGGCGGAGGTACAATGTAATTGTTTTCTTTGCCTTTCAAAAGATGAATTTTGTTAATTTTAGGGAGTATTGCATGTTCTCACTTTTAGGAATTGGGGATTGTGTTTCTGGAATTCTTGAATATTGCTATTGAGGCTTTTCACTAATTTGTGATTCAATTTTTTTCGTTTGAACTTCAGCCGCTACCAAATCTAAATCCTAGCTCAACCACTGACACTAGATGATATGGTGAAACCCCAAGTATTTAGAGGAAGCAGCACTCTGTCATTGTAAACAAGCACAAAACCTCTTGTTACCAATATAGCTGTACTGGTGTCCTAACAGTAAAATAGTAGTTACAGGTTGCACTGCCATTTCTAGGATCTAATTCGTGGTGTTTGCATGTGAAAGTTTGAATCGACTACATATAACCTTAAATAAGATCATTGTAACGAACATTAGTGATTTCCTTCGCCATAAGTTTTATGAAGGAAATATTGCCGTGACATCTTACTGTAATAAAAATTTTCCTTGGTCACATGTTGTCGCTATGTTCAAGGAAAGTATATCTAGGAGAATATCCAAAATCTTGCTTCTATAGTGGCACCATGAGAGAGAGAGAGAGAGAGAGAGAGAGAGAGCCAAAAGTAAACACAAGCCAACTACTTGGAATCGCCAGAGGTCACAGAGACCAATAGACATTTTGTTAAAGAGGTTTTAGGATATGTAAAAGGAACTAACGTGCCAACTACTAAAGGAATCAGGAGTAGAGAAGAGAGTGAATTTTCCGACAATGTTTACGTATACTTTCACAGATTGTCTTCACGCGATCTCATTTTCACTATCAACCGGTTTGGAAGGAAACTCCAGCTAGATATCAAAACTCAAAAGCTAAGGCCAAAATAAGATCTGAAGATACCCAAGAGGCAAGAGCAATCACTTTCACCCCTTGATTCCACCAACATTCCAATCAATAACAGTTTGTCTTTAAGACAAGATGGAATTGCTTCTTGCATATGCTCAATCCCATTCAACTGAACCAACTCCACAAACCTCAGTCCGAATTCCATGGAGTTAGCTATAGGATCTGTTTTCCCAAATGAAGTAAAGGCAATAAACTTACATGCAAGTATTTTTCATGCAGGCAGGGTCAATGGGGGTGATCAAGACAGTTTTGAAAAACAAACATTTCGAATGCTTGCAAGAAATACAAAAGTATAGAGTGCTTAATGAAAGGGTTCACTTAAAATGATTCTCGCATGCTATTTCTTACAAATAGGACAACTCGTGGAAAGTTAAATAGAAGAGAACCTTTGATCGACTGCATATGCTCAAGTAATTGGATAGAAGTTTTTGCATCTGCGCTTTCTCCTCCCTCCTGAATGCAGTTACCACTTCTGTGTTTGCTTGACTTGCCGGTAGCTTTCCCACTGCAAACCACGTTAATTGCATATATTAATGTGAACCATGTTTCTACATACTCCATGGCCTCCTTAAGCCACAGAGGAAGAGAGAATGATATTTGAAACAAAAAAAAATCCAATAAGTTTTCATTTGTAGATGGATGTAAAATCCTGCCTCAACAAAAATGCCAAAATAGGTGGAGTCCTAATTTATTTTTATGTTGTGACAAACATTGACAATTTCCTACGCGAAATCTCTGGTGTCTTGTTGGGTTTGTGGAGCCTCCCTCAAGTATATAATGCTAGCTACACTAGCCATGTACATAGGCAATCTTGCCAAATCATCTACATCTCTGCATCGGGATTTTTTTATTTTTTCGCTTGTTCAAGTGTGTGTGGTTCCTAGCTTAACATGTTCACTTTTCCATGTTACATTCCAGTAACCAAACAACTCGCAGAAAAGATTCCACCTTTTTCGAAATCCCAGTAGCAAGAAGTCCAAAAGTAGCACAGATCAATGGGAAAATAAAGGAATTCAAAGACAAAAATACCATATGCAAACTTGTACACAACGCATGCCCACCACACTCGAGAGCACTTTTGTTCACCTCGCCTTTGGTGAGGATAACTTTATCTGCATTCGCTGAACCGAGATTCCCTGTCCGATCCCAATCCAGACAGGGGCCTGTCCCACCCTCTCAGCTGTTGATCTGCGAGATCAACGGCCGAGAGGGCGTCGGACAGGCCTCTGTCCGGATTGGTGTCGGACAGGGGATCTCGGTTGTGTCAGTGTGCTTATTTTGTACTAAGGTTTGATTCATTAGGAGACCACGCAAAAATTCAATTTTTCGATCAAAAAACCCAATGTTCCTCTATCCAGTACTAAACCCGAGAATTAAACTTTTCAATCGAATACCGACCGCTACTCGATCAAACGCAAAGCGAGGGTGTTCAAAATTCTCTCCACCACACACAAGTATGTAAAGATAATTGAGAGAGAGGAAAAAAAATCTTCGTACCCTTTCTCACAAGATATGGGCCCATGTATGTTTAGGTCAGGTACCCCATGTGTGAGAGAGAGGCGTTTTATATAACCATTGCATTAAAAAAAATCTCGAGAGGGAGAGAGAGAGAGTTACAGAGAGTAGGAATCATGGGAGAAGGTTGATGTACATGAAGAATGCAAATCTCCCAGTTTCCAAACCGCCTTAAAGTCCAACTGAGCAAAGCAACGGCTTTTCCGACCGACTTTCCGACCGCCACGTGTACCACTCCACCATCACTTCCACTTTCCTCATCGATTTCCGGCACTTGAAACGTCGCCGTCAGACTTGTCCGAACGAACCCTTGTCGGAAACCCTCCGGCGGTGAAAACCCAGAGAAGCGGTCCGGCGGGAAGGCAGGACTCAGTAGCTCCATCTTTTCGCCGGAGAGAATTATTTTGTTCTGTTTTGGCTGCTATGTAGAGTAGAGGTAATAGAGGGCTTGCGATGATGCAATAATGATGAATGAATGAACAAGAGTGAGATTCGTGGACGGATTTTATTAGTAGTTTTTTCTGCCTAAAGTTGGGCTTGGCTTGACTTTCATATCAATGGATATTATCTTTATGTGCATCATATGGAGAGAGAGAGAGAGAGAGAGAGAGAGAGAGACAACTCGGCACGGCGGCAGCTGTAATCTAGGCCGTTTATCACATTTCTGATGACGACTTGCTAAATTCTCTTTCTTACTGTATTTGCTTACTCCTATATGGAGTAATAAAAAAGATTTTCCTTTGGGTTTTTGTTCTTTAGTTTTAAAAAAAAAAACCACTAAAAAAAGAAGAAGAAGTGAGTGCATTTATCAAAAAATGAGCGTGAAAATATTTTTTTTTTGTTAAAGAGTACACATAGTTTTTTTCGTTGATTAAAGCTGTCAGTTTCGTCTATCGGAATTTGGATGCCTAATTATATATGACATACTCCTAACTTCATTTTCGTATAAATTTGTCAATCATTTGAGTTAATTCACTAGTATATTCCATCGCTAGATCTAAGCCATCTCTATTAACAACATTTCAGTTTTACCGCTTTATTTCCAAGTTCATTCAATTAAATTACGAGGTTTATATAATCAAACATATTGCGATTCCAATATTGTTTTGCGAAATTTATTATTTTTATACTTAGTTACCACTGGTCTCACGAACCTCTATTTCTTAAATGAGAGATAATTACTCAATATATCTTACCAGTCTCGATGTGTTCTATGATATGTTATTTGCATAGAGTGTTGTGTCTCCCAAGGGCCCATTTCATTCATGTCATCATTTCTAATAAATATGAGTAGTATTTTACGTTTACGCAGTCGGAATTTAACTAGCAATTAATCACGTTTAACTTTTTTAAACCCGCAAATAATGGTTTATATGATATTGCAAAACAATAAGAGCATCGACGAGTTTTACACTGATGGGTACCGATGGCCCCACTGGGCCTACTACGGGTCTCGCACAGATGATTTGAGCCGTTCAATGATTTTAAAAAAAAAAAAGAGTGGGTTGGTAGCAAATCAGCTCAATCTGATATGTATAAGTGCTCGATCCAATCATCCTTATTTTCATTCAAATTCCAAAGCAAACAAGTTATTTTAGTGAAGGAAAATTTAGTGTAATCATATATGTTCAATCATTCGACAAATCATTTCTTGGCACAAATGACTTGTTCAAAACTAATTATGAATAATTACTAAAAAGGAATTTTTTGTAGAACTATTTATAAACAATTTTGATCATCAAAATACTGCGTGAAGGCCTCACCAAGTACTAGTGCCGGACCTAGGAATTTTATATACTGGGGCATCTATTATTCACAATCTTAAAGAATAAACAAGGGATGGAGGGTCCTGGGAATCAAACTCAAGCCTTTGGAACTTTTCACAATTTGTGATGACCACTGCACCATGCTAATGGTTGTGTTGGTACAGGAGACTTTTTTGTATTTATTTCTAACTTTTTTTTACTACAGTAACTTTAAAAATAAAAAAAAAGACATAGAGGCACTTGACCTCACGTGTAACAACATAGGTCCGACCTTACCAAGCACTAAACCGTATATTTATGTACCTTTGAATTTCTAAATATTTTGGGCGGTTTGTCTAATGAATTATTAACTATTTAAATTAAAAAGTCTCCTTTTTTCTATCTACTAATTAAAAGATCCAATGAGCTTAAAGCTTGACTCTAAAAAAAGAAACGAGGTAAAAGCTCCAGCAGAGCAGGATTATTTTAAGCGTGAATGGCGCCGATTCACATTCATATGGAGGTTGACAGATTAACTAAACCCACCAAACCAAATTAATCAATCAAAGTTACTACTAAGTACTATTTAACTAAGCAAAACCTTAATCAAAGGTAAATGCCTTTATGACGTTTTCAGAATTCCATTCTCAAGAGTCAACAACAAAAACTTTCTAAAAGTGAAGGATTTTTTTAATTAAAAACATCCAGCCATGGAATATTCAGAGAACAAATTAGCTTAAAAACACCAAACTTTTGCCCTTCAAAGTGATTTTTTTTCTTTTTACTTGACCTTTTCAAACAACAAATTAATTTCAAAATGTTGGTTGAAATTAAGTTTTGAAGCCTACTTGATTGGGGCTTAACAAATTACGCATGTTAGAGTTTGTTGAGCAAAACCAAAAGCAGTGCAAGTACTCCCAAATAAACAAATTCAGAAACACTTGCTCAGTTTTTTTTTTTTTTTTCCTCGATTGTTTGTTTCAATAGGCTACTTATAAGTTATATCCGATCGGCTTAATTTTTTATGGGATAATTACAAGTTTCGAGTTCTATAAAATGAACGATTTAAATCACGTTTTGAGGCTCGGGTTAGTGCCCGAAAGTCCCTCGGAAAGGGCTTTGTTTGATTGCTGTTAATAAACGATTGAACAGTCGGTGCAACAGTTGTATGATTGCATTGAGGTGATGAGTTTCTATATTCGTTAAGGAGTAGGAGGGGAAAGATAGCTTAATATAGATTCTTCTAATGCCTGACCAAAAAAAACCAGACAATGGTATGATATACTCTGGCTGTAGGCTGTCGCCCAGCTAAAAATAGAAACCGAGGCTTAAGAGATGCTCCAAGCTAGGCTAAGACTAGGGCCACTCATCATGCACATACTACAATTTTGGTGGGGCTCACTTCGGCTGATAATCGAAAATCGTTTATTTTATTTTTTCTAAAAATATTTTTCTAAAGGGTTCTGTAAAAAATTAGTTCAATCGAATTGAGATAAAGACTTTTCGTGATACATACGGCTGGAATCCCTTAACCATTCTTCAAAGAGATTATTTTGGTTATGATATCATTCTCAAATCTCAGCTAGTGATATAGTTGCTCAAATTACAGAGACGGATCTACTTGCGGGCGTATGGCGGCCACGGCCCCCGCCCCCGCATTATTTCGGGTTTTTCTCTCCAAATTTTAATATTAACGTTAGTTGTTGTTTTTTGTTTGTTAAGAATTATATTACTGTATTGGGTATTATTTAGACATTTAAAATTTTTAAGAATGTGTTCGTTTTGGGTCTCAAAACCCAATTCTTCTCTAAGTTCGTGATCTTTCATAACTTTTTTCTTCAATTATTACTCTCTCTCTCTCTCTCTCTCTCTCTCTCTCTCTCTCTCTCTCTCTCTCTCTCTCTCTCTCTCTCTCTCTCCCTCCCCTGATCACCCAAAAAACCTTTCCCAAAAGCTATCAAACAAACTACTTAGATTTTCGAATCTTGAAATTTCAAAATATCGTTGTCATAGTCCGGCCCTCCGTGTTTACAAAATCTTGTTCCGTTCTTGGCTCAAAACGTGACATTGACAAGGCACAGAAGTAGTATTCTTGAGACTACCTGGATCGTGACCCGAGCAACTAATTCATTCTTTTTTTTGAAAAATTTGGAAGTATCAGGCAAAAGTTTTAAATGCAACGCGGAAACATCATTCGAAAGAGACAAGCACAAATTCCATTGAAGGCGACAGCAATACTATGAAGAAAAAGCCTGATTGAAAACTAGTTCGTCGTATTCGGCTTTACCAAACAAGTTAGAATCAACGTTTTTACTGATTTCAGAGTCAGAAGAATAGACTAATCGTGTATCACAGAAGTAGTATCCAATTCTCGTTTTGCTAAGAGTACCGCCTATATATTCAACTCTCTGAAGATAGTCCAAAGTTCCTGGAAATGGCATTGAACCTACGGCGAACTTTCACAACGTATTCCTAGTTCCGAATAATTTTGAACAATAACATTGAATATCTCTAGTTCCGAAGAATTTCAATATACAGAAGTTAGCCCCACATAAAATGCGTGAAAATCGACACTTCACCGTGTTAAGTCAGACCATCACGTTTATTGTTTTGTAGCAGTAACTCAGACACCCTGACTTGTCCATCTGATGGGGAAAAATATGTTCTAATCGAATACGAAGAAATAGCAATAGGTTGAAAGCCGATAAAATCAAGAGATAAGGCTTTGTTTGGTTGAGAATTTAATTTAGTTTAATTTTGATAGTGAGTGGAGAGAGCAATAAGATAATGATTGGAAATAAGGGTAACAATTAGAGAGAGAGAGAGATGAGAAAGTAATAATTGGAGAAATAGGATAATGATTGGAAAAAGAAGTGGGGTAATGATTGAAAAACAAAACAAAAACAAAGTAAAACATACAAACGAACATAGCCATTTGATTAAATTGCAGATAGTTTTGAATTAACTTTCAAGGGAAAACTTTTAGACAGATGTTCACGGAAAATTGACAATGCTCGAATTCGACTACCATCCTGCCACAACTCTTTGGGTCTTCTTACCGATGACAAAACGACACCAAAACTAAACAAAAAAACAAACGTAGAGTCAGATCTTGCAAGCAGCAACTTCTTTGGCAGGAACGGAATATTACACATCTTCATCACGCAATTCAGAATTAGAAGCATTTCCTGTGCACAATGGACGGGCCAGATTCATCGTACTCTGCCTTTGCAATCCACATCTGCATACGTTTTGGATCCCGTTAAAATGGGGAAATGAGATAAGAGAAAAAGCAATTCATATACAGTGGCAGATGCAGGCTAAAGAAATATCATGGCAATGCAATGCTGGTTATTTGTGCACAATTTTCTGAAATAAATGTGAGATGACCAAAATATAGCTACTCCAAGGAAAAGTGTTGGACTCCACAGAAACAAATGTATCCAAACCATTTCCAATAATGAAATGTTTGAGAAAACAAGGAGTAACAATCTTGGTGATATGATGATAATAGAACTTCAGATCATCAGGGTGAAATGACGCAATGCCCAACGCATTCTATATTCTGCTTCTGTATGTTATGTTATGTTACTGACATGCATGCCACTCATACACATGACATTCTTCTCGATTATTTCTTCTCGATTATAGGCAGTGATCATCATCATCTATAGAGGGACAAACCTGTTGGAAGGTGCTTAGGGATGCAAGGATGGAGCCTCCAATCCACACACTGTACTTTCTCTCTGGCGGAGCGACCACCTTTATTTTCATGCTACTTGGGGCCAAAGCAGTAATTTCCTTGCTCATTCTATCAGCAATGCCAGGGAACATGGTGGACCCACCACTGAGAACAATGTTCCCATAAAGATCCTTCCTAATATCCACATCACACTTCATGATGGAGTTGTACGTGGTTTCATGGATACCTGCGGCCTCCATTCCAATCATGGACGGTTGGAAAAGGACTTCTGGGCAACGGAAACGCTCCGCCCCAATGGTAATCACCTGCCCATCAGGCAGCTCGTAGCTCTTCTCCACAGAAGAATTGGTTTTGGAAGTTTCCAATTCTTGCTCATAGTCCAGGGCAATGTATGCTAATTTCTCCTTCATGTCCCTCACGATTTCACGCTCGGCTGTTGTGGTGAAAGAGTACCCACGCTCAGTGAGGATTTTCATGAGGGCATCAGTGAGGTCACGGCCAGCTAAGTCAAGACGTAGGATAGCATGAGGGAGGGCGTACCCCTCATAGATGGGGACTGTGTGGCTCACACCATCTCCAGAGTCCAATACAATACCTGTGGAAAACCAAGCGGCACGGCATTTGTAAAGCATGAATTTTTCTATGTACTGCAATTGAGTAGAATAACACTTAAATCTCAATTGCCCGTAGTAGACTAAGAACCTTTCAGTCAATCCATGAGCTCCAAGCCAAAGGCTGGTTACAGGGATGAGATTTATTGGAACTGATTGGAAGAACACTAAAAACTCCAATTGTGGTCATAGGATAAAACACATTGATATGTAACACATGAACCGTTTGTTAAGTGAAGCTTTGATTCTTTGAAATGCTTATTGCGAAATTTCATTTTATATTCTTCGGATCTCCATGCATGTTGTCATGGATTTTCTGAAAAGCGGATAGTACCTGCTTCATCAACATATCAGTCACCATGGAACTTGCAAATCAAATTTGAATTTAGTTGATCCTAAATTATGAATCTAAACATGTAGCATAGGATATTTAACTATCCATTCACATACTTATCCTGTCAAAACCACGTATGTTATCCATTCAACCAGATTCCATGGTAGTAAAATCATAAAAATGCTTACCAGTTGTACGACCACTGGCATAAAGCGACAGAACAGCCTGGATGGCTACATACATGGCAGGAGCGTTGAAGGTCTCAAACATGATTTGGGTCATTTTTTCACGATTAGCCTTTGGGTTGAGAGGTGCTTCAGTGAGTAGAACAGGGTGCTCCTCTGGGGCTACACGGAGTTCATTATAGAAAGTGTGATGCCAGATCTTTTCCATGTCATCCCAGTTGCTCACAATACCATGCTCAATGGGGTACTTCAGTGTTAAGATACCACGCTTAGACTGAGCCTCGTCCCCAACATATGCATCTTTCTGGCCCATGCCAACCATCACACCAGTGTGACGTGGGCGGCCAACAATGCTAGGAAATACAGCCCTTGGCGCATCATCTCCGGCGAATCCAGCCTAAGGAAACAAAAATGCTCAGAGGAAACAAGAAATAGAAAGATATGCAAGTGCAGATGTTTCCTATTTCACACACAGACCAAAAAAAAAAGGATAAGTCAATACAGGATTCATCAATAAGTTTCCAGCAAAATTTGTCCTTAGTTGGTACCTTAACCATTCCTGTCCCATTATCGCAGACGAGTGGCTGAATATCCTCAGCATCTGCCATCTTGTATCAACAGCTGAAGAAATTAAACAGTGTCAAATCAGGAAGTAACATAACTACAAAGGGAAATATATACGGAGTGAAGAAAAATAGAGGGAGCACGCAAAAGTTCTCTTAAAATCTTAACTATAACGGAGATCGTTAACTTATTGAGTGGTCTCTTTGGTGAAATAGATCTTCCTACTCTCCACCATCAAACACTAGCAAGCACTACTGACAATTGTCTTAAATAGATGGAAAATCATGTTTGTCGTCAATTCCATGCCAATTGTTGCAACTTTAGTTTTTATGTTTTGACTTTCAAAACACACATCTTATTGCACACACCCACATGCAAGCTTTCCAACTGCTACTTCATTCTTTGGTTTTAATGCACATAATAAAAGTCCTTTGTAATTCGTTGCAGCAAAGTCTGTGAAAACTACATGGTCCATGATTGAATAGGTCAAAGACAAATAACTCATCACAAGGCTTTACCGCAAAAGTCCAAATCACTACTTCATCACCACAGTCTCGAACATTGTGCTTTAGATTGATTCTTGTTATGAGCCAGATTGAAGGCAAAAATAACAAACGCGTAACCATGTTTATAAGTTGAGATTCATTTTTTGTGATCCCATAGAAGAGCACTTAAATCTTTCCAGATTTTCTACATCACGAATTTAAAATTTCTTGAAGTTGAGAGATTAAACATCTTGGGCAACACTACAATATTATTGTTTGGAGAAGTATGAGGTAACAATTTACACTTTGCATACTCCATAAGAAGAATTGTAGTTAGTCAAATTTAATAATGCTTAATACAGTGCGAGATTGAGTAGTTTGAAGCTTTGGAAATTTGGAAGTTAAACAAAGAGACAGAGTTTGCTACAACTATGTTATGAACCAGTACGTCTTATTTATATGCAAACATACAAATTGGACATTCATAAGTTATAACATCATACCAATAAGATACATGGATACGATTCATACGAATATGGAACATATGCATTTCACAATAGGCATTACCTGATGGTTATGAATCACATGATATACCGTACAATATCCGAATCCACGCTTCACAGACAAAAATTATATATGAAACTAAAATTTTGCTAGTGCCATAGTGCAACACAAAAAAGCCACTTGACTACATGCATCCTCAAACAGTTATCCATCGAATTAAAGACACTACCTTTGCATCATGTAGAACTTGCAACTGATGAGAATATGTGATGGCCAAAGGAAAAATGCATGGAAATGCTATACAAATCACGAAAGCCGAACCCAGTAACGCACAATGCAACCCTTTAGCTTTGATTTCCTAATGTATGATTATGATTTCGTCATGAATTTCAAAATGCACTATCCAGAAAGATATTCAGATGCAATTTCATCAACAACATTGTCCAAACATGAGAGCCCACACCAAGTAACATTTTCCATAGCATCCAATTCCTCCTGGATCCAGATAATTCCTCTGTTACGGGTGCCGCAATCGTGTACATTACACCAAGGGATTCGGTACTTTATCCAGTATATACAAACAAATGGAGTTTCCCAATATGTCCAAACCTCCTCCAAATACAACTAAAGAGCATTTCTCAAAACACAAATCGAGCAGAATGTGATCCGTGCACAAAGCAAATAACAAGACCAGAAGGATCCGGGTGTGAGACCCGAAACCCAACGCAAACAACAAAACCTACTCAGCCCCAAACCAAAACAGTCAGTATAAACGGTGATACTTCTGTATATTAGATCTCCCAGAATCTACACTAACACCGTTCATGAAATATCACCAAATCCAACATCGACATTTATTTACCCAAAAAACATCGACATTTCAAAAAGAAAGAGGCAAATCCAGATCTTAAGTACAAACTATATGCGCATGTACGTCAATCATGATTACGAAATCAACGAGAGAGAGAGAGAGAGAGAGAGGTGACCTCGAGTTACGATGTTCAGCTGCCCGCCCACGGTGGTAGGGAAGTGCGAATTCGAAAGGGGGAAATGAAACCAACGCCCAAATGAGGACCAAATTCGCTTTAAATGGAGAATGTGCCCTTGTCCGAATTTCGTGTCTAAAATTTTGGGCGCCCGCTAATTCCAATCTTGGGACTGGAACCCCGCGCAACACGTGTCCCGCACTCTCGAAAGAGGGCTTCCGAAAAAACAGCTGTTCTGTTCTTCAACAAGAGAAACTTTTTTTTATACGGGGATACCAATGCTTTTGATATCCCCTCTTGTCCATTTTTTATTTTTCGGCCTTTTTTTTTAAAATCATATTTGGATGATCGATTTCGTTCATTTTGTAGAGTTTGACGAGACCTTAAACACACCAAAAATTATGTTTATAGGATTTTTATAGATATATGATCGGCATACAAGAAATTTGAAGAAAACCAAAATTGGATCCAAAATCACACTGAATCGGAACCCAGTTTTGTTTTTTCTTCAATTTTCACGTGTGTAGATCATGTATCTATTAAATTCCCATGAACACGAATTATGGTACGATTATGGTTATCGTCAAATTCTACAAAATGAAAGGAGTCGATCATCCAAGTGTGATCAAAAAATGGTAGAAAAATTAAAAATGGACCGAAGAGGATACCAAAGGCGTTGGTATCCCCGGTATACTAAAAAGTTTCTCCCTTTGGCCTCTTGTCGATGCTATCAAGTACCCCTGCCAAAATAAAGTGCTTGAGAAATTGATCTGATCGTCGATCTTAACAATTGAAGACTTAGGTATTGACTGAATAATGAACGGTTTAGATTTATATGCACTCAAATTCAATCCGAGTTGTCCGTGTTGAGATGAACAGCTGGATGCCGCTCTGCAGGGTGTTTGGCAGCATCTCAGGTCCGTTTGTCAGAGATGTCAAACTGTCAAAGTACTGAATTACCCCTCAACTTTTTCGACCAATTTCAAAATTGCCTTTTAGCATCTACAGTTTTTTAAGACCGGCCCAATCAAAATGGGCCTAATAAGGTTTTTGGTGGTCCAAAAATTGATTTGACTTGATAATTTGGCAAAATCGTTTTTATAGCCACACCATCAAGACTAGTGGAGTAGTAGAAAAATGGCCTTGGCACATTTCTTGTCGCAGTTCAAGCAGCTGTCCAATTTCTGATGTAACTACTGCTGTTTTGTCTTTAAGAGATGACACACCGAGAATGGAGCAAAAGTTAAAACAACACACAGAGAAGTCGAGATTTCACACAATTAAATATGTTGACATTCTATATTTTTTTTTTGTGTGTGTCAACTTTAATACTTGAATATCAATCAATCCATTCTCTAAAATGAGGAGTCAAGATGCTCAAAGTCAAGTTTATAAATATCCTAAAAAATTGAACCGACGACATGCAGCTAGATGATCTCGAGGAGCTCGATTATGGAATGGTCCCTAGGGTTTTTTACCTAATGCATGAAAGTTTAGAAATCTCTCATAATCTTGCTACTATTTGCCTCTTGGTTGACAAAAGAAATAGATAGAAAAGGTCATGAAATGGGCCATACTGCCTAATTCGGGCCAATAGACCCAATTAAGCCAGTTGGATCAGCACAGGCCATTTGGCCCAGGCCAGCCACAATGTATCATGATTTTGTTCCTTTTGCCTTTGAGGTTTTTGAAATTCAGTACCATATGATGACGAGATACACATGGTTTTCTGCACTTGGGATGCGATAACAGTGATAATGAGGTGGTAATTCCGAAAAGTTAGAAGAAAGGAACATTTAAAAAAAATGAAAAATTATTTATGCAAGATTAATTAAATGGATAATTAAACCCCAAGGGATTGGTTGGGTGGTCTTGGACTGAGACTCGAGAGTTTGTTCACTCTTAAGGTTTCGGATTCGATTTTTCTTGACAGTAACTCTTGGACCGTCTTACCGCAGACGGAAGCGTGTGAAATGATTATGAAAAATTGTAGGAATTAGTTTGAAGTATGCACAAATTGGTCTGAGACACTTAGCATTAAAAAAAGAATTTACTGTAATATGGGGAGGCAGGAAACAAGGGAGTTGAAAGTGGGGGAGGAGAGATGATTATGAGGAATCGGTAATTATTATAATAATAATGAGAGGTGGGAAAGATGGGGAAGCAAAATCATTAAGCATGAGAGAATGAGCATGAGCTGCAATTATGGGCCATGAGAGTGTGTGTAAGTACTTTTACAAAACAAAAGTATCACACTCCATATTATTATTATTATAAAAGTCTCTGTACTTTCTTAATTCCTCTTTTAATCTAATCCATATGAAAATAAGCATGCAGTCAGTACCCAGTTGTCAAAATACTTTTAAAAAAAAAGGCTAAGAATTTTATTTTCAGTACCGTACGTTTTTTATAAAAAAACGACAAGAATAACAAATAATTAAGATGGTCCTTCAATGGTTATAACATGGTTAGGATTCAGCCGTTCTACATCCGTTATGTGTAACTTTTTTGTACGTTTTTTTTTTGGACGACTATTACTTATATTGAATACATTTGCCGATAAGACCCATCTTTGAAAGTTACTAAATTCAAAATAAATTGAGCTAATTTATGACGTCATGGGCCATTATATATATCAACTTTTGCATGAAAATTATTTTATTAGGTTATGTGGCTGATAAATTTGCAGAATTTCAGAGGAACGGCACAGTAAAAAGCCATATATGGGATAAACTACAGGGTACGTAGATTTTGTTTAAATATAGGAGTAGAAGAAAGTCCTGAGTTACTTGAATATATACTAGTTATAGAAGAAGCCAGGAGAGTAGTGTTCACACTTGTACAAAACTTTCATGTGCATGCATTATGGTGAAATGAAATCCAAGCAATCTAGTTGGGTCCCCCCCTTTTTCCAAAATATTGTTTGAAATTCGTCAAAATAGTGGAAGCGATGGCGACCATATAGACTCCAAACCGGCAAATCCAAAGAGATTACTCAACTCGTAGATTTCTACTATCCTACCAAAGCACGAACAGAACAAAAGTCTCTTTCAAATGACGTGATTTGATTCACAAGAATGATGTTGTGAGTGCGTTCCGTCCTATACTACCGCGTAAAAAAGGTATTTAAGACGCAACTATTTTCCCAATTGATTCTTCTTATGACCATTGTGTGGTACCCATGAATTTCGTTGTCAATCCTTAAATTCACGAGACAAGGAGAGGAGAGAGAGAAGTAACGAATTCTTGATATAGCCTCCAAATTCCAATCAATCTGGCTTGCGAATCTTGAGACCATATATACCAAATTGGCATATTCTCTCTCTCTCTCTCTCTCTCTCTCTCTCTCTAACTAGTGCTATCCCATATTCAACGCTAACTCAGGAATCCTAGGCACATACATATATACTCCATTATTCAACATGATTGTTGCGTCTTAGGTACTCCACATGCACAGAAGTTTTATTCTACGTTAGAAAAATGTATGAGATCCATCCATTAATGCAGCAGCCCAGCCGTCGATCATCCTGTACGTGGATGTTGGCATGTCGGATCGTAGGTTTCAAGATTTCTTGATCTGATCTAGCTACCGATCTAGATCCAATATACAGTGTTTTGTGTTTTAATTCGGGGACAAGAGCGCGCATTGGATACAAAGGTTGATAAAACTATTACACAACCAAATTAAGAATATTTCTTGCAAATTTCTGGACGGATATATAATTAATGAAAAAGTTCATTTCAGGCTAGCTAGCTAGCTAGAATTTTATTTCTGAAAAAAAGTAGATACACATCTTTGGACCACAACTCCGAACACAACTATGTATATCTAAATCCGTCCATACACATGGATCATTGAACTGAACACATGTTTTATGTGTAACCGATAGGGTTTGACGAAGTAGGCATACAACAATCAAAGGTTTCTTCCCCAAAAGTCACAAGATAGTATTTGACGAGGTTGACATTCCGAACCTTGGGTCATTAATTGAAACTTTACCCAATCTTTAACTTTAAGGCATTAAAATTAGTTGAGATCACAAAATGACGCTCTTAATCAAAAGAATTATGTACCAGAACCTCTACTAAAATTGCCAAAAACATTGAACATATGGACTCGGAGATCGAATTCCAATATCACCCTTCCATTCCAGCCGCACCCTGCAACTTTTCAACGAACTGGAAATTTCAAACGACACTTTAGCGTAGTTAGGACGTTCTCTCTAATCTCTACATTAAGGCAAAAAAAGTAAGTTAGCTGTTAACATCAGATTATAGCTAGGCTTGTAGCGCTGTAGCCAACCACGTGCATTGATGCATCAAAGTGCGTAGAAATCAGAAAAAGCGATACCAAATACCATATTACACATCTTAAATAAATGCCTGACCGATGGGAAATAAAAAACCAAACAACTCCTTAATTACTATTGCTTGGAGAGAGAGAGAGAGAGAGAGAGAGAGAGAGAGAGAGAGAGAGTGTGTGTGTTTGTGTTTCAGTGTCGTGAGATTTGTGTTTATGTGATGCATTGGATCCTTCGCCGAAGTGGGTATGAAATATGAATACCTCCCCACCTTCTCTCTCTCTCTCTCTCTCTCCTCTACCCACGACCTTAGAAAAGCTAAAATCCAAACGATCGAGCCACTAAACAAATCCAAAAGATGGTGGGTTGATGATTATATTCTTGACGTACCAATTCTATAACCACCATCTTTATTTTTTTCCCCTCCCACATCTCACTTCCCAAGCTTTTCGAGTACTTCTTGTTCTTATTCCCCCCATTGTTTCGGCAGATCTTAATTATTCCACTTCTCTCTCTACATGTACCCGGAATTTAATTCACTTCCTTTCTCTGTTCATGGGTATATCTGATTGCCTGCTATTTTCCTCCAAGAATTTGGTTCCAATGGATTCCAATTCCTCGTCGAAACCCACGTCGGAATTCCAAGAACAGGATCAAGAAAAAGAGCGAAGGGAGGAAGAGAAAGAGGAGATTTTAGTTTCTGCATTAATAATCAAGACTCCATCAACAACGTCTCTCGGAGAATTCACGGCTGACGGCGAGGGTGACGACACGTGTACAACCCCGACTTCTGTGGATCAAAGAATCCCGTTGATCCTTTCGTGTCCACCTGCACCGAAGAAGCCCAAATCGGCGAAAAGAAAAGCGGCGGATTCTCGACGGTTTCGGCTCGATTTTTCGAGGGAGGTCGAAGCGTTGTTTCCTCTATCTGTTATTGCTGACTTTGGTGGTAAGATCAAGAAAGCCAGACAAAATGACTAATGGCACGAAATTGTGGAATTAAAACTGTGTAGTAGTGGATGTTAAGGAAGTTATGTGGATTGACAGGTTAGCGTTTTCCAGGCGAAATTCATTCCTTTTATGACTCGATCGGTGGTATTGTATAATATTAATGCTGTTCTTAATTTCTTGTTTATCAAGTGCAGATTTTTTTTAACATGAGCTTCTATTTCATTTTTGTGTTCCTGGTAAGTGGCATGCATGTTTTTTAATTTTTTTATCACCAAAAAAACAAGATATATATTAAAACTCGATAACGGGTACATCAAAAGCGAAACACATGTTGCCTAATGGTAGTGTTTGGCACCGGCCACAAGGACGGAACCCTAGCAGTGGCGAAATGTATTTTGGAAAAAACTAGTAGTGGCGAGACTATATAAGTTGGGTATAAAATTTTTTTTTTTACATGTAATAATATAAACAACCCTGTGATCTGATTTTCCAAGCTAATGGTGGAGGATCAAAACAAAAACCATGTGAATATCAGAATCTGCAGTTAGAGTTGTTTCAACATGTACGTACGACATTCTTAGCTAGATTGTTGTTTGGAATTCTGCAAAAGCCTAAGCTTGCACAAGAGATCTAGAGATGCAATTGCCTGTCACAGGACAAGCCTTTCATCAGAGGGACTATTTTTTTTTACCATGACAAACAAGAAAAAAAATCGGAGTTTTTTTTTCCCAACTTGGTGTCCGGCCAGGTTACGGAAACAAATTAGAGTTGTGTTATATTGTACTACCTCCATCATATTTTTGATAACTCAAGTGTTCGGGCCTGATTACATGCACCTCGATTAATTCTGGACACGAATCTCACTGTCTACTTGCAGGGTACCCAATTAAAGCTAGAACAATGTTCTGTATAGACTGGCCCCAAAGAAATTGATAACAGCTAAATGGTTTTGAAACCAATACCTTAGAAGTAAACAAATTCCCGAGTCCGTGGCTTTGACCCTCACTCCGCCTTATTTTAATTGGTCTATGAAAAAAATAAAGTAATCTCTCAAATTGTTTCCATCTTGAAAGTCAAAGGACAAACGTCCAATGAATTTATCATTTCCTCTTAAATTGAAGTAATCACAACTCCGAATTAAATCAAAGGATATTTTAGGATTGTAAAAATAAAATGGCTATGATGTACAATTTTACCTTTCCAGGTTTCCAACTCCATCTAAGACTCTTTCATCTCATTTGCTCGATGCAAATCTAAATATCGGCTTGCATGACAAAACAAATTTGGCAACAATCAAAAAAGTTGTCAAATTTAACCCCAAATATGATTTTATTATTTTTTGACAGTAGCTTTTAATCGGATTAAAGGTGGAACACCACATTTTCATATATTCTGCATGCCAAATTTTCGCTTTGGCCTACATGCTCATCGGTGGACTTGCTCTAACAAAAAGTAAAAGAACCCTTTCTCTCTCTCTCTCTGGATCTCTCTCTCTCTCTCTCTCTCTCTCTCTGGGATGAGAACTTGTTTGCATAATTGCAATGACTTTTGAATATTGCTGGGATCGATCAGACATAGTTTATGCTGATTTTCCCAAAGAGATGCGAACATCCTTCATTGTTTTCACCACTAAGGTAGTAATGAAAACCATGCAAGAGGTATATTCTCTGCGAATAAGCTAGCGATAAAGTGGCCCTAAAATTCTGTGAAAACCCCATAAAGGAAACTTCACATAAACGTACAGTAGTTTTTTGTTTTGTTTTGTTTCCCTGCTTGCATTATTGGCACTTTTCAGTAGTTAATTATGGTTCTGGGTTTAAGTATTTCTCTATCGCATCTAAGACATCTTACTTTTCATGTGGATCTAACCTTTTTATCACATGAGGCCAACAAATTAAAAGATAAATGCAAGTTTTTTTTTTTGGAAAGCAAAGATAAATGCAAGTTTGATCACCCGTAGGAAACAGATCTCGTGGGGAGAGATTACCTTGTTTCCCACGAGAAGCTAGCGGATATATATAGATTTCTTAGGATTTACAAGCATATATATATATATATATATAGATATATATAATATCTTGCGCTTCTAATAAGAGCGCCCTTATTTTCGTGAAATGCGGATCTGGCTGTTTGCCGTTGAATTGTATTTTGAATGGTTTAGATTTTAATAAAACTTTTCATGGAAAAAATTAATTGTGACCGGTCATAAACTTTTGGCAAATCCGAATAATTCAAAACAGGATCCAACGACTGACAACAGAAGTTTGCAAATAACGAAAATAAGATCGCCCTCATTAGAAATATATATATCTTATTTATTTCTCATATTATACTAATGTTTTATTTCAGCATGAACTTGGCCTTGGCCTCTACCCCGGACAAATTAATGTTTTTCAACATGTTTATTTTCTATTGGGTTTATGAAGCTTAGATTCGGTTTTGGATTGTCACTTTGCTGATTACGCCAGGGTTCGATTTGTCTGGTCAAGTCACAGTATGTGGTTTTTCTCGTGCATTGTTTGTGGTGTGCTTTGACTAATTTTTCAACAATTTTGCAGTTTCTACCCAACTATTCTAATGGAGAAAAAACATTATTGTCATAGCGCAAACAATCGATACAAATATGAATGCAACATAGTATCACGCTATTATCGGCATATATACACGATATTGTGATATTACCAATCAACTGCAAGCCGGCATGTTTTACAAAATCCTATATGTGGAAATTTTAAACGCACTACAAGAATAAAGGCCGGCCTTTTGCGCCTACGTATTTGCAACAATATATAGTAAATGCCGTCGCAAAAATAGAACCATGAGCAACCGTGTTGCTCCCGATGCAAGTAAGCTAGCTCGATCATCTTTTGGCACAACATGTGGCCAACACAAATAAGTTAACCAACCAAATGTCACTTCAAATCAATGTCATCGAAACCGTGTGCATGAACCCTCGAAGCAGAAATCCATGTCCAAATTTGTTACAGCGACAATCAATGACAAAAACTAGAAGCTTCCTGTGTGTGTATTAATATGACGAAGGTTCTCTGAATTTGATAGCATGAACTTTACAGTAAAGTTCAATGATCGCTTCGTTTCCGTATCAAAAATAATTAATAAAACATAATAATTACTACTACCTAAAAGATAGCGGTAAATACTCCAAGTATTAGTATCGTCCTTAGAGATCACGAAGGCTAAGTTGCGATTGCTTCAATTGATTTCTAAATTAACTTGAAAAGAGATTTGATTGTTTGATTTCTAAAATATTTAAAAGCTGAATAAAAATAAGCAATAAAAAGAACAAAGAGAGTTGTATGAGAGAAGATTTAGGGTTTCGAATCTACTTGACCCGTTGCATTATATTATTGTTCAGGGCTAACTATTCGAATCAAACCGGACATCGTAGGGTTCACGGGCCCACAGAATGTCACCTAAGGATAATTGCAAATCACCGAATGGCTTGAGATATCGTCGCTTGGCACGAACCGTCTTACTAGTACGATCCGTCTCTATGGCACAGGTTGTCTAATAGCACGGTGCGTCTTACAGAGCATAGTCCATCTCACCCAATTATTACAAACTAATAAAACCGTTGTATGAAGTGCTTGAATTTCGGAAAAAACAAACACAATCGGTTGAATGGAAAGAATTATCAATAAATAAATTCCCAATTCATACAACCATTGTTCGAATAAAAAAATTCTAAGCAAATTATAAACTATATTACTCGGAGATCGACCTTCATCTAAGCCCTAGGAGAAAGGTTTAGCCGGACATCGGAGTTGTGACCATCGTGATATTGCCTCTGTTCTCCGTTGTGATGTGCGGCAAATATAGGCGCAGCCCTTTGTTCTTTTTTTCTTCCGAATCCACCCCACACACAAACAAATGTTTGCGTTCCCTCTTCATGTAAAAGCTGTGATAGCCGACCTCTTCATTTAATTGTAAAAGTCTTAATAAGATAGTATTATTATAATATCATGGGGCCATCCTTAGTCAAAGTGGTGCAAGTCCTATTCCTTGGCCAATGAACTTCGGTTAAGTTCAATGCTAAATTCCTGACTTCGTATTGCAATTCAGGCCTTCCCCTTGATTGAGCCCAAACGCCGAACTTCGAACACAGTTAAATATTTTAACTTTGCGCTTTTTGTGTCAAATCCTCCAAATACCTACAACAAAAATAAAAGCATAAATCTCCAAGTAATATTATATAAATAGACTTAGCAAGGATAGATTGGGAGGCGCGTATGTGAACATTTACATGTCTATCATTCAACTTCATGGGTCCATAGCATTCTGGCGTGTTTGAATATATCATTCGCCTTCTATAGTATAGTGTGTGAACTGAGCTTGGCAATCGACGGTTCAGACTTCATCTCCGCTTTTGCAGATCTGAGCCGTCGATTGTCAAAATGAAATTTGCACCATTAATTGTCGAGACGAACCGCTCATATTGTCACTGCACAACTATAGGTTGACCCCAGCACTAGAACAAAAGCATTTTCTTGAGGATAGGTTAAGTTTCAAAATACTACTACTACTATATATAGGGAAAATAACGGCCTATGATATATTTTGATAATTAATACCCGCTAAGGATAAACTAAGAACATTTGTTAATACTGAAAATGTCCTTGGCGATTATTAATTATCGAAACACATCCTTGATCATCATTTTCCCCTATATTATATGCCTATGGGCTGGCGAAAACAGGCCTGTATCCTACAAGTTCAATATCGAACCCCTTTGGATCATCAAGTTATTGTTTAGGATAAATCATGGCCTGGTTTCTCTCTCTCTCTCTCTCTCTCTCTCTCTCTCTCTCTCTCTCTCTCTCTCGTTTATTCAACCATAGACACTTCAAAGTGTAGATTCTTTCAGTCACTCTTGTAGCAATTGCAAGCCTGACCTATCTACCAGCCCAATCATGCAAGTTACTCTTGTAGCAATTGCAAGCCTGGCCCATCTTCCAGCCCAATCATGCACGTTATTTATTTTTAGCTTTGGCCCAGTTTTATTGCCCAAATTAATCTGCTAAGGAAATAGTGCGTAGTTGAATTCATGGTGATCGAGTTATTGCCCCTATAGATTAGCTGGAAGGGATGTATACTCTCTCTAGAATTTTTTTCTCCTCCTACCATTTTACGGAACATCATAATCATTAGTCTATACATCTTTTTAAAATTTTCTTATCCATTGAATTGCTTTTGACGCCAATATCCAATTGGTGGTATTATCTAAATCTTGATTTCTAGGAGAGAAAGGGTAAAGTGCAATGAACGGGACAAGTTTTTTTTACAAAAAGCTTATTAAGTACTCTCTTCTTCGTCAGTGGATCCAAAAAAAAAAGTACTCTTCAACCCGTAAAGTTAGTCTCCTACGAAATTATGTGCAATTTTCAAATTTAAAAATAATGTATTTACTGAAATAATTTTTTTGTACAATAAAGATCTTGCTCGATAAATCTAGATGAGATCTTTTGAATGGTGTAAAAAAATCAAAAAATTATTTCGGTAAATATATTATTTTAAACTTTTGATATTGCATGTAGTTTCGTAGGGAACTAACTTTATGAGAAGGATGGGGTACTTTTAGCACTTTTGAAAAACTACCCCTACTACTTGTTGTCATAATAGCTGCACCAGATGGGTTATTATAGTTCCTTAATTTTTCATAAATCTCTCGTCATTATCATAAACAATTTAGATGAATACAGTTGCGGGGTGCAAACAAGCTGAATGGTTTTCGAGCTCAGCTCGTTTACTAAACGAGTTGAGCCTATAGAAATGAGCGAACTTTTTCGATTCGAACCAAGTTTAAGAGTGTTGAGCTTGGCTGACCGTTTACTATACAAGCTTAAAACTCAAACTGCTCGCGAGAGCTCGGTTGGTTTGCAGCGCTAAATATAAGTACCCGTCCAAATTCTTATCTCCCTATATCATTACCCTAATGAAATGTTGGGAGTAAATATTGGACTACTACTTGTAGATTGATTAGGGCAAGATCCTCAATTATCTCTGGTTTGATTAGAGCATGTGGGCCCTGTTGGTAAAAAGGGGTTGGCCCGAATGAAGACAGAAAGAATAGCCTTTGGACCGAATTAAAAGGTGCAATCATAGTACTGCAGAAAGGAAAGACTTTCTAATATGGATATTGGCATACACCGGAGGAATTTTTCAGTTCGGAGCGGATATTGCCTACATGGTATTCGCTCTACACATTCGAGCCATTTGATACATTTTTAGACCGCTCGGATTAAAACTCTTTCTCTCCTCTTATCCCAACACTTTCTCTCTCATTTTCTGAGCCGTTTAAACACGTAATGGACATTTCGGATGCGTGAGCGGACACCACATGGTACTTGCTCAGCACTGAAAATTTTTCCCATACACCAACCAAAACGTGACACCCTTCTCTCTCTCTTTATTGGATCCCGTTCGGAATTATTCACCAAATATGGCTTCTTCTTCCTTTTTTTTGGTTAAAAATAAAAATAAAAAACGGAACCGAATATAGCTTCGGTAATACAGGTGACAAGTGAGAGAGCCACTTGTTATTACAAGTGTATTCCAACGGACTCTTTAAACAAGTGACAAGTTAGCTGCTTCCTTCTTCGAAATGCTTTTCGCTGGCGTGAAATCTTCAAATATGGTACAATCCTCTAGAGTAGCTGTTGATTTGAATTTACACTGAGCAAAAAAAAAAGCTTTTATTGGAATCCAGTTAAAAGGAGAGAAAAAGAAACTCTTTTAACGTTTCTTTTTGTTTAGATGTGAAAGCTTACCATTCAAGCAGGCAAAAGTGTCATTTACTTTTAACAGAGATTACCCTTGATCACGGATCCAGGTTGCTGTAGTGCACTCCTGTGCTGCACTACATGCGCAGTGCACAACAACGTTTCCGGCCCCAAAAACGGTCCTGTGTTCTGCCTGTGTAGTTAGCGTGTAGTGTGGCATCGTAGCCGTCCAAAAATATTTTCAACGGTTCAGATTAAAACAAATTTTTCCGGCGGAGAGGAACCATTAGTTGATGAGATCGACTGCTCTGTGCCGCCCTACGGCGCACTACACAGGGGTATACTACAGCACCCCCGAATCCGGTTTCCTCACATAGTTCTTCTGCACTCTATTATCGCTTTGGCGAATTTTGATACTCCTATTTTGAAATATTTTTAGAAAATACCTTCACGCTTGTACCTTCGCTCACACACACTGTTACGTGGCTTAGAGACAGCCCAGCTTGTACTGTGTTTTATAGGTGCGCAATTGTTCTGTTTCTTGTTTCCCATCGAAAGGACCGAGTAAAAACAGAGAAGAGTGCCTCCAAATGATGGATAGGACCCCCTTTTATCACTTGTCACTTTTTTTCTTGTTTCTCTGTCCTTGTTCCTTTCCCCCCTCTCTCTCTCTCTCCCCTCTGTATGTTATTTGGAGTTTGAAATTCATGAGTAAACTCTGTCCATCTTCGCTGCACTTCTGTTGTCTAGTGGTAGAAGAGAATACTACTCCTATGTAAAATTTGACAGCTCCTCTCTCTCTCTCTCTCTCTCTCTCTCTCTCTCTCTCTCCGATTTGATACCTCAAACTACCTGATGTGCTGAGGTGACCTCACTGGACTACCTTTTACTGCTTTCTGAACCGATCCCAGTGCCACAATTACTACCGGCCACCTACCTATCTATGGCTCACCAGGTATTTCCTCCGTCTCGCTCCAATAATTCTGGCTCGTACACGGTTACGGACTCACAATCTCTGAATATTGGTCTGTGTTTTCTTGTGATGATTCTCTGATTGATGGTTCTAGCTACCTTTTTCCTGGATAAAGGTAGTACGTTTCAGCCATGTTTTGTTGTTTCCTTCAGAATGTGTCTGGTTGATTTGATTTGATTAATTGCAGGAAGAGGGGTGGCCACTGGGGCTGCAACCACTCAATGGGAGAGCTGGGTTGGTCAGAAGCCATGAGTATCTTTTTGGGTCAACCTCTTTCCACACTCTACTCAGCGCTTCTGCTACTTCCTCCACAGACTTTTCATCGGATTTAGATACACAGGTAATCCAAAAATACCTAAAAGAAGAACCAGAATATTTACTGAAAGAAGACATTGATAAAAATTGGTAGCAATTCTTCTTTAGTTTTTATAACCGGATTTCGGGCTGTGAATCTCGACTAATTTCGGAATCCTAAAACTAACGACCGGACAAACCCTCAAGTGGCCCCAATACTTGAAATGTCTGGCTTCCGTTGGATTCAAACATGAGACCTTACGGAAGATAAACACTTTAATTTGTTTCCTCACATCCACTTGGCTAAATTATTGGAGTTTATTAAGGTCTAATTTTTCTGACAGAACTAGAAGGAAAATGATATTGACACTCTAAAAATTGATGCAGGCACTCCAAAATCAATGTAACTCTAAAGCCACTTTCCTTTATTTTTTGGAATGCCTGCATTAATTTTTGGAGTGCCAATATCATTTCCCAACTAGAATGTCTCTGTCTTTCTTATCTTAACAGAGTTTACCTGACATCTAATCTGATGACAAACTTCATGTATACTAATATCATAATCTATTTGCCTGGTCGTACTAAACTCACCAGAAGCAATAGTAGTTGCGGTATTTGTTTGACGGGACAAATAAGTGAAAAAATACTTAATTTTATAGGATATACAGTAGTGTCGTTTAATTAATAGTGATGCCACATATCCTAAACTCCATCAGATCGTATATTTAATGGACGTTTAATTTGAGCAAGGAAATTTTTAACCAAGAACCAGATTATGCGGTTTTTTTTTTCTTTTTCTATCCAATATCCTTCAAATAAATGGACCCTAAATGCGAAATATGACGTTACTATTTCATCATTGCCCAATTCCATGGAACTTAAAACGCAAAATCAAACATAGTGACATTAAATAATTTGGGAGTTCTTTCGTTTTTAGGACTTAATTCTCCTCTGATTGTGTTTAGGTGTTAGGTGATAATGTGTTTCTGATGCCCAGTTAGAGTGGTCATGTGTTAGGCAATGTATCAATGAATGCTACCTCTATGTTATATTTCTACATTGCCCTTGGCATGAATTTTCTTGTGATATCTTTACCACTAGTACCAGAGATCATGAATGACGTCTACTACTTTCTTTCTTTCTTTTTTTCTATTGGTTAAGGGTGTCCAAATCAATTTACACGAATTTCAACTAACCTCCTGTCTGGTCAAGTCAAAAATAGATCTTCCACTCAAAGACAAGAAAATTCATAAAAAATTACTTTATGATAGCCTCAATAATAAAACTCTAATCAATTGTGTGAATATCCACGAGCTTCATGGTCGTAGATGGGATGTCTCCATTGTGACCTGGAGGTCACGGGTTTAAGTCGCGAAAACTGTCTCTCTGCTTGCAGGGATAAGGTTGTGTACATCAAACCTTTCCACATATCCTTCAATGACTGGAATTTTGTGAACTGGGTTTGCCTTTTTTAGTCGTAGATGGGATACCTTCGAAAGACTATTCTATGATCCTACAGTACTTAAAATCTGATTCCCATCTTCCAAAAAAATAAACAGT
This sequence comes from Rhododendron simsii, assembly GCA_014282245.1. NCBI lineage: Eukaryota > Viridiplantae > Streptophyta > Magnoliopsida > Ericales > Ericaceae > Rhododendron > Rhododendron simsii. Next base: position 8,423,467 of record CM024965.1, read on the forward strand.
ACTTTAAATCTGACTGTGAAGTGGATATACATACATGTCTCCGAGATACATATATAAAATTGACTACCAAGAAATCACGAATATTAGTTAATAATTACCGGATCATTATTTATCTTTGTTGATTGCCAAAATCTACGCCCAGTAGGCGTTGGCTAAGATTTTTCATTTTACATTCACTGCCCGTTTGCTTATTTCCTTTTCTTTAGTATATATCTTCCTGTTGTACATGAGTTTTTTCTTCTGTATTTTAACTAAACCAACAATTTAAATTTTGCCCAATTAGTTTCCATATGAGAGAAAAAAAATTGGGTCATTGTTACAACCGAAAAATAGACCAATAAGAATTTCCAAATTACCAAAAAAAAAAAAAAGGCCAATTAGAAAACGATAAGGAAGATGAAGAAATTACTTTCTTTGCTGTTCAAAGAAAAATAAGAAAATGAGGAAAATTGGTTTAAAATAATTACCGTTCTCTCAAACCTTCAGTAGGAGTAGGAGTAGCTGACTCGGATGTCAAGGTGGTCAAGTCTTTGATCCTCCGATTTGCATACAGATAAATCAGATAATACAAGAATGAGGCCCTTTTGGGGTTAGTGAAAAACAAGCTTTTTTGACCTCTTGAAACAATAGAAAGCCTGTAGCTTCAATCAAACAGTACTGTCATGTCCGAGAGGGATTTTAAACCCAAAATACCGACGTGTAGAGATAAGACATTCATCAGTTCCCAATAACATGGGTTTTGATCGACACTTCATCCTACCTACAAAGAATGGGTAATAGGCATGATAGATATGGGATATATGCTAAAAAAAACTGTAGAAAAAAAAATGTGCGACGACATTAGGGTGCACTTACGTTTTAGGAGAAAGGATGGCAGTAGTTCAATTCAATCTTCCAAAATGGTAATCTAATTATTCTAACTATATATATTGACGTTCGCCGATTAAAAAAAAAATATGCCAACTAAAAAAAAAAAACGGCAACGGAAACATTTTTTTTTGGCATTTCTAAAGCCCACTTGTTTTGGTATAATGAGGTTGACATGGTAAGTCTTTTCACAGCATGATTATCATATTTGCTTAATTGGGCAGTTATGGAACTACTGGCTGCCCTTGACGTACGTTTAAGGGGTCTCAACTCTCAATTCTTAGTAAATGTTAAGCTCTCTGCCCTTGCTGTTGCCCAATCTTGGGAAATACTAACTCTTAGCTAGGAACTGAACCTCTTGTACTTTAAATCTATGCCTTTTTGTGCTTTAACGATTTTCTTAGTTGAATTGCTAATCAGAAATGGTAACCAAACATACCTATAATCTAGATCAGATTAAAAAAAAACTTACTACGCTAGATACCACGTCTAGATCATTGTTCGTGCACTTTCGACCCAAGGAAATCACCCCGTGCCTATGGCAATAAATCATACTCCTTACTACTGTTTTGTTTCCAATTACGGTTTAGGGTTCGGGTCTATAGGCATTGGAGTCATAACGATTCAAGGACAGAGTGCAAAATTGTAATGCATCTCATGCTTACTAGTAATCAAGTACGATATTATTATTTTTGCAGTCCACAGGGTCATTCTTCCGTGACAATAGCACAACACTCGGGACCCTTATGGGAGTTTCTACCATTGGTACTAATCTTCATGATCTGATCCCAAGAAGATCTTCATCATCATCCTCATCAGTAGCAAAGAGAAGGCCTAGACCATCCGAAGTAATTCCAGGAGTCAAGAAAAAGAAGGCCCAATTAAGGTGCATAACTTCTTGGTGTTTCTCTCTCTGCCCGAAATACGACACCGATGCCCGGATCGCCAACCCTTCCAATAATCCTCCGTCTCTTGCCCAATTTCTTGCATCAGAGAGAAGGGCTGCTAACGGGAACCATAATTTTATTTATGGACCTGACGGGCTAGCTCTGGCTCAACCTGTCGTTGAACCGAATTCTCTTTTTGTTGATGGGTGCGTAGCCCCTCCTCGATCGGGTCCGTTGCTTGGATCGGGATTGATGGAGAACGGGGATAACGGGTGTGGCGTTCCATTCCTGCTTTATTGCATGTGTGGACAAGACATCCACTGAATTGATTTCTGTCTAAATTCGATCTCTCTGTTTTTCGTTACGATTGTTTTATTTTTAATTCATACGCAGAAGAGATTCTGTTTTTATTTTATAGTTGAGAATATAAGGTGTTGTTCTCCTTGGGTTTTGGGATTTTTTGGGCATTTTATCCTTATTCAAGAAAAATTAGCAATTATTAGTGTCGCGCCAAACTACTTGTGCAATCTATATATATTTTAAAGGAACGGTTCTTCAAAACAAAGCCTTGGAACCTTAGCTGTATTTAAAATTTTTACTGGGGACATTAGAGCTCGAGCTTATTCGTGGGATCCATTGGCGAATTCTGCAGAAAATGCAGCCCTTTGCAATACTATCGACATACCCAATGAAATCCTTGTTTGTCCTAAGCTAAGAGTGGTGGGGTATTCTCTTTGGTGTTTGATGCTTCAGCTTTGCTTTGCTTTGCTTTCCTTCTGTGTCCAGGGGTGTTGTGTCCCTTGCTAAGACTTTGCTTTTTTTGATGCTCTCTTTGAGATTGTAATCTAGGGGGTTGCTCCTATAGTCCCCATTATAATGATTTTCTTTTCTTTTATAGTTACTAAAATAGAAAATCCATGTGAGTAGTATTATGGCAGTTTTGTTTGTTTGCCTATGGAATGAATACTATTTGCCTAGTGTCCACTGTCTCCTGTCTTGTAAATAATCAAATTAGCATGGCAAACCAGCCCAATAAGCCATGTACCAGTCTTAGGTTCGATTTTCCTTGTCAACAACTCTTAGGGCCACTTCATCCCCACGTGTAAGCGTGTGAAGCGGCTGTGGAAGGAGTTGAAGAAATTAGTCCAAGGTACGCACAAATTGAACTGGGACACTCTGCATTACCAAAAACAAAAACAAAAAAAACCATGTACCTATTGCCTTGGGTGTTGGGATTCCCTTATCATACCTCAATTAAGCGATCTCCAAATAAAGGCCAGTCAATGCCTGAGACTTAAGAATTCTTTTTCTTCTAATGTCTCAAGTTCAAAACCTTACTTGTGTTATCAACTCCTTCGAGGCCTGAGTTTTTTAAAAAAAAAGGAAAAGAAAATAAACGTAACCTTGACCGTCCGATTTAGATACTGTACCCCACGTGGAGCCACATGAAAATGGACGCTATAACTTTGTCGCGAAGGAAAAATTATTAATCGCTCTTAAAGCACCGTCATTTGGTGCTCAAAGGCCCCTCTCTATCACACATTGATAAGAGCTTAATTACGAAATGTGCCACATCCGTCCCGTTGTGATGAGGAAGGAATCTCGAAATACTACGTGACGGTGCTCCAGAACCACAAATAATCATTTGCAATGGGACGACCCCACATGAGCAAGTCAGTAAGACTTTTACTTCCGCCCCATTCCATGTTTGATTGGATGCTCAATATATATATGGACTTGCCCCAACAAACCAACATGGTTCGTACTTGGTACCCCTCGTTAAGTCGCTATACCCTAGTCCCCATACATGAAAATAAACAAGACTCCAAACCGTATTGGGTCCTTCCGGTACGTATGGTGGCCTTTCTGCTCCTACAGCCTTTCTACGTGATCAGGATCATGGTCCTGCCGGCTCATTTTCTCAATATCAGACACACCCGATTTGGGAGATCAACAACGGACAATTGACCTAGTATTTAGCAGTATATAAAAATTATGCTTTCAACTCTTAAAAGGACCATATTAAGTGCACAAAGTTATCTCATGTGTGGAGTCTATGTACGCGGTCTGTCTTACCCCTGTAAGTAGAGGAATTGTTTACGGAAAAGTAGATAACCCTTTAGTATTACTCTCTTTGTTCCATTTTGGTTGTCCATTTTTATTTTTCGTGCCGTTCTTTCAACGCTTATATCTTCCAACATGAATCTCCAAAAATATGCAATATGAATCTTATTTGATAGTTCTCAGTTAGATCTATACTACAAACTTTTCAAAATTATGAAAAACATTGTAGATTGGGAGATATAAGCGTTGAAAGAACGATATGAAAAACGAAAATAGACAACCAAAATGGGACAGAGGGAGTATGTTGATCTGACCTAGTGCCGTAAAATTGAGACCAATTCATTTCTTAAATCTATTTTCCAAAGAATCCTGTTATTTGTATCGACCAACCACATACCGATAGGGTATCGAAGGGCACGCGGGACCCACTCTGAATCCTACACGGATGTTCCAAGCCGTTCAATGATTTTTTTTTTAAAAAAAACCCCAATGGACACATGAAAAATCAGCTCAATCCTATATGTACAATTGCTCGATCCAATTTTCCATTTTTTCATTTAGATTTTGGATCTTGAAATTTGAATGAAAAAATGAAAGTTTGCATGGAGCACCTACACATATCGGATTCAGTTAATTTCTCACGGGTTCACACGTTTTTTTTTTTATTTATAATTATTGAACGACTCAGATCATTTGTGTGGAATCCGAAGTGGGTCTTGCATTCCCGTCAGTACCCATCGATATGCTTCTTGTTGGTCCCTTAAAGGTTTTTCGTTTTCGAAATCTTATCGGTAACTTTAAATTAATCACAGGGTACCGAAGTCCAACTTGATGAGATTAAATGAAGGGAAAATTTCAAAAAAACCTCTAAACTATCGTCAAAATGTCTCATAAACCTCCAAATTTCAATAAATATTAATTAGACCTTTGAATTTGTCAAAATTTCATCAATTAAGCCTTTGTCGTTTGTTACTGTCAATGCACAAACCGACAAACGGATGATGCATACGTGGCCCATAAAGGTTGAGGCGTGTAGGAAATTGAGCGAGATTTCAGATTCTGGGCTCACAGGGATGTTGGTTTACGCATTGTCACTCTCTGTGTGTTTTCTCTGTTTATGTTTTCGTTAGTTACAATCTCTGTTGAAAAATCTGATTTTTAATTTGGTTTTTTGAGATTGTTATTAGTGAAGGAGGGAGGGAGTGAAAATGGAAGTTTGGGTCTCAATTGTGTATAAATAGGGAGAGTTAGGGGTGGGAAATGGCGGGAATTGGGGGTTTATTTCCCTCCACATGCAATATCCTCTGGGTAAGAAGAGGGAGCGACCCTCACGTGACTGTCCGTCCTGCTAGCTAGGCTTGCTCTGTTTGTGCATTGATGGAAATAGACGGTAAAGACTTGATTGATGAAATTTTAACAAGTTCAAAGGTCTCATTTGTTAGTAATTTATTTTAATCAACGGGTATCTGTAATCTTAACGTGGGGAGATTAATAAGTATTTAATATCATGGAGCTCGTAATATAATTGAGATAAGGACGGGAGTGCAATTATAATTCTGTAGTGGGGTGAATTATAATTAGTGAAATAAGAAGTAGAATCCTGGTGGGATTAGGTTTTCTTATTTACACTGGGAGCCCTGACTTATTACTCCTTAGGTCCCTATCGTAGCCCTATATATATACGTTATGCTCTCTAGGTCAGATTAACGTTTTTCTATTATTCAGTAAATAGAGGCAGACTAAGAGAGAGAGCAAACAGATCGTGAAGAGTCCACACTCAGTTCGCATTCTAGACGTGCAGGGAATACGATAGAAGATCGTAAGGTATGATCGAGCAGTATTCGTGGTTTATAGCAAGGCGTGCTATAACAAGTTCAACCAGCGTTCGTGTCGCAGGGAGTTGTGGTAAAACTCTAATTCCGCCTTGTAGGATTTTTTATTTTTTGTTGTCTAATCTGTACGCGTCATTACTGGGTCTTGGGGATTCAGTTTCCCAACAGTGGTATCAGAGCCGGCTGTAATCACGCGTATGGATTAAACAGGCCATGTTGTCCATCGATTATAGAGGGTAGAACGTAGAACTGTGCTAACCCTGTTTTGCAGCGTTCTTACCCAGCTATTATGGTCATATGATTTTTGTTGATTTTATATGATTGGATCCCACGATAATTTATTTCGTGGTTATTGTTATTTATTGGGTACCACGATTATTTTTTGTGGTTGTAATAATTAACATAGCATGTGTTATTTATTGGGTGCCACGATTATTTTTCGTGGTTGTAATAATTAACGTAGCATGTGAACTCCAATGGAGGCATAAGATCAATGTTTGTATGTTTCTTCGATTGTAATAGCATTCGACGGTTATTCGGAGATCGAAGATGGTAGATACAAAAGATATAAATTGTTTGGCTTGCAACAGATTTTTTCCAGATTCGTAGGGTCTGATTGCAGGGCTGTTTCGATCCAGTAAACGTTGGAATTAGAAAATCTGTTCTTCACAAAAGTTGTAGATAATTGAATTTTGAATCCAACCCAAGTTGAATCACTTCATTTGGAGGTCGGATGAGGAAGATATGGTCAAAATACTGAAGGCTGTGCAGTTTACGCGGGAATATGTCAAATCTGAATTTTCTTGCTTAAGCACGGTTGGATTTTGGTTTCCTTGATTGATTCAAAGTATCTAAACCATCTACACAAGTATAGTTGAAGGATTGCTTAAGGATTTCAAGTTTGGAAGGACTCCTTATTGCTTAAGGATTTCAAGTTTGGAAGGATTCCTTGTTACTCAAGGATTGCATCTTTGACCATAATAGTTGGATTCTTTATCTTGTGGTTCCTTACTATTTGTGTTTCCATAATGTTTGCATATGTGATAGTTTACCATATTGGGACAACATGGTGATAATTGGCTTTGACCTAGATCACGGTTTTGCAAACTCGAAAATTTTGATAACTCTCACAAATTTTTTTTAAATAACTAAGTGGGAGAGGGAGTTTATTTTTTATAAATCCCACGGTCTCCATTACTAGTATGTAGATGATGTAATTAATTTTATGTGATGGTTTTAGAACTTTCCCCCCCATCGGGCAAAATTAATTATGGCCTCATTGGTACAAACTTCCTTAAAGGATAGATCTATGATAATTGTTGTGTGAATTACTTCACCATCTGAGGTAATTCATAATGGAACAATGGGTCATGGGGCTAGGTAATGGTATACACTTAGCTGTAAATAATAGTATTCTCACCATCTGAGTCACTATTATTATTTATAGGACCGAAGCTATATTGGCTATTTAATTTTGCTTGGCACGGTATAGTGTCTAGATAGTAAAATTAAAAGGTTGTGCCTATCTACACGAATGATGAAGAGTAGACGACCTTCCTATCGAGGCATATTCTTCACGGTGTGTAGGGTTGCCAATGTTTTTCTTTTAACATATGGTTGAGGGAACCAATATTAAAATGAAATTCAAAGTTTTTATTGCCCTTCATAATTGTTGTTATGTGATTCTCAGATTCAAAAATGAGTTTTTTTTTTTTCAATCCACTTGTCATTATTCTCAAAGAAAATAAATTTACTGGATCGGATTATATTGACTGAAAAAGGAACTTGGATATTGTGTTAATTGCTAAAGGGCACAATTTTGTGTTGCCTGAGGTGTGCCCTCCTAGACCTGATGAGAATGCCACAGAACAGAAAGTAAAATTTTATAAAAAAAATTGGTGAGTATCACCCATGTTGAAAGGATCCCGATTAAGGATCATGTTCTGAAGATAATAGCTCTTCTTAATGAACTAGAGATTCTTGGAGCTGAAATTGATGGGGAAACCCAGATCGATTTCGTTCTTAACTCACTACAGTCTGAGAGTTTTAAGTAATTTCGCCTGAACTATTATATGAACAAAATGTATTTATCTTTGGCGAAACTTCTTAAGGAACTCCAAGCAGCTGAGGGTCTTTCGGTTGTGAAGAAACCACCATCGGTGTTAGTGGCAGAGAAAGTTTCTACTTCTAAGCTGAAAGGTAAGAAGAAGCAGAACAAGTCTCAGAAAAAAGGTTATGGAGGCAGTTTTATTTGCGCCTCAAGGTAGAGTGAAAAAGCCTGCGGGCAAGTGTTTTCACTACAAGCATCAAGAACACTGGAAGAATGAATGTCTATTCTATCTCAATAAAGTGAATAATCAAGATAAATCTTTTCGCTAGTCGTTGAATCATGTTTAGTGGTGTCATCTGCCAGTACCTGGTGTGTAGATACATGAACCACTAATCATATTTGCAATTTATTGCATGGGTTCCAGGAAACCAGAAGACTCAGTGATGGAGAGATTTATCTACACATGGGAAATGCTACGAGAGTAGCAGCAGTTGTTGTAGGAAATGTTATTTTAAATAATAATGGGAGTTTAATTCTGTGAGATTATCTTTATGTTCTCATACTTAGAAGAGACTTGGTTTCAGTTTCTAAGTTGATTAAAGATAGATATTTGGTTTATTTTAGTAACTTTGTGGTTATTAAGTTAAATAAACGTTTTATCTATTCTGGTTCATTGGTGGATAATCTCTACTTTATTAATCCTATATTTCCTACAGTGCAACTACATGAATTGAATAACACTAATGATATGCCATGTAAGAAAAATGAGCCTTCTAAATTGAACCAAATGTATCTTTGGCACTTATACCTTGGTCACATTAGTCTGAATAGTTTTTTTTTTTTTTAGACTAGTCAGGATGGACCTTTAGGTTCATTGGAAGTTGAGGAACTTCTAGTCTGTGAATCCTATTTAGACGGTAAGATGACCAAAAGACTTTTTTATCAGTAAAAGGTTATAGAGCCAAAGAGCCATTGAAATTGGTTCATTCTGATTTATGTGGATCCTTGAATGTCCAAGTAAGAGGTGATTTTGAGTATTTCATCACTTTGATTGATAATTACTCAATGTTTACATTTATTTAATGCACCGTAAGTCCGAATGCTTTGAGAAATTCAAGGAGTATAGGGCGAAAACGGTGAAGCATTTAGGTAAATGTCGTAAGACACTGCGATCTGATCGTGGTGGCGAATACCTCTTGGGAGAGTTTAGGGAGTACTTGTTAGTTGAAGGGATTACATTCCAGTTTTCAGCACCAAGTATCCACCTCAAAATGGTTTACCAAAAGGAAGGAATACGACTCTTATAGATATGGTAAGATCAATGATGAGTTATTCAGATTTATCAATTTCGTTTTAGGGACATGCACTAGAAACAGTAATGAACATTCTTAACTTGGTACCATCTAAGTCAGTACCATTTATACCCATAGAACTGTGAACTGGGTGCAAACCTAGTCTGCAACATGTTCAGGTTTGGGGTAGTCCAGCACATTTGCTAAATGGGAACGCAGATAAATTGGAATCAAGAACATAAGTTTGTCTGTTTGTGGGGTACCTTAGAGGAATGAAATGTGAATTATTTTATAGTCCTAAGAATCAGAAGGTCATTGTTTGCACCAATGCTCGATACTTAGTGAAGGACTATGAAATAGACCATAAGCTCAGAAGTAAGATTGTTCTAAAGAAATTGAGATGAGATGGACCGATAAAGACTTCTTCAACACCCATAGAACCGGAGGTTACACTGCAAGAAAGAGTTGTTGACACACTAGTACCTCATCGTAGTGGGAGGGTTGTTGTCCCACCCAATCGGTATATGTTCTTGGGAGAATCTTATGATATGATCCTTGAAGAACAACATGCTGAACCTTGTAACTACAATGAGGAACTAAAAGATAAAGATGCTGAATTTTGACAAAGGGCTGTGAAATCTGCATCCACATAATGGAATCAGATGAGTTCATAGTAAATGGTCAAGAGCACATGTTGTGCAAGCTTAAGGAGTCTATTCATGGATTCAAGTAAGCATCCAGATCTTGGAATATCCGTTTTGATCAAGCAATCAGGTTTTCTTGGTTTTGATTAATGTCCGGATAAGTCATGTGTGTACAAGAAGCGCAACGGAAAAGTGGTGGTATTTTTGGTACTATACGTAGATGATATTCTGTTAATCGGAAACGATGTAGGAATGTTATCTTCGATAAAGGTGTGACTATCTAGCCTATTCGATATGAAAGACTTGAGAGAAGCCGGTCACATCCTTGGGATTAAACTTATGTGAGATCGCAAGTATAGGATGTTGGGCTTATCATAAGCCTACTTATATCGATGAGATCCTTACTCGTTTTAGCATGCAGGATTCCAAGAAAGGGTTCCGTCCTTTTTAGACATAGAATCAACCTATCCAAGGATCAGTGTCGTAAGACACCTGAGGAGATGGAAAAGATGAAGGCAGTTCCTTATGCCTTGGCAGTAGGAAGCCTCATGTATGCTATGCTGTATACTAGACCTGATATTTGCTTTGGTGTTAGCATGGTTAGTAGATTTCAGTGTAATCTAGTGTAAGAGCGTTGGACTGCAGTGAAACATATACTCAAGTATCTGAAAAGAATTAGAGATCATATGTTGGTGTTCCAGTTAGATAGTCTGGTACCTCATGGGTACACTGACTTAAACTTTATGTCAAATAAGGATTCCAGAAAGTCTACCTCGGGATATGTGTTTACCTTAGGAGGTGGAGCCATAAGTTGGAGGAGTATCAAGCAATCGTACATTGATTGATTCCACCATGGAGGCCGAGTATGTGGTAGCTTCTTAAGCAGCCAAAGAGGCCGTTTTGGCTTAGAAACTTCTTAATGGATCTAGAAGTGATTCCTTTAGTGAAATTAGCTTTTACATCTATTGTGACAATAGTGGTGGAATTGCTAATTCTAAGGAGCCATTGACTCATAAGAAGGAAAACACGTCGAGCGTAAGTATCACCTGTTTCGAGAGATCGTTCAGAGAGGTGATGTTGCTGTGACCAAGATTGCATCAGCAAACAACCTGGCAAACCCTTTTACGAAGAGCTTACTGGCTAAGACTTTTGATAGTCACGTAAAAGGAATGGAAGTGAGATGCATGGCAGCATGGTTTTGAGCCTTAGTGGGAGTTTGTCAGAAAATTATACTAAAAGTTATACTTTTGTGTAATGGATTAATATTTGATTGCTATTTATTAATCAGTTTTATCCAATTTTGATGAGAATCTTTTATGGGCAATGTTTGCATAATACTATTGTATGTTGTGCATGTGTCTTTTATTTTACAAAGTAGATGATCTGGTGTGTAGAGTTCGGCTTACACACAGAAGATCAGATCATCAGTTCTTGTGAAATATAAGATATGGTTCGCAGTCTTAGATGGAACTGGACACACCATCGGTAGGACTGTAGTACAATGTTTAGTAGGTCTGTCTTGACTACAGGGAACGGTCTAGTTCTGACTCATTGTGCTAGTACACTTTGTGTGTATTGAACTGGGACCACATTGAGGTAATTGTCTTTATACTAACTTTATAAGACAATTGGAATCTCATGGTTATTATGAATGTTTATGCTCTTAATCCAAAAATAATTATTAGAAGTGTATATTTAATGTTGTTGACTTTGATTCATTAAAGAGTGAGATCTTTATACGGTCAATAGTCTCGGTGGGTTGGGTCGCAACATTATGTATATGACAACTATTAATTATTGATGGAATCCATGTCCCAATAGGGATTGATGATACCCCTTGAGTAAGCTTATAAGTTTCGATTATGTTAAACCCTGCAGGTGGATATTTGTATCCGACATATCGAATAAGTTAAGTGGATAGTCTCAAGTTAAGATGTTGATTAAGTGGGAGATTGTTAGTAATTTATTTTAATCAACGGGTATCTGTAATCTTAACGTGGGGAGATTAATAAGTATTTAATATCATGGAGCTCGTAATATAATTGAGATAAGGACGGGAGTGCAATTATAATTCTGTAGTGGGGTGAATTATAATTAGTGAAATAAGAAGTAGAATCCTGGTGGGATTAGGTTTTCTTATTTACACTGGGAGCCCTGACTTATTACTCCTTAGGTCCCTATCGTAACCCTATATATATACGTTATGCTCTCTAGGTCAGATTAACGTTTTTCTATTATTCAGTAAATAGAGGCAGATTAAGAGAGAGAGCAAACAGATCGTGAAGAGTCCACACTCAGTTCGCGTTCTAGACGTGCAGGGAATACGATAGAAGATCGTAAGGTATGATCGAGCAGTATTCGTGGTTTATAGCAAGGCGTGCTATAACAAGTTCAACCAGCGTTCGTGTCGCAGGGAGTTGTGGTAAAACTCTAATTCCGCCTTGTAGGATTTTTTATTTTTTGTTGTCTAATCTGTACGCGTCATTACTGGGTCTTGGGGATTCAGTTTCCCAACATCATTAACATTTAGGGAAAGGCTACAATACACACCCTTTATTTGGGTGTGTATCATATACACCTTTCAAAATGTTATGAATTATAGATAAAATGTTACGAATTGTATTGCTAAAAAGTTACGAATCGTATAAAGGCTACGAGATTCACTAAAATGTTATGAATCATAATAAAAATGTTACGAATCGTATTGTTGAAAAGTTATGAATTCTAAAACAAAAGTTACGAAATATGCTAAAATGTTATGAATAAATCATAAAATAGGTGCATATGGTACACTCTTTTAAGATGTGTGTATTGTAGACTTTCCCTAACATTTATTGAAATTTGAAGGCTTATGAGACATTTTGTTAATAGCTTAGAGGCTTTTTTAAAATTTTTCCTTAAATGAATAAATGTAGACTTTGCAGTCAATGGTAAGAAGGGGGAAGGGTTGGGCAGTCATCAGTGGGGTGTGGTCCCTTAGAAAAACATCAGCACCCACCCCCGAACCCCACTTGCGAGTCTGCGATCACCCAAATCCACGGGTCACGAGATCTAGTCAACAGTCTTGGCTTTTCTGCCCTACACCCGCTAATCCTATCTCAGCTCGTCTGCAGCACATCTACCTTAGTTAAAGGCGGGGGGCTGCTCCCCCCCTTCCTGCTCCCCTTCCTGCTCCCCCCCCTTTCTGGGCCCACTCCGGTCTCGCTCCGATGATCGGAAACGTTCACTTTGTAGAGCTCGTCGAGTAGAACAACCATGTCAAAAATCAGCTTGATTGGATATCATTAAGTCCTTGATCGGAACCTTTTTATTTTAAAAAGAATGGATCCGAAACACTGAATCAAATCCATTGTAACCCATGGACCGAGAGTTTATGGGCTCCGATCAGGCACTTAATGATATCCAATCAAGCTGATTTTTGACATGGTTGTTCTACTCGACGAGCTCTACAAAGTGAACGTTTCCGATCATCGGAGCGAGACCGAAGTGAGCCCGGAAAGGGGGGGAGCAGGAAGGGGAGCAGGAAGGGGGGGAGCAGCCCCCCCGCCTCCTTAGTTTAATGGTGTAACAGAAATATAACTCGTGTGGGTATACGATCATGGAGATGAACTATTGGATCGACCGCTCAGCTCCCACTTGACAAGAGGGTGCTTAGCAGCATGCTCCATTCCCATGATCACATGGACCACCGCTTGGCAAGGAGGTTCTTGGCAGCATTTCCATTCCTATAATCACATGGACCCCCAACAGCAAACAAGCAAGGCCGATCTTCAAGTAGAGAACTTTTTTTTATAATGCAATTAAAGGTGCGCGCCTCGACTAGTTCTAAGAAATTTGAAATACACAAATTTCAGCCCATAATCTTGCAACAACTTTGGGTACATAAGATCCCGTGACCTTTTGAACATAGAGGGAGACCTTTGAAATTGTATTTTCCAAAAGCAAGCCAAACATTAAAAGAAATGTTGAATTTGACTCTGGAAAATGGAAAGAATTCTTTCCTTTTTTGGTCCAGGTAGCTAACAAGGCCCATCTTTTACCCACTGCTTCTTCAAGCTGAAGAAAACCAAGATTACAAACAATGACCCACAACAACAATCCTCACCAACCCAACCCCAATCCTGCAAATCTACTAATTCACTTATTGATTTTCCCAAATCTACAATGCAAATGGATATTGATCTTCTATACATTACCTAACTTGCTGCCAAATGGAATTCTTGAATACCCTGAATTTTTCAAGGTATCAAGCCTTATCGTCAACACATTCATTTTCAGCGGCAATCCGACCTGAGCCACGACCACCCAATATACTAAAAGAACCCATGGCCGATAGCCCCTTGAAACTACTGCTGCCTTCGCAGAAGTTCCTGGACTTTTTCGACCTTCTGAGCTTCGAGTCCATTTCGTTATCGGTCTTAACATTAGCAACCACTAACTGGGCAATGTTGCTCCGGCAAAATGGGCAAACGGGTGCATTAAGGGACGCCGTTTTTGGGTTGGGCTTGTTGTGACAGCACAAGGCTAATGTGCATTGGGCACACATCTGGTGGCCGCAGTCTTGGACTTCGATCGTGCACACTTGGTCGAAGCATATGCCGCATAACTCAGTGTCACTCACCTGCATTGTTTAACGGTGTTTGTGAAAAATCTGCATCTTCTAAAGCGTTTAATAAAAAGCAGAAGCTGCGGCTCTATAGTCTTCACAAATACGCAGAATTTAGCTGTAACAGCCAACAGTAAAATACTAAAGAACGCATCAAAACATTAAAGTACACAGTACAAATCGAAGGGGATCAAGATTCCTTTACTTGTTTTGCCAAGCAAAGAAAGAGTTTTGATTAAGTGAAGAATAACAATTTGGGTAACAATTTTTACATTGGGACTTTTCTTTCACTCAAATCCGGGTCAAACGAATATACTTAGAAGAGAATCTGATGCAATCCAAATAAAACTACACAATGCAAACGTGCAAGCACACAAATAAGCAGTCAGGAAGGATTATTCATATAAAACATCATAAACAACCGTTATCAGACAATTATACGAATTTTTCAGTCTTTAGACCGGGACTAGCACCCAAACCAATCAAAATCAACCCAGATAATAATAGTCTTTGCTCAAAAATCAATTGTCAGTCTTTAGACTCAAAAATCAATTGTCAGTCTTTAGACCAGGGCTAGCACCCAAACTAATCAAAATCAACCCAGATAATAATAGTCTTTGCTAAAAAATCCAATGGTAGTTAGGCGGAAGTTAGGCTAAAGAATTGGTCTACAGAAGGAAAAACCAGTAGTTTGAATGTTTGCTTGGATGATTAGAGCAAAGACTGCCAGTTTTAAGGAACAAGATATTTGAAAACTCAACTGCGTTTCAGTTTCGAAACTTCTAATTGTCAACTGCACGTTTCTACATCTCTGGGAATTCCGCTATCTCTAGGAATTAACATATTTATGTCCACGATTAAATGGGTTTGAAATCAACACCTCAACCTGATAAAAAGGAAATAAGTTACCTCAGAAATATTGTCATCCGTTCCGGTATCAGAATGTGATGGAGATGGAACCGAATAAGCTGTACCCTTCAAAATGGTCTTTTCCCTTTCCCTGTTTGCCTCCATCAAGGCCTGTTCTAACAAAGCTTTGGCCTCTGCATTAAGCTCGCTGATAAACTTGAGAGGTGATGGCCAAACAAGAGGCTCCGCAGAAGAAGGATCCAACAAGGCTGAACACGCTACGTGCTTGTGCTTTAGAGCTACTGTGTATGGTATTCTCCTGCACCACAAACATGACCGGATAACAGAGAAGTTCAGTTTCTCATTCTGTGTGTATTATTAGCATAAAAAAGACGAAGTCAAATTCATGAAAAATCAGGGAAAGTAGCATGTTTGGAATTTAATTCTACGTTGATATTACGGATTTGGTAAACATATTAAGGTCTAAAGATCGTTAAAACTTAAAATCATCTCTCCCTCAAACGATTTGGCTCTCACGACATAGACTTCAGTGACAAGGGTATTCACTATTCAATTGGTAGAACGAAAATTACGAAGCTCCGCTTGTATTCTGGGTTAATCCACTCTTATAGAAACTACTACATGGTTTATCATTTGAGAAAATCTTTTTAACGGCGGAGCCGTAAATAACTATTTACGGAGCCAATCACGACTTCTTTTGCTTAACAAGCTCCCCTCCATACCCTTATCCTTCTTACCCCTCCAAACTCTACTTTTTTTTGCCCCATTCTGGGCCCCACAAAGGAGATCCAAATTGTTCATCTGGTAGATCCGCATCCAAGAACATATGCTAACAAAGAGTTGTTGGTCGGTGATCGATAGCCATATGGAAAAGTACATGTGATATTCGACTAATCTTCACACATACTAAAACGATTAGAATAACCCCAACAACTAACAAGACGCATATAATAAGGATTAGCTTAACCATCCAACAAATCTTGGAATAAGATTCTGGCTTAGCTAATACCCTGCGAATAAACACTGATCAATATTCGAATTCAAGAGGAGAATCGGATTACCCAGATGCGTCTATTTGAAGCCGATCTGCACCCCATGCCAGCAATTCGCGGACGCAATCTAGAGAGCCCCCTCTAGCAGCCAAATGAAGTGGAGTGCTTCCGGAGAAGCTATATACAGAAGAATAACCATAATCGCATCAGATGCACAATTGACACCCCGAAACTGAATTGAACGACAAATTAAGTCTTACATCAAATCCTTACCCATATCCGCCTGTTGAAGCACAGACAAGAGCTCCATTGTCTAATAGATCATGGACACATTCGGGCCGCCTTTGACGAGCCGCCAAATGCAAAGGGGTTGCCCCTTTACCATCTCTAATATTTACAAACCGCGCAAAACCCCTGCAAACCCAAATCAATAATCAGAATTACCAGTTATAAATTGACCCAAATCAATCCACACAGAGAGAGAGAGAGGGGCCCACCAAGAAGCAGCAACATGGGAGGAACGGGCAGCAGAGAGAATGGCTTTAAGGCAATCAGAATGCCCAAAATAAGCAGCATAGTGCAAACAGGTTCTTCCACGAATTGAATCAAACATCAAAATCTGAATTATAAAAATCAAGATCAAAACTTTAAATCAAGATTTTAGTACACTCGACGGACAGAGCTAGAGAAAGAAGAGAACTTTGGCATACATTAGCCCCGGCTTCAATAAGCTTTTGCACACAAGAGATCTTCCCATGCATCGCAGCCAACATAAGCGGAGTCTGAATCACTCACAAGAGTCAAAATTAGACCGCAATAAAAGTGGAAACAGCAAGTTACAAAAAAAAGGAAAAAAAAAGAAAGAAAGAAAGAAAGAATTTTAGTCCCACAAGATCAAGAACTTTAAAAAGTTACCCCGATTTCACACTCTCTTTAAACACCATAATTGTAAATATTCTAAGATCCAATTAGGGACATTAAAAGCAAAACACGCACCTGCCTATTGCGATTCAATGAATCGGGCTTAACAGACCGGTCCAAGAGCATTGAAACAATCTGGAAACAAAGGGGGAAACACAAAAACAAATCACAACCCATCAGGAAAAAACTTCAAGTTCCGATAAAAATCAAGAATTTCGAAGAGCCCACCTCGATCTGGCCATTGGCGGCGGCCACGTGAAGAGCAGAATGGCGATCGTACAGCGTGGTCTGTTTCACAAGGCCCGGGTCACTCTCCAGCACGGCCTTCACAGTCTCCACGTCTCCAAACTGTATAGCCGTGAACAGGCCATGCTCGTCGCTCGCCGCGCAACTCAGCCCCTGACCCATCACCTCCCCTTTCTCTCTCTCTCTCTATCTCTCTCTCTCTCTCTCTCTCTCAAACTTCTCTATACAAAACAAATGTGTATGTATGTATGTATCTATCTATTCTTGGGTCCATCCACCTTGACCTGGGTCGTTGGCCACCTTCACCACAGGCGGAGGTGGTGGTGGTGGTTATAATTGGTGGCGCAGATTGTTGTTGAATTGGTTAAGTTAGCATTAAGTAGTGTTTGCCCTGGGGGGTATTGGAGTTTGGAGCTGCCCATTGAGGGGGGAGCGGGCAGCTGACCGCGTCAGAGATGGGGGACTGGCTCCATTGGGCAGCAGTCAGATATTTTTCTTGGGGCAGTTTTTACGTACTCCCTCTCCCAAGTTGAATGTCAATTTTGATATTGATGTCAATTTTAATTTTTTATATTTTTTAATATGAATCTCATGTAAAATGAATTTTGTTTAATAGTTCTTAATTAGTTTTATTATATAAAATTTTCAAACACATGAAAAATATTATATATTAAAAGATATAAGCGAGAAAAATGACATGAATTTCAAAAATTGTACTAGTAATCATTTTTGGGACGCCCGCCGCAAGGGCGGATCCAGAATTTACTGGCAGTGGGATCAATTATCTACAACACATCTATTGACTTTATATAGTTCATTTACAATAGACTTTCCAAAAATTACACTGAAATGTCATACAAAAAGTAGTTAAGTGAATTATCTATTTATAAAATTTCTCAAAACAAAAAGGATATCTATTTATACCATAAAATTAAAATTCCAAAAGAGTAATGATTTTCGCACTCATGTTTTTTGATAAGTCCACTCTTGTTATTGTCTTTTAATGAAAACTACACGTAAGGGTGCCTTTATAAAAAAAAAAAGAGTATGAAAATCATTTTTTTCACAAACACACACAAGAAAAAGAGAAATTATTCAATGTTCCTGTCTTGAATCAAAAAAATGTATGAGTTCCA
Organism: Rhododendron simsii; assembly: GCA_014282245.1. NCBI lineage: Eukaryota > Viridiplantae > Streptophyta > Magnoliopsida > Ericales > Ericaceae > Rhododendron > Rhododendron simsii. The sequence continues at coordinate 8,441,874 of CM024965.1, forward strand.
CTCACAAGTGTGTAAAACTCATATAAATGTGTGGTTTAGGGTCGTAATCAATCTAACCCAGAAGCATGGAATTACTTCTCTCCCAGAAAAAGTCACAGTCAGTCATTTTGCCAAAATTATGTCTTTCTTGTTGATTGGGAGAGAGACGTAAAAAATCTGGATAATTTTTTTCTTATGAGGCAAAAATGAGGGTACAGAACTTATGGGGCAATTCTATTATCCTTGAGGCAACAAGCACATGTTCAAAAGCCTATGGGGCAAACTTACCAAAAATGTCCGAGAATTTGTAATGCCGTGTTCTCATTAGTTTTCTAAAAGAATTTTTTAAAACTTTTTTCATAAATTCTTTCTACTTTTAATATTTTTTTATGTATCTCTCTCCACTTATTACCCCTATTATTTTTCAAATTTTTTTTCTAAAACCAAACCAAACACAGCAGGTTTGCTATTATCAACCCACTGGGCTGACGATAAACATACTAAAAAACAAGAAAAATACATATTTTTGTATATTTTTTACACATTTTAATACACATTTACATACTTAAAACTGTCGGCTGATCTTAGAATTTCCTTTATGAAAAGATTCCTATAAAAAAACTCTCTTTCTTTGGCACACCAAAGATTTTATTAAAAAATGGGTTATAGGCTCCACCTGAGTTTAGAGTGGGTGAGTTTGGAGAATATACCGTACAAACTGACCACTTAACTCGTGTTCACAAGGATGAGTTAACTCTAGTTTCACAAAGAAAAAGGATGAGTTAACTTTAGTGTTTTGTTTGAAATTTTGGGAGAAAATGGTAAAATATTTGGTTTCAAATAATATCAGAAAAGGCAGTTCGTTATTTAGTAGTAAAAAATTTAGTATAAAAGCAATGGTTTTTTTTTCCTCCTCAAAAGTTAGTATTTTTAGAATTGTCAGATTAACACCACAAAGAATGAATGAACTCCATATATTCTTACTCATAGCATCTAAGTGCAACTCCTGATACTTTTGGGTCAAAAGTCTCTCATCTAAAAGTTTTGTTTTCGTAACATAACCAAAAATTGTGATTTAATTATTTGTTTGTTTTATTCGGCTTACAAAAAAGAAAAAAATCACGTCGGTAACGACCACGTATTTTAATGTGAGGTTGTCTCGAAAAGGAAAATGTTATACTAATGCTACCAATAGTTTTCTTAAATTTTGAAAATGGACACGTTATATATATAAAAAAAAAATCAGGTGTGAATAAATTTTATAAAAGTCAAGTCGTCCAACATAACAACCAAAATAGTAAAACGGTCAATATCATAGGAGTATAGTATTTCAGCAGCCAAATTGCTTTTTCTGTTTGTAATTAAATTATCCATATTATATATGGCAGGCAGCCAGTACATAAAACCACATGTCATGGAAATTTGACTAATGGGTACGTTTTATGTTGACTGTTTCTTGTCCAAAGTGAAAGGTCCTGTTTGGGCCAGTGGGTGGATCCTCTACTCAGATTCTACTTTTACCAACCTGTAATTAGGTGCAGGTAGATTTTGTAAATCGTTTTCCGTTAACAATAAATCGATTAAAATGAGCTTATGTTTTCATGAACTTTCAAACAGATCATTCTGTTGGATACATCAACTATAGGCAAATAATATAGCGGAAACGCACAATCAATATATTAGTACTAGATCTCTTGTATTGTAAGGGGAGAAATACCAAGACACTTCACCTATGTCTCCAATTTGATAAAGGAGAAATTCGGATGATAGCCCAATAAACAGTGATTAATGCATTAAAAGTGCATAGGTATCTGTGAAATATATATAGATGTGATAATGCATTGGTTTCTGTAAAAATTCGTTAGTGTTTTAAATTCTAACTTTTTTTTTATGGCATTTTGAGAGTGTATTATCAACTGGGTTGTGATTAGCAAAAGCGTTTATAAAATGTTAAATAGTTTTTGAGGGTCAATATTATGCTCTTTAAGGTGAATGTTGTAACAATGCCATCTGCTAGGCTGCAAAATAAGTAATTTAAAAAATATTATGCCTTTTCATGGTAGTAAGCATTATGTCATTATGCATTTTCATGGTAAATATTATTCTATTTCATGGTATTGAATTTAGCTACGTCCTCTTTTGGTTTATGACTTTATGTATGTTTTTTCAGGGTAAAAGTCAAAAGAATACGGTATCCATATATTCATACACAACAGGGGCTAAACGGTTCATCGGAATATTCTCTCTCATTGGCTTAGATCGACCCTTTCTCTTTTCTTTTTTCTTTTTAATCTGGGTAAGACCTTCCCCGTAATTGGGAATTATTTGTCAAATATATATTTCTTTCCTTCTTTAATTTTCTGTTTTGGGTACATAGCAAAAACAAATAAGTAGCCTTTTCAAAACAATTTGGACTTGGGAAGGTTTTTCGATGACTCAGATGTTTAATCCATGCGCACCTCGATTAATCCTGAGAACCAATCCCATCACTCACGATTCTATTTTAGTTGACTCGAAAAGCATTTTAAAAAGTATGTGTAGACAGATTCATGAGGTTAGCCCAACATTAACCAAAAATGGACACGTGAGAGTGGGTCCCCGTTAGATAGAATTATAATTGGCAATTCAAATCAGATCTAACGTTGAAATAATATATGACATAGGACTTCTATATAAAAAAAAAAATGAAGATGTCATTTTTCTTATGTTCCTAGGTGAATAAATTCGTAAGGCTATTTTTCAACTAAGGATGGCAATTCCGGCGAATCGCATCGATTGTGATGGTTTGCACTTGATTTTGATTTTTTGATTTTGATTTTGATTTTGATTCGTTTTGGTTTTTAATTTGAAGAAATCGATTGGTTCAGTTCTGGATTCGATTTTATATATGATAACCGCACTGAAATCTGAATTGTAACCAACCCGTAATATATTTATTCATATTTTTACTCCACATTATAGCACATCAGTCACCCGCTTCTTGTCTTGAACGTGTTTGAACTCTATGGTATGTGTATTAAAGTTTATGTTAGCAAACTACTTCCTTAAACTATTTTATGTTAATCGTGCTGTTAACTAAGTTGGATTTACTTTACTAATTGACAATGTTGTAAGTCATTAAGTTCAGTAACTGTGTTTTCTTATGGGCCATTAATTGGGATAGTAGTTTGATCATGCTTTTAGGTTGCTTGAGTTCAATAGTTTATAATCTTCAATATTGTCAATACAGGTTCTGAGAGGTTTCGGGTCGGTTCGGTGATTAAAGAGGTTAACCACCGGGTTCAGCGAGAAACATAACTGAAGCAGTCTCCGACAGTTTCGATTACGGACTAATTAAAAAGAAACTCAACGATTCCAATTTCAATTGTAAATTTCGGTTTGTATTGTGCTTTAACCAAAATCTGGGCCGAACCAAACCGAACTGTTGCAATCCTTATTTTGAGCCGCGTCAAGACAGATACTCCAATAAACTTTTTTGATTTGGACTGAGACGATGCACCATTTACGGTTTTTCCAAGCGCAGATGGTCGGGAAAAAGTGTAACATTTTCGATTAAAAATAGGTCCTCGATATTCTCTGTTATGTTCTTTTCCGTCCCCACCTTTCATATACTATTTCTATATGTTATTTATGGGCATGTCGGTGCATCTAAATTTGTGGAAGTTCATGCGGAGTGAAGTATATGGCAAGAACGGATTAAAAAAAAATGTACATGGCAAGAGGTTTTGCCCAACGGGTGCACTTCCGCGCAATCTCAGCTATTCATTTTAACAATTAATTGTCCAGATTAAAAGAAGGTAAAATTAGCCCTAAGAACGGTAATATAATTTTCATTTAGAGGGAAAATTTTCAATGGAGGTCCTTCAACCTTTGGAGTTTTTAAGCCATAAGGTCAAAACATGTTTAGGCACTTTTATAGGATTTTAGGATGTACTTTTCTATTATAGTGTTTTAGTAGTTTAGGCACTTTCATAGGACCCTGGGGTTTTAGGCACTTTCATATAGAGGGTGCCTTAGGATTTTAGGCACTTTTATAGGGTACCCTAGGGTTTTAGGTACTTTCATAGGGTAATATAGGGGTTTTAGGCACTTTCATAGGCATATTTGTTCTTATATTTAATTGCAAAAGGTGCTTGTCCTTGAACTCAAAAAATGTAAATATGAGGGATTTTTGGCCAAGTCTCCCTTAAAAAAAAAAAAAACTCGCCCAGCGAATAATTTTTTTAAAAATCCGAACCGTTCAAAAGTGTTTTGGACGCACGCAATTAAGCATTGTAAAGTATTAAAAAAATTTTTTCTCAAACAAAATATTTTAACATACTTATTCTAACCGAGGAAAAAATGTACTTGTAACTTTATTTTTGTTATTTCTTTTTTTTTTTTTTGGTCAAGCGGAAACAAAATTTAGTACTATTAAAAACAGACTTTTTTCAAAGTACTTAATTTGAAGATATATTAGATTTCAAAGAACATAAATTTGCGAGAGTTAAAATTGACAGAGACCGGAAGCACAGAAGATAATTTAGTACTATTAAAAAGAGACTTTTTTCTTTTGGTACTTCGGAAATTAAAACAGACTGTTCTACAGCCATGTGAGTTGAAGACATATGACCAGTATTTCCCTCTTTTTACTATTGATTTTGAATCTAAAGCAATGGTTTTGAATCCTTAAAAATTTGGATTCTCCATAAAGGACACTTAAAATGAGACGGTGAGAGTAACGGAGTATATAGTACTTCAACTGGAATACAACTACTAATATATTATTACTACTTAAAAAAATGAATCCTACCTCAACTAGAATTCCCCATTCGAGCGGTGCTCAGCGGCCGATTCGATCGTTTAACATAGCAATCGACGACTTGAATCTTGATTTAACAATGAACGATTCAGATATATATATATATATATATATATATATATATATATGTGCTCAAAATCAATCCAAAGTGTCCGTGTCGATATGAACAGCCAGATGTTGTTCGACATCTCGCTTGGCAGATGGGGTGAGAGATGTATCATGCCCCCATCTATGGCTACATCAAAGTAGTACTGACAATTAACATTAAATTACTGGATTCAAAGCAGCAATAGGAAAATGAATAATTCAGTTGTACGGGCAATTAATAATTGGTCGATTATTGCACCTACCCAGCTCACTCCTCAGTAGTAGCGTTACAATCCTTAAATGCAGTACTCGAAAAAATATTTAATGGAACTTAAAAATGAAGTATTGCATTTTTCTCCTTTTATTGGCACTCAAATTTAAATAAAAGATTGAAAAACCAATTGGGTCGAACCTTCATGCCAATTGGGCCGAATGCTTTGTAGTGGGTCGAACCATCAGCCCGTCGAGGTCCAGTGAATCAAAGCCTAATGGGCTGAGCGCTTGGGCTGTACTATACGCGTTGGGTGGCATGGAGATGTGCCTATTACGCGTAAGCCCAAGCGCTACAATCCGCAAATCTTGGTCGGGCAAAACCATACCGGAGAAGGACTCACTTGAATCAAGACGGATAGTCCATGTGCTTAAATGAGCATCAGTTTGGTCACGTGACACTCGGTGAGTCATGCATGATGTCACTCCAAAAAGTGGATGGGGCATGTGCTTAGCAAGAACTTTCTTGGAGCCTAAGCTAAGTCTTTCTTGATAAAGGACACCCTTATATCCTAAAGAGGTACGCCTTTGTTACTCAAGCTCTGTAGTACTTCTCTTCTCTAACCTGACACTTACTTAGTCATCAGAGGGCCTGTGATCGTCTCTAACTGATTAGGCACTAACGTGGTTCTCTGTCTTGGGTAGGCCAGTAAGGAGGAAAGTGCTCAACCCTATTTCCTTTAACATGTACCGAAAAAAGGATTGAATTAAGCCCATCGATCCTTCCCTTATGAATTTGAGTAATTTTGGTGCATTATTTGAGAGGGAATCGATCTTTTAGTACTTTTTTTTTTTGATCCAAAGCTCATTTCATTAATGCCATTCAGGCAAAATTACAGTGATTCCTTCCAAATACAATGAAAAGGAAATTAAAACCAACCCATCTCGAGGATATACACCCAAACTAAGAGATAAAGAGACGATGGAGTCTAGGTCCTAAGGCGAGCCGCAACTCACTACTCACCGCCTCAAAGGGTCGGTCACAAGGAGCTAGCAACCTATCCACCCACCCGCCTCGGGCTGGCTCAAAAAACCAAATCAAAGACAGACAAATGCTAACCGAAGGAAACAGGAACGAAAAACTACAGAACAGAAATACAGCAAACATGGACTAATCCACAAGCACGCCGGCCAAGCTCTGGCCGAGGGGATCCGTTAGACGCCGCTTTCAGAAACGTTACCGGGTCTTGGCCAAGAACGATGGAGATAAAACATCTCCGGCAAGCCTCCGCTGGCACGAGCAGGCTCTGGGCACGGGAACCGAGTGAAAAAACCTCTCTAGGCAAAGCCTCGGCTCCCACACACCACGGCGCCGTCTGCTACATTCTCCTCTATGTCTTCAACTCCCCGAGACTGTCGAACAAGGCTTCAAGGCCATGCCCCAGCCTTTATTCACCACACCACCAAACTCGCCGAAACGAAAATCAGTGGATTATTCGCCCACCACTACACCCATCGGATCTGGGGAAAACCCAGACTGGGAACAGATCCGGACGGGAAAACCCGCCGGGGGACTACCGGACTAACATGAAAACAGCAAAAAGAAAACAAAAAACCACCCCCAAACTCCCAGCCTTATTTCGGATCTCCAAAACCAAAGCCATCACACCCAACCACCAGCCAAACGCCGTTGTCGCATCCGGGACAGATCTGGAGACTCCTCGGCAAGAACCACCGGACTAGCTGATCGAGTAACCAAAACGATCCCCAGCTCACCGCCGTCACCCAACGCGAGAGAGCCCCAAACTGGGGAGAGACAAGCCAAACGGGACAGAGGAGAAGGAGAGAGAGCCGCCAGAGAGAGAGAGAGAGAGTCTGGGAGGAGAGAGAGGGGGCGGAGGGAAGAAAAGAGGGGGGGGAGGCCCCTCCTCCGCCTCCCCCGAAACCCTAGCTGCACGAAGAAACTTTCTAGAGAGAAAGGAAGGTGGGTCTAGAGAGAGAAACTTTCTAAGAGAGGCCAGTAGTTGTTGGGATATCGATTCTTTTCTACTCTCTTTCTCTCAAAAAGATAAGACAATCAAAGCCAATTTGATCTTTTCGTACTTGCAGAGAACAATTTGATCTGTTCTTTGGGGTCCACATCTACATGCATTCAAACATTCCTTATACAGTTATACTCTACTCCCTCTGTTTTAAGGTCTCAAGTGCTGGAAGAAGCAAAACGCATTACTAGCTCGATCACAGCGAGTAGTGAGTGGTTGGGGTATTGCATGCCTACTCGATCATGATCAACAGTGCTAAAAAGGTGATCCACAAACCAAACCCACTTGGCAAATTGAATTTTAGTAATGGGGATCGAATTTTTCTGCATGGCAAACCAGTGTGCTCATATACTTTAGGGGTTACCTATTAATGCTTCGTGATAATCCTGTTGCTCACACTTTTACTGGTGGCACCTAAAGAAAGCCACAGACTCTGCGATTGTCTCATGCACACTCCCAATAAATTATACTTTTTCTCTAGGACGAAGTCCACTTTGATTTCATGTGGTTATCGTCATGTGCGGATACTTTTTTTATAGTTCAAAACTGAGCACATAACCTAACTGTGGTTTTGAAAATGTGCGAATAGACCCTATGTCGTCATGTTTTCCATTCATTTTAACGGACACAACATTAAAAGACCGATATACCCTCATCATGTCCATTGATTCTTCTTCTTTTTTAAATCTTGTTAGAACATGTGTGAACGTTGAGTCCCATATCGGATAAATAGAAAGAGTTGAATCCAAACCGTTGATATTGTAAATTTTGACGAATACTACATCTATTCTAAAATTCAAGTCAATCAAAAAATGAAAAACTCATGGTCAAATCGATTTTGTTATGAAATTAAAATTTCAAATCTAAATTTACTAAAAATTAGATCACTGGATTATTGATGTCTGATCGAGATGATTTTTTTACAGAGGTACTCTATTCTTTATTTAATACATTATGAACGACTCAGATCATATTATAGAGGCATGTGAAATACATCTCTGTTAATATGGATGGAAAATATGACGGCAGGGGGTTTATCCGCACATTTTCAAAACCACAGGTATGTTTGTGTTCAGTTTTGAATCATGAGAGGGATATTTACACATGACGATAACCACAGGCAGGTGAAAGTGGACTTTGCCCTTTTATCCATTCCGCACCTACGTTAGACAACAACCAAATTATGGCTTACACCTCGGAAATGGTAAAGCAGAATCTACGAAGATTAAACATTCTTAATACTGAGATTACTTAAAAATTGTTCAGGCCTTAATTCCAAGATCACAAAATCAATCGAGGTCCAGGTAAGTTGACATGACTATCTCTCTTTATAAAAAAAAGAAGTTACTTTTTTCTTGTGTTTTTGTTTGGTTTCTCAAATTATAAGTTTCTGGAGCAAATTGACTATCCAAAACACTATAGTTTAACTATATGTTAGGCTTCTTAATCAACTTTTTTTTGTAATAAAAAACAAAATAAGTGAAGTTGCAACGTAACATATGTCAGATTATCCAATAAGGTGTTGGTAAGACAATCCGTCACACAACTTTAAAAGGACCAATTTGATACTTACAAAGGTGATAGCTAGGCCTTACCGATCTACTCTTCACCTAAGAAGATCGTAATGCCGAATAAGCACGAGACTATTTCTTGAGTTCTTTTATAGAATATTTTCTATCATGTTAATTGCAAATGTGAATCTCTTGAAACAGTTGCTTTTTATTGAAGAACCATGATATCACATCTCCGCGAGGTAACGAAAGCTGAAAAACAAGCAGGTGTAACTTTTTAATAAGAGATGAAAACCTCATTATAATAATAATATTACGAAATTTCCAAATGCAGATATGCTCTATCATTCTATTTTACCCTTCATTTTTTTTTATTGTAATGGACTTGTAGCCTAATGACACTTTCTCACATTTTTCACATGGAAGACGAGGGTTTGATTCTCGTCAAGAGGGCGAGTGCTTGGTGCGGTGCCAGATGTATCAAGAGAACAAATTAGGCATTTTCCATTGGACCAAATTGATGGTTAGAGTGCAGAACTTGCTGGAGTATTTGGGGTTGATTTACATTTTCGTGTGCTCCAACCAATGGACGCCAACCATAATTTGACAAATTTCCTGAAGTACTCTAACTTAAACACGCTTCGAACAACCAGACAATAGATAGGATATTTCTCTGTGTACGTATCCATTTTCATGTTTTTTTAATACCAAAACAAAATTGTGTGTTGGACTTTTCATCAATTTTTTAGTTCTTCATGATCATATCCATCGCCAAAAATGCACACATATATACATAATTAAGTATAAGTTAAAAACTATTACATCGTGTCTATATCGGGATTCGATCTCCTCTATCCATGCACCATTGTCCCGAAAACTATTACAATCTAGTTCCGATTTTCGACCATTAGATTGTGTGATTTTTTTTTTAATCCAACGGTCAAAAAAATCCTTCAGCACAAAGGCACAAAAATGTTCAGCACAAAGAATCTTGCTTCGTCTGGTTGGATAGAATGACATGTGATGTATGTGATCGACATCATGCCCACAGCTGCGTCGGCAAGATATTAAAATAGTGATACAATAAAATATTGTAGAAATTGAAAATAGGAATATTGCGTTATGTACTCCTCTTTTAAAGGTCAAAATTACGCGGAAAGAAATGGCATTAGTTGTAAAGCAGCAACATGCACTTTGAAAAAGTTTTCATTCAACTTCAAAACTTGCTACTACTCCGCTAATAATAATACAGATGTTTCAGTTTTTAAATCTATTTTCAATATGCGTGTCCTAAAATCGAATAATCACTAAATAAATTACTTTTTAAGAAGTTTTCGGGAATGGTTTTCTATATCTATATATATATATATATATATCACTCAAATTAAAAGATCTTAATTGGTTTGTGATTCTAACGTAATTTTCAAAATCATCTTAACAAGAGCATTTCTCCGACCCATACGGATGATTTTAATTTGAATCGTAAGTTTCGTAACAAATCATTACGAGAGTTACGTTCTTAATTTGCTAAAGTACTTGTACAAACAAACATCAACTACACAATGATATATAGCAATCACAATACAACTGTTTGAGAAAAAAACATTCTTCCACGTACTACATGCATTTGTCCTTTTTTCTTGATCTTTTCGTGTTCTTCTTAATCAGAGCTAGGAAACAAATTAGCGACGATCATTGTTACTTATATAAGGAACTGGTGAAGTTTCTTATTGGCGTATACTATTCTTTGGAAAATGACGTCTAAAGCTTGAGTGTCCTACACAGATTCTTTGGATTCCTCATTAGTGCTAAGATAAGATTCTTGCTTTGTCTTTTTTATACATAATTTAATGCCCGGGTCATCTTGATCGCACCTCGACAAATTTCCGAGCTCTAAAGTTAATTAACGACAGGGCAAGCCTTGAGGAACCCTTAGGTTTAGAATGTTTGACCTTCGTGAGATTTAAAGTTGCGATCTCTTTACCAAACCCTTTAATTTCTTTTTGATGCTCACTTGGCTATATCGAACTATTTCTCTGCTTTGTCAAAAATTAAAGCAAAGAAACAGTTTCTTCAACAATTAGCTGCGTGCACCTTCTTAAAGCAGTGGGGCATTTGAAAATGATGGGTTAAGCTTGAGTAATGAACTTGAATTCCTCCAGTAATCATCAATTAATTAAGTCAGTTTTGCTTGTTTAGAAGGTTGTGATGATAAATTAATAGAAAAATAGATGAACGTGGGACATGCATGGAAGGTTAATTATAACAAATTGAAGATTCTAGAAAGCCACCGCTATATAGACCTATTTCTATGTTGTCCAACTTATTTTGTTTCATACATGTGTCCAAGTTTTTCTTTAAGTGATACTGTAAGTTATTCTTAAAGTAATGCCTTCCGTAGGAAACAGGTCCAAGCAGGTCGACTCAAGAGGATGCTCAAAGAGGTTCAATTAAGTTTTGCTTTTTGATTTCTCCTTGGTGTAGGTCACTTTTTGCTATCGGGAGGCTAATGTAACGACCCGTAATTTTTATAATTAATAATATCATTAAAAAGTATTATTTGTAATAATAAGATTATCTTAATAATAATTATCTAGTAGTTATATACAAATAAAATTAATTTAGTCTTAATTATCTTACTTTTATATTTTTATTAATTGCATGCATGCATCCCGACCATCTCTCCTTCTCCTACTCTGCCTCTAACTCCTCTCGGAGCACGAAATCGTACATACCTCGTCCATTATGAAACCCTATAGAATACAACTTCTTTAAATCCGATTTTAATCGAAACTCTTCAAATTCTCCTATATATACCCTAGTACGTCGACCCTAGGGCACACCACGAAATTCAACACGCCCCACCAGTCTAGAAAAGAGAGAAAATTCAAAGAAATCGAAGCTCCAATCCATGGAGTTCTAGAGAGAGAAAGTGAGAGAGAGAAAAGTGGGTTTAGTACCTAGACGCAACCGAAATCCAATTCGATCATCCCGAACTCTTTCTACAACTCCTAGCATCACCAAGCATCTTCCAATTCGATCCCAAGATCCCTCGATCAAGGATGCCGAAGCTTTCTTCCCCAAAATTCAAGTTTCATTTTTTATTCATTCCGATCCAATTTAAGGTAGTATAATCTCTCCCAACCACTTCTCTAAGTATATATATTGTTTTTATGCTTAACCCTATGCCCCGAACGAGCCCATGCATCAAAACCACTGCAAAAAACAAAAAAAATGAAATCTGCATTGTACCTTACGGCCGCAACCTGCGAGCCGCAAGAACCAGTCTTGAGTTTGCGGTTAAGGTCCCAGACGCAAGGTCAACCCGGTCAGACCTTGCGGCAGCTATTGTTTTGGTTCGATTGCGTTTTGCGACCTCCCGAACTCCGTTTTCGACCCCCGAACTATTTTTCCTAGACTTTTCACACCTCAAAGATCATAACTTGTTAAGGCCATATTTTTTTTATTTAATTATCTATTTATTAAATTATTTATTAGTTATCATTCAACATTTACAAACGAAAATTAGTTACGACCTTTCAACCAACGTTTTAACATTCTAACTAAATTTTTTTAGACTCCTTACATCTCAAATACAGTAACTTGTCAAATTAAATATTTATTTTATTTAATTCACTATTTATTATTATTTTTAAAGTAATTCCAATCAAAATTACTTTATGACTCTATAAACATTATTATTAATACCCGAGTAATTTTATTTAGACTCTTTACTGTCCAAATATGAAATTATGTCAGTCTCAACATTTATTTTTTTAATCAATTATTTATTGTCTATTTACTTCACTTTCGGTCACTTTAATTAACGTTTTCTTGTAAATTAATTCTCCTACTCTACGAATCCAACTTTTAACACTCAACTGATTATATAGGACCCTTAGGACTCTTATTAGGGTTATGTTAATTATTCTAATATTTTTATCTAATTAATGTATTTAATTAGTTTTTAATTAAACTAATTACTTAAAAATAATCAATGAGAGTCTAGAAAATATTTTATTAAAATTTTTATAAAAGTTCTACTTCATTATTGACAACATGGCCATAAGGGCAACGGCCTATTTATTAAAAGTTGTGTGATTGCATTGCTCGTTAGTGTTTTAATTTGGTTTAATTGTATATTGCACTAATATCTGATTCATTGCATTACTTATTATTTGTTTTAATTATTATTTGATTTGATTGTATACTGCACCGACATTTGTTTTGAATGTTAGATTGGACCCTAGAGACATGGGATGGTATGCGAATAGATTTCATCTAGACGATACTAGATTGATGGAGAAATGGTAAAGTATTGAAGTCGTGAGATTGTGAATTTTGATTTGGCCATGGATAAGGGTGACCTGCGAGGCCCAGTGATGATCTTTTGTGACCCTAACGTATGGTACGCCATGGGAAGTTCCAAAGGGTAATCGTGCCTTGCAAGGCCAGCAAGGGGGATTGTCTCATGACACGGTCATAGTTAGTAGCTTAGGAATGGTGGCGACCCTAACGTATGGTACGCCATGGAAAGTTTCAAAGGGTAATCGTGCCCCCTATTATGGTCCTAAATGAATTCATACGAGGTACATAACTTAGGTGAATTCATTTAGAACCCCGTGTGCAGGACAAGCAAGGAGGGGATTTTCCATGACACGATCATAGTTAGTGGTATGGGAGGAAAGGATCTCATGGATGAGATCTTAGATCTCATATAAGGTAACGGATAGTAATAAATTGGTTCATGTGTGAAATCTCTGTTTGACTCTTCGATTCAATATTATCTTGTACTTGCTAATTGTAAAGTAAGAGGGGTAGTTGGGTTGGATTATACTTCGGGGTGAACTCTTTCACTCAGGTACGGATTGCCTGGCTTCCGTGCCAGATTTTGCAGAAAATCAAGAAGAACCACAGAACCCTGAAGGCGAACAGTTTTACGCGGAAGAGAATCCAGAGGTGGGAGTGGAGCCAGAATACGCTTGGGACCCGTATCAATCTTAGAAGACGGCTCTGTTATTTTGTTTAAGTTACTATCACAAAGACTATTTTTAGTATTTCTATAATGGTTTGTAATAGACGAATCTTTAGGGAGAATTATCCGGTTTGGATTTTGGTTTTTAAATTAATAAATTTTTAGAAATCAATATTTGATGCCTCCGATTTATTTCTGAAAATCGGGGCGTTACAGCTAACAATGTGGCTGAGTACTTGTTAGCCAAACATGCAGTGGATTTTCAGACTGGTTTTGTTTTGCATAGTGCTGCTCCCGACTTTTTGTTATCAGCTTTGTCTCAGAATCAAGGAGGAACAGTAGTTCCTCATTTTGTAAAAAACTTTCACTCTTGTACTCCTTTTGACTTCATATGAGTTATGTTATGGGTTTCAAAAAAAATTGTTTCTTGGTACACCTCATAGTGTAGGGCAGTGGTAAAAATACGAATAGAGTCAGGATGCGCCTACAACCAAATCTAGAAAGGCCTAAAAAAACTTGGATTTAAAGTGACACGATCGATGTAAGTATTGTTCACTTAATTGGACACGGGGATCTTCGATGTATTTTTAAAATCCGCATTCCATCTACGTATCGCAACACTCATACTAGTTCCTATAATCTCGGTTGTAGCCTTTTCAAATTTGGCGTGATTTGATAAATCGTTGTTTGTTCCAATTATCTTCTGTTAATTTCTTAGAGTGATTTAGAAGAAAGATAAAGGCGGTGAGAGTGTTGCAACGTGGGACTTGAAACCAGATATTTTCCAAATTAAAGGACCCATGCAAGTGACAGAATGCAACTTGGGACTTTGAAACCAGATATTTTCCAAATTAAACCAGATACTTGTGCGCATCTCGATTAACACTGGGGCCATGAAAGTAACGACCAGACAAATCCTCCAGTAGCTCAAGGTTTGAAGTATTTTGTCTCCGTGTAATTTGTACATGCAATCTCACTCAGCCGAACCCTTGGCGTTTATTTCTTTGTTACAACAGTTTCTTGTAATTCTTGAGACATCTGAGGAGGTTCTATACCATATTATACTCCCAAGAACCAGAAATGCTCGTAAAAAAATTATTAAAAGAATTGAAAGAATTTTCCAACTTTATAGTGGTTCCAATATATAGATTGACCTTTGGTATAAAACATGCCAGCTCGTATTTATATCTTCCTTACTATAATATTTAATTTATTCAATAATAAATTCCCCGATTCTGGTAATGCCCATAGTCATGTCACGTGGCAAATAAAGTCAGTGAAAAAAATGATAAATAAAGCGCAAAAATTTAAAAAACATATACAATGCGTAACTTTCCAACTTTGCAATTAAGCCTAGCTTTTTTTTCCCCAAGGTTTCGTTATTGCATGACCATCCACCAACCTAGTAAATGGCCAGGTAAACAATTTAATCAAGAAATCAAGATGGACTCGTATTAATTTAAATAGTCAGTGTATTGACGTTACCCTCGATGTGGCACGAGGAGTCTTTCATTTTGTGATTATTAAAAAATGTCAAATGAGCGTGGTCATCAACGTGGATCTCCATTGTGAACACGATCGAAGGTGTCACGCGTCTATTTGGTCCATGTGTCATGCACCTCCATTTTGAACACGACTCGTAAACCAAGTAGATGCATGACTTATCAAGTGATATCATATTTTCTATTTTAAACATTATGGGATTTTATTAGTTGACGAATATTTATTTCAAATGGTTCACAAAGTATTAATTACTACCATTTGGATATATAATTCAATTCAATCTGATACTTCTATCTGATGAAACAATTATATTCCCCAGGTGAAAACAAAACTCGGAACAACAACATCCGTAAAAATGGTTGAATCAAGCCTTAAAACAATGAAGAAATAGCAACAAAAGAAATAAATGGCTCGGTTCATAAAATTAATATTAAACAGTGCCACCCCTTAATTAAATCTTGGCTTACCACTGGGTGCAAGTAACATAATTACTACTATAACACTTTTGAAGAATAAAACCTCTGTGATCGGATTAGAATGCACTTGGCGTGTTTTGTTTAGGGATTCGATGTGTTTGTTCCATTTTTTTTTTTTGGGTTAGGTTGAAGCTTTGATTTTAAAATAGCCAGGAAGGTCTAAATTATAAGTCACATAATGCTTGTACGTGAACATGAGAGTCAAGCTCTCTTTCTTAAACATTTCGAACTTCTATATATCTAAATCAAATCACATAGTGCCCATGCGATCGAGCATTATTGTCGAACCCTCTTTCATAAACGTTTGAAACTTCTAAAATTTATAAGAACCACGATTGAGTGCCAAAGTATACCACGAGAATTTTAATAATCAGAGCGGAGAGTCTTTCGGGATTTGATTGTGCGATTAGGGCCCAAATTAAGTTAGGTATCAAACAACTTTTCAGAACCAAGTTTCGATTGGTCATCTCTTGGGCTCCAACTTTTGCATCTAAGACCTTAATTATGAAGCTGTGGAATGGGCTCGGATTTAACATGATATGTAATATATGTTTCATTTTGATTACATAATTCAACCCAATATGATGCTCATATCTGATCAAACAATCAAAATTCCGAGTAAAAACAAAACTCCAAACGACAACATCTCATAATTAAAAAATGGAGTAACACAACCATTGTGATAAGACCAAGGGGTTGGCTTAGTGGTTGTAGCATTTTTGTACCAGGTAAAATGCGTGGGTTCGAGTCTTATTGCTGCGAATTGCAGCACCCCTTCCCCTATCATATCCTATCGATTGAAAAAAAAAAAAACTACCGTGATACTTTTTGAAGAATAAAATCTCTACGATTGGATTAGGATGGACTTGACGTAGGTGTTTAATTTGCTTAGGATTCGGTGTGTTTGTACCACTTTTTGTTGGTCGAAGCTTTGTTAATTTGTAAAATAGTTAGGGAGGTCTAAATTAAGTCATAATGGAAGTGCGTGAGTGTGAGAGACACTTTCTTTCGTATACATCTCTAAGGTCTACATTAAGTCATATAATGCGCGTGTGTGATCGTGAGAGTCAAACTCTCTTTTTGTAAACATTTCAAACTTCTAAAATTCGTAGGAGCGACAGTAGAGAGCGAAAGCGTATAACGAGAATTTTAAAAATCGGAGCTCAGGGTCCTTTCTGGATGATCATGCGACTATGGCCCAAATCAAGTTAGGTATGAAACAACTTTTTCAGACCGAGGTTTGGGTTGGTCTTCTTTTGGGCTCCAACTTTTGAACTGAAGAGCTTACTCATGAAGCTATGGAATGGGCTTCGATCTAACAAAATACTCCATGTAATATATGACCCATTTGTATATATGGTTCAAAAATTCAATCCGGTACTCCTATCTGCTCTTTTTTGAGGTAATTCTGGGCCGGTCCTGTTTTTCAATTTCATAGCCCACTAAATCCTTTTTCTATAGATTGCAATTCCTTGTAGGTCCAGTAAAATGTATTTTACAATTTTATCCCTTTTAAAAACATATGCTTTAGGAATCTCGTCTTAAATCCGAATTTCTAGATACCTGTCTCTCTCGAAAAACATCAATGGCTACTCTCACCCCAGGAATCCTTCTGAAGTTGCTCCAGTCCATGAACTCCACCACCAGCGTCACCGGCGACCACCGCTCCCCACTCCTCCAAATTGATCGGCATCGTCCCGGCCCTCTCCTCCCCCTCCCTCTGGCCCACCCATGAGGGCTTCTACGTCCAGATCTCCGACTCCCTCAACTCCACCTACATCTCCCTCTCCGACCCCGACGCTGACCTCATCCTCTCCAACCGCCTCCAACTCGGCCAGTTCATCCACCTCGACTGCCTCCTCATCCTCCCCAGCTCCCCCGTCCCCCAGGCTTTCGGCCTCCGCCCCATCCCCGGCCGCCACGACTTCGTCGGCCCCCAAGCCGCTGGTTGCTAAGATCTCGCCCATCTCGCCCTCTAGGCGCGACCCAATTTCTCCACCGATTTTCCAAACCCAAATCTCCCAATTCGCAAAACTTCTTCCACAAAATTTCTCAGGAATAGCGTAGAAAATATAGTACATGTATGGGGCTTATTTCGTCTTTATATTCTACCGATAGATACGGAGACCAGATTATGATTTGCAGCTTCTTCTTCTTCTTCTTCTTCTTCTTTTTTTTTATTTTTTATTATTTTTTTTATGGATGACGATGATATGATTGGGAATGCCCATACTTTTTATCTAACTTTGATTTTTCTATACTAATACTATTATTGCGTCGACCATGGCAGTTTATGCATCTCGATGTGGCGGTTTTTGATTGGTTTGAAGGGTTGTAAACGAGTCAAGCTTTATAATGCTTCGAGCTTGAACTGGAATCATTTGTAAACGAGTCGGGACTATACATTTTAACGGAGCTTGTTTGAGTCAAGCCGAGCGTTAAAGTATTAAACTCGGTTCGTCTATTAATAGAGCTTAAAACTCGAACTTGAGCTTATGATGTAGGACAAGTGGTTGAGATGTTTCTAGAACAACTGGACCGTGCCAAATCAAATAAGAAATAATTAATTATTTCGCATTTTTTTTCCGGAATTATTTTGTATTTGACTTGGAAACTTTTTATTTAGGCATAATAATAGGAGATCTTATGTGCTACCTATTTAACACTGTCAATTGTAAATTTAGACAGAATTTAACACTGTTAATCGTGGCAGTAGTGTTAGTGGCGGTGGTGGCGGTGGCGGTGTAGGAGGCTATATGGGCCAACTGTTAATTAACATTGTTAATTGTGGCATAAATTTATATAGAAATTAACACAGTTAATTTAGACAGAAATTAACACTGTTAATTGTGGTGGTGGTGGTGGTGGCAGCGGCGGCATGGTGGTGGTCATTGTGATGGCACTGGTGGTGGTGATGGTGGTGGCGGCAGCGTGGCAGCGGCGGCGTTGGCGTTGTCATGGTGGTGTGTAGGAGATTATATGGGCTGACTGTTAATTAACACTGTTAATTGTGGTGTGAATTTATATGAAAATTAACATTGTTAATTTAGACAAAAAATTAACACTGTTAATTGAGGTTGCGGCGGCGGCGGCGGCATGGTGGTGGTCATTTTGGCGACGGTAGTGGTAGTGGTAGTGATGGTGTTGGTGGTGGTGGAGTGGTGGTGATTGTGGTGGAGGCGTGTAGGTGGTCATTGTGATGGTGACAGGGTGGTGGTGGTGGTGGCGTGGAGGTGGTGGCGGTAGCCATGGCGGTGATGTTGGTGGCGCGGTGGTGGTGGTGTGGTGGTGTTAGGCCAACTGTTAATTAACATTGTCAATTGTGGCGGAAATTTATATAGAAATTAACACAGTTAATTTATACAGAAATTTAACACTGTTAATTGTGGTGGCGGCGGCGGCGGCGTGGCGGTGGTCATTGTGGTTGTGGTGGTGGTGGTGGAGTGGTGGTGGTTGTGGTGGCGGTTGTGGTGGCGGCGTCATGGTGGTGTAAGATGTTATATGGATCGATGGTTAATTAACACTGTTAATTGTGGTGTGAATTCATATGGGAATTAACACTGTTAATTGGGGTGGTAGTGGTGGCAGCGGCGGCGGCGGCATGGTGGTGGTCATTGTGGTGACGGTAGTGGTAGTGATGGTGTTGGTGATGGTGGTTGTGGTGGCGGCGTGGATGTGGTTATTGTGGTGGTGGTGGTGGCGTGGTGGTGGTGACGACATGGTGGTGGCGGCGGCGGCGGCGGTGTTGGTGGCATGGTGGTGGTGGTGGTGGTGGTGGCGGTGTTGGGCCAACTATTAATTAATATTGTTAATTGTGGTGTAAATTTGTATAGAAATTAACACAGTTAATTTATACAGAAATTAACATTGTTAATTGTGGTGGTGGTGGCGTCATGGTGGTGTTGATGGTGGTGGTGATGGTAGAGTGATGGTGGTGGTTGTTGCGGTGGCGGCGTTGTGGTGGTGGCGGCATTGTCGTGGTGGTGGTATAAGGGGCTATATGGACTGACTGTTAATTAACACTATTAATTAACACTGTTAATTATGGTGGTGGTGGTGGTGGCAGGCGGCATGGTGGTAGTTGTTGTGGGGGGTGGTAGTGGTAGTGGTAGTGGTAGTGATGGTGTTGGTGTTGGTGATGATGGAGTGGTGGTGGTTGTGGTGGCAACGTGGAGGTGGTCATTGTGGTGGTGACAGCTTGGTGGTGGCAGTGGTGTTAGTGGCGTGGTGGTGGTGGTGGCGACATGGTGGTGTGGTGGAGATGGTGGCCGTGGCGATTGTGGCGACGTGGTTGTGGTGGTGGCGGCGATGTGGTGGTGGTGGCGGCGGCGGCGGCATGGTGGTGGTGGTGGCGGTGTGATGGTGGTGGGGCAGTGGTGGTGGTAGTGGTATTTTTGTCTCTCTCCAATTGCCTTTTTCTAGGGTATTTTTGTCAACAAAATATTGAAGAGGATCTATTGGGCTATATGCTCTTTAGGTAGGACCTAATGGGCTATTTTTCACTTAAGGAGGACTCGCCAGGAAGTTCCTCCTCTTTTTTTGAGGGAGGGCAAGATGGTAACTTCACATACCAACTTACCTAGACAATTGCGATTAGGAAGAGGTAGAGTGAATCCTTTATACACACAAATACAAATCCAAACTCCTGATGTGAAAGGCCCCTTGGGCCCACCTGTTGTAGTACTGCGATCCGCGGCGAGGCTCTTGGGCATGTGTTGTATAATATGAATTATACAACACAAATGTGACTCTTTTCTTGTTTGTTTGTTTGTTTTTTTTTTCTTTCATCTTGTATCTATTCTTTTCACGTCTCCTTTTCTGAACCCAACAACAGAAACAAAATCTTCTTCTTTTAGGCTATGTTTCGATGTCAAGTATCTCAGGAGGAAATAAGAATGTGATTCCGGAACCCTAATATTCTTATGTTTGTGAAGAGTGGGAATGAAAATGAGATTACCCAATCTAGGATGAATCACATTCCTGAATAGAAGAGGAATCTGATCCTCCCACCTTTTATGAGAATTTTGGATTCCTGGTTCAATCAATATAAAAAGAAAATGTTTAACTTTAAAATATTTCTAAAATAAATGATTTCCTAAAAAAGATTACTTAATTAATTCAAATGTCGGAATTTGATTCTTGATAATCAAATTCCTATTCCAACGAAGGATTACGGAAAACTGATGCTTACGGCTTTGCTTCTATAATTGCTCTCTCTCCTCCCCCTTCACAGTGGGCTGAGTTGTTTTAATTGGGCCATTATACATCCAATATCCATGACCACAATGCACTTGGAAAACAGTTGATTTGGTCCAACCCTGTTCAGAAAAATCGAGATAATGTTCAAGTGAAGGTGGTAGAAGTTTGGAGAAGATACTGGTGGTACCTATCTCTATCTATCTATCTATCTATCTAAACCTAATAAAAAAATTGAAATGGACCCCACGGGCCCACGGCCATGGTGAGAGAAGACCCATGAAAGTACCAGAATCCTCTTTCGATATCCATAAATAGGTACTCACTCCACTTCCCTCTCCTCTCATCATCAAATTGTTTGAACCTCTCTGTAACATCGTTACGCATTGTGCAATCTACTTTCTTTCTGTTCCGGTCTCTTCCATTATCTTCAAATTAAAATTAACATGTCTCTTATTCCGAGCTTCTTCGGTAACCGCCGAACCAACGTCTTCGATCCTGTCTCCTTGGACATTTGGGATCCCTTTGATGGTTTCCTTACATCTGCACTCTCCAACGTGCCAGCTTCTGCTCGTGAGACCTCTCAATTTGCCAATGCACGCATCGATTGGAAGGAGACCCCGGAGGCTCATGTCTTCAAAGCCGACCTTCCGGGGTTGAAGAAAGAAGAGGTGAAGGTGGAAGTGGAAGAGGGAAATATTCTCCAGATAAGCGGAGAGAGGAGCAAGGAGCAAGAGGAGAAGAATGACAAGTGGCACTGCATCGAGCGAAGCAGTGGCAAGTTCCTCCGAAGGTTCCGATTGCCGGATAACGCCAAAGTGGATCAAGTCAAGGCTAGCATGGAGAATGGAGTGCTCACTGTCACTGTGCCTAAGGAAGAGGAGAAGAAGCCTGAGGTTAAGGCAATTGACATTTCTGGCTAAAACAAACCTTATGTGTTCTTTTGTGTGTTCTTTTTTAAGTAATATTAAGAGTGTGAAATAATAATAATAATAATAATAATAATAATGTTGTGTCTTGTGTGTGAGATGGTTCTATCATGTAACTTTGCGACTTGTTTTGAATGAATAAAAGTTTTATCTGTATTTTGGTTAATTATGCATGAATATTTGGAATTTATCTAGCTTAGGTAACTACTCAAATGTGATTCAGAATCAGAGTCCCAACAATATTAGATGAGTGTCCGCTCATGTTGATAACCAAATACTACCATGTTTCCTTAGGAAAATTATTCATTGTCATTTGTTTTTTTTTTTGGGAGAATTTTTTGTTTATAATCTTCGAAATTGTTACAAAAACTAAAGGAACATGGATTCAAAGACTCAAGACCCAAATCTGAGATTTAAAAGATGCAAACCAAAGAAAATTATTCATCATCTTTGGTGGTGACCAGATCCCTTTATTCACCACAAGACAAAGTGTTTGCATTTCTTCACGGATAATGCTACTCACACAACGATCCAGACACAACAACTTACACAACCTCTCACATACATGTGGGGCCCACACATAGTAGTGTGTGTGGAGCCCACATGCATGTGAGAGGTTGTGTAAGTTGTTGTGTTTAGATTGTTGTGTGAGTATCATTTTTGTTTCTTCACAATGTATACTCGGAAAAAATGTATTTACTCATTTCCAATGAATTAGTGTGCGTCACATTTTACTTTTAATTTTTTAAAAAGAAATCTAATCTAGTATTATCCACGTTGAAAAAGGACAGTAGCTGTAACGTTTATCTTTAGGGGTTGTTTGGATGGGGATATAGCCTCCCAGATTTCTTTTCACCCCGATAAAGAGATAAGTCCCCATGTTCACTGTTTGGAAGCCCAAACATGCTACCGGATTACTTTTCCCCCCTTAAAACTTATCCGGTGGGTCGAGGGGGATAACTTTTGGGCAAACCACGCACTCTCCCCCCCCCCCCCCCCCTCCCCAAAAGTTAGGTTGCTGTGGATGGCGGTATATGGACAATTATGCCCCTCCTTATCCCCCTCCCCCTCCCCCTCCATCTCTGCAACTAATCCTATTTTTTCATTTTTTAGAAAAACAGAGAGAGAGAGATAGAGGTACCTGTTATTGCCGTTGTCGGGGGGAGAGAGAGAGAGAGAGAGAGAGAGAGAGAGAGAGAGAGAGAGAGAGAGAGAGAGAGAGAGAGAGAGAGAGAGAGGTACCTGTTATTGCCGTTGTCGAAGTCCCATTGCCGGAGCTATCGTGTTGCTAAAATTGAAACCCTTCGGTTTCATGGGGAAGAAGAGAAGCAAAATAAAATAAAAAAGAAAGGTTGGGAAATAGTAATAAATGTAGGCAGTGGTGGCCACATGGGTTTTGATTAAAAAAAGGGGAAACGTTGGGTAATAAAAAAGATCCAGCCCCTTTCTCTCTCTTTTTAAACAAGACTCAACCTCAAATTATCCAAAATTAATTAAATATATTGAGTTTTGCATTTATATACTTAATTTAATACGTAATCAAGTTTAACACTGTACATGGGCAAAATAGTCATTTGACAATTTTTTCCCTTATCCACCCATCCTTGTCCCCCATTTCATAAAACATCCAAACCAAATTAAATTTTATTCCCCCCCATAAACATCACATCAGTGTTGGCCAACCCTCCAAAAATAATACTCCCTCTTATCTTATACCCCCTCTAACACTTAACCCGCTGAAAATAATCCTCCATCCAATCGGGCCCTTAGTACTATTTTTTTTCTTTTGAATTGCTAGTAACGTAAAGTTTATCTTGTCATGGATTTTTAAACATGGCCGGCTCGGATGCTCGGATTAAATCCGAGCTGCCCATTGTTCAAATTAAAATTCGAGTCATTCATTGTCGAGATAGACGACCGGTTTGGCCACTCTAGTGCGGGGTGCACTAAATCACCCCGGGTTCCGATTTCAATGCAAGCTTTCGCTTACCTAACACTAGCGCGTTTGTGCCCGTTCGATGCACGAGATAAAAAAAACTATATTGGTTTTTTCCTGTCTCGTGCGTCGAACGAGTACAACACTAGTTGAGAAAAAGATAGTTTAATATTTATTCGGTCTCATGTTCCATTTACGCTAGCATGGTCTTATTATATGCACCAAAAGACATATATGAGTGAAAAATAAATTTGGAATAACACGTGATGATGTCCCGTAGGGGTCGAATAATTTTTCCTACGTATTCAACCCCCACACGTCTTTCTCCCTCCCTCTCCCACGTTTCCCTCTCTCAGTTACTCTCTCTCTTTGAAAAAAATCAAAAATCTAAAAAATTAGGAAAGAGGGTTTGAATGAATTTAAAAACTAGTTATGTTGAAGGTTATGATTGTGAATGGTTCTTCAATTTTGGTCGTTAGAAGTATTAAGCTCGATTGAAGAATGAAGAGAGGGTGTCATGAGGGTATAATTGAGAGGATCGGGTTTATCAGGTGGTTGGATAACTGACAAGTTGAGTTGTGTGATTCATTGTATCACAATGGTCATATCAATGTACTGAAAGAAATGTGGGCGAGCTAGAGCATATGTGAGAGTGTATATAGATCGATTCTGTGGCTAATTGAAACCTATATGGTATAATTGAGAGGATCGGGTTTTGACTTTTCGTGATGTGAAAGTTTTTCTGTTAAGTCTAGTGATATATTTGCATCTGGATTCTGGACACTACACTCAGTCCTATGGGATTAAGTTACACCAATACATAGTTTATAATGTTAAATCCAGACAGTCTATGCCAGCCCTATTTGATTAAGTTAACCCCATTTGCAGGCTAAGACTATATCCAAACACACTATGCCATCACCTTTGAATTGTGTGCATTACTGTCCAATGTGGCCTAATTGGATGTTATGGATAACAATCAGATGGTGATTCATAGCATTGCTGAACGAGTTTAGTTGCTCGTCACAGAGGTTATGGCATGGCATGCAACAAAACCAAGCTTGGGATGTTAAAACCTTTTATGGCTTTTGTAACTAAAGAAGGAAAACTCTATACTTAGAAGTGTTGACGCGAATGTTTGTAATTACAGGCTGAGGTCATTGACGTTGAGTGAAACCTGAGAAGTTTGGAACGAATAGTCTGACTGATCGACTTGTTTGGCCATGTTTTCTTCTTTCTCTTTGCATTTTTCTTTAGCTCTCAATTTGAACTATAGTCCTACCAGTTGAAAACCTTAACAAGTATTAAGTAAACATAAGCTGATAAAGTAGATAGGAACTTACAGAAGAGGGCCCGTCCACTATTGATTCGATCAAGTTCAAGGCAGGCATAAAAAGAGCAGGGCCATGTAAGTACCGACTTTTCTTCCTCCGTTTCTCCCAGGCCTTTTGGTAGGAGGACGCTTGTTAAGTCGTTATCTGTTTCCTCTTAAGTTTGTCATCCAATAGGTCGACCCCTCCTTTCCTTTTATGATTTCATCCATTGTTGTGTTGTGTGTTTGGCATCAAATTATTGAAACCATGTCCATCATTCCGAGCAGAAATTTCATCTGTAGTAGTGTGGCTGTGGAATTTGCAAAATTATGAGGTTATGTTGTGGTTCGAAATGGAAGGATCACCAGAGGTCCAGAGTCACGTCATACACAATGCGTAGTTGGTGAAAATAGTCTTTTTGCATATCATGACCCAAATCACATGTTTGCGTGTAGGAAAAGTGGTGGTACCTTTGTATGAGTTTGGTCTTTGCCAATGTTTTACTCTCTCTTTTTGGGAACAGATTTGTCAATGATTTATGAATAGACCTGGTATTTGATCTAAACTTCAACTTCACTTTATATTTTGGTAGTGAAAATACTTCTTGGAGTTGTCCTAACCATACAAGACCAAACCGAGTTTTAAGTGCCAATCAATTAGGATTTTTGGGTTTATCTTCGTAACGTTAAAAATATTCTCCGAGGATTTTCTTGCCTTGATGCATAGCCTGTTTTGTCGATTGAGGAAGCATTTCTTGTTAATTACCTTGTAAATAGTCTTCTTACCATTACTCTGTTGGCACAATGTAATACAATCGGCAAATTCCAGAAAATGAATTCCATTACAACACAAGAACAAATAACAAAATACATGTTGCATGAACAGAATGTCGAAAAATACGGAATAAGAACATCGAACCGAGCCCTGAATCAGTCTCCTTAAAACAGATTCACCGCCTCACCGTTGGGTGTTGGAGGTTTAACCGGCGTCTGTCTCCCAGGATAGAACGGTTAGACCACGACTATCGGAACACCACTGGAAAGCCGCCTTGGCGAACTGAACGCTACGTCTGTCTCTCTCTCACACAAGAATAATATCAGAGTGGATTTTGTATGTCTGAACTCGTGAGTGAAATCTGAAAACGGGATGCTGAATATATACACCTCTGATTGCAAATTGTAACAGCTAGACTATTGATTTCAGGCCTTCAATACCCAGCAATAAAGTGGGGAAAACTGCTGACATGAATAACCAAATGAATTCTGCCATAACCCATACATAATGGGGAATAAACCAGCTGATAACGGCTGGAACATGTAAGGCCACGTCCAGATGCAATGAACTTACGGGAGACATTTCAGTTGCCTCGGGAGACCCTCCGAATGTCCCAATTATCATTCACAAAAATCTGGAAATTTCCAACATACTCTTTCCTTTTATGTGGTTGTGTCGTTATCTCGCAGAATGGTTGAAGGAAGCTTTTGAAGCAAGAAGTAATAATGTTTCTGCAGCAGAATGTAGGGTCGACTTGAGCCGGGAAGCCTGATTTCAATACATGTTAGTATGGGCTAGCTTTAGATTGTACATGTTCCAATGTGCCTGTCACAATAGTGTTAACAACAATATGTGATAGAGCTTCACATTGACCCTATGTTGCATGTTCAGATCATAGCTTACCTAAATTGTTGCAAGGGCAAGTTTTATGTTAGGATTGTTTCAGTTGTCCTAATTGATTGCAATATGCACAACAACGTTGGATGTCTGGCTCCTCTCCAATTCTCCAAATGGATTGGCGGGTCTAATCCAAGCCCACTTTGGGATCTTTTCGGACCCAACTCAATGATGATTCATGTTTTAGAACTCCATAAACCATTTCTCATACAAAAAATCACGTTGATTGCCGATCATTATAATTTAGAAATCAATCCATCTTTCAAAGAAGATATTGCAATACATGATCTGAATAAATTTATCTTATTTATCTCAAGATAAATATATACTGCAATCAAATTGACGATGTCTGATCAGTTGCTGATTTTTTGTGTGACTGATATTCTTGATGATATTTAAAATATGAACAAATATTGATGATCAAGTTGGGTCCAAAAAGGGTCCAAAATGAGCTTGAATTGGGCCCTTATAAAGCCATCAGAATTGGAGAGGTGCCAAATCCATAATTATATTCTAGCTGGTCAAGTGATAAAAATTTGTCCTCCTAAGGTGCATCCATATTGATCTGGTTCAAGTTTATTCCAGTGGCGAAAGCACTTCAGGTTCTGGGCAGCTGCTGCATGTATGGACCCAATGATGCATTCTTGTTAATACTCCATCTGTTCTATAAAGTTAATTCCCTATAAAACTAAAAAATAATGTATCTATTAAAGTAATTTTTCAAAAATATTTTTTGCACCTTTCAAAAATCTTATCGAGATTTATCAAACAAAATTCATGTTGCACAAAAATTTATTTTATTATTTTTAAACTTGAAAATTGAACATAATTTCATAGAGGATTAATTTTATGGGACAAAATGAGTAATACAATGATACTGTTGGGGACTTTAGTTTGCAACTGTCTATATGTCATGATAAAATACGGTTGATTTGAGTTGAAATAATGCATGGTTTGAATGATTTTATGTCGAAATATGTCATGATAAAATAGGGTGAATTTTGCAGAATTTTGTCATCAAATGGTTGTCGTAGTTGAACCTCAATAGTTTGACTAATTTTGTGCCGAAACATATCATGATAAAACTTGGTGAATTTGCAGAATTTTTGTCATGAAATGGTGGTTGTTGTAGATGAACATCAATTGTTATGTTTTATGGTTTCATGGAAAACATATACACTAAATTTTTCAAATTTGATAAATTTATTGTTGTTGCGTACGTTACGGTAAGGTAAATTCATTGAATATATAACAATTGTATCATAATTACTAAATTCATCACATTCGATAAATTGTCATATTTGTATTCAACAAGTGAATTCTGTTCTTTTATAGTTTGATAGTTTTATGGCTATATATTTATTTTTAAGTTTTGTTTGAGATTTTAGGCGAATATGAAAATTTGAGAGAGAAGATCAGTAGAGAAAGAATTAAAAAGATTAGGTGGGAAAAAGGTTTGAAAGATTGGAGAGAGAATTAGGATAATTAGAAAAGATAAAAAGAGAAAGATTTGGAACATTAAGAGAGAGAAAGGATAGTTTAGGATTATTTGAATTTGAGGATGGAAAGATAAGTTTTCAAATCCACTCAGATTAGGACTTAAGTATATATGTATGACAGGACTCCTATGTAGAAACTTTATGTTCATCTCAAAACCAATTGGTAATGAGTGGAGAGGTCCCTAATGTTATTAAGTGATCACCCATTCCACTCCCAAGCAATGTGAGACTATTTTCTTTTTCCTTAACATCCCCCCTCATGTGCAGCCGCGTTTGAGGTCTGTCACGTGTGGCCACTTTTGGGTCCTATCATCGTGCAGCCTTTTCACTGGTCTGTCATCGTGGGGTGTGGATTGTAAATTTTTTTTAAAATGTGGGGTGGAACGGGCCCCGCTCTGATACCATGTAGAAACTTTATGTTCATCTCAAAACCAATTGGCAATGAGTGGAGAGGTCCCTAATATTATTAAGTGATCACCCATTCCACTCCCAAGCAATGTGGGACTATTTCCTTTTTCCTTAACATCCTATTTAAGTTCCCCATTTAGTTATTAGAGTTCGCTATGAAAGATGTCCCAAGCAGTTACTGTGCTGCCTCCAAACAGGACAAGTGCTGTGACATTATTATTTATTAATGGTGGACTTGGAGCACTGTGTTATGCACGATTCAAGTCGTGAATTAGGAAGATATCAAAGAAAACTAGAGTGAATTTGGTTTACATATCTTGACCTCTAGTTATTTTTCGGCCTTTCACTTTCTGGTACGAAGTATTTCAGCCACAAATATCTTGATGTAGTTGATGAGAGTTCTTAAAGAGGATGATTCTAACGAATCTAACCTCCTAGCTTGTATGCTAAATACTCCCTCCGTCCCTTTTTTATAGTCCGATATTTCATTTTAGGCTATCCTTAATAAGTGTCTATTTTGTAAAGTTAGTGAGTAAAAGTTGGTGAATTGTCTATTTTGTCCCTAAAAATAGATTCCATTTTAAAAAGTAAGTAAAAGTGTAATAATGATGGCTAAGTAGAGAAAGTTGAGGAAAAATTTGATGTGAAAGGTATAATGATGATGTCCTTTTAATAAGTTGGAGTTACGAAGCAGGACACTTAAAAAGGGACGGAGGGAGTAGTAAATACCCTTTGTATTATTCCAATAGTGTTTCTGTCTGATAACATATTTGGGGACTTCCCGATTCAAAATCATATTATTGGGAACTCTGCGTCTAGGGGCATGTCGAGTAAGGGACACGTGGGGTCACATGCCCCCAGTCCACCCGATCCCTTTTTTTAATTTTAAATTTATAGTTTATTTTTTATGCAAAAATTAGTGTTTTTTTGGGCAAAAATGAGTGGGAGAACTAGAAATTCACACAGAAAACTCAACGGGGAGAACTCACTCGATGCTTGATTTATTTTATCGTTACTGATTGCTCGTCTCTGTGGTCATCGCCCGTCTCACCATTTTCCCCACCAATCATCAATTAAATTTGGAGCTACACGGTAAAAGTAACATTTTATTGAAAAGACTTTTAATTTGGGTCTACATAATTTAGGACTTTTTATTCTTTTCCTTTAAGGTTCGTAATATATATCTTGGTTGTTTAGGAAAATTAGACCTTCATTTCTTTACTTAGTTTTTACCCAATAAATGAAATTTACAATTCAATTTTCTATAGTTTGTGCCTTTGCACTTAATTTTGATTTTTTCTTAAGGTTATTAGTATAATGTGCCCGTATGTGAGGTAAATTCTGGATCTGCCACTGTCTGCGTCCATGTTTTTTCATATTCAAATCCACTCTTTCATGTTGAGGCCTATGAAATGAATGGTATTGAGATTTTCAAATCAAATCACGGTTAGTTTTTATTTTACATTAGGTTTGTAGTGTGTATAGTGTGTTCGGTGTTGTTGGTTGTGTGTTTTTTGTTCCGGGCTTCATTGTGTAATCTTGTTGTTTCTGTGTGTTGTTGTGCTGGTTGTCTTTGGGCTTTCTTTTCTTGAGCTGTCTTGTATTGATGGTTATGCTACTGTTTTCTCATATTTTATGATGATAAGTTATTATATTTGTGTTTGATAAAAAAAAAAAAAAAAGAATGGAATACTTGTGAAAATCATCAGAAGGCGCCACCATAGGTGAAAAGGCGCCACCATAGATGAAAAGAAAGAGTTCTCTTAAAAAAAGAAAAGAAAAAGGAAAAGGAAAAAGAAAAAGAGTTTTTTCCCCCCTCCATAAATTGGTTGCAGGCCTGCGGCCGTACTTGGGCCCAAAACAAAAGCAAGTTGTAACTACTCACGACTTGAAAAGAAGTTAAGAACGAGGCAATTGTAAACGAGTCCTTCTACTATTACACTCATTCACACATCCAATCACACATTTACATTTATAAAAAGGGTGGAGCCCGCACACATTACACATCCAGTGTGTGGGCCCCACCATTATTGTGAGTGTGGGTGTGTAAATCTCTTCTCGCACCCCCCTGACGCACGCAATCCCTGACCCCACGTCCCCTCTTCCGAAAATACCCCCACACATCCCAGAAATATCGAACCAATTTTCTCTTTTTTTTATTTACATAATAATGTTTACACTTTGTATCTTTTTTCTCCTTTATTTATTTAATATTATTTTAGTGTTCCGATTTTCAATCCAGTTGAATCGGTGGAATTTTTTTATCATTTTATCTTCAATAGTCATAATGAATTTTTGGCACTAAGAAAGTTGTAGAATCAAATATCTCTTAGGGCTAATCAACGAGAGCCCTAAAATCAAAATTTAATTATGGCGATTTAGGATAAAATGATCAAAAAATTAAAATCTTTCCACTGGTTCAAAAGGATTGAAATTTGGAGCACTTAATTTTTTAATCTCTTTAGACCGTCTATGTATTAAAAAATATGGTTAAAAAATTAAGTGTTCCAAATTTCAATCCGTTTGAACCGGTTGGAAGATTTTAGTTTTCTGATCATTTTATCTTGAATGGCCATAATTAAATTTTGACTCTAGAGCTCTTGTTGATTAGCCTTAAAAGATATTTGATTCTACGACTTTTTTTAGGACTAATTAACAAGAGTCCTACAATCAAATTTTAATTATGAACATTTAGGATAAAATGATCAGAACGGTTCAAATTGATTAAAATTTGGATCACTTAATTTTTTAACCATATTTTTTAATATATAAATTAAATTGTTTAAAGAGGTTAAACAATTAAGTGTTCCAAATTTTAATCCGTTTGAACAGGGGGAAAGATTTTAGTTTTCTGATCATTTTATTCTAAATGATCATAATTAAATTTTGACTCTAGCTCTAAAAAAGTTGTAGAATCAAATATCTCCTAGGGTTAATCAACGAGAGCTCTAGAGTTAAAATTTAATTATGACCATCTAGGATAAAATAATCAGAAAACTAAAATCTTTCCACTCGCTTAAACGGATGTAAATTTGGAACAGTAATTAAAGTAAAAAAAAATTAAAACAGTAATTAAAGTCTTAGTAAAAAAAAATAGTGAAAGTAAAAAAAATAGTAAAACAAAAAGAAACTAAAAAAAAACCCTAAAAAGGTGGGGGAGGGTGGGGGGCTGGGCGGGAAAAGCGGTGGAAAGGTGGAGGGGCCCGGAGGAGGGGGTTTGTCAGGGAGTGCGAAAAGAGCCTCTCGTGCAATTTTGTTTATTCTCCTTAAAAGATATAGTGAATATTAGATTTATTCTTATTCTTATCGTCTAAAAGAGTGTTGGTCTCATCTCTGTAATACATTTTTTGATAAGTATAATATCATTTTATAGTGGAATTCATATTATTTTAATTAATAGAAAGTAAAGTAATGTTCACTTTTTTAAATGGAGGGGAAAAAAACTCAATTTGAAAAGTGGGGGAAAGGTGGTGGGACTGGAGGAGGGGGGTTGTCAGAGGGTGCAAAAAGAGCCTCTCGTGCTTGTTTATTCACCTTGAAAGATAGTGAATGTTAGATTTATTCTTATTGATTAAAATAGTGTTGGTCTCATTGCTGTAAGTACATTTTTTGGTAAGCATAATATAATTTTATAGTGGAATTCATATTATTTTAATTAATAAAAAGTAAAGTAATGTTCACTTTTTTAAATGGGGAGGAACAAAACTCAATTAGAAAAGAACTCTTTTCTTTTTCTTCTTTTATAAAGTTAACTCAAAACAAAAGCGACTTGAAAAGAACTCTTTTCTTTTTCTTCTTTTTTAAAGGAGATGAAAAAAGAAACCATTCACCAATTGACACACCTCATGTGGTTGGAGCGATGTACTTCCCAAATTACCCTGAATACTGAGGAAACCGAGGGCCGTGCAGAGCCTATTTTGGATTCTAAGCGAATGATTCGAATTGTTCAATAATTTGAAAAAAAAACTTAGTGGTCTTGTAGAAAATTAGCTCAATCCGATAGGTGTAGAAGCTTGATCCAATTTTTCACTTGTCGAGTTCTTACACCCATCGGATTGAACTGATTTTTTGCAGCCCCACTCGATTTTAAAAAAAAAAATTATTGATCAACTCGAATCATTCCCGCGGGATCCGCATGACTGTCGGTTCCGGTCGTTTTCTATAGCAGCTTTGTTACCTAGCTAATTACCCTTTGACAAACCTCATCCTTAAATTAAAGGATCCTTCTAGGGACACCGACGGTTGATATATCGAAACTGACCGACCATCATGCGGGACCCACTCTGGATCTATTCGATGATCTGAATGAAAAATGAGAAGATTAGCGAGCACATATAATATCAGATTGAACTGATTTTTTCCAAACCCACTCGGTTTTTCTTTAAAGAGAAGATTAGAGAGCACATATGTTTTTCCAAACATATCCTTACTGAGTACAAAAATGCCTCTTCCCAGTACTTCCCTCTGGCTAATATATATATAACCCCATCCTTAAACCCAACACACCACATTCACAACTTACAAATGGCTTCAACAAAAAAAATACTCATCAAGCTCCTTGTGGACAACAGCTCAAGGAAGGTGCTCTTTGCAGAGGCCGGAAAGGACTTCGTCGACTTCCTCTTCGGACTCCTAGAGTTTCCCTTGGGTTCCATTTTGGCGCTTATGTTCGAGCAGGGTGTGTCTGGGTCTGGCTCCTTGGGCAAAATCTACGAGAGCGTCAAAAACCTCGACAATGACTATCTCGTCTCGAATCAAACGAGGAAGTCCCTCTTGAGACCCCGCATTGCTGACGTAGCCTCGGCTTCAGACACCAAGCACACTCTGTTGAAGCAATTCCCACAGCAGGAGCACTCCAATCACTCCAATCCGTTCCAACATGATCAGAAACCAGGACAATTTGTTTGTAGTCTTCCACCATCAATCTTTGCTCCTAGTCCTCAAATAGTTTCCTCATTTGCTGGTAGTTCTACAACAGGAGTACCTGCTCCAGCACCTCCAATGGTGGTGGAAGGTTATGTTAAAGGAGTGGTGACTTACATGGTGATGGATGATCTGATTGTGAAACCCATGTCCAACATCTCTAGCATTTCTCTTCTCTGCAGTATTGGGGTACAAAATCTGAGCTCTGTGGAAGAGAAGACCGTGGAGGTTGACTTGGACAAGGTATGGTGTAGTAAAAATATTTTCCTTTGCAATTCCAGTTTAAATTTTGAATCTGTTCTTGGTTTTGAGTATGATTGAAATCGTGGGGTTTTCTTTGTTAGGGTTTGAAGCTGTTGAAGGCCTCCTTTGAGTCCAACACCGTTCTCACCGATGTGTTCCTCCCAACTATGCGATTTACAATTTAAGACGAGGGGGGAAATGGTTTTGTTATTTTAAGGTCGATCAGCCAATCGTAGTTGAGAGTAGCTATTGTGATGGAAGGATGTGTGGCTAGGTTAGTTACTTGTAGCTAGCCTGTGACTTATGTTACTTTGATTGCGAAAATTTTCAGTAGTTGGGGAAAAACTTTCAAGGCTTCCTTCCGCAGCATCAGTTGTATGTTTAACATTGATCGTCTAATATATTATGGGTTGTCTACGGTCTCCACCTATATATTCCAATTTTCGTATCTCATTTCTCTCAGTATTTGATGAGCTCATAATGCAATGATTTACGATTGAGGGAGCCGGCAAGGCTTTTCTTAGCCTAGTTTTCACTTTCATGATCTGGAAATATTTCTTCAAGCTTTAGATTATTAGTAGTAAATCTTAAGCCGCAAAAGCAGCTATAGGTTATTAGTGACCCGAAACAAACTAAAGACCCGAACTTATCTACTAGACTGTGAAATTTTAAGACTTGCATTGGATCAACTTTGATAGAGGAGAATAAATTAAATTAAATTGGTAGACCATAGTTAAATTTGTTATGCAAGCAGATGTTCTCCTCAGATTACTACTGTACAAGTGACAACATTTTCCGGGGTTGGAGATAGGTGTGAGATGAATTCTGAAAAAGAGTTGAATTATGGGATGTGAATTCTAAAAAAAAAAAAGTATGAATTCTACATAGGGTATGGATTTTGAAAAGGATATGAATTCACACTGCCTAAAACAGAATTCACATGCTATTTGACATAATTCACACCCACTAAAAACAAATTTCACATGCTATTTGACAGAATTTACACCTATTAAAAACATAATTCAAAATCATGTTGGACACAATTCACACTCCCTAAAAACAGATAATCCCTATTTTACATAATTCACCCCCAACAACAGAAATTCACCCCCTTATGTAATAGAATTCACACCCCAATAGAATGCACCCGTATTTGATACTCCCTCCGTCCCTTTTTAAGTGTCCTGCTTCGTAATTCCAACTTATTAAAAAGACATCATCATTATACCTTTCACATCAATTTTTTCTTCCACTTTCCCTACTTACCCATCATCATTACACTTTTACTCACTAACTTTTCAAAATGGAATCTACTTTTAGGGACAAAATAGACAATGCACCAATTTTTACCCACTAACTTTACAAAATGAACACTTATTAAGGGACAATCCAAAATGGAATACAGACTATAAAAAAGGGACGGAGGGAGTAGTATTCATATTGCGTATGTGACATAGTTCACATCACCTAAAACATACTCCCTCCGTCCCTTTTTAAATGTCCTGCTTCGTAACTCCAACTTATTTAGAAAATATCATCATTACACTTTTCACATCAACTTTTACTTTTATTTTCCCTATTTACCCTCTATGGAGATATCATCATTACACTTTTACTCACTAACTTTTTAAAATGGAATCTACTTTTAGGGGCAAAATGGAAAATGTACCAAATTTTACCTTCTAACTTTACAAAATGGACTCTTATTAAGGGACAATCCAAAATGGAATACTAGACTTTAAAATGGGGACGGAGGGAGTAGTTCACATACCTTATTTGACAAAATTCACACCCCTTAAAAATAGAATTCACATGCCGTATTTGACACAATTCACGCCTCCTAAAAACAGAATTCAAAACCCCTATTGGACACAGTTCACCCCTTATTTAACCTTATTTAATAGAATTCACATGTCCTATGCCTTATTTGACAGAATTCACACCTTAAAAATAAAATTCATCCCTTATTTGATAGAATTCATACCAAACAGAATTCACCCCTATATTTGATGACAAAATTCACATGCTCCGAAAATAGAATCCATTCCCTAGAATTCACACGTCCTCAAAACAACATAATTCACCCCTATATTTGACAGAATTCACATGCTCTATATGTTCTATTTGATAGAATTCACACCTCACCACTTCACTTCAGATCTCAAATTGACGTCAGAACCACCATCCACCAGGACTTCCAACATGATTGTAATTCCATTGGCTGCAATTCTCCTCCTTGCCAGCCGTCATAAACAAAATAATTGAGCGGAACAAAAACATTAAAACGAAGGCAAAATTGTAAAAGCAACTTTTAAAAAGGGGGCGGACGGGATACCCTGTAAAACGGGGTTGGCAAGGGACGGCAACAAAAAAGTAGGACCAGCCGGTAATTTCCGAAGAAATAAGACCGGGGTAGTATATTCCGGACCAATTAAGTTAACTAGATTGTATCATTCCAATACTTATCCAGTCGGCAAACAACCCATTAGGGTTCAGACATTCCGGGCCCAAGTTAGCTGCAATATATCATTCTAGGGAGGGGTTCCACTCACACCCATTTTAACACCCATTTTGACACCCAATCTCAGCCATTCATTTCAATGGCTGAGATCAAAACCCACTCTCTCCTCCCTCTCCCCTCCTCACCCTATCTCTTCTCCCTTCCTCTTTCCCCCAACACACCCCCACCTTCCCAGAACCCATTCTGCCAGGCGACCCATTTCTCGGCCGGCGACCCATTGCCGGCTGGCGACCCATTTCCCGGAGACCTATTTTCCGGCGACCCATTTTCTGGCACCTCATTCTCCGGCACCTCATTATCCGGCGACCCATTTACCAGCACCCAATTTCCCGGCGATCTCCTTCTCCTCCTCTTCTCTTCTCTCCTCACCTTGAGGTGAACAAGCTGGTTGTATTCTATTTTTTTTTTTTTTAGAAGCCACGTCAAAACCAGAAGGATTGATATTGTTTCCATTAGAACATTACTAACCCTGGGTTGCTGGAGCACTAAATTCTAGCAACCCAATTTTTTAATATAAAACTCTGTAAAACACTTCATATGCCAATAAACTACATATAATCCCAATATAGTATATCATATTTCAATAAATTACATCATACGACAATCGGCAAGTTCAAGAAAATTTGGGAAAAAAAAAGGCCCTAATTTATCTAAGAGACAGAGTGAGAAATAGAGTAGCCCCTGTTTTAAGGAAGAAGAATACCCAAGTCCGGAGCACTAATTCGATGTCCAACAGTGCTGGATGAATTTTTACCACTGCTTTTGTGGCTTCGCACGTGGAAGAGAGAGGGATGGAGGAGCAGATATGAAGGGAGAGAGAGAGAGCCTCGTTGGAGAAGTGGATCCTCGCCGGAGATGGGTGCGCCGGAGCTAGAGTCTCGCCGGAGATGGAGATGGCTGAGATGGAGGGGCGAAGGGAGAGGGCGCCGGTTTTTACAGGGAGGGAGGGATAACGACGTCGATAGTTTACAGAGAAAAGGATGTGATAGGGTGAGGAGGGGAGAGGGAGGAGAGAGTGGGTTTTGATCTCAGCCATTGAAATGAATGGTTGAGATTGGGTGTCAAAATGGGTGTTAAAATGGGTGTGAGTGGAACCCCTCCCATCATTCTAATACTTATCTAGTTGGCAAACGGCCCGTTAGGGTTGGTAAATTCGGGCCCCAAGTTAGCGGGACTATAAAGTATCCAAATGTCCATATTCAATTCCTCCTTTCCAGCATTCTTTCGTACAAGTACTGTTTTTGAGACTCCGGTTTTGCGAACGAATCAGCAGCCAGTCTCAAATCAAATGGCTAGACGAACAGAACCCAATATACGGTTAAAGCTCCTCGTAGACATGAAATCCAGAACGGTGTTCTTTGCAGAGGCCGGAAAGGACTTCGTCGACTTCCTCTTCGGACTCTTGGAGCTGCCTCTGGGTTCCATCTTGGGACTTGCGCGCAGCACTGGCAAGACTGGAACTGGGTCTTGGGCCAACGTCTATGAAAGCGTCAAAAACATGGACGAGGGATACATGCAGTCAAGCAACACCAGGAAGCCCCTCTTGGAACCCAAGATTCCTGGTTATACCGAAACTAAGCCCACTGCTCTGTTGAAGCAATTGGCATATCCTTATCACCTTGACTGTGGGTCACGTCCCGACGGGCATGTCAAAGGAGCCGCGACTTGCATGGTGATGGATGATCTAACTGTGAAACCCGTATCCACCATTTCCAGTATCTCTCTTCTCAACAGTATGGGGATCCAAAACTTTGGCTCTTTGGAAGCGAAGACTATGGAGGTTGACGTGACGAAGGTGTGATTATTGTTATTATTATTATTATTTTAGCATGTTTTAGTGATTTAGGATCTGGTTAAACGTACATGTTATATTCTCCATGCTCTCTTGTTACGGTTTGGAGCTTTTGAAGGCCTCCTTTGGCTCTACCAAAGTCCTCACTGATGTGTTTCTCGCTGCTTGCATTACGTCAAGTAAAAGAGAAAGGGTATGTTGTTTTACTTTCAGTCCATATGAATGACTTTTGGCAAGAGGCATTTTAAGGGGACAAAGGTCAGTAATAAGTAGTCCCATATAACCTGTTTCTCTCCAGTTGCGGCTCCAGAATTGCTGGTCAATGAATAACATAATTTCGATAAATCTCCTATTAATCAAAGGGTGGGGCTAATGCCACGACAACATTTTCTGCTGCCACGACATATTATTTGCGGTCACTATTATACCCTTCTCTCTCTCTCTCTCTCTCTCTCTCTTCCACCATGTTTATGTTTCTCCCACAAAAAATTTACCCAGTTTGCCTTTCTTTCCCATTCTTCTACTCCTTGTCTTCTCTCCTTCTCACTTGAAAATTGAAACCAGCCAAGACATACAAAACATCCATCCATTCCAATTCGTAACCATCCATCCACTGTGACCAATCCACATGGATAACCCATCTCAATTCTCACCCAACCCCTATCCATTCACACAGAGAATAGGCAATAAAGGGGATAATTCATTTTCGGGCAAATTTCACTCAGACCCCCTGAGGTATCTGACAATGACAGAAAGTACCCCTCAGTTTTCAAAAATGACAGAAACCTCCCTTACTTTACAGTTTGGGTTTCATTCCGTTAGTTTCCGTTAGTTCCGTTAGTTAAATGGACGGAAAATGTACGAAAATGTACGGAAAATGTACGGAAATGTACGGAAAATGAAATCTTCAATTTTATTTAGTTCTACACCTATCTTAGGGCTCTCATTAAAAGTCCTAGAGTTAAAAATTAATTATGATCATTTAGGATAAAATAATTAAAAAAATAAAATCTTCGCACCGATTCAAACGGATTAAAAATTGGAGCACTTAAGTATCTGCTCTTCATTTGGTTCTATGGTTTTCTTAAAGCTCTCATTGAAAATTCTAAAGCGAAAAATTAATTATGACCATTTAGGATAAAATAATCAGAAAAATACGATTTTCGCACCAATTCAAATGGATTGAAAATTTGAGCACTTAAGTATCTCCTCTTCGTTTAGTTTTACGGCTATCTTAGGGCTCTCATTGAAAATCTTAAAACCAAAAATTAATTATTGCACTTTAAGATAAAATAATAAAAAAAATAAGATCTTTGCGCCGATTCAAATAGATTGAAAATTGGAGCACTTAAGTATTTGTTCTTCATTGAAAGCTCTAAAATCAAGTGAAAAGCAAAATTTTTAAATGCTCCAAATTTTAATCCGTTTGAATCGGTGCGAAGATTTTATTTTTTTAACTATTTTATCCTAAATGATCATAATTAATTTTTAACTCTAGGACTTTTAATGAGAGCCCTAAGATAGGTGTAGAACTAAATAAAATTGAAGATTTCATTTTCCGTACATTTCTGTACATTTTCGTACATTTTCCGTCCATTTAACTAACGGAATTAACGGCAACTAACGGAATGAAATCCAAACTATAAAGTAAGGGAGGTTTCTGTTATTTTTGAAAACTGAGGGGTACTTTCTGTCATTGTCATATACCTCAGGGGGTCAGAGTGAAATTTGCCCTTCATTTTCTTGTTTGAAAAAGAAAACAGAAAACCTTTCACTGAATCAATCGGAAAAGGAGGAAAATTAAGGAGAGGAAGAAATGAAATCTCAACCCTTTTTTTCCATCCATTTTCCTCCTTTACATCCCTTGACACCGTTTGATTTCGCAGATTCTTTAGGTGAAGTTTATTAGCCGAAGAAGGGTAAAGGGTGGGTCTCAATCGATTCCAAGATCAGCGGCTTCGTGCTCGCACAGGTAGTACTTGGTAGCAGAACCCAATTCAAAATCTTAAATCAGTCATCTCCCTTTGTTCACCTCCGGCCACGAGTCCCCCATTTTAGAGAGACTTGAAAATGAGAGGAGCAATCGAAGCATGGTAAAGTACTAAAAAGAGCAGTGGGTCGGTAGATACAAAGAAAAGCAAAAGCCAAAGTAAGAGAGAGAGAGAGAGAGAGAGAGAGAGAGAGGGGAGTTGAGGGCAAAATTGTCCCGTCATCTAATTGGTTGTGGCATTAAGAGAAGTTGTCGTGGCATTATCAGCCACCTTAATTAAAAAGTCTTGCATAAAGTGTTTTTTGTTTATCACGTCTTCCATAATGTGTTGATGTTGACATTTACACCAAAAAGGTACAAACACACAGGATTATAATTGTATTCGACTGATCTTCTTATATTTTCCTCTGTGATTTTCGGTCCTTCAAACCCAGAAGATCATCCTTTGAGAATTTTTGGTCGGATTGTTACCCTGTTGTGTTGACTGAGGAAGGAAATTAGTTTTCACCAAATAAGCACTTCTTCTCAAATTACCTAGCCTTTAGTTCTTTTACCACGAATCTTACCTTGTTTATGTGGTCATTTATGTCGCAGAACGCTTGGAGCTCTTGAAGGAAGACGTTACTGCAGTGGGAAGTACTTTTGACTTGGAAGCCTGATTTTTGTTGGCAGTGGTGTGCCTATTTGTCGTAGTTTTAGACCGGTATATATTTCAGTTTATGCAATGTAAATCTTGACCTTGATGTTAAGTTGCATCTCGAAACTACTAATCACCTAAATGGAGTTTCGTTAGTGTCAAATATGAATCGATGTTGAAAGCTTTAAACGAGGGTTTGTTTCTTCAAAGGCACATGTTGCAGATGTTGCTTCTTATTGTTTATATAGGTACCGTTAACTGCTTTGATTCCCTCTTAGTCATCAACATGCTATACTATGAAAACAAGGCGCAGTATTGGTTTGATATAGTAGTGGCGTAGTGTAGCGTAGAGCATATTACAGTCATTTGTTCAGGACCCATACCTTTGGCAACTTCTCCTTTCAGGGTTAACAATTGGCCGGTAACCTTCGTTTCTGCCTAGGATTCATCTGAGGTAGGACCGAATTGCAGGACGTGAAATTTTTCAGAAATTGGGGACTTCTAAAGGCTTCCTCCTGCAGCTTCACTTGTTTGTTTTAACATTGATCATCTAATAGTAGAATTTTATGGGTTGACTACACCTATTCCACTTTTTGTTTCTCATTTCTTTCAGTGTTTTATGAGCTCATGAGGCAATATTTACAGGGAGCCAGCTTGGCTTGGCTACGCCTAGTTTTAACTTTTCATGATAGAAATATCTCTTCAATCTTTCGAAAATATTAAATGTAAAAAGTCACGAAAGCAGATATATGTTAGTGCCGACTGGAAAGACCAAACCTTAGTTAAAATTGAGACACAAGTCCAAAAATGGAGAAAGGATGTGATATAATGGAGAGAGATTTTGTAATTTATTTATCACTTTTTGTAGAAATGGGAGTAGGGTCTCCATATTTGGAGAACCAAAGGCAATTTAGAGACCCAAATATCTAAAAGGTAGGAAGGGTCCCTCCTAGATTTCCTCATAAAGTGCAAAAAGTGATAAATAAATTACAAAATATTCCTCCAATATGTCACATTCATTCTCCATTTTGGACTTTTAGAGATGGGTTGGAAATGCTCTTATACAAGCAAATGTTCTCCACAGATTACTGTACAAGTGACAACATTTTTCGGGGTTGGATTAAAACCTCTCTCTCTGGGCTATACAGAAACATGAAAAGAATTTATACGATGACATATCACACGGAAAAGGGATTGACCTTGGGCTGCCTCTGTTTGGAGAGAAAATCCCCAGCTGAAGCTGCAAGCTCTAGACGATCATAGCATTTGTAACCTCATTTTGTCTCCATATGATATCAAGTTAAACGCCACTGGAGAGTGGAGTCTGATCCATGGAAATTCACATAGCTATCAACCAATATGCAGCTGTATAAAGAAACTGCATCTTGCTGCAACAGAGAACCATGCATAAAATTTGCCGAGCATGCTGTGCTGGTTATTCTACCGCTGTCAGAAACTCCTTCACATTCGACAGAATGCCCTTGTTATATGGATTTGTAAACCTTGTTTCGCTTCCACTTGGGGTTTGCCCTGAACAGATTTCAAAGACCAGTTTTGTTAAAGATGGAACAACTTCTTACAAAGACACCAAATCATTGAATTACAAACACCTGTTTCAGGATGAACAATCAGATGGAACTCTGGATACCTCTTCCAATTTATCTGCATACAAAGGAAAGAAATCTATCAACCAAACATCAGATTTCACTTCCCCTATTTGTTATGCATAACACCAGCTTAACCTGACTTGAGCCATCCACGGTGCTGGCTATACAATAACCTAACTTCTTATATGCCCTCTAGAAGAGTAAAAAACAACTTCTACATTAGGTCTTCTCAGCACAATAAAGCAACCATCCGTGTATCTCGGCAAGATTTGGAGGGTAAACTGTATTCCCCAGATCAAAGTGGAGGTAGATGGTTTTACCAGGAAGAGCTTATTGACATCAAAACGGCTTGGGAGGGAGTTATCATAAAAAACATAGTTAACAAAGGAAGGTGGAAGCGAAACACCAAAGCAATATATTGACAACATTAACATCCACTGCTTCCCTATGAAGAACAAAATTTTTCTTAACAGAGCTCAAGAAACCAAAAAAAATATGTAGGAAGTTCAAGGATTACAAATTTACAATGTTCCAGTAATACTCTGCAAGCATTCACAACATAATGTGAAATGGCTTGACGAATATAACTATTTTAAGTGGAGTAAAACAGGCATAAGGAACTTACCCATTCATCAGTTCTGATGTTGAAACAAACACAATAAATATGCCATGCCAGGAACACTCCCTATAAACATTCACCAGAATGACCTGTTAGATAATTAAAGAACCTGGAAACGTTTCTCGATAATACGCCATTCAAGCACGGGATAATTTATGTAAGAGCAGAAGCAATATACACCTGCCATAGCAATTGGAGAAGGGAGAATATCATTGTGCTGATCGCCAAATTTATATACAAACTAGCCTGCACACATAAAATGTCAATATAGTGAAAAGATTGAGTGATGGTGTATGAAGAGTCTCATTTGCCTGCCAAAATGACATAGTACAAAAGGGAAAATACCAGGGAAAGAGATACTATAACATACCAGATGCCCAGTTTTATCCAGGATCTTAACCTTTGCAGTGTCTGAGATCCATCTACAAGAATGCAAATTAGCACAACTGCTCTTACCACGCATAAAATGTTGAAACTTACAAATTAACTATCCAGATACACTAAGCCATACTTTATGTTTTTATGGAATTCTAAAAGTTCAAAACATGATAGTAAAACATGGATACATAAATGGTTCAAAAGATATGCTCTAATCAACAAAAGCAAGAGTTTAGCATTTCACGATGTTCAAAAACCTGCAAAAAAATACCACAACCTAGAATGACAACAACATCAAGTCTAAAATAGTCGAGTGATGACTGCAGATTCATCTCTTATTTAGATCTTTTACTTGGGCAAGACTGCAGATGTTTATAAGCCCCCTCAATGTATGTAAGATAGATTTACAATCTTTTGGTCCAATTTTTAGCCAATATGATCCAATGCGGAACAGCAAAACAAGCTCTTTCTGTTTTTGCAGTATACGACCTCACAAATGTATTTAGGCATAAAGAATTCAGGCTTACACTGAGCTGAGCTTGCTACATACGAAGCTTCAGTAAAAACAAACCCAGCAAGGAGGATTATAAAGAGGACACAGTTCTTCTGACCTGGATTAAAAGTAATATCAACTTCAGCACCCACCAAGGCAGAAAGGACCATAGGTGACAAAAATGAATTGTAGTTTAATATCCAGCAAAAGGAAACATAGTTTCCCCATGCAAGAATTGCTTTTGCAAGGATGGAAGTATGGTGAAGTGTCTCCAATAATCTCATAACCTACATGTGACCTGTGAGTCTGTGACCAACAGACCATACCTATACAGTTCCCAAAAGCAGGACAGTGGTGGTCAAACCCCTTTACATAAGCCTTGCAGTGCCCACAATGTCTGACTCTCTGGAGTGGAATAGCAGTCTGTGATAAAACCATAGACTGAATGCTTCAGGATACAAAAGAATTCGATGATAAAAGAGTAAAATATACGCCAAAATTTGTTTTTCTTTCGTAAATAGACTTTAATGCGGATAGAACCCTGAGATATGTTCAATCGAGATAATAAATTGCCATACTGAAATGCAGGTTCAGACAGTTCTACACATACTGCCACTAGATATGAACAAAGGCTTAGGCTTTTCAACACAAAATCCAGATTCAAAGCATTCAAGAACCAATTTGAAAACATGGATGTTATGGTATAAACAGACTCAATAACTCAAGTTTCAGTGGATGTTCATAGTTTGTTACAACGACATTTGAGACCCTGACTTCCTAGTATTTTTTGAAATCAAAACAGTAGTTGAAACGTGAAATTTTAAACTAGCAAGGCTACCGAAACTCCGAAACCAATTTTCAAAACTAAAACTAGAGGGTAAAAGATTGTTAGCAGTATTTATAGAGTACAGAGAGTAAAAGATGAAATCACTGGAATCAGCTTACTTCTTCAGCAGAAAACTCATAGG
Source organism: Rhododendron simsii (assembly GCA_014282245.1). Taxonomy (NCBI): domain Eukaryota; kingdom Viridiplantae; phylum Streptophyta; class Magnoliopsida; order Ericales; family Ericaceae; genus Rhododendron; species Rhododendron simsii. Next base: position 8,486,581 of record CM024965.1, read on the forward strand.
GCATGTCACAAGTTGATGGCACCAGTTCCTGCACCAGTAGGGGTAGTTTCAGTAGTCATGTTGTCTTATCTAAATGGATGGGAATCTCAAGCTCTCAACATTTACAACCTTAGAATGTGCTTCAAATACTGATACAGGGCGCTCTACAAAATTGTTGAGATGGGAAGATTCAGTCATTACAAAACCAGGGTCTGTTGACAGGATACTGGCACCAACAATATACATAATCAGGATAGTAGATAAATAAATGAAAATTTCTTGCGTTCTTGTACGATGAGATCAATTTGATTAGCATGAGTGTAGAAACAAGAATCTAACCTGCATAGACCAACCATGAGCATAATGAACTCTGTATTCAGAATAAAGTCCATCAAAGGTGAAATGACTACAAAGAAAAAAGATATATAAGGAAGTCAGTATTTGATACAAGTCAAATACAAAAACCTAAAAAAGACGATTTCCCCAGAAATAATTTTTGTAATCACTATTAGTCTTCGTCCCTTTGACATTAGAACCATGAGGTAGTTGGATGCAGCTTGAGATACAAAATTCGGGAATTGCCAAAATTAAAGATGGGAAGAATTGATCGTCTACACAAATCAGAAACTCCATTGAACGCAAGGTGGTAAAGGAACTTCAAATTGAACTTATTTGCTTCAAGTTAGACAAATTTTACCACCCACAAAAAAAAAAAAAAAAAAAAAGAGAGCAAAACTCCAACATACTATACTTATATTGGACTTGGAAAATAAATAAATTAACAATTAACTCAAATTTCTATCAGTAAAGCTAGACGACATGTAGACAACCATAGCAGCCGCCAGAGGCAATCACATTATTAGGGGGATGAAAAAGTAGTGATGACGAGTGAAATTGGTGTCCAAGCTTCTAATACTAAAGGCAATACAGAAATGGGGAATGAGAAAGTGGTGAGCGAGAGTGCTCCAAGATGATTTTGATCCCAACTCCAAAGCACATGGTATGGTCACTAATATGTGTTACATTTTGAGCGTGCTGGTATATTCTTAGTTCAAAAATTGCTTTAGAGCTACACAAAGATGTTTCAATCCGAATTCATGCTATACTAGTAATTCACTTCATTACATAGAATTCAACAAAAGAAATGTACCAACTGATATTCAACTTTGAAAAGGCAGACACGTCACACATGCCCGTTATGAACAATCTAGGGTTCCATATAACTATCAAAACAGAAACGAAATTGTTTGATTAACGGGTGAATCAAATTGAATTACCTAATCCAAACTAGAGACTATGGAGAGATTACTGGAACAAAAAGAGAGAGTGACCTTGTCGAATTACTCCAATATAAACACCCCAACCGAACATAATATTGAGAAAAACGAAGGCCGGCGCCGACGCTCGGAGTCGAAGTACTCTCTTGCAGCATCTCCCAACAGCAGCCAGTGCCAACGTTGCTACAGCTGAAGAGAAACAACCACTTACTCCATTAATCATGTATAACAGATCATATACATATATATATATATATAGAGAGAGAGAGAGAGAGAGAGAGAGAGAGGGACCTGAGAGAGAGAGGAGGGTGAGGAGAGAGGAGTTGGGGAAGAAGCAAGGAAGCATGTAAAGGGCCAGCTGAATTAGAGAAAAAGAGACGAAGGACGTCAGACAACGACTGATCAAATCGGATGAGGCTCTTCGATTCCTTGTGTGCTCTATTGATTCTGCTCGCATTTTTTTCTGCTCCAGAGGAATCAGGTTTTTTTTTTTTAAAAATCTGGGAAGAATCAGTTGCAAAAACGAAGACCTTTCGTGGGGGAGGAAAACACACCGAGGGGGAGAGTATATAGTTAAATTTGAAAGTAAATGAGGAAATCAATTTCCCCGGGTCGGGAGGGATCCGGATTCTTTGGTGGTGGGCTGTGACTGTGAGGGAAGCGTGACCCGAATGAACGTGGCTTTTTCACTCTCATGAGGACTTGGGCCAGACTTTTCCGTAGTACTACAAGGCTAAAATCCGGCCCTTTATCTAGCTAAAGTTTTTTGTTCTGTTTTTGTGTTTTTTTAGGAAATTAATTTTTACGCTCCTCTAATTGATGTAAACACTCCTTTTTTTTTCGTATTTTAGCAGATGAATTTACGAATCAATCCTTACATGCATACACTTTTTACAAATTGGGTGTTCAAGAGTGAGAACGTTTTTGCTCAAATCAAGCTAAATTAAAAGAACTACTACATGTTTTATTTAACAAAGAAAAGGGGTATTCAAGTGGCCACCCTTTGCAAAGGGCAGAGCCCCATTGCTATAGGAATTTGTCCAATATGCGCATAAGCTGACCAAGGATACCATGTATTACCAAAAAAAAATATTGAAAGAAGCTCAGAACATCCTATGTTACCAAGAGAGAGAGAGGGGGGGGAGAGAGGCCAAAGGTGGGTAGGGGACATGTCACGCCTCTATCCATGTGGACGCGTCAACTTGAACAACATAAGCGCACACACATCGAACTGGCTCGGATCCTGTCAAGTTTGCCAAAAACTTTTTTGCTCTATTTTGTCACAAAACCTTCTCCTAAAATACTTGTTTGGGAATGATCCAAGCCCTTGATTTAGTAGAAGGTTCTGTGGCTAAATCTTGACCACAAAATAGACCAAACAGGCAAATAGATTTTTAGCAAACTTGACATGATCCGAGCCCGACATGGAACATGCATTTCCGAGCCCGGACCGGACCACCAGAGATCCATGTTCAACAACAAATAATACTAGCTACTACGAGACCACTAGGCACTGGTACTTCCTGTTCCTGTTTCGTTACAAGTATTTATTTCCTTAGCTTTCCCACACATTTGCGTACACATTTTGGTATATCATTCACTGCTACGTCCTGATCGATCTGACCCCAATTAAAACTTGACTGGGATATGATTGGCTGAGGGAAAGAAAGAGAGAGATGGTGGATCTCTCTTCTCTCTCTCTCGCTTTATTGGCCATGCTGTTACGGAGTTTTCGTTGCTTTATTCCTTCATGCTCATGCTAGCTACCTTGGTCCTTGCAAAAAGCAAATCCCTCTCCAGATTCCCTCTTGCTTTTCCTATTCTTTGTTGAATACTTAACATATTACTACCATTACCCTCTAGAAGATACGTTTCAAGTTTCCACAATTACAGAAAATTTATCGTGAATGGACGGTGGCATTGATCCTTAGAATTAGTTAAAGTACGCATGCATTGATTAGTTCGGACAACTGGATTATTTATAAAATTAGAGCAAATTTACTTGTTGGTGTCGAAATGATTACCGTATCCAAAAGTTGAACATAGGAATGTTGTTGAATCGGTATGAACTCATTTTAGTACAATTTTAAATTCATGATATTACTATCTGTGTAAACTCATCTGATTTCAAATACAGAATTTTTTGTTTTGACTAAGGGAGTGTTTCCTCTAACAAACATTTTTTAGACCACAATTTTTTGGTTTTGTCCTTATTCAAAATTTTTTTTTTTTTTTTTTGCGTTTGTTAGTTTTGTGTCAAATTTTTATTTAATCTTGGTTTGTCTCGATGAGAGGAATCAAAAAAGTAAAAAATTATGACATTTACACAAATATTTTTAAAATTATCTGAAAAAGTTTAAATTACATAAAAATTTGGTGCAGAACTAACAAAAACGAAAAAAAAAAATTGAATAAGAACAAAACCAAAAAAAATAGTGCTCCAAAACTTGTTTGTTAGTAGAAACACCCTTAATTAGGTGATGTGTCAGGTTTAGGCTCTGTTTGGAACTTAAGAAAAATTTAAAAAAAATTCTTCCTATTGTTTGGTTGGGAGAGTAAGAGAAAAAGAAAAAAAAACAATTTTAAGTTTTGAGAATAGTAAATTTTTTCTTCCTTTTTCTTCTCATTATTCTCCCATTTTATTTTATTTTCCTTTCTTTTCTTTTCCACATGTTCCAATCAGAGCCTTAGTAACCCAAAAATTCCTTGCAAATTTGATATCAATGATTATGGATAACTTTACAACTACCATATTTTAGCAGCAAAATTATGACATGGTAGCAGAATTGGGAGAGAGAGAGAGAGAGAGAGAGAGAGAGAGAGAGAGAAGTGCAAAAGGCAATAAGGCGAAGATCGAGTACCATCTTCTACTTTTGACTCCCTGATACACCGGTCTAACCTTGTGCCATTCTTTCTCACACTTCGATTTCGTCGAAATTTGCATGGTTTTGAGTGGGATTTTGGCGTTTTCTCGACTCTCTCTCTCTCCCATCAATCTTTTCTCTTTTTGGTTACAACTCGTCAATCTCTCTCTTCAACTTTAATTCTCTAAACCACCGAATAATAAGTTACTATTAGTCTGTTATTCTGATTAATTATGTCATTCCGAAATCATTTCAATAGATATCTGAATCATAACGAGAAATCTGGATATGTATGTTCTCATGTTCCATACAGATGATCCACACACAGGATGATATAGTCTTACAGAAGCCCCGGCAAACCGTTGTTCCATAGAGAGCCGAAATAATCTAATCCCAATGCCAACTTCTGCCCTCAACTCTTAAATGCATGTCTTCTCGAAATTTAAGTTTGCATATATTTGTATACTAAATCACATAAATCACATAATGCACCTGTGTGAGCAGAAATGAAAGTGTGAAAGCATCTTTCGTAAACATTTCAAGCTACTAAGATATGAGAGAGTGAGGACTGGTGGCGGAGGCTAGCTCATGACGACAATTCGAAGCTAGAGCGAGGAGTAATACATAAGGATTAAGTGGCCTGGTTCCTACATAATAAGGTTTGAAGAGAGAGAGAGAGAGAGAGAGAGAGAGAGAGAGAGTAATGACAACATGGGTAGTTCTGTGGCAGCTGTTTCCCTGGGCTAGTTTTAGAAGATGATCACAGCTACATTTCATGGCAGAGGTCAGAAGAACTTAGATGACATCAACTTAATTTCCAAGACAAAACGCATGTCAGCATGTAGTACTATGTTACGGAAGTTCAATCGAAACATCATTTTATCTTCCATTTCTTCATTTTACTTATCAATTAAAAAAAAAAACAAACATTATTTCCAAGGGAAGCTTCAATAGGGAAACTCCAAGAGCATATGCAAAGGCCAAATTACCAAAACAATTTTTGAGATGCAGACAATCAGTAACAACTCATAATATATTGTTACCATTTTTCCACCCATGGAATTTGTATTTAGATCAAGAATTCCTTCCGGAATTCGTTGAATTCATTTAGTGCTAGTAGAATTGTAAATAAGGTATAAAAGTATCTAGCTAGAATTCTTGAAAGAATGCAGTATGTTTATGCAAGATTCCCCCCCAAAAAAATGAAGTGTCAGTGACTGATCTTCAGCTGAAAAATAGGGCTCTTGGAGTCTGTACTCTGTTGACGCAAACAAACCCTAATGATCAAGTCACACAATACATTATCCATGGAAATTAAATCAGCTGATCATATCCCCTCCGGTAAAAACAAATAACAAAAGGGCAATCACACATGCATCTCCATACAATTAGTATATGTAAAGCAAACCCAGAAAGCACAATGTTCCAAGAAGATAAAAACAAAAGGCGAAAACTTAAGTAATTAAAAGCACATGAAAACCCTACCAGTAGTTCTTCCTTCTTCAGCTCACCATGATATGATGCAACATATATAATCCTCAAACTAAATTAACCCCCAAATATTTCGCCCCTTCAGTACTCTCTTTTCCATTGTTGAAACTTCATTTAGAAAGAAGCGTCAAGGCGATCTTCTCTTTTCCATTGTTGAAACTTCATTTAGAAAGAAGCGTCAAGGCGATCTTCCACCGATATGAATGAAGGGACAAGATTTACAGCAATTGGCTGGTGGAAGAAGAATTAACCCCAGAAAATTCTGCCCATTGATTCCCAGTGCTCCAATACTCCGAACCGCCGATGAACTGCCTTGAAAAGTTAAGCCCTTGGCTGTCTTCCATTTTCACCGGAGTTTGGTAATTTGTGGGTAGCTGATGGTCAAGACCACCCAAGAAAGGCAATCTCCACTGTTCCACTCCACCCACTAAAAGATTGCTACTTCCACCCGAATTACCACCCATCTGAAACCCCAAATCTGCCTCCCCACCACCGTTAGTCACCGCCATCTGTGCCTGAAATCCGGCGATATTCGAGCCTATGTTCCCCCCTCCATATTGACCAAGACCTTGTAAAGTAGCCATGAAGGAAAATTGTGGTGATGGTTGAGTAAAATGACTGCAGCTAGAGGGAGACGGACTCACACTTGTTGACTTATTAAGTCCATTGACTTGAGACTTGGAGCTAGCACTGTTGCTCTTGCTTCTCTTGTTCTTCCGGTAGCCCCCACCGACCGGCACGTTTCTGAGGGCACCTCCTCTAGTCCAGTACCGGCGACATGCCTTGCAGAAGTGCCGCGGCTGAGTGAGGCTGTAGTTGTTGAAATAGCAAAACTTTGTGTTGGTTGAATCGCACCGGGGGCAGTTTAGTCCTGCCTCCGGCTGCGGCACCTTTGCTCGCCGGGCTTGATCTACCATTGAACCTGGTCTTATCGCGCCGCCGCCACTGCCACCACTTCCACCACCCACTTGGGGTGGTGGCAGCTGCGGCTGAAGTGGTGAATTTTCATTTAGACTTCCTTGTTGAACCTAAAAAAATCCCAGTACCCAAAAAAGAAGGTCAAGAAAAATAATAATAATTAGTAGTATATGGTATATTCATGACAAGTGAAAGACTAACAAGGAATTTGAATATAGATCTTTTGAAATGATCATATGCTTTTGTTTTTTTCTTTTTGGTGAAGAAGATGTTTTAGAGAAATTGGAGAGATGATTGAAGCTTTACCTGGTGCCAATTGGAGTGATCTGAATAAACTGGAATAGATGAGAAAACCATGTTTTTAAGTACTGATCTTTTTCCTCTTTTATGTAAAGTTTTGATGGGGGGGAGGGGGGTGTTTGTTTTTTGGAAATATATGGTGGAGAGAGAATCGGGGGATGATCAGTGGTGAATAGAAGAGGAAATGAGAGGAGACGGAGGAAAAGAGAAAGAAGATGAAGGGAAAGATGGGGGGAGGGCTTTTGTTTTGTTATTCTTTTTGTTTTTATTATGTTTTTAGGGTTTTGAGTGGACGAAGTTTCTTCGTCTTTAAGCTTCTTTTTGATGCTGTGGACTGCGCGGTAGTGCGCGGAAAAGATAGAGAATGGTGACTCTTCATGCAAAAAGAGATCTAGAGAGAGAGAGAGAGAGAGAGAGAGAGAGAGAGGCATGTCTAGCTGGCCATGGAATATGGTGGGGATTACCCCCAGATTGAATAGGGTTAACCATCCATGTACTCACGAAAATGGCCAAAAAATTACTTTGAAACAAAAAAAGAAAGAAAAAATTTACAAAACTCCTATTCCAAATTTATTTTATTTTTTATTTTTTGAATTTTGATGTGAGAGGGTTAAGTTAATGCTTACTTGCAGAAAATGCTACAATATACATCCTCATTCAGGTGTTTACGTTTTACACCCATCAATCAAATCACCTCGGTTCATTAAATTTTGCATAAAATTGATAACATTAATTTTGAGTTGATGATATTTGTACAAAAATTCAGTACATATGCAGAAAGATTCGTAACATTAACCATAAATTGGATTTCCTCAAATCCCCTTTTGTTGGTCTTTTTTGGACTCAAAGTTAAAAAGAAAATATTATCATTAGGCTTGTCATATCTTTATTTTCTCTTTTTACCTTTCAAAGCATTATTATTACTTTTTCTTGTTGCTAATTAATTTCAAAAAGAAATCATAAATGAGACTCTAACAAATTTTTCCTCTTAATTTTGAATTGGGACAATTTTTTGAAATAGTAAAAAGTGTCGAAAGGGACTAACAAATGGGACGGATGGGGCAACATTTATGCGTTTTTAGTCTTCATCTTGATGTTATGAATGTTATACTAATCTGGTGGGCCTACGTGGAGGAGTTGCGTGTAATGTAACATTTTTCTTTTACTTCCCCAGTCCTGTGTAAAGTTAGTCCCCTATCAAAGAATGGACAATTTTTGGATCAAAAAGTAACTTATTTTCACTCATAAGTTTTTTTTTTTTTTGACAAGATTAATGCCTTGTTCTCTTTGCTTTTCAAAAAGCATTTTTTAAAAAATTCCCCCAAGATTCTCTATAAATTCTCTATACTTTCAACATTTCTCTTTCTATCTCTCTTCACTTATTACTCCTACTATTTTTCAAAAAAAAATTCAAAACACAAATCAATCACAGCATAAATATCTCAAGTAGTTTTTACTATAAGAAATTCTACAAATTAAGTACGAAAAAACATTATTATTTTTTTATCGTAAAATTACACGTCGATTTTTTTTGGGAGAAAAATTGCAAATCTTTACGAAATGAAATAACTTTGCGGGGGGATGGATATTAAATATATAGTATTGCAATGAACGTTGCATATACAATATCATCAATTCCTAGCTACCATTAGAGACCCTTAAACCTGGGTTAATGCTACGCTACTTTATTGTTTCCTTTTAAAGCCTTTGTTATCGAGGTTCATACAAAACCCTAAATCCAAAATCTCTCATGTCAAACCATTGAAGAAAATAATATACCGGATCCGCACATGTCGCCGTGGAGGATGAAAAGCTTTCTTATGGTCGTTCATCGATCTTCCATCTGATCCAAAGTCCTATTTAGAAAGGCTAGTTGTTGGGGATACTCCTCAGGGAGCCGATCACTGAACAAGTGTAGATTGCAGTTCTATTTAGAAAGGCTAGTTGTTGATAGAATTTGACGACTCACATAATGGAAATGGAGGGGCTGTAGAGGCTTGAGAAATAGGGACAGGGAGGATCGGATAAACTGTGGATGAATCAGTCCTTATCATCGGATCAAAAAAAAAAAAAAAATCAGTCGTTATCATCTGATTCTCAGTGTCGGGATTTCTCGTTAATTTCCATCATCTTAATCAGTACCAGCTGTAACTAGTACTCCAGTAAAGAGTAGTAGTACAGTATTTTTTCTGTTGACCAATGATGTATACTTTAACCTTTACTCAATATCAGCCTACAGAATATGAACGGATTTTGGGCGGTGGAGTGGAAAAGCTAGCCATGCATATGTATTGGCCCCTAGCGCCCGAGGGGCGTTTTGGCGGATCAAAACAAAAAACGTATTGGGCCCCCAGCCAGTACTACCTAACCCTATTCCTCTTCCTCTCGTACAGTATATTCTCCCCCCAACCCCAACTTGCTTAAACCCTAAAATTTAGGAGTCCAGAATTCTCTGTGCCGGGCGAAAACTGATATGCTCCTATGTCGAGAGATTTTCTAGTCATTGAATCTTGGACCTTAAAACACACTCCACAGGCTGAAAATCCCTCGGCACGGGGGTTTTTGACACAGAAAATCTGGCGCCAAGATTTAGGTGATAATGGATTTTGACAATTGAATTGAGGCTCTCTATTCGAGCTAGTAGTGATACCTTCATTCGTACAGGAAATCAGAATAATGGTAAGGGTGCGTTGGCGTTGCGCATTGGAATGCTTTTTCCTCGTTCTGATGCCCTCATGCCCTCAATCCTTCTAATCTTCGTGATACATTTTTACAAATGTGTTCTTTGCCATTAAAAAAAGGGTCCTAGCTTCTATTGAATAAGCTAAGAAAGAGAGCTAGAGAAAAACACAGGCTCCAATGCACTTTTTATTTTTTTCAATACACTTTCACATACTACTTTTATGCACTTTTCACGTATTTCTATAAGGGAGTGATTTTGTCACTCACCTTTTTGTTAATGTCACTCTCCTTTGTGTCTATATATGATGATTTGTTTTGTGAGAGAAGGTGAGTAGCAAAATCAATTCTCATTTCTACACACTCTGTAAACATTAACGTAGTTTCCCTCACAAAATGCTTGAAGAAAAACAAAAAATAGCTTAAAAGTTTTGCATGCATAATAGCGTAATTTAGCTAGCCCTCCCAATTAATGAAGGGAGCATGCTATAGTTTTGGCTACACATATCCAATTAAGCTAATTTTTCACATGCAGGCCCATTCGTTTTTTTTTTTAAAAAAATTATGAATGATTTGGATCATTCGTGCGGGACCCAAAATGAGCTCCGTGTGACCGTCGGTGCACCTTGGTCGGTTTTCATGGCATTTTCGTTCTAATATACTATAATACCAAACCAATTAAGAGGGCAGAAGGGAAATCAGTGGCAGTACTGTCAATATAATCACGTGATGCGGAACTAATTAATCAATTAAGGCCTCATTTGGCTTTAAAAGTGAAATACTTAGTATTGTTTTTTGTGTTTATTAAAAAAAATTGCATTTGTTAGTTTTGCATCAAACATTTGTGACTTATTGATTCGTCTCGGCGAAAAGAATCGGAAAAGTTAAAAATTTTGATCGAAACTCATAATTTTTTTCAAAAAGACAAAAATAAGTATAAAAAAAAAAGTTGATTTATTGACTTATTTTTATCTTTATTTAAAAAAATTATGAGGTTCGATCAAAATTTTTTATTTTTTCAATTCTTCCCATCGAGACGAATCAATAAGTTACAAATGTTTGATGCAAAACAAATAAATGTAAAAAAATTTTGAATAAAAATAAAAAAATAAATCACTCAACTTTTAATTTAAAACCACGCTAACTTGGTTGGACCGCAAGTTTAAAAGTGGATCTGCCTTCGTTAATTGTTTCGATGAGGAAAAGCTACATAATGAAGATTCGTGGTGTGGGAATCTAATTCCCTAGCTCCTTCAATTCTACTGGTATCTTGGACAGCTTTCGCTCATTTCCATGCAAAAAAAGCAAGAGTTGCATTGTTGGAAAGGAAGCAAACATTTTGCAGCTTTAAGCTCACGTACTACTAGTCCATCTTCTATGTTGTCTAGTTCTCACCACTCTCTCCATGTTCCAAAAAAAAAAATACTCCACTATTACTCCCCCTCTCCCTCGAGAAATTTTTCAATGCCGAGTGGGTATCACGTGGTGTCCGTTTGGTGCATCTGGGTAGTCCATTTCGATTTTAGATGGCTCGGATTTGGAGAGAGAAAAATGAGAGAGAAAGAGGAGAGAGTGTGGAGTGAGAGGAGAGAGTGTGTTTCAATCTGGATCGTCCAATATACTTTTGAACAGCTCGAATGTGTCTGCTCGGGCATCATCAGCCGAGTGAGGCGGAAGCCACCCGGCATTGAAAATTTCCTCCTCTCTCTCCCAAAGCAAATGCATGTTAGGCGCTTGGGGAAGTGATTTTCACATTCTTTTTTTTTATATCTGCATTTTCTTTTTTCTTATTAGTGTATTTTTTGCTGAAAGCAAAAAAAAAGGAGTGTGAAATGTGAATATAGAAAAGGGGACCGCAAAAATCATTTTTCCATGCACTTTTTACAATATATTACTCCAACTCTTCCTGAATGAGACTTCTTTTTCGACGTACGTGCCGCTTACAAAATCGTCCATATATAACACAATTTAGGTTTTAGGTTTGGGCTTCGGCCATTTGGGGGTGGGCTTTGTCCCAATGGGTGTAAGCTTTATAACCGATTACATGCAAAGATCAAACAGAACAAGGGCGCACCCGCAAAAGCCACTTAAGACCAATGAAAAAGGATGGCACTATGCCAAACCAAAACAACAAAAACTTGACGAAAACCTACTAAAAACACCCAAAAATCGAAACAAAACTTCAAACTATACCTCAAAACCCAATGCTACACAAGAAACAAAAACAAACCGAAGTGAGAAATCGAAATAAACCCAAAGACCGACACCAAACCTAACTAAAATGCACTACAAGCCTTGGACACCAAACATAGGAAGCTAAAACTCCAAAGAGCATTGTCCTCCCAATCAGAAAAATCTCTCTCTTCTAACTCTGCATACTTCTTCAAAGCATTCTCCCTATCCACAATTTCCTTCTCTTCCATTTAAACCAACTTCTTCACATTAAAGTTTCTCCCTCCTACGAGTTTAATTCCCAGACGAGCGCCAAAATCCACAATCTTACTAGCATTCTTGAATAAAGTAGAATTTCTATTCCAATGTCTATGGATGAGAGAGAAGAGGAAGGAAACATCTTAGCTTTCTTTGAAACTTTTGCCGCCTTAATCCCAATCTCAGAAATAAGTTTCTCCTTTTTAATATTTCTTTTGGATCTATTCAACCTCCTTTCTATTTTTAAATGGCTTCATGAGTGAATCTTTCCCCATGGGTGCTAATCTCATCGCTCCTCTCTTTACTCAAAGACCTCAAGCCTCTTAATTAATATTAGATTTCGGCACCCGAAAGATAGGGTTTATAATCGAAAGACTCTCAAAGAGGATTCTCCAAATCTAGTGTAGTATTTGTTATTTGATCATATGACAATTTGAATGATGATCAAGTCTTGCTTTGCATTTCTATAGACTCTGCCCCAACACTATTTTCCCACAGAAAATTAATTCTTACAGAAGACGAAATGTTGAAGCACAAAAATAATTAAGAAGTGAAGTAGTAAAGGGTTAAGCAGTAAAGTAATAGTGGTCGGTACTAGTTTGTCATGACTTGAAGGGTGTGAAGTAAAATTTGAAGGGACATGATCGATGTAGTATTCGAGATATCTACATCAGCGGAAAGATTGATTGCGGAGGAAGTTAAAGCTAGTATCAGTTCAGGGGGAGGTTGGTGACTAGGGCTGCACCTAGCTACGCTTGATTCCAGCTAGATGGGTTTTTCAGCTCGTTTATTAAAAAAGTCGAGCCAGAGCACTACGAAACTCAAGTCAATTCGTGTACACCCCTATTTGGAGTTGTGTTAACTAAACACATTAAGGGTCCGTTCTGATTTTTAAAAAAGAAACTTTTTGAAGAGAAAAGTTATTTCAAATTTAAAAATCATGTGTTTACGTAAATAATTTTCTTATCAATATCGATTTTATTTGATAGATCTCATTAGAATCTTTAAACGGTGTAAAGAAAATTAAAAAATAATTTTTTATTTTTATTATATTTAAGTTTAAAATTACGTTTTTTTTAAAAAAATTTTTTTAAAAAAATCGGAATGCCACATAAAAAGTACTCCTCGTAAGGAAACAGAAAATGATTCCACCTTCTTCATATAGACCATTCGATGGGATGGCGTCCATCGTCGAATCTCTCTGTTATACACATTTCATTACCTGATGGAGACAACATCACGTGGATGCTCGTAAATGGGTGATAAAGGAATTGCTTAATAATTGCACATGCATGATATGGAAATAGATGCTCTAACACATGAACTGTTGATCCCAACAAACCAATTGGATGCCAATTACCGGCTCCAAAAATTTTGAGAAGGGCGTTCAGAAATTTTTATTATCTCTAGAAATCACAATTATATATAAACAAATAATATATATTTATTAAAGTATATAGAATTTTACAATTGTGGTCGACAAATTTTCTTTTTAATTCTGTTATATATGGGCTTTAATTGGATTGTTTAAGTTGGATTGATTTGTGGGAAGAGTTTTTGGTAAAGTGTTCAAATATTTGTGGGGAGTGATTTGTCATTCTCCTTTTTGTTAATGTCACAAAAGGGACATTAATAAAAAGAGGAGTGGCAAAATCAATTCCCATATTTTTTGAATAAGGTGTTCAAGAAAGACTAAACTAAAATAATACTAAAAATATTACATATATTCTAAAAAAATTATTTTTTAGGGTGTTCTTTTTATTATATCCTTGGCAAGGTGTGGAGTTGGAGAATTTTTGGGCTGACGGGTGGGTACCACGTCACCCAGCCGCGCGACGTGATGTCTGAAAACGACCCAGATTGAAACACTCTTTTGCCTCTCACCCCAACACTCTCTCTCCTCTTTCTCTCCAAATCTGAGCCGTCCAAAACCAAAATAGACGGCTCGAAGCCTGCTCGGCACTGAAAATCTTCTCGTGGAATTGCCAGTGCCAATTAGTAACCATTGCGAAAGAACAAGGCCAACGTACCAAACTCTCTGGGTTAGGCTAATCGTCGAGACTTGAAAGTTTATATCAAGGACGGGAATCACCTCCAAGAAGAAGGAGATCCCCGTGGATGGCTCCGTTGAAGAACTGCGCCCGGATTGATCGATAACCAGCAAGGAGATGGAGTATTTAGAGAATTTTTGAAAAGGGGTTTTTTGGGCATTGCTTGGGCCAAGTTTAGTAAAGACTAGTTAAAACGGAAGGTCCCTCGTTGCACACTTTCCCAAAGACCCATACACGAGTGAGCTGGCTCTGAATAACCAGCCCAGCAAGAAGCTTGCGCGCGAGACAAGTGACATAGGTAAACAAGAGTACTTCGCGCCACAATCATCCCTTTTTTATGAGTTTACGGATCGATGCCTAAATTTAGGGGTTTGCACCCTCATAAGATTTTGAGATCAAATCTTTGAAAGTGCTATTAACACATTTAGGATCAGTTCATAAGGAGTTTTGTTTTGACTTTGATTGAGTTCTTCGCTAGTGGACGGTAAAATTAGAATTTCATAATTAATTGATGTGTGCGTAAGTTAGCCCAAATATCTAAATAAAAAAAAAAGCAGCTTCCCTAACTCTTCCAAAATAACAACGGCCGGTAAACCAAGCCAAGTGTGTTGCAAAATTGACAACTCATAGGATGAACACCAAGTCAACCACTTGATCGCCATAACCTAAGGCTTTTTTTGGAAAATGTGGAAAAAAAAAAGGGGAAAAGAAAGAAAAATTAAAAAAAAAATTCCCTCCCCTTGTTGGTTTGGAAAGAAAGTAAAAAGAAAATAGGAAAATTTTTCTCACACCTTCTCTTCTTTTCCTTTCCATTCCATAAGTTTCAAATAGATCCTAAATTAGCTTTCTTAAAGAGTATAAGAGGGCTCCATTCGATAATTAATTTGTACTTTATAGACCAATAACTAACATTCATTCTCCTATCTCCTTGTTGGTGTTACTCCCCATAATACAAGTCCACACACAAAAAACTTACACAAATTCACTCGCATGTGATGTGGAGTTCACACACCAAAAATAAATTTAGCAACCATAAAAGAGGGAAAAACCATTTTCAATTTGATGGTGATTAGCCGAGTTCAAATTTGTTCACCCACCTTTAAAAGTGGGTGAACATTACCCACCCTGTTCTCTGTCCTATTTAGATGATCACAACAGTTCATCTCTTAGATCATGATATTGTAACTCTTCTTGCAAATGCTTGATAGGATATATCCATTTCCTACCAAATTGGATTCCTTGTTAATTTATTTATAGATTGAGTCTTTTAGAGAGTTTCTTTTAGATTATCCTTGTCTTTGTTTATGTCGGGATTTGAACAAATTAGTCTAATTCACCCCCGCATACGGATTAGTCGACATTTTCCACAAATTTTACGAACAAAAGCTCTTATTTTCAACCCTAACATTCCTTTGATGGGAATACGATTCAAGATTCCCATGAACCAGAAGGCCCAAAAGTTCTATAACGGATTTGGGCTCACATAATTTTGAGGCCTCGGGACCTAACCCGAAAATTGAGCAGCTAGCCCAATGGACTAGGTCATCCAATGACCCATTCCCACAATATAAAAATCGCCAGAGAATCTGAAGCCGCTAAATTCGACTTTTCACATCTGACAACACATAGGCTAAGAAGAACATTCTAGAAAACCTACAAAACCGCCTCCCCCGCCAATATATACCTCTCCTTTCCTCCTAACCCTAACCCTATCTCTCTATCTGCCTCTCTTTCTCTCTCCACCTCCTCTTCTTCATTTGCACTCTCGTTCTCTCTCCTGATATCGCACGCCGTTTCCAAGCGACTAGCAAAAGCAATGGCCGGCAAAGGCGAGGGTCCGGCTATCGGGATCGACCTCGGGACGACCTACTCCTGCGTCGGCGTGTGGCAGCACGATCGCGTCGAGATCATAGCCAATGACCAGGGGAATAGGACGACGCCGTCGTATGTCGGGTTCACCGACAGCGAGCGCCTCATCGGCGACGCAGCCAAGAATCAGGTGGCGATGAACCCCATCAACACCGTCTTCGGTAAGCTACTACACTTGTACCGTCAACATACAAATCTCTCTTTGTGTATCTACCTATTATGTTTTTGTGTGATCTAGATCCATGGAAATTTGTCTAGTATTACTATTAAATACGGGATTCGTCTGGATCGTGATATTATTTGTTATCTAGTTTTGCTTAGCTCTTCTGTGGATATTATATTTCTGTTGTTATCGTTGTTTAAACTGGTATTGAGATGAGATTAGACCATATTGTCGTGATGTGGTTTGGCTAGGGTTGGGAATTCAGATCTATCGATTTACATTGTATTTAACTTTGTACTACTTTTTATGGGTTTGAGGGAATTGGAAAGGCTGTCAAGTTTTTGATTGCTTCAGGGTAGAAAAATTGTAATGGACTTGCTATTGGGTTAATGGGTAAGTTGTACTGCCGTTGTCAATAGTTGATGAGAACGTAGGTCACGAAACCTAGTTCCTAGTAGTAAGTTACTGTTCCCTAATTGTAGATCACCTTGAAAGTTGATTTGGATTATTGGGTTGATTTTCGTAAGGGACCTGGTACATCTAGTGCCTCGATGATCCTTTGTTGGGTCAATTTACAGTTGGTTCAAATGGATTCAAGAACACTGGGTTTACAGTTGGTTCGAATGAATCCAAGAATATGTTGGCTCGGTTTACAGTCAGTTTGATTTGATGTTGCATCGTTCTATGTTGCATCCGATGGAAATTGGATTGAGTTTACATTTTGGATCCAAAATTGCATGTTGCTCAATTGAGAAACGGTCCATCTTTGGTTGATGGCTCCAAGTGTCGAACTTGATGGACAAGTCCCTCTGAAACTTCCGTGTAAAGATGATTATAAAATATTTATTTTGAAAAAGTTGACCCGTTGTTAAAACATTAACAATGACGGATTCGTTGTTTGAAATCTTTGTAGTAGTTCTTTTGAGGAACATTCCACATGTTCAAAGATTGTCTGATTTTACACACAAATTATATCGAGGAGTCCGCAAGCTCAGACAAGCTTCTGTGCTTGTTAGTACACTTTTATGCTGGTTACTTAATTTATTTATGTGTGGAGGAGTTTGTGTTTGTCTCAAACAGTATTTGTTTTACTCAGTATAAGTGAACAAAAGACCTGCTTTAAAACTGGTAGGTTTAGTGTTACTTTGTGTTGATTGTGCAATTTTCCCTGTTATTACCATAGCGATAGCAATTACTATAATTTTGAGAAGTCCGCTGGTTTTATTTGTTCAAGGAAAAGATATTAATGGACCCATTTCATTTGAGAATGCTAGTTGATTTTTTTTGAGTTCCTCTTATATATACTTTTTTCCAATTGAATTATGGGTTCTGTGAAGTGTTTTAAGCAAATGGAGGGTGGTTGTCATGTACATATGATCTATGGTTCTTACCACTAGGGCATTTGTTCAAGAAGGATCACTTTTGTGTAAGAGGCACCACTTTTTCACAGATTCACATTGTCTGACTTTGTCTGGAGGCAATATGTTGTTTGAGTTTGAAAGTTGACTCATTTGGGAATCTTAGCCTCATTTTCTCGTGTTTTTTTATTGGAGTGGGATTATTCAAAGTGGTAAAGGCCACCAACCCCTTTGTTCATTCAACAGCACACTCACACTTGGGCCTATTTTCCTTGCATTTCATGTAACTTTTGTGTGGGACCAAGGAATGGTGTCATGGTTTTGTGTTCACTCTATTGACAAGTAGTCCTTCAGTATTACTCTAGTATTGTTTCCTGCGTTCACTAAAAAAATATGCTTATTTATGGTTCTTTGTTTTTTCTCAGATGCAAAACGTCTCATCGGGAGGAGATTTAATGATGCCTCTGTCCAGAGTGACATTAAGCTGTGGCCCTTCAAGGTCATTGCTGGTCCTGGTGAAAAGCCTATGATTGTTGTGAACTACAAGGGTGAAGAGAAACAGTTCGCTGCTGAGGAGATTTCATCTATGGTCCTCGTGAAGATGAAGGAGATTGCTGAGGCATTCCTTGGATCTACTGTGAAGAATGCAGTTGTTACTGTTCCTGCTTATTTCAATGATTCACAGCGACAGGCAACCAAGGATGCTGGAGTCATTTCAGGACTCAATGTCATGCGTATTATCAATGAACCAACTGCCGCTGCCATTGCTTATGGTCTTGACAAAAAGGCCACAAGTGTTGGCGAAAAGAATGTGCTCATCTTTGATCTCGGTGGTGGTACCTTCGATGTTTCCCTTCTCACCATTGAAGAGGGTATATTTGAGGTGAAAGCGACAGCTGGTGACACTCATCTCGGCGGAGAGGATTTTGATAACAGAATGGTGAACCACTTTGTTCAGGAGTTCAAGAGGAAGAACAAGAAGGACATCAGCGGTAATCCCAGATCACTTAGGAGACTGAGGACCGCTTGTGAGAGGGCAAAGAGGACTCTCTCCTCCACTGCTCAAACCACCATTGAGATTGACTCTCTATACGAGGGCGTTGACTTCTATTCCACCATAACTCGTGCCAGGTTTGAGGAGCTGAATATGGATCTGTTTAGAAAGTGCATGGAGCCTGTGGAGAAATGTCTGAGGGATGCTAAGATGGACAAAAGCACAATCCATGATGTCGTTCTCGTCGGTGGGTCTACCCGTATCCCAAAGGTACAACAGCTGCTGCAGGACTTCTTTAATGGGAAGGAGCTTTGCAAAAGCATCAACCCTGATGAAGCAGTTGCCTATGGTGCCGCAGTACAAGCTGCTATTTTGAGTGGTGAAGGCAATGAGAAGGTTCAGGACTTGTTGTTGTTAGATGTCACCCCTCTCTCCCTTGGGCTTGAAACTGCCGGAGGAGTCATGACTGTTTTGATCCCGAGAAACACAACCATTCCCACCAAGAAAGAACAAGTGTTCTCAACTTACTCTGATAACCAACCTGGGGTTTTAATTCAGGTGTACGAGGGTGAGAGAACAAGAACCAGAGACAATAACCTTTTGGGTAAATTTGAACTCTCTGGTATCCCTCCGGCTCCTAGGGGTGTACCTCAAATTACTGTGTGCTTCGACATTGATGCCAATGGTATTTTGAATGTCTCTGCCGAGGACAAGACCACTGGACAGAAAAACAAGATCACAATTACCAATGATAAGGGTAGATTGTCCAAGGAGGAAATTGAGAAGATGGTTCAGGAAGCTGAGAAGTACAAGTCCGAGGACGAGGAGCACAAGAGGAAAGTGGAGGCCAAGAACGCCCTGGAGAATTATGCTTATAACATGAGGAACACGGTGAAGGATGAGAAGATCGGGTCTAAGCTCGACCCAGTGGATAAGAAGAAGATCGAGGACGCCATTGATGGAGCCATTTCGTGGCTTGATAGCAACCAACTCGCCGAAGCTGACGAGTTTGAGGATAAGATGAAGGAGCTGGAGAGCATATGCAACCCCATCATTGCCAAGATGTACCAGGGAGCTGGCGGGCCCGACATGGGCGGCGCAGGCATGGATGATGATGATGCTCCTCCGGCTGGCGGAAGTGGTGCTGGCCCCAAGATTGAAGAGGTGGACTAAGGTGGTATTTTTTCCATTGGTGACGGAATCATCTAGCTACTAGTATTATTTTGATTTTTTTTTTCTCATTGGGAACTTGTTGGATCCGGATGGCCATATATGTTTAAGTCATCCGGCTTGGCTTTTGAAGGTCGGTTGGGAATTTGGTTTTGCTACTTAGCTTTTTGTATCAGACATATTATTCACAATTCAATTGTGAAATTCTACTTTTTTTTTGCTGTTTTCTTTTGGTCCACACTATTATTGCATCATTTGAAGTTTGGTTGGTTTCAGAATATATCCCACGTAGTCATCGGTGGTTCTATGTCCTTTGAGAGTCAACTCTCTATTAGAATGGTAGCAGCTGATTGTTCGATTTGAATTTTAGTATTGATCACTTAGCCCTGGAAGCTCAGATTTGAGTTTCTTGCAAATCTCAGATGGCCTGCTCTCGTTTATCTTAATGTTGAAAGTTTTTGATATTGGATGATAACGTGGAGGATGTCGTGTAGGGCACCCAATGGCTGCTTGTATTCCCCAAGTAGGAAAACCCAAGTTCGAGTCTGTAATTTAACCTTGTTTGCCAATTGAGCAGAGACCAATTTTGAGTCTAAAAACCCGATCCCACCTCTGAGTATTTTCAAGAAAACAGCAGGCTGCCCTGATTTTTGGACGAGGGTTTGGTGAACGATTTCTCCCCTGCTCTTGATAAGAAATGTTTGGTGGACCTAGTCTGTGATTAACCCGGCGTTAGTAGCTCTCGTTTGCAACTACAAGACCTATCCATGGCGAAAACGAGGTGTGCAAGGGACTTCATTATAGAGTCGAGCTGCCAATGATTGATCAATATGCTCAATGAGAAGAAATGTGCAAGCTGGGAGATTAAAACCTTTCTTTGATTGGGAATTGTAATTCTGTTTTCTTGGGGTAATGGTGATGTCAATAGCTGTGCACATTTCCTAGCTAGTAATGCTTGTGTAGGTGCCCTCCCCCTCCACCTCTACCTCTCGCGGTGATCCCTAACGATCCCTGTAAGTTGATCCATTTGAATTCTGAGACTATCCTCCTCCAAAAAAGGAAAGACCAACCTTACACATTGAAGCAGTCAGTACAGATTCGCTTAAATGGATTTGATTTGATTTGATTGGATCTTTGGCGTTGAAATGAGAAATTTTCACCGGACTGCACACCACTCTAGATGGCTATTCGTGTGCACCATTGTAAACATCTAAAATGGATTTCGTAATGGAGTTCTTATTGTATTGTTCCAGTATTCACACATTTATACTTCTGGATCGACATACATCTATGATCTATCTGATGTAGATAACAACATCATGATCCTTTCAGTTTTATCCTGGCTTTGATTTGTTGGGAGCCCTTCACTATGTCTGTCCAATGATTGAGTTCTTTTAGTTTCTTAACGATTACTAGTAGAGAATAAAGTCTTTACACCGCCGGTGTAAATATTTATTTCCTCCAAATCAATTGAATTGTGTCACGTCGTCATATTTTATTAATTTAGACCACTGTTTTGACACGTGTCGCAATATAATCAATTTGAAAAACCAAATGTTTACACCGGCGGTATAAAGAATTTATTCTCTTACTGAAGCAGACACATTTGAACGGATGCAAATTGGCATATCCAAAAACTCAGACAAAGCCCGGTTGGCGTAGTGCTATTCACCAGCACTTGATAATAAGAGATTAAAAAATCCCCTGGTATGAGGTTCAACTCTATTCGCATGCTATCAATTCTTGTGTTGGGTCTGCTCATACAAATTTTTTTCGACTCTATTAGTGGCAGTGACATTGACCTCTGAACTAATCAATGTATTGGCCAGATACCAAGATAACAAAATTTCTCATAAGTTTTGAGATACAAAGCAGAGTAGCACTTGTCTTGATATGGTGACGAAGGGGTGTTTTGGCTAAATAAACAAAGCGGTTTATTTTTTTTATTTTTATTCAAAAAAATTCACATTTATTAGTTTCACATCAATTTTTTTGTGGATTATTTAGTTCATCTCGACGAGAGGAATAGAAAAAGTAAAAGTTATGGTCCAAATTTTAAATATTTTGAATAAAGACAAAAATCAGCTAAAAAATTTGAGTTTGGATCACAACTTTATATTTTTTCGATTTATCTTGTTGAGACAAGCTAATAATCCACAAAAATTTGATGTGAAACCTAAAAAATACCCAAAAAAATTGAATAAGAATAAAAAAAAATAATACAAATGGATTATTTAGCCAAAGGAGGTCGAAGTTAATTTTGTTTAATAACTTGGAAGAGGGATGCGTATTACCATCATGTCTTATTGATGGAAGCATTGACCTCTGTTTGGTACGGAATCATCGTGTTATTTTAGTCAATTTGAGATAAGAATAATACTTGCCAACTTATAAAACGAATGGACAAAATGAAACCCTTGTGCACTGGGTGGAATTTCATGGCATCCCACTGTTGACTTTAATTTTCTCAGGCTGGTGATTTTTCTTCGGGAGTAGCAAAATCATTTCTTTTTTCTTATTGTTCCAAGTTTAAAGTATTAATCGTGCACTTAAAAGCATATACTTCTGAGGTAGTGGTACTACAATAGAGAGACCCTGATATGATCTATTACGTGTTATTAAAATGTATATCATCCCATACATTTTACGGCATGTCTAATAAACGTGTAGTGGAAAGACTCGTAACAATAAATAATTTTTCCTACCGCGGATATTGCAAGTCTAGAGTTAACCAATCTAAAGATCGGCTTATCCTACCCAGCATTTCTAAATTGATTGTTTGAAATTTACTATGAAAGCTTAAGCAACTTTAAAAATATGTCGAAGTCTGACAAGTTCACGTAGGAGTTGATTCCAAGTTGAACGAGCCGAACAGTAACTTATTCAAGTTTTGTTTAAAGATCAGCGAACTTGAAATAGTAATGTTCAAGTTTAGTTTGATTACGTAAATAAATTGATCACGAACAAGTTTTCAAAGGAGTGCGCACTCTCTCTCCCTCCGCCAACAGCTTTCAACTCTAGCAGGATATTTTTTTTTTTGTTTTTTTGCAAGAAGTATGCCAGAGTGTTATATGACTCATATCCCCCCAAAGATATTTTAATGTAAGCTTGGCTTCTACCGGTCATAAATTCAAATTTAAATATAGGCAAGATTGCAACTTGCAGCATGTGAGGGTCAGAACAAATGTGGGCCCCCTTTCCCTAACTGGGCATTTATGTAAAATCAGTTACTACTCCTATTATCGAGAAGTTTCTGGGTGCCGAACAAGTACCACACACGTGGTACTCAATTGGCGATTCCAGCCATTCAAACATGTTTTGGACGGTTTGTATTTTAGAGAAAAAAAAGAGGAGAGAGAGTGGTGGCGTGAGGATAGAGAGAGGAAATAAATCTAAGCCGTCAAAAACATTTTTGGACGGTTGGAATCGCCGACGACAGTACCGTTCGACACCCAAAAATTTCTAGTTACAATGAGTTAAACAGAATGGTCCCCACTCTCCACCAACCCATGGTCCACTACAGCTACCGAGTTCCGTCAAGTCTCACATGAATACCAATACGAATATATCATACATGTTTATCTGTCGCAAAACTTGGTCCTAACTTTAATCATTCACGTAAATACGATTAAGAGGGCTGGCTAACAGGCTAAGCTGAACATTAGAGTGCACTGGCCGACCCGAATTTCTGAATTCCGGGCTTGCGTAATTACTTAGAAGGAGAAAGATTTTTGACAAACCCAGATTGCAAGAATCTCTTGTTGTCACTTGTTAGAGTACGTGATGAGTAGCAATAGAGATACATGTTACTTAGAGCATGTACACCAGATAATGTATAATACATTTTTAGTTATTTTAGCTAAGAAAAACAAACAAAAAACCAGCTGCAGCAGCTTCGGGGAAAAGGCAGCTACTTTTCATTCTTGAACAGTGGTTCGGTACTTCTGCCGAAGATGGTACAGCTACTGTTCACCAGCTATGCTTTAAAAAAATAGTTTCTCTCACCTCTTCTCTCACTCAGACCACTATTCATCTTCTCCCACTCACTCTCTCACTCTCAAAGTAATAATATTTTAAAAAAGAATAGGTAAAATAGATTGTATTGGTGTAAGGTTGAAAGAAATGGAAGTAGGTAAAATGAAAAATGTGCACTGTTCAAGAGGTTTTTTAGCAAATGACAAGTAAACTTGCTCTAAAGGTTTCTAATCTACCTTTGTGTGATTCCTATTGAAGCATATACTCGAAGGGTGGGTGCAAGGCGGGCTGTTTTAAACAGACTCTCCATTCATTCGGTATGTTGAAAAATAGTACTAGGACCTTAGATGCCATGCCACTAACGCTTGCAGGTACAAGAAGTCTATCGGATTTCATTTACCGCAGTGTACGTGAACTGTTTATAGTCTCCTCTTGAGAAAATTGTATGTATCCAGCTAAATAATGATTCTGAAGTGAAGATCAAGACCAAATCAGTAGAACATGTCTGGCCTTAGTCAACCTCGTGAACTTATTGCGCTTGTCTTTTGCTCAAAAAGCTTGTGTACTTAGAAATGGGATTAGGTTTAGTAAATATCTCATAACTGCCCTGTCCAAAAGGGGAACAAAAAAAAAATCAAAAGGTTGAGATTAATTAGCAGCCCTCTGTGTTAAATTCTTGATTTCGTCACGGGCCGTTCATATCTTCAATCAGGCTTGTTATATTGTCTTCCGGAAGGGATGGATTTGTTCAAGCAGGCAAGACACTTCGAGTAATTTGTCCTTGCTTTCCATGTACCAAGACAAAAATGTCAAGCTTGTGAAGTCTGATTTGGTTTGGTTCGTGCTTTGCTGAATATTACGGTGAGTGGTGGTGTAAACCCTAAACTATGAAAACATAATACTCGTAGCACTTGATGTAAAATCCGTGTCCTGCATTACAGATTATTTTTAAGACGTAATGTGTGTTTGTTGGTTTGACTGATTTATCGAGGTAACAAGTTTTTCCAATGCCCATTTGCAAGAAAATTGTTCTCGTTGCCTAAAGTCTTTTCTCCTCGCCGAAAACCCGATGCTTCAAGGTGGAGCAACTTTAGGACAAAACGCGTGAATGAGAATGAAATTTCTTTGTTTCTCAACCATGTGACTTTTATTCTTGAATAGGACTTCTCTTTAGTTTTGCATAATTGCATTTCATACTTTATTACTCCGTACGTCCATCCCTAAATAAATGTTCGGACCAAAAATTTAGACCTTTAAAGGTCGGACATTTATTTTGGGACGAAAAGAGTAGGTTGTTTTTTTTTTTTTTTCAAGCGGTATTCCTAAACGGAGATTAGGAGGTAAGGTAGTTAGTAAGTTAGTTCATAAGGGGTCCAAAAATTGTCTATAGCCTTGAACCACAAATGCAGCAAACGCTGCTGACGGGGGCTTAAACCCTGGCATCTCACAGGAAAGAACAAGGAAATACCATTGCCCTTTGGCATACTCTATTACTTTAATAACGAATGTTTTTCTATTCAAAGGACCTTACTTTACTTTCGAACTTCAGAGAAAGTAAGACCAACAATTCAAGGAATCATTTCAGGCTTTATACGAGGCAGTCTCAGTCTTTTATTCAGCCTATCCTCTTTGGCTCCTTAATTTCTAGTAATATTTAGCTAAGAACAATCCATTAGATCTCCATTCATCTCAATCACCTTACTTTTAGGGAAGAGAATAAATTATATATATCTGCGGGTATAAATATTTGTTTCCTCCAAATCAATTATGTTATCTCACATCGTCAAAATGGTGGTCTCAATTAATAGAACATGACGACATGGTGCAATGTATTTAATTTAGACAAAATAAATGTTTAAACTGACGGTGTAAATAATTTTATCTCGTTTGAGAATTGATCACGGCCGCTCATAAGTCAAATGGATAGACCTGATGCACGTTTATAAAGTACATAGAAACCTAGAAAAAAAAATAAATTTGCCTTTAATTCGGTAAATATATAATCACCCCTCAAAGGACATTCGTTAACAAAACCCTTAACTAATCATCAGTCCTTTGTTTTTTTTTTGAGTGTGGCTGTCCATTTGAGCGTTCTAAGAATCCAAGGTACGGCTGTTGTCCACTCTTTTATATTCTCTTCTTCATTCTTCCTCTGCCAATTTTCACCGATAGAGATTTTTAAGCCGAGAATTCTATGCAGTTACTGTGTTTTTTGTTTTGTTTTGTTTTTTTTTTTTTTCTGATTTCTCAATTTTGTGTTTTGTCCCATCACCCTCCTTGTTGAGGGAAAGCTGACAGTCACAGTACAGAATAAGAAGCAGCCAAGAAAGGACATAGTTTTGTTTCCCAATTTTTGTTCCCTCTTGCTTACTTTTGAAGAAAGGTTTCACCGAACATAACTAGGAATAGTGTCAGCTGTGCGTGATTCCGTGTTTTGTGGGCTAATGAGCTCAACTACAAGGCTTTGATATATCATCTAGTGTTTGCCAACCCACTTCATGGTGGAAGCATAATCTATCTAGGAATATAAATAGCCACACTTGGAATGAAAACATTTCAAAAGCCTCCCACATGTTAGATGGCTAGGAGGCTAGTAATCTCTCATAAATAAATTATGCATATGTACAATTGAAAAAGAGGAACCCGGATGGAGATACTGTCAAGCAGCACCCTGCAAAGCGGTGCAGAGCGGCCGATTCTCACCAATTGACGGCTTAACCGAGCAATGGACGGTTCAGATTTGTATACAATTCGTATGTGCTCGGATTCGATCAGAGTCATCCGTGTTGAGATGAACGGTAGAATCTGCCGCTTTGCACCCGCTCGGTAGGGAGTTGCTCGACAGCATCCTCGGATCCGAAACCCAACAAAGTATTACAATTGGTGGTGATACAGTGTAATGTGTACCAAAAGATCAAGAATTAACCTGGGAATAATAAAAAGTGACCCTTGCACAAAAACAGATATCGGTAGAAATTAGAAAATGACTTAAAGAGAAGAGATGGAAAAAAATTTTAAAAAATAAAAAATAATAATAATAAAGAGATAAACACTAAGAGACATAAATCCCGAACAAACTCCTCTCATGCCATTGCACCAATAGAATGTGAGAAGAGTGCGTCCGCGCACCATTTTTAATCGTTTACTGAGAGGAGTGTAATCGGATTTATGTCCGTTAATGTCCACGAATATTTTTTCCGGTCATGGAAGCTTTCATCACCCACAATTATAATTATAATTATAATTATAATTACAAGTTCAAAGTAGCACAGCCTTGAACTTGAAGGGGGCAATGGAAGACACAATACCCCACAAGTCCCACAATCATAAGAATTAAGCAACATCATCACATATTCACATCAATTTGGAAAGAATATCAATTTGCCTTGAAAAGATGTTTCTGATTGAACAGTGCTATATTTTCCACTCAGCACAGCCTAAATACACACAAGCCTCTGTTCTTCGAGAGAGAAAAACTAAGCTAAACAAACAGATGTCATCAACCGGTAAATCTAACAAACATTAAGAAACAAAAAAAAATAAAAATAAAACAGCAAAAGCAGAAACCCCATTGATGTCAATTTTTCATGAGGATCTATTGCTGTACGGGATTTTTGTTATCGAATACAACGGGTCTGAATCTTGAAGGGGATGAAGCCAATGGAAGTACCTGTGAAGCAGTTGCCTCTCTCTCTTTGCTCTTACCAACAACCACCCTAACAAAAGAAGCATCTTTCTCTTCTGCGGCCAAATTGGAATTGGGATTAGCCTTCACTGCAGAATCTTGGACAACAGACCCGTAATGATTCATCAATGCCCTTTTTTGTGCTTCTTCCATCAGTCTTCTCAATAGTTTCTCTTCGGCATCCCTCAAGAACTTGAATTTTGGCGGGGGTGAAGATCTCATCTTGTTAATCTCTGCCTCCGAGAACGATTCAAAGAGAGGATTAAACCCATTGTAGGAATCCAACGGGTCGTTATTGCCCTTCATTGTTGGTGAAGCCAAAGGGGTAAGAACAGGGGTCTCCATTGAAACAATAAAATCGCTGAGGCTTCTAGTTCTAGACGCTTTTCTTGATCTCCCATCATTGGACTCCAAATCCTCCTTGGTTTCTTCGTTGATTGTGAAAAGAAACCTGGGCGGGCCACAGAGATTGTGCAGCCTAATCAGCTCTGCTTCCACGCCTTCTTCGCCGTAGCCTTTGTGTTGGAGCAAATCCTTGGTTCGGCCCAACTCAAGGTCTGGTTCAGTGCCGTTATTGGCTTCTGGGTTCGTCAACGAATTGGTGACTTGTTGGGTTTTGGAAGTAGGTTCTGAACTGGCTTTTTTCCAGCGAAACAGATGAGGAATCTGTTTGATATGGTTGGTGTAGAACGGATGCTCAATCCCTCTGCTGCTGCTGCTGCTGCTGCTGTTGTTTCTCTTCTTCCACCACAGCACATAGTAAATTTCTGCAACAAGGCCCAAGAAGATGCACCCGAAGAGAAAACTCAAGCCGATTCCTAAACCACTAAAACACGCCATCTAATCAGCGCAGCTGAAATCCTTGTAAAATTTGCAAGAAAATCTCCCAAAACAAAGAAACAGAGAAACAGAGGAACAGATGATTCGTGCAATATGCTTCCAAGTGAATCAGAATGGACCCTCCTTCTCAATCCCTTCTCTCTCTATCTCTAGAAGCCTACAAGGTATGGGTAATGACTTTTGAAGATAAAGGGCTTTTTAGGGCGCCTCCTGTATTTTGCCTTAAACACACGCTGTCAAGAAAAGTGGTAGCTTTGTGGAAATTCACCGTGTGGACAACAAAGGAAACTTACTAGTTACTAGTACCTTTTAAGCCCAACATTTCAACAACCCAGAATAAGTTTCCCTTTTTTTTCTCCAATTCTCTTGTGGGTTTGGATTTGGAAATAATTGTAACGGGAAAAAAATAGAGCAAAAGAATAGGAAGAAGGTGTATGATTTTAAATTTTTTGAGATGGAGTGAGGTATTATTAATACTGCCAAATCTTGGTGATGTTTGTGTGTTTGGAATTGTTGGAGGGGTCACATCCTCCATATGCACCTCACATGGGGGCTAGCTACGTGTGAGTAATTAATTCAGAAGGAAGATAGGATGAGAAATATTTACAAAACATACAATAAATTTCACCCAATTTTTTTTAACGATAGATACCCCTCTAAGTATGAGAAATAACAAAGAACCCATTGTGACTTCTATGTGCGTTCCAGCGATACCCTAGTTGACAATGGTTTGTCCATACACGTGATGGAATGAGCCAAAAGTAACTTATATTTATAAATTCACCCAATTTTTTGATAAGAAATAAAAAATATTTATTAACTCTCTCTTATTTTAAAATCAAAGTTCTCTTCTTCTTTTTTTTAACCAATTAGAAGAGTTGTTTTGATCAAAAAAGATAAATTTCATTGACGGTCCTTTAATTTTTACTCATTAAAAGATCCATTTTGATCATAAAGTACATATTTAATGTTAGATAATAATAGTACTACGTATAAGAATTGAGAGCTTATCAATATTTATTTTATTATCAAGAAGGGTAAATTTGACAATATAAGTCACTAGCACGTGTTTAGCTAAGCAATTGTTAATTAAGGCGGTGAAATGAACAATGAAATCAAATGGCGTTTTTAGTTATTTCTCATTCGTGAAGGATATCAGTCATTCAAGAAAATCTGAAGAAGGTGTCAATGAAATTTGCCTCCAATAAAGAAAGGGTGATGGGGGTAGTGATTGAATCACGCACACCGAGGATACATTAAAGCTTTTATTAGACGACAACATTACACCGTCACCCACGGTAAACCTTTTTCCGTTTCTGTCACCTTGTAGGGGTTTCTAGCTGGATTAACCTCTGATTAATTTAAGGATAATAATTGTATTAAATGGACGACTCGATCGGATTTTAACCGAGCAATATGCGGTTCAAATTTGTATGTGCTCAGATTTAATCTGAGTCTTCATCGGCCCGTTCTGCACCCGCTCGATAGCATCCACGAGTCCCTAGATCACATAATCCTTCGAAAGATTGTCTGCTTGTGGTCTCAATTATCGCTTTGCATTTGTATTCTCAATTCATGCTTTCACGAATTAAGACAGTACATAGTATTTTAAAAAAAATACTTTCACACTCATGTATGCAAATTATATGACTTAGCTCCGACCTACCTGTAGGCCAAAATTACACAACTTCTTCTTCTTCTTTTTGGTAACCCATTTGGACTTCTGCATGGATTGGGTAAAACGAGAACGGTTCAAATGATAATACGTATCATAATCACATCCCCTAAAATCTCACCATAGACTTGATTCCTGCAAACTTGGTCGAATTTCCCAAACCGATGCGCGAAAAATTCTCTCCTATCAAATTTCCATGGAACTTTTCTCTAAGCAAAAGGTTGGACTAACCTAAATTAAAATTCTCTCCTATCAAATTTCCATGCAACTTTTCTCTAAGCAAAAGGTTGGCCTAATCTAAAGTAGTATGTATTGTCTATATATTTCAACACGTCAGTAATGGAGTATATGTCATCTGTTCCACTTTAAATGTTCCATTTGTAATGATTAAATGATCGAGGTACTGAAAAATACATTCTAAAACTTTAGTGTCTTTAACATCTTCAAACCATTGCGAAAATTGGAAATGCCAATTTTCTTTTTGAACATGTGGACATTTTGACATCTTCAAATTTGACACCAACAAACCTCAATCTCCAATCTTGACGTAAGATTCTAAGTATCAAAGTACAAAACACCTATGGCTTATTAAATGAAGTTCTGCTTTCGAATCATCTTTGAAAATCATGTTTTGGGGCCCCTTAATATATACTCTATGTCATTGTGTTGTGTATATATATAGCTATAAAATTAGTACAAAAATGTTAGGCCCCAATTTTAATAGAAGTTCAATACAGAAGGCCCAAAAAATAATAGGCCCCAATTTTAATAGAAGTTCAATACAATACAGAAGGCCCAAAAAATAATGGTAAAAGATGAAATTCTTAAAGTTTCTGGATTGGATTTTGTAATAAGAATTGTATTTTTGTCTTAACCTGTTCAACAAATACAAACCCTCTGCCCTCAGTTTTCCTTTTTTACACCGCTTCCAAAGAACCCAATCTTACCTTCGGCTTCGTTCAATTATGTCGCAAGAAATATTGAATGGATTAGTTATGCTCTCCATTGAAAAAAAAAAGGTGGCTAAACTTGATTCATTGTGAGAGCTTAATAGTATCACTTTTGTCGCGAAAAATGCAAGAAGAGTGATGTTTAAGTTATACATTTGAAATTAATGGAATGATTATCTAGCTTTTGTTTTTATGACTTTGAATACTTGTAGCGTTTTTTAAAATTATTTCTAATGTGACCGATATGAAGGGCCTCATTTGAAAAAGTTTGCACCATGTCCCGAAAAACTCAGAACCAGCCCTCCTCAAACATCTTCTCCACCAAACATTTTATGGGGCTGAGAAGGGAGTAGGGGCGCTCCAAGACCACCCAATAATAATTCAATCAGATGGGTTCCTTTGGGCACCTTCAGAAAGATAGAAAGGAAAATTGGAAAATAATTACTTATATATCTCTGCAGAATGCTTATTTATTTCATCTTAACTATGAGGAATCTCATGGAGAAAATATTTAAGAGCTCCATTGATGCCCAACTGGGTTTTAATGCTTGAAGCATTGATTGTAAAATACAAAATGTAAATTGCAGAAAGTATGCCATAACTGGGCATAGATCAGCTGTCAAAGACAAGCCAGCTGGCTTATGGGATAGCACTTCCACGGTTAATTTCATCTTACGCTTACTTCAGGTTTGAGCTGGGATTCCTTAGTTGCTTTACTACTGAGTCACGGACAAGATTCTCATACTAGCACATAGTGTAGGTTTGTTTCGGTAGGATGTCCTTGAGTCTGTAACTTGTGTGCTTTTAGTAGTGACTCGTGTATTTGATTTGTAATTTTGATTCATTCTTGTATATTGTGATGAAATCTTTTTCCTTCAGATGATGAATGAATTGCTTGACATTGATTAAAAAAAAAAAAAAGACAAGCCAGCTTAAACCAGCAAAAGAGTTGGTGGCCTCTTGGCTCAATATAGCACAATCCTCTTTGGCAGATTTCAGCCCATTCTGAGATGGGCTTCAGGCCTAGTTCGTAAAGCCCATTAAACCATTTTGGCCTGATTTTATGATGGATGGATAGGCGCCATCCAAATGTTTTGCTTTTGGCAGCCCCAGTTCTTGTCAAGACATGGGAAAAAATAATCAAATAGTTTGAATTTTGATCCAAAAAAATAAAATGATTTAAATGATTATGGTTCTCTCTTTATCATGCTTGGGAGACAAAGGGAAACAAAGCATGTGTGATTTCTTTGCTTTTTTACTGGATAACTAGTCTCTCAGAGCATCCGCAACGGTAATAATTAAAATCAATAAGCAAAATGTATCACGTCAGCATTTGATTTTTCATTTAGTCTATAATCAAACTTAACAACCTCTATCTCCACATTAGTTATTTTTGCATCTCTAACAAAAAAAACCCACAATACACAATGCACATCTGTTCAATCGCAAACGAATTTCAATCACGTACTCGATCACAACAAATTATTCATCTCGATGAAATGATTCCAATGTGGAGTGTTTTTGAGTTATTGAGTTTTGAGTTTGGTTATTGAGTTTTGGTTATTGGTAAAGGGAAATGATATTGGCACTCCAAAAATTGATGCAGGCACTCCAAAAAACAAAGGAAAATGCCTTTGGAGTTACACTGATTTTGGAGTGCCTGCATCAATTTTTGGAGTGCCAATATCATTTCCCTTGGTAAATGTTGTTAAGTTTGGTTATGGAATGGGGTGGAATTTGGTTATTTGCTAAAAGACTTGTAACTTTACTTATTATAATGTAAGGTATTTTTTTAGCATTATTCTTAAATTTGTTTTTCCACACCCATTTACTTATTACAATGGAAAGCTCTCATAAACCTTTGGTGAGAAACAAAACTAACATAATAAGGAAAGTATTTACATAAAAAAAATGTATTAGGAGGCATATAACATTGGCCACATTAAAATTTGTTAAGATATAGTAGTGCATCAATATACTTAATAGCCATAATATTAGCAAAATAAGAAAGAAATATCAAGTTAACTAATAGCGCAATTTACAGGACATCTGTTTAAGATTCTTGGTATATAGATAATTCATTTTCATAAATCCACATAATTCTCGTTCCGGAAATTTTTTACAATCATCAAATATGACATAAACCTTAATATACTTAAACAAGTTTTAAAATATTTATTTAGAGATTTAAAAATGGGACAAAAAGGAAATATGGATGAGAAAAACAAAAACACAAGCGGAAGCGCATGCGTCATGAGGAGCGGCGTTACGGTCATCACTCCGAAGGACCCAGCATCTGTTCAAACGGACGGCTTTCATCAACGGAAACTTGACGCCGTTTACTTCCTTCTCAATCCCATCGCTCTCTCCCTCGTTCAGAGTCTTCAGACGGTAGATTATTGGAGCGAATTTGCTTGCCAAGATCTACTCCGTTTCTGTGGATTCAACCAAAAGCAAAAGCCCCAATGACCAAAAGGTAATCTCTTCTCAGATCCCCTTCTTTAATTATCCACCTCCTGGTGTTTCTCTTCCGTTAATCGGATTTTTATTGGTTCTCTCGTTCTCTTTTGGCCCTTTTTCTACTGTTCAGATGTCTAGGGTTTCGCCAAATTTCCCATCTTTCGCTGGTTTGAAATAGCAAGCACTCGACTTTGGTAAGCTTATAAATCGTCCTCTGTTCGATTTTATCAATACCCATATGGTTTTAGTGGGTCCCAATCTGAAGATTGTGCTTGTGGTTATGCTACGATGAGTCCAAGGTAATTTTAAGGGGATTTGTCTTTTGGATAATCCCATGAGGTGCTTCTGTTCAATTGGGTGAGTCTAAAAATTCAAGAAATAATTGTAATCTTAAAGGAGGTGAGACGTATAGTGAGTGGAAACATGGGGGAGGATTTATTCACGGGCCTATCAATTGAGAACTACCACCCATCAACATTTTTATCCATGGATACGATTGCCACCTCCCACGAGGAATCAGAGCGAGACATGAATCGCGAGGTTATCCTTTCCTCCCGCCCTCCCGATATCAATCTCCCTTTGTCATCAGATCGTAGCTCCCCACCATCGTCCTGGCATCACCATGACGCATTTGATATTTTAGAGGTTGGTCTAGGACATCACATGAACGACCCTGATACTCTCATGTATATGTCCAAGACTGAACGAAAATGTGTGAAGCGGTTAGATAGCGTGTGGGGTGCTTGGTTTTTCTTTAGTTTCTACTTCAAGCCCGTTTTGAAGGAGAAAACAAAGAGTAATGGAGCCCGGGAGAGTAATGGAGTTTCTGGGTCTGATAAGTCGGATCTCCACCTTGATGTCTTTCTTGTCCAGCACGACATGGAGAACATGTACATGTGGGTTTTCAAGGAGAAGCCTGAGAATGCATTGGGTAAGATGCAGTTGAGGAGTTACATGAATGGGCATTCGCGACAGGGCGAGCGCCCATTTCCATTTAGTGTGGACAAGGGTTTTGTTCGATCTCATAGAATGCAACGGAAACATTATAGGGGACTTTCGAATCCTCAGTGTGTTCATGGGATTGAGCTTGTTCCATCACCCAATCTCATGGGTCTTGATGA
The DNA here is from genome assembly GCA_014282245.1 of Rhododendron simsii. NCBI lineage: Eukaryota > Viridiplantae > Streptophyta > Magnoliopsida > Ericales > Ericaceae > Rhododendron > Rhododendron simsii. The sequence goes on from CM024965.1 coordinate 8,520,830, forward strand.
GGAAGAGCAGAGGAAGTGGGTGGAACTAACGGGCAGGGATTTGAATTTCTCTCTCCCACCAGAAGCAAGGGACTATAGTTCGTGGAGGAACCTTTCCAACACTGATTTTGAGCTTGAGAAAGAGAGACCACTTCCTACATTGAAGAGTAATCCACACCCCCAGCCCAAGAAATTGCTAAACGGGTCCGGATTAAACTTGTCAACTCAGCCAGCAAACCATGTGAATGGTAATGGAATAGACATATTACCAGTTTATAACAAGAGGAGGAAGGAGATGTTTCCACAAGGTACTGACGATGATTACCGTTTGACCATAAATCCGCATTCCGATCGACATCAAGATATGGATATCCACGGAATGGAGCCATCGTGGATGAACGAGTTTAGTGGAGTAATGAGGAATGTGAATGGGCCTGTTATGGCTGCTAAAACTATCTATGAGGATGAAGAAGGGTATTTGATCGTCATCACCTTGCCCTTTGCGGACCCCGAAAGCGTGAAAGTTCACTGGTGGAACAATCTTACTCATGGTGTTGTGAAAATATCTTCAGCGAGTACAGCTTGCATGCCTTTCGTCCACAGGAATGATAGAACATTCAAACTCACTGATCCATCTCCTGAACACTGTCCTCCGGGGGAATTCAAAAGGGAAATTCCTCTTGCCACTCGAATTCCAGATGATGCCAAGCTAGAAGCGTACTTTGACAAAAGTGGAACAGTGCTTGAGATTTTAGTGCCAAAACACCGGGTGGGACCTGAGGAACACGAGGTTCCTGTTTGCCTTCGCCCTCCCAACGATTTTTTGTTGTCTTGATTGAGGCATTTGGTGGGAGAAATGTAAGGATATTTATTGTTGTCCAATTCTTTTAACTTACTATATCCCAAAACATAAAACTCGGAAACAAAATTTTATCCTCGCTAATTTAGGTAGTCCTTTTCAGTTTCTGAATCATAACTTATTGTTATGGTTTTGTTTTTTGGCTTATTGGATAGAGTAGTCTGGGATTGTACCTGAGCTTAGAAGTTTTAGTGCAAAGGTCAATGGTAAGGATTGCGTTACTTTGTTGCTAATCTTATACTATTTGCCAGTTTCTGGAAACAGCTTGATACCAAATTATCTTCTGGTGTTCCAGGTTTCTGGAAACATACAGTGCATCACTTCTGATGAATGTTGCTTTGGCCTTCATATTTTGTGATGCATGAGGTGAATTATGTAATAGATAGTAGTGGGTTTGTATATAAGTTTGGTACTGCTGCTGGAATTGGAGAATTTGTTGACAATTGATTCTGTTAATTTATTCTCTCTTTCGATGACAGTTTTTGGATTTTCGAATCTTAATTTATACTTGTTGACAATTTGATTCTGTTAATTTATTTTCTCTTATGATGACAGTTGAGGATTTTCAAATGTTAATTTATACTGTCAGACATTAACACACAGCATAAAGAGTATGGATGTCTGGCGTACCGCACTGCTGGTATGAGTTCTTTGCTCATGAATACATGATATCTATGCGTATTATGTGCTCATGCTTCCAATATTTTGTTTGAATTCCTTGCTCTTCAACCACCACCTAGCACAAATAGTTCAGCTAGTACAGTAATCTTACTTACACTCTCTTTTTCCTTCTGATTTGAGCTGGCTTACAAGCATGAATGATGTGCACCTAAGAGAGTATATATCTTGACTAAAAATTTGGATGTACAACCCGTAAGGATCACATGATGCAACAATTGGTTGAAGGATTATATAGTATCCGTTTGCAGGTCAAAAAAAAAAATTACACACACAAATGTTTCTTTTCTAACAGTTGATTTCTAGTGAGTACTTTCCTTGAATTATACCTAAAACCAAAATCTTAAAACTGGCGGTTTTCATTTAATCTAAACCATCACCGAAACTACGGTTACCAATTCCGTTCGGTTTGTCACCGAAACCGGTGATCAACATTGTTAATAGAGTAGTATCTTTCTTTTGTCGATCATAAAACTTCATTAATATCAGATACCCATTAGAGCATCCGCAATGGGAATAATCAAAATCAATAACCAAAATGTGCCACGTCAGCATTTGATTATTCATTTAGTTTATAATTACACTTAATAGCATCTACCTCCACATTGGTTATTTTTACATACCTAATCAAAAAAAACCCCACAATACACAATACACCTATGTCTAATAGCAAACGAGTTCCAATCACGTATCTGACTACACCAAATTATTCGTCTCGATGAGACGATTCAAATGTGGGGTGTTTTTGAGTTATAGAATTTTAAGTTTGGTTATTGAGTTTTGCTTCTTGAAAAAAGTTTTCAAGTTTGGTTATAGAATAAGTGGAATTTGGTTATTTGTTAAAAGACTTGTAATTTTACTTATTACAATGTGAGTGTTTTTTGACCACTGTTGTTAAGTTTGCTTATCCACACCCTTGTTTGAGGGGGTTGGTGGTGAAAAAAAAGAGCAGCATGAGCCTCTTTAACGATAGTTCTATAAACCTTGAAAATAGACACATAATCTAAGTTATTACGAAACAACCTAATATCTTGAATCACAGACTCCATCTAATTCTCGGTGGAAAATTTTCCACATGGGCTTTGAACCAAAGATAAAAAAAAAATCCACCAAAATGGATACCATAATAAGTGTATATAGGTGTACATATACTTAAGTATATTTACGTAATTATATTCCGATTCGGTTACAATTATGGTAAGGTTTGGTTTATGGTGTGGTTATCTGAACAGACTGGATTTTCTATATCAAAAACTAAAATCGGAATCATGGTTATAATAACCTAAGGTTCATAACCCTTGGTTCGAGTGAGATTGTCATCCCTAACTCTAAGAGCGTAGAGTAATTGAATACTTATTGCTAATTTGCTCGTAGCAATCCCACCAAAGAACCATCACATACTTCTTTACAATTATAGTAAAGATGCGAAAATAGTTTTGCATGAAGCAAAAGCAAAAATCCAAAACAGAAAAATACGGAAAGCAAATACCCAAGTACAGTACTACATTATAGTTTGCAGAGGACAACTGAAATCCTCAAAACTGAAGAATAGAACATCATAATCAAATTAATCTAGCACCGCTTCCACCACCAAAAGAAGGACCATCCTCATCAATTCCTCCACCCATACCACCACCAGCAGGTCCAGCACCCTAGTATATCTTACTAATTACAGGGTTGCAAATTCTCTCCAATTCCTTCATCTTATACTCAAACTCCTCCGTATCCGCGTGCTCGTTCCCATCCAACCACTGAATAACCTGCTTAAATGCAGCTTCAATCTTCTCCTTGTCAGGTGAAGAAATCTTCGCGCCATTCTTCTCATCCCTAACAGTGTTCCTCATTTCATAAGCGTAATTCTCTAACCTATTCTTCGCATCCACTTTCTTCTTGTACTCCTTGTCTTCCAACTTGTACTTCTCAGCTTCATGCACCATTTTCTTAATCTCCTCCTTTGACAACCTACCCCTTGTGATCGTAATTTTCTTCTTCTGTCCGGTAGTTTTGTCCTCTGCAGAAGCATTCAGAATTCCATTCTCATCGATTTCAAAACACACAGTGATTTTTGAGACACCCCTAGGAGCCGAAGGAATTCCATCAAACGCGAATTCGCCCAACAAGTTGTTGTCTCTGGTACGAATTCTTTCCCCCTCATAGACTTTGATCCCCATACCGGTTTGATTATCAGAGTCGGTAGAGAAAACTTTCTCTTTCTTCGTCGGAATGGTGGTGTTTTTTGTAATCAAAACACTCATAACCCCATCGGCAGTATCCGTGCCAAGGGAAAGCGGAGTGACATCCAACAGCAGTACTAAATCCTGAACCTTCTCATTCTGCTCACCACTCAAAATTGCAGCCTGAACTGCGGCACCATAAGCCACAGCTTCATCAGGGTTAATATTTTTGCAAAGCGCCTTCCCATTGAAGAAATCCTGAACCAATTGTCGGACCTTGGGAATCCTAGTGGACCCTCCAACGAGTACAATGTCGTCAACACTTGTCTTGTCCGTTTTGGCATCCCTCAAACACTCCTCCACTGGCTCCATACACTTTCTAAACAAATCGATGTTCAGCTCCTCGAACCTGGCCCGAGTAATTGTTGCGCAAAAATCAATCCCTTCATCTAACGCAGCGATCTCGATCGTAGTTTCAGCTGTCGATGAAAGAGTCCTCTTGGCTCTTTCACAAGAGGTCCTCAACCTCCTTAAAGCTCTTGGGTTCCCACTAATATCCTTCTTGCGCTTCATCTTGAATCGCTCAACAAAATGGTTCACCATTCTGTTATCAAAGTCTTCACCCCCCAAATGTGTATCCCCACCCGTAGCTTTAACCTCGATTTTACCCTCTTCGATGGTTAGTAGAGAGATGTCGAATGTTCCACCTCCGAGATCAAATACAAGCACGTTTTTTTTACTGGTGCCACTGGGTTTGTTGTCAAGACTATAAGCGATGGCGGCTGCAGTGGGCTCGTTGATTATCCGCATTATGTTGAGACCGGCGATGACTCCAGCGTCTTTGGTGGCTTGTCTTTGAGAATCATTGAAGTAGGCGGGAACGGTGATGACGGCATTTTTGACTGTGGTGCCGAGGTAATCCTCGGCGATTTCTTTCATTTTTACGAGGACCATTGAGGAGATTTCTTCGGCGGAAAATTGTTTCTCTTCATGCTTGTATGTTACTCCTATAATTGGATTGTCGTCTTGACCGAGTGTGACCTTGAATGGCCATAGTTTTATGTCGCTCTGAACAGTGGCATCACTGTATCTTCTTCCGATTAGACGCTTAGCATCTGGAAAAACCAGAATTTCAACAACTAATGAGATAGTAGAGATTTGTGTTAAAGATCTAAAAGGGTGCAAGAACGTAGAAAACGGACACAAATTACCATGTAATTATGTTGTATGAATTTATGCCGCCAGTTTAGATACTGTTTCAGAAGGGAATAGGTGTGAGTTTTGAACCTCTAAAATTTACTTCAGATTTAATTCGGTGTTATAATAGGTCAAAAATAGATCTGGGTTGTGTTGAATAGTATTATAGGAGGATAGTGTTGGATTTACACAAAAATCTTTAGTCGGTGTAAAGAGAAATTGGGGCTATGGAGATATTTGTTGGGTTAGAATCACTCATAAAAAATTGCACCAACGGATAAAAAAATCATATAAGAAGACACAAAAGACGAAAAAAATAGTCCTTCCAGCTTTTTCGCATTTAGATAATTTTTTTTGCTTTTGATTGGAAATTTTTTTACATTTTAGACATCAAATCGAATTGTTTTGCTAAGTCCATGCAACCCCCCACATTTTTGGGACAAGTCCGTTACCTTGCCTCGTTAGATTTAGCTTGATGTATATTGTTGGGCACATCTCCTAATAGCTTAAGCCTTTGGGACAGCTTACTCCGTTTGCAATGTCTCTCCCATTTGCATTTATTTTCAGTATGTATCAATATTTTCATCTCCACGTGCAAGACCAGGTTGCACGTGAGAGAGGGTGTTAGATTTAGCTTAATACTCCCTCCGTCCCTTATTTATAGTCCGGTATTCCATTTTGGGTTGTCCCTTAATAAGTGTCTATTTTGTAAAGTTAGTGGGTAAAAGTTGGTGAATTGTCTATTTTGTCCCTAAAAGTAGATTTCATTTTGAAAAGTAAGTGAGTAAAAGTGTAATGATGATGGGTAAGTAGGGAAAGTGAAGGAAAAAATTGATGTAAAAGGTATAATGATAATGCCTTTTTAATAAGTTGGAGTTACGAAGTAGGACACTTAAAAATGGACGGAAGAAGTATACATTATTGGGCTCATTTAGTAAAAGCTTAAACTTTTGGGACAACTGACAACTTAACATACCTTACATTGGAGTTATAAAAGCTTGTCAACAGCTTTTAAGGGCTATATGGTCAAATTACAAGTAATTTGAAGGAAAATTTATTGCTAATAGAGAAAACATCACTTCATGGTTAGATCTATAGTTCGAGGGGTGTAAATTTGAAAAAATGAAGCTCAAAGGGTGCATCTAAAACTCGCTCAAAGTACAAGCGGGTCAAGCTAAAATTTACCCAAAAGAAAAATTTTAACCAAGTGAATGGCCAATTCAAATCGGTCCAACTTCAGACTAAAAATTCTAACCAGGTTTTTACTTACAAGACAATATCCAATTTGCGATATTGGTATTACACATGAAAGATGCAGTGAGCAATGATGATCAAATTCTAAAGAGATTGGCTAAATTGAGATAAAAGAAAGGACGAATAAAGTAACTTTGATAATTGAGGGGAAAACGAATAAATGAATTGTCTCCTCATAGGCTCATAGCACATATGTATCAGCTACTACTCAAACTAACTCAGAATGAGAAAACTAACCATGACATCTGCGTAATTATCAAGACATTAGTAGCTTGGTAAAGACCTTAATACTTCTACGATTTTGAAAATCAAGCAATTGCATAACTCTTTAGTATATAAAACCAAGGTGGAGCCAGAATTAACCAAACGAAGGTTCAAATACGAAAAGATAAAAAAGACAATTATTTCAAACTTTTTCGTCTTCGGTGAACATTTATTTTGCGTTCAGTCATAGTTTTGTTACTTTTTAGGCTTCTCTCGTCGAAACAAATGAATAATCTAAAATATTTAACTTGAATCTTACAAAAAAATCAAAAAAGACAAACAAAAGTCCCAAAACAAAAAGGTAGGCCAAATTATCTATTACGTAACAACATGCATAATTAAGATGTAGCGGGCTTTAAAGCGCGTGAAGGCACTGTTTGGCTTAGATTAATGAAGAAATAACACCACCATACAGTAGAAGGCACTACAAGAAATTAACATTTCGGAGACAATTTTAAGGACAGTTATTTTGGACTCCAAAAGTGTCTTTAGTATCCAAAAATCACTCTCTTTTCAATCAAAATGTGATTTAGGGGGTGTTTGGATTGGCCATTTTTACATTTTCCAATTCTAATTTTTGGGTTTTGGGTGTTTGGCAATAAAAGGGAAAATGGGTTTTGAGCAAAATGGGTTTTGCATTTTTCCGTTTCTAAAATAAAACCAACAATGAGGTGGGGAGGAGCTTTTTGAATTGTCATTTTTCCATTTTGGAATCCTAGCATGCCAAAAGACCACCCTACCCTCTCCCTTTTGGAATAATCTCCACTTTGCCCTCGTTTTTTAGGACGCGGGGCTCTGCCAAAGCAGCCCGTGCCCAGACTAAAAAGGAACGTTTTGGTTAAAAAAAAAAATTACCATCAATTTGCAATCCTATGAAACAGAAATGTGATTATGAGAGTCTTAGAGACAAAATTTGATTATGTCTTTTTAGAATAATATGATTAGAATAATAAGATCTTCACACCCGTTCAAAAAGATTAAAAATTGGAGTACTTAATTTTTTAACCATATTTTTTAATATATAAACGGTCTCAAAAAATTAAGTGCTCAAATTTTCACTCCGTTTGAATCGGTGTAAAAATCTTGTTATTCTGATCATATTATTCTAAAGGGTCGTAATTCATTTTTATTTCTAGGGCTCTCATATTAAGTATATGTTCTTTATTTAGGACTCTTAGAGCAAAAATGTGATTATGAGAACCCTATAAACAAAAATTAATTATGACCCTTTAGAATAATATGATAAGAATAACAAGATCTTTGCACTGATTTAAACGGAGTGAAAATTTGAGCACTTAATTTTTTGAGATCGGTTATATATTAAAAAATATGGTTAAAAAATTAAATACTTCAATTTTTAATCCGTTTGAACATGTGTGAAAATCTTATTATTCTGATCATATTATTCTAAGGAGACATAATCAAATTTTGTCTTTAAAGCTCTCATAATCACATTTTTGCTCTATAGGATTGCAAATTGATGGTATATAATTTTTTTAAAACCAAAACGTTGCCGTTTTAAGTTTTTAGTCGTGGATAGGGGCTGCTATGCCATGGAGACAGCAGAGCCCCGGGTCCGTTTTTGAATTTTATCATTCAACTGATTTTCCTTTCACCTCACACAAGTTCTTCACATAACAGCAAACAATAATTGAAATAAAAAAATATAATTAAAAAAAAGGGGGACACTTTCAGTTCCTATACATAACCAATTTCAGAAGTAAATTTAAAAAAATTGATTAAAATATTATTTATATACATTATACACCATTATTATTAACCGGGGGCAACATAATAAAAAATCAATCCATAATTCATTTTCATTCCATATCTTCCAAACACTACTCCTACTGCAAAATGCATTTTGCACATATCATCCAAACACTCTACCAAATACAAAATACATTCTGATCATAATCCCAAAAGCCAAAAAGGCAAAAAGTTGAAAATGAAAAGCCAAAAAGTTGGCTCCCAAACACCCCCTTAGTGTCAAAAGTCCTAGACGATCGTCTCAAAGATCTCTTACTCTCCACTCGATCTTTCGACAACCTCTCTCCTTGATCGGATACAGATACATTTCCAAAGCATCTTTTTGATGTTCTACTAGTGTAATTAATGCATGTTCTCGAAAGTCCTAACCTCGGATGACCATTTGATCTTCCTTTGTTTGCTGAAAGAACTCGCGAAATGCAATTCCGTCTCTAGAAGACCACTTCTGGAGACGATTACAAAATTTTGTAGCTAAAGCCTCTTTCAGGCCATTCCACTTTTCCAAAAAGAAGGTTTTTGCAAAAAGAAGGTAATTTCAAGATCAAAAATTATATATTTACGTAAATAATTTTCCTACCATTATGGCTCTTGTTTGATAGATTTCATTGAGATCTTTCAAACGGTGCAAAAAAAATTAAAACATCATTTTTCATTTTTGTTAAATTTGAGTTTGAAATTACAATCTTTTTGAAGAAGAAGGTTTTGGGAGAAAGTGGAATGGGATCTTTTTATCTTTTTCGGACGGCGCTTTCTACATGACTGCCTTGATGGTGGAATGTGGTCTCCAAATGTATTTAGTCACCAAATTTTTAACAAATAATCGTGGTCCCCAAAAGTGTTAACCATTGTAGTGAGGCACGAACTGTGCAATAGAAGCAACAAAAGACAATGCATTAATTTAATTGGATGAAAATAGCTGGAATATTTAGAGCTTAGAACATACCAAAAATAGTGTTGGTAGGATTCACAGCGACTTGATTCTTCGCAGCATCTCCGAGCAAACGCTGCGTATCGGTGAATGCAACATAAGATGGTGTCGTCCTGTTTCCTTGATCATTTGCTATAATCTCAACACGATCGTGCTGCCAAACCCCCACGCATGAGTAAGTCGTTCCAAGATCAATCCCGATTGCCGGCCCTCCTTCATTTCCAGCCATTTTTACCTCAGTAAACTAACAGAGAAAACAAACACTAGAATGTGACAGAATATATAATTGCACCTGAGCTATATCGAAAGGGTATAGTACGACTTTTTAAAGGAAGCTTACATAATCTGGAATAGGACGACTTTTTAAGGAAGCTATTATTTTGAGAATGTTTGAATCGCGGGCTTTCTAGCCAATTGATGGAAATATTTTTGATGGTGAGAGATGGTTTCTGAGGTTACTAAGTGCTTAATTCAAGCCAGTTGATGTCTCTAATCATTGATATACGAGAATGGGGAACAGAATAAATCAGTATACATCTATTCTTTCTCTTCTCTATCTTAAAGTAGTGCATGACTTGTGCGTAAAGGCACTCCAAACAAAAACAAACTGTAAAATGAACCAATAGGCTAACATAATTGAACAAAAAAGTATTTGAATTATTTTTTGTCAATTTTACTTTCTTATGCAAGAAGGAGATACAGATAGAACAGATAGACAAGTAACTTATCCCAAAAAAGTACAAGAGTACGAGTGTCAATCAGCATTTTCCATTAACGAAATTAGAGTTTCACTTTAATCCAAAACCATAGGAAGACGAATTGGTCATTAATAAAATTCAAGGTCATATGCAAAATCGCCAAATCATAGGGAGGCAGGGACGGAGCAAGAAATTTCATCACGCAGGGGCGATTCTATATACACAGGGGCGAGCCTATATACTTTCATAGGATTTTTTTTTTTACATATAATAGTAGTGTTTCTTTTTCTTTTTGTAGGGGCGACCGCCCCTACTGGTCCCTCCCTGGCTCCATCCCTGTAGGGAGGTAATCCATACTTTGTCCTTTTAAGAATAATGGAGCATCAATCATTCTTCTTTTGGTTGGGCCAATATACTTATTTTCATGTATGAGCCTTCATGACTTATATTCAATAAAAACTGCAAGGAGGTAAAATAATAGCATCGATAAAGTTCTGAGAATACAACTAATCCCTATTATATGCTTCATTGAGGATAAGAAAATGAATACAAATTAAGCAGACAAAACAATTGAAAGAAAGCCAACACACCCACAATCCCTATATGCAAGTTTTTATTATACAGTAATTTTATTAGAAACAAAGGGCTAATTCATGTGCTTTCTTATAGTTATACTCAAATTCGCTGTAAAATGAACAAAGCAATGGTCGGTGATACAAAAATCGGCCCTCATACATAAACAGTTACTCCATGAAAAACTTGTAAGTTGCTTCTAAAGCCTCTCATTCGCAGTTTTCACACCATGTTCAACGATAAATTGTAATTTTCTAATATTGCAAATACCCAGATGAAGTTTTAGTAAATCGGTGGATTATGCACACCCCTGACTAGAGATGTAAATCGGCGGGTTTAGGCTAAATTGGGTATGTTATAAGTGGGTTGGGTCTTTAATGGGTCATTGACCCATTTAGACCCAATAATTATGAGATCAATTACCCATACCCAACCCGAACCATTTACTTAAAATCAAATCCGACCCGCCCATTAACCCAATTACATACTATATACTAAAATTTAAAATGGGTAAGATACCAATGTACACTAAAATGACCATATTACCCCTGTAAATGTAAATGACTAAAATACCCCTATAAAATTACTATACTATCCCTCTACTACTAAAATGACCAAAATATTTTTTTTGCGTTTTTCTATTTTCTAGTTCTTTCAACTACTAGTTGACAAACATTTTTACTTTTTTTTTTCTTATTTTGTTTATCATAGATAAAAATGGAAAATTCAGATATACAAACAATATTTTTATAAAGCACATGAAAAAAAATCATTCTTATTTTCACTGGACATTAAAAAGTATCTAAATAGGAATCTTGAAAATGTAAACCCTACGTGTGCAAAACTTCATGGATTGTGATTTTTATCCATTAAGTTTAAAAAAAAAAACAGGGGGAGATCCAAGAGTTGGCAAATATTGTATCCAACGGATCTCATATGGAGACAAAATGAAGTTCCGAAATGCTAAGGATCATCTGTAGCTTGCAGTTTCAGCTGGGGATTTTCATTCCAAACAGAGGCTGCCCCAAAGGTCAAACTCCGTTTGATATTGACACGTATAAATTCTTCTCATATGTCTGTAATCTGTATAGCCCATCGATATATATATATATATATATATATATATACATAGAGAGAGAGAGAGAGAGAGAGAGAGAACGGTGTTGTTCTCTGTGTCGAGATCAATTAAAGGAAGAGAGAGAAGTGGAGACGGTGGGTATTTTGAGTAGAAAGGGAATACTTGCCCGTAGGGGTGTATACAAGCCGAGCCGAGCCGAGCTTCGGCGAGCTTCAGCTCGGCTCGTTTAATTAACGAGCCCAAAACTCGAGCTCGAGCTCGGCTCGAGCCTTAACGAGCCGAGCTTAGCCATTTACTAAATGAGCATCCCTTAATCGAGCCGAGTTTTTGTCGAACGAGCCGAGCTCCACTCGGCTCGTTTAGTAAACGAGCCGAATACTCGAGCTCGAGCTCGGCTCGTTTAGTAAACGAGCTGAGCCAAGCCTTAACGAGCCGAGCTCGCGAGTAGCTCAGCTCACTTACAGCCCTACTTGCCCATGTATTCCTCCTCTATTTTATTTTTTTGGGTTATGTTCATGGTTTAGTGGGTTATTTAACCTAATTAAGATCCAATTAAGCTCAATTAGTTAAAAAACACTTCTCCAAAGCCTGGGTTCCTCTCTACAGGGGCGGCAGAGAGAGAGAGAGAGAGACTTTTGATAGTCTTTCTCAATTATTTGGGATCAGATAAGTTTGTGCTCCTCTAATGCATTGCAGTACAGAAACATAAACCACATTTTAACATAACCCCTAAGTTTGAAATGAACCCAGCCATAAAAACCCCCAAACTGAAATTTCGGTGGTAACGGCAGCGATCGGCGGCGGATGGCGATAGGAAGCAACGGTGGTTGCCGATCAAAATAAAAAAGCAACGGTTGTAGAGAGAGAGAGAGAGGTAACGACTAGAAAGTTGCAGGTGAACTTGTAAAGGGCATTAGAGGGAGATATGGAAGTATGGGACTTACCTTGGAGAAGAAGAAGCGGTGGTGATCGGAGAGACAGAGAGAGAGAGTAAAGAGTGGAATGTTGACCTGTAGTACAGACTCTACAGAGGTTACATTTATGAGGGAGGGGCTCGTGGGCCGAGAGAAGTACTACTACTATGGGGACGTGGGTGGTTTTGCTTAAGGAGTAAGTAGAACGGACCTTTTTTCTATTATTCAATTTTTTTAATATTTATTAATTTTGCTTCAAGTTTTTATGATTTATTAATTTGTTTCGTTAAAAGAAATCAAAAAAGTAAAAAAAAAAAATTGATCCAAACATAATTTTTTTTAAGATACAAAAATAAAGTCTTTTATCTATATTTGAAAATTTTTGAATTTCGATCATAATATTTTACTTTTTCGAATATTCTCATTAAAACGAATCCATAATAAGTCACCAAAGTTAAAACAAATAAATGTCAAAAAATTTTAAAAAAGACAAAAAAAAAAAAAGAAAAAGAAGTTACTTAGGGTCCGTTCCAGAATGTCTCAAAGTATTTATTTTTTGTGTAATAATAAAGTTTGTTCCAGAAAATGGTGAATTAAGTACTTATTTTTTAAAAAGACAATTTCAAGTTAAAAAATTACGTGCTTATGCAAATAATTTTTTTTATCAATATTGATCTTATTTGATAGATCTTAATAAGATCTTTAATACCGTGCAAAAAAATTAAAAAATTATTTTTTATTTACATTATTTTTGAGTTTGAATATGTGCAATAAGCTGCATATTTAAATTTTGTGAAACAATCTTTCTTATTTTTTTTGAGATGTTTCAAAATAAATACTTATTTTTTAAGTAAATTTCTAAACCGAAGTCTTAGGACTAAAATTGTGAAGTACATGACATAAAAGTATAAAAATGGGTCCCAATCAATTACAAATTATGTGTGCTAATTTAAGGGTCCTCTACTTTTCTCTCTCCCATTCACTTCCGGCACCACACACCCTTTCTCTCACCTCTCCTTTACTTTTCCGACAACATTTATCTTTACGTTTTCTCTCTCTTTAGTCAATTGGTCGGATAACCACTTTAACTTATTTTTTATTTTTATTCAAAATTTTTTTTTGTATCACTTGACTTATTGTCAATTTTTTGAGAATTATTACATTCTCACGACAAGAGAAATCTAAAAAATAAAAAATTTTGATCAAAATTCAATTTTTTTTGAATAAAGATGAAAAAATTGACTTATTAACTTATTTTCGTCTTTATTAAAAAAATTGAATTTCGGTCAAAATTTTTTACTTTTTAGATTCATCTTGTCGTGAGGATGCAATAATCCTCAAAAAAATTGATAATAAGCCAAGTAATACAAAAAAAAATTGAATAAAGACAAAAAAAAATTTGCGTAGCAAAAAAAATAAAGACAAAAAATAAGTTAAAGTGGATTATTTAGCTGAACGGGGAAGCTCTCCTTTCTCTCTTTTTTCTTGCTTTCTCTGGTAGCAATTTGATTCAGACTCCGTTCCGGAACTAAAAAAAAGTACTTATTTTTTAAGAAGACAATTTCAAGTTCAAAAATTATAGGTTTATTGAAATCTAAAAATATGCAATATGGATCTTGTTTGAAAGATCTCGATGAGATCTTTTATACGATCATTTACTTTATTTTTAAATTTGAAAATGTGAAATAAACTGCTTATTTTTTAAGAAGGTTTCTGGAATGGGGCCTCAGTTACTTTATTTTCTCTCCTTATGACAATTGTTGATTTTTAGAGAGTGTCAAGTTAAAGAGTAGTATCTAGATGTCTAAATATAAACCCAATTGCTGGTGAATAGAAGACATGTCTGCCTATCATAAATAGAAGATATATCCGCCTATTATGTGCTCAGCTTCTAATATTTGGTGGGTGGGTGAGCGGGTAGTTTTTTCGAAATTGGGTCGGTTATTGTGATTTAATGATCTTACTATTTCGCCTTTAGGACATTGTAGTTTCTAGATAGCCGTCGAGGCCTTCAGGTTATAACACCTGTTTGTTTTACCATTCCGAATATAAAATTGAATTACCAATCCCGCAAGAATCGAATCACAAGATGCGTCAATTGATAGAAGGATTATGTATCCGTTTCTAACGGTTCCGTTCTACTATACAGAGTTGAGTCCGCCCACTTCCACGATAATTCCACTAAACTGGACTGTTAACTATTCAAAATAGAACGACAAGAAATTCTCCAACTACTGTATTTAACAGATAGTTCAAATCTTGCTCTATAGTTTGATATCGTCTTCTGGAAAAGTATACAATATACACCTCTTAAAAAGATATACCATATGCACATATTTTAAAGTTTATTCATAACATTTTAGTGTATTTAATAACTTTTGTTCTATAATTCACAACTTTTTAGCGGTATAATTTGTAACATTTTCATTATGATTCATAACATTTTGGTGTATCTCGTCACTTTTATACGATGCGTAACTTTTTACCAATATGATTCGTAACATTTTCTCTATAATTCATAACATTTTGAAAGATGCATATGATACACATCCAAATAAAAAGTATGTATTGTAATATTTCCCCGTCTTCCACATGGGGCACTAAGTTAAAAAAAAACTGTATCCTTTACTTTAAAGGCCACCCAAACGTAAACACTTCTCCAAAGTTTGGGTTCGTTTCTAAAGGGGAGAGAGAGAGAGAGTTTTGATAGTCTTTCTCAATTAGTATTTGGGAACAGATAACTTTGTGCTCCTCTAATGCATTCCAATACAGAAACATAAACCACATTTTAACATAACCCCTAAGTTTGAAGCCGTAAAAACCCCTAAACTCAGATTTCAGTGATAACAGCAGCGATGAGCGGTGGATGGCGATAGGAAGCAACGGTGGTTGCCAATCAAAAAAAGAGAAGCAACGGTGGTTAAGAGAGAGAGAGAGAGAAAGGTAACACGATTAGAAAGTTGCAAGTAAACTTGTAAAGAGCATTAGAGGGAGATATGGAAGTATGGGACTTTATACCTTGAGAAGAAGATGCTAATGTGATGGGGGAGAGGGAGAGACAGCTCTGTTTGGAACCCTGGAAAGGAAAGGAAAATAAAAAAAAAAACTAAAAAAATTTCCCTTCTATTGGAAGAGCAAGAGCCAAAAAAATAAGAATTTTAAGTGTAATAAATAGTAAATTTCTCATTTTTTTTCTTTTTTATTTTTCTTTCTTTTCTTTTCCTTTCCATGGGTTTCAAACATAGCCTTGAGAGGTAAAGAATGGGAAAGTTTTTAGTACAGAGGATACATTTATGAGGGAGTGGCCCGGGGCCCCAGAGTAGTACTATTATGGGTGGTTTTGCTTAGTGACTAAGTAAAATCAGCTCAGCAGCAGCGACAGTAGCGGCATCACTCAGTGGCTCTAGTCTTTTAGCCTGTAGCGAAAATGAGCTCAAGTTGGTTTGGCAGGTCTATCCCGAGAGTTGTTTATACATACCTAGCCTCTCCACTTGGCTACTCCACCCACCTTTACGAGTGTGATCGATGGTCCAGCTCCAGTGTGTTGGTTCCAGACAGCTTTTTGTTTTTTATATTTTGTTAACAGTTTTGGTTTCTTTTTTTTTATTTCCGGACCAGTGTCATCCTTTTGTACTTTGCTTTCGTATATATATATTATTATATGTTTGTGTTCCTAAAAAAAATGACATTTTTTTGTCACGTTCTCAATTTTTAACATAAATAAAAAAAATTTGTTAAAGGATCCTCGCATAACATAGCTAGTACCCAAAGAGTTTTCCCACTATTTAACTTTATAAGCAAGTCTCCAAAAGTTAAAATTATACAGTTTTCGCACTACGGCCCAAATCAACTTGATTACAAGTATGAATCTATTTAGAATATTACAATCTCTTTAGTCAAAAAAAATTTAAGAATAATTAGTTACAAACTCCTCTTTACCAAAGGTGAATTAATTACAAAAGATGATTAAGTAACTAAAACAAGGTTAGTTTCCAAAAGTCTTTATGTCCAAGTACACCATAGCATGCAGTCTATTGTCTGGCATTCGAACCTGAAAAGAATGATTTTATTGAGCTACACTAGCCCAGTAGGAATATCTTTACCAAACTTATATGTAAATATAATGATAAGTGCAAATGATGAGGATAAAGAAGTGCAACTCGGTAGATGATAAGCATTCAATTTGTAAATGAGCCCTTATCGAAATTGAATGCATAAACTATATGACACTAACCCCTCAGATAATCCCAACTCGACTCGCTAACCCAAAATTCCACCATTGGTATTTCCATCACTTGCGTTACCGTATAACACCATAAGGATTACCGTGTTACCACCACTTGCGTCACGATGATCCCTAACGACTCGGATTACCGTATTACCATCACTTGCGTTATGAAACCCTCTAAGTTTTCGTATTACCACCACTTGCGTTATGGGACTTTCTATCCCAACTTCCAACCCAAAATCAACTATTTTCTCATACAACATGCAAACTAGGACCCCCCCCCCCCCCCCCCCCCCCCCCCCCCCCCCCCCCCCCCCCACGAACACATTCTTAGGTAGAACATCTTACGTTATGCCAACGTCATCACAAATACACCAACAATCTATAGAAAGTACATTAACAACGTTTAACTAAGTCAATTCTTATCCGATTCTTGCTAACGGAAGACCAACGGACCAAGGAATACATCGAGTCATCATAGGAAGTCAATTAGACATGCTTGTGATAGTTTAGGAACTGTCCAAAAGGGTTTAGAAGTGATTGGAAGTCAAAACAATCGACAGAGAGGCAACATGTGCAAAACTGGAGTTAAGCTCTTGGTATCGATACGCACGAAATCCGTATCGATACAATACTCTTTGACCAGAAAGATAAGTTTATAGTATTGATACAGCGCATAATCTGTATCGATACTACAAGGTTTAGAGCAGCGATTTCTGCAGATTTTCAAGGCATGAACAACCACCAAAATCCAACAATCAAATACACGATTCTACACCAAATCAACACATAAACATATAAAAGAGGTAAAGAAGTCCCTACCTTAGCAACAATGGTCGAGATTCAAGCATTTTTGAATGAGCCCTAGCCTCTCGAACTTCGAAACTTCGATTTAAGCTCGACCCAAGGAATTCCAAGTGCGAGAACGTGATTGCAAGGCCGGAGGGAGGTTGTTTCTTGAAGATCTTGAGAGATGGAGTGAGGTTTTGAGTGATAGGAGAGGAGAGAGATAGCCGGCGGAGAGAGAGAGAGAGAGAACGGATGAGAAGGAGTTGAGAGATGAAAATTTAGGGGGTGTTCCGGTTTTTTGGAAAAAGAACTTTTAGAAAAAGAAGGTAATTTCAAGCTCAAAAATCATGTGTTTACGCAAATAATTTTTCTACTAATATAGATCTTGTTTGATAGATCTCATTAAGATCTTTTTAATGGTACGTGCAAAAAAATTGAAAAAATATTTTTCATTTTCATTATATTTGAGTTTGAAATTACCTTCATTTGAAAACAAATACTTTTTTTAAAAGTAGAACATCACCTTAATCTCCTACATCTAACAATCACCCCTTTATATAATCACATATCTCTAAATCACACACACACACACACACACACACAACAATCACCCCTTTATATAATCACATATCTCTGAATCACACACACACACACACACACACACACACACACACACACACTCCCTCAACTTTCTATTCTTTCACTACAATGCACAATCTAATTATCCACCAAATAACCATAGTTTTCTCATTTAGGCATTTAATAATCTTTTCAAAAAAAAAAAAAAGATATTCGGGTCTCTACATTTTTTATTCAGGTTTCTTTCAAATTTGTTATATTTACATCAAACTTTTGTAATTTATTGATCTGTCTCATTGAGAAGAATTAGAAAAGTAAAAAAAATTAATTGAAACATATTTTTTTAAAAAGACAAATAAGTCTTTTTATCTATATTTTAAAAAGAAGATTAGGAGTTTCGATCATAATTTTTTATTTTTTCGATTCCTCTCGTTAAGATGAATTATTAAATCACAAAAGTTTGACGCAAAACAAACAAATGCAAAAAAATAATAATAATAAAAGCAAGAAAATAAGTTACTTAACTTCTTGCCAATACCATCCTATATTATTGACGACAAAGTATGCTTGGAAACACAATTTTTTTAAACTAGTGTCGTGTCCATTTGATGAACGGAAAAAAAATTAAATTAAATTGGTATTTTTTTCGACCTCATGTATTGAATGGACACAACGCAAGTTGATGAAAGAGATAGTTGAATTTTTCTCTGAACTCTGTATTCAATGCACACTAGTGTTGTTCCCATTTTATATAAACAGAAAGACATGTATCTACTGTTACGAGTTAAAATTTTGAAGTGTGAAAAAAAATAAATTCCAATTAATTTGCAATTATGAGAAATGCAAGATAAACAAAGCTAATTTAGATAATTATAGCCACAAATAGCGTTCTATTTAGAGAGAGAGGGGCAACCGGCAAGATGGTTGAGAAAAGAGAGAAAGTAACCAGACAAGACAGACGTTAGGTTTAGGAATTTTCCGTCATGATCGAGAGAGCTGCTACTCCCCCCCCCCTGACACACCCCCCCCTCCCGGCCCCACCCCATTTTCCCGGATTACCCCGCCCCCCCTTCTCTCTCTCTCTCTCTCTCTCTCTCTCCCTTCCTTTTCTTTCTTTCTTTCCTTTACAGTTTATTTATTTTTCTTTTTTTCTTTTCTTTCCGGTTTGGTTTTTTTTTTTTCATTTTATTTCTTTTTCTTTCTTTCCGGTTTGAATTTCTTTTTCTCTTTAATAATAGGTTCAAGTCTTTTTTTTTTTGAAAAGAGGGTTCAAGTCTAATTCTAGTCTTTGTAAAGTATTGAGAAAAAAAAAAGTGTTTCAATTGATCATGTTTATCCGACTGTTTTATTTTTCTTTTTTTGTCCTTTATAGATTAAAAAATATAGTTACGAAAATAAGTGTTTCCATTTTCAATCCGTTTGAACCAGTGCAAAGATGTTCTTTTTCTGATCATTTTATCCTGAATGGCCGTAATAAATTTTTGGCTTGAAGGCCTTTCAATGGACACCCTAAGAGAGTCTTGAAACTAAATCATGAGTTTTAGGGTATTTATTGAAAGACCTTAAACCAAAAATACAATCTTTGCTCTGATTTAACTGAATTACAAATTAAAGCACTTAATTCTTGAATTATATTTTTAAACATACAAGTGTGCATTTAATTTTTTAACCATTTTTTTAATATATAAACTAAATGTTGAAAAATTAAGTGTTTCAAATTTTAATCCGTTTGAATGGGTGAAAAGATTTTATTTTTCTGATCATTTAATTCTAAAGGGTCATAATTAAATTTTGACTATAGGACTCTCGTTGATTAGCCCTAAGAAAGTCGTAGAATCAAATATCTCTTAGGACTAATCAATGAGAGCCCTATAGTCAAATTTAATTATGACCTTTTAGAATTAAATGATCAGAAAAATAAAATCTTTTCACCCATCAAAAACGGATTAAAATTTGAAACACTTAATTTTTCAACATTTAGTTTATATATTAAAAAAATGGTTAAAAAATTAAATGCTCCAAATTTCAATTTGTTTGAACCGATAAAAGATTTTATTTTCTGATCATTTTATCCTAAATGGTCATAATTAAATTTTGATTCTAAGACTCTCGTTGATTAGCCCTAAGAAAATCGTACAACCAAATATCTTAGGACTAACTAACGAGAGTCCTAGAGTCAAAGTTTAACTATGACCATTTTGGATAAAATGATCAGAAAATTAAATCTTTCTATCGGTTCCAACTAATTGAAATTTGGAGTACTTAATTTTTTAACCATATTTTTAATATATAAATTAAAGGTTGAAAATTAAGTGTTTCAAATTTCAATCCGTTTGAATGGGTGAGAATATTTTATTTTTCTGATCATTTAATTCTAAAGGGTTATAATTCGTTTTTTTCTCTCAATTACTTTACAAAGCCTAGAATTAAATTTGAACCTATTATTAAGGAGAAAAAAAATTCAAACCGGAAAAAAAATGTAAAAAGAAAGAAAGAAAGAAAAGGGAGAGAGAGAGAGAGAGAGAGAGAGAGAGAGAGAGAGAGGGGGGCGGGGGTAATGAGGGAAAAGGGCGGTGGGGCCGGGAGGGGGGTGTGTCAGGGGGGGGGGGGAGTAGCAATTTGCCATGATCGATGGTCTGGGCAGCTGGATTTAGATGTGTAGATTTGTTGTTGCTTGTAGGTTTGGTTTCGTTATTGTTTGCTGTTTTTGTTGGTGTTGCTGTGGGTCTTTATTCCCTGTATGGAACTTTTTTATCCCTTGTGAGTGTTGTGGTAGGTTTTCTACGTCGTCTTGTTGGCTTTTCGAGATTGTAGACGAGTTTTATCTGAGTGAGGTTTTTAATGTTCTAATATGAGTTTAGAATTCCTTTGTGATTGTTTTCCTCTCTCTTTGGGGTGACTACCCATTCCCAGTTTATAATTTTCGTATCAATTAAAGTCTCTAAAGATTAAAAAAAGAAAAAAGAAAAAAGGCAACGTTATAAAGTCAAATGACAAAAAGAGGCAAAAGCTGCAAAAAGAAAACAAATGAAATAGTACAATCACGAATTGCTCCATAAAAAGATTCGATCGATCACCAAGGAAATGCTTCCCAAACAAACTAAGGGTGCGTTCTAGAAACCAAAATAAGAACTTATTTTTTAAGAAGACAGTTTTAAACTCAAAAATTACATGTTTACGCAAATAATTTTCCTATCACTATGGATCTTGTTTGATAGATCTCATTGAGATCTTTAATACGGTGCAAAAAAAAATTGAAAAATTATTTTTCATTTATATTATTTTTGAGTTTAAAAATGTGAAATAAGTACTTATTTTTTAAGAAGGTGCTCTGGAACGGAGCCTAAAGATATGTATCACCAGCAATTCGATGCACGAAAAGGTCCTCGCGCTTTATATATTAGTCGAAACTCGAAAGAATAGATTATAGCTGACCACCATGGAGGCGCCTCTATTTAGATTGTTGCGTGGTCAATTGAATACTCAAAGATTTTTTTTTTTTAGAGTACATATAAAAATTATATGTTAGTTTTTCGTTGATCATTCAACTCAAGTATCATTGAACACCCAATTATAATAGTTTTGAACACTTAACTCAAAAAAAAAAATTGAATACCCAACCAAAAACTAATTGAACACTCAATCATAATCCAATTACAGCACATTAATCCAAATAATTTGAACACTGAACGCATTACCTCAAATAAAGCTCCTAATCATAATTAAACATTGAAAAGTAAGAGAAAATGAAGAATCTATATGTGTAAGTATTTTACTATGACTTCTCTCTTCTTTTTTTATTGTCGATGATCTAAATGTGTTAATTTTGCATTTATTAATTTTTATGTTCTTGCTAATAAGTTTTGAACCTAAACCCTAACTATTCCGTTTTGGCCGTGTTTGGTGGTGTTTTTTGAAGGAGGCGGTGGGGTGGCATCGGTTGTGCTTAACAGCGGGGTAGTCAACGATCGGCGTCGGGGTGAAGCGGTGGCGGTGTTGGCGTCGGCGGCGGTGATGTGAAAGCTGCTGGTGGTCACTGATGGGTGGCTCCGGCGATGCCTAACGGTGAAGGCTTTCCATCTGATGGTGTGCGGCGGTGTGTTGGATGTAGGGGTTCTGATGGGAGGCATTTGGAGACAGAGAGGCAGTGGAGGCAAAGGGGCAGCGGTGAAGTTGTGGAGGTGATGAAGAGGAGTAGCGGCGACATGTAGCGGAGTTGATGCAGAGGAGCAGCAGCAGTGATGATGTGGAGCGGCAGCAGCGACAAGCAGCGGAGGCACCGGTGATGAAGCGAAGGTGCATCACCGGTGTATGTGAGGAATAGGATGGCATTTTGGAGGCGGAGGAGGAGTGGAGACGTAGTGGCAGCGATAAAGGAGCGGAGTTGTAGCAGCGGTGGTGATGTGGAGCCGTGGACGAGGTGCGGCAGCGTGGAGCGGAGGAGTAGGAGTAAAGGAGCAGAGGTGAAGATGCGTTGGCGGAAATCAGCGGATCGGCAGCGTGCAGTGGAGTTGTTAGGTTTAGGAGTGGGCTGTTCGTTTAAGGTGTGGGCTAGCCAGTTTGGGCTTGGCCCAGTTTGGTGGCATTTGGGTGTTTTTCTTGGGTTCGGGGCATTTGGGTTTGGGTTTCAAACAGTAAGGAGATTGGGCCAGGCCCATTGGGTCCTGTTGGTGTCTTGCTAACGGGTTTTTTACGAAAATCAAGAGATGAAAAGATAGGTTTAGATTTCGCGAGACGAAGGAGCTCAATGCATCTCTACTCCTATGGTATTGTTACAGGTTTTCATACTCTTAATGAATTGGAAACTTTTTTTTTGCCGATCAAAAGAAAAAATTTTGCATTCATTAAAATAACTATATTGTTTTGATTAGTTAGCTTATACAATTATGGACAAAGCTTTTAAAAAACTCAACTACATTGCAAATCCTATTAACTTGAATAATATTCTTCGAATTTAAGACTGTGATAGAATTACATATTTTCGAGAAGGTCGGCCCCTACATACTCATTATAATTTCTTTCAAAAGGTTTTTAGTAGATTAACACGTCAGTTAAAAGTTGACACAAAACATAAAAACTCATCTAGGATAACTGTAAAATTTTACCCTCTCCATTCTCGAAACACTGTCTACTACGCAACACAACTTTCAAAAAAAATATTTGTTAAAAAAATAGTATATATTTTTAATTTTTCATTTCGCTTGGTAGTTAATTTTTTAAGAATAGATGTTATTGTTTTTTACCGCATTATTTATACAACTATATGAGATTTTGTACATATATCAGTGGTTAATAGATCAGCTAGTAGAGCTAAGGTAAATCATGAACACTCTACTTCAAATTCCTAGAGCCGCTGCTGCCACCACCTAGCCAAACAATCCAGTTTGTAAAACAATATTACGGGTGGGTTTGGATTAAAAAATTGAGTGACTTATTTTTTTTGTCCTTGTTCAAATCTTTTTTGCTTTTATTTGTTTTGCATCAAACTTTTGTAACTTAATGATTTTTCTTGACGAGAAGAATCGAAAAAGTAAAAAATTTTGATCGAAACTCATGATTTTTTGAATAAAGACAAGAATAAGTGAATAAGTGAGAGCAAAACATATTTTGAATTTTGGGACACACCTAGGAGCCGTAGAAATTCCAGTCAATGTGAATTCGCCCAACAAGTTGTTGTCTGTGGTTCGCGTTCTTTCCCCCTCAAAGACTTCAAATAAAACATAGGTTTGGTAATCTTGGGTCGTACCCCAATTACTTTGTTCTTTCTTCACCGGAATTTTGGTGTTTCTCGTAATGAAAACCACCACAACGCTACTAAGCTTCGGCAAACCAAAGGAAAGTGGAGTGACATCCAACACCAGTACTGAATCCAGAACCTTCTCATTCCGCTCACCGCTCAAAATAGCGGCCTGAACTGTGGCACCATAAGCCCTCTATGTTCACTATTACTATCTTAAAATGTCTCTCTTTTCCCACCAATATTGTCCAGCCCAAGAAAACTTTTTACCTTCTGTGATTTCACACACAACTACCTTGGATGATCTGAACCCCCCCGATCTTAAACTGGACATCCTGACCGTCGATCGATAATGGACTCATTTGGTCTACCTTTGTGCACACTTCAGAGTCAAAACTCAAACACCAGTTTTCTTTCCTCACTCGAAAAAGTCTCTCTTCCTCTCCTCACTCTGCTCTTAGGTTAGCTCTTCTTCGTGGAACTGATAAAAACTCTTGCTTTGGAATACTTCAAAACCGATATCTACATGATTAATTAATTTCTCATTACTCTTATTTAGACTCAAGCTCCCTGAAAATCTCAACATTGTTGATCTTTTGTGTGAATAGTCTTAACAGTTCCCTTCAATTCACTAATTGCTAGATAAGTATCTTGACTACAATTCACGATTAGCTAAAGAGGAATTAGCTTCTGGAGATTAGTTGTTTACATATTGTTAATTTGTATCAATCCCACCAGAAAACTTACAGAGATTGGTTTGAGAGAAGAGTAGTATTCCCAAAATTTTACTGCTAAAACAAACGAAGATAAGATGTCTTCACAACACTTTCATGGTTTCACCATCTAGTTGCAAGCAATGACAGAGGAATGAATGAAATCCTCAAAATGAAGATTGGAACATCGTAATAACCTTGGTCGACAATCATAGGTCAAGCCCCGCCCCGCTTCCACCACCGAAAGAAGGGCCATCCTCCACCTGCGCCCTTGCACATCTTATTAGCAACTATAGGGTTGCAAATCCCACTCCAATTCCTTCATCTTTGTACTCAAACTCATTCGTCTCCGCAAGCTGGTTCCCATCCAACCACTGAAATCGCGTGCTCAAACGCAGCTTCAAACTTCTTCATGTCAGCCAGAGGAATCTTCGTGACATTGTTCTCATTCTTAATGGTGTTCCTCATGTCATAAGCTTAATTCTCCAACGCGTTCTTCGCTTTCACTTTCTTCTTGTGCTCCTCGTCTTCCGACTTGTACTTCTTGGCCTCCAGCAGCATTTTCTCAATCTCCTCCTTCAACAGCGTACCCCTTGTGATCGTGATCTTCTTCTTCTGTCCAGTAGTTTTGTCCTCTGCAGACGCATTCAGAATACCATTTGCATCGATATCAAAATGGATATTGATAACCGGGACACCCCTTAGATCCGGAGGAAATCCGTCCAACGTGAATTCGCCCAAGAAGTTGTCGTCTTTGGCTCGAGTTCTTTCTCCCTCCAAGACGTAAATGCCAACACTGGTTTGGTTATCTTGGAAAGTAGTTACCTCCCGCTCTATCTTTGTCGGAATGGTGGTGTTTTTTGGAATCATCGCACTCATATCCCCATTCATATTTTCATAACCGAGGGAAAGCGGAGTGACAGCAACCATCAGTAATAAATCTTGAACCTTCTCATTTTACTCACCACTCAAAATTGCGGCATCAATATAACGGTGAACGACGATAGTACCGCAAAAATCGGTTTTCCGGCATCAATATATTGGATATTTTCAAAAATATTTGGGTATAATTTTTTACTTTTCCAATTCGTGTTGACGAGACAAATTATTAATTCACAAAAATTAGGCACAAAACTAACAAACGCGAAAAAAAATTGAATAAAGACAAAACAATAAAAAGCACAAAAATTCTAAAAAGCCCTTGGCGGAACTTCGCAATGAATGGTTGTTCAATTGCAAAATTCAGTTGATTTCCAGGAAGTGCTTAGCATCTGGTTTGTGTTGGAAATTCGACCGCTGCAATTTCTGAATTGTTGACGAAATCTCCACCAAACCTGTAATACGCTTCAAGTCACGACGATGTCGCTTTCCTAAAGACAGTATTTGCCCCCACCAGTTGGTATGCAAAGGGTTACAGCAAATCTGCCTTCAAGATAAATCGAAGCCCGAACTCGAAGTTCTTTCCGTTTTCGTTTGCACTAACGAAACGGACAGAATACCTGCTTGAACGAATATAAGAACCGAGAACCACTGTGTTCTATTTTCTGCAGCAAAACAGAACGCAGAATGAATGCTATAAAATATAGAGAGAGATGTGGGAGAAATTCGGAGTTCATGTGTGTAACCATGTATTCTGACAAGTAGTGGTCTATTTATAGGCCACTACGCACCCATTGAGAATGGGTACGCACCCGATCTAATCTGACCGTTGGATCAGATCCTATGGTCTAGATCGACCAGTCACACCCAGTCACACCGAACAGGTGTACTGTTTCGCTCACACCCAATCGGATTTGATCCAATCCGTTGGATCGTGCCCGTTCGCGATCGACGGCTGAGATCGCAACTCTACGAACCAACGCACCCGTAGGCTCGAGTTGCACCCGATCGGAACCGCTCCGTGTGACTCACCTGCCACGTGTGCGACACGCGACATGCCACGTCAGCGCCACCTTACTGCCAACTCGCAATAAGAAATGGCGCCTACAAGGCGCCAAGTGCGCCGCTAAAGCGCCACAATGCACCACAGCCCACGCCACACTGCCCACGCCACGCGCGCGCGCGTGTGCGTGTGCGTACCGGCTTTGCCGGTATGCGAAGCACCGTAGGGCTGCACCACACTAGATCATTGTTTATTCATATTAGGAATGTTTCCTAATATATACCACTCCAACATCTCTCAACTATCCAATGTGGGACAAAGCACACAAAGAGGAAAAACAAGCATTCTAAGGAAACAAGGAAATTTTCCAAAACCAAAACGACGACACTTTATTTTGAAAATCTCTAACAATCCCCCACCATTTTCGAAATACAGATGAAATATTCTCGGTTCTTACTACAAGGTTTATGCATACATAAATAGTGTCTTGCGACTTCAACTACTCACTTAGTGAAAACATATCAAAGCTAGTCAGGGCAGCATAGTAGACGTGTCTTTGAACTAGTTGTCCTCTGTCGACCAACCGGACGTGTTTCACACATAATCCTCCAAATAATGCAGATATCCTAATCGGTTGACCCGTGAACTGGCCTTGGGTCTTTATCTTGAATTCATGAACGCTCTAAGGTCTAGCCCCTGTGACCTATAGGAAGCGGCACCACCTCCACATTCACATAGGTAGATCGCTATCCGTGCTCCTATAACACAGCACAAACAATCTATTAAGAACTAAGTAGTTCAACCTCCTTTGTATTCACATTATAGGTACAAAACACTTTACCTTGGAATGTGTAAAATAACTTTAAAGTGTTTCCAATCACGACATGTGGTGTAGTTTCTCATTGAACTCAAGAGATTGAGAGTATCAACCGGTTGAGTTGAGTTTCCACCAGGAGTGATTAAACTAATTGGGCAAAAGTCCCATTCCCCTTGATGTTTTCAACACCAAATCCCTTGCAAGGCCTTTCGTAAAAGGATCCGCCAAGTTTTGACTTGACTTAACAAAATCAATGGTTATCACCCCATCAACAATCAATTGTCTCACATAGCTATGCCTTAGTCCTATATGCCTGGACTTTCCATTATACACTTGGTTATACGCTCGTGACAACGTAGCTTGACTATCACAATGCAGCGATACAGGTGGCATAGGCTTAGGCCACACTGGAATTTCCAGCAATAGATTTCTTAGCCATTCTGCCTCTTTACTACCAGAAGCTAATGCTACAAACTCGGCTGCCATGGTCGAGTCTGTTATCAACGTTTGCTTCTTAGATCCCCAGGAGATTGACCCTCCTCCAAGTGTAAAAACCCAACCACTCGTTGAAGAGTGATCATTCCGCTCAGTAATCCAACTAGCGTCAGTGTATCCTTCTAGAACCGAAGGATACCCACTATAGACTATTCCATAATCTATAGTACCTTTGAGGTATCGCAGTACTCTATGTACTGCGTGCCAATGTACATGCCCAGGATTATTAGTATACCTACTAAGCCTCCCCACCGCATATGCAATATCCGGTCTCGTGCTTGTCATGGCGTACATTAAACTGCCAATCACTCTAGAATACTCTAGTTGTGACACCGCTCTCCCCTCATTATGATCCAATGGCGATTGAGAGTCATACGGAGTAGACACAGGTTTGCTTTCAAAGTGATTAAACTTCTTTAAAATTTTCTCAATGTAATGTTCCTGGGATAGAATTAAATTATCACCATTCCTTTTAATTCTTATTCCCAATATTACATCAGCAACACCCATATCTTTCATACTAAAGTTAGCAGAAAGAAAATCTTTTGTACTCTGAACACTTTCTTGGTCTGTACCAAAAATGAGCATATCGTCTACGTACAAACAGATAACAACTCCTCGTTTGCCATTAAACTTACTATACACTCATTTATCAGCTTGGTGTATTGTAAAACCATTTGACACAATCACTTTGTCAAACTTCTCGTGCCATTGCTTAGGCACTTGCTTAAGTCCGTAAAGAGACTTTATAAGCTTGCAAACTTTGTGCTCATAACCTTGCACAACGTACCCCTCTGGTTGCTGCATATAGATTTCCTCATCTAACTCACCATTAAGGAATGCAGTTTTGACATCCATTTAGTGTATCTCAAACTTGTATATAGAAGCAAGAGCAATTAAAACTCTAATTGTTGAGATTCTAGCAACCGGGGCATAGGTATCAAAGTAATCAATACCCTCTTTCTGGGTAAAACCTTTGGCTACGAGTCTGGCTTTGAACTTATCAATAGTTCCATCAATTTTCATTTTCTTTTTGAAAATCCATTTACAAGCAATTGGTTTAGAACCAGGTGGTAAATCCGCCAAAACCCATGTATTATTACCCATAATAGAGTCCATCTCATCTTGGATAGTCTCTTTCCAGAAAGCCACGTCTTGCGATTTCATTGCTTCCTCAAATGTCAAAGGATCATTTTCCACGTGAAGTGAAAATACATTGTGAACACATGAAGTCTCTCTAGTGCCTTCAACTAGAAAAACTATGAAATCAGGACCAAACGTTTTCTCTGTCCGAACTCGTTTGCTCCTCCTCAATTCAACTTGTTCCTCAGGTTCATTTCCTTCAACTGGAACCTCAAAAGGCTCATTGTCCTCTTCGGACACCAAAGGAAACTCTTCCGAATCTTTGTTAGATTCCAAATCCTTACTAGATTTTAACCTTGGAATTCTGTCAAATCTGTTTTCATAAAACACTGCATCTCGAGATTCAATGATGGTGTTGATAGACACAACATCATTATGCTCAGCCACTAGAAACCTATATGCTTTACTATGCAAAGCATATCCAAGGAATACACACTCGATTCCTTTTGGACCTAGTTTCTTCCTTTTAGGTCCAGGCAATCTCACAATCGCCCTACACCCTCAAGTCTTAAAATAACTTAGGTTTGGTTTCCTTTTTGACCAGAGCTCATATGGAGTAATGTTAGACTTTTTGAGAGGTACTCGATTCAAGATATAAGCAGCGGTAAGTATGGCTTCGCCCCACAAACCTTTACTTAATCCTGCATTGCTTAGCATAGCAACCACCATCTCACACAAAGTTCTATTCTTCCTTTCGGCCACTCCATTCTGTTGTGGTGTATAAGGTGCAGTTACTTCATGAATTATCCCTACTGATTCGCAATAATCAGGGAAGTGGTATTCACCACCCCTGTCAGACCTAAGACGTTTTATTTTCAAACCACATTGATTTTCAACTTCAGTCTTATATGCAACAAATTTATTAAGCACTTCATCTTTGGAATGAAGCAAATAAACATAGCAAAATTTCGAGTAATCATCTATGAATGTTGCCATATAAAGTTTTCCGCCTCTAGTTGGAGTGCTATAAAAATCACATACATCACTATGAATCAATTCAAGTAATGAAGAAGTCCGCTCGATTTTAGGAAAAGACAATCTGGTTATCTTTGATTCCAAACAAATCTTGCACTTATCAACCATATCATTATCAGAATTAGGAATTAGTCCAGATTTAATCATGCAATTCATTTTCCTTGTACTGATATGCCCTAAACGAGTATGCCATAAAGAAAAAGAATCAAGCATATAAGCAGAAACAACTGTGTTATTGATATTAAGCTTAAACATCCCCTCGGTTACATAGCCTTTGCCAACAAACACACCACCCTTGGACACAACAATTTTGCCCGACTCAAATACAACTTTAAAGCCATACTTATTAAGTAGACTTGCAGACACGAGATTCTTCCTAACTTCCGGTACATGATACACATCAGTAAGAGTCAGCGTCTTGCTAGAAGTGAACTCCAAATCCACTTTGCCTTTACCCTTAACGGGTGCAGTTGATGCATTTCCCATGAACAGAACGGTGCCATCTGCAACTGGTTTATACTCAGTGAAAAACCTTTTGTCATTGCAGACATGCTTTGTCGCACCAGAATCAAACCACCAATCTCCAGCATCTTCGAGGATATTCACCTCGGAAACAACAGCAATGAATTTGGAATTCTTTGCCCCAGATGCCCCTGGATTTTCACCAGATTTCTTCCTTTTCAGGATTTTGCAATCTTTCTTAAGATGCCCAGGTTTGCCGCAATGCCAGCAACCAATATCGGTAGGATCCAATTTCTGCTTCTTCCATTTACCGGAAGACTTATCAACGCCCTTGCTCTTGCGTTTGTTGTTGGAACTTTCTTCCACCACATGAACCTTCGAAGTAGAATTATCTTTACCCTCCTTACCCTCCTGACGCCTTGTCTCTTCCTCCACCCGAAGGTGTTGGGCCAACTGATCAAGGGTATATTCCTCGGTCTTGTGTTTGAGTTCCTTTTTGTAGTCTTTCCAAGATACAGGCAGTTTGTCAATAACAGAGGAGACAATAATAGATTCATCCATATGCATATTCTTAACCTTAAACTGACTGAGGATATACTGAATCTCATGCAACTGATCAATGACAGGCTTTGTATCAACCATGCGATAATTCATAAACTGACTAACAAGAAATTTCTTACTTGTAGCGTCATCAGAAAGATACTTATCGTTAAGCCCATCCCAAAGTTCCTTTGCTATCATTGAATTCTGATAGACATCGAATAGTGCATCCGACAGTGCATTGAGAATGTGTCCTCTACAGATATAGTCATCATTCTCCCATTTGCCCCTTTCACGAGCCTGCTCCATAGTTTCATCATCCGGATTCTCCGGTATCTCCGGACTCGGAGTAGTCAGAACATAAACCACCTTTAAGGTAGTCAACAAGAAGTGCATCTTCTTCTGCCAACGCCTGAAATTCCCGCCTTCAAACCGCTCCAATTTCAGAAAGTCCTGCGTCATCTTTTGTAGAGACATCGCCATTGCAAAATACTGTCTTTAGATTGTTGGAAAAATTGGCCGCTGCAATTTCTGAACTGTTGACGAAATCTCCACCAAACCTGTAATACGCTTCGAGTCACGACGATGTCGCTTTCCTAAAGACAGTATTTGCCCCCACCAGTTGGTATGCAAAGGGTTACAGCAAATCTGCCTTCAAGATAAATCGAAGCCCGAACTCGAAGTTCTTTCCGTTTTCGTTTGCACTAACGAAACGGACAGAATACCTGCTAGAACGAATATAAGAACCGAGAACCACTGTGTTCTATTTTCTGCAGCAAAACAGAACGCAGAATGAATGCTATAAAATATAGAGAGAGAGGTGGGAGAAATTCGGAGTTCATGTGTGTAACCATGTATTCTGACAAGTAGTGGTCTATTTATAGGCCACTACGCACCCATTGAGAATGGGTACGCACCCGATCTAATCTGACCGTTGGATCAGATCCTATGGTCTAGATCGACCAGTCACACCCAGTCACACCGAATAGGTGTACTGCTTCGCTCACACCCAATCGGATTTGATCCAATCCGTTGGATCGTGCCCGTTCACGATCGACGGCTGAGATCGCAACTCTACGAACCAACGCACCCGTAGGCTCGAGTTGCACCCTATCGGAACCGCTCCGTGTGACTCATCTGCCACGTGTGCGACACGCGACATGCCACGTCAGCGCCACCTTACTGCCAACTCGCAATAAGAAATGGCGCCTACAAGGCCAAGTGCAAAGTGCGCCGCTAAAGCGCCACAATGCACCACAGCCCACGCCACGCGCGTGTGCGTACCGGCTTTGCCGGTATGCGAAGCACCGTAGGGCTGCACCATACTAGATCATTGTTTATTCATATTAGGAATGTTTCCTAATATATACCACTCCAACATCTCTCAACTATCCAATGTGGGACAAAGCACTCAAAGAGGAAAAATAAGCATTCTAAGGAAACAAGGAAATTTTCCAAAACCAAAACGACGACACTTTATTTTGAAAATCTCTAACAGTTTGCAGATTAATTATTGGTTTAAAATTCAAGAGTATGGGTGGATTATAACTTCAGCGTGAGTAAAGGGTATTAGAATTATTGAAAGGGTTCTTCGAGATATCCAATTGAACAGACTGTTTTGGTTCCCGTATTTGTGTAGCTCCCTCATCGATCGGATGTAGATTATTGGAGCGAATTTGCTTGTGAAGATCTACTCTGTTTATGTGGATTCAAAAGCAAAAGCCCCAATGACCAAAAGGTAATCTTGTGTAGCCTTCGATCATGTACCAAATTTGGTATGGCTGGATGTTCACGTTCTCGCCACCCAACGGCGCCTGCTTAAAATCCAGAAGGGGAAATATTTGCCCCAAGTGTAATTTTATGTTACATAAGAGAGCATAGTCCTTTTCATGGTGAAAAACTGTTAGAATCATTGTAGCTACCTTTAATTGTTCAGAAACAACAATGAAAATAGCATTTTGTTGTTTCACTATTTGGGACTTGGCAGTTTGTAAATAGCCATCAATGCCTACAACGCCAGCTTGTTTGACGGATACTCAATATAGAACTGGATTACAAATCCCGTACTAGTCGAATCGCACAATGCAACAATTTGATGGAAGGATTACGGATTTATCCGTTTCTAAACAGTTCCCTTCAATTCACTAATTGCTAGATTAGTATCTTGACTACATTTCGTGATTAGCCAAAAAATTAAGAATTAGCTTCTGGGGATTAGTTGTTTACAATCCCACCAGAGAACTTACACAGATGGTTAGAGAGAAGATAAGATCTTCACAACACTTTCATGGTTTCCCCCATCTAGTTGCAAGCAATGGCAGATTGGAACATCATAATAACCTTAGTCAATCATAGGTCAGGCACCAGCTCCACCGCCGAAAGAAGGGCCATCCTCCACCAGCACCCTTGTACGTCTTAGCAACTATAGGGTTGCAAATTCCCTCCAATTCCTTCATCTTGTACTCGAACTCCTTCGTCTCCGCAAGCTGGTTCCAATCCAACCACTGAATCGCCCGCTCAAACGCAGCTTCAAACTTCTTCATGTCAGCTAGAAGAATCTTCGCGCCATTGTTCTCATTCTTAATGGTGTTCCTCATGTCATAAGCGTAATTCTCCAACGTGTTCTTAGCTTTCACTTTCTTCTTGTATGCCTCGTCTTCTGACTTGTACTTCTCGGCCTCCTCCTTTGACAATGTGAACTGAGCAGTTTCGCCCCTGCGAATCCAAAGGTAATACTTTATCGATATCCGTTGAAGTTGATTTTTTACAGAGCCCCATAAAATAATAATCAAAAATTTATGGATATTTTTATAGATTTTTATGAGATCCGGAATGGGCCCGAACGCATTTTTCCTTACGTAATTCCATGCAAATCTTCCTTGGGATTAGAATTTTTTCGTTACTTTAATTACACTAGATAGTAGTCCTTATTGGTCAAAAATTGTGCAGGAGAAGAAGCGGTGGAGGTCTCTATAGCTTGTTCAGTTTTTTTTATTTGTTAATTTACTTAATAGACTAACGGAGTGTACGTATTAGACGTTTAGGAGAGGAGGTTAGTTCTAGTGTGGTGGTGGACAGATGGGTTTTGGAACAAGTTTTGGCTTGGCACATAGACTGGAAACAGGAGATTTGAAGCTGGCGCGGACTTGTACATTTTGTGGAGCCCATTCCCGCTCTAAAAAAATACAAAAAAAATATCCATAAATTTTAAAATAATATTCGACGGGGCTCTATGAAAAATTAGTTTCAACGGATCGGTAATGAGTGGGGAGAGATAGAGAGAGGACTGAGAGTAATAATTGAAAAATAAATTATTGGAGACTATGTGCAGAGAAAAAGGTTGAGACTTGAGTCTCAAAACGAACATGGTGCCTAGGTGGCCTGAACCTCTAGATTTTTTTTTTTCAATATTGTATATATTGGCAAGGCCGGCTCATAGGAGAGGCGAGAGAAGCAACCACTTCCGGCCTCCGAATTTTAGTTCAAAATTGATATTCCAGTGTAATGTAACTTACATATTAATATTAGAATATTTTCAAATAAAACACGAACCAGGTACTTGATTAAGTGGTCATGTAATGTTGTCATTCTGTTGGGAGCGTGTGTGATTTGACTCTCATGCAACTCCATGTTTATTTTTTCACTTCTCAGGCCCTTCCTCTTTCATTTATTGCTTTACTTTTTATTATTTTTTTGTAGTATTATGAAAAATCACATTACTCAATTACTTTGTTGAACATTTTCAGCTAACAACCACAACAAAACTATAGAAAAGATGTGCTCTTATATGTGATTAAAAAAAACTTATCTCAAAGGGGGGAAAAAACTTATCACATTACTCAATTACTTAGTTGCTTTTTTTTTGTTATTAGGAATTAATGAATATATAAGGGACTCAATATAAGAAATTCTCTTTGGGCCTCCAAAATATATGAGCCGGTACTTTATATTGGTTGGGTGGTAGTATGTTAGTTCACATGAAGTTTCAGAGGCTATTCATAATCTCAAATGCCCTTGACCTCAAATGCCCTTGACGGGGCTCGAACTCTAACCTCCAACACGGGGGGGAGTAAAGGAGTTACCAACTGGGATAGGGATGAACCTTTAGATTAAGGGAAAATGATGGGCCATGATGTGTTTTGATAATTAATACCCGCCAATGACATACTGAGAACATTTGTTAATTAATGCTAAAAATGTTCTTGACGAGTGTTAATTATCAAAATACGTCATTGGCCGGATTTTCCCCTAGATTAATGGGTTACTATAAGTTATTAGATCAAAGCCACCAATGAAAACAAGCTGATTTTATGATTTTTTTTTTTTTTTGCAAGAACTTATAGTTTTACTTACCGACTGGTTTTACGTACTTTTTTGTCAATCAGTAAGAGAGATTATTACATCACGTTTGAAGTACAAAGTACAAATCATAGGACACTACATCTCTTGTGTGAGGTGGTCAGTCCCATTAAGGGGACAAATAGCCCCAAAAAACATAAAGGTAAGAATATCCACATGCAGGCAAGAAGACTCAAACTTCTAACCTGCTAGAGAGATGCAAAAGTTCTGGCCAACTGAACTAGCCTCATTTGGTTACATTTTGCTAGGTGTTGAAAGTGTGATTCTGTTACTTCATTTTCTCTCATGATGACAATTGTTGATTTAGAGAGTGTCAATTTAAAGAGTAGTAGATGTCTAATATACCCAAGTGCTGGTATGAGGACTTTGCTCATGAATAGAAGATATATCTGCCTATTAAGTGCTCGTGGAATAATATCTAGCGGTTGGGGCACACCTTCGGTATGTGCATGTGGAAATGCAAGTGAAAATATTTGGAGGGTGGGAGTGTGGGTGGATAGTTTTTTTCGGGATGGGGTGGATGGTTGAGTTTTAATGATCTTACTATTTCACCCTAAGGTTAATCATGTTACAATAAAATTGGATGTAAAACTTGCATTTTGATTAAGACAAAAGTGGAAATCATTTTTGTAACAGGCTTTACAAACTGGTGACGCCAAAAGCTCCTTTCTCGTTAGATATCAGAAAGAATAGATCATCGCTGACCACCACCTAGCCGAACAATTCAGTTTGTACAGCAGCAGTATTACATCTGGGTTCTCTCTTTTTCCTTCTTGTGTGGACTTGGAAAGCATGAATGACGTGCAACTTGTGAAAACTTTATATTCATCTCAAAATCAATTGGCAATAAGTGAAGAGATCCCAGAAATATTAAGTGATAACCCATTTCACTCCTAAACACTGTGGTTCATTTCCTTAACATCCCCCCTCACGTGCAGCCGTGTTTGAGGTCTGTCGCGTGTGGCCACTTTTGGGTCCTATTATCGTGCAACCTTTTTGCTGGTCTATCATTGTGGGGTGTGAATTATGAATTTTTTAAAATGTGGGGTGGAACAGGCCTCGCTTGATACCATGTGGAAACTTTATATCTATCTCAAAATCAATTGGCAATAAGTTGAGAGATCCCAGATGTTATTCAGTGATCACCCATTCCACTCCTAAGCAATGTGTGATTCATTTTCTTAACATCCCCACACGTGCAGCCGCGTTTGAGATCTGAAGATCACATCATCGTTGTTTAGCAAGAATTTGCCAAGAAAGAAAAGCTTTTTTTTTTTCTGGGAATATGATTAATTCATCATTTAGGACATGGAAGTTTGTAAATAAAGTACAGAAATGAAAAGATGTGGGTTTCATAAGAGAACGGAAAGATCCCGATTGGTTGGCAAACATTGCCTAGTGACCAAGAAGAACAGGCGGCTTCGTGCCTACAGGCTACAAGTTACAACACCTGTTTGTTTCACGGATAGCGAATATAGAATTGGAATACCAATCCCGCAAGAATCGAATCGCAAGATGTGCCAATTGACGGAAGGATTCTTACGTATCAATTTCGAACACTTTCGTTCTACTAAAATTCGTTGTTAGCCAAAAAGAAACACATATGTAGAAATCTTGTTTACTTTCTCTCTTTTCTATATCAGTACTTGTTTACTTATTGTTCATAGCAATCCCGCCGAAGAACCAACAAAGAATCACAGGAGAAGAACAGTAATCCCAAAATTTTACAGGCCAAAACAATGAAGATAACAACACTTTCAAACACCACTTTCACCGTCTAGTTCCACTGTTTCAGCCTCCAGGCCATGACATAGTAAAGACCAGAAAATAGTTTTGCATGAAGCAAAGCCCAAAAATCCAAAACAAAATAATACAGAGAGAAAATACCCAAAAGGCACTACATGTACGTACATAGTTTGCAGAGGACACGGAGGAATGACTGGAAACCAAAAACAAAAGATTGGAACATCTAAATCAACTTACTCAATCTTACGTCTAGCACCGCTTCCACCACCAAAAGGACCATCCTCATCCATTCCTCCACCCATACCACCACCAGCACCCTAGTACGTCTTAGCAATTATAGGCTTGCAAATTCCCTCAAATTCCTTCATCTTATACTCAAACTCCTCCGTCTCCGCTAGCTGGTTCTCATCCAACCAGTGAATCACCTGCTCAAATGCAGCTTCAATCATCTTCTTGTCAGCTGGAGGAATCTTTGCTCCTTTCTTCTCATCCCTAATAGTGTTCCTCATATCATAAGCACAAGTCTCCAACGCGTTCTTGGCCTCCACTTTCTTCCTGTGCTCCTTGTCTTCCCACTTGTACTTCTCAGCCTCCTGCACCATTTTCTCAATCTCCACCTTTGACAACCTACCCTTAGCATTCGTGATCGTGACCATGTTCTTTCGTCCGGTAGTTTGGTCCTCTGCAGACACAGTGAGAATACCATTAGCATCAATATCAAAACAGATTTTGAATTTCGGGACACCCCTAGGAGCCGGAGGAATTCCAGTCATTGTGAATTCGCCCAACAAGTTGTTGTCTATGGTTCGGGTTCTTTCCCCCTCATAGACTCTAAAACAAACAGAGGTTTGGTTATCATCTACAGTAGTCCAATCACTTTGCTCTTTCTTCGCCGGAATTTTGGTGTTTCTTGGAATGAAAACCACCACAACTGCACCAAGCTTTTCCAAACCAAAGGAAAGTGGAGTGACATCCAACAGCAGTACTAAATCCAGAACCTTCTCATGCCGCTCACCGCTCAAAATAGCGGCCTGAACTGTGGCACCATAAGCCACAGCCTCATCAGGGTTAATGCTTTTGCAAAGCTCCTTCCCATTGAAGAAATCCTGCAACAGTTGCCGGACTTTCGGAATCCTAGTAGATCCACCAACAAGAACGAGTTCATCAACGTCGCCCTTGTCCATTTTTGCATCCCTTAAACACTCCTCCACTGGCTCCATACACATCCTAAACAACTCAATGTTCAGCTCCTCGAACCTGGCCCGAGTAATTGTCGCGCAAAAATCAATCCCCTCGTATAACGCGTCGATCTCAATCGTAGTTTCAGGTGTCGAGGAAAGAGTCCTCTTTGCTCTTTCACAAGAAGCCCTCAACCTCCTTAAAGCTCTAGGGTTCCCACTAATATCCTTCTTAAGCTTCCTCTTGAATTCCTGAACGAAATGGTTCACCATTCTATTATCAAAGTCCTCACCCCCTAAATGTGTATCCCCACCCGTAGCTATAACCTCAATTTTACCCCCTTCTATGGTTAATAGAGAGACGTCGAATGTTCCACCCCCAAGATCGAATATGAGCACTTTTTTCTCACTGGTGCTACTGGCTTTGTTGTCGAGACCATAAGCAATGGCGGCCGCAGTTGGCTCATTGATTATCCGCATGATGTTGAGACCAGCGATGACTCCGGCGTCTTTGGTGGCTTGTCTCTGAGAATCGTTGAAGTATGCAGGAACAGTGACAACAGCGTTTTTTATTGGGGTGCCAAGGTAATCCTCTGCAGTTTCTTTCATTTTTACAAGGACCATTGAAGAGATTTCTTCGGCGGAGAATTGTTTCTCTTCGTACTTGTATGTTATTCCTATCATGGGTTTGTCGTCTACACCAGGCGTGACCTTGAATGGCCATAGCTTCATGTCACTCTGAACAGTGGTGTCGCTGTATCTTCTTCCGATTAGACGCTTAGCATCTGGAAAAACAAAATATCAACAACCAATGAGAAACTAGAAAGAGATATGTGTTAAAGATCTAAAAGGGTATAACAATGTAGAAAATGGATGCTACAAAGCATGAAATGGTTTTGTTTGAATCTATGCCGCTAGTTTAGACGCTGTTTCAAAAGGAATAACATTCCCTTGCTACAAACAAGCAGTAGTGATGTGGAAGTGCCATCTGAGGCAAGGCAAGTAAGTTTTAAGCTCTGAACCTCCAAAATTTATTTGAAGCTGCTCCTTATTTAGTATGGTCTTATAATAGGTTAAAAAAAGTAAGTCTATTTAACCCAAAAAAAAGAGGGCTCATTCTTTTCAAATTAACCAAGAATCAAAGTATTTGTCGACTATGAATGAATTTATTGCCTTCCCTAAATTGAAATAAAAAATTATTATGGAGCTTTTCGAATTGATCGGATTTTTGTAGAACAGTTTACTAGTTTTATTCGGTGATAGGTGACATGTAGAAAATGTTATGCAATATATAACAAATGGTTGGAAAAGTAAATTTAAAGAAAGTAAATGGCCGATTCAGATTGGTCCCAACTTTGGACTAAAAATTCCTTCCAGGGTTTTTATCTACAAGACAATATCCAATTTGCGATATTGGTGGAATACATCCAAAATGCAGCTAACAATGATGATCAAAAATTTCTCAAGAGATTGGCTAAATTGAGATAAAGGAAAGACAAATTAAGTAACTATGATAATCGAAGGAGACTGAATAAATGAATTGTCTTCTCACATTGAATATCAATTAGCTACAAATTAACTCAGAAAATTAAGCATCACTTTTGTGTAATTATCAGGACATTAGCAGAGCTGTGAGGACCTTTATACTTCTACAATTTTCAAAATCAAGCAATCTAGAAACTCTTTAGTAAAACCAGGGCAATAGAAAAAAGGCCATATAAGACAGTGCCAAAGATTCAAAAAAAAACAAAAACAAAAAAGCTACAAGTACAGCAGGGGTGGGGCAAAATTTTGAAGCAAAGTTGGATGGTTCGTAAACACCCTTCCCGATATCGGATTGAGGTATTTTTTACAGGGACCCTAAACGAAGTATTTTGAACAAAATGAGCTGCTCCGATCATCTTTGCGGGACCCGAGACGGGCGCAAAACCGGTTTGTGCGAGGCTGCTGTGCACCCTCTGCTGTACTTGTAGCAGTGTTCAAAAAAAAAAAAGAGGACGGCTATTTCAAAAAAAAATATCATCTTTAGTGAACCCATTTTTATTTTGCTTCTATTCATAATGTTTTTACTTTTTACACTTTTCTCTTCGAGAGCTCTGCATCTCTCCAGATTGAGGCGAAAGAATAGAGGTATTGTCACGTCAACTACACATAGAAGGGGGGGTGGGGGGAGAGAAGAGAGATGGATAAGAAACATGGGCCCCTGCGAGGGACGGAACCAGAATTTCTAATACAAAAGGCCAATAGTGACTTCTCAAGTTGAAAAATGTACATTATAATATTATGTCTTCTCAAGTTGAACAATGGACATTATTTCTTTCACAATAGCCCTCAATCTATCCGCCATTTCATATTTTTACTTGAAACTACAAATAAAAACCAATCATATTCATTAACAAGAGGGAAAAAATCAAGAGAGAGAAATTGTGGTGTGGTATGGTCCCATATAATTAGGACAGAGAGAAGCGTTTTTTTTTTTTTTTTGTCCCACAGATGGAGAACTTGGAATTGCTTTGTGTTCCCAAATGAGAAAAAATCTTGTGTTTGTGTGATAAATTTTTTGTAGTATAAGTTTTCAACTATTTTTAAAATTATGGAGAGGCCGACAAGTTATTTTTTATACGTAAGAGTATTAGGGCTCATGATTTGTTTAATTTATGAAATGTCAATTAGGTGTTTGTGATCTTGGATTAGGTACTATTTGAAATTGCATCTTTCGGGTTTGTTTGGAACATATAGAAAGAAACGAACTGAAAGGAAAAGTAATACCCCCTCCCCCCCTTGTTTGGTTTAGAAAGAAAGTGGGAGGAAAATAAGAAACTAAGTTTTAAGCGTAGTATATTTTCCTTTATATTTTCATCACACTTCCTTGTTAACCATTTTTCTTTCTTTTTCTTAGTTCCAAATGGACGCTTAGAATTGTTAAAGGAGTTAACCTTCTTTGATAAATAACTTAGGGTTTTTTGTTCATTTTTTGTAGATAAATTAGGATGAGTTAACAGGAATCGAGGATAACTTCGTCATATACTTAGGGTGAATTTTTTTTTAATCGAAATGATACCTTCACGAAAGCTAATGTGAAAAGGTATGCGGAAGGAAGAGAAAACTACTAAAACAAGAAAGTGTGAAAATGTAGACAAAATTGTTTCGACAAATATGTGCCCCCAGCCCCCCACTGTGTGATATTTCTGAATCCTCCATTGCCCTAAGTTTTAGCCCAAAAATAGGGCCCCCAAATCTATAGTAGTAAAATATGTCGCGACGAATGATTAATCCAAAAAAATTAAACATGAATCTAATAGAAATTTAGAAATGACGAACAAAAAGGGCCAAAACATAAAGTTAGTCGAAATTATCTATTAGTAAGGTGAGAGTAAAATTGCTCCATCTATTTCCATAATAAACTTTTTTATATTTTTTAGTAATTTAAGAATTTGTAAAAAACTATCAATCATTTTTATGGAGGGTCCCTCAATATTTCTGCCCCTACAAAATGACATGCATAATTAACATGTAGTGGCCATTAAAGCACTTGAAGGCTTTCTTTGGCGCAGATTAATTAATAAATAACACCATAAAAGAGAAGGCACTACAAGAAATTAATGTTTTAAAGACAAAAATATTAATTATAGTTGTTATGGACTCCAAAATTGTGTCAAAGTTGTGTCCCCAAACGTGTTAATTGTTGTAGGGAGGCATAAAGCGTGCAAAAGAAGCAACAAAAGAATATGCACGTAATTGGATAAAAATAGCTTGAATTTAGAGCTTAGAACATACCGAAAACAGTGTTGATAGGGTTCACGGCAACTTGATTCTTCGCACCATCGCCGATTAAACGGTGCGTATCGGTGAATGCAACATAAGATGGCGTTGTCCTGTTTCCTTGATCATTTGCGATAATCTCAACACGATCGTGCTGCCAAACCCCCACGCATGAGTAAGTCGTTCCGAGATCGATCCCAATCGCCGGCCCTTCTCCTTTTCCAGCCATTTTTTTTTTTCCAGAAAACTAACAAGAATAATCATAGAACAACATAAACCGATTCAACAAATAATAGAACAAGAAAGGGAGGCAATAGTTGCACTTGACATTTATCTAACGGGTATAGTACTGTAGAATGAAGGGTGGAATAGGACAACATTTCAAAGGAAGAGATTATTTCGAGAATGCCCTAACCGTGGGCTGCTGAGAAAATTGTGTGAGTTTAATTCCCGCCAATTGATGTCATTATACATTGGCATATATGCATGGGGAATAGAATTAGTCACTATACATCTAATCTTTCTCTTCTCTTTATCTTAAACTAGTGCATGACCCGTGCCTAAAGGCACTCCAAAGAAAACCCAGCCATAAAGTAACCAATAAAATCCAGCCAATATGCAATATAGGTGAGTCCAATTAGT
This sequence comes from Rhododendron simsii, assembly GCA_014282245.1. Classification (NCBI taxonomy): domain Eukaryota; kingdom Viridiplantae; phylum Streptophyta; class Magnoliopsida; order Ericales; family Ericaceae; genus Rhododendron; species Rhododendron simsii. The sequence goes on from CM024965.1 coordinate 8,563,243, forward strand.
ACCGACCACGAACAACTGAATTGGGCGAAGCGGTGATGCTTGAAGAGAAGCATTTTAATAATGGCAAATGCTATCAGGTGCCCCCAGGGCACAAGTTAGGGGTACAAGATTACGGTTTTTTAAGTACTTCACTTACATTATTTATATTCATTCCAAAATTTACTAATAATGACATTGAAAATGTAAACCACACAATCAAAAGAGGCCTTTGGACTCTTCATATCCATTTACTTTTTTACTTGAGAAAAAAGCGAAGTGCCGCCATTTCCTTTTCTATTAGAGACAAATGCCATTTCTTTTTCTGTTAGAAGAAACAAATGCTCAATACGGCATCCAACAAAAGGAGGGGGGAACAGTGTTCAAAAGAAAACAAGTGGATTGTAAAAGGGTGTTGGGCACAATTTTACTCTGTGTCCGATCAAGAAAAAAATTATCACTTGCTCACAAAAGAAGAAAAAAACCACTTTGAGCAAGATAGGATTGAATTCTATATTTTGTTCTCCGTTTGTCCCGAAAAGAATGACAATTTTTGAAAGTCGTATCATTTTTCGTCGTGTCATTTTTCAATCTATAATGTTTTTCATGAGTTTGAAAAACTTTGTATAATATAACTAATTGAGAGCTATCAAACAAGATCCATATTACATATTTTTTTTGAGATCCATATTGAAAAATATAAGGAATTGAAATTGGCACGAATATCAAAAATTGACATCCAATTTGAGACGGAGGGAGTATGAAGTATTAGAAATTGGAGTTTTTGTCAATTTTCATTTTGTAATCTCGCCTAAATTTTTGTACGGTTGTTATACAATTGTAATTTTTTCTTTTCGCTTTTAGATGTTGAAAATTGAGACTCATGGATTTTTATTTAATTGTTTGCAGTAGTATTATGCAATTGATAATTTTTCATATTACAAAGATATTGTCCTGTTTGTCACGGTTTTTTTTTTCTTGTTTTGTTTCGAAAATAAGTTACGGCTAACTGACAAAAAGTTATTTATTCCCTTAACTGATAAAAAATTATTTATTCCCTTAACTAACAAAAAATTATTTAATCCCTCCCGCCATTGTTTTTATTTTTTATTTTTTATGTAATGTTAATAACCAAAAACCTGAGAACAATATCAAAGGTGCATATCCCTCCCGCCATTGTCCTGTTTGTGCTAAAAAATTGTCCTACCTAATTTTTTTTATAAAAAAAAATGAGAGTATTATTATCATTACAAAAAGGTATTATAAACATTTATGATTAGTATAGAGAATAGTGGTAGAAAATGATGTTTGTTGAGTTTCCATAAACACAACTCATCAATGTGAGTATATTATTTGTACCTAAACTATTGCCCCAGGGGCACCTGTTAGCAAGACCGTTTAAGAATAAACGGAGCATCAATCTTTTCGTTGGGGTAATATATACTTATTTTGATGTATGAGTCTTCAGGACTTCTATCCCACAACAACTGCGAAGGAGTTAAAACGGTTGTAGCACCGATGCAATTCTAAAAGTACCACTAATCCCTATAAGCTTCACTGATGAAGAGAAAATGAATACAAAACAAAACAATTGAAAGAAAGCCTACACACACACAATCCCTATATGCAAGTTCTTATTATCTAGTAATTTTCTTTAAAACAAAGGGCTAATTCATGTGCTTTCTTATAGTTATATATACTCAAATTCGCTATAAAATGAACAAAGCAATGGTTGGTGAAACACAATCCGGCCCTCCATGATACATAAACAGTTACTCCATGAAAAACTTGTAAGTTGCTTCCAAAGCTCGTCATTCGCAGTTTTCACACCATTTCAACGATAAATAGTAATTTTCTAAGATTGCATGCAAATACCCAGATGAAGTTTTAGTAAATCGGTGGATTATGCACACCCCTGACCCATTAATTCACTACCACGTGGCCGCCGAGCCACCACGACCGGAATCAAATTCGACATTTTATTGACCAATGGGAAGGTATTTTAGGGTATAAAACTCAAAATGGAAAGAATCCAATCAAAATAGAACCTTAATTCCACACACACAAAAAAAAAAAAAAAAAACAGGGTACATCATATGGAAAACAGGGTTGTACTGGTAAATTAAGGACTGAAAGAGTTGAGTCCGCCCACTTCCATGATAATACCACTAAACTGGACTGTTAACAGATGGTTCAAAATAGAACCTTAATTCCACACACAAAAAAAAAAAAAAAAAAAACACGCAGGGTACATCATATGGAAAACAGGGTTGTAATGGTAAATTAAGGACTGAAAGAGTTGAGTCCGATGTGAAGGTATTTTAGGGTATAAAACTCAAAATGAAAAGAATCCAATCAAAATAGAACCTTAATTCCATAAAATAAAAATAAAATAAAATAAAAAGCAGGGTACATATGGAAAACAGGGTTCCATGATAATACCACTAAACTGGACTGCTAACTATTTAAAATAGGACGACAAGAAATTCTCCAACTACTGTATTTTACATGGGGAGTGCTAGGTACAAAGAAAATTGACAAAGAAACAACCCTTAAAGTATACATGAACAGTCCAGATTTACTGTGCAGTGCATCTGAGCCGTTCATGAGCACTTTAAAGGCCACCCAAACAAAAACACTTCTACAAAGTTTGCGTTCCTTTCTACTAGGGCGGCAGAGAGAGAGAGACTTTTGATAGCCTTTCTCAATTATTTGGGAACAGAAAGTTTTTGCTCCTCTAATGCATTGCAGTACAGAAACATAAACCAAATTTTAACATAACCCCTAAGTTTGAAATGAACCCAGCCATAAAAACCCCTAAACTCAGATTTTGGTGACAACGGCAGCGATCGGCGGTGGATGGCGATAGGAAGCAACGGTGGTTGCCGATCAAAATAAAAAAGCAACGGCGGTTGAGAGAGAGAGAGAGAGAGAGAGAGAGAGAGAGAGAGAGAGGTAACACGCTTAGAAAGTTGCAAGTAAACTTGTAAAGAGCATTAGAGGGAGATATGGAAGTATGGGACTTACCTTGGAGAAGAAGAAGCGGTGGTGATCGGAGAGACACAGAGAGAGAGACAGAGAGGAGTAAAGAGTGGGAAAGCTTTTAGAACAGAGGATACATTTATGAGGGAGGGGCTCGTTTGGCCGAGAGAAGTACTACCATGGGTATTGGTTGTTTTGCTTAAGGAGTAAGTAAAAAGGACTTTTTTTTATTATTCAATTTTTTTATATTTATTAATTTTGCATTAAATTTTTTGTAATTTATTGATTTATCTCATTGAAAGAAATCGAAAACGTAAAAAAATTGATCCAAGCATAATGTTTGTTAAAAGACAAAAATAAAATCTTTTTATCTATATTTGAAAATTTATAAATTTCAATCATAATTTTTTATTTTTTCGAATGTCTCATCAAACGAATCATTGTAACCAAAGTTAAAACAAACAAATGTCAAAAAATTTAAGAAAAGACCCAAAAAGAGTTACTTAGTCCATCTCCAATCGTTGAATTAAAACAAACAAATGTCAAAAATTTTAAAAAAAAAGACCCAAAAAGAGTTACTTAGTCCATCTCCATTCGTTGAATTAAAATTGTGAAGTTATATATGACATAAAAGTACAAAAACGGGTGCCAATCAATTGTGTGTGCTAATTTTTTGGTCCCTCTACTTTTCTCTCTCCTATTCACTTCCGGCATCACACACTCTGTCTCACCTCTCTCCTTTACTTTTCTGACCGCATTTATTTTTCCTTTTTCTCTCTCTTTTGTTAATTGGTCTCCCTCATCTTTCTCCTTTCTCTCTTTGCTCTCCCTCTCTCTACTTGCAATTTGATTCTAGTTGCAATTTGATTCTGTTACTTTATTTTCTTTCCTGATGACAATTGTGGGGAGGCATGAAGCGTCCAAAAGAAGCAGCAAAAGAATATGCACGTAATTCTTTTTTAACTGCTCCTTCAATCAACTACCATGCGGTTCTTGCCTCGATAGTGGCCGGGTGCCCTTCATTCTATAGTTCTATTATACCCGCTAGAATTCTTACAGCCTCTATCTCTTTCAAAGTCGTTTCACACGCTTATACGTGGGGTGAGGTGATCCCAAAAGTTATTAGCAAGGAGAATCGAATCTAAGACCCTGGGATGTAGCAAAGACCTAAGTCTTAGGCCAAAACCACTTGACCAACTTTCTTGGTGTTGCTCGAATGCATGTTATCCTTGATTCCTCGTGAAATTAGTCTCACCATCTCTTGATTTAATTCCATCTTGCTTTGCACTTCCTAAATCTGATGGCCAAAACATGTTTGATTATGTCTTCTTTATTTTTTTGCAAATTTATTGAGGCCCGTGCGCAAAGAGAAAGATTGAATTTTGAGACCCAAAATGAACACACAATACACAGATTCAGCTTGTTAAATATTCTTACTTCTTTTGTTTCGAGTAATAGATAGTAGTGGGTTTGTATATAAATTTGGTATGGCAGTTGGAATTGGAAATTCTTTTTTTTTTTTTATTGGCAAAAGAATTTTATTAATCTTCAAAACATACAAAGATTAAAAGGACACGGGCAATTGAAAATTAAAATTACTTAATCTCAAAAGGCTAACCGAGACAAAGAGCTAGCCAATGACCAACAAAACCCTAAAACAATCCTACCCAAACCGTCATCCCACCAACAATAGAACCACCACCGAAACTTAGGGAACCAGCCCATATTGCTACCCCAAAATGATACTGATGCTCCTCCATAGATGATCACAACCATTCCTCCCCTAGAACCTGGATACCGAATCGTAACGTTGGCATTGTTGAGCACTTCCTAGAATAATATCTTGACCATAATTCCTAGTTGGAAAAGTCTACAATACACCCTTTAAAAGGGTGTATCATATGCATCTATTTTATGGTTCATTCATAATATTTTAGCGTGTTGCATAACTTTTGTTCTAGAATTCATAATTTTTCAGTTGTACGATTCGTAACATTTTCATTATAATTCATAATATTTTGGTGTATCTCGCAACCTTTATACGATTCGTAACTTTTTAACAATACAATTCGTAACTTTTTCTCTATAATTTATAACAAAAGAACCATCCTCATCCATTCCTCCACCCATACTACCAGCAGCTCCCTAGTACACTTGGAAATTATAGGGTTGCAAATTCCCTCCAATTCCTTCAACTTATACTCAAACTCCTCCGTCTCCGCAAGCCGATTCCCATCCAACCAGTGAATCGCATGCTCAAACGCAGCTTCAATCTTCTTCTGATCAGCGGGATGAATATTTGCGCGATTCTTCTCATCCTTTATAGTGTCCCTCATCTCATAAGCGTAATCCTCCAACGCGTTCTTCGCCTCCACTTTCTTCTTGAACTCCTTGTCTTCTGACTTGTACTTCTCAGCATCTGCACCATTTTCTCAATCTCCTCCTTCGACAACCTACACATGTCACGTGTGATCGTGATCATTTTCTTCTGTCCGGTAGATTTGTCCTCTCCAGACACATTCAGAATACCATTCACATCAATCTCAAAAATTACATTGAATTTTGCGACACCCCTAGGAGCCGGAGGAATTCCAGTAAACTCGAATTGGCCCAACAACTAGTCTGTGGTCCGAGTACTTTCCCCCTCATAGACTTTAAACACAACAGAGGTTTGGATACAGTAACCCTAATCTGCTCTTTCTTCGTCGGAATTTTGGTGTTTTTGGGAATGAGAATAGTCATAACCTCAGCAGGAGATTCCAAACCAAGGGAAAGCGGCCTGACATCCAACAGCAGTATTAAATCCTGACCCTTCTCGTTCCACTCACCACTCAAAATCGCGGCCTGAACTGCAGCACCATATGCCACAGCCTCATCAGGGTTAATGCTTTTGAAAAGCTCCTTAACATGGAAAAAATCCTTCAACAATTGCCGGACTTTGGGAATCCCGGTGGACCCACCCACAAAACTATTTCGTCGACATTTCTCTTCTCCATTTTTGCATCGCTCAAACACTCCTCCACTGACTCCATACACTTCCTAAACAAGTTCAGCTCCTCAAACCTGGCACGAGTAATCACCGAGCAATAATCAAGCGCCTCATATAATGCATCGATATCGATCGTACTTTCAGCTGTTGACAACAGATTCCTCTTAGCTCTTTCACAAGAAGTCCTCAACCTCCTTAAAGTTCTTGGGTTCCCACTAATATCCTTCTTAAGCTTCCTCTTGAATTCCTGAATGAAATGGTTCACCATTCTGTTATCAAAGCCCTCAATCCGCAACCACACCCCCCCCCCCCCAGACCATAAGCGATTAGTAGAGAGCAAGGGCGGAACCAGGAATTAAATTTACCATGGGCTAACCCAAATTTTTTTTTTTTTTATCGAATAGAAATCATCTATTATCGAATCTAAGTTGATGTCTTGGACAAGATTTCCTTCGATGAACATAATCATAGAATCAGTGCGTTGTTTGATATTTCCATGAATTTTGCTTTCCCGACCCCAACCGAGTATTTAGTGCGTTGCTTCCCTGAACTCTGCTTTCAACATCACATCTCTATTATAAAACAGAAGGGTGTGGAGACAAGTTGTTGGAACGGCTTAGATTCATTTGATTAAAAAGTTGTAGTGCATCCTCCCACTTTCCAATTAGGTGCTCATGGTTTTTACCTAAATCACACAACTGCCATCCTCTTTCAACAGGGATGCATAGTGCAGTAGGCACAGACTAGCACTAGTATTTCTATATTTCAGTGCGTTGTTTGTTTTTATCTTGCAATTAGGTTGGGCTGTAAAAAATGGGTTGAGCTAAATGGGTTAGAAGTTGTATGAGCTGTGTTTTTCACATATAATTATTATTATTTTTTTTTGTTTTTCAAAATCTACCTGGGCTACAACCTACTGTAGCCCATTCACAGCACCGCCCTTGGTAGAGAGACGTCAAATGTTCCACTTCCACCCCCGAGATCGAATACAAGCGCATTTTTCTCACTGGTGCTACTGGCTTTGTTTTCGAGACCATAAGCTATGGCAGCAGCTGTTGGCTCATTTAATATCCGCATGATGTTGAGACTGGCGATGACTCCGGCATCTTTTGTGGCTTGTCTCTGAGAATCGTTGAAGTAGGCAGGGACAATAACAACGGCGTTTTTTATGGTGGTGCCGAGGTAGTCCTCTGCAATTTCTTTCATTTTTATGAGGACCATTGAGGAGATTTATTCTGCAGAGAATTGTTTCTCTTTGGTCTTGTATGTTACTCCTATCATGGGTTTAGCGTCCGGACCAAGTGTCACCTTGAATGGCCATAACGTCATATCACTCTGAACAGGGACATCACTGTATCTTCTTCCGATTAGACGCTTAGCATCTTTGTAAACAAAAATTCCAAGAACCAATGATCAACTAGATATATGCATTAAAGATCTAAAGTGAATAAAAAAACATGAATCTATGCCGCTAGTTTAGACACGGTTTCAAAAGGAATCACATTCCCTCCAGCCTAGGTTTGAAGGAAGGGCTGCCCGCGACAAGGCAAACTAGGTTTGAGCTTTGAACCTCCAAACTTCACTTTAAATTAGGGTCTCCTAATTCCACATTCATGCTAGAATAAGTACAAAAATAAGCCCATTATGAGGTAACCCAAAAAAGAAGAGGGCTCATTCTTTTCAAACTAACCCAAAATCAAGGTCTGTTGTAGATGTATGAAAGAATTTCTTCCATGCATATGCTAAAAGAAAAAGGTAAGGAGATTTTCGAATTGATCGGATTTTGTAGAGCAGTACTAGTGGTTTTAATAGGTGATATGTGGAACGGAATGTTTGGCAATAAATAACAAATGGTTGGAAAAGACAATTTTGAAACAAAAAGTAAAAATTAAACGGCTGATTCAAATTGGTCCAACTTCAGACTTAAAATTCCAAACAGGTTGTTAAACGTGCACTATAATATCCAATTTGTGATATTGGTGGATTATTTACAGCCAAAATGCGGTGATCAATGATGATCGAGATTTCTCAGGAGATTGGCCAAATTAATATGAAAGAAAGGACTATTAAAGTAACGGGTAAATTTTACTTATCTCCCCTGAGTTTTCTGACAATTACAGACACCTACCCTCAGGTTTCTAAAATTACACTTACCTCTCCTCCGCTTTAGTTGTCAACTGCAGATTCCCCCATCCGTTAGTTGACCGTCACTAAGTATGACGGAAATCGCTGACATCATCCATTACATCTATGATACTACCCATTTTATCCTTGAGTCAACAATTTTGCTTAAGCCATTTCAAAATATTATTTAATATAAAATTACTTTTCTCTTCAAACTAACCAATACTAAGTTTTGATGAAGCTTTATATAAAATTTTAAATTTTTTTTGAAGCCATTACATTTGTCTGATGTAAAAAAGAATTAGTTTCTCTTTTTTTTTTATGAAACTTCAAGATTTTTGTAAATACCCATATCTTTATTTGTATTTAGTTATAAATATCATGATAGATAGATATATGTTAATTGAAATTCTTTTTTTAAATTTTTTCTTATATACTAATTTAATGTTTAGCTAGTGAATACATGTTATAAATAATCAATGACTCCTCTAAACTAAACCAATTTCCTAGCTAATAAACATTGAAAAAAATTGGTTTTAATGTTATCTTCCGCGCTATAGTACTTTTTCTTTCAACCTATATTCATTACACTATAGAACTATCACATTGATCATAAGTGGGGGGGAAAAAAAAAAGCAAAAAAAAGAACGTAAGTTTTTTTTTCCACATTTTCATCTTAGGTCCTCAATGATGGATTTTTATTGTCGTCCAATATTTTTATAAATGTCTAAATTCTTTTATGACTGTTAATTATTTTGTCCTTGATATGTGAGTAATTTACAATATAATTGTAATAAGTAAAAATGTGAGAATTTGAAATATTACCACTTTTGGTCCTTTTGTTAGTTTTGTATTTTTTTTTTTAATTTAGGTGATTGAATTATAGGGTTGTCTCGACAAGAAGGATCTAAAAGATATAAAATTATGATCAAAATCATAAGAATTAAAAAAGATAAAAGTAATCCTTTGTCTTTATTCAATTTCTTTTGCCATTTTAAAGAATTCAAACACATGTATGATATATCTTTAGTAATAGATTCACTTATTTGGGTGTTAGAATAAAATTTTAAACGCTATAAATATACTTCCTCCGCCCCGATTTATTTGTCCAATCTTGGATTTCCAACTTATTAAGAAAATCAAATCTTATCCATTGATTTGAAAATTTACATAATCTAATCCATTGATTTTCAAATTGAACAGTCAATTTAAGACATGCATAAGTCAAAAGGGAGACAAACAAATCGGGATGGAGGGAGTACTTAGCATAAATAAGGACAACATAAATATTTCACTATCTATGAGGGGAAAGGTATCTATTATTATTAGAAACTCAGGGGGGAGGTCAATAAAGGGGTAAAAAAGTAAATCACAAGGCAATAGATGTCTTTCATCTTAATCCAGACATGGCCTGACGCAATAGCGACACTGTTAAACTGCCCAATATCTAATTAGGAGTCTCAAACGAGAAAAAGTGCAAAGTTAAGGACAAAATACGCCCAACACCCAGACGATTAGATGCACTCTACTCAAGTATAAACGCACCAATGAACTCCTAAGAACTACAGATCTGCCAAACCGCCACGGGTTGCCTTGCAAAAGACATCGTGTAGGGATAAAATGCTGAAACAAAGATATCGTTGCGAAACAATCTCGATTGAGAGAATCCGATCTGTTTTGGGTTTTTTTGGTTTCACAACTTATTTTTCTGGTTTTTTTTCCCTAAATAAGTGTTTGTGGCACAAATCTAAACTTTTTTTAAAAATCACAACTAAAAAAAACTCATTGATATGATATGGGGGGCGGCTATTCGCAGCCCCGCATTTTCTACCTTAGCCCGTCAAAAATTTTCAATTATACTCGACAGTTAGTTACCGAAATTAAGATATATTTTCAGCATAGAATTACCGAAATATAATATTTTTTTCAACAGCTATTTACCGAAAATGTATGTTCGGCAGTTGTTTACCGAAGGTTGAACATATTTTCAAAATGTAGTTACCGAAATATAATCTTGTTTTCAACAGCTATTTACCGAAATATTATGTATGATTTCAACAACTATTTACCGAAATGTAGTGGACTAAGGGAGAATACGGGGCTGCAAATAGTCGCCCCTTATTGGCCTGTGAAAAAAATTTGGTACAAATTATTGTTAACCCCCTCTAACTATAGGTTAGGGACAGTTTACCCCTCTAACTATTTTCTTTAGCACTTAACCCCCTCTAAGTAATTAAAACCCTTATTTTGTCTGAATTCCGTTAGGAATTGGATGGAAAGTGTCATGCGCAAGTCACATGCCCTCGTTATAGATGTTATTACCCTTCCCCATAACCCTTCTCTTTCCCAAGTCTATGCAAACATCTCCTCACCTTCCCCAACAGTCATCTCCTTCATCCAACAGTCTCTCTCTCTCTCTCTCTCTCTCTCTCTCTCTCTCTCTCTCTCTCTCTCTCTCGCGACCCCGCACCACCAATTTCCTCCAAGCAACACGGAATATACGGCAACGCCACTGTTTCAGCTTCAGGCCCTTTGGTAATTCTGGAGGCGGGGTGGAGACAACTAGTAGCTGCCGCAGTAAGCGGAGTAATCGAGGACGTTCTTGACGCCGTAGACACATAAAAAGTTTGAAGAACGGGAGGGTGCAAGACGAAAGCATTGGGGGATGATGAAAGGGTTTAAGCAGGGCCGGCCCCGGGGTAAGCCCCGCAAGCCTTCGGGCTCGAGCAACCCCCCGGGGCTAGGGCAACCAAAAAAAAAAAAGTAAAGTTAGATATAAATATAAAAGAGTTTTCTATACCAACACAATTCAGTTGATAGGCGAGTTGGTGTTTCTTGTCACCAGATGGTGCAAAAGTTTCAAGCGGGATGAGTTCGATTCCCCGGAGTCCTCCTAGCCGCACCTCTCTTTTTACCTTTATTTCTTCATTTTCTTACCTACTTCTTTTTGTTTTCTTTCAAATTCACAATATTATGAAATCAACTTTATTTCTACAATTTTGTTCTACCTTTTTTAATTTTCCTCTCAGTCCACAATATTGCGGAACGCGCCCGCCCTTTTCTTTTATTTCTTCATTTTTTTCCTACTTTTTTTTATTTTCTTTCCAATTCACAATAGTATGAAATCATCTTTATTTCTACCTTTTTTTTATTTTCCTCTCGGTCCACAATATTGCGGAAAACAAATTACTTTGTTGGAAATTTTCGATTTAACAAACACAAGAGTGATGTATAAGTGATATATTCTTACATTTGATTAAAAAAAAGTTATACTTAAAATAAACTGAGCGAGCTAACATGGTTTTTATTTTTACCTTTGAACTACCATCTTGCAAAAAAGATTAAACAAATTGGCTACGATCTCAATTGAAAATGTATGTTCGAGCAGTTGTTTACACTAAGGTTGAACATATTTTGCAAAATGTAGTTGCCGAAATCTAATCTTGTTTTCAACAGCTATTTACCGAAATATTATGTATGATTTCAGACAGACTATTTAATTCTCCTCAAATGTAGTGGACTAAGGAGAACAATACGGCTGCAAATAGTCGCCCCCTATTGGCTTGTGAAAAAAATTTGAGACGGAACATGTCCATTGTTAACCCTCTGGACTATAGGTTAAGGTACAGATGTACCCCCCTAAAATATTTTTAGCACTTAACCCTCTAATGTAATTAAAACCTTATTTTGTCTGAATTCCGTTAGGAATTGGATGGAAAGTGTCATGCGCAAGTCACATGCCCTCGTTATAGATGTTATTACCCTTCCCCATAACCCTTCTCTTTCCCAAGTCTATGCAAACGTCTCCTCACCTTCACCAACAGTCATCTCCTTCATCCAACAGTCTCTCTCTCTCTCTCTCTCTCTCGACCCCACACCACCGATTTCCTCCAAGCAGCACGGAATATACGACAGCGCCACTGTTTCAGCTTCAGGCCCTTTGGTAATTCTGGAGGCAGGGTGGAGACAACTAGTAGCTGCCGCAGTAAACGGAGTAATCGAGGATGTTCTTGACGCCGTAGACACATAAAAAGTTTGAAGAACAGGAGGGTGCAAGACGAAAGCATTGGGGGATGATGAAAGGGTTTAAGGAGATAAGGATAGAGGGCTTCGTTGGAAGGGATGAAGACGATCAAAGAGGGACCAGAGCTTGGTCAAGCGCTGAGAATTCGAACCCATATGCGCTCTTCTCTTCCCTTGTTGTCGACTATACGGGATAACATAACGAAATAGAAGCCATTAAATTATTTTCCGTTTCCTATGCATCGAACGTGAACAACGCTAATTATTTGAACTTAAAAGTACTCAAGAGAAACAATGTACAACTTATGCAAGTAAGAAGACTTATTTAGAATAACCGTAGAAAAAAAACAAAAAACAACCATGTATATGGGCATGGGGGAGACTGTCATTTTTTTTTTCTCCTGATGCTTTGAAGTTTGAATGGACGGTTGACAGTGGATGAAATCATGAATCATGGAGCTGTATATGAGAGCCATTTGAACCAAAGCAAACACCAGTTCCGTGAAATTTTATGCGTGCTTTCTGAAACAATTAAAAAGGGGAAGTGCAACATGGATGCAGTTTTTTGCTTAGAGAACATGGATGCAGTTTTTTGCTTACTTAGTTTACATATTTGCCCTCAAAATTTCGAACTTGTGCTCATGCTTATTTGTTATGGGTAGAAGCAGGGGAAGAGAATTCGCAAGACTCACCTTTGAACAGTGGATGAGCACTGAAACCTAATGTTGGTGTGATCACAACCTCCTTATCAAAATCTAGAAACCAAAAAGTGAAAACACCATTAGAAAAGGAAATGTAAGAATATTAAAGAAAAGTGCATGAATACTATAAAATAAAAAAAAATAAAAAATTAACCTTTGAGTGGTTGAGCAATCTCCCAATTCCGTATAATTCTTGAACATAACCTCTTGCTTTCAAAATCTGCCGAACAAACTTTCAAAATTTGCAGAACGAAAATGTAGAAACAACTCTGTCAATTAGAATAGGGACTATGGATGATTAAAGAATGGGAAAAGTGGTGAGGAATTGCATGAGAAGAGATTAAATAGCAGAAGAGAAAATTAGGGAAGAATGAGGACCGGGGGCATTTATTTTTCGTTTTGTTGACGTGGAGGATTGTAGTGGGCAGGTGAGAAGAGGAAAGGAGACGCGGGAGGGAGTTTGTTTTTAGGAGTAATATGGATGTGTGTGTGAGCGCTGAACGTGGGGGTGTTTTGTTACAAAAAAAAAAATAATAATAATAATAATAATAATGAAAAAACTAGAAATTAAGGATTGGGAGTCTAGAGGTTTGGGGGCAGAAACACATTTCCGTACAACATAGATAAATAAATAGATAGATATAGATTAGTTTTGTTTAGTTCCACCGAGTACATCCTAGAATAATATCTTGACCATAATTCGTAGTAAGCCAATAAAGAAACAGGCAGAGTACTAATTTGTTTGCTGCTCATTTGCTCTTGGCAATCCCACCAAAGAACCATCAGACTCCTTCGCTAAAAGATTAGTTAATACAAAGATAACACTTTTCACATAAGGTTTTCACCATCTAGTTGCAGGCAATAGCATAGTAAAGACGGCAAACAAACAAATACAGAAACGAAATATCCCAAAATTTTACGGGCCAAAAAAAACAATGAAGATAACACTTGCACCATCTAGTTTCAGACCATGTCATAGTAAAGACCCGAAAATAGTTTTGCATGAAGCAAACCCAAAACAAAAAAATACGGAGAGAAAATACCCAAAAGGTACTCTACATGTACATAGTTTGCAGAGGACACCGACGAATGACTGAAATCCAAAAAACTAAATATTGGAATTAACATCATAATCAACTTACTCAATCTTAGGTTTACCACCGCTTACACCATCAAAAGGACCATCCTCATCCATTCCTCCACCCATACCACCACCAGCACCCTAGTACATCTTACCAATTATAGGGCTGCAAATTCCTACCAATTCCTTCATCTTATACTCAAACTCCTCCGTCACCGCTAGTGGGTTCTCATCCAACCTGCTCAAACGCAGCTTCAATCTTCTTCTTGTCAGCCGGAGGAATCTTTGCTCCATTCTTCTCATCCCTGATAGTGTTCCTCATGTCATACGCATAGGCCTCCAACGCATTCTTGGCTTGCACCTTCTTCTTGTGCTCCTCGTCTTCCAACTTGTACTTCTCAGCCTCTTGCACCATTTTCTCAATCTCCTCCTTTGACAACCTACCTTTGTCGTTTGTGATCATGACCATGTTCTTTTCTCCAGTAGTTTGGTCCTCCGCAGACACAGTGAGAATACCATTAGCATCGATATCAAAACAGATTTTGAATTTCGGGACACCCCTAAGAGCTGGAGGAACTCCGGTCAATATGAATTCGCCCAACAAGTTGTTGTCTGTGGTTCGGGTTCTTTCCCCCTCATAAACTTTAAATAAAACAGAGGTTTGGTAATCTACGGAAGTAGTCCAATTACTTTGCTCTTTCTTCACCGGAACTTTGGTGTTTCTCGGAATGAAAACCACCACAACCTCACCAAGCTTTTCCAAACCAAAGGAAAGTGGAGTGACATCCAACAGCAGTACTAAATCCAGAACCTTCTCATTCCGCTCACCACTCAAAATAGCAGCCTGGACTGTGGCACCATAAGCCACAGCCTCATCAGGGTTAATGCTTTTGCAAAGCTCCTTCCCATTGAAGAAATCCTGCAACAGTTGCCGGACTTTGGGAATCCTAGTGGATCCACCAACAAGAACGAGTTCGTCAACATTGCTCTTGTCCATTTTCGCATCCCTCAAACACTCCTCCACTGGCTCCATACATTTCCTAAACAGCTCGATGTTCAGCTCCTCAAACCTGGCCCGAGTAACCGTCGCGCGAAAATCAATCCCCTCGTATAACGCATCGACCTCGATCATGGTTTCAGGTGTCGAGGAAAGAGTCCTCTTAGCTCTTTCACAACAAGTCCTCAACCTTCTTAAAGCTTTAGGGTTCCCACTAATATCCTTCTTAAGCTTCTTCTTGAATTCCTGAACGAAGTGGTTCACCATTCTATTATCAAAGTCCTCACCCCCCAAATGTGTATCCCCACCCGTAGCTATAACCTCAATTTTACCCCCATCGATGGTTAATAGAGAGACGTCAAATGTTCCACCCCCGAGATCGAATATGAGCACTTTTTTCTCACCGGTGCTACTGGCTTTGTTGTCGAGACCATAAGCAATGGCGGCCGCAGTTGGCTCGTTGATGATACGCATGACGTTGAGACCAGCAATGACTCCGGCGTCTTTCGTGGCTTGTCTCTGGGAATCGTTGAAGTAGGCAGGAACAGTGACAACAGCGTTTTTTATGGTGGTGTCAAGGTAATCCTCTGCAATTTCTTTCATTTTTACTAGGACCATTGAAGAGATTTCTTCGGCAGAGAATTGTTTCTCTTCGTACTTGTATGTTACTCCTATCATGGGTTTGTCGTCTAAACCAGATGTGACCTTAAATGGCCATAGCTCCATGTCGCTCTAAACAGTGGTGTCGCTGTATCTTCTTTCGATCAGACGCTTAGCATCTAAAAAAAACAAAATATGAACAACCAATGAGAAACTAGAGGGTGATATTTGTTGATTAAAGATCAAAAAGGGTATAAAAATGTAGAAGGACGCTACAAAACATGAAATGGTATTGTTTGAATCTATGTAGACGCTGTTTCAAAAGGAATCACATTCCCTTGCTTCAAACACGCAGTAGCATTTACGAAGTGCCATAAGAGGCAACTAGGCAAGGCAAGTAAGGTTTGAGCTCTGAACCTCCAAAATAGATCTAAAATTAGGGGCTGCTCCTAATTTAATATGGTGTTATAATAGGGTAAAAAGTAAGTCTATTTAACCAAAAAAGAAGAGGGCTCATTTTTTTCCAAATTAATCGAGAATCAAAGTCTTTGTCAACTATGAATATTGCCTTCCCTAAATTGAAAAAAAGAAATTATTAAGGAGGTTTTCGAATTGATCAGATATTTGTAGAGCAGTCCTACTAGTTTTATTAGGTGATAGGAGACAAGTAGAAAGTAATGTTACGCAATAAAAAACAAATGGTTGGAAAAGTAAATTTAAAGAAAGTAAACAACCAATTCAAATTGATCCAACTTCGGACTAAAAATTCCATACACGGTTTTTACCCATAAGACAATATCCAATTTGCGATATTGGTGGAATAAATCCAAAATGCAGTTAACAATGATCAAAATTTTCTCAAGAGATTGGCTAAATTGAGATAAAGGAAAGACAAATTAAGTAACTAGGATAATCGAAGGAGAATGAATAAATGAATTGTCTTCTCATATAGTAGCACATAATTAGCTACAAATTAACTCAGAAAATTAAGCATCACATTTGTGTAATTATCAGGACAGTAGTAGGGGTAGAACTGTGAGGACCTTCATACTTCTACTTTTCAAAATCAAGCGATCTAGCCAAGGCGATAGAAAAAAGCCCATATAAAACAGTGCTAAAGACTATAAAAAAATAAAATAATAGAAAAAAAAAAAAAAGGACGGCTATTTAAAAAAAATAAAAAATTCATCTAGTGAACCCTTTTTTCTTTGTTTTTGGTCGTAATTCTTTACTTTTTAGACATTTCTCATCGAGAGCTCTGCATCTCTGCAGATTGAGGAGAAAGAATGGAGGTATTGTCACCTCAAGCCCACGTAGAGGGGTTGGGGGTGGACCGGTGGTGATGGGAGGCGAAGGTTAAGAAAAAAGGGCCACTGTAAAGACGTATTGTCTCCTCAAGTTGAACAATGTCCATTATTTCTTTGAAAATACACCTCAATTTTATACTCCATTTTCATATTTTTACATGAATCTACAAATAAAAACCAATCATATTCATTACAAAGAGGGGAAAATCAAGAGAGAGAAATTGAGGTGTGGTATGGTATATTGGTATGGTCCCATAAAATTAGGATAAAGAGAAGTGATTTTTTTTTGTCCTACTGATGGAGTACTTAGAATCAATTTATGTTCCCAAATGAGAAAAGATCTTGTGTTTGTGTGTGATAAATCAATTTCAACTCTTTTTAAATTATAGTGAGGCCGACGAGTTATTTTTTACATGTAAGAGTATTAAGGCTCTTGACTTGTTTATATTTCAATTTTCGAAATGTCAATTTGGTGTTTGTGATCTTGGATTAAGTACTATTTTAAATTGCATCTTTAGGGTTTGTTTGGAAACTATGGAAATGAAAGGAAAAGTAATAAATTTCCCTCCCCTTGTTTGGTTTAGAAAGAAAGTGAAAGGAAAATAAGAAACTAAGTTTCGAGCACAGTATATTTTCCTTTATATTTTCATCACACTTCCTTCTTAACCATTTTTCTTTATTTTCCTTTGTTTTTCTAAGTTCCAAACAGATGCTTAGATTGTTAAAGGAGGGCCTTTTTAACCTTCTTTGTCAAATAACTTAAGGTTTTCTGTTCACTTTTTATACATAAATTAGGATGAAGTATTAGTATTCGAGGATAACTTCGTCATCGGATCCAAAAAAAAAAAGGAGAGGATAATTTCGTCATATACTTAGGGTGAATGTTTTCAAGAAAGCTGGTATGAAAAGGTATGTGGAAGGAAGAAAAAATTGCTAAAAAAAAAACGAAAAAGAAAGTGTGACAATGTAGACAAAACTGTTAGAAAAATATGTGCCCCCACTGTGTGATATTTCTAAATCTGCCACTATTCCAAACTATTCCAAGTTTTGGCCCAAAAATAAGGCCCTCAAACCTGTAGTAGTAAATCATGTCGAGACCAATGATTAATCCAAAAAATTTAACATGAATCAAACAGAAATAACGAAATAACGAAAAGAAATGCCAAAACATAAACTTAGCCCAAATTATATGTTGGCTGTATATACTTAAATAAAAAAATGGAATATATTTTGGTAGCTAGTTTAGGAATCTGTATATTTGATTTATGTGTATTTCCCTATTTCAAGATTTTGTTTCCTTTGCTAAAATGTAGCTTGCATTATAAATTGACCTCCAATGGGAGAAGAATAAATCAAGTAGAATTCATTCAACATTATCTATTAGTAAAGAGGGAGTAAAATTGCTCCATCTATTTCCAAAACAAAAATTTATAGTATATTTTTTGAGTAACTTATAAAATTATAAAAACAAAAAAATATGTGTATTTCCCTATTTCAAGATTTTGTTTCCTTTGCTAAAATGTAGCTTGCATTATAAATTGACCTCCAATGGGAGAAGAATAAATCAAGTAGAATTCGTTCAACATTATCTATTAGTAAAGAGGGAGTAAAATTGCTCCATCTATTTTCAAAACAAAAATTTATAGAATATTTTTTGAGTAACTTATAAAATTGTAAAAACAAAAAAACAAAAAAAAAAAATTTCAATCATTTTTTTGGAGGGCCCTCAATATTTCTGCCCCTGCAAAATGACATGAATATTGAGATGTAGCGGCCGTTAAAGCACTTGAAGCAGGGCCGGCTTATAGGATAGGCAAGGGAAGCAACCGCTTCTGGCCCCCAATTTTGGTCAAAAATTAAGGCCCCATTATAATGTAACTTGCGTATTAATATTAGAATATTTTCAAATAAAAACACAAACTAGATACTTGGTTTAGTGGTCACATAAAATTGTCATGTTATTGTAAGTGTGTGATTCGACTCCTATGCATCTCCATAATTGCAAGCATATCCTTTTTACATCTATATTGTCATAATTATATTCTTCTAATTTGATTTTTTGTTATTTTTTGTACTGTCATCATTTTTTAAAGAAATCATGAATTTATAAGGGGCTCAATATACAAAATTTGCTTCAGGCCTCCAAAATATATGAGCCGGCACTGACTTGAAGGCTCTGTTTGGCACAGATTAATGAGGAAATAACACCACCATACAAGAGAAGGCACTACAAGAAATTAATGTTTCAAAGACAAAATATTAAGCACAGTCGTTCGGGACTCCAAAATTGTGTTAAAGTTGTGTCCCCAAAAGTTTTAACTGTTGTAGGGAGGCATGAAGCGTGCAAAAGACGGAACAAAAGAATATGCACGTAATTGGATAAAAATAGCTTGAATTTTAGAGCTTATAACATACCGAAAACAGTGTTGATATAACATACCGAAAACAGTGTTGATAGGGTTCAAGGCGACTTGATTCTTCGCACCATCGCCGATCAAACGGTGTGTATCAGTGAATGCAACATAAGATGGCGTCGTCCTGTTTCCTTGATCATTTGCGATAATCTCAACACGATCGTGCTGCCAAACCCCCACGCATGAGTAAGTTGTTCCAAGATCGATCCCAATCGCTGGCCCTTCTCCTTTTCCAGCCATTTTTTCCTCAGAAAACTAACAAGAAAAATCACAGAATAACATAAACCGATTCAACAAATACTAAAACAAGACAGGGAGGAAATAGTTGCACTTGACATTTAACTAGCTGGTGTAGTACCATAGAATGAAGGGTGGAATAGGATAACATTTCAAAGGAAGACATTATTTTGAGAATGTTCTGAACGTGGGCTTCTGAGAAAATTGTGTGTTTAATTCCCGCCACTTGATGATGTCATCATACATTGGCATATATGCATGGTATACATCTATTCTTTCTCTTCACTTTATCTTAAACTAGTGCACTCCAAAGAAAATCCAGCCGAAAAGTGAACAAATAAAAATCCAGCCAATATTCAATATAGGTGAGTCCAATTAGTACCGACCACGAACAACTCAATTGGGCCAAGAGATGATGATTGATGCTTGAAATTAAGCTTGATGTTGGTCGCATCCCATTTCAGCAATAGAAATTGAGGTGAAAAGCAAATATAGAACAATTGGAAAGCCATCTTGGTGGGTTCTCTGTTATGGACAATCAAAACAGCATAATATAGTTCCTCCCAAATCAATCTGCTAAAATAAGCTTCACATATTCCAAACAATCTAATTCATGCCAAGTGATTTTGATGATGAACAAATGAAGTACTTAACAACATCCAATCCTCACAGAGTATATAATAGTAAACTCTACGGGAGAAGAGAAGCATTTTAAGAATAAAGGAGCATCAATCTTTCGGTTGGGGTAATATTTACTCATTTTAAGGCATAAGCCTTCAGGACATCTATTCCACAACAAAAGGAGTTAAAAATTGGCTTTGTTTGATTTACATTTTAGAAAGTTATTTTTGAGAGTTGAGTGGTAATGAGTGGAGAGAGATAGAGAAAAAGATTTATTGAAAACTGTACCAAGAGTTAAAAATTACTCTCAAAAAGTTAAACCAAGCGGAGTGACACATTTCTTAAAGTACCACTAATCCCTATGCTTCACTGATGAAGAGAGAATGAATACAAAGCGGACAAAACAATTGAAAGAAAGCCTATACTGTTCGCACACAATCCCCATATGCAAGTTTTATCCCCTCCTTAATTTGGTGACGTTAGAGAAACAAAGGTCAAGTGACAAAAAAAGACAAAAGGAAGACAAATTAGCTAACATGCTTCTCTCTCCGAAGTGTACAATATTGATGCTTAAAAAAACAAACTCCAACCCAACAAATAAACAATGGCAGGTCGTATTGCTAAAACTGAAATGACTTTAAATAAAGGCCGGTAATGACAAAGGGAGTAATTAAGAATTTTTTTCAAAAACAAAGGGCTAATTCATGTGCTTTATAATACTCACTCACTAACAAATAAACCAGGCAATGGTACATCGGAGATACACAAATTGGCCCTCCATGATACATAAACAGTAACTCCATGAAAAACTTGTAAGTGGCTACTAATTTTCACACCATGTTCAACAACAAAGTGTAATTTTCCAGTATTGCAAATATCCGGATGAAGTTTTAGTATATCGGTGGATTATGTAGACCCCTGACCGATAAATTCACTACCATGTAGCCACCGAGCCGTGGTGACCAGAATATAATTTGACATTTTATTGACTAATGTGAAGGTATTTTAAGGTAAAAAACTTGAAAAATGAAGAATCAAAATAGAACCTTCATTCCTCAAAAAGCAGGATACATCATACGAAAAACAGGGTTGATAACTTGATAATCTTGAGACCGCCCACTTTTCTGGTAAATTAAGGACTGAAAGAGTTGAGTCCACCCACTTCCATGATAATACCACTAAACTGGACTGTTAAACAATTTAAAATAGGATGACAGAAATTCTCCAAATATTTAACAGATGGTTCAAATGTTGCTATAGTTTGATATTGTCTTCCACATGGGGTTCTAGAAGTAAAAAAAAAAAAACTCTATACTTTACTTTAAAGGCCAATTCAAAAAAAAATTATTGAGTTCCTCTTCTTAGGAATATGTGTAAAAGATTGAGTCTCATATGGGATAAATAGAAAAAGAATTGGATGTTAATATAAAATTGGATGGCTCACCACTTACAAAGCTTAGCCTTTTAAGTGGATATGGGAGATTCAGTGTATATTGAGTCCAAGTGATGCGGTATGGACTCCGTGACAGTCCCCGCGGATGGGGCCTAGATGCACACGGTAAAACCTTAGGCAGACCAACTCCCAACACCTCTCTATCGGGGGGCAGAGAGAGAGACTTCTGATGGTCACCCAATCATTTGGCAACAAATTTATGCTCTAATGCATTGCAATACGAAAACATAAACCACATTTTAACATAAACCCTAAGTTTGAAATTAACCCAGCCATAAAAACCCCAAAAGTGAGATGGTAGTATGGTACTTACCTTGGAGAAGAAGAAGCGGTGATAATCAGAGAGAGAGAGAGAGAGAGTAAAGAGTAGGGAAGTTTTAGAACAGAGGATACATTTACTAGGAGAAGGAGGGGCCTGGGGGGCAAGAGAAGTATTATTGCCGAATTTTTCTCCCACGTCCCGAAGTGCATGAAGGATGCCAAATTTTTTTGGAAGATGTGGTAATTTGACATGTTGAATTTGACATATTCAAGATGGTTGAACTATCATGCCAAATTTACTACTATTTTAGGAAGTTTTGGAAAGTAAAGTAATGAAAGATAACAATTGTTATCCCAAATGGCACACAAACTATAGATATTCGGCAATAATACTTCTCTCAAACAAGTTACTCGGCTAACAAGGCACTCTCAAACAAGTTACTGGGCCAGTGGACATGGGGCGTCACAACACTGGTACATGCGCATGGGGAACAGAGTATACATAGTACTATATTCTTTCTCTTCCTTTCATCTAAAACTAGTGCATGACCTATGCCTAAAGGCACTCTTACAAAAATTAAGCTTGATGTTGGCCAAATCTGATTTCAGCAACAGGAAGTGGACTTAAAGGCAAAAAAAATATAGACCAGTTGGAAAATCAACTTGGTGGGTTCTTTATTATGGGCAACCAAAAGAGCAAATTAGTATTCCTCCCCAATCAATCTGCTAAAATAAGCCCCACATAGTTCCAAACAATCACACACAGGTGATTTTGATTATGAACAAATGAGATACTTAACATCGTCCAATCGTCACAGAGTAAACTCTACAGGGAGAAGAGAGAAGCAGTTTAAGAATAATGGAGCATCAATCATGTCTTCATGTATGAGCCTTCAGGACTTCTTTTTCAATAACGACTGCTAGGAGTTAAAATAATAGCATAGATACAATTCTCAAAATACCACTAAATTCCAATATGCTCCATTGATGATAAGAGAATAAATACAAAGCACTGACAATTGAAAGAAAACCTAAATGCACAAATACAATCCTTATATGCAAGTTTTTGTCCTCCTTAATTTGGGGAAGTTAGAGAAATAAAAGTCAAGTGACAAAAAGAGGCCAAAGGAAAACAAATGAAATTGTACAATCACGAATTGATGCAAAAAAGTTTCGATCACCAAGGAAAATGCTCACCGAACAAATCAAAGCTAGCTACCACTATCCCCAGCAATTCGATGCACAACATTTTGCTATTAGCTAACATGGTTTTTTTCTCAAACCCGTACCATATGTGATGCTTAAACAAACAAACTCCAACCCAACAAATGAGCAATGGCAGGTTATATTGCCAAAAAGGAAATAAAATTAAAGCCAGCTAATGACAATAAAATGGGTAGCTTTATGACGAATGCTTCGATGCACCAGTAATGTACAATGAGATAAAGACAGTTTGTGGACAAAGAGTTGGTGCCCTGCCCATAAGACTAACCTTACGTTTCATGTTACGCAAGAAAAAACTTAGCTACTTTTGTGAGTTCCTGGGGAAAGAAGGAAAAAAAAAAAGTGAACTTTAGAAATGGATCATAGCACCCATAAAAAAGAGTGGATCATAGCGATAGTTCGTCAAATGCACAATTCTTTTCGTAAGACACTACTACCAGTCTAAGAAAATCGAAGTAAACAAAATATGATCAGTTTTTCCAGTTCTCCAAAAAAAAAAAAATTAAGTAAAAATCTCTATCGGAAAAGGAGTAGACCTCTGAAACTGCACATTGTGCAGTTGAGCTTTTTCCGGCCACTTGATGGACTTAATTCAATGATCTGTTCCGTCCATAGCGTATATCTCTTTGAAATGCACGAGTAGTCATTTGAAATCATGTTAATTGATTACCAAGTAATATGTAAACATAATTACAAAAAATCTATTTTTTGTTGGTTCTGCTACAGTGTGTGCATATCATCGTTTTTATTTTTTATTTTTTATTTTTAATCCTTTTGCATTCTAATTGGCCTCCAATTAACATGATTTCAAATCACGTGTTTTGACGAGATCTACAATTTAGACGGAACTGATTATTGAAATAGGTTTGGCAAATAGCAGAGCTATTACTGAAATACTGAACACACCAAACAATCCAATGAAGCCTTCTATGACACTTTGTATTGCCAAAAAAACTGCAAAAAACTCCTACTTTTGTTGCATTTTCGATTTACCCTTCAACACTCAAGAAGCAATAGTTGTTCAATTTTAATGTACTCGTACGCGCACAAATCTTATTGCAATATGGTTTAGTGAGAGCGAGGTCGAACCCACATGAATCAATAATTGTTTGTACAAAAACAAAATAACCCTAACCTAGTTAACTTAATGAAATGGCATCAAGTTAAAGACAGCTGATGACAATAAAATGGGTAGCTTTAAAAAAGAGCTTTAGAAATGGAACATAGCACACATAAAAAGAAAGTGGATCATATCAATTGCTCATCAAATTGGACATTAACATTGGACACTACCAGTCTATGATAAGGAAATCGTAGCAAACAAAGACCATACCAAAACTCACATTTAGCAGAAAATATGACTACATTTTCCTGTTCTCCTACAATTTAAGCAAAAATCTAAATTTGAACTCTCCTTACTCTAAAATGCCATAACATTGAAATTGCCAAACATAGCCAGTTGACCAGAAGTCAAATTTTCTTTGTGGGAGATCCAAGCACATGAACCGACATTTCATCTCATTGGTCGATTTGGAGTTAGTTAAAACCCTCACTTTTTGACAAGGTAAATATCTTTGATAGGAACTGTATCCATATCTCAATCTGGTGACCCACATTAAAATTGGCGTTTATTGCAAGTATATTTTTATTGGAATTTAATACTAGTATTTGACAGTTTATTATTTTTTGGGGGTAAGTTAAATTTTTTAAACCCGCCAAACGAAATGGAGTAAAACAAAACCTAAAGGGTAGAAAAATCAGCACTAGACACGCTACAGCAATTAAAAAACACAGAAGAAACCTAGGCAACCAAGGAAGTGCAGAGGATACTCCAAACCAAACAAAACACCACCAGCGGCTAAGGAGAAAAAATACAAGGAGCAATGTTCTAGAACACCTTTTTTTGGGTAAGTTCTAGAACACCTTTTATTTGACTGATACTTTTGTCATTGAGGGAGTAGCACGAAGTTATTCTTATGGGAAAATAAATAAATAAATCACTTATCATTAACCATCCAACAACAGAGATTGCGAGAACGAGAAAACAAGTAAGAGATTCGAAATACTGGGTTTATGGAAAAATCCCAACGGAATGTAACTGAGGTTTCGAAAGTACTCTATCTACACAGTGTGAGTTTCTTGACTCTGTTTTGAACCCCAACCCAAAAAAAAAAAAAAAAAAAACCCGCCATGACTCTGGTCTTGAATCCTCAAACCCCAAACCTCCCAAAATCTTAAACCCTAGTTCATTTTTCTAACAAACAAGAGAGAGAGAGCGAGAACAAACCGGTGGAGGTGTTCCGGCGATGAGCAGCACGCCTAGCAAAGGAGAGGGAGAGAGAGAGAGAGAGAGAGGTGGTGCTTGTTTTAGGGGAGCAGATAGAACGTGCAGGGGAAGGAACCGGGAGGGATGTAGTGATCACAGAATCAACCTTTTTATCAACGGCCCAAAGTTAAGATTCTCATCCATTGGCTGGATCATATTTTGGGAAACGATCATACGCTACACCATTACGGCATTACCAATGGGATTGGGCCCCCGTCTCGTCTAGTCTTCCTCTCTCCCAAGCATGTTTTATACGTCAGCATAGATCTCTGTTAATGGACCAGATCTAATTCGGATTCGATCTGAATTTAAATTCGACAACGTCGATTCAATAATCTGAATCCGATAATTCAAATATGGATCGGATCAAATTAAATTTTTCATCAATCCGATCCGATTTATTTTTAAATTTTTTATTTTGAGAAATAGTATGTTTAAGAAGTTATATTTTTATTTCTTTTTTTTTTTGGAAAATATTTTTTTTTTGCTAAAATTTTTGAAGTAAAAAAGTTTTCAAATCAAATCCGAATTATTCGAATTCGGATCACCACTATTGGATTCAAGTTTTATCGGATTCGAATTTGTCGGATCCGGCCCATTAACAAACCTACGTCAACTGGATTAGGGGTTAGTAAAGTACACAAAAGATTTAAGGGAAAATGACAGCTAAGGACATATTTTGATAATTAATACTAGTCAATGACATGCTAAAAATATTTATTAATGCTGAAAATGTCATTGACGGATATTAATTATCAAAACACCTCATAGGCCGTCATTTTCCCAAGATTTAAAGGTTGTTCATAGATCGGGCTCAAACCTTGGCCTCCCACGAGTGTAATTTTGTTCTCTCTTTTATTAATTCAAATGGTGTAGATCCTAGCCATTCAATGCGCTTTTTTTTTTTTTGTAGAGATGACATCACTTTTGGAAAGAAAATAAGGCCTCTGATCTGGTTTAATTTAGTCCATTAGAGCATCTCCAACTCTTAACTTCAAATTGGGGATGCCAAATTTTTTTGAACTGATGTAACATTTTGGTATCTTCAATTTGTCATCAAAACCACCTCTCCAACCCTTATATCAAATTCTATTTATTTGACATCAAATTATCCCTCTCCAACCTTTATGTCAAAATACAAATGGTCATTTTTTAAAATTTGGCATGGAGGAGAGTGGCTGTCAAAGTTGGCATGAGAAGGCTTGCCTTCAAATCCACGTGTATTTTGCATCAAAGAAGGCTGTTAAGTTAGATTGAATTTTGGTGTCAATTTTTACCGGTAAATGTTCACATAGGAATTGACATCTCCCATTGAATATGCTCTTAGTTGGTCTTTTTTGGGTTCACAATATTGATCAGAATTACTCCCTCCGTCCCATATTTAGAGTCTAGTATTTCATTTTGGGTTGTCCCTTAATAAGTGTCCATTTTGTAAAATTAGTAGATAAAAATTGGTACATTGTCTATTTTATCCCTAAAAATTGGCTAGGATTGTGTTTAAGTAGCCTAGAAATGAGTTGTCACATTGTACTTAGGCTCAAGTGTGAAGTTGGCTAAGAGGTGGCTTGTGTAAGTGTACAAAAACACATTCACACACTATTACCCATAGGATAAAAATTTCCCTAGAAATTATTACCCAGAGGTTAAAGAAGAAATAATGAGAAGGAATATTTATTGTTTTGAAAGTGACCTTTCAATGGAGAGAAAGAGTAAGGCTAAGTTTGCTTCTATTGGAAGCAAAAATGATCACATCTAATGGTCTAATAGTTCAATTAGGGTTAGAATGGGTTCACAAGGTTCAAAGATGGTAAAAAAGGTCTATCTAGGTTAGAAAAATGTAAATAGGTGAATTGATAGTTAAATTTCTCTAACTAATCGGTTGGAAACTAATTTTACTTGCCATGAAGGATTTCTAGTCAAGAAATGTAATTTAAAATTTTGTTTTTACTCACTAAAAAAATATACAAGTGCTTCTATAAGCATACTTGCCTTTAGAAAATGACTAGATTGTCTAGTGCAAAAAGATATAATTTTTATAAGTCGCAAATCTAATTTAGAAATTAAAAAGGAATTTTAAAAGAAATCTAAGTAATTAAAATAAAATTCAAATATTTAACGAAATTTTTTATCTACTAAAAATCAGAATCGTTACAATTGGGCTGAGATTAATGGGCCAAAGCAATACCAATTGGCCCGTTTAGTTTTAGTCCAATCCGGATGTACACTCAAAAAAATCATGGTCTATGGGTTTTACATTATTTGAAGAATAAATGAGGCCCATTTAATCTTTACAAGGCCTTTTACATTTGAAGAATAAATAGTAGAGCTGCTCAAAAAATTTGGTAAACTGTGAAACCGGTCCGGACCTAATCGATCCCTACCTTTTAGATTTTGTCCGTGGATTAATGGTCCGGACACGAATTGAAAAAT
Organism: Rhododendron simsii; assembly: GCA_014282245.1. NCBI lineage: Eukaryota > Viridiplantae > Streptophyta > Magnoliopsida > Ericales > Ericaceae > Rhododendron > Rhododendron simsii. Next base: position 8,590,989 of record CM024965.1, read on the forward strand.
TAGAAAATCGTGACTCACGGTTCGGTCCACGGATTTTCATTACGAAACCGTGGATTAACCGAACCGGACCGTGAGATATTTATTTTATATAAATAATATATATGTGTATTTATATAATAAATTATTAGTAATGTTAACACTTTCTTCCACCAATTTTAGTATTTAATCTTAATAAGATATAGTGTCGATGTACATAAAATATAGGGAGTAAATCGTAGTTTTTTCTTAAAAATTACGGGTAACCTTAGTTGAGTTTTAGTAGTTCGTTTCTTTTCCGGTTCTTTTATGTTATGTAATGTACTATAATGATACAATCCTACTAGTGTTTTAAATTCTTTTGAATTTGATTTCTGAAATAAGCCTTTGGTAATTTATGTAACAAGTATTTTTTGGTGTTGTTATACTTAATTCAGAATGTAACATTCTTCCCTTTTATTGTAGGATATATGTTTGAGTTTTATTTTTACTAAAATCCGCGGACAAAATCGTAACCGATGCGCGAGTCACGGATCGGATTGGAACTGGACCGTAAGACTTTTGGTCCGGACACGAATTTCATTTTGTAAAAACCATGACTCGCGGTTCAGTCCTCAAATTTCTAAAATTCGAACCGAACCAGACCGCGAGCAGCCCTAATAAATAGGCCAAAGCATTCAACTAGGAAAAATGTCAAGGAAGAAAAAGATGGAAGGTTTGTGGGGTTTATTTGCCACATGGCCATTTGACCAAGGTTTTGAATACCGTTTCGTACCGGCCGATACGTACCGGTTTGGAGAGAAAATGGTACTCCAACCATACAATACCTTCCCGGCGTCAATACCGGCCGTTACCGGTCAATACCAGCAATTCCAGACAATACCGATAGAGATGGTAGTACCGGAAATTTCGGGCGGTATTTTGCCCTTGTCTTTCACTTGTATCACGAGTATGATCCATCTACTCAAACGAGACCAGAGCGAGAGAGGAGGGAAGACGAAGACAAAGACAGAGAAGACTACCCTCGTCGCGGAGCTGCTGAGCTTTGGTCGACTGCGCTTTCCATTTTGGTTAGTTCTAATTCATAGATGAGGGCTTCAAATTTTGGGTACGTTTGCTTCTGATTGATCGTTTATGTATAGTAATTGGATTTTGGGTGGTTTTGTTTCAGAGTTTGGGTGCTTGATGGAGGGAGAGACGAGAGGGGGCGAAGAGATATGTGGGTTGATTTTAGATCTGGAATGCATATTGGGTTTTAATCCAATAAGATCGTCATCTTTCTTGTTTGATCAGAGAACTTCGATCCAATGGATGGGATGCCCCACTTTGATATACACAGTTTTCCTTTTTTCCAAAGCACATGCGTAGAAATAATTTGTCCATTAAAAGTTTAAAATAATAAATTAGGGGTAATTAAGTCATTTGACATCTTATCTCATTAACTAAGAAAAGTTTTTCTTCTTTTCTTTTTCTATTTTTCTATTTTTGTGAGCCCAAAATTATTTACGGGAATAAAATTTTAACTCTCGAGTTTTGAAAGTTATGGGAGTTTTCATCCTCAACTTTCCTCTCTTTTTTTGGATTTACTAGATGAGAGTTATGTAATGACAGTTCTAAAAATATTTATGTTATGATGAATTAGATGTCATGAGAAAAATAAAGAATTTATAACTATATATTGGTAATTGCGCTAAATCCGAAACGGTACCGGTATTGACCAGTACCGTACCGTACCAGTAAAAAAATCGGTACTCTTGCCGGTATGGTATTGATAACATTGCATTTGACTCAAATGGCCCTTTACTTGTCAAATGCCCACGAAAGAAGGAAGTGGAAAAGCCCACTACCTCTCTCCAACTTCCAATAACCACCATGATCTAAAGAAGACGTGCTTTATTCAGCCAACTCCCCAAAACTGCCAACAAGGAGAGAAAGGCTCAATCGTAGGACACTTGTCACCACCAGTCGAAGGTGGGAAATACTCGCATGCAAAACCGTGAAGCCCCGTGAAGCCTATAAATACAAGAATTCAAGACTAAAAATGGTTCCTACCTCAATCAAACTCAATGCTTAATAGTCTTCCCAGCAAAGTAACTATATTTATTTTTTCTGCATTCAACTCAATTATTTCTTTAAATGATTCGGATTTTTACTTTCTTTGTATCCGATTTTGTTATTCCGATATAATAAAGTCTGAGAAGTTTACCATTTTTGGCGGAAAGTTTACAGCCTGAGAAGTTTACCATCTTGTCCCTACAGGGATGTTTGGAGGAGATTGGACCCTGCTCGGCCCATGCACATTCATAACCCTTAGCAATGTTGAATTGAGCTAATTTTTATAGAACCAATAGAAAAGACTTTGAAGAATAATAAGCGGTTTGAATTGTCATTATAGCCGAAAAAACTTTGATTTTTTATTAATGAAATTTTAAATTTTTTTGGAGCCAATTTTGGACCCCACAAAAACGATTCAAACCGTTGCAAAAAAATTAATAAATCATTAACCTAGAGTAGCCAAACAGTGTGATTTTAGATTAATGATATTTTGATTTTTTGGGGCCTAATTCAAGTTCCGCAAAGATGATTCGAGCCACAATAAATCAATAAATCATTAATCTAGAGTTGTGAAACACTTTGATTTTAGATTTGATGATATTTTTATTTTTTGGAGGGCCCATTTCGGGTCTCACAAAATGATTCAAATAGCTCATTATTCTTAAAATATTTTTCAGAATTCATATGGGCCAACACTTAATTTTAGATTTATAATTTAGTGACTTTTAAATTAGACTCACAAAAATGATTCAAGCCAATCATTATTGTTAAATAGACATTAACAGAAATTGGGATTAGTCTTCACCACAGGATCTTGATCAGATCCATAATGATTTAATGCCCTTTTTTCTGCTCCTTCCATCAATTTTCTCTTCAGTTTCTCTTCAGCATCCCTCTAGATATTGAATTGGGGATGAGGCGAAGATCTCCTGTTAATCTCTGCCTCTGAAAAAGACTCGAATTGAGGATTGAATCCAAATATAAGACGCAAATGGGCAATTACCCTTCAATGTTGGCGAGGCCAAAGGGGTAAGAACAGGGGTCTCCACTGAAACAAGAAAATCACAGAGGCTTCTAGTTCTAGACCCTTTTTCTTGATCTCCCATCAATGGACACCAAACCTTGCTTTGTTTCTCCACCGACTGTGAAAAACAAACCTAGGTGGACAACACAGGATGTGCAGCCTAGTCAGCTCTGCTTCCACACCTTCTTCACCAAAGCCTTTGCGTTGCAGCAAATCCTCAGCTGGGCCCAACTCAAACTCTGGTTCAGTGCCACTGTTGGCATCTGGGTTTATCATTGAAATGGGGACTGCTTGAGTTTTGGAACTAGGTTATTTCCAGCAAAACAGATGGGGGATCTGTTTGATATGGTTCGCATAGAACAGAGTTAAATCCCTCTGCTGGTGTTTAATTCTCTTCTTCTTCCACCACAAGAAGTAGTAAACTTCGGCAACAAGGCCTAAGAAGATGCACCATAAGACAAAACTCAGGCTAATTCCAAAACTACGTACATATGTACATATGCATATTTTGTTTTCAAGCTTCTAATATTTTGTTGGAATTTCGTACTTGTCAACCACCGCCTTGTGCAACAAATTAGCTTGGAATCTTGCATATAGCTTCACTCTTTTTTCTCCTGATTTGAGCTAGCTTTACAAGCATGAATGATGTGTGATGAGCACCTAATATTGTACAATCTTAGTACTCAAGTCCTCTAGTTTGTAGCACATTTACGTTTAAGTTATCGTTTTTACTTGATAATGCATGTAAGGTAATTTGTTAAGTGTTTCAGGTGAAACGTGTGAATAAGACGTGTTTTGACGCCAATAATAACCCTTGAGGGTAACTGAGTATCCGAGGCCAAGTGGCGCTGTGCCGCCAAGTCCCAAGAACCAAGAAATGAAGCACCAGAGGGTGCTCGGGAGGTTTTGAAGGCAAGGAAGGAAGCATGATTTGGAATCTGCATTTTCGGCCATTGTTATTGATACCATTCAAAAGGGTATCGATACCTTTTGGTCCCTTTTGGTTCAGAAGCCTTCCAGACGCAAGGGTTTTGGTCCCTTTTGATCCAGACCACTTCCAGAGGCAAGGGTATCGATACCATTTTGAGGAGGTATCGATACCATTCGTTCACGAAGAATCCTCAATCAACTTTGGTATAAATACCATTTTGCATTGGTATCGATACCATTGGCCTTCAACAGATATTTTCTACTTTATCAACTTTCCACTAATAGAAAGTTTTCTACTTTTGGGGTTGTCTTCAGTATATTTGTAGAGTGGGAAAGTTGTGTGTATAAACAGCTCTGTCTCTCTCTTTAAGGGCTAGCTTTTGCTTTAAGTCTTTCTTCTTTTTTTTTTAAGTCTTTCTTCTTTTCCTAAGAAACTCCATAGCTAGTTTTCAAGCTTTTTAGTGTAATCCTTGCAAGAACACCTTAAGATAATTGTTATTTGTTAATTTTCCGTTTATTAAAGTTGTTCGTACGGACTAGATCCTTAGTAATATCAAGTTTATTTTTATTTCCTACTTTTAAATCTCATGCCTCGTTTTTATGCTACGCTTTGTTCTTTAGATATGAATGAGTAATTTTTGGACTAAGTCATGGGTTAATCTTTCCCAATGACTTAGGTTATTGTTTGTTATCAAACCCTCAGCTTAAAAGCATGATTTTCGGAATGAAGCTAATCTTGCAAATTTTGGTCTAAACTAGGGGTGTTAACTCCTTGCCATGCCGATTAGCCAAGCGGTCTTGGCACGCGACATGCTTAGGACTCTGGCCTCCTACGTGTTCAATTAATTAGTCAAACAAGTTAGTTCGTCTCCGACAAATCATATCATTTGAAAACGTAGTCTTCAAAGCTAAATCTTCCGAGTATTAGCATGGGGTCGTGACTCTCGCTTGAGTTATATTCGAGAATTGATAACGACCTAAGTCACGGGATGGATGATCCTAGACTTGCCTCTTTTAACTTATTAAACTCATTTCTAGTCTTTTCCAGTAGTTCCACATTCAATGCAAAACCGACAGTTGGCCGACTAAACGCCACATCCTTACACAAAACTACAATCCGAACAAGCTATTACCGATTCTCTATGGTACGATCTCAAACTTACCGAGTTACACTGCAAGCGACTAGAAACCCTACGCTTCGGGCTAGACATCCAAGTGTATACATCTTAAAGTCGTAAGCAATGTGCAAGATATTATATGCAAGATATTATATACCCAACTTACCCACACAATAAAAAAAAAAAAAAAGAAGAAGATATTATATACCCGGAATAAAAGAATCAGATTACAAACCTATAAGAACTGCATGATGCAGCAATTGACAGACGATTAGATATCCGTTTCTTTTCTAACAGATTAGTTCTACTCGGTACTTCCTAGAATAATATGTGGATTATAATTCGTAGTTAGACAAGAGAGGTACACCTTATGGAGAGTAGTTGTTCACTTATTGCTGGTAGCAATCCCACCAGACCAACACGTACTCGTTTGAGAAAAGAGTAGTAATCCCAAAATCTTACTAGCAAAAACAAACGAAGATAACTTTCTCACATAACACTTTCTTTTTTTTTTTTTGGTCAAACGGAAATTCTTCTCACATAACACTTTCACCATCTAGTTGTAGGGTTGGTAGCAATCCCACCAGACCATCCTCATCCATTCCTCTACGGTTCCACCCATACCACCACCAGCACCCTAGTACTTCTTAGCAATTATAGGGTTGCAAATCCCTTCCAACTCCTTCAGCTTATACTCAAACTCCTCTGTCTCCGCGAGCTGGTTCCCATCCAACCACTGAATCACCCGATCGAACGCAGCTTCAATAGTCTTCTTGTCAGCCGGAGAAATCTTCGCGCCCTTCTTCTCATCGATAATGGTGTTCCTCATGTTATAAGCGTAATTCTCCAACGTGATCTTTGCCACCACATTCTTCTTGTACTCCTCATCTTCCGATTTGTACTTCTTGGCCTCCTGCACCATTTTCTCAATCTCCTCCTTCGACAACCTACCCTTATTATTTGTGATCGTGATCTTGTTCTTTTGTCCAGTACCGTTGTACACTGCAGATGTATTCAGAATACCATTCGCATCAATCTCAAAAGAGACGCCAATTGTTTGGACACCCCTAAGAGCGGGAGGAATTCCAGACAATGTGAATTGGCCCAAGAAGTTGTTGTCTCCGGCTCGAGTTCTTTCTCCCTCATAGACTTTAAAGAAAGCAGTGGTTTGGTTATCTCCGATAGTAGTGGCTTTCCCCTCTTTCTTCGTCGGAATGGTTGTGTTTTTGGGAATCATAACAGTCATAAGCCCTTTAGCATTTTCATAACCGAGGGAAAGCGAAGTGACATCCAACAGCAGTACTAAATCCTGAACCTTATCAATCCGCTCACCACTCAAAATTGCAGCCTGAACCGCAGCACCATAAGCCACAGCCTCATCAGGGTTAATGTTCTTGCAAAGCTCCTTCCCATAGAAGAAATCCTGCAACAATTGCCGGACCTTGGGAATCCTAGTGGACCCACCAACAAGAACGATGTCGTCAACATTGCTCTTGTCCATTTTTGCATCCCTCAAACACTCCTCCACTGGCTCCATACACTTCCTAAACAAATCAATATTCAGCTCCTCGAACCTGGGCCGAGTAACAGTCGTGCAAAAATCAATACCCTCATATAATGAATCGAGCTCGATGGTAGTTTCAGGTGTCAACGAAAGAGTCCTCTTAGCCCTTTCACAAGAAGTCCTCAACCTCCTTAAAGCTCTTGGATTCCCACTAATATCCTTCTTGTGCTCCCTCTTGAATTCCTGAACCAAATGGTTCACCATTCTGTTATCAAAATCTACACCGCCCAAATGATTAACCCCACCCGTAGCTTTAACCTCGAATTTACCCTCTTCTATGACTAATAGAGAGACATCGAATGTTCCACCCCCTAGATCAAATATGAGCACGTTTATCTTACCGGTGCTACTGGCTTTGTTGCCGAGACCATAAGCTATGGCAGCCGCAGTTGGCTCGTTGATTATCTGCATGACATGGAGACCGGCAATGACTCCGGCATCTTTGGTGGCTTGTCTCTGAGAATCGTTGAAGTAGGCAGGGACAGTGACAACGGCATTTTTTACGGTTGTGCCGAGGTAATTCTCTGCAGTTTCTTTTATTTTTACGAGGACCATTGAGGAGATTTCTTCGGCAGAGAATTGTTTCTCTGTGGACTTGTATGTTACTCCAATCATGGGTTTGTCGTCTGGACCGGGTGTGACCATGAACGGCCATAGCTTCATGTCGCTCTGAACAAAAGCGTCGCTGTATCTTCTTCCAATTAGACGCTTAGCATCTAGAAAAACACACCAAAATTTCGACAACCAATGAGAAACTAGATACAGATACGGGTTAAAGATCTCAAAGACTATTACAATGTACATAGAAAATGGATACTACAAAACACGAATTATATTGTATGTGAATCTAAGGTCGCTAGTTTAGACACAGTTTCAAAAGGAATCACATTCCATACAGGGCACAGGCTACAAACAAGCAGTAGTGATGTAGTAAGGGCCGTTTGAGGCAACTGAAAAGGCAGATAAGGTTTGAGCTTTGAACGTCTAAATTTATTTAAAATTAGGGGCTGCTCCTAATTTAATAGGTGTTATAGTATGTATAAAAGCAGTCTATTATGACTTAACCCCAAAAAGAAGAGGGCTAATTTTTTTCAAATAAACCCAAGATCAAAGTCACTTTTAGCAGCCCTGCGAGGACTTTCATGCTTCTCTAATTTTCAAAATCAAGCCATCGAGATAACTCTTTAGTAAAACCAAATGAAGCGAAAGTTCAAAGGAAAAAAAGTTCACATAAGACAACACTAAAGACAAATAACATAACTATTTCAAACTCTTTTCGTCTTTAGCAAACTTATTTTTTCCTTGTTCGTAATTTCTTACATTTTAGACTTCTCTTGTTGAGAGACTCCAGACGAATGATTCATAAAAAAAGTAAATGGAACCTACCAAAAATACATAAAAGATGAAAACAATACCAAAACAAAAGTAGGGGCCAAATTATCCATTTACTATAGTGGGAGTAAAATTGCTCCATCTTTCTATTTTTTTTGAGTAAGTGATAAAATTGTAGAAGAATATCAATCAATTTTCCGGAGGGCCCCTCATTCTTGTGCCCATGTAAAACGACATGCATAATTAACATATAGCAAGCATTAAAGCGAGTGAAGGTTCTATTTCCACAGATTAACATTTAAGAGTGAAAAATTTAAGGACAAAGTTATTTTGGACTTCAAAAAAAATGTCAAGCTCTCTTATTCAACCAAAATGTGATGTAGTTTCTAAAGTTTTGTCCCTAGTAGCTCCTGTTTCTATTTTGATTATTCGTGGCATTTAAAGAATACAACTAGAGACGGAATTCTAAACTATTTACAAGTCTCGAATGTAAATCTTACGATATAAAAGTTGTTTATTCTTTGTTAATTTTTCCCTTTCGTTTTAAAATATCCAAGAGTCTGGAAAAGTACTCTGTCTCTCCAACCCAGGCAAAACTCTTTCTCAGATCCCTCAAAAGCCCTAGACGATCAGATCTCTTACTCTCAATTTGATCTTTCGACAACCTCTCTCTTTGATCGGATACAGATAGGTTCCCAAAAGATGAATTTGATCTTCTGCTATGGTAACCTCACATGACAGTTTTGATCTTCCTTTGTTCGCTAAAACAAATCACGAAATGCAGTCCCATCTCTAGAGGACCACTTCTGGAGACGATTTCAAAGTTTTGTTGCTAGAAGCCTCTTTTTTAACTTCCATGGACTAGGCTTTCGACACAATTGCCTTGATGGTGGAATGTGGTCTCCAAATGTTTTTAGCCACCAAAATTTTACATTTCGGGATGAACAGTTTTTTGGGGGGTAAGTTAGGGAAAAACAGTTGTGGTCCCCAATGGTGTTAACCATTGTAATGAGGCATGAAGCGTGCAATAGAAGCAAGAAAGAATATGCATGCAATCGAATAAAAATAGCTCGAATTTTCAGAGCTTAGAGCATACCAAAAACAGTGTTTGTGGGGTTCATGGCAGCTTGATTCTTTGCGGCCTCGCCGATCAGACGATGTGTATCGGTGAATGCAACATAAGATGGTGTGGTTCTGTTTCCTTGATCATTTGCTATAATCTCAACATGATCGTGCTCCCAAACCCCCACGCATGAGTAGGTTGTTCCGAGATCGATCCCGATTGCCTTCCCTTCTCCTTTTCCAGCCATTTTTTCCTCAGTAAGCTAAGAGAAAAATTCACAGAATCATATGTACTGATTAAACAAGTACTAGAATACAACAGACTGACAGAGAGGAAATACTTGCACTTGAGCTTTACCCAACGGGTATGGTATTATAGAATGAGGGGTGGAATAGGACGACTTTTTCAAGTAAGTTATTACTACGAGAATGTTCTAGTCATGGGCTTCATAGCTATTTGATGAAAATATTTTGGACGATGAGAGATGGTTTCTAAGACCATTGTGTGTGTTCAATTCCTGTCAGTCGATGTCGTTATACATTGCTATATAGGCATGGGGAACATAATAAGTCATTATACATGTATTCTTTTCCTTCCCTTTATCTTAAAATAGTGCATGACCTGTGCATAAAGGCACTCCAAAGAAAATCAAACCATAAAGTGAACCAATAACAATCCGGATAATTTCAATATAGGTTACTTCAATCGGTACTGACCAGGAACAATTGATGGTGCTTAAAATTAAAGTTGATTTAAGGGATTAAAAAAATATAGATCAACTGGAAAATCAACTTAGTGGATTCTCTATTTCCAACCAAAACAGCATAATATTATGCTCCCAAATCAATCTGCTAAAATAAGCCTCACATAATTCCAAACACTCTAATTTACGCCGAGTGATTTTGATTGTGAACTAATGAAATACTTGACAACATCCAATTCTCACAGAGCATATACAAGTTTTTTCCCTCCTTAATTTGGCAAAGTTAGAGAAATAAAAGTCAAGTGATGTAAAGAGGCAAAAGCCTCGGAAGGAAAACAGATGAAATAGTACAAGTCAAGTGATGTAAAGAGGCAAAAGCCTCGGAAGGAAAACAGATTCGATCACCTAGGAAATGCTTCCCAAACAAATTAAAGCTATATGCATCACCTGCAATTCGATGCACCACATTTTGCTATGAGCTAACTTCTTTTTTCTCAAACCTAAACAATATGTGATGCTTAAACAAACAAACTCCAACCCAACATATTAGCAATGGCAGTTCATATTGCTAAAAAAGAAACGACATTAAATTAAAGACAGCCAATGACAATAAAATTGGTAGCTTTATGAAGAATGCTTTGCTGCACTACGTCGGATTTTTTTTTCTTCATGTTATCAACTTATCATTTATCCGAGAACATCCAACACCAATTATGTACTTATATGTATAATGCGATAAAGGACAGAATAAGTGGACAAAGAGTTGGTGCCCATAAAACTAACCTTACGCTTCATCCTAAGCAAGGAAACAATGTTGCTGAGCTACTTTTGTGAGTAACCTGCAAAAAAAAAAAATCACTTTACCATAGCACCCATATGGATCACAACGATTGTTTGTCAAATGCGCAATTCTTTTTGTAAGACATCTACCAGTCTAAGGACATTGTAGTAAACAAAGGCTATATACCGGAACTCGCTTTTACCAAAAGAAAAAAAAGATATGAGAAGATTTTCCGGTTCTCCAAAACAATTCAAGCAAAAATCAAAATCTCAAAACGTTCCTCTCTATATACTCCATCAAAAAAAATCTTTGGTTGTTAGCTTTGAGATATATTTTTGAGATAAGATAAAAAGGTTTTGTAGGTTTGCATATTTTTTTCGTTTGTAGTGAATTTTTAAACATTTTAAAAAAGCTCTTTTATTTTTTAAATAGAGAGGTACACTATACATACATCCAAAAAGTAAAAAAATAGATTAAAGAAAATCGGATAAAAAATCACTAAAGACAAACAAAAAAAAAAACATGAATGACGAAACAGTCAAAAAGTTTGGAGAAAATATTTCTAAGAGGAAAACCAAACAAAGGCTATCTTTTTCACGAATATACTTTGGCAGGCAATATTGTGCCTCTTCAAAACAATCTACAGAAGGACCTCTTCAAGAATATGAATAACAGAGCTATTTCTAAAATACCGAACATATCCAAGTATCCAATGAAGCCTTCAATGACAACTCATATTGCGGGAAAAAAAAAGAGCTAAAAATCCCCACTTCATGTTGCACTTTCGATTTATGACAGTTCATATTGCTAAAATACAACATAAAAAACTGCAAGCAGAACGATTGTTCAATGAGAAGGGATACAAAATGCGGTAAATCAGGGAAAATAAGATAAAAGATGAGCATAAGGTTTTCAAACCATTGGGGAAGTTGCAATAAAATAAAAAAAAATTAGTTTATATTTAGAACGCACCCAAAAGTTAGGACCTTTTATTCGGCCTATAAACAGTGTTAATTCGGTTTGGGTTTTGAGGGAGATTTTTGAGAGTAATGGGCGGAGAAGCATAAAACCCTAAAACATAACGAGGTAAGAGGGGGTTAGATTTCCATTACCTGTAGATTTGGGCTGTCTTGGTCGACTTTGATTGTGAGGAGTTGATGCGTGAGTCGGTGGGTGTGGCGAGAGTACATGTATACACAGAGAGAGAGAGAGAGAGAGAGAGAGAGAGAGAGAGAGAGAGAGAGAGAGAGATTTCAAACGGAGGGAGAGATTAAAATTCTTGTGGATTGTACATGAATTTGAGCCATTGGATCAAAATCCCCAAAAACTGACCCTTCAACACTCTCAAGAAGCCCTGAATCAGTCATGGGCCGATCGATGGCTCTCCGGCATGACAATTTTCGGCGGGAAGTTTACAATCTGAGAAGTTTACCATCCTATCCTTGCTCAATTTGCCCAGTCCCAAATTTTCCTTTACTAGTACCATTCTTCGAAAGAAAAGAGAAAAAATTATGAATACTGAAATTTTCCTCTTATTTCCCTTTGAATTTTCTTCCACTTTCTTTTCTCTTCTTTTTTCCCTTCATTTTCCTTAATGATCCGTTTGATTAGCAAGAAAAAAACAATGGAAAGTGGAAAAAGTTTTTTCACCTTGAATTTGTTTGATTAGGATGAAAGCTTTGCAAAAAAAAATAAAAAAGTCAAAGTTAATTATTGTTGATTCTCAAAAAAGGATATTACAACCCCAAAAATTCACTCGAGACTCAAACCCATATCAAATTGAGTTCCGCTCAAGTATTTAGCCAAGTCAAGAGAGAGTCAAATTTTTTAAGACCATATTCTCTCTCTCTCTTGGAATGCGTTTTTATCTTATTTAACGAAGGAATTAGACTTTGAATAAAACACATAAGTTGTAGGTAACATAATTCTAAGCAATTTCCATATAAACTTTATCTCGATTAGATATCGACAGATTTAGTTATGATATTTTGAAGATGGTTGTGCTATGCAGTTATGGAAGATTCGCCGTTGATTTGTAAAACTCATTTTTACCTAGTTTAAAGTGAGAATTAGGATTTTCACGAAAAATAAAAGTTGATCCAAATTTGATAATATTTACTATGCTGGAATTTCAGAATTTTTAAAATGAGAATTCATTTTAGTAATTAAAATTGTCAATTGTCAATTTGTCGTGAAATTTATTGATTGTCATTTATTCTACGTGAACTGAGTGGTTGTACTTATTTTGACTTATGGGCCACAAATCCTGAATTTACAAATGTTGATTTATTGTGATCAATCATGCAAATGATTAAATAGTAATGTGGTTTTCACGAAACCTAGAATTTGAGACGTTTCTATCCGGCATGGATCTTACGCCACTGCGCAAATATTCCCAGAGGTCTTGGAAGTCGTGTCATAGGTCTAGTAGTCAGGCAAGATGGCGTAAGCCTAATAGATTGTTTATTTGTAGATGTAAACTGAGGCCGGATAGTGTGGTGGCTTGAGTTGAGATAACAAAGTTACACCTTATGAAGAGCACTTGTTTACTTACTGCTGGTAGCAATCCCACCAGACCAACACATACTCGTTTGAGAAAAGAGTAGTAATCCCAAAATCTTACTAGCAAAAACAAACGAAGATAACTTTCTCACATAACACTTTCACCATCTAGTTGTAGGCAATGACACAGCAAAGAAGCAAAAATAATCTTGCATGAAGCAAAACCAAAAATCCAAAACAGAAAAGTACACAAGGAAATACCCAAAACGTAAAACATGCATACAGTTTGCACAGGACACAGATGAATGACTGAAATCCTCAAACTGAAGATTGTAGCATCTTAATTAACCTAATCTTAGGTCCAGCACTGCTTCCACCACCAAGACAAGGACCATCCTCATCCATTCCTCCACCCATACGGCCGCCACCAGCACCCTAGTACATCTTAGCAATTATAGGGTTGCAAATCCCTTCCAACTCCTTCATCTTATACTCAAACTCCTTCGTCTCCGCGAGCTGGTTCCCATCCAACCACTGAATCACCCGATCGAACGCAGCTTCAATCGTCTTCTTGTCAGCCGGAGGAATTTTCGCGCCCTTCTTCTCATCCATAATGGTGTTCCTCATGTTATAAGCGTAATTCTCCAAGGCGATCTTTGCCCCCACTTTCTTCTTGTGCTCCTCATCTTCCAATTTGTACTTCTCGGCCTCCTGCACCATTTTCTCAATCTCCTCCTTCGACAACCTACCCTTGTAATTTGTGATCGTGATCTTGTTCTTTTGTCCGGTACCTTTGTCCACTGCAGATACATTCAGAATACCATTCGCATCAATGTCAAAACAGACACCAATTTTTTGGACACCCCTAGGAGCTGGAGGAATACCAGACAACGTGAATTTGCCCAAGATGTTGTTGTCTCCGGCTTGAGTTCTTTCTCCCTCATAGACATTAAACAAAGCAGCGGTTTGGTTATCGTCGATAGTAGTTACCTCCCGCTCTTTCTTTGTCGGAATTGTGGTGTTTTTTGGAATCATAACACTCATAACCCCAGTGTAAGCTTCATAACCGAGGGAAAGCGGAGTGACATCCAAGAGCAGCACTAAATCCCGAACCTTCTCATTCCACTCACCACTCAAAATTGCGGCCTGAACCGCAGCACCATAAGCCACAGCCTCATCAGCGTTAATGTTTTTGCAAAGCTCCTTCCCATAAAAGAAATCCTGCAACAGTTGCCGGACCTTGGGAATCCTAGTGGACCCACCAACAAGAACGATGTCGTCGATATTGCTCTTGTCCATTTTTGCATCCCTCAAACACTCCTCCACTGGCTCCATACACTTCCTGAACAAATCAATATTCAGCTCCTCGAACCTGGGCCGAGTAACAGTCGCGCAAAAATCAATCCCCTCATATAACGCATCGATCTCGATCGTAGTTTCAGGTGTCGACGAAAGAGTCCTCTTAGCCCTTTCACAAGAAGTCCTCAACCTCCTTAAAGCTCTTGGATTCCCACTAATATCCTTCTTGTGCTTCCTCTTGAATTCCTCAACCAAATGGATCACCATTCTATTATCAAAGTCCTCACCCCCTAAATGAGTATCCCCACCCGTAGCTTTAACCTCGATTTTACCCTCTTCGATGGTTAATAGAGAGACGTCGAATGTTCCACCCCCGAGATCAAATATGAGCACGTTTATCTTACCGATGCTACTGGCTTTGTTGCCGAGACCATAAGCTATGGCAGCCGCAGTTGGCTCGTTGATTATCCGCATGACATGGAGACCGGCGATGACTCCAGCATCTTTGGTGGCTTGTCTCTGAGAATCGTTGAAGTAGGTGGGGACAGTGACAACAGCATTTTTTACAGTGATGCCAAGGTAATCCTCTGCGATTTCTTTTATTTTTACAAGGACCATTGAGGAGATTTCTTCGGCAGAGAAATGTTTCTCTACCGACTTGTATGTTACTCCAATCATGGGTTTGTCGTCTGGACCAGGTGTGACCATGAACGGCCATAGCTTCATGTCGCTCTGAACAAAAGCGTCACTGTATGTTCTTCCAATTAGACGCTTAGCATCTAGAAAAACACATCAAAATTTCAACAACCAGTGAGAAACTCGATACAGATATTAAAGATCTAAAAGGCTATAACAATGTACATAGAAAATGGATACTACGAAACACGAATTATATTGTAGGGCAAAGTACGGATTACCTCCCTATGGTTTGGTCGTTTGGCAGATGACCTCCTTGAGTTTTACTAATGACCAATTCACCTCCCTATAGTTTTGGAGTAAAGTGCTACCGTCAACATTTCCATCCAAACTAACGGAAGGTGTAAAACACATGCCCATTATGAGACTGGGATTGAAAAAAAAACTAAATAAATGTAGATTTCAGTGTAAAAGGACAGGACTACCCTTCTCCATCAGCTTTTCCAACACCATTCTCCCAAACCACACAACCGCCTATCCAGCTCCCCTTCATTCGCCCACCATCGCCGGATTTTTTCGTTACGCTTCTTTTTTGAATTCAATTTTTAAATCAAATATCACCATCATCTGTACTTGCAAATCTTCCAAGCCCATCCAATGCCCCACTCCTCATAGCATCACCAGCCGAACCCCCAAAATTGCACCAGCACACACCACCATGTCCACCACAGTCACCCCCATGGAATAATTCAACTCCGGCAGGCCCCAAATCGACACCGGAAGCCTCAATCACAGGAATTCCATGTGTAATCAATTTTTTTTTTCGATCAGCTGCGTAATCGGAATTTTTACTCACATAAACCTTTCATTTTTTTTGAAATAGGATATACAAACGGTGTGTTTCAGTAAACACATCATCTAGGGATATATGATCAGATCCACATTTCATACCAGGATTCAGTTTTTGTGGTTTCTTTATTGGGGAGGGAGAGAAGGGGAGGGGGAGGGAATGTTAATGGGTGGTTATGTTTGTAGGAGTTCACCAGAAATGGCAAACATTGTCGGGATGTTGGTTGGATTTGTCGAAGTTGAAGAAACGCCGATATGGAAGACCGAAGAAGATGATACAGTATTGCGTATTTGTATGTTGTACCATATTTTATTGGAGAAGATGAACAAAGGGTACCTGAGTCATTTAGCATTTTTCTGTTAACGGTGTTAGCAATGCACTTTACTCCCAAACCATAGGGAGGCAAATTGGTCATTAATAAAATTCAGGGAGGTCCTCCGCCAAACGGCAAAATCATAGGGAGTTAATTCGTACTTTGCCCTATATTGTATGTGAATCTAAAGGCCGCTAGTTTAGACATTGTTTCAAAAGGAATCACATTCCTTACAGGGCACAGGCTACAATCAAGCAGTAGGGATGTACGAAGGGCCGTTTGAGGCAACTGATAAGGCAAATAAGGTTTGAGCTTTGAACCTCTACATTTATTTAAAATTAGGAGCTGCTCGTAATTTAATACGGAGTTATAGCATGTACAAAAGCAGTCTATTATGAGTTAACCCCGAAAAGAAGAGGGCTCATTTTTTTCCACATAAACCCAAACCGGGTAGTGATAATGCCAAAAATCTTTTTGTTGGTGTCAAAACTCCAGCGCATAAAAGTCGTGTACACTGCACATGATACAAGTTTTTTATGCATTAGAGTTTGACACCAACAAAAACTGTTTTGAAAATCAAAGTCATTTTTAGTAGCCCTGTGAGGACTTTCATGCTTCTCTAATTTTCAAAATCAAGCCACCAAGATAACTCTTTAGTAAAACCAAATGAAGCCAAAGTTTAAAGAAAAAAAGTTCACATAAGACGACACTAAAGACAAACAAGTTAGCTATTTCAAACTCTTTTCATCTTTAGCGAACTTTTTTTTTTTCCTTGTTCGTAATTTCTTACATTTTAGACTTCTCTCTTCGAGAGACTCAAAACGAATGATCAATAAAAAAAGTAAATGTGAATCTACCAAAAATACTTAAAAGATGAAAACACTACCAAAACAAAAGTTGGGCCAAATTATATAGTGCGAGTAAAATAGCTCCATCTTTCTATAATTTTTGAGTAAGTGATAAAATTGTAAAAGAATAACAACCAATTTTTCGGAGGGCCCCTCATTCTTCTGCCCATGTAAAACGCAAGCATTAAAGCAAGTGAAGGTTCTATTTCCACAGATTAACAACAGAAGGCACTGCAAGAAATGCTGCAAGAAATTAGCATTTCAGAGCGAAAAAATTAAGGACAAAGTTATTTTGGACTTCAAAGAATACAACTAGAGACGGAATTCTAGCCGTTCCGCTTTCTTTTTAAACATTCTTTTTAAAAAAGAAGGTAATTTCAAACTTAAATATAATGAAAATGAAAAATATTTTTTTAATTTTTTTCACCGTTTAAAAAATATCAATGAGATTTATCAAACAAGATCTATATTGCTAGGAAAATTATTTACATAAACACATGATTTTTGAGCTTAAAATCTTCCTTTTTTAACAAACTGGAACACCATCTAATGTACATCTTAGGATTTAAAAGTTGTTTATTATCCCTTTAGTTTTAAAATATTCAAGAGTCTGGAAAAGCACTCTATCTCTGCAACCTAGGCAACAATCTTTCTCAGAGACCTCAAAAGCCCTGGATGATAGTCTCGGAGATCTCTTACTCTCAATTTGATCTTTCAACAACCTATCTCCTTGATCGGATATAGATAGGTTCCCATAACATGAATTGATCTTCTGCTAAGGTAATTGATGCATGTTTGCGAAAGCCCTAACCTCACATGACAGTTTCGATCTTCCTTTGTTCGCTAACAACAATCACGAAATGCCGTTCCGTCTCTAGAGGACCACTTCCGGAGACAATTTCAAAATTTTGTTGCTAGAAGCTGTTGGAATTTGTCCCACATCAGTTAATTATCTCCTCTAAAAACTAGTATATAAGCCTGAGCGGCCTCTCCACTATTTGCCAATTGGTTTGGAGTTGGATGCTTTAATATGGTCTCAGAACTAGGCTTTCGGAGGCTTTTCCCCTTTGTTTGTGCCATAATTGCACTTTATTTCATTGTGATCCGTGTGTTCCGGATCCTTTGTTGACCTCTCCACGTGCGAATCGGGGGTCGCACGTGTAGGGAAGTCTTGGAATTTGTCCCACATCAGTTAGTTATCTCCTTCAAAAACTAGTATATGAGCCTGGGCGGCCTCTCCACTCTTTGCCAATTGATTTGGAGCTGAATGCTTTAACAGAAGCCTCTTTTTAACTTCCATTGACTGGGCTTTCTACACAATTGCCTTGACGGTGGAATGTGGTCTCCAAATGTTTTTAGCCACCAAAATTTTACATTTTGGGATGAACAATTTTTTTTGTTAAGTTAGGGACAAACAGTTGTGGTCCCCAAATATGTTAACCATTGTGATGAGGCATGGAGCCTGCAATAGAAGCAAGAAAGAATATGCATGTAATCGGATAAAAATAGCTCGAAAATCAGAGCTTAGAACATACCGAAAACAGTGTTCCTAGGGTTCGCGGCGACTTGATTTTTCGCGGCATCGCCGATCAGACGATGTGTATCGGTGAATGCAACATAAGATGGTGTCGTTCTGTTTCCTTGATCATTTGCTATAATCTCAACATGATCGTGCTCCCAAACCCCCACGCATGAGTAGGTTGTTCTGAGATCGATCCCGATTGCCTTCCCTTCTCCTTTTCCAGCCATTTTTTCCTCAGTAAGCTAAGAGGAAAATTCACAGAATCATATAAACTGATTGAACAAGTACTAGAATACAACAGACTGACAGAGGAAATAGTTGCACTTGAGCTTTATCCAATTGGTATGGTATTGTAGAATGAGGGGTGGAATAGGATGACTTTTTAAAGTAAGTTATTACCACGAGAATGTTCGAATCATGGGCTTCATAGCTATTTGATGAAAATATTTTGGACGATGAGAGATGGTTTCTAGACTATAGAGTGTGTTCAATTCCTGTCAGTCGATGTCGTTATACGTTGCTATATAGGCATGGGGAACATAAAAATCGTGCATGACCCGTGCCTAAAGGCATTCCATTATTATTTGGGAACAGATAAGTTTTGATAGTCACTCTCAATTATTTGGGAACAGATAAATTTATGCTCCTCTAATGCATTGCAGTACAGAAACATAAACCACATTTTAACATAACCCCTAAGTTTGAAATGAACCCAACCATAAAAAACCCGTTTACTGAGATTTCGGTGGCAACGGCTGCAGCTATCCGCGGCGGATGGCGATAGGAAGCAACGGTGGTTGCCGATCAAAATAAAAAAGCAACGGTGGTTAAGAGAGAGAAAGAGGTAACCATTAGAATGTTGCAAGTAAACTTGTAAAGAGCATTAGAGGGAGATATGGAAGCATGGGAGTCACATCATCGCTGTTTAGCAAGAAAGAAAAGCTTCTTCTTTTTTCTGAGGAATAATGATTAATTCACCATTTAGGACATGGTAGTTTCTAGATAGCCGTCGATGCCTACAGCTACAGGCTATAAGTTGCAACACCTATTTGTTTCACGGATGCCGAATATACAATTGGATTACCAATCCCATATGCATCAAATGGCAAGATGCGTCAATTGACTGGAAGGATTATTATGTATCCATTTCTAACACTTCCGTTCTACTATAGTTCGTTGTTAGCCAAAAAGAAACACTCTGTTCTGATCAAGCCCACATTTCTTACGGTTAAGACCGTCCGCATCTTCCATTTTCCAATCGAATTTTGATGATTCAAGCCGCCCAATGTGTTCAAAACGTAATTTTAAAGGTTCTCGCAAGAAATCGGTAAAAAAAACACACCAGGAAATATACAGAGAGAACCGTTTTCAAATTTTGATGAAATAGTATAATCACGAATTGATCCATAAAAGATTCGATCACCTAGGAAAAGCTTCCCAAACAAAATTAAAGCTATATGCATCACCCGCAATTCGATGCACCGCATTTTGCTCTGAGCTCACTTTTTCTTTTCTCAAACGTATACAATATGTAAGGGTCATCATTGGACCTGCGGCCCAGCCCGCCAAGTCACTATCCAAACCCATCCACGGGCCGGGCCAATCGGACTTTTACTTTTTGCGGGCTGGGCTATTTACCATAAATTGAAATCCAAGTCCGGCCCACGGGCTTGCCCAATTGATGGGCTAGCGGGCCAAAAAACCGGACGGGCTTAAATTTCCTTGGGCAAGGGAAAAAAGAAAGGATTTTGTGGGATTTTGGGCTCATGGGTGGGCCCTTGGGCGGGTACCACTGGCCGGGTAAAAATTCAAAAACCTGAGCCCGCCCATTACAAACTACAGGCCGGGTAAAAGCCCAATGGGCCGGGCGGGCCGCGGGCTTCGGTCTAAATGATGATGTGATGCTCAAACAAACAAACTCCCTCAATTGCCTAGGTGAGTTTGGTCAATGAAATTACCCTTTCGCCCTCCCTCAAAAAAAAAAACAAACTCCAACCCAACATATTAGCAATGGCAGGTCATATTGCTAAAAAAGAAATGACAGCCAATGACAATAAAATTGGTAGCTTTATGAAGAATGCTTTGCTGCACCACGTCGGATTTTTTTTTAATGCGATAAAGGACAGAATAAGAAGACAAAGAGTTGGTGCCCATAAAGCTAACCTTACGTTTCATCTTATGCAAGGAAACAATGTTGCTGAGCTACTTTTGCTGAGTACCCTGCAAAAAAAAAAAAAAACTTTAAAAATGGACCATAGCACCCATATGGACACAGCGATTGTTCGTCAAATGTACAATTCTTTTTGTAAGACATCTACCAGTCTAAGGAATAATAATAATAATAATTGAGAAGATTTTCCGGTTCTCCAAAACAATTTAAGCAAAAATCAAAATTTGAAAACGTTCCTCTCTATATACTTCATCGAAAAAAGTTTTGGTTGTCAGCTTTGAGATAGTAGTATGTTTTTGAAATAAAAAGATTTATAAGTTTGCAAATTTTTTCCTTCTTTAGTGAAATTTTTATACATTTTAACAAATTCTTTTACTTTTTAAATAGAGGCACACCATATACATCCAAAAAGTAAAAAATATGATAAAAACAGACTAAAGACGGAAAAATTGTGCGTGTTTAATCCCTGCCACTTGATGTCATTATACATTGGCATATATGCATGGGGAACAGAATTAGTCACTATACATCTATTCTTTCTCTTCTCTTTATCTTAAACCAGCGTATGACCTGTGCCTAAAGGCATTCCAAAGAAAATCCAGCTGTAAAGTGAACCAATAAAAATCTAGCCAATAGTCAATATAGGTGAGTCCAATTAGTACCGACCACGAACAACTGAATTGGACCAAGGGATGATGCTTGAAGAGAAGAATTTTAAGAATAAACGGAGCATCAATCTTTTGGTTGGGGTAATATATTACTTGTTTTGATGTATGAGCCTTCAGGACTTCTATTCGATCCACAACAACTGCGAAGGAGTTAAAACAGTAGTAGCACCGATGCAATTCTAAAAGTACCACTAATCCCTATATGCTTCACTGATGATAAGAAAATGAATACAAAGCAGACAAAACAATTGAAAGAAAGCCTACACACACAATCCCTATATGCAAGTTTTTACTATCCAGTAATTTTCTTAAAAACAAAGGGCTAATTCATGTGATTTCTTATAGTTATACTCAAATTCGCTGTAAAATGAACAAAGCAATGGTCAGTGATACACAAATCGGCCCTCCCTGATATATAAACAGTTACTCCATAAAAAACTTGTAGGTTGCTTCTAGAGCCTCTCATTCTCAGTTTTCGCACCATGTTCAATGATAAATTGTAATTTTCTAAGATTGCAAATACCCAGATATAGTTTTAGTAAATCGGTGGACTGTGCACACCCCTCACCCATTAATTCTCTAAAACGTGGCCGCCGAGCTGCCACAACCGGAATCTAATTCAACATTTTATTGACCAATGTGAAGGTATTTTAGGGTATAAAACTCAAAATGAAAAGAATCCAATCAAAATAGAACCTTAATTCCACACACACACACACACACAAAAGCAGGGTACATCATATGGAAAACAGGGTTGTACTGGTAAATTAAGGACTGAAAGAGTTGAGTCCGCAGACCGCCCACTTCCATGATAATACCACCAAACCGGACTGTTAACTATTTAAATATCTCCAAAGTATGGGTTCCTTTCTACAAGGGCGGCAGAGAGAGAGAGAGACTTTTGATAGTCACTCAATTATTTGGGAACAGATAAGTTTGCGCTCCTCTAATGCATTGCAGTACAGAAACATAAACCACATCTTAACATAACCCCTAAGTTTGAAATGAACCCAGCCATAAAAGCCCCTAAACTGAGATTTCGGTGGTAATGGCAGCGATCAGCGGCGGATGGCGATAGGAAGCAACGGTGGTTGCCGATCAAAATAAAAAAAGTAACGGTGGTTAAGAGAGAGAGAGGGATAACGATTAGAAAGTTGCAGGTGAACTTGTAAAGAGCATTAGAGGGAGATATGGAAGTATGGGACTTACCTTGGAGAAGAAGAAGCGGTGGTGATCGGAGAGACAGACGGAGAGGGTATGGGTGCACACCGTCCGGATTGGTCCGATTATCTAGAAAATCACTAATCAGACAGCATTCAAACACTTATTCACAAAATATGAACTTATAAAATTAAAGAAATAGAAAAATAATCTGCTGGAATAGGAAAAAAATGAAGAACATAAAAGCTTTCCTACAAATGAGATTTCATTTCTAAATAAATTAAGTTTAGCAATGAAAAGATTAACCTACCAAATTCAAATACATATTTAATTACACACATATGTCTTTCTATATTTATCTTAGTTTTCAACGGTTCGGTTCTAACTACTGCTCATTAATTGAGAACCAGTAACCGAACCAAAATTAATGATTCTTTTTTTTTTTGGAACTATAACCTAATCGCAAAACCATACCAAATAAAACGGTTCAGACTGGATCAAAACCGATTTTACGGTTCGGGCGATTTTATTGGGAGGGAGTGAAGAGTGGAAAATTTTACGAGGGAGGGGCTCGTGGACCGAGAGAAGTACTCCTATAATCCTATGGGTGGTTTTGCTTAAGGAAATGATATTGGCACTTCAAAAATTGATGCAGACACTGCAAAATCGGTGTATCTCCAAAGCACTTTCCTTTGTTTTTTTGGAGTGCCTGCATTAATTTTTGGAGTGCCAATATCATTTCCCTTTGCTTAAGCCTCATTCAGTTGTCAGGAAAGTACAAGAAAGGATGGGAAAATCAATTTTTCCATAACTTTCTTAGTGTTCAGTTGGCAGAAAAATTCTAGGACTTACCAATTTAAGTTTTTCTGCAGGAATTGCTTTCCTGCAAAAGTGATCCTGCAAAAAACACAGGATTTTGCGTCATGGGAAAAGGAAAATAAGTGAACACTCACAAAGTTTTCCCGAAAGTTTCTTTTTCCTGACAAATGAACAACTAAATCTTAATTTTTCTTGCAAAATTCTTTTGTCGAATGAACACTCACAGGAAAATAATTTTCTTTTTCTTTTACTTCACCTCACTTCACTTTTTCTATAAACCAATTTTCCACACAACTTTCTCGACAACTGAACGGAGCCGGAGTAAGTAAAAAGGACTTTTTTTTTATCATTCAATTTTTTTTTGTATTTATTAATTTTATGTTAAACTTTTGTAACTTATTAATTATTTGAAAGAAATTGAAAAAGTTAAAAAAAAAAATTGATCCAAACATAATGTTTTTTAAAAGATAAAAATAAAGTATTTTTGTCTATATTTAAAAAATTATGAATTTCAATTATAATTTTTCTTTACTTTTTAGAATCTTTTTGTTAAGGCCTCTTTCGGCCAAATAAGCCAACCAGTTTATTTTTTTATCCTTACTCAAATTTTTTTCATATTTGTTAATTTTTGGAGATTATTTTATCATCATGACAAGAGGAATCTAAAAAGTAAAAAATTACGATCAAAACCTAATTTTTTTGAATAAAAACAAAAATATGAATGACGAAATAGTTAGAAGATTTTCCAATTCTCCAAAACAATTCAAGCAAAAATCAAAATTTGAAAACTTTCCTCTCTATATACTTCATCAAAAAAAGTTTTGGTTGTCAGCTTTGAGATTGTAGTATGTTTTTGAAATAAAAAGATTTATAAATTTGCATATTTTTTCCGTATTTTTTTTCGTCTTTAGTGAGTTTTTTATAAATTTTAACAAATTCTTTTACTTTTTGAATAGGCCTCACTATATACATTCAAAAAGTAAAAAATCTGATAAAAAATCATTAAAGACGGAAAAACACGGATCACAAAATAGTTACAAATTTTGAAGAAAATATTTCTAAGAGGAAAATCAAACAAAGGCTGGTTTTTTCATAAATATACTTTAGCAGGCAACATTGTGCCTCTTCAAAACAATCTACGGTAGGACCTCTTCAAGAATTTGAATAACAGAGCTATTTCTAAATACCAAACATATCCAAGAATCCAATGAAGCCTTCAATGACAACTCATATTGCCAAAAAGAAAAGGGAAAAGGAAAAGGGAAAAAAAAAAAAAGCGCTAAAAATCCCCACTTCATGTTGCCATTTCGATTTATGACAGTTCATTTTGCTAAAATACAACATAAAAAAGTGCAAACAGAACGATTGTTCAAAGAGAAGGGATACAAAATGCGGTAAATCAGGGAAGATAAGATAAAAGATGAGCATTAGGTTTTCATAAAATAAAAAATTAGTATATATTTAGAATACACCAAAAAGTTAGGATCTTTTATTTGGTTTATAACAATGTTAACTTTGTTCGGTTTAGGTTTTGAGAGATATTTTTAAAAGTAATGGATGGAGAAAGATAGATAGAGAAAATTTATTGACGACCATATCTAGGTACCTAAAACGAACAAGTCTAAGAGGGGTTAGATTTCAGTTACCTGCAGATTTGTCTGTCTTGGTCGACTTTAATTGTGAGGAGTTTGATGCGTGAGTCGGTGGATGTGGCGAGATATATATATATATATATAGAGAGAGAGAGAGTTAGGTTCCGGTGAGGGATCCCTCATTTTTTTAAAATGAGGGACTCTCATTCCCGATTGAATTTCGATGATCCGAGCCGCTCAAAGTGATCAGAACGTGATTTTAAGGGTCCCTATGGGAAATCAGCAAAAAAAATGACTGGAAAGGGCTTCATCCGAGCAGTTTTCATTGAACGGTTCAAAAAAAATTGCTCAGATGAAGCCCTTCCCGGTCATTTTTTTTGCTGATTTCTCGCGGGTACCCTTAAAATCACGTTCTGCACACATTGAACGGCTCGGATTTTCAAAATTTGATCGGGAAATGAAAGTCCCTCATTTTTTTAAAAATGAGGGATCCCTTACTTGAAAATTCCTCTATATATATATGTATGTATGTATGTATGTGGAGAGAGAGAGAGAGCGCTTTGGTGCGTAGAGAAACAGAGGGAGAGATAAAGCACAGCTACTCTTCAGGATTGTACATGAATTTGAGCCATTGGATGAAAATGCCCAAAAACAAACCCTTCGGCTTCAACACTTTGGTCCCGTTCCAGAACGGGTTTTAAGTACTTATTTTTTATGAAGGTAATTTCAAACTCAAAAATAATGGGCTTAATGAAATCTAAAAATATGCAACATAAATTTTGTTTGAAAGATCTCATCGGTGCAAAAAAAAATCAAAAAATTATTTTTCACTTACATTATTTTTGAGTTTGAAAATGTGAAATAAATATTTTTTTTTAAGGAGGTGTTCTGAAATGGAACTTTAAGAAGCCCCTAATCGGTGATGGGCCGATGGCTTTCCGACTTGACACTTTTCGGCGGGAAGTTTACCGTCTGAGAAATTTACCATCTTAACTCATTAACTCAAAATCAATGAACTAAGGGAAAAATAAAAATTTTACTCTCTCTCCTCAATAACTTTCACTCAGTTTGGTTTAACATTTAAGAGTTACTTTTAACTCTTGGCACAGTTTTCAATAAATCTTTCTCTTTATCTCTTTTTTACTCATTAAAAAAAATTGTAAATAATGAAATATTCCTCTTATTTCCCTTGAATTTTCTTCCACTTTTTTTTTTCCTTCATTTATCCTAACGATTTGTTTGATTAGCAAAAATATATAATAGAAAGTGAAAATGAGAGAAAGTGAAGTAAAAGAAAAGAAAATTAGGATGAAAGTTTTGCAATAAAATTAAAATAATTGTTGTTATTCTCACAAAAAGTATATTACCAAAATCCCACTCAAGACTCAAACTCATAGTATCAAATTGAGTTCTACTCAAGTAGTTAACCAAATAAAGAGCGAGTCAAATTTGTTAAGACCACTCACTCACTCTCTCTCTCTCTCTCAACCCATTTTTACCCTATTTAATGAAGGAATTACACTTCGAATAGAACACATGATTTTGTAGGTAACTGATTTCTAATCAATTTTCACATAAACTTCATCTCGATTAAATATCGACAGCTTTAGTTATGATTTTCTGAAGGTGGGTGTATTGTGCAGTAATGAAAAGAATCGCTTCTATTTTTTAAAACTCGTTTTTACATCGTTAAAATGAAAATTAGGCTTTTCAATAAACATAAAAGTTGATCCAAATTTGACAATGGATTTTTAGAATCAGTCTACTATTTTTAGTAATCAAAGTTGTGAAATTTACTGCTTGTTGTCTATTTTACATGAATTATGGGCCTCGTAATGTGGTTGTCATGAAACCTGGGGTTTGGAACGTTTCTAATCGGCATGGGTCTTGAGCTAATGCACAAATATTCCCAAAGGTCTTAAAGCCGTGCCACAGGCCTATGAGTTAGGCATGGTGGACTCCCACCTAATAAATTGTCTATTTGTGGATGGAAATGATGTCAGATAGTGTGGTGACTTGAGTTGAGATATTGAATCACCGGTTGTGATTATTAAATATATTTTGTGAGTTGTGAATCCTTGTGAATGGAGGATGATTATGTTGAATATATTGGAGTAATATTAAATTGTTAAAGTTATCCTGCACTGATAAAATTTTGTCATCTATGTGATGCATGAGTAATTCATAAATGGGTAGTTTCGAGTGTCTTACCAAGTGCTTTTCACTCATGATGCTTCTTTTTGTGACACTAACATTTTACATCAGATATTGAAAAGATAATGTGGAATACAAGGAGTCCCCTGGGGAGTACGAAATTACGAAGCAGCAGGATGGAAATGGCCCGTTCATTGGAGCCATTGCTCTACCAGCAGACCGTTAATTAGATGGCTCTAATTTAAATTTGAGTTGGACGTTTTATTTAATTTCAAGATTTCAGACTATTTCACGTATGGCAAAAACTCTGTTGTAATAAGTTAATTAACTTTCTTTATCTTTATTATTGCATAATCGAAAATTTTAAATTGTTAATGAAGTTGACATTGTTCTCGCAGCCATTTAAACACTTTCTTGAATTCAACCGGCTTTTGGTTCGAGTTTTGATCTTTAGTACTGGACTTTCTATTTCATTTTCTTTTGGTTTTATTTCTCTTATGTTTTCTGGGAGGATCCTTTGATTTCTGTTTCTTATTAGCTTGTGAAGAAGGAGTATGTTCTAGTGTTTTCCATCTGGCTAGCTAAATCTACTTTCTGGATATGTAATGTAATGTAATGAGTTCTTCCCTGGACAAAAGGATAATTGATTTGATGCGAATATACTAGAACTGTGCAATGATACGCATCGAAGTTACGGTCGGACGTCTCCTCCGTTATTTTCACTGGTGATTTATGCGCCCTCAGTTTTTGTATTTGCACATTTTTGTTGCTTTTCTTGTGCTCGTCATTTTTTTTTTCTTTTCTTCAAATTGTTGACAATTTATTGTCACAATTTGGAAAAAAAGGTGGCAAAATTTTCTCAATCAAATTAAACCATAGATACGATATTTCTGTTCCTCATTTAATGAGTTGCTAATGATGTGTCCGAACAAATCTCTTCATTTGATTTCACTTTTATATTGAAAAGTAGCACGGACTTAAAAAAAGAACTATTAAATTGAGAGGGGGAAGAGAAAATCTTAGAAAAAAATATGGTAGAAGCATATACTTGGTTTGGTTATCATATTTAAGAAACTCATTTCTTTCTTTGCACATTTTTCAATAAATTTCTCTTTCTCCCATGGTTACATCAAAAATATTTTTCAAAGATGAAAACCGAACAAAAGTCAAATTCCACTTGTAGTTGTGTAATCATTGTCACCATAGTCATCACATATAGTATTTATTAGGGTACATTAATTATGATTACTAGAAGGGAATTAGATGCCATATAATTTCGCATATTCGAGCACTTCTCCCTCTCAACTTTTTTAATCATGCCAGACGTCATGGAACCAAACAACACAGCACTGTTGACCATGGGTCCAATTCATCTCCACCGTCAGCGTGGGCGCCTCTCTCTCTCTCTCCAATGAATTAAATTGAGTTTCCAACTAATCATCACCAGAAGGCCACACTGTGAAGAAGTGCGACGGCTTTCTCCCAAAGATGGGATTGATCCACCAGAATTCGATCCTCGTCTCTCAATAAATCGAAATTCTCCAGGTAAGAGTCTCCGCGATCTATTTGTTTTTCAATTCGACCAGTATACTTCTCCGATTTATTCCTACTCAGCATTTCGCTTCCCAAAGAAATGGTTTTGCAATTTGCATTGATCCATTTTCTTAATTATTAATCTTTGTGTGTATATGTATTTGTTCGTATGATTGTTTATATATTGAAAACTGCTATTCGGACGTAATTCTTTACACGAAACTGCTATTCGGCGTGTTAGGTGCTGATTTTGCAGTGCAGATGAAAGCCTCGAATTCATTCTGTTTTGGTCAATGAATTAGAGTTTTTATTTGAACTATTTAATTTCATCTGGAATTGTTTAGGAGGTGAATGTGTAATAGAATTCTAACTGGGAGGATGGCATCCTTGCCTTGATTTGGGGTTTGATGCTTTTGTCTGTTTGGAAATCGTGGAAAGGAAGAGAGAACAAGGAAAGTAATCAGGAGGCAAAAAGGTAGAAAAAGTTTCGAGAAAAATTATAATTTATTCTTCTCTACTTTTCACCTTTCTATTAACAACCAAACTAGAGAGGAAAAAAAAGTTTAATTTTCCCTCACTTCCATTTCTTTCCACAAGTTACAAACACACCTTAGAGTTTGTTGGATATTAGGGAAAAAGAAAGAAAGAGAAGGGAAAATTTAGAAAACTTGTCTACCCATGTTTGGTTTGGAAAGAAGGTGAGAAAAGAATTGAAAAACAAAGTTTTGAGCAGTCATTTTCCCCAAATTTGCCTCACAGTCATGTACGTACGCACTTCATCTCACTATCATTCATGATTTAATAATCTCGTGTTATCTGTTGGCTGCTGGTGTATGCTCTATTTTTCCACGATGTGCTTGTTTCTTGTTGTCCGTTGTCGTGTATTGTTTGTCATTCTCCACATTACAGTGGAGTCATTCTCAACATTCTTACTGACCCTCTTTTTCGGAGGGTCTCTTCCATCGTGACTTAGGTAGCCTGGTAGTACTTCATATAATTTCCGTTCAAAGTTAGTAATTACCTGTTCATCACATTCTACCCCAGTACTATATCTCCACTTAGTGATGGTTTAAATTAATGGACAATGTGCTATTCATCTCTATTTCTTTTTTGCTTAAATTTAAATAATACTACCTCCGTCCCAAAATAAATGCCAGTCCGAAAAACAAGCACTTAAAAATAATACAAATTTTCCAAGAAAAATTCAAACTTTTTTCAACAATTTACTAGATATCCATGATTTCTTTGAATTTATGAAAAAGTTGGAATTTTTCTTGTAGTATTTTGAAGTCATTGTTTTGCGGACAGGACATGAATTTTGGGACGGAGGTAGTATAAAAGAACCAGTACTTGATCTAGTGTGTGGGGTCACTGGGGTGGTGGTTTGAATTGGGTCTCCTGGTAAATCTGACCGTCCTCTCCTTCTTCCTCACGTCAATCTGCAAGAGAACAACCAATTAGCTTTGTTGGGCCAGAGTCAGCCGGACGAGAAGTACTATAGAACTATTAGGAGCGGTGTACCTTCTCTAGGGTTTATCCCTTGGCTTATATAGATGGTTTGTACTTGCTCTCCAAGTTTAGAGTCCACGGTACGCGCCTGACGTCACACATAACTGCCTCGGTCAGTGACATCATGGTGACGACCGGCCATCACATGGCCTCCACGTGCTTGAAGCATATCTCTAGAAATATCTCCTACTAACTCCCAGGTCTTCGAATGGGTCGGGTGCACCGTCGGCCAGGACCGACCCGCCACCAGATGGATCCTGGACTCTCACCTGGCCGTTCAACCGGCGGGCCATCTGGATGGCCGACTACCATCCTGCCCATCTCACCAGTTAGGGTCTGGTCCGCCCGCCTTGGCAGATACAATCCGGGACGGGTTCAGCCCAAGCCTGTCGCAGGGTTGGGCCCTCTACATAATGTTTTGTATTAATCTGTATGTGTGTGTGTCGAATGTATAGCAACCGCACATATGGATAAAAATGAGTACATAATGTATTTTGGACTATGGCACCTTTGAATGGCAGATGCTAAATTTCTATTTTGTAGGAAGGTCATGATCTGCATCATTGGCTCAAACAAATGCTTACCTTGTCTTTCCTGTCAACAGGTTGATATCCAAAAGAGCTTCACCAATTGAGGTCAGGATAGCCAGATTGTCACCCTCCAACGGTCAGCCAATGCACTTATGAGATATCAGCTGGTCCAGCATAAATATCTATAGTTGTGGACCTTTATTTGCCTTTTTGTTGCACTATATTGCATCATAGTTTGTTCGCCATCTGGGATAACAATTGTTACCTTTTTCAATGGGAGATTCATTTGACCACCCTGGTTCAAGAAAAGGCTCTGAGGTGGCTAATGTCATCAACAATAAAAATACTTCTAAAAGATGTTTGATTGCATCTAGCCTTAAGTCGGGCTTGCAGAATCCTACAAGGAATACAGTTCCCTTCAATCATATCAGAATGAGCGGTACTGCTGGTGATGCAGCATTGTTTTTAATCAAGGTTGCTGCTCTAGAGACACTGCGGAGGTTTTCAAAGGCAAGATGTCCAGCTGTATGGTGTGGTATTCAGGCGCTGCAAGCTCTCTGCTATCCACCATTGAGGTGGATCCAAAGATGGGCTCCTTTCAAGGGTTTGATAAGTAGCATGCAGGTTAGTTTTTGCATGACAGAGATCAGTATATGTTAATTTATATCTGGCAATATCTGCACACCCTTCATGTTATCTCATGCATCTTCATGTAAGCTTCTCAAGGTGCATTATGTCCAACACATGAACTGATGTAAATAAGTGGTATCACAGTTGTTAGAAGCATGCTGATGCCTTCCGTGGATTGTCATTGTCTTAAGCTTTTGCTTGAATTTGCTTTGTGATGCTACCTTATGACACAACTCATAAGTTTGTCATATATGGTTTGATTTGTGTTCTACGCTTGTGTTATCCTTGTTTTCTATCTTCCACAGAAAGTCACATGTCGAAACTATAGTAGGCAAGGCCTCTGTGAAACCCACATAACTCAAGGGCTGTTTTACAGATTTGTGGAAAGGACATAATTCTATTTATTTTTAGGGATCATGTAAAAGTTGCCATCTTATCGGGGCATGGCAAATGGGGCGCTTCACTTCTCCAGTCAATGCTGTCTGTTATGGTTGACCTGATTTTTATTATCTCTAGATATTCTCGAGTCAAATTGATTTTAATTTTGGTCATTTTATTCAAAGGATGAGATATGACTTAGGAATGGACTTTGGATTTTGAAGTATATTGGGCAATAGTTCATTCCATGAACTGAATATAAAGATAAATGGTTCAAAGACATGCATCTGCATGTGCTTCGTGCTATTTGTTCCGATTTTCTTCTTCAATGATTTGGTCAATGGTTTATGGTTCTTGTGAGCCACATGTCATGCAGTACGATTCTATGATATCAGTATGGTTCAGCTTATGCATTGTACAGAACAATAGTCTTATCTGCTTGTTTATCTGGAAAATTCTGTTGAATTTGGCCATTAATTGATGCGACATACCTATGTGGGCAGACATTATCGAGGCCATTATTAGTTCTTTCGATTGCAACTGCATTCTCTGATCAACCAGGGCGTTGCAACATCACCTCTGACGCTGTTGAGGATTCCCAGGCCGTCAATTATTCTCAAGCATCTTCAGAATCAAATTCGGAGTTACCTTCGGCGCAGTCTACTCTTGATACAAGGTATAAAGAAACAAGGAGAATTTAGAAAGTAATTTCACATCTTATGACTGTCCAGAAAAATTGGTGATGGACAATATATTGGGTTCACAGTAATACTCTGGCATTCTTAATGGAACGCATGAAGCAGAAGAGGGCATGCATCTTATTATGTTATTTTAGAAAAGGCATTTCCAAAGATTTGAAATGTTGACAACATGCATTTCAGATATAATAACTTGACAACAGGCTTCAGTGTCACTATTCATGTCTCTTTATTTCACATCTTGTGTTGTACGAACATTTTTTCTCCATGGAACTTAAATATTTGTTTTTGGCAAGGCCAACTTTTCTCAAGGGTCCATCCAGCCGCTTATGTTCTCATTTTTCTTATTTTGCCCTGACTTTCCGTGTTTTGACTTGTTGCGTTACCGATGTTCTTTGCAGTGTTCTTGATGAAGCTCCTCAAAGTCGTCAATCATCTACATATTGGTTGTCTCAACTCTATGAAGAGCTGGACAAGCAGGGTATTAATTTACCAGAAAGGTGATTCAACAGTGCCACATTACTCAGAAAAGAAAGAACTCCTTAGAAAAATAATCTGTGGACAGCAGTAGTGAAAGGAAAGCTAGTAATGTTTTGCTAATTAATTAATCTTGGGAGAAGTATATGTACAAGGCACCCATTTCCATGTCATTTCCATTGGGAATAATAGAAGAGTATATCGGCCGACTCGGCAGAATGTGGATTTGCTCAGGCAGTGTCTTTGCACTTGGTTATAGAAGAGTAAGCCTTCAGAAAATCTACTAACGTACTCTAGTACACCATCTCAAGAGATCTAGACCATCACAGCAACCAAACCTGTCACTTATCATCCCAATTACTCCCTCTCTGCGTCTAGCTACTTCCTCAATTTACACTTTTTCTTTTAATCAGATGAATTCAGTGGAGCACTGGAGGATTTTGGGCTTATTTTACTGGACAAAACCTTTTGTGGAAGTTAGTTTTGTGACCCTCAGCAACTATAGGGATTCCACGTGACATTATCTATTTGGCATATTTATTGTTGAGTTTCTGGGCTTCTCTTGTTGAACAGGAGCATGACGTCATTGTGTTTTGTGCAGAATTAATGAGGACGAACTTCACAGATTCTATATTGATGTAAATTGTGATCTACCGTGCTTGCTATCATCTGTTAAGAAGACAATCCTCTGGAGAAAGACATTTTACATTCTTTCAGAACAAGAACTTGAGATGTGGTCGAATATGGTCTTCTGGCATGGAGTTGATGTGAACTGCAGGCCCTGCCTTATTGTAAGGCTCGGTCTAGCTTTCAGCAGCTTGTCGTCTCATGAAAGACCTCACTTTCTTCAAGCTGTTGGTATGTCCTTCTAGTAATTTGTTGGGCTTCGTTCTGAATAGGGAATTATACGCCTCTATTTTACCATCATAAAAATCTCAGCGGTCAGCCTTCTTGCCTTAATCAGCTTGTCTTGGCACTTTATGACTGAGCCTACTACAAAGGAAATTTTGTCACACCCTCTGAGCCTCTTCTTTCTCAACTCAAGATTGTGTTAGTTGAATTTAATTGACTTTCAATGTTCTCTCCAACATTTATGGAAGTAAAAGGGGTGGGAGTGGGACCAATGGATTTTGCATCATGCACACCAATACGTTTAGTGTGAAAATGCATTTTTACTACGGATTTATGGAAAATGTATTCTCTGTTTTTAAAGAATGTCCAAATGTGGAAAATTGACCAAGAAGACAACTACTTATACTCACTGACAATTTCAATTGAAGTCTTAGGGTGTTATTTACTTTTTCACCCCCAGAAAGTGCTTATTTTTTCAGCCCTGTTGCACTTTTCTCAATTTAGTAGAAACATGCTCAAGGAGTTAATTGTTGGAATTGCAGTTTCTCAGGTAGAGCATGGGATTCTGCATCTGGTTAACCCTGGAAATCCTCGAATTACTGTATTGGTGGATTGTCAAGGGTTGTCACCTCTGAGATTTCCCATGCAAATGATGAGATCGTGTTTTTCGATTTTTCAAGAGCACTTCCCTGGTCGTCTTGGCTTTGTGTTTGTCATACGGGTTCCTCCAGTTGTTCGAGTTATTGCACACACTGTAATCAAAGTAAGCTACTTCGTTTCATGAGGACTGTTATTTTTTCACCTTCTTTGTCCATTTTCTAGATATTATGATTTGAAACCATTCACTTTTCGAAAGCTTGGGTTTCTGTTTACATCCATATAACGCTTTTGGCTCTTTCCTTCAGGTTTTGAAACCTGGCACTCGAGAAAAGCTTAAAATTGTAGGGGAGATGTACCAGAAGATTCTCGCAGAGAACTTCCAGACACTCCCATCATATCTTGGTGGCACATGCACGTGTGTTAGATGCTCAAACCGCCGCATTTGCAATATGAGGCTCCATCAAATAAACGACACCAGCAAAACTGAGAGAAAAGCAGATGTCAACGGTTGTGAGGACATGCCATCACCTCGTCAAAGTAATCTGACAAATATGCACATGTATGGCAATTGTGACCAGGCATTGCGAGCTTCTGTGATAGCCGT
The DNA here is from genome assembly GCA_014282245.1 of Rhododendron simsii. NCBI lineage: Eukaryota > Viridiplantae > Streptophyta > Magnoliopsida > Ericales > Ericaceae > Rhododendron > Rhododendron simsii. The sequence continues at coordinate 8,625,880 of CM024965.1, forward strand.
CCTAGTTTTCTGGGTCCTAATTGCTTTCCTTGCAGGAATATACAATCCTGAAAGCCATCTGGCTCTACCTTTCTAAGGTAAAGAGAACAACCCTTTTTTCACTTCCCTTTGATCAATGATTTTGTTTAATGACAACCAGGGTTTTAAATAGAGGCTGTCACGTATTGTATCGGCCATTACATAACAGGATTTTGGACATCCGATACCGTTATATACTTACATATCGGCCCAATACGGTCTGATATTGGCCGTATCACCAATACCATATGTTTTCTGATACCGCAATTTGAAACCCTGATGAAAACTGATAACAACTACAGGGTGCATGTATATGGTTGTATGAAAATTTTCTTTGAGTACTGCTATATGTACCGATTGGGGGGAGGGAAAACGTACCGACCGGCCGCCGGCGGGCCGTCTCCGGCCACCGGACGGCCGATCCGAGCCGTCCAAAAATTCTAAAAAAAAAAACCGAGGGGGCCTACGCGAGAATCAATGGCATCCGAGGTGTGTAGGGTGCTTGATCCGAGCACCCTTTTTTCGTATATATATGTACGTGTACATATATATACAAAAAAAGGGTGCTCGGATCAAGCACCCTACACACCTCGGATGCCATTGATTCTCGCGTAGGCCCCCTCGGTTTTTTTTTTTAGAATTTTTGGACGGCTCGGATCGGCCGTCCGGTGGCCGGAGACGGCCCGCCGGCGGCCGGTCGGTACGTTTTCCCTCCCCCCCAATCGGTACCTATATCTTTATCGATTTTCTTTCTACTCACTTAGATGTCTGTAAACAAATCAAATAATGCTATTTTTTTTTTTAACTTAATATCTTCTGGTTGAAGCATGAAGGTGGTTTTGGCAGCAGGCCACCATACAAGTTCAACAGAAAATACACGACTATTTCAAAAGAGAATTGACGTCAGTGGGAATATTTCCCCCTTGGTCTTGAAAAAAACTTGTAGTTATATAGCCTTCCTAACTATCTCCGTTTGCATTGGATGCCATATGCACTGTCAACAGCCATTGACAATCACATGGCTTACCATAACTTTGTAGCATGCAAAATATGAGCCATTTATTCAACCCTGCCTACTTTCAGCAATTGGCTATTTCTACTGCAATTACCACTACTATTATATGAACCTTTTAGAATTATCAAAAGCTTAGGACTTCTAGTTTAAAATCCAGGAGTATCTCTTGGACCCGACATAATATGTAAGGCGAGAGGATGCAAAACAACAGAGGAAGCTCAGGGAAAGGTAGAAATTGGGGATCGTGACTGTCTTTGGGTTATTAAAGTAGTAAGGCTTGGAAGTATGGTCATATGAGCATATAAAATGGGGATTAGAGACAAGTACTGATTAGACTTTGCACGGCAAGAAATTAGCAATAGTTTCAACATCTTTGGAAATGAACAAAGGGAACTCCCCTGGAGGGTGAGGTGCAAATTCTTCTTGAATTTTTTTTGACTATTATTAATGCAGCTTCGTGTTAATTTCATTGGTAAAGTATATGCAACTTCTTGTTAACTTCCTTAAACTTTTCCTGTTCATTTCCTTGGTGCAAATTCTTTTTTTATTTTTTTCCTCACGGTTGCTAATCCTTTAAGATTTTCCTAAAATTGTAGACAAATTTCTGCCCGGGCCGAAGGCATTGGTTTAATAAGGATCTAAGTAAATGACTAACTAAAACACCAGTATCATGTCTCACGCTAGTTGTTACTTATGTCTCTCCACGCACACTGTCATGTTACACTATTATCTCTGAAGCATGTACAAGAACAAGTATGATTTGTCGTTGCCGTGTAACTGGAGTTTTGAACAATTATGATTTCTGTAAGGTATGAAAGAAGTTACAATCCAAGAAGATGGGACTAGTGATGCCATGTTATATTGGTTTCGGTTTAAATGGGTGTTTTTGTTTTCCAGGTTTGTATACCAAGCGTACATATATGTGCAGAACTGAGGACCTTTCCCGCTTCTCATACAACGATTTTCTCACTTATACTTTTGGAGCATCTTTTTTGAACTGCATTGGGAAGAAGGTGGATTAAACGCATAAACGTCCGGTCACACCCAATGTACAAGGTTTCTATTTAAATAGATAGTGGTGCAGTATTGTTTTATTGTGTAGCATAGTTTTCCGGGTGTGGTTTTATGTGAAAATTAAGATTCTCGTCTCGACAGTTTTTCCCAATCAAATGTTTTTCTGTTGCATGTGAGAATATGTTGAAGCAGAAGTCGATCAAAGCGAATGTAAGCAATTCAGATTCATTGGTTTCCTGTAAATAGTAAAAACCCAATGTGGCAAAGATAGAACCACGAATATAAGCCAACAGGTGTAATGGGCTTTGTCCTAATAGGTGTGGTTGGGCTTTGTCCCATCTGGCTGTACTTTCCAACCTTCGTTGAAATTCCCTTTCTCTTAATTAAATGTTACTTTTACCGATAAAAAAAAAAGATAGAACCATGAATTCAAAAATTTAATGTGGAATGGGAAAGTTTACTGGTGGAAGCTTTCCATCGTGTTCTGTTGTGCGTCTTATAATCGAGCAATACTGAGGTCATCGAGTAACATTTGTTTCCTTTTTTCCTTTTTTTTAAAGAAAGGACCATATAAAGAGCAACCGATGGATTGGACCAAATAAATGGAGTCAAATTTTGTTCACCCTTACCAAATGAGAGTGAACAATATCCTCACTGTTATTGGTTCTTTTTAACTTGTAGAGCTCACTAGATTTAACCATAGTAAGCATTAAAACCTCAAATATATGGAAATGATGCAAGATGCAATTATTTGGAATTATTCCCTGCAACTCAAGGAGTAAAAGAAATTGCACACTTTTTTTTCATAGAAAAAGAAATTGAGTGGTAGCCCAGTTGGTAAAGTAACACACATATTTCATGAAATTATCAATTGCACTTTCTTTTTTATCATCCGTACTCTATTTTTCGTGTGTTTTTCATTCATGTGAAATTGTCGTTTTACGTGACGGGTTCTTATGTCCTAACTTTTCACCGGCTTGCATTTGCATTAGGTGTCATTGTTTAGGTTATGGTAGTTTTTGTTCACTCATTTATCTTTTGATGATTTATTTAATGCCCCTTAGGGTTTTGATAAATGGTAGAGGTGGCAAATGTGCGGGTTGAAACGGGTCACGGGTCGAATATGTGCGGGTCAAAATACGGGCCAAGGCAAACACAAACCCGCCCCGCCCCGTTTTCCTCCCCCCCTTTTTTTAATAAAAAAATATATATAAAAAATAAAAATTCCTTTCCTTCTTTCCCCTTTCTTCTCCTATATTCTTCCCCCGGTATGGGTTGAATGTGAGTCCACTTTGTGAATGCTTCAAAAAGTAGCACGAATAACAAATAGCAATAAGCCAAGTTAAAGGCCGAGTTGGCTTGAAAATATCAAAATTCGTAAAAAATATGTACTCCTATATACTAGTAGCAAATAGGGTTAACCTCAAAGAATCCTAATCAATTTTTCTATCAAAATTTTGAACGGATGAGCAATCAATTTAAGTGACTTTTTTCGTGTTTCTATTAATTTTTTGTTGAATTTGTTTGTTTTGCATCAAACTGTTGTGACTTATTGATTCATTTCGTCGGGAGGAATCGGAAAAGTAAAATATAATGATCGAAACTCATAATTTTTTGAATAAAGTCAAAAAAATTATGAATTTCGATCAAATTTTTTAAGGGTCTCTCATATTTTTTTACCTCTTAACTAACAGTCTGACAAAAGGACCTCATCTTTTATTTTTGCTTTAAGACCCTGAAAAGTCAAGACCGGCTCCGCTTCTTCTATATATCTACTAGTGATAACCCGTGCCTACAGCACTACGTATCTCGGTTGGAAGGGGATGACAGTTGTGTGATTTAAGTGAAAACCATGGGCACTTAACCGGAAAGTGGGAGGATGCACTACAGCCTTTGGATCAAATGAATCTAAGCCATTCCAACAACTTGTCCCCACACCTTTTTGTTTTATAATAGAGATGTTATGGTTCAATGCATCATAGAAGGTTTTGCTTGATCGTTAATATCTCAGGGCCAAGAGCTAGTTGAAGTGCGCGCAAACTTGCCTAGACATGCAATTATCAAAAAATAATGTGTAAGGAAAATGATGTTGGGCATCACGGATGCGCAGACGATATCCATTGAATAATTTTTCCAACGAGGGACGTTTCACCGTCTTAATGTGATTGAACAAACGAAGTTTCCGCAGAACTTGGAGTTGACTGTGGGGAGGTTTTGCTTGATTTCAGGAGTAAAATGCAGAATGAGTTGTTTAATTCAAACCCATATTGAACCCATCTAAACCCATGTAAATATGGGTTGAACGCATATCAACCCGTTATGTAATATGGGCGGATCGGGTTGGGTTATAAATGGGCGGATTGGGCAGGTTAGAAAAATATGGGTTAAGATTGCCACCTCTAATAAATGGTATTGCTAGTCTCAAAAAAAAAAAAAATCATTTTATGCTCTCATTAATTTACCTGATCACACATCAAAAGATAATATAGTAAATTCATATGAGGAAACACAAACTAAAAAAGTGTATGGATGGTAAAACTACGAAAATCAATTCCCAAAATAAAACGAGCGACATCTATTCTAATATATAAAGGGAGAGTACCACTTAGGTGTCTCCCTTTTTTCAACCCCTGTCATGAATTTTTCTTTTCCAAAAGTGCCCTCCAAAAAAACACAAATACGAAACTGTGAGAAATTAACTGCTGGGAATAGACTATAAAATTACTTCTGCCACAACTGTCTTACCCACTGTTTAAAAAAAAAAACTGCCTACCCGAGTTCATCCTCTTTTCTGTTCCACAAACAGGTATGTCTTCCATAATTCCAGTACCAATTTTCATTTGACAGATTCCTTTGCATAGCTATACGGGCTATACCCGATGTTGACAAAACCCCAGTGTGACATTTTCCTTCAGCAAGGTATTCCGATGTCCCCACGTACGACTTTTGAATGAAGAGTTGCATTTTCGTTCTACTAATTTTCTGACTTTCTATTGCTAATTATCACAATTGAGGAACATTAACATGGAAGAAGGACGTCGTGTGGTTTTCCCCCTTTTCCTTCTTCCTTTGTTTGTTGAGGTCACTTTTTGTAATCCCCTCTCCACCTATTATTGGCTTAGGAGAAAATTAAATTACTTGTATTGCATGTTACTCAGGAGAAAAAATGAATGGTTGTTTACTATTCATGATCAATTAAAGCAACTAGAGGCAGTGCCGGCTCATATATTTTGGAGGCCCGAAGCAAATTTTGTATATTGAGCCTTTACAAATTCATGATTTCTTTAAAAAATGATAAAAGTACAAAAAATCAAACTAAAAGAACATAATTATGACAATATAAATGTAAAAAAAAAAATATGCTTACAATCATGGAGATGTACGGGAGTCGAATCACACACTCACAATAGCATGACAATATTATGCGACCACTAAACCAAGTATCTAATTTGTATTTTTATTTGGAAACATTCTATATTAATACGTAAATTACATTACAATGGGGCCTCAATTTTGGACCAAAATTTGGGGGCTGGAAGCCGTTGCTTCTCTCGCCTATGCCATAAGCCGGCCCTGACTAGAGGCGGGGCACACGTGATGCATGTATAAGTCAAATTTTGACAAAATATGTATGCACAATTGCTTTCCGTTTATTGTTTGATCGAATTTTAGCAAATTTACTCAAAATTCATTTTGCACATGGCGTGTGTCCCGGCCTCTAGTATATTTGATGGCACACGGCGTGGGTTGGCTATTGCAACCATGTGGCTTATTGGTCCGGTCCAATTTACAGCTATATCCCTATTGGGTTTTATTTGGTTTGAGTTTTGAGAAAAGTATTTGGGATTAGGAGTTGAAAAAAATGGATAGAAAAATAAAAGTAATAATTGAAATAACAAAACTTATTTAGGACCGTGCACATGGAGAAAAGGTTGTGTCTAGAGACCCAAAGCGAACTCTGATTATCTCCCTTTTGACATTAAGGGCATGTTTGATAAGTGTGTTAGGGCTTAGGAAAGGATTGGTAATCCTTTAGGTTTTCCAACTCTTTGTTTGGTTGCACAATTTAGGATGGGATTAAGAGGAGGATGGGATTGCTAATCCCACACTATTCCCGGATTACTAATACCATGGGGTACTAGGTATTAGTAATCCTATCCCAAGCTCCCTCATGTAAAATGACCACTTTGCCCATGGTTTTTTAATTCAATACCAATAATACCCCCCTTACACACCTAACCTATCCACCCAAAACCCTAATACACTGTCATTTAATAGGCTAATATGAACTTGAGAACTGTGACTACGTAGAAGTGTGTATGACTTCGTACAATTATGCTATACTATTAGGATGACTAGTTGATCCCTGTGGCATGTCATGTGCCTTATTTTGAAAACTGGAAACTTACAGGATAAGGCAATGAGGGAATTCGTATAATCCCCTATCGGCATGTTATGATTGCCTCCTTTTGTAATATGCATATAAATATATATATATATATATATTTATATATATACACGATGACTGTTTAGGTTTGTATCCTTTATTTTTTAGGTACATGACTTCATATTAGTATTATGCTTTGGGCCTCTTATGCTCATAATCTGTTGGTATATATATGGTGATACTTTTGCTCATACAATTATGCTAAACTACTGCTTTGGTATTACTTCACCTATAGAAATCTGTTGTTGATTCTTATCTCTCCATGATCATTAATATGCATATAAATATAAGTTGCAGTTCTTGTTGTACTGCTTGCATCGTTGTCCAAAATTTGCAAATTCGTGAGCTGGTCTTCCATGCAATTATAGACCAGGTTTTCACCCAAGGGTATAATTGGAAAATGAAATTTGTATCCTATCATTTGGTGTTCCAATCAAACAAAGGATTGGTATTGATAATCACAATCCCATGATTTAAACCTTACATAACCAAACACCCACTTGGAATTACACTCGGTATTACTAATCCCATCTCCTTACTAATCCCATCTTCTTATTAATCCCATCTAATCCAACACACTTATCAAACGGGGCCTAAATTCTTTCCACCGCTGCCGGAAAACTATACTTTTCCACCACTATCTTTTTGGGTCCAACTGCGTGTTTATTGTTAATTTGAACAATTCATCTTGTAAGCCCCACGTAGTAATGTACGCAAAAAATAAATTTGATCGGGCATCAATCGTTATATCAAAATTTCAATTTTATTTTGTAAAATGGACATTTTATCTTTAAAATTATTGACAGAATCATACCGTCCTTTAATAAATCAAAATTCAAATTTTAACACATCTATCGATGTTCAATCAAGTTTTTTTTTTTTGCATGGCAATACCTCTCTGCTGATTCAAAAATATAAACAGTCCAAATTAAAATAATATATGCTCGGTGGGGCCCACAATGGCTTTGGTGGAAAAATGGGGCTTTACATCGGCGGTGGATAAAATTTAGAGGATTGGTATTAGGTGTGCAAAAAACCCGCGGACCCGACCCAAATGGTCTCGAGCAGGGTCGAACATGTGGTTTGGATTGGTGCGAGTTTACTTTCTGTTAAAAATCATTTCAGTTTGGGGTTCGGGTTGGTGCGTTCCTTACCCATGGGGTCGAACTTGACCCAACCAACCCGAAGGCTAAATCCAACCCAACTCGAAGTAAAGAATCGGGCTCGCAGAAATTCTTACCACCGGTGCGGTTCGGTTTGCAGGCCTAAATATTCTTATCCGACATGGTCGAGATCAAAACCGACCTGTGGACACCCCTAATTGGTATCCAATCCATGACATCCGAATCATTAAAGTGTCCACGAAAATAAATGAATGGTCTAGATTCAATGCCCGCGAAAGTAAATGAATAGTCCAAATTCATGGTCCAGATGTCATCCTCTGTTTTTGATTCTCTAGTTTGTTCACTGACTTATTATTTACGTTATATTTTCGAAAAGTAGATCCTATCATTTTTTTTAGAAGTTATTCTCCTCTCTTTTAGAGCATCCACAATGGTATAATCAAAATTAAAAGGTTTATAAGGTTAGCAACTTTGTTCAAAAAGAACTCACATTGGCATAACCAAACTTATAAATATCTTAGCAACACATCAAATTTTGACATTTGGATAATTAAAACTACTAACCTTTTGCCAATAATCAAATTTAATTGTCTTCAAATTTTCTCAATCAAGTACATCATTATTACACAAAAACCTTCTTTCTTCCATTTTTAACATGTTTATAAAAATAAAAAAAAACTTTTTTAAAAACAGTTTTTTTTTTTTTTTTTGTGAAAACAGTTTTTTTACACGTTTTTTTAATTAAAACTGTTTTTCCCAATTTTTTTTTGAAATGTTTAATTTCAAAACAGTTTTTATTAAAACTTTTTATTGAAAAACAGTTTTTCTTTTAAATTTTTCCCGAATTTTTTTTTTAAAATCAAAGTTTTCAAAAAACTATTTTCTCTTTTTCTAATAACCTATTTTTATTAGTTTGAAAACCATTTAAAAAAAATTATTTTCTATGTCAATTTCTAGATTTTTATAAGTTAAAAAGGTGATGTGGCAAATTTTGGTTATTTAATTTTGATTGTACCATTGTGGATCTCTACATTGTTAACCTTAGTACTCCCTTAAATGGATAACTCAATGTGTCAACTTTTGATTATTCTACTGTGGATGCTCTTAGATCCCAATAAAACTACGGATACCGACCAAAAGGGACCCCGACCGGTTACCAACGGCTCGCCGGGCCAGTCTGGCCACCGGACGGCTGATCTGAGCCGTCCAAAAATTCTCAAAAAAAAAATGAGTGGGTCTACGCGAGAATCAACGGCATCCGATGTGTGTAGGTGTTTGATCCAAACATCCCATTTTTGTCGTATATATATGTACATGGGTCCACTCAATTTTTTTTTTATAAAATTTTTAAACGACTCAGATCAGCCATCCGATGTCCGGAGTGGGCCCAGAGCACCATCGACAACCAGTTGGGGCCCCTTTTGGTCGGTATCCTTAGCATCTCACACCACGTCAGCAATCCGAGTCGCAAGTTAACCCGCAAACCAACCAACCCTTCACACATTACCTCAGAGCCGTCGATTATCTCTTTTCCCACAAAGAAAAATAAACGGCGATCCCTACTGCCAGCGCACCCATCCGCGTCAATCTCTACCCAACCAATCAAAACAAATCACATACACTTATAAATTCAAAACCCTCCCCGTTCGTTTCCCCATCACAAAAATCTCCCGTCGCCTCTCGTTTCGTCTCTCATCAATCCCAAATACTCTCTCTCTAAATTCCCTCTCTCTCCTAATTTCAATGGCACCCAAGGCCGAGAAGAAGCCCGCAGAGAAGAAGCCGGCGGAGGAGAAGAAGACCGCCGCAGCCGAGAAGGCCCCGGCGGAGAAGAAGCCCAAGGCCGGGAAGAAGCTGCCCAAGGACGCCTCCGCCGCGGCCGGCGAGAAGAAGAAGAAGAGGTCGAAGAAGAGCGTGGAGACGTACAAGATCTACATCTTCAAGGTGCTGAAGCAGGTCCACCCCGACATAGGGATCTCGAGCAAGGCCATGGGGATCATGAACAGCTTCATCAACGATATCTTCGAGAAGCTGGCTCAGGAGGCGTCCAGGCTGGCCAGGTACAACAAGAAGCCCACAATCACTTCCCGGGAGATACAGACGGCGGTGAGGCTTGTGTTGCCTGGTGAATTGGCCAAGCACGCCGTCTCTGAGGGGACCAAGGCCGTGACCAAGTTCACTAGCTCTTGAATTTGGGGGTGGAAATTAGGGTTAGGGTATCGTCTTAGTATCTGCTATTTTGTTATGACTTCTTTTTCTGTCTTTCGATTTCGTATGAATTGGACGTTTCTTGTAAGTAACGTTTCTTTGTTTTGGAATGAAAGTATTGTTTTAGTCTAATCTGATATTTTTGCCCTTTTCCATCGTTATGGTGTATGGGTATGAGATGGCTAAAATTTGATCCATACAGATAAGAAAGTGTTTCGAATTGTGGTGAAAATCTGTTGCTCGTCCTGTTCGTATGCTTGTTAATTGTTTTTTACTGGTGCTGGTAAGTGGTAGTTTAATTTTGTTTGGGGTTTGTGTGGCAGTAATGGTTGCTATTCACATTTTCTCATGGATTGGGATCTGCTTGTGACGATAAATGGTTGATATTCCTATGGTATATAAAAGTTGCATTGCTGGGCATATCAGTGAATGTTTGTATGTGGATTCTATGATCAGTGTGTTTAGAAGATTGACTTGTAGTATGTGGGAAATCTGCTGCAGGTTACCGGATATAGACAATTTGATAGTGTTTTACAAAAGATGTTTCCAACATGATATTGCATGGGTTAATCCTGTTACTGTACGCTTTAAGGATTTAGAAAATATGATTGCAAGGTAGGTAGTTTCATTGTATTGTGTTTTGCACATACTCTCATACTTCCGCAGCTGTGAGAAATATAGCCTACCACGACTCAGGGTCAATAAGCATTGGACGTACTTTGACACGGACTTGAAACAAAAGAATCTTGTTCTTTGTTCGATGGAAGGTATAACTGCTAACTCTTCTGTTCTTAGTTGTGATTATGGCTTTTGAAAACTGCTGAAAGCTCTGTTGGGTTCATCTATGGTCTCTGAAGATTTGCTATTTAGATTACTGCTGCAAAAGACTTCACCAAATCCGGCTATGCCTTCTCATTGCTGGTTCTAACATTGGACACAGAGCATTGTAACTGTACTTAGAAGTTTCCTTTGATCTACGTCCAATATATTTGCAATAAAAAGGGAAGGAACGTGTATACGGTGTATTATTCGGTTCTTTGCATTCAGCTGATTCCATTTCACCCTGCATTTTTCGCGTTAGTCTCTTGTACTTGCTAGTTTTCTCTTTTGTAATGCCTATAGCCATTGCGTGCTTGATCTTGGTGCTCTTTTGTGTAACAAGGAAGACAATATGGCCCTATACTGGTTGGGCCGAACAGATAAAAACTTGGTGAATGATGGTAGGGATTGATTCCAATACACAGGATGGTGTGCAGTTGTGTTTAATTCCGTGTCCCAACTTTTTGCCTTCTTCAGCTACTCCACTTTAAATCCTCCATTACAGTCCCACACATGAATGCATTGTTATCTCAGATGCAACCAAACTGTTATCTCCAAGGAGAAGGAGATATGATCGAGCTGCAGGAAATTCATCCCCGATGCTTTGAAGTGCTGAGGGCTCTCATCTAGACTGCTGAGACATCAACTTGAGATAGTTGTGTGTGGTTTCTTTTCTTGATTAATAAGTTGCTTTTCTGAGCTACAACGAAACATTGCAATGATCGAAAATGAAAAAATGGGACAACACAATGAGGTGTTCTTATTTTACTGTATGTGTGCCATGGGCTTCACGTCAAAATGAACTCACGTGAGTTCCCTCACTTGGAAGATATTGGTATTTTGGTATCTATTTTTCAGCCATTACTACTTATGTGGATTGGAGCGCGGACATTGCTTTAGCTCTTCCTACTGGTGGGGATACTGATTCCAATTGTTGATTTGCTGCTCTATATTTTCATTAAAACCAAGGAAGGATGTAAAACCCACAAAACTAGTGTCTTCACTTGAGAAACTTTGGTCAGTTGCAGTGTTGCACAACCCCGTCATCTCTAGTTGGAGCTCGTGAAGCACTATATTTCCACGCACGAGCAAAACAAGGCAAGCTTTGAGTTGGTGGCCTTAGAGCATCTCTGTTTCACACTTGAGCACATTTTTTGGCTCTGATATTATGTAACTAACAAGAATTTTTGAGGGGTTTTTTTTTTTTTTTGGCAAAAATGATTTTCATACCCCCTTTTTACAATTCCCACTCTCTCTCTCTCTCTCTCTCTCTCGTCTTTATCTATACGAATTTACAATGTTACCATTGAAAGTGTCAAAAAGTGTATTAAAAGAAGTGCAGATAGTAAATTCACAAGAACAAAGACATAAAAGAGAGTGCAGATCGTAAAAAGAGAAGTGTGAAAATCACTTCCTTTTTTTTGGCTCCATTTGAATCCTCGAAATCAAACATTAATTTGCGTCAATAGCTAGAACCACAAGAAATGAGCCACTTCATAACTTGTTACAATAGAGTTTCGTTTCTTTTTATTTTGTACAATGCAAGAAACGTTGTTATACCCTAACCTGGGAGATTGGGGATAGAGTTGGTGCATGAAAGCGTAATCCTGTAGCAGTACGAGCCAGTTAAGTTCCATTTTTTTTTTTTATCGCCAGTTAAGTACCTTTTTTTTTATTATCAGAAATACAATTTTCATAAACTAGTTGGAAGACCAAAATTCCATAATTAAAAGGTAACAATAAAAAATAAACAAAACAGAAATGAGCCGAGGGGATATGTAATCTGAATTGAAATCCTCGTTTTAATTTCTGTAGCATAAGATCTATAACATTTTTTTACAGGGAAAGGTGATCAAGAGAACGGTCACAACACATATTCACACCGCAGACAAAGAAGACCTTCGTAAAGTTACAAAATAATTTTTACACGAGGTTGAATATGAAAAAATCAAGAATAAACTTTAGGATTTCCTTGGTTTTATCAACTTCTCCCAAACAGAGAAAATCAAGCTAAATATATAGTACAGTACCGCCTGAACACAAGACATAATAAAGTTCCAACACGAGGAGGGCCAGTACCATGGATATAGCAGCCGAAAAAACAAGCTTATAAGGTGCCGAGGGTAACGCCCAACCTGAATCAAAGCATCACGCCAAACATTGAGAACAAGTCGAAACAATCAACAATCTGGTGACCAAACTGAGTAATGGTACCAAATTACTGCCACGCATAGAGAAACGAATTTCACGTCCATACTTCGAATAGTAACTACTGAGCCCTATTACGCGACTATGCAGTGGACACGACACATGATGCTCTTATTGATCTTGTAGTCTATTTAGTTGCTTTTTTCATTTGTGGTTAATTCGTATCCTGTAAACTATTTCTCTTATTTTTATTTTCTAGGTAGTTATTGCCTTTCCCTTGAAAGGAAAAAAAAAGACTGAACAAACAAATAGCAACCATTCCAAACCAGGAGGTTTGGTTTGGGTTTTTAAGCGTGTGGTTCGGTCTCAATTTACGGAATTAGAAACCATATCAAATTGTTTGGTTTGTGGAGTTATATTAATGGTTCTCTTTCCAAACCAATCTGAACCTTAAAAATTTATACAGATATGTACACATATAAACGTATTTATGTGAGTTTTATTAGGGTACACTCTATCAAAATAGACAGTCTTAGATGACTTTGAGTGACGGGATTTTCATACCTTTGGCTGAGTTTAATGAATTAGTTCAAAAACAAGTTTTATTTGATCTTTTTACTCAATTCTTGAGTTTTTAAATGGTATTTCAACTTAATTAAAAAATGCTCTCGGTCTACATAAAGCTATAGCTACATCCCGGCATGGCGGAAGTATCTCATCCAGGCGAAGTGTCATTCTGGCAAGAATCCGCTGTGGAAACTCGACAGAAAGTCTGATCAACGAGGCAAGGTTGGAACTTAGGCTGGAAACTCGACAGAAAGTCTGATCAACAAGGCAAGGTTGGAACTTAGGCTGGGTTTGTCAGAAAGTCGAAAAAAATCATAAAAGAAGCAAGGCCCACAGAAGGTTGGGAAGTCGTACGCCCGGTTCACCAGGTTCTACCACAGAAGGACCCAATCATAGTCAAAATCAGAGTTTGATCCTGGCTCAGAAGGAACGCTAGCTATATGCTTAACACATGCAAGTCTACCTCCTAGCTACAGGTAGCTTGTCTCGCCAATCTTAACCTTACGAGCAAGCAACCGTGTGCAGGTTATCGTGAATAGTGAATACTTGATATCAATATCAACAAAAGTATGATCACCTACAAATTGGCACATCTGTAACCGAGGTAAATTCAATAAAGAAGGCTACTCACGGGAAAAAGGAAATCTAATGCTTCCCAAGCTGCATGACGAACAACTCTCGTTGGATACATTGGACCACCAGGAGAAGTGAAGCTATACAAGCAAGCTTTCAATCTTGTACTTGTGGTCATTCTCAGTTCCATACCTGCGGAGATAAGCCATGCTGCTTTGATAAGAATAATCTGGCCTAACCACGTTTATGATAAATAAGAATCTAGACCAATCTTTTTAGATAGACAACAATGAACCATAATATACATCAATGGAATACAACTTACCCTGGAGAACTGTAATCTGTGAAAGGTAATGCAACAGCACTGGCTCTACCTTCAATTTCTGAAGCTGATGAATTTGGAAATTTATGAACATATTAAAAGGCGTCTCCGTGAGCAATAATACACTTGAAATCATCAAATGAAAGAATCTATAAAGAGACTTCCAAACTCTTACCTGGTCAGTGAGTTCAATAACAAAATTATCAGCTGGACCTCCCACAAAAAACGCAGTTGGAAAATCAGGAAAATGCTTCAAGAAGCTTTCAAGCTTGTCAGCTGGAAAATGAAAAAATTGAGCCAAATCAAACAAACAAACAAGCTCAAATGCTTAAGAATCTATATTTGACTCCCACAGGCAAGTTGAAGTAGTGATAATGCATACCTAAGTTGTAAAATAATATGAACCTTGATAGTAGAAGAAACAGATCTCGTTGGGCCTGAAAATAGTGGAGGATTTACGGTTTAAACTTCTGCTACTTAGTACTTACAGTATGTCGTGTGCAAAATATAGATCCATGCCTGACCTGAAGAGGAATTTTCTTTAATCGCTCGGGGACCAAAGCCACTTCCTCCAGAAGATACTGAATCAAAGGGAGAGGATCACAGTGAAGCAAAGCATCTTTCATCATATCTTTCAAACAATATAAAGTTCAACATTGATAGAATATCAGTTCCCTAGAAAAGGAATCCTACCCAAAAGAGAGATTGAAAACGCCTTGTGTTTGTTTGGATGTCGATCCTGCAGTTAAGCATGTTATACATTTGCAGAAAAGAAATATGTATCCTCTCAGTTTTATCCCTCTTGTCCCTTTTTGCTTTTTGCAGAAAGTGTATAGTACGATATTATTGCGATAAATGAAAATTAAGGGCTCAAGTAAAGGAAACACTCAATGACAGGTGCGTGCGGCACCATTGACCCATGAACACCACATAATTGGTTTCTCATTGTATAGGAGTTGGAACATAGGCAATCCAGTACCTTAATGACAGTTAACCAAACCAAACCAAACCAAACCGAGCCTTACGTCCCAATCACTTGGGGTCGGCTACATGAATCCGTTTCCTCCATTGAGCTCTGTCAAGAGCCACTTGTTCACATAGACCTATTAGACTCATATCTTTGCGTACTACAGCATCTAATGTCAATTTAGGTCTACCCCTCCCCGTAACATTGCTACCTAGAGCTATCCTATCCACTCTCTTAACTACTGCATCTTCCAGTCTACGGTAGATATGCCCAAACCACCTTAGCCTATTTTCCCTCAACTTCTCCTCTATAGGTGCTACACCTACCATCTCACGAACTGTTTCATTTCTAATCTTGTCTGGCCTAATCTTACCACACATCCACCTCAGCATTCTCATTTCCGCTACACTCATTTTGCTCACATGTTGTTTCTTAATAGGCCAACATTCTGTCCCATAAAGCACCTTAATGACAGTTAAGTGATTAAATTAAGAGGAAAATATCGTAATCAAAAAAGCTAATCTCATTCAACCCTAACAAAACCAGACTGCCAATGATCAACTAGTACGTGCTGATGCTTCTTCAAGAATAGGAGCATTCAACAGCTACAGAAACAAATATCTATGGGATATTCCACTGCTTTAACAGGTAATAACCGCCAATTTTGACATGCAGAATTTGCCCTATTTTCATGGCATTCCTGGGCATATTTGCAGGATACTCCTAAGAGCGCCACACCCACATTCCCAGCGGATCACAAACAAATTACAAGAAAGACACACCAAGCGAGAGAAACTCTAGTAGCTTTTAAACTTGCACAAAAATATTCACACAAGTATAGCCTTGTATCTGAAGTATCATAATCCATATTGCTGTTTTCAATTTGGAATAACTATACGTATTTTGGATATAACTTAAAAGTTAAAACTAAGGAAAAAGAGAAAGAGTGGCTTAGAACATCAATTGACGGCTATAAATTTCTTCTCATCCCTTCAATACTTTCTCTATTAAAACAGAGAAACTACAATGCTGTAAATTGTAATGACTTGATATAATGATAGCAGTGAATTTAAATTTTGAATACACACCAAACCATGACTTCAAGCATCATATATAATCCATTCAATGACCATGACTGACATGCAAATGTAAATAGGCGTACCAGAAGACATTTGTTGCACCTTGAACAAGTGCTGACGAGTAACGGAGGAGGACTTCTGCATTATCAATTTGAACTTCAAACAACTGCAAGATGGATGCAAGTAATGCCAATAAGGAAATGCCAAGTAGAAGAAAATTAATGCCCTATGAATATGTTGACACAGAAGTATGTTTAATAGATCACCATTTTGTTGAAGGCATCTTGTAACATGCACACAAGTGCCAAAACTAATGTATGCTGAACTCTGATGAAAGGAACCTCTTTCTTAATCACATTTGGTTGGCCTGGTTGTTGGATCCCCCAACCCGGTTCCCCCCACTTTGTGGGTTATCCACGCATTGGGTGATTTCATACATGAAGAAAAGGTATTCCTATTAACTACAGCCAATTGTTTAATTTTGCTAAACACAAAATAAACTGTCTAAGGACAGCATATAAACATAAACACTTGCAGAACAATTTATATGTAAGGATAAAAAAATAAGAAACTGATACCAGATTGAGCTGTGGATGTGGTAGCAAAATTATGCCTCCCCAAACCTAATCCAACCCCATACCAAACAGTACACTAGAAACAATTCAGAAGACTGGTGAGCCCGCACTTACCAAACTGGACAGCGATAAGCAGTTGGGCTTAGATGCTATTAGCCTATTAGGCACATGACAGACATTGCTGCAGCATATGAAACTAGTCAAAGAAGCACTCACTTCTACCAAAAGAGCACTACCAAACTTCCACGGTTGATTTGAAAATGCCATCTACCCTCCAATAGAAGGACAGCCTCAAGGACCCAAACATTCTCCATTACTTCTAGTGAGCAAATTCACCACATTCAAAGGGGAAACGAAGGGAGTTGCACGTGTTTCTGTTATTATTTCTTTGATCCTTATCTTTCTGCCATTATACAACACTTAACCAACCGCTCTTCCTCCTAAAAATCAGACATCCTTTTTCTCTTCCTCTATGCTTAGCAGAAAACCTATTCCTTATGCTATCTAGTTTTGGAGTTACTAGATGCATTTTGCGGATTGTGCCTGCTTCGACCATGGGCAAGAGGGTGTACCTCGAGGAGAATTCTATTAGTCTAGAAGACAGCTCCTCCTATTCTTCAGGTTGAGCTTGTGGCGAGAACAAAATAGATGCACTTTGGAGAAGATTTAGTTCATATTACATTGATTAAAAGACACTTCCGTTAATAATTTCCATCCTTGGCACAAATGAGTTTTCGTAAACTACTTCCCTTTTTATAGATTTTTTGGAGCGGTTTCATAAAAGAGAGGATGTACACTTTCAATTTTTTCTATTTTGTATAAATCTGGCATACAAAGTCACCCCCTTTCTACCATGGTAGAATTCAATTTCCAAAAGGTAAAAGTAGTCAACAGAACATTCCCTCTATGAGAATAAAATTAGTTTCCCAGACAAAACCCTGGATTCTATAAACTTAAACACAAAATGTAGAAAGTTTGAAATGAAGACAACAAAGCAACCACAAAATACTAAAGGTTTCCCTTTATGCCACATACCATTTAAGGTTTGACACAAGTACTTTTTTGGTGCTGGACTGGACCAGTTAAACAGCATCACCTACCACTACCACACAATGGTTGATCAGTTGAAATCTCTTATAAGGCTACTACTAGTTGTCCAGAACCAAATGCTTCATCAGCACTTGTCACCTGAAAGGAACCTTCATACATAACCATAAATACTTGGTCAACTAGCAGTATGTATGATGTGAAATCCACAGATGGTCGGAAACAACTACAGCCAAGACTCTACAAAGTTCCACTGCATGGCAGAGCAGGCAAATTATAGGGAGGAAAGTTCATAGGGATGAGAAGGTTATGCTTGGGAAAGGATATTGTCTTCCTTCCATCTCTTTTGTTGACCAGGAAGAGGAGGATACTTTGTTAATCATTCTAACTTTACAGTATAGCAAAATCTTGTCGTCCAAAGGGTGAAAAGTCTAACCAAAAACTCGTCTATGAGCCCAGTGGGGCAGAAAGGTATTTCGTATTTGTAGGGCGTGAACGAGACTCTCCCTTCTCTTTTTCTTTCCCTTCCACTTCCTTCCCTACACGGAACCTTCTCGATCCCCTCCCTTTTCCTGGTCCCCCTCCCTCTCTTCTTGGTGGGAGTAAAAATAGATATTATGCAATCACCTCAATTGATGTCAGGAGACGATGTTCCATTATCATTAGAAATGTCACCACCACATCCAAATCACACAGCAGGAAGGAAATTTCTGCTACACCTACAAAAGCAGTGAAGTCGCAACATACCCATTTGTGGAACAGAAGGGAGAAAATATGAGACGCAAATGATTGGCTCCACAGTTGAATTATCAAATCAAGAACTGGATTTCCATTCTCAGGCTCCCTTACAAAATAATCAGCAAGTACATCATAGAAGCACAACGGCCCTTGAGTCTTATCTTCAGAATGGGAAATTATATCCTTCCCAGTGAGAATTATATCTGTTCCAATAAAAAGGCAGATTATGAGTATATGATAAAACCATAACTAGCAAGTAAGACAAATATCAATTGAGTCTAAATGACAAGAGTTGAACCCTTTATTACTCTCTGGTCCTGAATGTTAGCCTTTATAGTCCTCTTCTGAAAATTCAAAGCATAAAATGTAGAACTAGCGAAGAAATGGCTTGTGAAAATGCATAAAAGTAGCAATATAGGGAAATTTGGGGAATTAATGCCTTTGATCTGAATATAAATGCATTAACTACATGCTCCCTTAAAAAGTTGGGATTCCTAGAAAGAACTGACATTGTGGGGCAGAATAAGATGCCCTAAACAACAAAGATTATAAGCCAAATTTGGAAGTCACTCCAATGCAAAAACAAAAGCCATTAAATACAACTCTTTGAAACACTTCCCTCCCTCCCTCCCTCCCACCCACAAGTAACCTTCAGCTCACCTTAAATATTAAGACGACGAAGGATACCATTGATCATGGACATCATAACTTCCTCCTCTTACATTCCAATCTATCTGTCAATGCATACATCCACTGAGCAGAACCTATTGAGCTACAATAATTGTCAAACAGCCACAACTTCTCTGGTTTAGATTTTCTGAAATAGCAACCAGAATATTAAGGAATACAAAAGCATTGCCCTCAAGGTATTGTCATCGCTACATGTTTCAAGCATCCGCAAAGGATTACCATTGGTTGGTTTCGTTCCCAAGAACAACCAACACAAGAACAATAAATCAAGCTGGCTGGGCATTGTTCACTATAATGTCTTGATGCACGATTGGTAGGGCACTATCTGCCTTGCACATTGTGCATTGTAAACGTCGCAAACAATTATCGTGAAATTAGTTCTCAAACTAAGATCACAACACCTGTACCGCTTATACAAATATAAATTGTGAATGCTTAGGCTTTGGAGGTTAATTCTTACCCCAAAGGCATCCATGGGCTTTTTTCGGGCAACTATCAAGGACATGCTAAATATACTTTCCCTCAACAGAAAATCAACGCACTCATCCCAAACACTGAATTTCGAAACGAGGCAGAAATCATATCTGTGGTACCAAGGAGTATTTCAAGACATGGAATAAATTTGCTCCTCTATATCTTTCGGTCCCACATATACCACATAAATCTGTGGAATTCTTTGAAACACCCATCAGTGTCCATTATATTTCCTCAGCCAACTATATTCGAATAATCATTAAGCAAATCATGTCACTAATATTTTGACTATCCAGTTCTTTTCCAGTTGGAACATTCTGTTTGTTGAATTTATTTAATGATGAATAAAGACCAGAACACATTAACTTAAGTCATCCAATGCCATAATCAAATGCAACAGAACTGCATACTCACAATTCACAACTGATTAAAAAAAAACGACTAGACACCAAATTTATAGAAACGAAATCTTAACAGTTACACCCATGGGCACCATTTCTCCTTTTCGAAATCCACATTAAATACATGCCACTCGAGTTCTGTGAGACACACCAATGCCCTTTCCTGAAAAGCACTAGCACTTCATGACACAAATAAATGTTTTATAATTGGAATAAAATTAAAGACTCCAACTTTCAATTTCAATTCAAAGTTACTGATTGCAATTTTCTACACAAATAATTAGAAATTGAGCTGCAAACAAGCCGAGTGTCCAGGTTTGTTGGTTAATTTTTTAGCGAACTCGAGCTTGAGCCAATGAAATTTGATGACCCGAGCTCAAGCCAAGTTGCCTAGGTTTTAGTCAAGCTTGAGCTTGTTCACAAGTCTTAACGAACCCAAAATATCATTACGTGTTTATGCCCACAAGCTCATTTGTAAAACGAGCCTAAAATTGAGGCTGAAGTTCGGTTTGTTCAATAGATGAATCGAACTCAAAGCTCAGTTCATTTGGGAGTATTGGTTAAATTAAATGAGCACCCACCTCTGGCACGGTCATCAACCTCTAAAGCTACATCCGCGAATAGCTCCTGCAACAAGTTCCGCCTCTGCGTTGGCGACGCGAGTGCCTGAAACAACAACAACAACGCCGCACAAAATCCAGTTCAGCTCTCACCAATCGATCGATTAATCACACAATCGGTTCCAAACAGACGATGAAAAACAGAAAAGACGAGCCTACTCGTTGGAGCTTCTTCTGGATTTCTAGGGTGAGGGCGGAGAGATAAGCGGAGGTCCGAGACGTTGAAGCTGGAGGTGACATTATCGTAACCGTAACCCCCCAAATCTCGCCACAAAACCCTAGATTTCAATCCGCCAGGTCTCTCTGGTGTGTCGTGTGCAATTGGAAATGCAATGCGTGTTGCGTGTGTATAGCTATGTCTATTCGGACCGGCGTTGTGGGTTGAATTGAGAAGATGATTGAAATCACTGTCGAAGCGTTTACCGACAAAGGTAGGCTATGGGGTTCACACGTGTACAGTACGCACAACTGTGCTTTGTACTTTATATAGAGATGGAGGAGATGTGTGGAGAAACGTGGTGAGGAGGAAAGATAGAGTGACGTGACAGGGATGTAGAGAGGTGACCGGTAGGATCTGAGGCGTCGATCGCTGGTTTGTCAGAGTGCTTGTTGTCTGGTTACGGCGTGGGTCGGTGACGGCCTGTGCGTTTGGTTGGCGGGATCGAGTTGGGCAGCGGTCCAGCAAGGCAGCGACTATGACGTACTCGTTAGATTATCCACATCACTGTCTACAAATTCGGACCGCACTAAATGTTTAAAAGAAAATTTGATTTTCATACCCTTTGTCCGAGTGCACTTTATTTTTTTCATCTTCATTCATGTAAAATTATAAAAAAAAAAAATTCTTCATACCTTCGCATTAATATAAAACCCAAAAAAAAAAAAGTGCATTTGGATAAAAGGGGAATGTGAAAATCAATTCCTATTAATAATAACATTTTTGCTGTACTTTTTTTTTTGTTGTCGTACTTCAAGTAGTCACCATTTATAAAAAGCCACTCCGTTTTGCTAAATAAGCCAATTAGCTTTTTTTTTTATCTTTATTCAAATTTTTTTCGTATTTATTTGTTTTTCGTCAATTTTTTGGAGATTATTGCATTGTCATGACGAAATGAATCTAAAAAGTAAAAAATTAGGATCGAAATTCAATTTTTTTTGAATAAAGAATTGGCTTATTTTTATCTTTATTCAAAAAAAATTAGATTTTGATTGTAATTTTTACTTGTTAGAATTCTCATCATGACGATGTAATAATCTTCAAAAAATTGACGAAAAACTAAATAAATTCTATTATAATAAATTCACTCTGTTATAATAAATTCTCTCTTTTTTCCTCTTATTTTTATTTCACATAAGTGGTTGAGAAAGTTTAAAAGGGGAGAAATATTTATAAGCGTTAAGAGTGAATAGTGCCTCCCTTTTTTTTAAGCATATGGTTTTCTCCTCAAAATTGTCAAGAATGCAAGTTTTTTTTTTTTTTTGTCAATATTGTATGCATCAGTGGTGGTTAACAGGTTGTTTGTTTGTTTGTTAATCAACAGAGGATTCAGAAACTGTCTATAGCCCTGAACCCCAAAAGGCTCAAACCTGCCCTTTGTGAGGCTCGAACTTCAATTACATTTTTTTGGTTATGACAAGAATCTGTAAAATTATTTGGATGGTATATGTGTGCAGAAGAATGATCTTGACCAATAGATTCGTATTATTTCCAGTCTCCAGCCAACTACTCTGTGAACTGGAGGTACTCTTGGGGAATGGGGATCGTAGGTTTCACCACTTGTTCCATATTAATGATCAAAGTCGCTCAAATTGTAATCTCGGTGAAAACATTCATGGAAGCAAAAAAATAAAATCATATTTGTGCAATTTTTTAGCATCACGATTCATTTGCCTAATTTCAAAGTCTAGCCATTTGCCTATTTCATTTTTTATTTTAGTTAAATGGTTGTAATTTTCTCAGCACTCTTTTTTCATCAATGATCCACCTAAAAATGCCAAAAAAACGGCTCATTCATATCATTAACGGAGACAAACTTCTCCTCCCTAAAGTGCTTGCTGATCAGGGTTATGACAAAGGTTTCTCCATTAGATGATGTGAAAAGTCGGACAACAGGATTGCCAATAGGATATGGGTAGAATGGTTGGATTTAAGATAGAGGCTGCTGCACCGGTATCAAAGTGTCCATATCTTTACCGGAGACACCTTTACTGTCGAGTGAGAGCCCAACTAAAATAATTTCCTCCACGAAGGATCACAACTGAGACCTCATCACTGAAACAGCAAGCAATGTCCAAATGTCTTGCCCTTGGTACTTTTGTTGCACACATGAGCTCCTTCAGATGAGATCGAACCGGAGAGTGATAACACTCCAACTAACACGTACAAAAGGATTCAATCGAAAATCAAGAGATAAATCCATAGCTTTACTTGATCTGCTCTTTTTCATGTCTGTCTTCTGTGGGTTCCGAGTAGTTTATGGAGACACACTGGAGCCATGGGTCAGCCTTCTAGTTTGCTTTTCGCCGTTCACAATGTTATGTTGAAAAACATTATTAGGGCCAGATAGAGGCTTCTAAAAACATGAGCCCGGATTCGAGAGAATAGCATGATTTGGAATCACCTTTCAAAGGTTATGCAATAAGCTGAATCAGATACACCGATTGATTAGAAACAATATATACCATGATGAAAATGATTGGACAAGATTCAAACCCATACAACTTCTACATTGCTATCGTTACTGCACTGTACATACTAACCGAAAAGCTTATCCTTAGTGCCAAGAGCCCAAAACACAGAAAGGGAGCATATGAAGCAGGTAAAAGACGAAGAAAGCGGATCAGCTCACCAGCCCATCAACGTTCTTCTGACCGTGTCCACAATCTGATTTCTAACAACCATATTTGACAATTCGAATTTGCAATTCTCATCTAAAAGGAATCTGTAGACCTCCCACTCCCGATCTGCAGTTGAATGCCTCCCGATTTCAGCCTATAAGCCAATACAATAGACCGTTAAATGTGTTTCACTAATCAACTCCACAATTAAGGATTGGAAAGATAGTAACAATATGTTAGCACAAGGGTGAAGTAAATAAGATATAAATCCAACATCAGGGGAATATTGATCCTCACCATTACACTATCCGAGATTCCATTACAGACTTAGATGTCGTCATGTCAAATGGCAAGTACATCACTGACCTATGTGAAGTCACACCTACCACTAGAATTAGCTTTCCAAACTCCAAAGTAGGAAGGAGACTTGTATTGTAGAATTTCAACTCACATGGCAAGTAAATATGGATGATGTCCCACCCATCACTTTCCTAAATTGCAAAAATAGGAGGAAATCTTGAATTGTAACACGGAGTACATTTTAAACCATTAGTTTACTTGCCATGTGAGGTGGAAGCATGTTAAGTCTGTAATGGACCTCTCCATTGCATTGGTGTAACTGAGAGGATCTTAAGCCACATTAGGGTATCCTCCAGAAATGTATCAGGTGATTGGAGCTTTGACCCCCTCAGTTTTTATTGCCTAACATATTGTTTCCCAAGTTCAATCATCACTAATATCAACAAAATGTACCAGAATAAAACTTCCACCAATGGAATTATACCTATAGACCCCTGAGTGACCATGGGCTCATGGGTCATGCCCACTTCCCTATGCAATTAAACATTTTCTTACCGAGAAAATGCAGATCCCAAGAGTTTTCAGTGCAAGCGTGACGTCATAGAAAACACGGGGTCTCCCACTTCCAGATAGCTCCACTGGATTAGCAACCAAGAGCTCAGTATCTGGTCCACGGTTTGCAACAATAACACGCAGTGGGTGAAGCATCTCAACCTTCAAACGAGAACATATTGCAGTTTGCTTCTCGGGATCAACAATCTTTTTACCATCCTTTTGCTGGATAAAAAGATCTAGTTCACGCTTATCTTTTGTAACTGGACAAAACCGACCATAAGCTATCTGATAAAATGAAGAACCAGAACAGATATCACTATCAGGAACGTAAATCTCATCACCAAACAAGAAACAAGCATAGTCATATACAGCTCTCATTATCGTCAACCAACCAAACTTATGGAATACTCCTGAACTACGCTCCTAAATGATGCTAAAACATATGCAAAGCCACCAAGGAAGATACAAATAAGTACCTGAATATTGTAGTCTTTCAATGTTCGCATAATATCATAGAGGAGGCCCTTGTGATCAATACACTGTATCTGAAGCAACGTGTGAGATGGGCTCAGGGAATTGTCCATAGTTAAATTTGCCTTCTTCAATTTTGTCATATCCGGGCTAAGAGCCTGCGGACCAATCTCCTTATCCAATAGATCGCATCTAAATAATTCTTCAGAAACAACTGGAGAAAGAGAAGAGGAACCCCGATGAAAATCGTACTGAAGTCCAGGCAACTTAAGTTCACAACTGATACATGAGTCGCCTAAAACAGAATGCAACTGTTCACACGTCTCATCTTGTCTCTTTTTCGTGTGGAGCAGCTCCCTGCAATGATATTGTAGCCAATAGTCAAATTGATATAAGGGTTTCGATTGAGTGATTACCTTGAAAAGAAATCAAATGATGTTTTCATAACATCAAATGCTATTAAGGGTCCCAGGAAAATGGTGGAGAACAAACCAAATGAAGCCAAACGTTTCTGTGACATAAATTAACACATTCACAAAATGCACACCACAAATCCTTGATGGAAAAAACAAAGTGCTTAATAAAAAAATGGGGAAGTATGCCAGGAGAAATTTTAAGGACCAAGAATTGGGATTTCTGAGGAAATGAAATAGATAGTTATGACTCTTTTGACTAAAGCAAAACACTTGCATACTATTTTAGAAGTAGAAGTAAATTAAAAGGAGATTATAAACCTAATCTCGTGAATATGCCATTGTGGTTATGAGCACTGAGATCAGGTTGAGTTTCCAATACAATTTGCGGATTCTATGGACAAATTCAACGAAAAGAAGTCAGCATGACATTAGATCCCACTGCAGAAAGCTCCACTTACAGCAGAGTTTGAGCAAGGGCTGCAAGGCAGCACGTAGGCAGCCTCACCCTCGTTTTGAGAAGAGACTGACATCCATGACATGAATCCCCAAATCAAATATCTATTAAAGGCCAAAGAGTACGTGCTGAGTAAAAAAGAAAGGAACATACAAAACGGAAAGTATCACATGATAGCTGCTAGCAACAACGGGATGTCACCATGCTTGCACATTAAGGAGGCAGTGAAAGTCACCACAAAGGCATTTCACAAATTGAATATAGCCTAGACAAGAATTCATGCACTAAGGACAGTGTTGGGATTTGTCCCACATTGCTTAATTATCTCCTCCAATACTAGGCATTAGCAAAATGGCGGCCTGCCCACTTTGCCATGGTCATAGGAGTTGGATGCTTTAACATGGTATCAAAGCTAGAGTTTCGGAGGCTTTTCCCATTTGAAAGTGATAAAGTGAGGCAACTACTTACAAGTTATCAGTTATAAAGAATGTGTCCGGATCCTTTGTTTACCTCTCCACGTGCGAGTCAGGGGTCGCACGTGCGGGGGAGTGTTGGGATTTGTCCCACATTGCTTAATTATCTCCTCCAATACTAGTATATGAGCCTGGGCGGCCTCTCCACTCTTTGCCAATTGGTTTGGAGTTGGATGCTTTAACAGACAGGTTAGTACACTGGCCAATTTATTGGTCCAAAACACGCATCTACAAAATACCCTGCCCAGCATGTCATACAATGTGATGCTTTTTCAGAAGATATAGGCAACAATATTTGAAAGTGATAAAGTGAGGCAACTACTTACAAGTTATCAGTTATAAAGAATAGGTCCAGGACCCTGCCATCAGGCGTCGTCGTCACTTTAACCTTCTCAATGGTAAGCTCAAGCTCACACAGAACTTGAGTAACATCTGAAAACAAAATATTTATGTTATGCTATGACTTCTAAAGATAAGAAAATGACCTCTAAAGATAAGAAAATGACATGACATTAAAGGCATTTGTAATTAGTAATTACCATATAACAATCCTTTTCGATCAAGGCAACAAAAAGAAAGCAGGTAAACTGGAGATGGCAGGGAGCGTGGAGATGACTGGTTTAAATAAAATGAGACTGTACAAGATGGACATAGAGATAGAAGGCGGTTTTTCAAATTTGGCCATCTCACAATAGGGATGCTAGATTGGGGAACCACCCATAACACTATGTAGCACCATCTCCCATCAGTTGAAACATCTGTAAGAAGGGGAAAAAGGAAGACATTACATCAGTGAAAACCATAACCAAATAAATCAGATCTTCAATTTCTTAGCCCAAGGGTCCAGTCAGGCACTTTGGGCATAAAATGCCAATGGGTGGGTCTGTACCCAATGACCAATGTACCCATCCAAGACAGCCTAAATGGGGGACCATTTAGGCGGACTAAACGAGCCATAGTTGCCTCTTTTTTTTGTGTAAAATCCAGTTATATTTTGTGTACGACCATATAAAAATCCTTGCATTACAGGTCACAGAAAACTCAAATAGCTGAAACTAGAGGCATACATGCAGAGAAAAATTTACGGTCCATATCTTCCTTCTTTTTCTTGGAAATCAATAGAATATTAGTCATTATATATGTAAGATTAGCACAACTGTGCGTTTGAGCCTTCTCCGAAAGCTTGAACCCAAACCTCCCCCTAAAAAGCTTGGAGTACAACCACTTGAGTTAAGATTAAGATCAATGAACCATTTCACGTACGCCAAAAGCTTACTAAGACTAGGAACATTAACGGTACTAAAAGTAATTAATTAGTTTAAGTCTAGTTTTTCCTTCCTCGTAGGTGTTTCGTGTTTCAGCTACGAAATTACAGAATACAGACAAACAACACAATTCAGTACTTGGAAGCCAAATTATGTTCGTGTTCATGCATGGGTCAGAATCTGTTTCTCGAGCATTGAGAATTAAACACGTGAAATCCCTATAGAACAACCAGAAAACAATAACAACCCCTTTGCATTGATGGTTTGGATAAGAAAAGAAAGTATTAAAGTTTCTAGCCAAATCACGAGTTTGGATTGAGTGATTGGTGCGAAATGGAGAAAAAAGCACAAAAATGATATCTGTCATTGGATTGAGTAATTGGTGCGAAATGGAGAAAAAAACACAAGAAATGATATCTTTCATTGGCTCCTTCCAAATCTCTCACCAAATGTCAGCAAATTTGGTCAGAAAGGATTCCCTTTCTTTCTAATGACACACTTTCTGGGCCGTAACAAAGAGCGAGAGGAAAATTCTTCAATTTGATTGGTTTTTTATACCTCCTTTGGTAATATAGAGGCCGTAATCGAGAATGGTTCGGCAAATGTCACAGGAGATGCCAGTATAGTCGGGGCAATTGATGGTGATGACGTGGGGTTCACCCGGATTCTTCCCTTTCTGGATCAACACGGCGTCGTCGCATAGCATGCCCATGTCTCGAAACACGCAGGCGGCGGAGATTCCGAGGAAATTCCGGATCGATTCCCCGGCGGGCGGCTGGTGAGCTGCAAACTGGCGGGCTGCTTGTTGGGTGGTGGTGGTTTGGTGTTTTCTACTGGAATCTAGAGAGAGAGAGATGGGAATTGGATAAAAAGAAAGTTGGTATCCCACTCAGCAATTTTTGTCGGCATTCGTAGTTTTTTAGAAATAAAAAGAAAAGAGCAATAATTAGTGCAAAGAAAATAGAAAAAGAAATGATTGTACATGAACGGCTCAGATGCACTGTACAATGAATCTGGACAGTTTATGTACATTTTAAAGATCTTTTCTTTGCCAATTTTCTTTATGTATAGCACTCCTCAAATAAAAAACCACGTGAGCAAGTTGGTGGCTGGGTTACTAACACGTGGCGTGAGCTTATGGTAAACAACGCAGATAATGGAAAATGACTCATCATTAACAATTTACTACTCCCACCAAATATATCGACGAATTATTCGGGATGCCGTTCCGCTAAAAAAAAATAAGTATTTATTTTTTAAATTAAAAGTAATGCGTTATTGTGAGGAAATAATATCTCAAAAAATAAATAATAATAATCTTAGCAAAACAGAGCTACAGAATTATTTCAACACTACATATTCGACATTAAAGTATCCCAAAGTATTATGTGACACAATAGTGATTAAACAAATATATGTTGCTCTAGTTTGAATTAAGTGGATCATGGCATCAATTTCAAATGCATCTGCTTTTGAATCTATTTTCAGAACATATATCTAAGACCTTTAAAAATAATTATTTAGTAATTCGCTTTAGAGAAGCGCAAGAAGGTAATTTCACATACCAACTCACCTCAGCAATTATTGACTAGGAATACAAATAATGAACCCTTTAAACACACACACAATATAAATCTTGTTTGATAGATCTCAATAAGTTCTCTAATACAATGTTTTCAAAACCACCTAAAATATTATAAATTATAAGATATAATCAATTGAAAAGTAATACAAACTCCTAAAAAGTACAATTAAGTTGGAACGGATGGAGTACTTAATTTAGCATGAAGAAAGTAAAGATTTGTTTGTGTTCAATTTTGACCAAAAAGGAGGAAAGAATATTGTACAAGACTCCATTTCTACTGTTATAACTTTTTCCAAACATGGACAAAAATAGACTGAAAAATGATTTTGGCACCTTTTTTTTTTTATAATACTTTCTAGGATTATATTTACTAATTTCTAATAATTATATTAGAAGTAAAATAAAAAGACGTTCATTAAAAAAAATAAAATTATTTCCCAAATAAAAATAATAGTCCTTGATCCACTCTCAGGCCCCGTTCCGGAACCGAAAATAAATACTTATTTTTTAAGAAGGCAATTTCAAACTCAAAAGTAATATGTTTATGCAAATAATTTTCTTAGCAATATGGATCTTATTTGATGATCATATCAAAATCTTTTATACGGTGCAAAAAAAATTAAAAAAATTATTTTTTATTTACATTATTTTTGAGTTTGAAAATATAAAATAAATACTTCTTTTTTAAAATGTTCTGGAACAGGGCCTGATATGACAAAAAGAGAAACCACTGCTATTATTGCAGTCGGTTGTCTCCTTTCCCTCTTCCATGGAGGCCTCAGTTTGAATTCCACAAGGGGAGGACTTTGGGAGCCAGGGCTATAGATAGCCTTTAAACCCCACGTGCTAACTCTAACACCCCATTAATCCCCGCTAATATATACAATATTGCCAAAAGAAATTATTTACTTTGTCCCCCTCGCTTCCCCTCCATTTACCCCCTCTTCTCTTGATTGACGTGTGTGATAGGTCTGTATAAACGGAATTGGAAACTCGTAAGATACCTAATCGTCTTTTCTTAATGCTAATCCTCTGCCTCAAGTACGCATTGGGCAAATATAGTCTTTTAATGCTACAGTGGAAATCGAAATGGAAATAAGTGATTTTAATCCAATCCCCTCTTGGCAAAACATACTATCAACAATCTCAGGTTCTTATATACTCTACAAATAAGAACATAGAGAGGAAGACTGCGCATCTTCTCATTCATAATCCCACTTCATTAGAGCATTCCAACCCTTACTCAACTGTTTATCCAAATTCCAGCAGAATTGTTTATTAATGGGTAGTTGTATAAGAAGCAACAGCTCTAAAGGCCACAAAGAGAGACCAGAATTTTTTTGACTCTAGTATAAAGTGATGACAATAAATAACAAGTTTAAGAAACCAAAACGCCCAAATTTCTTTGGCTGTGATTAAATTTTTTGCCTGAGAATCAAAGCATCACATATTCACAAAGGCAATTAAAGGAAAGAAGCAATGATATCATGTCCCTAGTAAAAGCAAAACTAAGAACTCAACTTGTTTATGTTGTTACTGAAACTTACTATTGAAGATTTCAGGTAAGAACAAGTATATAGTTATCAACCAGTCATGATTTCTGTGTTATACATCCTACCACTGTTCATCAATTTGTCCTTCCAATTTATTCAAGTTACTTATCTTGTTTCCTAATCTCAGCAGTTACCAGAACCAATATAACAACTAAACTCAACATCTAAGCAACAATTAAGGGCAGAACCTCAGCTTCCCATGTCCTACAACTAATTTTACAATATAATTGGGAAAAGATTAATAATATCACGAGAAAAGGGCAACATGTTTCTTCCCTTTCCCATGATCACCTTTGATAGAACGTCTTGTTAGATCATATTACTAGTGTGTAGAAAATTCTAATCACAGATGAACCATCAAAGTGCAGAACCGCTGGTCTTAGTTTAACTAGATTAGAAGAAAAAGAAACAGGACAAAAGTTCATCAATATTCTTAAGATCAAAGGGAGACTACCAAGCACAAAATATAAGGAGAAAGAAATCTGCAAACGAAATGTAAGCTTCATTACTTCTTGTGAACAACGAAAATTACATAACCCTAGAAAGCTGAAAGTACCATAAGAACAATCCTACAGGGAGAGAGACATATAGAGAGCGAACACTGCAATAGCTACAGATATATCTGAATTCCTAGAAAACCTAACCGCCGAAGCCATAGAGGGTCCTTCCCTGCCTCTTCAGGGCGTAGACCACGTCCATGGCCGTCACCGTCTTCCTCCTCGCATGCTCGGTGTAGGTCACGGCGTCACGAATGACGTTCTCCAAGAAGATCTTGAGAACACCACGAGTCTCCTCGTAGATCAGCCCAGAGATCCTCTTCACGCCGCCCCTCCTGGCGAGCCTGCGAATGGCGGGCTTGGTGATGCCCTGGATGTTGTCCCTCAGCACCTTCCTGTGCCTCTTCGCTCCTCCCTTCCCCAGCCCTTTGCCTCCCTTGCCGCGACCAGACATTTTTCCAAGTGATTAAGAGAGAGAGAGAGATCTGATGTATTTCTAGGGTTTCAAAAGGAAGACGATGGAATGCTTGATTTGAGATTGATGGCCAATTTGGGGGCAATTTATAGATAAGTAGAATTCGGAATGGGGTTGATCTCGCTCGTTGGTTTTGGTTTTAATCGGACGGCGTATAAGGTCGATCCGCGCCGCGTGGTTAGATTCGATGTGAGTCGTTGATTTGCTCTGAATCGACGGTGAAAAGTTTGAAAAGGAGGGATGGTTTTGGCGGTTTTATGAAAGCGAAAAAAAACAAATTCTGCGCTTTTTGATTTCTAAATTTTCAAATCTGTTTCTTTCTTTTGGATACTTCAGAATATAATTTTCAGATCTATTTCGAGATGAAATAATACGTGCGTAGGCTCCGTTTGTTTTTGGGTAAGATGTTTTACCAATTTTTCTGTGTTTAATTGAGTAAAAAATGATAAAAATATTTTACAAGTATAACATTTTCATTATTTAGATGAAAATGACTTACTCTTGAATCCTCCGTAAATTATTTTCCGAAACGAACCCGCTGCATTCTATGGCAATTCTCACTGCTTATCGTCAGTCCTAACTTACGTTGAATTCAAATATTCTCACATCTCCCCATCATTTAAGTCCCCCTCTAGATCTCTCTACACAATTTTGTTGATTTCTGAAAATATTTTTAAGTATTAACTAAACACCTGAAAATAAAGGTTTAAAATATTTTTTTTAACTGGTATTTCCATCCAAAATTTCATTTCATGAACCTGCTGTTAGGTTTAAGTGGGGTCATATGAGAAAAGAAACCCATGGAAAATACTTTCCATTGTAAAACATTTTATATCGAAACAAAAGGAGTCTCAATGTAAAAAAATAATAATAAAATGAATAGGCCAACAATTCAACCAAAAAAAATTTGTTTTCTAACCATTCAAAAGAAGGAAAATTGAATATTAACCATTCCACAAAAAGATAAGCTATCAAAATATGTCCAACCAAACTTAACATTTTTACATTTCATATTTTATAATAAAAAAAATAAGATAGCACTTAAGAAAACAATTTTTAAAATTTTTATTACAAATTACTTCCTCTGTCCTAATTTAACATTACTTTTTGAAGTTCATATCAATTTCTAATTGATTATATCTTGTAATTTATAATAATTTATGTAATTGTGAAAATATAATATTAAAAATTAATGGAGATCTATCAAATAGATCAAACAAAATATATATTGGATATAAGATTCATTACTGATTTAAAATTATACTCTCTCTGTCCCTAATTAACTGTCCATGTTACTATTCCGGACATTTTAAAAAATCATTTATATCTTCCAAACTGTAATATTTTTTATATGCAACATGGATCTTATTCAATAGATCTCGATTGATTCTATTAGACAAAATTTTGAAAATTATGAAAAACAATATAAATTAAAAGATATAACTCATTTAAAAAAATTTGAAAAAAGTGAAAGTGGACAGTTGATTAGGGACGGAGGGAGTAACTATTTTTTTTTAATCTAGTTTAAATAGAACGAGAGACTATAAAATTGAGACAGAAAGTTAAATTATTATTGCTTAATTTTGAAAAAGTAATTAATTTTATCAGATTTTACAATTATATACTTAATCTAATTAATAATTTGAGTTTAATAGTGCACAAGAGCAAAAGAGTTATTTGATAGATTTTCACATTATACACTCTTATCTCCAATCCAAACCAAGTACTCTAAATGAGTCCTTTTTTATCTCCTCTCCATAAAAAATCACATCAATATAAGTTCACCTTCCATTACTAATACTCCTACTATTTTATCCTCATAAATAATACCCCAAAACTCATTTTGCATCTAATTGGCCCCTAAGATAGGTACTTATTTCCCGCTATATGAGTCAAGTCATTTTCTTACAATATATCAACTTTAATTCAAAAAATAAATACTAATTTTTTTATCTAAATGGAGCCTAATCCTACTTCATAGGGCATTCCACCTCACTCAATTGTTTATCCAAATTTCAGCCAAATAATTAATGTCACGGTTGTAAAGTTAAAAGAGAGAAAGTAGACATCAAAATTTAAGTCTCCATTAGTTTAGTTAAAAATTTGATTAAAATTCAATTTGGTTATGAGATTAAATACACAATTATAATAAAATTTACTCCCTTCATCCCATAATGTTTATCCAATCCTCAAAATAAAGACGTAAAAGTAAATATAATTTTTACAAGAAAAATTCAAATTTTTTTCAACAATTCACTATTTAGAGCACCAACTCTTAACCAATCTAAGCCTCACCTAATTACCCATCTCCCAAAACTATACTCTTAATAACTAATCCAAACAAGCAAATCCACTTCAGGAAAAACAAGTCCAAACGACGCAAAATTTCTTGTTTAGATCATTCATCATCACATGATTTTGGAAGACGGTTTTAAGTTTTAGAGACAGTTAAATCAAACGAAATCAGCAGAAATACTGGTTGAGAGCAGATTGTGGGGTACGCATAAAATTCAGATCGCACAAATGAACCATCAATGTGCTGAACCGTTGGTCTCAAGTTTAACTGGATCCAAAACCAAAAAAACGCACCAAGGCCCAGAAATCAAGTTCATCCCCATTCTTAGCAACCAAACTGAGATTACGAAGCACAAACTATAAGGAGAAAGAAATCTGCAAACGAAATGTGTGCTCCATTACTTGTAAACAACGAAAATTACAGAACCCGAGAAACCTTTAAAGTACCATTAGAACAATCCTACAGGGAGAGATAGACATATAGAAAGAGAACACTGCAATAGCTACAGATGGATCGGAATTCCTAAACAACCTAACCGCCGAAACCATAGAGGGTCCTTCCCTGCCTCTTCAGGGCGTAGACCACGTCCATGGCCGTCACTGTCTTCCTCCTCGCATGCTCGGTGTAGGTCACGGCGTCACGAATGACGTTCTCCAAGAAGATCTTGAGAACACCACGAGTCTCCTCGTAGATCAGCCCAGAGATCCTCTTCACGCCGCCCCTCCTGGCGAGCCTGCGAATGGCGGGCTTGGTGATGCCCTGGATGTTGTCCCTCAGCACCTTCCTGTGCCTCTTCGCTCCCCCCTTTCCCAGCCCCTTGCCTCCCTTGCCGCGACCAGACATTTTTCCAAGTGCTTGAGAAAGAGAGATCTGATGTATTTCTAGGGTTTCGAAAGGAAGACGATGCAATGCTTGATTTGAAAAAGATGGCCAATTTGGGGGCAATTTATAGATAAGTAGACTTCGGAAGGGGGTTTATCACGCTCGTTGGTTTTGGTTTGAATCGGACGGTGTATAAGGTCGATCCGCGTCGCGTGGTTAGATTCGATGTGAGTCGTTGATTTGGTCTGAGTCGACGGTGAAAAGTTTGAAAAGGAAGAGGCATGGTTTTGGCGGTTTAATGAAAGTGAAAAAACAAATGTGATGCGCACTGCGCCTTTTTGATTTCGAAATTTTCAGATGTAGTTTCGAGATGAAAATAATACTGTACGCGCCTTGTTTAACCCTAGGGCTTCAAATTTTGAGGGGAACCTAGACTCTGAACCCAATGAAATTGACATTCTGATTAAAATAAAATAAAATAAATTTGTTATTGAGATCAGTGGAAGAAACAGGGAAAATTTCAAAAAAACACCTGACTTTTCAACTCAATGTCACATAAACACCTGAATTTTAAAAAATGTAAATCCCCCACCTGACCTTTGAACTCCGTAATCAAATAACCCCCTCCACCCATTTTCCGTCCAATACTTAACGGAGACGCGTACGTGGCACTGGCACAGAACCTTTTGCCTCTCTCATTACATGTTTTGGAAGGAAAGTGACGGGACTCAAATATCTTTTAGGACTAACCAACGAGAGTCCTACAGTCAAAATTTAATTATGACCCTTTAGAATTAAATGATAAAAAAATAAAATCTTCTCACCCATTCAAACGAATTGAAATTTGGAACATTTAATTTTTCAACCTGTAGTTTATATATTAAAAAAATGGTTAAAAAATTAATTGTTCCAAATTTCAATTCGTTTGAACCGATAGAAAGATTATAGTTTTCTGATCATTTTATCCTAAATGGTCATAATTAAATTTTGACTATAGGGCTCTCGTTGATTAATCCTAAGAAAATCGTAGAATCAAATATCTCTTAGGACTAACCAACGATCAAAATTTAATTATGACCCTTTAAAATTAAATGATCAAAAAAATAAAATCTTCCCACCCATTGAAACAGATTGAAATTCTAATGGGTTAGTTGTTAGCGGTAACAACATAGGTCGAGTACAACAAAGTGGGACGTGTCTTCGTTAAGTATTTGTAACGACCCGAATTTTCACGTCAATTTTTTTTTAACCTTTTATTATAATTCTTTTACTAAAAATTATTTTATCATTTATTAAACTGATTGTACCCAGCTATTATAGAACCCTAGCCTTCGGTTCGTGATCCTAACAATCTAGGAAAAGATTTGAGATTGGATGAGATTTTATTAGATTGGATAAGATTTGATTAGATTTGATAAGATTTTATTAGATATGATTGGATTTTATTAGATATTATTAGATATTGTTTGGATATTATTAGATTTTGTTAGATATGATATGATTATGATCTAGATCTTTCTTTTAGCTAGTATAAATAGGCAAGCCCACACCCATGGACACCACACCTCTCTTCCTCCCTTCTTGTAAAGACTTTTGATTTTTGGCTTATGTAATAAAATGGAATTTGCTTCCGCTTATTATTAATTAGGTCCCTTTAGTCATTTGCTAATGAGGTGTTTAACTTTAATATGGCCTTAGTGATGTGATCACTGGCGCTTTGTTGAGACTAGAGCCTTTAGGGGCGGGCTAGGGTAGTGACACCATTAGTTTAGTTAAAAATTTGATTAAAATTCAATTTGGTTATGAGATTAAATACACAATTATAATAAAATTTACTCCCTCCATCCCATAATGTTTATCAATCCTCAAAACAAAGACGTAAAAATAATACTGTAATATAATTTTTACAAGAAAATTTTAAATTTTTTTCAATAATTCACTATTTAAAGAACCAACTCTTAACCAATCCAAAACGAGTTAAGTTCTTATTTTTTGTCTAATAAAAAAGATTGTTCCACAAAAAATTGAACCAATTACTTATTTTTTGAAAAGATAATTTCAAGCTAAAAAATCATATGCTTACGTAAATAATTTTTTTATTAATATAGATTTTGTTTGATAGATCTCATTGAAATCTTTAATACGGTACAAAAAAATTGAAAAATTATTCTCATTTACGTTATTTTTGAGTTTGAAAATGTAAATAAGCTACTTATTTGGATTTTGTGAAACAAATCTTTTTATTTTTCTTTGAGAAGTAGCAAAATAAGTACTTATTTTTTAAAAAAAAATTCTGAAACATAGCCTAAGCCTCACCTAATTACCCATCTCCCAAAACTATACTCTTAATAACTAATCCAAACAAGCAAATTCACTTCAGAAAAACCAAGCCCAAACGACGCAAAATGTGGGGTACGCAGAAAAATCAGATCGCACAAATGAACCGTCAATGTGCTGAACCGCTGGTCTCAAGTTTAACTGGATCCATAACAAAAAAAACGCACCAAGGCCCACCCATTCTTAGCAACCGAACGGAGATTACGAAGCACAAACTATAAGGAGAAAGAAATCTGCAAACGAAATGTGTGCTCCATTACTTGTAAACAACGAAAATTACAGAACCCGAGAAACCTTTAAAGTACCATTAGAACAATCCTACAGGGAGAGATAGACATAGAGAAAGAGAACACTGCAATAGCTACAGATGGATCGGAATTCCTAAAGAACCTAACCGCCGAAACCATAGAGGGTCCTTCCCTGCCTCTTGAGGGCATAGACCACGTCCATAGCCGTCACCGTCTTCCTCCTGGCATGCTCGGTGTAGGTAACGGCGTCACGAATGACGTTCTCCAAGAAGATCTTGAGAACACCACGAGTCTCCTCGTAGATCAGCCCAGAGATCCTCTTCACGCCTCCCCTCCTGGCGAGCCTGCGAATGGCAGGCTTGGTGATGCCCTGGATGTTGTCCCTCAGCACCTTCCTGTGCCTCTTCGCCCCTCCCTTCCCCAGCCCCTTGCCTCCCTTGCCGCGACCAGACATTTTTCCAAGCGATTGAGAGAGAGAACTCCTATGTATTTCTAGGGTTTCGAAAGGAAGACGACGGACTGCTTGATTCGAGTTTGATAGCCAATTTGGGGGCAATTTATAGATAAGTAGACTGCGGAAGGGGGTTGATCTCGCTCGTTGCTTTTGGTTTGAATCGGACGGCGTATAGCGTCGATCCGCGTCGCGACGTTAGATTCGATGTGAGTCGTTGATTGGATCTGAATCGACGGTGAAAAGTTTGAAAAGGAGGAGGGATGGTTTTGGCGGTTTAATGAAAGTGAAAAAACAAATGTGATGCGCACTGCGCCTTTTTTGATTTCGAAATTTTCAGATGTATTTCGAGATGAAAATAATACGCGCCTTGTGTAACCCTAGGGCTTCAAATTTTGAGGGGAGCCTTGACTCTGTGAACCCAATGAAATTGATATTCCGATAAAAATAAATTTTTTATTGAGATTAGTGGAAGAAAACATTGAAAGATTCAGGCCACAACCCAACGCTTTTGGTTGTTTCATTCAAGCATCTAGACATGAAATCTGAGGGCTCTGTCGTGTCTTACGTTCGTGTCACGTCCTAACCTCAAAAACATATACAATCCAATCATCAATAGCTTACTAATCAAATCGAATAATTTTGACGTGCATATTCAAAGTGTATTTCCTATTCATTTGTTGAAAATAAAATTTATTTGCTTATTGAGTTTCCGATGTCTAATTTGTTTGGGTTTTTCAAATTATATTTTCAACCTCACAGGATGTAACACGAACAGATGGCATAGCAGCCTAGGAGCTCAAGGCACAACAAGATACTCCGAGATAAGATAGATAAGCTCTACAGTTTAGGTGGAGAAATAAGAAGAATTCATACAAGAATAAGGAAATTCTATTTTTGAGTGATGGTGATCGACGTTCAGAATGGAGTTCAAGAAATAAGAAAAATTCTTTTTATTCGAAGGGAGAAACAATTACTCCAATCATTTTTTGTTTAACCCAACCACAGTTCCTTGCGTTTTCTAGTGTGTTATAGGTCGTTCCAATTTTTCAAAAGGTAACTTTTTGAAAAAGAAGGTAAATTTTAAGGTAAAAAATTATGTGTTTATGCAAATAATTTTTCTACCAATATCAATCTTGTTTGATAAATCTTACTGAAATTTTTTAAACGGTGCAAAAAAAATTTTATTTTCGTTATATTTGAGTTTAAAATTACCTTATTTTTAAAAAAGAAAGTTTTTGAGAATAAAGAGGCTCTTGTGAGTCTGGTGCATGCTCTTGCATGGTCATTTTACGGGTTGATCTCTAAAGAAAACAACCATGAGATCACACTTCTAGATTCGTGATGATATGGACATTACCAAAGCAAACACCCTTTCCAAAAAAAATTGCCCAAAATGGGATGCAAATTATCTGTACGATGGGTTCATTCACCAAAATGATCTTGGTATGCTAACACGATGGTGATGAACCAAAATCCAGAATTTGATTAAATTTTTGCATTTTGGTGAACGGTTGCACATTGGCCCTCGTAGTATAATAAATGGTGAAGTTTCCTTGCACTTTTCATGGTCTTTGCTTTTGCGTTATACCCTGATTTTCTCTTTTTACGCGTATTGAATGTGAATCTGGTAGAGGTCTCTTTGCCTGTCAAGTGAATGGATCAATCTGACTAATTTTCAAGAAGTGAAAATCAGTCCATTATCCAAGCAATCATCATCAACAACAACTCCCAAGTTATAATAATCCCTTGCAATCCATGGTAATATCAAACACTCGTCGCGGCTAAAATTATACCTGTTCTATGCACAAAACAAATAAAAAAAAGTTTATATTGATTTTTTCCCAATTTCGTTTATCAAATTGGCAAAATGCTAAATATGTTTTCCAAAATAGATTGGTTGAACCATGTAAGGTAGAACCAAAAGGATTATTCCCGTTTTTGCAAAAAAGACTTATATCTCCTTTTATGAAATAGAATTTAAAGTGCAAATTAAATTACTTCAACTTAATTCCCAATTGTAAAAACCCCAAACGAATAACTCATTTCAAAATTCCACAACATTTGAACTATTGGAAACGCCATTGCTTATCTAAACAATACTGGCCTCCAATCCATTATCCAGAATTGAGAAGATCAGAGAACAATTACGAAGCATCCTGTAACCCAGTAAACAGAAGACTGATTCTAACATACGAATGTGAAAAACGAAACCAACATACATAGTAAAGTAAAATTCATTTCCATTCCATAATGCATCAGTACTTACACGACAACGTCCTAATCCACTCAAGATCCAACAGAAAAAACAAGGCATAACAACAGGAAAAACCAAAACCAAACCCTAACCCTAATACCCATCCCCAAATTCAAGAACTAGTAAACTTCGTCACGGCCTTTGTCCCCTCAGACACGGCGTGCTTGGCCAACTCGCCGGGCAGTACAAGCCTCACCGCCGTCTGTATCTCCCGAGAAGTGATCGTGGGCTTCTTGTTGTACCTGGCCAGCCTGGACGACTCCTGAGCCAGCTTCTCGAATATATCGTTGATGAAGCTGTTCATGATCCCCATGGCCTTGCTCGAGATCCCGATGTCCGGGTGGACCTGCTTCAGCACCTTGAAGATGTAGATCTTGTACGTCTCCACGCTCTTCTTCGACCTCTTCTTCTTCTTCTCGCCGGCAGCGGCGGAGGCGTCCTTGGGCAGCTTCTTCCCCGCCTTGGGCTTCTTCTCCGCCGGGGCCTTCTCGGCTGCGGCGGTCTTCTTCTCCTCCGCCGGCTTCTTCTCTGCGGGCTTCTTCTCGGCCTTGGGTGCCATTGAAATTAGGAGAGAGAGTACTTGGGAATGTTTGGGATTGTGGAAAGAGACAGAGGAAAGCAAGAGGCGTTTGTGGTGTGAGGAATCGAATGGAATGCGGTTTGTATTTATAGGTGTGCTTCTTGTGTTTTGATTGGAGGATTTAAGTTGTCAAGGATAGGTGAGCTGTCTTTCGATATTACCGTTGATTTTCTTTGGTTCGAAGAAGTGGAAATCGACGGCTTGGAAAGGATGCGTCGATGAAGATTGTGGGGCCGGGTTAAAAAGCGGCAAGGTCTCGTATCATTGGTGGGATTTCTGAAACTCTTGGATCGATGACGTGGAACTTTGCGGATTGAAAAGTGCTGCGCTAATTTCGCTTCTTTTTTTTTTTTTTTTAACCTTGAATGAAAAACGAAGATCAGGTCACACCGTTTGAACCCAAAAAAAAAAAAAAAACGGATTAACAAAAATATACTCCAATTTTGTGCTAGAAATCCTAAATACACATGATTATAAAAATTCAACTTCATTGCGTTCTGTCACATTTTATTTTGTTGTGATATGACTTGAAGATGCAATATGCCACCACATCACCCCATTCATTCACTACTTCACCGTCACTGACCTTCCACCGCCACAACAAACATATCAACCCATCTCCAACCCATGGCTTCATATTGGATATGTCAAACGTTTTTTGAAGGCTGACGTGGCATTTTGGTATCTCCAATTTGACATCAAAGTCTTCTTTTCCAACCCTTGATGTCAAATTCTATTTATTTGACATCAAATTATCTCTCTCCAACCCTTATGTCAAAATGCAAACTGTCAATTTTTGAAATTTGGCATGGAGGAGGGTGGTTGTCAACTTTGACAACTTTGTCATTCCCTTCAAATCCATGTAGGAATTGGCATCAAAGAAAGCTGTTGGGTTGGATTGAATTTTGGTGTCAAATGTTACCGTTAACATGTCCATGTTGGATTTGACATCTCCCATTGGAGTTGCTCTTAGTAAAACTAAAAAAATGAACAATTTCAATAGTATATCTATTTTCCTTATCTTCGTATCAACCATTTTCCTTAATTCAACTCCAACTAGTTTTATAAAGCCAAATTTCAGCTTAAAAAATCTACTTTACTCTTTAGATTTTACTCCTTTAACTTTGAGTTTTTTTTAATATACCACAAGTTTATCAATAACACCTACTATAATTTTGTCCCGGTTAACGCGAACATTGTAAGAACAATCATTTTACCATCACACTCATTCACGCACTCACACTCACAACAAGGGTGGGGCCTGCACACACTACGCACCCAGTATATGTGGGCCTCATCGTTGTTGTGAGTGTGGATATGTGAATAAGTGTGGTATTAAAATTTTCCTTGTATGAATGGCCAAACAAAACCCTGCTAGGTTATGGAGACTCTTCTCGCCCATGGGATGAGTTCCTCTCCATACTCCATCCCTCCATACCCCTCCATATTCTCAATTTTTGTCCACTACTCAAATGTACAACTATGATCTGAAGGTTTCACCTCGTAGAGCAAACAATGAACTACAAGTCTATGGAAAATAAGTAGTATTGGATATCAATCAATCAATCTATACTCTATACAAATGTGTTAAAGTTTTACAAGCCTCCAAACACCAATTTTTTAATTTTCTAGATTTATATATATATATTTTTAAAATTGGGAGAAAGAGAAGAGGAGGAGGACGTGGTAAACAAAGAGAGAGGGAGAGTAGGAGGGGAGAGGGAATAGAGAACATGGGAGGGGGAGGAACCGGGATGCGTGTTGTCCACTTTTGTACTGTGCATGGCGCTGTGCACCATTTGAACTATCTGTTTCAGCATTTCAGATAAGAATTTCATTTAAAACACTTTTGGACGGTTGAAATAACATAACACCTCCCTTGCGCGGAGGGGACAAGAAGAAAATTTATTCAATGCCCATTGGGCATGGTATACGAATGCTCCAAATTCTTTCATCACCACACATTTTGCTAGAGCCCGCTATAAAATGTGTGAAAAAAGCCAACACAGAGGTACAGTGAACGAGGAGTTTCGACACCCACTTACCATGCCCCAGGGACACCGAATAATCACTCCAAAAGGCCAATGAGGATGAAGTGGTATGGGCAAGTTTCTCATAGAAGAATAGTCCACAAACTTTGTGCACCTTTTGATTGGTCTCTTCCTTATCGAACTAGTTTTGTTAATGACTTTATTGTAAAATATTTCTCCCAAACTGATGTAAAACATGTAGAGGCCTAATTTCATGATCAATTGGACTGGTTGAAGCCTCAAAAACCCCAACGTTGTTTAATTGTCAATTACTCGATTTGGCAACTTTTGAATGAGCTCGAATCGGGTCCAAACTTGGTGGGCTAACTTATTTTCGCGTTGCGATCAGTACCAATAAACCCTAGTTGATAATCAATGGTGTTTTTCGGCCTAATTCATTCGTTTA
This sequence comes from Rhododendron simsii, assembly GCA_014282245.1. Classification (NCBI taxonomy): domain Eukaryota; kingdom Viridiplantae; phylum Streptophyta; class Magnoliopsida; order Ericales; family Ericaceae; genus Rhododendron; species Rhododendron simsii. The sequence goes on from CM024965.1 coordinate 8,669,035, forward strand.
TGTCTCCAATTGGACGTTTTTGCCGTTTTAGGAAATATTTGTTTTGTTAATAACTTTCAGCATTTAATTCCGTAGAAGTTGATTATTTTTTTAAAAAAAATCATGTTTTTTTCCCTTTTTTCAATTTTATTATTTTCCCTAAATTTTGAGAATTTTTGTTTTTGAGTTAGGATTTTGCTAGGGTTACACCTTTTTACTATAAAAAGAGATTTAACCTGATATTTATGCAGTTTTTAATCAATAATATTCAGACTTTGTCTTTTCTCTCATGGACTCGAGTTTATCACTCATTCAATTAAGTACGCAATCAATCTCTTTGTTAATTCCACTGCGTCACAAACAGTTAAAAATAAAAAGAATAAAGAGAGAATAGCTTCAAATAGACAAACAGCTCATAAAGCAAAAAGTATAAATACACCATATGAAAAAAATTCAAGTATAAAACTAATTATATATGTGTATTTTCGAAATATATACAAGTGTGTATGTTTATATATTTGCACACTTTCATAATTATGCTAATTTATACAAAAATATTTTAATTTCAAGTGGGGGCATGTGCCCCCGCATGCCCCACGTAAGTCCATCCCTGACTAGGGGGTGGGTAGGTCCGTCCCTGACTATGGGGGGTGGAGTACGGAGAGCACTCAAGGGGTGAACATGATCTGGATTGATTTGATTTTCTAATAAACCAAAAATCAAATCATTACTTAGGGATTAAGATTTTGGAGAACCAAACCAACCCATAAAATTCATAGAACCAAACAAATCCATACCATAAAATGCGATTCGGTTTCAATTTTTAACCACGATTTACTTGAAATTCACATATTATTGCCATTAATTATTTGAAATAATTAAAATTTTATACCATGACTTATATTAAAACTAGCTAGTTTTATTAAAATTGTCAAAATTCACTAACATCAACCACTTAAATAATACTGTAGTAGAATACAAGTAATTAAAGAATGAATAGATACATTAAATAGAGTATTTGGTTGGAAAATTAGTTACCAAACGAAAAGAGTGAGAAATCAGACTATGTTCAGTTGAAGATTTGGATTTTGCACTCTAAACTGTTATTCTACTTCAAAATTCACTCAGGTACCGTTCCACTTTTAAAAAAAGTAGGTTTTTGAAAAAGAAGGTAAATTTTAAGATAAAAAATCATGTATTTACGCAAATAATTTTCCTACCAATATGGATATTGTTTGATAGATCTCATTGAGATCTTTTAAACGGTGTTTTTCGTTATATTTGAGTTTGAAATTACCTTCTTTTTGAAAAAAAAATATTTTTAGAAAAAGCGGAACGGGGCCTCATTGCTTCTATCTCAAATTATTATTTTTTATCTATATATCTCTCTAATCATTACTCCTATCTCCCTACCCTAATTATTACAAATTCAAATCCAAAATCCCTAAAACGAACAAGCCCATTGACTAGGTGCATTCTTTTGGCCTTAACTTAAAATAAGAATTTTGCCCTCATTCAAATTTTTTTCGCATTTATTAATTTTGCACCAAACTTTTATTGACTATTGATTTGTCTTGACGAGAGGAATCATAAAATGATTATTTCTCAAAATACTTGGATAAAAGTGAAATCTTTTGACTTTTCTCATACGTCTCATCGAGGATGAGACTTGATGAGACGAATTAATAGTCGACAAAAATTTGGTCCAAAAATTAACAAATGCGAAAAAAATTTAAATATGGACAAAATTATCATTTTAAGTTTAAGTTAAGGCCAAAAGAATGCTAAGTATAAAATGTGTATGTTTACTGTATTGAAATAGGAATTGGTTATCACATATAGAAGTTTTCTTGGAAGCAAGAGAATAACAGGGGTGGATATGGATCGGATTGGTCCGGTCAATAACCAAATCTCTATATACGGATTAAGAATTTAGAGAACCAAACCAATCCATAAAATATAACCAAACCAATCCAAACCATTAAATGGCTGTTCAGTTTCGGTTTTAAACCACGGTTCGCTCGAAATTGAGATATCATCTGTAACGACCCTGATTTTCGGTAAATAAAAATTTCATTAAATATTTGAATTATTAATTTAAATTTGTTTGGATTGCTTTAATTTTCTTGTAATTTGTCATAATTACACTTTAGCCTTTCAAAATTCGTTTATTGACTTAAAGCCCAACTTGGCAAGCCTAGTTAGTTTCTAACCGACTTGTTGGAGAAACCAAACTAAAAAGTCACCTAGTTACAATTCCCTAACCATGGACGGACCTTTTTGTCATCTTTGAATCTTGTGAACCTTTTCAACCCTAGATTAGGAAATTGTTTATTTATTTTCTTTTATTATTTTGGTTTTCTTCTTTATCCATTGGACGATAAAAGTTAGGGGAACTTTTATCCATTGGGTAATAGAAACCCTATTCTTTATATTAAAGGTATTCATTGAAAGATTTGATTAAGTACTAATATCTATAAAAAAAAAAAATAGACTTTTATAATTGCTTAAAAGGATATTTTTGGTTATTTTAATATAAAAGTTTCCTTATTAACATTGTCCATTGAACAATAAATACTAGGGGATTTATTATCTATTGAGTAATAGGTTAATCTTTCAACTAAGTACTAGGGTTTAATAAACAAATCATTTTCTAAAATCCCATGTGATGATGTACTTATATTATATTGTGTATGTACTTATTGGATTTAAGACCGAAGATTTCCTAAATACTCTTATATTATTTTATATTGGGGTTTTGTACCCAATTGGATTAATTTAATGGGAAGATGACCTCCCTAGATTACATAAGTACCTATGTATATATTATATATGTATTTGCATGACTAAAGAATTGACTTGGTACACATGTGCTAGTACATATATGAATTGTTTATTAGATATTCTTCCACCACTCCATTGTCCATTGGATAATAACTGTTAGGGAAATAATTACCCATTGGATAATAACACTAGTCTTGCCAACAAGTACTATGGTTAATTTATTAAATCATTCCCTAAAATATCCTAAGTACAAATCTAGTTTTTTTTAATAGGAGACATGTGCATAATTAGATTACTTTAATGGGATATTTGATTTAGAAACCTAGTACCTTGTACCTTTTGACCTATTATTTTTCTAGGAAAATCTTTACCCATTGAATAATAATTGTTAGGAAAAATTTTATCCCTTGGGTAATAACCAAGACTTTTGCTATAAATATCATCTCATTCTTGCCATTCAACTCACACCTTCCAACCTAGCAACTTCTCTCTCTAGAAATCTTTTGTTCTTGCTTTGTTCTTCTTATTCTTGAGTTCTTTAAGAAACTCATCCAAGACCGCTACTAAACCGTCACCTGACCACCCTTCGATCCAAAAAGCTTAAGTAGTTTAGTCAAGATTTGGTTTCGAGAGAAACATTTCTCTTTCGAAGCTACCAGAAGCCTACCGTAGGAAGTTACTCCGTCCAACCGCCGACCAAATCTCCGTAGCCGACCAACCGCCAAGAAGTAAGGTAGAATCCCTAGCCTACTAACTCTACGTATAGTATAGAATCGTATGTTGGAAAGTAGAATGTCTTTAGTTCAAAGATCTTAATCGTTTTCTCTAAGCATATAAGATTATCTGTTGACTGTTAAAGTTATCTGTCATAAGTATATAAGGTTATCTGTTGACTGTTACGGTTATCTGTCATAAGTATATAAGGTTGTCTGTTGCCTAAAATGTTAGAATTGCATGAAATACTTGACAGGTGTTTTCTAGAAATAATGAAAAGGATGGGGAGTATGTTGAACTCATCAACTTATGATTTGAGCATGCTAGATAATATAAAATTAGATAATTTTGCTAGTTTAGTTTCAAGATTATAATGCATAATTTGTGATTACGTATGTGGAAAGTCCTACCGCGGAGTCTCTTCATGAAAACGAGACATGGAAATCGAGAAAGTAGAAATATGACACCTAAGGTGTGGTTAATGAAAAAGCGTGTTTGAAACGGGTGAAATGTTTTAGAAACCGCAATGTGGCTGGACGTGGCAGCCCATTGTGTGGTGTGAGTTTTGTGTGCATTCCCATGAGAACCCGTAGCGGCGGAACCATGGTGAAGTATCGCTTGGTTATCCGCGGAGAGGAGCCAATGCAATTGTGTGCTAATAGAAACCCGGTGCGGCAGAACCATTGTGAGGATACTCGGGAACCTGAAATGGCGGAACTGAGGTTGGGTGTGTTAAAAAGGATTTTACAAATGTCGATTTGATAAATGAACACGAGACACGGTCTATGATATGTCGCGTAGGAGTAACTCGGAAAACCATAGACACCAACGTGTTGAATAATGGATGAGGATGTGTTGTTGTTAAACTATTTTGCATAGAAACTATGACTATTGTTTATAAGTTAAGGGTTAGTGGGTAAGGTTTACTTTATTGAGCTTTCATAGCTCATGATGTTACCTTTGGTGACCCTAGCATATTATATGGGCGGCGACGCTGGTATAATGTGTTAGATCTCATAGACGAACATGGCGAGATCTTCACCTTGGAGGCTTTTGGAGCCGAAGAGATAGTCAGGATGGAGGAGGAAGCAGATCAGTAGATAGGAACCCTAATTCCTTCCCTTATTTAAATAAAAGTACTTTGTAAGGGTTATGATGTAATAATTGAGCAAGACTCTGGTTAATATTCAATAAAATTGTCTATTTAACGTACCCAAAATTTGGAGCGATACATCATCTCCATAGCTATTTGAAGTACTTAAAATTGAATACCAAAACTAGCTAGTTATATAAAAATTACCAAAATTCACTAAAATCAAATAACTAAGTAAGAGTAGAATACAAATAATTAGCAAAAGAATAGAGCAATGGCATTATATTAGACCGAGCGAAAAGAGTGAGAAATGAATTGACTTAGTCGAACCTATGTTTAGTGTATTGAAATTGTAGGAATAGATTATCGAATATAGAAGTTTAGGGAATTAATTTGGAAGTAAAATAATAGGGTGGTGAAATAGAAGTTTAGATTAGAAAAATAATGTTATTTAATGTATCTAAACATATAGTATTATCCTATTCATGTGTTATACGGCTTGGTTCGGTTTCAAACCAAAACCGTTAATGTAAATCCATAAACCAAATCATTTAACACGGTTTCTAGATTTTTAAAACCATAACCAAACCACATCACTAAAAAACCACCAATCTTGTCGATTTGGACTGGATTCACAATTTAACGGTTATTTTGCTCACCACTAAAGAATAAGGTGGTGCAAAATTAATTTTATTTAATGTATCTAAACAAATTATAGTGTGTGTTATACAATTTGGACCGATTTAGAACCAACACTGTTAACGCAAATTCACAGATTAACCCATTTAATATAGTTTCTAGATTTTTAAAATCAGGGCCAAACCACATCACTGAAAATCCGAATCAAACTTTTCAATTTCAGAATTCAGATCACATCCCCAGTGGCACTCATCAGCTTCACTGCTTCAGAGTTCCAATATCTCTCGTCTCTTTCACCATTGCCAAATAGTAGCTTCAAAACTCTCAACTTCAACCCCCACAAAACCACAAAATGAAGCTCTTCCGTCCCCACCGTCCCTTCACAAACCCCAATTACCAAATCAAACCCATTTCTACCCCTACTTCCACCACCGCCACCACCCTCTCCGACCACCTCGACAACGACGAAAAATTCGTGTCCCACCTCCTAAACATCGTACGAGGCAAGCAGAGCTGGAGGATCGCGCTCTCCAGTCCCTTCGTTTCCAGCAACCTAAGGCCGCGCCACGTGGAGCAAGTCCTGGCCCAAACCCTAGACGACTCCAGGTTAGCCCTACGCTTCTTCAACTTCCTAGGCCTCCACAACAACTTCACCCACTCCACGGCGTCGTTTTGCATCCTCATCCACGCCCTGGTCCGGTCCAACCTCGTGTGGCCCGCGTCCTCAGTCCTGCAAACCCTAATTCTCCGCGGCGGCCCGAATAACCCGGCCCTCGTTTTTGAGTCGCTGATGCGTTCGTACGAGAGGTTCGGTTTTGTTTCGACTTATGGGTTTGATTTGTTGGTTCAGAATTACGTGCATTACAAGAGGGTGTTAGACTCTGTTGTGGTTGTGAGGCTTATGTGTGAGTGTAGAATTCTGCCTGAAGTTAGGACCTTTAGTGCTGTTTTGAACGGTTTGATCCGGATAAAGCAGTTTGGTACGGTTTTGGGTTTGTTTGATGAGATTGTGGGTATGGGTTTCAGGCCAGATGTTTATTCGCGCACGGCCGTGGTTCAGAGTTTGTGTCAGTTGAAGGATTTTGATGGAGCTGAGGAAATGATTCGGTCGATGGAGTCGAATGGGTGTGAGTTGAGCGTTGTGACGTATAATGTGTTGATTCATGGCCTTTGCAAGAGCCGGAGAGCTTGGGAGGCTGTTGAAGTCAAGAATACGTTGAGTCAGAAAGGATTGAAAGCTGATGTTGTAACGTTTTGCTCGTTAGTTTTGGGCTTTTGCGCCATTAAAGAATTTGAAGTTGCTAAACGACTAACGGATGAAATGGTTGAGTTGGGGTTCCTTCCTACTAAAGAGGCTCTTTCGTGCCTGGTTGATGGATTGAGGAGGAAGGGGTGTGTTGCAGATGCTTTGGACCTGGTTAATAAGGTGGGAAAAGTTGGATTAGTGCCTAGTCCATTTGTTTACAATGCATTGATCAATTCTCTGTGCAAAGATGGAAAGTTGGAAGAAGTGGAAGTGCTTTATAATAACATGGGAGAAAAAGGTTTATTCCCAAGTGATGTTACCTATTCTATTTTGATCAATTCTTTTTGCAAAAGGGGGCAGTTGGACGTTGGTCTTTGTTTCTTGGGTAAAATGACCCAGGTAGGGATAAAACCAACCGTGTATCACTACAATTCTCTGATTAGTGGCCATTGTAAGTTGGGAAAGATGCATGCAGCAAAAGATCTCCTTACAGGGATGATTGACAAAGGATTGTCTCCAACTGTTGTAACGTATTCTGCGTTAATAAGTGGATATTGCAAGGAAGGTGAAGTGCACAAGGCGTTTAGGCTCTATCATGAGATGACAGGGAAAGGCATTTCTCCCAATATTTACACCTTTACTGCTCTTATTTATGGCCTTTGTCATGCAAAAAAGATGGCAGAAGCAAGTAAATTATTCAACGAAATGCAGCAATGGAATGTCATCCCAAATGAAATTACATATAATGTTATGATTGAAGGGCACTGTCAGGAAGGAAACACTGTAAGAGCTTTTGAACTGCTTGATGAGATGGTGAAGAAGGGACTCGTACCAGATACATATACCTATAGGCCCCTAATAAGTGGGCTTTGCTCCACTGGAAGGGTGTCTGAAGCTAAAGAATTTATGGATGATCTGCACACGGAGAATCGTAAGTTAAATGAGATGTGTTTTAGTGCACTACTACATGGTTATTGCAAGGAAGGAAGATTGAAGGATGCAGTGAGTGCATGCAGTGAGATGGTGGAAAGAGGAGTTGATGTGGATATTGTATGTTATGCAGTACTTATTAATGGATTTCTGAGACATCATGGTACAAAAAAGTTACTAGGTTTGTTAAAGGAAATGCACGATCAGGGTTTGAGGCCTGATAACGTAATATACACCAGTATGATTGATGCATACGGAAAAGCAGGAAACCTTTGTAAGGCATTTGGAGTTTGGGACATAATGGTTAGTGAAGGATGTATTCCGAATGTTGCAACGTATACTGCATTGATACATGGCTTATGTAAGGCAGGGTCTGTGGACAAAGCTGAGCTTCTTTGTAAGGAAATGCTGGTTAGCAGCTCCATTCCTAATCAAATCACTTATGGTTGTTTTCTTGACCAACTCACCACAGAAGGACACATGGAGAAAGCTGTACAGCTTCACAATGCGATGCTTATAGGGTCTTTAGCAAACACTGTGACGTACAATATACTTATTCGGGGTTTCTGCAAATTGGGCAGAATTGAGGATGCTGTGAAGATCCTACTTGAAATGGGGGATAATGATTTTCTCCCTGATTGTATAAGCTATTCGACAATTATTTATGAGTACTGTAGGAAGGGGAATTTATTGGAAGCCATGAAGCTGTGGGACTGCATGCTGAGCAAGGGTCTAAATCCTGACACAGTAGCATATAATTTTTTGATATATGGTTGCTGTGTCGCTGGAGAACTTGCCAAGGCTTTTGAATTACGTGATGAAATGATGAGAAGGGGCCTGAAGCCGAGTATGGCTACATATAATACTCTCATTGAGGGAACCTGCTTGAGAAGTTAAATCTCATTTACCGATGGGTAGTAATGCTTCTGATTTCTCAGATAATTTGTAGAACAAATGTTGTAGAGGAAACCTAGTTTTGGTATTATCGGTTATCATGAAAAGTATGATTGCATGAGTCATGTCAGCAACATTGTCTGATAAGTTACCAGAATATTGACAGTTCAAGGTCAGGTTACGGTTGTACCGTGGGAGCACAAGTTGACATTGGGAAGTATCCATTCTTTTAGGGCATAGTCGGACATTCTTTCTGTACATAATTTAAGTCTTTGAGAACAGTACGTTGCACGTAACTGAAGGTTGGTTGACTTTGTTGTGAGAGGAACATTTGAAATTTGTCGAAAAATAGGAGATAACTCCTGACACTCGGTGCCAACTACTGAGAAGGTGTAGTGGCTGCAAGCATAATTTTTGTTTTTGTTTTTGTTTTGACATTGTTGTAACATGTGAATAACGGTCATTTGTGTGACTGGAAGCTGATTCATTAGGTTGGGTAGCATACTTTGTTCTCAATCATGTTGTAAATGCTGTCTAACATGTATGTATCTCATTGAAAAGATTTACAAGGTTTTGGAGGTTTAATGAAATTCAGTTCCTCTCTTTATCCCGGATTGTTTTTGTTCTATTACACTTGTCTTCTTCACCCTTAGAGGATACACCCTCAATGATTTATCGGGCAGTAAGTTGTCTTGCTGTTTTAGCCCTTCCCTCAGGATTTCTTTGAAATCTGTAGATACTATGGTTTCTCGTGATTTATTTTCTTCTTTTGTTGGACAATTCACGTGTGCTCTTGGATTTCTCTCACTTTTTAATGCCTTTTATTGAAATGCTTTTGCAGTATTTACAGATGCACACACTATCATATGGGGACGGTTTGATCGGCTCCAAACGTATGAGCTATATCAATATATGTTCTCTACACTTAGGAACAATGTATAGAAATATACATCAAACTTCTTAAATTGCTGATTTGTAGAATCCTCTATCAGGATGGTGCTTGTTAATTGTGAAGGACAAGACAAGGCTGGTGAGCTGTCCTAAATCCTGGATAGTTGTGGGCTTAACTTGGAACTTCAATTAACTGTCTGGTGCAAAGTGACAATGCAGTTGAAAACCCAATTCTCTTTTTGAAATGTTTAGATTTGTGTTGATATCAAGATTCAAGCCCTTTGGTGAAAAGTTCCAGCTTCGAATCAAGGAATGTCTTTACATCCTTTTTTGACAGTTGCAGGAGCCTTCTATATAGCTATTACAGGTGTTACTACCATACCAACAATTGCGGCAGAAACACCCATGGTTTTGCAGTGGAGCACATGCTGTAAGGAATATAGAAACACTCATGCTTGTATATTGTAATTTCAACCTTTTATGCTAATTTAAATGCTTCATCACAGGAACACCACCATCTTCTTGGCCTTTGAAGCGACTCCATGTTGGATAACCGATATGAACTTGTGTTGCTACGAGTCAATGTCTGGAAATGTTTTCAACGAACTTGACCAACAAAAAGATGAAGGGGTACAAGAATATGGTCAATGGAGTTCAACTGTTGAAGTATGGTGCCGCAAGGTTAAATTTTGCAGAGTAGCATGCGCCTCCTGTAGCTCCTTAGCTTGTACTATAGTTATACCATGTAATTGGTGTTTCTGTTGCTTTTCTTGTTTGCCCCTACATTGTCTTTTGTTGACCCATTGGTTTTACTTCCTCACAACTGAAGGCCCTGAGGTTCCTTTGCTCTCAACAAGAAGGTTGAGGGAAGAAGGGGAATGCTAAGAAATAGTAGGATATGATGAAGTAGAAGAAGGAATATTCTGCAGGCATCAATTAGCATGGAAGGCTCCTGAAAACTACTTGCCTGCTCCACCCTCATGCAACTCGTCATATTCTTTATTGGTGTAGGTAATTTTTTCCATTATAATGTTGCTCATGGAGTAATAGACTTATGGTTAACAATTTGCATCCTTATGGAAATGGGAAATTGCATCTCAACTGTAATGATTGCTAAAACTTGCGAGTTCAAATGGAGCACGGAGGAAAGATTTGGAATTGGACGTTGTTAATTGAAGTTTTTAGAGGTTTGTAGTACCATCGCTTCTGTAATCCCCTTGTGATGGTTCCATCTTCCGTGCTTGCTGCTTTTTTTTTTTTTGCAATCCTGTTGCGGTGTCACCATCTTCCTTTTGTTTGTCTAAATTCTTCTCCTTATCCACTTTTTCATCATTTTCGTCTTCTTACTCTTCATCTTCCCCTGTCAGTCAACAGTTCGGTTATATTTCAATCAATTGAGAAGGTCGTGCAGCCCTAGACTTGTTGCTCACTACATTATTGATAACTTTCACAGGAAACTATGCTGGATAGAGAAGGCAAAAAGGATTCTAAACTGGTCCACTAGACACAAGATTACAACACAATCGACAGTATTTTAGTTAATATCTAAGATCTTTGTGACTTTACTACTTACGAGATCTTTGAGATTTCTTTAGAATCAAGTTATTCCTTTCTGTAATTTGCCTGTTTGGGTCTATTTGGAAATAGAATGTAATCATTTCTGTCTGTAATCATTTCCCTTAAAATACTCTACAGCCCCAAAGGCTCGGCTGATTCGGTTGATGCATTTGTAATGCTTGCTGCTGTCTTCATTCTTCATTTCAGCGCTGCTTCATATTTTCCCTTCATGAATTCGCATGTCTTTCATTCTTCATTTCAGTGCTGCTACCCTGCAATTGTTTCCTTTTAGTTCTCTTAGCCCCATCCGATGCTTGTGTACTTCATTTCCTAAACCTCCTTAGATTTGTTTAGTCTACCGTGAAGCATATATTGCTTGAAGTGGAGATTTGTGAAAAATGGAATTGACATTCACTAGCTTAAACTAATCAACCATAACAGTCAAAACCAGAAAGGACAAATCAGCTCTAACAAGCTAGCTTGCTTCCTCACCTGATGGTGAACTAATTCATACATACTTTTTTTTTTCTTTTTTTATATCAGGAAATTCAAACATATTGGAGGAGCAATTTTCTTACTTTGGCTCTGTAATATACAGCCATTTTCAAACATTACCCACATCAAAATAAACAGAAAGGTGATAGCAGATATCTTATTTAAGTTCCACACAAGATGAAGTCATCAAATAAGCTCCAAATCACTGAACTTGTTCTAGATAAGGACAATATTATAATGTCAAGCTCTGAACAACAAACCAATATCATATCTAAAACAGGTTCCACTGTCTCATAAGGGCCATAACTATTAACATTGCTCTTCAATAAAGCAATGAGCGCGATGCACTCCATTGCATGAGCAGCCTGACTCCATAGCCCATTGCACAAGCAGCCCAACTACATAGCACGAGCAGCACAAGCAGAGAATCAATTATTTTTCAGCACGGCATTTGATGACATCAAGGCCAATCTCCGTTGGATCTGTTGCTTGCAGTTCTATCTGGATGCCATCAAGCTCCCTTTTGAATCTGTCTTTGGAGCTTGCATAAATCATTTTGCTCCTCACCCGTGATGTATCAGGGGACCTTTGGTGAAACAAAAAGGTAAAAATAACATGAACTGCAATGATCAGAGAAACAGGGCTCCAACAAAACTAAGATATAAATGAATTAACTATATATTACCACGCAATGAAGAAAATCCTGCTCTTTTGGCAATTCTCTTCGGTCACAAAGTCATAATCATAGACAGCGTATCGACACTCATCAGCAGGAAGGCTTGCAGTGAAGTCTTCATAGCTATTAGTTGGCTCGCCAACCTTTTCCACCACAACCTGCTTCTGCTTCTCCTCAATCTTGAATACAATGAAGCGGTAAGTCCTTTTTGCCTTCAGCTCCAAAAACTTCAGCTTGCAATCATCATGCACAGCCATCCCTGATGCTGCATTAGCCTGCATAGAGGATGGGGAGAAACACTTATCCTATGACGAAAAAGGGAGAGCAGAACAGGACACCACAACTACCTCAAAAGATGGCAACAACATTGGATTATCAAAGGCAGCCTTTTGCCCAAAAGGTGATAGTACATGAAAATGAAGCGAAGTTCAATGTCTACAAAACATACTCAACCTAAATCTTATTATTATAAGATTTGGGCAGAGCAAATCCTTAATCATGCAGGGATTTCAACTTTTCATCATATGATATCGTCTTAATCCAGTTGCACTTAATCTATTCCCAAGTTGACTTTAACTTTAAACACTTGAATGCGTGGTTCTATTTGTTATTATTATCTACACTTAAAAATTACGAGAAAAGCTCGGTCAACCTAAGAAATATTCTCGGGATATAACCTGTAGTGACTTCTTTCGAATACGAAATAACAATCCACTACGGAACCATATAAACAGGAATTCACTTACAAACCAAAGCACGCAACAAATCTGCAAATAAATGAACCATTTTCCCTTTTTGTCTCCTCATAAGATTTTGACTTACACGTGCAACAAGCAAACTATAATCTATACAGCCAGGATGCCACAACACAACACAACCAAAACCAAACCATACTCTATTCTGAAGAGAATGAACAACAAAACGACAGAAAGAACATTTGACAATCAGATGAATCTAAATCAACAAGATGTTCAGATATCAAGAGTCAAAATTTGACGAAATCAGACGAAAAAGGAGAAAAATTATAATCTACGCAAGTCTTTGTTTCTCTGTACAATCGAACGAACCCTAGCCAAGTAAAGTGGGCTTGAAAACAGTTGAAAGGACTCACCATGGTAGAGCGGTACGATCGGAGAAGATCGACGGCGGGAGAACACTTGGAGAGAGAGAAGTTTGGGCCGCCGTCGAGGCGTGCGTCTAGAGAGAGAGAGAGAGAGAGAGAGAGAGAGAGAGAGGAAGATGAGATTATCGGTGGCGTGGGCTTACAGAAAACGGAATGAGGAGGAGTCCTCGCAAATTCACACCTTGGGGCAATCGGTGGCTCAGATACCATGGTGGTGGAGTGGTTTATACTACTCCTACATCACAGTGACAGATAAAGCAGGCCGAACCAATGGAAACGAGACACGTGGTGTCAGTTAAATGTCGATTATACCCCCTGGAGAAATGTGAATCAATTCGAGGTTCCAACCTCATCGTGGAACAGATCAAAAAAAAACCCTCATCGTGGAAAAAACCAAAGAAATTCCACTTTTGAGGAAAAAGATTTTGGTGATTGGATTTTTTACAAATTACTTGTAGGATTCCTTTTCATAAAGAGAAGTATAACTATATCTACTTTGTTCGGTTTGGATTTTGAGAAAGGTTTTTCAAAACAATGAGTGATGAGAGATAGAAGATAGAAAAAATTTATTAAGAACTGTGCGCAGAAATTTTGAAGACTCGAAAGATTAGATTTTTTTGACATTATATGTTCTATAATATTTTATTTATTGATTTCTAGTTCGTGGGACAAATTTTGCTGACGTAAATGATTTTTGAATATACGAGAAAAAAAACGAAGAACACCTAATGTGCACTAGATTTGGATTTAACAAATCTTACTTCACTGTAATGTACTACAAAATTGACCAGTATGGCAAGCTATATACTCCATTTGCTGCTAGTAAAAGATTAACTTATTAAACTTGTTACTTTTTAATTTAAGAAAAAATAAGAACTTAGGTTTTAAAGGATTAGTTTATTCCAACATTATGACGCCTTTGAGTTAGAAATAAAATTGCCATTATCAATTATTGTAACTTGTAAGGTTGTTCACCTTATCTTTCTCTGACCTAACTGAGCAAATACAATCAAAGAAAATTATTGACCAAAAGAGATAGTGCAACAAATTATACCCGAACCTAATTGAAATTTTTTCAAAAAAAATACCCAATTGCAATTTTTTCAAAAATAAAAATAAAAATCTTGATGAATTGATCAAATGTGATAATACTAGAACTCATTTGGCTGAGAGATTTTCTTATCCACGAGCATCACTGATCCATGGCTCATCTGTAAGTGTAAGATCACAAAATCTGATATCGAAAAGCAGTTCCATGGTTTTTGTTTGTCACTAGATTCTCGAGCTATTATTGTGATGGCGAAAACTTCTTCCATCGCCTACTACAGCCAAAACCTCTTCCAAAAGGATATCTTCAGCTATGCCGCCGCTAGCCAAATTCAGGTCCGCCCTTGACATAAAACGGGAGACAGCGAGGGAAAACAATCCAAAGAAGAGCAGCCTGTGGCTAGCAGACTGACCGATGGAGAAAGGGGAGATAGGCCGCTTCAACGGAGAAGAAGGTTTTCGACTTGGCACGCTCTATCTGCCCTAGAAACAATAAAAGGAGCCCTAGAAACAGATATAAGAAACGGACTGTGACAGTATATAGCGCTATTTTTGTAATTTAGAGGTTCGGGTGCGGTATAGTTTGTGTAACAGCTAAAACCATAACCGAACCGAACCCTTTCAGTTATCCCTTCACCTCTACCATATCCTGACCAACAGTAAAAAACCGATCACGCATCGGGAAAAAAGGAGCAGTTCAGTTCGGGTCCCCACTCGTTCGGTACAAATTGTCATCCCTTGGGAAACCCCATGCTGACTGTTTATGAGTTGAAAGTAACCCATGAAATGTCAAGGAAACAATAGAAACAAAGGGTTAAAACGCCTGTCAAACCCTGTAACAGTTCCACGATATAAAAAGCTCCGACTATAATTTTGCCCAAAATTAAGACGCATAGTCGCATACCCGTCAAAAATACCAACCTTTGTACAAAGAAAATACGCAAAACAGAAGTTATTTACAAGCAATGCCCATAAGGTTCGATTCCGTACAACAAAACAGCAGATTATCAAAACATCATACCTTGTTTTTGTTGACTGTGGATATTGTGCCAACCATTAGCAAGAAGCAATACTACAGAATAAAGGTGCACTAGTAATCGTTTCAGGAAACAGCAAAATCTACAAAACCCAGTCGGCATGATATAACTAGTACTAGCTGGCGACTTTTCATGAGCTTTTACGCCGGTGTTTCTTGTCAACGATATTGCTTCGTGGAGATTTTCCCTTGTGCTTGTGCCGGTTACTCTTCTTGGACATCTTCGGGCCATTGTAACTTTTCACTGTGTGTGATTGGGATGTAGGGGTTGGGTCATAAACATCAGGAGCCCAGCGGACACTCAGATTCTCAACATGCAGTCCTCGTTTCTCACGACTACCTCTCATAGAAGAGACAACCTTCAAAGAAATTTCAGAAGGAAAAAAGATGAGGAGAAAAAGAAAATCACTTGTCAACAAATGAGACCAGCAGAAAATAGAAGCAACATGAAGGCCATCGGAAAACAGGAGTCACTTTAGAGTTCAGCAACATTTTAGAATCACAAATAGGCTTGTATCCAGAGGAAGCGAAGGGGAGTTTATTATGTGTCCTGTGTTTCTCATTGCATTGATACTCAAACACAAACTGTGGTTAACAAATCAAACCATCAAGAAAAGATAACGGCACATGGGTATCATACTTATCCAAGGGAAATGCTTTACAAAATGAGAAGCATAGTTCTTGATCAACAGGATATCCAGTATAGCTTTCTATGAACGTACATAATATAGATATAGACTCCAACAAACTTTGGACATGTCATCCATTCAAGGACTAATATAAAAGAACGAATCAATAGAAAAACAAGTTATTATCAGAACTGCCATAATGCCACACCATGATCGAAATAGAGGCAGAGAAAATAAAACAAGGCTGGGGCCTGGGGCACACAGGCAATAAAATAGAAAGGCAGAAAGAGAATAACACCATTTCCACACCACCCTTAGTCTTAGTTGCATAGTCGTTCTAGAAACCACAGATAGACAATATTTTATTAGTATATAAATCGCCCAAGTCATGCAATCATAACAATATAAATAACTCTGTCAGCGCCCATGTTTAACCGATTAGGAGAGGCCAGCTGCTTTTATGCTTGTTATATGAAAGTCTGAGATTAGGTGACAGGAAGTTAGCAGAAAAAATAGATCAGCAGTCCCTTGAGATCATATGTAAAATGGTTATAAACTTATAATATTCATGGACGTAAAACTGGGAAGCCAGATCCAAACAATATGGCAGTGTGCCCATGGGTTTAATTTAGAGAAAACACTGCAACTTCTAAAGATGCTCGTGTTTCCATCATCTTTGTCTAATCTCAAGTCCAAACAGAGACTGAAATTAATAAAAGTTTTGTAGAATAATCTATTTTTATATAATGCAGACGCTTTAGAGGCATGAAGAAATCTAAACAATGATAAACAGTAAAACTCCCACCACAAAATTAAAGAGAGTACTTGTCCATCAAAAAAATGATGATGAGTCAGAAGCTTACAGGAAGAGAGATAATGCTGGTACTGTTTGGGTTGCCAGGTTCCGAAGAACTTTGTCCATTCGATGCATTATTAGAAATCTTGTCTTCCCCACTCACGGGTAAATGAGATAAATGTTCATTTCTGGAGCACGGCATCCCCACATGCTCTCCCAAATTATTTTGAGATGCTCCTGTCACAGATTCATCCTGATCATTAATCAAATCCTCATACTCTTCCTCCTTCCCCAAGGGTGTAGCTGAACTTGATAGCAAAACTAGAGCGTCTTCAAGAGCAATTCCAAGCTCCGCCACCAAACTACCCACGTTGCCGCTACCTTTCTTACAGTTTCTCCACAAGGGTCCCCAGTCATTAGGGCTAATCAAATCTTCCTTCATCGGGCCAACATACTGAACTGAGACATCCATGATCGGAACCTACAACTTCTAACCCTGCAGAAACGTGTGCTGATGATCAACTTATGCTGTGATTAATCATACATAGTCTCATAAAACTAATAGTCATACCGAACTAGTAGTGAGGGGATTAGCAATTCCACAATCCTAACCTATGTTTGCAGGATTGTTCATCATCCAACAGATATGTAACTCCAATTTTTGTCATAATGAAACACACACCCACGCACAAGATTGTTAATCCAATCTAAGTCTAGTCCGGTCAACCAATCCGGTAGTGTTCTATTCAATTTGCAACTAATAACTAACAAATACGAAACCAATATAAAACGTCTCATGTTGGGATCCGGAGACCCTGTAGTGCGCCGCTGCACTACATAGTGCAGTATCCCAACCGTCCATTCAGAAATCAATGGTCCATTCAACAGTCAATGGTCCGGATTGAAAAAAGCTTGGAAGAGTATCTTTTTCCAATCCAGACTATTGGAAACATTGTTGGACGGATGTTGCCCTACAGCCCTCTAGTGCACCCCTACACTACAAGATCCCAGATTCCCGTAATTTGGGATTAATCGTTCCTAAGGAATTGAAAAGGTAAAAAAGTATAAAGATGTGGACCAAATTTGAAAAAAGTTTCATACAAGACGCACGGTAGACAAAAAAAAATACCACTGTTCGATATTTTTTCTTCAGTGAATTTTTTTTTTGCTTTTGATCATAATTCTTTTATTTTGTAGACTCCTTTGTCGAGCCTAATGGTTAATCCAAAAAAATACTGTAAAATGTAACTTCAACAAAAATTCAGAAAAGACCACAAAATACCGACACGAAAAATACAAATATATCAGCGTGAACTCACCCTAAATAAGAATAGAAAGTACCTCTCGCAGTGATGGAATGAGCTTAACGCCCTAACCAACAGCGTCCAGATCCCCCAAACAGAAGCCTAATCGAGTCCAATCCAACCCAATCTAGGCTACGAAATCCTAACTGGCGCAAAAATAACAGGAAAATCCTCCCACCCTTTCTTCTCCGGATCAATCCCCGATCTGATACACAACCACACTAGCAAAAACGTACGAGTCAGTTAATCGGTGTGCTAAAATAAGAGGCCGAATGTTAACTCAATATACCGCGACCGAACCGCTCGTGGAGATGCTTAAGACGATGCGAGCAAGAACCGCCGAAGAAGGGAGCTGCGAACGGAGTCATCGTCGTCTTGGACCTGTGGAACACGAAACACATCGGGCCGATGACCGTCCGGCCGAGTAATTTCGAAACCCCAATCAAAGCATGTGAATTTTTCAAATCTGTGGATTTTCAGCACGAGATGATGAGAAGCTCGGAGTTGATGTATCCGGCGGAATTTGTGATGGATATTGGATAATGAGAAGATTGGATTGGAACGGGGTAAAAATAGTCTTCCTCGAGTCTCTGGAGCGAAATTATCACTACATCAGCGCGCGGCTGCGCGCGTTGACCGGGAACAGTCATCGCCGTCTCGGCCGGGCCTGCGAATTTGGGCCAAAGATTGGCTGTCACTGTGGGGCCTCTCTTTTCTTTGGTTCCGGACCAGGTAGGGCGGGCTATGGTGCCTGGGTAAAAAAGCCCAAGCCCAAGCCCTGAGGGGTTGGCTTTTCAGGGGGAGGATTGGATGGTGATGTGCACAAGCCGTATAGCACCGTGTTGTGCAGCTACCGAGCCGTCCATCTGGCAATTTAACAGTCCAAATCTCATCTTCATCATCTGAGCGTCCGATTATCGAAATGAAATCTGGACCGTTGGATTGCCAAACAGATAGCCTGAATGTGCACAACACCTCCCCTAGGTTGGGTTCAAGTCTATAGAGTTCACCTACCTATTCACTCTCTCACCCCCTAACTAATGGATTGGAAAATCCTGTAGTGCAAGGCACTCTGTAGGGCGTATACGGGCCATCGATCTTGACAATGAATGGTTGGATATAATCCGAGTTTCTACAAATCCTACCCGTCTGTTGTTTGGATGGAAATTCGAGCCGCCCATTGCCGAGATGGACGGCCGAATTGGCCGCACTACAGCACTCTCGAGTCCCTGACTAATGTGGAGACCCGTATTTAATTTTAATGTTTATAATTGCGGAAAAATGGGAAATGTGATATGTTTATGTGATTTGGAGCTAAAAGGATTGATTTGAATGTGAAAGGGTGCAAGAGTGATTTGTGGATATATGTGTATATATAGGAGGGTGAGAGAGTAGAGAATTAATTTTCTCCTCCCATCTCTTACGCCTCTCTCTCTTGCTCTCATCCAAAATTTCATCCAAAATTCACACAAAACAACCTTCAATCCTTCATTCCTTCACGTATTGCAGCCCGTATTTCGCTAGTTTAAGTTTGGTAGAGGCGTATCTCATCCGGTTTCAAGCTTTGGAGCTAGGGTTTGGAGGAATCCTTTGGTTTTGTCCTTCAGTCTTGAGGTAGGGAGTTCTAACTTTCGATATATGTTTATGACTTTCTGGAATCCTTCTCAGTCAAATGGTATCGATACCATTTTGCTAGGTATTGATACCTGTTGCTTATCAACAGCTTTTGTTGTTTTGCTTCGTACTTCACCGTTTTGGTTTCCAATCACTTCTAACCTACTCAAACACCTTCCAAATGACCCTTAACTTGATTACTCGTATGGAATGACTTCATTGAACGTTTCCATAACTTTACTGCCCATTTGGACATGATTTCACAAAAATGATTTATGTATCAAGTTAGGTTTGAACGGTACGAACATGACGGTTAAATAATTTTGGAACATTGTGAATGCGACGAGAACATTCAGGACTCATTGACGGGTGAGTGCCTGGTAAAGGACATCGAGATCCTTTAATTGGCCCGGCAGGAGCTATATGCTCGTATTGGATACTTTAGGACCTCTCAAAGGGGTAAGGTGCATGACAGAGGACATCAGAGTTCTTTAACTGGCCCGATAGGAGCTATGGCTCAAGACACGTGTACGAGACATGATTGGACACGTGGTACTTCTAAAAGATTACTCATTAATTCACATGGTTGGTTCTGAAAATGAAATGTTGAATTATCGATTATTGATGTTGTCAATTCTTCAAATCTTAATATCATTGTTAATCATGAGATTATCCCTGCATTTCATTTACATATATTGTTGTATTAGAGTTTCCTACTGGGCTAGTGCAGCTCAAACCTTACATCATTTTAAGGTACTAACTCAGGGCAGTAACTTGTATGTCTGGAGTGCTTAGATTGTGGACATTGTTTTGAAAGCTAACATGAATGAGTTACTAGCCATCTTTGTAAGTTACTTTTGGAAGATGTATTCGTAACTCTATATGTAAATCTTTTGATTAAAGAATATTGAAAGTTCTTAACTCTTGTTTGATATTCAATACCTATGTTGATTTAGGCATTGGAGCCAAAGATGTACTATTGGAAACTATTGGAGGATGAATCGTAATTGTGGAAATGGAAATATCAAACTTTTTTAGGTATCGTTTGGATTATTGTGAGATTTTATTTATGAAAATCCTTTTATATTTATGTTGAAAATGGAGGGTGTGACAACTAATGTAGTACAATATTGGGAAAAAAAAAATCAAAAATTCGAATTCTACACCCAATCACTCAAACACATACATTGATACACACAAACGGGGGTGTGCATCAATTTGATGCAGAACTTGACTACTCCTCTCACCTTCACAAGCGGATCGGTAGGTTCCTTCACAACGATGAATATTTTTTGCACCTTCCGTATATTTTTATGCTATTTTGTTGTATTTTTTTAGATTGCTAGAGACTAGAGTCCTTTGAAATTCTCTTTTGTTGTGAATGCAATATATTTCTTCTTTCTTTAAAAAAAAAGTGAGATGCGTATTTGTGAGCAACCTTGGAAGAGTTGCTTAAATGATACTCCTTCTTGTTATTTAGTGTTTCTTTAATTAGTCTCAATTTACTCGAGGAGGTAATCTTTTGGTCATATCATTTGAAAATGAAACACTAATAAAAACTTTTTTTCTCTTAGTTTATTCAGATATTTCTATCTCCAAATCTTCTCGCTTCAATCTTCTCTACTTAAAACTCTCGCAACAAAATCTAAAATAAAATTCCATTCTAAAAAAATGAACTATAAAAAATTCATGCTAAAATAATAATTCATCACAAATATGATAATAAAGAAAACTATCATAAATCAGTTTGAATTTAACATACAAAAACTATAAGACACTTTATGCATTAAATAATAAAAAATAAATATAATAATATAATCTATCACACAGACAAAATATCGCAGCTAGTCGAAACACAAATGCCAAAGTTTACTAAAATTGTAGTAATAAATTTATCTCAATAACTGTATCAAATATAAGTGGATATAAAGAAGAAATTTATTACGAAAAAACTAACGTCAATGAGTTGATGACAAGATTGAAGCATGGTAATACTTTCAAATAATACCTACCAATCTTTTTGCAAGAGGCATATAAGAGGAGAGACAGGGAGGGAGGGAGAGATAGAAGATGGCCACCAAATGAATGGATGTGCTATTGGGACTTGGAGTCCCTGCAGTGCTCTAAAAGAGCTGCAACTTGCAGCGCTTTAAAACGGCGCTGTTTTGGGCCAAGATGCACACAAATGACAAATCCTCTCTCTGACCCATTTGTCCCCCCCTCCTCTCTCTCTCTCTCTCTCTCTCTTGTCAGACCCATTTGTCCTCTTCTACTCCAAACCAAAAATCTTTAATTTCGGATCAATTTTGGTCATCAAGCAATTTTTTTTTTCTTTTCCTTAAACGACTTCAATTCTAAATCAGATATGGGAAAAATGCTCCTAACTGAAACTCATTCCACTGGCACTAAAAGGACTTTTAAGACTTTTTTTTGTCCTTATTTGAATTTTTTCTCGTTTGTTAGTTGTGTCAAAATTTTTTTGACTTTTTGATTTGTCTCGACTCGAATAAGTAAATTTTTTTTACTTTTACCAAAATATTTTGGAAAATAACCATTTTTAAGTGAAAAAATGGATTTTTTGACTTTTTTTTGGCTAAAAAATGGTTATTTCCCAAAATATTTAGGTAAAAGTAATTTTTTTTACTCTTCCAATTTGTCTCGTCGAGACGAATCAATAATTCACAAAAATTTAAAATAAAATGAAGAATTGCAGAATTTTTTGAATAAGGACAAAATGTTCTAAAAGAAAAAGTTCTTAGCGGAACTTAAGATTAATTTGGAAAGGAACCAATTCATAAAATCTAGTAATTGAAGAAAGAGATCCAAGTAACCAACACTTTTTCCATGGAGTTTATATTCTCGTTTAGAATCTCATCAAACTAGAGTGAATCACAAGAATCCATAGAAAAAACCCAATCAAAGATTAAAATTCATCAAAGCTTTGCTAAAAATGTTCTTGTTCCTCTTTAGATATTACCATTAATTAGAGTGGAGAAAGAAAATTTGCAGAAGAAATCAAAAAGAAGACAAAGGGTAGAGAGAGTCTCGATATTAGAGAGAGAGAGAGAGAGAGAGAGAGAGAGAGAGAGAGAGAGAGAGAGAGAGAGAGAGTATGGTGCGTGTCAGACAAGAGAGGGCAGAGGGTTTGGTACAAAACGGCACTGTTTTGATGGGCTGCAAGTTGCGGCTCTTTTAGAGCACTGCAGGGACTCCAAGTCCGTGCTATTGGAAGGTAGAAATTAACGACTCTTTTTCCATTAGAATTACCCGAAATTATAGCTCTTCTGTGAGTTGTTGTATCTTGGGTAGGAAAATAATACTCGAGTCTATTGCATTATTTGTTTCCTCAACTATAACTTCTTAGAGAGAACGATACATCCATGCCTCATATTTTTTTGGTATTGCGCTTGCCTCTTGTAAATAATCTTTTTTGGTCCATTACACCAACAATAGCACTTGGATTATTCTATTAAATTATACTCACGTGTCTAAAAATATACCACTCAAGTTTAACTCAATTAAAAGCTCTACTGCCTCATGTCTAATAAGTAAGTCAAGATTGAACATGTTTTCAAAATCCTATGTGCTTTCAACTAAATCTCAAACAATTCACTGCTCAACTCATTCGATCACTTATCGGCCTTAAAAGCTTATTTGGTTATTAAATTGAACTTGTTTGCCTCTCATTGATGACTACTTGTTAGGTTTTATTTCAAAGTCCAATTAGTAACTACTTTTCGTTTGTCAAACTAATAAGTACTACTGTAGTAATTTTATTCACTTAATTAATCTCTGTAAAATTTTTTTTGATCCGAATTAATCTCTGTAAATAAATACTCCTACTAGATAAGATAAAGGTTGTGTTTGGTTGAGAGTTTAGTTTAGTTTAGTTTTGGTAGTGGGTGGAGAGAGAAATAGAGTAATGATTGAAAATAGGGGTAATGATTGGAGAGAGATAGAGAGAGATGAGAAAGTAATAATTGAAAAAATAGGATAATGATTGGAAAAAAAAGTAGGGTAATGATTGGTTTTCAAAACTAAAACTAAACAGAAAAGACAACCGAACAAAGCCAAAAAAACCCAAGGGAGTTTCGGATGGAGGGAATTTCCCATGGTACCCACCACGGAGGAGAAAAAGGTGCGTATTTTGGGGCGGGAAATATTTACGTGAAAAATTTCAAATTAACACTCGCTCCCCATTGGTCCGTTTCGCGTCACGCGGATCGACAACAAATCACCCACAGCCGTCGATCTAAGCGGATCGACAGTCCAAATCAATCGTCACACAAACCAGGTGCACCTTTCACAACTCTATAAAACCCAGGCGTCATCCTCAACCCTCTTCACCCATTCCCAAAACGCTCTTTCAATCTTCTACACACACACGAACGCTACGTTTCCCGGCGAGCAAGAGAGAGAAAGACATGGAAGGCGGAGGAAAAGTTAAGAAGGGAGCCGCAGGAAGAAAGGGAGGCGGTCCCAGGGCTAAGTCGGTCACCCGGTCCATCAAGGCCGGTTTGCAGTTCCCCGTCGGCAGGATCGGCCGGTACCTGAAGAAGGGACGTTACGCCAAGCGCGTCGGTAGTGGTGCCGCGGTTTACTTGGCCGCCGTCCTTGAATACCTCGCTGCGGAGGTACTATCAATCTCTCTCTCTCTCTCTCTCTCCTGATGCGTT
The DNA here is from genome assembly GCA_014282245.1 of Rhododendron simsii. NCBI lineage: Eukaryota > Viridiplantae > Streptophyta > Magnoliopsida > Ericales > Ericaceae > Rhododendron > Rhododendron simsii. The sequence continues at coordinate 8,693,158 of CM024965.1, forward strand.
TAAATCTGTGATACTGAAAGTTCTCTCTCTAAAATGGGTTGTTTGTTTGAAGGTGCTGGAGTTGGCAGGGAACGCGGCACGTGACAACAAGAAGAACAGGATCATCCCGAGGCACGTGCTCCTGGCGATTAGGAACGACGAAGAGCTAGGGAAATTGCTGGCCGGAGTGACCATAGCCCACGGCGGTGTGCTCCCAAACATAAATCCGGTTCTGTTGCCGAAGAAGACCGACAAAGCGACCAAGGAACCCAAATCTCCGTCCAAGGCCACCAAATCCCCCAAGAAAGCTGATTAGTCGTTAGGCTAGACTAGGCTAGGGCTACCAATGAAACCATTCTATATGATTTTCCTTTTTGAATTGTTTTGTTGTTGGGTGGTGAAATTGGTTGAAAAATTGTTGTAATTACCCCTGTTTATCAGGATTTCCTGTTAGGTCAATGGATGAACAACTCGTTAAGTCTACTCTTATTTACTACCATTTTGTTCTAATTGTAAATTTCTTCCTTTCTCCCTTTCTACAATTCCTAAAAACAGATCATAAGGTTCAGTACAGTCATGAGGTTTGTTTATTTTGGAGAAAAAGTCAGTGGGTTTAACGAAATTGGGCCTGGGCGACGAAAGCCCATTTATATATGCGGGCTTCAGACGACTAAAACTGCAAGCCCACACCATCCTTTCAACGTTTACTCTCCTGCGCCCAACGGAGGCCGAGGGGAGTTCCCGTTAGGGCGGAAATGCAGTGGAGTGGTGGTCTTCGTCTTTCCCCTTTGTCTCCATTCGCCAGATGGGTGATATTGCGCCATTCCTGCAGCAAATTGTTCGTCGGAGGTCTGTCTCATACGATCAAAATCTTTTTTTTTTTTCTTCTCTTTTTTGTATTGTTTGGCTGTTGCAGTTCGTGTAGCTTTGATTGAAACAAGTGCCGATATATTCTGTAGATTGGAGTCATTCGACCTTTTATTTTTGGGTGCTGTTTGAAACCTTGAATCGTGGTATAGGCTGCTGGCCATAGTGAAGTGGAGGTGTGAGAGCATAATAGAAGTGGAGACAATTAAAGGCCCAATTGATAACCAAAAGAGTGATCATAGGCGACCCTAGAGTTAAACATTAGTCATAAACAAAATGAACTGGTTTGAAGGATAGATTGGCTTTTATGTTTAAGCAGGGGATTGAATAAGCAAGGGTGTGGGATGGAGAGGTGGACAACGTTAATGGGGAATACGGTTCCAAAAAAATGTAATGGGGAATATATGGTTTTTAAGTTGTTTCAAGGTAGATAATGTACTTGTGATTGCGGCCATTTTCAAAACTGAAATTGGTGGTGGTGAAATCTAGAGATTTACAGAAGGCATATTTCTGACTTTTTCTCAGCCTGTTTTTGTATTTCCTGAAGGTTGCTTGTTTGTGACGGTCTCAGTTCTTTCTGCGGTTGCATTCTTTGTGTTTTCAACCTTAGGTGTTGAAAGTTCAATTTATAATGTGACACGGTGTTTTCTTTACTCTGACCAACGTTTGCATTGTAGTTCATGGAAATTTTATAAGGTGGCCTTGTTCTTATTTCAAACTTTCTAACTTTTGGTACTGATACTTAAAGCCAAGTTGTGACTTGTGCATGAAATATGTGATTGGTTGTAGGGCTTTCTTACGATACCAATGAAAGTGTTCTCAAGGATGCGTTTGGAAAGCACGGTGAAATAATCCAAGGTGATATAACACGACCCACAATATCCCTGAGTGAATTCTATATACCTGAGAAGTTCTTTTAACATTTTCATGCTTTACAGTGAAAGTTATCTGTGATCATGTGACTGGGAAATCAAAGGGATATGGATTTGTGCAGTTCAATTCTGAGACTGCAGCCACCACAGCCTTGATGCAAATGGACGGTCAGGTACATTTTGAGTAACTTGACGATGTTTTTCAACACCGATAATGGTATTATTATCCCTCAGCTCTGTTATTATGCATTCCAGGTACTCGATGGGAGAAGTATACGCATAGAACATGCACACAAGGGGTGACAACAAGGACATATGGAATGAGAGAGGAAATGATGTAATATTGGATTCACTAGCTTGACCAAACCGCCTGACATGTTCCACCTGGCACCTACAATTTTACCTCGTATTTTCTCTGTTCGTAATTTTTCGGATGTGCTTATGTTTGTGTAAACATAAGATAAGATGAATTTTGTTCCCAACAGTTGTATTTCATTGGGGATTGTATTCCCCTTCAAATTTTCCTCGCAGTGGATGGGAGGGGATGTGTAAAACTCGTGATGTTACTCTTCCATTGACTAGCTGTGGGAGAGTATATGCAATGAATTGGGGGCAAGTAGCCAACAAAACACCTTAGAGAGAGACATTATGATTTTTGATATGGTTGATCTTCTCGACGAGCTCTAAAAATGAACATCTCCGATTATCAAATGGATCCGGGAATTGTCCAACAGGACCATCAGAGGAACTGTGTCCTTGATAAAATGGGGGTCGGATCATGCTGCATAAAACTGAGAAAACTTTTGGCTATTAACTCAGATACAAGCTCTGAACTTGGAAATTCCCAAAGCATGGTAATACGTAATTGAAGTGGCATCCTTCAACCAAAGCAGGCGTCTTCAAGAAATTTTACCTACACCAGCTGGGCAGGACGTCTTCTTGCCATTTGTGAGGTTGACTGACTTACACGTCCAATTCAAGCTCAGCCCAACAAATCAATACCCATTTAGAAATATATTCTTCCACTCAAATCTCATCGAGTCATATCCCTTAGGATATCAATCCAATTCAGTAACTGAGAGGAAGTCCTTGTAATTGATAGGAATCTAAAGAGTGCTAGAGAAATTTATTATTTTTTGATGGGTCCAACTAACTGCCTCCTGTCGAAGGTTGTTAAGTTAGAGATAAAGTGAACATATTTAAGTATTTTCAAGATAAAGATACTTTTACATGTCTAATTGTCTATACACTTTTTATTCATGTATAGATGCGGTCATTAGCATTTTGCCTTGTATTTGTAGTATTTTATGCATAAAGCTTTTGTTATTTAGTAGGCAACCTTACTCTGGTTCATTTATAGAGAGGCTGATTTTCGTAACTGGAGACAGGTCAAAGTAGCTTTGCTTTGTTAATAGGAGTTGGATTATACGATGACTTTTTCATAACTATGTGCCTTACCTCAATGAGTCTTGTCTGATCTCATTTTTATTTATAGTTTCTGCAGGTTTGTTTTTGGATTGGGGCCATCATGCAGCTGCATGTTATTGAAGCTTGGTTTGGAAGTAAAGAACAACAAGTTCATCCATCTAAAAGGAAATATAAACAAGCAAACATACTTTTCCTCTTCTTCCATTTAAGTTATATGGCAAAAAGGCAAATCCCAGATTTGCTTTTCATGATGATAAATTCCTTTCTTTCTTCCAGTCTTACTTTCCTAGACTCCACAACAAGAAATGTTCTTTTTCTTCTTCCACTAGTCCTATCAATTCCCTCTCTCTATATATGCTCTTTTGTCACTGGCAAACAAGACACCGGAATCATTCACGAGAAGTTCAAAATCATTCAACTTTCTAATCCATAAGCAAGATTATATCAGAATGGCTTCTGCAACTGTGCTTCAGAAATCAGATAATGCAACAGCAGGTGGTTTGTCTGATGCTCTGAGGCAGAGCCGGTACCACATGAAGAGATGCTTTGCTAGGTATGCAGTTCATCATATTTGTTCAAGATTTTCCCAAGTTGTTCACTCATGTAAAGTCCTGGATTATATAGACTGGCTTACAAAATAGGATTTTGTTTTGGCCTATGTTTTGGAAAATAAAGGTTTATGGAAATGGGGAAAAGGTTGATGAAACCTCACCAAATAATGGAAGAAACGGACAAAGCAATTGAGGACAAGGCCGAAAGAGCCAAAGTATTCGAGGGTTTACTTGGTTCAATCATGGGTTCGACTCAGGTCTTTGAAGTTACTCCTGTTTTCTATGCATATACATGTGCATGTGTGTACACAAAATTTACAAAAATAGACATGTATCCGCACGTAGACGTCTGTGTAGACTAATTTGATTTCATCTGAGAATTTGCAGGAGGCGGCTGTCACTCCGCCTTATGTTGCTTTGGCAGTAAGGCGGAACCCTGGTTTATGGGAGTTTTTTAAGGTGAACGCAGATGATTTCGAAGTGGATGCTATTACAGCTAAGGACTACTTGAAGATCAAAGAAACGATCTATGATGAGAATTGGTGTGAATGTCAGCTGCGTGAATGATACTTGTGATTTATGAATTGTAGCATAGTAAATGATTTTATATGCAGGGCAAACAACGAAAATGCATTGGAAGTAGATTTTGGAGCATTTGACTACTCTACTCGACGGTTAACCCTTTCTTCTTGCATTGGAAATGGGGTTGACTTCGTAGCTAAGTTCATGGCTTCAAAGACTGGTGGGGATCTTGAGCAAGCAAAGCCTTTGCTTGATTACTTACTAGCGCTTAAGCATCACGGGGAGGTATGCAAAATCCAGATTAAATAATTACAGGAAAAAAATTCAACAGGAGATCAGATGATCCTAAGCAGAATTTAGTTGACACTAACGGATAATTTGTTATTATTATTTTTTTTTCCAATCACTGCAGAATCTTATGGTCAATGAGACTCTCAACACCGTTGAAAAGCTTCAAACAACTTTGATCGTAGCTGGTGTTTACATTTCTGCTCTCCCAAAGGACACACCGTACCAGAACTTTGAGAAGAAGTAACCTTATCTTCAAATTTCTTTATCAAAAGGCATAACTGTAGAGTCTTGTTAGTTGTTACCTGTTAGTTATTATGTTTCATATATTGGACAAACCTATGTCAATGTCAGGTTTAAAGAGTGGGGATTTGAGAAAGGGTGGGGAGATAATGCAGAGAGAGTGAAAGAGACAATGGGGATCCTTTCAGAGATACTCCAAGCACCGGACCACAATAAAATGGAGTTGTTCTTTAAGAGGCTTCCAAATCTTTTCAAGATTGTAATATTCTCGGTCCATGGCTACTTTGGCCAGTCTGATGTCCTCGGCTTGCCTGATACTGGAGGCCAGGTTGTTTACATTCTAGACCAAGTGAAAGCTTTAGAGGAAGAATTGCTCCTCAGAATTAAGCAGCAAGGGTTGAGTGTGAAGCCTCAGATTCTTGTGGTGAGCTATGCATAAAAAATGTAAAAAGGAAATGACTTATCAATCAATTAGTGTAAGCTTTAAGAGTTTTGTAGTATACTTCTCTTTCGTGATTTTCTTTTATGTCCACAGGTAACTCGACTCATACCAGATGCCAAAGGAACCAAGTGCAACCAGGAAATTGAGCCAGTCCTTAACACGACACACTCCCACATCCTTAGAGTTCCATTTAGGACCGATGGAGGGGTTCTCCGCCAATGGGTTTCCCGGTTTGATATCTATCCTTACTTGGAGAGGTTTTCCCAGGCAAGTAATTTCTCATTTTGAATGCTTGTGTTGCAGTTTTTTCCTTTTCTTTTCATTTAACTATATATGCTGTCGTTTAATTGCTGTCCCATGCTTAGGATGCCACTGCCAAGGTCCTTGAACACTTTGAATGTAAACCAGACCTAATACTTGGGAACTATACAGATGGAAACTTGGTGGCGTCTCTTGTGGCTAACAAACTTGGCGTCACACTGGTTAGAACCCTTCTTAAGTTGTTTATAACAATCCATTGAAATAACTTTTGCTCTTCATTTTCTTGAGTCGTTAAGGATCTTAAGTTAGATACCCTTCAAACTTAGGGAACAATTGCTCATGCTTTGGAAAAGACTAAGTATGAAGATTCTGATGTGAAATGGAAGGAGTTGGATCCAAAATACCACTTCTCATGCCAATTCACAGCTGACATAATTGCCATGAATTCAGCCGATTTCATCATTACCAGCACATACCAAGAAATTGCAGGAAGGTTAGTTTGTTCTATGACCTTTCAGTTCTATCAAGAATAGGCATTGAGTTCTAACTAGTCTTCCTTTTCTCTTTCAGCAAGAAAAGGCCTGGACAGTATGAAAGCCACATGGCATTTACAATGCCAGGCCTTTGCAGAGTAGTTTCGGGCATCAATGTCTTTGATCCAAAGTTTAACATTGCTGCTCCTGGGGCTGAACAGGCAGTCTACTTTCCCTTCACAGAGAAAAAGAAACGATTCACTTCATTTCATCCTGCCATTGATGAACTACTCTATAGCACGGAAGACAACAACGAGCACATGTAAGTCTATCTTCCATAATCTCGATGATGCTAAAAAAATTCTGATGAAATTTTTGGGTTGAATCTTTAACCATTTCTTGGAACAGAGGATTTTTGGCAGATAAGAGGAAACCAATCATATTCTCAATGGCAAGGCTTGATACAGTGAAGAATATTAGTGGGTTGACCGAGTGGTATGGGAAGAACAAAAGGCTGAGGAATTTGGTGAATCTTGTGGTTGTCGCGGGATTCTTTGATCCGTCGAAATCAAAAGATAGGGAAGAAATTGCAGAAATCAACAAGATGCATGCTTTGATAGAGAAATACAAACTTAAGGGTCAGATAAGATGGATAGCAGCTCAAACTGACAGGTACCGCAACGGGGAGTTGTACCGTTGCATAGCAGATACCAAGGGGGCTTTTGTGCAGCCTGCCATGTATGAAGCTTTTGGTCTGACGGTTATTGAAGCAATGAACTGTGGGTTAACCACATTTGCCACCAATCAAGGGGGGCCTGCAGAGATTATCGTTGACGGGGTCTCGGGTTTTCACATTGATCCTTACAATGGTGACGAATCTAGTGACAAGATTGCGGATTTCTTTGAGAAGTGTAAGGCTGATGCCAAATATTGGAGTAAGATATCTCAAGAAGGTCTAAAGCGCATAGACGAATGGTTAAATCTGAACCTAAATGAGATAATTTTTTTGAAGTATCGTCTGATTTTTTTGTAGCTTATTTAATTCTGGCTTTATCTGCAGCTACACATGGAAGATCTATGCAAACAAAGTATTGAACATGGGATCTTTGTATGGGTTTTGGAGGCAAATGAATAAAGAACAGAAGAAAGCAAAGCAAACATACCTTCAAATGTTTTACAATCTCCAATTCAGGAATCTGGTGTGTTACCTGGCCTGTTATTTTTCTCGTATATTTCTCGACTGACAAGTATGCTAAACTATACACAAAATGTTGCAGGCAAAGAACATCGCCATCCCAACTGCTGAACCCAAACAAATAGTACCAACTCCAACGATTAAACCCCAAGAACCAGAATTACCTAAATCTGCAGAGCCAACACCCGTGGCAACAACTCAAATTCAGCCCACAGCAAGGCATGTTTGCTAACTCTGAATACAAAATGGAAATATTTTGAACTAATTTTAGGCAGCTCAAAAGTTGATTTTGTGCAGGGAAAACAGTTTAGAGCCGATGCAGATTGCCTTCCCGAGACATGATCAAAGATCTGGCCCCCGATGTTCGTGGTGCTTGTTTTATATCTCTCTCTTTATAATATTCTATGGTGCTATGAAGTATTATGGGCTCATTAGATGACCAGGATCAGATGTTTGATTCCCAAACATACGTGATTCTTCTTCAAATGAAAGTGAATACGAACAATGTATGTGTTACATGTTCTCAATTAAGCAATAAAACTCCCTTGGAGTCACTTCTGGCAACTATTCTATCGTCGTTTCATTCTACAAGAAATTTTCTGAAGTGAAATTAAAAGAACAGATGAAAACGAATTCGGTGCCTGGAATTTTCATCTCCTGTGCAATCAAGAGAGCCTTTTAGTAGTTGTCCTCATAGCCCCTTCAGTGCCATACTTCTATTTCATAAACAACTTGGGTTCCATCCCACATCAGTAGCTTAGACCTGCTAACAAGTATGAGTATGAGTAAAACAAGAATGGAAAAAGCTTTGAAAATAGAACTACAGCATCAAAACAGGGGTTAGAGTCACACGTAATGTTTTCGTTCATCATTTTTATTATAAAGGACTTGCGCGCAAAGTAGGAAATCCATGTCTTCCACTCGTGCATCGTCGTTTCGAACTTCAATCTGCAGAAGTTTTAGTGTTTGCTTAGAAAGATTGATGAAGTATATAAACAGAACTAGAGCAAAGTTAGGGGATTCTGGAAAAGGTTGGAAAGCTGGATGGTCTTACAAATGTGATTCCCAAATGATCGCAGCAATTGTTACAGTAAACATCTGCTACAACGCGATCTCCAACCCTTCGATTCTGTTCTGGGCCAAGTGTGTGCACATTGTTACTGCATATATGTGATCCATACAAATCTTTTTCAGAAAACAAAAAATGGAATTAGACTATGTTTTCTACCTATAGGAGTAAGAACATCTAGCTTAGTCAAAGCTTCTAATTATCGTCTATCCAAATCGAAACCATTCATCCAAGGATTCTTTCAGAGAGCGAGTTCTTACGCATGTGAGATGATGAATCCATGCAGCTCATTATCCTGAAAAACAACCATTTTAAATTCAATCGTGGGGATCCGAAATCAGTCTCTACTTCTTGGAAAGTATAAGAGGTCTGCTAGTATTCGAAATCTAATTGCTACAACATATGAGCGATACTTTTTATGCCCTTCAATAGGCAAAATCACTAAAAGTTGTAGAAAAAATAGAGAGAGAATGCACCTGCAATTGTTCCCTTCATCTGGCAATGAAGAGTTTTTTTTTACTTCCAAACATTCATCTCCAAAAAGTGAGAAGATTGTATTGATAAACGCCCAACGGCACTTACAAAACGGAGATCATTACAAATAACTTCGACAAAGCCAAATTAATTGTCTAACAAATAGAAAACAAATAAATCACAAGGCAATCGATATTTTTCATCCTAACCTAGACATGGCCTGCCTGACGTAATAGCGACACTTTTAAACTGCCTAACATCTAATTAGGAGTCTCAAATGAGAAAAAGTGCAAAGTTAAGGACAAAAGACACCAAATACCCAGACGATCAGGTGCACTCCACCCAAGTATGAACGCACCAATGAACTCTCAAGAACTACAGATATGCAAGCCGCCACGGGTTGCCTCGCCAAAGACATCGTGTAGGAAAAGAACGCTGAAGCACAGATATCGTTGATAAACAACCTCGATTGAGAGAACCCGATCCGTAGACAAAATTCGTCCAAAGACGAAACTAATAACTCTCATTGAACGAGAGACAAAACTCTAACAGATCAGACGACAAGTCGTAGATCTGGAGAGACAGAAGGGAAAAAAACAAAAATAAAGAAAGGGAATCGGTAGCACCATGGCCTCCCCCTCTTGCCGCCACACACGGGTATGGAACCCACGGGGAGGGGGGGGAAGGGAGAAGATTGAGACGTTGTGGTGGCGAGGTTTGAGAGAGAGGAAGAGAGAGATAGGGTTGAGAATGATCAATAAAAATGACAATGAAATAAGGGAATTAATATTCACTCCCTTTTTTTTTTGGTTATTCAAACTCTTTTTTTTATATTTTAGCAACAATAAATACATACACTTTCAACACTAAAAAACAAAAAAAGAAATGTAGATAACAAAAAAGGGAGTGTGAATATCAATTTTCTGAAATAAACACCAAAAATACTCGGCAAGATTAAAAACTAATACTAACCACCAAAAATGGTTTCAAGAAATTTTTAAAGCGATGTGATTATGTATTTTCAGAGCTATAAAGCATACAAAAGATGCAATTCTGTGTGTATATCCCCTATGGTTATATATAAAGCGGTAATTGAAATCAAGAACTTAATAGGAACAGAGAACAATACTACCAAGAAATCCCACAACCAGAAAACAATTCAGCAGCGATATCCTGACTTGGTTCGATGTCACGGTTCCAAGAAAAACAAATGTTTGAATCAACGATGGCAAATGAAAATTGCAGAAAGAGAGAGAGAGAGATTACAGCGAAATAATTCTAGTCTGTGAAGAGAGCAATGTGGGCTTGGCATGTGCTACACAGGTGGGAAACAGGGGCGGAGCCAGAAATTCTTGGTAATGGGGTCAATTTCCTATAGCACAAAAAAATTTTTGTTTCATATTACTTGATAGTAAAAAAAAAAATGTTGAAATGGTAAAAAAAGGGAGTTAAGTAGATATTTTTTGGGAGAAGTGAAAATATTTTACTTTGCCCCCTTTTTTTCCTCAAGTTCCAAACTTTTAAACGGATTGGGCAAATTGTAATATAAAAGTGGGGTCAAGTAAGCAATTTTGGGGTGAAAACTATAACTATCTCTATTGTAATTTGGAAGACACTGGGGTCGGATGCCACCCCTTGTCTCAAGGTGGCTCCGCCCTTGGTGGAAAATATGTTGAAAAAATGTGTTTACCTTTTGTGATAAAACCAATAATATGAAAGCAATAAAATCGGAACTCAAAACCTGGAAATTGATGGAAACAAATTGGTGATCAAGACGAGTGTTTGTGTGTGACACTCTGTACTTAAGACAGATTTCGCCCCCGCTACGGTGCTCACGATTTGCATTGGACGACTGTCTCCCAGCACTACTTGATCGAAATTCCCCCAAAGCAGCACTTAACTCTTTTATATGAATGAACTTGAATGAAGAAAAAATCAAAATCTTTTTAAAATGAATGAGGGCATTGATATATATAGGCCAACAGGTAACTCTACGAAAAGTCATCAAAGAAATAGACACATCTGTTCGTAAAGGACGCGTCCGTCTACGGCGAATAAGTGCCAATGAAAAGATGCAACTCCAAATTAAATCAACTTTCATTCACACTTAAAATAAAATATTATATCCTATAATATTTTCAACAAAATATTCTCGGGAGTTTGTCGAATTTGATAAGAAAGACCCTCCCCATTGTTGTTCCCTACTTAGTTGGAACAATAATACCTAATATGGGATTGTACGGAAAACAGAGCACAAATGGGATGAACAACTAGGGGAGAAAGTGAATGATCAACTCTCACAGTTCTTGATTGTGAAAATATGGGTGTTCAAGAATGTTAGAGAGAGAGAGAGAGAGAGAGAGAGAGAGAGAGAGATATTCTTGATGGTTGAAGAGGAAGATAATTCTGAACTGGAGTTAATATGCTTATCACACACACACACACACAGAGAGAGAGAGAGAGAGAGAGAGAGAGAGAGAGAAGCTTCGTTGGAGTTAACTGCCGTAACTGTCACAACAGGTTTCATTTTTGTGAAGGATTCCCTAATATTTTGAAATTATCAAAAGTGCCCTTGCCATGTGTACACCACCGAAAAACCAGTGCAAACCAGTATTTCTTTTCTATTGGTGAATAAATGCTTTGCAATTCTTTTGTTTATAAATGGTTGTTTAATGTGCCATGTTAGTAGACTTTCTCTTTTCTATTATAGTTCCGCTCTCTCGCTAAGGCTCTATTTGAGATGTGTAAAAAAGTTAGTTAGTTTTGGTAATCTTTTCATCTCTAGTTCAACCTTTTGTTCTTTATACTCTCTTTTTTAACCTTTTGGTTAATTCTTTGAAGTTTTTCACTTATATTTACAAAATTAAGGGTTAAAAAAAAACTACGGGCCAAATTTGAACAGAATTCTTACACTACAGACAAAGATATACCAAAACAGCTAGAAATTTTGGTGATGTAGTTTTCTCTTTCATTTTAGTACACGAAGCTTATGATACATCCATCTAAACTTTGATTAATAAGTGTACGTTTCTTCAGCCGAAACCCTTGTAGCTTTTGTTATGTTAGAGAGAGAGTCTTTGGTAATAAAAGAGGTGAAGAAGACTGATCGAATTCAATGCTACTAATCATATGCTACTAATCATATGAACTAGACTCCTATTAGGCTCTCACGGTATGATCTCTTATGTGTTTTTGGACTATAAGAATTAAGGATCCTCTAAAGTGACGACCTCTTAATGTTTTTGCACGGCGCAAGGTAAGACTCATCATGATCTTAGTGACGATTCAACTCATTAATTTAGCAAGTCTCGATATGTTATTCGTTTACATAAAAAACTCAAGTTGACCACACATTTTTTCTTCAGTGAAATGTGATTTCCGGCTTTATACTCCAGAACCAAAAAAAAAAAAAGGGTGCCCGAAAAATCTACCCACGAAATTGAACAAAAATCTTGTGTGTGTGTGTGTGTGTGTGTGTGACTGTTCTCAAGTGAACAATCAAATTTCCTTGCAGTCATTTATTTGGCTATTTGGCTGCTATTCTCTAGTTCTTTCATGCAACAAGAGATTTCCTAAACGTAAATTGATCAAAAATGCAGAACAGGCGACTAAGAATTTCAGTGAATGAAATTTTCGTTCTTTTGCGGGATCAAAAGTGCCCTTCAGTTGTCGTTTCCATCTTCATCTTCATCAACTTCACCTTCATCAACCTCGTCTTCCTCAACTTCATCTTCATCAACCTCGTCTTCCTCAACTTCATCTTCAGATTCAGGAGCAGGAACGATTTCGTTTCCATCCCAAAGCAAAACCTTAGACCTGGAAAATTTTCGTGTAGTTCAGCGAAAAGTAAAACAATGAAAATAACTACAGCACAGAAGAACTTTGGTGAGAGTTACATGAAATGGTTGGCCATAGAGTACTTACCCGCGCAGTAAGATATCCTTCTCTTTCACTCTCACAAAGACAGCGTCGTTTGGTACTTCAATCTGCAGGATTTAGCGTTTGCTTAGAAAGACTTATTTGTCAACCAAAAACCATATTGGAATTGCGAAAGAAGTCGGAAATTAAGGTACGTGGATAGTCTTACGAATTGCCACCCCAAAGAATTGCCGCAATTGTTACAGTAAATTTCTGCTGCTACGTAGTTTCCAACCCTTCGATTCGATTCTGCCCCAAGCGAGTGCCAATTGATATTGCATATGTGTAATGCATCGAGAAAATGTTGAAATAAAACTTAGTTTCGACTTAAAATGTTTGACATCGTAGAAAAACGTTTTCTATCGGGTATGGAAATCGGAATGGGTCGAGGACTGGATACTCTAGAATATATAGGAATAGCGAAAACAACTTACAGAATTTTCGAGGGGAAGATTGTTCTGCCCTTACGATGGAAAAGATTCCATTTTAAAAAATACTCCGTACTAAACTATTTTAATCGAACCTAAAAATAAATAGAAAATATCTTAGGTCGAAACAAATGGAGTCTAAATTTGTCTTTGATACTATGTTTTCTTCCAATAGCAAAAAATAAGGACATCAAGTTTCGCATTTTACAGAAACTACTCCAGAGGTTATCAATATCGGAGAAAAGATAATAGGTTCGAAAAAAGGGTCGTCCAAAAATTAAAACCATGCATATCCAAAGATTTTCTGGGGGAGATGAGTTCCTACGCAGTTCGAAAGAGGCTTCCATTCAGCTCGGTATCCTGCAAAATTTTAAAAAGAATGCAACGGTGAGTATACGAAACTAGTCTCGACATTTTTGGAAGTAAGAATTACGCTTGTTCAAAGAGCAAGTGAGAATAAGAAAGCTGTTTACTGAAATAAAATGACACAAAATTTTCATGCAAATTCGGCAAATCAAGAAAGTTGAGAAAACAAGATAATGTTCAAGAATAATCCTTGTAGGCATATGTCATATGGTAGGAGAGAGAGAGAGAGTGAGTGAGTATACATCCACATGGAGAGAGGTCCGCTCTCGTTTGAGAGCAATGTGGGTTTGGCATTTACGGCAGACGTAAAACTCATTATATGGAGTTTGATCAAATTGGAGGAGAAAGACCCTCCCCATCGTTGTCGCTTTGATCAGTAGAAGAGCTCCGAAGCTACCGAGGATTTCTCTCTTCTTTCTTCTTTGGAAATCAAGCAGTGTCAAGAAAATTGTCGGGGTATGTACTCAGAACGATATCAAACGTGTTGCAATCGGGAAACAGAGGATAAAGGGGGTTGAACAGAGGGCGAAAGTGAATGATAAAATCAAATTTCTTGAGGGTGGAAATATGGGTGTCCAAGAAGGCAAGAAGGTCTGGGCAAAAGGAAGGGGGAGAGAGAGATTCTTGATCGTGGAAGAGAAAGAGAAAGAATCAAGCCCTGAAGTGGGTTTCATATATATGCTCAAACTATTACATACAGTGACAGAGAGAGAAGATCAGATGAAGTTAACTTCCGTAACCGTCATAACTGCTTATCCAGGAAACTATTACTAGTACTAGGCTCCGTTTGATAAACGGATGGGAAAATGAAGGCCCATGACGTGTTTTGATAATTAATACATTTCAAGGACAAGCTAAGAACATTTGTTAATGTTGAAAATGTCTATGACGGGTATTAATTATCATAACACGTCCTTGGCCGTCATTTCCCCTAAAAAGATTAAAGGTTGGGATTAGATTGTTAAGGTGATAATATTAGTAATATTTTGTTTGGCTTTCAAAATTGGTCCGGATTGGTAGTCCCATAGGATGAATAATCCGGCCCATAAGAGTATTAGCAATACCCCTTGGGACTTGATATTCGTAGTCTAATCCCAACACTTTCTCAATACTAATTTCTTTTATTAATCCAATCCAATCCCATCCCATCCCATCCCAAACAAATATATTTATTATCAATCCCTTCTTGTTAACAATTCATTCTCATTACCAATTTCAATCTTAATTTCATCTCCTTACGAGTCTCATTCATCTATCATTTTTATCAAACGGAGCCTAAGGCTTACCTATTTCATTATAGGCTTCTCTTTGGTGCTTTAAACGAACACAATGGTTCTGTTTATTTATCACTAGAGGTGGCAAATGGACAGGTTTGAACGAGTTGAAATGGGTCGCGCCGTCATGAATTTAATAGGGGCATGTGAATACGAGTCAATAATAGGCTGGTTAAATATGGGTCACCCTGTTTTCCTTTCTTTTCTCCCTTCATCAATATAACTCAGAAAATTACTAGCAAAGCACCAAGGCAGCAGCACTATCAAACCCATGACATAATCAACTATTTGACTCTCAAGATATACATAGTTTCACAAAGCACGAAGCAAAGTGTACTCCATGGGCAAAGAACGAGATATAATTCACTATAACCAAAGAGTAAGATTACAACGGAGCCGACTATAGCTATCCCTCCACAAACTGAAGCACCCTTGAATCCCAAACAAAGAGATACCAAGAGCAATTTAGTATTCACAACTCATTAGGAACTTAAAAACCCTAACACTCTTGCATAAACTCTTCAATGACTTACATATAAAAATGAGCAAAGAATCTACATATAATAAACACAATCAAAGCCTTGCCCAAGAAGTTTAAACACATTAGGAAACATTCAAAAAGGAAAATTAATTAGGGCACATTCCTAACAGATTATTCATTCGGAAATTAAGTTTAATAGGTCAAACACATTTTTTCTTTAGCTATTTCTTTTAAAATGAAAGGCATGCGTGATTTTGACGACATTTTAATCTGATCAGTAGAAAAATCATCGAAGTGAGTCAAGATATGTAGGCTCATAATACCCAAACTAGATGGCTCATTCACCTTTGAAGCTCAAGCACACTATAAAATATAGGGAGAATGTAACCCAACAATTATTAGCAGCCTAGATTAAACATGACAACTTGTAGTTGTTATTACTTGTGTTAATTTGCTGCCTAAGTGGAGCAACAAATGACTGATCAAAAATTAAAAAAAAAAAGTGGCAACAAGTGATGACCCTGCAATTGTAATTAGCTAAATCTGTGAAAGAAGCTGTGATGAAACCCTCTGACCTCGGCCCCAGTAGCACATCTTAGATCGGAGAGAATCCTATTCAGTTTCAATGAACAAATTTTACAGCCGTATTCATAAACCTCCGGTTTCTTTGAGGGTAATGTAGGTTTGTCATTTACAACACATGTAGAACTCTAATTATAAGGAGTTTGATCAAAAAATTGTATAAGAAAGACCCTCCCCATTGCTGTAGTGTCGATCAGGAGCAGAGCTTTGAAGCAGCCAAGAATTTCGCTCCCAAATCGCTCCCTTTGTTGGGGCTATGTAATTGGAACAATATCAAACGGGGTCAGTGGGACGTTCGGGAAACAGAGGACAAAGGGGATGAACAAAGGGCAAAAGTGAGTGATAAACTCAAATTTCTTGATGGTGGAAGAGGAAGAGAGAATCAGCCATGAACAGGGAAAAGGTTCGTTGAAGTTAACTGCCCTGACCTCATTGCAAACCTTCGCTTGGGGGCAGTTGCTAACATTTCCGGTTAGGAAAATCACGCTAAGTTTTAATAACAGCAACGAATATGCTTTGCTAATACAAAACCGTAGTTTACAAGAAAATGCAACACACAAGATAAATATATACCAAAATAAACTTAAAACTCAAACTGGCACAAGATAAACAGTTTATTGAGTTTTCTCTAACTGTTAGTTAAGAGAGTGGGATAATTGCTTTGAAATTATGTACTTTATAAATCACACGAGATATTGGCACCCCTGAGATTAATCTATTTCCATGAAGAGAGGATTTATATTACCATTTGCAGTAATCATCAATGAAATAACAGCAGATTAAAATCAAACGAACATCAAATCTATATCAGACATTCCGTGATCCATCACGAAACTAACAATCGTTTAATTCCACAACCAACCAAACAGAAAATAAAAGCATTATACACTTACCACTTTCCTAACAACCACATACCTAACCCTAACCCTAGATACGCAACACAAAACAAATTAAAACAACCTTCGAACACCAAATCCACCAATCGAACGGATTCAAGAGCTAGTGAACTTGGTCACGGCCTTGGTCCCCTCAGACACGGCGTGCTTGGCCAATTCACCAGGCAACACAAGCCTCACCGCCGTCTGTATCTCCCGGGAAGTGATCGTGGGCTTCTTGTTGTACCTGGCCAGCCTGGACGCCTCCTGAGCCAGCTTCTCGAATATATCGTTGATGAAGCTGTTCATGATCCCCATGGCCTTGCTCGAGATCCCGATGTCGGGGTGGACCTGCTTCAGCACCTTGAAGATGTAGATCTTGTACGTCTCCACGCTCTTCTTCGTCCTCTTCTTCTTCTTCTCCCCGGCCGCAGCAGAGGCGTCTTTCGGCAGCTTCTTCCCCGCCTTGGGCTTCTTCTCCGCCGGGGCCTTCTCGGCTGCGGCGGTCTTCTTCTCCTCCGCAGGCTTCTTCTCCGCGGGCTTCTTCTCGGCCTTGGGCGCCATCGAATCTAGAGAGAGAGAGAGAGAGAAAAAAAAAAAAAAACCTAGGTTTCCGAAAAGAGAATTGGGAGATCTGAATTTGCTTTGATTTGGAACGGTGAGGGGATAAGGGTTGTGGTGGTGCTTTTATATTGAAGGTTGACGGTTTTTCATGGGGCAGCGAGGTTTCACGCGGATCGCTGACTTGTATTCGATATGCACCGTTGGATTAAGATGTGAGGGAAAAGGAGTGGTATAGCGGTTGAGATGCGATTTGGGATTTGGTGTTCTGCTTAAAAGTTAAAACGGAGGGAACATTTGGGAGTTTCGCAATTTGGATTGCCGCCTTTTATTTATTTATGCTTTGTTTCGAATTTAGGGAAAGTGATGAAAATGAAGGAAAGAAAATGAGAGGAAAATTGGAAAAAAATGGGAGAAAAATTTTACTCCCTTCGTCTCATTTTCTATCTATTTTGGATATTCGTGCAAGTTTTCAATCACTTATATCTTCAATATGAATCTTCAAAAATATTCAATATGAATCTTGTTTGATAGTTTTTGATTTGGTCAATAATCCAAAGTTTTTAAAATTATAAAAAATATTACAAATTAAGAGATATAAGTTTTTAAAAAATGACACGAATTACGAAAATGAACAACCAAAATGAGACGAAGGGAGTACTATTCACAAACCTTTTATTCTTTATTTTCTCTCCCCTTTCTCTCCAATTCAAACAATTAAAGGAAAAAAATTTAACTTTCCTTTTTTTTTCTTTTACTTTCTCCAAGTGCGTTTGAACCATGTGTTTGATTCAAAAGGGTTGCCCACTTAAATTATCACTCCTTTTCACTTTACCCCCTCCCACTAAATAATCTTACACCTTGTCTCTTTAATCTTCCATTTAGTATTACTTAGCCCTTCTGTCACTTTTCTGTTCATACGTATTTGAGTGTTAGAATGTGAGAACCCACTGTGGGAATCAAAGTCCCACATCGGTGGATTGTGAGAAGTTGATATGGTATATAACGAGGCACGTCAAGTTACTGTATAACTTGAGATTAACCTTTTGAGCCACGTGGTAAACTGAATAATTAGCAGGTTAGCTGCGCGAGGGTCGTGACAAGTGATATCAGAACTTGCACCAACTGAAAGTGCAAGGCGGGTCTCGCGAGGAGACGTGCTTGGGTGGACCTGACAAGTAAGAAGCTTGAGGTGCTTGTTGTGTTTGGATGGGTCCCAGATGAGATGAGCTTGAGGTGTTTGCCACGCTTAAGCAGAGACTTGTCCTACATCGCTTGGTGGGTGGATGTGATGGATCATGTGGTGCAATGAGGACGTTGCAGCCAAAGTGAGGAGACTGTGAGAAACCACCATGGGAATCAAAGTCCCACATCGGTGGATTGTGGAAAGTTGATATGGAATATAACGGGACACGTCGGGCTATTGTATAACTTGAGATTAACCTTTTAAGCCACGTGATTAAGCAAATAGTTAGCAGGTTAGCTGGCACGGGTCGTGACATAAAATTTGACATGATATGCATGTGTGAGTAATTCATGACTAAAATATCTCTTTCTCAATGAGACATTGCTATTTATTAAGTTATATGACTTGTTGTGAATGTATATATAAATATTCTTTACATTGTTTTTTAAGTACATCATCTAATTCAAGGAATAATTACAAATGACGTGTGATTAAAATTATAATCGTAGTGTGCTCCATAGAGCAATAAAACAATAGAGAGAAGCATGTTTTTAATATGAGTCGTAAAACAATGTTATACTAGTATCTCAGTGAAGACGAATATTTCCAACATAACTTGTTTATTTGTACATGTAATATTTGAATCTAAAGTTCAAATTATGATGGAAGAGTAAAAAAAAAGGAGCAAAGTGATACTAAATGATAAGTTGAGGGGGCAAACTATGGGATATTTTAGATGAAGGGGGTAAAATGAAAAGTGATAGTTTAAGCAAATAATCTGTAATTAACCCAATACTAAAAGACAAGATGCTCACGATTTTTGGATTTTTTTTGATGTTTTATCTATTTTTGGTCTGTTTGACAGCGTCAGCAGCTAGACACCCGTATATAGCAATCTGGGTGCTTTTTATAACTGGTGTTTCTTTCGTTCTTTGAATCTAAATTATCGTATGTGTTCGTTCGATACACGGGATAAAAAAATCACATTGATGGTTTTTAGTTCTGTGCATTGAACTGGCACAACGTTAATTGATACTATAAAAAATAATTTTATATTTTTTCTGATTCCGTGTTCTATGCATGTTAACATTGGCCTCATTCTATGCACTGAAATACACATGTTTTTGAAAAATAATTTTAAAGTACCACATTATGGTATTCCAGGTGCATAGAATAATTTTTTCTCCTTATTCAACCTTCAAGAGTCTCTCTCCCAGGTTCCCCTCTCTCTCCCCCACTTTCCCAGAGACTTTAGAGGTTGACACACATTTTTATAATATACTGATGGATAAATAGATATGATATATCCTGGATAACTTGATACTAATAAGTAATAAGCATTACCCACAAAACTTCTCTGAATTACTCGTACTTGTGAGATTTTCGTTAAACTTTTTTGTTTGTGTATTAAAAATGGAATCAAGTCCACACTTAAAACAGTGGGCTTTAATTATCTTACCCAATCCGGCGGGATATCAAATTCATTTTTGCAAATTGTGGGCACCAACACAAGTACACTACCGATACACCTTGTTTGGTTCAATTTTTTGAAAGTTATTTTTAACGAGGTATTAAGAAACGTGTAGAGAAAAAAATGAGATGAGATGAGAGTTGAACCAAACAAAGTAAAAATCTCCTTGTTGAAAGATTAATAATCACCAAAAAGTCCCAATCGTTTAAACCCAATTACACTATTTGAAGCTACTCGAAATTAGCATCGACGAGTCCATTTGTACGCAAAACGTATTTGATAATTTTGGATTGTTAACCTCGTAGTGCTAAATCAACTGGGGCTAACTCAGTTGGTCAGGACTCTTACATCTCATTATGAGGATAGAAGTTCGAGTTTTCCTGTCTGCGTGTGGGTGTATTTGTTGGGGTTATTTCTCCCTTTAACGGGTTTTGTAGTTGGGTTGAGCTTATAGTGATTGTGGTCCCTGTGATGGACTTATTTATCATTTTGGTTCAGTTGTTGGGCTTGATTATCTCGTGAACTCTCACAATAGATGTAGTGTCCTGTGATCTTTGTGTATTTACCAAATTGAAATCACACTTGAGTGTAAATTCAACTTTTGGGCCTCTTACGTACTTGTACGAGCCAAAAAAAAAAAAAAATCCAATCTAAAAATTTGAAAAACTAATGTATAATAAAGTAGAATTCTCGAAGTAGTGATCATTACAAGGGCTTACAAGACTACAAGTGTCACTAGCCCATTCACGTTAGTAATTAACTTATGCACCCCAATTTTTTGGTTTTGTCTTTATTCAATTATTTTTTTGCATTTGTTAGTCTTACGCTATTTTTTTTGTGATATGGGCGAGTAAGGATGAGAGGAATCGGAAAAGTAAAAAATTTTGACTTTTAAACAAGTATTTTGGAAAATATTCAAGAAAAAGTCCAATAACTTACTCACCCATGTCACATAAAAGTTTGGCGTAAAACTAACAAATGCAAAAAAAAATTGAATAAAGACAACCAAAAAATTATTTTGTATAAGTTAAACACTATCGTAAACACAATCTCCTTTTCCATTTTTAGTGACAAAAGTAGTATTAATCTCGTTTAAATAATCAATCTTTCATGCGATTGGCTTATTTTTTAGGGTAGTGATTTTTACACTTCTTCTTCTTCATTTTTTTTTTTATAGCCGCACTCTCCTTTTTTGTCTTCTTTAGTGGTAAATTTTTTTTTTGGGGATCCGTTTTGAGGAAAATTTACAACGTTGTTCTTCAAATTGTGAAATAGTATACAAATAAAAAATTAATTTTATAAATTCAAATGATAAGAGGACAAAAAAAAGAGCAGTTAAAAAAAAAAGGGAATGTAAAAGTCAAACACTTATTTTTTATGCCGATTAGTATAATTTTACTCAAGATTTTCGATCCCTAATTTTACACTAAATTTGAGAGCCCGAGACGCAAGCCTTCATCACGTTCCTCGGGGACAGGCGGGCGTGCGTGTAGCAGGATGAACTTGAGTGTTCGTCGCTTATCTCGATTTTGACTAACCACTCAAATGAATACTCTTTACATTCAGGAGCTGCCACTACAAAACAAGGTCCTCGGTCTGAGTTAGTAGTAGTATCTCGTTCAGAAACTCTACTGGCACAGCAATCTGTGCATAGTTTGTACACAGATTTTTATGTAGGGCTCACTATGGATACCACTCAAGTGATTCGAGCAGTTCATTATGTTTAAAACATTTTTTCAAGGGCTTTTGTAAAAAATCAGCTCAATCCAATACCTATAAGTACTTGATCTAATCGTCTAACTTTTCATTTAAGATCAAGTACTTATAGGTATTGGATTAAGTTGATTTATCGCAAAGGCCCTTGAAACTATAGTTTAAACATAATGAACGGTTCAAATGACTTGTGTGGGACCCATAGTGGACCTCACATAAAAATTTATGCACAATCTGTGCACAAATTACTGTGTCAGTAGATTGGTTCTATCTCATTCCCTACTCTTAGATTAGGCCAGAGTAAATAGGTTTCTTGCTTGTAAAAAAAAGGAAAAAAACAAAAAAAAATAAACTTAGCTTAATTGTGGTTATTTGAGTGTGAGCCTGTCAATCATCAAGATCAAGAAGTATCATTTGCACCACTGAGATGGCAGCCCAGCTGGTGAGGGTCATCACTCCCCTTAACGCAGGTGGATGTTTGAGTCCTGATAGGTACTTGAAACCCGTCTGAGGACCAAATGGGGGAATTTTTACCAACTGTGCACCAAAGTGGTGCCGTTGTGACAGCCTATCCTCCCGTACGGTAGCTATGGCTCGAACCAGACATTCTATTGGTGGAGAGAGAGTCCCTATGGTCACGCCCAGAAAAAGTTGCTACGCTGGTCGCCCCCTCTCACCCCCTTTTGATTATCAAAAAAAAGGTAGTATCATTTGCGAATAGCAGACTATTAATGCGTTGTCACAGAAGTCATGAATTAGCAGAAACCTTACAAAAGCACCAATCATTCTTCTTCAACCATATAATGCTCTCTCGTTTGCGTTCACTGATTGGATTATACAGTATTAAAGTGGTAATGCTCCTTCTTCAATGCTAATAATAAGTGATTGTGAAACAGGGGAAGACAAAAACAGAGGCATCAATAGGGCATATATAGTCTCTTGACTTCCCAGGTGAATGGTTTTTTTATAGTAATTCCAACTTATTGGGTTGTCAAATATTCTGGTTCAAAAATTTTGGGAGAACTTGTGGTTTGTTATATTTCCCTATCCATTTAATTATTGCGGGTGGGTCTCAAGTCATATGATACCCGAATAAGAAGTGATTAATTCTTCATTTTCGTAATCCTAGAAAAACAATTGTTCACATGTTTTTACTGGAGGGCTCAGTTTGGATGGCAGCAATCTTGAGGAGAAATAAGAATTCGACACTATACTCCTATGATTCCGACGTTTGGAAAGAATATGAATAGGAATGTGATACCACACTCTTTGGATTCCTATGTTTGGGAGAGACATGAATAAGATTGTGATTTCTGACGACACATCTGACCAGGAATCACATTACCAGATTGAGTGAGAATCTGATCCCTCCCTCACCCCATGAGAATCTTAGATTCCTGACTCTATCAATAAAAGAAGGAAATATTGACTTTGATAAATTTTCAAAAAATTTGATTCATGTATAAGATTACTAAATTAATCCAAACATTAGAATAAAATTACTTCAAGTACTGTATTCCTAGAAATTTCATTTCTAATAAACATATTTCTATTCCCACTCAATAAAATTCATAGGAATTTGATTCCTAATATTCAAATTCCTATTCCTATTGAAGATTCCGGTCATTCAAATTGCGTCTAAAAAACAAAATGGAGGTTTCAACCTCGGGCCTTGTTTATATTGATCCGAAAAGCATCCTCTCGAGACACACTCTCTACAAACCCTAACCCTATCTTTACCCTTCTTCTTCAGCTGGGGGTAATTTAAGTTGAAATTATATATTACATTCTAATATGCATGTGTAAAAACACCGGAGAAAATGACGGTTAAAGATGTATTTTGATAATTAATATCCGTCAAAAATATTTTTAGTAATAAAAAATATTCTTAGCTTGTCTTTAACGGATATTAATTATCAAAACACATCATGAACCATCATTTTCCCAAAACAGACATACTCCTCCTGTATTGGGAATGATGGGCCTGCGGTTCACGAACGGGCCCAAACTGCACCCAAAATTGATCTTCATTCGGGTTCTGGTGCAAGACCGAAAATGACAGTTCGGGTGGGGGAAATGATAGGGTGCTGACGGTTTCCATTTCAAACAAATTAGACAGCTAGTCTTTGATGAGTCATACGCGCACGAATCATTCAAACTTCTTAAATTTCAACGAGACATTTTTAACACTGCCAGTTGTAATCTTCTGGATCGCCCGAATATTCCTACTAACGCGGGTCGATCAGGGACCGGGGACTACTAGATAATATCCTCTCCCCTAACGGGAGAGAGAACCCTCCTCACTTTCTGATCTATCCTCCCTGGAGCAGTAGTAAATGATAGTTTGCGCAGGCGGAACATCGCGCACCCTCAAAAAAAAAAAGTCAAGCCAACACCGCGAAGGTAAAGGAGCTGCGCATCTTAGCCTCCGCCCATCCCATCGATCAACCTCGTTTCTTCCCCTCCCATTCGGTAAACGTTCCCAGACTCTCTCTCTCTAGATCTCCATCGTCCTCCATGCTCGATCTCTCTCTCTCTCTCTCTCTCTCTCTCTCTCTTGTTTTTCATTGTTGTATCTGATTTTGATGTTGCGTTTATTTTGTTTTCCTTTAATTCTTCCTGTTTTGTGAATAGGTGTAGGTGTTGCATGTGGTAGGGTGTTCGGATCGATTCTCCAATGGCTGCTCCACCTGCAAGGGCTAGAGCTGATTACGATTACCTCGTCAAGCTCCTCCTGATCGGCGATAGCGGTACGTGTTATTTCAAATTTTCTTCTCGTGCGAAATGTGTTTTCTTTTATCAATCTCCGTCGTGAATTTGGGGATATAAGATTAGGTATATGGGTTGGTGGTGTTGTGGTCGCGATTTGTTTGGAGTCTGGTGTAATTGAGGCATTAAAAAGTTGGGTTTTTGGAAGGATCGAGTTGGATTCAGATTCTTTGATCCTAGTTGCTTACCCACTTATATTTCAATAAACATTTTGATGCATTTGTTGTGTGAATTCTCCATCATGGAAGAAAATATTTCAACTTGTGTAGATGGTGGTATATATTGATGCTATCACTAAAGACAAAATAATATTGCTGTTAATTGGAGATACGGGAAAAGAAAAGAATATGCTAAGGAGTTGCGACACATGCACAAGCACTCACATTGTTAGGCCCCAATTCAAATACGTTTTATGTTCTTTACCTATTCAGGATGTCATACATGGGAAAGGCCAGATATTCCAATATAAAGGATCAATTAGCCACACTGTTGTAGAACCGGAATACGACCCCTAGGATTTCCCACCTAGGGGAGAACTACAATCCAAACTAATTCAAGAGAACCAGAAGATTTTTATTCAATCGATAATTTGTAAACTTCCTGCAGGAGTCCTTTAAAGCGGCCCAAGAGATAACAACCAAAATAAAAGATAATCATAGTCTAACATGATAAATCCTACCTTTACAATATGATAAATGCTAACCTAAATAATAAAGGAGAAATAACATAATGGTAGCTCAAATGGGCCCACAATCATGCATTCATATGGACACTAGGTGGGCCATCCTCCTGCTTGGGCTTCGATACACACTTGAGAACCTAGTGTCCGCATGACACACACATACTTGTTTGTTGCTCCAATATTTTGCAATTATGTATGCTAAAAGTTATTATACTGAGCGATGGAACATCAACTCTTTAGTCCTTTCTTTGCTTAACTATTCCAATATGTTACCAAAACGTCCAAGTAATGTTCATATGCACCCTTTGTTACTGATTCTTTGACTTCATTGTCTAGTCTATATGACATTTTGTTATTCCGTGCATATTTTCAGAGTACAATAAATAGAAAATAGACGCACTTTTGTGGAACAAGGTCTCTGCTTGACGTTGCGTGATGGAAAACACTCTGTCTTATGTTCTCACATTTAAAACTTGGATATTGACAGGGAATGTTGAAATTTTCATGCAAGAATTAAGTACTCACAATGCAGGCTTACAATTTGTTTTTCAGAGTTGTGTGTGGGTAGGATAGGAACATATAATTTCCTATGATAGTGGGTCTCTGATAGAAGACGTTGTTTGTGTACAAACAAAGCTGCTTCTTGTATCAACCTGTATAGGACAGTAGGGTACCAAATAGTTGGGCTGAGCTCGAGCAAGCAGTTTTTCGTTTGTCATCACATGCTTATTTCCCGTTCTACCTCTCTGCTAAGTCAGCGCTGAAATGTAGTTTATAATGGAACTGCGATCTTTCAATGGCTTCTAGAATCCCACGTTATTGAATTAATTAGCAATTTGCTAGGATTTGCTGGGTGGCAGATCATTAAAGACTTGCACCTGGTTGAGACGGAGTGCTGTGTAATTTAATTATAAATGGAGGATTGTTTGTTTTGTGCCATAGAGTGGTGAACTTGATTTGAGTAGGTTATGAGATCCAATCCTTCTGTGTGATTGTTGTTTGCTAGTGTATTTCTCTTCTCTTCTATTGATGTAATGGAAATTCTATGTAGAAGAACATTCTATATTCTAGGCTGGAAGACAGCATTTAGATTTGATGATGGCATAATTTGAATGCCTAGACAAGGATAGCGATGGGATATATAACCTGTTAGTGCAAGGGTTCTGCGTCCATCATGTTCTGACTTCTGAGTTCTTGTTGAGCGCACAGTACCAAGTTTGATAGATACCTGTTTACTGCGGCCTCAATTGGAAATGATTATTGTTACATGATTCTCTGAGCTTTTGTAATACCCATAATCCAATGTTTCTTTGATCTGCTTCTCTTGATCGCTTTGCAGGTGTGGGCAAGAGTTGCCTTCTTTTGCGTTTCTCAGATGGTTCCTTTACAACCAGTTTTATCACCACCATTGGGTAGTGAATCTATGACATCTTGAGTTGAATTGTGCAAACATATATATGCTTTGTTTTTGCCTCTGGAAGGTGTCCCTTTAACCTTTCTGAGCTCATTACCCACTTACAGCATTGACTTCAAGATAAGGACCATTGAGCTTGATGGCAAAAGGATTAAGCTTCAAATCTGGGATACCGCTGGTCAGGAACGGTTCCGAACAATCACCACAGGTGAGTTCCTGACTTGGAAGATATTCTCTCTTTTCCCCTTCTTTTTTTTAATATCCTTTTTGGTGCGATGGGTGTGGAAAGAATAAGTCAGTGAAAAGACCCAGGAAAACAGAAGATCAGAAAAAGAATGCCTAAGAGCATAAGCACATGGATAAGGTCACACTAAGACGTCAATTTTGGATCCAAATTCGAGATTACCTGGGTCTAGGAGATCCTTTCACTGACTGATTATTTCCATTACATTTTTGGAAAGTATAGAATCATGGAAATAAAATGTAGGAAAAAACTAGTCAAAAGAACTACCGTGTAGCTATTGGAAAACTCTTCCTACCATTTGTCACACGAGGAATAAATAGTTTTGGGTTCACTGTTGCTTTCAAAGACCTGTCCACTTTTAGAACAGCTAATATTGGAAAAGATTCAGGGTGTTACTGCTTTAATTACATTGCAGCTAGTGCGTCCCGTTCTTCTAAGATGCTAATCAAATTGTAAGAACCATTTGCTAGTGCAAACCATTTATTTGAAGACGTAATGAAATTTTGAATATGTACACTAGCTCAGTAGGCCCACTGTAAGAACCATACACAGGATCATGTTTATCATTCTTTTAGTTCTCACAATGTCAGATCGTTGGTACTCTTAAGATGTCAGTGGGTTTAAGGTGCACATACAAAGTCTGTAAGCTTCTACGTCCTTCATATGGTGCTTTCTTTAGTAGTTAACTAGTTATAGTCTATCTTTGTGATTCTTGCTTTACAAGTGCTTTATATTAGATACTTTTGCATGTATTTGGTTTTTCCTTTACTTTTCCCGTCTTCTAATTTTGAATTGCATGCCAGCTTACTATCGCGGAGCCATGGGTATTTTACTGGTGTATGACGTTACAGATGAATCATCTTTCAACAGTAAGTGGAAGATCCCTAAACATTTTTCTCTTCCTGTATTCATTGTTATTTGGAAGGTTCTTCTGGGGCCTTGCTGTTATGTGTCAATATCTTAACGATGATCCATAAACCTTTATGCTTCATCGATTCTCTTTCTTTGGACCCATGTCCACAACATTTTTCGAAATTCAAGTCCTCCATATGTACATTGCTAGTGCCAGCCTTAAAGGGTTAATTGGTCGAAAATCTGCGTTGTTTTGCAAAACTGCTCTCACCAGTATGTCTTGCTTTCTTTCGCACTTTTGGCAGACATTCGAAACTGGATTCGGAACATTGAACAGCATGCGTCGGACAATGTCAACAAGATACTAGTAGGAAACAAGGCTGACATGGACGAGAGCAAAAGGGTAAATTATTCTGTTCGAAGTTCTCTACAGCTTCTCAAACCAGTCCTTTCTGTTCCTCTTAATTTGTTTCAGATTTCAATTTCCAAGTTCAGCTCATTACGTTGAGTAATATCCATTGCACTGTTGGTTAAAATCTCTGCAGGCTGTGCCAACATCTAAGGGCCAGGCACTTGCTGATGAATATGGCATTAAATTCTTTGAAACTGTACGTATGAATATGGGTTTTCTTTTGAAGATGAAACGACAATAATTTATGTCTCTTATGTAATGGAGCTTTCGTTTATTGCAGAGTGCAAAGACAAATCTCAACGTTGAACAAGTGTTCTTCTCAATAGCAAGGGATATAAAACAAAGGCTTGCTGACACTGACTCCAGGGCAGAGGTACTTAGATTACATGTCTCCTATTGTGAATAAGGAAACGGCACTTTTGAGTTTGGGATTGATTACTCTGTTTCAAATGCTGAAAACTATAATTGTGTTCTCCAGCCTCAGACGATCAGAATCAATCAACCAGACACGGGAACTGGGGCTGGTCAAGTTGCGCAAAAATCGGCTTGCTGTGGTTCTTAAAGGAGCAATATAGGAATCATGGCACGATGTGGAGGCTACTCTTTGGAGAAGAGACAGAAGACACTAATTGTGATGACCACCATGATGGATGGTTGTAATTTTTCTAAATGTCAATTCTTTCTAAACTTGGTTGCTGTGTGTGAAAGATATGACCTTATTACTGCAGAAAATTTTCCTTTTCTTTTGTTTATGTTAAGGTTGCAGATGCTTTCTTTTATTTTTCCCAATTACTTTTAACTCTTTTGCTTGGAATGTGACCATACATGTTTACATTATTTGTTGCTGGTCACTCTGTAGAAAGCAAGTAGAAGCAGTGTTACTTAGTGAAACAGATCTGCCTCATATCTCCTCTTTCCAAGATTATGGTGAAGAAATCATTTTGATTTAACTTCGCTTAAAACGTGATCATACGTCAAAGATATGAAATGCCATGCAATGCAATCTGCATCATGTCCTCTCTCTGTTTGGTGAGGTTTTACTGAAGCAACAAAAGAACACAAATTTTATGGACGCATGCGCGGCAAACAAGTTTAGTACCCTTGTGCTGGAACAGTGAAGTCGCAATTTGGAATTCCAAGGGAAGGATTCATGCAAATTTTGACCTCCAATGCAAACTCCAGAATGACTAGGACAAGCCAGTATCCAGCTTTCTTGAGGTAGAAGAAATAAAAGCTAAATTTCCAGTTAACCTTGTCTCACATTGACAACTTGAAGGATGCTCGAGGTGGTACCTTGATCGGCCTTCCTTGCCGCAAAGTTACCCAAACCAACAGATTTCCCGAAACCAAACAGCATTTCATACATAGTACAATATTCAGAGTATCGTTTAACAAAACCACTATAGATTACAGAGATGAACATATCTCACATGTCGACAACCTTAAAAAACTACTATAGATTACACACTTCCTTTCCATAAATTCGTTGAAGCTCACGAGTTGCTGCTTGAAATGATTCTGAGGCAAAAAGAAATTGGAAGATAATGAGTAGGGTAAAAGTAAAAGTACCAGCACACACTGGTGACAAAGCACTGCAACTGATAAGATGAACGAAACCAAAAGATAGAGAAGATCACTCTTACCTTTCCAAATGCGGAAGGACTTTTGATTGATGGGTGAACCAGTTACAGTTTGAACTGCATCAAACAACTGACTCTCCGGCGTGCTCTTCAAGTCTTGCACTATTTGATAGATAGTCTTCCCACTTTCGAAGTATATGTGGTTGTTTGGGTGCTTTGTTTTGCAACCAGCATGGCGCTCAAACTCGTAAGCGTTTAGCACCTACAACCCATTTACTCAAAAAATTACACCCCAAAAATTTGACCCAAAATAAACACCACATTCAGTTAGTTTACCTTTGAGTAATTGCATGAGTGACATCCACAAAGATAGCCGGAACCTTTTATAACTCCACGGTGCTCCTTATTACATGAAAAGAGATAAGTCACTAAAAAGCAAATTTACGAAACATAAACATAAAAGAAAAGAAAATTACCTCCCGTGACAGGGAAACATACTTCACAGGCACGCCATCAAGTATACCAGTTGAAATCAAGCTTCTGACATTTGAAGGAAAACTATTTGGAGCCTGTTTCTTAGTTGCTTTTGACTCTGACTTATTCTTGGACGAAGACTCAGGTCTGGATTTAGCAACCTGAGAGACATTTGTAAGTGCGGTTGCATTGGATTCATCCAACTCCTTTTTTTCTGGTGTTTCTGATGTTTGAACTGAAGATTGATCATACATAAACTGATAGCTGTTCAAGGGTCGAACCAATGGTTCGAAAAGAGGTTCATCATTAAAGCCACCAAAAGATATTGTATTGGTCTCTCCCTTACTATAAGGTTGAGCAATTGATATGCTATTGTCATTGCCCTTTTCAGAGGCAGAGGGTATGGATCTGATGTCCGCAGCACCCTTGTTGTAGGTATGGCCCATTAACATACCATTTTCATCGTCATTACCATACCCTTGCCCCATCGATATGAAATTGGTTTCATTGCCATCAGTATAGGCCTGTCCAATGGAGGGATTATTATAGTTTTCCTTTGGTCCACGCAAACCATTGCCCGAGTCCTTAACCTGATTGACTTTGACTTTTCTAATACCACCATAGCTAACATATATTTCTGGATCCTCGATATTATGAGTTATAGACAAACCCATGGATGAATCTTTTCCAAATTGCTCATCAACACTTTTTCTCCCCATATTCGAGCCATCCATTCCAACAGGAGCAATATTTTGTTCAGTAAAATTGAAAGGCCTGTTCGTCTCAGCTCCAAATAACCGGTCCATGAATTGGCTTGGGACTGATTGAAAACTGGCAGCATTCTCCCAAGGAGAAGGATTTGCATTTAAAATTCCTGCAGTCAATTTGCTATTTGGAGTTTGTACAGCTTGCTTCTTGTTGGGGAATAGATCTGTTTCTGTAGCATCATCAAACCACTGGTGAGAACGCTTTGATTCAATTCTTGCTGTGTTATCGTATGCTGCATCAGCGTCGGATAAGTGTCCACCACCTTTTGCCATCCAAAATCCCTTGTTCTGGAAAGACTGCCAGAAGATAATCAATAGAATAACATAAAATCGGATGATTTCGGAATGTGCCTATACACTAACCAAAAGATATTGGAGCCTGTAAAGTTGATACAACCGAGTAGCTATGACCAACTTTATCATAAAAGTTCACGAATATAATAAAAACAGTTCATGGTATGTGTTCAACCACAAAATGAAGATGCATAAGAGCAATATAGATAGCTGGGTGACCACCCTATTTATGTTGCAAATAGTAGTTACTCAAAATTTGTGAGTATGCGAACTTAGATCTTGAGTGGAAATTGGTAAACATTTAAAGACTCCCTATAACAGTGATTAGACTGCATCAAATCATAGAATTGGACACGACAACTTGATCAACTCCATCGTAGCACCACTATGGATACATTATCCAAATATCTTGTAATTCAATGGTTTTCTTCAGAATCTTTCAGAATTTTTTGCAAAGGAATGATGCAACGTACTCAGAGTTAAAAGAAGCTGGAGGGTCAAGTGTAAAAACTAACAAATCAAACCAACTCTGCAACATGGCAACCTTTCTGTGAAATGATTTCAACAAGCAGGTCAGCACCCAAGTCATTCATCCCAGCAGGCCAGCAGGCCCAGCACACCATTGTGGTAGGAATGGATACTTGACCCACTTGTCCAAAAGCGCACCCACACGAGATGGGAACAGTACCGATGGGAGTCGTCAATGGCATACAAGGCAGGTGTAACTTGATGTAAGTTAAGAGGAACTGGTTTTCCCACCCCACCCCACCCCAATCATGAATGTCATGCAGAGGAGCACTACCTTTTGAGACTGAAGCACCATGTAGCAGACTCAGAGGTTAACAAAGCACATAGAAACAACAGAAAAGGTCTGCTGAAATGATTTTCGCAGAACAAGTTGAATTATATAGGATCATAAAACTGTATCGTTTTTTGAAATTTAACACAAAAATGAAAAAAGATAGACCTTTTGAATATAGGCGGTCGTATAAAATGCCTACAGTTCTCCGCAAAGAAGAAACCCCACAAGCCCAAATCTTTCCCCACTTTTACAAGAGATTGAGAGCATGGTTGTTCTTCACGGATAATATAATCTTTAGTCACACTAGCATCAGCACACATGCCCTACTTGTTCTGATTCCTATACTGAAGAGTGGTCAAGTATTTAGATGCCTTTCATTATGATCATGGTGTGGGTGTGCTATAATTTTCCGCTAGAAAGACAACACAAGCTCAATATTGCTATAATTTCAGTGGTATTTTGAGAGCAACAACTTTGTGCATATATTGCCAAAAGTTAAGTTAGTCTCTAATCCTCTCATGCCCATACCCCCAATGGTTGGGGACTAGATTAGTTCTGTTATGGTTGTTGAAAGACAACACAAGCTCAATAAGTGATGAGTTGGATCTATGTGCAGCGAGGGATTTTGACCATCTGATTTGCGTCTTCCAGCGAAAAAGTATGCGGAAGTGTGCAACACGTCATATGTGCATGTAGGAGTACTTAAGAAGGAAATAATCTTGTTCCTCCAAAAGCTTTATAGCTAGAAGCACCCACACTACTTAAGCATGTATTGCATCATTCCATGGCG
Source organism: Rhododendron simsii (assembly GCA_014282245.1). NCBI lineage: Eukaryota > Viridiplantae > Streptophyta > Magnoliopsida > Ericales > Ericaceae > Rhododendron > Rhododendron simsii. The sequence goes on from CM024965.1 coordinate 8,725,757, forward strand.
CTGTTTAGATGTTACAAACCTCTGAACATAAAAGACACTGCAATTTCCAGATCTCCCACAGTAACACCTCCACTCACGAAATTATCACATTGGCCCAAAATCCCCAGAACCATTCAATCTCACTACTAATCAACTAGATTAAAAACTTTAGAGCGTGCAGATAGAGTCGCTTCAAATTCAAAAAAGCTAAGACTACCGTCCATCAAATTCCATTCAAGCTCTCACCAGTAACCTATATTTATTTGTATTTTGTACACGTGCACGTGCACAATAATGCACACATGCATTATACTTGCATGTACGGTATGCGTGTACTGTAACATCATGTATACATGCGGGCATTCAAATAAAAAGCCCAATACCTCACATCAACCCATGTGGAATTCAGATGCGTAAAGGGAACAGAAAACAGAAGAAATGCAATTACTTTTCAAATTAATTTTATTTGGTAACCAACCTTACTAATTAACCTATAACTTCTTTAACCGAGCACCTCTTAATTTTCATCTCTATTTTTTCCCAACCTAACAGAACAAAGCAAGGAGTTCAATTCTTTTCTTATCAATTTTTTAGCCCTCTTCTCCTTCCCTTTTCATTCAGGACCCTTTTGTTTACATGAAAGAATAAACCACATACCATTTTGCAGTTTCCAGTCCAATGACTACGGATTCAAACCCTCATTGCCTGCAAAACAAAACCCACGCTTCAAACGCAGCTAATTACTAAAAAATCAGCACTTTAAGCAAATTTCACCCACATTCACCACAAAAAAGCAATTAAAGTTGATTGTAAGAGCACTAAAGATGAAAATAAAACCCTAACAATTAAATACCCAAACCCTAAAATTGAAGGTTGAGAGATGAGCAGTACCTCCGACGAACGATTATTACGGAGACGCGTTGGTACACCGACGGCGAACGGCCGGCGATTGAGGAGAGAGAAAGTTAAAAGAGGGGCGATGGAGATTGGTATGGTGTCTGAGGAGCACTCGATTTTTGCTCGCGAAAGGGGATAATGAAGTAAATGCACCTGCATGGTCACATGTCACGATTGCGTCTGTTTGGGCCGTACACGTGTCCCGCATCGAAATCGATCGGGTACGTCAGCATTGCCGAGCCGGCTTTATTTTGGGTCCATCGGCGCCATCAGTGTTTCTGAACCGGCTGAGGGGGTGAAGAGGGTATCAAATGGGTGGTGATTAGATGGAACCAAATTCTCAACAAGAAATCCACTATTGGAGTATTATTTCTTCTGCGTACCTCAATTAGTTCATAGTGATGAACTCCAGCGTTTACTAGCGATTAAAGTTGAGACAAAATCTCGTATCAATACATCCCACAAAAATTAGTATATATCTAAAAAATTTCGAACCGAGACTTAAGAGAGTCAAATATTTAATTCAAAAATGATACTTACACAACAATTCAAACACAACAACTTACACAACCTATCACATACATGTGGGCTCCACACACACTACTATGTGTGAGCCCTACATGTATGTGAGAGGTTGTGTAAGTTGTTGTATTTGAATCGTTGTGTGAGTAGCATTGTCCTACTTAATTCTATGCCTTATTTACACGCGGACCTCTTGCGTTCTGATAAGCGAGCATGTTGTGTAACAAGTAGAATATGTTAAGAAAAATGTGTTCGAGATATACAAGCCCAACTCGATTACATTTTCAAGCAAAGACGGAACCAGAAATTTGCAAACTCGGGGGCGAATTATGAACAACAAGATTTTGAATTTTAAGATTCGAAAATCTAATAGTTTGTTTGGTTGAGATTTTGAGGGTAGTAAGTGGAGAGAGATAAAAAGAGGAATGCGATTAATAATTGAAGGAAAAACTTATGGGAGATTGTGATGCAGAGAGAGAAATTGGGTTTTGAGACCCAAATAGAGAATTTAAATGTCTAAGTAACACCGAACATAAAATACAATATTTAGGTGTTCTTGACAAACAAAAAAATAACTAAAACAACGCAGGGGCCGTGGCCCCCATACTCCCCAAGCTAGCTCCGTCTCTGTTTTCAAGCCTAATCAGGCCTTCTTCCGTTAAGTGAAATAAATACATATTTTTTGAATTAAAGATGTATAGTGAGAGAGTGACATGTTTTGTAAACCAAAAAAACAATTATTTAAAAAATAAGAACCATAGTAAAACAGGGCAATTCGGATTTCGTCTTGAATTTTTACACGAAAAATTTCCAGTGACCCTTATTTTTATTTATTTTTTCCGACTAGAAATTTTAGAACACAATTCAAGTACAACTACGTCAAAAGCCGTTCAATTCATGTGGGCCTACGTATATCGGACAGCTCCATATACAGTCGTATCCGCAATTTTGTACTAAAGTCGTGCTCGTACAATATCAAAAACTAAATTCTGAACTCTTTTTTTTTTTTTTCCCCCTTGTTTTTATCCCGGATTGCGGGTACTGGGAATCCTAGTCCAAAACAAATACTCCCTCCGTTCCAAATTGAAGGTCCATCTTTCCTTTTTGAGTTGTTCCAAAATGATGGTCCTTTTCCAAAAATGGAAGGAAAACTTTGGTGATTTTCCAAAAATGTCCCTCGTTGGTGAATATAAGTGTTGTAAAGTAGGTAGAATATAGGGGTAATGGTGGAAATGATAGGTATTATAGGTGTAATAATTGCATGTCCCTTTAAATAGTTGGAATTCCCAAGAGGGACTCTCAATTTGGAACGGAGGGAGTAAACAGAAACAGTCCTAAGCTAGTATTAATTACAAACAAAACTCGCAAGTATGTCCCACTTTTGCTAAATTTGGGTGATCAATTAATCCTCATCCAGGACAGGACGCAGTACACTTCTTCTAATCCTATCCAACTTCTGCTTCATCAGTACTTCACACATCACATTACAACCCTACTATAAACACGCGCGCGCACAAACACTCTTTCTGCTCTCAACTCGAAAGTGATCGATCCAACTCCGCAAATAAGCATGGCTTTCAACCAAAACAACTCCTACGATGCCCTGCCCGTGGAACCAACCAGCGCGCTGTCGTTTGAGTCTCTCCACCAACGACGACTAGAGCAATGGCATCGGCAGCAGCAGCAGCAGCAGTTGATGCGGCATTCCGTCGTACTGGACCCAACCACCGCGGTGGCAGACGAGTACTGCAATTACAACCCGTATGAATATTCGGGTAACGATACGGCGCCGTTGTATTATCCGGACTTGTACGGTATTCAGGAAAGCTTCCAGTCGTACATGCAGCAGCAGCAGCAGTTGTTGAAGCGGGAGCAGTTGATGGAGCAGTTGCTGGAGCAGATGGCTTCGATGTCTAAGGTTGATCGCAAGTGCCCCTTTCTAACGCCGTGGAGTCCTGACTTTGTGGCGCCGCGGGATTCGAAGCCTTCCGGAGAGCCTGGTTCCGACGAGTACACGAAGTTTCAGCCTGGCTCGTTCTGTTCGCACGAGGTGGATGATTTCACCCACTTTATTTAGCACGCTCCTTTGGCCTAGTTTTTTAACGACTTTTTGGCATGTTTTTTTAAAAAAAATTATTTTATCTTAATTTTTATTGAACTTGCATCAAAATTTTACATCATGTTGTTCGTCTCCTCTCATCGAAACACACGATACGGTGTAAAAATTTGACCCAAATTGAGTTAGCATTAATTAAGAAAAAACAATCAACAAGACCGTGCCAGCCATGAAATTAGGCCAAAGGGGACTAGCTAGTTTCTGTCTACTATCTTACGATTTAGTTCATCGAGTCAAATAACTAATTCAAAAATCTTACTAAAGACAACTCGTCTTTCTCAAAAAATTTCAACTCCAGTTTGTATTTTTATATACTTATTTGGTTCCTCTACTAGAGACGATGATTATTTCGGAAATTTTGATAGAAAACAACAATAATGTTTACCTGACCCTAAAATTAACAAATGTCTTTCAGAATTTAAGATTATCATTTTAGTTCAAACCAACCCGAATATTTTTTTTGAGTTCTCCATATTTGGTTCCTCTAGTTTTTTTTGGTAAGTATCTGAAGTTCTCACGAAGTGCAATAACATTAATTCCAATTCAGGCCTTGGCAATAAAACAAAAATCAACTGCATATATATTAGATTATTAGGAATTGAACAATATTTTTTTGGGTAAATGGAATGGAACAATATTTGCTAGATTGCTCTAACTTCCACACAATCATTGTTTTTTTCTTTTCATACAGGTTCATGATCAAGTGAAGCAAGAGCAACAAGGGCCTGCAGATGAGTCCTCCTCACATGAGACTGATGATCAAGTGAAGCACGAGCAACAAGGGGCTGCAGATGATCAGTCCTCATATGAGACTGATCATGATTTCTTACATCAGAATGATCAGGCTGATGATGCCGCCTCTCCTTCTGTTGATCGAAACCCGACCGAAGATAGTATATTTTACTTAGATGATCTGTATTCAACACAGAGCTAGCTAGGCAGTACTTGTTAGACTCCTTCCAGAAATATGACTCTTCAGGGAGGGAGAAAAATCCTCACCTCTATTAGGGCAAAACTTTCAACCATTTTATTTTTCACAAGAATTTTCTTTGTACAGTTGTGTGAAGGAGGGGGTTTTGGCATCAATATTCTCCCTCCTTTTTTAGGGAAAATCTTCATGATGAAGTTACTAGTCAGAAAGTTATATTTTTCTGATAAAATTTTCACAAGAATTTACTTTGTTCAATTTTATGAACAAAGGTGTTCAATTTCCAATCTCATATGAGAAAGAGTGGTTATAGCTATATTGTGTCTGTTGTGGCCCCGGAATAGCGCGTGCCCGCCATAAACAGGACAAGATGATCCGAACCAATCTAGAAGTAGGGTTCATCAAGAAATCTATCTCTATTAGGAGTACTACAAATTATGTTAATTTAACGTACATTGGTTAACCTCCAAAATCCAAACTGCCTGAATTCTTTTTTTTTTTCCTTCCAATAAGAGGAAGAATATTTTGATATAGACCTCGCGGCGCTTTTTTTTTTTTGTCGATCGATAGGAGAGATCATTTACATTATCATGTATGAAGTACAAAGAACAAACCTGAGACACTACATTAATTATGAGAGTTTACGAGATAATCAAGCTCACAACTCAATCAATACAAGATTGGGAAATCTTGTAGTGCAAGGCCCTGCAAGACATCTTGTAGGGCGCATACGGGCCATGGATCTTGACAATAAATAGTTGAGATATGATTTTTAATTATGAAAATTGATTTTTGATTTAAACCGTTGATTGATGAGATCGACGGCTGTGTGCCGCCTACACATACACTACACGGGGGTACATTGTAGCATCCTCGGATCCATCAATATAAGCAATAAACCCATCATAGGAAGGAAACAAAGAAAGAAAGGAAAAGTCTATCCAAGGGAAGAAGACCCACATGTACGCAGGTCAAGAGATTTGAACTCCTAATCTCTTAGTGAGATGTAATTAGGATCCTGTAGCCCCAGTTGATTAACCTAGTAGCACTTACATAACTGAGTTCATTACAATTTGTACAAAGCCAAACTAATTATCTTGAAAATTATCAAGTAACCGATATTTTTCACCACAACCCACGCATCACGTTTGACGAAGATTTTGCCAAAAATGACATAGAATTAACTGTATCATATGAGACAAAGTGTTAGCCAAAGATTACAAGTATCCAAGCGATTGGATGGACTCCAATTAAGTAAGAACACACCAACGAACTTCCAAAATTATAGATCTAACAAACCATCATGAATTGCCGCCAAAGACATCACGTAGGGTTAAAGCACTAGTGGCACGGATATTGTTGTGAAACAACATCGATTGTGTGAAATATTCGTTCAAAGACGAAACAAACTATTCTTGCAAAAACGAGAGAAAACTCTGATAGATCAGACGACAAGTCTTTGATCTTAAGAGACTGGAGAAAAACAACGCAATTATTGAAGTTTACAAAAAATGGTTTTGAATTAATACCGTGGCCTTTCCCTCCCACCGTTGTAAAGGATAGTGAAACCCCGGGGGCGAAGAATGAGGAAGAAAAATATTTGTGAATTGTCAGGATATTCAAAGTCCAATTTTCGTCTCTCAAACCATGTTTCCACTAAGGAAAAACGAAAAAAACTTTGGCGTTTTTTACAAGTTGTTCATACTAATCAATAAGTTTCAGTATTTGATCATCTTGTTCACACTAATAAAAAAAGTTGTTAGCAACAACTTTTTTCTCAATAAATTTTTCACTCACATACTCATCAACAATATAACTGGAAATAATTTGATATTCCTCACTAACTTATTTATTACCGAAAACACCTAATAACTTTTTAACAACAACAAAAAATTCTCCAAATTTTTTCTTAGTGGAAACCCCCACTCACTTATTTAAACTTTGAAACCGTATATTAATTTCCTTTCATTTTAGTATCAATTCCAGGCTTCCTCGTTTTTTCTATTTAGAACCCCAAAACTGAAAGAGAGGGAAAAAACAAAGAATATGATATCAGTTTTCTTTTTAATTATATCGGTGAAAATCAATTTTGTTAGTCATAGTTTAGTGAGATTTCAACCTCTATCAAACTTGATTTCTGTTTGGCCATATTGCATTGTTATAATGTGTGTTCTCTCCTACAATTGAGCGAATTATGGATTTCATCTTTATCGATGACGACATTAATTACTCTTGCAGAAAATTAAACAAACGAAATAACACCACTGGAAATTACCCAAAACATGGTGCTCAAAGATGATCATCAGAGTATCATCGCAAAAAATTACCGCCATTACTATTTATCCAAAAGTATAATTCGAGAAACAAAAAAATCCATGAACAAAGCTACTATATATTAAGATGAATTTCAAAACGGTCTGTACAGAGAAGCAGGTATGAAAGAAAATTAATCATGTCTATCTATCTATCTATCTATCCATCTGGTACTTTCTGTATCCTAACATATAAATATATCCCCTAAAAGGGAAAACTAACCAAAAGAATGAAGCGATTTACTGAATCAAAAGGGCTCAATCAAAAGTAGTACTCTACAAAAATTGCCCCCCCAAGTTATAAAGAACACTAGTCAAGTAATCAACCACATCGGCGCCAGCGTCAAACTCAAATCCAGTAACATATCTCTCTTCTCGTCGCTACCAACCGACTTCTCCAAGCCGAGCCGGCCCTCCGCCTTCCCGTCGGCACCGGTGGGACGGTGCCTCCTCATGTGCCCCCCGAGCGCCTGCCCGATCGGGAACTCCAGCCCGCAGATGGAGCACTCGTGCGTCTTCGGCTTCTCCGGAGTCTGAACGTGCAAGAAATCTCCATCCGCCGTCGTTAATCTCGGCCTCTTGTGGCTGGCCCGGTGGCCGCCGAGGGCCTGGAACGACGGGAACTCCCGGTTGCACGTCTTGCAGGAGAACACCCGGCCAGGGGCGGCCCCGATCCGGGAGAGGAGCATGAGGCTGTTGGCCATGGCCAGTGCCTCCACGTCCCCGTCCCGTTCTCTGTTCCTCTTCAATACAGTCATTGTCTTATAAGGTGAGGAATTACTTTTAATCAAAAAAGGTGAATGAGTTGATTTTTGCTTCTGTGATGAAGTTGAATCACTTGGTTGAATACTGGGGGCGTGTTGGAGAGATATATATAGAGAGAGAGAGAGATTTGGTTGTGATTCTGTTTTCTTGGGCGCTAAGAAAAGCAAGAGTGCTTGTTATGGAGATATATAACAGTCCCGTGGTATTTATAGGAGTAATTAATAAGTGGGTGCAGTGTGGAATTGTATGAGCCTGCCGTCGGGCTCAGGGTACACGATATGAGATTACGAGAATAGCGTCACCGCGTATGTTTTCTTTGTTTGCAGCTTCCTTGACAGTTCTAGAACCCTGAAGAAAAGACTATTAATTGTACTTTTTTCCGTCCGGATTTAATAAATTTTTTTTTGAAATTCGTATTATTTTTCAATCGATTATATTTTATAATTTATAATATTTTATGTGATTTTAAGAATATTATTTTATAGAATTAGTTAAAATCTATAAAATAAGATCCACATTGAATATAAAATTCATTACTAGTTTAAAAATATAACTAATTTTTTATACCATTAGAATTGACTTAGGGACTATATTAAATTCGGACGGATGGAATATTAATAACCGGATGGAATGCGTGCAGCCAGGTTTGATTGGTTGTTGGATTGGGTGCCCACGGAACAAGAACCAAATGGAAATCGGATTAGATTAGTGTTTTGAGTCGGTGTAAAATTAGGTGTACTGTGTTTGGTTTCCTTTTTATATTGTGGACCCACAAGATCATAAGAACCAGTCCAAATCAGGTATTTGAGTCGGTTTAAGGGGCATCTTTGGTTCGGCTGCTCTTCTTGTACCCGTTTCAGAACATCTTTTTAAAATATAAGTATTTATTTTATATTTTTAAATTAAAAAATAATGAGCGGATAACAAAATTTAAAAATAATATAAATAAAAAATAATTTTTTGATTTTTTTTGTACCGTTCGAAAAATCTTAATAAAATCTTTCAAATAAGATATATATTCCTAGGATTGGATTTGCATTCCGTACAAAAACCCTTTCTTCTCCGCCTAAACATTGACTTGTATGTGTTGGAAGAGAAAAGTAAGGGTAGTAATGGTAGACGAGAAAGATAAGAACAAACAAGTGAGTTTTGAGTAAGGCGCACTTTTTCTAATTTGCAATTGTGACCATCCTTTTTGTTATTAGTACATAGTCCTTCAAGGGCCGCAAACGAGCTGAGCCGAGCCGAGCCGAGTCGAGTTTTGTCGTGCTCAGCTTTGTTTATTAAGCTTTTAACGAATCCAAGTTTGAGCTCAGCGAAAACTTAACAAGTCAAGCTCGAGATGAGTGAGCCTTAGTTTGACTCTACTTAAGCTTGTTCACAAGCCTTAATGGATCAACGAAAAACGTATATATAAATATATCCTCGCATATGCCTAATACAACCAAAAATATTTTGATTGTAAGGGTATATATTTTTCATTTTTCTATACTCTAGAAGAAATTAATCTCAATTTTAGAATAATAATAATAATAACATGTAATATGTGTTTGTAAGGATTCTGCATCAAGGTATCAAAATGCTAATACTAATTGTTATAATTAATAAAAAAAAGTCTACTTAAGTCTTGGCTTGCGAGCCAATTCGAGCCGAGCCTCTACTCGGCTTGATAACGAAACAAATCTAGAATTTGATCTTGAGCTTGTTTATTTATGTCTCGAGTCAAGTTCGAACGCGTTTTTATCAAATCGAGTCTCGAACGACTCTCACAAATGGTTCTGTTCGTTTGCGGTCCTAAGTCGTTGTAATTGAGTGTGAAAGGGAGTTAAAAAAAAAGAGGAGAAAGCATGAGAACGAGTAGGAATTTGATAGGCCAAAACACGTAAGAGCTTGCGTGGAGAGTAAGTCGTCGCATATTACTAGTACGGAAGTACAAGTACTACCAGTAAAGACGGAATAAAAGTATTTCATTCACATGAAGTCGTACGAGAATAGTAGTAGTAGAATTAGACTTTGTTATACCGTAACGGAAGTTAAGTTAACTTTCTGGTTAATCTACGCGGTAGTAGTTGAGTGCTACCTTCCGACTTTCACACGCTCGATCACTAACTTGAACTTGGTCCGAAAGTTGGGGCCGGTTCACTGCACAATTACTTCACTTGTTCTCCGTACCATATATAGGAGCAAGGGAAGTGTCTACCTTCTATTCGGGGACACCATAATTTCGGCATAACCGGACCATTACAAATATAGCCAAAATCAGTGATATATATACCTACGGGAAAAATTACAGTGTCCCCAAATGGAGGGTAGACACCATAGCATTTTTGGCTGGTAGACCAGCCAAAAGGGGACACTATAGCTAGGGGTAAGCAAAAAATCCGTCAAACCGTGAATTCAGTCCAAACCAATCCAAATCGAAAGGTTTGATTCGGGTTTTTAGTATTATGGTTTGGTCATGGTTTAAAAAAAATTAGAAACCGCGTTTTATGGTTTGATTTATGGATTCACGTTCACTGTTATGGTTCCAAACCGATCTGAACCGTATATACATATATATATATATACACATGTAATTTAATTATGATTCACCAAATAAATATGGGAGCCTTAGTCAACTATTTTTCCAATTATTGATCCTATCAAATTTACCGCAATATTTAGTTTTCCTTATCTGCCAAGATAATTTAGATTAAACTTCTATATATCACAACCCATTCCTAATTTCCTATAATTATTAATTTATCATACACAAAAAACATATGGAATCACTAGATCAGTCAACTTACGCTGCCCAATTCCTAAATTTCTCTAAATTCTATTCCTATAATTCCTTCACTATCAAGACTTGAGGTAATTGTAGTATTCCACTCTTAATTAGTTGGTTGATGTTAGTGTCTTTTGATAACTTGAATGAAATTGATTTTAATATAAGTTTTCTTTTAATTGATCTTTGTAACTTTTAAGTACTTTAATTTTTTTTTTTTTTGAAAATGATAGTTTAATTCAAAACAAACCGTGGTTTAAAATCGAAACTAGAACCGTACTTTAATGGTTTGGATTGGTTTGGTTCTATACTTTTTGTGGGTTGGTTTGGTTTTCTAAATTTATAATCCGTAAGTATTAGTTTGATTCTTGGTTTACTAAAAAACCGAACCAATCCGGACCATGCTCACCCCTAACCATAGCACATTAGTTATGCCTCCCAAAGTTTTTTTGTTATGCCATTTTAAAAAAGTATTGTCGTCGAGTGGTTGTGTTATGCGTTCGAGTGATTTGTTATGCCATTTTTGAAAATGTGTTATGACCTAATATAATAATAAAAAAGTTATGCCTCTAATCCACACAATGACATATTTTACTGTATCTCTTAAATGACGTAAGACACCATGACACTATCCCTACTTTCCTTGCTACTTCTTAGCTGAGCATCCAATGTATATAGGCCAATATTGGATTCGTTGGCTCTTAGTTTAAGGTGGGAGACTTCTTCATTCAATCCGACATCGGTGGAAAAGAAAAGGAAGAAGCCATAGAGATAGATGCACAATCGTCCAAATACGGCATCAAACACAACTTTTCATATACACGTGGGTCTCACTCATATTTAACACGCAGGAAACGAATTGAAAAAGTAAAAAATTATGATTTTTACCCAAATATTTTTGAAAATATCCAAGTTAAAGTCCATAAGTCAAAAAAATTTGAATAAAAAAAAATAAGAAAAAGGCCAAAAATCTTAGCAGTATTCGACAAGTGCTATTTTTCGTCCCCCGAACTTCTAATTAATTTCGCGGGTTTGGCCCAATGTTCAAAATGTGCATCAAAGTTGTCGTCCTCGACCAAGATGCCATTTGTTATTGCCGTCAACACCATGGGATTTATAGTCATTTTACCTACAAATTTATTGGTTGCAAAAATTAACAGCGTCTGGGTCGAGGACGACGACTTTGATAATATTCTAACGGTACCAACTAAGACTGCACTGATGGTGCATAGATCAATATGTGGGGCCCACTTACGGGTCTCAAATGAAGGATTCCAAGCCTTTCATTTATTTTAAAATATTTTTTTCGAAGGTCCTTAAAAAAAAAAAATTCAACTCAATTGAATTACTATAACTGGTCGGCCCAATATTTTGGTTCTATATAGGAGTACAACTGTGAGGAGTCTATTAAAGAAAGCGCGCAGAACTTACACTCTCAGAGTGTGGGTATGCATCGTAGCAATTTCTTGTTTGCCGCGTAGATTTAACATTATCCTTTTCGGAAGCTTTCTGATAAACAAGCAGAAGTTGATGGAGGACCTACGACCTGGCAGCACTACTAGTCTTTGCCAATCCAGATTCATATAACAAAGTACGTTCTAGGAATGTTCGGCCTAAGTCACACAAAGACGCGTATATGAATGCGAACGTAACGCGAAACTACGAGCACGCTTCGTAATTGCATTTTCCAAAAATAGTCAAAACAATCAAAATTCGTGAAAATGGAAATTGCAAGCGAGAACTAGAATATAGATTGAGAGTTGAAACAAAAAAAAATCTTACAAATTATGTGTCATGAAATTCAACTCTATTTCACCGGCCAGTTATTCATAACTTATTAAACAAAAGCAAATGATCTAGTTACTTTTTTTTTTTTTGAACGGCCGGCAAAGAAGATTTCATTAATGATCAAGACGGAACAAATACAATAGGAGAAAAAATCCATTGAGAGAGCCTCGATTGAGTACAATGACTCTTCTACTAGTGCTGCTCGCAAATACAAAACCCACGTCTAAGCCACTCGAGATTTTTTTGCAAGGAAAACAAACAACAAATAAGACAATTGGTAACAAGATGCCAACAACAAAAACACCAGTAGTTTTCGGATGTTTTCAAGTTTCCAAAGATATATGCTCTTCCCCTGAATCCCTATACCACCACCCCATTCCGTGGTGACCGAAAAGTCACCTTCGTCTTCCGACGACCTCAATGGAACTCCACCCCCACATACTTCGTCGCTACCCCTAGCCCTGTTCAATTCGGTTCCCAAATTGCGTCGCCCATATACCTAATCAGCCTATAACCGTCTCCCCGGCACAGACCACCGATCAAAAATCCTCTTCTAAAGTATGTTACCAGGGAACGCTACTACCGTAGCGAATTACGTTTTGGTACAAATGTTCCAAAACATGGTACACTACTGCTCAAAAATGATAAATTTAGCGATCCAAAGCGATCATCTTAGTTTTCCTAAAAATGTCAGCTTATTATGGTCAAAATAGAGAGAAAATGGAATTTCGGTGAGAGAAATTGTAAAAAGTTCAGTCGTAATGCTTATAGAAATGTGTTACGTATGAATAATTTGACAAACAATATTTAGTTTCACTAGATGCTTATCGCTTGGAAGATTAAGTTCTAGTGTTGTTATCTATAAAAATCTATCCCTAGAGTACCAAAATTTAAGCATGCGACGTAATGCGTTCTCGTTTACGTTCCTCGTATCAAAATGATCCGCGTTCCATGTAACATAGGGACTCACCTAAACCCACCACCGTCAGCCCAAATTAGTCAAACCCACTGCTCCTCAAAACCCCTCAATCAGACCACTCAACTGCGCGCTAGCCAAACCCTTTGATCGAAATGCCAGCCCACCACTGCTATATGCCCTCATATGCCTCCAATCGCCACTCTCGTACCACCGCATCAACCCTCCAACGCCTCAAATCACAGCTGGTACGCCACCTCAAAGACCGCTACGACCATTAGCCTAAACTATAGGATCAAGAGAAAGAGAGAGAAATGATCTAGTTACGAAATTAAATTTATTAATAAAATTTATTAATAATGTATGAACCCAGAATTTTTTAAATGAAAATTTGACTCAAAAATTAACAAAGGCTAAACCAGGCTGGAATGAGTTCTATACTTTAAATTTTCACCAATTGTATGATACTCTCCCCGTTTCAAATTGATGGTCTGGTTTGGTCTCCAATGTAATTTTTAAATTGTTAATATATTTCAATCTACAATATCTTTAAAGATTTTAAAAATTTTGTATAATAGAACTAATTGATATCTATCATATAAGATCTATATTGCACATAAAATTCATTGTAGATTGAAAAATATTACTCCCTCCGTCCCATAATATTTGTCCGTTTCGCAAAACGAGGACGTAAAAATAATACAATTTTTGCAAGAAAAATTAAATTTTTTTTCAACGTTTCACTAGATATCGATGAGTTCTTTTAATTTATGAAAAAAGTTTGAATTTTTTCTTGAAAGAAATACATTATTTTTGAGTTCTCGTTTTGCGAAACGGCCAAACATTTAGGGACGGAGGTAGTAACAATTTAAAAATTGCATTGAAGACTGAATCGGACCATCAATTTGGAATGGAGGGAGTAACAAATAAGATGGTGCGTGAGAAATTTCCAAATGATCGAGATTAATCGCAAACCAAACACACACATGACACATGCAACCAAATACAACTCAATAACAAAGACATATATAATATAAGAAATAAAGAAATCTAAGTAGTTTTCCAAAATCGAATACATCCACCGTTATTACAAAAATGAAAAATATTACTTGATCTGGTTATCTTTTACCCGAACAAGATCACACCGAAAAGTTGGTGGAGTTTGAGGCACAGACTAATTAAGTTGCTCTTTTGAGATGATCTGGGTCGTCTACGGAAGAACTCCAGTGTGACAGACCACAAATTTGCACGCCATCCACAGGTTATAACAAGCTGTCATGCTCAACCAATTGTAGTTGTGAACCCTTATAAATTTACACTACTTTTCAAGGGTAAGAACTAAAGCTCTCTCAAAAGAGAAGATTAAACTCTTAAATTAGGGTGGATTAAAAAAAGAAAACTCATAAATTAGGGTTAGATTTTGGGTTTTTTTTTGGCTAGATCTAGCTTGCTCTGTTGGGCTAGGCTTTTTGTGCTTTATTGTTTGATCTGAGCATTTTTGACCCTCAGGTGTTTTGGGTTTTATCCCTTAGGTGTGTTTGGGCTTGTTCCAATTGGATATTTTTTCAACTTTTGGTTGAAATCTTTTTCTCCCCTCCCTATTAATTTTGCGGATTTAAAAACAAAAACTCTTAAAAACAAGTACACTAATAGGAAAGACAAAAAATCCTTTTGTTGGTTAGTCTATCCACATTTTTCACCTTACACCTTGCATGGAATGTAAGGTGTAAACTTGGTACAGTATTGAATAAGAAATCAATGACCACGTGCATGTTTTTTTATGAGCCAATATCTCTTACAAGTAACTCCACAAAATCTTAAATGGTCTTGCTATCGTTAGCCGATAGGCAAGCAAGAAGGCAAAGAAAATATGTATTTTTGTTTATTTTTAACACTCTTTAATACACATTCACACACCTACTATTGTCAGCTAATTGAGTTGATCTTAGAATTTTCCAATCTTAAATAATGTCCAAAATATTTCTTAGTAATCACAAATTAAGCAAACGTACGTGATTTAAACCTCAGAGCTAAACAGCTGAGCATTAACACTAAAAGTCTAAAATCATCACTGTTTCAAAACCAAAGAATCTCAAAACGGTAAAAAAAAATGTTTCACTATTAATGTGGAATACAAACTGATCAACATAAAATAAATTTAAAGCCTCCTAATTTCTTTTAAAAAATGATTATTGAATACTGTAACTCTATTTTTTTCTTGATAAAAAAACTCTAACATTCGCGGGGCAGCTGATTGATCACTATTTGTGGAGGATTACTATCACACTAAAGGTCAATTATTAATGAATTCTCTCAATTCTCTGTTGACCCACCAATCAATTCAGAATTACAAGTATCTTAATTAAGTTATTAAATTTTCCAATTTAAATTAATTCAAAATCATTTGAGATCACAAATTAAGCAAAAGTGATTTAAACCTCAGAGCTAAACAGCTGAGCATTAACACTAAAATCATCACTGTTTCAAAACCAAAGAATCTCAAAACGGTAAAAAAAATGTTTTACTATTAATGTGGAATACAAACTGATCAACATAAAATAAATTTAAAGCCTCCTAATTTCTTTTAAAAAATGATGATTATTCAATATTGTAACTCTATTTTTTCTTGATAAAATACTCTTTAACATTCGCGGGGCAGCTGATTGATCACTATTTGTGGAGTATTACTATCACACTAAAATTCACAAATACTGTACTAATACAATTTCTCTCTCAATCTCTGTTGAGTCCACCACAATCAATTACAGAAGTTTACAAGTATCTTAATAAATACAATTTCTCTCTTAATTAATATATACAACATGAGAGAGGAGGAGCGTCCATCAACGGATGATTCGTTCTGATGCTCTGCTGCTATCTCTCAAATTGCTGGTGCTGCCGGGAAAAAAACTTCTACAAGCTAGGCCAACATCGGTCTAATTGGATTTGAGCCAATTTCCTCAAATTTCAACTTTAACTCCAAACAGTGCTTGAACTCCTTCGTCAACATGTCGGCTGGATTGTCTGCAGTAGCAATGTCCCCTTCTCCCGAATAAAGTGATAACGGATATTTGTATGCTTCGTCCGGGAGCGATGCACTTGATTTTTCGCTAAATGAATGACATTCTCACTATAATAGTAGACAGGTGACATTTTCCTCTGAACCCAAGTCAACCCAAAAAAACCAACTAACCGGACCTCCAGCCATCGTAAAATACATACCCTTTCAAGCAATCAACCACATCGGGGCCAGAGTCAAATTCAAATCCAAGAACATATTTCCCTTTTCGCTACCAACCGACTTCTCCACCACGGGCCGGCCCATCGCCTGCCCGTCGTCGCTGGTGGCTGCGAGACGGTGCCTCCTCATGTGCCCCCCGAGCGCCTGCCCGAGCGCGAACTCCAGCCCGCAGATAGAGCACTCGTGCGCCTTCGGCTTCTCCGGCGTCGACTGAGAATGGAGGAAGTCCCCGTCCGCCGCCGTCAACCTCGGCTTCTTGTGGCTGGCCCGGTGGCCGCCGAGGGCCTGGAACGACGGGAACTCCCGGTTGCACGTCTTGCAGGCGAAGACGCGGCCGGGGGCGGCGCCGACTCGTGAGAGGAGCATGAGGCTGTTGGCCATGGCCAGTGCCTCCACGTCCCCGTCTTGTTCTCTGCTTCTTTTCAGTACAGTCATGGTTCTATGAGGTGAGTAATTATTCAATCAAAGGGTGAATGCGTAGATTTTTTCTTTGAGAAGAAATCGAATCACTTGTTGGGTACTGGGGGCGTGTGGGGGAGATATATATATATATAGGTCGTAGTGAGGGATTTGGATGGGACTCTGTTTTCTTGGGCACTAAGATAAGCGTGAATTCTTGCTCTGGAAGATAATAGATGGAGATGGAGATGCGTATATTTATAGAGAGAGAGAGAGAGAGAGAGAGAGAGAGAGAGAGAGAGATAGAGATGTGGTGGGGTCAGGGGTGTAATATGTACTAGGTGCAGTGGAAATTTAGCCGTCAGGGCTCACGACAACAAGCGTATGGGGTGAGCGCCGCGTGTAGAGTCGTGTGGGGTGAGCTCAGAATTTTAGTAAGAGATGTATGTTTTGTGTGTAACTTTCTTTGACAGTTCTAGAACTTTCCTGTATGCAGTATTAGTCAAGCAGATGGGATGCGGTCAATATTGAGTGGTGAGTGGACGCCCACGGAATAAGAACCAATCAAATCAGACTTTTGAGTCGGTTTGGGTGTATTTTCGTGGGAGACCAATCGGTGTCAAATATTTGAGTCGGTTAGGTGTAAATGTTCGTTGGAGACCCGCAAGATATTTAATTGTTAACTAATCGGTGTCAGATTTTTTTTTTTTGATAGGCAAAATTTTTATTAAAAATGGGGAGATGATAATTATTGGAGCTTTCATGCCGAAACCAACCCCTAAGGTCTAATACAGGAGTTCAAAATAATATAATGCAGCACACCGAGTACGTATACCGAGATATATAATAAAGCCCAATAACAAACAAGCCCAAAAAGACCGACCCGACATACCCTGTCCCACGAAACCCTAACCCGAAACCTAACCACCACCGCACAAAACACTGAAAGCATCACCACCCAGACTAGCATCACCACCCAACTGTCTCGCTGTTAAGCAGATCCAATCACTCCCAGACATAGATGACCGGTGTCAGACATTTGAGTTGGTTTAGGTGCAAAATGTTCATTGGAGACCCGCAAGATATTTAACCAATCGGTGACATATTTTTGAGTCGGTTTTGGTGTATCTTGTTTCGGCTTGAGCAACTCTACACTTTGCCTCGCCCAATGGCATCTCTGGTTCCTTCCTTTTCTTGTCGGAGGACAGAGTTCAAGCCCTATGAAAGATGTTGTAGTCTGAGGCTATGGAGAGCTTTTAGACCCCCCTTGGCCTAGTTTCTACTATCTGCTAACTTCCCTTAACCTCTGCCAATGTATACCGCTTGGCCACAAAAAAAAAGACTTTGCACTTCTTATGTGGGGAAACGGATACCCTTTTTTCTGTACACTACAGTTGGCGATCTATATCGTTCATCTCTACAATTAAGGTCTAAGGGGGCGTTCCGGTTTCCTGAAAAAGGAACTTTTAGAAAAAGAAGGTAATTTCAAGCTCAAAAATCATGTGTTTACGTAAATAATTTTTCTACCAATATGGATCTTGTTTGATAGATCTCAATGAGATCTTTTATACGGTGCAAAAAAAATTATAAAATTATTTTTCATTCTCATTATATTTGAATTTAAAAATTACAAAAAAAGAACTTTTTAAAAAAGAACCTTTAGTGGAACACCCTCTAAGATATGTTAAACATATCCTGTAGGGTATGATGCTTTTAGCCAATCTGAACCATGCGAAACATTTTTGGATTGTAAAGTCATGTAGGATATTTTAATTTGGTAAAATCTGGGCTATTGAAAACATTTTTAGACTGTTTGAATTGTGCACTATAGGAGTGTAGTGCACTCATAAGCGCTTCGATTATATATGCTGGAAAAAAAAATATCTTTTATGTTTTATTAAAAAAGGACAATTTTTCATAATTAATGAAAACTAAAATTTATGAGATGGAGAGAGTGTTGAAATTAGCTAGTTACATCACATAGAATTCTAGTACAAAAACCCAAGTCTTCTCAGTGTCTAAAAATTAATCTGTATTTTGGAGGATAAAAATAATAGAAAACGAGAAAGAGGGAAAAAATGAGTAAGTGAATTTGAAATATTCTTTACTTTTTCCTAAATTTTATTTGGGGTGGGTAAGAGAAATTTAAAAATGGAAGAGAAACGAATAGAGAACAGTTAAGTGAAACGTACGTAGTTTTCTAGTCTCTCCTTTATTTTGAGGTGGTTATCCCCTGTTTTTTTCAGTCCTGGTAATTGAGTGTGAAAGGAAGTTAAAAAAGACCAGGGAGCACGAGACTCGTGCTCTCTGATCTTTAAGTCATCGCATACAATTAGTAATTAGTCTCGTGCTCTCTGATCTTTAAGTCATCGCATACGATTAGTAATTTAATTGGCCAACACACCTCAGCGATTACCTGGACAATTAAGTCGTTGCATACAAGTACCCCATAAGGAAGTACACATCGGTGCGAATATTATAATAAATAAAAGTATAATAAAATGACGTGCGCGTACGAATATAAGAATATATATTATTATAGTTTGACCGTTTACTAAATTGTAAATTATTCTTTTAATTTGTGAATAATCTACGCGGCTCGTCCATGAGGTATCTGCGTGTGACCTTCGTCTTTCACACTCACTCACCTTGAATTGTTTATTGATGGCTCTTGGTTTTTTGAATGAAACCGAATGAAAAAAGCATCTTTTACAATACTAGATTCGTTTGGTTTGTTCAAAAATTTTGTGCAAGAAAATAATGAAGATATATTTTCCCGCGTGTGTTCTTTGGATGAAAACGTTTGGGAGTTAGGACTTACTAATAATTAACACTTTCACAACCATTGGTGACAACGTGATGTGTCATAATTAATACATTAGGAGAATGTGCTTCATGTGTTGACGACTAATTATTACCAGTTTTTTTTTTCTTCTAATTTTGTCACCTTTAAATTTAAATCCTGACTCAACCCATGATGGGACTAAGATTGATCGTAGTCCAATCTCATAAAATGAAATTTCACACTCAAACATATATAGCTTAGTTTGTTAGGACTCTTGCACCTTATTAGGGGGTCAGGAGTTCGAATCTCTCCACCTGCGTGCGGGTGTTCTTCTCTTAATAAGTTTTTCATTTCTTTCTTTCTTTGTTTAATTCTACCCTATAATGAGCTTTTTTTTTTGAACGGCGAAAAATGATATTATATTAATAGAGAAATTAAGATCCAAGAATTGACAAGGAATCAATCCAAACAACGCCCAACTCCACCCCCAAAAGGATCCAACGAAACCAAAACAACAGGAAAACACCCCACACACCCAAAACCCAAGACACTCCCATCTCTCACAAAGAACACGACACCCCACCCACCCAAAAACCAAGACACTTCGCAACCCCAATTACAACATTCAAGACTCAAAAAGCGACCTGCAACGAAATTGAAAGCTAGGCCTGCCCTGCCACTTTACCCTATAATGAGCTTATTTCTTGTATTGATTGAGTTGTTGCGTTTAGTATGTCTCGTGGACTCTTACAGTTGATGTAGTGTTCCGAATTTATACTTTGTAGTACTCCATATGTACTCCATATATGATGTAAATAATCTCTTCTATCGATTTTTATTTTTAAAAAAGAAGAAGACTTGAGATGATAATTATTCCGATAACAATTCTACATTCAATCTCGCGCTCTATCTCTATCTCTATCTCTATCTCTATCTCTGACAAATGTATCGATCTGTGCGTAGAAGTTACACTGGGAGAGTAGTGGTGTTGGTCATGCAATATATATCGTACTACTAGTTTATTGCTTGCCACGTAGATCTAACGTGGGGGTAACGTAAGGCTTTATTACAAAGCAGAAAAATTGACGGAGGACAGACCCAATGCAGCAGCATATATACACCCACCCGGGGCAGTGCTACTACTAGTCTTAGTCTTAAGTCTTAAGTCTTAAGTCTTAACCCACATCCATCCATTCATATATATATTCCGCATGAGTCACATGATAAAGCTAGCTAGCGTAAGTAGCAAGGGCTCCAAAATTCTTATCATATATTCCGTGTACGTAACAAAATTGAATAGCTTTGGTTTGAGTTGATCTTCTTCTTGGAAATCAGCATCTGCTATATATAGCTGTAGTAGATTAGATAAGATAGAATCTTAATTCCAACACTTGCATGTATGGTCAATAATCACAGAACTACTCCTGCAGTATAAAATTAGTTATTGGGTCAAACAAATGACCAGCCGTACCAAAAATCGTACCATTTATATATACCGACCATATGTTTGATCATTTTATGCCCTTTTTTTGTCTTTTTGTTAAAATTTGTTGGATACTTACCCCAAAAGCCTGTTCTAGTTGTTCAATAGACACAATAGTAATGGCGTTAGTTAATCTCATCATTTCTATGTTCATACTTCATACCTTCCCAATCGTCATGTCTCTGAACTGCATGACAAGGTGAATTAAAAATGAATTCTAAAATCAGGCAATAATTTGGTCTAAATAAAAATAACTAAAATTATACCAATCTCTTAAAAAAATTTTACAGTCGCCCATGACTCTTAATGGAATCTCTGAACTTCATGACAAACCCGTAAGAATTGCAAAAGTATTACTAAAATCAGGCATATTTGGTTAAATGACAAAACTAACCTATTAGTCACTCTTTTATTTTATTCTACCCCATATATAGCTTTAAGTACTTGTTCTTGTTGGTATATCCTTATTTTGTTTAAAAAGTTAGATTTTGTAATTGATTAAACTCAAGTGTATGCATGTTTGCACCGACTAATATAAGTATTAAGGTTTATCTAATACTTATTTTTAAAATTAAATGTGATGTATTCTGAGAGAATGACCTACCTTGTAAATCGAGAAATAAATACTTAAAAAAAATAAGAATCTTAACTGAACAGGAACTAAGACCAATTTTAGTACAAAGTTGTTTCATAAATCGAAAAATATTAAAGTTATTTTAAATAAAAAATGGAGGGGGCCAGGCTATGCAGTTTGATGATAGATTTTCTTTTTTCAATGTAATAGTTGGGTTTTTTTAAATTGTAGGCGGGATGACGGCCCCCTACTAGCTCCCCTCTGGCTCCATTCTTGGTTAGCAAGTTAGTTCACTGAGAGTTTAGAGACTGTCTATAATCCTGAACCTCAACCGTCTCTCATGGGGCTTGAACCAAGGCCTCCACCGAAAGAGAGTGGGTGCATGCTGCCAACTAAGCTAAGAGCTCATTGGCTTGGTAGATTCGAACATAATCTCTATGGTATTATGAAAGAAACGTTGTCGTACCGATTAGAAAGGTTCTCACTCTTTTTTTTGGGAAGGTTATCACTCTTGTTTTGCAGAAATCATGCACAAGAGTATTTTGTTAGAAGAAATCATTTTCACATTCAGATGAAATGTTCCCTCTATCCCCGTTTGTTTATCTACCTTTTTATTTGTCCATTTTAAGTTTGACTCTTAAAAGTTTTATTATGCCCTTTCTCTTTGGAACAACAAAAAGGTGATTGATTTTCACTCTCTTTCCTTATAAATACACTTTCCTTTTTTGCCCTCTTGCAGTGCGAATTTTGAATGATGTCCTTCAAAAGATGTGGAAGAGTCTCCAGATGAAACGTTATTTTCATAAATTAACATGTAAATTAATAAGCAAAAAAAGAAAGAGAGAGTATAATTATGAAAATGGGGTGTGCAAAAATCACTATCCAAACTAAGTTAGAGTACAATACTAAGCATTGAAAAATAATGCCCTTTTTATCTAATGCTAAAACGAAGAAGGATATTTTTTATAACTCAAACCTAAAAATAAAATCTTTTGTCGTTTTAGCACTAGTCATACAAAAATAAAAATGCTAGAACCGCACACTTGCACGCACAAGAGTGTTATTTGTGCACTCGTACGTGCAAATGTGTTATTGTAGCACTCTTGAGATTAAAAAAAAAAAGTGCCTTGGAAAAAAAAAAGAAATTGATTTTTACACTCTTCTTTTTTTTCAAGTGCACTCTATTTTTTATCTTCATTCATGTAGAATTAAAAAATTATCCTATATTCATTTTTCCCGTTTACACATGAAAATGATAATTATATAATTTCACATCACTACAAAATAAAAAAAAAGAGTGTATTTATATTTAGATAAAATGAGGGTGTGAAAATCAATTCTCAAGAAAAATTTTACGCCCACAAACACAATACTTTACACACTAGTCGTGTAGTGTGTATAAATCCCAATGTAAACAAGAGTGTGTGTGTGTGTGTGTTTTTTTTTGGTATGTCGGAAATTCAACAGAAGTGTGTTTGTGATCGTAGAAGAATTGTTGTGAAAATGTTTCTTCTTTTTTAAAACTTTTTATTTAATCGGCGTTTTTGAGAACAGAAACAGAAGTCGCACTTGACACAGTTTAGAGTGACAGATCATCATTCCATGGAGGAGGAGGAGGACAATGTGGCGCTCTCTCGCTCAATGCTGGTCCCTTTCCAAAACCCCACCCCCGCTCACCACGGCGGCGGCGTCGTTCCGACCGTCCGCCGCCAACTGGCGGTGGTGGTCCCCACAACCTCCGCAATCACCGCCGCCTCCTCCTTCTCGAGGTTTGAACTCCCTCGCGGATGGTACGTGGAGAGCGTACCCCGCGCCGACGGCATCCGTTCCGACAGGGTCCCCTCTCTATTCCCTTGACTTTATTGCGCTTCGAAAAAGAATAAAAGTTGTGCTTGAATGTTGATTGTATGTAAATAGATTTTTATATACACACAAATGCGCGCCGCGATTGCGTATATATTGATTGATCTGTTGTTGCTTTTTTTTTTTCGATTTTACTTCGAATCCTGGGTTTTGGTTGCGTTGTCATGTTTTAGAGACATGAATTTTTTTGTTGCGACGTGTGAGAATGAATTGAGATTCATAATATGCATGAAATGTTTAGTGTGCGTAATATAGTTGTACATCAAGTGTGTGATTGTTATTTTTGGGAATTCTGCTCTGAATTGACTGTTTTTTCTGCCCCATACCAAATTTCGGTAAAACGATAACAATTAGGTTTGACGAGACTTTTATTTTTATTTTTATTTTTATAACTCAATTGTACGGGTTAGCTTACTCGGAGCTCGACTAATATTGGGGCCCAATCTCACCGCCCACTTGCGGGATCAGCCCCGAAGGAGTTGATATTAAGCTATACATTTCGGCAGCTAATTCAACCATTGTACAAAATATGCACCAAGAGATTAAAAAAAAAAGGCTAAAAAAGAGTTAGGGGGAACTGCTTTCCACGGACACTACATTTGCTATGATTTTCTGCTGTTTGGTTGGACATAAAATTTACATGCACTTTAATGGCAAAAATTTTACCTCCTAAAAGCTGAAAATGAACTTGTAATTTCCTTTGTCCTGATAAACACTTGATTACCCGATGCACAAATAGCCTGATTATATGCATATACAGAGTGAACCCTGACTTTTGTGGGTCCCACTTTGTTTGTCCATGTTTTTATTCTCGGATGTCCAAAATGCATGTGTAACAAGTCCTTAAAAGTATGTTAGTTTTCCAAAATTATCCGTACGGAGGGGCTAAGATAAATTTCAGTTCTATTAAGACACGATGAAAACCACTCTGCTCTGCCGATAGCCATGAATCTTTTTTTGATGCCGAACCGAGATACTAATATTAGCTGTTGGGGTGGAGGATTTGAAATTACTGCTGGTAATTACGATGACTTTTTGAGCTCTGTTTTGAGGGACATAAAAGGCTATTGGAGTGACAACGAGTCGATGACAATAGCAATAACCATACCTTGTAAATGCGTTGTCATTGTCACTAAAGCCTTTTGGCTTTGACCTTACTGCATGTGTGTATGCTATCTGAAATTGTGGTCACAATGTTCTTGATTATTAAGTTTTTCTAAATAATTTAACCTCTAAGTATCAAGTATAACAAGTGTGTTCAGTTAGATATAAAAATGATGGAAACTTCCTGCATTTCGTCTTGAAGGTTAAATGCTGATCCAAGTATCGAGACAAGTCTCAGGGACAATTTTATTTTTGTTGAAATTCCTCCATGCAGTTGGAAGCCGGTGGGATGGTGGAGTCTGTTACTTTGGGAATCTGGCATAAAATATGAATAGATTCTTAAGTGCTTTCTGATGCAAGTCTATGTTAAATAGCATAGACCACAGATGTTATAGTGGTCTGAAGATAATAGAAATTTGAGATGATCCACCGCCAATAAATTTTTTTTTCATAAGATTAGTACCAATTTGAAAGTTTATTCCGGCCTGGTAGCATGTTTTGTAAGTTATCAGGAAATTCTTTTGTTGAATTGTATGATGCTTGTCTGAAACCATAGAGTTGCTATCCCCTTGTGCAGTATTACCATGAGCCTGAGACTGGAAAGAAGTTCCGTTCCACAAAAGAAGTTGAGAGATACCTAACAGGAGTGGAATACACACCACGGTCACGGTCACGGTCACGGTCAGACAGGCCATTCACACTGGGTAATATGGTATGTCTGAGAGTTGCTTATTTTCCAGCTGACATTTGAAGATGTTTTTTTTTTTTTTTTCTGTCATTGGCCTTGACATGCTTCTTTCTTACCTTTTACAGAGTTCACGTTCCAGGAAAATGATTGTTTCAGGAGGAATGGTAAATTTGGTCACTTCCTTTTTTCCCAAAAGACTGGTTACAGATGGAATCTCTCACACACCTACAAGCTAGAGGAGATTAATAGAGCGTTTCCATTAGTACATCTGTTGTTCAGCAACCTATAGACGTTGGTTATTATACAAGTTTATTCTTTTGGTTCAAAATTTGAACATATTAGACACCTCTATTGCGGTTTTGAATATCATACTAACTTTTACTCTTTGAAATTTCCCATATAACTAGTTTATATGCATGCAACCCCGCTAATTTTCAGACGTTATCTGCCACCTTAGGTGTTGCATAATTCATACAATAAGAACTGTGACCTTACTTTTAGCTAGTTTTTGTGGGGAGTTTTTTTCTCAATTTGTTTTGACATTGGGACCCAATTAGGGTACTTTTTTTTTCCCCGCTCAGCCTGGACCTTGGCACTTGCTAGCACACATTTTGAGACAACAAAATTTCTCCAGGTAAGATGCTGGCCCCTTAGGAGGGGAGTTTGGATTTTGGAGTCCATGCCATCCACCTGGGACGGCTTTCCTTCCAAGTATCCTACTTCCTGTTGTTCATTTCTGAATCTTCTATTTTATTATTCAAATTTTTTGAATTTTGGACACGTTCCTTGTCTTTTTCATGATGAACAATTTCAAATGGTAACTGTCCAGAGAATCCAAAAAAAATAGCAAGAATATATAGAAACATGAAATATTTAGTTGGAGTAGGTGTATATAAGATCAATGTTTTGGTGACATATACTAGAACCGGTACAAGGTGGGCTGATCCGTATCATTGACGCTGATCGGCTGATGCCACTGCAGTTGTTGCCGCTGGATAAGAGGGGATCTAGCCGACGACAATTAGTTGTGGCCCCCACCGTCGCTGCAGCTATGACACCATTCAATCTCCCTGATGGTTGGGTTGTGGAGGAGGTACCCCGCAAGTGCCATGGTTGGTTTGACAAGGTGCAATTATCCTTTCTTTGCATAATTTTGCTTTTAAAAATAGGAAAATTTGCACAAGTATTGTTTTTTCCTCCATTACTCGAAATTTCTTTGCTTAAAGCTTGTAGAATTTTGAGAAACTTATTCTGGAATGCAGAGACAACATTGATTACGTGTTCTACTCTTTTTCTTGTTAATCTATAACTGAAGTATTGTGTTTGCTAGGATAAGCAGCAATGGGATGACTTTATCAAGTAAAAGTAACCCCAGGGAACAACCTAACAGCTTAGTTCTCTTTCCCATAATACACGAGACTTGAGTTTGAGTTTCCGTATATTACGTAAGTAACCATTAAGTTTTTTTGTCAAGTAAAATGCCTTAGGATGTATCGATAGAGATAGATGACAATTTTTCAGCAAAGTTATGTTCATTTGTGTGCATGTGCAATATAATTACTTGTTCATTTCTTCACTTGTTTCCTTTGTATGGCTTTTTGGAAATCTATTTCATTCAAGAAGGAGAAAAGGTTGTGATGTTCGAATGTTTTAATATCACAATACTGGTAGATAGAAGAATACCTTGATCCTCTTAAATCGCAGTATGTTATTGAATTATGGTGCTTGTAGACGAGCATACTTAAGAAACTGAAGTTCTTTCGTGAATCCAATATCACCTTGAAGAATATTGTAAACCCTATTCCATCGGATGAGACTTCACCAATGCCGATAATTTCTTCTTGTGTTCTTCCACTGATATAAGAAGTGTGGCAGACTGAATCTTGGTTAAGGAATTTATAAATGGCTTCTCTAGATATTTTTGATTAGACAGATATGGTAAATAAGTGAAACATTGTCCGGCTTCATGAGTCTGCTTCAACTTACCCTTTTCCTTTCGTGCTTGCTACCATGTTTACATTTGACACTGGTATGGACTTCTCTGTTTGTGTGTGTGTGGTGGTGGTGATCTGTCCTTCAAATTTTTCATTTTCTTGTGCAGTACTACTATGAACCTGGGACTGGACGGAAGTTCAGATCCCTGCTTTCTGTTCAGCGATATCTGGCAGAAGTGGGAGAGGATGCACCCCTTTCCCAGTTGTTTAAATCGGCCAACCGTGTTAAGGTTAGTTAATAGTTAACCTGGGTTTTAGTTGGATGCCCGCATCTTGCATTTAGTTTATACAAAGTCAGCCAAAGTAGAATTCAGTGTGCTCCAGTTCTTCTTGACCATATGCACTGTCTGTTTTTGTCCCAGAAATTTGGATTGCAGAAGAAATTTTCTTCAGGGAAGTTGAAGAGTTCAACATCTGATATCCCCAGGCCACCGGAAAAAATCAACTGGGTTCTTGCTGATCCTAGAGGGAATACGTGGAACCCTTTCATTGGAGAATCAATGATTCCAGAACCTATAAAACAACGATGGGCCAATAGATTTGCGGTATCCATCAATGACACAAATTCTGCTGCACATTTGTTGAAAGACAAAGGTACTTATGCTTGGTTTACCCAAAACACAAAGGTGATGTTAAATGTTCTCCCTATTTCTGGTACACTGTGTTCTATATGATTCGTTGATTTATTCGTCCTCTACTTGTTGTTCTGTGTACAGTTGGAGTCAAAATATACATCTAACATGATCCATAGTATCTTAGGGGGATTCTATATTGGGGAAATAGATTCATTTATCCCCAACGGTTTTCGCATCGTTAGTTTGGAGTGCATCTATTTAGCGCTTCATAACTTCTGGACTAGAAGTATTCAATAGCTTGTTTTCAATCTTTCTTTGGATGTTTTGTGATCGCATGCAGACATCTTTCTTACATTTTGGATTGTATCTTACTTATCTTGTGCCTGAAATTTCCATGCAAGGGCCAAAGATATTACTGAACCGCGTGGGAATCTCTGTTTATTTATTAATTATTTTCTTTATTTGCAGTTCATGATGATTAGCAGCTGATGAACTCTGGGGGGAGATGTAAGATAAAGTTTTGGCAATTTTGTGGTGGGCAGGCACCAGGTTGATGTGAATGGGACTATACAACCCACTTTGTACAGTTTTGGCGATGTTGGTTATCCTAGCTGCTGTATAAATTCCCTTGTTTTTATCTTTGATTGCCTCAGTAAATGCTTAGTTCTTGTGATACTATTACCTTGCTGAGTTTCAGTGATCTTTGAAACAAGTTTGACTCATGACTCAGGGTTTCTTGAACTACTTATTAACCATGTCTTCAGCTGTTATACATATGGAACTGAAACTCATGCTAATCGACTCCATTTTAGCCAAACGATCCCCCCAGCTTCGGTATTGTCTCATTTGGACATAGTCGCGCATTAATACAGCGAGGGGAATTCACCATCACCTGCAGATGTTTGGTAGGCCTAAGATTTAGCACTAGCATGCTCAGCTTGTTGGTGTCCAACAAAGACATTTATATCACAAAAGCACGTCAAGAAAAGGAACAAAGAATGGCGATTTCACAATCGAAATATTACAAATCCAAAACCTGAATGTAGCTTACGTCCACTGTAATGCATATGCTTCACAAGCATGAATAAAGTCTCAAAATGTTCAGTACACCAAAGAAAAAGATTATAGTCCAAACCTCTGCGGCAACTATGAAAACCACCTATATAAATTCTGTAGACTCAATTTCCTGTTCTATTCGAAAATCACTGCCTCTCAACCTGGTTTTCTCAGCCATTCTTTATAGACTCATATGTTGTTGCACCTAGCCATGGACCATCTTATCCGACTTCGCTTAACCAAATCCGACTGGCTAATTTACCTTAATCGTCTTTTCGTGCTTGCACATTTAAGTCCAGTCTCAACCTCTTTTAACAACTGTTCAATGTCACTGCTCAAAATCAGAGTCTTCCGGACAAGTATAGAGATAGATTATCTCTCAAAACCAAAGCAGTCTTGTCAGCAAATTTACAAACCTCTTGTTTGTAGCTGGCGTCGTGGTGGTGAGGCAAAACTAACTCATCATAAACATCATCTTCCATGTCAATCACAATGTTATGCAGAATGCAACACACAAGAATAATCCTTGGCAACCTATTCTTGTCTGGTCTCCACATCACTCCTTGAATTATCCTCCACATCTCCTTCAACCTTGTCAACGCCCTATGTGCCACCACACGCGTGGCGAAATGCCGCTTATTGAACTCAACCTTCGATTCCGAATTCTCTTTCCCTTTAAAAGGGGTTATAAGCCAAGGCAATATCGGAAAACCCGAATCACCAACTATATATTCCCTTAGTTCTGTTCCTTCTGAGAGCTTCATCTTCTTCCCATTTAACCTCTCTCCTTTCTCGCAAAGCTTGAAGAAAGTTGACCTCTGAAGCACATCGAAATCATCCATTTTTCCCGGCCATCCAGTAACTATATCACGAAACCTCATATCTGGGTCCACAATTGCTTGCAAAATCATACTATGGTTCTTCTCACGATCGAGCCACACATTACTGTCCATTTCGGTTGATGACAATAGCATAGTAATGTGGGTGGTGTCGATCGCGCCACAACAATTTGGAAGGCCTCTGATTTTCTCAAACTTCGATTTTATTTTCGTCATTTCTTGCTCAGTGGAAGGCCACTGAAGGTGCTGAATCCCTCTTTCTTCCATGGCCTCCACGAAACGCCACGTCAGTTGAGAGACGGTTGAGTGATTAGTGCCGAATGAATCCGCCACTGCTATTAGTGATTCACCAGAGCTCAGCCTCCTTAAAGCTATGGCCACCTGATCATTTAAGCACATTGGTTTTCCATTGCTAAAGGTGAAGTTCGATGTCTTGGCCATCATACTGTCCTTGACAAGGGAACATATATAGTTGAACGTTTTTCTGGAGATCTTGAACATGGACTCGAACTTTTCCAAGCCCTTTGATGGAGATGAGATACCTGCAGATAGGAGGAGAAAGAGGACATCATGTTTTGCAAGGGATTAATTGGTACAGAATAAAAGAGAACTTCCTTCTCTTATTTCCATCCTTTTTCACCTTTTGTTGACTTACTTTTTCAACAACCAACTGTTATATCCATCAAGCCCAAGTGATTTCTTTCTAGAGGAAAGTCCACTTTCACCCCCTGTGGTTATCGCCATGTGCGGATACCCCCCTTGTGGTTTAAAACTGACCACATAACCTACCTGTGGTTTTGAAAATGTGCGGATAGACCCCCTGCCGTCATGTTTTCCATCCATTTTAACGGACACTATATTAAAAGACCGTTATACCCCCATCACGTCCCTTGATTCTTCTTCTTTTTTAAATCTAACCACACCATCCTGTATACCAAAAATTGAATCCTAACCGTTGATATTGTAAATTTTGACGAGTATTACGTATACGCCAAAATTCAAGTCAATCAAAAAATGAAATACTCATGGTCAAATCGATTTTGTTATGAAATTAAAATTTCAAATTTGAATTTACTAAAAATTAGATCACTGGGTTATTGATGCCTGATCGAGATGATTTTTTACAGAGATACTCTATTCTTTATTTAATACATTATGAACGACTCAGATTACATTCTAGAGATGTGTGAGATGCACCTCCGTTAAAATGCATGGAAAACATGACGGCAGGGGGTCTATCCGCACATTTTCAAAACCACAGGTAGGTTATGTGGTCAGTTTTAAACCACAAGGGGGGTATCCGCACATGGCGATAACCACAGGGGGTGAAAGTGGACTTTCCTCTTCTTTCTACATCACACTATATAAACTTGGGAAGTGAAAAGTAAGCTCGAAGGTAGACATACGTATATGAACAAGTGTTGCAAAGCTGACTGTGAATGAAGGGGTGAACACGCAGATTGACCATACAAATTGCAGATCACGGTCACATGATACAGATATCAAGCTATATTAACACATATTTGGTCTTCCTTCTGTCAGTCATTAGTTTATACTCCAGGAAGCACTCGTCGTTTTTATCACATACCACACTTGACCAATTTCCCTCATAATGCTGAACAAGCAAAAGAAGCAACCATCTTAATCACTTCTGAAAAAAGGAAAATCTGAAACATCCGGGGTGAAACTCTTTCTATTTTCACAGCAAGTCTCTTTCCCATCCATCAGCATTGGTTCTTCCACGAAATTCATAAGAGGCATATGTAATATACAAGGTTCAAATAAGGCAAAAAGGTACAGACTTGCATTTTTCATGACATGGAAAAACCAGGAACTTGCAATTGAGAACTTTAGAAGGGACATGATACTCATTACTGTAAACTGAGTTGAGCTAAACTAACTCCAGAGTTGCTAGACAATTGCATGGTTTACACGGATGACCGATAGGCATGGTACAATACTTCTTGTAAACTGTTCTCAAAAAGAAGCTTGATGATGTTTTAAAAATGCAAGCAACCTAAGAAATACGCGTCAATCCCACCTAGATGTGCCAACCGACACATGCTAGTTGCCCAGGGCTTGGAGAATCTTACCTGTGATGCATAATAACATTTGACCCTCTAAAAGTTGGCCCTAATTTCTCAGTTCTGCAGTTGTAATTTTATCAGTCACCTATCAGAATCTAGGTATTATTAGTAGCTTACATGCCTCCTGTCCTTGCAAGTTATTGTGACTCCCACATAAGGTTAGCAACTCGTGATAGTTCTGCCAAATTGCATACTCACGTAGTCAACTCATAAAACGAAGGTACAATTACTAGCCAACGTGCCTTCTATCCTCGTAATGACAGGTCATCAAAGTTAACAATCCCCTGATATAACTCAAGAATACAACAACAATAACAGAACCCATGTAGTCCCCAATCATTGGGGGTATGGGTGGGGGAGAATTGGAGAGAGACCTAACCTAACCTTTGGCAACATGCACAAAGTGGCTGCTCTCAAAATACCATTGGAACAGTGGCCCCCTTATACTTGTTTTGGTGCGGAACCATGCCCCCAAATCAAAGCCGAATGGCATCAAAAAGGGCAGGCCTAGAGACCCAATTCAATTTATGTGCACATCACCATGCTTCCTTCATTGATAGTCTAGAGCATCGGTATGCTTCCTTCGTTGATAACTCAAGCATATGAACCAATTAATAAGTGGAGTTGTGGATTTCTGAATTTGCATGGGTCCATACACGATAAGTTCTCATTTTTAGCTACAAATAGATTTTTCACAAGTTCCATCAAAAGCATCAAAGGAAAAGAAACTAAGCGGGATACATTTCTTTTCATCATAGAGAAAGAAACAGAAAAACTGAGAAGGTATAACAAATGTCTCTATCTTTCGACATACTTCACAGAATCCCTATAACAAGGTACACCAAAGTCAAATCAAGACTGTAACATAGTAGTTCAACTGAAGCCCCATCCAAAAAGAAGCATCAGGGCCCAATTTGCAGCGGATGGCATCAATCAATAAGGACTAGTCTCAACTCAAAAAGGAACAGTGCCATACCAAAAGCGAAGGAAACACCTAGTTGGGACTTCACATCAAATGGAACAGATATGAGTGTGTTCCTCAGCATGGAAATTCAGGGACGTCACACAAGCAGCCAATGCCCAAGTAATATACCCTAAAGCCCTGTTTAATTGGCTGGACTATTGGTCTGGGAATATATAACACAATACGATGAGTGATCCTGTTAGAGGAATAATAAGGGGATTACCAACACCTACACGCGAATGTAGTGCATATCCATGTTTTATGGCACCGGTTGGCTGAAGAATATGCTATCCCACCCCAGTTGCATTCAAACACTGAAATTGATGTCCCATAAGACAAGTAATATAATCTGATGTCTAATCTGACCAATGAATAGGTCCTACGAGGTGTCGAGAAAAGTAGGCCAATTTCATCATATATTTCTTGGGGCAGGCCAATTTTGCATATGCTTGAACTGCAGAACTTAATATGAACATTTTGGGAAACGGCTGTCAATTCCCAACTGGATTCCAGTGAATATGATGAATTTCTACAAAACAATGACAAAAATGTGTAAGGAACCATTTCGAAAAACTGGTTTTCTACTTGCCAGTTCAACCTTCATTATCAAAGAGTCACTTGGAAGGCAAGTTCCAAGAGAGTACAATCTTGAGTGGAAGAACTTCCTTCAGGCCTCCAAAGTATTGTAGGATTGACAGATCTGTATGAAGGAAGTTCATGATAGATTTACTTATTTTATGACTTCGTTAATGAGCAGCTAATTCACGCCTCTACATTTTCTTTATAATAGGGGTGGAAGTCTCACAATAAAGTGACAATCAAATCCAGCCATAACAAAGACACATTGACTTAATTAACTCCAGAGATATTGCAAGACCTCAAACATACCTTGATTTCATTTTCCTTTGTACCAATAAAATTACCTTGATTTCCAAGCAACTATAAGCAGAGAGTTTAAACTGGCACAGTCAGCCAATTAACTGGGAGGGCATGCCCCTTTTTAAAGAAAATAGAACACTATCTGCAAGCTTTTAAGCAACAGCCAACGTGGCTCAAAGGACCATCAAATAAACAAGTTATAAGTGGAGTAGAGAGCGGAATTAGGGAAATTTTGTTAATATGCTATTGCTGTACTCTTCCAGCTTTTTACTAAGCCGTATACTAGCAACAAAGTTCAATCAATCTACATGTCAAGAATGCTGCTCAGCGTCATACTGCAACTTAAGGAATTTGGCATTTGACAGCCACTGTTTTGAATAATTTCTCAAAGGACTCAATTCATTCCATTTCCTAACAGCATATAAGGAAACTGCCCTTAGTCTCAGCTTAGGTAGAGATGGATTGGGGACCTGGGGTTGATATTAGGTTTGCATCTTGCCAAAGAAGAAGAAGAAACAGGAAAGGCACATCAAATAAGCAGGCTGTAGTGTACAACCAAAATGCACACAGAATGGCAATATTTTATGGAATCGCCTAGGATCTAGGTTTTTTGAATATCGCGGAACATGATGCCCTCGACAGAACTCAATGATTAATGTAGCTGACTTGAATTGACTGGGGCTTAAGGCTCTGTTTGATTTAGTTATGGACTCTCCTCACACAACAATAGTATGAGAGGAAGGAGTTAGAACCCAAGAGAGAAGCTTATTTGTTCAATGGCAAGTGGTTAGTCATGGAAAGACATAAATTGATCTCATAAATCTAAGCTGCCATGTTAATTTCGTCATCAATTCAACAATATCACTTTGAAGATATCCAATTGTACTTCTCTAAGGAGCAACAATAAGGAATGCTTTTCACAAGCTCGCTTCCTTATGTAGCTGCCAATGACCTAGACACCTTTATTATCTTAAATCTATTAAAACAGAACCTAAATAATATGATCTCACATCTTTTCTTGCCCTCATAATAGAACTTCACAAAACTAGAATGTTGGTAAAAACTTCACTCGAAGTGGCCGAAAATGGCAGATTAGGGATCCTTCTAGCTGTACCCGAGTTCATTTGCAATGCAACAACATGTAAATCCAATGAAAAGGGAAACAGAAAGAGAATGAAACTACCCCAAAATGAATTCAACTCAATCAATGGAAATTTCATCGAATAGAGACAACCCCAACACATCTATCATTCCATTAGTTATGTTCAACAGCAATCCATATCAAGATTCAATAAACAGTTGAACACAAATAATTTGAATTTTTCAAAACACAAAGCAATAAAAGCCAGGTATATATAATGCAACTATGAAAAGAAGATATACCAGCAATTCTCTTAGACAAGGCATCCCACCAATCCAAAGAACCCTCCTCGGAAGACCCAGAAGCAGAAACGTTTGGTTCAACCTTCCTCCTCTTTTTGTAACCCTTTACTGGACCCATCAGGGCAATTGAATCAACAAAACCCAGAAACCCCACTAACTGTCAAAATTCGTTAGAATTTACAGAGAAACCAATACCCATTAGCTTAAAAAGCACGAGATTGAATAATATGGGCGGATAGAGATCATGTAAGAGTTGTCAACGGGGGAAAAAAATGCAAAAGGTTTATTGGAAAAGGGATGACTAGTTTGTGTTTGTGAGTGATATGTGTTATTTGTGCGTGCGTTTTGTGAAGTTTGGAGCATGCAAAGTAAGGGACTCGAAATAAGAGAGAAATTGTGGAGGAGTGACGAGAAATATACGCAAACTATTTTGGGTAGGTTTTTATTAAAAGAAAGAAAAGACAAATGGCCAATGTGGAAAGAAAAGAGTAGTAGTAGAAGAGTCGTTTGCAGCTTCTCCCTCTCTCTACATGTTTATAGATTTAGGCAAGAGAAATGGTAGCTTGATATGCTTGCTTTTGTATGATGAATGAATGTAGGAGGAGTATAAAAATACACATATTTACTTTTATAAATCGATGTCCGAACTCGTTTACGTACACTTCGACCCGAGACTACATTCCTTTGTCATACAAATACGTACTAGACATTTTCTCTGACCGGACATCACTTTGTCCAATTTACTCGAATGTATCAATAATTATCCGGTTGATGATATTAAGTAGAGGAGTCCTTCTACTACCACAACCAATCACACACTCATTTACACACTCACACTCACATCAAGGATGGAGCCCGCACACACTACACATCCAGTGTGTGTGGATCTCGCCATTATTGTGAGTGTGGGTGTGTGAATGAGTGTGGTGTTAGAATTATTGTTAAGTGAATAACAACCTCAACAAAGAGTGATAAAGGAAATTAATAAATGGTTAACGCCGTTGACCTCGTGAATGTAGAACTGGAGATCGCTTGATGAAAATTTGCTACTGTGCTAATTTATGGTATTACAACACAAAAATACCAATGAGATACTACTCAAAAATCAAAATCACAGAGGAAATGAAAATTTTAGTTTACATTCGGTCTAACAAGTAAATGAAGATTTATTAAAGAGAAAATTTCTCAAATATTCCTTTGACTTTGACCAAAAATTTATTTTGATACTTCACCTTTTAATTTCGGCATAAAAATACTTTGACTTTCCAATTTCTTTTCAATGACATTAAAAAAAATTGAAAAGTCGAAGTATTTTTATGCCGAAATTAAAAGGTGAAGGATCAAAATGAATTTTTGGCCAAAGTCGAAGGGATATAAAAGAAATTTTCTCTTTAATAAATCTTCATTTACTTGTTAGACCGAATGTAAACTAAAATTTTCATTTCCTCTGTGACTTTGATTTTTGAGTAGTATTTCATTGGTATTTTTGTGTTGTAATACCATAAATTAATTAGCACAGTAGCAAATTTTCATGAAGAGATCTCCAGTGCTGCGAAGAATTACTCTTGACTGCAAAGAATTGCTCTAGGCCGCAAAGAATTGCACTTGGCCGTAGAGAATTACAATTGGCCGCAAAGAATTGCGAAACCATAAAGTAATTAAATGCGGCCAAGTGCAATTAAATGCGGCCAAAAGCAATTCGATGTGGCTAAGAGCAATTTGTAGCGGCCAAGAGCAATTCGATGCGGCCAAGTGCAATTTGTAGCGGCCTGCAATTCGTAGCGGCCAAGAGGAATTCTTCGCGGCCAAAAGCAATTCGACGTGGCTAAGTGCAATTTGATGCGGCCAAAAATAATTCAATGCGGCTAAGTGCAATTTGATGCGGCCAAAAGTAATTCATGGCCAAGAGTAATTCATCGCGGCTAGGAGTAATTCTTGTGACTAGGAGTAATTCTTTACGGCCAATAGTAATTTTTTATGAACATCTAAGTGTCTTTTTTGTGTCTCCAGAATGCTCCCCTATATATATTCTTCAAATTAGCACAGAATTTGGAAAGTTTTGGTATTCTTCTCTCTCTCTTTTTTTTTTTTAAAACAAATTATAGAGACATTAATGTATAGTTGTTAGGAGTAAATAAACTCACACGACAATTGTGTAATATGTGAAAAAATGAGTACTTTACTGAATGGAGGAGAATGAGGTGTTCGGATAAATAAGCCAAAGTGGCTTATTTTTTGTCCTTATTCAAATTTTTTTCGTATCACTTGGCTTATTGTCAATTTTTTGGGGATTATTGCATCCTCATGACAAGAGGAATCTAAAAAGTAAAATTTTTTGACCAAAATCCAATTTTTTTTGAATAAAGACGAAACAATTGGCTTATTGGCTTATTTTCGTTTTTTTGTGAGTTTGTTAGGCTCATTTTTTGGGAGAAAGCCATTGGCTTTTTTAGAAGAACAAGGCTCAGTCTAAACCATTGGACCAAAGTAATCATTCATTACAAGAAATTATCCTTTGTTAAGTATGGATGAGCCCAACATCCTTGCGTTATGTACTATAGAAAATTAAGTGACATAAGAAAATTAATTCCAATGCGGAAACACAGGTACATGTATGTTTTCGTTGGCTTTTAACTTTCAACCCGATGAAGGCGTAGATGAAACTATGACTTAGAATCAAGATGCAACAAAATCAATACATTTGTTGCCACCGATATATTGCAATGAATCAAATATATAATTAATCAGTTTTTTTTCCTCAATCACTCAACCAACTAAACATTTAGCAATTTGAATACATTTCAAAAAATGACAACCCCCAAACACACACGCGCACGCGCGCGCGCACACACACACATTATACATATATATATATATATATATATATAGAGAGAGAGAGAGAGAGAGAGAGAGAGAGAGAGAGAGAGAGAGCGAGCGCGCTAAACGTATGTGTAAGAGAAAGCAGTTTTGATTTCAAAATTGAAATCCATTTTGGAATTAACGTTTGAGGGAGAGAGAGACAGCCCTAGACTGTTGACTAATAACTGTTAGGAAAGTAACGAAAATTTCAAAAATAAGGAATCAAATTAAGATTAGGAAACATTAATTATTGTTTTCCTTTCATCCTTCTTTCAAATATTCATTCTAATTTTACTGTCTGTAAATCTTAGCTATAAAAAAAATACGAACAAATTCGATGATCCAAAATATAGAGAATTCAAAAACCGTTATCCATATTATATAGATAGTTATATATTATGACAAACGTAGCACAAAGTATAGATATTACTGAAATTTAGCATGCCATTTTGTTTCAACCTCTCTTATCATGGGACCCACAAATGGCAATTCAAACTGATATTTTGTGAAAAAACAGAAGAAATAGCATATGCACCATTGGAGCAACATTGCTCTATCATAACAATTTTGACACCATGCATATCTATATTATATACTAGCATTAGCTATGCAAATAGCAAGTCCACCGTTGGAAATGCTCTAATATGGCTAATCAAACAGACCCTCGAGGCAGATCAAAAACCAAAAAAAAAACAGACCCCCGTGTAGTATGTTAATTAAGGAAATCAATCCCATATTGCTTGGGAGTAGAATGAGTGATCACTTAATAACATCTGGGACCTCTTCACTCATTGCCAATTGGTTTTGAGATGGATATAAAGTTTCTACATGGTATCAAAGCAGGGCCCGTTCCATCCCACATTTTATAAAATTGACAATCCACACCCCGTGATGACAGACTAGTGAAAAAGGCTGTACGATGATAGGATCCAAAAGTCCATCCCACATTTTATAAAATTGACAATCCACACCCCGTGATGACAGACTAGTGAAAAAGGCTGCACGATGATAGGATCCAAAAGTGGCCAAACGTGACAGACCTCAAACGCGGCTGCACGTGAGGGAGATGTTGAGGAAATCAATCCCATATTGCTTGGGAGTGGAATGTGTGATCACTTAATAACATCTGGGACCTCTCCACTCATTGCCAATTAATTTTGAGATGGATATAAAGTTTCTACAGTAGTATTTTGAATCGATAATACTTTCCTAACCAACGTGATAACTAGCGCAAATGCCACCATGCAAAGCTGTAATTTCTTGCATCTCTGTTTCACGTCTATAGACTGTTGGCAAAAGTAAATCACGGAGAAATTTTTTACTGGTTTTGAAGGAACTAAAACTCACTTCACTCATATTCAAGGATTTCTAGAAGTTCTGCTACAACTTTCTGGCATTAAGAGACTTATTTCACTATTATTTTTCCCGTTTAATTAGCACATAATAAGACAATGAACTCATGTCTTAAGGTCATGAATTAATCATCTTTTCTTTTCTTTTGTGTTCTGCAATTCTACATCTCTTTTGCTGTTCCTATAAAACAAGGTATTTGGTCCCACTTTTCGCTAGCCATTTAGTAGTTTGGAACGTCCCAATGGATGCATTCAACCAGTTAAGATGAGGATAGAGGTTTTCTTGGGCCCAGGCACTTTCGATGTGTGGATTTTAGGCCCCAGTGGAACTTTTCAGATTCCTAATAAGTTGTGTCGAGAATGCTTTACCACCAAAAAGGCCGAGGTACATTAAGGACACGTTCGAGTCCAATTGGCCGGATTGTTTGTCTGGGCATGCATGTATTATTTTCATATGATGCACCCGACTAATAGTGAAGGAATTAGTAGTTGATAGAACAAAAATAGTGAGAAATTAGTAATACCGCACTCTTAAAGCATTATCTATTGGTCTCCGTTTTCGGGGGGAGAAGATGTACAATATTTTTGTGGTATTGGTTGTCCAATAAACAATCAATCTTCACTAATAGTTGCATTCAAATACTGTGGATGACTTTTCACTGGAGTTTTAGTAAACCAGTTAATCCCGTGGTCAGTTTGGCCCATCAAACGAACAAACCCTAAGAGGTTTTAGACAAGCAATCAAACTCTCTACGGTGCCATCTTGATCTCCACTTAAGGGCTCACCATGCGTAAAAGATAACACATGGGCTGAGTTTATGTATGAGAGAGTACAAGTAGGAGTCTGTAGGGAATTGGGCTTAACTGTTCAAATGGGCTTTCACTTGCAGAAGTAGATGATGCTGATGTGATTATTGTGGGCTTTGAATTAAGTTGGATCACTACTAAATACAACTGGGTGAAGCTGGGCAAATCGAAAAAACACCTGCACTAACAGTCAAGAACCTCTAACCGAAGGCCATTGATTCGTATTATGTGTTCATGGCCAGTTCCTGACTATATCAATGCTTCAGAAATTTGATATCTCATTACGAGTAAGACTCCTGCCATCTATTTTCACAGGTCTTTTGGTGAATCTTACTATTATTTGATTGTGGATCCTCCGGTCGTCTTTTTCACAGGTCTTGATAAATCTTAATTATCATTATTTGATTGTGGGTCCTCCGTCACCCTGAAAGAAGAAAATATATACTCCAATTGGCCGGCTGTGTTAGTTACTCCTACATTTTTTTTTTTTGCCTAATGGATTCAAATATCAAATTGATGACCAAATAGTTAATCAGGGTACTCTAGGAAGATAGTTACTACTAGTTAATTGTCTCAGCTGGTATCTCTAGCTAGGCCGGACGAAAGGATTGCATGTTCCAAAAAATCTGTCTGAGACGAAGCTCTAAAAAGGAGCACCCTTTATAGAGAAGAAGAGAAAAAAAAAATGAAAAGAGTTGGCCGGGGCAGGCAACACTTCGAAGTAGTAATTAATATAGTATATAGTATCAGCCGGCCATGAAGTTGGGGGATGGGGACCAATGATCTCTGAACAATCATACTCCGTAGCTAGGAGTGCTAGTTAAATAATAGCTACTACACAATACAATTAAGTCCTCTTGTCTGGTCATGATCATGGATTGTGGAGGCCATCACCCCTCCAATCTCCGTAGATATCATAGTAGTAGTAGTAGTGGTGGTAGTAGAGTATGTGATTGCACAGAAATCGAAAATGATCAATCAGCCACCTCATGTGATGTTATATAGGACGAGTATGATTATATGTGATCTGAGATATGACCATTCTTTAATTTTGCAGCTTTGCTAGGGCATAGGGGTACTGAATTTGAAAAGAAATCCAAAGGATTGATTTGAAAAAAAGGAAGAGAGTTTTGGAAAATCACTCTTTTGTTTTATGGTTTTGTCGGTGGAATAGCGAGGATTTCAATTCGGAGGTGGCACTCAAAATCAATGTGCTCCCTTCCTCCCTCCCACTGTCCAGTCTATTACAAAACGACGTGCAATATTTTTAGATAAAAATCAAAGTTAGTTTTCTAATTTGGTGTGAATAAGTATAAGAAATTATGCAGGCAGTGCTTTATTATTTTTATCCAAAAAATTGAAACTTTTGTTGGATTCAAAGAAAAAAAAATCAGAGATAATATGTATGTTTCAAACAAATTTAGCAAATTTCATAATTATTCGCAACCAAAATAATTAATCTTTCAGTAATTCAAGATTTTTATAATCATCATAGATCGGAGAAGAGATAATAATAATAATAATAATAATAATAATAATAATAATAATAATAATAATAATAATAATAATAATAAAAAAGAAGAAAAGGGTGGAGAGTGATTTTTCAATACCGAGCAGGTATATCCTACGTGGTACTCGCTCGGCGCATTTGAGATGTTCGATACATTTTTGAACGGCTCGGATTGAAATCATCTCTCTCCTCTCACCCCAACACTTTCTCTCATTTTTCTCTCTCTAAATCTGAGCTGTTTAAATACGTAATAGACGGCTCGGATGCCCGAGCGGACACCCCGTGGGACTTACTCAGCACTGAAAATTTTTCCGTGGAATAGGGTTGGCCTGATATGAATTTAAGGCTTAATTGCAAGAACACCCCATAAACTATCACTTTTTGGCAACTTCACCCCCTTAAGTTTAAATTCGAGCAACTTCACCTCCCCTAACTACCAAATTTGAGCAACTTCACCCCCTCCCCCATTTTCCGTCCAATTCTGTAATGAATTTGGATGGAAATTTTCAAAATTGGATGGAAAAGTAAATCAATGTACAAAAATGTCCGGTTGACAAAGTGGTCGACCGGTCATCCGGCCTCTTAGCCGGTTGGTTCTGGTTGACACTGCTTTCTGTTTAGACAGCTGGCTTGTCAAAACTTCATCTCAATAAATTCGTTAAAGCATGTATTGAGCTCACTAAATCTTTGTAAATATTAATCATTGAATTCAAGAGACTTTATGCAATACGTCAAGGAAAAGAAAAATTAGTCCGAAAAAGGACTTTGAGATAAAAGATTTTCTTTTGCCAAATAATAAAAACTTCATCAATATAATCATCAAAATAATAAATAGTAATGCATATAATTTTCCAACAAATTATCATGCATGTTTTTCCAACAATCCCTAATTTCATCGGGAGGGTGAGACCATGCCGGACTTGGAAATGTGACAACTTCGGCGGGTGGGCGTTGGTACTCGTCTAGATAAGTGGCTATTGTAACAGGGTTCACAGCTATTGTTTTTGAACCAATAGTAGCGGTAATGTGCCTTGTTTCCCTATTGACCTCCATATTTGAGTAAAAATTTCGAACTACACTATCACGAAAGCCAGTTATCGAAAAGTCCTTTCGTGGACTAAATATTTTCTCGACCTTAAAAAATAGCATAAAGTCTCTTGGATTCAATGATTAATATTAACAAAGACTTATTAAGCTCAATACATGCTTTAACAAATTTATTTAGATGAATTTTTGAGCTACGGGTTGACGAACCGGCTGACAGACTAGAGAAGTGTGTCAACCAGAGGGTCCGGAGGGCACCGGACGACCGCCTGTCAACGTAATTTTTTTTTAAAAAGGGTACCTACGTAATTTTATTGGTCTCCATCCATTTTTTTAACGGAAAATAGGGGAGGGGGTGTAGTTGCTCAAATTTGGTAGTTAGGGGGTGAAGTTGCTCGAATTTAAACTTAAGGGGGTGAAGTTGCCAAAAAATGATAATTTAAGGGGTGTTCTTGCAATTAAGCCTGAATTTAATGTTGAGACCACAATGGTGAACATGTGGTATTTGGAGGCTAAAACTTGATAGAGTATGCGTGTGGGCAGATCAATACCTATAAGGCTATAGCTATAGCTTATAAGAGCATCCACAGTGAAATAAACAAAAATGAATAATCAAAACATGTCACATCAGATTTTAATTATCTATTTAGAGGTTGCTAAAATTAGCAATGTCAAGTCTCACATTGGTTATTTTTTGCTCATAATCAAAACTAATGAGACCATTGCTTCCTTTCCTGAGTTTTGTCCAAACTTTTTCCTTCATTACACGTAAATCTTTTTAAAAACTAGTTTATGTTAAAACCAGTTTTTATAAAAAAAGAAAAACAGTTTAAGTTAAAAATAGTTGGATAAAAAAAATAGTTTATGAAAAAAAATATGTAAAA
Source organism: Rhododendron simsii (assembly GCA_014282245.1). Lineage (NCBI taxonomy): Eukaryota > Viridiplantae > Streptophyta > Magnoliopsida > Ericales > Ericaceae > Rhododendron > Rhododendron simsii. Next base: position 8,769,117 of record CM024965.1, read on the forward strand.
ACACAGTTTTGTGTAAATACAAATTTTTTAAAAAAATAGTTTTAAAAAAATTGAAGAAACAATTTTTATGAAAAAAAATTAAAAAAAATTCATATAAAGACAGGTTTTTTTTTTAGAATAAGTTTCTGAAAAGAATAGTAAAAATAGTTTTTGATAATTATTTTTTGAAAACATTGTTGAGAGAGAGAGAGAGAGAGAGAGAAGATTTTTGTGTAATAATGAGTGTACTTGATTGAGGAAATGTGGGGATCACTAAATTTGGCTATTGGCAAAAGATTGCTAATTTTGATTATTCAAAAGCCAAAATTTGATGAGTTACTACGATGTTGTTAAGTTTGGTTATTCCAATGTGAGCACTTTTTTAAGCAAATATTGCTAACTTTAGCAATCTTTTATTTTGCTTATTCCACTGTGATGCTCTAAGAGGTTACTCACAAGTAAAAAAAAAAACCCCTTAATTTTAGTGAGGCCTGTCTAGTTGTCTCCTCTATTGGGTTAAAAAGGTCAGTTATTGGATACTTTCTATCGCATAATTTGTTCCTATTGTGCTACTCCGAGAATGCTGAATAAATACTTGTGACATGAGGTTTGTGAATCTTTCAACCCCGTATACCTTGACACAGTGGCAGTGTCAGAATTTTCAATAAGTGAGATCGGAAATTTGAACTATGTGTACTGTGCAGTTCACTTTCCTAGTTGTTAATTGAAAGTAACAATTAGGATTAACAAGTTAATCAAGTAGATATATATTAATAACAAAATGTAGCTTCAATTTACAATTCACCTCGATGACTTTTCATACTTTGGAAACGATGAATGATAGCCTCATTTGTAATGGTTTCAAAAACATCATTCTCTATATACAAAATCAAACTATTATGCATCAATTGATCACACATACGATTTCGAAGCTTACTCTTTACAATCTTTATAGCAAAAAATACTCTCTCTACTGTGGCAGTGGCAACCAGTAAAATAAAGGCTAAAGTAAGACTGAAGAATATGTCATATCTCTTCAGGTCTCAACCATCTTTTGCGCAAGGTCACTAATTCCTTTCAAATTGGGAAACTCCTCACTAGGACACACATCCATGATGGAATTTTGTCGATGGAGATTCTATTTCAACTCATTTTTTTCTGTAAGTACAAAACTCTTATATGCGCCTGTTTGTACCATATATTCATCGCCTGTCGATGGTCGATCAAAAGGTGGCGATTATGGGAATGTAACCTATTTTATTATTACTAGTATTTGTATTTATACTTTTAATAACATATGCAGGACACTCGGCGTATCTCTATTTACTTGGAGGTTGAAAAGACACATGGTATTGTCTTGCACACTTGGCGGTTGAAAAGAACACTTGGTATACTCCTACACACTTTGATGTTAGTGGGAAGTTATTTGGACAAGTGGAAGCAAAGGAGAATGAAGAGTATTAAAGAAATTAGGAAGTTATTTCTTGCACATTTTTGTTTTCCTATAAATAGCCTTTTTAGGCTTCATTGTAAGTACACACAAACAACGCCAACCTTTATCTTTTCTTTTCTAGGAGTAGTTTTAACTTGTAATTGTTCACTCGATTATCTTGATCGATTATTCTTCTACTTCGAGGGTTAATAAAGTCCATTTTATTAATTTTCTCCATATTTCATCCACTTCATTGTTTATTTCCAAAGAAGTCTTGAAAACGGCAAAGAACCAAACTCCACTTGCACACTTCACATTCCAGCAACTTACGATACAGTTTCTCCGCCAATTTCCCATCGATTGGATCAAAATCAGAAATTTAGATAACAGCGCCGGGACAAAAGTAAATTTTAAAATGGGGTCAAATTAGTAAAAATAGGATAAAAATTATACCTATCTCTATCAAAATTTGGCAGCTAGTGGTGTCTCTATATCTCTCCGCCAATGCCTTGACAAAATTTGACAGCTAGTGGTGTCTCTATATCTCCCCGCCAATGCCTTGACAACAATTTAAAGTAGCCATTCTTAAGAAAAGTAAGTGCAAAAACTTTGTGCAAAAGTAACTTTTCATTTCGTGAATCTTTTCCTCCTTTGCAAAATCCAAAAGCCAGAGACAATTTTGAGACCTCCCCGAGCTAGGAGGTCAAACCATTTTATTCCATGGAGTGACAAAAGAAAAGGCTCGAGGTCTAAGCCAAACATATCACAAAAGTCAATAGGAACTAATAAACAACCCACAAAGAGATTAAGCACAAGCTCCAAACTGAAATGAGACAAATTATCCACAAGCTACATCAAAAAGGGCTAAAGTACATCAAATTCCTACAATCTTCCACTTTTGCCATCAGTTTACGCGATTCGCCGTGCCCTGACAGGCAAGTCAACTGCCCCACATATTATCTCCTGCCCTACTCCATGTTTATCACCTCTCTCTCTCTCTCTCTCTCTCTCTCTCTCTCTCTCTCTCTCTCTCCTGCCCTACTCCATGTTTGTCACCTCTCTCTCTCTCTCTCTCTCTCTCTCTCTCTCTCAATATGTATCAAATCATTGCAACTTTTACTCCAAAACCTACCTTTTTTCTGCATATTAAAACCAGACGTCCTAAGAATAAGATTTGGACTGGACAACCTGTTTCTTGCCAGTTGCAGGTGTTCTAGGACAGCGAATAATTTTCCCTATTTACTTACAACTTAAGGGAATTGATATTCGCGCTCCAAGATTTACAGATTTACTGCAGGCGCTCCATCTTTTTGTTTTTATACTGTGATGTTGCTAGATGTTGCCAGCAACATCACAGTATAAAAACAAAAAAGTGGAGCGCCTGCGGTAAATCTTGGAGGGCGAAAATCAGTTCCCCAACTTAATAGTACTAGTATTAGTGGAGTACTACTATATAGCAGACCTCATTGACACTGCCTTGTTCGATCTCAGTTGGTTGGGGTCTTGGGCTTTCTTGGAATGCACCTGGCTCTCATTCCTTCTGTCCCTTTATCTGTTAGCTCCAAATGTGATGTCCTGTGGTGGATCAAACCCATTAAACAAGATTAAGCATTTAGTAAAATAAAATTAATACTTATGCATTGGGAGCTGTAGATAGTCAACTCTATCTTTTGCGGAATCTTGGGAAAAGATAATCCAGAAATCAGGAATCACCAATATGGCACTCCCAAACTACATTGCCCCATGCCAAAAACAATTGTTGTTTACATGAGGAAAACTACTGAGGATATACCAAAAGGTTGCTCAACTATTTGATAGAGCTCGTCCCCTTTTTCTATTTTCTTTTTTTAACTCGAATGTGCGGGCCAATTTAAGCGCACCTTAATTAACCTTGAGGGCCAATTCCACCTCCCACTTGCAGGGTGCCCAATTAAAACTAGAGTAAAGCTCCGTATGGATCGACTCAAAAAGAGTTTGATAACATCCGAGAGGTTTAAAATCTAGACCTTGAGAGAAAGCAAATTCTTAAATTCCAAACCTTGACTAGAAGGCCTAGCCTTTGATTTGAGTTATTTGACTAATCTCATGGTCCCATACTCCAAGAATTCACTAAGAATCCAGTATTCTTTTGTCACTCTACGGTTTGAAAACTCACCCAAGAAAATGATATTTTTTGGTCCAATGACTCCAATGCCACTAGTGCTATATGTTAGGAGCTGCATTGAATTCCCAGCTGCAGAATTAGAAATGTGGACTTTCCACCTGGTCCAAAAGCCAAAGTTTTCTAGGAACGCACCAATTCAACGCAATCGTAATTATTATAAAATAACTCAGGGCAGCAAAAAAGATGGTGACCTTGTACCGTATCTTTGTGGGTTGGGTGGTAACAGTGATGTGAAGAGGGAAAGTTTGGGCATCAAAGCTAAGCTAACCCATAGGCAGTCGCTGTTCTTTTCTTGTTTGCCCTCGAATCCAAATGAGGACGACGGGTAACCAAAGAATCCGATATTCGGGAATCTGAGTTTGGAAAAAGGAGCCACAAGGACAATCTGACATGCCGTGTAGATAAAGGAGGCTCTGTGTCTGTGAAAATGGCAAAACAAGTGAATATATTCCCCTCAAATACTCCTAAGTTTGGACGAGGAAGTGTGAAATTTGTGTACTAAAAGGAATAAATTGTTCAGGTCTCAACACCAGAAGAAACAGTGCTCTACCCTACCCTGTTAATATCACTGTGCGCACAGCTTAGCTATAGCTATATATGAAAAGAATCTGATACGAGTACTTTGCACCAGACTAGAATATACTCAAAAAATACTCGAAACAATGGTGTTTTCGGTTCTGCACACCAACAGAAACAGAGCTCTGCCCAGATAAAGAACTGATACTAGTATATTACCAAAAAGTTGCTCATAACAATGAAGGAATGACATTATTTGTTACTTTGCACTACTATATGATCAAAAAACACTCATACTACTAACAATGAAGGAATGACGTCGCTATTTGTTACTTGCAGAGTTGAGGTAAAATAATGATGATAGGTTTCGCTTCCGTTGAATTCTGGATAAATTTCCCGTACGCGTTGATATTATCAACGCAGTTTGTATATGTGGCATTGTCGAAGTAAACAACGAGTATTATGCGAAATAAAGAAGGAAGACAGATTTATCTAATTCACAGCTGATCGAAGTATGCCATTAACAACAGTGTTCTAAAAGTCGGCTGCCTAAGTAGGGAGGTGGTCCAACACCTAGATTGGGCAGCCGACTAGTGGATGCCTAGGTGCTTAGGCGGCCGACTAGTCGGCACCTAGGTGCTACACGGTCCTTTTTTGCCTGACTAGCACCTAACAATTTTTAAAACATTAATTAACAACTACAACACATGAAGTCATCAATCTTGTAGCATAGGCATATTTCATATTAGGAATGGATAATATGTTGGATTTTACCCATTGATGAGAGGGGTCCCAATTGAAAGTGACCCAGGCCCCAAAGTCAAAGATCTTAGCCACCAACAGCTGAGATTTTAGGCGCCGGATTCCGGCGATTTGATTCTCGCGTGACTGAGCCTTGAATGGCTTTGGACTTTTGTTTCACCTTTCTTGTATATATACATGTATGTGTAGGAGTAGAAAGGTGTGGAACTGAGAGAGAGATCAGTGAGAACCAGAGTTGTCTGAGAGAGGGTTTTTTCATGATTTGTATTTGAGTCGATTAATACAAAGTCGGAGTTTTTTCCTCTTATAATTGTGTGTGACTCCCATAAAGCACAACATAATACTCCAACTAGACTAGAGAATGAGAAGCAAGCAAACAAAATGAATCCATGTGAATCTGAAAGTTTAGTCAGATACTTGAAACCATAAATCAATCAGACAGTAAAATAACAGAAAAAACAAAGAACTAGAACCTCACTCCCTACTCACCTGTCTGCATTGTAAGAAGATGACCTCTTGAGGCTTGGAAATTCCTCCTTCGTTGTCTCTACCAAGCTCCCACTGAAGTACTCCTTATCCTCCATCTTACTTTTACCATTATTGTTCCCCCTCCCAATCGCTTCTTGAAACCTAGGGTTTTCCGCATTGCCCTCCTCTGCTCCCTTCCCCACCTGATCCCTCCCCCCACCTCCACGCGGCACCCTCCCCTTGTAGTGCGAGATCAACGAGAACCGAGGGTCCTTTGCCGACGTCGCCCCACAGTCCCTGAACGAGATCGACCCGCACGAGATCAGCTGCATCAGGACCGACGATGCCCTGTGCCGTCCGCTTGGATGATGTTTGTCGGTCGTCTGATCGGCGCCGATCTCTCCAGGCGGACACAGGACCAGTCGGCCGTCGGCCTTCATTAGGGTTTCTAGGGTTTCGGGGCTCGAATCCGACGGCGGCGGAGAGATCTCCTCTCTGCTCAACTCGGTGCTCTCTTCTTTCTTGTGTTGTCTCTCCTCATCTTCTTCTATGATAGGTCTGCGACGGCGTCGTTTGTCATCGGTCTGAGTGGACGCGTCGGCGGCGGCAGAGGACTCCCCGGGGGACTCGGCCTTGTAGACCTGGTACTCGTGGAGATCTATGGCGCTCCAGGACTGGTTCCGACGCCGCGTCACCGCGGCCGGAAAATCAGAATCGTCGCCAGAGGGTCGGGTCTCCGGCGGCGGTCTCCTGAAACTGGAAGAGAAGGACTCGTCGGATTTGGACATGAGAGAGGCGCCGTCTAGAAGCTCCGATCCTTTGAGAACGTACTCTTTGCCACTGGCCGGGTAGATGAAATCGCTCTCGGACAAATCGTGCCACACGAATCCGTTCCTGTAGCCCCTGTAATCAAATGCCAAATTCAGAAAACGTAATACAGTATCTACTAACACTTATATTGCGAAACTTGCGTTGTGTTTAAGTGTTAAGCTAAGTCACATAATGCGCGTGCGTGCACAGGAGTGCATTAGCAATAACAAGCGCGAATGCGTTTTTCAAAAACATCACAAGTTACTAAAATTTTGCGAGGGCGAAGATCGAAAGAGCGAGCATAGAGTGAGGTACTGAAGGAATATGGATTCCTATGTAATTAAGCGTTACGTAGGACAGAGTACAGAAGTGAAATGTACCGTTTGGAAGACCAGGAATACATGGAAGCCATGCCTTTTCCACGGAGGAAGTTCAATCGGTTAATGACATCTGCGTAACAGAGAAATCAAGACAATTAAAATCTGTATAAACGAACAGAAATCAGAATAAGAGGGAGCGGGTTTTTCGTTTCGTGTTATTGTTAGGTATTTACCTCTGAGGTAGAGACCTTCGGGGGAGGAGAGAGGGACTTCCATGAAGTGGGGTTGCTCGAGCTGGCCGTTACGGCAGAGGTAATAGACGACGGGGACTTTCCTCTCTGCTGCCTTAAGCTTGCTACTGGATGGTTCGACCCAGACTTTGGTCCGTTCGGGACTGGTTTCCCTCTCTTTCCATTTCTGGGGCAGTAGGGCCTCCGTCGTTCTTCCTCTGGAACTCACCGCCATTGAAAAGATAGGAATAGGACCCCCAAAACTGATGGAGTAGTAGTTAAATGGTAAAAAACTTCTACTAGTACTAGTACTACGTAGGAGTACAACAGAGGAAAGCTCGATATATATAGTGTGTTTTCAGAGGGATGGAGGAGGAGTCAGGAATGATACCGAGGTGGAGTTAAAATCTTCAACCCTTTTTCTTCTCTTGGTTTTTGAAATTTGTTGGGTTAATAAGGGTTGGTAGAGACTAGAGTCTAGAGAGAGAGAGAGAGAGAGAGAGAGAGAGGGGGTGTCACGTTTTTTATGGAGTAGTACTAAAAGATGGGTGTAAACTAGGAAGAGGGAAGGGGTCAAGGGCGTGGAGTGTGAAATGGAAGGAGGGAAGGTGTGGACGGAGACGGGGGGAGTGAGGGAGGGAGTAGAAATTCAAAATTGGGTGCGGCAGACAACAGCTACCCAACAAAATTAAAAGAATTATTCGCTGACACTCCTTTGTTTATACTGCTGTAGTTTTGTTTTTCAACTTTAATTATGAACTTAATTAGATTAGTAAAAGTTGTACTAAGTACTTCTCTAGCGTGTTGAAGTTTCATAGAGTATTTTAGGAGTACTACTGCTCTCGTAAAGATGTAAGTCAACATTGTACTAATAAGAAGAGGAAGGTAGTTACCTGATTTTTAGTCTTGCTACTCGTACCGACCAATAGCATTGGAAAAATCGAGTGGGCCTACGTGGGAATCAACAGTATCTGACGTGTGTAGGTACTCGATCCAAACATCTCATTTTTTCGTATATACATGTAAAAAAAAATTGAGTGGGCCTACGCGGGAATAACCGGCATCCGACGTGCGTAGGCCCACTCAGTTTTTTTTAAAAAAAATTTGGACTGCTCGAATCGGCCGTCCGATAGCCGGAAACGGCCCGACCGTCGGTGCATTTTTTCTATGGTACCCGTCGGTACCAATATCATTTCTGCTGATTTTCTATGGCTCATGTGCAAGAATGATAAAAAAAAAAAGAAGAGTCCTCTCTCTCTCCCCTTTTCCCTTTTCTTCTGAACCACACCGGCTGCTAGGGCTTTGCTTGGGGCCTCCTCCGGCACCTCCATCCTCTCTGATCTCTCTATCTCTCCCTCTCTCTTTTTCCTCTTCCATTCCCATTTCCCTACCATTCGCAGATTTTCTCTCATCTTTGCTGTCTTTGGCATCGTCTCTCCTTCCTCTGGCTTTTGCCTCCTTTCTGCTTCGTCAATTGCCTGTCGGTTACCACTCTTGGGTCTAACCGATTGACTTACGACAAGGTCAACTTAGTGGTAGTTTGTGGTGTTGTTCACATGCTCTCCCACTGATTGCTTCTCCTCAGTGTAATCGATCATGCTTAATGGCTAGGTGGAGTTTTTTTTGCAGCTGGTGTGGGCTTTACCGCTCCGGACGGTGCAAATCTGGTGGTGGCTAGTGGTGGCATGGTGGGGTTTGTTTGTTTGTTTGCTTGGTGCAGTGGTTTGTGGGTGGCATCGGTGGCCAAATAAAACCGATAATGATTACACTTAGTTCGAGATCAAGTAGCTGTTATCGCATGGGTAAAGTAAATTTTATCCCAGAAAAATTCAATGGAGGCCTATTCTGAATTTTTTCTCCAGGATAAGATAATTTTCCCTAATAATTTCTCATATTTGAAAGGTATAATCTAATTTGTCCCCCCCACATGGTTTCTGTTAATAGTGCACTATAATTAAGGAGTTGTTATGAAACCCTATGCAAAGCTTTACCATTTGACATTCAGTATGAAATGTTTGACATTAAGCAGAAAGTGTGTTGACTTCTCATACTTCTAAAACCCAATTAAAGAATGAATAAATTTTGAACTGATTGGATAACCATACAAAATGCTTATTTTTAGAGAGAGACTTCTGTGAGAATTAATATAGGGGGACATTATTGGCACATTCATAAGTGGGTCCAGATGTGTAGTTTAAAAGTGATTTCAAAGCACATCATTGCCCTTAAGAAATAATAGTAGGAGTAAATGGTCCCCAGATTTGGCTAAATACTATTTAGTAGGCGCAAAAGTTCCTCTCCATGTTCTCCTACTTTTACGTTACGAGTTCATTATGAGCCCATATCAATGACCAGAACCAGTGAAATTTTTATCACACGAGTATATTCATTCGCTATTAGCCATTCATTTTATGATCCTATTTTGAAAGCATACAAGTTTCTAATTTTTACTCCTACATTTTTTAACTTATACTCCAGTTTTGTCATGGGCCTATTGTACGCTGTCAATCATGGTAGGGGGATAAATTGCAAAAATTGATTATGATTATTTCTTGGGTAGAAAAATGACGACTATAATTAAGGAGTTCATATGTCAGGATTTCAAGGAGCTTGTCCAATAGAATAAAGTTAGGGATTTAGTTTTGGCTTCTCCACCACGAAATATAAATTGGGCCCAAGCGTGGCGATGAAAATTTGACAATATATAGGCTCCAATCATATTTATTTCTAATGTGACAGAAAATGGCCAACATGCATTAGTCCCTGTTACCAATCGTTCTCGTTCAACCAACCTTAGCCCTAGGTGCTTCTTTTGGGTGATTTTCATTCTTAAATACTATTATGAAAATATCAATGTTATTCAAGCAACAAAAAGTCTAGAAAAAACTACCGGACCCACCTATAGTTGGAGTTGTTCGATGTATATAGTGCATCGTACTTTAGACGCAGTTATGTCCGAAGTTGTGTTTCTAGCATTAATTTCTCTTCAAAAAATAGTTGCCATCGGATCAATTTTTGGGATTTGATTTCCAATTTAATTTTTTTTTTTTAAAGTTACCCAAGAAAATGATTTTCACACTCTTCTTTTTACGGTTCAATTTTTTTTTTAGGTCTTTATCCGCAAAAATTTACCATGTTGTCATTTTTTAAATAAATTCTAAACACGTCATTTTTTCAACATACTTATTGTAGACATTCAAGGACAACATGGTAAATTCATATGAATAAAAACAGAGAATAAAATATAAATTGTAAATACAAGAGTGTGAAAATCTCTCCCAACAAAACATATTCTTTCCGTCTCATTTTCATTGTCTACTATTCATTTTGTCTTTTTTTTGTCTATTACCTATCTTTTAATCGATAATGTTTTTCATGATTTCAACAACTTTATATTACAAAATAAATCAAAATCTATCAATAAGATCTATATTGTATATTTTTCAAGGTTCACATCGAAAGATACATGCAACAAACAAAAACAAGGCGAAATGAATAATAGACAATGAAGTATTCCTAACTTTTTTTGTTTTACTTGTAAAATGAGTCAAATGGGTTGACCATAATATTTCTTGATTGACCACTGCAAGCGATGATTACGCTAACGGACTTCCCGTCTCAAGGAGTTTAACGCCCATTTGAGAAAGGAAATGCGGGCCGCGGGACACGCGGCGAGAATCGACAGGAGGAGGAGGAGGAGCACCAGTCCTGTTGAAAGGTCAGCAATCCAATCATCAATGAAACAAGCAGCAGCAAAAGACGGGATTTGATCATGTCCGGGAGATCCAGATGGACGGCTCAGATCCGAAGAAAAGACAAGAGAGTACCCCAGACGGGATCTCAAGGTGGGGGCGGGGGGAGGCCATCCATATCTTTCTCATGTGATTGTCACGGTTAAAATCGGACGGTCGTCGTTTTGTGGTGAGTCATTGGTCTCTTTGGATTGGATTGGATGTTGCCTCCTCCCAAAGTTGAAGATGGATCTCTACTCAAGGCATTTCTAACTGATTCCCATGTTTCAATTGTTTTCTCAGTGTTAAAAGCATTGGGAAAATTTTCACCCAACCCCACCATAGGTACCGACCACGTTCATATTGACGAAAACGTGGGCTCAATTTGAATCTCACACAAGTGATCTGAGCCGTTTGATAATTTAAAAAAAAAAAAACCAAGTGGGTCATGTGAGAATCAGCTTATAAGATTGGATCGAGCACCTACACATATCCGATTGAACTGATTCTCGCAGGGCCCACTAAATTTTTTTTATTGAACAGCCTAGATCATCTATATGGGATCCGGAATGGGCCCCGTGTTTCCATCAATATGAATGTGATCGATTCCGTTACAACTTATAAATTTCACTGACCTCCCTTAAGGTTTTTGACAAAAGCTAGATCTCAATTCCTGAAATGTCACTAACCTCCCTTGAATTTGGTGAGCATCAATATAGTAGTATTAAAGTACGGGAAAATGACGGCCAATGACATGTTTTAATAATTAATACCCACCAAGGACATTTTTTCGTATTATCAAATATTCTTAGCTTGTATTTGGAGGGTATTAATTATCAAAACACTAAAAATGTCCTGAGCCCAATGCATGACACGTCTTTGTAATGTATTAATTATCAAAACATTTCTTAGCCGTCATTTTCCCTTGAAGTACATGGGTGTGATGCGTAGTTTTCGCTTCATTAGCATGTGTTGTACAGTAAAATACTAGTCCAAAATATATCGGCAAAATAGTCCAAAGTTCACTCTCACTCCCAACATGCTCCTGATCCCCAATGCATGGCACGTGGAGAAGCACGTGCGTATGCTTTGCAATTTGCCACAGCCCTCGTCTGTAGAGCACCTCGGCCCACACCTTCCACATCTCTCCATCGCAGAAAATTATTTCGTGCTACTACTTCAATGTTTTAGGGTGAGATAATCACTCCTCGCCCAATCGCCTGGGCAAATAGGAGGTACAAAACAATGCTTCTACATATACAATTGGGATATGATTTTCCATTCGGTAAGTACACAATATTCAACTACAATACTTCACATGGGAGTGGGACCCACATGTGAGTCCAACCCGTGGGTCACACGCCTATGCGAGAGTATTTGTTGTTGAATGTTGGGGACATATCTTTACCGGTGATTTTTGGGTTTGATCACTATCGAAGATCAATAATGCTAGGGCAACAACACTCCACCACAATACTGACCACATCCGCCTGCGTAATACTGCATGGTTGGTAATGGGAGAACAACCACTATAAAACTACTACTTTGTTAATATTGTATACATCATTGGGGGTTAGCGAGAGAGTTAGTTAGTTAGTTAGTTCATAAACAAGTGTGGTTGGTGTTGTGGTGGACTGTTGTGTCCCTATCATTATTGATCGAAGATATAATAATGATAAATAATTTTGTTGAATTAATGACAAGGAGAAAATAATATTGTGTCTTCTACGGTACCCTATAACTCAGGCTTTGTAGAAAATTAGGGCCCGATTGATAAACCTCCAAGGGGTTGGAATTGGATTACCAATCCCAAGGGATTATTAATACTGCGTTTGGTAACCCAAAATGGATTGGGATTATTAGTCCTTAGGGCTCGTTTGGATATGAGATTAGATTTAGAGGTATTATGTAAGAAGGAGAGATTGGATAGTATATGGTATTATGTACCCACATTGATGTGACGGGGGGATTAAATAATATTTGGTTTGGATAAGGGATAAAATGGGAGGGATAATGTTGTTTTGTAGTTGAAATAGAAGAGAGATGGGGTATTATCTGGAGGTATTAGGGGGGATTCCACAATGCTAGCTCAAACCCTAGCCATATGTAAGCCTCCCTCAGGGGGGGGGGTGGGGGTTATGGAGGAGGGCGTCTTCAGATATCCCCTTTGTTACGGACTTCCCAAACGACGCCATATACACGGGCCCACGGATTAGGAGGGGAGATATCACAATCCCCCTTCACAGTGCAGCATCCAAACAGGTCATTAGGACTCGCAAGGTGGGTATTAGGGGGTATTGAGAAGAACCACTCCCACTTGGTATCAACAATCCAATCCCATCATTACCAATGCACAAATATGAAAATAGCCTTCACCAATCCTGTCCCACGTGACGGGCAAAAAACGGAAATATATACTATCAATCAAATCCTATCCCATCCCATGTGAAGCAAACATGATATTAATAATCTCATCATCTAATCTCATCTCAAACAAACATACTCATCACCAATTTTATCTCCTTACCAATTCCTTCTCATTACCAATTCCAATCCTAATCCCATCTTCTTATAAATTCCAACCATCTATCATAGATCCAAGGAATATTCAAAATCAAATGCAAAAGCTTCAACCAAACGTGACATAGTTGGTCCTCTATATTTCATAATCTAACAAATAATTTAATAAAGTTAATTCAGAACATGATAGTAGGTACAGTATTAGCTTCCTTCACTAGACTGGTGTTTGTTTGTTTGTTTTTTTTTTTTTTTTTTTTCCGGTCAACTGGAAATTAACTAGTCTGGCGTTTGTTGAACTAGACAATCTCTCCTTTGTAAGAACAGTTTTCTCTCGCCACCTCTTGTGTTTACACGGAGGCCCCGTTTCATAACCCTCTAAAGCCTTGGGATTGGTGTCCAATCCCGAGGGACTACTAAACCCTTGTTTGGTAACCCAAATAGGTCCGGACTAATAATCCTTTGGGATGAGTAGTGTGGCCTTTAGGGGGTATTCATAATACCCCATAGGACTTGGTATTGGTAATCCAATCCCAAGTAGGTTGATGTCAAAATACAAAGTTGCCCTTGGACTAGTAATGGAAGCTACTTTGCATAAGGGCAAAAATGGAAATATATACTATTAATCCAATCCTATCCCATGTAAACAAACATGGTATTAATAATCTCATCATCTAATCACATTCCAAATAAACATACTCATTATCAATCCCTTCTCATTACTAATCCCTTCTCGTCACCAATCTCAATCCTAATCCCATCTCCTTACGAATCCCACTCATCTATCACTGTTATCAAACGAGGCCTGAAACTCTTAACCCTAATTACAATGCTACGGAGTATTGCGTTATAAATAGATAAGGTCCAATGGCCGAAATTGCCCCTGTTGAAAGTAAAATTACCGTTTTTATGTTGGACTGCATCCCCAACAGCCTCCTTGTTAGGAAGTATTAACTCTATCGTGGAGAGGATAGTATGAGTTGGTCCTTTCAATGCTCATCTCTTTATTGTATTCATCCTATTTTAATAGCCAAGGCTTCCTTAGTCTAAGTGGTTTAACCCTAATTACAATGCTACCGGATTTATGAAGTTCATATTCAGATTGGATTGGAGCAATTTCGGATTCGGATCCAATCTGATCCATTGACAGGCCTACTTGAAGGTGTACCAGTTCGAGCTAACCATATGGGACAATTGAGTACGATCCACAATGGACATTTTTTTAGGTCTAGACTAGAGAAGGTTCTTGCACTGTGTATAGATATGTGTACGTATATAAATCAAACATAAAACATCAAGTGATGACTCTTTCCAATCCCCAAGCAATGTAAGATTGTATTTCTTAACATCCCCTCAGATGCAGCCAAATTTGAAGTCCGTCACGTGTAACATATTTTTGAGTTTATTGTAGTGCAGCTTTTTGTTGGGTCTATCATCACGGGGTGCGGGTTGGCAAATTTTAAAACATAAGATGGAATGAATCTTGCTCTGTTACCATGTAGAAACTTCATATCTAACCAACCAAAAACTTAAGCTAGGTGGAGGCTGCAACACAATACCTTCAGCTTTCCCCACCTTTTACCCAACACAGTAGTGGTGTGCTCCCAAGTCCCAACAGTTAGTGCTCCCAAGTCCCAACAGTTAGCATGGACTACTTAGCATGGCCATGATTCTATTGGGCTTCCAAATTCATCCCTAGGGCTTTCAGGTGATGTTTCTAAATTGGGCTTTTTTGTGAGGAAGGCAGAAATGGGTTACTAAGTTTTTTTCTTGGGAGCAACGGAAATGTGGGTTTTTAGTTTTATGTCGATAAGAGTGATTTCCACTAAATTTTTTTGTCTTCAAACTAATTGACAACAGTCATGTGTTTTTTCCCCCCAATATTGTATACATTAGTGGGGGTTAACAGAGAGTTAGTAAATTAGTCCACAGGGGATTTAAAAATTGTCCATAACCTTGAACCGCAACCAACTGCCGCTCACAGAGCTCGAACCCAAGCCTCCACTAAGGATGGCGGTGGGTGATGCCAACTGAGTTAAGAGCACTAAATGGCATTTTAGTTGAGATATGTGAGTAAAATGACTTACTCAAAAATCCGTAAAAACATGAGTTTTAGTCTATTTAGCCGGTGAGAGAAACTTACCTTAATAATGGGTGCACTTACGTGGGGAATGACAGAGCAATTCTGTCCAGTGACTTGTAATTTTCTAAAAAATGCCCTTCCATCCACAAGTTTTATCTTCTTTTGCAAATTTTCCCACTGGAATTTTCCAACACATACTTCTCCATCCGTTTAATTCTGTTCCTTTGTCACTTTTTGTTTAGACATCAAGCCTCTAGTTTATAAAAAGGGTTCTCAAAAAACCAAGTAGTAATTTATGCTGGTTCTTTTATCTTCTAAATTGAAAGTTCATTAGATCGAATTCTAGGAAATCTACACTTGTGGATTCCACTTAAATGATCTCAAATTTCTAAAATCAAGTCATCGTTAGAAGTCCTTCTTGCCGAAGTACCGACTGGTCTAAATGACCAACAAAATAAACCCTATTTTGAAGTTCACCCTGAAACCCTTAAAAACAATTGATCGAATCTCATGTCGGTCTTAGAAAATGCTGAAACCCTCCTACTGGTAAAGTAAGGGAGCAAATTTTCCAAGTGGCCATGCATGCATACATCATAGACAACCAAGAAGTGCTTACCTATTTTTTTATATCTACAAAGACTTGGACATTTTTTCCAATAGTAGAAAGCAACGTGCGTGTATGTACATGTGGCCTTCCTCTCCCTCAAACATCTCCATCAAATTGCCTAAGCAGATAGTGATATACAATAGCACTAGATGGTGCACTATTTTTTGTCCCAAGCATATTTTTTAATTTCAGGATTTCATGGTGAACATCAAGTTAGGAAGGAAGTTACTCCTATCAAACTTCACGGAGAATTCGCCACTATATTTTAGCTGCTGTGAATGCAAGAACATTATCAAGATGTTTCTCTGTGAAATCGATCAGTTTGTCACTACGAGTCTACGATAGATTTTCGGATTGGAAGTGTTCTCGTTTAACTAGAAGACAAGAAATGGAGTTAGAAAGTCTTTCTCTACGTTCAGTTCAACTGATTCGCAAAACGTGGTTTTGTAAGTAGTTGTGCCTCTAACCTAACCTTACTATGCTACCCAATGAGCTGAGGTGTGATAAGCTGGAAAGGAATTGTGCATATTGTTTGCCTATTTCAATCATATCCAAATGGAAATTGATTTTAGCACTCCATAAATTGATGCAGAGGCTCCAAAACAACGTCGTTTTGTGTATCAATATAGTCCAATTTTGGAGCCCCTCAATTAATTTTTGAAGTACCAAAATCACAATCCTTGCTAATGCCTTATGCCCCCATCAAAATCTATACTTTATGAACGATCAACTTTAATTTAGGCTAGCAAGGTCTATCAGCCAAGGAAAACCCATTTGCACCACTCCTTTACTACTTCACATTTAAATAACCCTACTTGCGATTATCTTGATCTGGCCGGTGGCTAATGTGACGTTACCTCTATTCTAAGTGCACTCCTCTATCACGTACTATTATTGCAGATAAGTTCCTCATTGTGAAGCTCACACAGCAAACAAGAAAAATTAAAACAAAATGGGCAATCATTTTCTGGACTTCTCTATCCGTGTGAGAGCTCGTGCCTCTGGTTCAAGTGGTAAACTATCAGTGACAAGTTCTCTTTCAGAATTCGCCGCGGGTCTAGAGTCCCAATAATAATGCCCAAGAGAGGGCCCCATTTTGTGATACACGCGACTCAAAGGTCTTTTCCGAAGGAGGGTGTTGATCCCCGATCTGAGGTTGAGTTTGTTCCAGGATCCGCCACAGGTCTAGAGTCCCAATGAAAATGCCAAAGAGAGGACTGACTACGCCAAGGGGCAAACCTACCTTGGGGGAAGGTGGGCCCCGACATCTCCCCTTTTCTATTATATAGCTCTATAAATTTTGCAAAATCTATACAATATTTTACTGTGTAACCCAAAAACAGAGTAAAATTTATACAATACTTTACTATTTTCTTACCTCATCGAATTTAACGGTTATGAAATGAAGTAAAAATTCCTTGCGGTAGTGATATCAATATTACTATTGATGACATGATACCACAAATCTCTCGAGATTCTCTAACTTTCTAGACGTTCAATACAAACTCGAAGCACATAAACCATCATTTTATAATTGTCCAACCAAAAAAACTCTCCCTACCACAGCCTCTCAAGTTCAGAATCCTAGCTCTGCCCTGACTACGTCGGTCGTTCCGCCCTCCACCAAACAAAAAAATAGACCTTTTCTGTTGTCAATGATATCATTGAGTGCCTTCTAGAATACAAAAGGGAAAAAACAAGAAATAATAAGAGTATCTTCTAGATGTTAAAATTCACAACAAATCTTAACCATTAGTAATACCTATTGCTCACATTCACCAATCAATAAATCCATCTTTAGGACCTTAACCCTGTTCTGTTTTTCATTAAAAAGGATGTAGCTACATACACCGACCGTGCAAAGTGATGGTGGGCCACATCGAGTCCAAAGTTTCCTAATCAATCAAAACTTTGATCGCAACGGCCACTATTCGTTTGACCAATCTCACTTGCCTCCACTAAAACATAAGAGGAAAGTGTGTTGCATAGAGCATGAGTATGGCAATACTTTCAATGTGCTACACCCTATATTAAGTTTGATCAAGGGTTAGGTTACCTGTTGCATGAGACACTTTCTTATCAGGATACAAGCGCCGGTTTGAGTTTAAATATTATGCTCCCTCTATGGGGCCACCTCACTTAACGTATAAACATGGAAAGGACTATCGGAGGGGATGTTAAAAAACTACTAGCCAACTAAGACTCCTGGTTCCCGTGTTCCTGTCCTATGATTGTAAAAACAAAAAAGAATAATCATAGGTATAATTCTCATCAAGATGTGATTCTCATCTCCATCACATGATAAGAAGCTATAACCTCCATTTGCCATTGATTAACAATCATAAGCAAGATTAACCAATCATAAGTATATATGATTAATCAAATGAAGTAACAAATTATCGTCCACCACCAACCCAAAAGATATGGTGTCTCTATCTCCTTCATTTGAGGGCAGATTAATCCCCTTTCTTTCCCACCACAACCTTTTTGGTGCCACAGTGCCATTGTTAACATCAAAAGGAGAGGATCGGTCCTCATATGCCAATCCTTTCCACTAAAGGCAAAGTGACAACGTACATATAGAAATATAAAATCTTATCACATTGTATCACCCATATGGCTTATCACAATTGCAGACAATTTCACAACCTGGTGCCATGTGGAATACCATTTAACCCATGGACCCGTGAGTGATGGGAGCCGTTCATAATGGACTCCTGTGTAGAAATAGTACCTCTAGGAAAATAGATGTTGAAATGGAGAAAAAAAGAGCAACTTCCAACTTTCATTTTTAAAAAAATGGGGTCTTCTTGTTTTCTTGCTTCTCAAACGGTAGAAGAAAATAAACATTCTCAAGGAAACTAAGCAAATAATGGTACGATCACAGAGAGAAAAGGGGCTTGTATTGGAAACTTCATCTTTTGTTATCTTAAATTTCTCATCAATGAAAACGGGTTCCACTATTTAGCTTTCCTGTTGATTTGTCACTGAAAAGCTTAGAAGCCACAATTCCAACTTATATAATACTTACACTCCTAAACAACTATAGAGAAATATGACTTTGTCGTGTGCACATATCTCCACTTTCTTCCATTTCCAGGAAACTTCGTGCGACTATTCCAGATCGTGCCACTACACCCTCTCCGTGTCTCTGTGTGCGCGTATGTAATAGACGTATATATGTGTATAAACAAAAGATGATAAAATTTAAGTGGAGTGGCCATAAATTGGTGGCATCCACGTCACATAAGTAAGAGCCCTTAAAGAAAGGAGCCACCATCCATTACCAAATCGTTTACCTTGACAAAATGCTTTGTTATTGTTGGATATAGAACTAACATGCACCACCACCACAAATGCATAATTTTTGTTAGCAAAATCTGTGGTAAGACGATGTCACATCCCACTTCTAAATATCTTGTCATCATATTGTCTCTACTACTGTTGTTGAATAAGTTTTAGATAACCATATCTCTAGGCTGTCTACTCAGGGAAAAAGACACTACATGCATGTATAAGCTTCAAGTATGTAACTAGTAATTACTACTAAACTGTGAAAAATATTAGGAGGTTCACAAGATAAGACCCAATATCAAGCTTTTTTTTCTAACCCTTTCTTTCTAAGATCTAGTTCTGATCAGGTCCATAAGAAAATATTGTATCTATTAGCTAGATGAAGATAAACAACAAAAAGCTTTGGAAACAAAATAACTGATAAATCCTGGTTTGAAGTGCTTTGCAGATCCTTCCATTGTAAATTTTTACTAGCTCAATTTGTTGTTTCTTTCCTTTTGGGTCTACACTTAATACACTCTTCCTCCATTTTACTACGATGCTTGTGTGTGTGTGTGAGCGCGCACGCACTCGCGCTTGTCGTAAGGCTTTGGCATCACTAACGAACCTTGAAATGCAAAAATGACTAAAATGGGAAAATAACGAGGCTGGATATGACACTGGGCAATGTGGGTATGTATGTACCTACTACTCGTGTTACTAAATGTTTACTAATAATCATTGCAATGATCTTTATTCACATTTTACTTTTCAACCAGCGGGAAAGACAATTGATGCAAACAGCATACTGTTGTTAGAGTCATTCCAACAATATATGGAAACAGATTGCAACCACTCAATAAATCTGCTTCATTGCCGATTGAAAAAGAAAACACCAAATAAATCTTATCTGCAAATTGCGAAAGCCAAAACACAGTATTTGGGTAATTTTTCCTGAATTAGCATCTGAGAATTCTGTCGTAGTTATAAAAACACTCACTCTACCTACGAGTTGCGATAATCTGTATCCTGCAAGACATGGAATATTCCATAACCACCATAAATGGACTACAATCCTAGGGCTTAAAAATAATTTTGATCATAAACTAGTAAATTTGAAGTAAAATTCTTCTGAGCCATGAACAAAACATTTTATTTGGAATTTTTTAAGAATGTGGTCAAGCTCAAAATCAAGAATGAAAGGGAAAAGAAACCAGTCCAAAGACAGCCTAAATTAGGAAGAACAAAACAGGAAAAAGACGAAGCAGGATCCATTATGGTGGCTGCAAATTTTAAGATCCACCAACCTAAGATCCTTTTATTGTTTCTAGCAAAGCAGCAAGAAAAACAAAGATACAATTTTGGGTCTCTACACAGTTTTTTGACAAATAAAGTATGTAGAACTTAATCTCATTCAACCAAATTTTATTTCTCAGAAAAGACCATTCACAAAGTACCCTGGTATTTCTTCCTTTTCAATTGCTTTTGTTCCTTTCTCCTTTTCTATTCCTTTCTGTTTAGCTTCTCTATAATGTTATTGCTTTTGATTAAGTGAAGGACCACCACCATCATTTCCCCAAATTGGAGAAGAAGATCTAGAGACTTCCATTAACTTTGTTTCGCAATAAGCCAAGCAAGCTATAAGCTAATCATTCTTTTATTTTGTCCCCTTTACTTGCATCGAATAAATTTTGTTAATGCATTTCTACTGGCAACTTGTCTAAATGATTTGCCACTTTCAATCAATCATATTTATTAACAAAACTGACAGCTTGATTAATTTACTAAAATCAGTTTCCGGCAATTAGTATTCCGGTTGGCTATCTAAGTTTTGCCTTCTTTCCTTCTCCCCTCCCCTTTTTGATAAGCAGCTATCCCTGTTCTGCCTTTACTTAGAAATTCCAAGTAATTTCACTCTGTGAGAGCATAGACTATGCACACATAGGATTGGAGCACAACAATCACTTAGTAGACTTGAAAAGAATTCGCACTGCTACATGCAGGACAAAAAATGAAAGTTACATCAACATATCAAATGCTTATCTAGATAACATGGGGATCGATAATGGCTTATGTCATATGACTCATATGCATAAGTGCCTATCACCCAATGACATGCATGCACCAGAATCCAGATGGACGATCAAGATTTAAAACCATAATTAAAAATCAATGCAAACTAGCACATAGCTTCACTTCTACAGAAAATGGCCCCTATAAATACTGGCAGTCTGTGCCTTACTTTTCATCTACCAGTAAGCAAGTGGAGTACTCTTCTCCAAAGGAAAAGAAAAAGAAGAACCAACAAAAAGGAAAGCAAGAGAGAGAAAGATGGGAAAAATGGCGCAAGAGGAAATCAGAAAGGGTCCGTGGACAGAACATGAAGATGTTCAGCTGGTTTTTTACGTGAACTTGTTTGGAGATCGCAGATGGGACTTCGTAGCAAAGGTTTCAGGTTTGAAGGTGGCGGGAGACAAATAAAAATGGTACGATTATTTGGGCATGATATAGTTTTCATATGGAGCTATGTTTGACATATAATCTGTGGTAGGTTTGAAAAGAACAGGAAAGAGTTGCCGGTTGCGTTGGGTCAATTACCTCCATCCTGGTCTCAAACGAGGCAAGATGACTCCTCAAGAAGAGCGCCTTGTGCTGGAACTTCACTCCAAATGGGGAAATAGGTTTGCAATTTTCCTAGTGTTTATACACACACACACACACATCAGTTTTGCTATAATTTGAATTTTTGTACTTAAAATTAATTTGGGTCACCTACAAACTAAATGCAACGTTAGTTTAAAAATATTATAGATATATTAACATTAGGCTACGTTCTAATTTACGTTAGCCGTAGTTGGAAACACTGTAAAATTTTTAACCCAAAATAAAAGATTGCAACCATATAAAATTTTCTGTAAAACACCATAAAATTTTTAAGAAAAAAGAAAATATTTTAAAATATTACACACGAGCGGCTAGCCCTAGTTTTAACTTTTGTTGCATAAAAGAAGAAGATTGCTTTTCGCAAAATCCTTTTACATGAAAAACTATTATATTGGAAAACATTCTACTTTGAAACCAATGGAGAACTAATTTCATACTTGCAAATATGACTTTAATCATATGCAGATGGTCAAGAATTGCTCGCAAGTTACCTGGGAGGACTGACAATGAGATCAAGAACTATTGGAGGACTCACATGAGGAAGAAGGCACAAGAGAGGAAACAAACCATGTCTCCACCTTCCTCTGGCTCTAACTGTTCTTCGTCAGCTTCAAGCAATGCTCCGGCAGACTCTATGCCAAATACGGAGAGTTTTTCACCTTCAAACAATCCTGCAGTGGATTCCATGCCTGTCAAGGAGACCAAGGAACGAAGCTTTTATGATACAGGTGGAGATATTGAGATGTGGGCTCCAATGGGGAAAAAGGATAAAGAAGTGGAAGAGAGTGACAAGGTTTACTCCATGGATGATATATGGAAAGATATAGATTTGGAAAATGACACAATCAAATCAATTCAAGCAATGGCTTCACCAATCTGGAACTACTGTCCTGACTTGCTGTGGATGATGGAAGAAGCAGACAGTAAGATGTTCCCCACCATGACTGATCAATTTTTTGCGAGCTCGACTTTAACCGGCTAATCCCTATTCTTATTTATTCAAATCTGTTCATAAGTGTGTGATATAGTACTAGTCTAAGGAAGCTCTAATCCAAATACTCCATATCCAGCTTTCAGTACGTTGTAGTTATCTAGTGTTTGTGTAACCATCTCATGCATTCAATATGTGTCTATGTTGTGTCATGCATGTGCTTTTGCTTCTCGAGGAAGTGGTATGTTAAGTAATGCATGCAATGTACTATACATGTCTGTGTTCCTTTTTCTATATGAAAATGTACAATTGGATTATTATTTATTTGTCTATATATGCAAACCAAACAGAATTCCCAAAAGCAATTCCAATGAATAACTAGTTAGTCAGTCAAAAAAAAAAAAAGGTTAGTCAGTCAGTTTCTTGCTCAAAAGCTTAGTGGTAAAACTACGAAAATGCACTCTAAAAATTAGCTCTAAGGTAAGTTACTTTCTAGGTATCAGCCTGATGCTAGTGCCACAAGATTTTCTTTAGTCAACTATCTATGGAGATAATGTATCCGAATACGTTGTTCAAGTAGCAAATATAATTCGAATTCTTGTCTGGAATTTTCATAGCTGCATAGATATTCTTCAAAAATCATCCTTCAACAAAGTGATATATAATCTCTTAACAAGAGCCGAACAACTTATCTTTGAAGTTCTTTCAGTTTTATGTATGATTTGAAGCTTCCTAAGGAAATCATATCCAATCACCATGTGGCTTTGGTCGTGATCATAGTAAAACCTCATAAGTCTTTTGGACGCAAATATTGCAGCCTAAATTAGTCATTTCCACATGGTACATTGCACTTGGCAGTCAAAGAATACCTGTGGGGTCAATAAGGCACACCACACACATATGAATAAATTTGGGAAATAGTAACGATTTGAAACATAATAAAGAAGTGAGATCTCCCAGTGAAACAGAAAATTAAAAATTGAAAGCAATTCATCAGAGTGATCAAGCAATGAGCTATGTGAAGCAGTCTTTGCTCGGGGTGGTCCTAATTAGATTTTATTTATCACCAAAACATAATATATTCATTGGGTGCTTAGTACCAACCCAGATCCATTACATGATTAATTAATTGACCAGAATTTTAATTCACAGTGTACTGACTTGTTTTCATTAGTTCATATTGACATATTAACAACTAAAGCAAAAGGAAAGTAGAGAGAGATTATCTTTTTCAACTAATATTCTTTCTGTCACCGGTTTTAAGGCAAACATCATTGGCTGATTTGAGCCGCTTAGTGTCGGCATAAAATAGTGATAGGAGAGGAAAAAGAAACAGCAAAAGACCACCAAACAATGCTAAGAATGTGACACTTCTCAAGTTTGTTTGTTTTTTTTTAAAATGTTCCCTCCCCAATAGCTTTGTACACTCTCTTTCTTGACTGAGTTAAAATCCGTAGTTAAAAAGGGAAATAGAACTTTTGTTTCAAAACTTCTGAGATTAAACTGTGCATCAGTGTCATGACTTCGGAGCCTTCCATTTTGTATATTGTATCGGGGCCGTTTATACGGTATCCTTGGTGTTAACTGTTAACCTTTGCAGAACGAGAACATAAAATAGAAAAACAGAGGCCAAACAAGAAATGCACCATAGAAACATAAAAGGCCCACATAGTCGAGCGCAAATATTATCATGGTTGAGGAGGATCCCTCTTTGAAATGTGCAATATTTTGCACTCACACTTGTAGTATTAAAAAATAACGTGTACTAATTTTTGGTTTATAAGATAATTGGTGGGTGTTGTACATATTGTACTTGTAAGTTTGTAACTGGGACATGTTCAAGTGGGCAAAAACAGACCGCTTTGCATTTCATAGCACAAGTTGAAAATTTACCATTGATGTCCGGTTAGCAGTCTTAATCAGAGCACTTACTTGGATTGTAACTGTTCAACCAACATAATCCAAAGCTTCATCCACTCTATGCATACGTAACTGTCCACAAGTCTGTCTTTTGAATACCCATTCTATCTAGGCGTCGATCTACTTCATTACTTTTTCACAGTAAGGAAACAACGGAATTAATAACTTTGAACCATTTTTCTCTCTATCCAGTGACACCATTGTAGTTCTAACTTCCACATATGAGAGGTGGTTACAAATTGAAGGAGGCTGGAACTTGTAGAAGTTAGAAAGCACTAATCGTTTAGAAAATTCAAATACTGAAAGCATAAAAATCGAAATGCCAATCATTCTCCATTATGTAAATAGATCCTTAAGCACAAGGCAACTAGTTCTTTTCCAATCAACCTTCATCTTGTTTTATCTCTCCAAAACTTCTTCTGGTCATTGCAAATTGATTTTAGCATCTTGATTGATGCTCTAACATATACTTTTGACATGATCTTGATTGCCTTCTAGTTAAAAGAAGAGAGTTTCATCTCTAATCTTCATCAAGAATGGCCAATGAGCAAAAGGACCCTTTAGTGGGAAAAATGGAAAAACGAGTAGACTGATCAATCCATTAAAGATAGAGAGGGAAATGTACATCAATGGATGATGATCGCACAAAAGTGCGATGATGCAGCGTGAAGTTTTGAAGAGGTTTACAGAAGGTGGTGAAATGAATAAAATAGCACTCAATCAGCAACCACTTGTGGAAGGGATGTAGAAATCATGATCAGACCAATTTTTGGTTGCAAAAAAAGGGTAAAAGAGGGCAACTGCTGTGTAGAACTAAACTAATTAGTTACACCGGTGGCAGCTGATACAGTCTCCCATCAATCCATTAAACATTAATTGCAAGGGAAATGTGTATCAAAGTCTGAGGATTGCAGAAAAGCTAGACGATGCAGCTTGAAGTTTTGATGAGGTATACAGAAGGTGGTGAAATGAATAAAACAGCAGTCAATCAACAACTACTGCAGAAGGGATGCAGATATTAGACAAAATTTTTGGTTACATAAAAGGGCAAATTATAGTTACCCCCCTCTAACTAAGTCTCGCGTACACTTACCCCCTTCTAACTTTATTTTTTGGCACTTAACCCCCTCAAACTAACTGAACTTCAAACGGTCATAACTTCTTCGTTCGAAGTCTTGAAGTCAGCTTTCTAATGACACCAAAATCACATCACGATTCAAAGCACACAGAAAGTTATGATCAAAAGAGTAAGGGCTGGTAGACAGAAAGACCGTTTTGATCATAACTTTCTGTGTGCTTTGAATCGTGATGTGATTTTGGTGTCATTAGAAAACTGACTTCAAGACCTCGAAATTGACATATAATTTGCATATTCTCGATTTTGGACGAAGAAGTTATGACCGTTTGAATTTCAATTAGTTTGAGGGGGTTAAGTGTCAAAAAAAAAAAAGTTAGAGGGAGGTAATGTACGCGAGGCTTAGTTAGAGGGGGGTAACTATAATTTGCCCTACGTAAAAAGGGTAAGAGAGCAAAGTTGTTAATCCCGTTCCGTACCGGCCGGTACCGGCCGGTACGTACCGTACCGGTGCGTAAACGGAACGCAAAGTTGCCAGATCCGTTCCGGTTAAAATACCGGTCTGTTCCGGTCTGTTCCGGGCGTTCCGGTCTGTTCCGGTCTGTTCCGGCCATTTTCCGGCGTTCCGGCCGGTACAAATTACGTTTTTTTTTTTTTTTTTTTTTTAAGATTTTGTATATGTTTACACTTAAAATTTTAAAAAATGGTAGATATATATTAAATATATATATATAATATTAATTGCGGTAAATCCGGAACGGTACCGGAATACAGCCCGGTACCGGTACGTACCATTCCAGTAGTGAAAACGGTACGCTGGCCGGTACGGTATTGACAACTTTGTAAGAGAGGGCAACCAGCAAGTGGAACTAAACTATTTAGTTACCCAAGTTAGTGTAGCTAAATTGCCTAGAACCTGATGGCAGCTGATACATTCTCTCCATATTCTATAGAATACAAGTAATCAACATTTCCTGCAACTTGTATGCAAAGTCTTCAAAGAAAAATGTAATTTATGCACAATAATGGATCGGCTGACCAAGATGGCTACGACATAAGTAGAATGGTGGTATTCTTAATGCACAATTAACTACAATTTTTTCATAGAAAGCAAAAGGTGAAAATGATAGGAGCTCACAAACGCTAGTTTAATTTAACGAGCAATTATTATGAGCACTAATGTTACCGGAAGAAATTAAACAACTCGCAAAGTAGCAAGACAATGTTATGAAAGCAAGAAAGATTTTCAGAACTCTAACAGTAACCTATCTCTTCATCGATACTGAGGTCATCGGGTTTCTGTATTCTGTGGGCTGGCTTGGGGCTACGATAAGGTTGGCAATGATGTGTCAATGAGTTGACAATGACTTGGCGGTGGCCAAAGCACTAGAAGGGCTTAAAGCCTTTAACTAGGAGTATTTCAGAATACAAATTCTGGATTGAAACGAAAGCAGTTATTAGGTGGGGAGCTCTCCTAATCGCCCATTCCACACCCAGCAAATTCAGAAATTCTACAACAGTGCATTTGGTAATTGGTATTTTTTTTAATCCTCCTGAAAACCATGATGTCGCGATTGGAATAGCCACCTTTTTGTAAGCACCAACGTTGTTAGTTGTGTGAGTGGTTTTCGTTGTATGCATTCCTAATTTAGTACTAGTATTTTCACTACTGTGTTCAGTTCAGTAAACAAGCAGAGAGATCACCTGCGATGAGAAAATTCTGTTTTCAGCAGTTTCGGTCTTCTGTCTCTTTGGCTTTCACGGGCAATGTTGCCGGACCCTCACTCGCGACTCCCATCCTCTCAAAGGTCGATCGGAAGCCTAATTGAGAGTTCGGTTTTAAGTCGCCATGTCGGGATTCGAAACCCTAACCGTAAAGGGATTGGAAAGGAGGAGTGAGAACAGATACGAAGATAGTAATAAGTAGGCGCGCAATCTGTTTGGGCTTTTGAAATCTCCCATAGGGTTCTTCTTCCCAGCCGGTGAGGGAATTATGTCCCATCAGATTCTTGTGCACAAATTCCAACTAAAGTATTTTTCCTTGGGTCCTATTGCACGCGCGACACGGACAAGCTTCCTCTCTCTCCTCTCTGTCCGGGTTTTCTCATGTGCCTTTCTCTCTCCTCCCCATCGACCCACTCTCTCTTCTGTTGATAGTACAAAAGCGGTAAACATGCAGTTACGGAGTAGTACAAAGAAACTAGGATAGTGGTACCATGTGATGTGACCATTCATTGTTTCCATCTCAAACCCTCTCTACGGTGGCATTATACTTTTAGAAAAAGAAATTTAAAAAAAAAAATAATTTCAAGATCAAAACTCATATCTTGACGTAAATAATTTTTTTACTAATATAAATCTTGTTTGATAAATTTCATTAAAATTTTTTAAACGGTGTAAAAAAATTAAAAAATTATTTTTCATTTCGTTATATTTAAGTTTGAAATTATAAGATTTTGAGAGAAAGCAGACGGAACCTACGTCACACACACACACACACACACCCTCTCTCCTTTTTATTTCAAAACATACAATTTCAAAAAATGCTTGTTAAATTTTTTAATATATCCATTTTTTTGAAAAATTTATATATTTAAAATCTATTCGTAGAGATCTACCTAATGAGACCACTATTAAATATAAAAGTATGTGAAAATAATCACTACTAATTAGTAAAAATAAAAAATTAGGATTTAGGGTTAGGATTTGAGAATTGAAAATACTACCAATTAATAGTTAAAATTTAAGATTTATAGATTGAAAACACTGCTAATTAATAAATAAAATTTAATATTAATGCTAATTAATGTTTAAAATTAGGGTTCAGGATTTCTAGGATTTAAGGTTTTGAAAATTGAAAATAGTGCTAATTAACAGTAAAAAATTAGGGTAAACACTACTAATTAACAGTTAAAAATAAGATTTCAAGCTTAAGATTATAGCTTTAGAGATTGAGAACATTGCTAATTAATGGTTCACGTAATGGATTTAAGACCAATTTTTTAATATAAAATTTAACTTAAAAAATTAAATTTTAGTTTTAAAAAAAATTGTTTTCGATGTTAATCTCACTTGATAGATCCTTACGAGTAAATTTTGAATATTCAAATTTTATTTAAAAAAAATTAATATGTAGAATAAAAGTTACGCACGTAAGATTTATTAGAACAAAAGGAGGAAAAGGGACAGAGGGAGTGTGCTGCACAGCTCCGTGCTGCGCGACCTCTGGCGCCCCCTTGCTGGCATCGGTTCGACGATTGGAGACGTCCACTGTGTAGAGCTCGTCGAATACTACAAGTGTACCAAAAATCAACCCGGCCGATCAAATATCGTTAAGTACTTCATCGGAATACATATAACTTGAAAAAAAATGAATCCTAATGGATACGAAACACTGGATCAAAACCACTGAATCCATTCTTTTTTGAATTATATGTGTTCGATGAGACACTTAACGATACTTGATCGGGTTGATTTTTGGTACACTTGTAGTATTCGACGAGCTCTACGCAGTGGACGTCTCCGATCATCAGACCGATGCCGGAAAGGCGGCGCTAAAGATTGTGCAGCACGCTGCGTAGCACACTCCCCGGGTCCGAGGAAAAGAAGAGAGAGAGTGGGTGGGCAGGGAAGAAAGAGACATAAATAACAAGGCGCATTTATTGTGTGTGGAGAGAGAGAGAGAGAGAGAGAGTCCTCCAAATGAAGGGGGGTGTGATGTTTTGGCAAAAGAAAGGAGAAAAACTACAAGAGAGAGAAAAGAGATACAAAAGAGAGAGGTAGGAATTGAATGCGCGCGTGAAGGACCTGGTGGGGCATTGCACTTGTAGGAAAAGGATTTGTTGGACTATAAAATTGGAAAGCAAGATCAGCCCAGCATTTTCTCTTCTTTTTTTTTTTTCTTCCTAAATAAGCAAAGTGACTATTGCCTAGGTGATAGGTTTACTGTAAAGATTTCATAAGCTCATAAGTTCAGCCCAACATTTTGTAAATCCACAAGTCCACAGGTGTAACCTAATCTTATGGTACTCTATGAAAATATTTAAAATTCTAAACTCTATGAAAATGCATAAATCATTACTCTAAAATCTTATAATACGAAAATGTACTCTAAAACCTTATGAAAATGCCTAAACCCTAATGGTTCTCTACGCTAAGATACCATACTCTATAATAGAAAAATGCACCCTAAAAACCTTTGAAAGTGTCTAAACCCTATGGTACCTTACCATAGGAAGTGTACTGGGCCTATTATGGACTTCACACTTTACAAAACTAATAAGTGTACTTGTGAGATTATGAAATTCACATAATGGACCTAAGACCAATTTTTTAATTATTGCATGTTGACTTATTTTTGTCTTTATTCAAAAAAATTTAGATTTCAATCACAATTTTTTACTTTTTAACCAAAAAATAATTCAAATGAATTAAAAAAAAACCCTAATTGCTGAATCAACTGATGGTATTCTCGTATGTGTCTGGATGTGTAAGTGTTTGGGTGTTTGATTCTTTAAACAACTATTCTACCACCACTGCTTATGTCAAAACCTCGCCTTCAAATATAAGGTTGAAAAGTCCAAGTGTAGAGCTCAATCATCGATAGCATAGTAACCAACAAGTCCGGAATCGTACCCACAGAGAATCGAAAATAGCTTAATCGGATTGTAAGTTTTATATAGTGGATTTTTGGTGTTTAAGACGGCAAACTTGGTTTTGCTTTAAACGGTGGAATTAATAAGGAAAAAGACTAGAAATGAGTTTTATAAACTAAAAAAGGCAAGTCTACGGATCGTCTTTCCCTTGACTTAGGCCGTTATTTGTTATCAATTATAACTCAAGTGAGAGCCACGACCGCGTGCTCACGGTAGGAAGATTTAGCTTTAAAGACTACGTTTGTCAAAATATATGATTAAACGGAGCTAAACTAACCTATTTGTGCTAATGAATCTAACACGTAGGAGGCCACGAGTCTTCGGTACGTCGCTTGCCAAGACTGCTTGACTAAACGAAACGACATATCAAGGAGTTAACACCCATCACTTAGACCAAAATGGCTAGGTTAATTTAAATTCTGAAAACCATGATTTTAGGTCCAAAAGTTTGAGAACCAAATAACCACTTAAGTCATTGGGAAAGAGTAGCCCAAGACTTAGCCAAATAACTACTCACACATAGCTAAGAGACTAGAAAGCATGCTACAAATGATAAACATGTTTAACCGACGAAAATGGAAATAAATTTGATATTAGTAAGGATCTCAACCGTAGTTACAACATTAATAAATGAGAAAATAACATGCAACGATTACCTTAAGAAATTCTTGAAAGAAATGACTAGAAAGCTTGAAAAACAAAGCTATGGAAAATTAACTAGAAAGAAAGACTTAAAGCATAAATATCTACATAATGAGATAAAGTGGAAAGAAGGGTATTTATATATGTCCACATCTCTCTCCACGAATAGCTAGAAACATGCTAAAAGTAGAAAGTATTCCATAAGTGGAAAGCTCAAAAAGTAGCAAAATCTGCAGAAAAAGGTCATCATATCGATATGATCAAAATGCATGTATCGATACAAAACTCTTACAACACTTCTTCTAATCTCTCTGTTTTCTTATGGTATTGATACGACAAAAATGACTGTATCGATACCACACTGTTATGGCAAATTTTGGCTGAACTTCGTAGGTTCATTTCGGATACTCCCGAACTCGGATTTGGGTGTTCCTTAGACCGTTTGAAAGCTCATTGAGTTTATTTTCTAACCCAAGTAGTTTTGATCCAAGATCATTTGTACATCAAAAAATATGACGATTCTATCATCAGTTGGTCAAAAATGAACAGCTTTGGTAAAATTCTCATATCTCCTTCAATTCCCTCGACCCTTGGGTGACCCGAGCAACCTCTAAACTATCTCTTCATGACCTTTTGGGCACCACAATGGGGTGGCACATGGCCTTGAGCACTTGATTGCACTCGGAGCATTCCTTGGCGTTCAAACGCGCCTTATTCACACGGTTTACTTGAAAACACTAAAAACACGCCTTATGTGTAAAATCACTATAAAAGTTAAATAAACGCAAGTTAAAACAATTTAAAGTGGGACTAGTAGCACCAAATATCTACAATATTGGGTGTTTATTAACCACAACCAACACACAAACAAATACATAGTACCAACACTCACAATAAGGGTGAAGCCAGTACATACTACACACCAAATACATGTGGGACCCACTCCTAGAAGTTTTGGACTTTGTTACAATTTCAAAGATTAATAACCAAAAATTGCTATTCAAAAAAAAAAAGTTATGCTCTTTAAAATTGTTGGTTTTGTGAGTAAAAAGTCCCAAAAATTCTAAGACTACACTCACACAAATACTTACATATCCACACTCGCAACACACAGAGTGTATATGTGTATGCGTTTGTGTGTACCGGTAGCAGAGTTGAAAAAGTTCAGTGTTTATAGCTACTTAAGAGCATCTTCAATCCAATATTTCATTTTTGTCCCCTCCATTTGAGAGTATCAAAATAATGTACTTTATTACAAAGATAATTTTGGAGGAAATCTAGTTCCAACCCAATACTTTATTGGAGTTTTTACATATCCATCCCAATTATTCATACAATGTAAGATTTCATCCCACCCATTTTTTGTGATTATGTTTTCATTCTTTCAATGTATGAATTACCCTTTTTACTATGATTATATATCTATATAGATATATACACATTTATTATTTCCTAAATCAACGGGATTGGGATGAATATCAATCTCTGCAATTAAATGAGATATCATAGGAGGATTTCAAGGTTTCAAAATTTCAAATGTTCAAATTATTTCCAATGATAGGAATATAGACAAACATATTTCATGGTAAATGAAGTAAGTAATTTACCATATTGAAAATATGAATCGATTTAATAACATTTGTCAAAAATATGAATCGAACAAATAGTTTCATGGTAAACAGTCCAAATAATTTACCATGAAATGGTGGGAGCATATACAAACATATTTTATGGTAAATGAAGTAAGTAATTTGTCATGAAATAGATAAAACTAAATAAAACCAAAATCGGAAAATTTAGATTGAAAATATGAATTGATTTCATAACATTTGTCAAAAATATGAATCGAACAAATGGTTTCATGGTAACTGGTCAAAATTAGTTACTATGAAATGATAAGAACATATACAAACATATTTCATGGTAAATAAAGTTAATAATTTATCATGAAATAAATAAAACTAAATAAAACCAAAATCAGAAAACCCAAATTGAAAAACCTAAATTAGAGAACACAGATCTTGACCTTCTGGCATCAACTCCAATGTTGCCGCCACAGCAACCGCAACCGCAACCGCAACCGTGTCGTTCTTCTTTCATGGACTTCGCAACAATGGAGTCCGAACTAGTGTGGATCTTGCTGTTTGATATGAATTTTGCTGTTTGGTGTGGATTTTCACTGGACTGGTGTGAGTTTTGAATCCTCATTTTTTCGCTGCCGAAAACTCAAATCATTACTTGCCTCAGTGCTGATTTGCCCCCTTTTCGCTGAAGACGGAAGAGCCGAAGAGGATCTGGCAGATGGACTACGGTGATGATTGCGGATAGATCTTGTGGATGGTGGTTCTTTCTATAGTTTGGGTCAAATGATGGGATTTGAATTTTTTTTTTTTATAGCCAGTAATCGACAATGGAAAGGGGATAATGGTGGATTTGTTTCTTATGAATATCCCTAAATTGATGGAAAGGACTTCTAAATTTTTGTTTTAGTCTCAAAATTCTTTGTCTATATGGAATAGAAAAAAATAATTAATATAATATATAGAAGAGCAATATTGAATTTATTTTTCAGTGAGGATGAAAACATAAGTTTTCAAAATAACCCGGATGAAAACATAAGTTTGGTATGAGTTGACGATGGATATTTATGTATCCTTTCTCTCCACAATTCAAATTCTCATTTTTCTAATTTTATAACAAAACATTCTCAATAGGTCTTATTTTAAAGATATTGTAAACATCTTTTGATTGGTACCAATTTTATAAAAAATAGTAGGATATGTATAACACTAATTTGATAAACAAAACGGCATTTAGGAAGGGTGAATAGTGAAATGGAGGAGATCCTCCAGTTTTTTCTCCATCTATTTGGAGTATCAAACTTGATCCTCTCAAATGGAGGATGGGTTGAAATTGTATCAAGCACTTATAATTATTCAACTAAGTTGAATTTATCAAGAAAACTTGAAAAAAGTTCAAAATTTTATTTTAAAATTAATAAATGGCTCGAACATATCTCAGTCATAAATTAAAAAAAAAAATCGTCAATTTTCCCCGTTTATCAAAGCCCAAATTACAAAAGGGAAAATTGAGTAGGAGGACATAGTATAGGGGTTTATGCCACAATTAGTCCATTTACTTTTTTCCTTGTAGTCTCCAGGACAATTGGCACTTAGTCTCTCAAAAATACCCTCCGACGTATCTGTTCATTTTTTGTGTATCTGTTGAAATTTTAATTTTTTTATTTTGACCGTTGACTAGCGTTGACCGGCGTCAACTGGTGTATCTGTTCGTTTTTGTTGCATCTGTTGACTTTTTATTTTTACCTCTACCACCCAACCACCACTTCTACCACCACCACCACGACGCCACCACCACCGCTACCATGCCGCCACAACCTCGGCTTCCACCACCATGCCACCACCTTCACCACCACCACTCAACCACCACCTCCACCACCACCACCACCATGCCATTAAACCCTCCATTTCCACCACCACCTTTGCCACCACGCCGCCACCACCTCCACCACTCAACCACCACTTCCACCACCACCACCACCACGACGCTACCACCACCGCCACCATGCCACCACAATCTCCACTTCTACCACGACTCCATCACCACCATGCCACCATATCCACCTCCACCACCACCACTCATCCGCCACTTTCACCACCACCACAACCTCCACTTTCACCACCACCTCTACCACCACTTCCATCACCACCACTATGACGCCTCCACCACCATGCCACCACAACCTCCACTTCCACCACCACCACCATGCCACCATTCCATCATCACCACGCCACCACCTTCCCACTCAACCACCACGCCGCCGCCGCCGCCACCACAACGTCCACTTCCACTTCCATCACCACTTCTACCGACACTCCATCACAACCACCACTCAACTACCACTTCCACCACCACCATGCCACCACCACGTCACCACCTCCACCTCCATCATCACCACCGCTCAACCACCACTTCCATCACCACCACTACGACGCCGCCACCACCACCACAACCTCCACTTCTACCACCACCCTATCACCACTACGCCACCACCTCCGCCACCACCTCCACCACCACCATCACCACTCAACCACCACGACGACGCCGCCACCACCACCACCACCCCACCACAACCTCCACCATGCCACCATAATCTCCACTTCTACCACGACTCTATCACCACCATGCCACCACATCCACCTCCACCACCACCACCATTCAACCGCCACTTTCACCACCACCACCACCATGCCACCACAACCTCCACTTTCACCACCACCTCTACCACCACTTCCATCACCACCACTATGACGCCTCCATCACCATGCCACCACAACCTCCACTTCCACCACCACCACCATGCCACCATTCCATCATCACCACGGCACCACCTTCACCACTCAACCACCACGACGCCGCCGCCGCCACAACCTCCACTTCCACTTCCACTTCCATCACCACTTCTACCGAGAGAAAAACTTTATTGTAAAAAATCAGTGTTTGTATAAAGAAAAATAAACTCACCTCAAACTGTAATTCCAAAATGAGAAGAACGTAGGATTTCGGTGTATTCAACCAAATTATAGTCACAGAGAGAGATAGATTACCATAACGTGTATCAAGCAGATTACCATAACGTGTATTCATTATTTTTAAATTATTAGGATAACTTCCTTAATTTCCGTGGTATGTATTTCCAAATCATTAGGATAACTTCCTTAATTCTTAGTCAATAAAAGAAAGGATTTCGTTTATGAAAAAGGCATGATTGATTCAAAGGCATGTAAAAGCAGTCAAAATTGTATTTCTAATCCAACGGTGGAAAATATGTACCAATCCAACGGTGGAAAATATAAACCACCCTCCCATATTATATAGATACACATTTATTATTTCCTAAATTACGGGGATTGTGATGAATATCAATCTCTGCAATTAAATGAGATATCATAGGAGGATTTCAAGGTTTCAAAATTTCAAATGTTCAAATTATTTCCAATGATAGGAATACAGACAAACATATTTCATGGTAAATGAAGTAAATAATTTACCAGATTGAAAATATGAATCGATTTAATAACATTTGTCGAAAATATGAATCGAACAAATAGTTTCATGGTAAATGGTCCAAATAATTTACCATGAAATGGTGGGAACTTATAAAAACATATTTTATGGTAAATGAAGTAAGTAATTTACCATGAAATAGATAAAACTAAATAAAACCAAAATCGGAAAATTTAGATTGAAAATATGAATTGATTTCATAACATTTGTCAAAAATATGAATCGAACAAATGGTTTCATGGTAAACGGTCAAAATAATTTACCATGAAATGATAAGAACATATACAAACATATTTCATGGTAAATGAAGTAAATAATTTATCATGAAATAAATAAAACCAAATAAAACCAAAATCAGAAAACTCAAATTGAAAAACCTAAATTAGAGAACAAAGATCGTGACCTATTAGCATCAACTCCAATCGATGCTGCCACAGCAACTGCAACCGCGTCGTTCTTCTTCCATGGACTTCGCAACAATGGAGTCCGGACTAGTATGAATTTTGCTGTTTGGAGTGGATTTTCACCGGACTGGTGTGAGTTTTCAATCCTCATTTTTTAGCTGCCGAAAACTCAAATCGGTACTTGCCCCCATTGCTGATTTCCCCCCTTTTCGCTGAAGACGAAAGAGTCGAAAAGGATATGGCAGATGGGCTACGGTGATGATTGCAGACAGAGCTTGTGGATGGTGGTTCTTTCTATAGTTTGGGTCAAATGATGGGATTTGAATTTTTTTATAGCTAGTAATCGACAACGGAAAGGGGATAATGGTGGATTTGTTTCTTGTGAATATCCCTAAATTGATGGAAAGGACTTCTAAATTTTTGTTTTAGTCTCAAAATTCTTTGTCTATATGGAATAGAAAAAATAATTATTAATATAATATATAGAAAAGCAATATTGGATTTATTTTTAAGTGAGGATGAAAACATAAGTGTTCAAAATAACTAGGATGAAAACATAAGTTGGGTATGAGTTGAGGATGGATATTTAAGTATCCTTTCTCTCCAAAATTCAAATTCTCATTTTTCTAATTTTATAAAAAAAAAACATTCTCAATAGGTCTTATTTTAAAGATATTGTAAATATCTTTTGATTGGTACCAATTTCATAAAAAATTGTGGGATATGTATAACACTAATTTGATAAACAAAACAGGATTTAGGAAGGGTGAATAGTAAAATAAATGAGATCCTCCAGTTTTTTCTCCATCTATTTGGAGTATCAAACTTGATCCTCTCAAATGGAGGATGGGTTGAAATTGTATCAAGCACTTATAATTATCCAATTAAGTTGAATTTATCAAGAAAATTTGAAAAAAGTTCAAAATTTTATTTTAAAATTAATAAATGGCTAGAACATATCTCAGTCATAAAAACAAAAAAAACAAAAGAAAAAGGACAATTTTCCCAGTTTATCAAAGCTCAAATTACAAAAATGACTGGAGATGTACAGCCCCGATAGATAATAGGCAAATGCTAAGGGGTGCTACATGGCACTGGTTATGTGGGCCTCCTTTAGGCAGCTTTACATTCTTCCCGATGCAAAGGACTGATGGATCAAATCACACAAAGTACTTTAATCGTGTTTTACTAATATGTCCTTAGTTTTCTTAGTATTAACAAAATTACCATTCAACAACTGGCGGAACACAAAACAGATACAATTGTATCAATAACAGATGTACCAAAATAGATATAAATATACCAAAATACATACTCCAACATAACACAAAACAAATACAGATATACCAATACACCAAAACAGATACAGATATATCAATATCAGATATACTAAAACAGATCCACAACCTCCACTTCCACCACCATCACCACAACCACAACCTCCAATTAAAAATACAAATATATCAACAACAGATACACCAAAAATGAACAGATATACCGGTCAATGTCAACACCGTGTTTGGGCTGAATTAGCTCAAATCAACCGACAAATAATTGTGTGCGGGCGTACCAGAAAAGAAATAACTTCAAAGAAGAAATTACTCTTTTCAAAATGATTTGAAACAACCAATTTCAATCAGGCAATTGTGTTATCCGTCCGATTACCTCAACTAAGAGGATTTTTCCTTAAGGTATCAACCAAATAAAAGATTGACGCGCTTCGAAATCAGAAAAGATGATTGAACACAAACAAACCTGAATCTAATCAAAGGTAAGTTTGTATACAAACACTCTTAAAATTCTATCAAGAATAATAAAGAAATGCAAGCACACTGAATTTAATCAAAAGTGAACTTGCAAACAACTATTCTTTGGTAAGAAAAACTTAAAGGAAATAAGAGAACTTGAATTTAATCGAAAGTAGTCTTACATGCAAATAAGCCTTCAACTTACAAAAAAGACCATATTCTAAACTAAAACTAATCTAAGATAGATCTCTGAGCAATCATTTTGTATGAATTGTCAGATGATATGGATTTTTTGTTGTCCCTCTCTCTTCACTTACTTCTTCTATTTATAGACGCTGAACCTGCCTTCGATCCCCACGTCTTCGATTGATACTCATATTGGCCGCATAAATCGGTTGAGAGGGGTCTTCGAACGGTTACCTTGATATTTCTAGAATTCTTTCCCCCCTGCATGCTTCGATAATGGTATTCGTGGCTTCATGCTTAAATAACGGTTCCTACTTCCAAGCAACGTGGGTTAGTGTCACACGTCTGGCTTAGAACAATTCTCTGCAATCATGTCTAACATTCATTATAAACCAAGACAGTAATGGCACCGTTCGATGATTCCAAAGATCAATCAACGGTTTAAATCAAACTGTTTTCAAAACCATCCTTAATTATCGTCCAAACGTCGTCGGTTCCAATCAAAACGATACCGTATAGTACTAAAACAACATCATCATTAAACCCCGTAATCCTCTGTATCGCTGGTTCAATTAGGATGTGTTCTGATTGGTTAACACACTATTTGGTGCCACGTGTAACTTCCTTATTGGGTGGCATATTTTAGGATGTAAACACACCGGTCAACGGTTAAAAAAATAAAAAAAGATCAACAGATACACAAAAAATGAACAGATACACTGGTCAACGTCAGTCAACGCCGGGCAACGGTCAAAAAAATAAAAAAAAATCAACAGATATACCAAAAGTGAATAGATACACCAGTCAACGCCGGTCAACGCCGGTCAACAGTCAAAATAAAAAAATTAAAAAAAAGGTCATTTTTTTGTTAGCCAAATAAGGCCCTTGTCTCATTGAAGTCAATTTAAATGAAAAGACAT
Organism: Rhododendron simsii; assembly: GCA_014282245.1. Lineage (NCBI taxonomy): Eukaryota > Viridiplantae > Streptophyta > Magnoliopsida > Ericales > Ericaceae > Rhododendron > Rhododendron simsii. The sequence goes on from CM024965.1 coordinate 8,808,242, forward strand.
TTTTTTGTGTTAACCAAACAAGGTCCTTGTCTCATTAAAGGCAATTTGGTCTTTTTATGGACCTTAAACTTCAAAATATTTTCATTAATGGACTTTACACATCACTTAAACTTAAGCTGGACTAAATCTGCTTTGAGACATCTTCTTTTGGACTTTAGACCAATTTGTTGATTACAAAAATGACTGGAGATGTACAGACCCGATAGATATACTTCGACTGTTCGAGTGGAGAACCACACACAGTACACGCAAAGGCGCAAATGTCTCAACTATCGAACCTCTATCTCTTCGCCTACAATTCTCTTCAGGCCCTTGGATGGTACTATTATCTTCTCCAATCTCTCTCCTCATCTCTCTCTCTCTCATCCCTACTTCATCCATTTGCAGGGCAATTTCCATATCAAGAATCTTAAGCAACTTCGTGTCCACCAAATCGTTCAGTGGCGCTTACGCCTCCGCCGGAGAATTAATCTGTACGTAATTACTTTTTTACCCAGCATTACATCGACGCCGACAATATGTTGAATGTATTAATTGTTTGAATTGGGCTGTAGGTTTGTTACAAACTGTTGCATTCTTGGAAGTTGTCCATGGAGCAATAGGTATGCATTTACTCAAAAGTCAAGTATTTCTTCATTTCTTGTCGTTCTATTTGAGAAAGATACCCATTTTGGTCTAAGTTTAGTTACCCTTTGAATTTTGAGGTATTGTCCCTAGTGGAGTGTTGCTTCCTCTAATGCAATGGGGAGGGCGGGTTCATTTTCTGTTGGCAATTGTTCGACGCATCGATGAGGTAAGTAGTTCAACCTTTTCATACCTCATATTAAGATTTAGGTCACATTGTCATTTTTTTGGCTACACACCACATTACATGAAATTGATCTTTAAAGGAGGGCATTAAGGGTATTTGTTAACATGCTTAAAGTAGTTGTATATTCTCATGAAAGTTCATGTTGTGAAGAATGTAAAGATTTTTAAGCTTTTTAAGTCAATGGCCTTAAAGCACACTTTGAGAAGACCCTTACAATTTGATCGGCATGCTGTCGTCCAACAGTGACCATGATTAGGTTCATCACTCATGGTGTAAGTAAGAATGAATGAAGGGGCAAAAATGTAGAACTTGTCTGTTTATTGGAGTTTCTTGTTCATTGACAAGTTCAAACTGGAAGGAATATGCTTAGCGTGTATTTCTTACTAATAAATCAATGACACTACTTGTATTTCATAGTGTAGGTACAGGAGCTACCATCAGTCTTCGTGACTTTACTCGCTTGGGGACTAATTGAGGTGGGCTAGATTTCGTACTGATTTCCTTCACAAGCCTATATCATGTGCATATTGAACATCAGTTACCAATAAGATGGGAGTTTAATTTTACGTTTTGAATGATTCAATACTTGAATGGGTTTAAAATGCTTATAGCGGAGAACATCTGAAGAACTTCTGTGCGAGTTTTGGGTGGCATGAACCAAAGTCTTGGCGACTCGTGATTTTTCAGATGCTATGCTGCAAAATTTATTTCTAAACTGCAAATTCATAAGAAGATGAGTTGTTTGGAATGGGTAAGTTGAATTAAAGCTTCAGCTACTTGCTGCCTATGTGTACTAAAGAAGCAGGAAAAGTGACAAGGGGGTGAGTGACAAGGGTATACTTTCTACAATGTTGAATTCTTGATGTCCTTGGAGGGAATATATGAACAAATAGCGACTGGAAAATTTTGAAGTACACAGAGTTGCTTTAATTTTGATGAAGGACCTGTTTTTGGATTGCAATAACAAAGAAGATGGTATTTCTTTGAATAATGTAACGCTCCTAAGACTTTGGAAGATGTAATGCCTTGAAGAGATCCTATTATCTCATTAGAGGGTGTAAGGTGCATTTTTCGCTGAGGATCCCTCTGTCCATATGCCCTCTGATTCTGTGCCAAGTTTTCACGTAATATCATGCTGAACTTACAGTATATGATTGAAGTTCCAATGGCTTTTCTCAATCAAGTCAGATTATATGGGTTAATTATCTTCATCCCTGTATAATCATCCAAAGGAGTGCAGTGTACATGATAGTTGATATGAAGCATTATTGAATGATTTTTTTTAATCATCTTGTTTTCACTTTAAATGTCTTACGGCCTGTATATGTTTCGAAGTTCAGTTATGCCCTCAGCTTAGTGTAATTTTTTGCTTCTTCTATCCAATATGTGTTTGCATCTTCATTTTTTGTTATTGCGTTTTTTTTTTTTTTTTTGCTTCAATACATTTAATACATATATGTTGCATGTCATACCTTTCCTTTTGTTTATGTTTGTGGTAAATTTGCTGTTCTTTGCTTTATGAAAATTACTTTCAATGAGATTTATCTGAACATGACCCCAATGCAGGTCATCAGGTATCCACATTATGCCTTGAATTGTGTGGGTAGTTCTCTATCCTTAGTCACCTACCTCAGGTCCGTTACTGTTTATGCATCAACCACACAACACATACATCGGTCAACACATGCATGCATGTCCACTAACAAAGCATGCCCTTCACATTTTCAATCAAGCAGGATCTGATATTTTTTTTGTCGCATTTACCTTGTGTCACTAGGTACACTGCTTTTATTTTGTTGTATCCAATGGGCCTTGCTGGTGAAAGTGAGTCCATAGATTCCCATTTATCTGGCTTTTCAAATTGTTTTAATAAAAATTATGACCTCTCCTCTCCTCTATTTTGGAAGTCAGTCTTTTATGCAATTTGTACAGGTTCTGTTCTTGAAGTACTAATTGCTTATTTTGATGCAGTGTGGCTCATGTACCAAGCACTTCCCTTGATAAAGACAAAAAACCTGTATGCATATTTCTTTGCTGGACTCCCAATCACCTACTATAATTTTGTCAAGGTATGTATCCTTTGCTTTTATCCGACCTCAAAATGATTGGGACTTACTCAGTTCAGTTTGAGTTATGTATCACATGCTTTTGTTCTTATGTGGAGATTTTAGTAATTGTGAAGCAAGGTCTAATTCTCCAAAACTGTGTTCTTGTCGTGGGAGAGAGCAGGGAGCTGTATTTTCATATGGGTATCTGAAATTTGTTCCACTTCTTATGTTTATCGAGGTTTCCTTAAGTTTAAAAGTGCATCGTGTTTTTTTTTACCTTGGTTTCGACTTTTGGCATATTTCAACTTGGGTTTTAGTCTCTGGAGTACTGCCTATATGTGTTTCTTATCTTTGTTTTCTGTGTTGATCACTTAAACATTCAAGCTTCTTGAAATTGTTAAATCAGGTTTTGCTTGCATGCTACCCGTTTATGTGGCTGAAGCTTTACCTGCACTTATTTAAGCAACGGAAGGCCAAACTGGGTAAACAGCACAAGAAAAAGAGAAACTGAAGGATTAAGTTCTGCCAGCCTCTAATCAAATCTGCAGTAAGTCTGAGCATAGCCATTGTCCTGCTTGTGTAAAGATCTTGCTTATTTTTTCAAATCTACGCCTTGAACATATATCTACCACTCCATCGGTGTTCTTGGGTGGGTACTAGCAGTTCATAATCCCTGGCTGGTTGTAAGATTTTTGAGTTAGCGAATACTTGGAAGGGAAGTATTGGATGATGAAGACTGCAGATGATAGTTGATTCAGCTAGTGACTCTGCCTCACAGCAGCTACATGTAGGCAATGGCTTTGTTTATGTTAAACAATGCTTTTGTTTATCTTATGTACCTAATGTGCTGATGGTCCCATTTTAGACTTCGAATTAATTTTTTTTAGATGTCCCTTGTCCAATCATCCAGTCTTTCGCTATATTGGCTCGTGAACCTCGCTGATGCTGCGTAATTATCTTAATCTCGTAGGCGTAGCTTGAGTTAAACAAATTTGACTAGGTTCCTTGCTTACACTGTTAACAACTACAGTATGTTACATAGACTTGGGTACGAGTATGGCTATTTTTTTTTTGCTAGAAGTATGGTGGAAAAAATTACTTCTGTTAACAACTGACCCCATCAAAACATTGTAATGACACCACTATGGTGTGCATTATACTAGATTACTTTCCCATTTTTTTATTTATCATAGATTACTTTCCCATTTAACTCATTAAAGAATACGGCTCTAATTTTTTTAATTCTATTGGTCGGGTTCAACCAAGTGATTAGAACTTAAGGCTCGGTTTGGTATTGGTCGGGTTTGAGAAACGTGGAGCGCTCTCTCTCTCTCTCTCTCTCTCTCTCTCTCTCTCTCTCTCTCTCTCTCTCTCTCATCGGTTATCGCTCTTTGCCTCTCTTATCTCTCTCGCTTCATTAGTTGAGATGCGCAAAAGCTGAACTGAACCCTCTTGAGTTATCAAAAGATGTGTCTATATATATATATATATATATGTATATGTATCAGTCATTTTCAAATGAGGAGATCCTTATTTTAGTTAAAATAAAGACCTCTCCATTTCTCCAATTTCCCGTTCGAATTTCGATGATCCGAGCTGCTCAATGTGTTCAGAACGTGATTTTAAGAGTACTCGCGAGGAATCAACAAAAAAAATGGCCGGAAAGGGCTTCATCCGAGCAGTTTTTATTTGAACCGTTCGATAAAAAATAAACAAAAACTGTTCAGATGAAGCCTTTTCGGTCTTTTTTTTTTGCTGATTTCTCGCGAGTACACTTGAAATCATGTTCTGAACACATTGAGCGGCTTGAATCATCGAAATTTTATCGGGAAAGAGAGGTTCTTATTTTATTAAGTTACAGTGGTCCTTAAGAGAAGGGGACTATATGTATGTATATATAAGCTTTTGATTGATCCAATGTTCTTAACTTCCTGGAGTGGTCAATGAGTATGGCTGTATGTCAATGTCACATCTTTCTAAACTTAACTTTCAGTATCCTAAAAAATTGTGACCAAAACGTCTGGAGCACCACTTTGCAATATGTTCAACAATGTTCTTATGTGCTCCTACTGTATGGGAAAATTACGTCCTCGTGTACTTGAAGTCCAATGGGATAAAGTAAATTTGGAAGGCTTGAAAATTTTCTTTCCAATGTAGTGTGTGTCTTTATTTTTCACCAACATTGTGAGAAACGAAGGACCCAAGTACCTAAATTAAGCTCAGAGTATCGAATCCATATCACATACTCTTGTCAAATCCATTGGACACAGTTAGGAAGAATAACAAAGTCTAACTAGTTAGAACCCAACTGGACAAAGATGAACACTTCGGTCAACAATTGATTCCCAAAGAAACAAGACAGTTCACACTTCACATGATGTTGAGTTCACAACAAACGACAGCCAAAGCAGGCCTGCTCCAACTCCTGGAAAAATGAAACCAAACGACACTAAACGCGCATACACTTTCACCACTTTCGAGAGAAGAGGGACCCACAGAGGGGAAAGAGAGACAGATAGACAAACAAGAATTCTCAGTAATCAGTGGCGGGGAGCACCTGATGAACGCTTGGGCGTATGAAGAAGACTTCATACACCAAGCCGGCAATGGCAGAGCCCAGGAACGGGCTGAGCCAATAGACCCAATGGTTGTCCCATGTCCAGCTGACCGCGGCTGAGCCAAAAGACACCGCTGGGTTCATGGATGCACCATCGAAGGCACCTCCACCTAAGATATTGGTGGCTACCATGAAACCAATTGCGATGGGTGCAACAATGCCCACGTTACCCATTTTGGGGTCTAAGGCTGTGGTGTACACGGTGTAAACCAGACCAAAGGTCATCACTATCTCGAAAACTAGTGCGCTTCACACTGTAACACCAGATGATAGGAAAAATGTTGATATTTCCTGCAGTAGGACAGAATATAAAATTATTTGCATAATTGTATGAACTAGTGTATGATTTCCTAATTCTTTCATGGGTTATTTTTGTTACAAGTCATTGGAGTTACTTGACCCCCCTTGTTAAAATTTGTTACAATGTGGCTCCGCCATTGAGTTTGAGGTTTACTTATTTGAAATATCGACCGAGTTTCAAAAAGTTTTGAATATGCCAAATATGAGTCGAGCCCAAATAATTTTGTAGGTTTTAGATCCGTCCTTCGACTTTGTCAGAGTATTCTTACCTGTCCACCAGTTGCATACTTGAGAAGCAAGCAAGCAGCGATTGATCCGAGGCATTGGGCAATCCAATACAAAATGCTTCTCAACAAGGTTATGTGACCACCAATGAAGGCACCAAATGTGACAGCAGGGTTCACATGACCTCCAAAAATGTTAGCACCAACTGAAACTGCCACAAACAGAACAAAGGCATGAGCTAGGGCCGCCGCAACCAATCCGGCTGGTGTGCTTGACCCATCGTTTGTTAGCTTGCCTACAAAAGAACACCAATGACCATTACCGAATTGTTCACAGCTTAGGAACCAAATTACTCAAACAAAAGGTGGGAAAAACAACCTCTCTGTACAGTGGGTTATTCATTTATTGAGTAAATTACACTAAGCCCCCCTCAACTAACCCATATTTTTACTTAACCCCTCAGACTACAAAACCCGATATCGTGCACCCTCTAACTATTCAGAGTTGACACTTAACACCCTTCTGTTAGGTCTCCGTCCATATGGCAAACGGAAAAAGGCAGTCAACTTAAATGGGGTGTTTGGATCGAGCATCTACGCACGTCGGATGATGTTGATTCCCGCGTTGGCCCACTCGGTTTTTTGTTTAAAATTTTTTGGATGGCTCGAATCAGCCTTCCGGTGGCCGTCGATGCATTTTTCCCGACGGTAACATCGGTACCAATATTATTTTCGTTAAATTTTGGCTTTAGAGCTCTCGTACAACCAAATATCTTAGGGCTAATCAATGAGAGCCCTAAAGCCAAAAATAAACTAAAATGATATTGGTACTGATGGTACCGTAGGGAAAATGCACCGACGGCCATCGGACGGCCGTCTTCAGCCGCCGGACGGCCGATCCGAGCCGTCCAAAAATTTTTAAAAAAAAAACCGAGTGGACTATCGCGGGAATCAACGGCATCCGACGTGCGTAGGTACTCAATCTAAACACCCCATTTAAGCTGACTGCCTTTTTCCGTTTGCCATATGGACGGAGACCTAATAGAAGGGTGTTAAGTGTCAACTCTGGATAGTTAGAGGGTGCACAATATCAGATTTTGTAGTCTGAGGGGGTTAAGTAAAAATACAGGTTAGTTAGGGGGGCTTAGTGTAATTTACTCTTATTTATTTATCGTGAGTAACAATGAGCTGGTTACAAGATATGTGGGGGCTCCAATTGTAATTACACGTACAATGAAGATAACAGTAAAAATATCATACATTTGTAATTCTGTAGTGAACACTGAGAAAAGTTAAAACGAGTATTACTAAAAGCCATGCCAGCAAAGACAAAAATGAGCATCGAGAAGAACTCAGCTAAAGCGGCCTTGAGAGAATTTGGGTGACTTGCTTCAGATACGGTTCCGATGGTGATTTTCAAAATCGGCATTTTGAAAAAAATTAAAATCTCTTCATTATGGAATTCAGAACTTAGAAAAATAAAGAGCTTGAGAACCCTACTTCTTGCTAGCTCTCTTCCAGTGGATGCTACAGGAATTTTAATAGGGTGTTCAAAAATTATCTTAACTCTACTAGCTCTATTAACCAACAATATATGTACAAAATCTCATATAGTTGTATAAATAGTGTGATCAAAAAACATAACCTTTATTCTAAAAAAATTAACTACAAGGCAAAATGAGAACTTAAAAATACATATTATTTTTAAGAAAAAAATTAAAATTTTGAAAGTTGTCGTATTACGTGATAGATAGTGTCAACATTTATTGAGAGAATAAGATTTTACAGTTGTCCTGGATGAGTTCTCATATTTTGTGTCCAACATTTAACCGGCGAATCAATCTACTAAAACCCTTATGAAATAAATTGTAGTGAGTATGTTGGGGTACTCAAAAATTTTGTCCAGGTTAACGGGGTTTGCAATGTATTTGAATTTTTTTAAAGTTTTGTCCGTAATTCTATAAGCTAACTAGACAAAAAAAAAAGCAGTTATTATTATGAATGCAAAATCAACACATTTAGACCATCGACAATAAAGATGGAGAGAGAACGCAGAGCATAATATTTACACCAATAGATTCTTCTTTCTCTATTTCTTTTTTCAACTTTTTTATTATGATTATGAGCTTTATTTGAGGTAATGTATTAGATATTCAAACATAAACTACCTAGATTGATGGGCTGTAAGTAAGGGTCATCATCGGGCCGGGCCGGCCCAGCTCGCCAAGTCGCGGCCCAAGCCCCCCCACTGGCCGGGCCGACTGGGCTTTTTCTTTTTGGAGGGCCGGGCGGGCCGGGCCACCTACCATAAATTGAAGCCCAAGCCCGGCCCACGGGCTAGCCCAATTGGCGGGCCGGGGGGCCAAAAGCCGGGCGGGCCAATGAGCGGGCTTAAATTTCCTTGGGCAAAATTAAACCAAGGGAAAAAAGAAAGGATTTTTTGGGATTTTGGGCTAATGGGCGGGCCCGTTGGCGGGCTTTTGGACGGGTATGCCGGGCGGGCCACCGGGCGGGCTCACGGGCCGGGCCGAGTAAAAATTCATAGGCCCGAGCCCGCCCATTACAAACGACGGGCCGGGCTAGCCCGCCCGTTTCTCGGACTCGGGCCGGGTAAAAGCCCAATGGGCCGGGCGGGCTAAAGGCGGGCCGTGGGCCGTCGGGCTAAATGATGAGGCTTAGCTGTAAGTGGGTTGTGATTGAGTGTTCAATTGATTTTGGATTGGATGTTCAATTCTTTTTGGCTTACTTGTTCAAGACTATTAGAATTTGGGTATTCATTGATAATTGAGTTGGGTGTTCAAAGAAAGACTTGCCTATAATTTTTATATGTATTCTAAGCAAATAAAATTTATTTGGATGTTCAGTTGACCATAGAATGCAACACATGAAGCCGCCTCTGCTCTCTTCTTACTTATTTTTGCTTCTTCTCAATTCAAGCTTATATAGAGACATAGAGGGTGGTGTTATGAGCAACTGATAGGCAACGGAACCGGAATAGCCGGTTACTATCCGGTGGGAACTCCTTTTCAGGGGAAAATATAGGAAATTTATTTATTTATTTTTTTGATCATCAAATATATCCGTGAAAAAAAAAAAAGATCATCAAATATATATAGGAAATTTAGGGCACGAGTTTATTGGGTCCAATTGTCCCGATCACTTGGGCCGGACTCTGATTTCATCTCATGGAGCCACGTGTACTTTAAAATCATGTGGACCGTCGAATTGGATGACAGTCTGGCACCGGCCAAAATGCTGTCCAAGAGTGGGACCAAGCAATCGACGATAAAAAAAAATGTGGGACCAATCATGATTGTTGCTTTTTTTTTTTTTTTTGATTGATTAATCCGGAAGGGAGAGCTGGCGTGCAGAAGCGCACAATTTCACCATCCAAAAATATTTTGGACGGTTCGAATTTTAAAAGAATCAATCTCGCAGAAGATTTTAAAATCCAGATCACTGATTTCCAAGACGGAGGTTGAGATGAGACACAGTTGAAGGCTGCTGCGTTTGCTTATAGTAGCCCCCGCTTTCGATCAACCTAGGGCCGTATGAAAAATTCGGTGTGAACTGTAAAATAGTGTCGAACCAAATCGTACGTTATGGTCTTGATTCGTGAATTAATGGTTTAGACACGGATTTAAAAATTAGAAAACCGTAAGATATGAGATTTGATTAACTGAACTGGACCGTTAGATACTTTTTTTTTTAGTCTTTATAATATAATAAGACGGGATGCTTTTTGAATACTCCATATAAATCTGACCCTCTATTTCAAATCCAATGATTAAGATACGACTAAAACTTTTTATAAATCACAGTCATCCATTTCATTATACAATCAATTCGATGCCTATGTTGATTTTTTAAATAAAAACCTGAATATTTGAATTCTTCTTCTTCGAATTGCTTTTTTTTAAAATTGGCCATATTTTTTAATATATAATAATTTTTTTATAAGTTTTGTATAATAGAATCAATTGGAATATATCAAAACAAAATTTATATTGTGTATTTTTCACGATATATGAAATTTTAGATGACACTACTGTCAGAATTTAAGGGTTAAGATGTGACAAATTATTTTTATGAAAAATCATGGCCGTCTATTTTGTCTTTCAATAAATCTAATGGCTAGGATGGCCCTCCCTCCATCTCTCTTTATATTTCCATGGTCTTAATTTCAATTATTTCAGATTAGCTTTCCTACGAATTATACATAAAACAATTTAGTTTGGATTGAAAAAAATTTATTGGTAACTCAAAACTAAACCCCCAAAAGATTTTTGTCTAAGAAAGTTAGTCTTTTCCAATGATGTGCCTGGACACATACCGTGACTCGCAGATTGGTTCGGAACTGAATTGTAGGACTTTTGGTCTGAACACATATTACAGTTTCTTAGAAGACCGTGCACAGCCATAGATTAACCAGACCATGGGGTATTGTTTATAGGGTGTGAGGGAGACCAATCATCATGGTTAGTTGCGCCAGTACCACCCATATATATATATATATATATATATATATATATATATCACTCCACGCAAGGAAGAGATTAATGATATTTTGTTTAGAGATAGCTGCACAAGGTGATGTTATGATGTTTCCTAACACAAAGAAGGAAGATAAAGAAGTATATAGAAGATGAAAAATAAAAATAAAAAATATGAATTGTGTAAGCAGGTCATTTGTGAGGCTACGGCGGATTAATCTCCTCGCCATACATCTATCTTCTGTACCTCCCAAAGCGCTTTTTTGGCCCCACATTGATGGGTATACAGAGAGACTTAAACCCATTTATGGCCTCCTTTTGGCCCAACTATTTTATTGTTTTAAATCAAGCCCTCATCTCGACGACATGATTCTAAAAATAAAATTAGGAAATTAATTTTAGCACTCTAAAAATTGATGGAGGGGCTCCAAAACGACGTCGTTTTATGTATCAATACAGTACAATTTTGGAGCCCCTCTATCAATTTTTGGAGTGCCAAAATCACTATCCTAAAATTATGATTATAGCTAATAAGTTATGAAAGACAAAATAATCTTTTCGAACATTTAAGACAAAAATAAATAAAAATATACATATCATTTGAATTATTTTTGACTTTTCTAAACTCAAGTTTCGTTCGTGCTTTTTTTATTTTTAATTTCTCCCGTCGACATGAATCCAAAAAGTTAATGATTTGAGTAAAATTTAGAAGAAAAGTTCAGCTAGCTACCACAAAATTGAGTCGCTAACTAAAAAAGTAGTTAGAATAGTCAAAACTTCATCACCTATTGTAATTGATTCCTTACTCTCTCTCTTAAGGGAGATGTTTTGAGTTCGAGTTTATATGGAAGAGGTGCTTGACTTCCGTTATAACTACTAACAACTAACCGCTGACATCTGACCAAAAAAAAAAATATGAGACCAGAAAGTCCGACAATTCGAATCCAAACCAATTAATTTGCGAGTCACGGTATGACCAAAATGTGACCAAAAAATTTTCAGTACGTATCCTAAAAAAATGTGACCAAAAAGTTGGATACGTCCGGAGCACCGTTTTGCAATATGTTAAACAATGTTCTCGTGTACTCGAAGTCCATCGGGTAAAGGAAATTTGGAAGGCTTGAAAATTTTGTTTCCTATCTAATGTGTGCTTTTTAATTTCTTCGTGAGAAATGGAGGAGTACCCAAGTACCTAAATTGAGCACCTTGTTCCGCTGAGGATTCTTAAAGAATAAATATTTATTTTTTAAGAACTATTAGCGGAACACATTACCCCTATCAAATCCATCGTGCACAATTAGGAAAAAATAACCGGAGGCACGCAAAGAACTTTCCAACTGGACACAGATGAACAATTTCGGTCAACAATTGATTCCCAAAGAGACAAGACAAAGTTCACATGATGCTGAATTCACAACAAACAACAGCCAAAAGCAGGCCTGCATACCAAATGAAACCAAACAACAGCAACACTAAGCACACATACACCTTCACCACTTTTCGAGAGAAGAGAGGACCCCTTGGAGGGGGAAAGCTAGAGACAGAGACAGACAAACAATAATTCTCAGTAGTCTGCGGTGGGGAGCTCCGCATGAGTGATTGGTGATATGAAGATGACTTCATAGACCACGGCGGCGATGGCAGAACCCACGAACGGGCCGAGCCAGTAGACCCAGTGGCTGTCCCACGTCCAGCTAACCACGGCTGGGCCGAAAGACACTGCTGGGTTCATGGATGCACCGTCGAAGGCACCTCCAGCTAAGATATTGGCGCCCACTATGAAACCAATTGCGATGGGTGCAACAATGACTATGTTACCCTTTTTAGGGTCCACGGCCGTGGCGTACACGGTGTAAACCAGACCAAAGGTCATCACTATCTCGAAAACCAGTGCGTTCCACACTGAAACACCAGATGATAGGGAAAATGCTGAAGTTTCCTGCAATAGGCCAGAAGATGAAATTATTACTAGTGTGGAAGTATAAATTAATTTGTGCATGATTTTCTAACTCTGTCATGTGTTAGTATTTTTGTTACTTTTAACAATTTGTTACAGTGTGGCTCTGCCCTTGAGTTTGAGGTTGCATTATTTAAAATATCAACCGGTATCTCCAAATATTATTCAGATGCCGAATATTAGCCGAAACCGCCAGTTGACTTTGTTAGAGTGCTCCTACCTGTCCACCAGTTGAGAACTTGAGAAGCAAGCAAGCAACGACTGATCCGAGGCATTGGGCGATCCAATACAAAATGCTTCTCAACAAGGTTATGTGACCACCCAAGAAGGCACCAAATGTGACAGCAGGGTTCACATGACCTCCAGAAATGTTGGCACCAACTGAAACCGCCACGAACAGAGCAAAGGCATGAGCTAGGGCCGCCGCAACCAGTCCGGCTGGCGTGGTTGACCCATCGTCTGTTAGCTTGTCTGCAAAAGAATACCAATGACGACAATTACCAAATTGTTCACACCTTACGGCAAAAATTACTGGAACAAAAGATGGGAAAAACCAAGCTCAATTGGTATGGTGAGTTTTATTTATTTATTATGGTCAGTGAACTGGTTACAAGATAAGCGTGGCTTCCAACTGTAATTATATACACAAAGTAGATGTCAATGCCTTAATTAAAGTTGTTGTATACATGTATTTATGTAGTGTACGCTAAGAAAAATGTCAGTAAATCTTACTGAAAGCCATGCCAGCGCCTTCACCAGCAAAGACGAAAATGAGCATGGAGATGAACTCAGCCAAAGCGGCCCTTAGAGCATCTGGGTTACTTGCTTCGGAAGCAGTTCCGACGGCAATTCTCGAGATCGGCATTTTTCAAAATTTAAAAATTCCTTTAATATGGAATTCAAAACTTGGAAAAAATGAAAAGCTTTTTTTTTTTTTTTTGAAAACCCTACTTCTTGCTCACTCTCTTCTTACTTACTACTTTTGCATCTTCTCAGTTCAAGCTTTGGTGACTTATATAGTGTGTAGTTATGAGCAATTGACAAAGGCCATGGAACCGGAGTAGACGGTTATGAATCCGGTGAGAGCTCCTTTTCACGGGAAAATAGGAAAATTTTAGGCACGAGTTTATAATTTATTGGCGCCACTTGTCAGGATCCGTTTGGCGGGCCTCCATTTTCATCCTGTGTAGACACGTGTACTTAAAGTTATGTGGACCGTCGAATTTGACACCGGCCAAACAGTGGGACCAGTCAATGATTCTTGCAGTATTGCTTTTGTGTTTGATTTATGAACCGACCATGGGGATTGTTTATACAGAAATGCTAAAGGTACAGCAGCGGCTGCACAGTAGTCGCGCACAGACCCGTTTTGCTTTCATCTTGGGTCCTGTAAAGATGATCGAAACCGCTCATTTTGTTCAAAATGCTTCGTTTAGGGTCCCTGCAAAAAATCATCCCAATCCGATATCGGGAAGGGTATTTACGAATCATCCAACTTTACTTTATAATTTAGCCTAAATTTTGAAGCAAAGTTGGATGATTTGTAAATACCCTTCCCGATATCGGATTGGGATGATTTTTTACAAGGACCCTAAACGAAGCATTTTGAACAAAATGAGCGGCTCCGATCATCTTTGCGGGACTCGAGACGGGAGCAAAACGGGTCTTTGCGCGGCTGCTGTGCAGCCGCTGCTGTACCTGTAGTAGCGTCCTTGTTTATATGGTGTGATGGAGACCATCATGGTTGGTAGTGCCGGCATCACTCTTATCTCTCTCTCTCTCCACGGAAGAAACAGATTAATGATCTTTTTGTTTATAGATATAGATTAGCATGCAAAAGGTGATGTTATGGTGTTTCTTAAGTAATTACAAAGAAGGAAGATAAAGTAATATATATGTAGTACATAAAGATGATAAATTGATTGTGTAAGCAGTTGCATTTTTTGAAGTTACGGCAGGTTAATCTTGCTCCGTACCTCTCAAAATTTGTTTCTTGGTCCCACATCGATGGTTAGAGAGGAACTTAACCCAATTGCGACTTCCTTTTGGTATTTTGTTGTTTTTGTTTTTAAATATTGTTAGTTTTGTGTTAGGTTCCTTAATAAATCGATCAAGTATTCTTATTAATGAAAGACATGAGTCTCAGAAATAAAATTTAAAATCATAGCTGAAAAATTTACTGAAGATCTACAAAATAGTACTTTTTTTAACATCAAAGCAAAATAACTCTAAGTAGAGATATAGTTTGAATTATTTTTGTCTTTTCTAAACTAACGTTTCTTTTAAATTCCCCCTCCCCCCCTAAAAACCATCCCTTCATATAAGTGAAGCTTTCCCGGAAGAAATATTTGCATTTTCATGCATTGACATGAATCCTAAAAGTTAAATATTTTGAGCAAAAAATAAAAAATGGTTTAGCTACGACAAAAAAGAGTCACTAATTAGTAAAATAATTAAAACATATCTAGTCGATCATCACTACGATAGATGATGAAATTAGGTTCTTCTAGCCATGTGTGAAAGGTTGTGTAGCAAAAAGATTCCTCGAGTCCATCCACAAGTACAACTATAATTTCCTGTCATAAAAAACCTTTTTTTTTTTTTTGACCCGATATTATATAGTCTAACTAAGTTGCGTGGTGGGTAAGTCTTGATCTAGCTTGCTGATACAAGAATGATTCTATGGTATGAAGCTTTGGATTTATCTCCATATTATTCCGAATTAGCGACCGTCTCCATGAGTGTTTTGGACGGTCCGGATGTTTAATGAAACTCCGAAAAAGTTTCATTTAAAACCGGACTGTCTAAAGCCGAAAAAGACGACGAGATCGCACAGATCCGTAAATAAAAAATTCACAGAGCCTTTGTGAATGAACCAACCTCTTACTAATAATGGTTTGACAAGTAACAGAATTATTTGATTACACAGCAGGTAAAATTCATGTGATTTTCTCACTTTATGATAAGTTCTGTTTCTGTCTAACCTTTGTCTTCTTCCAGTTGTCGCAATTCATTTATTTAATCAACAGAAGAAGAATGTATTGATCGAAATTGTAACAATACAAGGAGGATGCATGGCAAACCAAGAACCAAAAATCCAACAAAAAAGCTAGTATGTGAAACAGGAGCTTAGTAGATCAATTAGAAACAAAAAAATTAAATCGATCGGATATGATTAACCTCTTTGTGAGACAAGATTTTTATTCGAAAATAAATAGTCAGTACAATTTTAATTTATCGTAATCATGTGAGTGTCAATGTTCAACTAATTTTAATTTCGGTACAGTACTTATAATTTCGAACGGATTCTACAAACATAACATATATTGAATCTCATTGATAGAATTTGCTCAAGTCCACCAAAGCGCACTACACCCAATAGTGTATTAGCTCATTACGGGACCCTTCTCAACATTTTCAAGATTGCAGAGGTTATGTTACTTGCCAAATGGACTGTGATTTACGACATACTACTACTAATTAATAGCATCTGATCTAACCCCAACGGGGTTAATCAAGTGGGAATATATGCGGTAAGAGGCTCACTTTTCCAATTTCGTAAGTTTGATTCTCACCGACAACGAAATTTGTTTAGAGCCACTGGATGTTTGTCTAATCGTTAAGTTGAAGTACTTGGGATTCGTTGAAGGCATATAAGTTGGCTGATCGAGACACCCAATTATTAATAAAATGAATAAACTAAAAGCATCTCAAAAAGCCAATAGCAACTTTACTAGCAATGTTTTAGTGGGTATTACTTACTACTAGTATTTCTTAATTTTTCTAACAAATTATCAAGGAGAAAAAAAAAAACGTGCAAATGAGACAAAATAAGGTGCTAAGTTGAAACAGTTATTGGATAGCTCAAATTTTGCAGTTCTAAATGCATATTTATCTTGTTAATTAATTTTGGCACTCTACTTTTTAATAGCCACACTCTGATCAATATTTGTATCTTAATTAGTGTTCAAAACATATATTGCAAGAACACTGAAAGATCAACATTGAAGTGTGATTAACAATCTTCATATCTGTTGACAAAGGGAACAACTTCAAATATCAACGATGCTACTACTATATACAAACACTTATACATACTCGCTCACAATGGAGGTGTGTGTAAGTATTTATTGCTTGAAATATAAAACCCCCCTGAGTTGATATAGTTAAATAGAATATCTAAGTTGGTAATGCGTTCAAATAGTGGACCGACTGTTCTCTATTTTTTAAATGGTAAATCCCATGTATGATCTTAACAAACTGACCACATAACCCCAAGTTGGCCTAATGGTGAAGGCCTGAGATTTACGAGTTTGTTCTCTTTTTAGATCGCAGGTTCAAAATCTTTTAGACAGTATTATTAACGACAACTACTTTGGAGTCAGTTCATACAAAGTTTTGCTCTGTTTTTAATTGAGTCTACTTACAAGTGGGTGATGAGAGTGGTCTTTTCAGATTAATCTAGATATGAGTAAACTGACCCGAACACCGGAGTTATAAAAAAAAAAGAGAAGAAGACCGACCGCATGTACACCTCAGCATATTTCGAAGACTAATGAAATGATTGTTTCTCATTAATATCATAACAGAAACTTAAAATAATCCAAAGCACAAATCACTAATGTTTTTGTCCAAGAGCATATATAATTGATCAAGTCCTAGGACCTTCAACGAATATCTCTGTCCTCCATGTCTAATTAATTCATCGATCTTATCTGATAATTTAATTTAATTTGGGCGGCTGAATGGGCTGGTTCCCTTTTTAATTTTCCGTAGCTTTTCATTCTGTTTGGCTCATCGGATTTTGTAAAAAGGAACATGGATACATTTTGGTGTTTGGAGAGTGATCGAATCATGATCATTGATCAATACAGACAAATAAATATGGTAAGAAAATGGAGACCAACAAACATTCCAAGGCGTGGATCTGTAACATCTTTTAAAGGCTAGCGCTCTAGATTAAGAAAAACCTACCTTATCAAACCAAGGATATAGAAAAATCAAAAAGTAGAATTTTACTGTAATATAAATATGTAAAAACATGTGATACGAACCAAAAGTACCTTACTCTTCCATTAGTTAAATGGAGTTAGCTAGCTAGGGTCATCTTTAGCAAGTTAATTACGGCCATATCATTGAGAATGTGAAAGAATTGTTTGTTTGCTTCCCCCCATGTCGTTTTCTCATGAGTCATGAGTGAAAACTGTTTAAGAGTTTGTGAAGTGTGATATGCAGTAAAATAAATGCCAATGCATCTAGACCCACAAACGCTGCCTATTTTCATTGAATCATTCATCCATCTGTATGGGCAAAGTCTACTTATACCTCATGTGGTTTGAGTCATGTGCAGATACACTTTAGGATCAATTTGAGTTGCAATTTTGTGAACAAAACCCTCTCTCCTATTGATTAAGAGGAGATAATGGTACCGCTCTTAACCCAACCCAAATTAATTTTACCTGCTATTCTATCTCTCCAATTCTAGACAAACCAAACTTGTGAAGCACTCTACCCCATATATAAGCTGAAAAGGAGCAATAAAAAAAGAGGTGCATGTGGGTCTCATGCGCACTATGGCATAGAACACAGAGAGGATCCACCACCATGCCTCAAGAGAGGAGTACTCTATCATTTGTAAAAAGTCTATGTAACGATTCGGATCTTCAAACACCACGATATAAAAAGAATACAATTTAAGTACTTTTATTCTATGAACTATATAATTTACAATTATCTCTAAAGTAAATAAACAACAACTCACTCTCGCAGCAACTCAGATAAGTTAGCACCACCGGCCGGCACCTGACCCGCTAACCAACCTACAAGCTGGAGTCCAAAGGACTCTAGGAGTGTGTGAAATATAATAACATGTACAATATCAACACTAAATCAACTGCACAACATTAGCCACCACGCATTAACACCAACCACGAATATAACACATTCCACATAAATGGAACCACATATCCGGACCTCCTTAGTATATGACGGGTGGCGTACCACCTCACTAGTCTCACCATAGCCCATTGGCCAACTTGTCTTTTGGCATAGCTTATTAGCCTAGTCACACCGTCACATACCAAACAGTTCCACGACATACAGTCACCGCACATAACACAACTAACAAGAACCCAATATTAATATTATACGAGAAATATGTATCTCGCACTCACTGTCACTCGGATCCCATAACAACATTGGATTTCCAAATCCACTCCTCCTCACGGTTTCCTCTCAAACTTCCGTATTGTTCTCTCTTTATCATTTAAGTACGTAAACAACATCTTCTTTATACAAAGTGTATAAATATAGTAGCTAAGTAGACTCATCAAAGAGTTATATAAAATGACAACACTTGTTCCTTTCGAACATTAACACATGTACCTTAACTAAATGTTTTTGTCTTGATAACTACTTCCCAACTAGCATCTCACATGCACACACCTTTACTTATATGCCACCTATTAATTACATGCATGTAAAAATCAAAACTTTTAATATACTGGGTATTACAGTCTACCCCAGTATACAAGCCACATTATAAAAGCTCATCTAGAGATACCCTGCATAAACCAAACAATAGGAGCCCACGGCACTTTAGGAAGAGGAGCCCCAAGAGCTTCCCAATCGGTTTTAACAGAAAAACTAACCACTTTTAGGGGCAGGAATCCAGCTCACAGAATGACAGGAACAATTGCGTTTAAATATTGGGCTCTACCAAAGAAGTGGCGTATTAGGGTAACATCTGGTCGCACTCATTTTCACACACTTTAATTTCATGTTATCATGTGGAAAGATTCCTTAGACCTCAGTGGAAAAGCTATTGAAGACCGGCCCTCCTGGGCTTTGTCACAGTCATTTGAAACAGACACGTACTAATGGGCTGCTGAGAAGTTGAATGGGTACACGTTGTGGGTAAATTTGTACTGGATCCCAATTCTTGTGTGATCTTTGATTTTTAATCCCAACGTTTTGGTTGATCCATAAAGATCGCCATTGGTGCTAGCGCAGCAGTATTTTTGGGCCTGTTAGACCTATCAGGCCTAAAGTTCACAGTGAAAGCTACTCTATGTAACCCATTAATGAGTGAAAGCCTTATAAAATATGATCTTGGATCTGGTCTTGAATGAACAAAACAAGAAAAACCACAATAGGCCTAGTTCTTCGAAGGTTCGTATTTTTTAAGTACTTATTTTATGTTTTATGCTGATTATTCTCTTATAAAAATATTACTTTTAGTTCAAAAAATAAATACTTATTTTAATTAGTAGAACACATCTTAAGGATATGACAACTTTATTTATGCTCTTTTTGTGATTACCAAATATGAAATAGGTTGAATCAGTTCACTGTGATGGATGCCACTAAAAAGGATAAATAGGCGTGTACATCCAAAGGGGTATATAATAGTACGAAAAGGATATTCGTACAGATGAAAAATCTGTATCGGACAGAACAGATCCATTTTGGGCCTGTTTCGGGTTCAAAAAAATGATCGAAACCACTCATTTTGTTTAGAATATATATTTTAAAGTCACTGCAAAAATTCAGCTAAATCCGACATCGATAAGGGATTTACATAACATCCAACTTTGTTCTAGTATACAGGCCCAATTCTGAAGCAAATTAGGATGTTTCGTAAACACCTTTGTTAGTGTCGGATTTAGCTGAAGTTTTGCAGAGACTTTAAAATATATATTCTAAACAAAATGAACGGTTTTGATCATTTTTCAAGACTCAAAATGGATCTGTTGTTGCTGGTACAGATTTTTCATCCGTACCATTAGCAGGGCTCATAATAGTACTATGAAAGTGGATTGAAAACCTAAGGTAGTCGCGCGCACAGAGGCAGTTTAGTCATAATAAAAAAAAGTGGAACATAGCTTCAACAAAGAGAGATCGAGACTGGGCAGGCGTTCATGCTTATTACTCCATTGATGGCATTCACAGTATTCACTAGTTAGGTGCCGCTTTCTTTTTAAATTTTTCTTTAAAAAAAAAGAGATTATTTTAAGCTCAAATATAATGAATATAAAAAAATAATTTTTAAATTTTTTTTGCACCGTTTAAAAGATCTTCATGAGATCTATCAAATAAGATCCATATTGGTAGAAAAATTATTTGCGTAAACACATGATTTTTAAACTTGAAATTATCTTATTTTTCTAAAAGTTCCTTTTTCCAGAAACCGAAAACCCACTAACTACGCGAACGAACCTAGCTAGATTCTTCCTTTATGCAGGGAATAGATATTACTACATCATCTATGACGTACACAATATTTGAGTAGACCGATAAGCATTCATATCATTAGTCCGGTCAAAATTGTCTTAATTAGGCTCACAAAGTCACTTTGTGATCCCTCTCACCTCTGGTCACACTAAGAGCATCTCCACTCTTTACTCAGATTTTTATTTAAATTTGAGTGAAAATTTGGGTAAAAACTTAATTTGGTATTGTGTATTTCAATGGATAAACTCAAAGCCAAACACAAATATGCACAAATTTGAGTAAAAACTTTCTTAATGGCAATAATGTAAATTTAAATGTGTGAAATTTGTCTTCAAAAATTTGAGTCTTAACCAAATTTAAGTTTTACTCAAATTTAGTATAAGTTTGGGTAAGGAGTGGAGGAGGGTTTTGGATGATTTTTACTCAAATTTGAGTTTAAGTCAAAATTTGAGCAAGAAGTAGGAGATGCTCTAATAAAACAGATTGCTTGCAATTTGAACATGGGTTCATTTTCCACATTCAAAAGCATGAGCAGGCAATTTGTTGGCCATATATATATATATCACATTTCCAATGATTCTTTCATTTTCCTTTGTTGGTCAAAGCATTGAACCCCCACATTCCCTGCATCAAAGGTAATGGTGCGGTAGCTTACCAAACCTACACCATTAAATAGGAGAGACATGAAAAAAAAAGTTAGTTGTTACAAAAGAAAGTCCACAACAAAATAGAGAGAGAGAGAGCACTTGGCCCCCTAGGTCGAGTAATAATTTAGAGCTCTTACTTCCAATCATTTACTTAGCGATAAATTTTGCAGTAAAGGCATTTATTTTTGTGGAGTGATTAGCTAGGAGACAACGAGTGACCCACATTGTGTGGTTGTGATGTTTTATTTTTAGGGAGTATTACATGACAATGCCGCATGATACTTTGGCTGGGTACCCAATAATTAATTGACCCCTTAGGTCTCTCTCCTTTAGGAAAGTTATCGAGTGTTCCCAGCATGTTTATGTAGTCTTTTAACGTCCTTAATCTATACAATTACTGAATTACGTGTACGATAAAATTAAGAGCTCTACGTGACTATGTGATACTCCAGTAGTTAAAAGAGAGTTGAGACACTACGTACTAGGCCGGAACCATATTGTAGCAAGCGGGATTTAGTGATTCCACTCACTTCCAAAATTTCTCCAGTACTGTTCCAAAATTTCTCCAGTACTGCTATAGAAATATTATCCCCAGAAACTGATTAAAATTGCAGTATTTGTTTATCTTTTTTTCCTATTGCTTATTGTACTTAAAAAGTGAGTTGAATTCGGGCTCTAAAGTGTACAACAAAAGCACAATTAATGATGTTGTTGAATGGGATATGACATTGGGTTTTGATGACTAGACTAAATTGTTGTTTTATTGGTCTCCCTCACGACACTTTTTCATGCGGGCCCGTTGGGCTGACTTTCTTCATTTTTTTTTTTTTTTGGATTTATATTTATCAGAACAAAATAAACATTACTTGGAAAAATATCCCTAAAACAAGAAATGCATTAGAAAAGTTTTTAAAATGCTGCCAATCAAAAAATTAGGAAAGTATAAAATAGCCAAAAAGGTTGCCAACCAAAGCTGCATTGAATAGACCTAGCTCATACAGTCGTACTATTAGTCAGTAAGTAGTCACATATTTGTGTGAGCTCAACTTATGACCACAGTCTGTACAAAGCTAGTTTTTGAAAGGTATTATATATCATGGTACATTCAAGAGGAGTGATTCATTTTCATGATTTGATTAAACAGGGGGAGATTGTTTTCACACTGAAGTCATACTTTGACCACACCTAAGGCTAATATTTCTTGTCCCTTTCTACGTACCCATACACCTACTCGAACACCAACCTCCGCCGGCCCATATATACCAGCCATACTTATTGGTAGCTGAGATGCTTACAGTTATGTTGCTTTCTAGTGGCAGAAACGGCATTTTCGTTCAAACCAAACACCAACAATGAGGTGCAAATGGTCAAGGCTACATTGAAAGTGGAAGCACCTTTTGAACATATGGTGGAGATTGGCTTAGAAGTGCATGATTCGAATTAGAGAATCCTATGATCAGAGAGAGGTGAATCTCATGTAATCAATGAATCATGCTGTAGGCATGCTTATAACACAGGCAAAGTGACCGAAAATTTTGACTCTCTGATTTGTGACGACAAGCAAAAGGCATTAATTGTACCCATGCTACTTCAATTTATGCAATAGGAAGGATCCTTTTAATTGATTAACTAAGTACGAGTTACAGCTGTTGAGGTTCTGCGCATGCACTACTCATATGCAAAAAACTCTGTTGTTCCATCCGCTCTTCCCGGTCTTACAAATATTTTATGTGTGACCAATCCAGCAAGACTGTCTAGTTATACCTTCCTCATTCTGCTTAAGCTTGGGAATGAAAGAGGCATAGGAAAAATGATTTTTGCTCGATCTCTGGCCTCCATTTGATGGAGAAACTTCTTTTTCATTTTTAGTACATAAAATTACATAAACAAGTGTTTTATATAACTTTTTTTTTTTGGATTAAAAAAGAAATAGAAAGAGTGCATATACCAAAAAGGAGAGAGTAAAAACCATTTCCCAATAAAAAATTAAGTCAAATTTTCACCTTGTATTTCGAAGAGGTTGACTCTTGAGATCTAAACTCGTGTTGCAATGATAAACCAAACAACATCTGTCATTCTCGTGGTCGACAATAACTACTACTACTTTCTCTTTTTGAAAAGTTACAAACTACTACAATCATCATTGCTCGCTAAAAATAAGTAAATCAGTCAATTTTTCTCACCCGTTTGAATTATCAAAAATTCTATTACCACACACAAAATTAGTTTTATGGTCCCCGGAGTGTGAAATTGCCGTTTGTAGACAGCTTTCCTTATTAGTGCGGAAAATCCACCAGAAATGGCCAAAATTAAATTCCCCCACTCTCTCTTCTTCCTTTCTTTTTTTTTGGGCCCAAGAAATGAATTTCCCTTGGTTGCATCCGAATGCACGTGCAGCTAGCCAAAATGCTAAAAACCGCAAGCTCGTAAGCTCGTACACGCGTTGCGCCCCGAAGCGCCTTCACATGGGACGCGTACCTAATAGCCATGTGCCGCCGCGCAACAGCACAAGCTCGTACTAGTATATAGCCATTAGCCAATCTACACTAGATTACAAAAGCTCTTAATTAAGCTAATTAATTAAGCCCCCCCACTTAGATGATAGGGACATGTTCAATTCCATTTAAAAATGTGATCCTAATTATAATAATTGGAAGGTCCAACTACAGTTAATCTGCTGCGTACTATTTAATAAGTGGTTTGAGGAGCTTGGTTAGATTCGCTAACCGTGTGGGGACACGTACCACCGTCTCATTACGCTAAAGAATTATCGCAAAATGCTTTGATGAATCTCTTTTGTTTTAGTACATCGACCGTGTACATATATATATATATATATATATCTAACAAACAATCATTAAAAAAATTAAGCTTTTATCTTTAGGGGTATTGATTAATGAGTTGTCAAAAAAGAAATGGGTTCTTTGTGTTTGGACTGCAGAGGATACTGGTCTATGCAATCTTAGCCGTTCTTTCCGCGAAGAATTTTTTTTAAAATCTAAACCATTGATTCCTGATCGAGATGAACATGCTGCTCTACAATTCAATGACAGAGACGCAGGGTCCTTGTAAAAAAACCCAGCATGCTAATTCAGAGGCTGTGGGTGTGAGTCGGAGGACATCCACTCATACATGTAATGCCACATATTAGGTCTATGACTATCACTAGATAATGTCTTGACGTACTTTCAATCTTTTGTGCAAAAAAATTGTCAAAACGTTTTTGGGGAAATAATTTAACTTCTTAAATACGAGCATTATTTATTTTTGCAAATTTTTTTTTAAAAAAAAGGATCATATATATATAGGAAAAAGTTAATAGCATGCCCCACTTTTTTTTAGTGAAAATAAAGCATACTAAAAGACAGTTTGGGAATTGAAAGTGGAGTATGAAACTCATTTTTGAAAAAAGAGAAACGATTGTGTATACATTATTTATTAAAAAAAAAATTGTGTCCATATATACTCTTTCATTTTTGCAACTACATTAGAATATTCTTCTATGTTATTGACAAGTGAAAATTGAAAGTAAAAAGGAGCATTAGTGACACTAAGCATAGAGTGGATGGGTGCAAAGTGTGTAGTTTATTACCCTATTAATTATTTTATTTTATTTTATTGTGTTTCTGTCCATTTCTGAATGTGTAAGCTCAAAATTTGACATGATTAGGTCGACAGGTAAAGTCGTTACTCGCTGGGAGCATTAAGGAGGTAAACAGGCAAAACTGGTCTGTGCTTTTAGGAACCGTTCCCTTGGGTGGGTGGGCTAAAAAGGAACTCCCTACCTACGCTCATGGTTAATAAGTACTATTTCCCTAAATCGGGCCCTAGCCAATAGAATATACATGTCACTTTATGGGCACTTCAATTCACTAACTCTTTTTCAGTCACGCTAAGTAGATTATCCACGCTAAAACAAAAAAAAAAATTGACGAGAGAAACTTTCGCAGACTAGCCCAAAGGACTATGCTCTCAATGGGAGTCAAATTGAAGACATTTTTTTACTTCCAAGATAGTACTAGTACTTATCTTCATTCTCCATGTTTGTGTATGGTTCCAAGAACACAAAAACAATGGTCAAGGAAATGTGATTAAATTAATTAAATTTTACAAATATCAGTAATTATAATTTGATGAACACAATGGTAAATTTGCAACTACCGTCTACGTGTAAGTTGATGCATGCGTCAAGCTATCGATTGTCGATCATCAAGAAGAAATATTAACATTATTTCAAAAATATATCGAGAGAAAGTAAAATTTATCATGGACTAAAATCATTTAGGGTGTGACTCAAATCGCACTAATTATGAATCTAGCTCCACCATAGACCTCTCCTTTTGAGTGTTTTTTTAGGTAATCTTTCGTAATACAGAGTGTATGTAATTGGGGGATAATCAAGTTAAGGTACAATGAATGAGGTCATGTGTAGTCCCGCACAACATTTTTAATCCAAGTTACATAAAATAAGGAAGGAGCAACTTTGTATTTGCAAATATTTGTTGGAGGCTATAGCTCCTAGATACAATGTATCCAATAAACAACCATTTATTTACAATCTAGCAGCTTTGTATTAAAAAGAGAGAGAGAGAGAGAGAGAGAGAGAGAGAGAGAGAGAGAGAGAGAGAGAGAGAGAGAGATATTTTTAAATTCATAATTTTTTGTCGGCTAGCTTTGTAAAGTTTAATTAATTGGCATCATGCATAAACAAATCAAACAAATGGAAAAGCAATCAGGAAAACACAACTCAATAGCCCCTAGATCTGTGGTCAGACCGTCAGAGTGAGTTCTTCAAGCTTAATCACTAATGGACTTATGTATAATCACATTATTAGAAATAGTAATGCACGTCATTATTGATCAAGGAATAGGATCTCTCCAGTCCCTTAGTTGGTTCTGTTAAGCCCGGCCGTCTGTCCCGGCTCACCTCCGTACTCGAAACCGTCCACTTTTTAGAGTTCATCCAAAATAACAAGTAAAAGAACGGCAATTAGTCAAAAAATATATCCGTTGGATATCACTGGATATGATTTCACATCGTATCTAGCTAGGTTGAGAATAATGGATTTCAATCCAGTATTGTACTCTTTTTTAAGAAGATGAATGAATGTGTTTCGAAATCATATCCACCCATATCCAATCAACATCATTTTTAGAGCAACTGATGTTTCTAACGAGATGCAAAAAAAATAAAATAGTTCAAAGGTTAATAAAATTCTTTTTTGTCGTTCAAAAAAAAAATCAAATCCGATCATCAAAATAGGCTTGAAATAAACCCACAAAGAACTGCAGAGAATCTAAACAACGAACAACTTAGCTAGTGTACATGGTATGGCTGATGGATTTTTTCTTTCTTGGCAAAAGAAATTGATTAATCTTTGAAAAAGTTATATAAAGATTAAACTGATCAAGGGAAGAAACAGCAAATGCTATCCGAGAGCCACAAAAGGAAGGCAAGATGCAAAACAAGACAAAAAGAAACATCGAAAAGAAACGCTTAAACCAGTCAGCCAAACACCTCCAAACCTCAAAATCCAACAAAGTACCAGACTACCAGTATCTGGCTGATGGATCTTCAGAAATGTAAGAGCTACGATGATATCGTAACGCCAAACATATTAATTATATCGTTGTTTAAGATCGAAAATGTAAGAAGAGTCGAAACCGCTTGTGGGGAATAAATAAAGAAATATTCCGACTTTTTTCGTACAAAACTAATACCTAGCTCATCCATGTTCATTGTCTTTAATTCCCAGGTTGGTTTTGCATGCGGTACAATAATTATATCCAAGCAAATTAAATACAGTATATAAATTAGGGTTTGGTAGGGTTTGGCATTCTGTTTCAACCTCATAATTACTTTGCGTTCATACTAGCTAATTAAGGTTGGCAGGATGTGGTTTTGCAGTTTAATTACACCTTAGCAAATTATAGGAGTATTTGTAAATTAAGGTCCGACATTCATTTCTCTGTCTTTTTGAAGTGTAGTCATAAATCTGCGTTTATATTGCAGCATGAAAAATTTAACACATGCAGTATTTAGGCTCCATTCCGCTCAGGAAAATAAATACTTATTTTTGCGTTTACAGGAATGAAAAAGTCGTTCTCTACAAATACTCATTCCGGTGCTTAGCCAATGTAGGTGAATGGCCAATCTATTCAATTTCTAAAGTCTACCAGCCAATCAAACACTATCTTCCTTATCTTGAATTACAAATATGTTTTATTGGTACTCATCAACGTGGGACTAGTAAAATCCTAAGAGCTGAAGCCATGTGCAAGTCGTTGCAGTTGAATATAGTATAGTAGTAGCTAGTAATGTGAAAAATAAACCAAAAACATGGAATGAGAATGGACTTGGTAAGTCAACTACTATACACGGAGAGAGTATGGTTTATTTCAGTTATCTTGGGCAGTTCAAAAGCCTATATATCTAGTACTACAGCGTCCCCCAGCTAACAAGATAATCCAAAAAAAATTTGGTTACTTCTTTATTGAGAATTGGTTATTTACTAATCCCAAGGTAATAATTGTATTTCAAGAGATTTTTGCAAGGAATTTATTTCGATAATGGAGCAGATCGATAAAAAAGCTAAAGTAGGCAGAACTCTCTCTCTCTCTCTCTCTCTCGTTCACCCAAAAAAAACAGTGCCCTATCAAATTCTACAGATTAAAACTACGATAATGCGACTTAAAAATGGTCAGATTCCAGCGCAAATTGCATTGCGGATCAAATTGGAATTCACATAATTAATTGTTGTCAGAACGAAAACAATAATCTCAAACTTACGATGATTGCAAAGACTACAATTGTTCTTATTTCATGATTTACGTCACTTTGCTTTAAACTTATACGCGTAAAAAAACAACCCATTTTAAGATGCTTAATATGATCAGAGTGCGTTTGTTGATCCCCATCTGAGCTTTGAACCAAGAACCTCTTATGTCACGATTTCTCACATAATTCCTCATGTAATGTCGTTTTTATTTTTTCAAGTGTACTTTACCACCTCAAGCAATTACGTTCTCTAGTAAGGATATAGATGCTAGTAAATTCCTGTATTGCTGAACTTGAAAGGACATGTAATTTTCAAATCAAAAGATGAAATACTTTCGTGTGCAATTTTTCAAAAATTTCCCCACCAATTTAAAGAATTAATTGAGATATTTAATTTAGTTAAAAAATTAAAAGTTTTGCACGAAAGTATTGTACTCCGTATATTTTAATTCGAAATGTATTTCAACCCCAAAAAAATCGGGAAATAACATTTTAGGGAAGTTTTGTCCTTTTTTAACAAATGAAAACTATATTCACCTTCAAGAGAGAGAAAAGAGAAACGACCGTTTCATTTCTCACGTAGTAAAAAGAATATAAAAGGAATTACTAGTATATAAAAAAGGAAATTCCATCCGGACTCATTTCTCACCTTTACGGATTCGGAGGTGCTGTAGTGCGATGTGTGTAGTGCGACATTACAGCCGTTCAAAAGTGTTTTCAATTGTTCAGATTAAAAACAAACTATTACTAAGAAGAGTTTAACTCTTTTCTAAAAAAATTTATTTTTAATCTGAACCGTTAATTGATTGGATAACGACTTTACCACCTTTACGGCTGTACGTATTAATTTGCAAAAATGCTACAGGGAGGGAGGGAGGGTTTTTTTGGCAACAGACCGGCGCCCTGAAAGAGAGGAAGGCAACAGGCATTGCCCCCTGGCTCCCACAAAAAGTGTGGAGAGAGAGGGGTTTTTTTTTTCTAATAGGAAGGTTTGAGGAATCCTTATTAATTTCTCTGAGGTAGAGAGAGAGGGAGATGAGAGGGAGAGGGTTTTCCTTTCCTTTTTCTATCTAACAAGGATAAGGAAAGACTGGAGGATTCCTTATTAATAATTTTTTCTCTGAGGTTGATTGGGTATTTTGGAAGTTTGTGAGAAAACCATCACTCCCTCTCTGTCCTATTGTTAGCCCTCTGTTCTATAAATTGGTCACACCCCACCTCTTTCCAAACTCCCCTAAATGCTCTGCCTTTCCTCCTTATATTGTTCTCATAAACATTGATTGAGAGAGAGAGAGAGAGAGAGAGAGAGAGAGAGAGAGAAATGGAGGACATGGCTTGTTTATGGAGTCATCAAGAGGTGGGTCACTCTTCATTTCTTGATTTGTCAGGTTTTTCAGTTCACCCTCTTCTGGGTATATCCGGTTGTTGCGAGTCAAATGCTTTTCTCTCTTTAAACCTTCCTTGCATTGCGGTGACTTCCCCCCTTTCTGGGTCATTTTTGATTTCTGTTCTTTTGGTGGAATTTCAGTCCCATCAAACTTTTGAAGTGGTTTCTATTGGATAATTGAATTTTTGGAGTTTTCATTCAAGTGTTTAGTTCGAGTTCATTGACTGTTGTAAATGTCTAGGTTTCTGATTTTCAAAAGAACATTCTCATTTTTTGACACTGGTTCAGATGACAATCAAAATAATCACTTGAAAAAAAAAACCATTGTGGGTGAATTTGGAAGCCATTTTCTGTTGGTGTGTTTGGTGAAGAGGTGCATTTCCTGTTTTTCTTCACTGGAGAGAAACATGTCTCCTCTGTAACCCTTTTTTTGGGGTTGGAAACTTATGGGTATTGATGGGAACATGTGATGTCTTGTGAAGTAATAATTCAAAAGTACCCAATGGTGTTGCCCGACTGATTCTTCTAGTCTTGGTTCCAGAAAGTAGGATTGTTTGACTTCACTGGTTTTTCTTGGTAGGCCCTTGCCTCCCAACTTGAATTTGGAAACAGTTAGGGGTTAATCTTAGGCTCTGTTTGGAACTTAAGGAAAGGAAAGGAAAAGAAAGGAAAACTAGAAAATTTTCCCTCCTATTGTCCAGTTGGGAGAGAAAGATAGAAGAAAATAAATTTTCTCTTCCTTTTTCCTCTCATTTTCCTCCCATTTTATTTTCTTTTCCTTTCTTTTCTTTTCAGTGTAGTTTTCGTTCCGGTTACTCTGCCGAAAAAACAGGAAACCTGATTGGCTAACTATTTCTAAAACATGTTTTCCGGACATATTTACGACAAAAACCTGTTTTTGAAAACACATCAGAAAATGTTTTCAAACTCTGGATCGTAAAAAACCACTAAAGTTTTTAACAATGCAATTTTCGAAAGGTGTTTTGCAAAACCGATTCTGAATATTTCTGATTGTCATGAAGCTTTTTGGTATATGTCTTGGGAAAATTTGGGTAAGTCATGTTGTTCTCTGGTGCTCTATAAAAGCATTAGTTTTAAACTTCTGCGTCATATGTGATTTTGTATTCAGAATATATGTATTGATTTTGGTTCAAATCTTGCAGACGCCGGAGGAATTGAAGCAAAGACTTGTGTACACAACTCTCGAACTTGAATTGGTGAGAATGGAATCAGACGAGGAGATGAAAAACAACAAAGAGTGCATGAAACGACTTATGCAGCTGCTAAAAACTTCCTGCCAAGAGAGAGATGAAGCAAGAGACCAACTTAACAAACTACTACTAAACAATCTCATGCCTTGTACCCCCAATACCTTGCCCGAATTCCTCCCTCCTCCACCCCAACTCCTCCCCGAAAGCCCTCTCATTCAACCCGCCAAAGGCAACTCAAGCATAACTGAGTCGAACAGTCTCTCTGCGGACACATTCAATTACCAATCACCCGTCAATTCGTTTTTCGATCCTGTCTCATCTCCAGATTCCTCAAGTAATTTTGTATTTACGAATCAACCTGTTTTTGACCAAGGTTGTTTGGTTATTGATGAGATCGTGAAGGGAAGAACTCTGCCTCAGAAAGGGAAACTGTTACAGGCTGTGTTGGAGGCTGGGCCGCTGCTTCAGACTCTTGTTGTTTCTGGGCCGCTTCCCCGGTGGAGGAATCCTCCCCCTCTTCAGACCTTTCACATTCCACCTGTTTCCATCAAAGGGTGTGAGGCTCAAATTGTCAATGTACCGAAACAACTGAATTCGTCGTCTTTTGTTGACGTTTCTTGTGCCTCTTCTCAAGTTTCTATGTTGGATTTTTCCAGTGGAGGGTTTCGATCGCGTGTGGACAGTGGGCAGTTGATCTCTGCCGGAGCTAATGCTAGTAGCTATGTTCCTTTAGGCAAGCGACAGAGATACCAATGAGGACATGGACACTTAGTAGTTTTGCTTCTTTTTTCCTGTAAATTGGTGGGGGATGGTGTATATGGGATACTCTTTTAGGTTTTGAATGACAAAGGTATTTTTACTTTGTTATGAAGTGTCCGGTTTCTTGTCGCAGTTATATTCAACAAATCAGTCTTGCTGAGGGATTCTCTGAATACAACACACTACGACCGTCCATATTTCAGGAGTTGCTCAACTCGAATTTTGCTTGAATTTCCAAAATGAGATGAATTTACTTCCACTTACACAAGTTTTCGTCAACTATTAGCTACATTGTGGCTGTATCTCAAACTGTGAAACCGCTAATGGGAAACCAAGCGTAATTTTTTCTCTGTTAATCGCTCATTGTCTTGAAGAAAATGAGATGTCATTTTGATGCCCATTGTGACTGCTGCTGCTCTTTCTGACTAGTACCTATAGTCAGTGCTCTGTATTGGGAAGATTTTCTTATGACTAGTTTCTGTAAAATTGTTATGACAGCTTAATTGTGAACATGATTTTTGCTTCAAAAGCTTCACACCGAAATCAAACAGCATAGTTTGCACACCAGAAGGGTGTTTTAGTGATGGGGGGAAAACTCATGGAGGGAATATTCATATACAGTGGAAACTAAACAAATCAAACTGGAGTATTATTCCTTTCTCCTTGACTCTACGTACTAGTAAATACAGGCGCATTGGTGACAACTGACATGAATGCTTAATCGAAACAGTCGGCCTTGATTTCTGTTCTCTGTTTCTCAATCCAGTTCAGTGACAAATTAGTTTTGAAAAGAAGACAGATGATTACTGTAGCAGCGCCTTATCTAACAATTTACGCTTGTGAATTTCTTGCTAAATGGAGAGATTATAAGAATGGAGGAGGAGGATATTTATTTAGTAGTTAAAAAAAAGAGCTTTACATATGCCATTTGGTGCTTATCAGGAAAACTGAAGCATCAAATTCAGCGACATATTCCTAGTTAGTACTTGGTTAAAAAACACATGAACCACTCTCACGAAGAACATCATAAGTATAAGACATACGATACTTAGAACTAGATTCGGTCAGAGAACAGATTGAGACTGTGCAATCCATTCTTGCAGAAAGGCAAGAAACAGAGCTTATGGCATTCTTTTGGGATTATGCGTGGAAGGCTAGATATGATTCTTCTAAAAAAGGGATGATCCATGAGATGAAAAAGGATTTATTGTCGATGTCAATCATTCACCATTCAAAATCTTGAGCAGCAAATGAGTAACGAATGCGTCACAACCCTTTGAGAAAGGCCGTGAAAGTTGGTTCTAGATTGCTTTACTTGTGAAGGACTTAATAACTCAGTGAACAACAATAATTAAACAAGAAACATAAGCCACTTATATTGTCGTAAACTATGAAGTACCAACACCTCTAGAGATGGAGAAATCACCGTGTTCGCACAAAGGGGCATGTGTCTGACATGCTACGTGCGCGTGTCTAATAATTTAATTTATTTTTTTGAAGGGAACACGGATAAGAACATGAGATGACATGGGTGGGACATGGCTAGGGACAGGGGGTGCATCTAAAATTTTTGTATTCTTTTGGAGTAAATATCTTATTACTTAAAAATTTTGGGTTAAAACATAATTAAACTCGTAAAAAAACATATCTCTTGTGAACTAAACGGTCTCTCTCTTTCTGTCTCTTTCTCCCTCAAGTGATAATAGAGTATATGTTTCTTGAAAATAAAGTTCGTACAATACCGGCTCATTTCATATATCAACATGTTGAATGTTTTACAATACGAGGATGCTATGATGTGGGGAAGACATCTTCTTAATTGGATTTAAATATGAGGCTGGCCCAGTCATTGATGATTTTAGGACGGCAATTTGTAGATTTATTTTTTACTTTTGCAATTAATTTAATATTGCTTCCGTTATGTATTGATAGTCCAGTACTAAAAGAAATGCAATTTTCGAACCAAGAAAAAAAGCACTTCCGTGCATCGTTTCTTAAATTTCTTGATACTGAGTTGAAGATTGCAATTAGTTCTTTAATTTGGTGTAAAAAAATTTAAAAAACGACGCATTGAAGAGCCTCATTTTTTATCTAAAAAATTGCACGTCTTTTCGTAGTGGACTATCAATTAAGAACGGAGGGAGTACATGACATTTCTTATCTAATATATCATATAAACTATCACAAATGATGCATCAATCATTAAGAATTTTATAATGAATCACTCTATGAGATTGACTATTTTCAAAAATTGGAAAACATGTATGTATATTATATAAATAATTACAATAGTTAATTAAATATACACGTGGTGTATCCCCGCCGTAACCGAATTTCTATTATTTTAGAATTTTTGTGTCTTCATGTCTGTATTCGCATCAACATCCATGCATCATAGGCTGTTAATAAAGTGACAAAGGTATATGAAAGGACAAGGAAATAACAAAAACTCTCTCTAATATAGGAATTGGGAGTTTTCAGTGAAAGAAAAGAGGAAATTTCAAAATAGCACTTGACTTTTCACACTAATTACACATAGGCACTTAACCTTTTAAAAACTCTCTCTAATATAGGAATTGGGAGTTAATTGGGAGTTTTTAGTGAAAGAAAAGAGCAAATTTCAAAATAGCACCTGACCTTTCACACTAATCACACATAGGCACTTAACCTTTTAAAAACTCATCAATTTTCCACCTGCCGTTAACTTTTTCATTCAAAAACAAACGGAAATGTTAAAATGGCCTACACATGGCTATTTGGAGGGAAACCAATTTACATTTTAGGGGAAAAATACATTATTCTATTGATTTCCTCTGCCAAAATCCACTTGTGGGCCCATAGAGTTCCAATAATAACTATTTTTATTTTTTCTATAACTTTTAGTTTTGTTTTTCTTTTCTTTTTTTCGCGTTTATTTTGCACCAAGCTTTTATGACTTATTGATTCATCTCGACAAGACGAATCAAAAAAGTATATATTTTTTTCTATGTTTACCCAAATATTTTAGGAAATAACGACTTTTAAGTTCAAAAAAATTGACTATTTTCCAAAATATTTGAATAAAAATATATTTTTTTATTTTTTACTTTTCTAATTCGTTTTAACGAGATGAATCAGAAGACAAAAAAAAAAAGTGAGGCGCAAAACTAAGACACACGAAAAAAATTCAAATAAGAACAAAATTAAAAGTTATAGAAAAAATTATGTGGAATGGGGATGAGGATGTCCCAAAATCTCCAAACATCTCATTCTTCTCCTTTATTTGCCTCACACCATCTCAAGTTCTACCAAAAAAATGACACAAATTTGATCCCAAAATGTGCAATAACTAGTTCAACAAAAATAAATAGTTACAATAATCAAGATGAAATCTTATAAGCATTACTCCCATAACAAACTATTGGAACTCCATGGCCCCATAGGTGTTTTGACGGGAGAAATCAGTAGAGTAATGTGTTTTTTTCTCCAAAATGTGTATTGGTTTCCTTCCAAATGGCCAGATGTAGGTCGTTTCAACATTTTCGTTTATTTTTGGATAAAAAGTTAACGGCGGATGAAAAAATGATCAGGTTTTGAATAGATGAGGTATTTTTTTAATAATACTAAAAGATCAGGTTCTTATGCGTAAATTTGTATAAAAGATCAGGTGCTATTTTAAAATTTTTCCAAAAAAATAAACAAAGTGCTGATAAAGGTAAATGCTGAGGATTCCCGGGTCCACTTGATTTTGACTTTTTACAAACCGTGAACTCGGGTCCACTTGTCAATTATTAACTCTTTTCAAAAGTGTAAAAAATGGATATAAACATGTGACTACTCGAAATCTGCACCAAATAGTTCCACAATTCAGAATCAAAATCTAGAAT
The DNA here is from genome assembly GCA_014282245.1 of Rhododendron simsii. Taxonomy (NCBI): domain Eukaryota; kingdom Viridiplantae; phylum Streptophyta; class Magnoliopsida; order Ericales; family Ericaceae; genus Rhododendron; species Rhododendron simsii. The sequence continues at coordinate 8,843,572 of CM024965.1, forward strand.
TTCGAATAAGTTAAATTAATCCGCACCAAACACCCAATTAGGCCCCGTTCCAGAATCGAAATAAGAACTTATTTTTTGTGGAATAAGAAGGCTTATTCCCGAAAAGATTGAACAATTACTTATTTTTTGAGAAGACAATTTCAAGCTCAAAAATCATGTGATTACGCAAATAATTTTCCTATCAATATGGATCTTGTTTGATAGATCTCATTGAGATCTTTAATACGGTGCAAAAAAAATTGAAAAATTATTTCTCATTTACGTTATTTTTGAGTTTGAAAATGTGAAATAAGCTGCTTATTTGGATTTTGTGGAACAAATTTTCTTATTTTTCTTTGAGAAATGGCAAAATAAGTACTTATTTTTTAAGAAGGTTTCTGGAACAGAGCCTTATTCTTCTCACAACAAAGAATTTACTATTACTATACCATTACTTTTACGGGGACGTAAAGTATTGCTTCCTCCATTCCTATTTTTTAGTCTTTTTTAGGGATTTCAATTATTTAAGATAACACAATCATTGCATGTGTAATCACCACATTTTTTCAGGGACGGAATTAGAATTTTACCGCGAAATGTATACTTAAAAAATAAAAGATGCAATACAATATTAATAGTCATCAGTTCCACAAAAAATTAAAATAACATACCAAAAATTGTAGCAAATGATGTTTGTCATTTACACATTGAGTATGAAAAAAGACTAATTTTAATTTTGCGCATCAATAATACCACCCCCAAATTTATAATGTCACTCTCAAGAGTCAAAAAGAAGTGCGGTTATTAATTTGGAAAATCTATATAAGGATTTCCCCTTCCAAAAGGGAGCGCGGTTATCAATTTAGGAAATCCATATAAGATCCCCATATGGATTTCTCAAATTAATAATCACACTCCTTTTTGGGAGTGACATTATAATTAAATTTTCTTAATTTTTTAGGTTAAATTATTTTAGGGGTTAGAATGTGGAGTTTTTTTTTCGTAATTACTCTCCATCATTTATATTATTTTACTTTGGCCCATTAAATTTAGTTTTGGAATACTTTTCTGGATTTCCTTTCTTTAAAAAAAAAGATTTATTACTAGTATATAATAAAAAATAAGAAAAAAACATAACATTGGTGAGACTATATAAGTTGGGAGTAAAAAATTCACATATAATAAAAATATTTTTTAAAATTCTTGTCATGGTGACCGCCGCCACTAAACTCTTGGTTCCATCCTTGCATTCTCCCTTCCACTCTTTAATTGAAAATTCATATTTCATATCCACTTACATACTTTCACTCACAATAGAGGTGTGGCCCACATACATTGGGTGTGTAGTATGTGCGGGCTCCACTCCTATTATGAGTGAGGACGTCTAAATGAGTGTGTGTTTGGGTGTGGAGGTAGAATGATAGATTCAATACTCCAGTACTCATTACGTTAAACTGTTAAGAATACCCTTCGTTTCGGTTAATTCCACGGATAAAACCAAACCATCATTCCGTTTGAAGGAAGTTTTCTTTTTAGCGGGTCCCATAAGCTACTCCTAGGAGAAAGCGCGTGTATCTCCGCTCAATAAATTCCGCTGACCCGAACAACGGCCACGGATTGTTCAGCGCGAATCCCCACCGAAAAAAGTTCAAAATCCCGATTTCTAGCGGGATGCAGATCGATCGAGGTGGAGAGAGGGTTTCTGAGTCTTCTGACATCTGACGTCTCAAGTGACGAATTTAGAGAAGCAAAACAAACAACTCCACAAGGAAGGAAGACCACCAGATTCCGGGCTGGATAACTCCAACCTCACCGGCGTATGTATATATATACAAAACACCCTCCCTCACCGATCACTTCCTTCACTTTGCATCTCTCTCTCTGGTTATCGTTCTCCTTCTTCAACCGGCATCTTTTCGGTGAGCTGGGACTGTACCATGGAGGCGGAACCAATTTCGCCACCGTACTCGGACGAGAACAGGTTCTGGAAAGGGGCTTTCGCCGTGGTCGGAATCATGTCCACTCTCGTCATCTACGGCGTCTTACAGGTACAACCTCCGTTTATCATCTCACTCCCCCCACCCCATTGCTTCGGAATCAAAGAAAAAATTTGAAGCAATAACTTGTTTTTGTGTGCTGACCTTAGCCGCCCAAGGTTGATTAATGCTGTAATCACTTTCAATCGCTTTTAGGTTGTCTAACATGGTATCGGAATTAGGTCTTAGGTGCCTCATCCGTTGAGTCTCCGTCCAAGTCAATTTCCTCACCTTGTCAATTCATACCTCCACACTCTACTGGGCTGCAAGCGAGCTCACTTGAGCCATCCAATTTATGCAATCTGGAGGCTACTGCACCTACAAACAATGGGTCTTGTGGTGGAATCGCCGAAGAAATCGAACACCTTTTTTGGGTCATGACTTTGTCTTTATGAATCATTAAAAAAATAGAGAGAGAAATAAACATTCCCTGCCCCCTCTTTTTTCCCGAATAGGTTGTGTTTGGGTATGCCAATGGGTATGCATTTTTACCCTTTTTTTTCCCACTGTTTTCCTTTTTTTATCTCTAGGTCTAGAAAATAGAAAGTAATTTTCATCGGATCTCCTCTCATTAATGAAATATTCCTCTGATTAATGAAATATTGAAATCTTATGAAAGTGCCTAAACCCTAGGGTACCTTGTGAAAGTGCCTAAACCATAGGGTACCTTATAAAAATGCCTAAACCCTGGGGTACCCTATGAAAGTGCCTACACAGCTAAAACCCTAAAATAGAAAAAGTGTACCTTAAAACCCCTATGAAAATACCTAAACCTAAACCCTAGGGCTCTAGAAAAGCGTCTAAACCTAAATCCTAGGATACCCTAAACCCTAGAGTATCCTAAACCCTAAAATCCTAAAATCTTAGGGTGACACGACACTTCCCTTTATGGTAAATGTATTTTTTGTAAAAGTAGACTTAGAGGTAAAAATCTCTTTCCTGTATGTAGGTTCTGCATATTTATTAAAGTTTGGTATATTGGTATGGTATTCTTTAGAGCATTTCCAACCGTCTCCCTCCATTGTCTACTTTGGAGAATTTATTTTATTCAAAAAGTAAGTGTATAAAATTTTTTTTGATGAGCAAAAGGAATTCCATATATCATTAAGAACCAGAAGAAGGTGACAGAGAAGATGTAATGCTCCCGAGTCCAACCTGATGGCCCTCTTGAAGATAAAATAGAAATAAGTGTAGAGAATTTCAGTATCCACATAAACTTAAATACACATTCTCCATTTTCATTTCTACGATTTTCCTCAAATTTGTTTTCCAATCCTATAAGTTTCAAACTTTAGTTAGACATGGTCAATATTGGTTCTCATTGGAAATATATTACGATGATGTTGCCAACGTTGAATATTCTATAAACATTAGATTTATGTGATAAAAGTTATACTAGGTATGTTATAAAGACAAATCGAGAAGTGCAAAGGATATGGTTGATATTTATATTTAAAGTCAAAAGGCAATAAAGATAAAGTGGAATTTTGAAATCTCCATTTTTGGAGAATCAAGTCTCCAAAAGTCTCATCGGTCTCCAAATTTGGAGAAGCAAATCCAAGTTTCTGTTTTGAAGAATCAAAATGGAACATAGTTGGAGTGCATCCAGTCTCCATTTTAGAGAAATGGAGATGGGCTGGAGATGGCTCTTAGTATGCACATGGTTGAGAAAGTTCATTTCCTGCAGGAAAAGATCATGACAGTTCCGTATGGCAAAAAGAAAGAGTATTTCAAGTACTCATTATTTCTTGTCTTCTGCAATCGTCTTACAACATCAGCTGTATCCGCAGGCGCTCTACTGGTAACTATCAATTCATTGTTAATTGACCAATTCTTGTAGCCACCACAATCTGTGTAATTTGGCTTAATGGAGATCTGACCTGTTTTGCCGGAAAAAAAATCACTTTAATTGGTTGTAATCTATATTAAAGCATCTTGTTTATCAAAACCTTATTGGTTATCCAGGCAAGTAAGAAAGCATTGGACCCTGTTGCTCCTGTATATAAGTATTGTCTCGTTTCAGTATCAAACATAGTAACAACAACGTGCCAGTATGAGGTAAACTGCATTATGTTTCCGTGTCTTTTGTTGGTTGTCCCTGAAAAGGGCATAAAATTTGTGTTCTGTTCTTGTTAGGAGTTTTCTTATTTATCATTCCAGTTAAAGATCGAAAAATAATGTGTGGTCTATGCATTAATCATTTTGGCTATGAATGTTTGCTCCAGGCGCTTAAATACGTAAGCTTTCCTGTTCAAACACTTGCAAAATGTGCCAAAATGATACCTGTCATGGTACGTTGATACCTATCACTTTATTGAATCCTTTCTAGATTTTGCATTCACGAATCACGATCGTTGCCTTTTTTAGCCTGCTGTAATATAATGGTTAGATCTTTCCTCAAACGAATAGCTGAATCATAACTCCCCAAATTGTATAGAACGATAGTGAGCCTGATCATTTCCCTTGCCCCATTCCAAAGTTCATCCGTTCTTTTTGTTGTTTTCTTTCCAAAAGCTATTTCTCTAACCATTAATAAACCTTGTCGAATTTTGGAAATTATGATTCCTGAAAACAGCATAAGGATTCTATTTTCTTGATCCTAAACCCTGTTTCCCAGGCCCAGCTGTATCATGTTCTTAGATTCATCCTTGTATAGCTTAATAGCCCCTTTCCTTCACTTCCCCATTTCCTGCAGGAGATGTTTCTCCTAGTGGCTGTACAATTCCACTATGCCTCTTAGGAGTAAAGAGTAGCTAGGGTGGTTTAAGTTAAATGAACTGAACAAACCATGACCCAATTTCTTGGTCCTGGCTTCCTGAATCCTCTTATCCTCTTCTTCAATCAGGTCTGTTATTTGTTTTAACTGTGCTATTATTTCTGTGCATCATGTGTGGTGTTGTCCTTCGTAAACAGATCAATCGCATTGTTGTCGCTTATAAATTTGTGATCCTAAACTTTTAATTACACTCATGTTACCCGTAATAAAAACTCTAAGAGGTGAAGTTTGTATGCTTTGTTTTTATGTTACTGGCAGATTTGGAGCACAGTGATTATGCAGAAGGTGTACAAGGCCAACGACTATTTCCTGGCTTTTCTAGTGATGATTGGTTGTGCATTATTCATTCTATACCCGGTAAAGGACCACGCTTCTGTTTCAAAGATCTCAATCTGTAGGTTTTAGTTTTTGTAGGCTTGTTTCTGATGTGAATTTTTGTAAGTGAAACATACATATGTGTGGATAATAGAAAGCTGCAATATATTGGAGAAAGAGAAATAATGGTGCCTACTGATGACACTCATTAATAAATTCTTATATATCTTGTTTATGAATCTTAGATTAGAGAAATGGGTCCACGTTGATGCTGCTTTCAGGCGTTGTTTATGTACCTAACCTGTATTGGTTTTTGTAGAATTTTTTGCATGAGGTGAATAGTTTCCATTTTGCATTCCTTTGTAGGCAACAGGGGATAACAGCCCATATAATAGAGGGAGGGAAAGCACAGTTTGGGGTGTTTCCTTGATGATTGGTTATCTTGGGTATTGTTTTCGAAACTAATTCCTGACATTGTTTCAGTTTACAAACTTTGTACGTGTTTCATTGCCTCTTGCCATCATTTGCTGTTTCTAATTCTTGGTTTTGGCCCAACAGGTTTTTAAATACTTGAAATATGTTATGTAAATTGGCGCGGTTGAGTGAGTCCCTATACTACGGGCTCAAGATTTGAGTTGATTTTCTTTGCAGTGGAATGTTTCTTTTGTTAGCGACGTCCCATGTCTATGTTCAGGTTATTAGAGGGGTTTTGTAAGTGAATTCAATGGGTTCATTTGAACCCACTGGAGACCATGCAGAGCTGCCCCTGCCAGAAAGTATAGTGTTTTCTCTACTGTCCCCATTTTCTACTTGCTATGAGTGCTGTAACTTTTATACTTCATTTTGACAATTTTTTTCCCCACACATTCAACAAATAGACTGATGGGCATGTGAGCTAGTAGTGATAATTCTTTTGCTTTCGATTAGCTTTGTCAATGTTTGCTTCCAATTGATGTAAATATCTTTTGTAAGAGCATATGCTTATGCAAAATTTACATGCATTTCAGGTTTGATGGTTTTACAAGCACGTTCCAGGACAAACTATTTAGAGGCTATGAGATGGAGATACACAATCAGATATTCTACACGACATTGTGTTCTTGTACACTCAGCTTGACTGGTCGGTTTGCTTGTCTTATATCTTGATATGTTTGTCTCATTAGGGATATCTTAACTGAGGGTCTAACTACACGTTACTCACTGGTATTTAGGCACATACGTAACCACTTAATTCAATTGGCTTTGTTGAGCCACAATCACACCTTCATGGTGGTAGCTACTATCAGTAGCCTTAAACAAGTAGGAAATATTCTCTGCATTCCATATCCTCAAGTATAAAGTCCTCTAAATATGAAGTACATTTGTAAATCATGCAGCCAACGTTTCAACTTTCAAAGAGTTCAGGTCTAACTTCAGTCACATAGGACGTGGAGTTTAATTTACTGAACTTTCACGGGGTCATATGAACTTTCACGGGGTCATATCAATCCTGCAAGCCTATAAAATATTCGTACCTTGCTTTAACTTGTCAATTTGGACAAATTCCTCATGAATGGAATTCAATCAATCCATGCAGAGGTAACTGTACTATAGGTAGTAGTCCATCTTCAGGAATTCTAACCATTGTGGGACTTGTTCTTTCCTGAGATTCTACCTGCAATGGACTCCCAGACTCATTGGCATTCTGCAATGTGTTATCCTGCTATAGAAGTATATAACAAACACCGAATATGTAATGCCTCTATCCCATTGCAATTTATCTTCTTATGATGTCGTTGGAGGCAAGTCTCATAGACGCCATTGAATCCTTTTATTCGGGAAGAAGTTGATATTCATCACTAAGGTTGCAAGTTACAAGATGAAGCCCTGGTTTGTTGTTCCTAAGATGATCTAACGTCAAAAGTCCAGAAAAATAATCTGTGTTTTTAACCATTAGATCAGTAAATTTAGCACATAAGTTTATACAAATGCATATCAGGTTGTAGCCTGTGCCAGCGGAGCCTCTTTGCTGAGTGGGTAGTTAGTATGTAGTTCTTGCTGGAGTTCCGCTCTTCATTTCCTAGATCTGAGTATCAGCCATGTGTTGCCTAATTTCTTGGATTCCGTTCTATAGGCAAATGATTAATTCTTATTTGCATTTTTGTTATTTCAGGTCTAATACTACAAGGAGATCTCCTTATGGCAATAGATTTTGTTGGACGTCATAGTGATTGTTTCTTTGATGTTGCATTACTATCCACTGTAAGTAATTTTTTCCTTTCTTTCTTTTTGCTTCGCTTGTTTCATACTCCTTAGTTGTAACACTTCTCATAGTTCTTAATCCCTTATGCGTATTGTCATTGAAAATATTGCTATTATGTTAATACGCCCAGAGATGAAGCATAATTCTATCCCTCGCACGCACAAACAATCCTCTGGCCTTACTTTTTCTTCTTGTTTATTAATTAGCAAAGTCTAAGTCCTTAGAGCATCCACAGTGGAATAATCAAAAGTGGATAATCAAAAGGTGCCACATCATCTTTTGATTATCCATTTAAGGAGTTGCTAAGGTTAGCAATGTAGAGGTTCATAGTGGTACAATCAAAATTGAATAACCAAAACTTGCCACATCACCTTTTTAACTTATAAAAATCTAGATTTTGTGACATAGAAAATAATTTTTTAAAAATAGTTTTCAAACTAATAAAAATAGGTTATTAGAAAAAGAGAAAATAGTTTTTTGAAAACTTTGATTAAAAAAAACAATTTTCTGGAAAAAGTTTAAAAAAAAAAACAGTTTTTGAATGGAAAAAGTTTTTTCTTTCAAATGAACGGTTTTTGAAAAAAAAAGTTTTAATAAAAAAACTGTTTAAAAAAAATGGGGAAAACAGTTTTAATAAAAAAAAGTGTAAAAAACTGTTTTTGCAAAAAAAATAAAAACTGTTTTTAAAAGTATTTATGTTATAAACATGTTGAAAACGGAAGAAAGAAAGTTTTTGTGTAATGATATACTTGATTGAGAAAATGTGAAGACAATTAAATTTGATTATTGGCAAAAGGTTTATAGTTTTGATTATCCAAGAGCCAAAATTTGATAAGTTGCTAAGATGTTTCTAAGTTTGGTTATTCCAATGTGAGCTCTTTTTGAGCAAATGTTGTTAACTTTATATACCTTTTTGTTTTGATTATACCACTATGGATGCTCTTACCCTTCTTTTCTGCAGGTAGCAACTGCTAGTCAATTCTTCATTTCCTACACAATTCGGACATTCGGTGCACTCACATTTGCCACCATAATGACCACACGGCAGGTGAAAGGATAAGTTCTCAGAACTACATATATGTGTGCATGCCCGCAGCTGTATCTTTATTTTCTATGTGCTTCTGATTTATGTCTAACATGAAATTTTCATGTTTTGGTGAAGTTAGTGAGCATTCTGCTATCATGCATGTGGTTCGTCCATCCCCTCAGCTGGGAACAAGGCATAGGCGCTGTAAGCCTTTCAGCCTTAGTCATCTGTTATCTATAACTAGATTCAGCAGTAGCCCTGTTTTACTCTGAGTTATTTCATCGACCAGGCTATTGTTTTTGGTTCCCTTTATGCGAAAAGCTTCTTGAAAAACACACGTCAGAAACCTTCACAACTGGAGCAATCAGAAGATGGGGAATCTATTCCCCTGAAGGGGAACCCTTGAGATGGGGAAACTGTGCTGGCTTGTCGGTACTTTTGACTCGTAAGCCACAAGCGGTTCTATCTGCCACAGGGAGGTAGCACAAGAGAAGCTGAGACAGGTTTGATGGAAACAGTTTTGCCAGACTCTAAACCGAATAGCCATTTTTCTTTTTCTTTTTCTTGAGTTAGAAGCATATATAGTGACTCCCTCCCCTACCATTTTTCCTGAGGGATGTCAATCTACAGAAGATTTACGTTGCTTGTTTTCGTTCTGTTTCGTTTTGATTTAGAATCAAGTTATTTTATTCCACAGAATTGAAGAACTGTATAACCACGAAACTGGTGTAAATTGTTTCGCAAGCTTGGCAAAAGAGATTAAGGACTGATTGTTCACGGCATTGTCTGATTGATTAGTTCTCTCGTTTTTTCTTTTTTCCTGGGTGAATGACTGAGATGCATATAGTGTACTCAAGCATGGATGTGCCACTAAACACTAAAAAACTAACAGCAGCTGCTCGGATTCGGCCGAATTTTTTTGAAAGAACCTAATGAAATCTGGAAATCTTGGTTGAAGATTAACTTGTTATGTCAGTTGTGCTCGTTAAAAGTATGCAAGAAAAGAAATGTGCCTCCTAAAATTCTTCTGCGTAAAATTCTTCCACTTCATTGCGATGCACGGAAGGGATTCCGCAAATGTACCAGCTAAGGATTGAGGTGAAAGAATAGAGTAGTGATTCAGATATAAATGTGTTTAGATATATTCGCTTGATGCGTGTGGGCCTCACATCATGCTCGTCGATCCACACACAGCGGTTAGATGGCTACAAACATGTTTTTGTTTGAAAGTACATTCAAAGTAATATTAGAAGAACACAAAATCGAATGCAACCTACACCTACAAATCAATTTTGAGATAACTAAAATAGTAGGAGTATCCATTATAAACTAAAATAGTAGGAGTATCCATTATAAATTTTGCTACGTAATCTATCATATCATGATTATTTATAATGAGATCAACTCCTTCTATAGTTAGTCCTATCATTCAATCAGGCTGTTGTTCGCTAATGTATCAATATCATAGCCATTGTTTCAACGCTACAAAAAGAGAGATACTTCTTTGTCCCAATTTATTAGTCTTTTTTTTTTGGAGTTTATGCTACTTTTCAATTGATTATCTTTTATAATCTATAATCTTTTTTGTAATTTTGAGAATATTGTTTAAAAAAATTCATTGAAATTTATCAAATAAGATCCATATTACATAAAAAAAAAATACTAGCAACAAATTTTTTATTCAATTAGGATACAACAACGTGAGACTAAAAAATGCGGACGGGGGAGTAGCTAACAAGGGCATGTTTATCAGCCACATGTTTATACTTTCCATTATGGGGTTTTTTGTATTTTCTGTTTTCGGGGATGCAGTCTGTCAAAACTCATTTTGAAAAATGAATTGAAGAATACAGAATTCAAAATCATCTCCAGCAGGAGTATAATGGATGCATTTAATGGGCTGAAAGTCTAGGCTTGCCGCATATATCCACCGCACGCGTGTGGAGCCCACTCCGAAGCCCATAAAAATACAGAAAAAATACTCATAAATTTAGAATAATTTTTTATGGAGCCCTGTGAAAAATCAACACCAACAGCTATCGGTGAATATTTTTTCTAAATTCGTAAGATGAAACTGACTAGCTGCTCCGCTCCAACAGATTAGAAGGCCGCCACCAGTAATGTTGGCCGCAAAAGGCAAAGTGGTCTCCCGGTAGAGGGATGGATCTATATATAGAGTATGGCCTCAACAACTAGGATAACGTTAAAGTAACCGATCAATTAAATCGAGCTAGGCAGGTAGCAAGCAGCTACATTGATTGCATCCATTATTAAGGCCTAAGCGAGAGATGTTTCTGACCGTTGATTAACCAGACAAGAATTTTCACAACAATGAAAATTATCCTAGCTGTTGAGTTGGGTGGGTCCACGGCCTTTTATGGATGAAGAACCATAGTGTTATTATTCTGGACTATAGTGTTATTATTCGGGGTAATTTATGGATCTCAATTCTGGGTACTAGCATTTCCCATCTTCAAGTGCCAAGAAAGATATAGGCCAATATAATGCTATCTGGGACCGGGGCTTTGGAGCATGCACAGCCGGCAATCCAACTATATAAGGGCCCGTTTGAATGCGGAATTAGGTTTGGAGGTATTATGTAAGAAGAGAGAATTAGATAGTAGGAGGTATTGGTTAATAAGAAATGACCTACGTTGATGTGATGTTTATGAAGAAAATATTAAATAGTATTTGGTTTGGATGGAAGATTAATTTGGAATATCTGAAAGGGGAATTGATGTAAAAAGTTGTTAAATGACTTTTTTGCCCTTATGCAGTGTTTTTTTTATTATAAAATTTGTTAGTTTCAATATAATTAGAATAAATGTGTAGCAAAAAAAAAATTAAGTGTTCTAAATTTCAATCCGTTTGAATGGGTGAAAAGATTTTATTTTTCTGATCATTTAATTCTAAAATGTCATAATTAAATTTTGACTATGGGCTCTTGTTGATAGCCCTAAGAAGGTCATAGAACCAAATATTTTTTAGGGCTAACTAACGAGAGCTCTGGAACCAAAAATTAATTATGACCCTCTAAGATAAAATGATAAGAGAAATAGGATCTTCGTACCAGTTCAAACGGATTGGAAATTGAAGCACTTAATTTTTTAATCATATTTTTTAATATATAAACTGCAGGTTGAAAAATTAAGTGTTCTAAACTTCAATCCGTTTGAACAGGTGGAAAGATTTTAATTTTTTAATCATTTTATCCTAAATGGTTATAATTAAATTTTGACTCTAGGGCTCTCGTTAGTTAGCCCTAAGAGATATTTGGTTCTACGACTCTCTTAGGGTTAATCAACGAGAGCCCTATAGTCAAAATTTTATTATGACCCTTTAGAATTAAATCATCAGAAAATATAATCTTTCCATCCATTCAAACAGATTGAAATTTGGAACACTTAATTTTTTTTGCTTTTGCTCAAGAAATGGGTACATGGGATTGGGGAAGGGGAATTAGGAGGGGTACAATCGCCCGAAATGGAGGGGGTTTAGGGGAGATTCCACAATAACAAGTCAAACTCTACCCATGGCTAACACCCCCTTAGGGGGTTTTAGGAGGTGTAGTGGAAGAGGGCCGAAAGAGAATACCCCCTCCAATTAACTTGCCAAACGGGGTCTTGGAGTGGGGCTCAGGTACTAAGAGGAGGTATATCACAACACCCCATCCAAACAAACCCAAACTGTTCTAGTAGTAACTTTTTTCACATTTGTTAATTTTGCGTAAAATTTTTATGACTTGTTGATTTGACTTCAAAAGTAATTTTTATTTTTATTTTTATGCAAATATTTTAAAAAATAGCCACTTTCAGTTTGGCGAAAAATTAATGGCGAAAAAAAATTGAATAAGAAAAAAATACACTTTTAGAAGAAGTGCAAAAAAGTTGGCCGAATAGGAAATTACTTCAGCCATTTAATGCACAATGCACAAGAAGCCAACATTTCCCCCCCTTTTTTTTCATGCATTAAGGCTCTGTTTGTTTGGGTGTAAAATGATTTTCAGTAAATATTTTACCTATTTTTCGGTATTTGGTTGTATAAAAAATGTGAAAAATATTTTACAAGTAAAGCATTTTTTATTAATTGGATGAAAATGACTTATTCTTAAATCTTTTGTAAGTTATTTTCCGAAATGAACATGTTGCCTTCTATTGCGATTTTCACTGCTCAGTTTTTCCAATAGTTAATCCTGATCCACGTTCAATTCCAATATTCTCAAATCTTTCTACCATTTAAGCCCCCTCCCCATCCCAAAACCCAACAAATACAAATCTTTTCTTCCCTCCTCACGTGATTACGAGGAATGGTCTTATTAATTTTAATTATAAATACTACAATAAACTCATTAAGCCCTTCCTCCATTCCATTCTACAGTAACTATCTCGAAAGCCATGACTCTCGGTCTCATCCAAGTTGCCATCTTCTTTCTCTCCCCCTTCCTCATCATCGCCCTCCACCACCACTTCAAAAAAACCAAACCACCACTCCATCACCACCACCCACCAACCCCTTTCTCCCTCCCCATCGTCGGCCACCTCCACCTCCTCTCCCCCCTCATCCACCGCTCTTTCCACCGCCTCTCCTCCCTCCACGGCCCCTTCATCCGCCTCCGCATCGGCTCCGTCCCCTGCGTCGTTGTCTCCACTCCCGAATACGCAAGAGAATTCCTCAAAACAAACGAGCTCAACTTCTCCACCCGCCATGACTCCACCGCCATCAACCGCCTCACTTACAACTCCTCCTTCGCCTTCGCCCCGCACGGCCCTTACTGGAAGTTCATCAAGAAACTAGCCAGCCACGAGCTCTTGGCCAATCGCAATCTAAATCAATTTCTCCCCATTCGAAACAGAGAGTTGCTCTGTTTCCTTCAAACCCTAACGAAAAAGGCCAAGGCTTGTGAAGCTGTGAATGTAACCGAAGAGCTATTAAAGCTTACAAACAATGTTATCTCACAAATAATGTTGGGCATTAGGTCCTCGGGTACCAAAGGTGAGGCCGACGAGGCCCGGACTCTGGTTCGGGAGGTGTCGAGGATTTTCGGGGAGTTCAATTTGTCGGATTTTATCTGGTTTTTGAAGAGGTGGGATTTGCAGGGGATTGGGAAACGGTGCGAGCATATATACGCAAGGTACGATGCTTTGCTGGAGAAGATTATTACGGACAGGGAAGAAATGAGGAAGGAGATTAGTGGAGATGGCAAGAGTAGTGCGAAAGATTTTCTTGACATACTGGTTGATGCTTTAGAAAATGAAGATTCGGAGATCAAGTTGACTAGAGATCACGTTAAGGCCTTGATTCTGGTTAGTACTCTTGCTATATATATCGTGACATTACTTAATATTCCGAGAGCACCGACTCTCCAGAACCAGACCCCACATAAATTTGTTTTGTTGGTCTGAAGTAGTTCGGAGCACTACGATAATTCTATTCTATTATGCAGTACTTTCTCGAGCAGTTGACTAAAGAATCGTACTGTTGGAGTAATGATAAATTGACCATAGGATTGTATACAAGAGCAGTTGACTATAGAATTCTACTACTATTCCTAATTTGAGTATTGATACTTTCTCAACAGAAAATCTACACTTCCCGACGGGGAATCTCGATCGGAATCCCGACGCCTGGCTGGGTACACTCCAGCCACCGGACGGTGGATCCAAGTTGTCCAAAAATTCTATAAAAAAAAAAACCGAGTGGGCCGAAGCGAGAATAAACGGGATCCGACGTGTGTAAGTGGCCTATCAAAACACTCAATTTTTGGCCGATTCAAACACAAAAATGAATTTATTGGATTGGTCATCTACACATATCGGATGCCGTTTATTCCCGCTTTGACCCACTCGGTTTTTTTTTTAATTTTTTTGAACGGATCGGATCAGCCGTCGGATGGCCAGAGTGTGCCCGGCGGGGCTTCGGAATTCCTCTGTCGGGAAGTATAGACTTTCTGCTTTCTCAATTCTATTACGCAGTACTTTCTCGAGCAGTTGACTATGGAATAGTACTGTTGAGTAATGATAAATTGACCATTGAATTGCATACAAGAGCAGTTGACGATAGAATTCTACTACTATTCCTAATTGGAGTATTGATAAATGGCAAATGCTAACAACCGCACGATGGCACCCCTTAAAGCGTAAAATCAAGGAAATTGAATTTTACATTTTTGTTTTGACATCTACACTTTTTTTTTTGTTTTTTAGCAAAAAAATTACATATATTTTCAACACTAAAATTTAAAAAAAGAAGATAAATATAAAAAAAAAGGGAAATTAGAATTCAATTTCCTAAATCAACTGTCAATCAAGCCTGTTTTTTTTTTTTGATCCGAAATCAAGCCTGTTTTTGAATTGAATATCCGACCGAAGTCAGAAGGTAAAGAAGATATATTACAAAACTGCCAATAACCCCTCCAACTTTTTTAACATTACATAAGTCTACTCTTTTTTTGATAGGCATAAGTCTACTCTTATCGCACAACTTTATCGCATTGTTACGTGGAGCCTACTTCGGGACTCACAAGAATACAAAAAAAATATCCATAAATTTTACAACAAATCAATTTTTTTCCTCTTTTTGCACCACCCATTTGAGAAGGATGATGCTATGGTATCCCCGGTTATTTTGAGGACACCGTAATTTTTGGCATTACTTCACCATTATGAGCATGACTAAAATTCATTACAAACATAACAAAACTCAAACAAAGCATAACCAAAAAATATCCAAAAAACCAACTAAGGCATAACCAAATCCATCCAAGGCCTTGTTATGGTTGTAATAAGTTTTGGTTATACTTATCCTAGTTTTGTTATGCCAAAAATTGTGGTGTCCTGAAAATGACCGAAGATACTGAAGTCATTCCCATTTGAGAAATATCAGTATTTTGGAAAATATCCACCTTCACCACCCATTTTCCCCTCTTCTTGCAACCACCAGCGCCACCTATAGTTAGGAATGGCAACGGGGCGGGGCGGGGCGGGTTTTTGCATACCCCGACCCCGACCCGAAAATCATTACCCTCCCCCGCCCCCGCCCCGACCCCGACCGGGTTTTTTTTGGATACCCCCGCCC
This sequence comes from Rhododendron simsii, assembly GCA_014282245.1. Taxonomy (NCBI): domain Eukaryota; kingdom Viridiplantae; phylum Streptophyta; class Magnoliopsida; order Ericales; family Ericaceae; genus Rhododendron; species Rhododendron simsii. The sequence continues at coordinate 8,859,021 of CM024965.1, forward strand.
CCGCCCCGATCGGGGAACGGGTTTACCCGCCCCGCCCCGTAAAAATTTAAAAAAATCAAACTATAAGTAAAAATTTAAAAATTGCAAAATAAAAATAAAAATAATCTAAAAAATAAAAGTTTTGAAATTATTTTTGTGTCTTAATTTTGGTATCGCGGTTTTATCTAAATTTTTAATTGCAATTAGTATTTTAGATACTTCATTCCATTTCTTTATGTGTAGGATTTATTATAAATATTTGAAGAAAACTTTTTAAAAAATCCACTAAACACCAATAAATATCAATTTTATTTCTTTTTTAAATTTGATTAGACTACTTGATAGTAAAGAGACATTGTTTTTTGGATTAATCCTAAAAAAATTAAAGGACATGTATATAAATACATATACATATACAAATAAATACATATACATATATATATATATATACACACACACACACACCGGGTCGGGGTCGGGTAATTTTGGGACGGGTATTTCGGGGCGGGTTTGGGGTGGGTTTAGGGGCGGGGTACTTTCGCCCCGAACCCTACCCGAACCCGGGCGGGTTTTTGAAATTTTACCCCGACCCCGACCCAACCCCCGAAATGGAGTGAAAAAACCCACCCCGTTCGGGGCGGGTTCGGGGCGGGGCGGGTACACTTGCCATCCCTGCCTATAGTCCATGCAGTATTGCCCCCCTTACGACTCGTTTGGATGAAGGATTTGTTTTAGGTGGATATAGAATGAGGGTGGATTTGAAGGTGGATATGTAATGAGGGATGATATGTTAAGAATGGTGGTCCCACCTCTTAAAAATGGTGGATTTGTAATGAGGTGTTTGAATGATTTTTTAAGAATGAGGATATAGAAGGTGGATATGATGGGATTAGATGTTGAATGATTAAATTGCCCCCACTTAGATTTTAAATGATCAAAATTCGTTTACTTAATTATAATTAAAGTAAATACATATTTATCATTAATTATGGGATAAAATAAATTCATTTTATTTTACAAATGTTTAAACCATATTATTTATTAGAAAAAATATTATTTCCCGAATTTTTTTAAAAAGTGAAAAGTGAATTTTTTTTTTTATAAAAAAACTTATAATTCCCATACCCAGTTATGGGTATGGCTAAAAATACAATGGGCTCACATAAACCTCATGGGCCCATCATATATATCCGAGTTATACACAATCCTCGTTTTTATCGTTTCCTCCAAAAAAAAAAAAAACCATTCCAGAGGTACAACTCCTCTTTCGATGCCAACGTGAACAACACAATCCCATTCCTCTGTGAGGTACGTCTCTCTCTTTCTCTGTTCTTCCTCTTCTTCTTCTTCGTCGTAAAACACTGTGTGGGGTTGAGGGTGGATTTGGAAGGGTAAAAGAGTCCCAAATCTCCCAGATTTGCTAATGACAGGGGTGAGGCTCCGCTTGGCAAATCCACCCAAAACACTGTTGGAGGTGGATTTGTAGTCCCAACAGCAGAAATTCTAATCGCAAAGAAGATTTGCAGGGAACCACAGAAGGAAAAATGCGTTTGGACCCATTCTGGATCCCACAAAAATCTAAAAAAATATCCATAAATTTTTGAATATTATTTTATGGGGCCTAGTAAAAAATCAGCTTCAACGGATATTGGTAAGTATTACTTTTGGATTTGTATGGGCGAAACTGCTCAGTTCGCCCATATGAATCCAAAAGTAATATTTACTGATGTCCGTTGGAACTGATTTTTTACAGGGCACCATAAAATAATATTAAAAAATTTATGAATACTTTTCTAGATTTTTATGGGACCCGGAATGGTCCCAAACGCATTTTTCCTTGCAAATTTTCCTTGCGAATAGCAGGGCTCGTCCCAACAGTGTTTTAATCCACCCTCCCAAAAATGCAACCAAAGACCGGATATGGGTAGGACCAAGAGATGAAATCCGGGTGGCTCCAAATCCAGCATCCAAACAGGGCGTTATAGTAGGAGGGCGTAGTGAAATAGAAAATGACAGGTTTATTATTACCAAAAAAAAAGGGTTGAAATAGTTGTTGCCTGTTGGTGTAAAAAGAAAAATTAATACAAATTTATCCTTCTAAGTTAGAGAATAGAAAACGGGGTATGGACCGTGCACACCAAGCACATGCAACACCCACCCCGACCGTTTCCCTAAGTTAGAGAAGTGTAAAGGCGTGCTAGTCGTTATATATATGTCGGTCTTGGGTAGGATGGGCGGAGAGAGGTGTAGGTAGAGGTCGGGATTGAGGATAAGGAAAAAATAAGGAAAACGGAAAGGGTGGGTGTAGTCTAGATGTGATAGGATTCATAGGAATGAGGGTAACTTCGAGATATTAATGGGTGCAAACAAAAAAAATAAAATTGACGAGCTCTTTGATTTTCTAAGTCATGAAGGAAAAAGATGGCGGACCTACAGGATTTTCCATTCCCGTGAGGAGAAGGTGGGGATGAGGGCAAGTTTGAGAAAGGAGTACTATTAATGGATGTAAGAGAAAGGGTAAGTTTTACTGACCTCCTTTGATGTTTCTTACAAATGCAAAAACGTACACTGAGATTTCTGAAATGCCACTGCCTTCTCTTACTTTACGTGACAGTGTCATCGTTTTCCCCTTCTGTTAGGTGAGCATCTTAAACGAAGCTCTAAAATACAAAAATAGAGAATGGATGTGATATATTAAGAGAAGATTTTGTAATTTATTCCCTATTTTTTCACTTTATGAGAGAATATTGGAGGAACTCATAGTAGTTTTTAGAGATTTGGTCTCTAAATTTACTTTTGGGTCTCCAAAAATAGAGACCCTACTCCCATTTTGGAGACCAAATCTCTAAAAAGTACCATGGGTCCCTCTAAGATTCTCTCATAAAGTGTAAAAAGTGAAAATAAATTATAAAATCTCCCCTTAATATATCACATCCATTCTCTATTTTTGTGTTTTAGAGATTGGTTTGAGATGCTCTTAAGTTATCCAACTGGACACTGTGATGTCACCACTGTTTCGAACTTTTATGCCCACAATATATACCATTGCATAAAATACAAATTTGCTTTCAACAGAAACTTCATTGATCCCCCTTCTGGGTTTGCCTTCTAAAATGCTTACAGATCGAAGAAGAAGACCATTCAATCATCCTAATTCCCAATTTCAACAAAGTTACAAAAAAGTGAACATAAATTTTCTCAGAAATTAAACCAAGTGTGTGAAAAGTAACTAAGACTATAATGCCAAAATTGTTTTTGTGGGTGCCAAAACCCTAATGTACAAAAGGGTTGTACTATACGCAGTGTATAATATTTTTATGCACTGAAATTTTGGCACCAACAAAAATAATTTTGGCATTATCACTACTTAAAAATAAAAATTCTTAATTTTATAGGTTACAATGTTAAAAGAAGGCGGTGAGGAGTTGGAGGTACTAGAAGGTGAGTCTTAGGACGTACGAGTTAGTGTAAGTTTGAAATCTTGGATGGGTAGAAAGGGAACATTAATCCTATAATTCAGGTGTTGAAATCTTCTTTAAGTTGGTGTGGGGGTTGTTGTAAGATACTTCGTGTGGTTTTAGAAGCAACCAAAAAATAGCTTTCTGACCAAAAGCAAGACGGTTGATTAATCCGAATAATTCAGGTGGCAGCAGCCAGCAGGCTCGGATGAGCAATAAACTAAACTTGATACTTCGTAATTTTTTGGGGTCATGTCGCAGGAGAGAAATTTTATGTAAATCTTTTTGTCTTGGTGTAAATGACATGCGTACTTTTAATCGGAACAAAAAAAAAAAAAATAGTATAGATGTGAGTAAAATGTCTGAACAATCTTGACCATTGAAAAAAATGCACAACGGTGGATTTTTACCCAACATAGTACCATTTCTTCCAAACTTGTTACCCCTACTTTTTGACTTCTTGCATTTTGATTAATTAACATTGTCAGGTTCGTTCTCTTTGCTAAGGAGTTAGTTTCAGGACCATATGTACTTACGTTTTAAACTCTTTGCCTAGCTTATATTATGTCCATGGTCATTTTTGTGACCCTTTTTTGTTTCGTTATTTGAAAATGAAATTTCTTTCGATCATCTCTTCCAGGATTTCTTCACGGCAGCCACGGATACATCAGCCATCGCACTCGAATGGGCATTGTCAGAGCTCATCAACAATCCAAAAGTTCTAAAGAAAGCGCAAGAAGAGATGGATAACGTCGTGGGGAAACATCGGTTAGTAGCCGAATCGGACGTTCCGAATCTTCCTTACATCCAATCGATCGTAAAGGAAACTTTTCGGCTTCACCCTCCAATCCCCTTGCTCACAAGAAGCTCGGTACAAGACTGCGTAATCGATGGATACAACATCCCTGCTCACACCATGCTATTTGTGAACATTTGGTCTATTGGAAGAAACCCCAAGTACTGGGAAAACCCGTTGGACTTCTGGCCCGAGCGGTTCTTGCGTGCCGGAAAGGATGATCCAGCTGGGGGATTAATAGATGTCAAGGGGCAGCACTTCCAGTTACTGCCTTTCGGCACTGGGCGAAGAGGTTGCCCTGGGATGTTCCTGGCCATGCAACAACTGCCTACCGTGCTCGCGGCAATGATACAGTGTTTCGAGTGGAAGGTGGCGGCAGATCCGAAGGGAGAGAATATCAATGGTACTGATGCAGTTGTTGACATGACTGAACGGCCGGGGTTGACGGCGCCGAGGGCCCATGATCTTGTGTGCATGCCAGTAGCACGTCTGGATCTACTTGACAGCCTACTTGATCCGTAGTTTGCCCTCCACACAAGTTGGCCATATGTAGATCCAAATGCATACACGCTTTTCTATTATGAACTCTGCTATGTTCTTGGAATATGCCGTACATAGGAGAATATTTTGGGTGCCAATAAGGTACCATACGTGTGATACCCGTCGGTGATCCAGACGGTCCAAACTTATTTTGGATGGTTCGGATTTTAGCGAGAGAAAAATAGAACAGAGAGGGGAAGAGAGAGAATTTTGGACAATTTGGATTGCCGACAGGTAACGCCACTTGATACCCACCCGGCATCCAAAAACTTCTAGTACATTGAGGCATTTTGGCCCATGGCTGGCATATATCTTAGGAATCTGATTTTCGGTCCAATTTTTACTGATGAAGCTCCACTTTTAACGTGAAATTACTAGTAATTTCATGAAGAAAATGAAGTAACATTAGTAAAAATTGGAACGTGAAAATCAAAATCTTATATCTTAATATATTTGTATGTAAGAAATAATATAAATAAAAGATTTGAGAGTTTTTCATTGTGATGTTTGGATGCCGTAAGCTATAGAGGGAAAATCATGTGAAACAGAGACATAAGTAATTAATCTTTTCTCTTTTATCATCCTTTCACAACAAAATCTCACAGTTTTTATGAGTGCATACTATTCCTTCCGTCCATTTTTTAGAGTCCAGTATTTTATTTTGGACTGTTCCTTAATAAGTGTCCATTTTGTAAAGTTAGTAGGTAAAAGTTGTGCATTTTCCATTTTGCCCCTAAAAGTAGATTTCATTTTGAAAAGTTGGTCAGTAAAAGTGTAATAATGATATTTTTATAGAGGGTAAGTAGGAAAAGTGGAGATAAAAGTTGATGTGAAATGTGTAATGATAATGTCTCCTTAATAAATTGGAGTTATGAAACAAGACACTTAAAAATGGACGAATGGAACTCTGCCTTTATTTCTTACCCTTTTGCACTCCAAGCCGTTTCCTTCTTTTCCACAAGCTGCAAACATAGTATGGTAACTTTTGTTCAATCCATCGCACTAAACGGGCTCTACTGTGTCAACATTCTTCTTTGCTTCTCCTTTTTGTTTATAACTCAGTATTTGGGTTACTATCCAAAAAAAATTCCTCAATATTTGGGTCAGCTTAGCGCAACTCAATTAAATCTTTGGATACCAATAAAATCGCCCACCAACGGAGTCTAATTAGAGTCAAAACTAGGGATGGCAATCTCGACCGAATCGATGGGTACTCGAACCGTAACCGTTTTTTTTCTCCGAACCATACGCGAAATATTCCCCGTTGGTGCGGAAATGGTGGGGGGTGGGAGATAACCGAACGGGTTCGGTTCAGTTATGGTTAAGTTGATACCCGAACCGATCCGTTACACGAACCAAACCGAAACAATTTATTTACAAAAATACCCCTACCTATATATATGCACTTATACCACTACCAGTTAGGGTTTGTCCTCATTTCCCTACTCTTTTGTTAGACCAGCTGCCGAGGGCGGCGATTGTGTGAGCGACTCTATGACCTCTCTCTCTCTCTCTCTCTCTCTCTCTCTCTCTCTCTCCTCATTTTACAGAACCCAACACTTCCCCCAAAACTCACATGGATTTTTGTTCTTCAGATATACTTTTTGATCCAACAAACCCTTCATGTTTCTTCATAAACTTGTCTGGTAAGGCCACCAATCTTCACGAGGATCTGATTCTACTCGGGCCTGGCTGTGAGATCTTTGAAGATGATAAAAGCAACGACGAAGAACAAAACGAAATGGATCTCGAACTCGGCAAATTGAACGAAGTTGAAAACTAAGGTGATGCCATGATGGACCAAGTCAGTAGCGACTCGTTCCGATTCCGGCCCACACTCACTCGTTCTGGCATCGTTTTCTTCCCTCCTTCTCTTTCAACCCACTGATTGTTGGTTTGTTTTTGCTTGTATTGTTGTGAATCTTGTGATTTTTTTTTTTAATGAAGAATTTCCGAATTGTCCAGAAAAAATGGCTGAATATTGGTTTTTTTCCCCTCTTTTTTTGATTTGGTTTGGTTACCCATTCGGTTCGGGGATTACCCGAAAACCGAATGGTTCAGTTATGGTTCATTTCCCCCCTACCCGTTCGGTTATCGGGGTGAATAGGGATCGTATATCGGTTTCGGGGATCGGGGATGGAAATCCCCATATCCGGCCCGAATACCCCGAATGTCATCCCTAGTCAAAACTAAGATCATTAAAACCATATGTGTGACACCCTGCTTTCCGGTGGCCGACGGTATTGCAGGATAGCATGCTTCGTTCGGATGGGAGGGGGCAAGTCAAAGTTTATAAGGGAAGATCCCTCCTACTTGTACAAGGCCTTTAAAGCCATGAGAGCGAGCCAAAGCGTATAGGAACTTAACAGCTAAGTGTGGTCATTCTAGGGTATTCCGGGGATAGGTGACCTACTGGAAAGTTTATGGGCTTTGGGCGTCCAAAGTGGACAATATTGTACAAAGATGGAACGGGTCGTTACAGATGGTATCAGAGTCCCGCCCTGGGCAAAGTGGTGGCTAGGATGCGCTCTGCTGCCACGGACCCCAGGGGAGGTTGCTGGGCTTGTGCAACGAGGACGTTGCATCCCTAAGGGGGGTAGATTGTGACACCCCGCTTTCCGGTGGTCGGCGGTACTGCAGGATAGTATGCTCCGTCCGGACGGGAGGGGGTAAGTCAAAGTTTATAAGGGAAGATCCCTCGTACTTGTACAAGGCCTTTTAAAGCCGTGAGGGTGAGGCAAAGCGTATAGGACCTTTACAGTTAAACGTGTTTATTTTGGGGTATTCCAGGGATCGATAGGTGACCTACTGGGAAGTCTATGACCTTTGGGCATCCAAAACGGACAATATTGTACAAAGATGGAACGGGTCGTTACAATATGTATAGAATGCATGGTCACACAAGAGTTGACAGCATATAGTTAAAGATTTCAAGACTGAGACCACAAAGTAAGAGCAAATTCTAAGTTGCTGGCCTTGACTAGGCCAACTCATTTGGTTTTTTCAGTATTGTTTAATTGAAGCAAGTAACTTTCCTCCCTAGATTATCAATAAAATTCCTTATTGGTTTGATGCACAATTGGCATCTCAATACTTCTACTGAGATTTGGGGGAGGGATAGGGGAGGAATCGTCTCCCGTATTTGGAAAGTACAACTCTCTTTCTTTGTTTTTTCTTTTTTGGACAAATGAGAACAAGCATGGCAAGTGTTGGATCAAATGCTTGAGGCACTTATATATGCTTAGGCAGCTACTGTTAACATCGTTGGTTCTGGTGTGCAATAATAATAAGATGCATGACCCCACACACTTTAATAATTGACTCAGAACAGATTTGTGCGTGTCTGAATCTATGTCTGGACATCTGCGTTTCCATCATTTTTTTTTGGTAGTTCAAGCTTGTGTAGTACTAATCATGTTTACTAGATAGTAAAGGTCATGACATTTGATTTTAAGATGAAACCTTGTGGGACTGGGCTTCGTAGTTGCCGAAATCAATTCCTTCGTTTTCCTACAAACTTCAACGGGGAAAGGATTTTGTAATTAAATTTTCTGCACCACAACCTGCACTTGTATATCAACTGGTGAGATTACTTGTAACGGTTCGCGAGCGAGAGAATTTTTTCGATGCCGTACTTGTATTTTGAAATCTTAGTTTTAGGAGAATAAGTGAAATTATGTACTGCCTTCACATAAAAGTTGGTTAGTAATTCTAAGAATTAAGAACATTCATGTAGCCTTTCAAAGGGTTCCATCCACCTCACGACCCTACGAAAACAAAAAACAGAAAAGTACTCGTCCTCCTACTACGTACGAAATTGGATCTGTTAAGATGGGTTAATTATCTAATTGTAGGTGTTTAGTTGATATGAACTCCGCTGGGCCAAGGTGTGGACTCAGTTTAAGCCCAAATTTGGACATTACGACTGAGTCACAGTAGCACATCATGGGTCGAGCTAGCTAAGGTTTGGACCTCTGGGTTTGAGGCATATTGCTCTGTGACAAAACACATTTTTAAATACTACTTCGTTTCTTATTCTTAATTTCCAGTCCACAATTCCTACGTTTCCAAGTTCTAACGAATACACCCAGAAGTGGGAAAACAAATGTGCGTACCTTAGTACCTACTCCATCTCATCAACTCCATCATAATTTGTCAATGTTGAGTTCGGAAACTTGATTTGCTCAGTATATATACCCAACCAAATCAACAAACCCCATCACCAGAAAAACATCCTCGTCATATACAAGTAGTCCCCTCAATTTCCTCCGCAACCTCATGGCTAAACATCAACTTCAGTCCGGGACCATTATCGCCTTCCTCCTCCTAGCCATTGCGATCACATCCGCGTCCTCAGCGCGAATCCTCGATGAGGAGGTACCGGCTGTCGTTCCCACCACTGCACCCGTGGCACCCGATTTGCCAGAAACCCCTGTTTCCACCGCAACTCCCACGGCCGGGGTTGCGGCCACCGCCTCCCCGGGTGATCACCCCCTGACCTTCTTCATGCACGACGTGCTGGGCGGCACGAACCCGACGGCCAGAGCCATGACGGGAATCGTGACCAACCCGGCCGTCAACGGTCAGGTACCCTTCGCCAAGCCGAACGGCGCGGTCCTCCCCGTCAACAACGGCCTCCCGGTCAACAACGGGAACAGCGGGGTCATGAACAACAACAACCTCCCCTTCCTCACCGGCCTGGGCGGAGGCACTTCCGGCGTGATGCAAAACAACAACGGGAACAACAACTTCAACAACGGGGGGTTCGGTTTCCCGGCCTTGAATGGAATCAACCTCCCCTCGGGGACCGCCCTCCAGAAGCTCATGTTCGGGACCCTGACGGCTTTCGACGACGAACTGACCGAGGGGCACGAGGGGGGTTCCGGTCTGGTGGGGAAGGCTCAGGGGTTTTATGTGGCGAGTTCCGAGGATGGGAGCAGCCAGACTATGGCGTTCACTGCGATGTTTGAGAGTGGGGGTTATGCGGATAGCATCAGCCTTTTCGGGGTTCATAGGACGGTTGTTTCGGAATCGGTGCTGGCGGTGATGGGGGGAACCGGGAAGTATGTGAATGCCAAGGGGTTTGCAACTGTGAAGACGTTTCCGGGTCTAAACGGGCAGTTTAATTTTAATTCCGATGGAGGAGCTGAGACTGTGGTGCAGATCAGTGTGTTTTTGACTTACTAGCTGGTGTGTGTTTGTGCTTGGATGTGATGGTGGTGGTTTGTTCTTGTGTTGTTGAAATTTGTTTGTGAGATGTTTGAATGCTGAAAATCCTTTGTTCTTGTTGAAATACGTTGCAGCTTGACAGTATATGCTTCGATATAGTGTAATTGATAACTAGTAATCGAATTAAAATTAACGGAAATCATAAATTAACCAATGCAATGCAAAACCAAACCAAATAAGACGGTTCGGTTTAAATTGGACTGGTTTCACGGTCTGAGCAGTTTTTTCTTGAACACCCCTATATCGTTGCATGCTATAAGAAGTTAAATTGAATAAAAATATGTAGTGGTTGATTTGTTTTCTTAAAAATTTTATCTTCTTTTCCTTTTTTTTCTTTGGTAAAGCCCTTCCTAACTCTTAATCCAAACATGAAAAACACACCAGTTACACTTCAAACCCACGGGAAAAAAGACAGAAAAAAATTAAGCAGTTTTTGAAATTTGGAGGGATGAATAACCCTGAAAATAGAACAAACGTAATCTGCGTCTAGAAGTTTCTGATCGTTGCATGGCATAAGTCAAGATACATAAATACACATATTTGTGAATTTTATAATCAGCCTTATATACAAATCAAAGAAGAAACTATTTTGGATCAACTAGCCATTGAAGTATCAATTTGCGGCTCAAATTTCTCATTGATCTTGGAAAAACCACCATGTGCTGTTATGGAGAATTTTCAACTATTTATGCCAACCGAATAGGGGCGTTTAGCTCAACGGTTAAGTAGCTTTACTTACGTGCAGTAAAGTTATGGGTTCAACTTCTATACGAAAGACTGCCTTGTTTGTTTTGAGAATTCAAAACTTGCGTGCACAATCTTTGATAAATTTTCGAAAGATTTGGCGATAGGTCCACTATGGAAATTTTATAAGCCCACAAGTTCAGCCCAATATTTTGTAAGCCCACAAGTTCACATGCATAACCTAAACCCTATGATACTCTATGAAAGTGCCTAAAATCCTAAACCCTATAAAAGTGCATAAACCACAAAAATCTTATAATAGAAAAGTGCACCCTAAAATCCTATGAATATGCCTAAATTCTAGGGTACCTTATCATATAATAGAAAAATGCAATTTAAAACCCTAAGAAAAGAAAAATGCTTAAACCCTAAGGTATCCTACCCTACCTTAGAGAATGGACTGTGCCTACTATTAACTTTTTAAAATGGACTTAACACCTTACAAAATTAATAAGTGGACTTGTGGGCTTATGAAATTCACATAATGGACCTAAAACAAATTTTTTATTTATTTATAAAATTTCTCTATCTCTTTCCACTTGTTATTCTCAAAATCCATATCAAATAGGGACGTTGAGATCGTTGTTGATTGGTTAGGGATTGAGGTAAGATAGTTTTTTCAACGTTAACGAAAACTAAAAAAAATAGACTAGGGTTCTGGCAATCGTAGGGTCATTTTTCAGTCAACAAGGGCCTTTGGAGATCAATTCCGACTTGGTATTTCATCGGCCCAAGCCCATAATTACTGTTTGACCAGTCCATGGTCCACAGTCCACTTAGGAACTTACGCCTTACAGGTTATCGCTGGGTCCCACGGAGGCATTGACAAAACTGCCCTCTTACGATGAAGTTAGAAGTTAGGAAAATATCCTTCGGATTCATCTGATAAAACTGGAATGATACGGAGAAGTTAGAACAATGAGAGATGGGGAAAAAATATAAAAAAAAAACAAGCAAATGCATGAATCTTCGTTTCTTGGGGTAAAATTGCCAAGGCAAATAAGGTTTATGAGGGATATCAGTGACTGTAACTAAGATATTGCAGCACTTAAATAACCTTTCATGACATGAACACAATCAATGAGCAAAATCAAATGAATCGAGAATCGTGTCGAAGCCTAATCCACCCAATAATGCCAGTGCCAACCCCACCGCTAAGTTCCTCCCTTCAACGGTTCAACCTATCGCTAGCCTACGTGGAGGTGGGTCCCACTTTTCAAAAAAATTGCCTTGTTCTCTTACATTTTCAAAAAGAATTTTTCAAAAACTTCCCCCTAAATTCTTCCTACTTTTAATATTTCTTTCTCTATCTCTCTCCACTATTTACCTTTACTATTTTTCAAAAAAAAAATTTCAAAACACAAACCAAACAAAGCAAAGCAGAATCGGGAAAGAGCTCACCTATTGTCCGGGGTTCGAAGAGAGAGAGAGGGAGGAGGGTTTTCCAGCCGCAAGCAAGGCAAGAATGAAGCCAACGACGAGAAGCGCGAGCTCGTCTTCAAAGAAGACTGCCAGGAGTACGCTCAGGTCCTCCGCGCATGCTCGGAAAAGGTCGGTGCTAGGCCACGTGCATTGACGGCACGAAGCGTCTATGCCACATAGAGCTGGCCCCGGGATAAGCCCCACAAGCCTCCGGGTTTGGGCAACCCCACTCCCCGGGGCACCCCCCCAAAAAAAAAAAAAACACAAAAACCCGCAGGTATGTAATAAAATTTTAATCCGGCACTATAATTTCATGTAGTTTCTTTGTCCCAGTGGAAATGATGGATCTTTCCACAGAATGTGTGTCGGCAGAGTCCCCCCCTATGTCTTTTTCTCCCAAGTCTCAATGGAGCTCCCCCTCCCCTTCTTTTTTTGGTCCACGAGCTATAGAACATCTCTTTTGTTTTTTTAGGTTTTTTTTTTCTTACTTCTCATATAGTCTTACTATTACTTCTTTTCCTTTTATTTTTTCATGTGACCTCCACTATTAAAAGTTGAAAGGTTTAATTATTTGGTAAATAAACTTTGTTGTAATATATCTTCTTTTGTTCTGATCAAACTATTTTACTTTTATATTTCTTTTGATTACAATAATTGATATAGACGTTAAAATGTCTATATTGGTAAATATTACTCGCTTAATTTTAACCCTATGTAGTACAGTTTTTTTTTTGTTGCTAAAAATGATTTGTAAATACAGTTGCTTTGGCAAAGAGCAGTTTTTATTAGTTGAAGACTTGAAGTCACATAAAAAATTACCTTCGGACTACTATGTTGCACGAGAGATTAAGTGGATTGGTTATAATCTTAATTGAAAATGAGTACATCATTAATCTAAAGCAAAGTTGTCAAATCCGTTCCGTACCGGTCCTTAAATGAAACGCAAAAAGTCATGTTTCGTTCCGGTTGAAATACCGGTCTGTTTCGGCCAATACCGGGTGTATCGGACAATACCGGTCTGTTCCGGCCATTTTCCGGTGTTCCGTTCCGGTACAAAATTACAAATTTTTTTTTTTTTTACATTTTGTTTATGTTTACACTTAAAATTTTAAAAAATGGTAGATATATATTATATATATATATATAATATTAATTGCGGTAAATCCGGAACGGTACCGGAATACAGCCCGGTACCGATACGTACCATTCCAGTAGTGAAAACAGTACGCTGACCGGTACGGTATTGACAACTTTGATCTAAAGTACAATAACTTAATTGAAGATTTTACTTCAAGAAATGCAAGAAGAAATTGTTTTCTTTAAATTATATTGTGATAATCATTAAACAATATAACCAACATTATATTTTTTATTTTTTTATGTAATTCAAACTAAAATCACAATGTAACGTTGATTTTTTTTTTACTTATACATTTGTTTTTTATTTTTTTTATGACTTAATAGTATGTGGGCAATCAAGCTTGGAATCGGGCTTTGGCAACCCAAACATCGGGGCCGGCCCTGATGCCACATTAGGGGGAAGATGGAGAAGAAAGTCTGGATCGACGCCGGCAACATCATCATCCTCGTCAGCAAGGCTGAGGGATTACCAGGACAACAAGGCTGATGTCATACTCAAGTACATGTAAGGATGGCAAAGTGAACCGAACCGATGGGTACCCGAACTGTAACCGGAATTTTTCCCCGAACCATAACCGAAAAATTCTCCGTGGGTATGGGTATGGTTGAGGCCTTGGATAACCGAACGGGTATCGGTTCTGGTATAGTTTAGCAGATCTCTGAACCGAACCGAAATATATATGTATAGGAGTCTAGTGGTCAAAGTGCATATGTCCAGAAATTTAGGGACCAAATTATTACATGTGTTAAGGTTTAAAGGCCAGGAGTGTGATAACTCTTTATTTATAATTAGGGTTACAATTAACAGCTACACATTCATACCTTAAACAGTCAAATCCACCCCCTCCTCTCTTCTGTGTTGCAGACAGCCCTTCGCCGCCTCACTGCCGCTCACTGTCGTCGTCCTCTCTCTCTCTCTCTCTCTCTCTCTCTCTCTCTCTCTCTCTCTCTCTCTCTCTCTCTCTCTCTATTACTCCCTCTTTCTTCTCTCATCGATCAAAACACAACCCCCCCCCCCCCCCCCCCCCCCCCCCCAAGAACTTGAAATCGGCTAAAAATTTTAAATTTGCCCATAACAGTTGTCATTTGGTTTGGGTACCCAAATGGTTTGGGGATTACTTGAACTCCGAATGGTTCAGTTATGGTTTCTTCTTGCTCTCCCCAATTGGATATTGGGGCGGATATGGGTAGGGGTTCGATTTCGGGAATCGGGTATGGAATTCTTCATATCCACCCCGAACGTCCCGATTGCCATCCCTAAGTACATGCCCGACAAGGACAGGCTCTTGAAGCATATAGTGAGTTGTCAGAGACAACGAGGTTGAACGAGGGCATTGCTGCTGGGCTTGATGAGGAGGAGGACGGTGCCAGAGCATACTCGTTCTTTCCCTTTTCTGCTTTTTTTTAAAAAATACGTGGGACTCACCACCACGTAGGTGTGCCGTGGGCGAAGGGGTGGAACTTAGGAGTGGGGGTAGTGTTAACCAATTTTTCCCTAGATCGAAATCGACAGAGATTTGGGGAAACAATGCCAACAACAAAAATAAGGGCGAATGCAACTATGTCTCCACAAGACGGATCCGCGGTTTCACGCCGTATTTCAGGACTTCACCGAAAAAGAAATGACGGTCGAGTCAAATGTGAGATTAAGAACGAAATTGAAGACAAATGGAAGAGACTGCCATTAATCTTTAACGATTGATCTATCGCCGTGAGCGACACATCGAAGATCCAAAGTCAAGCTCAGAATATGAAATCCTATTTCTATTCCTAATTATAATCCGAATGGGTTAGTAGTGCCAAAAATTAAGACAAATAAAGATGACTTTAATTTGTTGGAGAGGAATTACAATGAAGTCTTAAAAGACTATTCATAGAAAATAACAAATGTACGAAATAACTTCCTAACTTCTCCACTAGTGTTCATTCAATTCTTTGCTTCCACTTGTCAAAATAATTTCGCACTTCCCTCAATTGTGTAGGAGCATGACAAGTGTCCTTTTTAACTAACACATGTGTAGGAGCAAGCCAAGTGTCCTGCATTCAAATAACAATAATAAAAGAAATACTAATACTAGTTTAGTTGTAATATTAATACGAATACTTAATAATAATAAAATAGAAAGCATTCTCATAATTGTCACATTTCGATCGATCATCGACAGACGGTGAAATATGATGTAAACAGGTAGCAATATTTACCACAAATGCATGGAGTAGACATGAGCATCATTAACATTTGGGGGTAGCATTTAGGTCTTAGACCCTTTCTAACCATCTTTATCGTTTTCAACCTTTTTGATATAGGCTGTTTGATTGCAATGGTATATACTTCTGCCCTCCCTGAATAATTGCTAAAATCTGTTTGGATTTAACCCATTTTGGTGTCAAAGTCAAGACCCAAAGGATCATCCCCCATCCAGATACTAGTACTTCACTACTACTTCTACTTCACAAACAAAACATTGGTATCTCAAACGACACCAGCGCCATTCACGTTTTCTTTTTTTGATCCGCAAAAAGAGTGGAAGGATGCAACCAGTATAGCAACTCCCCTTGAACGTGACCATATGGGCTCCTTGCCCGCCGATAATACGTCCGGTTCGAACCATAGCTACCATCCGGGAGGACGGGCCATCACCATAGCACCACCTAGTGTACAATTGGCATCAGCTGCCGCGCCCCCCCACCCCCCCAAACAATGGTCAAAAGACTCATCCACAGATATGAGACCAAGCCACCTGCCGGGACTCGAACCCACATCTCCGTTGAGAAGGATAGTGAACCCTGCCAACTGGACTACCACCTCACTAGTCATTGCCATTCATGTTGTGCCCCCCATCTCAACAAATCCCTCCCCAAAGTAAATTTAAAGCATATATATAAATTATAAAACCCCTTGATGGATGGACTGAATTCAACCTTTTGTATTTCTGGTATTTTCTTTTCCAGCCGTCCAAGATTTTTAGTCAAAAGAGAGAAAATAAAGCTTCGCCACAAAAGAAACACTCAAAAAGTTCGATTTTAAAATCAAATGGTTAGGTTAGGGTTTGGATAGGGATTTGGAATTTTGCTTGCTTTCTCAACATTCTAAACTCCCTTTCGGACAGTTGGTTGTGTGGGAAAACTCCTAAAAGCAAAAACAGAGGAGGAAACCCAAGGACAGGAATTACCCTGCCAAAAAGTCTAGATTCCTTCCTATCATTATTTCCAACCTTGGGACAGAGCACACCAAACTCACAGAGAAAATAATGCAATGAATTTTACTTCATCACAATTTCCAACCTCCGAAACTTCGATACTCAAATTGCGGATCCAAAAAAAAAATTCGATACTCAAATTACAGTCGTAATTCCCTAACTGAAATAAGGCCATTCTTGGAAGAGTTAGAGCTTCTATAGATAAAAACTCGATACAAGGGGTAGAAAAGAACGAAAAAGCCGGAGCTTGCAAGAGTGAGACTCCGAATCCGAGAATCACACTGTTACATAAGTTTTCCCTTTTTCAAAGACTCTGAAAAGCTTTTACTTTGTTCACCATTTTGAAAATCAAATTACACTAACGAATTCAAACGAAAGCCACCCCAGTCTCTAAGTACCCTACTAATTACTTAACTCAAAAATAAAAGTTTGTTCAAAAAGGCGCACCCCAAACTTGACTGGTCCTATGCTTCTGTGGCATACTCACACAATGGAAAGAATAACCACACAATATTCCAAGATTCTCCAAATTCATACCCTCCAAAACAGAGAGAACAGGCTGAACGTACAGCCACCCACCACTACCACTTCCATTTCATGGCCATATCCCAAAAGAAAGCGGAAAAAAAGTGCTGTTATGTCTCTTTCCAGACCCATAACCTTCCATGTCCTCGAGTACCCGCTACTGTCCCCATTTCGCAGATGATTGATCATTGGGGTTGCCTCATGCTTGGAGCTCATGATGCCTGTTTGGCCTGATCAGTGTTGGTTTTAAAAGGTTTTGATGAAAAAGTCTTTCTTGTTTTTAGTTTCAAATATATTCTTTAGCCTAGATTAGAATCAGATTCTTAAGTTCCTCTTTTTTGGGGGGTAGGGTAAGAAGCATGGATTAAACAAGGATTGCCTCATCATCTTTGAAATGTTTGCAAGTAGTTGGATGTCCGATTTAAGTACATCTGATGATTAAAGAAGAGATTTTAAGTACATTTGGTTGATTTTAAAAGTCTTTGATGGGTCATTAATAAGGCGAGTTAAGTTCAATTTCATTGGATTCAATCATTTGGGTAACCTTGAAATTCAACCAATTGGCTAAAACTTAAATTTGTACCTAGTGAAACAACACATCAAAAGATTTTTTTTGGGCAAATCACAATGCTTTTGGATACAAATGTGGATGTGTGAAATGTACAGAGACAAACTTGCCAGCCTAGGCAGGTTTTCAAATTAAAAGAAGGGAAAGGTGAAAGCCAAAAAAGACACACCATGGGTTTTTTCCCCCCAAGAAATTACCACAAAAGAACCAAACAACACCGATCTTTTACTACTTTACATTCTTTCCAAACACCTGAAGATGTAGTAGTTCTGGTCCCCTCATCAAGTAATATGTTTACATCGCGAAATGCACACGATAGCGATTAAGTACCTAATTACTCACACACGCAAACTCTAATCGTACAGGTTAAGTCCTAAAAGGGTTTGAGTTTATGATCAGTAATCGAGGCCAACTGTTGGCGATGACGATGAAGAAGAAGAAGGCGAAGAAGTTGGAGATGGCCAAAACTGCGCGTTCTTCACCCTTGAAATGCTTGTGAGTACACCCAATGGCGTCACGTCTCCAATGACTGTCACTTTCTTTGTTGCCAAATCTATGTGAAACGATGTCACCCCTGCCCCAAAAAAAAGAGAGTTGTTGCTTAAATTATGCTGGTGTTACCTAACAAGAAACCACCCATTGAACCAATTAAGGAAATTGCCAGAAGTAAGTTTACTTGTTTTTCTTATGGCATATTTTAGAAGAAGTTACATTACCCTAGTCCCAAATCAACTCGATCATTAACAAGAGTATCAAGAAATGAACATCTCCTCTATAGCCAACTAAACAACCGTTGGGCCAACTGGCGTGGTTCGTTTTCTTGTTTATTTGGCTAATTGTTGAAAGCAAGTGTAACTCTCGTCAGTCCCATTTACCCGTAGCCTTTACCCTTGGTGTTCTACTTACCTTCCATTCTAGAGATGTGTTTTCTGACTTTTCCTTCACAGCCCTTGCAATGTATTGCTACCTTCAGTTCCACAACCTGCATAACCAAGAATCACAAATAATGAAACAACCTCTGTGTGTGTTTTTGAAAAATATTCCTGTTGGAACTATAGCTAAATAAAGAAGTCGACGAAGCACAAGAAACAGAAAGACAAAAACAGAATAAGAAAAGAAAAAAAACACCTTATCACGAGGGCAAGAGCGACTTGATGAAGATTTTAAAGACGGAGAATCGGCAGAAATTAGATCCCCTGCTCCCGTTTTCTGGCCGGGAACCAATGTTTTGACATGATCCGAATCTTGCCCTCGTGACGAAGATTTTAGTGTACTAGGGTGCCCCAGTGTTATTTTTTGGCTAGGAACCAACGTTTTAACAAGATCTGAATCTCGCCTTCCTAGTGAAGATTTTGGTGAACTGAGGTGCCCTGCTCTCGTTTTATGGCTAGGAGCCAATGCTTTGAAATGATCCGAATCTCGCGCTTGTGGTGAATATAATGATGATGGAGAATCATTAGGACCATGGTGCCCTGCTATCATGTTATGGCTAGGAGCCAATGCTTTGAAACAATCTGAATCTCGTGCTCGTGGTGAATATAATGATGATGGAGAATCATTAGGACCATGGCGCCCCGTTCTCATTGTCTGGCTTGGAACCAACGCCTTGAAATGATCCGAATCCGATAACATGTCGGAAAATGGTGTGTCACTAAGGAGGTACCTAGAGGAGCCAGGAGGACTTATCAGGTCACTTTTGTCAACTGAGCTTTTCCTCTGGAAATCACTCTGCTTCTTGGAAGTGCTCTTTCTGTTTTTCTGATAGTAAGGTTTGGGATCAATGGGTGGTTGAGACTGACATGGTATGGGAGGGAGGGCTCTTGGGTGGCGGCCGATAGGCCTCGTTACGTGACGGATCATGGACCGTTGATCCGTGCTTGAACATATGGCTGTGGAAGCTGGAGATGCACAAAATAGGTCTATTTTCATGTTTTGTGGAATCAAGGGAATACCTCAAAAGGAGAGCAAATTGGTGGCCTGAGTAATATGCAGGGATAAAAAACTTGTAACTCAGGAGGTGAAGAGGTTAGTATGAGGAAGATCTTCAAAATGAAGGCAATTAATCTGCTTATAAAGCAAGTGGATTGGAGAGAGAGAGAGAGAGAGAGAGAGAGAGAGAGTGAGTGATTCCAAGGGGAGAGAAAAAAGCAGCAGTTAGGTCCCAATGACGTGCATAATTTTACTATAAAATTTTGGAGGGTACTCTCTCTGATTCATTTGGACCATGAAAGCTGTGGTTACCTTTTTCTTGCTTTCGGAGGAATGTTAGGATATATGATATGAAAAACGTCCATGAAATTGTTCAAGAAAGAAAGAAAATGAATGGTTCAGGTTTAGTTTTATGTAGTGTTTTTCATGCCTTCTTTTGGGGAGGTTAAACCAGTTGTGCTCATTTCTGTTATTTGTCTGTGTTAGTAAATGATTACTACCACTAAATAGTGGCATATATGGGGAGCGAATTTCAAAGCTAAGTACTCTTATTATTGCCACATCATTGCTATTTTGAGTAGACTGGTGACATGGCATATAAAGACATTCTTGTCTAGCTTGGCATATGTAATTCCCGAGAAACGACATGGGTTTATCCCGTGTACAAATCTATTTTGAACCCAGTTCGTATCTCACAAAATTAATTGGATCGACTATTTTGTCTAAAATATTTTGTTTAAGGTTCTTGTGAAGTATCAGCTTAATCGTATAGATAAGGGTATTCTCGAAACATCCAACTTTATACCAAAATTAGAGAACGATTTCGATAATCTTTATGAGATCCGAAATGGATTCGTATGCGTGCGTACATGCATGGAATATGTGCCCACAACAGAGAGGCTAAGGGAGTTACATTTTTGGGGTACTTAAAGAATCATCCTCAGAATTCACTCTCCATAGATTTTCATCTGGCTCAATTTTGACACTTATGTTTTCATCCTCACTCTTTTTTAATTCCAGAAGTTCCCTTAATATATATATATATATATATATATATATAAAACATTGAAATTTGAGACTGAAAAATAACATCTCCCGTCCTCGTGAAAGAACCAGCGACCATTCAATTCCTAATATTTTCCCAATTTTTTAGAATTGCCTTGTCTGGTGCAACTATTCCCATAGAGGATGAAACCTCTTTCCATTATCATCAAATTCAAAACAAATCTGTCTCCACAGAACGTCTCCCATCCCTCCGACGACCATCCTCGTCGCAAATTCGTCCCCCATCGATCCCCGTCGCGCATCCCTGTTGACGTCCTCTACATCTCCGTCCTCATCGCTCGCATCCCTATCATTGTACGCCACATCCACATTGGCGGAGTAGCAGTGTTGGCAGTAACAGTAGCGGAGGAAGACGGAGAAGCCGACTGAAAAGCCGCCATCGATTCACTCTTTTTGGTTGTTTTGCCGATTCCATGAATTCATGATTTCATGTTCCAATGTCATGTTTTTTATCAATCATGGTTTGAAATATTCCATGTGTTTGAATTATGTGATGGTTACGTAATACAACAGAAATTGGATCTTTTTGGTTGTTTGCCGATTCCATGATTTCTTGATTTGATGTTCTAAAATATGTCATGTTTGCCGATTTTATGTTCGAAATATGTCTTGTTTCTGATCAATCAAGGTTCGAAATATTCCATGTCTCTGAATTTCGTCATATTCTAAATAGGTTATGTTTTTATTGTTTTGAATTATGTAATAGTTACGTAACATTCCATATTTCGTCGATTAGTTCGTAAAATGTCATTTTTCTGATTAGTTCGGAATATTCCATTGTTACGTAATATTCCATGTTTCTCTGGATATTTTCCATGAATTATTTGCAAAAAATAATTCATGAAAAACATGGTCGATTCCAAAAAATAAATTGGTGGGATTTTGTTATTATGAATTTTTTAAATTAAGAAATTCTCATTTGTAATTATCTCTCGTAATTATTGTGATTGAATCTCTCTAAATTAGGAAATAATTGAATCTACTAAATTAAAAAATGGTTGAATCCCACTAATTTAGGAAGGCAATATACACACTTATAGATATCTTGTTGAAAATGGGTAAGATAGGTAATTCACCATCTGAAAGGATAAAAACATAGCTGTTCAAAATGATCGGGATGAATACTTACATGAGATGAGATTTGAGAATGAATATTTAAAAACTCCTACATTATTTTTCAAGGGGAAATGGTAACCTCGGAGCTTCATTTACTTGTCTTGTGATGATCTAATATGAAGTTAGTAATGCTGTGATGGTCAAGGTAATTTTAAATTCGCTTCACCTTTGCATGCTCAAGTACATGTTTAGAGATATTTTAGACACGTACGTGTTCACAGGAGAATGGATGATATTTATCATGTTTCACAGTATTTTCACTCCAAATTTCGTAAAACAAATGATTGGCATTTTGAGTTGAAATGAATGAAAAACCCGATCACAATACCAGTTACGTGTAGAGTCATGGTCAAAATGATCATATTTTCCTCATTTCTCAATTGTCGGTAGACATATTGATTGATCAAACAGGAAAAAAAGGAACTCATGGCTTTTTTTTTTTATAGCAATTAGGCCCTTTCGTGATGTGTTTTTCTGCTAATTGGTTTTTGCATGCATAAATTACTATCACTACTTGAGAATTATGGGCTAATTATTGCTTTTCTCTGGCAACAAGATGCGGACTCTCGTGACAGGCTGATGGTAATTTTTGTCGTAATCAGACATTATCACTTAATTAAAAGTATAATGAACAGCAAATCCAATGACAAAACATCTGCAACAAGCCAACAACTCCACGACGAAGCATTAATAATTTCACATGAATACATAGTCAAGCTTTATATGAATTACAGGTGTCGTCTACTAATCTTTTTCAATATCATACTATTAATTATAACATGCCATAAAAGTCAAAAGTAAATACTACATAGAGATGTTAAAAAACCCATATGAGACAGAGTAACAGTCAAATGTACAGAGCCCCCTGCAGGAGGGCAGTGGATGCTCGAGATTAATCAGATGAGCGCAAGTTAATTCAGACACCTAAATTATAAAAGAAACAGATCATTTATAGTCTGGAAAAGAAAAAATAAACTATAGTACTATTATAAAGGTAATCAGACAAAATGTGTATGATTTTAGGTGGGCCCACATGTGTAAAACCTAGCTAACAGTGCGCATAAAGGCAGGCGATATATTACCTCATTACTTGTACTTTACCCTAAATTATTGAAAGATGCACACAAACGAAGATTGGAGAAAAATAAAAATAAAAATGGCAAGTACGAAACCTAATGAATTTACCTGATAATTTGAACAGGATCTTGTAAAATCCAAGCCTATATTCTGAAACGAACTTAGATGTTTCGCAAATGCCTTTATCGATAATCGGAGAAGTTAAATTTTTATAGGAATACTAAATAAACCATATTTTGAACAAAATAAACGACTCAGATCATTTTTGTCGGACCCGAGACAGGCCCAAAATACGTATGTACGTTGTGTATGTGCATGAACATACATACTCATATTCTTTTCGAAGCAGCTAGAGACACATTATTGCCTTTTAATTTTCATATGTACTACGAACAGGTGAAAGAGCATTGTAATGATTAAACTCTGCTAATGGCTGTGGTGTATTCCTTTATTATTTTTAGGTCTAGCTCAGCTTCCCCTTGTGACCTAATTTCAAGTGGATTTTAAAAGTTGATAATCATAATTACACTTCTTGATCACTCCTTGATACTCCATTGATTAGCATTAAATCGATGTACCTAGTTGACTAATGTTGGCTTCTACTTTCTATCAAAACATCCAACTAACTGGGTTATTCTAACGGACCCGGGGTGGTGTAGTGCAACCCCTGCACTACATGTGTAGTGCGACTGATTCGGCCGCCCATCTCGGCAATGGACAATTCGAATTTTCATCCGAACTATGGACGGCTAGTAAGGATCATCATTTAGCCCGAAGGCCTGTGGCCCGCCCGAAGTTCGCCCGGCCCATCGGGCTTTTACTCTACCGAGCTCATAGTTTGTAATGGGAGGGCTGGGCCTATGAATTTATCACTTGGCCGCCCGTGAGCCCGCCCGTGGCACCCAGCCTGAGGGCACCCGCCCTCGGGCTGGGTGCCACGGGCCCGAAATCCCACAAAATCTTTTCTTTTTTTCCTTGCCCAAGGAAATTTAAGCCCGCTTGATTTTTGGCCCACCAAACCGTCAATTAGGCTAGTCCGTGGGCTTCAATTTATGGTAGGTAGCCTAGCCCGCAAAAAAGAAGAAGCTCGGTCGGCCCAGCCCGTGGGCTGGCTTGGGTAGTGACTTGATGGGCTAGGCCGGCCCGATGATGACCCTTAACGGCTAGTATTTGTAGGAGTTCGGATTAAATCCAAGCCATGCGTGACGAGATAGACTGTCGGATCGGCCGCAATACATAGTGCAGTGTGGCAGGTGCACTACAGCCGCTCCGACTCCTTCTCTAACTGTTTTTTTTAATTATCCGAAGCATATTTCATTAAAATGCCAAACGACATTTACAACAATTCCATCCGAATACAATGAAAAGGAGAATTACAACCAACCCATCACAGAAAATAGTACACAATAAAAGCAGAGACAAAGAGACGAAACTAACGTCTAGATCCTAAGCCGAGCCAAAGGGTCACTACATACCGCCTCTAAGGGTTGGGTCACGTGGAGCTAGCAATCTATCAATCTAGCCGCCTCAGAATGGTGTAGAAACCAAATTACAGACAACAAACACATAACCGAATGGAAACAGACATAAACGCAAGCAGACATGGGTAAAGAGCATCTTGGACTTTTCCAATATAAGCATGCCGGCCTACTCCAGCTGAGGGAAGGCGCGCCAATGCTTAAGGCACACGCGGATCCTCGGACCAAAGCAATGGAGAGAAAACTCCGGCAAACTCTCGCTGCCACGACAGGCTCCGGGCGCAGAGACCGAAATAGAAATCCGTTGTGGCCTCTGACTGCTGTTTGATTTGCATTGGATATGTTCTTCTAAAATAAACTTGGGCCCAAACGCTGCCATGATTATCCGCAAGTTTAGTGCTTTAATTTGGTTAATTTAGTTTCTTGCGGGTGGGCCTAGAATCAACTGCGGTCGATTTTAATATTAATTTTTGTAATCAGATTTTTAAGATGAACTAGAAGCGAATACGAACGGGTGCTGGATGTTGCTTTTATGATCGTCGTAGAGATAACAATTTCTTCTCTCTTTTTACCAAACGGACCCTCCAAACCAGGGGCAGGTGTACCTAAGTCACATAAATCGCATTGCACGAACATGAAAGCACATTTGAAACAAATTTCAAGCTATTAAAATCCGTGAAATTGAGAATTGAAAACACGAGCGCATGACATTTTTCAGAATTATGTGACAAAATATTGCACCATATGTTCGAGGGGTTTAACTTTTGCATATCGACAAGGCACAGAGGGATTGCACCATGGCACTGAACATATTATGCATATTGCCAAGTTAGAGTTCACCTTTTGCGTAGAATTTGGTATTATTATTAAAATTGTACAATTTTTGTCACTGCTGAATTAAAATATTCTGAAACAGTCTCTTCCGTCCAAATTCACTATTTAAAAGGTGATAAATAATGGAGTGGTACGTTTTTACAAGGACGTATTCTCAATGCACAACTGCACGCTATAACAAAAAGTTCGATTCAATTATGAAAGTCAAGTGAGGATATTTTGCCAAATATCCACTTCTTTTTTTTGTGTGTGGTTAAAATCGCATATAGTACTTTTAATGCTGCGTGGGTCTGGTTGAAATTAAACATTTGTTTTATTATCACGCGTTTAAAGCAGTGGGGCTTTCGTTTCATTGGAAGGATTAACAGGCCCTTTGAGTACTGATCTTTTTGATTTCCTTTTTCTTCTTTGTCTTTAATTCTATACTACTATTTAATTACTAGTATTTGAACTCAATGGTTTCTTAGCTTCTAAATGTCTCATGTCTATCTTTTTTTCGCAGTTTTCTGCAAAAAAAAAAAAAAAAAAAAAGACTCTAGTCACTTGCACTTGCCCAAGTTGAGTTCGAAATTAATTTCGAATGTTGTTACAAATGGGATTCTTGGTATACTCTTAAAATCAATGGTTTTTCTTCTTTTTTTTCCTTTTTAGAGGCTGTGGGCTCACGGCTGTTGGGGTGGTTAGATTTTTTTTTTGGAAGATTCAAACCTAAAATTAATTAGTAGTAGGTAGAGTAACTTTTAGAATATATTTAGTAGAGTTTTGAGTGCCTTAGATGAGTGAAGTGGGATGAAGTCAAACACTTTCCCTCATGCGCATCCGGGCTGCACATGAGGCGAGTGTTAGACTTCATTTTACATCGCTCATCTCTAAACCATAAAAGCTTGGTTTAGTATATTTTAGAGGTTAATGAGGATCGAACAGCTGTCTTAGAAGTTGTGGACTTTTTTATAGTGAAGTAGGAAATGTGTTGGCCAGTGGAAAAAAATGTATTGAATTTTTAGTTTATTGAAAACAACTTAACTTTTGACAAAAAAAAAAAAAGTTTAGTATGAACAACTTAACTAAAAACAACAAATTGTAGTAAAAAAAAGTTTAGTGGAAACAAGGCCTTAGTTGTACTCCTATATAAGAGCATCTCCTGCTCATACTTTATCTCTATTTGAGAGTATCAAAGCATTTCAACCCATCCTCTCAACTCTCTTCCATTTGAGAGTATTGGATTTTGATCCTCTATATTTAGAGGGTAAGAGAAAATATAGAGGATCATCTCTATAACACTATTTTACCTTTTTAAAAGACATTTTTGTCCTTGTAAGCTTTTTTTACTAAATTTTTATAACAACCATATTCTTGTAAGAGTATAAAAAAAGGGTTTTTTTTCGTAAAGTGATTTTAGAGGGGAAAATAGAGGCTTTGCGATTGGAGTAAATACGAATAGTGATTTCCTCTAAAATCGCTTTATGAATAAAATAGAATATTTTGATACTCTCAAATAGAGTATTGGATTGGAAATGCTCTAAGACTTTATAGTGGCGATGAGAGCACGAAAAGGTTTGGAGAGGTTTGAGGGGAGCATTGGTAATTGTGCCAATCTGGATAAGTCAATGACGGGATGGGGTGAGTATTACTGAGTGAATCTTAGTTCATCCGTCGGAAAAATAGTCTGGATGTGAAGGGAGTAAGAGAGTGCAATTTTGTTCACCCTACTTAAAAGAGGACGAAGATTACCTTTTCTTTTATTGATTGAAATGATGTGGATCTCACCACAAAATGCTGTCATACTTACCATGCAATACACTTTTTAGTATTTAGAATATCACTTTGTAGTGTGACCAATATCATTTTAACCAATAAAAAAAAAGTAATGCTCATCCTATTAAGTGTGGGTGAACGAAACTCAACTCCGGAGGAATCAATATCAGTCTATCTCAGCTGATACTCAAATTCCTTTTCCCCTCCCTTCTCCGCCCGCCAAACGGGCCACTTTTAAAAAGTTTTTGGATTTTTATTGCGGGGCTTGTCTCCCTGCAATTCTTTTCTTCTTTCATTTTCTTTTTGTTGTTTTTCGTGACAAGATGGCACGGCACCATGATAAAGAGGAACTTTCTTCTCTCAATGGATCAACGCTCTTTACTTTCCCAAAGGTAAATAGCATGTGCCTCCCAGTGTCCTCCTACCATCATTATGTATGATAGAGATGTCAAAACTACCACCACACATGTTCAGCACATAGTTGATCCTAGTAGTATCTGTTAATCTTATGATGTTCAAGGGAAAGCCAAAGAGTGTTTAGGCTTTGGCCTTTTTAGGAGGGCTTCGTCTCTTTTAAATGTTCTCGATTGGTTTTTTGTCAATCATAAGTTTGAGTTTCGGATTAGACGAAAGATTATTCTTGAAACATGATGTTGTTTTTTTGTTACTATAAGTCTTGTAACAATTTTAAAATTAACAAATTTTCTTTTGCCATTCAGAAAAAGGAAAAGCCAAAGGAGACTTCTCCTAGCTATTTTTTTGTCTTTATAAAATGTATTTAAAGGCTAGGAAATCAAGTAGCTCACTATCAGGTTATTTTGACTCTAGTTCCTCATGACTCGCACACCAATAATTAGACCAAAAAAGGGCACAAAAATAAAATTGCAAACATATCACCAAAACCTTAAAGATTTTTTATTTCTGTATTTAAATTCCACATCCTTAGAAGTTGGTGGTGCATATTTTTCAACTGCGGATAGTTCCACTGCATTTTTGATTTTGAATTGACAGTCTTGACTCCATTTGAACTACCAAACAATCTATATTTCCTTCCAAATTACTCGCAAGGATGCATTCGTATTCCATGCCCCATTGGTACGTAGCTATTGAGTATTGACTATGATACACAACTTTCTTGGCTATCATACACAATGAATGATTCATGTCAAATAAGAGGAAGATAGGCTATTTATTTACCACTTGGCTTCTCAGGTAAATTACCATCCGCAATAAAATACGTCAACATACTTATATCATTTTCGATGAATAACTTTTCGAGAAAAAAAGCCCTTATTATTCTCTATTCTATATCCTGTGAAACATAATCCCACAGTACCCAAAGGGATCCACACGTAAGATGCTTCATGATCCATGGTAGTACTAGTAAATTTCTTTAATTTGTCAAGTATTTATTTCAGCACACTCACAGGCCATAAAAATGGGCCACGGTAAATGGGCCACGATGGGCCAAACAGACCTACTGTAAAACGATCAATTGAGCCCATTATTCGGTCCGCACGTGCAGTTACCCGTGTGACCGTGTCGGATTCGACTCGCGCTCGATTTGAGAATTAGGGTTTCTGAGTAGTATTTAGCAAAATAAAACGGCCGAGGACGGCTAGGGTTTCATTTCCTCTCATCAGGCTATCATAGACATACTGAGAGACACGACGCCATGGGTAAGGGGAACAAAGAAGAGTCGTAATTCTAGTATTCAATTTCCTTTATTGCTGTGTGTTCATGTGTTTATGTATATGCTTAATGAAGCTTTTGTTCCTTTTCGATTATTATGTTTTGGCATGGAGTAGCAAGGATCAAGGTTCACGAGTTGAGGCAGAAGTCCAAGGCAGATCTGTTGGCCCAGTTGAAGGATCTGAAAGCAGAGCTTGCTCTTCTTCGCGTCGCCAAGGTCACTGGCGGTGCCCCCAACAAGCTCTCCAAGATGTTCTCTCTCTCTCTCTCTCTCTCTCTCTCTCTCTCTCTCTCTCTAGGTTGTTGACTTGTATAATATATGTAAAGGTTTGTTCATTCGAATTGGCATTGGGTTGATTGGATGCAGTAAGGTGGTGAGGCTGTCGATAGCACAGGTGTTGACGGTGATCTCACAGAAGCAGAAGGCGGCGCTGAGGGAGGTTTACAAGAACAAGAAGTACCTGCCCCTTGATCTGCGTCCCAAGAAGACCAGAGCCATTAGGAGACGCCTCACCAAGCACCAGGTACCATAACCTCGTTTTAGCTGTTTTAAGTTTCTGTGCATTTGAGAATTTCTAATGTTTTTGTGGGTCATGCAAATTATTATTACTTTCAACTCCCATCCTGTACTCTTTGCTGTTACGGAATTTGTGATGGCAATGTCAACTGGGAAGTGGTTAAATATCCATTTGTGTGATTAGGGATATAGCAAAGGCTGGTGACATGAAGCTTGCTCATTTTCTAGGCGGAACTATAAATGCTGATATAATTAGGTTTCCTTAAATATATGACAAGTGCGGAGCAGGGGCTTTGAACGCAATTTAAAGGCTTCAGAGTAATCGTGAACTTCGGTTCCTGCTAAGTCATTGTCTACGTACTGAACTGATTATGGTTGTGGTAGTTTTGCTGACTGGGATAAAGCTAGCAATCTACTATGTACCGGCGGGGCTTCAAGGGGAGGTTGAAGTGTGTTGAAAAATTGGGATTCTGTGTGTGATATCTAGGAGGGACTTGAGGAGTGGAGAATCGGATCAATAAACTTACGATTCTACTTCGTTTCATCCTTTGCATTATTATTATTATCATTTTGTACTAGTATTTGGTGGGCAAAAGTGGGATAATTGATAACCTAATTTTTCCGGCAAAAATCCAAATTCAATTCTCCTTCCAAACTTGATTCAAATCATAAATTTTGTTAGCTGGTTTGCAATGAGCAACTAAAACCACAACTCTCCCTCCAAACATTCTGCTTTAAACAATACTTCTATTATTTGGGAGAGGCTTTCACTTTCTTCAAGTTTTGAAATGAAGGTCCTCATTAGAGGAAACGTTTGGAGAGGGAGCTTTTACACACGGACACAAGTATAATAAGAAGTAAAGAGTAAGAGAAAAACTTGATTGAAGTGCTAT
This sequence comes from Rhododendron simsii, assembly GCA_014282245.1. Classification (NCBI taxonomy): domain Eukaryota; kingdom Viridiplantae; phylum Streptophyta; class Magnoliopsida; order Ericales; family Ericaceae; genus Rhododendron; species Rhododendron simsii. Next base: position 8,888,978 of record CM024965.1, read on the forward strand.
TGGGATCAAGATTGGGATGGAATTGTGATTCTAGACATTTTTTGGATGTAATCACTAAAAGATTCTGTAAGGCATAAGATTTTTACTCAGAATTGTTTGAATGAAATAGAGGCATGGTTAAGATCCTGCTTATTTCCAGTTATTTGCAGCTTATTTAGGGTATAATTTGAATTGACACGCTGAAGCTGCAGGACCTAGAGAAGTTTGTGGGTAATCCGGATATCGTTGTGTTTGTGTTGGACAATTGCTCCCATTGACAAACCTTGGACCATTTCCAGTTACTTGCAGCTTATTTAGGGTATCATTTGAATTGATATGCTGAAGCTGCAGGACCTAGAGAAGTTTGTGGGTAATCCGGATATCGTTGTGTGTTTGTGTTGGACAATTGCTCTCATTGACAAACCTTGGACATCAGCCACTGCCTCAAATGTGCCAATTATTTATTTATTTTTGTAGTTGGACGGCGTGTTGATTTGAATCTCAGAATTCTGGCAACATTGTTTCAAGTCAAAGCATTTATTTGAACCTATTAATCATTATTGGGCTTTCTAATTCATAAAATAAGGATTTTATAGCCAAAAGGCCTATGGCCCAATAGCATAGAGGGTGCACTTAGGGGCTAGGAGAAAGGAGGTCAGGAGTTCAACTCTTCTTCCAAGGTGCTAATCTAACCATTCTAACAATACTAATTGTCGCCGATGAGAAAAAAAGAAGACAAGGATGTTATAGGTGGGTTTTAGAAACTCTCATCACTAGACTTGGGATTATTGGTTTATTGCATGCAACAGCTCTTCTAATTCCCAACATAAGAGTGGTTAATAGGTGACTCATTTTTGCTGTGTTTCATACATAGGTGTCATTGAAGACAGAAAGGGAGAAAAAGAAGGAGATGTACTACCCAATGAGGAAGTATGCCATCAAGGTTTAGCATTCAACTTGCTTTTGACGGCCGTTGTTTCTCTCTACTTTTTGATGTATTTCCTATTGAGTAACTATGCCATCCAGGTTTAGGATCCAAATTTCCTTTGAAGGCTTTTGTTTCTACTCTCTATATCCTGAGTACAATTCAATCAGTTTCCTATTATTTGTTTCTGCCCTCTTTGGCCGAACATATGATGAATGAGAACTCAAATGTGAGTTTTTTTAATTATACTATATTTTTCATGCAGTATTGTGGCTTGCTCAATTTGTCTTTCTTTTGAGTGTCTACCAATGGTGAATTGTATTCTTTTTTGTGCTTGGGTATTAAAAGACTATTAACTGTACTCAGGTGACTCAGGTACCACCAGGTTGTCTTCGCCTAAAAAGTGATGATCGAATCTTTGATTTAGTGGCTGTTCATAAATAAAAAACCCTTATTAGTGAAGCCATAATTGAAATGCTAAACCTTTGGTCAAATTTCCCTACCCTTGTACTCCAATTGCTACTTCTCTGGAAATGCTGTGTGCTCCTATATGACCAAGATAGCAATATTTGTCTTCGTAAGCAATTATCCTTGACACGACCCAGTAGGATATATGCAGTATGCAAATTGTGCACACGAAATCGGGCAGATATGTTCTGGAGTACGTCTCTTGATCTGCAATGTGTTTAGAATCAGGAATGTTTTCCACATGAAGCCACTGGGGTTTGTTTTATCGAGTATGTGGACATCTAGACACAACGACACCCAAGGTTACAACTTACAAGTATTGATCCTACCCAATTCACCGTTTGCCTTGTAATTAACCTTTGGCATCCAGGAACTTTTCTTTGATATCCGTCAGTAACCTTCATTGAACCAGTATTTGGCTGGTCGTACAGGTATTTGGACTCAAACATCTGGGCAATGGGGAGCGCTCGAGGAATATATAGGACTTGAGGGTTTGCACCTAGTTGAAGAATAACTTCTCTTCTGTCGTGGTTCTCTGATCACTGCTTTAAAGGTTAGGGTCACTAGGCTTAGATTGGACCCGAACATCGCACCACTCCCCTTGGTAAATTTTTTGACATGGTCTTGTGGGTAAAAAATTCAGTAAAAGAAAACATGCGGACAGATGGGTAAGATTTTATTTTGCTAAGCTTTTGGCTATATCTGGAACTGGTTGCTACAAAACAAGCACGGTACCCTAACCAGAAGCAAGTAACAAAACTTACTTGGCTCAACAATCGTGAGATCGGACTCGCAACCTTTTGATTTCAAAGTTGAATGTGCTAATTCGTTATGCGTTAGCCCTTACTCGGTTGTGAGTTTGGAAAATTTTTTCCAAACCCAAATCCACTTATTACCTATATTTTCAATCATTACTTTCATTTTCCTCTTCACTCATTACTCTTATATCCAATCATTTATCTCTCTCTCCACTTATTACCCATATCTTCAATTGTTATCCTATTTTCTCTCCTCACTCATTACTCAAAAATCAAACCCAAAAATTTTACAAACCCACAACCGAACAAGACATTATGGTCATCTTGAATATCACCTGATAGGCTGGTATGGGTTCCTGATACAAGAAAACGAGCACATCCCGTGTTGAATGTCCACGAGATAGATATTGTGCACGTCACTCCTTATTCTAACAGATCGACTGGTATCCAGTTGTGTCAAAATTCGGGCAATTAATGATTGGGGATTTGCAATATGAACACATCCCACCACGCGGCTACTTACTGATATTCAGGGGTTTTCACATTCTAGTAAGGGGGGCGGGGTGGATTTCCTTTTCCTGGTGTATAGTATTAGCTAGGACCCATTTGTGAACCATTGGAAAACAAGGTTCTCTTCCAGTGGCTAGGGTCCACAAGTAAGAATTTTCTCGTAGAGTCATGTTTCTTCTGTCTACACCACAGGAAGTCATGTTTCTGTGTACACCACTGGATCATGTTTGTTTGTCAAAATGGATTTTTTAATCTAAATGTGTAGGACCATCTGGATCCCACACAAACCCCGCTTGCTCCTGGGGTGTTAACTTTTAATTGGTTCCAACATATATAGTACTACAACTTTGTTTGTCCTCCGTTCATACCTCTTGAATGATTACCTTCTCTTGGAAAAATTATTGGGTGGTTTTGCGACACCACCACGTGGCGTCCTAACACTCTTATCCACCCCATTCTTCTTAGGGTCCATACAGAAATGCTATGTGGATGAGAGTGTTGGGGCAAACGTTACGTGGTGCACCAAGACCAACCAATACTAAGCGTTACAAAAATGTGTGGTAAATAAGAGTGTTGAAGAACTATGTGGTGGTGGCCCAAGACTACCCAATAATTACTCCTTCTCTAGTTCTCCTCGTTTTCATTTTTTGTTTTTTTGTCCCTGGCCCTTCGACAGAAGTTCAGTTTTCTGAGACAAACAAATTCTTCCTTGGTTGTACGTAGGACCCATATTTAGCTCCTGAATCTTTCTTCTTTTTTTTTTATAAGCACATATTTAGCTTCTGAACCTACCAAAAGAGCCTCTGATTTCCAAACTAACTTTTATGGTGTGATGATGGGCCTAAATTTGTTTGGTTGATTTTTATCTTGCGACTTCTAAGCAACAGACAACCAAGCACCATTGCAGAGTGGTCGATCCGGCCGCTCATCTCGACAATCGACGCCTCAGATTTGAACCGAACAATGAACGGTACAAATTTGTATACGCTTAGATTCGATCTAAGTCATCTGTGTCGAGATAAACGACTAGATCAGCCGCTCGGCAGCATCCCCAAATCCGCCCCAGATAGGTTTTGTAGTTACTACGTGAGAAGATGATCTTCCCAATTCTGAAGCCAACACATTGGAATAATATTGCTATGTATTGACACTGTTGTTGAGGAACCAAAAGCAGTGTTGAGATTCTGTTCAAAAATCAAGACCTCCTCTGCACAAGTATACATCCCCATTACTGGTAAACGCGGAATGTACTATGTAGTAGCAGAGATTATTAGCTGCGCACCCCTTAAAATTCTCTAGGGATAGATACGTTGGTGGAAGCCAGCTTAATTCTCTATTCTATTAATAGAAAGTTCAGGTATGAATATATCCACAAGGATTTCATTAGATGGCTATTTCCTATTTAATACTTACTCCACTATGATGGAAAATGGATTTGTTTCATCAAGTACAGTTAGGGTGTAGTAGTGTGATTGGTCGGATCAATAATAAGGAGATACTACTGATCGCAATTTATTTATTTTTTTTCAAAAAAAAAAATCAGTATATACTCCCTCCGTTTTAATTTGTGAGTCCCGTTCCGGAATTTTAACTTTTTAAGGGAGTGCAATTATTACTTGCACAGATTTTTAATTTTTCAGTTTTGCCCCTCATTTTTTGAATAGCTTTAGTACAATTTAAATGGAAAATGGTTGTTTCCACGCAAGGAGAAAACAAATTCAAAGGCTTTTTAGGTGCAAATTCCAAAAGTCAGTTCAAGAATTTAAAACTGAATACAACTCTCTCTCTCTTTCTCTCTCACATACACACACACAATTTTGTCCTTTTTAAGACGGGTAAAAAGGAAAAGTTGGCCCCCTTTTGTGTTGACTTGTCAAAGTGGACCTTCATTTTGTAACACCCAAAAATGGAAATGTGGACTATCAATTAAAAACGGAGGAAGTATATAATTTCTGAGAAGTGTAACAAAGAAGAAGTAAGAAGGGCAAAGTCCACTTTCACCCCTTGTGATTATCGTCATGTGATGATATCCCCCATGGTTCAAAACCGACCACATAACTTACCTGTGGTTTTGAAAATGTGTGAATAGACTTTTTGGGGTCATGTTTTCCATCCATATTAATGGAGGTGTATCTCACACGCCTCTAGAATGTAATTTAAGTCGTTCATAATGTATTAAATAAAGAATAAAGTGTCCCTGTAAAAAATCATCTCGATCTGACATCAATAACCCAGTGATCTAATTTTTAGAAAATTCAAATTTGAAATTTTAATTTCATAACAAAATCGATTCGACTATGAGTTTTTATTTTTTGATTGACTTGAATTTTGGCATGAATGTAGTACTCGTCAAAATTTATAATATCAACGGTTTGGATTCACTTTTTGGTATAGGGGATAATATGGTTAGATTTAAAAAAGAATAATAATTAAGGGACATAATGAGGATATATCAGTCTTTTCGTATTGTGTCCATTAATATGGATGAAAAACATGACAGTCTGCACATTTTCAAAACTATAGATTATGTGATTAATTTTGAACCATGATAGAGATATCCGCATATGATAATAACCACAGGGGATCAAAGTAGATTTTGCCCTTTTAAATACACGAGTTGCGGTTTCCATATTTGCACTCAGAATGTGCATTGAGAGAGAGAGAGAATGACAAAATATGATTTGCCAAACAAAAAGGAAACGCGCAAAGGTGTAACAGTAACGAACCAGTTAGGTCATATGAAGCCGCTGAATTTCACAGAGTGATTTTTATATTTCATTAATACTACTGCATCACAATGCCCTCCACGCCACGGCACTCCCGCAGTCTCCCCATTCACTTTATTGTGACGTTAGTCACATAATCTTTTAAAATAATTTTCGCCTCTGCAATCAATTTTCAGTCAACGCTTACGCACTCATAGATTTTACTTCTTCGGAACGTTTTGAAAAGACGCCCTCACACTCTCATTTGCGCTCCCGTGCCGGCACATGCCGGCACATTATGTGACTTAAATCGTGACCACAATTAATTAGGAAAACGTTTACTAATAAATCATTGTCCCATCACATGCTAAGTTGGGTCAGTCTTAGGGACCCATTCATTCAGTGTGACCACAATCAGTTAGTGCATATAGCTAGGAGAAATAAAGGGCATTCCCACTGTTGTTTCCCCCATTTCAGTGGAATGGGATTCCCACTATTAATTTCTACTGCTAAATTTCAGTGTTGATGGATATATACAAATCATAGCATAGAGTACTCCATTTTCATTTTGGCAAATACTAATCGGTGCCCTTAATTGGCCAATGTTTTGGTTATAGTTAATGACAGAGAGTTTTATAAGTCCCAATGTCGTCAATAAATTTACCTATCAATTACTTTCAACTATAATAAGTATTTATTATGGGAAAGTTTAATCCCTATTCGCAAACTAGACTGCAAGTTTCTTTTATGCGTCTATTTTTTTTTTTTGTCTAAAAATGAAAATTAGAAAATTGAGAAGGGGAACAATAGTCTGACTTTGAACAATAGAAATGAGAACAATTTTTTTGACTAAAAATGAAAAATAGAAAATTTGAGAAGGATTTTTTTGTTAACTTTGACCATTATGAGTAGAAATCCACAACCCAACAAAACGGCAGTCACAATCGCACAGAGAGGTCTGCAACTGTGTATGGTTAATAGTTCCGTGGCCCTTTAGGCAAAGGGAAAGGGAGTTTTTACATCTTTTTCCGCAGTTGTCAAAACTGTCTGGTGAGAGGAAATCGGTAAAAACACGTCTCCGGCCAGGTTCAGATTCTTTCACCGCTCTTCGAATCCATCCTCTCCTCCGTTCATTTTCTCTACCCTCAAATAGTCCACCGTAGGTGTCTCTCCAGAGTGAGAAGTATAGAGCTCGATCACCGTACGAGATTCTCGTAGTTTATCCTTGTTCATCGCTCAAAAGGAATTGGAAAGGTCATTATTGAGTAATTCGTATAATACAAATTTGGTGAGGTTTTTTGCTTAGAAGTTTCCATGAAAGTGCATATTACAGTCTACAGAGTATAATGTCATAGTCTAAGATCATGCTCACCATGCAGTTGCAAAATTAAATCAAAAGTCAATTCCTAATCTATCTACCGATGAAACTGTCTTATTTACTAGGGTGTTGATAATATGACCAATCACGGCCGTTCAAAAGTGTTCTGAACGGTTCAGATTTTAATAAAACTTTTTTAGAAAAAAGTTTAACTCTTCCCCGAAAAAGTTTCATTAATATCCCGACTGTCTAAAACACTTTCACTTATGAACTAACACGATTGAGTGCTGTAAACATTTATTTATAGCAACTCCGTAAACAAGATTTTCTTAGGGAAATAATATTGACACTCTAAAAATTGGTGCAAACATTTCAAAAAATAAAGGAAGTGTCTTTGGAGTTACACCGATTTTGAAGTGTCTGCATCAATTTTTGGAGTGTCAATATCATTTTCCTTTTCTTATCTACCAATATAGAACTATTCCTTCTTGTAATTAATTGTACTCGGCAGAAACCAAGGACCGTCCGATCCTTGACCGCTCCTTTAATCTGACTGATTGACTTCACCTACCTTCAAACTTGAATGTTCTAAGAGTTCAGTATTTTTTAGAAAGTCTCTCGATCTTGAACAAATTAAATAGACATCCTCTTTACTAGACTTATTTAGGTATCCATCCTAGACATTTTAAATACTTATGTTCTCATCCTGAAAATATTTTGTTACCCATTATACCCCAAGTTATATAGTAATATACATATTGTATATTGAAGATTTTGATTTTTTCCATATTTTCAGGGACGGTTACAAGTCCTCCACAATTAAAGGGATTAAGGGTTTTCATTTAACTCTAATCATCTTTATCTCCCTCCTTCGAATCCACCAGTCGCAATCCCCTCACCACCATTATCTTACTAGCACCTTTAAACCCAGAACTAATCCTCGTTCAACCCCAACACCTATTCTCTACATGAGAACCAAAGTCCTCCAATCACAAAAGAACCTTTAGTCTCCACATCGAACCCACCTCTCACAAACCCAACAAATGTAAGATTTCATCGGATAGTCCGTCGATCTTTGGTCTTCAAACATCAGTCGACGTCGTCAAGGCAAGATGCATGGCTTTCGAAGAGCCGATCGAACACAAAGATGCCTTTCGAAGAGTGATATTAATTTGAATAATTGTTTTCGAAGATGGCAAAAGAGTAATGGCTTTCAAAAGAGAGGACATCGGCATGAGATCGAAAAGGAAGAGCAACCATTCCAATCTACTCTTGGTGGTTCCAAATTTATCATGTTTATTTGAGTTTGATTGACATCAAAACAGTGATGAATGGTCAAAGTTTTAAGGTTGAGTCACATCGCTTCTGTCCTCTTAATAGCAGTCGTTACTTGATTCCGTTGCCGGAATATCATTTTTTGGTATTATGTTTTCAATTTTTGTCATGTTTGTGAATTAATAATGTTTTGTTCATCTACCTCGATTGAACTTGTCATGTTTTCTGATTTTTGTCATATTTTTTATTTGATCATGTTTTGTTCAACTACATTGATCGAAACCTACATTTCTCTAAACTTGTTGTGTTTTCCGATTTTGTCATTTTTTTAATTGATCATGTTTTGTTCATCCACCTCAATCAGGTTTTGTCATATTTTGTGAATTAATCATGTTTTGCCATGTTTTCTGGCTTACACATTCGTTTTTGTAAGAGTCGTGTTTTCTTTTTAAATTTTAGGGGAATGAAAATATGAGAGAGAAGACTAGGAGAGAGAAAAAATTCAAAGATTAGGTGAGAGAAATGTTTGAAAGAGGAGAGAGAATTGAGATAATTAGAGAGAGAGAGAGAGAGAGAGAGAGAGAGAGAGAGAGATTTGAAAAATTAGGAGAAAGAAAAGGTAGTTTAGGATTTAATTGAATTTGAGGATGGAAAGATAAGTATTTAAACACATTAGGATGGGCACCTAAATAAGTAGGGTAAAAAAGATGGCTAATTAAGTTTCCCCTCAATCTTATAGAACATATTTTAGCAATATAAAATTGAATTCTATCATTCTTTCTCCGCGTGAGTCTTTCCCTGGTGTTTTATTTCATCAAATTATTGACATAGAAAATAAGATTACATATTTACACAAAATAGGATATTGGATGCCCTTAGATGAAGTTTTGTGTTACTATAATAGTATTAATTTCTCGAATCCACGTCATCTCATCTCATAATTAACCACAGATAACATTGATCAAAACCAAAAGACTAAGGAATCAATCAGTCAGTCAGTCAGCTTTACCAAAATGTGAGCCGCACTTGTTAAATGTTGTAGACTTTTTTCCCAAAGTAAAATTCGTTCAAATCTGTATGACCAATTAATCATATAGGTTGTTGGAGCAGACAAACAATCACTGGATAAGACCTCATGGTTGTATTGAGTGGGAGAACATTTTCGCTGCTTCTAATTAACTCGCATTAAGCCGTAAAAGTCCAACATGCTCAAAACCATTTTGAAAATTAGCAAAGGAGTTTTCTTGTGCTTTTTCTTTTGTTTATGTTTTGTGGTTCCAATGTGTTTTGTGGTGTTCTTTTACTTCGTACCGTTCCTTGTTTTGATGAAGCCAGCCATGCTAGAATTAAATAAGTAAATACGAAATTAGAAATCAAAAGAGTCTATTTTTTTTAAATTTACTTAATTTGATCCTAATCAAAACAGCAAAAAAGTGGGCGGTGGGATTGGTCTCCCAGGATTAGTCGGAAAAAAAAAACAGTTTCATGCCATGACTAGGGCGGGCTTGGTTGGCGACACTTGGCGTTGTTAGTAATTAATTACGAAGGCTAATGAATTGTTACACGAGGGTCAAGTTATGCACTCCATATGATTGCAGGGCAAGGAACATACTTGGTTTGGGGTTCCCCAAACTGATGCTTAAGATTAACCATGATTTGTGCCAGGCAGGATCCACTGCCGAAAACTCTTGCATGTGATTATATGTTAAAAAAGTTTTTCGGCCCTTGCATTTAAAACATAAAAAAATCACACAATTTAATGGTTGGAAAATTCTTTGACATGAGATCTGTTATGCCGAAAATGAAATTGAGAATATAAACAAACAAGCAAAAATTAAGAATACAAGATTTGCGTGGTTTCCCAAACTGGGTACGTCCGCATGAGAAAAGCAAGAGGATCCACTATAAACGGAAAGATAACACACAGAGTCGGCTATATCTGAAACTCTCGTTGAAGTATCCAATTACAAATATGTAAGGACAAATCTCTAGCAGAACTCAATAGTAAAACCCTAGGTGAAACCCAATAGAGTATAAACCAAAACCCAAATATTTAATCTTCAACCAAAGGGATTCACTCAAGAAGTCCAAAATACAATGAAGAAAATAAGGCTATATTTAGGGAAAATGACAGCTTAGGATATGTTTTGATAATTAATATCGCTAAGGACAAGTTAAAAACATTTGTTAATGCTGAAAATGTCATTGGCGTGTATTAATTATTAAAACACGTCATTGGCTATCATTTTCCCCTATATTTATAGTCACAGAGTCCTTCCTAAAACCAATACTTACCCAAACAAAATTTCTTACGCCCAAAGTCTAAATCAACAAGGAAACAAATCTTTTTGGAAGTCAAATATCTTTTCGACCATCCCAAATTTAAGGGCATATCTCTAACAAGATCAAACCCCGATTTGCACACACTTTTTGACCCATACATACATGCATACGTAGTTGTTTGACTATTCACTAATACCAAATCTCATGCGTGTCTTCAAGTCAAACAAATTAAAAAGCGAAGGACATGTTGAGAATATTTGTTAATGATAAAAATGTCCTTGGTGGATGTTAATTATCAAAAACGTCATTAGCCGTCATTTTTCCATTTAAGAAAGGAGAGCCATGCAATAAACGAGAATAATACGAGTATTGAACGAACGCATAATTTGAATTAAAATTTTGAAGTTCATAATCCAATAAATTTTCAGTGGCTACAAGAAGCTTTTTTCTAGTCATAAGAATTAAATCTAAAAACTATAGAAAATCTGATTCGTACTTGAGAGCTGTCCGAGTTCTCCACCAGACATTTCAGTGGGTTTTTTTTCCTTCATCTTCAACTTTCAAAATCAAAAAAAAGTAATTAGAGGGCAATGAAAATGTCGTATGGCTATAAATTTTAGGGTAGGTTTGGATAAACTAGATTAGTACGACTTTTTTTTTTTTGTGTGTGCATTTATTCAAAAAAATTCGTTATATGTTAATTTTACGTCAAATTTTTGTAATTTTCGTCTCGACAAAAGGAATCGTAAAAATATAATTTCTTTTATCGAAACTCAAAATTTTGAGTTCACCTTTCACAAATAATATCCTGAATTATCTTTATCACTCTTCATAAATAATATTTTCAAAACTCATATCGCGTGCCCCTCAAAACTAGGGAAATCATATTGGTGCTCCAAAAATTGATGCAGGCACTCCAAAATCAGTGTAACTCCAAAGCCACTTTTCTTTATTTTTTAAAGTACCTGCATCAATTTTTGGAGTGCCAATATCATTTTCCCAAAACTAATGCAAGGAAAACGCGTAGGTACGCCTGGGTCAACCATTTCGCCCACACACACTCTGTCTCTGTCCTCTATATATACCCCCAACCTCTTATCTCATTCCCCATAACCAACTTTCCTCCACCCTCTCTCTTTCTCTCTCTCTCTCTCTAGAGATATCCTGCCACAGAGACCTCTCAACGTACACTCAACAAACTCTTAAATTAAAACCAAACAGGGCTTGTTCATGCCAAGCGAAGGTATGAGTACTGTCTTCATGTCTCCATCTAGGGCTTCATCACCATCATCATCGCCTCTCCGAAATTCCTCACCTCCGGCGCCTCGCCAAACTTTCTCGTCCTCTATGATGGCGGAAAACCTGGATATCGCGGAGTCACTTATCACGAAATGGAGCGTCGAGGAACGCTCCAGCAATTTCTGCAAAATCACCTCTCTTTTCACCGACCGGAGGGATGTGAAGGACTACCTCCGGTCGGTGAAGGATTTACAGGCCGCGATGCACTTCTTCGTCTCGGACGGTTCGAGTTCGAGCTCCCACCAGCTCGTGAGGGCTCAGAACTTGATGCAAAACGCCATGAAGCGGCTGGAGAGAGAGTTTTACCAGATCCTGTCGTCGAACCGGAGTAACTTGGATCCTGAGTCGGTTTCGAGCCGGTCCTCCCGGACCTCGGCTAGTATTTCAGATTTCGAAGACGACTGCTCCGAAGAAGACAACATTCACGTCGCCGGCGGCGATTCGGTTCACGAAGTCACCAGTGACTCAGCTTTGGAAGTCGCAATGGCTGATCTGAAAACCATCGCGGACTCCATGATTTCGTCCGGGTACAGCAAGGAGTGCGTGAAGATTTACAAACTCGTTCGGAAATCAATGTTGGACGAGAGCTTGTACTATCTCGGAGTAGAGAAGCTGAGCTTATCCCAAATTCAGAAACTAGACTGGGACGTAGTCGATGTGAAAATTAAATCGTGGTTGAACGCCGTCAAAGTCGCGGTGAAAACGCTCTTCCTCGGAGAGAGAATCCTCTGCGACGTCGTCTTCTCCGCGTCTCCTAAAATCTCCGAGTCCTGTTTCGCGGAAATCACCAGAGAGAACGCCGTGACTCTGTTCGGGTTCCCCGAACACGTGGCCAAGTACAAGAAACTCACCCCGGAGAAACTGTTCCGTGTACTCGACCTCTACGATTCCATTTCAGAGCTCTGGCCGGAGACGGAGTCGATCTTCTCGTCCGACTTGGTCTCCGCCGTCAGATCTCAGGCCGTCAACTCCCTCGTCAGGCTCGGCGAGCCCGTCCGCGCCATGCTATCGGAATTCGAGGCCGCAATCCAGAAGGACGGCTCTAAAACGCCGGTTCAAGGCGGCGGGGTCCATCCGTTAACGCGATACGTCATGAACTACGTCGTTTTCCTCTCCGATTACAGTGGCTCTCTCTCTGACGTATTAGCCGATTCGGCACTAAACACGCAGTCTCCGTTGCCAGAGTCTTACTTCTCGAGCCCGACCCCCTACGACTGCTGCACGTCAGCATTATCGGTCCGGCTGGCTTGGCTGATCCTAGTCCTCCTCTGCAAACTCGACGGGAAAGCCGAGGAGTACAAGGACGTGGCTCTAGCGTATCTGTTCCTCGCCAACAACTTAAACTACGTCGTCTCGAAGGTCCGCTTGTCGGGCCTGAAGCTCCTGTTAGGAGACGAATGGATAGAGAGTCACGAAGCGAAGGTGAAACAGTACGCGGCGAATTACGAGAGAATGGGGTGGAGCAAGGTGATGTCATCACTGCCGGAGGCGGATCCGGCGGCTGAGATCCCTATTCAGGAGGCGCGAGAGTGCTTCAGGAGTTTCAATTCGGGTTTCGAAGAGGCGTACAGGAAACAGACGTCTTGGGTCGTGCCCGACCCGAAACTGCGAGACGAGATCAAGGTCTCCCTCGCGAAGAAGCTGATGCCGGCGTACACGTCGTTTTACGAGGAGTACCGGTGGTTGTTCGGGCGGGAAGCGGGAGTCGAACCGGTGGTCAGATATGCCCCTGACGATCTCGGGAATTACTTGTCGGACCTGTTTTACGGGACGGAGGCTGCCGGTAGCGTGTCGTCGTCGGTTTGTTCTTCGCCGTCGCCGCGGCAGTCGCGTGGGCGGAAAGTTCGTTGAGATGTTTGCGTCAAGTGCCGGGGCTTTCCTGGCAGTTACTTGGCCATGCACGTGATTGTATAGGGTTGATGATTCATCAGAATTGAAAAGATGCAGAGGGGAATAAATTCTTAACACCATGTAAACATTTACCATTTCTTTCAAATTAAGTTACATCGCGCTACGTTGTAAAACAGTGGTCTCAATCAATAGAACCCGGCAACGTGACACAATATAATTGATTTGAATGAAATAAATGTTTATACCAACAGTGTAAAGAATTTAATCTTAGAGATGTTTGGATTTTTCCATTTTAGGTGGTATGAATATGACAACTTATCGTATATGATGCAGTGTGTCTCCTTTTACGAAATTATTTGCCAGAAAATGTAGAGACCCGGAAAATTTTATTATCGAAAATGTTTGTTAATTGGTTAATTATGAGAATACGGTTTGTTTGGTGGTTATTTGATTTGGGGTTAGAGTGAGAGAATTGAATCTTGAGGGAGTGGGTGTGTGATTAAAAGATATAGGAGTATATATAGGGTGATGTGTGTGTAGGAGATTATATTTTTTCCCCTTTTCTCTCTTTCTACCGTCCCCCTCTCTCTCTCTCTACCGAAGCTCTCTCTCTCTCCTCTCTTCTCACTCAAAACTCTTCCAAGACCTCAAGAACCTCAAAGATCAACTACCCTTCGGCCCTCCAATCGCGTTCTCGAGCTTGAAATTTCGTGGGTTAGGCTTGGAGGGGAGTTCTTGGTCGATTTCGGAGCTTGGGAGGCTCGGGCTTGCTTGGGTCTCGTTCGAATCACTTGAGGTAGGGATTTCTTACTCTCTCTATGTGTTTATGGGTTGATTATGTGCCTGGATCGTGCTGTGGTTCGTTGTTGTTGTTCGGATTTCGTTGTTGAAAAGCTGAAAATCTGCAGAAAAGTTCCGTGGGATTGATACCCTCAAAAGGGGTATCGATACCCCTCTCTTCCCTGGACCAGATTCTGGCCAGGTATTGATACCTCTGTTCGGGGTATCAATACCCCTGTTTTGTTCCGGACAGATTTGGTTCGTTTGTTTATTTTCATGTCCGTTTGAACCTCGAACACTTCAAACATCTTTTGAATAGTTTCAAATCACCTCCAAACCCGATTGTTTGTACCTCGAGATATTCAATGACCAATCGATCTCTTTGGGCTTTCGTCGTAGCTTAGAAAAGTGCAAAATTAAATGATTAGGACACTCGTTCATTATTTACGCCTTTGGTTGATTGGAGTAGATATTGTGGCATGTCTCATTGATTGATATAGACTTGTTAAGGGTTAGAGCATGACGCGATGATTAGTGAATTGAGAAATGGACCGTGGAGTCGTTATTAAATATCATAAGCTATAAGGTATGACATGGGCGTTTGGTTGGTCAATAGGGGTTTGCTTAGTGGTCCGGAAGAAAATAGGGTCACTCGTATCATCGTGCTTCATTTTGATTGATTATCCTAAGTTCATTTGGTATTCGTTCTATAGATCCTCGTTTAGAACCTAGCGGGTGGCACGTCGAGGAGTTGTTGTGGGATTAGGACGAGACGTAGGGCGTCGTGACAGACTTTAAGGGATAACGTGGACTTAAAGTAGTTATCAATGTGCAATGGAGTGTGCTTATGAGTTTGTATACATTGTTGTAATGATATAAGAACGAATGTGACTTGGAAAGTGATGTTTGCTTGTAAACAGTTTGATAATGCTTTTATGTTTACGTGAATTGTAAATTTTGAATTGAGGGTCCTGCAACGCAAGGTGTGGTAATGCGGAGACTCTAGAGGGCCCGCAACGCAAGGTGTGGTAATGCGGAAACCCAGTGGAAAGAATTCAACGTGACGCAAGGGGTGGTAACAGTTGAATGTCTCGCTTGATGAAGAGAATTATGGTTGACTGTAGAAGTTTATGTTGACTTTTGGTTTGTTTGTTGACTAAGATTGTGGTATCATACGAGAAACGATAAGATGATTGAGGATTGGTTATTGATTGATGAAAACTAATGTGAGTTTATTAAAGTTGCTGGTTTGATGTGAGAATAGCAAGGAATATTTATAAGAAGTCTAGAATGTTGTAGTCGTGGTCCGATTGTTCTTGGTGGTTAATCATTGTTTCTCGTGATCTCGTATTGACACTCATTCATTCTCGGTTCATACGTCATCGCATGTTCATATAGCTTGAGTATAGAAATTTCTACTGGGCTAGTGTAGCTCAACAAAATCCTTCTTTTCAGGTCTAAATGCCGAGCAGTAGATTGCATGCTATGCTGTGATTGGACATGAAGATTTTTGGAAGCTAATTTGATTTAGTTACTCTCCCATCTATGTAATGGACTTATTTTTGGTTAAAGATGACTTTGTAACTAATTCACTTTTGAGTTATCTTTTGAGTTAAGTTTGTAGTTTCCTAAACATTCGTGCTTGTGTTTAAGTTAATTTGGGCCGTGGTGCCGAGGTTGTAATTCTTTAAACTTGGGATTTTGGTTTGTAAATTAAACAGGTGGGAAATCATTTTGGGTATCATTGACCTTATGCGAGGATCTTTTATCGAAATGAGATATTAAATTATGTTAAAAATCGAGGGCGTGACAGAAAAAGTTACAAACTTGCTTATATTAAAGATTCTCTCTTTGAAATACAAATACAAATAGGTATGAATTAGATGTACTTCCTCTTTGAACATACATTTAGAAAACTCAATTTTTCTTTATTCAACAACCACCGCCTCCTGCCGTAAGGCTTACAATGATACTTGTAAGGCAAAAAAAATCCTAGACCAAGTAGGAAACCAATAAACTTGTTAATCAAGCCTAAATTAAAGAAATTACCAAAAATTACCAAAATTTGAAATTTGAAAATAAACTATAGAATCAAATACTAGGTGAAATAAAAAAAATGTAAAAACAGACGGCAACCAAAATGAAGTTTCCTACTAAAAGTTATAAGCAAATCAATATTTTCCTGAAACGACAAATTAGGCAAATCAACCGTCCAACCAATCGATCGGATTATCAATCGGCAGTCAATCGGAATCTTCTGATTTCTTTGATCGGAACGTGAGACCAGACATATTGATTGGAGTATCAATCGGGAGTTTATGCCAAAAAAGAAAATTTTCTATAAAAATATTAATTTCAAATATAATAAACCAAATTTTTTATATTACTAAAATAATTAATTTATCAGCGGTCATCAATATATTATCATACGGAGCTTTAGGATTTCATAAAATTTAAGAGCCTTACCTGGTTGGAGGTAATTAGGTAAACTTGTTTTGAGAAAGACTGATGATTTTGCCACTCTTTTTTTTACTAACTTCACTTCATTGCAAATGTATTTTTGATAAAAAAAAAACACTTAAAA
The DNA here is from genome assembly GCA_014282245.1 of Rhododendron simsii. Lineage (NCBI taxonomy): Eukaryota > Viridiplantae > Streptophyta > Magnoliopsida > Ericales > Ericaceae > Rhododendron > Rhododendron simsii. Next base: position 8,905,713 of record CM024965.1, read on the forward strand.
GAAAATAACGTTAATAAAAATTAGAGTGATAAAATTATTTCCTTGTGAGAAAACAACAACGATGCTAATGAAAAGATCCTGAGGTTGATTAGGCACCAACCACGTGGCATTGGGATGATAAATCTTCAAAAAAAACAAAAAAAGCGCACTGCCAAATATCCTGTATGAGGGTGCATGGTAATAGAGGAGAAGTTTTTGAGTGCCGGGTGGGCACGGGCCACGTAGTGCCGAGCACCATCTCGACCGTTCAAACATGTTTTGAACGTTTTAGATTTGTTTGGATAATTATTAGTGTAAAGTTACTAAAATACTCCCTCAAGTCTAAATAGATCTGAGCCGTCCAAAACATGTTTGAGTGGCCGAGATCCGTGTTCGGCACCACGTGGCCTGTGCCCACCCGACACTGAAAAATTTCTCGTAGTAGTGGTATATACGTCCCATGCAAACGAACAAGGAGTCTCTTATCACCCACGGTTCAATCATTGAATTAAGCTGGGAATTTTTGTGATTTCAATGATATTAATAAGTCCCAATTTTTTCCACCACTAAAACATGGGAAAGTGAAAAGAGCTTAAGCAACATGAGGGGTAAGAGATGTGACAAGAGCTCAAGCTCCCAAGTGTTGGAGTGGGGAAAAAATTTAGTGCCATGCTGTCTATTGCGTTTTTGGACGGCTCAAATTTGGAAAGAAAAAGTGTTGAAGTGAGAGGAGAGAGAGAGTTTCAATCCGAGCCATCTAAAAGTGTATAGGATAGCCCAGATATGCCGAACGAGTACTACACGGGATATACCCAACCGGCACTAAAAAAAAAATCTCTTTGAAGTGACCATTGTGTTAGATTATACACATCAAAAAAAATTTAACCAGAGTAAGGGGGCCGGTGCAATAGAGGGAATGGTAAGAGAATCGATAAGAAAATAAAGTTCAAAAACTAGAGATTTTAATTCATTTCATTAAGAAACCCGCTTGTTTTGTGGAGTATTTTTTTCGTCTTTTAGCTAATATTTCTTTTTATTGGAAAAGTAAATTTTTTTAAACTATTTCATTTTCTTTTTGGTATTTTTTGAAACCTTTTTGAATGTGATTGTACTAATTTTCCTTCTTTTTAACGTTTCAATTCTTAGTCGAGATGTAGGGAAAAAATATTTAAAACTTTAACCAGAAGTTGAAAAAACAGCACTATCTGTGATTGCAAAAAGTTTAAAAAAAAAAAAAAAAGTACTTAATTTTCTAAACATCCTTGATAAATTTCTATATTCCAGTTTTGGCCCCCTTAGTACATCCAAACGCATATCCGTGATTCACAATTGCACTTTTGCGACTAAGCTCAAGCACAATTTGCTGATGAACCAACTCGAGTTTTGTTCTGGTGACGCAGCAGAATTCACAAAAAGATTAGTTGGAGCAAGTTTATCAGTCATTAGGTAAAAAAAAAAAAGGTGAATAATACACATTTTTCATTTTATTTACCTACATTTCTTTCAATACTACACAAATACTTTTTATTTCATCTATCCCTAAATATAATATTATTACTCCCTCCGTCCCTTTTTTATAGTCCGGTATTCCATTTTGGGCTGTTCCTTAATAAGTGTCCATTTTGTAAAGTTAGTGGGTTAAAGTTGGTGCATTGTCTATTTTGTCCCTAAAAGTAGATTCCATTTTGAAAAGTTAGTGAGTAAAAGTGTAATGATGATGGAAAAGTAGGGAAATTGGAGGAAAAAGTTGATGTGAAAGGTATAATGATGATATCTTTTTAATAAGTTGGAATTACAAAGCAAGACACTTAAAAAGGGACGGATGGAGTAGTTCATTATGTGGTGAATTAGATGAAATAAGAGTAACCAATTAGAGAAGAGAGAGAAAGTGCAAAAGGACCACAAAAAGAATAAAATAATCAAAACCTAGTGAATAGTTCTTCAGTATTTATGCCTAAGCAGTACTGTAGTTAAATTCATTTTACCTGGGCATATAAATAAGCTGTTGCAGGGGTGTTTTTATGTGTTTGACACTCTAAAATGCCTAAAAATGCACTTTGCCTACTCTTATATATATATATATATATATATATATATATATATATATATATATATATACACACACACACACACACACACACACACATACATACATACTTGCTCTTAGCTTATTAATCCAAATAAGATAGGTACTCGTAGACATGAGCAGTTCTTGAATCCACAAGAAGAAAGACAAAAGTCCGAAATATTATTGATGAAATAGTCGATCAAAACATTAGGTTACAATACAACCCTTTTATATGGTGTAACCCCGAAATCCTAATAATTAAAGCCGAAAAATAAAAAGTCTCATAATTTGAAGAAACTACTAAAATTGAAAACGGGAAAGAAAAACAAGACGTTTCCAAAAAGAACCAACTAATAAGGAATTACTGTGTAAGGGTTATTAACAAATTAAAAGTTTTCTAAAACGGCAAAAATATCAAATTGAAGGGCTAAACGAATTAATCGGGTTGAAATCCACCATGCTTCGCAACCTTAGAAGGTCGCGTGTATTGACCGAAGCACAAAAATAAGTCAGCACACCAGGTTTGGACTATTCCGAGCTCGTCCAAATTTTGCCAAATCAGGTAATCTGAAATTAAATACTATTTGGGCTTCCGAGGCTTCATCCAGTCCAATTGACCATAGAATTGAGCCTCCACGTGTTCTACATCATTCGGCTTAATTGAATTCTCCACAACTGGCCAGTGAAATTAAGCCTTCCGAATTAATCAAGTTGCGTCTAAGCTAATCGAACACCCGAGTTATTAAAAAACTGACGTTCCCATTTGGACAACATGGATCTCTTTTGAGGCCCTAAATTACCAGCGGTCCAGCTACATTTTTCTTGGGCCCGCTTTCGGTTGCACTTTGATGATTGTGGCTGTGCCTAAAGGCGTGGCCCACACCGTGCGACTTTTACGATGGGGAGTTTTTGGAAGCATTTTGAAGCGAGAAAATATTCAAAAATGTTTGGATTTTGGCCCAGCCATGTAATCCCAGAAGGACAATGAACAAACAAATTGGTCTTTTGGCCCAACTATGTAAAAGGAGAAAGCTAAGGTCCAAGGTTCACAGGATGACGATGAACAGACAAATTGGTCTGATTTTGGGGATAAAATTAATCAAACTTTTACTAGAAAATTTCTTAGAATTTTTTGCAACACTTCCTCAAATTTTGTCTGATATATATATTTTTTATTCTTCATGCCTTTAAGGAACTTTTACAAAGAATGACACAGATTCAGACACAGATGTGTTCAGAATCGTAAGATAATGTGGATCCGTCCCACACGTACGGTATTACCGTTATTGAGACATTTGTGTTTGCACCTATGTGTTTAAGATAGTGACTAAGAAGGGCCAAACTCACCGAGATAACAAGAGCATAATCGGGGTGCATTTTTTTCTTCTTTTTTAATAGTATGGATCCTCTCTAGTTCTATAAATGGACATGATGGTCCATTTTTTGGCCCTTTTTGGGTCCGCGTTAGTGATCCAATCCAAACCGTTCATTTTTAAAACATGTTGAGAACATATGTCACGCCAATAATCAACTTGATCATATACAAAATGAAGAATGACAAACAAAAAAACAAAATAATACTACCACACATGTTTTGTGTTGTTTTCATTTTTTTCCCCTCCCGAGAAATATTTAAATATCCATCCTCTTTATCCATGTCATGTAAGAATTCATCCTGCACTCTTTTCATATTTATATTTTCATCCTTTTAGTATGTGAATTATCTTTCTTACCTTTTCTAATAGGGAAATGATATTGACACTCCAAAAATTGATGCAGACATTCCAAAAAGCAAAGGAAATTGGTTTTGGAGTTACACTGGTTTTGGAGTGCCTGCATCAATTTTTGGAGTGTCAATATCATTTTCCTTTTAATATGTTATACATATATTATGTTATATCGCTTTCCTAATTTAGTGGGATTGGATTGGACTGTTTTCCCAATTTAGTGGGATTGGATTGGATATTTTCCTCATTCAGTGAGATTTGGTAAATTTCAATATGATTGATTACTTATTTCTTTTATCATGGAATGTATTTGAGGAATCAATATTTTTAGGAATATAACATGATAAATTGACAACATCTTTGCATTTTTTCTTCATTCTTCAAGTTGGCCAACAAGACAACAAAAAGTCATATTTTTCATTGATCTTATTTTACGAAACATGGCTAAATTACCATAAAAAATATATAATATGACATACTCAATCTGTTACATGGTTAAATGTAGGGCTGTTAGCTGGGACTGAAAAATCGATCAAAACCGGAAAAACCGGACCGGACCAAAATTTTCAAACCGGTCAAATAATTTCGATCCGGTTATGGTTCATAAAATTTTATAAACCAAAAAAGTAATTTCTATCCAATTTATGTGTTTTAAAGACCGGTCGAAACCGGACCAATTATATATGTGTGTGTGTGTGTGTGTGTGTGTGTGTGTATATATATATATATATATAAACTAGGGGAGGAGAATCGAATCCTGAAAGGCTAGAAGGATCTCCCATCTCTTTGCCACTAGGCTACCCACCCTTTTGGTGTATATTGGTCTAATAAATATATTTATTATATAAAATTAATCATATATTTATATATATAAACTCTTTTTATGGGCTTAACTATGTTTTTATGATTTTTTTTTTAATGTATTAAGCTCAAAATTGATCCTTTTTTGTTGGGCCCAAAAAAAAGGGTTGAATTATTGATTTTTGGTTGATATTTTATGGGTTGAATTGTGGATTTTGTTGATGTGTTGGGCCCAAAATATGGCCCATGAATAAAAACTAGATAAACTGGACCAAAACCGGTTGAGTCAGTCAAAATCGGACCGTATTATCTCAACCAGTTCCGATTTATAAAAATCTCAAACCGGATATCCGGTTTCGACCTAAAAATACACCAAAATCAGTCAAAATCGGACCGGTATCATCCCTAGTTAAATGGTTAAATTACCATGACATTACATGGTTAAATGACCATAACGATTACAACGTGGACACGATAAATATCCCATGATTCGAACAAATATTTCATGGTAAATGGTTCAAATAATTTATCATGAAATAGAAATAATAGAGAGGCATATTTCAAGGTAAATGATACAAATAATTTACCATGAAAACTAAAACCCAAAAAAAATCAACGATGTGTTGACAGAGCCGGTCGGGGATGCATGGTGAATTCATCGGGCGGCGCTAGTGATGGTCTCAATCAAGAGAGAGATAAATCAGATTTCATGATGACTTGATTATGCCAGTCAGCGACAATGAGGTTGATAAGCAATGGTGGGCCGGATGATTAGGCAGCCGCAATTGCAGAGAACGCCATTTTGGGATTTTGATTTCAGCGGCAGTGGAAATTGGGACATTATGGGATTTCAATGGGGGTTGGATGAGGCGAACGGCGGTGAGCAGAGGACGTCAGACGACGAGTGGATTGCTGCCCATCGGAGGACGTTGGAGGACTAGTGAATTACATCTGTTTATGGAGGACGATTGGAGGACTTTGGATGGGGAGAGAGAGAGAGAGAGAGAGAGAGAGAGAGAGAGAGAGAGAGAGGCTTATATATAATCCCACCAGAATTTTTGGGATCCAAAATTTTAGGGATTGAACGGAAATCGTGGGACGGGATGAGAAAGATTATGTTTTGGTCTCATTTTCCGGTGAGATATATATATATATATATATTTATATGGGCACTTTTGGTATTAAAAAACAGGGATGAAAACATAACTGTTCAAAAAATGAAGAATGAATACTTAAGTTTGATGAGATTTAAGGATGGATTTTTAAGTCTCCCTTTTTACTACTCCATATTTAGAAAAAAAAATTATTACCAAACATGATTTTTGGTTTTGTTTCTAAAAAAATAACCATGATCTTACTTTTAGTTTCTCAAAAATAAAAAACTGAAAATGTTAATTCATTCTTAATTTCGCCAACTAGCTAGTAATGTGACATTTTTTTGGGATAACAATTGCATGAGACATTGAAGGCCAATAAATCATTAATTCATTCTTAATTTCGTCAACTACCTAGTAATGTGAACTATTGATACGACACAAAACTAAAAGTAGGTTAAGACTGAACTACTAATACGACACAAAACTAAAAGTAGGTTTCAAATTTATGAGTTACAACATAGCGATAGGTGGACTTCGGATTGGTGCTGTGCAATAGGGTGCACAGTATCCTATAGAGCAACGCAATCTCGGTTGTTCGTTTCAGTTTTAAACAGTCCGGATTTAAATGAAACTTTTTTGGAAAAGAGTTTATGGGAAAGACTTAAAGTTTCATGAAACCCAGACCGTTAAATAATCTTGATCGAACGGCTGCAATTCATTTACGTAAACAGCTGTTCACAGAACTCTCCGTTAAAAAGATTTTCTCAACAAGATAATGCGCTTGCTATTAGTGTTGGTTAAAAAAGTATAAAGAAATAATAAAAAGACAAAAACTATCATTATTTGTAGGAGTACTTGCTTATACTCCCTCTCTCTCCCACGGGTCTCTTACCTCTCCCTCTAACTCCTCTCTCCTCACAGTTACAAAGTCGGAAAATGGAGAATAAAATTAAGTATCCACAATGCTATAATCAAAAAATGGATAATCAAAAATTGTCACATCACTTTTTGATTATCCATTTAAGAGATTATTAAGGTTAATAACATGTCCACAATGACATAATCAAAATTGGATAATCAAAACTTGTTACATCACATTTTCAAAATTTAAAAAAAAAAAAAAACTAAAAACTAAAAACTGTGAACATAGGAAATAGTTTTTTGGTAAAAATAATTTTGAGACTAATAAAAACTATATATTAGAAATAGAAAATTGTTTTTGAATTTTTTTAAAACAATTTTAAGAAAAACGGTTTTTGTGTAACTACAGTTTTTGAAAAAAAATATTATTTTTATATAAGAAAAGGTTTTGAAAAAAAGAACAGTTTTTTTTTTTGAATAAAAATATTTTTTAAAAACAGTTTTTGGGAGAAAACAGTTTTTCAAAAATATTATTTTTGAAAATATTGTTGGGGGGGGGGGGGGGGGGGGGGGGGGGGGGGGGGGGTTGTGGGAAGGAAGGAAACGAGAGAAAGTCTTTTTTTTTTTTTTTTGTAATGATGGGTATATTTGATCGAGAATATGAGGTTAAGTTATTGACAAAAAGTTGTTTGTTTTGGTTATCCAAAATCTAAAATTTGATTATTTCAAAGGTGGTTGCTAAGTTTGATTATAATATTGTGAGCTATATTTTGCACCAACATTATTAATTTTAAGAATCTATTACTTTTGACTATGCCATTATAAATACTCGCAGATTCCTTTTGAGGACTTTTTAAGGAGTAAAATGCATTCTGACTTGAAAAGATACACCGATTTTCAAGAATGCCATTATATTTCAAGTTTCAGATGAAACCATTATTATTGGTAAAGAGACTATTTTGAAAGATCAAATACATTTTGTTTTGGCTTTTCAAAGAAGACAAACAATTTGAAACATCTTGAAATAATATAAGAGACGAGCAATTCAGAACGGAGGGAGTAAAACATTTCCGAAAGTGACTGATGGTGGAAAAAAACGATGTTGTTCGGTTTTATGATCCAATCACAAAAATGTTTGACAGTAAGAAAAGCCATAAAAGGCCGGATGAAGATGCTCTAACTCTTTGGTGATGGTTAGCCACTTTCGTTACGAAGACCAGATGGTCTGGCCGAAACAAAAAAAAACCCACGATGAAGACATAGCTAATTCCATCTCAAAAATAGCAAAAACGCAATTTAATGCTTCGAAATTCAATGGGCCGGGAAGCAAATTCACCTACTCTGACGGTGCGATTACTCTCTCATCCACGTCATATACTCTACAAATATTCGGTCCAACTCGAAAGCTGAACCTAACAAAAGACTACTACTTTTTAACGGTCCTCCTTATGTGCATTCGCTTTTAAATCTACAACGCGTAGTCATTTTTTCAAAGTTGATCACCGTGCATCATGTTTCTCAACTTCTCGGATCTTCACGATCGTGCGGACTTTTTTTCTTTTTTTTTCTTTTGGTGGGGTTAAAGCCGGAATAGAGTAGGCGGGTGTTACCATCAGTGGGACACAACACAACAGAAGCACATGGGAGAAACACTGACCAGGCAAAGCATGATCGAATTTAGCTGAATCGCCATTGATCTTGTTCATCCACTTTTGGCATTTCAGTTTGGTCTCACATTCAATTGAGGCGTGCTTCTTGTTATTCTTTCACCATCTACATTATGGGCTCATAAATAAGAAAGTATATATAATATAATAAAGCTTTCATTTGGAACAGATAATGGTACATGGAGTTTATAATTAATTAGTTAAAATGAGGCTTCTGTTTTTTCTTTACTTTATGGCCCTGCTTGGATGGAGTAAAAAAGGGAGGGGGAAAATAAGAGGGGTATATGGAGAGGCCTTTTCTCTCGTTTGGCATCCCATTAAGTTCCTCTGATAATTTCTTACCCCCTCATCGTTTTCACCTGTTCCAGGCTTTCTCCGATCTTAGATTTGGGCTCCTCTTGAGGTCTCCAAAAATAATCTGATTGTGGTGAGGTGTTTTGTAGACGAAGATACCCCTCGTTATCCCCTTTCCCCATCTACCATTCAACCAACTTCTACTCTCCATTCTGCCCAAAATCATATTTTCCATTCAAACCTATCCTAAGACTCCTTATTTAGTTTTAGGCCTTTGTTAAGGTGCTCATTGAAAGGCATTAAAGCCAAAAATTCATTATGACCATTTAAGATAAAATGATCAGAAAAATAAGATATTCACACCGGTTTTATAGAATTGAAAATTGGAGCACTTAATTTTTTAACTATATTTTTTAATATATAAACGGTGTAAAAAAAAGTGTTCCAATTTTCAATCCATTTGAACCAAAGCAAAAATCTTATTCTTCTGATCATTTTATTTTAAATGGTCATAGTAAATTTTTGGCTCTAAGGTCATTCAATGAGCACCCTAAAAAAGCCCTGAAACTAAATAAAGAGTTTTCGGATGCTCATTGAAAGGCCTTAAAGCCAAAAATTCATTACAACCATCTAGGATAAAATGATCAAAAAAATAAGATCTTCGCACCGATTCAACCGAATTGAAAATTAGAGCACTTAATTTTTTAACTATATTTTTTAATATATAAACGGTGTAAAAAAATATGTGTACCAATTTTCAATCCGTTTGAACCGATGCGAATATCTTATTTTTTTGATCATTTTATTCTCGATGGTCGTAATGAATTTTTGGCTTTAAGACCTTTCAACGAGCACCCAAAGACTCCTTATTTAGTTTTAAGGCTCTCTTAGGATGCTCATTGAAAAGTCTTAGAGCCAAAAATCCATTGTGACCATTTAAGATAAAATGATCAAAAAAATAAGATATTCGCATCGGTTCAAACGGATTGAAAATTGGAACCCTTATTTTTTTTACACTGTTTATATATTAAAAAATATAGTTAAAAATTAAGTGTTCTAATTTTCAATCTGTTTGAACCGGTGCGAAAATTTTATTTTTCTGATCATTTTATCTTAAATGGTTATAATGAGTTTTTGGCTCTAAGGTCTTTTAATGAGCACCCTAAGATAGCATTGAATTAGAGGGATGAAATTGAAACAACCGTAAAACTAGAGAAACGACTATGAAAATATTTTATAGATTAAATGAATTTATTTTATAAAAAAATTGATAAATACGAACCATTAATTAAAAACACGTTTGTTAATATAATTTTTTTTAGAATAGACATTTTTTAATTAATTTATTTTTTTATACTTCCATTGTCCAAAATTGATTAAATATATTGATTTTTGAATTTATATAGCTGTTTTAATACATAATCAAATTTAACACTGTACATGGACAAAATAGTCATTTGATAGCTTTTTCCATCATCCACCCTTTATTATCCCCCCATTCTATAAACCATCCAAATAAAGTCAAATTTTATCCCCCTATTTAATACCTCATCCTAACTACATACTATTTTATCCCTCCTTTATAAGCATCAAATCGATGTGGGCAAACCCATCAAAATTAATACCCTCTACTATCTTATCCCTCTTCATATTTTTTACCCTCAATTTTTTACCTGCATCCAAGCAGGCCCTATCTGTTTCCAGCTCAAAATGTTTTTCTTTTTTGGTAATAAAGAGTGGTCCCCATGGACTAATTTCTCCAGCCCTCCACCAACGTTTGCTAACCTAAAGGGTTTTTTCGCAGTGCAGGGGAGTCAAACCTGAAACCTCGAGCTGGTAAACCCCACTGTCCTGGCTAAGCAACCAACTGCACTACTCCCTGGACACTTCTTGAATGCTCATTGAGAGATAATTATTCATTCAATCGTCAATTATACATTTAAAATTTTTTTCCCTCAGCAAAAGAATTTTATATTATTCTTTGGAGAGGATAAACGAAGATTAGTCGGACTAGGGCCAAAATGGCAAAAATGCCACCCAAGATCCAGAAACCAAGAAGGCAATACGTCAACCAATTAAGCATGCCAAAGGAAAAGTAAAAACACCCAAATACCTCCAAACTATAGAATCCAACCAAAAAGAATCACCTCATCTGGAGATAAAACCAGATAGACCAGATCAAAACACAACATAGCCAGCAATAACGAAATCTAGCCAAAACTCTACCCAAAATATAAAGACTAAAAGAACCCTCAACACCTTCTCAAGACCTCAGACCAAACCAATAGATGAGCAAACGGATGGGGACAAAAAAATCAAAACTCCAAAGTAAGAGCATCTCCAATGGACTCTACAAAGCACTCAATAGTGTGAATAGTTAAAACTTTAGCTAGTAAATGCGCAAAAACAAGCTACAATGGACTGGATAAGTTAGATCATTAGTCTATCACTCAATAACTCACCCTCTGGAATAAATAAATAAATAAAACAGTTTTTCATTTCTTTGGATAAAGTGGTTGACTTTTTCTACCGTTACTATTTCTTTCTTTCTTTCTTTTTTGGTTTTATAAAACAACACTAAGTAGTCCATTGAGAGCACCATCCACTAAATAAACTAATGACCACTTATCACTCTATAAGTGGGTCCTATTTTTACCAAAAAACTTTCATCTAGCCATTCAAATTTAGTTACCCCACTCGAGATGCTCTAACAAAGGCACTATCCTCTAAATTGCAAATTCACCGTCCTCCAACTTTGCAAATTCTGCAGCCTAGCTCCCTATCAACAATCTCACCCTCCGATCCTCCATGTCAACAATTTTATATATTTGTATTTGTATACTTAGACCCATTCCGCTATGGTTTTTATTTTTTAAATACTTATTTTTCGTTTCACGAGATAGATCATTCTCTTACAATACATCACCTTTAATTCAAAAAATAAGTTCAAATAAGTACTTTTACTCTATTTCTTTTCATATTGGCTGAATGTTGGATCTATTGTTGTACCATTGTTATCTTTTGGTGGACTAAAATCAAAATTAAACGAAAAAGGATATATTGAGACAGAAGAGAGAAACTTATTCACGGTTCTGCGCAATCTCAGATAATCTATTAACATTAATGGATTATTTTTAATCCGGATCGCCCAAAATACTTTTAAACAGTTGAGATTGAGCATCGTAAAACTTATTTACGACTCCTCCGTAAATAAGTTTCTCTTAAGACATTATAATGGTGGATTTGGTAGCTGAATGCTGCTACAGGTACAGAGCTTTTTGCACAGACAACGCGTATAGCTCCCGTTTGGGCCCGTCTCAGGTCCAACAAAGATAATCGGAGCCGCTCATTTCGTTCAATATATGTTTCTTAAGGTCCCTGCAAAAAATCAGCTCCACCTGACATCGATAAGAGCATTTGCAAAGCATCCAAAATTGCTTTAGAAATTTTTCAAAGCAATTTTGGACACTTCACAAACACTTTTATCGATGTCGGATGAAGTTGATTTTTTGCAGGGACCTTAAGAAGAATATATTGAATAAAATGAGCGGCTCCGATTATCTTTGTTGGACCCGAGATGGGACGAAATAGGCGCTATACGCCCTATTTGTGCAGAAAGGTGTTGTACCAGCAGCATTTTGGTTGGTAGCTAGAGGTTAATGAGAACTGGTTTGACAATGTAGGGTGCAGCAGTACTCTGGTCCCAGCATCCCCCTGTATGTACTGTACGTACTTTGTGATGCCCTATCTATATCTTTACTTTCATACTACTAGTTGACTTGTTTTAGGACTAGAAGTCTAGAATCGATCCCATCTTTTTCAACCACTTTCTACAGCTACCTTTGGCTTCAAATCAATGAACCTCACAAAAAAGGTTAAATATAGCCCTTAAATATCCAACAAAAATTATTCAAGCATCTAACCCACTTCACGCAGGAGACGAGTTTTGTGACTTTCTTATACTTTCTCAAGATGAGATTACTCACAGTTTATCACTTCTTTGTTTATATGTTTCTGAAAACTCTCGTTTTTTGACACATGTACGCCGAGTAAGGTGTGGATGCGTTTGCAGGCGTTGGTTGGCTGAGTACGGGCGTGCCAAGACTTGTAGCGCCTAATTTCGGATGACAATTGCCGTGAATCGTGACTTCTAACGTCTAAGGTGATTGTGTGTGATCCAAAAGGTAATGATCATAAGAAGGTTCGTGGTTTGCCACACGGTTGGGGACTTAAAATTTCCTAGTCGTATAGGAAATGGAACATAAAACGTAAACTTTATAATACCGGGATAATAAAGTGGTACAAGAAAAGCAAAATTCAAACTACTTAAAGAAGTAAGTTCGAATGGGGTTTGAGTACGAGATATTCGATAGTCTACTTAGCTGAAAGTAGGAAAGTGTTTTTAAGCGTTGAATTTTGATTGGTGTTGGATCCATTTTTTTTCTTTGATTATGCTATATATAGGCAAAACAGCAAGCCGATTTAGACCTGAATCCGAATTTTCCTCTTGTTCCATATGCTGCCAAGTGTCCCATGATTGTTCATTCTTTTGTGCATGCAAGATCATGGGCAGTTTTCAGCAATTGAAATATCATAGGTGACGTGGCAAGTAACTCCCCACTCCCTCCTTTCGTGCTAGCTTGACATGTGGCCAATTGACCAAATCAATTAGCCTTTGAATTGGAAGGAAATAACTGCAGGGAATAACCAAATCCCTACAATCGTGGGCCTTGCTTCTTGATCTAGATCGGCATCTTCTTCATGGGCTCCATCTTCTATGGGCTGCGTTTGGTTATTGGGCCCAAACGTAATAGAAAACCCATGGCCCAATAAACTTAGGCGTCGTTTCAGCTCAGCAGTAAAAAGAACTTTTGAAAAAAGAATGTTTTCCAAACTCAAATATAATGAAAATAAAAAATAATTTTTTAATTTTTTTGCACCGTTTAAAAGATCTCGATGAGATCTGTCAAACAAGATCCAGATTGATAGGAAAATTATTTGCGTAAATACATGATTTTTGAGCTTGAAAAATCTTCCTTTCTTAAAATTACTTTTTCCTGTAGATCTGGAACAGGCCCTTAACAACCAACAATTACATAATTTTGGCTCAATTTAATTAAAGAATTAATTAAATGGTTATTCATTGCTAGCCCAATTCGCAGTGGAAATAATGGGTATAAACAGTTTCTTAATATCGAGCGGTTGTACGTACACTTTATGCATTTGTTTCACTTTAATTTCCTGAGTGACAAGGGTTTTCCGCAACACCGTAATTTAATTGAACAACAGTAATAAACTCATTTGTAGGAAGTGGTTGAGGGCTTTAAAACCATTGAAGAGAAAAAAGATAAGAAAATTAATAAAAAAATGGATTGTGGATAGACATAATTGACCAAAATCTTACTCCAAGTCAAGGCTGAACTCAACCACAGTGAGAAGGTTTCGATGAATATGACTACAATCAAATGATATGGCTTCAATATATTGTGTCACTTATCTTATCTTGTGGATTTACGTTACATTATTTTGAGCTGAATTTACAAATACTTTGGTTAAGCTTTTGTTTTGTTGATGCTTTGATTGATCAATGGTTTGCACCTGGTCCGGTTCATTATTTTCCGTTGTTCTTATATTTGGTTTTTTTCGCACAGGTTTTTCCTTCTCTCTTTTCATAGAGTATTTATTTTCACATCACGCCAATCTCATGTTTTTCTTATTTTCATTTTGGTTACAAGGAGTTTCTCCTTCTTTATTCATAAAAAGAAAAACAGATACAGAGTCTATAGTGCATCATTAGGGGTGATTTTGGATTATTGTTCGTCTTTACTAAAAAAAATTGCATTTGCTAGTTTCGTGTCAAACTTTTATGAATTATTGATTTTTCACGACGAGAGTTATCAAAAAAGCAAAAGATTATGATCAAATTGTGAAATTTTTTGAATAAAGACAAGAACAAGTCAAAATCTAACTTTATTCAAACAAAAAAAAAGAGTTTCGATCTTAATTTTTTTGCTTTTTTGATTTCTCACATCAAAATCAAAACTAATCAATAATCTACAAAAATCTCGTGAAAAATAACAAATACATTTTTTTTAAATGAAGAAAAGAAAGTCACTTTGACTTATTGGTTCAAAACCACCTAGATTTCCTTTCATTTTGGGTTTGTGTCAGTAGGGGTTGTCCGTGTAGATATAGTTGAAGATTTGAGGCATACGTCATGTCTAAATTATAAAAAAGAAATTGTGCATTATTTGGTTGGCTGATAGTCCAATTTGGCTACGAATTTAATACGAGTCAGTCAAGTGGGATTTTTAAATAAAAAAAGTCAAGTGGGATTGGTGACAATGTCAAGCGTTTGAGTCAATGGGTACCTAGGCACACTAAGCGGAACATAATATGTCAATAATTTTAAATAAATTCAGATATTAATTTATATTTTATAGATATTAGTACATTTTCACACATATTAATATACTTTTTCGAATATCAATTCATATTTTACATATTATACTACACTCTTTGAGCGAAAATTAGAATAATCTATTAAAATACGGACAAAATTTTGGTTGCGAGTTAGTAGTGAGTTTACTCAAGTCTACGTCTTTGCATAATGAAGGCTATAGCTGTTGACATCCTGCAGCTGTTGACATCCTGCAGTGCCAACATAACATTAATAAGGCCTGTGGACTGGTGCAACTCCAGAAGTCTTCAATGGACCAAACTGGCATTTCCATGTGAAAAAAAAAAGACAAAAAGAAAAAACAAGCTGGCATTTCGATAAATTCGATTCCTTCAATATTTACTAAAGGGTCACCTCTTAGTTTAGTGCAATTTGTCCGCTCTTTTTAATTAAGCGAAAATAATTTGTCTGTTTCCTTCATATTGTTTGTCTTACAACTATACGCTTTTAACCAACTTGTTTCCACTAAATTTGTTCATTTAACTTAGTGAAAGTGACTAAGGGCACGTTCCAGAACCGGAATAAGAACTAATTTTTTTGTTTAATAGTAAGGTGTGTTCCACAAAAGGGTGAATAAGTATTTATTTTTTGAAAAGGTTATTTCAAGCTCAAATATCATGTGATTACGCAAATAATTTTTCTATCACTATAAATCTTATTTGATAGATCTCATTGAGATCTTTAATACGGTGCAAAAAAATTTAATAAATTATTTTTCATTTACATTATTTTTGAGTTTGAAAATGTGAAAATAAGCTGTTTATTTGAATTTTGTGGAACAAAGCTCCAAAATAAGTACTTATAAAATAAGAAGGTTTCTGGAACGAGCCCTAACTCCTCATTTTAGTATAGTGGAAACACTACATTGGGCTTGGTTGAGATAGCTCAGTTTCTGGATACCAATATCATGGAGACCATTAACTCTATTCCCCTCCCTATCTACACCCAAGGGCCTAACCATCCCAGTTGGGTGGGTTCTGGAAATGGAAAATTCTCTATATTGGCTACTTATGAACTCATTAACAAAAGTGAATCGGATCTGAAGGGTTGGAAATGGTTCTAGAAGCTCAAAATACCTGAAAAACTTAAGATCTTTACCCGGCTTATTCTTCATAACAGCCTTCCAACCAATCACCTACGGGTTAGAAGAGGGATTGAAACCTCTGAATTATGTCCTAGATGTATTACTTGCTCTGAAAACATTTCCCACTTGTTCAGGGAATGTGTCAAAGCAAAAGAGCTTTGGAGCAACATTCCCTCGAGCCACTTAATGAGAGGGAACTTGGAGACTCCTATTCACGAATGGATATCTCTTAACTTAAGATGCAACACGATACTTGCAAATGGTTATGATATTCTGTGGCACATTGTGTTTATTACTTCTCTATGGTAAATCTGAAAGGATCGAAACAAAAAGAGTTTTGACAACATTGAGATACCAAGCTGTATTAGTGCTAGGAATATCCTGGCTTATTCTCGGGAAATTGTGGAAGCATACAAGTCCCCCCTCAATATGGGCTCTCAGCACGCATGTTTAATACCTTGGGTGAATCCAACTGCAGGTAACGTCAAACTCAACACGGACGGTTGCTGGTGCGAAATGAATGGGAGAGGAGGCTTTGGAGGATGAGACCACAAGGGCAACTGGATCATGGTATTCTACGGAATGAGAAACTTTTCCTCAAGCCTGGAAGCAGAGATTTGGAGCATCTACAAAGGGCTAAAGATCATTCTGGAAAGGAAACTCAAGAACGTGGCAATCGAATCTGATTCACTCACAGCTGTCAATCTGATTAAAGGAACCCAAGCAATCTCCCACAAAGTGTGCTCATCAACGAAGCCCAATTCATCATGGCCAAGACCAACACTTTGATCGAGCACACTTACCGATCAGCAAATCAATGTGCAGCCATCTCACAAGAATCGGAGTAGAACAGCCAGACGAGCTCGTTTTTGTTATGGACATGCCCATCTCAATGAGAGAATTTTTTCTTAGAGATAGCTTGAACATTAGGCAAGTGTTAGATTAACAATAGGTACCTTGTTTAGGCTATGGACCTAATGACTTTGTATGTATCCCTAATGTGGTACTCTCTTTCGTAGTCTAATTTGATATTCCACTTGACCCAAAAAAAAAAGGGTAACCGATTGAGATCCAATAGGCTCGTGGAGAGCCAAGAATCCACTAAATTTATTTATTTTGGTTAAGTGAAAATAACTTATCTACTCATTTTTATGTAGTGAAAACACTACCTAAATGGGTCACCAATTGAGATCTAGCTAGGGGTCGTTTAGGCTATTTTTTTTTGGGTAAACAATTTGTGCCAAAAGTACATATTGTTCATACTAATCAACAAATTTTGATATTTTGACATCTTGTTCACACTAATCAACAATTTATTCACACTATTGTACTCACAATCAACAACCAAATTACATCTTGACAACTGACAACTTATAATTAATTAACTTATTCACACTAACTTATTTATTAGTGGAATGTACGCTCGTGGGGACCCTCTTGGCTCCAACTCCAAGGCACAAGGCCAAGATATGGTCTACACCCTCTTTCCTACCAAAAGGTTCTGCATGGCACATTATGGGCCCAACAGTTGTTGACTCGAAGTGGGAAGTAAGCCGACCACAAGTATTCTGCTGTACTTGCCGATTTAAAGCATATGTATATACAGTGCACCTCTATTCAGAAAATTAAAAAACTTATTATAATGTTAAAAAATTGACTAGAGACAAAAAAAAAAAAAAAAAGCGCAAACCTATACTAAAGCATTTTTAT
Organism: Rhododendron simsii; assembly: GCA_014282245.1. Lineage (NCBI taxonomy): Eukaryota > Viridiplantae > Streptophyta > Magnoliopsida > Ericales > Ericaceae > Rhododendron > Rhododendron simsii. The sequence continues at coordinate 8,923,461 of CM024965.1, forward strand.
CATAAAATTAAAAATCAAACAAAGGCGAAATTTTGTATTCTCTTCTGCGCAGAGCCGACTTGTCCATTAGTCCGGTGACAATGAGGTATGTGCTTCTTGTTATTCTTTCACCATCTACATTATGGCCCATGAATAAGAAAGTATAAGCTTTCAATTGAAACAGATAATGGTGCATGGAGTTTATAATTAGTTAATGAGGCCTCTTCTTTTTTTTTTTCTTTACTTTATCGGTTTCCAGCTCAAGATGTCGAGCACGTCTATTAAAATACAATAATATGCACATGTAGATGTGACACTACCCGAATGCTCATTGTGCAATAATTAGTCATTCATTCAATCGTCATGAATTATACATCTGCATCTTTTTTTTCCTTGGCAAAAGAAAATTTGGAGTATTAATTTTTGAAGAGGATAAACAAAAATGGTGAAAGTACATAAAGACCCTTTTAACTATCATATTTTTCTATGGAAACCCCCTACCATTTAAAATCGCTTATACAGACCCCCTCAACTATAACCGTTAACCAATCAGTAACCTTTTGTCAAAAAGACCGTTAAGATGAAAGGGTCAGCGTGGGCAATTTTTATAGCTAAGGGGGTCAATGTGGGGACTTTTAAGGGGTAAGATCATCATTTTCCCTCATTTCGTTATCATAGTTAGCCAATTTTTTACTTCATATAGTTGAGGGGGTTTGTATAAGCTGTTTTAAATGTTAGGGGGTCTCATTGAAAAAAGTGATAGCTGAGGAGGAGATGTACTTTCACCAACAAAGATTAGTTGGACCAGGATACAATGGCAAAAATGCCACCCAAGACCCTAGAAACTTGGAAGGCAAGCCGCCAGAGAAAAAGTAAAAACACCTAAATCGAACACCCGAAGACCTTCGAACTACAAAATCCAACACAGCCAGATCGAAACACAACACAGCCGGCCAGCACCAACAACGAAACAAATCTATCCAAATTAAACCCTTCATAAAAAAACAGACTAAAAGAACCCTCAACACTCTCTCTAGACCTCAGACCAAACCATAGCAAACGGGGAAAGATAGAAAAATCAATGCTTTGTTTGGTTTGTATTTTGAAATTTTTTTTGAAAAATAATAGGAGTAATAAGTGGAAACTGGAAAGAGATAAAGAGAGAAATGTTGAAAGTAAGGAGAATTTTTTAAAAAATTCTTTTTGAAAAGGGAAGAGAACAAGGCACAAAACTCCAGATTAACAAATTCACCATATATATCCTCCAACTCTGCAAATTGTGCAGCCTCCCTATCAACAATTTCACCCTCCGATCCTCCATGTCAACAATATATTATGTATTTGGCATTTGTATACTTATTTAATTCTTTACATATTGGCTGTATGTTGGATATATTGTCGTACCATTGTTGTGTTAGACTTTCTCTAAATGTTTTCAACAAGTCTAAGACACATCAATCAACTACGCTCCAACCACATCTCTCTCACACTCGTGTGGATTCTATTTCATAATTAAATGTGTAGAACTTACACGTATATAAGAAGGGTGCGGTTGGTTGATATGTATGTAGCATGAATGTTGATTTGTTTTGGTGGACTAAAATCACAAGAAAACGAAAAGGCATCGAGACAAAATTAAATAAGTGGTTTTGGTGGCGGTTAATGAGCACCGGTTTGACTATGCAGGGTGCAGCCCCTATCTATCTGCGTACTTTGTGATGCCCTATCTCTATACTTTTATATACAACTACTCCAGTTGACTTTAGTTTCAACCACTTTTTTTTTTTTGATGAATCCTTCTACTATCACACCCAATCACACACCCAATCACATACCCATACTCACATCAAGAGTGGAGCCCGCACACACTACACATCCAGTGTGTGTGGGCCCCACCATTATTATTATGAGTGTGGGTGTGTAAATGGGTGTGTGAACAGGAATGCTACATACACTACACACTTTCACTACACCATCCACTACATTCTTTAAATGACTCATTTCGGGTCCAACAAAAAATACAGAAAAATATCCATAAATTTTAAAATAATATTTTAGGGGGCCCTGTAAAAAATCAGCTTTAACCGGTATCGGTAAGTATTATTTCTAAATTTATAGGAGTGAAAATGATCAACTGCGCAGTTTCGAACACACGAACCCAGAAATAATATTTATCGATACCCGTTAGAGCTGATTTTTTACGGGGCCTCCTAAAATATTATTTTAAAATTTATAGATATTTTTCTGTATTTTTTATTGGACCCGAAATGAGTCCCATAAAAAATGTAGTGAAAGTGTGTAGTGTATGTAGCATTCCTCGTGTGTGAATGGGTGTGGTGTTAGAATTATTGTTTTTTGATCCTCTGTTTCAACTACTTTCTACATCTTTTTCAACCACTTTCTACAGCCTTGGCTGCAGCGTTTTTAGATCAATTGACCTCACAATAATGGTTAAAATATAGCCCTTAAATATTTCAAGCAATTATCAAACCCACTTCATGTAGGAGACGATCGAACTCTCTCTTACTTTTTCAAGATGGATTAAAGCTAGCTAGCTGGTCACACTTTGTTTACTTCTAATTCATTCATATGTTTCCTAATATCGGTTGTACGTACACTTTACGCATTTGTTTCGAGTTCCTAAGTGACAACTGTTTTTCGCAACACCGGAATTTAATTGAACAGCAATAAATTCATTTGTTGGAAGTAGTTGAGGGCTTTATAACACCATTGAACAGAAAAAGATAAGAAATTTTAATTAAAAAAATGTATTGTGGCTAGAATACAAAATTAACCAAATATTATATATATTAAGTAGTGTCCAAGTCAAGGCTGAAATCAACCACAGTGAGAAGGTTCCGATAAACATGACTTGCTACAATCAAATGATATGGCTTCTTTTATAAGGTCGTATTTTAAATAACTTTCATTTTCTCCTATTTGATAAGACACTTCAAGTAGATATGAGTTACCATTCCATGATCTGAATAGAAACATTTGTCATTTATCTTATCGTGTCGATTTACGTTACATTATTTTGAGGTGATTTTACAAATACTTTGGTTAAGCTTTTCTTTTGTTGATGCTTTGATTTATCTATAGCAGTCATGCTACTTGCACATATATATTGTGCACATATCTTGCACATACACTTTTATGGGGCCCACCTCGGGTCCCACCAATATGATCCGAATCGCTCATTATTTTTAAAATAATTTTTTAAGAGTTCCTGTAAAAAATCAACTCGATAGGATATCAGTAAGGGCTTTTTCAAAAATCATAAAGTGAAACAGTCTGATTCGCACTGCGATTTCTGAAAAAGCCATTACCGATATCCTATCGAGTTGATTTTTTACAGAAACTCTTAAAACATTATTTTAAAAATAATGAGCGGTTTAGATCATATTAATGGGACCCGAGGTAGGCCCCATAAAAATGTATGTGCAAGATATGTGCACAAATGTATGTGTCTCTAGCATTTTTATCACACCAATTTCATTTTTTTTCCTATTCTCATTTTGGTTAAAAGAAGTTTTTCCTTCTTTAAAGACATACAAAAAGAAAAACAGATACAATGCCTACAGTTCATCATTAGGGGTGATTTTGGTCCAATAAGTCAAAGTGACTTATTGTTTTTTTTTTATCGGGATAAGTAATATTTTATTAAAAAAAATAGAGAAAGGGGTTGGAAAATACACACATAACCCATAACACCTTATGGCCTAAAAGCCCAAATAAAAACAAATAAAGTCCGTAAAAACCCCTAAAGGCCTAAAAACCCAAATATTACAAATAAGCCTAGACCAAGAAACCCAAAACACAACCCTAAAAATTTGAGAAGACTTCTGTCACCACCTCCCACAGCCGCCGCCCCACCAGATAGCCACCACCAGCACTGATCAGCCACCATCGCGAAACCACCATGCTACCACTAGTCACCCCAACGGTGAGACCCTACTATGCACAAACCATCAATCTATCACCGGCCCAACTCAAACCATTAGGCAAATACTGAGGTGCCTAACAGCAACCTCAGTGGGAGCCCTGCCGGCCATAACACCCCACCACCAGAACAACATTTCCGTAAGGCCAAAACAAAAAACCCCACAGAAATCTGTCCGGAGTTTAAGCAGAAAAGAGAGCACGACCGAGGAGGAGGGTAACAAGGAGAAGCGGGGATAGAAAAACCCAAATTGTAGAGGTATGGGATCGGATAAAAAGAGGAGAGAAGAGAAACGAGATCCAAAGAACAAAGTGACTTATTGTTCGTCTTTATTCAAAAAAAATTGCATTTGTTAGTTTCGAGTCAAACTTTTGTAAATTAAATCCGACTTTATTACAATAAATTAAAAGTTTCGATCTTAATTTTTTACTTTTTCTTATTTCTATCATTGTAACGAATTAATAGTCCACAAAAATTTCGTATAAAACTAACAAAAACGATTTTTTTTTTGTATAAATAAATAAAGACATGATAGTCACTTTTGACCTATTGGTCCAAAGCCACCCTAAATTTCCTTTCATTATAGGTTTGTGTCAGTAGGGGTTGTCCATGTAGACAGTTGAAGATTTTGAGGCATATGTCATGTCTAAATTATTAAAAAGAAATTGTGCATTATTTGGTTGGCTGATTCAGTCCAATTTGGCTACGAATTAAATACGACTATACGAGTCAGACAAGTGGGATCGTTTTCTTGAGGAAAAGCAAAAAAAAAAAAAAAAAAGTCAAGTGGAATTGCTAGACAATATTGTCAAGCGTGTGAGTCGATGGGTACCAATTAGATAAGAACAAAATTTTGGTGGTGAGTTAGTGAGTTGACTCAAGTCTACATCTCTGCATAATGAAGCTGTTGACATCCTGCAGTGACACTGACACAGCGCCAGCATAACATTAATAAGGCCTGTGGGCTTGTGCAACAAAGTCTCCAATGGACCAAGCTGGCATTTTCATGTGAAAAGAAAGAAACAAGCTGGCATTTAGATAACAGAAACTCTACGTGCACGGCAAGCTGTGCACAGTCGCTGTGCACAACTTGCTGTGCACGTAGCACAGCTCTTTAGATAACAACAAAGCTATGGCTATATATGAAATGTATATATCATGTACATATAAGTTTTGTAGGGTCATCTTGGGTCCTTCAAAAATAATTTGAATTGCTCATTATTTTTAAAATATTTTTTATGGAACCCTTTAAAAAATCAGCTTAATCCGACATTGGAATGGATTTTTTTTTGAATTTGTGGAGGTGAAACTACTTAATTGCTTAGTTTCGCCCCTACAAATTTTTTAAAAAAATCCTTATTGATATTGGGGCTCCGCAAAAAATATTTTAAAAATAATGGGTTGTTCAAATTATCTTTGTAGATGGTATGTACAAAGATAATTTGAACCACACAAAATCCATATGTGCATGGTATGTACATTTCATATGTACACGTACATAGCAACACTCTTTCGATAATTCGATCCCTTCAATATTAGTTTAGTGCAACTTGTCTTTTTTTTTTGACAAAAGTGAGAGGTACTGCATTGATAAAACCCAACGGCACTTACACAACGCATCTAACTGATACAAAACGAGAAAGAACGAGGCGATTGATGTCTTTCATCCCCAACCCAGGCATGGCTGGCATAGCCTGACGCACATTTTGCTGAGCGAAAAATCCATATATCCTATAGCAGTCTCAAAAACAGATACATTGCTAGCCAAGAAAAAAAGACAACAAGAACTCAGATGATCAGATGAATTTCGACCAGAAATAAGCACATTAATGAATTTCTAGCAAACCACCAATAGTTGCATATTAATCTTCTCGAGCCCGAACAATATACAAATTGCCCAAAGGTGAACTTTATTACTCTCACTAGGAGAGACAAAACTCTTACAAGGAAAGACAAAACTCCCTCAGATCTTGCTCTAAATTCAGCCTCCCAAAAACCGCCGGACGAATCACAACCCTCACTGCCTCCACCATTGCTGCCACAAGGGCCCCAGCGACGGATTACATGGGGACAAACGACTCCGGTAACAGCGGAGCCCGCCGAACAAAGAGGGTCAGATCTGGGAGAGAAGAAAACGAAAAGGAAAAAAAAAACTATAGAGAAGAGGGGGAAGAAAGAGGAGAGCGGATGGAGGAGGAGAAGCCTAGGGGAGAGGGAGAGCGGCGCCTCCCCCCAGGCAAAAAAGCAAGGCGACTGTGATTTCTCAAAATCATCTTAGAGCTCTCAAAACCCTAAGAGGAGGCGGCTAGCTGTTAGTGCAACTTGTCGAGTACTCCTTTTAATTTAGAAAAAACAACTAGTCTGTTTCTTTCATGTTATTTGTCTACAACTATACGCTTTTAACCAACTTGTTTCCATTAAATTTGTTTGTTTAGTTTAATGAAAACAACTTATCTACTCATTTTAATATGGTGAAAACACCACCTAAATGGGTAACCGATTGAGATCCTGTAGGCTCGTGGAGAGCCAAGAATCTACTAAACTTATTCATTTAGTTTAGTGAAAATAACTTATCTACTTATTTTAGTGCAGTGGAAATAATTGGGATCTGGGGGCCGTTTCCACTAATTTTTCTGGTAAATAATTTGTGCCAAAATTATTTCAAATTAATTTTTTCAAACCGAAATTTCAACAAACAGTCTTCAAAAATCACTGGAACGAGAGCTCTGATACCAACTGATGCAACGCACTATCGCAACTTCTTTTTACGAAACTATTTGCAATAAGAGATCACAAACTTGCTTATGTTAAAGATTCTCTATCTTAAACAAACATGAATAGGTATGAACTAGAGGTTCTCTCTTTTCGAACACACAATAATGAAAAAACTCTTAATTTTTCTTTAATTCAATAAAACAGCTGCCATGCCGTAAGGCTTACATCAATTATTTATAATAGCCTAGAAGTAATAAAAAGGAAACTTATAATAATGGAAAACTAAATCTACGTCTTGTAGAATAAGAAAACAATAAAGTGGAAATAGAATCAACCTTTTTTTAAAAAAATCTAATACACTAGGATATTTATGTTAGAACAGAAATATTACTAAAACAATATCCCAAATTCAAAATAAGAAACTAAAATCCATGTATATTTCTTAGATAATTAAAATATCAACCTGCATCACATGTTGTTCACACTAATAAACAAGTTTTGATATTTTAGCATGTTGTTTGCACTAATCAACAAATTTTAACATTTTAGCATCCTCTTCACACTAAGTAATCAACAACTTATGCACACTTTTAATTTCACTCACAATCAACAACAAAAATTGCACTTTATAATTGTTAATTAGCGTGAACAACTAATAACTTTTAATCAACAACTTATTCACACTAACTTATTTGAGTATTAGTGGAAACACCTCAGTGGAGGCTCTTGGGGACCTGTTGGCTCTGATCACAAGCCCAAGATTTGGTCTACGTCCCCTTTCCTACCAGAGGTTCTGGCACATTATGGGCCCAACAGCTTCTGAATTGAAGTGAGCCCACCTCAAGTATTCTGCCGTACTTGCTGATTTAAGCAGAAAAATTAAAAAACTTGTTAAAATGTTAAAAAAAATTGACTAGAGACACACACAAAAACAATTGCGAAAATTTTGTATTCTCTTCTGCACAAGGCAGGCTCGTCCATTAGTTCATTGGCAAAGAGAAACGTGCTTAGGCCCCAGAATTAAGAGGATTCCCAATTCTCAAGAGGTATTATATGCGTGTGTATATATATATATATATATATATATATATATATATATATATATATATAAATGTATGTATCCCGGCTAATAACTTTATATATAAATGTATAAACGTGCTTAGGCCCCATTTGGAGAAGGTTGCCAGCTTCCGATCGAACACCTTTTTCCCGGCACTCCCACTTTCAGAAACCCTCACTAGTAGACTTGTTCTTTGACTTGAATTCTCAACCGGTAATGTTGCTGACTTTACTTCCATTCAATCTACCATTGTGAGCTGAAAAAAACGAAGACTTTGTTGGATTTACGTTTTCCGAACCATCACATTTCCCTCTGCATGATTTCTAATAAATTTTGACATTTTATTAACACGTAAGAAGTTACATGTGAGATTCACAGTATAAAAGTGGCAATAAAATTCTTGAGAGGTTTGCTATGACTGGGTTGAGGAGATATTCAAAAGGATTTTTTACTTTTTTTTTCTAACGCACAATAAAGATACTCTTGAGATTGTGTTCGGTATCCATTTTAGTTTAGTGTTTCAATTATTACCTTATTTTTTCAATTATTACTTTCTCATGTCTTTCCAATCATTATCACTCTCTTTAATCATTATCCTATTTCTCTTTCCATTCATTAACAAAACTAAACTAAACTGAACTACCAACCAAACAAAGTCTATTTGTTCTATTCTGTTGGTCCTTTTTGAAAGCCATGTATTTCCTCAAACAATGAGCAAAGCAAATACTTCCCTAAATTTTTTCGAAAAGAAATTCACATGTATTGTTTTTATTTTTTTTTCCCAATAATGCTTCATACGTGCTGAGATAACAAGGGCCACAAGCTACTTCCGACAAAAAATAAAGCGCAACAAACAATGGAATATAAATCTCCACAGAGGTCACCTTCTTTTCTGTTTCCTTTTTTTATTGGCGGACTGATTTTGCCACTCTTTTTTTTATTAACGCCATTCTCTTGCATGTGTATTTTTGGTGAAAAATACACTTGCAGGAGAGTGGCAAAATCATTTCCCTTTTTAATTTTTATCTTTGTTTATGATAACTAACTTGTGCGTACCTAAACTATTTTCATACATTGAAGTTCGCAACCAAGTAACCTCTTCGGTGGCCACAAGGTTTGATACATTTGGCCTTCGTAAAATTCAAACTTGCGACCTCATGAAAAACATCCAATTACTCTATCCGTTCCAAATTGAGAGTCTCATTTGGAAATTCTAACTATTTAACAAGACATGCAATGATTACACCACAATACCTATTATTTGCACCATTACCCCTTATATTCTACCTATTTTATAATACTGGAGTATATTCACCTTTGATGGACACTTTTGAAAAATTACTAAATTTTTTCTTCCATTTTTGGAAAAGAACTATTATTTTGGAACAACACAAAATGAAAAAATAGACTCTCAATTTAGAAGGGGGAAGTGTTTGCTTTCTTATGCACGAAACCCCTCGGGGTCCACCACACCACAGAGTTCATCTTTGTAAACTATACATTGACCATTGTTGAATGTACTTCCTTGTCCCATTTTCTTTGGTATTTTCCGATATTTGTGTCATTCTTCAAACTCTTATATCTCTCAATTTATAATATTTTTTATAATTTTAAAAACATTGTGTTATAGATTTAATCGATAACTATCAAATAATATCCATATTGCAGATATTTGAAAATTCACATTAAAAGATATAAGAGTTTGAAAAACGGTACGAATATCAAAAAAAAGTTGAAAAGAAAATGGGAGGGAGGAAGTATTGAACATTATCAGTTTGTTGGGGTTTTTTTTTTTTTTGTCAATCAGTTCGTTGGGGGTTGAGTGATGGAAATGTTTGTTAATGAAATTACACGAACACCCCCTCATCTATCTGGTTTGAACAAGGACACCCCCTAACATTTAAAAACGCCCATACACACACCCCCTCATCTACTGAAAAGGAAAAAAAACCTCAACGCCATTAACGGAATGAACAAAATGTCAAATATATTCTTGGTGAAATTACACGGACACCCCCTCATCTATATAGTTTGGACACGAATACCCCCTAACCTTTAAAACACCCATACACATCCCCTCATCTACTGAAAAGGAAAAAAAACCTCAACGCCGTTAACGGAATGAACGAAATGTCAAATATACCCTTTGTTATGAAAAATGGAGCAACAAGCATACGCCACACTTGAGTCGATCAGAAATTTCTCTCCACCCTGCTCGATCATGGCGTATTTCTCTGTTGGCTCCTTCTTCAAACTTGCATTGTAAATCATTGGCTAACCCTAGTTCGTGAAGAAACATAAATTTGAAGAAAATAAGAAATGGACTGTAATCTGTAGGGGGAAGTTTGCTATTTCGTGGCCAACCCTCGATCGTGCCAACCCCACAAGTTTGAAGGTATGTTTTATATGTAAAAAAATCCTTGATTTTCTTATTAAATGGCGCAAATATAGATTTATATGTTCATATTATATGATATATGAATACATTAAGGTTTTTATTTGGGAATAGTAGGGTTTTTTTAAGGGTGTTGTACAGTGGTGACTTCGATAACTTTTAACAATTGGGGCTCTTGTTGTTTTGCATTTGCTTGTTATCCATTTTGTATTTGAAGTCCTCAAGGGGCTTTTTCTCCACAACAGCGGTAGGAATCAACCCAGTTTTGGGTTTGGTTGGACTTGTAGCTCTAACTGCAGCTATTAGATCTGTTGTTGATGTGGATATGGTGACTACTATAGCTATTGTTGCCACTTGCCACTTTCCATGGCTACCGTAGGAGAGAGAGAGAGAGAGAGAGAGAGATCTAATACAGAGTGAGAGAAGGAAATCTCTGATACAAAGTGAGATTGAGGAATGAGGTATGAAAGACAACTGGGTATATATGTTGCCGTTAAAGGGCATTTTTGTCTAAAATTTGGCAAAAGTATTGGCATGTGCCTTACAACAAACGGTACTCAAACGGAATGGTGCTCCTTGGGTAACGGTAGAAGATGAGGGGGTGTATATGAGCGGTTTTAAAGGTTAGTGGATATCCATGTCTAAACCAAATAGATGAGGGGATGTTTGTGTAATTTCATTCTTTAATAATCTCATATGCCCCACTTCGACACCACTCTCTCTCTCTCATTGTATTAATATAAATACCTCGATCGTGTTCGATTTAAATCTCCCACCAAACCTAAGTTTACAACCCACAAAGCAGCCGTCTCGCCCTCTCCCCTTCTTCTCCTTCTCTCTCTCTCTCTCTCTCTCTCTCTCTCTCTCTCTCTCATGGATAATTTCCTCCTGTTATTGTACATTGCCCCTCTCTCCTACCTCTTCTTCAAGCTCTTCAAGCTTATTGACCAAAAAAGACACCAATGCTGCTACATACTCGACTACCAATGCTACAAACCAACCGACGACCGAAAGCTCAGCACTCAGTTCTCGGGAGAAGTCATCAAACGGAACACAAACCTCGGCCTCAACGAGTACAAGTTCCTCCTGAAGGCCATCGTCAGCTCGGGCATCGGCGAGAAGACCTACGCCCCGAGGATGGTGTTCGACGGCCGCGAGACTGACCCCACGCTCGAGGATGGCGTCGTCGAGATGGAGGAGTTCTTCGACGACAGCATCCCGAAGGTGCTGTCGCGGTCGCGCATCTCCCCCCAGGACATCGACGTGCTCGTGGTCAACGTGTCCATGCTCGCGATCGTCCCCTCCCTGGCGGCCAGAATCATCAACCGGTACAAGATGAGGGACGACGTCAAGGTTTACAATCTCTCCGGAATGGGGTGCAGCGCGAGTTTAATCTCGATCAACATCGTGCAGAATATTTTCAAGTGCCGGAAAAACGTCCACGCGCTAGTGGTGACGTCGGAGTCCCTGAGCCCGAATTGGTACGCGGGGAACGACCGGTCCATGATTCTGGCCAACTGTTTGTTCAGGACTGGCGGGTGTGCGATCCTTTTGACCAACAAAGTGGCCCTGAAACACCGAGCCATGTTCAAGTTGAAGTGTCTGGTCCGGACCCACCACGGGGCCAAGGAGGAGTCCTTCAATTGCTGCATACAGAAGGAGGACGAGTTGGGCCGGACAGGGTTTCACCTCGGCAAGACCCTGCCCAAGGCCGCGACCCGCGCCTTCGTGGAAAATCTCAAAGTGATTTCCCCGAAGATACTCCCCGTGAGGGAGCTAGCGCGGTTCACGATCGCCTCGTTCGTTAGGAAAATGAGACAAGGGAGGTCTAGCAAGGGAGCAGGGGGGAGACCAACGATCGATTTCACCACCGGGGTCGATCATTTCTGTTTGCACACCGGTGGGAAGGCGGTCATCGACGGGATCGGGCAGAGTCTCAACTTGAGCAAGTACGATCTAGAACCGGCCCGAATGACGCTCCACCGCTTCGGGAACACGTCGGCGAGCAGTCTCTGGTACGTGCTGGGGTACATGGAGGCGAAGAAGAGGCTCAAGAAAGGTGACAGAGTGTTCATGATAAGTTTCGGAGCAGGGTTTAAGTGCAACAGTTGTTTGTGGGAGGTGGTGAGGGATTTGGGGGATGGGAATGTGTGGGAGGATTGCATTGATGAGTATCCGCTGGAAAATCTTGCAAACCCTTTCATGGAGAAGTATGGATGGATCAATGATGAAGACGAAGCCACCTTCGTGGTGCCAGAGTCCATCTAAAAAGGGAAAAAGAGAAAAGGTCTCATCAAAACTTGCCTCATATATTTATAGTGCTGGAGTTAATACTGTTTTTTCTTTTATCTTAATTAGTTTTTCTTTCTTCTTATTTTTGAAGCAAAATTTTATTGTGTGCTCATAAAGTCCTGCTGCCAAACAGAGAGGAGCCAGAGCTAGTATTCATATTGTAACAGAAAAGATAAGAAACCATGATAACCGGACCATAAAAACGAATAAATGATCCAGATTTAAAGAAACTCTTTCAGGGAACCGTTGATATGAGACTCTGGCTTTGTTGTCCTGGCCAAGTGGGGCTCACTCTGGTCTCATTGTGACGATTGGAAGTGTTTACTTCGTAAAAGATTGTCGAATAGAAAAACTATGTAAAAAATTAACTCGATCGGATATCATTACACTTATAACTTGCCAATAATGAGTTCCAATAGATTTGATTCAGTAGTTTGGATCCATTTTTTTCAAGATAAAATGTCTCAATTAGGCACTTAATGATATCCAATCGAGTTGATTTTTTGCAAAGTTGTTATACTCAACGAGCTCTACAAAGTGAACGTTTTCGATCATCAAAACAAGGCTAGAGTGGGCCCCACTCGATCGGGACAGCAGAGCCCCCGGATCCGTTAATTTGTTGTCATGGACAGTTTCCTATTTTACCAGGTCTGTATTTGTAAGGTTTTTTTTTTTTTTGTTGCATGGACTGTAAAGTTCCTTTTTCTTGTATGTAATTTTGTACTCATTAATCTGCAAGTTTGGTGACAGCAATAGTATAATTTTTATGAGAAAAAGGACTTCAATATAAATTACGGAGTGGGATGATTTTATAATTTTATGGTTGCTTGGGCCCCTTGGATTCGCTGGAGGAGGGGTGTTCTCTCTTTATTTATAGTCCGGTTTTTTTTTTCTTGTTGAGAAAATGCATGTATTGTTTTTATTTTTTTCCAATAATGCTTCATACGTGCTGAGATAACAAGGGCCACAAGCTACTTCCGACAAAAAATAAAGCGCAACAAACAATGGACTACCTCTACAGACTACAGAGGTCAGCTTCTTTTCTCTTTTCATTTTTTTTATTTTTTGTTTATAACTAAATGTCTTAGCTAATTTGCGAGTACCTCAACTAGTATCGGACATTGAAATTCGCAATCAAGTAAACTATTCGGTGGCCATAAGGTTTGATACATTTGGCCTCCGTGAAATTCGAACTTGCGAACTCATGATAGGCGTCCAATTACTCCCTCCGTTCCAAATTGAGAGTATCTTTTGAGGATTTCAACTATTTAAGGAGACATACAATAATTAAACCACAATGCCTATTATTTTTACCATTATCCTTATTCTACCTATTTTATGACACTTAAATTCACTTTTGAGATACACTTTTGAAAAATCACCAAATTTTTTCTTTCATTTTTGGAAAAAGGACCATCATTTGGACCAATTCAAAATGAAGAAATGGACTCTCAATATAAAACGGGGGAATATTTACTTTCTTATGCACGAAACTCCTCGGGGTCCACCACACCACAGAGTTCACACTACAAGAAATTTGGGATCTCCCAACGGTTTTTTTAGTAACGGTTCAAAAAATTGTCGGTATAGATGATCTATAGCAACGGTTCGCAAAACGTTACTAGAAACAAGACTATAGCAACGGTTTTCATGCAACCGTTACTGGATTACAAGACTATAGCAATGGTTTTCCATAACCGTTACTAAAAACCGGACTATAGCGACGGTTTCCAATAAACCGTTACTATAAACCGGACTATAGCAACGGTTTCCAATAACCGTTACTATAAACCGGACGATCGAAACCATTGATTTTGTTTTACTTGTTCATTAAATCATTCTCATTAAAATTTGGCTTGATCGATTTTAGAAAACATCTTTATTGAGACAAAGAAAAAAATATTATTTTCAGAAAATGTTTTAAAAAAATATTATTTTCAGAAAATGTTTTAAAAACACTTCTTTTAAAAAATATTAATTTTAGAAATTGTTTTGAAAAAACTTTTTTTTTAAAATATATATTTTCAAAATTTTCTTATTTTTCAAAAATGCTTTGCAAAAATTTTAAAAAAAAACTATTTCAAAACTTTCTTGTTTTTCAAAAATATTTTTCAGAAATTATTTTTTGTTAAAAAAATACAAAAACTGTTTTTTAAAACTTTCTTTCCTCAAAAAATAATTTCAAAAACTATTTTGTTTGAAAAATGTTTTCAAAAAACCTTTTTCTTCAAAAATAGTTTCAAATTTTAGTTTTTTTTTCTTTCAGAAAATTGATTTTCAACTTTTTTAAGAATTTTTTTTTTCAAAAATTAGTCCAAAAAAAATTTTCCCAAATTGTTTTGTAATAAAAATGTTTCACAAAATTATTTGTTTTAAAAATGTTTCTTTTTCAAAAGTTTCTTTTTTCGAAAAATATTTTTTAAAACTATTCCTTATCCCATAATTAATCCCACGCGAATTAAACATGGGATTGGAAGAAATTAGGGATAAAATTAATCCAGGACAAATAATCCAGGGACTATTAATCTCAAAACTGTTAATCCCATCATTTTCAATTCGCGAATCAAACGAGGCCTGACATAAGCTAGCCCAGCCGGTTTGCATAGTATAAATATTATTAGGCCCTTAATATTACACAAGTGCTGGGCTAGCCCAGTTGGTTCGGACTAGCGCGCGCTTGCATTTCCATGCGCCACGCGCACCCCATGTGGGCGCCACGTCAGCGCCACGTGGAGACCAAGTGGCTGCCATGTCATATTTTACCCCAGATTTAAAAATTAAAAAAAAAAAAAAAACTGGCCTTTACCAACAGTTACAACCGTTGCTAAAGAAACCGTTACTAAAAAAAAATCTATACCAACGCTTTGCAAAACCGCTGCTATACATCTACACCAACGGATATCTCGCAACGGTTTAGCCAACGGTTGGTGAACCATTGGTATAGCTTTTAGCAACGCTTTTTGTGTTTTTTGGCAACGCTTTTGACCGTTGTTATATCTCAATTTTCTTGTAGTGTCATCTTTGTAAACTATACATTGACCATTGTTGAATGTAGTAAATATTATCACGGAAGAGTCACCCACAACTCACTTCGTTGGGGTTTTTTTTTTTTTTTGGTCAATCAGTTCGTTGGTGGTTGAGTGATGGAAATGTTTGTTAAATTCTTTAATACTCTCATATGCCCGACTTCGTCAACACTCGTTCTCTCTCTCTCTCATTGTATCAATATAAATATATACCTCGTGTTTCATTTAAATCTCCCACCAAATCTAAGTTTACAACCCACAAAGCACCCCTCTCCCCTCCTTCTTCTTCTTCTTCTTCTTCTTCTTCTTCTTCTCTCTCTCTCTCTCTCTCTCATGGATAATTTCCTCCTGTTATTGTTCATTGCCCCTCTCTCCTACCTCTTCTTCAAGCTCTTCAAGCTTATTGACCAAAAAAGACACCAATGCTGCTACGTACTCGACTACCAATGCTACAAACCAACCGACGACCGGAAGGTCAGCACTCAATTCTCGGGAGAAGTCATTAAACGAAACACAAACCTCGGCCTCAACCAGTACAAGTTCCTCCTGAAGGCCATCGTCAGTTCGGGCATCGGTGAGCATACCTACGCCCCGAGGATGGTGTTCGAGGGCCGCGAGACCAACCCCACTCTCGAGGACGGCGTTGTCGAGATGGAGGAGTTCATCGACGACAGCATCCCGAAGGTGCTGTCGCGGTCGCGCGTCTCCCCCCGGGACATTGACGTGCTCGTGGTCAACGTGTCCATGCTCACGATCATCCCCTCCCTGCCGGCCAGAATCATCAACCGGTACAAGATGAGGGACGACGTCAAGGTTTACAATATCTCGGGAATGGGGTGCAGCGCGAGTTTAATCTCGATCAACATCGTGCAGAATATTTTCAAGTGCCGGAAAAACGTCAACGCGCTGGTGGTGACGTCAGAGTCGCTGAGCCCGAATTGGTACACGGGGAACGACCGGTCCATGATTCTGGCCAACTGCTTGTTCAGGACTGGCGGGTGTGCGATCCTCTTGACCAACAAAGTGGCCCTGAAACACCGAGCCATGTTCAAGTTGAAGTGTCTGGTCCGGACCCACCACGGGGCCAAGGAGGAGTCCTTCAACTGTTGCATACAGAGGGAGGATGAGTCGGGCCGGGTAGGGTTTCACCTCGACAAGACCCTGCCCAAGGCCGCGACCCGCGCCTTCGTGGAAAATCTCAAAGTGATTTCCCCGAAGATACTCCCCGTGCGGGAGCTAGCGCGGTTCACGATCGCCTCGTTTGTTAGGAAAATGAGACAAGGGTGGTCTAGCAAGGGAGGAGGGGGGAGACCAACGATCGATTTCACCACCGGGGTCGATCATTTCTGTATGCACACCGGTGGGAAGGCGGTCATCGACGGGATCGGGCAGAGTCTCAACTTGAGCAAGTACGATCTAGAACCGGCCCGCATGACGCTCCACCGGTTCGGGAACACGTCGGCAAGCAGTCTCTGGTACGTGCTGGGGTACATGGAGGCGAAGAAGAGGCTCAAGAAAGGTGACAGGGTGTTCATGATAAGTTTCGGAGCAGGGTTTAAGTGCAACAGTTGTTTGTGGGAGGTGGTGAGGGATTTGGGGGATGGGAATGTGTGGGAGGATTGCATTGATGAGTATCCGCTGGAAAATCTTGCAAACCCTTTCATGGAGAAGTATGGATGGATCAATGATGAAGACGAAGCCACCTTCGTGGTGCCAGAGTCAATCTAAAGAGGGAAAAAGAGAAAAGGTCTCATCAAAACTTACCTCGTATATTTATAGTACTGGAGTTAATACTGTTTTTTCTTTTATCTTAATTAGTTTTTCTTTGTTCTTATTTTTAAAGCAATTGTGTGCTCATAAAGTCCTGCTGCCAAACAGAGAGGAGCCAGGGCTATTATTCATATTGTAACAGAAAAGATAAGAAACCAATGATAATCAGACCATGAAAACGAATAAATGGTCCAAATTTAAAGAAACTCTTTCAAGGGAAACCATTGATTTGAGACTTAGTGGCTTTGTTGTCCCGGCTAAGTGGGGTCCACTCCGGTCTCGCTGTGACAATTGGAAGCTTTCACTTCGTAGAACTCGTCAAGTAGAAAAACTCTATAAAAATCAACTCGATCGGATATCATTAAATGCTTGATCGAAACATTTATAACTTGCCAATAATGGATTCCAATAGATTTGATTCAGTGTTTTGGATCCATTCTTTTCAAGATAAAAATGTCTCAATTAGGCACTTAATGATATCCAACCGAGATGATTTTTTGCAGAGTTGTTATACTCAACGAGCTCTACGAAGTAAACATTTCCGATCGTCAGAACAAGACTGGAGCGGATCCCACTCAACTGGGACAACAAAGCCCTTGGATCCGTTAATTTGTTGTCATGAATAGTTTCCTATTTTCTCTTTCCTGGACGGTACTAGGTCTGTACCTGTAAGGGTGTTTTTTTTTTTTGTGGTGCATGGACTGTAAAGTTCCTTTTTCTTTTATGTAATTCTGTACTCATTAATCTGCAAGTTTGGTGACGGCAAAAGTATAATTTTTATGAGAAAAAGGACTTCAATATATATTACGGAGTGGGATGATTTTTATAATTTTATGGTTGCATGGGCCCCTTTGATTGGCTGGAGGAGGGACGTTCTCTCTTTATTTATAGTCCGGTTTCTATCGCTCATACAATGTTAAGAGAGGGACTAGGGCTCACGACGATTTAATGAAAATAGCGTCTCACTCACATGGGGTACCCACTAATTAATACCACATGGCACATTGGGGTACACTTGCAAGTAGAATATTCGTCTGTGTGATTAGTTTGGATTTTTTGGAAGCCAAATACTGCTAATAAATTATGTTGGACACAATACGTAAAAAAAAAAAGCCTATGGCGCGCGTATGTACGTAGTACTACTATATTATTCACAAATCCAAATGTAAATCCTAGACATCTCTTGTCAACGGCTCCTTTTAACACAACTTCTTAATTTGCAATCGAGAGATCAATGGGTCAAGATTTGGTGAAAGAGAGAATTAGATTATTACGTAATTCTTTTGTATAGGAGTACGCCGTCGCTGTTAATTTTATTTCATACGCGGTTATGGGTCGAGTTATGTTGTGAATTATTGTAGACTTGATTTAATTGTTGTAAACATTACGTGATTGTTCTGACCGTTCAAAAAAAAAAAAAAAAGGCCTGATTGATTTAGCGTTCTATCATTGTAACTCTTTGCATATAATTCTCTCGCCCCTTAACACTTAACAAAAAAAAAAAAAACTTTCTTCATATATGTTGTTAATCGTAGTTTGGATGTCTAAAACAGTGTGTCATTTTTTTTTTTTTACTTTCGATCTGGCGTTTGTTAAAAAAATATCGATCCAAGAAACATTAAAAGATATTTGAAATGTCATTTTTTATTTTCTCGGATGTTTCGTATTTGGATTATCGGAAGGATTGGACCTTTTTTTTGTTTTTTAAAAGGAGGATTTTTGTTTTTCTAGAAAGCCCAAGCTAAGCCTTAAGCCTTTTTTAGCTAAATAAGCAAAGTATTTTTTTGTCTTTATTCAAATTTTTTCGCATATGTTAGTTTTGTGTCAATTTTTTATAGATTTTTGTGTTGTCATGACGAGAAGAACCTAAAAAGTAAAAAAGTAACATTGAAACCCAATT
The DNA here is from genome assembly GCA_014282245.1 of Rhododendron simsii. Classification (NCBI taxonomy): domain Eukaryota; kingdom Viridiplantae; phylum Streptophyta; class Magnoliopsida; order Ericales; family Ericaceae; genus Rhododendron; species Rhododendron simsii. The sequence goes on from CM024965.1 coordinate 8,942,541, forward strand.
TTTTTAATAAAAACAAAAAAATGGTTTATTTGCTTATTTTTTGCTTTATTAAAAAGAATGGGTTTTGATCATAATTTGTTACTCCACAAAATTGATGAAAAACTAATAAATGCAAAATTTTCTAATAAGAACAAAAAAAATAATCCAAATCCATTATTTAGCCAACATAAGCCGTAGAGCAAGTATACTAGATGATGTATAATGCCTTTTTAGCTATTTTACCAAAGAAAAACACAAAAAAACCCACCTGTAACATATTCAGTATAGAGGTGGGGAGAATGCATTTTGCTACAGTGCTTCACTTCTTTTACCGGAGCACTGTTCACCAGCTACCCATTATTTTATTGTTTCCCCTCTCTCTCTCTCTCATTCACAATAAATAAACAATAAAGATAAAAGGAAAAAAAAAATATTTTAATTGGTATTAAGTAAAATAGATAGTATTAATATAATTGTGACGAAAAAAGTTAATAGTTAAAGTAAAATTGTAAAGTTGCTCTACTGACCAAAACACCCAAATTTGTTTCGGAGCAGCACATATTCAAATCTGACACTGACACCAAATCAAATCAAATGTACCAAGTGGTTATAAATGCTTTCATGCAGGTGGGTTTCTGTCAAATTTATACTGAAAAACAATGAACCTCAAATAATCAAAGTCAACACTCAACCATGCAGCGTTGGAAATTTATTTCCTAATTAAAGAAGAGGGTGTAATGAAAATTAGTGTTGGTTTAATTCGATCCACAAACATCAATTCTGTTTTTGCGCCGATTTGGAAAGGATCGACACTATGGAAGTCGACTGGATCAAATATTATTGGACAACTATGTTTCATGATTATCTATTTTTGACGGTTGAGATGCAAAAAACTAGACGAAACTGATCCGGGCAGACTAGACATTATCCGACCTCCAATTTTACAGGCTGATCTTATTTTCCTTTTTCTTTGTAAATATATAAGATAAGTGAACCATATAGTCATATACCAGCTATATATATGCGCGCAGTACTATCTTACATAGGAAGAGTCAGTGTAAATGAAGGTATATTTGCAAAGAGAAGTGATTTTGAAACTCATATTTTCTCCAGCGGCACTTTCCTTTGAATTCTTATTAAATGATGGAGATAGAGAGAAAAGTGGAGTGCTCAAAATCACTCCCCATTCGCAAATTGAACAACAAGCTAGCGTTTGGTATTTCCGGTGGTATTATTGCCCACCTCACAAAGTAGGTATAGTAGATAAATGGGAGGTTGAAATCAGATATATATGGGAAAAGCCCATTATTGGAAATTACTATAACACTCCGCATAGGATTATTGTAATGTGGGATGCCATTTTTTTAATGGATAATTTGTTTAAAAATGAATAGTGCAACGGTACAACACTGATTAATAGGGTTATTCTATTTACGCTAGATATGGTTTATCTGCGGTCCAGATTTAAACTGCACATGTGTAGTTTAAGTGATCGCAACGGTCGATCAGCATTTTCAATGGTTCAGATTTGTTTTGAATTTTTTACCGGTAATAATATACTTTACTGGTAAAAAATTCAATGAATCTAAACCATTAATTGTCAATATGAACGGTCCCGATTAGACTGTATTTGGATCCATTTAGGGAGTGGATCGGGTCAATTTGGCTACTGACCAGTTTGGCCCATTTGGTGCATTCGGGCCGTCTGAAAGACCCAAATTTAAAGATGGTGTTTGTTTTTGTTTATTTCCTCTAAAACACCTCTTTAAATCTGAGTTGTCCAAAGCACTCTTGGACAGCCCAAATGCGCTAAGTGGACCAAATTGGTCGTAACAAATTGACCGGATCCGTCCGAGTATGCTTCATTTTCTTTTTTCAAGTTGCCCATTTGACTTCACTAGCTATTACGTACAACTGTCGTCTGTTTCCGCTAGCCCTCCACCACGCCTCAATCCCTCCCCAGGCCTCCCTGTTGTCGTAACAACTTTGGTTTGTCGATAAATTTACTTTGTCGAAAGGTTAGCCAACTTTCTATCCCATGGTACTGAACTCACTGAAGATTATTTGATCATCAACTGTCAAACTTATAATTAAACAGATGGTGATCATTGAATTTTTTATAAGAGAAAATCTTATTCATGATGATAGATTATCTATTACCGTTAATAGATTGTTTTTAATTCGGATCGTGCAAAACACTTTTGAACGGCCGAGATAGAACGAAACCGTGAATAAGTTTCTCTCTTTTTTAATTTACAATTAACAACACGTAAATATTCGATCATTTATGACCAAACAAGGAAAACTTTTTCAACATGACGCACTAATTTGCAATTTACGGCGATCATGGCAATTTCTTGACCCATGCAAGAAACAGGGAGTGCGGACAGAGATCCAAAATTGCAATTTTCACAAGAGATTTTCAAGTGGCCGGCCGGCCGGGAAGAGCCAGAAGAGTCGGCGACTTGGGCTTGTTGGCCGGGCGCGCGGGAAGAGGGTTAGATTGTTGCAATTAGAAGATGCCTTCTTCTATAAGTCTATAACGCACAAAAATTGTAGCAATTAAGATGTAGCTAGGCTACAGTAGTAGTGTGGTGACTTTTGTCATGTAAGTTTGTAACCAAATCCCACCTAAACAAGACGAACAAAAAGGCTACCCACCCCAATAAATGCTACCACATGCACATGAACCCAGCTAGCCTTTTTGTGGTGATATAATTACATCAATGATCAGTAGATGCACCACTAATTGGTTGATCACCTGATCTTTTCATGGTTAAAAGCTAGTAGGTGATCACTATCTCATCTGCAAATTAATAATGCTTTCTTATTGCTGCTCATTAAAAGTTTGAACCATTTTTCGATTCGTACATCTCATCCTTGTAAAGGTGTTCATAGTTGGTCGATATACTTGTTGTCATTTTAATTAACTATTAAGCCGATCAGATATCGGCAAAGACTTGGTCGGATCATATTTTGTCTGAATGTTAATTTCTCTTTGTGATAAATATGTTTTCGACGAACTACTATTGATATCTAAGTGGCCTATTTTTTTTGAAAAGGAAACAAACACGTTAAGGGCCTTTAAAATGAGCAGCTGGATTTATTAAGTAGCATATCGTGATGGTTCGTATGTCACTTTCTCACATATAAAAGAACACGCTGAATCATCACATGATATAGATTGGACAAGTGAGGAAACACAAGATTGGATTTCGACTTACAACTAATCTTTCTCGCGTAGTTGTATGGGCTCTACAAGCCAAGAACCAAAGCTATGAGTTTTCTGTTGGAAAGATAAAAAGAATTACTCGGAGGATTGTGATTTTGGCACTCCAAAAATTCATTAAAGGGCTCTAAAACTGAATTTATGTTGATACACAAAACAACGTCGTTTTGGAGCCCCTCCATCAATTTTTAAAGTACTCGAATAGAGTCATTCATAATTAGGATCATTAAAGTCGCTGCCCCATCTCTATCCTAAAAAGGCGCACTCTCTCTCTCTCTCTCTCTCTCTCTCTGACTCTCCAATAGCTCCCTCTGAATTTATTGTCCCCAACAAAATTGGATGCCAGAATTGATGAAGATCAGATCCGACCGAGTAATAGAAAAGTAAATTTGATACTCCACCAAAGTTTCCAATAAATTGAACCCTGAGGATTTGTCAGAAGCTGGTAAAAATTCTGGTAATCAGTTAAGAAGCCCTTTCAATGTACATGAAGATGGTTTGGTCGTAGATAGTCGGCATTGATGAGTAATGCTTTGGTCTTCAGCGAGTCTCTGTACACACAAGGTAGGATTTAATTAGCTAGGTTCTGTTTGGGTTTTATTAAAAGTGAAACCCTCTCTGGAATTCTGTCATTTTTTATGAAGTTTTCTAATTTTTGGTCAAACAGTGAATGTTAGCAATTTTCGGTTGGTAGATCTATATAGATTATAAAATTAAACACGGTATGTTATCGAATAAGGTTTGAATGATGACAGTATTACCCATTAAGAATTGTGATAGTTCAATAATGTGATGGGGAAAGGCCACAATACACACCCATTATTTGGGTGTGTATCATATGCACCCTCCAAAATGTTATGAATTATAGAGAAAATATTACAAATTGTATTGCTAAAAAGTTACGAATCGTATAAAGGTTACGAGATACATCGAAATGTTATGAATCATAATGAAAATGTTATGAATTGTACTGCTAAAAAGTTATGAATTTTAGAATAAAAGTTACAAAACATGCTAAAATGTTATGAATGAACAATAAAATAAGTGCATATGGTACACCCTTTTAAGGGGTGTGTATTGTAGACTTTCCTGTATGGTGATTGGGTAATTGACTAATTGACAAGTCTCTATTACGTGATACTCCAGAGTCCTTCTCCACCACATATTGTTGTGGGGCCAAGTATAAGCCACATAACAATGTATGGTAGAGAAGGCCCTAGAATACCGTGTGATCATCAGGGGCACAGAATAATAACTCCATTTTTGGGTTTGAGCAAGAAGTTCATGTAACATGATGCCTTTCCTCCCCAAGCACCAAATAATTTTTCATTTCTTACACAAATCGTTGAGGTACCTGGTGTCCCTTGTCTCTAAGAAAGAACAATCACAAAAAAAGAAGAGGATCAAATAGACACACACAAATATTATTATAATAAGTCTGAGAGTATATTGTTTGTAGCCCCTTTCTTTTACAGAGAAAAGAGAAGTATAAAATCTAAGAAAGTGAAAGCATACAAGCATAATGATGTCACATGGCTACATGAACATATTCCTTACACATGGATTCCCTTGGATATGTTCCTAACAGGCATTATTACGACGGACAAGCGACTTTATCATTCCCTGCGAAAAAGAAATGATCGAAAGTAAAACAACAATTATGATTGCCACTTGTCTTTATTAGTTTCTAGTTTTCAGACCTGAATAATCGAATTATTGTCAGTCTTGGGCATGTAAAATGGCCCCCCTTAACAGTCCATGTTGGACATTTTTGGGCTGGGCTTATCTTGGTCCTAGGCCCAATGTCAGAAACTGCGGTTCAGTGACTCATTCAACCAAACAAGCCCTAGAATTGTCCACCGACAATATGTAACTTTTAATAAACATCGCAATCCTCCTAACCTATGTGACTCTTTATGTCAATCACATGATTCAAATTTCAACTTGAAATGTCTACATTAGCGGATTGGTTCCTTTTCTTCTTTATGGTTTGTGTTTTTAATTTTCTCCTAAAGGCAAAAAGGAGCATGCCTATCTCGTTGATCCACCAAGTTTCCCTAACAAGTTTAATTCGGCGACATGCACTGTAACCTTTGGGGTTCTTCGAGATATAATTATCACGATTCGAAATGTTTATTTTATAGAGTTTGAGAGGTTATGGGTTTTGACTCTTATAGAGAGGAGATCACCCTTGTGGTAATAACTAAACAACTAACTCTATTTATGTATACCGCATAACAAAACAAAAAATATTTTATCCGTTAAAATATTACTTAACAAGATTTATAATCAAGAAATTGAGATAGATCTGTCCTACCATTCGTTGTTTTGAATCACACTTACCATTTGAATTTTTTTTTTTTCGAGAATGTGCACTAATATATATTCAATTTGATATTGTGTACATTCCACTTGCGTTTTGACTAAATTATTTTCTTTTGAAATATATTCGGTACGATTTAACTTTTAGTTACATTTTTTTTTTTATAGTTTTTCATCATAATTTGTACGCCCATCGTTCATCTCAACGAGGCAAATTAAAAAAGTAAGAGTATAAATCAAAATTGAAAAAAAATCATAATCTTATGAGACGATTCTAAAGATACTTAAAGGCTGTAATTTTTTTTTTTTTTTTTGTGTTTTTCAAAATTTTTTTGTCTTTAAGTAAATTTTCCAGCTTTGGTTAATATTTTAATACTTTTTTTATTACTCTCGTCGAGATGAATGATTAATCTAATTTTTTTTTTAATCTCAAATCCAGTAAAAATTAAGTCAAAAACTACCGAAAAGACCAAATAAAAAGATAGGCAAGGGGAACCTGTAGTGTGCCAATGCACTACGGAGTTGTAAGGCGCCTCCTACAAAATTTTTCATCGTGTTTAGGCCCCGTTCCAGAAACCTTCTTAAAAAATAAGCAGCTTATTTCACATTTTCAAACTCAAAAATAATGTAAATGAAAAATAATTTTTTTTGCACCGTATAAAAGATCTTGATGGGATCTATCAAACAAGATCCATATTGGTAGGAAAATTATTTGCTTAAACATATTATTTTTAAGCTTGAAATTGCCTTCTTAAAAAATAAGTACTTAAATCGAGTTCCGAAACGGAGCCTTAGTTTGCAGAGTATATTGGGTAAATCATCCATTAAGGTTTACCAAAATGGATGGTTTGCAGGGTCCTAGGCCCAATGTCAGAAACTGCGGTTCAGTACCAGCCCATGACCTTAAGAGCCTTGGACTCATTCAATCAAACAAGCCCTAAAATTGTCCACCGACAATATGTAACTTTTAATAAACATCACAATCCTTCGATCCTATGTGACTCTTTATGTCAATCACATGATTCAAATTTCAACTTGAAATGTCTACATTAGCGGATTGGTTCCTTTTCTTCTTTATGGTTTGTGTTCTTAATTTTCTCCTAAAGGCAAAAAGGAGCATGCCTATCTCGTTGATCCACAAAGTTTCTCCTACAAGTTTAATTCGGCGACAAGCACTGTAACTTTTGGGGCTCTTCGAGATCTAATCATCACGATTCGAAATGTTTATTTTATAGAGTTTGAGAGGTTATGGGTTTCGACTCTCATAGAGAGAAGATCACCATTGTGGTAATAACTAAACAACTAACTCTATTTATGTATACCACAAGACAAAACAAAAAATATTTTATCTGTTAAAAAATTACTTAACAAGATTTATAATCAAGCGATTGAGATAGATCTATCCTACCATTCGTTTTTTTGAATGATACTTACCATTTGATTTTTTCCCCTCGAGAATGTGCTCTGATATCTGTTCAATTTGATATTGTGTACATTCCACTTGCGTTTTGACTAAATTATTTTCTTTTGAAATATATTCAGTACGATTTAACTTTTAGTTACAATTTTTTTTAATTTTTCATCATAATTTGTACGCCCATTGTTCATCTCAACGAGGCAAATTAAAAAAGTAAGAATATAAATCAAAATTGGAAAAAAATCATAATCATATGAGACTATTCTAAATATACTTAAAAGCTGTAGTTTTATTTATTTTTTTGTGTTTTTCAAAAAAAATCGTCTTTAAGTACTCCCTCCGTCCCTAAATGGGGGGGGTCTGCTGCCCCCTTGCTGTTGTCCCGACGCTGCTGCCCCGAGTTTCCAGGTCCACTTCGGTTTCGCTCCGATGATCGGAAACGTTCACTTTGTAGAGCTCGTCGAATGGAACAACCGTAAGAAAAATCAGCTTGATTAGATATCATTAAGTACCTGATCGGAACCTTTTTATCTTAAAAAGAATGGATCCGAAACACTGGATCAAATCCATTGTAACCCACGGACCGAGAGTTATATGGGCTCCGATCAGGCACTTAATGATATCCAATCAAGCTGATTTTTGACATAGTTGTTCCACTCGACGAGCTCTACAAAGTGAACGTTTTCGATCATCGGAGCGAGACCGGAGTGGGCCCGGAAACCGGGGCAGCAGCAAGGGAGCAGCAACCCCCGCCTCCCTAAATAAGTGTCCGACGCGCAAACCTAGGTCTTCAAAAAGATGCATTTGTTTCGTTAAAAAAATCATTTTTTTTTCACAAATCATTAGATAGCAATGAATTCTATTAGATTGTGAAAAAAAATTAAATTTTTGAATGAAAAACATACATCTTTTGTAAGTCCTGATTTTGCGCGCCGGACACTTATTTAGGGAAGGAGGGAGTAATTTTTTCCAACTTTGGTTAATATTTTAATACTTTTTTATTCCTCTCGTCGAGACGAACGATTAATCTATTTTTTTTTATCTCAAATCCAGTAAAAATTAAGTGAAAAACTACCGAAAAGACCAAGAAAAATGACAAGCAAGGAAAACCCGTAATACGCCAATGCATTACGGGGTTATAGGGCACCTTCTACAAATTTTGTCATCATGATCTGAACTGTTCAGTTTGCAGAGGACATTGGGTAGATCATCCATTAAGATTTATCCAAATGGATGGTTTGTAGTGTGTACAAAATATTAAAAATGTATTGTGAGACAACTCTAACTAAATTATGTATTACTCGATACACCAATGTCAAATGTCAATCGACTTCATTCTTGTCTTACAAAAAATGTTCAAATTATAATGACAAAAATTTCGACTGAAGGCTTCTTTGTCCGTGAAAAGACAAATAATTACTCCAGTTCAAGTCATAACGATATAACCTGAGGCGTCCGGCGATTGTCCCGACGAGACGAGAATTGTTCCAATGGAAAAGGCAAACCCAGAGCAGGTCGGCGATTGTCCCGATCGTCCTCCTTACGAACTTCTCCTGATTTGTCCCTCTGGTCTCTCTCCTTCACAGGTAGGGTTCGGTTCCAATGCCATTGACTTCAATACTTTTCCAATTCAATGGTCCAATACTTGCCTATTAGTGTACAGTATATAGAACTTATAAACCGCGTCTATGTCGGCAAGGTTTCGATCTTTCGTTTGTATTATATATCTTATGAAGTGTTAATCTGTGGACAAATTAAGGTGTCTGTGGTTTTCGATGAAGCGTACGATAGGATTCCCCACCCGGCAATCGACTTGGAAAACTCTGTTTCTGAGGTTAGACGCACTTTTTTGTTCTTATAACTTGAATTTCTCGGGTTTCGCATACAGTTAGTTCATGCGATTTACAGTTATGTATTTGTGTTGTTTTCTGCGCCTTGTTCTGTAGCTTTATGGCTACTTGGGTGAGAAATGGAGAGAAAGGAGTGTGGTTTCTCTTAATGATGAGAAAAAGAAAAGAAAGGAAAGGAGCATGTTTTCTCACCATCTCATTCTCATTTGGATAGGCCTCCCACTTTCCCTTCTCACCACATCTCACCACTTTAGGTGATAAACAAAAATGGCTCCATAAGGGGTTCTTGATTCTCGCCCTCTGTCACCCCTTTTACCATCCAAAGGGGAGAGAAACCTCTTCCCCTCCATTGCTTTTCTCTTCTCCTGAAAGCCCCCAACCCAAAGGGGATGTTAATCTCTGTGTATGAGTCTGGTTTTAGCTAATTGGCCAAAAAGCACTTAAATTGGATGGAAATCCTGATTTTTGAGAAGCTCCATTGGTGCTTTTTTGGCTTCTGCTTTTCAAATTATATTCTGCTTTTTTAATGTGTGTGACGAGCCCCCAAGTGTAGTAACCCGGGGGCTTGTAACCCTAGGTTTGAGTGAATGTGTAGAGGTTTTATAGGTTTAAACTGTGCGTTTGCTAGATTCAGATTGTGTTTGGATCAAGTTTTTATGAAGAGAAACGGAAACATGAAGTGAAAAAGCTAAATCTTTTCTTCAATTTCCATGCCATTTTCCTTTCCGCCTAGAAACCCATGATGCAAATGCTGGTTTAGTAGACATCATAATGTGTTAGTCCGCTGTGCTTTTAGTTCTGGACGTGAAATGATACTACACTTCTTATCGCTTATGAAGATCTCCCATCTTGAAAATGCTGATTACCCCATGCCCATGGAATACTTGAATGTAATAGCTGATTGTTAGTTGGATAGGAATTACAAAGAGGTCTGATTTTCCCATTCATAATGATATCTTGTGAGGGGGCTTTTTCTTTAGCCCTAGCTCCAATGTATACTTTTCTTTTTTGGTCTTTTAGTTTGGTAGGGGACCTTATCTATTCCTTCATCAGTTCCGGCTATGACTTGGCATTCTAATTGGCTTCTGTATTCAACTGATTTCCAAAAGAAATGGAATCCTATATCACGATGATGAATTTGATTTTTTTTCTTTTTTTTGTGCAATATTGTCTCATCAGATATGGGATCTGAGGGTTCAGCAAAACTCATCATTGTTTAATGGCAAAAAGTTCAGGGTATGCCCTTGCCATTGGAAGGAAGATCATTGAGTGTGTTGTATTAAATTTCAATTGGTATGAAACTTGTGTCATGTATGCTGTTTGCTTAATTTGTCATGTTACTTATTCAATAGTCACTTTGTTATAGTGCAGTACGGTGGACACGCCTTAGGGGCTGACTCCGATCATTTGCCCCGCGTATGCCTCCACCTTGGTTTGACAGATTATAGGTTAGCTCTCTCTCTTTCACTCTCTCTCTCTCTCACACACACACACACGCGCATGCACCCACGCGCACCCACGCCCGCGCATTTAGACATGCCCATGCACTCTTTTGTGTGTGAATCACAAAATAACAGATATCTAATTGTCCTTTTCCTTCGTAAAGGTTGTGGCATGGATTCATGTTCTATATTCCATTTGTATTTGGTTTGCATTATAAGTAGATATAGTTTCATAAAGAAGACAAACCTTTGACCATCTTTTGTTCTGCTGTTCTGCCCATAGAAATGAATATTCCTCATGTTATATTTTTATAGAACCTTGACTTCGTGTAGAAATTCTCCATAGTGATATTTATGTTGCTGTACTTGTATCTCAGGACTTTTGTGGGGACAAATTTAAATCCAATGTGGGAAAAGTTTCTTGTTCCATCAGAAGGTAAAGTTAAGAGATTATAATATATTTTAGAAGGGCATGTTCTCCACTTTGTGTATTGATTCTGGACTGCCTACAGATAGTATGTAATCCATATAGTTCCTTTCTTTTGTTGAACATCAATCTCCATTAGATCTACCAGCTGAAGATTTCATCCTCCGAGATACGATGTCTTGTTAGGCTTAGAGCAATGTGGCAAACTTTATGATTCATTCATATTAAAACTTAAGCCCATAATCACATATATGCTATTGAATCATGTATCAACTGACTGCTAGTGCTAATGATGGTCTTCATACTCTAGAGTCTTTCAATTTGATTAGAGAGATCCCTGCCTAAATACCCAATGCCTTGGGTTGTTATAGATGATTGTAGGAAGTGCCAGCACACCTCAAGTCCTCTGGGTAATGGTGCAGTTGTAGAGACATCTGACAAGAAGATTCTTGTGCTGCAAAGAAGTTATAACGTTGGGGAATTTCCTGGACACTACGTTTTTCCTGGAGGCCATCCTGAGGTATCTATGTTAAAAGATTTGCAAATACGAGATTTTAAGTCCTATAATTCGGGTCATTGCTTGGCACAAACGTAAAATCTTGCACTACCAGCACTAGGTATAACCATGGTAAGGATGGCCACTTCATGAAGACAAAGCTGGATGTTTTGTATGTATCTGGTCTACTCATCCAAGCATCCTCCATATACCAAGCTTTGTAATTTCCCCCCTTTCTCTGTTGGTTTTGAAACTTCCACTTGATTCCCTCTTTGCAGAATTCAGGTGACTATTCACTGTGATTCAGATGTTCACAGGCAATTAAGTCCCCATGCATGGATTCCTCTGTCTTATATTGTAATTGGTACACTTAGGAGTGCAATTTTGTTTTATTCCTTTAGGTGGAGGTGATAAACAGTATTCCCAACTGGCTTGCTTCCTTTTTTGACTACTTCACCTTGTTATTTGATCAACTATTTATTGGCTATTGCTCTAACTGATGGTTGACAGCCCGAAGCAGTTGGGATAGTATCTCATCAGTATGCAAAAGACTCGAACAATGCTGAGCTTATTAGTAATAGAGTTTCTCAAGAGATGTTTGACAGCATTATTCGTGAAGTAGTTGAAGAAATTGGAGTATCTGCAACAACCCTTGTAAGTTCGTCAATGACAGGGATGGGAAATGATCCACTAAGTTTTTTTATTGCTTTTTGGGTAACTTGAAATAATGTGCTGAAGTGCTGCTTCTGACTGTGTCACGAGATGATGTCACAGTCAGTTTATTATTCTCTTGAAATACTTTAGTTTGGTATATTATGGGAATTGTCCACTTGTTTGACCAAAGAGCAATATGCATTGCGTGCTAAAGAGAACATGAATTTTATAAACTTGCAGCTTGCTACTCTTTTACTTCGTAGTTGTAGCAAATAGAATGGTGCTGCTGAATGATGCAGCCTTTTAAGGTAACATAGTGGACAAGCAGACATAAGACTATGTCAATGCACTTTTAGTAAAACTATGATGAGATCAAGTGACTGGTAAAGCTCATATTTCACTTGTCAGCATTGTTTTTGTTTTGGATATTACCTTCAGAAAGAGGCTGAAAAGAAAGCGACCTGCGGAATTCAGAGTGATTGTATTTGGTATTTTCTATGTGCTTTTGTTTTACAAATAGATTTAAAAATCAGTTGGTAAGCAATTGATGAGGGCTGTTACGCTCTATAGCTTGGATTGCTGGGTTATCACTTATCATAGCATGTGTCGGAACAACTTGAATAAGGATGTTGAGAATTGAGATGAATGGGTTGCAAATCAACGCGGAAAAAAATGACAATGGAGACGTACATTGTAGGAATAAGACACGGAGCTTACCAATTAAATAACATGACCACAAGTAGATTGGTCAAAAACCTAACCTTTGCCTTAGATGCCCAAATTGGCCCCCGCCTGTTCGAACACACAACCTCAATTTTAATAAGTTGAGTTTTAAGCAATCAACTAATGGCCACCTAATAAAGCAAAACAAAAGGTCTTTGCTGATATGGCTTGTTCATGTGAAAAGGAAAAAAATTGTGCCTACTTGAATAAAGAGTGCTATGTCTCAGTAGAAGATGCACAAGGTAACGAGAAGGTTGACATGAATGTTGAAATACACATTTTAATACTGATTCTGAGGTATTGGCTCAAAATATTTTGCCACATCCACCTTCCTTCACATATTTCCTTCTAAGAAACTTGGACAGTTTTCAGTTCTTTTGCCTTAATACTGCATAATGCAATATTCATGCATATGGTTTCTAGTGGCATCTCTTTTCCCCTGGGTAATCTATTCCCCTCTACAGTTGAATGAAACTCCTTTTCTGGTGGCAGTGAAATTTTTATACATGATAATCAAAGGGATGCTTGAGTGGGAGGTTGATGACCTGATTATCCATCAGATATATAATTATCCTTTTGAAAAGCATGTCCATCTGATTCTCATGCAGTGCAATCCAGACTTTATCGGTATATCTCGCAGAGATCTGAATGTGAGACCTACTGCTTTTTTCTTCATAAAATGCGATCTCCAGTCAAAGGAAATTCAACAATTTTATTCTCGTGCACAAGATGGCTACGAGTCAACACAGCTGTATACTGTTTCCATGGTTAGTTCATAATTCATCTTTTTTCCTTGAGATGGCCTTGTATTTAATTGTCACTTATCGTGATCGACAAATGTATTGTTTATACTTTATAGTTTATGATTAACTGTCGAGAGCATGGTGGTCTGCCACTAGTATTAAGCATGGTGATCTGCAGACTACATGTAATACTAGTTGGCATGTCACTACTTGGGGAGATGGTGGGGTGTGGAATGACATTAGTGGAATGACTACTTGGGGAGATGGTGAAGTGCTATGGTGATGACTGGTGATAATGGTATTGAGGTGGCTGTAAGGAATTTATTGTGGTTCAGGTAGTATAGTTTTCTTCTGTTCCATTTTCTTGGCACCCTTTTCATCAGTGGATGACCTATGTTAGGCTTAATTAATATTGCTGTGGTTTTGTGTTACCTTGAAATTCCGGTCAGTCTTATTATTTTCCACTAGAAACTTGGAGACAAATTGGAAGGGAACATTTAGAGCAAGCTTTATTTTTTCTTTCCCTGATAATTGCTATTTTAACTTGGGTTTCATTTTTTTCTTCTGTTCTTTGTCAGAAAGACTTGGAAATTATGGCACCTAAAATGCCTGGCTGCCACCAAGGGGGATTTGCTCTTTATAAGTTGATGGTCGAAGCGGCAAAACAAACATAATAGTAGCAGCTACAAAACTATAAATAAGAGATACGTAATGGAAGTCCATGATTCCTACCCGATCAAGGTTGTCAGCCTTTTGCAATTGAGCAGTTCGGGAGACATTTTTATGGCTTGGACTATCTCCTGCGGGATCTTTTATCTTCCTTCCAGTTCATGTTGAACATAATTGATATGGCATATTGCCTATCCGGATTAAGCCTATATAATTAACTCAAAACTGTGTTAATACACATAACTCATGTTGTTGAATTGCTATTACTTACAGTAGATCCATAATATATTCTCACACTTGATTGACCGTTACACGTGCCTTTGCTACAGAGTGTGTGTGTGGCGCCTTTGTTTTGTGTTATGGAAGTCTAGTGCAAGTCCAAGTAGGTACGCTGTAAGTACCTCAAATAATCAAGCTTTTAAAGTTCCTTCTGTTATTTCTTCTAGATTTGCTCTTAACTGAAAAGCTTGCAAGTAGCATGGAAAGCAGAAAACATTCCCACAATGTTGATTCCCTGCCATATACTGAAATTTCAAGTGGATGTTGTTTTATATGTTGAGTTAGGTCTATACATCTGTTTGGTAACTGATTAAAAAAAAATTAATACCTGAGCTTGATGCTGATTAATATGCTGTTCTTGGAACATCATGTTCGAATTAAAGGTTCGACTGGAAAGCTAAATCTGATTACCTTTTGTGGTTAGCGTTGAAAAGGTGGGAAGGTTAATTAGTCTTATTGGGGCAAGTGCTCTTCCTTTGGAGCCAAACTAAGTCTAGGAGTGTGATATATATCTGCCTTCAGACACAGGGAACATGGTCATTTTCCTTTTAATACTAGAGACCATCTTTCTGTAACGGTAAAGCCAATGAAGAAATTTTCTTCTTTGATTCACGGTCAGAAACAGGACCAGGTGATAGTGAAGTGGGATAAAATTAAAGAACTTTTGATAGTATTGCTTAGGTAAAGAACTTGTGTGCTGCATTATGCATTGAAACTGGGAAAGAACTGTTGATTAGATAATTACCAGTTGAGAGGTAAATTTGGAACTGGATTGTTTTTTTCTTTCTTTTTTATGGCATAGCAGTTGTGGACTAAATTCAAGGGTACCTCTTGACTCCTGGAATTCAGTTTCAGAGCACTTCATTTCTTGGTAGAGAATTCTTCTTCAATACATCTCTCCCCCCTTCCATTGTAAAGCATGTTTGGTTGTTTATAGCGGTCCTCTTGTTTTTGCCATTGTGTGGAACGAAGAGAGAGATATATATGTGCAATTATTCATGCAGGGAGACCGGAGTCTAGTCCAGCTCAAAATTCTTCATTTCACAAGAGACGTCGGTGTCGGAGGGTGCTGAGAAAGAATTAAGACTGCACATGGTCACTGACCGATGTTGCTGGGGTTGTGGAAAATCCTGGTATTCAAGATTCCCTTCTCGGTTTGTTTTTAGCTTCATATGGTTCGGTGGTATCCTTTCAAAGTAGGACATGCTACGTTTGTTTGCTAGTCTAGGCACTGATTTAATTGGAAGGGTGGACTAGGGACTACGAGAGAACGCAAGGCCCAATATGTTTTCGTGATTAACTAGTCCAGAGTGTTTTATGTGAGGTCTGAAGATGAGACTGGACTAAGGTGAGAATTGTTTTTTGGTCATACGGTATACATTAGAGGGGATTAGCAAAGTGTTAATATGTCAGTTAACGGAGAATTCAGTGTCTATCTATAGCTCTGAATCTCTGAATCCCAAATCTGCTTCTCGTGGGACTCGAATTCAGATCATCACTAGTGATAAAAATGAGACAACCAACTTGACAAGCTTGATTTCTCAACTAAGGTGAGATTATTTGTCCGGCCCCATTCTGCTAAGTAGGGACGGATTTAGAAATCTAGTCTAGTGGGGATACCAAAAAATCTTTCCTAGTCAACCACAGTAAGATCATGCTAAATTAAGACTTTCATGATTGACTATAAAATTTATAATGCAATTTTTTTAATAAAAAGATGCAAAAATATGCAGACAATCTTAGACAAAAAATTTAGAGTATGTTTTACATTGACAAGTTTTTAGAACGATTGAGATGGTTTTATTGATAACTTTTTTTTAATATATTTCTCATTTCGGATAAAAATAAAGAGAATCAAGAGCTAAAATCTTTAAATAAACGAACAGTTTATAAACCAATAATAATAAACGAACCAATCAACAAAAGTTACAAAAGTTGAAGCACAGAACTAATTCTACATCTCTGTGTATGCCAAATATAGAACCATTACATTACATAATTATGCTAAATATGTAATCTCTTAATTATTATTTTTTGGTTTTGGGTGGGGGCGCGTGCCCCCGCTTGAATTCATCCCTGTCGCTAAGTACTTATTTTTCGCTTTACAAGACAGATTATTCTCTCACAATACATCACTTTTTAATTCAAAAAATAAGAACTTATCTTGGTTTCTTTTATGCATTTTATTTTTTACTCCTCTTCCACTATCACCAACCATCAGAAAGTCTACTGGTACAGACCAAAAATCTGTACCAGTGGGTACAAACCCCTGCTGGGCCCATTTTGGATCTCAAAAAAATCAGCGAAAAAAATGATCGGAGTCGCTCATTTTGTTTAAAATATTTTGTTTATGGTCCCTACAAAAAATAAGTTAAATCTGGTATCAGTAAAAAAATTTGCGAGCAAAGTTTGGATGTTTCGTAAATACTCTTACTGATACCGAATTTAACTTATTTTTGTAGGGACCATAAACAAAATATTTTAAAATAAATGAGCAACTCCGATTATTTTTTTAAGGTCCAAAAAGTGGTTTATACCCACTAGTACGGATTTTTGGGAGCCGCCGCACAGCACTTCGCTCCATCTTCATATTTTGGCCCACCGACCATCGTTTTTCAACAGTCATTTAATGCCTTTCGTTTTCCTTTTTTGGAAAAAAATTTCCAACTCAAAAAATAATCGTCACCCCTACTTTCACTCATTACTCTTCACTTAATTCTCATTTATTTCTCTATCTCTCTCCACTCATTATCCCTACTTTCAATCATTACATTCATAAAAAATTTCTCAAAAACTCATCTAAACACAGCATTAAAGATCCTCCAACACTGTTAGGGAAAATCTTTATTTACAGAGATTTCGTAAATAAAGTTTAGGGAGGTCATTCTCGGTCATCCAAAATTGTTTTGGACGATCCAGATTAAAGACAAACTATTAACGGCAAGAGATATTAATACCGATCAAAGATTAAAAATATATCTCAATCGTTGATTTCCAAAACGAACGGGTGAGATTGCGCGCCGTAAATAAGTTTCTCTCTCCTGTTAGATTTATCTCTTTGTCTGGGCTTCAGCTTCCACCTTGCAGGAATTGACCAGATACATTCCAAAATGGTTTCCACAGTAGCTCAGCACCACAGAGTCCGCACAAATTATGGCAATTATGAAAAGCGAAAAAACCATCTCCTTGGGTGAGTCAACGGACAGCTGGTCAATGCAAAATTTTTTTTTTTTTTTGAACCATTGGTCAATGCAAAATTGTTTTGTTAAAAAGCAATTACTAAAATTGTGATAAAATAATGTGTCCAAAGTGGACCCAAAAATAATACAGTACTACTGTGTACGACGTTAGATGAATGAGTGACAACAACACTTATCTACGACGCAATTTGCTCAGTGACTTAATTGACATAAGGAAACTGATTTTCGCGCTCAATTTTTTTACTGATGGCGCTTCAAACTTCATGAACAAAATGAAGCGCTATCAGTAAAAAGTGGAGCGCGAATATCATTTTCCTTGACATAACTATCCAATCCATATTGTTGAATGACGTTGCGACATTCTTGCGCAATATATCTACGTGGTGTAAAATTCACTAAATCCTCCGTCCATCGAACGTTGCCTTGATTTCAGCTGGTAATTTTCCACTTATGGCCCAAGCCTAAACTCATATCCTGTTAGTTGCAGAGAGATCAAACATTTTCTAGTTGATATCGGTAAAAGTTTTGTTTGCGTTAGGTTATGAAATTTTTAACTTTTCTTTCACAGGCGACTGTCTTTTTATTTTTCAAACTAAAGAAAAACCACACAGTCGACCTTTTCTTTATCGACTTTTTCATTTTTGTTTTGACTCCACAAATCCAAAATCTAAAGTTAATTATCGATCGAGACAGAAAAATCCACATACAGGCACAAGATTTTAATTCAGAATTAACAAACTACTTGTTATTTCCGTGGGCCATAAATGGAAAATTACCGGCTGAAATCGGAGTTGGGAGAGCTGTTGTCCCTTCTCGGCCAAGGGGGCTGTGCTCCGGTCTCGCTCCAATGATCGAAAACGTTCACTTCGTAGAGCTCGTTGAGTTGAATAAGTTTATAAAAAATCAGCTCGATTGGATATTATTAAGTGCTTAATCGAAACCTTTTTTTCTTGAAAAGAATGGATCCGAAACATTGGATCAAATCTACTAGAACCCATTATTGACAAGTTATATGTGTTCCGATCAGGCACTTAATGATATCCAATCAAACTGATTTTTTGCACACTTGTTCAACTCGACGAACTTTATGAGGTGAACGTTTTCGATCATCGGAGTAAAACCGAAGCAGGGTCCCCTCTGTCGGGACAGCACGCTGCTGTCCCTTCAAGGGACCGCAGCTCCCCCCAAGTAGGCAAGGGCAACACACCTTTGTTAGTTTTTGCCGTTTCAATGTGGTTGGGATCTCATGGAAATCTATGTTTATTTTGTTAGGCACAAAAATAAAACTAAAAACCTGCGTATAAGTATTCCTGTATTTGTCAGGTATTTTCTCAATTAAAGAGTAAATAAACCTTAAGGAACAAAAAGGAACTGCAAGTTCGATTCCCCTTTGGTCTTGGCCAGTTATTTAGGAGGTTGCTCTCATTCATTTAAGGTCTCAGATTTGAATTCCCGTGAAAACAACTTTTGGGGTCACATCAGCTCCATGCGTAAGCGTTTGGAAAAGTTGTGGGATGGGTCGTAGGAATTAGTTTGAGGTGCATGCATGCTGGTCCAAAACACCCCGCATTACAAAGGCCAAATGGATGTCGTCGTCGTTTTGAGGCTGTTGAGTGTTGTGGAACGTGGAGTGGTCCTCGTCTTGAGAAGTTTTTGAGTGTCGGGCGGATACCACACACATGTGATGTCCCCTCGGTAAATCCAGTCGTCCAAACGTATTTTTGACAGTTCAAATTTATTCCCTCTCTCTCCCCTCACTCGAACACTCTCTCTCTTCTTTTTCCCTTTTTAAATTCCGGACTGTCCAAAACACGTTTGAACACCTGAATCGTTGACAGGTACCGCCACGTGGTACTCTCCCGACACCCAAAAATCCCTCCCTCGTGTCCGTCCAAAAAGCCCACTCGCGCTGGGCCCCCAACGTTTAGCGGACGGTAACCTGGGGCCTGGCCCACCACCCATTGACTCTTGCTCACCTGCCCCTCACCTTATTCACAAATTATTGTTCCATTCTAGATCTTTAGTAGTGCTAACCAAGTCACTAAAAATCTAGTTAAAAGTAGTTTTTTTTGGTAAAATTTATAAAAAATAAATTATTTAAGACATTGCAAAAAAAAAAAAACTTAAACCTCACAAACCAAAGTGGAAACAAGGAATATTGAGGCAAATTTCAATCTATCTGGTTTTTTTTAATCAAATCAATCTATCTAGTTGGGCATGGAAATATCAAAAATACTATAAGCAGGGACAGTTTGCAGGGATCCACGCAGAGACAAACGCGTTTGACCCCATTTCGGGTCCCGAAAAAATCTAGAAAAATATCCATAAATTTTTTAATATTATTAGTTCGCCCCTACGAATCCAAAAGTAATACTTATCGATATCCACTGGAGCTAATTTTTTACAGGGCTCCATAAAATAATATTAAAAAATTTATGGATATTTTTCTAGATTTTTTCGGAATCCGAAATAGGGCCAAACGCATTTGTCTCTGCGTGATTCCCTGCAAACTGTCCCTGCTCGTAGCAGGACTCTGGAAAATATATATGAAGCACAGTTATTCATATACCCAATCATTTCAGGATTGAAAAATTAAAAGTGTCCCATTTTGCACATGGAGAGAGAGAGAGAGAGAGAGAGAGAGAGGAGTTGATGGATATGGGAATGATCTCCCGAGCCGGCTTTGGGCTAAAGCTCGTAAAGCTACCACTTTAGGCATCAATTGTATAGGCCCTTATAGAAGTAAGACCTTGGAGCATCCACAGTGGTATAATCAAAACTAAAATATTGCTAAGATTAGCAACATTTGTTTAAAAAAGAGCTCACAGTGGAATAATCAGATTTAACAACCTCTTAGCAACTCATCAAATTTTGGCTCTTGGATAATCAAAACTAGCAACTTTTTGTCAATAATCAAATTTAGTTGTTTCCATATTTTCTCAATTAAGTACACCATCATTACACAAAAACATTCTCTCTCTTCCATTTTCAACATATTTCTAAGAAAAAATATTTTTTAAAAAAAGTTTTTATGTTTTTGCAAAAACCGTTTTATTGTTTCAAAACTATTTTTTTGCGAAAACTTTATATTATTATTATTTTTGCAAAAACAATTTTTTTATTAAAACTTTTTTACAAAAACTATTCTTTAAAAGAAAAAATTTCAAAAACTGTTTTTTTTTTTTTAACTTTTTCCCGAAAACTGTTTTTTTTTTAAGTCAAAGTTTTCCAAAAACTATTTTATCTTTTTCTAATAACTTATTTTTGTTAGTTTGAAACCTATTTTTAAAAAATTGTTTTCTATGTTCACAATTTTTAGATTTTTATAAATTGAAAATGTGATGTGGCAAGTTTGGTTATTCAAATTTGATTGAACCATTGTGGACTTCTACATTGCTAACTTTAACAATCCCTTAAATGCATAACCAAAAGATGATGTGGCAATTTTTGATTATTGACTTTTAGTTATTCCACTGTGGATGCTCTTATATATAGAAATTAAGTTAACCTACTTAAAAAATTTAAGGGCTCAATTCAAAGCAAAGCAAAGCAAAGCCTGAGTGGGAATATCCAAACATGAAATTATGCGGTGTTTCATTGTGCAAGTCTGAAATATTTTTTGAAAATGGATGTGTTGTCCAATATTCATGGGAGTGATTTATGTCCGAATAGAAAGCCTTCAAAAAAGTTTTACCAAATGTGCTCACTTATTCGAAGGTATAGGATAGTTATTTTCCAAAATTGTTGAATATTCTAATTATATTTGCCTAGGGGGAAGAAATTTTGCGAAGTTCAAGTTAATAAAAACCTACCTTTGGTCAACCATGCACCATGAGAATTGATTTTGGGTTTTATGCTCTCAAATGTTTGTAATGACTTAGGTATGAAGGTTTCTTTTTTTTCACAACTATTTTAAACTATTTAAAGTATATTGAGATTTTAGGGCTCCATTTTGAAATTTCGCTTTAGGCCTCAAAAATCTTAGAGCCGGTCTTGATGATCTCATATGTAACAAGGAATCATTTGACCTCCAACAAAATTGGAGATTTATAATAGTGAATTAGCCGTAGTAAATGGCTGTAATCACCACTTAACCAAGTACAAACCACCTGAGATTACGGTGATCTTGCCGTAATAAAGTCTTGCTTTTCTCAGGTCTCAATTGAAAAAGGTTGATTTGTTGAGAGTAGTGTCCTGTTTTTGATTCCGGTTTGTTTTGGAGTTGACAGTTCATTACTGAAAAGAAAAATGTTTTTACGGAAAAATATCTTCAAAAATATGAATCATTAATTATCGAGATGAGCGATCGAGATGCGACTACTTTTTCAATCCACCCGAGCTACGGATATGATGAGTCATTTGCTTTTTTCCTCTGTATTTCATGTCCATTTTTTTTTTTGCCAAAGTTTAGGATAGTTCCGTTAATAGGAAAAGAAAACAATAAATCAAGAAGGGGATACAAACCAAGTATGCATCCCATTGTATTCTGAGCTATACCATGTGCCACAGAATTGTCACTACTTTGAAAATTCACTGTCATCACATCAAAACACTCCACACAGCCACTAAAGGGGTGAGAAAAAGAAAAGCACGCACAGAAGTAGGACAAATCAAAGAATAATGACCTCCCAGCGGAGGCTTAACAAAACAAGAAGAACAATCCTCCAAATTTAAGGTGGAAAGCTACAATCTGAAAAAGAAAAACAAAACAATCAGTCAATAACTGGTAACAAGTCACCCGAGTAGCCCACTGAGTCATTTATTGAGTCACACCGAGTGGCACCGAGTTAAAGACGAGTCGCACCATCACAAACCATCCCGAGGTCAAGGCTCCATCTCCGTCAAAACTCCAGCGACCTCGACCGCAAAATCCACATCTGGCAACCACGAGCAAACAACGGCAAAAACCAGTAATAAACCGCCGGACAACGCAGTGGAATTGTTAGAGAAGGAGTGGCATAGAGAGGCAGCTGGTGTTGGTGTTATGTGGAAGAGGAGGATGGGGGTTGAGGGAGGAAAAAAAAGGAAGAAGAAAACTCCCAAATCTAGTATCGAGAAAGGGAGATCACCAGCGAGGGAGAGAAACCCCTCCCCTCCTGCACCACATAAGGTAAAACCCTATGAGGGAGGAGGGGGTGGGGCGGCTGGGTTTGGTGAAGAGAGGAGAGGAGAGGGAGAGAGAGATTATACAAGTAGTTCATGTCCGTGGTTATTGGTTAGATGACTGCCAATTGAATATTATATTTAAGATTAAATTATTTACACCGTTGGTGTAAACATGTTTTCTCCAAATCAATTATATTGTGTTACATCATCATGTTTTATTGATTGAGACCACTATTTTGTAACGTGGCGTAATATAACTGATTTAGAGGAAACAAATGTTTATATCGGCGGTGTAAAGAATTTATTCCCATTTTATTTCCTTCAAGAAATTCCAACAAACTTGGCCCACTAGAGAATTTGAATGGACGAGGATAGTTATTCCACGCAAATGTCAAGAGACTCTGGGATTGTCAATTTGTATGCCCACGATACTGTAGTAGGTTTTTTTTTTGTATTTTTTGCTGCAAGTCAAATTATGAGTAAAGCAATAGATACCTCGTTAGGAAGATGAAATAAATAAATAAAAATAATTCATGAGTCATCATCAGTAGTACTGTACTAGGAGAGAAGTATGGAGCAATAAAAAAAATAATTTAGGCAATGATTTTCTAATTGTTTTCACACACATATTTCGACTGATGAGTCAATAGAGGTCAGCCTCTTTAATGATCTTCTTCAGTCCCTTTGACGATCCTATCCTTGCCCATTTTGTCGGGCTTTTTTTAGCCCATATGATTTTCGGGCGTTTCATTTCTTGAAACTGTCGAGGACATCATTCACGCCGAAATTCATGTAGATTTGATATTGTTTGCTGTATTTCGGGAGACATCTTTATTGAAAAAAATTATTTGCGTTGAAGTATTTCAATATATTATTCACGATAAATGTGATTCAAAGTCATTGCAAAAGATGAGAACTGAAAACCATTTTCATTTTTGGAAAGTGAATTAAGTAATAATAAAATTCTAGTGCATAAAAGACTTATATCATATTTAATGTACAATTCTTTTAATAAGATGGAATTTGCATGGCACCCAACGAAATATCCGTTATAACCTTCAATTCTTTGGTAAGCGATCTTATTTCTCTAATAACCAAATGACATTCAGAAAATATAAAACTTATGTGAATTATAGCTATTAGTCTAGAAATACAAGAAGGTGGATATGAATTTGGGGTCAGGCCACGAGAGAGAAATCTCTTTGTTAATCTCCTAGTCCCGGCGTAGGTGCCTTTGATTGAATCAGGGAAAGAAATAGTCGAGGTCTGCGTAAACCAGTCTGAACATTTTTATCCGTCAAACCAAAAAAAAAAAAAAATACTCTGTATGAATTTGTACCCTATAAAGCACAACAAAAGTTATTTTCACACACAAAGGGGCACCGACCCCTTGGTAGTTCCGTCACTGCTCTTACCCCTCAACTAAGACAAACACAATTATAAATAATTCTTACTTAGTTACTTCCAAAAACAATCTGCTAACTTCGCTACTATTCTCTCTCTTTCCGGCCAGTTTCCATTTTCTATCTCAAATTCATCATAAATTTCTCCTAATTTCGTTTCCCCTTCAATTAACACGTACAAAACGAGGCCGGCCGGTGAGTTGTGTTTACTTCGATTGTGAAAGTTGGTTGGCCCATCATCCACCCCAAGATTTATGAAATAAATGGTCTGTGCATTTTTCGAACACCAAACATCCCTTTGTCGTGCATGGACCCCAACTCCACGCACCCCTGAGCGCGTGGTATACACCACATCCTACCCATTCGCCATCCATGGATATGGCCGTAGGGATGAAAGGGATGAAAATGGAGCGGGTCGGAGTTCAATTTATTGTCTCCGTACCCACCCCGTTCTTTATTGGATTGGAGTCGGAGCAGGGAAAAATAAAGAGGTGTCGGGGTTTGTGAATAATTGTGTCCCTATTCACCGTAGTAATTTGGCTAATTTTGTTCTTTTTAAAGTGTTTTGACAAGAAATTAAGATATTGATGACTGATAGATAAAAAATAAAGACATAAACTAGTGATTTATTAATTATTGGGTATATTGCTCCTATATCAAAACAATGAAATCTATTTAGATATACTCATATAAACATACAAAAATATAAATAACTACAATCGGAGTCGGATCAGGGAAGCAAAAATCATCACTGCCCCATTTATTTATCGGGGTGGGGATACCCGCTCGGATTGGACAGGGAGGTCAAAGGTGGGGATGGGTCAAAGGTAATTGCCATCCATAGATCATGAAAGGGCATCAATATCAAGGCTGGCCCTAGGATAGGGTCCAAGGTGCCGTCGTTATAGGCCCCCAAAATGTGTAAAATTAGAGCTCCAAATTATTTTAAGTACTCAGTATAAAAGTCCAACATTTTTTGTTGCATAGCATCGTAAGCACCTAAAAACCAAACATCTCGTTTTCATCGGCCGAACTTCTTACTCCTACAAAACAAAGGGGAAAAAAAGTGCAAGGACAAGGAGAAGTTTTTGGATTCCGGGCGGATACCACACACATGGTACCTGACTATCCATCAATAATCTCAGTCGGTCAAGCGTGTTTTGAACGGTCCGCATTTTAGAGAGAGAAAAAGAGGAAAGGGAGTGGTGGGGGTGAGGAGAGAAAGAGGGAATAAATCTGAGATTTTAGACGGTTGGGATCGCCTACGGATACTGCTACATGGTACCCGCTCGGCACCAAAAATTTCTCACTGACAAATGTCTCCGGGTGGAAGAATCCAAAGTCTATGCTTGAAAAATGATCACATGTGAGAGGGGTGTGGTTAGAAGTGTGATTGGCGGCCGTGCATGTAGTATTGCTCGATAATCAGGGCCGGCCCTGATCTTTGCCGTGTCAACGAGCGTGTTTCTGGTATTACCGTTCGTTCATTGCCTAGCTCCTCTTCCTCTTCCTCTAGCTTTAGCTTTTGCATTAATTTCTTATCGCATTGTCCCCCCCCACGCCACCCCCCCTTTCTTTGGATGAATATTATTAGACATCATCGTCGTCATCAACTTTACAAACGACCCCACCTTTTTCGGTTTACAAGTTCTGATTTCTTCGACATTTAATTTCCCTTAATTTTGAGACTCAGATTCGTACATATGTGAAAAGGCTTTTTGTTGCACACATGTGCCTTTCATTTTATTTGTTCTCTCTCTCTCTCTCTCTCTCTCTCTCTCTCTCTCTCCCCTCTTCACCTTTCTTTGCCTCCAATATAAAGAAACACCCCTAAACTTGGATTGCTCAAA
Organism: Rhododendron simsii; assembly: GCA_014282245.1. Classification (NCBI taxonomy): domain Eukaryota; kingdom Viridiplantae; phylum Streptophyta; class Magnoliopsida; order Ericales; family Ericaceae; genus Rhododendron; species Rhododendron simsii. The sequence continues at coordinate 8,968,330 of CM024965.1, forward strand.
TCTCTCAACCTCATTTACAGGGTGTTTCGATCATTAAAGTCATACCTTTTCATCTCTCTCTCTCTCTCTCTCTCTCTCTCTCTCTCTCTCTCTCCCTCTCTCTCCATTTATAGTATTTATGTATGAATAATATAGATAGATTATAGAGATATGTAGACACACACACTTAGGATAGGAGGCATTTGTTTGGTTGATGGAGGAGAGGAAAAGGTGGAGTTTCCTTCATACCCAGGTAAGCATTGAGCCTCTTTCTTTATAGGAGTCTTAGTTTCCCTTCTCTTGTTTCGATTCTTTTTTCTCTTTATTGTTTTGTGTCCTTAATGGAGTACAAAAAAGGGGTCATATTGCATTAAAAACAATAACAGAAGGGAAGAATTCAAAAGGTGAAAGGCAAAATGGAGTTGATGGTTTGAAAGGTAGATATAATTTGCACAAGATTGGAATCAACCTCATTGTGTGATAGGTTATTGTTTGGAATTGGAATTAATTTGGGGATTTGATCGTTTTCAGAAGGTGGGTTTGGGGATTTTTTTTTGGATTATGCAAAACTTGTTAATTTATGATTGTTGTTTGTGAACAGGTAATTAATATGGGGGATTTTCCGGATGATGCCAATCCAAAGCTGAAAGGATGTAATCAGATTCCAATGTATTTGTTTCTTCATTCCTCTTGCCCATGAGTAATCTTCGATGAGCTCTGTTCTGATCGTACGGAATAGATACTGCTCCTCTGGAAATCCGATTGAAAATGCTATTTTTCATCTGGGTTTTTGAAGGGAAGAAAAAAAGACTTCATATTATCCATCAGTTGTAGCAGTGGAGGACAAATTTTTATTATTATTTTTCCTTTTCGGGTTTTCGGCTGTGAAACAATACTATGGAGGCAACAACGGCAAGCACGCCCCGTAAGAAGATGACGAAACAACTGACCGGAAAACGAGACGACACCCCCTTGCACTCGGCAGCTAGAGCCGGGCAACTTGGCGTCATAACGGAGATCCTAAATGGTGCCGGGGGAGAGGAAGAATTGGCAGAGTTGTTGTTGAAGCAGAACCAAGCCGGGGAAACCGCCCTCTTTGTTGCCGCCGAATATGGGTATGTGGATGTGGTTAGGGAGATGATCAAGTACTATGATCTTGGCGCAGCTAGTATCAAGGCTAGGAACGGTTTCGATGCCCTGCACATTGCTGCCAAGCAAGGAGATTTGGGTACGTATACTAAATTAACCATCAGATAAACATTGTCTAGAAGACTAGCATTTTCCTTTGTTGTTTCCTTTTGCGATATTTAGTTTTACTTTGGCATGCTGGCAGCGGTGGTGAAGGTGCTAACAGAGGCCCATCCGGAGCTCTCTATGACCGTTGACATGTCGAACACAACGGCTCTGCACACGGCCGCCACTCAAGGACACATAGAGGTGGTGAATTTCTTCTTGGAGTCAGAGAGCAGCCTCGCCACCATCGCTAGGAGTAACGGGAAAACAGCAGTGCATTCTGCAGCGAGAAACGGGCATGTGGAAGTGGTGAAGGCGCTTCTGAGTAAGCAGCCCGAAATCGCTACGAGGAATGACAAGAAGGGGCAGACCGCTCTTCACATGGCGGTCAAGGGGCAGAACCTTGAAGTGGTGGAGGAGCTGATCAAGGGGAATCCCTCGTCGATAAACATCACCGATACCAAGGGAAACACTGCTTTGCATATAGCAACAAGGAAAGGCAGGGCTCAGGTAAATTTGCCTTTTCTTCAGTATCAAAGATTGCTTTGCCCTATATTACAAGTAGTTGTTGCAGTTGATTTCTCAAAAGAGCCGTGATCTGCTATTTTGGTTCGAGTTTCCCAGTTGTAGGCCCTTTCCATGTTAAGACGGAAAAAAAAACAGAAGCTATTGTACATAAGAACACAAACAAGAGCTCAATTTTACAGTTGTCAATGGACCCAGTAATGTTTTCAACTAGTCATCCTCCTAAACAAGGGCTCAATATCCATGTGATCTTGTCTATGGACTTCTCTTGCGAATTCTCGAATCCCAGGAGCATGCTTTAAAAGGAAATACTCATTGGAAATGAAACTTCTTGTGCTGCTGCTGTTCACATTTTTCTGCATTTTTAGTGGTCCATCACTCCATTGTCTTGGTTATGCACGAAGAAAACATTAGTAATACAAATGCCGCAGAGAATTTTTAGTTGAATCATATACCCGGTGAAAATCACACGTACCGGCCAAGTGACAAGGGGAAACTAACACATTTCTCGTTACATTTGTGCAGATTGTCAGGCTATTACTAGCCCACAAAGAAACCGACACGAAAGCCGTTAACCGGTGCAGCGAAACTGCCATCGACACGGCCGAGAAAACAGGACAGGCCGATGTGGCAGCCATCCTGAGGGAACACGGCGTCCCAAGCGCCAGATCCCTCAACCCGAATGCACCAAATCCAGCCCGCGAACTAAAACAAACAGTGAGCGACATCAAACACGAAGTCCACAACCAGCTCGAGCACACTCGTCAGACCAGGAAACGCGTCCAGGGCATCGCCAAGCGCCTCAACAAGATGCACGCCGAGGGCCTCAACAACGCCATCAACTCCACCACTGTCGTTGCGGTTTTAATAGCCACCGTCGCTTTCGCAGCTATTTTCACTGTCCCGGGCCAATACGTTGACGACCCAAACAACATTCCCCCTGGGCTTTCTCTAGGGGAAGCGAACATCGCCCCCAAGGCCTCTTTTATAATCTTCTTTGTTTTCGACTCAATTGCCCTCTTCATCTCTCTCGCTGTTGTGGTCGTGCAAACTTCTGTTGTGGTCATAGAGAGCAAGGCGAAGAAGCAGATGATGGCTATCATAAACAAGCTCATGTGGCTAGCCTGTGCCCTTATTTCAGTAGCATTCTTGGCGTTGTCGTTTGTTGTGGTCGGTGACGACGAGAAGTGGCTGGCGATTGGAGTCACGATCATAGGGTCCACGATCATGGCGACTACGCTGGGGACAATGTGTTACTGGGTGGTTGTGCATCGGATTGAGGCCTCGAATTTGAGGAGTGTAAGGAAGAATTCACAGAATAGCAGGTCGAGGTCTTGGTCGATGTCGATGATGTCGGATTCAGAGGTATTGAACGCCGAGTACAAGAAAATGTACGCGATTTGAAAGATTCGCACGCCTAACTTATTTTTAGCGTTAAGGCATACCGGTCGTTTTTCGGTCGACCTACGTATGATCCTTCATGTGTATAGTACTCCTGAGTGGAAGACCATCGCGTTCATTACCCAAAACACACACAGATTACGTTCACGCGTACTGAGTTACTTACTGATAGCAGTGAGAACCGGATTTCGGAAAGCAAATGCAGAAGTCTAACATGAGAAGCGTAGAATTCGCTTTCATATCCAAATCAGATAGTACACAAGCATTTGCAGACATGTGTGTATGATTGCCAAAACTTCCTTCTGAAATGAAAGTGGACTTTTACAGTAATGATGATGATTGAATTTTCTACAACCAGGGTAACATCAAGTCAAAATTTCAAAAAGAAGCTTTTGATTTTTGCAACAACTCCGGTGGTCCACATGAGGCCTTTTACCTAAGCCCTTTTACCTTATTCAGCATAGCCACCACAGCGACAGGTCACCTTTTTTTTTCCACAAATTTCTAAATTATTGGTTAAACATCAATTCTAGTGATGTTTCGGCATTGCGAATCGTACAAGAATTTAGGATCCGATTGGATGCTGTATATGGAGGGGTATTAGGTAATAGGTAATCCCCAGATGAGGAAATTAATCCCCCGTAGCCTTCGTTTGGCGGCCAATTCTTCCCCCGGATGAACTCATCCTCCTTCGTTCTTCATCCCCCGAAGTCGGATTTGGGGCCATAGAATATGGATTGCGCTCGACCAAGGCATAGCTCATCCCCCCTTATCCCCTGTATTTTTTTTTTACCATTTCACCCCTCCATCCACCCTCTTCCAACCCCAAAATTTCAGGAAATTCAAAATCCCTCTTTTAATATACGTAGGTATTTTAACACATCTTTCTTCGTTATACTTCCTAATATATTTGATCAATTTATTTTTTGAGAGAGACTATAAGTATCTCCAATTCATTCATCAAATAATATTATTAAAAATACTTTTAGAGTAGTGGTTTGGAGATGCTAACAATTTATAGAACGAATGAAGAATTAAAAAAGGCTAAAAAAGAAAGAAAAACTGACATTGATCCAATGCTTCCACATGGAAGTAAGGGATTGAGGCCTAATAAGGGCCCGAGGGGCGTTTTGGTGGATTACAAAAAGGCCTAATAAGGGATGTGCCCGAGCAAACATGTGCCCAACTATAACAAACAAGTCAAATCAAGTTGAGTGGTGAGTTGGCTCGTGACTCGTGAGTTGATCAAGTTTCTTTTGTTTGTAAGTAGCATAGCGAATTCTAGTCACGTTGATTACAATTAATAGAGTTCAAATAGCTTGGTTTTACAGTATCAACTTTTTGTTTGGTAACTAGTAGTATCAACTTTAGTTGAATTACAATAATTTGACGAGATCTTAAATATGCCCAATCTTAAATTTAAATTATATACATAACCAGCCAACCAGGCAATCTCAATTGTCTTTTATCGACAAAAATGCTGCTGGTACAGCAAAAGTGGCACAGATAGCGCGTACAACGCGAGTTGGGGCTCGTTTCGGGTCCAACAAAAATAATCGGAGCCGTTCATTTTGTTCAATATATTTTGCTTAAGGTCCCCGTAAAAAATCAGCACCATCCGACATCGATAAGGGCGTTTACGGATCGTCAAAAATCGCTTTAGAAATTTTCATGAGCAATTTTGGATGCTTTGTGAATGCTTTTATTGATGTAGGATGGAGATAATTTTTTATGGAGACCTTAAGCAAAATATATTGAACAAAATGAGTGGCTTCAATTTTTTTTGTTGGACCCGAGATGGGCTCAAACGCGCGCTGTATGCGCTCTTTGTGCCCACTTCTGCTGTACCAGTAGCATTGCTCTTTTATCGAGGAAAAAAGAGCCGAACTTAAGGAATCAGGCCCAAAGTCGCATGATGGTCATGTTATGATCATGAGCGAAAGCAAGAACAAGAACGTAGAAGTACCTTTTAAATACATAATACAGTAGATTACTAAATGTCACAAGAGCAATAATTGAAAGAGGGAGCTGAGAATTTCGAAGAAATAGTATATTTGCCCACATTCCGCCGTTATTTATTACACACCCAATCCTAAGATGTTAGAGGGTATTTTGGATATTTTGCACTAAAAATTTATCCTCTCAAATCCGAACCGTCCAAAAGTGTTTTGAACTGCTCGCATGGAATACCTGGCAACACGTATCCAAAAAATTCTCAACAAATGGAAGTAATTGGGCTCAAGCATTTTGTTGGCCCAGGAATACACCATTTGCAAGAGCTTTGCGTCCACACGGCCCAAGCCCAAAATGGAGAACAAAAAAGGGGAATTTAGAGACAGGCCCAACAGTAACGCTTTCAGACACCCCAAAAATTCCCCCCCCCCCCCCCCCCCCCCCCCCCCGCTCTCTCTTGTTGCTCGCCGGTGATCGACGATCACCGTCGCCGAAGCCTCCGACTGATAACTCTCACGTCTCCGACCAAAAGATAAATAAAAAATGGATGAAGAATTGTTGGAATTGCAGCGACAGTTCGAGTTCGCCCAACAAGCCAAGTCCAGCATCCGCCTGTCCGATCGAAACGTTGTCGAATTGGTCCAGAAGCTCCACGACCTCCGCATCATCGACTTCGACCTCCTCCACACCGTCTCCGGCAAAGAATACATCACTCCCGTAACCCCCCCTTCTCTCTCTCTCTCCCCAAAACATACATACGTTTAGATATGCACGCCATCCATCCATTCATTTAATTTCTTTTCTTTTCTATTTTTTTTTTGTGATTTTAGGAGCAATTGAGTCTTGAAATTGTCACGGAGATCGAGAAATTAGGGCGCGTTTCGCTTATCGATCTCGCTGACGCAACCGGCGTAGATTTGTACCACGTAGAGAAACAAACTCAACGTATAGTATCCAATGACGCGTCGCTTACGTTGATCAACGGCGAAGTGATATCAACGTCTTATTGGGACACCGTGGCGGAGGAAATCAACGACCGGCTTCAGGAATGCAGTCAAATTGCGCTGGCTGAAATCGCGGGGCAACTTCAAGTCGGTTCCGAGTTGATTGCAACCGTGTTAGAGCCGCGACTCGGGACTTTGGTACCTTGTTTTAACAATTGCATGTCGATTTCCAGTTCATTGCCATGAAAAGTTAGGGTTGATAAACGAGCTGTTTAAGCTCTTCATTGAAAACTTAACGAGCTTACTTGTTCAAGCTTAGCTTGAGCTTAGCTTGTTTATGAGATGAGGTAATCCTGAACAAGCTTTAATCGAGCCGATTTCTCAAGTGGCTTGAATTTTTTATATATTACAAGGCGAGCGAGTCGAGTAGTAGCTTGTTCCAGCTTGGTTTGAAAACTTAATGAATGTCAAAAAAATGTTCAAGCTTTGTTTGTTTATGTAATAAACTGACCTTGAATGTGCTTTTAACGAACGAGCACGAGCTTAATCTCGAGTAGCTTGTCTTGTTTATCAGACCTATGAAAAACGTTGGGAGTTTGTGAATGTAATTATGTTGTGTGTGTATATAGGTGAAAGGTAGGCTGGAAGGCGGGCAATTGTATACTCCTGCTTATGTTTCGCGCGTTAATGCAATGGTTTGTGGGGCTTCAAGGGGTATTACTGTCCCGACCAATTTGTCAGCAGTGTGGAGCTCGTTGCAGATGTTGTTACAAGAAATGGATGGAGCCAGTGGCGTGGCTGTTGAAAGTTCATTCTTTCAAACATTGTTCAATGGTTTGGTGAAGGAAGGCGAGATTCTTGGATCACTTCGTGCAGGAGTTCACTGGACACCCGCGGTATTATTTCACACCGCAATTTGTGTGTGTGTGTGTGTGTGTGTGTGTGTGTGTTTTTTTTTTTTATCTATGGTGATTCTTCGGTGTTCTTATTGCATTTACTGTGTTCTGTGTATAGGTCTTTGCGATTGCTCAAAAGGAATCTGTAGATTCTTTCTTTTCACAGGTTGGAAGCCTTACTTTTCCACTTGTTTCTCACGTTTTAAATTTGCGATATATACTGAGAAATCGTACTTTAATATGTAAAATTTTATGTATCTCAGGGCTAATTTGACTCATGCAAGTCACTTTTACATGGTAATCCAGTGTTTAGCTATTTACTATGAAACTTGTAAGATTCTCATCTCTGTGGATAGAATTGGTTGAAAAGAGGTCAATGTTCTTAGTATTCGTCCTTCCAGTGATACGTCTGGAGAGATGGTAGTAGAGAAATCAACCAGATATGGTATGCGGGGTTATGAGTGATGCAGGTGAGTGTACCTTAGCAGCAAATGGCCTGTTATTGGTTTTGATTGATGAAATAGAACTTTGACATTTTGGTTTAGTGGTTGGGGCCAACAGGAGGATGATAGCATGGGGCACACCTGAGCTTGAAGGGACTGGTGATGGTTGTAGATGAAAAAGTAGTAGCTTAGCATTCATTTGGCTACCATTAGTTTTTTAACCTATCCTTAAACCAAGGGGCATTGAGCCTTACAAATACTTTAATATAACTGTAATCTTCTTGTGGTTTTCTCTTACTTAAGAATATGATGATAGAACTCAATTGCTGCCATTAGGTAAATTGATACTCCCTCCGTTCCTTATTGTTGGTCCTTCTTAGAAATTCCAACTTTTTAAGGAGACATGTAATGATTGCATCTATATTCAAATTGAATGCCGTCATTTCCTTTATTACCCCTACATTCTAACTATTTTGCAACAATTATTATTCACATATAAGGGATATTTTTGGAAATTCATCAAATTTCTACTTCTAGTTTTAGAAAAGAACTAACATTTTGGAACATCCTAAAATGGAATAATGGACTAAGTTACAAACAATTAGGAACGGAGGAAGTATATGAATCCACAAAGGAAAGAATTCTATAGTATCTGAGAGTTTAGCATACGTATACTAACTACTAAGCAGGTTTGGAGGCATATATGTGTATTAACTATTGAGTTGAGTGATAGGAAGCCCATGCATTTTGATTCTTTGAACATTTCCCTATTGCCCTGTTTTTTACTTTCCCTGATATTGAGCTGTATTAATATTTCTTGCAGCAGATTCTAGGAATAAAGCTAGTGGAGCATTATTATACTTATGTTGTTTGTCTTTTCATCAACATGCTTGCTGGAAGTTCTGTATACTCTTGGGTTTTTTGTTTATTATGGTTTCACTATGCAGAATTCTTTCATTAGCTATGAATTTCTGCACAAACTTGGAATACCCCAGCCCATTCAATACCTGCAGGTATCTTGATAGTGTTCCGTTGTTTTTCAATGTTCCTCAAGTAGACTTCAAAGGCTAAAATTCTCAGTACCAAGTATTACTTCTCTGGTTTTTATCTAATTAAAAGTTTTTTCGTCCACTCCAATTTAGTCCAGACACCCTGAAGGTATTCCGCTAGAATCTATATTTGTTCATCCATCAACGATTGAGATGTTGGATGCGGCTGCTGAGGATGCCATAGAACGCAATAGCTGGTAAGGGCCTGACTCTGGCGTGGAATTTTTTTTATTGCTGATTCCATCTATTTAGTTTCTCAATGCTTGTTGTTTCCCAATGAGTTTCAGATAAACGAGAAATATATCTGTTATTTTGAGTGGCATGCCTTGACTATAGATTCTTTCATGCTTTTATTTAGGTAGTTCAAAATGGTGGAATACTGGCTCCACCTGTGCGTAACCTGTTTCTTTTCAGTCATATACTATGCCACCTTTAGCTTTTTTTTCCTTTCCTAATGTTCTACAAAACATCAAACGCTTTTTGCAAAACAATCAACAGTAATGCAGGCCAATTTGGAGTTGTTTTCAACAATGTACTTGCAGATATGTTCATATATGTAGCTATAATGGTCCCCTCATCCCTTTATGCCAGCACCATCAGTCAAGCCACTTGTAGAGTTCTTCCTCTCCAGACCTAATTGTTTGGATTGCTGCAGGATTGATTCACTTTCAGTTTTACCAGCATCCTTTGCATCCCAAGATGCATCTAGGATTCTGTCCCTTTGTCGATCAGTTCAGGTGGCCGTGAAGGTGATGCTCCGCCACCTCATGTTATTTGCTGGTGCAATTATCTTTCTGTTTTGGAGTATTTTCGGCAAGCCTGTTGCGTTGTTTCTGTTGGCATGCTCTATTTACTTCTTTGTTTAATGTTGCTTTTTCAGTCTAATAAAGCACTCATCTTGGGAGAATCATATGTTTTTGGCATGGGATTTGTCAAGGTACAGACATTGAGTAATTGACCTACTAGTTTTTCTGTTTTGTTTCACTTCTGGTATTAGATTTTATTGTTTGTATTTGCTAGTGTTTGTGTGTTGATGATTGATTGGATATTTATAATGGATCTCAAACTGTGGAAAGAAGAAAGTGGGATCAGTTGTATCAGGTCAAAACGACTGGTGCAGTGGATGGAAGATAACCTACATAGATAATTGGTTTCAGTGGTCTTGGCCTCAATAATTCTACCATTGTCATGATTTGTATATGCATCACACCTGTGGTTTTGGCACAAACTGACAGAAGTGAACTACTTGTTTGGCATCCATTTATGTGGATGTTCGGCTGGGGCCATTAGGCTGATATGATTGTTAGGTTTTTGGTCTCATGACCTTAATCTCATCTCACCTGCCCTCTGTGTGTGTGTGTGTGTATATGTATTCTATTTTTGTTTTGGCGATTAATGTTGTACACAATGACGAGGCCAGTTCAATAGTTCTACTCAAACTTTTTCTTTTAAAGTCTAACCTTAAGCCATGGTGAATCTTAATAAGGTGTTACACCTAAAGCTTACATTTTGGTGCAATCATCTTTATGCTTCTTGGTGAAATCTGATTCTTGAGAATGTTCTTTCTGTAACTTTATGTCGTAGGATTTGTTTGATCGCATGGAGAAGGAGACGGAAATCTGCAATCTTTCTGGGTTTTCTGGTACTGTGCGTGATGATCTACATGCAGCTGAAGAAGCTAAAACTGGAAAGGAAACGAGTAGCACCATAGCTGAGTCAAATGAAATTGTTAATGTCAGTAGTACTAATAAACAAGGTTTTGAGAAGGGGTCAAAAAAGAGAAAGGGAAAATCAGCAGGTAAAACAGGGCCTGCTGAAACTGGTCCAGATACCCAAGAGCCCACCGTCCCTTCTAAATCTAAAAAGAACCAGAGAAAAGGAAAGGATACTGGTTCTTTTCAAGTGTTGGATGCAAAGTCAGGTGCCAAGAAAGAATCGGATAGGACGAAGGAGGACAACCTTTTTGTCTCAGAAGAATGGCTAATTGAGAAAACCATGTCACTGTTCCCTGAATTTGATGAACAAGGTTATTGAATCTTGTTGAGATTGTTCATTCTTATGTTCTCAGGGGGTTGGCCTTTTATTTTGTATCTCATTCTGACAGACAGTGGTCCAACTTTGTAGGTATGGATGATCCTGAGACAATTCTTAGACCTCTGGCAAATCATGTGAGACCAATGCTGCTAAATTCATGGAAGGAAAGAAGAAAGGTGGCATTCACTGATAATGCACAGAGAATGAAGCGAGTACTTGATAATTTACAAAGAAAAATCGATGAGGTGAGCGAGCCATTTGGTATGTTATGAATTTTTTAGTTAATTAGTTTGGACTTCATGGTATTCTTTATTGCTCCACTGGAAGTTGTCGTTGTGGTGGAGCTGCATACCACATTACTTGATGCAACCATGGGTCACCAACGCTGATAAAAAAAAAAAACCATGGGTCACCAACATAGCAACTTGTGTTTTTTTTTTTTCTACTTGTTTTAGTTTTTTTCATTTGAAGTAGAACATTGCACTAAAATTCCAGCACAAGTTTGACCATTATTGTTCATTTGTTACTTATGAGGGAAAAAATAGCGCGGTTGTATGGTAAGCTGATTCTTGTGAAAAATTTGTTTAGTAATCTGACATGTTTTGCCCTTCCCATCATTTTCTGTTTGCAGTCTTTCTTGAATATGCAGCTGTATGAAAAAGCACTAGATCTGTTTGAAGATGACCAATCAACCTCAGTGAGTTTTGTTTCTGATTTACTGTCCACTGTTTTGCTGTTGAAACTACAGGTACATAAGACAGTTGTTCTATAATGCACAGGTTATACTGCACAGACATTTGTTGAGAACCACAGCTACCTCTATTGCAGACACTGTATTACTTAACCTGGTATCCCTTGCTCGTTTACTACTTTCAATGATTCAATGTTCTAAAATTCTTGTTGAGATGTACATGAGCCCTTATGCTATTTGTCCTCTGGAATGCAGGACATACACGACAAGATAAAGAATGGAATTGAAGTTGAAGAATCTCAAAATCCAGAATCCAAATCACTAAGTTCTGGAGAGAGAATAGCTTTCGTATGGGCTGCCTAATGAAGCTCTGTTAAACTTCATAACTAATTTTGAGGTGTAAATTTTTTTGTTACTTTTGTTTTTACAGGCAAAGAGCTTACCAGGACTTCTTTCAGTTAAGGCTGTTGCACTTGTTGAATCTTTGGAAGGGAAGGTGAGTACTCGTTTGTGGGATCACATTGATCTATGTTTTTTTTAGAATTTGGTGGGTCAGGATAGATTTCAATGCCTTCCTGTGCAAGTTTGTGGGTGTTTACTTCAAGCACGGCCATTCTAAGAAGGGGGGAGGTTAAGGTGCTTTTAGTTTGTTTATTCTTTGTTATATATTCCATTTTCCTAATGTAAATGTTTTGTTCTTATAGATTTTACAGCCTTCCCCTTTTAGGGGTTCCCTTTTTATCCACCCTTGAAAAAAGACAAAAGCCGTTATCCCAACTGCTTATTTTTTATCTACCCTTGAAAAAAGACAAAAGCCGTTATCCCAACTGCTTATTTTACATCCTGGAAGGCATCAACTTATTGATCTGGAGAACTTTATGATACAGCTTATCATTTGTTAGGCTATAGAACAACTCTGAAGTTAAATATCGTATGTTGCAGAGTGTGGAATCATTTGTGACTGCATTCAGAGCAATGGCAGAGGAGAGGTAGGGGAGTTGATGGTTTCTTTTCTCTATTTGCCTCCTTCTGAAACATTTGGATGAAGATGAAACTAAGCTTATGTTACTTCACTTGTTTGCTATGGGTATCTCTGCAGTGGGTTAACTTTGAAAAAGCTTGATAAGAAATTAGAAAGAACACTTCTGCACTCTTATCGTAAGGTATACCTTCTTTTTCAGTTCCTCTCTCTCCCACACACACAAGACACTTGCAGACATAAAACTTACAAAGTTTATGGAAGCAAGAATTTTAATTTCTTCAGGCAGGTGCCGCATGCCTCTGCATTAGCAATTATAATAGGGAATCTGAGTTGACTGGCAGGTGGAGTATTTGGCTTTGGCCCTCAAATGCCTACAGTAATAATGTCTGAGGGTTCACAATTCCTCATAGGAATGAGGGTTCACAATATTTAGGGCACACTTTAGAAATACGAATGATTAACTTTGTTCATCGGGTTTTCTCCTTTCCTCTTTTCTTCTTGTAGATGTTAAGCTTCAGCTGTGGTGGAGAGTGGTTATCTCCGAGCCTTGTTATGATCTAATGGAAAATTTCATTATAATTAATGTGCTCTGCATTTGCAGGACTTGATTTCCCAAGTTTCTGCTGAAGTTGACCCAGTTCCACTTCTGCCAAAAGTTGTATCCCTACTGTACATACAGGTCAGTCCATTTACGGGTTGTAGTTATTTTCTCTGTATGACCTGCACTCAAAAAGGAAGGCATGCTATTACCTTCTTCAACATGTTCTTTTGTTTTTTTATTTTATTGAATAGGTTCATAATAAAGCTCTTCAAGCCCCAGGGAGGGCCATTTCTGTTGCTGTTTCTCGATTGAAGGTATGAACAAATGAATTCCTAAGTACCAAAAAAAAGAAGGTATGCACAATTTTTCCTGTTTTTCCAAGTAAAGAAAGGCCTCTTGAGGTCCCCCAAGAAAAGATGCGATAAAACCCTTGGAAGTACTGCAGATGTTCCAGTACCATGGATTCTTTATCCAAATTAGTGTCAAGAGATGACTAGTTGGACATGGATAATCTGATTTTTGACGTGTTCTGCTGTTATACCCTCAGATGAAAAGGGCCTTCTAACTGTGTCAATACATTATGGTACCTAGTATAACTTTTGTTGATAAGTACAACTATTGGTTCCTAATCCCCTATACATTAAAGAAAACACACGTTCATGTCCTGCCGTTCTGGCTGTAGTTGTGAAGGCATCAAGGATATATGTGCAACAGTTGGTGTTAAGGGAAAGAACCTAGCCACAAAGCGATTTTGTATCATTGGCATCTTATATGTGTCTGTTTATCCCCAAAGCTTGCATCAATGTTTCAGGAAAAATTAGATGATTCGGCGTACAAGATCCTAATGGATTATCATACTGCAACTGTGGCCCTTTTAGCACTCATGTCTGCTGCAACTGGTGATGTGAGTTAAATTCTGTATTTTTCTTCCCAACTGAATTGTTGTTGTAGCTTGTAAGTTATGTTTATTCTGTTACATTTAAAATCTTTTTAGCCTCGTGTTGTTTTGGAAGTTGGGATTGGTTTGTTATTACTGAAGTTAAAACGTAGAGTTTCTGTCTGCAAGGAAAGATTGTTTAGTTGATTTCTTGGAAGGAAGTTTTGGTCAGCTAAGATTATCTCCATTGGTTAGAGGTAGAATGGCAATGCCAAAATTAAGATTATAGCATGCTACATCCTACTGTGTCAAAAGGTCATCAGTTGGCAATGTTTGCTCCAATGGTTCAAAAGCTTTTTGTGCTAAATTTTCACGGAATGACAAATGAAAATGCTACTTGTGGGTCCCATCGAGCAAAGATATAGAAGAGATGATGTGGCACAAATGGCATTGGCCGACGTTTGGGCCCAAAGTTTGACAATGCCAATTTTTGATGGGCCTTGACAGGATTTCTTAAGTAGAGCTGCTGTAAGTACACAATAGCTGGACCAGCCTATATAGCACCCCATTGGAGTTGATCTAACTTTTGAGACTTTTGTCATGGACCATGATAAGTTGAGCTATAATAATAGCACTAATCAAGGTTTTAGATACCATTTTAAGTATAGCTTCAAGCCCGGTTGACGCAATTAATATGCTGGCGAATCCCATTTATCCAGAGTCGTTTTCCCAACTGCCATTGTTTGAATGATTTATTACCTCAAAATTCCGTTATTTTGATATCTTTTCAGTAATCCTTTTACAATTGTTCACTCTGCCATTATCTATTTTTCTGTCCATTATAGTCCTGTGTGTGATTCTGTTATATTTGTTCTATCTGCCATTGATCCGTTGGTTATTCTAAGTGTTTCGTTGTTTGTTCTTCACACAGCTGTTATCTTTTCTGGTATATTTTGTTTTTGTCATTATATGTCTGGAATCTCCAATATTGCCATTCATATATTTGCCGTTGCTGAAATACCACAAAGTTTCTAGATCTATTTAGAACCATGTCGACAGTTGTTTGCAAGACTGGTAATCGCAACAGATTCTTATTTTTGGTCATGAGACCGCTTACTAAAATTGTGTTTGTTTTGCTTTGTGGTTAGGATGAGGACTGTACATCTGATAGAGTTTTGACGAAAAAGGAGCTGCTGGAAGGTCTAATGCCAGAGCTTAAAGGCTTGGTCTTGAGCTCCTCGCAATCTTAAATTCAGCTTAGATTTGGCATTCCCTAAATTTCATTTTGAGAGCAGAATAACTCTTCAACCTTACCCCTGTTTGGTATACCTTTCATTTCAGCTGTAGATTCTTTCCACCCCACTCTGATGATCCAATTCCTTTAGGCCCATACTTAGTTTCATGAAATAATTCAGACCTGATAATCGTAGTTCCAGATTCCAACATCTTCTCTGTCAGAGAAAAAATGGATATCTACATTCAAAATCAACTAGTCCTCATTTATTTTTTTAAGAGGCGTGTTTTGAAATTACGTGAATACTATTATCAGATCTTTAGTTTTTTTCTCATGAATAATCCACATGAGCGTTAAAAATGGATGGATCAGATCATCAAAGTGAAGTCTGTACACGGCCAATGGGTCAGACAATCCAGCGCTCTAAGAGGTGGAGAGAAGCTGAACTATATACTATTTTTCAGGTTCCTTCTCGAGGAAGGTTTGTAGAAAACAGAAGATAGGTGACTCTTGCAGATCCCGGGAACAAATTGTAATGGTCTACATCTCAGGACACTGGCGACTTGCACATGAAAATATGGCCTTGAATGCTACTGATTCTTCTGTATGGTTACTGGTCAACTAGCATGGAGTACCTTTTATACCGATGATTACATTTCCTTTGATAGTTGGATATGTTTGTTGCCGTTCTTAATACTTGTATGACATGCAAGAATTGACTGAAGATTAAACGAAGGTTGTGTAAAGTTCAAGCTATAATGAAGGCTCGCATTTGAAATTTCCTGTTTTATGGTAGCACAATATCAATCAATCATACGGCGTATCTGAGTGATTTACTATACACATGCTAGGTGACTGGGTTTTTGACTAGTAGGGTTGCATGTGCCTAGCCAGGTCTCCAAGCAACCATCTCAGACGATTATTACTGATGTAGCAATGAACTCGCAGTGAAGTCTACTGCCAGGAAAGCCTTTTATCAGTGAAATCAAGCTTTTTGTAGCCACGGAATGAAAACAGCGTTGTGGTTTTATTTTTTTTCTACTGCTGAATTTAGCTTCATATAAAAGAAAAGGAGACTAAATTAAATGTCACTGGAATCACTAATAATGCTAACTGAAGGAAAACTATAAGAACGGATTCTTGCATTCTAACAATAACCTAAACTGAAACTTTACGTTGTAAAATGAGAACAAAAGTTATTGTTGAGGTAGCGCCTTTCTTCTCTCTAACATATCATTATAGATAACAAAATTATCCTGCAGGAAAACAAGGTAATCCATTCAGGTGGTGAATATTCAACAAAAAACTATCAAATCATTGGGTGGGAAATTAATCAATCGTGATACAACAAGTGTCAACGAAATCCAAACCTTGCGAAGCATTTCCCACGTGTTTGGATCAAAACATAAGTAAGACCCTCTCTCGAATGTGTTTGTCTCAACAAGTGGCTCCATGTTCGAAACCCTTGTAAGCCACAGATGAAGCTCTCTGTGATAAAACCAACCCCTGTTGTACCTGCACACAATAAGTGGAACACTACTCTTAGCAAAGTGCGCCCCTACTTGACTATCTAGTAGGAACAGTAGAGGGCATAAATGCCACTTCAAGTGCTGATGAGCTCTCAGTTGATTGAAAGAAGTTGCTCATGCAGAAATTGCAGTTATGGTAGAAGACATGAGCAGCAGTCTTCGCTGGCTTGGTGAGAGGGTTGAAATGAACCCCCTGAGATTCAAAGAAGATAACTCCAACCAAAATTTCTTTTGTACAAAATTCTGTTACCATTATTATGGTCTGCATTGGGCCAAAGGAAATAAGCCCCCTTAAATTTTGGGATCTCTGCTGAATCAGCCAATATCAAACGAAGGAAAATTTGTGATGCTATGACACTAGTTAAGGTATACAAGGACGAGTGCAATTAGTGATGAGAATCTCTAATGGTTAAGGGTGTCCGGGTGTGCTCATTTTGCAGCAATAGTATTCATATTCTAGACATGGAAGACGAATGGATAATGATTAGCTGATCATGCACATTGAGGAGAATATGTTATTAGGGTAAAAAATGCAATTCTTCCAAAATTTGAGAACTCGTCATAGACACATTTCAAAGTTTTGTTTTTGTGTGTTGTGTTTTGTGAAACAATGGTATCTGTATGTTGAAGTTCCTTTTTTCCTTATGATTGGAAAGTTACTTTTAACTTCTTCATTTTTTAAATCGGCAGTCGGAAATGTTAGAATAGTTAGATTAACACTTTGAAAGAGGAGTTGAATCCCTGACCTCCTTACCCTTGACACTTAAGTGCACACCTTATGCGTTGGGCCAAAGGCCTCTTGGTAATTTAACATTCTTGGTCTATTGTTAGATATCATAATAGTATGCCCTTGTGTTTTGTATAAGACTTCGTATGATTACGTTTTATGTATATTTTGGTCACCGCTGACTTAAAATTGGAGCCACCCCTGGCAGCATCAAAGGAAATGCACATGCGTCTATACAAAATCAAAGTGGATAGAGTCGAGAGAGCATACAGTTCATTCGCAGCATATATCTGGGCTTCATCTTTTGGCATGCTGCATATCAAGAACAGAAGTTGACATCAGTTTATACTGACAAGATTCACAAGTACAGGGCCAATGATCAAGAGTCAAGACTCAAGAGGCATACCTGTGAAAAATGTAAAACAATGTGTCCATTGGGAACTTTGAGAAATAAGATTGCTGCAGCAAAACCAACAATCATTTGAGAGAAGAGATACTAGGAAGGAAGACAAGCCGATTAAAAGCAAGAAGCAAGAAAGTTACATGTAGAGGAGGCGTTTCTTTAGCATAATAACATTGTGGAACAGTAACTTCTGGGTCACCCTTGGCAGGTACGTCAGACCAAGGCGATCCAAATGTCTTGTGAAGATTTTCAGTGGAGTTCAAGTTCAACCCAAGCGTTGTCAGATCAATTCCAAGGGCAAGGGATGTCAAGTGAGGATCAGTCATCCTTATTACACTCAACAAACCAAGCAAACAAAATGGATCTGGAGCAGCTTGCATTGACTTAACTCCTTGATCTTTATATGACTGATTTTGACTAGATATTTGCTGCAGCCGAAACTGATTCCGATTGCTATGCTGTTGATATTGCTGGATAAGCTGGTCGTGTGACACCATACCAGAATCTATATTCGGAGAGTTCAGAGGTCTTAATCCTATGCCAGATGGACTGCTGGTCTGGAACAATGTGCAACGAGCATTTGACAACGAAACAGATGGTTTAATGGATAAACCAGATGGCAAAGACAGGAAAAGAGAAATTTACAATATGAAAATTCGCAAATATTAACTCTTAATCCCTCCCATCTCAGAAGCAATTTGAATTGCTTGGAACTGGACAAGAAGTAAGACAATTAACAAGCAGCTGATTCTAGATAGTGATATACTCCCTCCGTCCCATATTCTTGATCCTTCTTTCCTTTTTGTGTATGTCCCAAAATTGGTATGCAGTTTTAAAAGTCAAAGCAAATATGTTGTTGCTTTCCAAAGCCATCCATTATAAATAGCTATACATGTATTTTGAATGCGGAAGAAACTGGGGACAAATTAGATGACGGGGGAGTCGTGCCCATTATAAATAGCTATACATTTATTTCGGTTTCTCGGAATAAATGCTGTGACGGGGGAGTCGTGCCCATTCTCTCTCTGGGCACGAGCAGGATCATCCAAATTGAAGACCGAATACAGGTACATGACGTAACGACACCAAAAAAAATCGGGCCGAGCTTATAACAGCCCCTTCCACACGTACAGCTACTAGCACTCATGGGATTGAATCCCACTCACGGAACAAGCAAGCTAGGGGTTCCATTAAAGAGCGCACTTTCACTGAGTTGCCTACCTACTTCATCTGATAGTCCATTAGCAAGAATCAAACTTCAATCGATCCGGAGGTTGTTCTATCATTCAATCAATTAGAATAAAAAAAATGAGAATAGAATCAAGTTAAATAAAATTGACAAGGAGGAGGGAATTCGATGAAATTCAATTAGATTAAACGCGATTCAGAGTTAGTAAACTGAGGAAGGGGGCAGCTACTATTAAGAAGGAAAGTGCACACTTCCCTTCACTGATAAGACGGTGCAGACGTTAGACTTTCAGTAAATAACAATATGGCACACAAGACGAGAGACTTCCGGTTCCTCATTAATAAAGGCGAAAATCCTATTAAGGCATTATTTGGAACCAGGCAAGGTAGGCATTCCTTCAGTTCTGAGGTTGGATGGCAGGAGCAAAAGGATTTCTCTATGAGAACGCCTATATACTCCTTTGATTTCTAATAAACGAATCAAGGCATCATCTGAACACACCTGCGGGCGATAGCCTGAATGAGCAGATTGGAACATATCCAAGCCATGTAGATGATCCTGGTTTACACCTGAAAAGGATATGCCACTGCTACTAACTGATGGAGGGTGTCGTTGCTGTTGCTGCTGTGGACGATGCGATGTTAATATTCCTCCCAAGTTGAATCCAGAAGACCTCCCCATCTGCATGTTGTAGCATACTATTATGAGGGACAAACTCAAGAAGCGCAAAACATCGGATGATACTACTCCAATGCTCATGTGTGCACAATTTTTTCAGAAATACACTAATGGAGAAGTGCTGATACTGTACCATGGACATAGCATTGTCATGAAATTGTTCTTCCTGGTGCAGGTCCATAACATAATCGTTACCGCCTGCGAAAAATGTGATACGCTAGTCATTATGATGTGGTTCAAAATGCAGTTTGTAAAACGATGCATTCCAACCCAAACTGTACGTGTAAGTACAAACATTAGCCATATTATATGTGTGGAGTCTGTTGACACTTTGATCCTGCCAAAATCTTCCATCACAACCAAATATTGATCAGGGAAGCGCAAGGTAAAATTCATGCACGTTGACAGAAAATGACATAAGCATGCTTATCAGTGGATTCGAAGCCAAAAGAAATTATTGCATGAACAGTTGCTTTACATCCAAAGCCACAAGCCATAGGGAACATGAAATTTTGTTAATCAAACAACTAATGATGACTAGATAGCTGAACCACTAATTATCCACCGTCGAATTAATTTGGTTTCTAAGATATTTATAATTTAGAAAAAGTAACAATTACTTGGGCAGTTTGTTCATGCAAATTACAACTGTTGGGCAAATTCTACAGGCAGTCACTGCATAATACACATCCTTTTACCACTGTGTAAGTTACCAGTAGGAAACCAC
Organism: Rhododendron simsii; assembly: GCA_014282245.1. Classification (NCBI taxonomy): domain Eukaryota; kingdom Viridiplantae; phylum Streptophyta; class Magnoliopsida; order Ericales; family Ericaceae; genus Rhododendron; species Rhododendron simsii. Next base: position 8,988,365 of record CM024965.1, read on the forward strand.
ATTTTCCACCATCAAAGCAAAGGAGAAAACTTGGGGAGAAGAAACAACCAAATATAGAGCTATGCGCATCTGTTACAAGTTAGCAAGCATTGATACATTGTACACATCTAGTTAAGAAGCACACATGCATACAAATACATATTAAACCTAGACACGAACTATTAAGAGCAATGAACATGGACAGGTCATATGACGTTCCCAACTCTTTACGGGGTACGAAATTGATGGTTAACACCAGATAAGCCATTCATAAAATGATTACAAGTACACTTTGTTGTAATGTCCTACCCAGGAAAAAAGGCGGGAAAAATACTTGCATTACGTATCTGACTGTTTATCCTTCAAAGAATTATAATAGAAAATAAGGCAAGACAGAGAGAAGAGAGTATGTGGCAACCTTTATATCCCGGTAAAGCTGGAAAATCTTCATTTTGGATACTGAACTCTTGGTTTTGCTGAACAACAGGACCAACTCCAAGACGTTGTTTAAGAGGCAAACCTGAAAAACTTTGGTTTATATAATGTGCTAATAGCAGGGGCAAAAACTTAAAGAGTACTCTCTTAGGCAAACCAATAGCTAATTCATAAAGAACTACCAAACTTACCCAATGGTCCTCGAGGCCCTCCAGAGGAACTAGAGTGGCTGGTCAGCTGAGGGAAGTCATTTATGTCGAAGGGGGAACCATCATTGGAATTTACATCATTCAGCATTCCCATAGACCTCAGATTATTCATTGCTTGGAAATGACTTTGAGATAGGGGGGCACCAACATTTGCATATGAATTTTCTAGCATAGAAATCACATGCGGAGGAGCTGAATCCACAAAAAAGGATTCACTATACCGAAAGCATAAAGTAAACTACCTAAAAATGTCCTAAATAATCCTTTCGAGAGAAATAAGAATTCGAAGGTCATAAGAATCAGTAAACAGAGTTACCACTCCACCCATTAGGATTCAACGTAGTTGAGCAAGTGTTAGGAGAAAAGAAGGAAGAAAGAAAAAAAGAAAGATGATCCCACAGACAATAATGATGCTCCAAGCTAAGTGAATTTCTAAAACGTTGAGATGAGAATATTTGTGTCACGAACTACCCTGCACCAATCAAAGGGATGACAAATCTGCAACAACATGGATTCTGAAGCCTTACGCCATAATCTAAGCTTTTTCAAGCCACTTTAGGAATGACCAAGGTGCATGTCCTTTTCCAGATTGACTGATTTTAGAAACAGCGATTTATGCAACAATACTCTTAAATCATACAAATACGTATTGAGATGAAACAGGACCTTAATACTGGGAAATCAAGCCACTTTAGGAATGACCAAGGTACATGTCCTTAGTACTGGGAAATAACTGGCAGTTATCAGCATATGAACGGTTTTACAATGGCCAATAATCCTGTGGCAGAAATTTTGATCTTGCACAATCTTTAACAAAGCAATGTTTTTTCTATCCACCAGCTTTACCCATCCATAGTACAAGATGACCTCAGAAATTCAGTCACTAATGAATATGAAAGTATTTATGCCTGAGATGCTCACAGATCATCAACATTTTGTGGTCAGTCAGTAACGAGGGGAAAAGAGGTGAACAAAACCAGGAAAATCTCAAACACGGGTATGCCCAAATTCTTAAATCAAGGTTTACGCAGAAGAAGCAACATTTGTGGCGATGTCCATTCACTCAGTAAAATACTCTATAAAACAGTCTTCAACTATAGTATGTAAGGCTTGGACATCTATCCTAAACTTGTTTGCAGCTTTCTGCGCTTGTAAATAAATCGAATAATTAGACTAATGGTCAAAAGACAAAACCAACATTATGTAAACCGACATTTAGTTACAAGTACAATCTCGAGGAAATATACCTTGTTGAAGCATGCCTCTCAGTCTACTCGGACTTTGCAGCCTTAAATTTTCCGAACCAGTGTTGGCAATTAGATTTAGGCGAGAAGCAAGACCAGGCACAGATAATCCACCACCAGAGCTCATGCTCCTCCCAACATTGCCGCCACCAACCATGTTTCCCACTGTGCTGGTAATCCAAGGATCTGCATTTCCTGCACTCCTGTTACCAATTGCTGTGGACGTTGACAAAATCCCAGGAAGAGAACCACCCAATCCGCTTGTACTGCTACTATATTCGGGGGTTCCAACAACATTCATTCCAAGTCTACTTGTCACCCCTGAATGAACATGCGAGCTTCTGTGAGTCATCTGCAATACAAATCGACACATATTTGGATAGAGTTCAGCAAGAAAAAAAATTTAAAGCACAACTATATGAAAAACTCTTTCATAGACATTCTGACAATTAAAGTTAATTGAAATGTGTGAAACAAACACAACCACCGGAGAAAAGACCATCAAGAAGATTCTTTGATGCAAAACATATACTAGAAAGGGTTGCAATGGGTTGTTGAACCCCAAGTGAAGCAACGTTAGTTACCGTAGTGATTCTAGATGCAAGAGTGTCGGCCATGTTGGGAACATTGAAGCTCCCATGAATGTTATGCAGGCCTTGACTGGTTCCTGTAGAAGGAAGCTTGTCTATTTATGTATGTAATTTGGAACCTACTAGTCGTATATGGAATAATACACTCACCTGTGTGTTGAAAACCAGCGGAGGCTGCACCAGATGGAGCAGAGAAAGATGTACCCAATCCGGTCAGAGATGACTGCAGAAAATGACATAATTTAGTACTTTTGGGATATTGTTTACCAGAAACAAACTGAACAAGCACCGGTAATGCATATCACAGTCAAGTCATTTGTAAGTTGACACATAGCATAGAACTCATTTACAAAACCCAGAATTAAGACCAAAGAAGTGACATACAAATAAATAAAGGATGCGGCGAGACAAACAAGGAAACGTGGATTACTGAACATAACAAGAGGAAATCAAATGAACGACAATCTTCATGGATATCATGTTGGACAGGAAGTAAATTGTTGAAAAGCAAGTGTCCATAACTTCCTCAGCCAGTGATGAGAGAGTTCTGAGCTGAAGTAATAAAACTAAAGTCTGCTGGCTATAGGATACTGCCATAAGCCCTTAACACTCCTTAATTACAATGGAGATCTGGAAACCTCAAATCCTGCCTCCGACAATTTACACATCAGCCTTACGAAATTCCCTATCATTGTACTATAAGCTGCAAAAGAACCTCTCAGAGAGTGTTTTATTCACTTTGGAGACAGCCTCCTATATTGCTTAAAATGTGATCAACCTTGAAGTTGTTAAGGATAGAAAAATTTCTTGTTCTCTATAGTTTGGATACTCTGCTAGAAAAATATTTGCACATGGTAGTGCTGAATTGCAGAAGGGGATGGATCACATTCTGTTGGATTCTAATTATGTTCAATCAGACAAAACCTTGTAATGGCAAGGAACCTCTCCAAGGCAGGCCATTTGGGCCCGCCCATACAGAATAAACCCAAAATACCTGCAACCACTCGCAAACCACGAACACTGGTTAATCCGGTAAGATACAGGAAGAGACGGACCAAATATGTCAAGAGTTTATGGCTCATCCCATAATTAATGACTTGACTGCAGGCTACTTGTGTTGGTTTAAGTTTCTCTTTCACGCATCCTCTTAGAGATTTTTTAGAAATACTACATTGATAATGTTATTGAGTCCACATTTTAAGAATAATCTAATCTGATCAGAAAGAGTTTGATCTTCAAAGTCCAATGTACTTCAATTTCCACTACTCCCATAGGAATGCAGTTACTCCCACAGGCAAGTAACAACTAACAATGCACAATATAATGAAGACCGACCACGGGCAAGCATCCAATTTACGGCAGAAATTCTGAATATTAAGTCCCCAGTGAAATGGATAAACTACAGATTTTATACCCAGTACAATAAAAAAAACTCCATACACGTGCAAAATACAAATTGACCCAAAAGAGCTTAAGAGACAATTAATCCACAAGTATGACAGATGTTGAAAGACTTCCGATAATGACGTGGAAGAGTTCCAATTGAACAGGGATTTAGTCTTTAAAATGTTTATTTTGCTCCCACTATACTGCTGACTTGCAAACCGATTATCCAATGTCCAGAAAACATCCCAAGTACTAAATGCCATGATGCTCATGAAAATGCACATAAAAAACGACATTCCCTCACATAGTAATCCATAATGAATCACTATGCGAAATCTAAGAGGAGAAGATGCTCAAATATCCATCATATAATTAACCACGTTGGAGAAGTGAGGAAGACGAACAGAAAAAGCCGAAATCAATTAACAGTGCCAATATACAAGATACGCAATTCATACCCAATAACAAACCGGAAATAATCCAATCTATGTGGCTAACACATCATCATATTTAAATAAAGGTTGCATAAAGAAGGGCAATACATCTAGTAACCCTGACATCGCAAAAATGTCACAGGTCGTGCCGGGAAGTCTTCCTAGAATCCTAGCTGAGCAACACTTTTTCCTTGTCTTGAAAGTGAACTGAGTCTCTTTGTGTGTAATTAACCTATAATCATAAAAGGGCCAAAAGAAAATTGTAGCAGCTTGTCAAAAAACATAATTAAAGCTGCAACCATATTCAAGCACAAATGACAAAGGACCAAGAGACAGAAAATTAACCGGGCAATGGAGAAAGAAAGTCTATGCACACAAGTGGAAAGGAGAATGCGAGCAGCTAGTTAAGCTACCATGTCCTGCAATTCTAGTAACATAACTGTCAATCTCCACAATTTCGCTCTAAAGATAAATACAGTACCGTCCCAAAATCTTTGTCTGATTTGCGATACAATGACCTAAAAATAATACAATTTTTTCAAGAGAAAAATCAACAAAAAAAAAATATCTGTAATTTACTAGATACAATGAGTTCTTTTAGTTTATGCAAAAAAGTTTGAATTTCTTCTTTAAAACGTTGCATCATTTTGAAGTCCTCGTTCAGCGGACTGGACAAATATTGTACGAGAGAAAACATAAAAGTCTCCCCGTTTAGGCATAAGACAGTGAACCGTTACAACAAATACAAACTCGAATGTTTTTTAGCTATGCTGTTCCAGACACAAAACTATCAGAAAATCACCCAATCAAAATGTATACCAATGATACGTAAAGGCCTAGAGGCTAGAGTTCATTGAAAACTCATGAGGACTTTCCAAGAGCTAAACCCTATAATCTGTTTTTTTTTATAGTTTTCATCCATCGATAGAGATTTCGAGAGTTCGAGTCCACTATGTTGGCATCAAAAGGAGGAAAGAAAACAAGGAGAGAGAGAGAGAGAGAGAGAGAGAGAGAGAGAGAGAGAGAGAGAGAGAAGTTACTTGATAGGTGGAGTGATAATTTTGCTAGCTCGAAGGTGGGTCTAGATCTATGAGGAAACTGGAACTACCGAACTCTGTTGGTGGTGACGAGGAGCGATCACTGAGAGAGAGAGAGAGAGAGTGGCGCCAATGTTTCGCCCAGCCCTATTTGGGGTGGCCCAGCCGCCAGGTGGGCATTGATGGTGTTGTCGAAGGACAGATATGAGTTGCACTGATCGGGTGTTCGAGTCAGATTACACGCATTTAAATTAATTCGCTCCGGATGCAAGCATTCAGCAGCTCCGTCAACTATTCCTATCTTTGAAGACATTACTTCGGCATAAGATCTGCTGGTCCTTTTCCTTCTCCCCAAGTCATGGTAATCGGATTGCTCACGAATTAGCTGTCTGGGGACTATGCTATTAAAATTGTCTTGGTCTTTGGACAAAAAAGAAATCCCGAGCTTGCTCCCTTATTAGCCAATTTAAGTTGGTTATTTTTAGAAAGTTACGTACCCGACGAACTCAAAAAATAAACAATTGTTAGATTATCGGATTCAAACTGAGCTCAACCTTGACTCACATCAGCTACCCCATGCAAATTGTCACATCCTATAGTGGGCATTGATAAGAATTGGATTTCTTAAATTTCAATGCTAGTTTAATTACCTCAATGAATTAAGATGTGTTTTTTTTTTCTTCCCTCTGATAGGATACAACTGCCAAAAGGCAACAAACAAAAACCTAAATCACTAACTAGAAGTCTAGAATAGAAACCAAACCATCTGAGCATAGACAACCCAAGAAGGTTTCAAGAGAGCCTTTCAAAGCCTTAGATATCGATGCACCCTGTTTGCCGCCTTCTCTCACCTAGCTGAGCTTGAAACTTCCATCGGTCCTTGGCCATTCTCCAAACATCCAGAATTACTAGCGCCAAGACCTCCACGGGTGGAACCAGCTTTGAGACGCTAAGGTTATTAGGTTAATGGCTTGTTTGTTTGTTATCGGATTCAATCTCCACACCCGACATGCATGAATTAAGATGTTTAATTACCTCGATGACCCATCGAAAAGACCATCTACTAAAAATGAGATTGAAGGGATCGATACCGATGGTTACGACTTACGTGGCTGTCCCCAATATTAAAAGTGTAACATATAGCAGAGAAAGTCGGTCCAAGAATATAAGAGGATCGAAAGAGTATTGAAACTCTAGTCTCTGGTGAAAATGATAGATGGAGGGCAAATTTTCATAAAATATTAATAAAAAAAAAAGTCAAGATTATTGTTATATCAATATGTAGTAGTATCCAGTTTTATTCTCTCCCGTTGCTGTCTAATGTATTCACAAGAGTAATGTCATTCCACTATACATCCCCAAAACAATTAAGAATTCGAATGACTTGACATCTATCATCTTGGCCAAGAATATTATGTAGAGATTCAAGTAGATTGCTCGTCATTTTCCTGCAAACAAATCAGCTACCAAACAAAGAAAAAACAGGTACCGCTTCTTGCGGAGAGATGGATTCCAATTCGGTGAAGAAAAAAAAAAAAAGTGTTGGATCGAAAGATGAGAGTAATATGTGGAGAGAAACCTATTGACAACCGTGTACGGAAAGAGAGGAAAAGGTTATGAGAACCCAAGAGAAGAATATTCATCTCACCTGATTGACTCACTTTTGTCGTAAAAAAAATGACGATTCGATGCAGTAATTCAGTGGCTTTGCAGCCGTAGATCTTGAACAGTTGACCCTACCACGTGGTGACACCAAAGTCAATGTCAACGATTTATTAAATCAAAACAAGTGGTGATGTGCTTTTATCAAAAGAAAAATTGTAAAGCTAAGGAGATGATTAGGCAAGCTCGATGATTGAACAGGAGTTACATTATCTACAGCTCGCGGACCTCGGAAAAATATTGGGTGATCTTAAGGCATCACCACATGACGTGCCCCAATCTCATCTCTCATACTGTCTTCTTACCAAAAATGGAGTTGGGATATGTATCTCTTCGTCAATATTTATTGATTTCCTTGCATTGACAATATTAATAATAACTTAACCTAATAAAACTACTTTATAGTAATGATTGTAAAGTCAAGATTATTCCCCCATGAAATGATAGGTACTCTTCTCCAGCCTTATATGCTGTGTCCCCTTCGATGATCATCTCTCATTATCTAACCACCATGGCTGCAATCCATTTCTTTCTCGTTGCTTTATCCCTCTCGGCTTTATCTGTATCTGCCGATGGTAAGTTCACGCTTCTCGATGTATTCTTATCAAGTTTCTTAATAAATTTTTTGTTGTTTCAAAAAAAGTTTACGTTATTCGTGTTGCCCTCTTTGCTTTTCCAAAGTACGCATACTCCTCATTAATTTTCATATCGTACTTTTTCTTGTCGGGAAAAGATTTTTCAGGACTTGAAAACATCTCGTTGGTCTTTCCTTTGGATGGATTTTTTTCCAAAAAACATAAACAGAAAACAAAAAGGATACCAATCAGGCAGACAACTCTTTTACAGTACATAAACCTGTTATTAAAGTTCTCCTCCTTAAATCATTGATTTTGCAGTGTCCGTGAGCATCCGTTGCGGGTTTTCCGGCTTCTACATCGACGAAAACTCCATCGTATGGATGGGCGACAATAACCTCACCCAAAATGGCGAAGCCCGATTCATCCAAAACAACTCCTCAATCACTCATGTAGTAATGCCTACGCTACGAGTGTTCACGACCCGAAAGAAAAATTGTTACTCGATTAAGGTTTATCAGGCGGGAAGAGTCCGAGTCCGAGCCAGCTTCAACTACGGAAACTATGACGGGAAGAATTCTCCTCCCACATTCGACCTTCAATTCGATGGCAACTATTGGGCCACCGTCGAGACTTCGCCCACTGAAATCATTTCATTCGAAGTCACATACGTTGTGAAGGGGGATGTTATCAGTGTTTGTGTCGCCCAGACGAAACCTGACCAGTTCCCGTTCATGTCCGCGCTCGAAGTTCGTAGCTTGGGTTCCAGCATGTATAGCCATGTTGGTGCCGAATACGCTTTGTACACGCGGAGTAGGACTGCTTATGTGTGGGGGGCTGATTTCTTCCTCTCTATTCTGGTCCTTCTGAACCGAGTGACGTGGCGCCGTACGTCGTGTACCTGCAGAACCGGAGGGGGATGTTCCTCCGGGAAGAAGCTCCGACGATCTTGTCAGAAAGAGGAGCCGGGAAGAAGTTTTAGGTAAGAAATATATGCTAGGAGGGAGAAGAGTTTAGAAAAGCTGACCCTTTACTTGGGGGAGGCAATCGTCTATTTATAGGCAGAGAGGGAAAGAGTGTAGATTGGGCCACTTCTGTCACCCACGTGCTCGGTGACGCTCGGATGACATCATGAGTCAGTAGCATTAAATGAATGCCGCCTGTTGGGGAAAGGGGAGCCGCCCAGTCAGAAAGGAGAGGTCACATCAATCAGAGACGTCCCATCCTTCATCAGAGAGGCCTTCCCACGTTTCTTTAGAAGCTTCTAGAAGGTTCTGGAGTAGCGGTTCCCGAGCAATCATGTCCGAGGAAACGAAAAGTAACAATCGACGTGCTTTACCGAACAAACCGAGCTTTATGGCTCTCTTTTCCGAACAAAACTAATTCGCTTTCCTTCGGAGTGGGACCGAAGCTCGGCTAGGCCCCTTGGATCGCTTTATCCTTCGGATAATTGGCACTACTGACACGTCAGGGTCCCTCGTGGGGCAGATGAACTGAGACAACTAATTGATAAGGGATAATTCATCAAATCCCTTGGATCTTCTTAACCTTTTGAACCTTCGGATATTTCGCTCCACTACAATAGCCCCTCAACTCCTGTTTCCATGGCTGCAAAGCTTCGGAGAGGAAGGAGGAGTTGATAAATCAGTAGTGGCCGAAGAACAACTGAACCGAAGCGGGATCATTGTCGAGCTCTTCCGAACGTCAATCCAAGGATAAACGTCCAAGAGGTGTTGAATCGTCAGGTATCTTTCATTTAATGCCTCTGTAACCGCCAGCTTTAGATGATGCCACGCGTCCTATTGTTATTGGACATCGATACGGCGCACCCCGCGTGTTTCCACGTGTCACCCATCGACGGTCATGTCGATCTCCCGCCCAAATCCTACGGTTGGGGGCTCGGCGACGCTTCGGGTTTCGCTCCTAGGTATAAGAGAGGACGTGAGGAGAGAGAAAATCACTTTTTCTCTCTCTCTCAAACGTTTGAGCAGTTCAGTTCGTCCCCATCCCCAAAAAATCAAGCCATCTGCAGGTTCTTGACGATTTTGAAGCTTTCGACCCAGATTTTTCTTCGATTCCCAGGTACATCTCTATTTCCCTGCACCATTTCTGCATTTTAAGATCCGTTACACGCTTTCTGGGTTGTTTTTCTTTCCTTGTCGCCTGGTTTTTCCGCCTGTGCACTGTAGATTAGGTTGAAGATGTTCATGTGTTCTTCCGAACATAGATGCATCTTCAACTCGTGTTCTTCCGAGCACGAATAGGAGTAGTTTTCACACTTGGAATTTTCATTCGAACTTTCCCTTTGACTGGTCGTCTCTCGGAAGAGTCAGTTTGCTAGGGCACGCCTCATCACCGAACGTAGGCACATTAGGATTTGACCATGCAACTCGCTGACGGTCTTTCCCCTTGCACTTTTGTTTTTAGGTATGGAGACTTCTGCTTTAGCTTCGTCTGGGGAGTCATTTCGCTCGGTAGACAGCGCGGCTTTAGGCGCTGGGGGCTCGAGCCTCGTGATTACCGACGTTATATCTCATCTCGGTCGCGATTATCGCGCTCGGGATGAAGCCGAGGATTCTGGTGACTCCGCAGGAGCCATCCCTACTCACGTTGTTCCTCTCCGAACGATGCCTCCAGACAGTGAAATAGTCGACCTAGAGGATGATCCTTCGGAAAGGGATCAAGCCATTCCAACAGAAGCTGACGGCGATGACGAAGCCGAGGAAACGGTTTCTGACAGAGATATCACCGAAGGAGGAGCGGCCACGGCTTCCTCGAGCCAAGCCGAGGGTACAGAAGGGGCTGCCGGTTCTTCCAACCCCCAAAAGAAAAGAAAGATAGTCCCTCAGGATCCGGACGTCATCCCTGACCGAACAGGAAAGGACCCATGTCCCTACTGGAAATCCTTCGAGAGCGAAGAAGGTATGAGGGCTTTCCGACGGGATTACAAAGTCCCTGACGACGTCATTATTACCCCAGTCCCTGGTCCCAGGATAAGGTTCAGCGATGAACATATTACCGTTCCTCTGATGGCCATAACCGAGGGTGGTCTCAGATTTCCAATGCATAGGATCCTTAGGGAAATCCTTTATCTCTTCACCTTGACCCCCTGCCAATTAAGCGTCAACTCATACCGCATCATCCATTCCATCATAAAGCTGTCCCAGCTGATGATGTACCCACTCGAAGCCCATCACATTTTTGAAAACTACACAATGTCACGGAACATCAGGTATTCCCGATACTACCTGTGTTCCCGAAGAAAGATGGCCAAGATAATCCCCGAAGGGATGTATGATTCTGAAAAATGGGCCTCGGACTACGTCGAAGTTCGGGGCAATTATCAATACCCTCCGGGGGAATACGGGCAATTCGAGGTTGCCACACGCAGGGGTGGACCCCGTAAGATATCAATCACCTGACTTTTTACTTTTACCTGCTTCATTTCTTGCACTTGCATAGTATTACTTAGTGTTCTTCCGACTGACTGTCCCCTTGTCTTATGTTTTACAGATACAACACAAATCAATAAGGAGTTACTACGAGCTTCGAGGAATTGTAAGCTCGCGTCCACTCTCCTTACCATTCCATCCGAGGAAAGAGACGCCCCCACCATTTTACAATACAAACCCACCTACGGTGGACGTATCCGAAGGAAAGAGGCGGATAAGGAGGAAGCTCCAGCCGAAGAACTTCCCGCGGAACTTCTACCGAGCGTGAGCAGGCCTTTGCGAGGGATTATTCGCGAACCCACCGAAGGATCCTCTCCCGAAGAAGAAGCAGATATGCCTCCCCGAAGCATGAAGGACGTTCTTCAACAGAAGATGGAGGCGAGGGAGAAAGACAAGGCCAAGGGCCTGGCCAAGAAAACAGGGGCTTCAGGGGCCTCAGGCTCGGCCCCAAGCAAGAAAATACCTCCCCCACCAACTCAAAAACGTCCTCATCCCGCCCCTCCGTCGCCGAAGGAAGCCCATGCTGGCAAGAGACAAAAGACGACGGCGCGCTCGGAGGCTGGCGACGGAGCGAGTGTGGCCGCCAAGGGGAAGGAAACGAGCGAAGACAACGTCCCTTGGGCGCCGAGCTTCGTTACTGCTGACAAGAAACAAATTTTGAAGTCCGACAGCTTGAGGGACGACCCTTCTCTCGCTCTGACGCTCCTGTCCGGGGTGGGGTTGCCGAAGGACATTCAATCCCCACCTTCGCTGAAAGCTGCCCTCACCGAGTACTATTATCACGCTGCCCGAGTAAGTTTTGCTTAACAGTTGACTGTTTCCTCTGCTCGTTTGTCTTTAAGTAACATTTGTTCCCCCTCAGGCCTCCCAGTCCATCATGAGTGTGAATCTTCACCTCTCCGAGCATGAAAAGAAGAAGAAGCTGCTGTTGCAGTCTCTCAAATAAACAAAGACTCGGCCGAGGAATACAAGAAGAGCTGGGAGGAATCCGAGGCAGCTCGCCAGTCTTTGGAGGCTCAAGTATTCAACCTCAACGAGCTAGTCAAAGGCTTGCAAGAGGCTGCCGGGAAGTCCAGGGCGGAGGGGAAGGACGAGGGTCTTGCCGAGGGAAGAGCTCTCGGTCGTGAGGAGATGAAGGTTGAGCTGGAGAAAGAATACAACCGGGGATACTACGAGGCCCAAGATGCTGCTGCTGAAGAGCTTGTCGAGGCCCAGGCAGAAATGCTTGAAGAACAGCATAAAGCTAGCTTTATGCTGGGCTACAACACAGGCTTGGATGATCTCGGCGCGGAAGCTGACGATGAGAGGAGAATGCTTGTAGAGGTTCCCCCTCGAAGTCTGGCCGAAGCTCAGCAGGCCGAGAATGAGCAGCTCGAAAGCGAGCAACAGCCTGATCCCGCGGTGGTACTCCCAGGTGCAACGACCGAAGCTGGCACCACTCCAGCTCCTCCTTCAGAGGATCCTACACTGCCTCTTTTCCCGACAATGGACCCTTAACTTGTTTTTTTTTTGTTGTTTTTTTTTTTTTTTTTGTAATGTGTAGTTTGCTTTGTATTTTGCTTCTCTTTTAAGTTGGAACATAAACAATGTTTTGCCAGTTGGCACGCAATGCAACGGTTTGTTATATTATCTGAAATATGAAGAATTTGCTCAAGTATTGTTGCTCGTTCCATAAGTCTTTTGTGAATCAAGTTTGTCGTTCGGATAGGTTTGGGATTAAAAATGCAAATCTGACTTGCAGAATGCAAATCTGACTTGCAAATTTCGTTGTTCCTGTTCCGTCATGTTAGTAACTCGACTCACTATCCTTCCCATAATATAATAGCCCCCTAGCTGCTCGGATTGCCGAAGGGTAGAGGCGGGAATCCAAGCAGATAGTAAAAGAAAAAGATCCGAGGGAATAAAAACGAAAGATTATCCGAGGAGAACATCTGTGTGATTCTGAGTGAACATGATGGCAATGGCTTAGAGGATTTCGCCCGAACGCATTTGCCGAGGGCTAAGTGGATTTCGCCCAGATCAGTACGAGTGTGAGCCCAACGGCTTAAAACTGGGCTAGGTGAGATACCCAAGACTTAAAAGACAATAAACAAGATAAGAAATGGTACTTTCTATTATAATGGCCCAAAGGCTTACAAAAGTTTAACAGGAATAAAAATTGGATAAAAGCGAAAGTGTGAAATATCAGCTAGCCATGGAATTTCCGAAGCTTCTGAGCGTTCCAAGGGTTCGGTATGGGAGTTCCATCCATCTCGGCAAGCTTGTACACCCCATGACCAATTTTCTCGATCACTCGGTAAGGACCTTCGTATGGATCCTTAAGCTTCGTCAACTTGCTTGCTTCAACGACCATCCGAAGAACGAGGTCCCCCACATTAAATGGTCGAGACCGAACGTTCTTGTTGTAGCCCCTAGCCACTTCTTGTTGGTACGCGGCATGCCGAAGGTTAGCGTTGTCACGGAGTTCTTCGGCAAAGTCCAATTCAGAACCCACCAATGCATTGTTATCCACTGGATTGAAATTCTCCGTACGAGCGGTTGGGATCAATAAGGAGAGAGGGAGAACGGCCTCCATGCCGTAGGCCATTGAGAACGGGGTACGACCCGTGGAACGCCGAGGCGTGGTTCGGTAGGCCCACAAGACATGAGGGAGTTCATCAACCCACAATCCGAGCTTCCGCTCCAAACGACGCTTAAGCCCCCGAGTGATGGTCTTGTTGGATGCCTCGGCTGACCATTGCCCTGTGGATACGCAACCGAAGAATTCTGGATCGTAATCTTCCGTTGTTTGTAGAATGCTTTAAGGGCAGCGGCCACGAACTGGGATCCGTTGTCCGAAAGAATAGCATACGGCACACCGAACCTCGAGATGATATGCTTCCAAATGAACCGTTCTACGTCGCCTGCAGTCGTCTTCACCATTGGCTTGGCTTCGACCCACTTAGTGAACAGGTCCGTGGCTGTTATCAAATACTCAAAACCCCCAGGTGCCTTGGGCAGTTTTCCCACAATGTCAAAGCCCCATACTGCAAAAGGCCAAGGACTGGTGATCATTTTGAGGGAAATGCTGGTTGGTGAATAAGGGAAGCTTGCTTTTGGCACCGAACACAGCGTTTCACATACTCCTCGGATTGTTTCACCATCTTCGGCCACCAGTACCCTTGAGTTAACGCCCGCTGCGCCATGCTTCGTCCTCCTGAATGAGCCCCACAACTACCCGAATGAAGCTCGTCCAGGATGCCTTCTACTTGAATCTCATACACCACTTTCAAATCCGGGCCTGTGAACGTTCTTCGGTAAAGATGTCCATTAGGATCCAAAAAGTAATTGGCGGCACGGCAACGTATCTTGTGAGCTTCCTTCCTGTCTAAAGGAAGCGTTCGATCCCGAAGGTACAACACTATGGGATCAAGCTGGCTTGAGCCGAACGATATTGCTGCGATGGGAGGGTCCGAGGGTTCAAAGCTCGGAGTGTCGATTTCGTCAAACACTATCGTGCGACTGCCCGAGGCTCGGTACGCCGATCCGAGGCCTGCCAGGGCGTCAGCATGAGCATTATGCTCCCGAGCAATCCACTCGATTTCCACTCGTCCAAATGTTTAAGAAGTTCCAAAACATGGCTTACGTAAGCGTTCATTCGTTCATCCCTAGCTTATAGTCATCATTCAGGTGTCCCACGATGAGCTGAGAGTCACAGAACACGTGAACGGAATCCGCACCGAGTCGAAGGGCAAGTCGCAACCCAGCAATTAAGGCTTCGTATTCAGCTTCTTGTTGGTCGCTCGGTAACCGATGGAGACAACACTTTCGTGCACCGTTCCCTCGGGCGACACAAGAACAATTCCAGCACCAGCCCCATTGATGTTCGAGGCCCCATCCACAGTCATCCTCCAAGCATCCCCAGAGAATAAGTTCCACTCATGAATAGGCCGTTTTGTGCCGAGCGTAAATCTTGAGCGACGTGCATCGGCTGGCTCGTTGGATCCATTCCATGTGAGCCTCGGTCGCAGCTATCCGAGCTTCGGTCTCCGCAAGAGCCAAGGCGTTAGCTTCATCCTTCAAGCCTGGTGTAAGCTCGGCGAAGAAGTCGGCCAACGCTTGGCCTTTGATAGCCGTCCGAGGTTCGAACTGGATGTCGTAGTTTGCCAAGTCTTGAGAGAACTTGAGGATCCGACTAGAGGAATCCGTCTTCCGAAGAACCGCTTTGAGAGGAAATCAGTAAGGACCACGATCCTATGGCATTGGAAGTAAGGCAAAAGGCTCGTTTTAGACGAAACGAGGGCCAATGCTAACTTCTCCATAGGCAGATACCTAGTCTGAGAATCCGTCATCGTCTTGCTCGAGTAAAAAATTGGTTGGTGCTCCATCCCTTCTTTCCGAACAAGCACTGAACTGGTGGCATGATCCGAGACTGCGAGGTAAAGATACAAATCTTCATCTGGTTGGGTTTGACCAGGAGGGGAGCATGTGACAAGTAGTCTTTCAGTGACTGCAGAGCCTGCTCACATTCCTCGGTCCATATAAATCTTCGGCGGCTTGTCTTGATAGCTTGAAAGAACGGTCGCAGAGGTCTCCCGAACGTCGTATAAACCGATTCAATGCCGCAACCATTCCTGTAAGACGCTGCACTTCCCTAACAGTCGTTGGGGCTCGGAGGTTTTGCACGGCAGTCAGTTGCGTCGGATCCGCTTCTATGCCTCGGTGGCTAACCATGTATCCCAGGAATTTGCCGGAGCTGACACCAAACGCACACTTCTCCGCATTCAGTCGTAGCTTTCGTTTTTCAGGACGGCAAAAACTTCTCCAAGATCCCGAAGATGATCCCGAGCGAACTTGCTCTTGCAACTAAGTCGTCGATATACGCTTCCAAAATTCTTCCGAGCATCCCAGGGAACATGGACGTTATCGCTCGTTGAAAAGTAGCCCCAGCGTTCTTCAGTCCGAAAGGCACAACATTGTAGCAATAGACGCCCCGAGGAGAGATAAAAGCCGTCTTTTCTTGATCATCTTCGGCGAGGGCGATTTGGTGGTATCCTCGGTATGCATCCATAAAACTCAGCCGCTCACACCCTGCAGTTGCGTCCACCATTTGTTCTATCCGAGGGAGAGGGAACCTGTCCATTGGACAAGCATCATTGAGATTCGTGTAGTCCACACAAACCCTCAACTTTCCATTTTTCTTCGGAACCACCACGGGGTTAGCCAACCAAGTGGGGTAAAGTATTTCTCGTATCGCCCCTGCCTCTAGCAATTGATCCACCTCTGTCATTACAGCTTCAACATGAAGGGCAGAAGAACGCCGAAGCTTCTGCACCACTGGCTTTCTGTTCGGATCAACGTTCAGATAATGGGTTGCAAACGAGGGATCTACGCCCGGCATTTCCTGCGGGTCCAAGCAAATACTTCAATGTGTCGTTGAGGAAGTCAAACATCTCATTCCTTCCTCCTGGTCAAAGAGCTTCCGATAAGAAAATACCGAGTGCCATCCTCCGAGATAGGCATGCGTACAAGTTCCTCGGCGGACCTTTGCTCGGCTGGAAGTCCCACATCTTCAAGCACGTCAATTTCCCCACTCTCCACACACTGCACCTCCAGGCAGCTTTGTTTCGTTGTGACGGTGCTGATATAGCATTTCTTGGACTGTACTTGATCCCCTCGGAGGCTTTCTTGTCTTCCATTCCATCCGACGAACTTCACGACTTGATGGTATGTTGAGGCCACGGCTTGCATCCCGTGTAGCCAGGCTCGACCGAGGATGACGTTATAAGGGCTAGGAGAGCTAACCACTATGAATTCGACGTCAATCACTCGGGAACCGGCTCTCACAAGGAGATTGATCGCACCCAATGGCCAAACAGGCGCACCTGTAAACCCAACGAGTGGTGTTGTTGCTGGTCGAAGTTGATTCGGGGATAGACCAAGGCTCTTGAAAGTAGAATAAAACATCACATCCGCCGAGCTTCCCTGGTCAATCAACACCCGTTGGACAGTGGATTTGTCAATGATCACTGTAACGACGAGAGCGTCGGTATGTGGCACTTGAACTCCTTTCAAGTCTTCAGATGTAAAAGTTATTGGACCGTCATGATTCGGATCTTCAAATTTCCTTTTTACCGAAGCACCGACGTTGCAAACCAACAAAGCAGCGACGGCCGTATCGATTTCCGTTTGTAGTTCGGATATTCGTACCTCCGAAGCGACACCCTGAATGACACTGACATGGCCACCGAGCAATGGAGGTGGGGGCGGAAGTGGACTCTTCCGAGCGTCGATCCAAGGATTGAGGTGTCCAGCCGCGGCAAGCTCTTCCAAGTACCTTTTGAACGGCTGGCACTTGGTCGTATAATGCCCCCGCTCCTTATGGTAGGAACACATCCCAGGTCCTTGGCCAGCTGTGCCGAGAAATCCTGTGGGCCAAGAGAAGAATGGGAGCGTGCCGATGATGGATAGAAGCTTGTAAATGGGCTCCGTGAATGTAGTTTGTTCGGCAACATATTCGTCCGGCCTTGGCTCCCGTTTTTGTTGAATAACTTGTTGCGCTTGATGCTGCGGAGGTCGATTCCTATTGTTCGGCTGGTTCACTTTGGAAGTCTGGCCGACATTGGCCACCTGCTTCCGAGCCACAGGATGAGCCTTGATGGTTCAGGACCTTCGGAACATGACGCTCGGCCATTGCTTCCTCATGTACACAATCCTTCTCGATAATAGTCATCAATTCCCCCATGCTTTTTGGTGGATTCCTTGAGAGATCCCGAAACATTGCCGAGTTTGGGTCCAGGCCGTTCATAAATGATTCAGCAGCTACTCCCTGATCGCAATCAGGAATAAGATTGTATACCTCCCAGTATCGCTCGGTGTACAGCCGGAGGGTTTCACCCGAGGTCCTTCTCATATTCACCAGCATTGAGAGGGTCTTCGGTTGAACGTTGCTGGTCACAAACCTCTTCGTGAATTCCAACTCAAGCTCGTTGAAACAGGTGATAGACTTCGGTTTCAACTGATTGTACCAGAGCATAATTGGCTCACTTAAGGAGAGGGGAAAGATTTTGCACATAAGTGCATCAGAAAAATTGTGGAGGCTCATCATTTGGCGAAAGCGACAAACGAACGCGACTGCGTCTTCCTTTGCTTCGTAACGCTTGAGCTTCGGCATGACGAACCGATCGGGTGGTCGCTCTTGCTGAATTGCCTCTACGAAGGGGGAGGCTTTTGCCTTTCCGAGCTTCGAATTATCCTCTGGGACGAGATTTGGTTGAACTGCTGCCGGCGGCACTGTCAAGCGAAGCTCGGGACTGCGCCGACGCTCGCGATGATGTTGCCGAGGACGCTCGGCTTGGTACCCCCGTCTTTCTCTTCGTTCCCCTGTTAGCTCCTGGCCTGTTTGGATCTTTCTGGCCGAGCTTTCTCTTGTTGCCTAGGATCAGTCACCGGTTGGTACACTGTTGGGAGTCCCGTAAGCGGATCGTAAAGGGTGATGGTGTTATCCTTTTCCGAGCGTCCTTCCTTGCTTGGAGCTCTTCGGCTTCGTGATCCTTCGGTATACCGTCTGTCCTGGCGATACTCGGAATCCGGATTCGGCGGTACTGATCGTTCGGGATATTCGCCGTGATAGCTTAGCCGAAGTTCATTGAGATCCTCAGGCTGTTTTTCCTTTCTCGGATCCGAGTAACGTCTGTACGAGCGGCGTTCTTGGCCCGATGTCGCCTCTCGATGTGTTCCGGCGGTGGATTGGGTTGCCGAAGATCGTGTGCTTTCCGCTCGGACAAGACTCTCTAGCCGAGGACGCGAACCTGTTTGCTGTGGCCGAGCGTTCTGTTCAAGACGCTCGAAAACGTTTCGTCTTTCGGAATCTGCCAGGCCTGTGGTGCGGTTATGGCGGGACCGTCTGCTCCTCTTTCGGTGTCTCGTCGGTTGGCTAGGTCCAGCTGGATGGGTGTTGATAGGAGTGACAAGCTGGTTTCCGTCGCGCTCCTCTAATCGTTGTTGGAGCATGGCTATCACCGCTGCTTGGCGTTTTTGCTCCGCCAGGGCAATATCCAGCTCTGTTGGTGGAAATGAAAGCCGTCGAGTGACTGATTGGTGTGGGAGTGTAGTGTTCCCTTGTTCTTGATTGATGGATCCATACCCGGACAACCCCAAGGTGAAGTTTTCCGGGCCAGGAGGCGGGATGTGTTGAGCCATGAGGTGAGGAGAGAGAAGGATCGAGCTTGTGATAGAAATCAGGTCCACATTGCTAGGTAGATTCTTTCCCCAGCGGAGTCGCCAATTGTGGGGGGCTGATTTCTTCCTCTCTATTCTGGTCCTTCTGAACCGAGTGACGTGGCGCCGTACGTCGTGTACCTGCAGAACCGGAGGGGGATGTTCCTCCGGGAAGAAGCTCCGACGATCTTGTCAGAAAGAGGAGCCGGGAAGAAGTTTTAGGTAAGAAATATATGCTAGGAGGGAGAAGAGTTTAGAAAAGCTGACCCTTTACTTGGGGGAGGCAATCGTCTATTTATAGGCAGAGAGGGAAAGAGTGTAGATTGGGCCACTTCTGTCACCCACGTGCTCGGTGACGCTCGGATGACATCATGAGTCAGTAGCATTAAATGAATGCCGCCTGTTGGGGAAAGGGGAGCCGCCCAGTCAGAAAGGAGAGGTCACATCAATCAGAGACGTCCCATCCTTCATCAGAGAGGCCTTCCCACGTTTCTTTAGAAGCTTCTAGAAGGTTCTGGAGTAGCGGTTCCCGAGCAATCATGTCCGAGGAAACGAAAAGTAACAATCGACGTGCTTTACCGAACAAACCGAGCTTTATGGCTCTCTTTTCCGAACAAAACTAATTCGCTTTCCTTCGGAGTGGGACCGAAGCTCGGCTAGGCCCCTTGGATCGCTTTATCCTTCGGATAATTGGCACTACTGACACGTCAGGGTCCCTCGTGGGGCAGATGAACTGAGACAACTAATTGATAAGGGATAATTCATCAAATCCCTTGGATCTTCTTAACCTTTTGAACCTTCGGATATTTCGCTCCACTACATTATGGTACCAATGCGATTGTGAGGTATGCGTTTTTATTTGGCCATTCGTTCTGTGTCCAGAATATCTGTCTTTCTTCGGCTCGGACGCATTATGATTTACTACAAGACATGAAAATAATATCGAAATATCTTAACTTAATTTGAAAGGGCCCAATTTGAAACATGGATAGGTATATAAAAAATTTCAATTTGGATTTATAAAATCGATGGCAGATATACTAGATAAGTTTTAAAGTTAAACTATCCATGAGAAATAATATCCCGAATAAGAATCTTGGCAATTCCCCGTACCATCACTATATAGCGTTCGTTGGTATGTACGTATTTGAACATCTAAAACCACACAGATGATCCTAATTCGCTTGATTCTACGTACCATCATTTGTTCATATTCACTGCTGAATTCAACAGGTATCCAGATCCTGCGCGAAACGGGAACGGGCTACTCAACTTAACAACCCAAGCGCCGACGATCACGGTCAACGCAGAGGACAACCCGCCCCAATCCGTACTCGAAAACGCAATCACCACAAAAAAAACATCCCAATACATAACTTTGACCCCAGCATCAGCCAAAATCCCAATCCCGATTTACGTGACCATGTATTTCTCCGAGGTGACCGAGCTTGTCTCGACCCAGAAGAGATCGTTCCAGGTCTTCAAAAACAACCAGTCTCTATCGGAACCCATCGTGCCTCCTTTCGGAAATGTGACGGAATTGTATGCCAGCAATATCACCGCCTACCCGAATACTAGTTTTCGTTTGGTGGCTACGCCTGATTCCACTTTGCCTCCCTTGATTAATGCAATGGAAGTGTTCGGCATCGGCGGTCCGCTGACCAATGGGACTGATGCCAATGACGGTTAGTATATCTGCACAATCAAATCCTCTGTACTCAAAAAATAGACACAGTTATACCACTAAAAGGTGCGAAAAATTCCCTAAACCTTGGGTTTTCGCCTTTTCGGACATCCTAAATAGGTCGAGTGAATGTAGCGTTGCTAGCACGAAATCCTAAACACATATTTTCAAAAATATTTTGCATCGTTTTCGTTTGTTTAGATCTAAATCAAATCTGTATCCCTTATATTGTGAGAATTCCTAATTGATCATATGGTTACTGGTTAATGTAGTTGTAGGATTGGCTTCGTTGCAATCCGAATTTGATGTGCTTCAAGGATGGGGAGGCGACCCTTGCCTTCCAGCGCCATATTCATGGGAATGGATCAATTGTACCAGCGACGCCACGCCTCGCGTAACAGCGCTGTAAATCACACCTCCTCGTCATTTGAAAAAAGGATAAAAATTAAAGAAAAAGTAAAATAGATAAAATTTCGGTATCAGAATGTTTTGATTTATTGACTTTTTGGGAGATAAAAATTTGCAGATACCTCGGTAGCTATGGTTTATCAGGGCCGTTGCCGGATTTTAGTTCCATGACTGCTCTTGAGATAATGTGAGTAGAGTACCACGTTAAACTTCTAACTTAACATATTTTACACACATAATACTATAAATGCTTTTTCATTTGATTATGGGTTTTTTTTTTTAATATCAAATTACAGAGATATGAACAATAACAGTATATCCGGCCCCATTCCTGATTTTCTTGGAACTTTACCCAACCTTAAAGAATTGTGAGTATCCCCTCTATATCCTCTCTCATTTTCTAGAATGGGACTTTAGAGCGGTGCAGAGCAGCCAGATCGATTGCTCATCTTGACAATCGACTGCTCGGACTTAACCGAAAAATGGATGGTTCATATTTGTATGCGCTCAGATTCGATCCAAGCCATCCGTGCCGAGATGAGCGGCCAGATCGGCCGCTTTGCACCCGCTCGGCAACATCCCGGGTCTCATTTTCTTTACACGTGTTGTTTTCTAACCAATAATTATTCTATCTTTATCTTTGCATCTTGCAGGAACTTGGCTGATAATCAATTAACTGGATACATACCCACTTCCCTGTCAAACAATAATAGACTAAAATTAGTGTAAGTTATCTCATGTGCAACTTTTTACCGTGCTACTAAAAGAAATATTTAATCATCTTCAATGTATTTTTCTTTAATTGCAGAGTGACAGGGAATCCGAATTTGTGCACATCGGAACAATGTCTGATTTTGCCCTCTTCTGGTAGCAGTAAGAAGAGAAATAATCTGCCAGCAATACTTGGAGCCACAATTCCAGCTTTCATTATTTTCTGGGCTATCGTGGGTGTTCTAGCCATATTGCACCACAAGAGAAAAACAGCAGCTGTGGCTGCAATCGACGCAGGTTAGCTATAAACATACCTTTAGGCTATTTTCAAGGTTGTAGAGTAATAATAAGGTGAATTACCATTTGGTCTCTTGAATTTTGCTCTAATTTATAATGCCATCATTCAAATGTTGTTTCCATTTACTCTAAATTTTAATATGTCGTAATGTTTCCTCTTTCGAGGGTTCTGAAGACGTATATTTGAATAACTTTGATGTTTTCAGGGCAAAATGTTGGAGCTAACAATATACCTAATGGCACAGAACAAGGAAACGCAGCGACGGCGGAAATCATCGGTAACCTTGAGGAATCGGTACTGATGAATGAGTTAAAGGCTAACAATATGTATGGGGAACATGGCATTACTATGTAGATGGCAAATGATCCGACGAACTATCAGTAATAGCCAGCTTATCAAGAGGTCAACAGCCCAGGAATGCTTAAAAAGAGGGGGTCAAGACGTTCACATTGTCAACAATATATTGTATTCGCCCCAGAGACGCAAATTGTAATTAGGGTCCGTCATCTGTGTAAATTGTATTGAAGAACTACCTCTCTCTTTTTTCACGGAGAACTACATCTTTTTTTTCTCATTAAAAAAAAGAATGGAAAAATGTGGACAAGCGGTTGGAGTAATGATTATGCTAAATTGGAGAGACCGAGACTTAATAATTTCCTTATCTAAGGTCACAGGTTTGAAATTTCCGTACGCTATCAATTCTTGTACGTTAGTCCAACAACTTACGAACAAATATGTGAAATTTTATAAGTCAACTTTCCACGAATTAGAATAAGCTTTTCATAGTTATGGGAGTAATGAAGCTTCCATGATCCATATGGAAATCCCGAAGCAACATGGCAAAATTGAATATGACAGTTACCCCACCACTTTATTTGACCACTTCTATTTAAATGCAATGGTAAGACCTTATATATATAAATAAATATAAAAAGCACAGGTTTTTGTGTGCCTATTGCGAGTACACATTTGTTTGGAATTGTTCTAGGTGAGCTTCAAAAATTGAAATTCCTATTTAGCTATCCAATCATTTTAACAAGCAAACTAAAAGGAATTTGAAAAGCGATAAAGAGCGAACACGCAAATATACATGAAAAATCCTTTAAAAACCACGGAAGAAAATCAATTGTGTACAAAGGAAGTCCATAAAGCAGTACTGCTTTGCTACAGGAAATGATTATCTATTTGCTACATACAGTGGGTGGCAAGACAGAAAATTGGCCATTCTCATATAGTGGTCACCATTAGTCTCCCAAACATAAAACAAGTTACAATTTCAAGAACCCCATATTCGGATATACAAAAATTCATAAATTTTTGTTATGGAATCCGGACTCTTTTGTGGATTTATGACCGCATCCATCGTAGGTCTTGGATATTTCTTCGTTGTATCCAGTTTCTTCAAAAAAAGACATTCAGAATGGGTAGCAGTAATGACTGGTTTTTTATTTTTATTTTTTTATGGGACTGTTCGTGATGTTTACATCAATCTATATGGGCCGCTACATCAAGTATTGATTTCTCAAAGTCCATAAAAAAGCCATCATAAACCAATACCCTAATGGATCAAATTGGAAAAATAAGTACTGGACTGATTTTGTCGATGTTTTGTACAACAAAAGAAACATCTTCATAAGTAACTTAGAAAGGAAGTAGAATTATCAAGAATAAGCTGAGACAAAACTTCTCAGAAATCCTTTTACCGTCTTATGAAGATTCATCAGGGCGTATGGTTCACGGTTTTCTACATGGATCTCATTCGTGGTGTAGGAACTAACGTTACTACCAGGTCAAACTGAACGTCGACCATGATTTTCCTTGGATATGTAGGTCTCGTTCAATTGCACGGAAAATGATGGTAAAGGATGAGAAAACCATCTTTCTGTAATTTTCTATGTTTAGTTATCAGAAAAGTTGTAGGACCAACAACTTCAACTTTTTCGCTGATCGACTAACAATTTCCTACAAAATAGTCTTGCCAAAAGAAGGAATTATTGTTTTCCTACAAGATTTATTGTCCACAGAACATACACTAGGAAAATGAAATAAAATAAATTTCATTTTCTGTCACTTTATTTTTCCTGGGAACCAATTTCTCACACAACATTTTCGACAACTGCTTAGCCAATAACATTGCCTTCAAATAAGGTTGAAAACCCCAAGCGTAGGGTTAGATCGTCGATAGCATAATAACCGGTAAGACCAATAATGTACCACTAAAGGAATCGGAAATAGCTTAATCGGATTGTAGGTTTTATATAGTGGATTTCGGCGTTTAAGACGACCAAACTTTGGTTTTGGTTTGAAAGTGGAAATACTAAAGAAAAAGACTAGAAAAGTGTTTTTTTGAACTAAAAGTGGCAAGTCTAGGGATTGTCTTCCCTTGACAAAGGCCATTATTGGTTCTCGATTATAATCCAAACGACAGTCACAACCGTGTGCTTATGCTTGGAAGATTTAGCTTTAACAACTATGTTTATCAAAAGATGTGATTTATCGGAACTAAACCAACTTATTTCTGCTAATGAATCTAACACGTAGGAGGCCACGAGCCCTCGGTATGTCGCTCGCCAAGACCGCTTGGCTAAACGACTTATCAAGGAGTTAACACCGCTTGTTTAGACCAAAAATGGCTAGGTTAATCCAATTCCGAAAACCATGATTTTAAGCCTGAGGGTTTGAGAACCAAATAACAACCTAAGTCTTTGGAAAAGATTAACCCAAGACTTAGCCAAAAAACTACTCACACATATGTAAAGAACTAAGCATAGCATAGAAATAGACATTGTTTAACCGGTAAAAACGAAAACAAACTTGATTTATATGACGATCCAACAAGTAGCTACAAGTTCAATACTTGAGAAAACATCAAAACACTTAAACTTAATTGAGTTGTTGAAGAAAATGACTTAAAAAGCTTGAAAGACTACAAATGAAGAAACCTAGAGCAAAAACAAGAAAACTTAGGCCTAAAACTAACTGATGGTCATCCCTTCCATAAATGGCATACAAGCCTATTTATATGGCTTATAACCTATTTATATGGCTTATAAAATCAGCCTTACAATGGACCAAAAGGTCCCCAAAATATCCCAAAAATTAGCCTTAAGTAGAAACTTTCCATAAATGGAAGGTTGAACAATTCAGCATAAAGTGTTGGTCACAGAGCAGAGGTACCGGTACCTATATTTTGAGGTACCAGTACCCAGCCAACTGTGAAGCACTGGAGGACAAAGGTACCGATACCTCATTTTTAAGGTATCGGTACCTTGCTCTACAAACTGCAGATCAGGTACATCTTGGTCATTAAGGCATTGTGGTGCCCCGTCGGCCTTCCCGATGCTTCATTCCTTGATCAACAGGACTTGGCGGAGGTGTGTCGTGTGGCCTTGGTCTCTTGGATGCCCTCGAGAGCTATCCTTGATGCTTTTGCCTTACTTCCCAAGCTTTGGCTCGCTCCTCATCATTCTTGACCACCAGGCATCCTTCGAGGCTACTTGTAGTGCCGTTTAGATTCCAGTGACAATGCGATGCGTGCCGTTGGGCACTTGGACACTTGGCTGCACCCCAAAACATTTCTTGACGTTCAAAACCGCCTTATTAGCACGTTTTGCTTGAAAACACTTAAAACACACTTTACGTGTAATATCGCTATAAAAACTAAATAAATGCAAGATAAAATAACATAAAACGGAATTAGTCGCACCAAATATTTACAATATTGGGTGCTCATCAACAACGGAACGGAACATACTAGTTGTACAATCAACTCCCTCTTCTATTATAGGTGGTAGATTCGAGTCTTTTTCGTATATCTTCTACCCCACAAGTAATATCTATATTATAAAACAGAGCGGTTTTCTTTAAAAATGTCTAGGCATACAAACATAGATGCATCTACAGCAGTTCGATCGTACTTAGTGATAAAGTTATAACCGTTGGATCAAAGGAATGAAGAGCTCTCTCTCTCTCTCTCTCTCTCTCTCTCTCTCTCACATTAAGGCATTGTATTCAAAACCACCCATTAAGGCATTATTCAAATGAAAACCAAAATCATATATAACCTTTGTACAAAACTGAAATCAAAGCCAACGACGGTACACCGACCATGGCCAACGACGGTACACGGGGCCCACTCTGGGCCCCGCACGGATGATTCGACCCATTCAATAATTTAAAAAAACGAGTGGGCTCGTGAAAAATCAGTTTCATTTGATATGTGTAATTGCTTGATCAAATCTTCCCATTTTTTAAAAATCAGAAAAAAAAAAAATTGGAAAGATTGGATGAAAATGATTGGATCAAGCACTTATACATATCGAATGGAGCTAATTTTTCACATACCCACTTGGTTTTTATTTTAAAATTATTGAACTGCTCGGATCATCCATGCGGGTTCCGAGTGGGCCCCGCAAATGATCGATACGTACGATTTGTGTACTTGGGTCGGTTTTCGTAGCATCCTCCTTTCCTATTTCTAGGCTATCAAACGTACATCATGGAAATCACCGAAAATAGAATTTTCTATATATTGTTCATATGATTTCACATTCTTCTTCTTTACTTTCTCTACCTCTCCCATCCTCTCTCTCTCTCTCTTGGGAAGTTCAATACCACCAAAATCTACTTCACCGAAACCACCGAGGAGAGTTCTTCCATTATTTTTTGTATATTTGCTACCTATTTCCTTTTCATTAAGACTATGATGTTTATCAAGGAATATGTTGCGCTATTGTTTATAGCATAGTTGAATTTATTGGACACGGGTTGGTATATTGCACGCAAGTTCAGTATTAATTTGCGTGTTGTGATTGTTTGAGTCGTATATTGCATGCGAGTTCAGTATTTATTTCTGTGTGCTTGATTGTTTGAGTCGTGCCTTCAGGCACGGGCATACGCTAGTATAATATAATAAGTAACTAAAAGTCAGTTTCTTGAAAATATCAACCAATTGCAGTACCATTCGATTCATTCCCCACTTTGTTCTGCCGTGTATCAAGTAAATATTGTATTATAGTTTCCCATGAAATAATTTCAAGAGCT
This sequence comes from Rhododendron simsii, assembly GCA_014282245.1. Classification (NCBI taxonomy): domain Eukaryota; kingdom Viridiplantae; phylum Streptophyta; class Magnoliopsida; order Ericales; family Ericaceae; genus Rhododendron; species Rhododendron simsii. Next base: position 9,015,711 of record CM024965.1, read on the forward strand.
TTTCATGTGGACCAAGGCCGATTCAGAGATTCGTGGGGTCTAAAGTAAATTTTTTCAATCAACTCTTAAATCTGATCCATATACTTTTAATAGTTTAAATTTGATTGGAAAAATACAATGATGAATATATGAGGCATGATATGAAAACATAAACTCAATCAACTAGAAAGATTCAAGAACAATCGCAATTTTGAAAAGTTCAAGGTTCAAGTAAATTAACAAGGCAAAAAAAACCTTCAAGGGAAATGCGTACGGGTACAATGAGTCATCACTCACCCAAACTAAAATAACATCTATAAATGAATAAGTCAAAAGGAGCATCATCAGTAATCCTTACAAATATGCAGTATTTACGAAAATCATTTTGCTACAAATTGCTAATTCTATGTACTTCCTCCATCTGCAAATTGTTGGTCTATGTTTATTATTTGGGACCTCTAAAAAAAATTGATTATATCTTTTAATTTATAATATTTTTATATCAAATATGAATCTTATTTGATAAATCTCAATTAATTTTATTAAACAAAATTTTTGAAATTATAATAAATATTATAGATTATGACATATAGACCATTGTTTAAATGACACAAAAAGTGAAACATGACCAAACTATTTGGGAAGGATGGAGTAGCAAACAAGGATATCTCTATAAAAAAAATCAAAAAATGAGATTATCTATACAGATATCTAGTACTATCTTTACCATTCTTCTATTACAAACACTTGCACAAACACATTCACATTCACATGCATGCAAACCCACACACACTACATATCCAATGTGTGGGACCCGTAAATAAATATGAGTGTGTATGTATTTGTTTGTGTAATTAATGAGTTTTTGGTATCTTTATGCAATATGTCTAGAACCACAAACACTTGCACACAAAAATACACGAATTCATTCACGGTACCTATTGTGAGTGAATTTGTGTGTTTGTGGTACATTCAAGGCTTGATGGTTTTGGGCATTTTGGTTGTACATTCAAGCCTATCTCCTTGATCCTTTGGTTGGTCTCTTTAATAAAGTTAACTATTTTTTCCACACAAAAAATAAAGTGATTGGGGTAGTAGCACAATTGATCTTTTACCAAATTGATAGAGGAGGGATCGATTAATATTAATGCCATATAATACAACCTTTCGAACACCGAAAATACGATCCAATAAATTCATGTAGTAATTCAATTCCATGTCTCCTCCCCATCTTTAATTCAGTCAGTCAAACAATTAATATACTATTATTCGTCAGTTAGCATTAGGGTGTTTTTTAGTTTGCTTCATTCACTGTGCCTAATATTTAATCTTCTAATTAAACAAGCCTAATTCACGGCATTGTTATAATACATGGTAATAAATACAGGCGGACGTACAAAGGGCCGGCGTTGCAGGGTGCGGGAGTCTTGCTACACACACCAGATCTGCACAGATTTCGTTGTGGGGCCCACCACGGGTCCCATACAAATCATCCGAGCCGTTCATTAAATGTAAAACATTTTTTCAAGGGTCCTTGTAAAAAATAAGCTCAATCCAATATCTATAGGTGCTTCATCCAACTATCTAACTTTTCATTTAGATTTTCGGATAATGAAAAGTTATATGGTTGGATCGAGCACTTATAGATATTGGATTGAGCTTATTTTTTACGGAGACCTTTGAAAAAATGTTTTACATTTAATGACCGGCTCGGATGATTTGTGTGGGACCCGTGGTGGGCCCCACAACGAAATATGTGCACAATCTGTACACAGATCTGCTGTGCGTATAGACTTTCTACCTGAAAGATTATTTCTATAGTAATCTTTCAGGATATATCCTGTGGTACTTAAAGAAAATTATACTGTATAGATTTACTCTCTGTACATGAAATTTTGCAAAGTTTAATTAGTATGCACACATAGTTTACTATTGCCACGAGGAGTCATTGACACATAATCTCAACTACTTAAAGATTTCGTTATTCAATTTAACAAAATCATTTCATACAAACTAGAAGAACCGATGCTAAAATTAAGAACAGACAATTCGTGTCATCGAGATAACGATGTAGTTGGTAAATCTACTAATTCCGTGTCTACTGTGTGAACATCATAATGTACTACTATAATTTTAGTAGTAGAACTAGCTGCCCTTGCTTTCTCGTACGTTTTCGGTGGGAACATAAATATGGTGGGAAAGCGATTGATTAGAGGTGTTGCATTGTATTAATTCCTTTGCATGATAGTGATTATACAGCTATGATAGTGATTATACAGCTTGAGTAAAATAAAATAAAAAACATGGCAGTCTAGCTAGATTTGTGCACATCTTTGGATCTAGGAAAAGTCAATGCGAATTTAGAAAGGTTTCGTATTTGATTGGGAGTTGACACAATGCTGAGAAAGTACAGTTTTTGAAAATATGTTACCCACAACTTGGGCAGTAAAGCTACGCCCATCGGCTCCCAAGTTGGTGAACTTCCACTGAAACTTTATACGATATCGTTTTGAATTTTTTTTTTTTGGTATTGAAATATTTGGTTTTATGCTTCTCTTAAGGCTAAAAATATTTGGGTTTTTTTGGTGTTGAAATATTTGCTTCTCTTGGGGTTGACACATTATACGACGCTGTTTTGTTTTTTTTTTTTTTTTTGGTGTTGAAATATTTGGTGCTAAAAATTAATTATTATCCTTTAGGATAAAATGATCAAAAAAATAAAGATTTTTACACCGATTCAAACGAATTGAAAATTGGAAAACTGTGGGCTCCCTGACCGGCACGCTCGAGAGTCACCACTAGGATTTTTGAGATAGATGATCCGAGAAACTGAGAGTTTGATTTGGAAAAGAAGGCTTTTGGCCTTGTGAAAACGTTGAGATTTTGAGTCCGGGAGCCATGCTACGAACGAGAAAGGTTTTGTTGAAAAACCACCTCGCTCGCCCAGTGAAAATCGGTCTCTACTAAACATTTTCAAAGGGAGAGATTTAATATCATTTGGAAAATTAGACTTTTAGGAAACAAATACGGGATATGGACATGGTATTGGATATATCACTTAAACGTGCTCGTGGTGCTTACTGTACAGTAGATACGAAATGGATGATGTGTAAATATGAAATAACAGTACAACAACAATCTGCCCATATCATACTTAACACTGCACGGTGTGACAGATACATCGCATGGTGTAGTCAAAACATCGTGCAGTGTGTCTTTCTACCGACAGTCTGCCAATATTATTCAGAACACCACACGGTGTATCAGGTACATCGCGCAGTATAGTCAAAACATCGCGCGGTGTACTTCTCTGTATACTTCGGAACAACATTACATTTTTAAGATGAAATAAACCACGGGTTAGGAAATAGCTTTCATTCCTTTATCATTTCCGATCCTCTATAAAACAGTTTGTTAGACTTTTTTGGTTCATTTGATCATAGAAAATAAGGTTAGAAAACCTCCTTTTTAGTATTCAAGAGTTTTGAATGATCCAAAGATGACTATTATCATAAAGTAATGCTATGAAATACACCTGCACAGTCTCTCAATAGTATATATCAGTAGGACGGGCAGCAAATAAGTATGATCCAAGGGTTTAATGAAACAACAAAATGAGAAATGCATACTGAAAACACAACGCCGCACGCTGGATTCCATTACATCATGTGGTGTACTAAAATACCTCACGGTGTAATGTTTCCAGTGTAGTCACTGATTTTTGCTTTATTTGCTCTTGAAAACGATTTTTAAGTTCACACTTAACACAAAGAGGCTAAGCATGACTACAGAAAGCTCCCTCAGGGCTAAGGCCGAGCTTAGCTCAAGGAACTTACTTTATACCTTTATCTTTGAGCTTGAATGTGGATTGTAGAACGTGAGTTTAGGGCTTTGTTGTGATCTTCCCAAGTCAACAGTTTATTGAGCTTTGAAAGATGAAGAAGAATGAAATAATTTTTGAGAGAGATAACATCCAGAGAATGTTATAGTAACTTTCTCAGGAATGGAAGGGGCGTCTTTCAACTAAAAGGAGGGGGGTTTATTTATAGGCAAGAGGCTGGGCCAAGAATCATCAATGCAAAGAGGGGAGGTGGCTTCTAGGCCGAATAAAATTTATTGATATTCTCTACAAAGCCGTTTTTCAGTTATGGCTCCAGCAAGCGTGGCCGACAGCTTTCTGAACCTGTCAGAACTTTTCCTTGAAACGCCGTGTGGCGTACCACAAAACCTCGTGCGGTGTAATGAGAAAATTACACCGTACGGCTTAGGTAGTAACACCATGCGGTGTTCAGGTCCAGGTTTGGGCTTTGTGGGTTCTTTTGGGCTTTTTCTGGCTTTAGATATTCGCATTCAAGCTCTAAGAGGTTTCGTTCCCTCGTTTCATCAATGGGAAAATTAAAGATCATTCGGGATCCAGATTGGGGTATCTACAAACACTTAATTTTTTCATTTAGATTTATGGTTCTCTTAGGGCTTTTCAACGAGAACTCTAGAGGTAAAAATTAATTATGATCCTTCAAGATAAAATAATCAAAAAAATAAAATTTTTGCACCGGTTCAAACGGATTGAAAATTGAAACTATTATTTTGTTAGATGGTTTATATATTTAAAAATATAATTAAAAAATTAGAAAATAAAAAAAATCTAACTTTTTATTTCAATCCGTTTGAACCCGAGCAAAAATTTTATTTTTCTGATTATTTTATCCTAAAAGATCATAATAAATCTTTAGCTCTAGAGATTTCATTGAAGAGTCCTAAGAGAACCATAAAATCAAATGAAAAAAATTAAGTATTCCAATTTTTAATCCATTTGAATCGGTGCAAAGATCTTATTTTTCTGATTATCTTATCCTAAAATTATTATAATTAATTTTTAACTCTAGGCTCTCGTTGAAAAACCCTAAGAGAATCATAAAACTAAATGAAAAAAATGAAGTGTTCTAATTTTCTATCCATTTAAACCGGTACAAATATCTTATTTTTCTGATCATTTTATTCTAAAGAATCATAATTAATTTTAGCTCTCCGACTCTTGTTGAAGAACCCTAACAGAAGCATAAAACCAAATGTTTCAACACCAAAAAAAAATCCCATAAAAAACGGCATCGTATAAAGTTTCAGTGGGAGTTCATTGTCTCCAAAGTCGGTGGGCGTAGCTTTACTGCAACTTAACTGCAACTTATAACTAGGAAATATTTATGTTTGAGTAAAGTAATTTTACTCCATTTTTATTAAAAATAAATTAATTAAAATAAGTACTTATTTTTTAAATTAAAAGTTATGTATTATAAAAGAATGACTTATCTCATAAAATAAAAAATACAGTAAGTGCTTAAAAGTCAAAAAACTAACTTTTTGAGATTTTCTTGGATATTTTCCAAAATACTTTGTATAAAAGTCATAATTGTTTACTTTTCTGTTTCCTCTCATCGAGACAAAATCATATCAAGTAAAGTATAGCGTAAAACTAACAAACGCGAATTTTTTTGAATAAAGACAAAATCAAAAAATTGTGGTGGATAAGTTAAACACTAGCGTGAACGGGATTGGGAAATCCTGTAGTGCAAGGCCCTGCAAGGCACCCTGTAGAGCACATACGGGCCATCGATCTTAACAATGAATGGTTGAGATATAATTTTTAATTCTGACCAGTAAAAATTATTTATTATTGATCATAATTGATTTTTAATGTGGATTATTGATTGATAAAATCAACTGTTGTGTACAGCCTACACGTGCACTGCACAAGGTGCACCACTGCACTCTCGGATCCGCGTGAACGGGTCTGCGCTCTACTCAACACTATAAGAGTGTACCCATGCAGTGCACTACATAGAAACCGTGTCCCTTCTTTTCAGCCGTCCAAACGGAACGTTAAGTCAAACACAGCTGCTTCTTCATCAGTTACTTTCTCTTTCCTTCCTTGAGTTACTTTTCTACCTGCTACTGCCATTTCTCACAGCACAAGAGATAAAAATATTCGCAATATATGGTCTCGGTATAGCCCAGGGAAAAAAGATAAGATTAGCCGCTCAAAAACCCAAATCAGTTGGCCCATTCCACTCCAATTCCCTCTTTGTTTTTCTACGTTAATTTGACCGATTCATGCATATGAGTGACCAATAATCAATTATTCTGTCAACGTCTTGGTGGGTTTTTCTACTGCTCAATCCTGTCTGTCATTGCAAGATTTCTGCTGTTATGCACAACAATTACTTGTTTTTTTTTTTTTTTGATCCGCACAACAATTACTTGTTTATTCCTCTTGTTTGCAACCATACCCTGACCATATCGAAAGGGTACATCTCACTTCCCTTTCTCTATGCTGTATCATTTCTAATCTGGGTCTCTCTCTCTCTCTCTCCCAGTTGCCCGATCTCACAGGTGCCCTCTCTCTCCCTCTTCATTTTCCAGTGATCTTAATGGGTGTTTGATTGTTTTGTTGCTTGTGCTTTGAATATCAAGAATTTATTTTTGCCCAGTTGTACTTGTATAAGAACCCTAGATTTCTTGTTTCAGCTGGAGTTGTTCGATCTAATTGTGTTTGACCATTGTTTTACCTCAAAGGTGCCCTCTTTCTCTTCTTTCTTTCAGTAATCTTTGACAGTTCTCGTGCTTGTTCTTTTAAATACCACGACTTTCTTTCCTGTTACTCCTTAGATTTCTTGTTCCACTTGTGCTTAAAGCAACCCACATCTGTTTTCCCTCTAGTTCTGAGATTCCACAGATGATGGCCTGTGGAATTTTGGAATTGTTCATTTGGGTTTCGAGCATATCATCTTTGTTCTGCTTGTCTAGTGGTTTTAGTCCAGCAGACAACTACTTGATAAACTGCGGATCGTCCACCAACACTACGGTGGACGGCCGCGTTTTCGCGGCCGATAGCTTATATTCAAATCTCCTCTCAACCCCACAAAACATATTGGCCAACACCTCTTCAAATTCCATCCCATCCTCAGACAATTCAGCCCTGTACCCAACAGCAAGGGTATTTTCCGGAGTCTCCAAGTACACTTTTCCCATCTCCCAAAGTGGCCGTCACTGGATTCGCCTTTATTTCTACCAATCTGTTTATGGGAGTTACAACTTGAGTTCAGCCAGTTTCTCTGTATCTGCCCAAACTTATACCCTCCTTAGCAATTTTACACCAACTGGCGCATCTTTCATAGAATTCTCGGTAAACGTGACATCGAGTTCCCTTGTAATCACCTTTATCCCCTCCGACAACTCATCGGCCTTCGTTAATGCGTTGGAAGTTGTTTCGGTCCCTAACAGTCTCATTACAGATGATGCCAATTGGGTGAACCCTTTGACTGGTTTCAAAGGCTTGTTGACACAGGCACTTGAGACAGTTGCTAGGGTAAATATGGGGGGACCAGCCGTCTCACCCTTTAATGATACGCTATCGCGAAGTTGGGTTCCTGATCAAGGTTTCTTAGTACAGAAGAATTTGGCGACGAGCACATCAAAAATCGCAGCGGTTATGTATCCAGCGGGTGGAGCCACGGTTGACACTGCTCCCTCTACTGTCTATGGTACTTGCACCGAATTGAACTCACAAAGTGATCCCACTAGCAATTTCAATGTCACTTGGGAGTTCACTGTGGATCAGGGGTTTCAGTATTTTCTCCGGTTTCACTTCTGTGATATAGTGAGTAAAGGTGCCAACCAGCTCTACTTCAATGTTTATGTCAATTCGTGGAATGTTGCGCAGGACTTAGATCTCAGTACTTTAACCTTGGGCATTCTGGCCACTGCCTGTTATATGGACTTCGTTACGCCCATAAACAATGATGGTAAGCTTAGCATTAGTATTGGGCCATCTACCATTACAAATGTTTTACCAAATGCCATTCTGAATGGGCTAGAGATCATGAAGATGAATAATTCTGTGGGCAGCCTTGATGGGGTGGCTTCTTTGGGGCCTTCCTCACCAAACACGAAGAAAAGGATGGGGATGGTAGTGGGTTTGAGCATTGGCTTGTGTGTGGTTGTGGTGTTTCTCGCTATTTTATTCTTCATGTGCAGAAGAAGAAAAGTGGGGAGTTCTGGCCATTCGAAGACATGGGTCCCTTTCTCCACCAACGGAGGAATTTCCCTTACAATGGGAAGTAAATACTCCAATGGAACAACCCTTAGTTCAAGTTCTGACTTGGGATATCGGTTTCCTTTCGCTGCGGTTCAAGAGGCTACTGATAATTTCGAGGAGAGTTGGGTTATTGGAATTGGTGGATTTGGGAAAGTTTACAAGGGTGTTCTAAATGATGGTACAAAAGTGGCTGTAAAGAGGGGTAATCCAAGGTCACAACAAGGTCTTGCGGAGTTCCGTACTGAAATTGAGATGTTATCTCAGTTCCGCCACCGCCATTTGGTTTCCTTGATTGGGTACTGTGATGAGAAAAATGAGATGATTTTGATCTATGAATATATGGAGAATGGGACACTCAAGAGTCATCTCTACGGCTCGGGTCAACCCAGTTTAAGTTGGAAGCAGAGGCTTGAGATATGCATTGGATCAGCCCGAGGGCTTCACTATCTCCACACAGGCTACTCAAAAGCAGTTATTCATCGTGATGTGAAGTCTGCTAATATTTTGCTTGATGAGAATCTCATGGCAAAAGTTGCCGATTTTGGGCTTTCAAAGACGGGACCTGAATTTGACCAAACCCATGTGAGTACCGCAGTGAAAGGGAGTTTTGGGTACCTTGATCCTGAATATTTCAGAAGGCAACAGCTGACGGACAAATCAGATGTGTATTCATTTGGGGTGGTTTTGTTTGAAGTTCTTTGTGCGAGGCCTGTGATAGACCCTTCTCTTCCAAGAGAAATGGTGAACTTAGCTGAATGGGCAATGAAGTGGCAGACAAAGGGGCAGTTGGAACAGATCATAGACGCCAATCTTGAGGGGAAAATAAAGCCGGAGTCTCTTAGAAAGTTTGGAGAAACAGCAGAGAAATGCTTGGCTGAATTTGGCGTCGACAGGCCTACCATGGGAGATGTGTTGTGGAATTTAGAGTATGCACTTCAACTTCAGGAAGCAGTCCTTCAAAATGATCCTGATGAGAACAGTACTAATGTCATTGGCGAACTGTCTCCACTTGTCAACGATTTCAATGATGGTGATGATAGTACTGTTTCTGGGGCCCAGTTTGAAGTGTCAAGTGTGGATGATCTCTCTGGTGTTTCTATGAGTAGGGTTTTCTCACAGCTGGTAAAATCCGAGGGAAGGTGAAGTCCAGCTAGACGGTGTTTCCTTTAATTTGTCAAAAGAAAGAGAGATGGAACATGCTAATAATCTCTTATACACTCTTGCTTTCCACAAAGAGAAAAGTACTGGAAGCTCCAGTGCACCCCTTGTTTTGGCTTCCTACATTCGGTGGTTGTTGAACAAGAGGGCTTTGTGCAGCTTTTATTTATATTCATCCTTGTAAGTTTCTTATAAATCTATGTCAATCCGTTTGGAGCTTTGTTAGACGTTAAACTGCATGGAGCACTGTGAATTGTCTTTTGTATACGAGAGGGGAGGTTAGACGACTGCAGAATGAGGTGTTGTATGATGGTCTTTTATAAAGGTTTGGCATCTAAATTTGTTACTGTCTTGTTTGTTCAGTTTTATTTGCAATTGTTTATACCTTCCGAGTTTCAAGGCGCATTTAGCTGCTGCATGTGTTTCCATGTATCAATATTAGTTGCCGCTCTTATTGATTCTTATATTCCTTCGTTTCCTTTTTGATCAATGGCATGTAGTTTATCTTTAGTCATGACCTAATTGATGTCATATTTGACTCGCTTCTGTTGGCTATCGTGTCCTTTTAGCCTGTTGCTTATCTCGCATAACAGTCTGCTACTGTCTAACGAAAAGAAAAAGTTGTTTCCTTTGTTTTGTCGAAAAGGAAGGAGATGGTTAACACACCGAATCTCTTGGACACACTTGCGGCACAAGTGGTGGAAGCTCCAGCGCACACCCTGGTGCGACTTCTTAACATTTGGTCGTTCTGTGAACAAGAGAGTAAGGTTGGGCGCGTATTCTATGGCTATTTATCTTTGGCATAGGCTTCTACAATTGAACTCAATCCTTTTGGAGTTCTTATTCTTCATACTGGATTGTGGATTGTGATACATCTGGTGTATACAAGAGGGGAGTCCAGACTTTAGAGTCTGATTCTGTGCTGGTCTTTGATGGTGTTGGTGCATCTGAATCTTATTATTTGGTTTGGTTTCCATTTTCTTTTCTGTAGGAAATGTTTGAGCCTTTTTTTGGGTTTCAACTTTCAATGCTCATTCTTCTACTTGTGTGGTCTGTTTGCTATTTACATCAGTGGCCTGTAGTATATGATAGTAGCACATTTAAAGCTGATTTTTTTTGCATGCATACACTATTTGGCGAGCTCTACAAGATGAACGGTTCAGATTACCACAATAAATTGCTTTAGAAGTTATAGTAGTTAAACTAAACTGAAGGTAATTAACTAGAACCACGAACACTTTACTCTTTTTTTTGGTACATGAACCACAAACACTTTACACAAATACATATATACTCTCTCACATCCACTAGCATTTTTCATTAACTCATATCCTCTTGGGGTTTTTTTTTTTTTGGATCCTTTTTGGTTGTTAAACATAATTAGTGCATCAGGTTTTCTCTCAATCATTTTGATTTTGCCTTTTACCTTTTGCCTTCCAGTGTATTCTTCTCACAAAATCTTTGTTATTTTCTTTATCTTGTTTGGTTTTCGATAATCAGGTGTCCAAGCAACACGCACTTCAACTAATTCTGGGGAACAGGGGTAGAGGGAGCGTGGGCCTGGGGGGTCACATGCCCCCCCCTGAAATTTTATCACCTACTTTTTTCTTTTTTAAACCTATTCAAATGATTTTGGAAGAATTGCAATTTTTGGGCATTGGATTTATTGTGTTATCATAGGTTTTCAACTAAATCAATGGACCCCTTCAGGAATTAAATGCTCATTTCACCAAGGAAAATATTGAATTACTACTTTTTGTAGCATATTTGAATCCATCCAACTCAATTTCTAGCTTTTCGAAGAAAATTTGATTTGCCTTCTTGACTTTTATCCAAAAAAGTTTTCTTCTGTAGAGCTCATGGTATTCTCTGATCAACTCAATACATTTATTTTTGACATGCAATTTGCTATTTACTGATAATTTCTTATGATTAAAAACTCGTTAGGGTTAATTGTTAAAAAAAATTGGCAACAAATATTTAGACTTATGTGCTTATGTTTTGAAGCTTTTGAAGTACAACTATGGTGCCTAATAGAAATATTTAAATTTTTGTACTCAGTATTTCTTTGTTACTATATTTTACTGTGAATTTTTTTAGTTTGTTGTGAAATGGCTCCGCCACTGCTGGGGAACCAATCTTACCATCCACTCGAGCGAATCCCACTTAAAACTAGAGCTAAGCTTTGGTTCGTACTAATTCTCACGTTGTTTGACATAAACCAAACATTAGTTTAGCCTGTATGGGTAACAAAAGCTAGTTATATGACCTGAGAGACACAGATGAAGATAATCACTGTACAAGACACAGATGAAGATAATCACTGTACAAGCTAAACCAAGCCTACATCAGTTGGCAATCCTAGAAAAAAAATATAACAAAAATGACAGCAATTAATTCTCTAGGATGCCAAAAAAAAATACGTACAAGATTGCTACTGTCGTTTCTTGATTTAGCAAGCATCATGAATTTAGGTTAACTTTGTGTTTCCCCTGTAATCAAGCCGATCGATGTCACTGTTCTCATTATCTCTGCACTAAAACATAGTTACCTCATTAATCATCAATTTGTTGCCTACACTACACCCATTCTTTATTGGCTTTTTTTTTTTTTTTTTCATAAACGAAAGTACAAATATTATGGAGCTGGCTTGTCGGCAGTCCCCTCATGGGAATTGCACCATGCAATCGGCATGTACCGAATTTATTTTCGTGATCGGAACCGTTCATGTCGTAGAGCTCGTCGAGAACTTCAAGCGTGCCAAAAATCAGGTTAATTAAACTCTGTTTATACCTAATCGGATCACATTTATGTTTCTGTATATGAATATGGTCACACTGGATCAAACCCATCAAATCAAATTTAATAAAGCAAGAAGTCACTCCGATTAGGTAAATTAACATGATTTTTGATGTTAAACTTCTTGACGAGCACTACGACATAAACTATTTCGATACGAGCCGATACTCGGCGGGTGCATCTCTAAGACCAATGGTTCATACTTCAAAAGATACCCTACTTATTTTTGCCTCTAGGATACCATTAGCCAAGGTTGTGAATCGCGTTTTGTACCGGCCGGTACGTCCGGATTGATGATCATGAAATGAATATTGATTTAAAACTATATATAATGATAATACTGCTAAATTTGAAACGGTACCCGGTATCAAACCGATTCTGATACGTACCATCCCAGTGAGAAAAACGGTACCAAAATTGGTACGATATTCAAAACCTTGCTTTTAGCAAATCTGATCCAATAAACAGGACGGCTCATTGGGTCTGTTTATGCCCTACACCCCTGTAAAAGAAGGTACACCTCTGCACTACAGGATTCTGGTTCCGATTCCGCCTCATAGAGAGAAGCGATCTAGAGAGTCGTAGTTTAACAAGGAATTTCATAAAGATTTAATTGTAATGAAAGCGTATGAGGTTCCATAATCAATGGGTATGGGCCCCTTAATGTGCAGAGTAATGAGTTGTTTCGTGCGCTAAGTGCTAATTACACATTGTGACATTTTGAATGCCACCAAATTATTTTTAAAAAGGGAAAATGACGGTCTTTTGATGATTAATATCCGCTAAGGATATGATTAAAACATTTGTTAATATTGAAAGTGTTCTTAACGTGTATTAATTAACAAAACACGTCATTGACCGTTATTTTTCCTTTAAAAAAAACTAACTGGGGTTAGCTCAGTTAGTCAGGACTCTTGCATTTTCATTAGGAGGTCAGAAGTTCGAGTCTTTCCACCTGCGTATGGGTGTTCTTCCCTTTGTATTTGTTAGGATTATTTCTTCCCTTATTGGAGCTTAAGTTGAGTTGAGCTTGTTGAATTTCGGCTCGATTTTGGACTTCGGTTTTTTAGGGTTTTTTTGGGGCTCCAAAGCCCAATATGGTTAGGACTTGTTAGGCAACTTTCTTTTGGGTATAAATACACTTGTTATGCCTCTTTATTGGTGTGAGAGCAAATATTAGGTATTTGATTAGGGTTTGAGAGAGTTGCCTCCTTGTTTTGGCTTTTGGTAGGAGAGTTCTGCAGACTTCTTCTTTGTAGCTCTTTGAGCATTCGTATTTGATTAGTGAAGCCATCGATCGACTGCCCGTGGACTAGGCTTACATCCCAAAGTAAGACCGAACCACGTATATTTGTGTGTCTCTCTCTTTATTTGTTTGATTTCTCTCTTCTTCTCTCACGTTTGGTTTGATTAGTTTAGTTTGCTTCACACATCTATTTTTCTTCAATTCAATATTCATAATCATCGTCTGTTTGTTCGGCTTCTGCACAACAGAGCTTACAGTGATTGTGGTCCATTTGATAGACTTATTTATCCTATTGGTTCAGTTTTTGGGCTTGGTTATCTTGTAGACTCTCATACGATGGATGTAGTATGTCGTGATTTGTATTTTGTATTTCATACATGATGTAATAATCTCTCCTACCGATTGGAAAAAAAATTATTAAAAAAAAAGGGGTACAGAAAGCTAGGAAAAAGTTTAACGTATTGACTCGACGAACCCAAAAAAAAAAGGGCTACAGAAAGCTAGGAAAAAGTTTAACGTATAGACTAATCGACGAACCCAATTTTACTTTATTCTGATAGTTTCCCCCACGTATATTTATTGATTAATTAACTTTGAGATTATCCTACTCCAAGTCGGTCCACTACCTTTAATTTCCCCTTTTTCTTTTGCACTATTACTACTCGATCCAATTCATAATACATCTCTCTCTCTCTCTCTCTACTCGATCCAATTCATAATACATCTCTCTCTCTCTCTCTCTCTTTAATTTCCTCTTTTTCTTTTGCACTATTACTTCTAGATCCAATTCATAATACATCTCTCTCTCTCTCTCTGTCTCTCTCCACATGCATATACCTATGAAAAACTATCACCATGTCCTCAACAAAAAAGACAATATTATTCCCAGTAATTATGAAAGGAATCGATCGAACTCATTATTCTCCAAAAATATCTACAGTTAAACAACTTGTGATCACTAGAACTTTTCGTACGTTGCCGCGATTAATTAATTTGTATATATGAAACGAAACTAACTAGAAATAATTAATTGTTCCACAAAATTGTAATATATATCTATAAACATTTCGTCAGGACATTCCTACTGTGTGATTTAGACCTGTGAGTCTTCATGCATGTGGGTTAAATACCATTTTGTCATAACGTTTTATTCAATTTCGCCGGTTATATTGATTTCTGAAATCTTAGTCATTTGTTACTATTAGTAAGAGTACTCATCAATGCCAAAAAGTAATAGGAACCTTAACCGCATTTTCCCATGTTGAAATTTACGTAGTAGTAATTAAGGAGATTTGTGAGCAAAGTACTTAATTGTGATAGATCGAGATTGCGCATGCGGAGAACACTAATCATGTATATATAATTAGTTTTATATTTAAAAATGATGCATAATTAAAAAAACTTTATCTTACCGAGTAATAAGTATTTTGCTTTTGAAAGTTAGGTTTTACTCCATTTTTAAGAAAGTCATTTTACGCGCTTAATATATATATAGACACACACACAAGGACTCATCTTTTAATTAAGGGTTCGTTTTCTCTCTTATATTAAAAAAAAGTCATCGCCGGCCTCAGACTGGGGAATATATCCCAAAGCTGACATTTTTTCATCTGACGCACCTCCAAATTATTCCCTGTTATCCTTTTAAGTTTCTGGGCATTTCTAAATATCTCACGAAAGTCAAATATTTCAAGGAGTCATTGGCGGTTTGCACAATCGAGAATGCAAAATTAATAGAGGTGAACGCAAGTTGGTTCGAACATCCGATTATCGAAAAATCATTTGCTTAGAATTGTTTTTCGAGCTCTTAAATCTCACATGCGCATGGGCAGAATTCGATTCCCATAAGCCCCATCCCTTCTCCCAATTCCCATGCCGAGCTTTTAACGACACATAGTCAACTAATATAAGTTTAGTAAAAATACAGTTTAGCTTTTTTAGCGGCTACATATTATTGTCTCTAAATGAAATCAGAGGTAAGTATTAAGTGGTGTCACTGTACTTGGGTCAACGATCTCTTTCCAAATTAATTCCATCTCCTCACCAATTCATACACGTATCTTCACATCAAGGGTGGAGGCACTAAGGGACAAGGGAGGGCGGCCGACGCCTCTGGCTATCAAATTTTTCTTGGGATAAGTATAATTTTTACCCCATTTTCACTAATTTAACCCCAAATTTTCATAGGAATAAGTATAATTTAGCTATTTTGACTCTACAAAAAAATCTCTAAATTGTCACAACTTGTTTGAAGTGCATACGAATCTAATTTTTGACCGCACTAACCAAAATTCCTAGCTCCGCCCCTGCTCACATGATATATACCAAAATACACATGAAGAAGACTATTAGATTAGTCCACATCACTCACATAAATAAACCACAATTTTGATTAATATAATTCAAATGTCAATTATTCCCCTTATAGCCAATTAATTTTAAATTCAACGACTCCAAGAAATTCCTCCAACGGAGAATTGTGTGTACAAGCAAGAATCTACTCTAGCCTAATCTGAAAGGGTAGGAAATGAGAGTACCCTAAGTATTTTTTTAGCACCCGCAAGAAACATAATTTCACCAAACCTAACGTAACCTAATCTGCAAGGTGAGGAATGGAACATCATAATAAGAATCTAACCCATGTCTTTTTACTTGTAACAGAAACCTTACGCTTTGGCTATCCATTTGCTCTCCACTCTATAGTGAGACTCAAGGTCTGAATATCGTACTGGCTAGAATACCGATTTTTCTACTGATACGGTGTGTACCGGTACCGGTAAGATATCACATACAGTTTCAGATTTATAGCTATTAGTGTTATTTTTCTACTTAAAAAACTTTATTAGTATAATATACACATTTATTAAAAATAAAAATAAAAAGTAGTCCGATAACGTTTGGTATTTGGCTGGTATCGTTTGGTATTTACCGGTACCATCCGGAAATGGAAGGATAAAATAAATTTAAAAGTAGTCCAGTATCGGCTGCTCTGTCATACAAATTAGAGGGAACAAAATTTTGATTACTCTTGTTAGAAAGGGGGCAAAAACGAGTATGACTTCCTTATGAAACCAAAATTTCGTTAACTGATCATCATGTATATATATGGAACTTAATTTGATAAGTAGCATTCAAAAACCATAAGCTATCTATATAAGTAAACTATGAATTAATTAATAAAGAATTTTCTGTTCTTACTATCTTATCAAATTAAAACCCGTAGAGGTAACATTTACCTATGCATCATAGATGGATGATGATGATCAAGAGAGAGATAAGCCTTATCAAAAAAGACTAAAAGTAAACACGTCTGAGTCTGATTACAATACTAGTAATACATAAGCAAAACAAATTCAAAAGTGGATACAATTCGATGATCAACCAACCACATCAACCTTGGTGGTGCAAGACAGCAACCTCCGAAACACCGCCGACACGGCGGCGCAAGACGCCTCCTTGGCCCTCCCAAACCCCGCATACTTCTTCTTCTTCCCCTTTCCGCCGCCGCCATAATAAGCCATCTTTCTCTCTCTCCTATACGCCGTCGTCACTCTCTCTCTGACCCTGTCGAGACACTTCTTGGTCTTCTCGGGCACGCTCTCCTTCCTCGAGAACGTGTAGCTCCGCAGGTACAGCTGCCGGCACGAGACGCTGTCCACCACCGCGGGGTGGTGGAGGCGGAAGCTGCTCCCGTGCCGGCCGTCGAAGCTGACGGACCTCACGAACTCGGCGTCGGATTCGGGCCACTTGTAGAGGTTCACGTAGGTGGCTCGGACGGGCTGCATACGGGCAAGGACGTCGTTGACGACGCAGCTTGATTGGCAGGCGGAGGCCATTAATTGGTTTTGATTCCGTGGGAGTGGTGACGGATTTCGTTAGTGGGGTTTGCTTTATAATAATCCAAATTCCAAAGGAGAGCTTAGCATGCAAGAAAAGGTTGAGAGAGAGAGAGAGAGAGAGAGAGAGAGAGTTTTGATGGTGGTGTGCCCAAGTGTGGTGTGGTGTGGTGTGGTGTGGGTTTTATGCGTTCTGGGGTGTTTGTTGCGTGTAATGATTTGGCAGCATGTGAGAGCGTTATATGGACTACAAGACAATGAGGTACGTGAGATGCACGATCCAATTACGTGATTAAAACGGAGTAGAGAACGGTGAGTTGGTTGTTCATCTCCCTTCCCAAGTGGTGACCAGAATTTTTTTTTAAATACAACGGTGATACCACGTCATTCTATTGACGTGAAGCAATGAACCAATCATGTTCAACCATGTATGAATTCGGGTCCACGTAGCGGTGATGTGGTGGTTAGTGTGATCCATATAACTACCCACCATATGTGCATAGTGGGGTCAACATGATCAACACGTGGACCTTGTTCGTTTTGGTTTTTAGATTTTGAGGGGAGAGAAATGAGAGTAATGATTGAGAGAAAATTATTGGAAACCGTGCGCTGAGAGAAAGTCCAAAACCCAAATACTAAACCGAACAAGATCGTGGTATTCTGTTATTGGGTTGTGATATCACGTCTGCACGATGACGTGGTATCACCGTTGTAACCAAAATTTACTCAAGTCCCACAGGGGTGGGGTTTTGGGAGCCTGGGCTATGGATAGTCTCCAGACCTCCCTATGCTAACTCTAGCATCCCTCATTAACCCTTTACTGATGTATACGTGTGTGAAGGATTCTTTCGAAAATATCTCATACTACTGCAAATTTTTACGAGCGAGATTGAGAGTAGAAACGAAGAGTCTCTAAAAGATTATGTGATTAAGATAGTCACCGAAATCATGTGACAGTTTTCTACTACAAGAAAATATTTAGAACGAAACAAAATCTTCTCATCATGTGACAGGAAAATGAGATTTACAACGCTGTTAGTACGCAAAAGGTCAATAAAGTTTATTAGGTAATAGTAGGTCTTGTACGTTGCTTCCATCATTCACATGAAAGGTTGATTGGACAATATTGTTGAATCACATTGTCAAAAGATAAAATGAACGGTTAAAGTTTGACCGCTCATTTCTCAGGAGAAACATACTAAATAGGCTTAGATCTGACGAAAACTAATGTCCGATCAAGATGATGTTTTTATTTCTTTATTTTTGATTGGCATAGACATAATAAGCCACTTGAATTGTCAAGTGAGACCATGCTGAGTATTATTTTACGTCACATGACTACATGCATACTGATTGCCAATAATTATTAGTTCTTTCTTTTAAAAAAAAAAAAAAAGAAATTGACCGAATAACCCCTCAACTGATAATGTCTAAACTATAAAGGTACCTTCTTCTTCTTTTTTCTCTATCGGATAAAGGTACCCAATTAAACTAGATATAGTCCTAAATGGCCAATTAAGGTTGCTTTTGATTGCAATGTTGCCTTACACACCACACATGCTCACATCACATGCACCATGTGGCCATGCGAGTATATAGTAAGGGGGCAGCCTTAGTCTACAAACGAGACAAAAATATAAGTTATGAGCTATGACTATACACAACGAAGGACGGAAGGAGTGTGTTTTCTACAAATTAATAGTGAAATGTCCGTGACAAATTCCGAGAGCATATTATGGAATTCTAGTTCTTAAAAATTTGCAGTGGTGTGTTTGCTGCCTAGATTCTAGAAACAACTTCTAAAAATCACAAGTTTTTTTTTTAATTTTTTTAAAAGGTACGATTTACTATATGATTTTACAGATCTGAGAAGATTTGATTAGAGAAAAGACAAATATATTCCTTGCCAACAATTACCCCTTGGTCAATAGACTAATCCACAATTACCCCTTGATCTGAAACTCCAAGCTATATACTTAATAGTAACTAACAAAAGAAGAAGAAATTGAACTCACAGAGAGAAAATGAAATTTAAGCAATTCACTGGATTCCATGGACCCCCTTTATGAAGATGGTTCCGCCGTTAAGTATTATATGTGCACATATTTTTTTTTGATAAATATGTGCACATATTCACTCGGATACTGTAGTAGGTAAACTTGAAGGTGTAAGGAAAATCACTTTGGGCTTTGTTGATTTACTGCGTGATGATTATATTGTAAAAGATCGAGGTCACAGTATTTATTTTTCTCAAGATTGGGTCTCTCTACCAGATGTTCTACCCGTGGCTTCAGGGGATATTCACGTTTGACATATGTCCGCTTTGATCGAGATCTTTGTGGAAGATTTTGTACTACAATTCGAAGGAGGTAGGACACCCTTGGAGAAATGCACCGGGTGCTGTAGCTAATCAAGTTACCATGAATCCAGTTACCATAGGAAACATATTGTAAATATCTTAAAAAATGGATTCAGTTCCTTGTGGTGCATACAAGGATTCTAAAATATATTTATCTTTTTCCATAGTGTAAATATTAAGCTGAATAAAATACTTAGATATTAAAAAAACCCATTGTAACTTATGCATCCCAAGATAACGATATTGAATCGTTATTGAGCCTTTTCCGGCTAAAGTTTCAAAGAGCCCAAAATTCTTGAAAAACGTACCACAGATGTCTGTTTCTTACTGTATTTTCTTGATACATCAGAAAGGAATTAAACACAAATGACTGGTTCGATTCTAGGTTTATGGTCACAGGGTTTAGAGGGTAATTTGGACCAGTTTGGAGAATAAGAATTACAAATCCTACAAATTTAACTTAAGAAATAAGTTGACATATTGGATCGGAACTAATTTATCTTAGTACAAATGTATTTTTGTTATGTACTTATCAATATCCAATCAATATAATTTCTGACAAGATTTACATGCCCGGCGATATCTAAAAACTAGATAGTGCTAATCATCTAATGAAACCCATGAAAAGATTACATTTGCCCACACCCCTGTTAAACAATATGGGACCTTTTAGACCTAACGTTTCCACGAGCCCAAAGTTCTTGTGGTGATCTACAAAATCAATATGCTAAATGCTTTAAAAATCAAATCTTAGCCTTGAATTGGCTTTCAATAGAAACAAAAGGTGCTTCTTTTTTTTTTTTTTTTATCAAAGGTGCTTAAGAAATAAGAATATTCAGAAAATGTACTTTTTTCTAAAGGTCTGAAGTTTTTGGTAACGGATTGGCCGAGCGCTTTAGAATGCTACGGCAAAAAATTGTGTTTTGACAGTGCCCACAATACTAATGTTATGAGTTTTTCATTCTATCCATTAATTTTATTCTACTGGAGAGAGAGAGAGAGAGAGAGAGAGAGAGAGAGAGAGAGAGAGGTACTATGGCCTAGGAAACATTGATAAATTAACAAATCAATAATAAATTAACAAATCAATAACGAAGGTCCAAATTCTTTTATTTATTTAGAAGCATTTTGTATAAATATATGTAGTTATATGCTTGGGGTTACATCAATTATATGGTTTATTCTTATAACAATTATAGTAACAAACACACGTTATGATGGATCTGCCGTCAGGTCTGTCGCCTCCATGTTCACATAGTCCTCTCGGACCTCTTCCCCTATATTTGTAACGACACTGTTGACGACAAGGAAAAAGGTTGCAACCATTTGGATCCAATGTAACTTCGTATATTTCAGCACTCGCTTGAACCATCATTAGTACAACTGCATGCATGCATGTCACAAAATTAGTGACAAATATCCGTGTAATTGATATGTATGTATAAATGTGTACGTAAGCAATCAGTTGTGACATAAAAATACAATGTGTTTATGGTCCCACTTGATAATCCAAGCGGTTCATTTATTTTTGAACGGCAAAGAAAAGATTCTGTTGATCAATAGCAAGGCTACGAGTGATTAAACGGATAAGAGCAAACAACATCACAACGAGAGGGCAACATCCCAACAAGGTTGGCACCCCACCCCTCGACAATCATATGCCGCTCAAGTCCAGAAAGCAAATGCTGAAATAAAGAAATAAATGTCCCCTTAAATATCGCAGTGGAAAATGGTTAGTAAACATGCAATAAGTTTTGTAGCGGTGAGTGTGATAAAGAATGATAATTTAATTTTAGGAATAATTAAAATGTCCCGACATGTTTTAAAGAAGATCAATCAATTTGCATAGGCAATGAGCACATTGAGGACAATGAAAAGAGCGGCTCAGATGAATAAGGAGGATTGTCATAGGTTCCATTATACATCATATGATCTGTATGATCGACGAGGGTCACATAAGAAGATCTATCATATGACATTTAAAGATGTATAATAAGAACAAGAGCACATACGTACCTGTCAAAAGTAAGACAAAAAGCCTCAAATCAAAATAAGAAAACTTGGCCATCTAACCAAAAAAAGGTACTTAATCTTTAAAAGTCTTTTAGTTTTGTTTGAATTTTGGGAAAAAAAGAATTGAATCAGAGTAGTATTTATAGAGTAGGACTAACACAATTCCTTTCGATTTTTTCCTTGGATCGGCAACACAAATCCATTTAATTTGATTACCAAAATTCAATTTGATTACACAAATCCAAGTTAAATTATATATAGTCATTACGTGGCTGTAATAAACGTGTGAATTAATCTATTCAATGGAAGTATTGTGATTTGGGTGCTTTCAAGCAAAACAAAATTTCTTGTCAAAAAAAAAAGCAAAACAAAATTGAAAATTACACAACTTATTTTTGTAATTCGATCCTCATAATTGCTTTTAAACATTTCTAGTCTTTTATCCCTTGTAATTAGGTCAACTTTATGATTTCAATTTTTGGATCCTCAACTTTATTATTTTGGTTACTCGATCCTCATAAATGCTTTTAAAGATTTCTTGTTTCTCTATGAAAAATATACGTATTTAGTTCGAAATATGGTACTCCTAATATTCAATTCTCTCTATATTGGTCGTTGTGCGTCAATTAATGAATAGGGATGATGTTGTGTGGTAGTGTGCGCAGCACCATGCTGCACACTTCCAAACCGTCGGATCGTGCATCCGATGGCTCGGATCTTATCTCGGTAATGAACGGCTCTCGATCGTTGGTTGTCGAGATGAGATCGAAGCCGTCAAATGCACGATCTGACAGCTCGAAAGTGAGCAGCATGGTGCTGTGGCACCAACCCGAAGTCCATTAATTAATCAATGTATTTCTATTTGACAAACGGATTAAGGGAGTTAGCTAGAGTCATGTCAGCAGGGGCCATGGCTCAAATTGAAAGTGATGCGAATGCCAAAGAGAGAGAGTACTTTAGGCATTTCCATGCCGAGGGTGGTAAAACCGTAATTATGCAATTATGGAATTCCGTGTTAGGCCCACCCATGTTTGATTCGAAACGGCTCAACGGTCAAGACCCATCATTTTGCCATGGACTAACCCTTTTTTCGGGCATTTGTTGCTGTTTGGGATTTCGAATGGTCAAATTTGTCGTTTAAGGAAAAATTTGATTTGTTAATTACTTGGGCGAGGAAAATCTGAATTAAGCAGCATTTTTTTGAGAAGTCTTTGAATTTTCTTTATTTTCTAAATTTGCTATTATTCCGAATTCCCATTTTTGGTAATTTTTTTGTTAATTATCACTATTAATTGATTCGGCTTCCTTTTTGGACGAATCATTTAGGATTAGGGTTTCTGCCTATTTAATGAGTTACAAGGCTTTTGGGCTGGGGGGATTACTATTATTATTGAATGAAAAAAAAAAAAAAACTGTAAAGAGAGTTTCTCTAAACCTATCTAGTTTGTGATTGTCTTTATTACATATCCGTTCATTAATTCAGAGTTGCCCTGCATGTCCGTTCAGTAATTCATAGTTGTCCTGCATCAGAAATAATTTATGTAATTTATGGCCCTCTGAAAGACAGCTTCGAACTCCTCACATTTACTATAACCGCGTAATAACTTCACCATCTTGTATTGGATAATCGTTATTGCCACCACCTATTGATGATGGTATATATATAAGAAGTAAAAGGTTGAGTGAGCTCTACATCTTTGTTTTTTGTACTACAGATAGCTTCGTCTTTGCAACCGACTCATGATTGTCAAAAGGAAAAAAAAAAAATTTGTGTTCGAAACACTATTCAATAAATTGTATGAACATAATATTGAAAATGTTCTGTTTGTGTTATGGATTGTGTGTTGGGGTCCACCCATAGTGGTGGGTTTATTTTGTATAACACCCTTACTGTTGGGTGTTGAGCATATTTAACCTTAGAGTCCCTTATATATAGTTGTAAACCCTATTAGGGTTAGTGGGTGACATAATGTGAGGGAGAGGGTGAGGCGAGCGTGGGAGGCCGGGCTGTGGCCTCCCGGAGAGGAACCGGCGTGTGGTTCCCGGAGAGTTTTTTCATCTTTATTGTATATTGTGTGAATATATAATCAAAGGGAGTTTTTCTCTAAAATCACTGCGTGTGTTTGTGTGTGTGGTGTCCCTCACGGTCCTAACAATTGGTATCAGAGCCAGGTTGAAGAGGAGGGCCACCGGAAAAACCATCGTGTTTTGTCACCCGAGGAGGAAGCACAGAGCAAGGCCTAAGCTGGTTCTCGGTTGAGCCGGCTGAAAACTCAATCGGACTAGTAAGGGCTGTGCACCTCACTGAGACGAGTCTGTAGGAGGTGACGGGGTCGAGTTTTGTCACCGGATGAAGGCTCGGGAGCCATTCGATCGCAGCGGGCGGAGTCGGCGACGGGCAGAGAGGCTGTTTTGAAAAGCCCGAGGTCGTGGATGATCGAAGACGAGTTTTAAGCACTGGGTTGTGTTCACCTCAAGGAGACGATCACGGATTGGGGTAGCACGTCGCCGGAGGAGCTCGGAGGTGGCGGCAATGGCCGTTCGAACGACAGAGGCGCGCGGCGGAATGGCGGCGAGTACGTTTTTTAAAAAGCCCGTACTCGTAGTTCCTTGGATTAAAGTTTTGAGCACAGGGTTAGCTGCGTCTTGGAGAGACGATCTTGGGGGTGCTTGGAAAGTCGCCGGAGGTGGCCGGGGTAGCCTGTATGCCCGGGTCAAAGTTCATCGTTGACTGCGCGTGAGATCTAGTCTCAGGAGCGTGCCACACGCGCTGGGCGTGTGCCATGCGTGCGCTGGAGCATATGTGGCGCCACATCAGCAGCCCATGAGGACGCCACATCATCGACACGTGGCGATGAGTCAGCAGGCACGTGGCGCCATGTCATCTGCCACGTCATTATGTGCCACGTCATCAGGTCAACGATGACGTGGCTGGTCAACGGTCAACTGCCTGGTCAAACAGGAATATTCCATATTGGTTTTTCGCACTTTTCGGAGCCGTTCGGACTCCTTTTTTCGCGAGTGAGGAGTCGATTTTGACTATCTCGACATTCCGGATCCAACCGTGCATTCTATTTTCTGATTGGAGGCTTCTGGGCTGAGGCTAATGTTTAGTTGAGCAAGAATGATGTTTGTGGGTTGTCCGAGTTGTGAGGATGCTTGTTTCTAGCAAGGCGATCAGTCACAGGAGACCTAGCAAGCAAGGAGACACTCGATCGGGTCAAGGGACGCTGATTTGGAAGTGATAACAGGAGCTTGTTTAGGGCGACAGTTCGTGGTGATCTTGAGAAGGTCAGGGGACGCTGGGAATGGAACGAGTATGGACCAAGTGGCAGGAGAAGACCCGAGATGAGATGACAAAGAGTGGCAGGAGGCTCTAGGAGTGGCGGATGTGATGAAGACCTATCATCGGGAGTTGCAGTTGTGATTTGGGCTGCATGAGTATGATGATGGCCAACCGATACATGCTTGTGGAGAGTACAGACAGATGGAGCTGATGTTTTGTACTAGACAAGCAGTATAAGTTTTGTGGTGACAGTGAACAGGTGAAGCAACAGTTGCAGAGACACACAGGAAGGGCACTAGAGTATGAGGAGTCATGACCTGAGATGTACAGGAGTGTCTGTTACCGAATCAGATTGTGTGTGGAATAGTCTGCAGATGGCGGGCAATTGGTTGTTTGGGAGATGTTCACGGGAGCTTTGGACAGAGGAATGGAGATGGAGACCAGACAATGCATTGCTGGGATCTTTTCCTTTGTGGATATTGTGACTGAATTCTCTCTAGGATGTGCGGCCGCATAAGGAGGAGAGATGGAGTCATGGATCGTGTCCTGCGAGGATGCGAGCACTCCGGTCAAGGAGGTGCAAGCACTCTATTAAGGGGGTGCTTAATATCGACGGATATGTCGGTATTGCAGCCGGACAACGCTGCGGGTTTAGCCTCGGAAGATCTAGTATTGCAAGGAGACATTCAGTCAGGCAGGAGTACTTCATTGAAGGGGTGCTGGCAGCTAGACTTGGAGTGACACAGGCGCTTTGCTAGAGAGGCTGGACGGATGCAACGATTAACCACTCTGGGTGGAGGGGGTGATTGTTGGGGTCCACCCATAGTGGTGGGATTATTTTGTATAACACCCTTAGTGTTGGGTGTTGAGCGTATTTATCCTTAGAGTCCCTTATATATAGTTGTAAACCCTATTAGGGTTAGTGGGTGACATAATGTGAGGGAGAGGGTGAGGCGAGCGTGGGGGGCCGGGCTGTGGCCTCCCGGAGAGGAACCGGTGTGTGGTTCCCGGAGAGTTTTTTCATCTTTATTGTATATTGTGTGAATATATAATCAAAGGGAGTTTTTCTCTGAAATCACTGCGTGTGTTTGTGTGTGTGGTGTCCCTCACGGTCCTAACATTGTGGATGATTTTGAGTTTGCGTGACACCATGCATGTACATAAACTATATGCAGAGTCTCAATTATGATTCTTCCGGGTGAAAGAAGCATTTGGATTGACAAAATCACGTCCCTTAGATCCGGAGACACTGCCAAGCACTACCTGCCAAGTGAGAAAAGGGGTGCCATTACTACTATGCGAAACTACGTCGTTTTTTGAGCAGGAAAAAACGCACCGTTTGGACCAAACAAGGGGCTGCTGTGTTGGTTTTAATTTCTTGTTTGTTTGGTTGGTTGGTTGGTTGGCATTCCATAACAATTGTTATTTATTTATTTTGTGGGGCCCATTACGGGTCCTACAGAGATAATTCAAACCGCTTTATGTGAGAGCAATAACATTTTGATCATAGTGCGAAATCAGGGAAAGTTTTAGCAGCTTGATCGTGTATACTTGTATGATAAATTCAACCCCTTTCATTATATAATTATCATCTAAGCATACAACATGCGATCTTCAAAGACAAAATTACTAATCCTGAAAGAAAGAGGGTGCACAAATCGATCACTAATCCTGAAAGAAAAAGGCTATAAATATCACAGCAGAAACCAATCAGGGATAATTCAAAGACAAAATTACTTAAGAGCACATCTAAGGACATTGCATCCATGCCCTGCAAAACCAACACTTGATAATTGATATGGGTAGGAAATAGAAGCATCAGAAGTGCCAGATACAAAAGTAGTTGCATTGAAGGTCATACTCATTCTATCTGTCAAGTGATCAGTTTCAAAATTTGACATTCTGAAATAGTAAAGATCTGTCATGAAAACATGTTGTGTGACCATCTAAATATCTTTTGAACAGAAAAGAAAAAACACCACCTCTCTCTAACGTAATATGTTGCGACTTTTCAAAATGCTAGTGCTCGCCCATAGAGCGGATTGGTAAGCCTATATCTCTCTGTCAAAAAAGAAGCTACAATGTTCTTCTCTATGACCAAAAAAAAATATGAGAAACTCAACCTTGATCTCAAAACCTTCAGTAGCTTCTCTTTCCCTTTTTCGCTCTCCACTGCCTGACTATATACTCTACCGCTTTGCGTAGTGTTGCTTTCCTCCCTTCCTTGTAATTCCAAACTTCTGGTGTTACGTACCTACTACTGGGATTGTATTCATTTGTCTCCATCAAGGCAATTGTCACGGCAGAGTACACTTCGTCACCAAGCTCATTCTTTAGATTTTTCAGCCTTTCGTCATCTTCATCAATAATTTCCTGTCGCCACATTCCAACAAACCATCTTAAGGTGAATGACAAGGGTCAAAAGGGAAAATAGGAGAACAGAAATATAATGACGAACAAGAAGGAACGCCCCAATAAATAATAACTGGTAAAGGGAAGGCCTGTTCATACCACTTTCTAATATAGTAACACACTTCAGTATTAAAAATTGCAGAGACATGCCGATTAAAAAAACTGCAGAGACATACAAAGTGTTCCTATTTTGCGTATTTCCCAGAGACAAAATAAATCAAGTTCCTCATTCTAACACATAGCCCACATGCAGGGCATTGTCCCTTGTTTGTTAATCGTGCAGTACTTCATAAAAAGAGAGGGAGAATTCCCATACAAGGAGGACTTGTCACCTGAATCCTAAATTAGAATGCCATGTAAAGTTTCCATCAAGTGTAGATCACTAGGACAAAATTGTCAAGCAAAGATGTCATTATACGGAAGTACATGGCACTGTCCCAAGGGCTGAAACAGAAAGAAAATCTAAAATGGTCTCCTGAATGAAAATGCAATACCTCTTCCTTGTCACTTCCTCTGATGATCTTAATGGGATGCCAGCTAGGATCCCTGAGGTAAGCATCCCATAGCTCCATAGCTTTACTATCAGCTTCTTTTCCATACTTCCTCTTGGCTGCAATATGGAATGGCTTACTGTCAAGGTCGCCCATCCTCTTGATGACAATAGTAGCCCGGGATGACTACCCCGTCAAGCCCTGTAAGGCAAGAAAAATATGTTTCTTGCCAATCCATAGGGAAATTACCTCATCATCGGAACAAGATTTAAATTTGAAGAATAACAGAAATTATAGAAGTACTAAAAAATCAACTTTACCACAAGTTGTACAAACCAAAAAGTTATATGGGAGGTTTAATTGAGAATGCAAGTAATTCTCAGCTTTCATGTTGCATTTAACTTCACTAAAATCAGGTATGCAAACAATCAGAGTCATCCCTACCTGTTTTCCTGTTCCATTTATAGAATTCCCAAGTGACAATGCTCATCACTTCAAAGTAAGATACACAGTGAATTACTTTATTTCTCTGTTATTGATGTAAAATAGATCAGCAAAACAGTGCATGATCAATGCACAAAGAGTTAAGCATCAAACCTACTTCACAAAGGGTTTCCCACTTATCTTATCACATATCAGTCCATATAAGAACCATGAACAAGAATACTGCTCACATTAATTAACTCCTTGCAAGTTTGTTGAACCTCATCATTGCTTTTGCGTTCCTTTATAATGGGAGCTTGACTCAGGGATTCTAGATCTTCGAGGTCTTGCTCCTTTTCTGCTAAATCTTGTTGAAGTGCATTCCTCTTCTTCTTCAGTTCCAAATCCCCATCCTCGGCCATGTGTCGAATAACTTGTATTGCCCCTCTCATACGCTCTACTTCCAACTCCAGGGCTTGCCTGGCATCAATTTTCTTCTGTAATTCCAAAATTCTTGCTTGAAGGTTTTCTTTTTCTCTCTGCCGTGAAAAAGTTGTAGTAGAATCATTAAATCATACAATTCAGTCAGATAATTGTCACTTCAATGATCTAAGTTAAAACAGAAAGTAGAACATATTACTTGTTGATCTTCTGCCAGCCTTGGAAGGTTTTCATCTGCTATCTTTTGCTCCAAGGTAGCTCTCTCATTCTGAAAAGAAAACGAATTTGTTATGGTTCTAATTTCGAACTGCTGGTGATTCCATGGGCAGATGTTGACAAACAGCGAATATGGCTCATCTTCAACTGACTGCAGTGCACCAACAAGTATAAAACAAAAGCTGCAGCTCATTTGTAATAAAGTTGTTTGCTATATCTAGGGAAAAAGAAGGATACATCAAAATTTTTGAGTTTTGTCACCAATGTGTAGTTCACCATCTCGACAAGGCCAACAAAAATTTATTTCTATTAAGAATGTTAGATTTCTTGGAGGGTTCCAACTTAAAATCAATTAGCTATAGTTGGAGTAACCTCTAGATTATATTAACCAAGTTTGGGTGGCTTAGATAAGCAACGTGGGACAAAGTCTAACACTTCCCCTTACGTGTAGTCCGGATGCACATGAAGGTGAGAATTGAGCTGACCAGGAGATTTGATTTGAGTGACAGAGACTTGACCACGAGAGGTGAGGTCACCCAAGATCTAGCTCTGATAATGCGTTAGATTTCTTGAAGGGTTCCAACCTAAAACCAATTGACTATAAGTGGAGTAACATCTAGATTATATTAACCAAGTTTGGGTGGCTTAAATAAGCGATGTGAGACAAAGTCTAACAAAGAAATTTGAAGAGCTGCATACCTACAAAAAGAGGAAAGGACTGTTATTCTTTTTTGTGATATTGCTTTTGGAATTGGCAAAAACTACAACAATTTTCTTTATCTAAACAACCTTAACAAGCTAGTTGAATATCAAGCATTTTCAAGATTTGCAAAAAGCACCTAAGAATATATTCCAGTCTGTTTAACCAAGTGGGAGATTGGGCATTGCTACTCTTCCATCCTATTCTAGAGTGAGAACTGAGAACCTTTTACAAGAAGGAAAATTTAAGTACCATTTTCTTCTCAGAGTCGAACTTCCTCCTCTCATCTTCATTTCGGGCCTCCCGTTTCTCCAGTTCTTTCTCACGCTGCGCAATCTCTTTGCTCTGCAATTCAATTTGCTTATTAATATGTTCATGGTCCTCCAAAATCTTTTCAAGTTGATTGCGCGCATTCTGCTGCATCTTTGTTATCTCTATTAAGCATCAAATGGGGACAAAAAGAAGACAAACATCTAATGTCAACATGAATTAAAAATCAAATACAATGATAATCGAACAACTAATGAACTGTAGCATACTAGAACCAAGGTAATGGACTGTGCTAGCTAATAATCGAGACAAATTACCTTCATTGTAAGCTTCGTGCATCTTATCTTTCTGACTCATCCACTCACTCGGTGACATTAATGTTTCATTGTATTTGCACTCAATTTCCTTAAGCCGCATATTTTTTAGCTTGATCACATTAGTCAGATTCGTCACAAGTTTTGTATTTTTCTGCTTATAATCTGCTTCAATTTCAGAAATACTTTTCAGATCGCCAGTCCTCCATAGATGTTCGCCAACTATACTGTTAGAGTGGAAGTCCTCATCGCGAGCAACCCATCCAAATAGCTCATCTCCAATGTGCTTTGCTGCAAAGTAATCCCTCTTGCCCTTTTGGTTTGATTCAAAAGCCTTCTCAAACATCATTTGCATTGTGAAATCCAGGCCAGTCTCTATTGAACTCCACCACTGCGAAAATCTGGAATGGCCCTTGTAGTTCCATAAGGGATTAACCCTCACTGGATTGAAATCCTGTGCAGCCAACCAACTTATCCCCAAGATTTGGCCCGCTTTTCCCAATGTAACGCCCACCATTTTTCTCAATAGGGATGTTTGCTACTATCCCTACCCACAGCCAAACAAACAACTCAGTGCTATCGTGTCCCACAGGAGCCTCAATAGCCTCTGTTGTGGATTTGGACATTGACCCATTTGCCTCATACTGCTCTTCCATGTACCTCACTAGGGCCAAATGTCTCCCTTTCTGTTTTACATTCTTGCCCCCAAAACTAGAACAATGCTGCAGAAGCTCCTTGTATTTGTAATCCCTCTTTTTCCTCCCTTGGCAATACCGGCATCTATACACCCCATCCGATAATTCTTCCTTGATACCCCCATCCATTAAGCTCTTGTAACACTCCTCGGTGTATTCCTCTAACTCTGAATCACTTATATCTGTTTCCTCTTCTAATGAGTGAGACATTTCTGTAATTCAGCAAAATAAAAAGACCCAGTGAGGAACAGCCAAGCAGCTAACTAGTTATTATTGCCCAGTTAAACAAATATAGGTAATAAGGAACAGATAGTAGTGCTCATCAACCAAAACTAAACAAGTTCACTAAAATTTCTAGATACGTAACAATGTTCCACAAAATAAAACTCAGGTTCTTGTCCAATGCTTCAGAAAAGAAAAAATATCCAATATGGTATGCTTCAGTTCACTTATAACCTAAGATTCCTATGTTTTCCTTGGCACTTACTCAGTAGCCAAACAGAGCATATACATAGAGGCATCACAAAACCAAGTAAAATCAAAATATGCTATGAATCATGCCGAGTGTTAGCTCTGTCTTATGTCTAAAGGGTAATCAGAGATGATCTCTGGAACCTTGTTTGGTTTCCAAGAAAATAGAAAGGAAACGAACAGAAAGAAATTCTACCTGAAAAATCTGAGGCGAGGCGTGCTTCATAACACATGGCATGCTTCAGAAACCAAATAGACCCTAGCAAACTTTATAGCACATGGCATGCTTCAGTTATATAGCCTGAGATTCCTATATTTTTCCTTCACATTTTCTCGGCAACCAAACAGGGCACATATAGACCGGTATAATATTGTGAAATCAGGCAAAAATCGAAACATGTTACAAAAAGTGGTCAGTGTTAGCTCTGTGTAATGGAGTAAAGCTAATCAAATCTACTACTAGTAGTATTTAGACTTAAGCCGTGAGTCCAATTGAATCCTTAATCCCACTCTATTCTCTCATTTCCTCCGCAACTAAACACAGCATACACATGGTGTGAAACCAGAGCAGGATCTCGAAACAAAGCATGATATGCATATCTATAACTATAGGTGAGGAAATGCAAATTACCTTGAAAATGCAGTTAATGGGGTTGTGGGTGAATCAGAAACGGAAAAATCCTTGCAATGAGAGACTTGTTTTCAGTGGATGGAAAGTTGAAACCGAGAGAGAGGGGCTTAAAACAGATATGGGACCATATATATGCAGCAACAATGAGCGTGCGACCGTAAAGCTTCCTCAGGACTGCAAACGAATATGTGGAGAGAGAGAGAGAGAGAGGATGGCATTTGTGGAGAGAGAAACAGAGGTTCAGGTCCTCCTGCGTAATGCAGGAATGACGCGCACAACTTCGTTCTGAAAGTGGTAGTGCTACTGCGACGACGACGCTGTCCTTTTGCATGCCTGTAGAAGAATACGACAACTCCCTCAAGTGTACTCGCCATTAATGGATCGATACAGATTACAGATCCCAGATTACTCTATACAGAGCGGTGAAGATGCGTGTACCAGGACACGTGGCGGGTTTTCTCGGCGAGTAGGAATACATATTTTTGGTATGTGGTGGCTACTGTCGGCCGTCGACGAATGAGAGCGCTCCATATGTTTTTATCAAATTTTTTCATCTCACATATTTTTGGGAAACAATTTTTGCACGAGAAGGTACTCACGGGTCAAAGTTGAGCACGAATCTAGATCGCATATTGGTCTGGAGTCTACACATTTAGGAGTGGACCCTATTAATGTGTGGTCTAGATTCGTGTTCAACCTTTTCCTAAGAACATTAAATAGTTTTGCTTGTTGCACCCTTTTTATTTCACATTAAAAGTAAGTTTCAAAACAAGAATGTATTTATTACAGAGGCTAATTTCCTGCAAATAAAATTTTTTCGCTTGGAGGTCAATTTTTACCTTCCAATGTCTCTTCTCCCGAATCTACACCGCTCTCTCCCTCGAACCTACACCCCTGTCCCTCTCTCTCTTGGATTTACTCGGACGAAATCCACCACTCTCATTGCTGTCACCGACGACTAAATAAGCCCCCGAGGTCTTGGCCTCAAGTCTGGGCCAAGAACCGCCTTGAAGAGCTGGGCCAACTTGAAAAGCAAAGCAAAGCAAAGGTAATAAAGAAACAGCTGTTTCATGGTGACTCTTTCAAGTGACTCTCTTTCATGCATTCAAGGGGTGGATCACACTAATAAATTGCTTTTAGTATTTTGAGTCACTATCAAGATTCATATGATATGATAATTCCAATCGGGCAATTCGCTAGTTACAAAAACATTACAAAAGACAACCCACTGTGTCCCAACCGAATCCCCATGTTTTCATTGCAAAAACTTTTAGCAATTGATTAATTCTTCCTAAAATAAAACAAACCCGCCTCATCAATCTAGATCAAACTTCAATCCCGTCGGCAGATCACGCAACTGCCCACTGAACTCCCATCAAAATCATTACAAAATGTTAGTGCCTACGGGATCAATGCCAAACACACCAAACAAGGGCGGAGCTGTATAGGACATTGTAATCACCGCATTACATCGGTGTTGTCTTTGTGTTCTTTTCTTAGTATATATATTATTTACAGGTCCTGGGAGTGGAAGGCATTGCTCCAGGAGTAACTGTACGTACGTACGTTGCTTAACTTAGGAAGCGCTATTCCGGGTGGCTAGCTTTTTGACAAAACATTGCTCCAGTTGAAGCTGTAGTTCTCTTTTCTCTGCTCGTTGTTTCCGAATTTAAAATGGGAATAATGCTCTGGATAGAAATTACAGATCGAACTAGGAACCTCATTCCATAGAAGTACCAAATAATGGAAACATTCTAAGACACGCTGCACGCACTCACATTTTTACACACTCCACAATTCATGTTCATGCGAGTGCACGAGCGGGCAAAAATGTGTCTCCCTGGAATTATTGTCAAATAATTATGAGCTTGATGATTTTGTAAGGTTTCACTAGATCTTGTACAGATCTAGTTCAGTGATATTTGTCTCGGGTTGTTCGTTTTGTGAACCCTTTTTTTTCTTTCTTGATAAGGAAAAAATTTATTAACTTGAGTAAAATTAACAATAAGTCTGTTGAATTTTTGTGGGGTCCACTACAGGTCCTACACAAATGATCCGAGCCATTTATCAAATTTAAAATATTTTTTCAAGGGCCTCCACGTAAAAATCAGCTCAATCCGATACCTATACGTGCTCAATCCAATCATCTAGTTTTTCTTTATCCTGAAATCTGAATGAAAAGTTAAAAAATTGGATCGAGTAACTATATGTATCGGATTGAGCTGATTTTTTGCAGAGACCCTTGAAAAAAATGTTTTATATTTAATGAACAGCTCGGACTATTAGTGTGGGAATCGTAGTGGACTCCACAAAAAATCTGTGTAGGATCTGTGTCGGTTTTCTCTGTGTGAATAACACAGTTGTAAAATTAATAGCAACAAAATATAGGTGAGCACCAAAGACAAATGTGTACTGAACAAGTGCAAAATCTAGACCCACAAACCACCAAAAGAGCTGTTGCCTTGTTGGTAATCATAAACCACCATAAATATCCAAAGAAACCACCTTAGCAAATCAGTACCAAGTTCATTTTGTGAAGTATTTTGTTTTTAAGTCATATTAGTGAAAGCACGAAAGCTAACAATCAATAAGATATGTATTAGCTCTATCATTGTTAATGGCATGGGAATATCACATTAGTTTGGCGAACTCAGATGAAAAAAAAAAAATTCCAGTGATAGTGAAATTGTTGAAGGTACTGAAAAGTGTGCTAGATTTGGTGAGAATTGTTGTCTTCTTCTCTGCGGTCAAAAAAATTTTTTTTTATGATAACCAAATGTCTTAGCTACTTTGTGAGCACTTCAACTAATTTCGGGACCCTGAAGTCAAATAATATTTCCGGGTGAAGTGAGGGAGTTCGGCTTCTTGATATAACTTCCAATACTACCTCTTAGATCACTTTTGTTACCAGGTAATTAAAGAGATTATTTGTATTTTGGGTAGATTAATTGGAAACAATAAATTATTTGATTAAAAAAAGTGACTTTTGAAAGGGTAGTAGATCAGAAATGCACACACAAAAGAGCCTCTCGAGTACTCAAAATGAATTATTACTTTCTTGTCGCCTAAGAAATCAAAAGGAACACAAATCCTTTTTTGTAAAGTTGGGACAAATCCAAAAGATACAGTTCTAAAATTTGTCAATTTTATACTCTGGACAAAGTATACCTGTGATTCTTAATCCTTGCAAATTACTACAATAAAAGTACTCTTAAGTTTTTTTTTCCTTTTTTTTTTAATTTATTTTTTTAATAAAAGTACTCTTAAGTTCAATAGTCGCATCGTTTCATGTGTATCCTTACCTTTTATTGGATATGACATCCGTTATCGTTCACTCACTTAGCATGTAGGTGATTTGTGCCACTCGAGTGAAGATGGATTAGTTTTTTTTTTCCACGGGAAGATGGATTAGTTAGGATACGCAATTTCTTCTTTGCCTTCTCAGTTCGGTTATTACTATTTTAAACAAGAGCGGTCCCAGTTCCCGGACCAATCATTAATGTACAATCAACTATAAACCTGCACATAAAAATAGGATTTTCATTAATCAGCAGTATTGAACTGTCATTAACTCAATATCATGATCTCCCATCTGAACTACAAAAATGTAATTTGAGTTATTTGATCAATATAATGTCAAATCTCTTTTTTCTGAAATCCATATATAGTGATAAGTCCGGAATGTGAACCATTGAAAAGACTCCATGTCCGTCAATCTTCCACATTCCAAAGGAAAATTGAACCAGTGTTCTCCCACTTGGACTTGGCACATTTGTGCCACAAATTTTTCCTTATTCCAAAGCAAAGTTGAACCAGTGTCCTCCCACTGCCACAAATTTTTTCCTTTTTTTTTGGATCTACTGTATTTGTGAGACAATTTGCAGCCTTATCTGTGACTCAGGGGGCGTTTCCGATAAGATAGAAGTTGTAGACTTCTTAAAATTTTAATAATTCGTTTGTTTCGGCGTAAAATATTTTACAGATTTTTCGGTATTTGGTTGTGTAAAAAATAAAGAAAACATTTTATATGTAAAACATTTTCCATTAGTTGGATGAAAATGACTTATCCTTAAATCTTCCGTAAGTTATTTTTCGAATTGAACCCGCTACCGTCTACTGTGATTCTCATTGGTCAGTTTCCTCTATCGTCAGTCTTGACTCACGTTTAATTCCAATATTATTAAATCTCTTCATCGTTTAAGCCTCTATTTCTCTCTACGCTATCAAGTCGATTTCTAGAAAGAAAAAAAATCAAATGCCAACTAAACACCGAAAAAATAAAAATTTGAAATTTACTTTCTGAAAAAAAATTTTACACTGTAAAATATTTTATATCAAGACAAACAGAGCCCAGTATAAACAATTTCACAAAAGCTAATAAATTGTGGTGCAAAATTTTTAGCAAAAACGGGGCCTCAGTTTCTATGCATGAAGGTTCTTAGGTTCGAATGTTCACACTTCACACTCGGCCTCGTCCAACCTTTTGGCTTTACTATTTTACTTTTCTTGGCCAATATTTTTTTTCCATCTTTCCAGTTGACTATAGATCAATGTCACATCTTTCCAGTTAACTATACATCAACTCACTTGGATCAAGCTTCTCATCGTCCTGTTTAGTGTTTGTGTCTTTATTTGTGGTTGTAGCATTGTTGGATCTTGATCTCCATCTGAACTCCAAAATGCAAATTTGAGTTATTTGATTAATTTATATCAAGCGAAAAACTTCTTTACGGAACAATCGGTAAATAAAGTTTACGGCGATCAATTGCGCACGTTTTGGACGGTCCGGAATTTTAAAAAAATTAGTTTAACTATTCTAGTGAATAGTTTTTTAAAAATCCAGACCATTAATTGCTGAAACAGACGACCGAAATTGCACGGAGCCGTGAATAAGTTTCTCTCTAATATCAAATCTCTTTTTTTCTACAAGAGTGACTGCCCCCTGTTCACACGAATGATTAACTTATGCACCACAATTTTTTGATTTTGTTCTTATTATTATTTTTTTTTTTGCGTTTGTTATTTTGACGCCAAACTTTTATGGGATTCGGCTCCTGTTTAGTGTGGTATTATCCATTCTAGTCCGTTTGATGGTTGGGATCAACTCGACTAAAATTAAAGCTCTAGATCTTGCCATGTCAAGCCCCCCATTTTTTTGCTTTCTAAAGAAACGGAAGATCCTGACGGAAGTCTTGACGTTAACTCTGCAAAATCCAAAAGAAAAAAAAACTTCACTCAGGCACGTGTCTTCTCACATAGGAGTACTTTCATGGCACTGACTCATTTTAATTTTAACAGTCCAGCCAAACTAATACAACAATGTTACTCGCACAACGATTTAAAAACACAATAATTTACATAATTTCTCACATACATGTGGGGTCCATACATAATAA
The DNA here is from genome assembly GCA_014282245.1 of Rhododendron simsii. NCBI lineage: Eukaryota > Viridiplantae > Streptophyta > Magnoliopsida > Ericales > Ericaceae > Rhododendron > Rhododendron simsii. Next base: position 9,052,939 of record CM024965.1, read on the forward strand.
TGTGTGTGGAGCCCATATGTATGTGAGAGATTGTGTTTGGTGTTGTGTTTGAATTGTTGTGCGAGTATCATTTTTGAATGTTCTGGGTTCTTGAATTCTTTATTTTGTGTGTTTTGTTCATTTTTTTAAATTTTTATTAGATTTGCATAATTTTTTTGGATTAATCATATGTCTCAAGAGTCTAAAAATTACTCCCTACATTCCAAAATGAGAGTCTATTTTCGACACACGTGATACTCAAAAAAATCATTTGTATCTCACAATTTGTGATATTTTAAATTTTGGGGATTTTTGGGCTTTTGTTCTTATTAAAAAAATTTCGCATTTGTTAGTTTTGATTCTGACTTTTGTGATTTTCCGATTCGTCTCGTCAAAACAAATCAGAAAAGTAAAAAATTATGACATCTACCCAAAAGGCTCAAGGGTCGGTTTTTTAGACTTTATCTTGGATATTTCAAAAAATATTTGGGTAAAAGTCATAATTTTTTACTTTTATGTTCATCTTTATGAGATGAATTAAAAAAGTAAAAAAGTTCGTCGCAAAACTAGCAAACGCTAAAAGAATTTGAATAAGGACAAAAAAGAAAAAAAACTCAAAAATCTCTTAGCAGAACGCTACTCTAACCAATTTCACCCCTATATATCTAGAAATAATATTTACCAATATCTGTTAGAAGTGATTTTTTACAAGACTCTATAAAATAATATTTTATAATTTATGAATAATTTTTTGAATTTTTGTGGAATCCAAAGCGAATCCTATATAAGATGTAGTGTAACGTGTAAAAAGATAGACGTATCATTTCTGTTGCATTAATGAGGGCCAGACTCGATCAGTTCCATGTAAACGTAAGAATTGAGAAAACATGTGGATTGAGTAGAGTTTTGTTTGGATTTTGTAGTTAGTTTGTCAAAACTTCCGTTAGGATTTTCCGTTTCTTTAGAGAGCAACAAAAGGGCAGCGGGGGGGGGGGGGGGGGGGGGGTGGGGAGTTGATCCCAGCTGTTAAATGGACCACAATGGATAATACCACACTTGACTGGAGCCAAACCCACTTTTATGTGATATGAATGAGTAAAGATGAGAGGAATCAAAAAAATAAAAAATAAGGATGATGTTATGGTGTTCTCGGTCATTTTAGAGACACCATAATTTTTGGCATAATTTTACCATTAGGAGCATAACTAAAATCAATTATAAGCATAACAAAATCCGAACAAGGCATAACCAAGGAATATCCAAAAAAATCAATCAAGGCATAACTAAATCTAACCAAGGTTTTTACCCAAAAAAAAAAATCTAACCAAGGCATAACAATAAGTTATGCCTTGCTATGGTTCTGTTATGCTTGTAATGGATTTTGGTTATGCCCATAATGGTTTTGTTATGCCAAAAGTTACGGTGTCTCCAAAATGACCGGGGACACCATAGCATCATCTGTAAAAAAATTATGACTTTTACTCAAGTATTTTCGAAAAAATTTTAAAGAAAAAGTCCAAAAACTAACTTTTCGAGCTTTTATTTGGATCTTTCTCAAAATATTTGTGTAAAAATCATAATTTTTTTTTACTTTTTCGGTTCCTTTCATTCTTACTCACCTATATCACATAAAAGTTTGCCGTAAAATTAAAACCTGAAAAAACAAATTGAATGAAGATAATACCAAAAAATTATTCTGAATAAGTTAATCACTAGTGTAAATCATTGATTGACAATGATGTGCTATTAAATCTGAGGGCCAGGGGAATTTAAAAGAAAAAACATTTAGATAAGCTCTCTCTGAAAAATTGACGACGATCCGAGGGGAGTGCAGTTGGTGATCGGCCAGGACGGAGAGGTTTACCATCCTGAGGTTCCAGGTTTGATTCCCCCTGCATTGCGAAATAACTCTTGGGGCCACCTATGCATAAAAACCCTTTGGGGTTAGCAACGGCTAGTGGGGGCTATAAAGATTTAGTTTCGTAGTGCATGCAAGTTAGTCCAAAGACACTCTGCATTATTAGAAAAAAAAAAAGATTGATAACGACATTATATTATTCTTGTTTTATGTAAATTAAATTCTAACACACTCAATACTAATCGTCAATTCGTCATATATTACACATCATCTCGCAGAACACAATTACCCGGGAAGCTTCGTGGATGACCTTAACACCGATATTGACCTGAAGATTCTGAACCAATGTTATCCCACTTGGCACATTTGTGCGACAATTTGTTTTTCTATTTTTGGATCTATTTGTGAGACAATTTGCAGCCTCATCTGTCACTCTAAAGGAGCGTGTACAAGTTCTAGACTACTTTTTGGGAATTTTTTTTTTATATTCCTTCTACTTTAATCAAAAATTTATTTTGGTCTTTTATCTTTTAATTTCGGCATAAAAATACTTCGATTTTTCAATTTTTTTCAATTTCATCATTTAGAAGGAATCCGTTTTCTTTGAATCCTGTTATAGGGACCGACGGCCACACCAGCCGTTTCCGGCCACCGGACGGCTGATCCGAGCGGTCCAGAAATTCTATAAAAAAAAGAAAAGACAAGGGGGCTTACACGGAAATCAATGGCATCCAATGTGTGTAGGGTACTTGATCCAAACACCCTATTTTTGTGTATTGTATATATCCCTAAAGGATAACATTGAAAAAAATTGAAAAGTCGAAATATTTTTATGCCGAAATTTAAAGGTGAATGACCAAAATGAATTTTTGGTCAAAGTCGAGGAAATATAGGAGAAATTTTGTCCTACTTTTTGTAGCATTATTCAGAGTCAAGTTATTTTTTTCAAAGCTAAAAATTGTAGAAAATGTGTTGAAAGTTTGTTTGAGAAAATGTGTAGGATTTTTTGTTTAGAGGAAACACTAATTTTTGACCAAAAAATATTAATTTAATATGAACAATTTCACAAAAAGTTACTCCCTCCGTCCCTTTTTAAGTGTCATGCTTCATAACTCCAACTTATTAAAAAAATATCATCATTATATCTTTCACATCAACTTTTTTCTCTACTTTCCCTATTTACTCATCATCATTACACTTTTACTCACTTACTTTTCGAAAAGGAATCTACTTTTAGGGACAAAATAGACAATTCACCAACTTTTACTCACTAACTTTACAAAGTGAACACTTATTAAGGAACAATCCAAAATGAAATACCGAACTATAAATAAGAGACGGAGGGAGTAATAAATTATAGTGCAAAATTTTTAGCAGAAACCGGGCCACAATTTCAATGCATGATGGTTTGAATGTTCACACTCGGCCTCGTCCTTCTGTACGGCAAAACTTCACCCTTTTGGCTTATTTGATACTTTCGTTGGCCAATATATATCCCCATATTTCCAGTTGACTATTCGTCCATGTCACATCCACACTCCCCAGGCATTCCTTTTTTTCCTCTCTCCAGCTAGACAATTCAGATGTGTTTAGTTCGATTGAATAGAATTGATAATGGAATGGATTTTGAGGAAATGAGATTGGAATATTCTTTTTATTATCGAGTTTGGATGTACTTAGAAATAGTCATTCTCATCCGCAATGGAATGGTGTGACAGTAACAGTTTTTGGAGTGAAAAAATAATTTTTAGAATGACAATAGTATTTTTTAGATTGGAAATAGTAATTTTGGGTGTGGCTGTAACGACCCGATTTTTAAAAAAAACAAAAATATATGTTTTGTTTTGTTAATATTATTTTTCTCGAAAAATTAGTTACGTCGTCACACAAAATTTTATTCCATAATCGATTGTGCGCGCATGCGTGTCCGGTGAGTAAATTCCTTATTGTGTGCAAGTGTTTACACTGAATCATTTTACCCTTCCACATTTCATACTTTCGGCTGAGGAGAAAAAAAATAGAAGAAAAAAAAAATCCTCATCCTCCTCCAATCAATATTCGACAGCACATAATCTTTGACCCCTTTATCCATCCCCTCCAAACCTCTACTAACAACTCTCTCTCTCTATATATATAAATAACAAACCACTTCTTTCACTCTCCACGTTAGAGAAAGAGAGAAAACCCTTTTATCCATTCCCCCCAAACCTCTACTAAATACTAATAACTCACTCTATATATATAAATAACAAACCACTTCTTTCATTCTCAACAGTAGAGAAAGAGAGAGAGAAAACCCTTTTATCCATCCCCTCCAAACCTCTACTAATAACTCACTCTATATATATAAATAACAAACCACTTCTTTCATTCTCAACGGTAGAGAGAGAGAGGGAGTCCATCCCCCACCACCACCTCCTCTGGTCACCACCAAGCTCACCACCACCAACATCATTTCTCATCTCATCACCACCAGAGCCACCCACCTCTCATTCCCACCACCGTAACACCCACCATAAACACCACCAGCCGGGTACCGCCATCACCGCCACTGCTACTCACCACCCGAACACCACAACCTCCGGTCACCATCATCACCACCGTCGACCTGCTTCTCTACAACCGAACTCCGCCTCCTCCCTCCTCACCAATCGGAGCAGCCATCAACCGCAGCTCACCTCACCAATCAAGCTCCTTCGCTGTTCCAAAACGCCCCCAAAATCACTCCGTAAATCGTTTTGCCGGACGAGAGGTAATCTGAACTCACCTTCCTAAATATATATGGGTAAATTGAATAGGAGAATATAGTCTAGGGGTTTATACCACAATTAGTTCATTTACTTTTTCCCTTATAGTCTCCAGGACAATTGGCACTCAGTCTCTCAAAAATACCCTCCGACGTATGTGTTCATTTTTTGTGTATCTGTTGATTTTTTAATTTTTTTTAATTTTGACCGTTGACTAGCGTTGACCAGCATTAATTGGTGTATCTGTTTATTTTTGTGGTATCTGTTGATTTTTTATTTTTACCTCCACCATACAACCACCACTTCTACCACCACCACCACGACTCCACCACCACCACCACCGCCACCATGCCGCCACAAACCTCTGCTTTCACCACCACTCTATTGCTACCACGCCACCACTCAACCACCACCACTTCCACCACCACCATGCCACCAAACCCTCCATTTCCACCACCACGCCGCTACCACCTCCACCACTCAGCCACCACCACCACGACGCCACCACCACCGCCACCACAATCTCCACTTCCACCACCACTTCTCCTACAACTCCATCACCACCACATCCACCACCACCACCACTAAACCACCACTTTTACCACCACCACCACCATGCCACCACAACCTCCACTTCCACCATCACCTCTACCACCACTCATTCACCACCATGCCACCACCTCCACCACTTAACCACCACTTCCACCACCACTACTACGATGCCGCCACCACCACTACCATGCCACCACTCCATCACCACCTCACCACCACCTTCACCACTCAACCACCATCACGACGCCGCTGCCACCACTACGACGCCGCCACCACCACAACCTCCACTTCCACCACCACTATGCCACAACTCTATCACCACCACACCTCCACCACCACCACCACTTTCACCACTCAACCACCCCACCACCACCACCGCTCCAGTTCCAAAATCATGTTCACCAGTCGGGTACCGCCATCACCGCCACCGCTCCTCGCCACCCGAACACCACCACCTCCGGTCACCATCATCACCACCGTAGAGCTGCTTCTCTACAACCGAACTCCGCTTCCTCCCTCCTCACCAATCGGAGCAGCCATCAACTGGAGCTCACCTACCCAGCCGAGCTCCGTCGCTGTTCCGAAACGCCGCCAAAATCACTCCGTAAATCATTTTGCCGGATGAGAGGTAATTTGAACTCACCTCCCTAAATATATATGGGTAAATTGAATAGGAAGACATAGTCTAAGGGTTTATACCACAATTAGTCCATTTACTTTTTTCCGTATAGTCTCCAGGACAATTGACACCCAGTTTTTCAAAAATACCCTCCGACGTATCTGTTCATTTTTTGTGTATCTGTTGATTTTTTAATTTTTTTTTTATTTTGACCGTTGACTAGCATTAACTGGTGTATCTATTCATTTTTGTTGTATCTGTTGATTTTTTATTTTTACCTCCACCATCCAACTACCACTTCTACCACCACCACCATGACGCCACCACCATCGCCACAACCTCCGCTTTCACTACCACGCCACCACCTCCACCACCACCACTCAACAATTACTTCCACCACCACTATGCCACCAAACCCTCTATTTTCACTACCACGCCGCCACCACTCAACCACCACCACCGCCACCATGCCACCATAATCTCCACTTCCACCACTATTTCTACCACGACTCCATCACCACCACGCCACCTCATCCACCTCCACCACCACCATCACCACCATGCCACCACAACCTCAACTTCCACCATCACCTCTACCACCACTCCATCACCACCATGCCACCACTCCATCACCACCTCGCCACCACCTTCACCACTCAACCACCACCACAACGCCGCCACCACCACCACCATGCTCCCACAACCTCTACTTCCATTTCCACCACCACCTCTACCGACACTCCATCACCACCGCCTCCACTCAACCACCACTTTTACCACCACCACCATGCCACCACTATGATGCCGCCGCCACCACAACCTCTACTTCCACCACCACCATGCCACCACTCTATCACCACCTCCACCACCACCTTCACCACTCAACCACCACGACGCCACCATAACCTCCACTTCCACCACCACTCCTCCACCACCACCACCTCCACCACACCCCCCATCCCCTCAGCATCTCCATAACCATTCCACCACCACCACCACTCTAATTCCATAATCATGTCCACCACCACCCCTACCGCCACCACCACCACCACAACAACACATAATAGGTATAGATATACCAGATATGGATACGCCAAAATAGGTTCAATAGATATACCACAACAGATATACTAACACAAAACAAATATATATATATATATCAATGTACCAAAACAAATACAAATATACCAACAATATCTGTTGGGGTTTGTTCCAGCTTCTCTCTTGCAAAATTGGAGAGAGAAACATATTTTTTGTTTATTTTGGACGGAGGTTGACGGTACGTAGGAGTTTAATTGATGAGTGTTTTTAATACGTCAAATATTTATATGATATTTAGTTAGGATCAGGTGTCCATGTCTACTACCACCACGACCATGTCTACCACCACCACTCCACAGCCACCGCCACTGTCACAACAAAGTCTCTTTTTTTTCCTTAAAACAAAACAGATACAGATATACCTGATACAGATACACCAAAATAGATATAATAGATATACTGCAATAGATACACCAACACAAAACAGATACAGTTATATCAATAGCAGATGTACCAACAATAGATACAAAAAATAGATATAACTATACCAAAATACATACACCAACATAACACAAAACAGATACAAATATATCAATACACAAACATAAAACAGATACAGATATATGAATATCAGATATACCAAAACAGATCCACAACCTCCACTTTCACCACCACCTCTACCACCACAACCTCCACTTAAAATACAAATATATCAACAACAGATACACCAAAAATGAACAGATACACCTGTCAACGTCAACGCCGGTCAACGGTCAAAAAAATAAAAATCAAAATCAACAGATACATAAAAAATGAACAGATACACCGGTCAACGTTAGTCAACGCCGGTCAATGGTCAAAAAAATAAAAAAATATCAATAGATATACCAAAAGTGAACAGATACACCAGTCAACGCCGGTCAACGGTCAAATAAAAAAAAGAAGAAGATATTTTTGTGTTAGCCAAACAAGGCCCTTATCTCATTAAAGTCGATTCAAATGAAAAAAGATATTTTTTGTGTTAGCCAAATAAGGTCCTTGTCTCATTAAAGGCAATTTGGTCTTTTCACAGATCTTAAACTCCAAAATATTTTCATTAATGGACTTTACACATCACTGAAACTTAAGCTGGACTAAATCTGCTTTGGGACCTCTTCTTTTGGACTTTAGACCAATTTGTTGAATATATATTATGTTCCGTATTTGTTGCAAATACAAACTATTCTAGTATTGTCAACACTCCGAGGAGATGTAGATTAAACGAAAATTTTTGTTTTGAAAAAGAAAAGGAAAAACATGGGGAATCACTTTATATATATATATTTTATAATTCCAATAGCATGATTAATTTTTATCGCACAATTAAATGTTGTTAGTATGTTTTGTTGAAATGTTCTAATGATGTGGAGATGTAAACCTGATAAATGCAAGTATTAGTTTAAGAGACGATTGGTGTTAGGTCGATTATTCTGTTTAAGTGATAGTTGTTAATGAAAGGTGAACATATATGGTTATTAGTCCTCGTGAAGCATAATTTATCTTGTCTCTTGCTTAATTCCTGTCAACTGTGGACATGCATGATTTCGAAAACCTAGAATGGACATTAGAACCTGGGGTGGTATACGATTAGAGGATCACATAGACGCTGATAAGTAAAGGATAAATCAAAAAGTGATTGGGTTATGATTTTAAGATGGGTGCTAACATAGGCCCAGTCTTGTGTTAATGAGTGCTAACAGGGGCCCAGATTATTTGAGAACGTAACCCTAGGTAGGGCACAGTGGTGATTGGCTGCGAGAACAGGTTTGGTTCTTTCATTGTGTGGTTGCGTCGATTGTAGCTAGATCCAAGTAAATAATTTGGTAGCTATCAGCGAGACACAGCAAGGAGCAGTCTAAGTCACACTGGATTGCCTTACGTTGGAGGTTGAAGGTAGGACGGATCACGAGGTGGAGATCCTAAACTTTCATATAAGTTGAACGATAGTAACGAAATCAAGCGCTGTATTTGCATTGCACTCTTTTATCTTGTTGTGTGTAAGTTATGGGTTTCGGGTGAGTTTTGGCTACTGAGCGTCATCGCTTATAGTATTATGTTGCCCCGGTAACTCGAACGCCAGATATATACTGAATACGGAACAGAAGGGCCATACGCGAAAGTTTTGACGCTGACCGAAGAAGATATTCCGGTTGCACCCTTAGTTGCTCTGTAACTTCAAACTAATTATTTTAATATTGTACAATAAGAGAATTTGGCAAAATACTTCAAGGCTGATACGTTGTGATTTGATTGGAATTGACAAGACTTTTGAATGTTGGAGTGACACTAATAATTTTGGTGTAGCAAAGAAATGGAATAACAATTCTTTAATTTTTTGAGTGGAATAACATTTTATTTATTAAGGTGAATAGTAATTTTATATAGAATGATCATCCCATCATTTCATGGTGAACAAAACATGAAAGTAAATATTCTATGGAACGGCCATTCCATTACAACATTGATTCTATTGAACCAAACATACCCTTTAGTTTGTAAGACTTACTACACTAGTTTCCCACTGATTAATGTATAACGGTAATTAAGTTTCAATCTAACCATGTGCTTTGGGTTGTTTAAGCTTATTCAACTCACTTGGATCATGGTTCTCATCATCCTGTTTAATGGACTTTAGAGTAACTTTTAGGAGGATTTTAAAATGGGAAAGGGTCCTCTCAAGTTTCATTGTGGATGAAACAAAGATCTGATGCACTCCCTTTTGGGTTCTTCTCGAGCCCATTTTGATGATCAATTGTTTTAATGTGTTTTTAGAATATAGTTAGATTGAAAAAAGGGATTCTAATCTGGCATTGCAATTTTCGTCTTGCAATATAGATGTGTTTCAAAATCGTATCAATTGATATATGATTAAATTTATTTAGGCTTTTGTATGAACGATGATCTCATTAAGCTCTAAAAATTAGTAAAAGATTTCGGTCATTCAGTTACGCTCGGAAGGGCCCATACAAGGCCAACGTGGACCCTCGTATGTGTGGTCCTTTTAAAAGTCATATTCAACTTTCAACTAATTTAATGGTTGCGGAATATTGCTTTTTTTCCTAAAAGCAAAAAACCAATAGCTAATGAAAGGCAACAAATAAAAAATTTGCAAAGAAATGTCAATGTACGGAAAAATGAAGATGCTTAACTCAACAAATAATTGAAAATAAACGGACATCTCATTAAGTAGTGAAGTTTGGTGTACTTTCTATTAAATACTAGGGCTCCATTCCGGAACCTAAAAAAAGTTCTTATTTTTTAAGAAGACAATTTTAAGCTCAAAAATTATGAGTTTATTGAAATCTAAAAAAATGCAATATGGATCTTGTTTGGAAGATCTCGATGAGATCTTTTATACGATGCAAAAAAAATTAAAAAATTATTTTTCATTTACTTTATATTTGAGTTTGAAAATGTGAAATAAGCTGCTTATTTTTTAAGAAGGTTTCTGGAACAGAGCCTAATTCTTTTTGGATTTCCAATTAATAGGAAAGATAAACATCATGTATGAAGTAGAAACCTGGGATACTACATTAAATTATGAGAGTCCACAAGATACCTAGTCCAACAATTCAAGTAAAGAAATAACCCTGTCATAGGAGAGAAACGAAGAAAGAAAGGAAAAGTCTCTCTATGGGAAGAGCACCCGCACAAAGGTATAAATATTCGAACTTCTGACCTCTTAGTGAGATGCAAGGGTTCTGACCAATTGAGCTAACCCCAGTTAATCTGTAAATGAAACATAGATTTCAAGAGCAATTTATGAAGATGACTACACAAAAATTAATTTCTTTCACATACTTTTCCCATAAACATCATCTTAAGTACTTGACTCAAACAAAATCTAAAACTAGAGTGGTAGAAAGAAGGTACATAATTGAGGAGTATTTAATCGTGGTATCTTACCCATTTGGGAACTACTTGGAGAGAATTCCATTAGAAACTTCACCTTGTTTCTCCATAGGGAAACAGAGACTTTTATTTTAATACCCATTTGGGAACTATCTTGCACAGAACCATAAGGCACTTCTTCACCTTGTTTCTCCACAGGGAAACAAAGACTTTATTTTAATAACAGCATCATTACCCATTACAAGGAGTTTAGATCCTCATTCATGTGATAGACTAGAAGGTTCTGTCCAAGTTCAGCGCAGGCTCTTTCTAAGTTTACTTTAATGAACATGATCTGAATCGTTTACTTTTTAAAATTCGTTAAGAGCATCGACCACATCAATTATTATGGTTATCAGATATCAATTGACGTGGTTTTTCAAAACACATCTCTATTATAAAACAGAAGGGTGTGGGGACAAGTTGTTGGAACGACTTAGATTCATTTAATCTAAAGGCTGTAGTGCATCCTCCCACTTCACAGTTCAGTGCCCATAGTTTTCACCTAAATCACACAACTGCCATCCCCTACCAACCGAGATGCGTAGTGCCGTAGGCACGGGGTAACACTAGTATATACATATTGTAAAAAAATGAATTTTGATTCAGTGTTTCAAAGTACTACTAAACTCCTTTTTTTTTGCAACGTAAACATGTTTAAACATTTCATCGATTAAAGTCCGACAAAACAAGATTTTTTGACGTAATTTATTTTCTTAGTAAATTCTCAAAAGTGTACGATTCCAATTATAAAATGATACGACGCGAGAAGAGCTCGTATTAACTCGGACAGCACGTTTCAGTCTACATCGTCGTGGATGATCGGAATCCTTGCTAGTGGAATATGCTGCACCTGAGCGTCATGATTGTGATTTAACCATTTTTTAAGTACGAGGTAAGACCCGGGAAGCTTCGTTTAAACATAATCAATCCCATTCTCAAATTAAAAAAAAAAAAAACTAATTAATTCCCAATTGTTAATACTAAATCCAAGTCGCTCGAGTCCGATTCCCCTCACAACCACCCCATCGCTCGCCACGTCGCGCAGCCCGGTTTAAAAAGTGATTTTTTTTTAAAAAAACCATGTGCAGAATTTTGTCACCTTAGCCACGTGCCGCCTCCCCATTGGTTGCCATTGTGTGGAATGCGATGGGATTAACCCATAAAAGCGAATGCGTAAAGGAGTCAACAACAATAACATACACGATAAAAGTACTCCATCCATCTTAGAGAGAGGAGAGAGAGAGAAGGAAGCTTGGAGGAGGAAACTATTGGAGCGCTCAGATTGTCTTTTTTTTATATAACCAAACCAGACAGCACAGTTTTTTCCCACTCCGTTTTCCTGATTCTCACTCCACAGTTTCCAAAGCGGAGAAGACACAAGCAGCGGCTGAAAAGTCAAGCGTACCTTGTCTGTCGATTCCACCAATTTTGGTAATCCGAAACCCTATTTTCTTCGGCATTTTCACCCGTCTATTTATTTTCACGAATGTTTACCCGTGTTTGTTAGTTTCTATGGATTTTTATTGATAGCTCTAGATGTTTCGATTGACGTACTTCTTGTTAGGGTTTCGATGTGTGTGAGCTTGTATTAACCGATCGTGAAACTCGTTCGCTGTGATTTGAGTCGAATTTTTGTTAGGTCTTAACTGCTATTGGATTTTCGATTGATAGGTGTTGAAATTGTGGATTAGATGGGTAAAGGAGGGGAGGATTACGGGAAAAGGGAGGACTTGGGGACTAAATCCTCGTCGTCTAGCGTAGAGGATTTCCCCGCGTGGGCTAAGGACGTAAAGGAATGCGAGGAGAAGTATCAGGTGAGTCGGGAGTACGGATTGTCGGCGGAAGGGGTGGAGAAGAAGCGGCAGATCTACGGTTGGAACGAGCTGGACAAGCATGAGGGGCCGTCGATATTTAAATTGATTCTGGATCAGTTTAACGACACTCTGGTGAGGATTTTACTGGCTGCCGCGGTGATTTCGTTTGTGTTGGCGTGGTATGACGGCGATGAGGGAGGAGAGATGGAGATTACGGCATTCGTGGAGCCTCTGGTGATTTTCTTGATCCTGATTGTGAACGCAATTGTCGGGGTCTGGCAGGAGAACAACGCGGAGAAAGCGTTGGAGGCTCTTAAAGAGATCCAATCGCAGCAGGCGTCTGTGGTGCGTGACGGGAGGAAGATCACGAACTTGCCTGCGAAAGAGCTTGTTCCTGGAGACATTGTCGAGCTCCGGGTCGGTGACAAAGTCCCCGCAGATATGAGGGTTGTTACCCTGATTAGCTCCACGCTTAGGGTTGAGCAGGGGTCGTTGACCGGAGAGAGTGAAGCAGTTAGTAAGACTACCAAGGCGGTTCCGGAAGATACGGATATTCAGGGAAAGAAATGTATGGTGTTTGCTGGGACCACAGTGGTGAATGGGAATTGTATTTGTTTGGTTACTCAGACTGGAATGGGTACTGAGATAGGCAAGGTACATTCGCAGATCCACGAGGCGTCGCAAAGTGAGGAAGATACGCCCTTGAAGAAGAAACTGAACGAATTTGGAGAGGCTCTCACGGCTATAATCGGTGTTATCTGTGCTGTTGTATGGCTTATCAATTTGAAGTACTTTCTCACTTGGGAGTATGTCAACGGGTGGCCCCAGAATTTCAAGTTTTCTTTTGAGAAGTGCACTTATTACTTTGAGATCGCGGTGGCATTGGCGGTGGCCGCCATTCCTGAAGGTCTACCTGCTGTTATAACGACATGTTTGGCCCTGGGCACGCGGAAGATGGCTCAGAAGAATGCACTTGTTCGGAAGTTGCCTAGTGTTGAAACTCTTGGCTGCACAACCGTGATCTGTTCCGATAAAACGGGTACCTTGACTACAAATCAGATGGCGGTTGCAAAGCTTGTGGCTATGGGTTCCAGACGAAGTGCTGTCAGGAGTTTTGATGTGGACGGGACAACTTATAATCCTTTGGATGGGAAAATTCTAAACTGGCCTGTGGGTCGTATGGATGATAATCTCCAAATGATTGCAAAGATTGCAGCTGTGTGTAATGATGCTGGCGTAGAAAAATCTGGGAATCACTATGTCGCTAGTGGAATGCCAACTGAGGCAGCATTGAAGGTGAGATCTTATTGCTTTGTCTTCCTTTTCCTGGGTTGAAATTAAGTTCTTTTACCTTCGGTAGAGAATTACCTTAACAATATGAAGCTTACAACATGCATTGGAACTTAATAGTGTATAAAAATTGCCAAAATTGCAAAACTTAAAATACTAAATGATCTGGCTATGGATTTTATACTTGAAACTTTATTCGGTAAATCAGACTTTATTTCGTTGGTAAGACTGTAAGAGTAAGCCATGTTTGTGTTAAACTTCTTTTTTGCCACTTTGCTTTATCATAAGCATGATTGAACTATTCATAAACCGTTTGCCGAGCCTGCTAGACTGAGGCTCCTTCTCCATTCAAATATGTAGTGAAGGTGCTGGTTGTAAGCTTGCTAGTATATCGATTAAATTTGTCATTGTGCTTGTTTGTGTCGTCAGGTGATGGTTGAGAAAATGGGACTTCCTGATGGGTTGGACTTTGGTGCGTCTTCAAGTTATGGTGATGTCCTGTGTAAGTTACATGCACAACTTAATTCTATGTTGTTAATAATGATGTTTGCTTGGCTTCTGATGTATTTCCTTGTACTTTTATGCATTTAAGGTTGTTGTCAAACATGGAGTAAGCTTGAAAGACGGATTGCCACTCTTGAGTTTGACCGTGATAGGAAATCTATGGGAGTTATTGTGAGTTCTAGCTCCTCTGGCGGAAAGTCATTGCTTGTAAAGGTGTATCCCTTTTCTCTATATCTTCATCTTTCTTCTTACATTGAATCCTGTGTAGTTTAATAATTTATCTTCAATATCTTGGCATGTGGGAGAAATAGTTTTTCTGATAGGAATTCGTGACAAATTACTTCAGTTTTCTGAGAAGTGTAGAACCTTAATATATTGTGCAATCGTTGAGTCACTACTTCAATTTCCTCCATCTACTTGCTTCGTATTTTGCTAGTTGATACGTTGTTGGAGATTCATCTTGGAACATCAATTAGGAAGAGTTGCTGAGTTGGTGAATGGGTGCTCAAAGATCAAAAGAAAGTGGACCAGGAGATCTTCGCGCAACCCTCTTTAATGACGTGATTTTCAGTTTCATTAGCTAGAAAAGAAATGTTTGTTTCCTTTGTAGCGTTTCTTGGTTCAATTTTATTTCAAATACCTCTTCAGATAAATTTAAAACGCTATCTAGCATGAAATACTTTACAAATGAGTGTTTAGGATGCTTTTCCATAACCATAGCTAACTTTTGGATGCAATATTCCAACTAAGAATTTGGAAGGTCTGACACTTGGACACCCGCACTGCATGCGATACTTGCACCGGAGTTCATGCAAATAGAGGAAAAAACCTATCTTATTTTTGTTTTCCCCATTCAGTCGGATGATAGTAGTCTGTCATGAGATCGAGTTTGTGGTTTGTGTTTCAAACATTCCTAAATCCTAAAGAATAAGTTATGGGCTAGTCCAGCTGTCCAAGTAATTGGCCCATATTCTCAAGAACTCCAGCCCAATCTAAAAATGCACCATCAAGGAGAGGCCCACACTTTCCTACCTAGACTTGCAAGTAAATAAAAATGGCCATACTCCTTTATTGGAATTAAGGGGCAGTTTTTGGACTGACCCATAATTTATCCAATTCTAAATCTTCACAACTAAAACCACCTATTCCCCCTGTGGCTATCTTTGTTTCTCCAACACATTCCTGCATCTAGAATACCAATACAGAACACCTAGAAATCAGGCCTCCATTCACTGATTGAACAGTTTTGAGTAACCTTGTATCAAGCTGAAAGGGTATCACCAATCCACATGGAAGTTTATGGATTTGTTTAGGTGTCGGTCTTTGTCTACGTGTGCATTTTGGTTACTGTCTCAGTTTCTGGATTGCATTATACAAGGGATGATTTGGATTCGTTGAATGCTTGGATTCCAGCAGATTTAGTTTTATACAACATTGTATGGGTGTTTTTATCAGTGCCTATGCTCCACATTCATCAGTTGTCTACCATTTTGAGTCTTTTTGACTATATTTGGATTAAGTGTTGTAACTTTTCTTTTTCCAACAAGATTTGTGTTCTTGCTGTGCTTTTTTCTAACTAAATTTCTATTGTTATTGTTGATCATTTTACGTATGAAGGTCTAAATGCGTCTATTGTCAACAGGATCTCTGCTTCCATCCTTTGGTGTTTCCCTTTACTTTATAACACATTCGGTACTTACAAATAGGTGCTACATTGTTGCAGGGTGCAGTAGAAAATTTATTAGAACGAAGCTCCTTTGTTCAATTACTCGACGGCTCAATTGTTGAATTGGATCAATCTTCGAAGGATGCTATTTTAGAAAGCCTGCACAAAATGTCGTCGAGTGCATTACGTTGTTTGGGTTTTGCCTACAAGGATAAACTTCTCGAGTTTGCTACATACAATGGTGATGAAGACCATCCTGCACATGAACTTTTACTTAACCCATCTAGCTATTCGTTGATTGAGAGTAATCTCATTTTTGTTGGCTTTGCCGGGTTAAGGGTGAGTTGGCTTATTCTCTGTCTGTTCCTCAAACTACTAGTTAATTCTTTTTTGTCTGTACTGTTTTTAGTGGCAATCGTTAAATTTCTGGATAGTGCTTAATATTATTTCATTTTTTATCAAAGGATCCTCCTCGGAAAGAAGTTCGGCAAGCCATTGAGGACTGCAGAGCAGCTGGCATTCGGGTAATGGTTATTACAGGAGATAACAAGAATACAGCGGAAGCTATATGTCGTGAGATAGGTGTGTTTGAACCAGATGAGGACATCAGTTTAAAGAGCTTAACAGGAAGAGACTTCATGGACCATAGGGACCCCAAAAATCATCTAAGGCAAACTGGAGGGCTGCTCTTTTCTAGGGCTGAACCAAGGCATAAACAAGAAATTGTGAGGTTGCTCAAAGAAGATGGCGAAGTAGTTGCAATGACTGGGGATGGGGTGAATGATGCACCTGCCTTGAAATTGGCTGATATTGGAATTGCAATGGGCATTGCCGGGACTGAGGTATTTCCTTATCTTTTCGTTTCCATGCACAGATGACACTAGATAATTAGTATGATAGAAAAAACAGATGAAAAGAGTTACCCGATGTATGTCGAGTTTGGATGATCGTAAACATAAGTTTGTACCTTATTGTGGGACTGAGCAGTACCCTTTTCTTTCTTTTTTTTTCCCCTCGCTAAGTAACCACTCGTTTATTTTAAAGAACTTTCATATGTATTCTGCTTGCTGCATATGTTCTAGGTGAATTTGAGTTGCGTGTTTTTGTACGGATCATAGGCCTCTGGAAAACATTTTGCCCTTTTCAATCACTATGATCTTTATGTCCATTCGCTTGTCTTTTTTATACCTACAACTTCCCTGTTATTCCTCACTCTAATTGTATAGTCATGCTCTTTGGTTGCACCTGACCAGTCCTTCCAAAAGTTATGCATCATTTTTAATTGGTGCTACCGTCAGACTACTTAATGCATGGATATGGGTTTCTTTTTCGTCTCATCGTTGCTTATTTCTTGTTATCTTGTTCTAGGTTGCCAAGGAGGCTTCTGACATGGTATTAGCAGATGACAACTTCAGCACAATTGTTGCTGCTGTAGGTGAAGGCAGATCTATTTACAACAATATGAAGGCATTTATCAGGTCCTTTTCTTTCCGTGTTTGTCATGCTATTTCCTGATACTTCTATGGGTGGCATGATGGTTGTATGTAGAAGTGCTTATTTTTGTCTACCTTGCCAGTTGCCACAAGTCACCTGTTTCCCTGTTACGTATGTGATCTATCATTACAATGCAAGGATATGTCCAAATACATATTCATTATCGCATTCACATGCACATGCATAAGTTGCTTGTGGGTAAGCTTTGTGAAGCGGAACGTCTCAGTTTACATTGTAAGGTGGTGAATCACTCTCAGCTTTACAATGCAGCCAATCTCCCATTAAGATGTTCTGTGACTAGATGCTTGTCATGCTAGGCTTTTGAACATATCGGTGTGTAAAGAATTCTATCACAAAACATAGTAAGGAAAAGGCCCGCAATAGGAATATAAAGCTCAAGCATCCAGTACTTAGATAACATGGGAGAAGGAAAAGCACGGAAATTTCATTGAAACTTGAGTTGGAACGAAAATAGATGTCGATTAAGTATCATAGACATTTCAACTTTCAGACTTCCATCTTTTATTCTTCCTCCAAGCGCATCAATGAGGGAACTTGGGCTACTTCCCATCTGAATGGTGACTGCAGGAAGCTAACTCACGCCACAACCTTGAAAAAAGATGAGGACAAATAGCAGGAAGTGATTTGAGAATAATGCTGATATTTTCTTCATCGTGCCAGGTACATGATCTCCTCAAATATTGGTGAGGTCGCCTGCATATTTTTTACAGCTGCTTTAGGTATTCCGGAGGGTTTGATTCCCGTTCAGCTTCTATGGGTCAATCTTGTTACCGATGGACCTCCAGCAACAGCTTTGGGATTCAATCCACCAGACAACGATGTCATGAAGAAACCCCCTCGAAGAAGTGATGATTCATTGATCAGTCCTTGGATTTTATTCCGCTACCTGGTATGTGCTATTATACTCTTCCAATTACAAATACACTCTGTCCCTTTTTTTTTTTTTTGCCAGTTGTGCCCCTTAATTTGTCTTAAGAGGTAATGATTTTTTGTGAATAAGTTCAGATCTGAAGTAGTAGTTGTAGACAGTTTACAAAACCATCTAAGATAATAGGAAATTGAAAATGTAGACGATTTTGTTGAGATGTACTAAATAGTGTGAATGCACGTATGGGCTATCTGTTTAGCAACCTGAATTAAATTGCAATCGATGCCATCTGTTGTGCTTACTTTCTCCTCAATTTTGGTATCAGGTGATTGGACTCTATGTTGGGATTGCAACCGTGGGAGTATTCATCATCTGGTACACGCGCAGCTCATTCTTGGGAATTGACCTAAGTGGGGATGGCCACAGTCTTGTCACCTATTCCCAGCTTGCTAACTGGGGTCAATGCCAATCATGGGAGGGTTTCTCTGTATCACCTTTTAAGGCTGGGTCCATTGAGTATAGGTTCGATGACAATCCATGCGACTACTTCCAGACTGGCAAAGTAAAGGCGATGACTCTCTCCCTCTCTGTGTTGGTTGCCATCGAGATGTTCAATTCTCTCAATGCCCTTTCAGAAGACGGTAGTCTCTTGACGATGCCCCCGTGGGTTAACCCATATCTCCTTGTGGCCATGTCCATTTCTTTTGGGCTCCACTTTTTGATCCTTTACGTGCCTTTCCTTGCCCAAGTTTTTGGAATTGTGCCTCTCAGCCTGAATGAGTGGCTCCTGGTTTTGGCAGTTGCACTTCCAGTGATTTTGATAGACGAGGTTCTCAAGTTTGTGGGTAGATGTCGGAATTCGGGTATGAGGAAATCCTATAAGAACAAGGCAGATTGAGGGTCGAAGACAGGAGATTTTTAGTCGGGGGAAGGATGTTATTCATCAAGCATTTATGGGTTGGATCAACCTGAGTAAATCAGGTTATCTTAAACCCTACTTTTTAAGCAGGAAGGGCTGGTATGGTCCCTTGAATATTCAATTAGATATTGGTAAAAAGCTATTTGTGAAACTCTTACACAGTAGCACTAGGGTAGATAGATGGTCGTTATTTTTGTTTCCTCCTTCATGATTGTCCTTTTAAAACTTGACTGATCTTAGTTATGTTGGAGCGAATGAAAGCGTTTTGCGAAGAATTATTATTAGCATTGTCTCTTCCTCTCTTTTTTTTCTCCCCTTGTTGGACAAGCAACAATGTATTTCCCGATAAGAATGAATGAAATTGTGTGTTGTGGAGAATATTGTGCAAAATGGCCAGGGGATCGAACTCTTACAACAAAATACTGGAAGCAAGGACCCTTTAGTGAGTAATTACAGCCGTCTATCTCAATATTTAACGGTCTATATGTTATAAAAAAAAAAACTCTTCCATAGAAGAGTTATTAAATGCAGACTGTTGAGGACAGCTGAGATTACTTGCTACACCTTGTAGCGAGCAAACTCCCGGCTCCCAAATTACCGGTTACAACGTTAGTCCGAATTCTGGTGTGGTTCAATTTCTCTAGGATTTCTGTTCGCTGTTACGTAAAGCACCCACTACCAATCTGCGGATTGATTACTTATAAGAGACTTGACTACTTAAGGGAACGTTACTCTCTTTTCTGCATCAAAACTGAGAGTGAAGAGCCCCATCACACGATAACTTTGAGGTTTTGCAATTCTGGAATAAGCACTCGGTGGATGTTTTTTTGTCCCTTTTTTGGGAGGATTGTCCGTTAATTAGTCCAGGCTAAATGCAGGACCTTGATATGTCTAGTAAACAACTCCAAACTTGCAAAATATTAGTCAGTCATTCTGATTTCCTATGGATGTTAAATACTATACATCTTCTGGCAAACTAAGGACGCTGGATGTTAAATCAGCATTTTCTCATCTTTGTCCTGGAAAGATTAATGATTGAAGGAAAACCTTCATTGTTCTTCAGAGTTAAGGACGCTGGAAAGCAAATAAGCAGGACGATGATGGCATATGCCAAGGCCTTCCCCAAATTCTCACATCCAGCTACCAAACAACCGAAAATGCCCAAGACTCCCTGAACGTGAATGTCTCCTCCTCAAATCGTCTCGGCACCTAAAAGTTTGTATACCAATGTACCGGTGTGTTTTTAACCGTTGAATTATGTAAAATTTTAAGTGATAAAAAAAAAAAATTTACTTGATCCAACAGTTGGAAATAGCGGATCAAAAAAAATTAAAAAAAAGAAACAGTTGGAAATACCCAAGAACAGAAGTCCAGAAATATGGACACCAGATAAGCGAGAGGAAAAAAAAACACCACTCATTTACAAGACCCAAGCAAAGATTAACCAGGGAGACTGAACGTTTAGATAAATAATCCCGTCAACTGCCCGGATAAGCCACCTATGTTTCCAGATTAGACCAACTGAGATGCATCTCAAACCATACTTTCCAGGTCCTCAGATGCTTGTTACTGTTTGTATGCGTGATAGAGACAAATGCAAAGAGAACTGCTTTTGTAATTTGCGAAGATTTTGTTCAGAGAGAGAGAGAGAGATTATTGATAATAGTAACTTCAATTTGATATCATAAAATTCACAGAATCACTTCGGGAATTGCAATTCACAGCAATGTCTAATACAGAGAGGCAGCAACGCAGGAAATTTGGAAGTACCACACTCACATTACAAGAGAACTCCAAACAAACCCTAAAAAATCACAAAAACCATAACTACCTACATCTAAATTCTAACCCCTAATTTCCCCAAATATTCTTGACAGCAAGACTTACCCCAAACCAAAAAGGGGAGGGCAAAAACAAAAACCCTAACCCCCAAACCCGTAAAGAGTCCTCCCCTGCCTCTTCAACGCATAAACCACGTCCATGGCCGTCACGGTCTTCCGGCGCGCGTGCTCGGTGTACGTCACCGCGTCGCGAATGACGTTCTCGAGGAAGATCTTGAGCACGCCACGAGTCTCCTCGTAGATCAGCCCGGAGATCCTCTTGACGCCGCCCCTCCTGGCGAGCCTGCGGATGGCGGGCTTCGTTATGCCCTGGATGTTGTCCCGGAGGACCTTGCGGTGCCGCTTCGCTCCGCCCTTTCCCAGTCCCTTTCCTCCCTTTCCGCGGCCCGACATTTCTGCGATTCGAAACCTCTCTGGTTGTTTGAGCTGACCGTGGATTGTGTTGAGGTGGGATGAGATGGGTTCGGGGTGGTGGTTTATATTGGGGAAGGGGGGTGAGGCGGCGATCCTCGTGGTGGCACGAAGAATCGTTACTGACCGTGGATTGTGGTTACGGAGGGTGAAGATGAAGTACTGGGGGAAAGACACGGATCGGTGACATGGCAAGTTCCCCAAGCGCTTTTTTTTTGTTGTTGTTGTTGGTGGTTCCGTTTTTTTTTTTGTCAAACCCCCCCTCCCTTAATAGTAATATAGCATATTTTAAAGAAACGCAATTTTCACGCTATCTTTTTAATATTCACACTCCCCTTTTTGTTTTCTACTCTTGAATGTGTATGGACCTGTTCTGTTTCGCTAACTAAAATATCTATGTAATATATTCATTTTTTAAATTAAAGAAAATTTATTGTAAAAGAATAACATGTTTCAAAAAAAGAAAACAAGTGCTACTTATAAAATGTAAAAACCTTATCAGAACAGAACCGTATTTTTTTCATTAAAATACCAAAAAATGAGTGTAGATATAAAAAAACGAGAGTGAAAATTATTTCCCTATTCGTAACTCTAAGGTACGGATTGGTGATGTGGCAAGTTTCCCGAGTGGTTTTTTTTTTGTTCTGTTTTTTTGGCTCTCGTTTTTTTCAGTAAAAAAATGCACTATGAAGATGTTTTTGTATGTTTTTTCTCTAGTTAAAAAAATTGATTTTTTCAGGTGTAATTTTCACATTTTTCTTTTTTGTCTTCTTTGTAGTATGAATTTACAATGTTTTCCATCAAAATGTGAAAATTGATTATAGGGAATTTGGTAAATTAACGTTACAATATGATAAATAGGGAATTTGATTATAAAAGAGGAACATAAAAGTCAACTAGAACTTTTTTTTTGTTGGGTGAAAAAACAAAACAAAACAAAACAAAAACTAAAAGTGCAGCTGTGTGGGCTGAGCTCCTGTCCAATGTTAGCCTCTGGTTGGGTCTAGTTTCACCCATTTGTGCGCTCAACAAATTGAATTCATTAATTGTTGTTTAGAACTCACTGAGAATATTGGCCACGAAAAAAGAGAGCTGATCGGATATCATATAACATAATTTTTTAAAATTATTAAGCTCACATAAAATGTAGAATGGGTTGCAGTATTGTGTTGCACATCCTTTTTTTTAACAAGATTAATGCAGTTTGAAACTATATCAAACGAGATCCAATCAATGCTATTTTTGACGTATCCAATGTTCTCGGAGAACTCTAAATAGTGAATGGTTTTCGATTATTATCGTGGACCCAAAAATGGATCACAAATGGGCGAAATTGGACCGGACTGGAGGGTTAACACTGGACTGGATCCGTAAACGGCCCTAATCCGCTTTACGTACGTGGCCCATTTTTGCGTAAATTCGGTCCAATCTTTGTTGGGTTCCCAATATTAAGCTTGTAGCTCTAACCCAAGAAGCAATTTCAGCTAGCTTCTTCATGTGTTCTAAAAATAAGTTCAATCTTGATTTTTAAAAATAACAGAAACGGTTTAAAACGAGTTTCAATTGAGCCGATCATGAACCAATCTTGAGCAACGTAAATTTGTAAACGCCATTAGTGACCAAGTAGAGTAGTAGCTTGGCTCAACTAGTGGGAAGGATTATGAAAAAGCCATTACGAATATTGGATTGAGATAATTTTTAGTAAGAACCCATAAAAAAATGTTTTAAGAATAACTTGAGATTTGGATCATTGTTTTGAGACTCAAAATTGGCCCCACAAATTCATCAATCATCATACTTATTTGTTGGGCATCAAACAGGGATCAAGGAAAATTGAGTCTCGAGCCAAAACGGCACCATTTTGGCACAACGGTGAGTGGAGAGGTGGGGTGGACTTTTTGGTGTTATACTGGGTTGGATTGTATCATACCCAATATGTCTTTAATTTTTTTTTTTCTATTTTGGAAATTCTAAGTTATTAAAAGGCCCAATTTCAAGAAGAAGAAGAAGAAGAAAAAGAAAAAGAAAAAGAAAAAAAAGGAGCTATTAAGAGGACATTACCCCCTTCTAGATTTAAAATTTTGATGCACTTTTTAGAAGAAGACAAAAAAGAAGTTATTAAGAGGACATTTCCCCCTTCTAGATTTAAAATTTTGATGCACTTTTTAGAAGAAGAAAGAGAACGAAAAGGCGTTACTAAACTTTTGTGTAAATTGCTACTCCCCCCCCCCTGACACACACCCCCCCAGGCCCCACCGCCTTTTTCCACTTTTTTCCGGAATTACCCCCCTCCCCCCCGCCCTCTCTCTCTCTCTCTCTCTCCCTGTCTCTCTCCCTTTTCTTTCTTTCTTTTTTTCTTTCTTTCTTTTACTGTCTGTTTTTCTTTCTTTTTTTTCCTTTTCTTTTCGGTTTGGTTTTTTTTTTCTTTCTTTTCGGTTTGAATTTTTTTCTCCTTAATAATAGGTTCAAGTTTAATTATACGCTTTGTAAAATAATTGAGAAAAAAAAGAATTATAACCCTTTAGAATTAAATGATCAGAAAAATAAAATCTTCTCACCCATTCAAACGGATTGAAATTTGGAACACTTAATTTTTCAACCTTTAATTTATATATTAAAAAATATGGTTAAAAAATTAAGTGCTCCAAATTTCAATCAGTTGGAACCGATAGAAAGATTTACTTTTCTGATCATTTCATCCAAAATGGTCATAAATTAAACTTTGACTCCAGGACTCTCGTTAGTTAGTTCTAAGATATTTGGTTGTACGAGTTTCTTAGGGCTAATCAACGAGAGTTCTAGAGTCAAAATTTAATTATGACCATTTAGGGTAAATGATCAGAAAAATAAAATCTTTCTATCGGTTCAAACAGATTGAAATTTGGAGTACTTAACTTTTTAACCATTTTTTTAATATATAAACTAAAGGTTGAA
Source organism: Rhododendron simsii (assembly GCA_014282245.1). Lineage (NCBI taxonomy): Eukaryota > Viridiplantae > Streptophyta > Magnoliopsida > Ericales > Ericaceae > Rhododendron > Rhododendron simsii. Next base: position 9,077,430 of record CM024965.1, read on the forward strand.
AAATTAAGTATTCCAAATTTTAATCCTTTTGAATGGGTGAGAAGATTTTATTTTTCTGATCATTTAATTCTAAAGGGTCATAATTAAATTTTGATTCTAGGGCTCTCTTTGGTTAGTCCTAAGAGATATTTGATTCTACAACTTTCTTAAGGCTAATCAACGAGAGTCCTATAGTCAAAATTTAATTATGACCCTTTAGAATTAAATGATCAAAAAAATAAAATCTTCTCACCTATTCAAACGGATTGAAATTTGGAGCACTTAATTTTTTAACCATTTATTTAATTTCTATAAATACACACTTTGTATGTTTAAAAATATAATTCAAGAATTAAGTGCTTCAATTTGCAATTCAGTTAAATCAGAGCAAAGATTGTATTTTTGGTTTAAGGTCTTTCAATAAATACCCTAAAACTCATGATTTAGTTTCAAGACTCTCTTAGGGTGTCCATTGAAAGGCCTTCAAGCCAAAAATTTATTACGGCCATTCAGGATAAAATGATCAGAAAAAGAACATCTTTGCACTGGTTCAAACGGATTGAAAATGGAAACACTTATTTTCGTAACTATATTTTTTAATCTATAAAGGACAAAAAAAGAAAAATAAAACAGTCGGATAAACATGATCAATTGAAACACTTTTTTTTCTCAATACTTTACAAAGACTAGAATTAGAATTGAACCCGCTTTTCAAAAAAAAAAGACTTGAACCTATTATTAAAGAGAAAAAGAAATTCAAACCGGAAAAAAAGAGAAAGAAATAAAATGAAAAAAAAAAAACCAAACCGGAAAGAAAAGAAAAAAAGAAAAAAAAATAAACTGTAAAGGAAAGAAAGAAAGAAAAGGAAGGGAGAGAGAGAGAGAGAGAGAGAGAGAGAGAAGGGGGGGCGGGGTAATCCGGGAAAATGGGGTGGGGCCGGGAGGGGGGGGTGTGTCAGGGGTGGGGGGAGTAGCAGCTCTCAACTTTTGTCCGTTAACTATTCAATTTTCACGGGGAACATATTCGTAAGACAAAAAAAGAGAGTATAATTGTTGACTTTGGGACCGAACTTGTCCTTTTAAGTTTTAGTTTTTACTACTAATATTTTGGAGAAACAAAAATGCTATTATGTGTGGGGGTCAGTGTGGATCCCACATGTATGCGAGAGATTGTGTTTGATGTTATGTGTAGTATTGTTGTTGGTCTAAGAAAACAGGGACCCGGAGGCTATCTAATTAATTTTCATTGCGATCTTTGATTAAGAGAATAAATTATTTACACCGCCGATATAAACATTTGTTTCCTCCAAAATTATTGCATTATGACAAGTGTCAAAACAATTGTCCTAATTAATAAAACATGACGACGTAACGTAATGTAATTAATTTAGAGGAAATAAATGTTTAAACCAGTGGTGTAAAGAATTTATTCTCTAATCCTTCGGACTGTTTGGCTTATATCTTGATCCACAACGCCCTCTATGTTTAGCTTCATGAAGTCCACGCCAAGACCAAGGACATTCCCATCCAACATGGATACGTCTTTTTGCTGATGTTTAGCCTTTTGGAACTCACGAGCTTGCCATTCCACCCATTTTGCAATATCCATAATTTTTGCAGGATGGCAATGGTTGTCTAAATTCAGATTGGAAATCGCGGTTTTGCAACTTTTGTCGAAAAAGTCTGGTGTTGCGATTGCTCCAAACATACCCAACAAGCAAAAGGGAAGATGGTGCTCCATTGAACACCATTACAAGTGGGGTTCCTTTGAATCTTGGTTCCTGCGGTTTTGGTTCCCCAAATGACCTTCAATATTGAGTCATCATACAATGCCATGAAACCTGTAGCAGTTGCCTGATTCAATGAACAAAACCATATATGTGTGTCCCAGTTCCCATCGTCAAAGGGAATCTCCTCAGACATTGTAAGCTCAAACCATAGTTTCCAGGTCCTCAGATGCTTGTTACTGTTTGTATGCGTGATAGAGACAAAGGCAAAGAGAACTGCTTCTGTAATTTGCGAAGATTATGTTCAGAGAGAGAGAGAGATTATTGATAATAGTAACTTCAATTTGATATCATAAAATTCACAGAATCACTTCGGGAATTGCAATTCACAGCAATGTCTAACACAGAAACTGAAAGGCAGCAACGCAGGAAATTTGGAAGAGTACCACACTCACATTACAAGAGAACTCCAAACAAACCCTAAAAGATCACAAAAACCATACTACCTACATCTAAATTCTAACCCCACATTTCCCCAAATATTCTTGACAGCAAGACTTTACCCAAACAAAAAAGCGGAGGAAAAAAAAAACCCTAACCCCCAAACCCGTAAAGAGTCCTCCCCTGCCTCTTCAACGCATAAACCACGTCCATGGCCGTCACGGTCTTCCGGCGCGCGTGCTCGGTGTACGTCACCGCGTCGCGGATGACGTTCTCGAGGAAGATCTTGAGCACGCCACGAGTCTCCTCGTAGATCAGCCCGGAGATCCTCTTGACGCCGCCCCTCCTGGCGAGCCTGCGGATGGCGGGCTTCGTTATGCCTTGGATGTTGTCACGGAGTACCTTGCGGTGCCGCTTCGCTCCGCCCTTTCCCAGCCCCTTTCCTCCCTTTCCGCGGCCCGACATTTCTGCGATTCGAAACCTCTCTGGTTGTTCGAGCGATTCGAAATTTCGAAGGGTTTGAGCTTTTGAGAAGAGATGTGTTTGAGGGTGGGCAGAGATGGGTTCGAGGTGGTGTTTATATTGGGGGGCGGGATGGGTGAGGATCCTCGTGGTGGTACGAAGAATCGTTATTGACCGTGGATTGTGGTTACGGAGGGTGAAGATCAGGTGCTGGGGAAAGACACGGATCGGTGACATGGCAAGAACCAAGTTTTGTTGTTGGTGGTTCCGTTTTATTTGTTTATTTGTTTTTTCCCCCCTATAAGCATATTGGGAAGAAACTCGATTTTCACACTCTCTTTTTAGTTCTTCCTCCATCCTAATTTAATTGTCATTTTTAGAAGTTTGTGTCACATTTTAATTAATTATATTTTATAATTTATAATATTTTAAATAATTTCAAAAATATTAAATTATAGAAAAAATCGAGATCTATCAAATAAGACCCATATTGGATATAAAATTCATTGCCACTTTAAAGATATAACTAATTTTTTTAATCTAGTTAGAATAGAACTGGGATAATTAAATTGGGGCGGAGGGAGTAGAAATATTCACTGTCCTTTTTGTTTTTTACTCTTGAATGTGTATGGCCCTGTTTTGTTCCGCTAATTATAATAAATACGTAATATTTATTTTTTAAATTAAAAAGAATGTAATGTAAAAAAATAACATGTCTCGAAAAACGAAAAATATCTACTACTTATAAAATAAGAAATCTTAGCTGAGCGGAACGGTATTTTCTTCATTAAAATACCAAAAAACGAGTGTGAAAATTATCTCCCTATTCAAAACTCAAAGATACTGATTGGTGATGTGGCAAGTTTCCCGAGTGATTTTTTTTTTTGTGGTTTCGTTTTTTTGGCTCTCGTTTTTTCAGTAAAAGAGTGCACTACGAAGATTTTTTTTTATGTTTTTTCTCAAGTTAAAAAAAATGATTTTTTCGGGTGTAATGTTCACATTTTTCTTTTTTGTCTTCTTTGTAGTGTGAATTTACAATATTATTCATTAAAATGTGAAAATTATACAAATTAAAAGTTAATTTGGTAAATTCACGTCACAAGATGATAAATAGGGAATTTGGTTATAAAAGGGCAACGTGAAAGTCAACTAGTACTTTTTCTTTTTTTGTTGGGTGAAAAAACAAAACAAAAACTAAAAGTGCAGCTGTGTGGGCTTAGCTCCTGTCTAGTTTTAGCCTCTAGTCCGGTCCAGTTTCACTCATTTGTGGGCTTAACAACGTTTGAAATCATTAATTGTTGTTTAGAACTCACCGAGAACATTGGCCACGAAAAAAGAGAGTTGATCGGATATCATATAACATAATTTTTTGGAATTATTAAGCTCACATAAAATGTGGAATGTGTTGCAATACTGTGTTGCACATCCTTTTTTTTAAACAAGATTAATGCAGTTTGAAACAAGGAAAAATGACGGCCAATGACGTGTTTTGATAATTAATATTCACCAAGGACATTTTTAACATTAACAAATATTTTTAATTTATCCTTAGTGGATATTAATTATCAAAATATTTCATGGACCGTCATTTTCCCTTGAAACTACTACAAAGTTATTTGAGAACTTTAATAGTGAACGGTTTTCGATTATTATCGTGGACCCAAAAAAGGACCACAATTGGGTGAAACTGACCGGACTGGAGGCTTTAGGTACGTGGCCCATTTTGGCTTTAATTCGGTCCAATCTTTGTTGGGTTCCCAATATTAAGGTTGTAGAGCTCTAACCCAAGAAGCAATTTCAGCTAGCTTCATGTGTTCTAAAAATACGTTCAATCTTGATTTTTTAAAATAGGAGAAACGGTTTTAAACGAGTTTCAATTGAGCCGATCACGAACCAATCTTGAGCAACGTAAATTTTTAAACACCATTAGTGACCAAGTAGAGTAGCAGCTTGGCTCAACTAGTGGGAAGGATTATGAAAAAGCCATTCCGAATATTAAATTGAGATAATTTTTATAAGAACCCATTAAAAAATATTTTAAAAATAATTTGCGATTTGGATCATTGTTTTGAGACTCGAAATTGGCCCCACAAATTCATCAATCATCATGCCTATTTGTTGGGCACCAAATAAGGACCAAGGGGAATTGAGTCTCGAGCCAAACTGCAGCATTTTGGCACAACAATGAGTGAAGAAGTGGGGTAGACTTTTTGGTGTTATACTGGGTCGGATAGTATCATAGTACCCAATACGTCTTTAAATTTTTTTTTTTCTATTTTGGAAATTCTAAGTTATTAAAAGGATCAATTCAAGAAGATAAAAAACAAGGAGGAGTTATTAAGAGGACATTACCCCCTTCTAGATTTAAAATTTTGATGCACTTTTTAGAAGAAGAGAACGAAAAGGCCAAGTTACCTAACTTTTGTCCGTTAACTATTCAATTTTCATGGGGAACATTATTCGTAAGACAAAAAAAAGAGGTATAATTATTGACTTTGGGACCGAAGTTGTCCTTTTAGTTTTTACTACTATTTTGGAGAAACAAAAATGGTACTATGTGTGGTCCAACATGTATGTAAGAGATTTTGTTTGGTGTTGTGTGTGTAGTATTGTTGTTTTGAGAAAGCAGGGACTCGGGGGTATCTAATTAATTTTCATCGCCATCTCTGATTAATCCTTCGGGCAGCGCCCTCTAAGTCGAGCTTCATGAAGTCCACACCAAGACCAAGGACGTTCCCATCCAACATAGATACATCTTTTTGCTGATGTTCTGCCTTTTGGAACACACGAGTTGCCATTCCGCCCATTTTGCAATATCCATAATTTTCGCAGGTTGGCTGGCAATGGGTGTCTAAATTCAGATTGGAAATCGCGGTTTTGCGACTTTTGTCCAAAAAGTCTGGAATGCGATTGCTCCAAATATACCCAACAAGCAAAAGGGTAGATGGTGCTCCATTGAACACCAGTACAAGAGGGGATCCTTTGAATCTTGGTTCCCGAAATTACCTTCAATATTGAGTCATAAAACAATGCCATGAAATCTGTAGCAGCTGCCTGATTCAATGAACAAAATTTAAGTATGTGTCCCAGTTCCCATTGTCAAAGGGAATCTCCTCGGACATTGTAAGCTCATTTGAGTACTACTTTTGGTATCTGATTAATAGTATTAATTTTATGTTTTTTTTTGTTTGTAGCAGATGAACAATCCTACAACCAAGCCACTATATGGCCACACCAATCACGGCCTCCAACTTACTATAGGGTACTTACCCGATGGTGAATCGAATTCCAGACTTTGAAGAGTACTTCCAAAGCCTGAGCATTCAACCGAACCACTCGGGCAACGCCCGGGTGTGTGACTGTTTTTTCATGTTTTGAACCCCGTCACTGTTTTTTGTTCACTAAGCTAGAAATCTGTCAAACAGTATAGTATGTTTTAATCACGTCATTACCAATAAAACGCACATGAAGTAATGAAGAGGGGGTTTCTTTGATCCACACATGAAGAGGTTAAAAGCCAACTTTATTGTCACCGGGTAACATGGCCTGTTATGATAGCTTGCCAATGCTGATTGATACCCAAAAGCTCTGCTTCGGATGATGTCTTATTGCATTAATGGGACCCTCTGTTTTTTTCTTCCAAGCAACTAGAAAGAACCCTGCTATAATGAATCAGGTTTGGCCAAGTATATATGAGAAAGCAATAAGTACTTGTTCTTCATAAGGTCTAATGTTCGAATTCTACGTAGGCTAAACATTTCAAACGGTTGAGCCATTGGAGTGTTTGCCTGGTCGTTAATTTCAGGGTCTCAAAAGTACACGCAACATAATCTGGACATTCGGTTATTTAAAAGAAAACACTTCTTTAATCTAGTGAGTGTGAGCTCACTTTTTCCTTTAAATATTAGATTCGGTTAGTAATTTATTAACTTGAAAAGATCTTTCCAGTTAAGGTTAATTGTTGGTTTTAAAGCGTAGACCCTTCCATTCATTTTTAAAATGAGCTACAGAATCTTAAGAACCACTTTTGCCTCCAGTTTAGTCTTGAGCTAGCCAGCCCATGTGGATCCCTTTTGTCTTAGCATTATGGACCCAGCTTAATTATTTCGATTCAATCTTTCTACCCAAAGCATTTAATTATAACGAAAACCACAACTCTTCTTGTGCAAATATATCCCTTCCAAATATATTCTTCGGAATCATCAGATGCACGTGTATGTCTACTCATTTTTACAGAGTCCGTAAACATCGAACGATTGCGGACATCCTTGTCTAGATTGGTGCTCACAAATCTGTGCACACGGACTTTCTGTAGCTAAAACAACCACGAGAGCTGCTACTCCCCCCCCCTCTGACACACCCCCCCTCCCCGGCCCCACCTCCATTTCCGGGAATACCCCCGCCCCACCCCACCCCAGCCCCCCCCCCCCCCCCCCCCCCCCCCCCCCCCCACCCTTTCTTTTTTTACAGTTTGCTCTTTCTTTCTTTCTTTTTCCTTTTTTTTTCGGTTTGGGCCTTTTTTTTCATTTTATTTCCTTTTCTTTTTTTTCCAGTTTGAATTTTTTTTCTCTTTAATAATAGGTTCAAGTCTAATTCTAGGCTTTGTAAATTAATTGAGAAAAAAAAAGTGTTTCAATTGATCATGTTTATCCGATTGTTTTATTTTTATTTTTTTTGTCCTTTATAGATTAAAAAATATAGTTACGAAAATAAGTGTTTCAATTTTCAATCCGTTTGAACCAGTACAAAGATATTATTTTTTGATCATTTCATCCTAAATGGTCGTAATAAATTTTTGGCTTCAAGGCCTTTCAATGGACACCCTAAGAGAGTTTTGAAACTAAATAATGAGTTTTAGGGTGTTTGTTGAAAGACCTTAAACCAAAAAATTCATTATCACCATTTAAAATAAAATAATAAAAAAACGATCTTTGCTCTGATTTAACTGAATTGCAAATTAAAGCACTTAATTCTTAAATTATATTTTTAAATATACAAAGGGTGTATTTATAGGGATTAAATAAATAAGATATAACTAATTAAATAAAAAAATAAATTAAAAAGTAGGGGGACCCAAGGGCTCTGCTCCCCCCATTGGCACAGTAGCCCCTACGAAGTCCCTAAAACGTTTCCGTTTTAGTTAAAAAAAATAGAAACCAGCCATTTGCAATCCTATGGAGTTGAAACGTGATTTGAAGCAACATACTACTGAATCAGTTAAGAGGATCTATGCTAAATAATGGTTAACAAATATATTAAATTGTACTATAGTTAAAAAAAAGTAATCCTAAATATAACATTTGTATTCTGGATTAGTATGTCGTTTGCAAAAAACATTTCGTAATTAGTTCCTGAACACTAATTGTAATCTTAATGAATTTTTTGTTTTACGGCCTTTCAACGAGCACTCTAAGACTTATTATTTAGTTTTAGGACTCTCTTGGGGTGTTCATTGAAAGGCATTGGAGCAAAAAATTTATTACGACCATTTAGGATGAAATGATCAAAAAAATAACATCTTTGCACTGGTTCAAACGGATTGAAAATTGAAACACTTTTTTGCATAACTATATTTTTTAATCTATAAAGGACAAAAAAAAGAAAAATAAAACAATCGGATAAACATGATCAATTGAAACACTTTTTTTTTTCTTTCAATTACTTTACAAAGCCTAGAATTAGACTTGAACCTATTATTAAAGAGAAAAAAAATTCAAACTGGAAAAAATAGAAAAGGAAATAAAATGAAAAAAAAAGGCCCAAACCGGAAAAAAAAGGAAAAAAAAGAAAAAGAAAGAGCAAACTGTAAAGAAAGAAAGGAGAGAGAGAGAGAGAGAGAGAGAGAGAGAGAGAGAGAGAGCAGGGGGGCGGGGGTAATCCCGGAAATGGTGGTGGGGCCGGGGAGGGGGGGTGTGTCAGGGGGGGGGGGGATTAGCAATTTACAACAACCACTGCTAACTCCTATTAACCTGGCCAGCCGGCCTAGCTTTTTGCACGTGGGTGGCACATTTGCTAGTTAAACGTTCAAGTTGAGAAGGCAAGGGAATACTATGAAACAAAAGCATGGGGTTCATAGCAGATGATATATAAGCAAGATTACCCCCACTGCTTAACATTCACGCTCAACATTTATATTGTCCGTCTCGACAAATAATTTTAAAATCTGGACCGTATATTTTTGGACGGTGAAATTAAGAGCAGTGGGGAGAACAGTGAATGTTGAGCGGTGGGCGTAGCATTTTTGATGATATATATAGATTGAATCAAACCCTGTTTCAGTTTGTCGGTTTTGATGTCAGTAAAAGGTGAGTCTTGTGGCAATAAGAAGAAGGAGAATGAAGTAAAGCATACGCAGCATATGTATGAATGCATAGAGTATGATCCAAGTTAACAGTTTCACTTTCACCTGACGGATTGATCACCTATATATAGAATAATTGAAATTGGGGTGCCTAGCCTCCTCAGATCTTTTACTATTGTTATGTTATATATTTGATATATATCTCAACAAATGTATTGATCTATGTCAAGAGCAAATATTGCTTATTGTGTATGCCCTGTAAGTGGGTGGTGCCGCGGTGGGACTGGTCCCTCAAATTTAGTTGATGTGCGCGTAAGTTGGTCCGGTCACCTGAGTTATCAAAAAGAATACTCCATTACTTATTGTGACAATAATCGTTTGCCTATGGTAATGTGCTACAGTGTTGCTACCTTTGTCCTTTTTTAAGTGTCCAATTTTGTAACTTCAACTTATTAAAGAGACATCATCATTACACATATCTAATTTAGTAGAGGTGACTTGCTAAAAACTGTAGCAAAATAGCAATGCACGAACACATATCTAATCCGATGTCACACATTGAATATTTTCTAAATACATACGCATATATCTAAATATCTGTGTCTCTAATATTTGAATCTGTAAAATCACCACCACTACCACTACACCTCTCCTAATAGTGCACCAGTACTGCTGTACTGTGGAGTCTCAGGGTTCCTACCTACCAATTGGATGTCGTGATCCGCAACCCTTTTTCCCTCCCACCCGTCCAATATAATGTTTTGTTTGCTGTTGGGTGGTTGGACCGACACCATAGGAATCGAGTAATAAAATAATAAATCTCAAAAGTGGAGTGTTTTGATCTGTCAACTCACGCTATATCGGGCCGGTTCTATGGACAACTATTTAGACACCTAAAAAAACACCTAATAGTTCCTGATCAAATTTTAATGATCCGAGCCGCTCAATGTGATTAAAACGTGATTTTAAGGGTACCCGCAAAAATCAGCAAAAAAAAAAAAAGATCGGGAAGGGCTTGATCTAAGCAGTTTAGCTTGGATTTAATGAACGGTTCAATTAAAAACTGCTCAAAACAAGCACTTCCCGGTTATTATTTTTGCTAATTTCCAATAGCCACCCTTAAAATCACATTCTGCACATATTGAACGGTTCAGATTATAAAAATTTGATTGGGAATTATGAGATTGAGATTTGGAGTGTTTTTTAAGGTGTCTAAATAGTTGTCCGCGGAACCGTCCCGTGTGTGTGTGTGTGTATATATATATATATATATATATAATTAAATGACGGGTTAATTAATTAGCATCTCCCAGCAGAGAGCTAGCAAAAACAGAAATTAAATAACATTTGAAGAGTTACATAAGCAAAACGCCTTCCAAAGGAGAGACCAAACTTTTTTTTTATCCGAAGGAGAAATCAAACTTGCTACACTATTTTGGTATAACTCTCTCTCTCTAGATCTTCGACATTAAATTTAAATGCTTATTATTGGTGTATTGTTGATTTCTTGGGCAAAGTGGGTCCTTTAAAATTAAAAAATAAAAATTAAAAAAGATTAAATTTGAAGAGTTCATTGGAGCGCGTAACTCTCCAACTTAACACATGAATTATCAAAGTACATATTCAATGTAAAATTTTGTTTATTCCCTTGAAGATGCTCTAAATATCCTAATACTTTAAATTATCGGCCTGTGGCGGCATTGTCGCGTTCAAGTTTAGAGGAACGGGACAATACATACTTACATTTTGTTCGTTCCACGTACATTAGGTACGTAATTACAGGACCCTCAGTCATATGAGTACGTAACAATATCAAAGAGTGAAGAAAGAAAATACATAGAATCATTATTCACCTCCTACATTGGAAACAGAAAGGTCTTTGGGTTCTGAGAGCATCCACAGTAATATAATCAAAATCAAAAGATTGCTAAGATTAGGAATATTTGTTCAAAAAAAAGCTCACATTGGCATAACCAAACTTAACAACATTTTAGCAACTCATCAAATTTTGGTCATTGGATAATCAAAACTAATAACCTTTTTCCAATAACTAAATTTAGTTGTTCCCATATTTTATCAATCAAGTATACTATCATTACACAAAAACATTTTCTCTTCCATTCTCAACATGTTTCTAAGAAAAATACTTTTGAAAACAGTTTTTATTTTGCAAAAACTGTTTTTTTTTTAAAACTGTTTTTTTTATAGCGAAAACTGTTTTTTATTTCAAAACAGTTTTTCTATTAAAACTTTTTGTCAAAAACTTTTTTTTAAAACTTTTTCCCGAAAACTGTTTTTTTGATTGAAAACTATTTAAAAAAAATATTTTCTATGTCACAAATTTTAGATTTTTATAAGTTGAAAAAGTGATGTGGTAAGTTTTAATTATTCAATTTTGATTGTACCATTGTGGACCTCTACATTACTAACCTTAGCAACCCCTTAAATGCATAACCAAAAGATGATGTGACAACTTTTAATTATTGGCTTTTGGTTACTCAGAGTCTTCCACCACAAAGATAGCGTAAGTGATTTACATATTTGAGTTTCATTCACTAATTTATTCACTATCATATAAAATTCAACCCTAATGTCAGTAAAATCAGGAAAAAAAAAAAACCCTATCTAAGTACTAGTATACTAGTACTTTTGTATTCCTCCTCTATTTATTTATTTTTATAAAAAGTCTCATTCATGATTTCGGTTACTTATATTAAACAAACAATAATATGAACCAAATCCATCGTTAACGTATAACCAAGGGTAAATCGGAGATTTGTAGATGGTAGGGCCAAATAGCTAGAGCGAATAAGGGTTTGGTCGAATTTAATAATGATAAAAGACATAAATTTAATCTTTCATAAGATCCTTAAGATATTTGTCCCATAAATATATGGGGTCTAACCCATTCAATTAAAATCCAATAAAAATATATCTATGAGATTTGTTTTAACTCGATGGCGTCAAATGACTCCACTTTATTGCTCTTTGGTCCATGCTTAGATTCATATACGTAATTTGGAAATGTACAACAAAATCAACATTTTTTGTTTTATTTTGGATATGTGGAAAGTAACATCGGGCATGCGGTTTTGTAAAACATACATTCCCAGTCCCGAAATTCAAAAGTTAAGCATGCATAAGCTGCTAAAGAATTTGGAAAATGCCTAACTCCGTTAGTGTTGTTTACTACTAAAAGTCTATAATGCCCTTGTATTTCTTTCATTTTTACAAGTCACTTTTCCTCTTTACCACCTTTCTGATTACTTTCCTAAAAGTAGAACATGTTCATATAAATTTTTTAAAAAAAATTACAGAGAAAAAAACAGAAGAAAAAAAAAAGAAGAGCTACTCTATTCCACAGATGAGCTTTGGCACATGGTGTGAGTCAGTCAAAAGAATAGAGTAGATGGGTAGAAATGCGGTGGTGCAGGGAGGCTTTGCTGTGAAGGCACTATATAGTATAGATATATATAATGAGGGACAGTGGAAGGGCTGGCCACAAGGAACCTCTAAAGGCATGTGCTTCCTCACATCTCTCTTTGTCAGGTGGGACTCCTTTGACACCACACACAAGGCCGGGCCCTCCCACTTGTCCCCTTCTTTTTTTGATTTCCTTTGCAAGTTTATACCATTTCACCAAACATTAATTCAGACCTTTGTACTATAGAATAGTAGCATCAGTACTACTTCCATTCATTCATTAGGGAATGGATATTATAGATCCCTCTCTGGGAGTAGTCTTGGGAGTGGTTTTTAGGACCAGTGACGGTCCATATCAGAAACAGGACCTCACTGTGTTCGGTTTTGGATTAGAAACCCAACCCCTTTTTCACAGTACACGGTTTTCGATAAATTTTTCCCTATTTATTACTCTCATTTATTTATATCTCTCTTTAATCGTTATCCCAAAAACTACCATCAAAACCCAAACCGAACAAAGTAAATTAAGCAAAAGGAAAATGATTTTAATACTCCTCTTTTTACTAATGGCACTCCCCTTTTTGTCTTTTAGTGTGTGTGAATTTACAAAACAGTGTATGCTTTTTATGAAAATTCATTGCATTGAGGGGTGGTTTAGTAAATTCATCCAACTAAAAGACAAAGATGAGTGTCATTGGTAAAAAAGGAAGTGTTAAAAATCATTTTCCACAAAGCAAAACTACAACTATATAACGAGGCTTAGAGCCAATCCTGACTTTTTGGAGGCTAAAAACGAAAATTAAAAATAAGGTCTTTTGTTGGACTATTACAAGTGGTAAAAAAAGTAAGAGAAACCCCTAAGATTCAAAAAAACTTTATAGGCCTAAAGAGACCGCAAAACAAACTTTAACTCAGAGCCGACTCTAACGAACTTCTCTGTGAATCAAGATCTTCACCCTCACACATGAATAAAATAACGAATCAAAACCATATAATTTGTATATCTGAAAACCTGGAGACTAGTGCCCCCATTCAGTGGCGGAACTGTGTGTAGTAGGGGTGGCTTTGATAGAATCCCTTGGAGTTGTGTACTATCTATGCACCAAACTAGTATGTTGTAGTATATTGCTATAGTTTCCCCCCTCTCTACGCGGCACCTCCAGTAATAAAATCCTGGTTCCGTCCATACATCATTAAATCCGGTTTGTAAATTTAGGGCTGTTGATTTTATCACTTTTTTTTTTGGTTAACGTAACTTTTCTGTAAATGTATTTTTGGTACAAAAATATACTTGTAGGGAAGTTGAAAGTGACAAAATCATTTCCCATTGATTAACTTGAAAGCCGGTATTCTGTCCTTTTGTTTGTTCCGAAAGAAAAGAGTGTCTCTCTTTTGTTTATGCGTTAATCCAACTCATAACCAATCAAAGTTATATGACGAGACTCGATACGTGTTTCAAGGTGCTAAACAATGAAGAACAAGCATTCAATTTTCCAATAATGTTCGACCAATTGTTGGGATGTTCAGGTGCGTAAACAATGAAGAACAATTTTTGCATTCATTATTTTCCAATAATTATCGACCAATTGTTAGGGGGATGTATGCAACGTGCAGAGTGAGTCAGACCTCAAAACGAACAAGTTCTCTATGGAAGATAAACACTTTTCTACCCCAACAAAGTATTTCTAAATTAAGTCCATACTCGATCAAATTGTCTCAATCGAATAGTGGATTTGTTGAAGACCGTGCCCAGAGGTATTCAGACCTCAAAACGAACAAGTTCTCTATGGAAGATAAACACTTTCTACCCCAACAAAGTATTTCTAAAAAAGTACCATCAACATAGTTCTTTTTGCATTCTCAATGCTTGTTTTTTCCTCTTAGTTAAGGAGAGCTCAAAATTGACAACAAATGCAGTACGGAGTTACCCATACAATTTAGACAAATTCAGGATCAAGGGACAATTATGAAGTAAAACCTAAGAAAATTATTTTTGTAATTTACTAGAACTCTTTGTTGTATGAAAACTGAACTAGTAATAAAAAATAGGAAAATGATACCTTTGTCCTTGGGTGGAGGATAACACGTAAAAACTGTACTAATATCCGTGAAAAGTGTATTGATATTTGTAAAAGTGTATTAATATCCTTGAAATATTTATTGATATCCGGTTATTAGTGTATTATCCTCCGTCCAGTGGGCGGAGGTAGCAAAACCGATAAAAATACAACATGATAATTTATATATTTGAATGACGACAAAAAAAGAAGTAGGAATGGCAAAAAGAAGCATGTGAAAATTAGTCTACTACGAAAAAATGTTCAATTTTTTTTTATAGAAAATAAAGCACTATCATTCATAATTTTATTAAAAAATTTCCCATTAATTTAAAGATCTTATCAATTCTTTAAATTGGTGTAAACGTCTTTAGAAGTATACTTTTGATCGAAACCAATACCATTACTAGAGTACTATTTTTAAAACTATAAAACCTCAATGGTAGACGGAAAACTATAAAAACAGTGTCAATTACAGGAAAATTCGTAAATAGCGGGACTTTATAGTAATTTCAAACGCCCCGTAACGGTACCAAAATTTGAGTTTTGTCTTTCTTACTAAACTTGGAGTATTTTGTTTCTGTTTATTTTTAAAATCCAGAGGCTCCCTTCTCTCTCTCTCTCTCTCTCTCTCTCTCTCAACTACATCGCTCAAGCTCTCTCTCTCTCTTTCCCGTATTTTTAACCTAACAAAAAAATCCTGTACGGAACCCGTCTCCTCTCTCTCTCTCTCGCTCTGAGACAGGCAGCATTGTTTGCGGGCACTTTCTCCCTTCTCCCCCTTCGGCATTTCCAAAATCAATCAATCAATCTCTCTCTCTCTCTCTCTACGACGGCCGGCCGTTGAATACACTGTAAGTAAGTAACTGTATTGACTTTGCAGTCCGATCTCACTCTCGATCCACTTCTGATTTATTAGTCTTTTCCCTCCCTTTGCAATTCAATCCCCCCCTACATTCCCCACCTTCCCCACCTCTCTCTCTCTCTCTCTACATACATATACCATATCTCTATATCTATATCTATATCGATATATATATATATATATATTCTTGAATCGTATTTTCTCCCTATACGTTTACTCGACGCCAGATTTGTTTTCCGTTCTCGACGATCTCTCCGTGACTCGATCCGAGTTAACTCAGCCAGCTGTTGTCGTTGTTAATTTGAGATTTGCAGGACAATTGAAGCGCATGGAGAGGAGAGGAGGAATGGTTTCCCTATCCCCGTCGCAGACGCCGCGGTCGAGCGACAAGGTCGCGAGAGATCTGCGATCGGCCGAGGGGAACGCCAGCATAAAGTTCGACAGGGATAAAGGCGTCAATGTCCAGGTCATTGTTCGATGCAGGTGAGTGAGTTTTCGAATCCGACATAATCGGAATCTTAATTTAATCTTGGAATTGAGTATCTTTAAAATGAGAGGAATTTTTGAAGAGAAAGTCTAGAAACACAACAACATGCACTGGATTTTGCACAAGATGCCCGTGTGACAGTGTATAATCGGCAACTGGATGGATTGCTAGTTTTTCAACTACCAACGAGAAACTGCCACATACGTACGCTGTGCAAAACATTATGCACGTTGCCGTGAAAGTCTGGAAACACAACAACATGCGCAACATTTTGCACAAGATGCTTGTGTGACAGTGTTTCATTGGTAACTGGATGGATTGCTAGTTTTTCAACCGCCAACGAGACACTACCACATAGGCGCATTGTGCAGACTATTGTGCGCGTTGCCGTGTTCGTAGATCTCCTCGTGCGTGAATAATGGTGGATTGGTTTGGCATTGCTTTATAGGCCTCTGAACGAGGATGAGCTGAGACTGCATACGCCGGTGGTGATTACTTGTAATGAGAACAGAAGAGAAGTGTCTGCGGTTCAGAACATTGCCAATAAGCAGATTGATAGAACTTTCCTGTTCGATAAGGTTTGGGTTTTTTTCATCTTGGTTCCTTGGATTAATGATACTAGATGCTTGGGCACACATGATGCCTGTGCAAATTGTGAAGGAAAGATAAAAATCTTTGAATTGATACTAATCTGGATATGGAAGTCGAAAAGAGGGGAGAAGATACTTGGGGTGACATTTTTGTTTCTTCTTGACAGTTCTATTCAAGTAGTTAAAGGGGTAGTTGGGGAAAAAAGAGTGTGAGCCAGCCTCAAAACTGACATTCACGCCAAAAGGACTGTTCCTTTTATAATAGATAATAGATGTTCAGTGATGTGTAGATTGAAACAATGAATTTATGAAGCCTTAGTGCACAGAACTAAATTAATCCTTTGAGTTTCAAAACTTAGATAATGTTCCTTATGAGTATGATTTTCTCAGCAATCAAGTGAACTGCTATGCAATCTTGACTGCAGTAAGTAGAACCACCCTTTTGTTGGTTTGGTCTCTCAATTCTTAAGTCAATTATGTACTGCAGAGTTTGTTGCTCGTATTGTGGAAATGCTGTGATTTTGGGTACTTCTTCTGTGTAGGTGTTTGGTCCAACCTCCCAACAAAAGGACTTGTATGATCAAGCTGTGTCTCCTATAGTGTTTGAAGTTCTTGAGGGCTATAACTGCACTATTTTTGCATATGGTCAGACGGGAACAGGGAAAACATACACAATGGAGGGTGGAGGAAGGAAAAAGGTCTGATTTTAGTGCCAGAAATGGAATGCGATTGATTGTATTTACGTGTGGCGTCTCCTCATTTTCTGCATCATATGTCACCCACACGCACACACCACTCTTAAATACATATATGCGTATATTACCCATGGAATTGTGGTACTTGCACATATTTCTTAAAATTGTATCGTTTCTTTGTTGCTTTCTGCAGAATGGGGAGTTCCCGAATGATGCAGGTGTTATTCCCAGGGCTGTTAGGCAGATTTTTGATATATTAGAAGCTCAAAATGCCGAGTACAACATGAAAGTTACATTTCTTGAGTTGTACAATGAGGAAATAACAGATCTCTTAGCCGCAGAGGAAAGTTCAAAATTCATAGATGACAAATCCAAGAAACCTATAGCCCTCATGGAGGATGGAAAAGGTGGTGTTTTTGTCAGAGGCTTGGAAGAGGAGATAGTATGTACCGCCAATGAAATTTATAAAATATTAGAGAAAGGTTCTGCTAAGAGAAGAACCGCGGAGACACTACTTAACAAACAAAGTAGTCGATCTCACTCAATATTTTCCATCACGATTCACATTAAGGAGTGTACTCCAGAGGGGGAGGAGATGATTAAATGTGGGAAGCTCAATCTTGTTGACCTTGCTGGGTCTGAGAACATTTCTCGCTCTGGTGCAAAAGAGGTAACTCATAATCAACAACTGCGACTTCTTTGGTTTGATCTGTCCACTAATGCATTGTGTGTTGGTGAATTCAAGTGTATTGTATAAGAACTCGCTTATGTATTTTTCTTAAGTCAAGAAGTCTATAAATTGTTGCAGGGAAGAGCCAGGGAAGCTGGCGAGATCAATAAAAGTTTGCTCACACTTGGTCGTGTCATTAACGCTCTTGTTGAGCACTCTGGTCATGTACCATATAGGTACGATTTTACATTGGCAACTGAGGCATGTTTTGTCTTGCAAAAAGACAAGCTACTTAAAAGGTACTTTTACTTGGAATATCAGGGATAGCAAACTAACAAGATTGTTGAGGGATTCCTTGGGAGGGAAAACAAAGACGTGCATAATTGCAACTGTATCACCCTCTATTCCTTGTTTGGAAGAAACACTCAGCACTCTAGATTATGCACACCGTGCCAAAAATATCAAGAACAAACCAGAGGTCAGTTTTATCATTGTTAAAGAGGGATAGTAATATTTTTAGTAACCACTTTTTTGTGCCACCCTTTCTCCTTTAATCTTTTCAAGTTAACTGTCTTCCGACTCTCCCCGTAGCACATTGTCGTAACAGTTTCACTTGGTTACTATTCCAGATTAATCAAAAGATGATGAAATCTGCAGTTATCAAGGATTTGTATTCTGAGATTGACCGGCTAAAGCAAGGTTAATAACTTCATACTATTCAAAATGCATATGCTTAACGTTGTGAATCGTGATGCTAACTTCCTCTTTTTCAAACCAGAGGTATATGCTGCTAGGGAGAAGAATGGTATTTATATACCAAGAGATCGTTATCTTCAGGATGAAGCAGAGAAAAAGGTTCACCTTCAGTCTGTTATTAATATTCCTACTATTGATTTATGTTAAGGGTTTTGAACCCAGACATCTGCTCCATAATGCTCTTATATTACCAGAACTAGAAAGAGTTCTCTGGTCTTTGAGTTTGAATTGTTTGAAAGTGACATATACTTACGTGAGAGCCCCTTAGTGAGATGGGACTTGGGAACCCTGTTGATTCTTCCACTTATCATTTTTTTCAGGCCATGGCTGAAAAAATAGAGCGCATGGAGCTTGATTTCGAATCCAGAGACAAGGTACAACTACGATTTTGAATTATTTGGGTACATGTTTCCCCTAGTTCCCATGAAGTTGTCTAATTACCTTCAATGTTCTAAAAGTTGCTAGGCGCTAGTCGGGCGGTCGGCCACCTTCGAGCGATTAATCGGATTAATTGGCGACTAATCGGTGCATATTAGTTACTAATTGGCGATTAATCGTTAGTCGGACCTAATCGGATAGGCCCTGCCAGCTATTAATTAGCGATTAATTCCTTGTTTTAGAACACTGATTACCTTGTTGTGCCTTCTACAGCAAGTAATGGAGCTGCAGGAACTCTACAATTCTCAGCAGCTTTTGACTGCAGAATTAAGTGACAAACTTGAAAAAACTGAGGTACAGACGTGGGATATCAATGGACAGTTTGATTCCTCTACAGCAGCGTATTTGCACTTTTACAGGAACTCTACGATTCTCATTCTTCTTTTTATTCCAGAAAAAGCTCCATGAAACTGAGCATGCATTGTTCGATCTCGAAGAAAGACACAGACAAGCAAATGCAACAATCAAAGAAAAAGAATACCTGATATCCAACCTTCTCAAGTCAGGTGAGCGTAGTGTTGTCCTTTTAGAATTACTAGAATTACCTCGGCCTGTATAGCAGTTGGTGCCAGCTTTATGTTTTTTGCAACAATTACATTCTTGAGCTATCCATGTGCACCAGATTTTATCTCTCTAGTTTGTTATGGCATTCTCTAGATCGTCAGTTATGCATTGTTTGAATTGTACATGTATGTTTACATTTTTAATTGATCCACTTCTCTCCATCTTGTGTACACTGTTTTTATTTTCCATGGTTGCATAATTTACAATGTTGGAATTTGTACGATTTATGTTGTCTGTATGACAAAGGAATCTTTTGTTTTATCAGAGAAAGCACTTGTTGAGCGTGCTCTTGAGCTTCGAGAGGAGCTAGATAATGCTGCGTCAGATGTCTCTAGCTTATTCACAAAGATTGGTTAGTGTGCTGATTTTCAAGAAATCAGAAGCAGTTAACTTATGTTTCTGTTACGGTAAATGTTGTAACATTATTGGTCATGTTTTGGTTTCTCAGAGCGCAAGGATAAAATAGAAGATGGAAACAGAATTCTTATTTGCAAATTCCAGTCTCAATTAACTCAACAGCTTGAAACCTTGCATAAGACTGTGGCCGCTTCTGTCACACAACAGGAACAACAATTGAAAGACATGGAGGAAGACATGCATTCTTTTGTATCCACAAAGGCAGACGTAAGATTAGGCTTCGATAAATGAATTTGTAGGCGTAAAACTGGCTTGAAAATATTTTATCGACCTGAAACATTTCATCACCTTTGGCATGCCTTAGGCTACTGATGAACTTCGAGGCCGTCTAGTAAAACTTAAAACCAAGTATGGTTCTGGTATCAAAGCTTTGGATGATTTAGCTGGGGAGCTTGATGGAAATTCCAGGTCAACGTTCGGACATCTGAATTCTGAAGTCGGTAAACATTCATCAGCGCTGGAGGATGTACGTACTTCTTGGTATTATGCTTCAAGAGAACCTATGAAAATCTCCTGTTGGCTTTTGTTTGAACTTCATTCACATGTGCAGCTTTTCAAAGGAATAGCTTCAGAAGCTGATGCTTTACTTAATGATCTTCAAAAGAGTCTTCACAGTCAGGAAGATAAAGTAGCTGCATATGCACAACGGCAGCGCGAGGTTGGTATTTTCTTAACCAAGTATACTTCGTGGTGATTTTAGCTATCACTTGAGCAATTATAAATCACCATGTATCGTATCATTCTTGGACTATGTACAGGCACAGTGCTTTTAACCAAGTATACTTCATGGTGATTTAGCTATCACTTAAGGAATTAGAAACCACCAAGTCTCATATCATTCTTAAACTATGTACAGGCACATTCCAGAGCTGTGGCAACTACTCTGTCTATTTCTCAAATTACTGCAAACTTCTTCAAGACGTTAGATGCGCATGCCTCAAAATTGAGCGAAATCGTAGAAGAAGCACAAACAGTCAATGATGAGAAATTGTCTGAGCTAGAAAAGAAATTTGAGGTGAAGCATGCCCTTTGTCTGAAATATCTCTTTTGATTGAATCAGTTGAAAAGTGACTTGACTTTTCCGGTTTCGATCATGTTTTCCCCTCACTATAGGAATGTGCTGCAAATGAAGAAAGGAAACTCTTAGAAAAGGTGGCAGAGTTGCTCGCAAGTTCAAATGCAACAAAAAAGAAACTGGTATTTGGTCTATCCTTCTATCAACATTGTACTCCCATATTGTTTCTGTTGATCTCCATCTGTTTCATGTAATTATGGTTTACCCAAAGCTTTAACTAGGGTTAAGATGAAAATCTTTAGCTGCCTTTGAATGCTGTAATTTTGTCAAAAAGGAATGTTCTAGCCCTGTCCTAAAAGGGGTCCAGACAGATAAATATGCAATCAGTCACTGCATTTTCCTACTCTTCGATTTTCTGCAACTTCATATGCAGAGAGTCAGTTTCCTGCACATATGGTGTCTTAACACAAAGGGACAAGTATTTCGATGCTGGTGCGTCATTTGCAAGTCTTTTGTATCTTTGATTCTTACATATGCTGTGGATTTGTGGAAGCTTGCCTTGACTAAAACCAGTGAGTCTTGGCGTGGAAAGTTTTGGCAAAATGTAATGGCAGAAAAAGAATTTATGTTGGTTAGCAAGTTCACACAAGAATAGCAAACAGCAGTGGTGTTACTAGTGTCTAATATCTCTTGAAACTGTTCAGAAAATATTCTGACTCACAAAATAAAGTTACTAATGTCTAACTATTCTCATTTTCTCGCAATATTTTGACTATGAGCAAATTTTTGTTTAGATTACTTGTTGCAAGCCTTTGCAAGCAATAATTGGCCTTTCATTAGAAAACAATACCTGTGCATCGCTTCATTTTATTCTGTTAGTTTTGCACATCTAGCTATAATTCTTCCCCTTGTGAAGGTGCTTCAGTAATAATTGTATATTGTGTTGCATCTTCAGCAGGGTTTTAAAACGTCGTTAAGAATGGGGGACCATTTAAACTTCTTTGGTTGTTATGCTTTAGGTTCGAACGGCAGTTCATGGTCTTCGGGAAAGCACAGCCAGCAGAACCAGTAGATTACAACAAGAGATGTCAACTATGCAAGATTCCAGTTCTGCTGTTAAAGCTGAATGGAAGGTTTACACGGAAAAAGCTGAAACTCACTATCTTGAGGATACTGCTGCAGTAGAAAGTGGAAAGAAAGATATGGAAGAAGTCCTCCAGAGCTGGTATGAGCAGCTTGAGATCATGATTAGAGCCAAAATGAAGACCCTTATTAATCCTTCTCATCTAAACTTGGTGTAGTTTGCTGTTTCTTCATCCTCTGCTACTAATTGTGACAAGAATATATGTTTTCCAGTTTGCAAAAGGCAAGGATGGGTGCACGGCAGTGGAGTAATGCTCAAGATTCATTGCTTGGTCTGGAGAAGAATAATGTTGCTTCCGTGGAGGATATTGTTAGGTAAAGTGACATCTTACAAAGGTTTATTCTAATCTCTCCGTCCCATTTTGTTTTGTTTTGGTTTTGCTGGAAATTGTGTGGGTTAAACAGATGGACAAGTTATTTATCTTTGGGTGTAATAGTTTTTTGCAATACTTTTTCACTAATCAAAAGAGATCAAGAAGCCAAAGTTTCCAGAATCATCTCATGAAAGAATAATATAGAAAGTATATTCAATTCCTAGAGATATCAGGACTAGTGCGTAGTTTATTTGTTGCTGCGCTTCATTTTATTTTATTTTTTATCTAAACATTTCTTCAATTTTTATCTTCATAGAGAGGGAATGGACGCCAATCAAAACCTACGTGCGCAGTTTTCTTCTGCGATGTCTTCCACACTTGAAGATGCGGACTTAGCAAGCAAGAATCTCCTGTCCTCAATTGATCGTAAGTGTCTGGTTTTTGATATACAGAGATCCTACTTTATTTGACTGCCATAGGTCCTTCCATGTGTAAAATTCATTCAACTGAGACAAATGCTTGCAGATTCATTACAACTAGATCACGACGCATGTGGAAATCTAGACTCCATGATTGTTCCTTGTTGTGGAGAGCTGCGGGAACTGAAGGGCGGACACTACCATAAGATTGTGGAGATAACGGAAAATGCTGGAAAATGCCTTCTAAGTGAATATGCGGTAAGAATTTCCAAATATCATTTGGATATAGGTAAAAAGTTGCCACTGTTGTTGCATTTCTTATTGGTTGTGGAGAGGAGGGAGTTACAACTGTTTGTATCCATTTCTCCTTGTCCTTTTGGGAGAAAAAGAAGAAGAGACACCTTTACCTCAAAAAACCTCCTAAATCCCATTTTAGACAACTTATTGTCATTTTCGACCAAATGATGTTGGGAAAAGAGTCGTCATTGTCACATTGGACACGAATATATATGCTGTAAAGTTACAATTGTGATTTCATTCCATTTTTATCCAATTTGTCCGAAAAAGTTGTCATTTTTCATGTTCTTATCTTTTCCACATGAGCAGGTGGATGAACCGTCTTGTTCAACCCCGAGAAAGAGGTCATTCAATTTGCCGAGCATCACATCCATCGAAGAACTCAGAACCCCCTCATTTGAGGAGTTACTGAGGGCATTTTGGGATGCGAAATCCTCAAAGCAAACAAACGGTGATGTGAAACATCTCCTGGGTTCATACGAGGGTAGTCCCAATTCTATAAGAGATTCCAGATTTCCTCTCGCTGCAATAAACTAGGCGGGGATCAGAACTCAATGTATGAATATATAGTGGAGTTTGTACATAAACATATGCCTGGGGGTTCATTTCACACCAGTATTCTTTTCTATTGTCTGTCAAATTCATTTGTGGAGGAAAGATAGGAAAATGATAGTAGTAGGTTTTTCGAATGAATTTTTTTTTTTTTTTTCGGGGGGGTCTATTTGTCTGTTCGTTTTAATTCTCCGCTCTGAGAAAGGCTTTCGACTGTTTGTATTAAAAAGTTCTATTCCAGTGTATCGATTCTGGTTAGCAGTTCTACATTCCATTTTCCCCTGCTGATGGTTTAACCAATTAAGGAATTTTTCAAAATCACATCAGAGCACGTTTCTCCTCTTCTTGAACAAGGAGAAAGGTAATAAGCCAACCCAGCAAATGATTCTTGGAACATGAGCAACATTAGGGTTTGGTTTGCATGGCCTGTTCCGGCAAATGCTTGTCAAAAAGGATTTGTGACTAATCGAGTTGGAGATTTTGGTTTCTTATAAGGAGTTTTAGGTTTTTTATTAGATGGAGTGAAAAAAAAAAAAATTCTTAATATGGAGTTTTGAATTCCATACTAAATCTGGTCAATTGCCCGTCCTAGCTCGCTCTACATTCTTGATAACCCATCTTTGTTTTAGTAGAGTCGGATGGGCAATATTGTCTCCTCAAAAGTTTTGTAACAAAAAATCAACTTGTATTGACCAATCAAATTTGTTGCTGATATAGCACATATATAAATTATAGTATTCATCAATTAATCCAATTAGTCTATTTACCCGTGTATTACTTTTCTTTTTTCCTTTCGTGAGAAAACTCTATTTCTACTTTAGTTTTCCGAGCTTCATTCTCTAGGGAACAACGTTATCAAGACATTTAATTGATGAAACTTGGGAAACTAAAGTTTGCACATAAGCAAAGCATTTAAACTAGTCTTCTAACCTCTATATTTCTACCCATTTTGAGGATTCATCCTATGTTAATCCAGAGAAATTACCCGTAAATAGCAGAATCGTGGATAGGGAGGCTCGTTAATTTAATTTAATTTTTTTTGAATTTGGCTCGTTATTTTAATTGAGACGATGAAAAATCATTTCATCATAATCGTTATAGCTTTAGGCGATTCTTGAAAAAAGATGGCAACCCAAAATTGAAAATCAATAGCCCATAATATGAGTAGTGTTTTTAGGTTATAAGCAGCAATTCATCAGAATTTCCATTTTCCACATTGGATTGGATAAGATTGCGAAGAATTTACGATCCCCAGTCCAAGTTAATGGATCAAAACATAGAGAATCACAGGATTAGTCAAGTGCAAAGAGATGAAACTTCCAATGTACCACTTAATACAGTAAAATAAAGGAGGTAAAATTGCGACCTCCTAATAAGGTGCAGATGGCCGATTCGAAGGGCTTACAGGCCATCTCAATCGATTTTGACACAATTTAAGCTACTTTAAATTTCGGAATTCACCGCATTGTACCACTTCGACGAGGCACGCATGGTTATTATTGCTACAAATCCTACGCAGGTGAAAAAATTTGTTGTTCCAACCTAATTATTTGAACAGCTTCCTAGTATTTTACTACTTGATAAATCATGTCAGAAATTGAAGATCCAAACACAACCTAAGCAATCTCCAGCCTAAGTGGCGAATGACGTGCAATTAGAGTAGCTTGTGCAAATGTGAATAGCTTGGGAATCAGAGGTGGAAGCTGATAATAAGCAAGCTATTCTTCTTAGTGTCTGTGAGTAGGTTCTCCCATGGGAGGTGAGTGATGAAGTGTTGGACATACGGCATTTTGCAAGAGAAGGTGGCATTCGATTCAGATGGGTTCGCAGAGGAGCTAACAAAGCGGCACATGAGATAGCAGCCTTAGCAAACAAAAATTCTCTCCCCTGTAATTGGGTTTCTTTCCCTCCTTTTTCGCTTTTTTCCATTCTCTGTAATGAAGAACCATTGTAAGCCTTTTAGGCTTTTTTTCCGGATAAAAAAACACACACACACACACACACAAAACCTAAGCATGGATAAATAAACAGCTCCAAACACAGAATTAAGGGTCCAAAATATTCCTTAATGAATCCGACTCACCATCTTAATACGAAAACAAATTTAACTACCATTTCATGCATATTAATTTGAGAAAACCAAGGAAGAATGCACATGGGTTTCGCAATGCTCGTCGCATGTATGTAGGCTTTATTTGAGATTATGTGAATCCTCTGCTAGTTTCCTATTTTAGGCCAACAGAACCCAACCGAGCATCCAATCCAATTACCCTCTCCAGCTGTTTTGACCGTTTCAGCCCCCCCTCCCTCCCTCTCTCTCTCTCTCTCTCTCTCTCTCTCATTCATAGTTCTAAGCCTTTCACCAGAAGAAAGGAAAACAATAACCTTATCGGGATCAATGGACAATGCAGATCAAATGGCCAATGGGGAATTTATGAAGTGGATTCTCGAAGGCATTGAGGTTGACGAAATGGCGGATGTGTCCTTTGACGATGATGAGCAGCCAAGCACGGTGTCAAGAAACACAAGTCAAAAATCTATAGCAAGAAACGCTAGCAGTCTCAGAAATAGGAATAGAATTCCAGGTGATCCCACCATCCCTAAAATGGAAAGGTTGCAATCTGGGGCCGCAAAAGGGCTCAAAAGCCTAAGGTTCCTCGACAGGACAACCACGAGGAAGGAAGGGGGGGATGAGTGGAAGTCTGTCGAGAAACGGTTCAATCAACTTGCAACGGATGGGAGACTCCCTAGGGACAAATTCGGAGCCTGCATTGGTAATTTCACAAACTACTACTCTTCACGCCCCATGGGAATTTCTTATTTTTGTGAAGAACAATTGAAATTAAAAAAAATACGGCAGAACTTTTCACGTCTTGATTTTAATTCAAAGGGATGGGAGATAGCAAGGAATTTGCAGGGGAGGTATTTGATGCCTTGGCAAGGCGTAAGAAGATTGATGTTACCAATGGGATAAGTTTTGAGGAATTGAGAGAGTTCTGGGAAGACATGTCGAGTCCATGCCTAGATGTACGACTTCAAATATTTTTTGACATGTAAGGAACTCTGTTTCACCCTCTTTAAATACAAGTTGGATATTTATATTCTTATTCTTATGACATGGGAGCGGTTTGACGGATTTGAAAATAAATAATTAATGAAGGTTATTCATTAGGTGTGACAAAAATGGTGATGGGAAGCTCTCAGAAGAGGAAGTTAAGGAGGTGAGATAAGACTTGACACACCTTTTTAATACCTCCCTTTCTTCTCATTGTTGTTCTCTTCGATGAATATAGACTACAATGGAACTTTTCTGAAATTGTCATTGGAAAGGTGATAGCAATCAGTGCCTCTGCGAATAACCTATCGAATCTCAAGCAACATGCCGCATCCTATGCAGCTTTAATCATGGAGGAGCTTGATCCTGACCAGTTAGGATATATTGAGGTGAGCGTCCCATAAATTTGTTTGTGCTTCCAGGCATGCTGAACTCCACCAATTGTTGGCCAAAAAGAGGATTGATCCTGTAAAAGATGAGATCAGTTCATAGAAGATCATATTATTACTATAATTATTCGCTAAAAGAAATGGTGAGAAACTCCACCATTTCTTTTACTTTCTCAATATTTCTCAAATGTTGGATAACTAAATTTTTCCCTTCAACCAGATATGGCAACTCGAAACTCTACTTAGAGGTATGGTGAGCTCCGAAGAAACCAACAAAATGGCAAAGAAGACGCAGACACTTGCAAGAACCATGATTCCCAGACAATACAGAACACCCATAAGCAAATTCCTATCTAAAGCCTCAGAAAAGATCCAGGAGAACTGGAGAAAGATATTGGTCCTCGCATGGTGGTTAACCATAAACCTAATCCTCTTTGTTTGGAAATTCAACCAATACAAGCACAAAAGTGCATTCCAAGTCATGGGTTATTGCCTTTGCTTTGCCAAAGGTGCTGCTGAAACTCTGAAGTTCAATATGGCTCTCGTTCTCCTTCCAGTATGTAGAAGAACCCTGACAAAGCTCAGAGAAACAATCCTGGGTACGTTCATCCCATTCGACGAAAACATTAACTTTCATAAGTTAATCGCTCTGGCAATCGTTATAGGGACTTGCATTCACACATTAATGCACGTGACTTGTGATCTCCCGAGAATAACGAATTGTCCTCATGATAAGTTCATTGGAATTCTTGGACCTGCGTTCAGTTACAAGCAGCCGGATTACCAAGACCTCCTTCGGAGTATTCCGGGCGTAACAGGGATTTTGATGATCATTCTGATGGCTTTTAGCTTTACACTGGCGACACATTCATTCAGAAGGAACGTTATCAAATTGCCATGGCATTTCCACCATTTGGCAGGGTTTAATGCTTTCTGGTACACCCATCATTTGTTGGTCATCGTCTTCGCCCTCCTCATCATCCATGGCTACTTCTTATTTCTCACCAGAGAGTGGTACAACAAAACGGTAAATCAGCTTAAACTACTTCTCAATTCAACCTATGAAGTCCAAAACCCAAAACTGATATCTGTATCTAAAAAATCCCAAGAAAAAATATCAGAAAGCACTGCCTTCCGAGCCTGTCAACTGACTCTTTCATATGGATAGCTTGTTTATTTAAAAGCAGCTAATAGGAGCATGTGAGTACAATGAAAAGCCTCCAAGCCCCTCGTATAGTAAAGGATTGGTTCTTCAACCCTCGCTTTTGACGCTTTGACCTAGCGCTTTCCCTTGACCTGGACTTGATTCCCTCACTTAGCGTAAGAGCTAGACTACCGAAAGCCCTTTTCTCTATAGTCTCATCACAGCACCCGAAAAAGCAGGGAAGGGAAACACATACTAAACATGCCCGGCCCTAACTAAGTTAATCGATCCATCACCCCCGCTACTTTGACTCTCGAACAGAAGAGAAAAGACGGAAGAAGCAGAACATTTCATAATCTGTACTTTTCCTTGTGGCATGCCTACCTTTCCAAAATATGCTTTGAGTCACTGACAAATCCCTAGAACCATGTCATTCTTGCTTTTTGCCAGAATATCACTTCAGTTCTAGCTGAATCCATCTCTCTCACAATATATCACCTCTCACTCATACTACTGCAAAACCAAAAGTTTCAAAATGCTTAGAGGCCACAAACTCAAACAGTGCTAAATTAAAGTTGCTTTGGCACTTTGCAGACATGGATGTATGTAACGATCCCAGTTATTCTATACGCCGGAGAGAGAATCCTTACATCAGTTCAAGATCGCAATTACCGGATCAATATAATCAAGGTAGTTATTAGCAAGTTACAATCCTTTTGTCGTAATGCGTGTAATTCATTCAAACTCAGCCTAGCATGGACACTGATGCAGGCTATAGTATACAAAGAAAACGTTCTAGCACTATACATGAGCAAACCTCCAGGATTCAAGTACAAAAGTGGGATGTACATCTTTGTCAAGTGCCCAGATATAGCAAGTTTTGAATGGTACAAATCACACGTAGTACAATAGCAATCAAGATATTTATCTGTCTATGGTCTAAATATAGACTAAATATTGTTACAGGCATCCCTTCTCAATAACTTCTGCACCTGGAGATGACTACTTGAGTGTCCACATCCGTACCTTAGGAGACTGGACTACAGAGCTTAAAAACCAATTTGCACAGGTGAAGTTCATACATTGGTGTTGCTATACCTTCAAACAAAAACTTTATCTGTCATGTTATATCCATACGGTATGGTCATATGTTATTGAGACTGGCTGATCTAGTACGAAAAAAAGGAATGGGACGCTACATGCTTTATTTGGTGGTCAGATAGGAGTAGGTTTAATTTGCAATAAAATAGGGTATTCATTTACAAATTACTCGTAAAACACATTTTTAGAAGCATTATGACCAATTTTCTCATTTCCATAGCATTAAAAAATGCAGGTCTGTGAGCCTCCATCAACACAACCAATAGGAGGTCGTCTAGTTAGAATGGAAACAAAAGCAAGGTCAAAATTTGACCATACACAAGCAAGGTGAATAGGGTCTGTATTAGATTGCTGCTGAGCTTTGTCATTTAACACTACACCTAATAGCTCTTATCTATTGAGGCAGATTTCCAAAGATCCTCATCAAAGGACCATACGGAGCACCCGCTCAAAACTTCAAGAAGTATGA
This sequence comes from Rhododendron simsii, assembly GCA_014282245.1. Classification (NCBI taxonomy): domain Eukaryota; kingdom Viridiplantae; phylum Streptophyta; class Magnoliopsida; order Ericales; family Ericaceae; genus Rhododendron; species Rhododendron simsii. The sequence continues at coordinate 9,107,200 of CM024965.1, forward strand.
CATTCTCCTTCTCATTGGCCTGGGAATTGGAGCAACTCCAATGATCAGCATCGTCAAAGATCTTCTAAACCATATGAAGCAGAATAACACTAACAAAGTGAGTTGAGATGAAATAGATACCTTTGTTGAAATAAAACTTTGGAGAACTAAATAACCAGATGGGATTCATAACAATGCAGGTCGAGGAAGAAGGATATACACTTGAGGAGTATAAGAACGGCCCAAAAAGAGCTTATTTCTATTGGGTGACAAGGGAACAAGGATCTTTTGAATGGTTCAAAGGTGTTATGGATGATATTGGAGACTATGACCAAAATGTGGGTTTTGAAACAAGAACCCCTGTTCGCTTCAAGTTTTCAGAATCTGTTTTCTATCTTCATTTTTGAGAATACAAACTTTCGTGACACATTTCGAAACTTATTGTTGAATAATGTTTTGGGAAGAAATTTCAAAAAACAGTAGAGACATTCTTCAAATTGTAGAAAGTATTTCTTGAAAAAGAATAGGATACAAGACAATGAGCGTTTTTGTTTAGAAACACAGTTAAGAATTAGATCATCAAAATTGCTATCCGGTGATATAAGATATACCAAACTGATTCCTAATTGTGCAAATCTTGCAGCATATAATAGAAATGCATAACTACTTGACTAGTGTGTATGAAGAAGGAGATGCACGATCTGCACTCATCGCCATGGTGCAAGCTCTGCAGCATGCTAAAAATGGAGTTGACATTGTCTCAGAAAGTCGGGTAATTTTTACTTCTTCTGTGCAAATTCACTGGATCATTGAATCGTAACCAGTGTTTTAGCCTTCTATCTGACACATTCGTAAACAGATAAGAACACATTTTGCAAGACCCAATTGGAGGAAAGTGTTCTTTCAATTAGTAAACACCCACCCATCCTCACAGATTGGTAAGCAAATCCAGTCATACTTTCAGTTGTACGATTTTGGTATATGTTTTATCATTAATTGTCACTCGATATGTTGCAGGTGTTTTCTACTGCGGAAGCCCTACTCTTACCAAACTACTCAAGAAGCTTTGCCAGGAGTTTAGCCTAAATTCATCCACCCGTTTCGAATTCCACAAGGAAAACTTCTAGTAGATAATCTGACAAGTCTTACAAATTTGTAGATTCCAAATTAAATCAACTATGCTTCCTCCGTTGACAATCGGTACAAAAGAAGAAAAGTTGTTATACAAAGGACATTTCGGATTGGACTTTCCTAGGATATCGCTTAACCTAGAGAATATGCATTCACTTTAAACTTGCATGTGGCACCACTCTTGCTCACACAACTAAGTTCTTGACATGAATAAGCTTCCAAGCGCCATGACTCTCGCAAATTTCACCAAACCAATTGAAACAACGTAGAATCTTGTCTATTGTTTTTTGCTCCGCAGTAAGGATATGTTTAAAACAACAAGAGCACAACGACAACAAGTGAGACGCATCCTTGATCAAAACGTAAATCATCAATGGCAACAGATTTCAATAGTGAATTTCACGGGCCTCGAACAAAGTTGGTAGTAACTAAATTGTGCTTCTACATGAATACTAACCCATATCCATGGAAAAAGGATGAAGCAGAAATAAGTCACAGGACGAACTAGAAGACCTATGTTTCATAGAGCACAGGAAAAGTCAAGGTGGAAATTCTTCATCATTATCAAGTTTCTTATAATTCAGGTTGCAACTTCACAATCCCCCATGTGTTTGGATTAAGCAGCAACTCAACCCTATACCATATTGGACTCGATAAGATAATATGTTGAGTTTCAAGCAGTGTAAAATACACAGATTTGTACAAAATTTCGCGACATGTGTTTGGAACTGTCTGATGCACGTGGTCTCTTTATTATTTTGTAAAGCCCATGTGCATCAAACAATGGCAGACACGTCTAAATTCGAATAATGTGGTTTGCAACTTTCCCACGAGTTTAACAATATGCCAAGTTTGGGCTAGGAATAGATTAAAATGTACTTATTTAATGTTTTGAAGTATAACAAATCTGATAGAAATCACTTGCAAAGAAATGAAACTTCCATAGGAGGAAGAGAGACTCATAGCAAATACTTTTTTTTTGTGTGTGTGTATGTGTGTCAAAAGTAAGAAGATTGTATTGATAAACGCCCCAGTAGCACTTACAAAATGGAGATCATTATAAAGAACTTGGACAAAGCCAAACCAATCGTCTAACAAATACAAAATAATTTAAATCACAAGACAATCAATGTTTTTCATCCTAACCCAGACATAGCTTGACGCAATAACGACACTTTTAAACTGCCTAACATCTAATTAGGAGTCTCAAACGAGAAAAAATGCAAAATTAAGGACAAAAGACACCAAATACCAAAACGATCAAATGCACTCCACCCAAGTATAACGTACCAATGAACTCCCAAGGAGGGTAAAACCCACACATGGTACAAATGGAGTGATTATTCAATGTTCCTGGAACATCACGTGATGTGCCAGGAGCCTCCACCACCACACAATCACGTAAAGGTCATAACAAAATTTCACATAGTGATATCGGTGGGAGAATCAAATTGCGCCTCTTATTTAGGTCCAAGCTCGTAAAGGTGCACGAGGTCAGATCAAAGGGCTAGCACAAATGATTCTACGGACACAATTTTAAATACAATTTGACGTGGCACACATAAGAGTATTAAGTATAATTAATAAAATAATACAAATCCAACAATTATGGTTGCATCACATAAGCTGTTAGAGAAAGACGGGAAAAAAAATGGTTTATTATGCTACGTATTAGAGTTGTTCCAACCTATTGAGCAGGAAAAAAAAATGTTGTTCCAACCTAATTGTCTGGACCCCTTTGTAGTACCGTTTAGACTTTAGTGTGAATTTAAGAATTTAAGTCATATTAGCGCCCTGCGGATTGGATCATAGCAGTGGCGGAGTCAAGATTTTGTTATTAAGGGGCCGGCTTAACAGACATATATTTTTTATAGGAACGTATAATTATTATATTTATAAGATTTTTGTTGTTCAGTTCATTATATTTGTACATTGAATTAATTGTTGAGGCTATTTCAATTGTCACGTGCTTATTTTTTATTTATGAAAAAATTGAGAAATGAGAATGTAAAATAACCAATCTTTTTATCAAATCGAAGCAAAATTATTAAGATTACAAGTAATTATACACGAATAGTTATCAATAATATTTAAAATCAAGTATATATAATAAAAATTTTAAAACTCAAATGCTTGGGGAGCTGGGGCTGGACCCTTACACACCTCCGCCGCTGGATCAAAGTTTCTCCTCTTTCATATTAAAGTCCCAAGATCATGCAAGCATAGTGTCGAAAGGGATTAATGAGGAGTACAAAATTAAAAACTATGCTCCTCCGCAACTTTCTTTTAACAAATGACATAAGCTTATACTGGATATATATAAGTTCGGCACATATTTTAAGGCTCTTGAGAAATGTCAACGAACTTTTAACTAAAGAGAAATGTTAAGAACAAAGAAAATAGGCAAAGAAAAGACCCTTAAAGTGTACATGAACGGTTCAGATGCACTGCACAATGAATCTGGACCGTTCATGTACATTTAAGGATATTTTCCTTGTCCCTAGCACTCCTCTTAACTAAAAGTATATATGTAAGGGAAGTGTTATGAGATGGGCAAGACACAGGCTCCACAACGACGTGCTCTCTACTTAGAATTGAGGAACACAAACTCGCACAAAAAACTCTAATCCATTAGTAATGCCCAAAAGGTGGAGGGCACAATGATTTGTTTGGTATCAGCCAAGAAAAATCTCAGTTCATTCCATCCACTTATGCTTCCTTTCCCTTCACTGGAAAACGCCCTATATATATGGATACATGTACTATTTTAAGCACTTGACTTGGCACACCGAACTAAGAAAAAACAAGGCTTAGATCTGAAGGTATTAAAATATTTACAATGAATTTTTAACAGCAAGAATTAATTATGATTGCAGCGAAGAGTAATACAAAAATTGACAGATTTTTAGGAGAGGACAAAATGTTTTCCAGAAGTAATATATACTCCATAAGGATGTTTACTGATCATTATTTGAGAATGAGTTTATGAAAAAATAAGAAAAGTAAGAAACAGTCAATTTGTGGAGGAAAAGTCCCCACATTTTATTTTACTTCATAAGTTAATTGTGTCAAAAATTGAAGATCCAAACACAACCGTGGACAAATAAGAAACTCCAAACACAATTTTCAATTTTACACCAAAAGACTAACCCAACAGAGCCTCCAACTAACCTTTCCTAACAGTTTTGTCATCTCTCTCTTTCTCTCCCTCTCTCTCCCACTGCATGCATGCATGCATCTCTCTCTCTCTCTCTCTCTCTCTCTCTCTCTCGCGCGCGCGCGCTCTCTCCCCCTGCATGCATGCATCCTCTCTCTCTCTCTCTCTCTCTCTCTCTCTCTCAATCCAAATTTCTAATCCTTTCATCGGAAGAAAGGAAAGCAATAACCTCATAGGGATCAATGGACAATGCAGATCAAATGGCCAAAGGGGAATCAGAGAGATGGATTCTCGAAAGCATTGAAATTGACAAAATGGTAAATGTGCCCTCTGACGATGATGAGCAGCCAAGCACGGTGTCAAGAAACACAAGTAAAAAATCTTTCACAAGGAACGCAAGTAGTCTCCAAAACAAGAACAGAGTTCCGAGTCCCAGTATCCCTAAAATGGAAAGGTTGCAATCAGGGGCCGCAAAAGGGATCAAAACCCTTAGGTTCCTCGATAGGATGACCACAGGTAAAGAAGGGGATGCGTGGAGGTCTGTAGAGAAACGGTTCCATCAACTTGCAACTGTTGGGAGACTCCCTAGGGACAAATTCGGAGCATGCGTTGGTAATTTCACAAACTTTTCGAATTTCTTCTTTTTGTGAACATTTGAAGTCAAATTCAGAACTTTTCGAGTTCTGTTTTTAAAGGGATGGGAGATAGCAAGGAATTCTCGGGGGAGGTATTTGATGCCTTGGCAAGGCGTAAGAGGATCGATGTAACCAATGGTATAAATCTTCAAGAATTGAGAGAGTTCTGGGAAGACATATCGAGTCAATGCCTAGATGCACGACTTGGGATATTTTTCGACATGTAAGGAACTTTTATCTCTCTCTGTTTATACATGATGGGTTTCTGACACTTGGTCAGTTTTTGATACCAAGGCCCCAATTTTCTCTAGAAGTACAAAGGGTCCTTAGTACATTATCAAAACCGATGCGAGCCGTGCACTACGCATTCTTGTCAACCAAGCAAATATCTGTGTCGTGCGCTTTTGTGTGCTTGTTTCATTCTTCTTCATTCTATTGTGTGCCCATGTTTGGTGGCCGACCAATACATAAACATATCAACTCAAGTAATGATCAGTATAAACCTATGCATATAAATCCTATCAGCCATGGTCATGCTCAAAAATAAAAATAACTGAAGCTAACTTTTCAGGTGTGACAAGAATGGTGATGGGAAGCTCTCAGAAGAGGAAGTTAAGGAGGTGAGTTATGACTTGACATACCTTGTTAATAGTACCTCTTGTTCTTCATCTTTAGTAAGTTTTTTTTTTTGAACGGTCTTCATCTTCAGCAAGTAATGACTAATGGAACCTTTTTTTTGACATTGTCATGGTAAAGGTGATAGCAATGAGTGCCTCTGCGAATAAGCTATCGAATCTCAAGCAACATGCCGCAACCTATGCAGCTTTAATCATGGAGGAGCTTGATCCTGACCAATTAGGATATATTGAGGTGAGCTTCCCATAAAATGGTGCTTCCAGGCACGCTGAACTCCACAAATTCTTGTACAATCAAAAGATTACCGATTCTCTGTAAAAGATGCGATCCATACAGAGAGGATCATATTTTTATTATTAGCTACACTTCTTTAAGCCCCCCTTTGGATGGTAAGTACATAAGGATCCGGTTTCTTACAAGATCTCACCAATTTTGGTGAGAAACAAAACAGACCAATAGAACCACCACTTCTTTTAATTTTTTACTGGTTCTCACATGTGGAATACCTAAATTTTCCGCTTTGACCAGATATGGCAACTTGAAACTCTACTAAGAGGTATGGTGAGCTCCGAAGAAACCAACAAAATGGAGAACCGTACGCAAATGGAAAACCGTACGCAGACACTCACAAGAACCATGATTCCCAAACAATACAGAACCCCCGTAAGCAAATTCCTATCTAAAACCTCAGAAAAATTCCATGAGAGCTGGAAGAAGATATGGGTCCTCACATGGTGGTTAACCATAAACCTAATCCTCTTTGTTTGGAAGTTCAACCAGAACAAACGCACAGATTCATTCCAAGTCTTGGGTTATTGCCTTTGCATCGCCAAAGGTTCCGCCGAAACTTTGAAGTTCAATATGGCTCTTATTCTCCTTCCAGTATGCAGAAGAACCCTAACAAAGCTCAGAGAAACATTCCTGGGTACATTCATCCCTTTCGACGACAACATTAACTTCCACAAGTTAATTGCATTGGCGATTGCTATATGGACTTGCATCCACACATTAATGCATGTCACTTGCAATTACCCAAGAATAACGTCTTGTCCTCATGATAAGTTCAACCAAATTCTTGGACCTGCGTTCAGTTACAAGCAGCCGAATTACCAGGACCTCCTTCAGAGAACTCCGGGCGCAACGGGGATTTTAATGATCATTTTGATGACTTTTACGTTCACACTAGCGACGCGTTCATTCAGAAGGAACGTTGTCAAATTGCCTTGGCCCATCCACCATTTGGCAGGGTTTAATGCTTTTTGGTACGCCCATCATTTATTGGTCATCGTCTACGCCCTCCTGATCATTCATCGCAACTTCTTATTTCTCACCCAATGGTACAACGACACGGTAAATCTGCTTACACTACCATTCAATTCAACTTGTGAAGTCCCAAAACCCAGTACACAAATCACATATTCTTACATTTATATGTTTCTAAATTTTCCCCACAACAAAAATCATAAGAGCACTGCATCCATACTTATCCCTTTGGCATGCCCGTCTTTCCACGTTATGGATTGTGTCATTGACAAATCCCCATAAACTGTCATTCTTGCTTTTTACCAGAAAATCACTAGTTCTCTCTCTCTTTCTCTCTCGCGCCAAAACCAAAAAGTTTCAACATTATTAGGAGCCTTAAATTCAAAGTGCTAACTGAATGTTGTTTTGGACATTCTGCAGACATGGATGTACGTAATGATCCCAATTATTCTTTATGCCGGAGAGCGAAGTCTTACATCAGTTCCGGATCGCAGTTATCGGGTCAGCATCATCAAGGTACTTCTAAGCAACTTACAAACTTGTGGATCTAAATGCGTGTAAAATCATTCAAACTCATCCTAGTGTGGACAATAATGCAGGCTATAGTATACACAACAAATGCTCTAGCACTATATATGAGCAAACCTCCAGGATTCAAGTACCAAAGTGGAATGTACATCTTTGTCAAGTGCCCAGATGTAGCAAGTTTTGAATGGTACAAACCACACATACTATGATACCGATCAAGATATTTATCTGTCTACGGTCTAAATATACACTAAAAACTGTTACAGGCATCCCTTCTCAATAACTTCTGCGCCAGGAGATGACTACTTGAGTGTCCACATCCGTGCCTTGGGAGACTGGACTACAGAGCTTAAAAACCAATTTGCACAGGTGAAGTTCATGTATTAAAGTATTATTGTTACCATGCCTTGAAACAAAAACTTCATTTGTTCTGGCACATCCATATAGTATGGTCCTATGCCACCCAGAACGTCGGTTATTTCGATTTGAGAAACAGGAATGGGATGCTACATGCTTTTCATGGTCGTAAGATAGGAGTAGTATTGTATGAATCATTTTCTTCCATTGAGTTCTGTCAAGGGTCATTTGTTCACACAAACCTACTATACTCATATCGTTGCGCACCACTATCCTATTCGCTCTCTTAACTACTGCATCTCCTGGTCTACGGTAGACATGCCCAAACCACCTTAGTCTATTTCCCCTCAACTTCTCTTCTATGGATGCTACACCTACCATCTCACAAATCGTTTCATTTCTAATCCTGTCTCGTCTAGTCTTACCACACATCCACCTCAACATTCTCATTTCTGCTACACTCATCTTGTTCACCTGTTGTTTCTTAATATGCCAACATTCTGTACCGTAAAGCATCATTGGTCTAATGGCAGTTCCATAGAATTTTCCTTCAATTTTATGGGTACTCTCTTGTCACACAGTACATCAGTAGCACTACTTCACTTGAGCCACCCCACTTGGATCCTATGGGTCACATCATCGACAATCTCTCCATCTCTGTTAATAATTGAGCCTAAGTACCTAAAATGATCACTCTTAGGTATCTCCTAATCTTGGATCATCACTCTTTTTTCGTGCGCACTGTTGGTACCACTAAACTTGCATACCATATACTCAGTTTTACTCCTACTTATCCAAAAACCTTTTGACTCTAATGCTTCCCTCCAAATTTCTAGTTTCGTATTAACACCTCTAACAGTTTCATCTACGAGGACAATGCCATTTGTAAACATCATACATCATGGGATATCCTCCTGAAATTATCTAATCAATTCATCCATAACTAAGGCATTTATGGGCTCAAGGCTGACCCTTGATGCAATTCTATAGTGATTGAAAATTTACTCATTTCCCCTTACTGGTGATCGAATGGTAGTGACGGCACCTTCATCCATGTCTCTAATCACCTCGATATACCCTTTGGTCACTCTCGTTCTCTCCAGAACCCACCATATGATGTTTCTAGGCACCCTATCATAAGTCTTTTCTAAGTCTATGAAAACCATATGGAGATCCTTCTTCTTTGCTATGTGTTTTTCTACCATTCTCCTTAATAGGTAGATAGCTTCCGTGGTTGATCTTCTAGAAGTAGTTTTGTATAGATTACGATAATAGGATGTGCACTTTCAAGCAATAAATTTTGAATAAAATAGGGTGTTGATTTTCAAATTACTTCGTAAACCACATTTCTAGAAGAATTATGACCACTCTTTTTACATTTCTATAGCATTAAAAAAATGCAGGTCTGTGAGCCTCCATCAACACAACCAAGAAGTGGTAGTCTAGTTAGAATGGAAACTAAAGCAAGGTCTAAAGCAAGCTCAAAACTTGACGATACACAAGCAAGGTGAACATGGTCTGTATTGGATTGCTGCATAGCTTTTTCATTTAACATCACACCTAATAGCTCTTCTCTCTTGAGGCAGATTTCCAAAGATCCTCATCAAAGGACCATATGGAGCACCTGCTCAAAACTTCAAGAAGTATGACATTCTCCTCCTCATTGGCCTAGGAATTGGAGCAACTCCAATGATCAGCATCCTCAAAGATCTTCTAAACCACATGAAGCAAAGAGAAAGTAACAAAGTGAGTTAAGATGAAATAGAGCTATAGCTTTGATGAAATAGAACTTCGGAGAACTAAATAACCAGATGGAATTCATACTAATGCAGGTCAAGGAAGAAGAACATCCACTTGAGGAGAATAAGAAAGGTCCAGAAAGAGCTTATTTCTATTGGGTAACAAGGGAACAAGGCTCATTTGATTGGTTCAGAGGTGTCATGGATGATATTGCAGACTATGACCAAAATGTGGGGTTTGAAATGCGAACCCGTATTTGCTTCAAGTTATCAGAATCTATTTCCTATCGTCATTTTTTTAAAACATGAAAAATTTTGGAACACTTTTTGAAACTTACTATCGAATAGTAATATTTTGGGAAGAAACATTTTTAGAAAACAGTAGAGAGATTCCTCAATTTGTAGATAGTATTTCTTGAAAAAGAATGGCATACAAGACAATGAGTGTTTTTGTTTAGAAACATAGTTATGAATCAGATAATAAAAAACTGCAATCCAGTATATCAAACTCATTGGTATTTGTTCAAATGTTGCAGAATGTAATAGAAATGCATAACTACCTGACTAGTGTGTATGAAGAAGGAGATGCACGATCTGCACTCATTGCCAGGGTCCAGTCTCTGCAGCATGCTAAAAATGGAGTTGACGTTGTCTCAGAAAGTCGGGTAATATTTACTAGTGCTATGTGAATTTCACTGGATCATACTAGTCTTTTAGCCTTCTATTCTAACACATTGCTCAACAGACAAGAACACATTTTGCAAGACCCAACTGGAGGAAAGTGTTCTCTCAATTAGCAAATACCCACCCATCCTCACGAATTGGTAACCAAATCCACTAACCTACTTGCAACTGCACTATTTTGGTATATGTTCGGATGTTCTTCATTAGTTGTCACACGGTGTGTTGCAGGTGTCTTCTACTGCGGAAGCTCTGCACTCACCAAACCAATACAGAAGCTTTGCCAGGAGTTTAGCCTAAACTCATCCACCCGTTTCCATTTCCACAAGGAAAACTTCTAGAGTCGAAATATCATATGACTAACAAGTTTGTAGACCTCAACTGAAATCAAATATATTGATTTTTCCATTAGCGATTGCCGAAAAAGCGGGAAAAAGGATATACACTGGTCACTTTGTTTTGGGACTTAATGACATCACTTCACTTTCCAAATATGTTTCCCGGGGTAAACTTGCATGTGGCATCACTCTTGCTGACACAACTAAGTTACTTGACTGGAATAAGCTAGCTTCCAATGCTATGACTCTGGAAAGTTTAACTAAATCAATTGAAGAAAACATAGAATCTTGTCTGTTGTCTTCTCCTATAATATAATTAAATGATACACTGAAAAACATAAGAACAATACGAAAATAAGTGAGATCAATCCTTGATCAAAAAGTAGAACCTAAAATTTCTAACAGATTTCAACGGATATTTCACTGGCCTCACACCAAGTCGGTACGGACTATAGTGCGCCTGTGCATAATTACTAACCCACTGAAACAAGAATGCAATATAAATAAGTCACAGGGACGAAATAGAAGACCTATGTTTCATAGAGCATTGGTGTATAGAAATTGTTCATCATAATCGACACTGGTAACAAGGAAACAATTACATTCAGGAGAAGAGGGAAATTCAACGTGTGCTTGGTGACATACCATTTCACACTATCCTTCCGCCTTTTACTACTCCGAGGGCATTTTTCATGTAATCAACTCCACACAAAAAGACACACAGGCATGCACTTAGGCTTGCAGATACATGGAAGCCATTTGATAACCGGCGGACACCCAATGCTCTAAAGCATGCTTGTGGTTGAGACAGGGAAGAAAATAGAAAAAGGCTTTCTTTTGCAATGTAAAACAAGGGTAGGAGAGCATAGGGGGTTCAAGCATTACTCCACTTAACACATGGCCTAACGCTTTCAAAAAAATTCAAGAACAATAAAAAAAGAACGGCAAAGGCCCCAATAGTCCGAGTCAAATAAAATAGGCCCTGTTCTGATGCTAAGCCTATGGCCTGGAAAAATATTGACCCACCATATAGCAGTAGGAGTGACCAACGCTGTAGCTTTCAATATCAGCCGCTATGTAGCAGTTTTCGGTCCTCTGCAGGGCCGGCCCAAGGTATTTGGGTGCCCAATGCCTGTTTTAAGAATGATGTCCGAAAAACACTTAACAATTTTTACAGGTAAAAAAAAACAGTCAGAGGAAGCCAAAACTATAGTATTAAATCCCCTTGACTAATACATATATACCGGGGAACCCCTAAAACCCCCCCCCCCCCCCCCCCCCCCCAAGTTCCCGATCGAATTTGCTGCACACGTATATTTCAAAATTTGAAATTTCCCTTCAAAACAATTTTAATTTTAATTCCGATACTTGCTGCCCATGTGTTGCTTCACATGCAACCACTCTGTGAGCAAATGGAATAGGTGGAGTAGATGGCTTTATAGGTGAGCACTTTGCCAATTGAGTCTTTGCTCTGTCAATATGGGACAAACAAGTTGCAAAACAAAACCTCCCACCTGTAATCTTACATTAATAGTTGAAGGAAATACTGAAGACAAAGAATCTTTTATGAGTAGAAAGTTCTACTGTCTCAGTACCAATACTCGAGAGATTGGGAATTGCTTCTGAAACTTGAATTGGACCTTTTCTAAAAAGAGTCCTACCAACCCAAATACTAAAAAATTGGGGTGCCCCAAAAATTGGGCATCTTGGAATGCCCAAGGCCCAGGCCTTGCGGGCCTTGTACCTGGGCCGGCTCTGGTCCTCTGCTACCTTTACAGCCCGATAAACAGGTGGTACCGAAAATTTTAGGCTCGTATCGGTTGATGCCCGATATGTGTCACTTAGGTATCCGATTTTTTGTCCGCTTCACAGCCGTAGGGCTGATACTAGACTGCTATGGCCGCTACAAGTGCTCTGGTACCAACAATGATTTTAAAAAATTCTTGACCGTACACTCTAGTCCCACTACGTACCAATACACGGTCTGCGATTGCCAACTCATCTTGGGCATTTGGGGAGCCGGGGATAGGTTCCTAGAGGGCCCCACGACGCTAGTATTGCCAAAATTTTCGAGCCCTAAAATCTGTTACTAATTTAGAAGTTGGAGCCCTTGAGAATGGATAACTCGGCCACATCAAATGCTATTCCGCGGCTGAGTTAGAGATTTCCCTTTTATCAGAAACAAATTAATAGCAGAAGTAAAACCCTTAAATCGCGTTTCCTTGTCGTTCCCTTTTTTTCTCAGGTTTTGTTCTTCACACGAAATTAGTTAAAAATTAGTCAATTCAAGACCAACCAGGCAACCAAGAAAATGTTTCAACTTGGGCCTAATTAATGGGGTACTTTTCCCCACTGACAGGAGCAGACCCATGTGAAAACCGTCCAAATTAATTGTGTTGGGGTAATATTTTCTGGGAAGGAAACAGTAGAGAACGAGTCCGGCTCCTCTCCAATCCATAGGGAATTGGAGGATCCTCCAATTTCAATGCAATGGTCAGGATTACTCTAGTATTTGCAGCCCAAAACTCATATGGTATTCTATGAGCATCCAATTACTTCCCAAATATTCCCCAGTTATTATATTTCATGTACTAATTTACCAAATTCCAAACATTATTAAAATTTCATTTCGTAACTTCAATAATTTGTGCAAGTTCAAAAAACTATCAGATTCACAGGATTAATCAAAGACTCTTTTTGCATTTCTTCTAAAATATTTTTTCTATAAAAATTATATTACTTTCAATTACTTACTCTTACGATTTCTTTCTAATTTTCATAACTGAATTTTAATTTCTACTTTCTTTACATACAAGAACAACTACATCAATGAGCACACAATACAGTGTGAAACACAAATGAAAATACATTAGTATCAGTAAAAGAAATCTCATGAGCTACATAATAAGATAATATCAAAAAAAAACCGTGCTGAAATAAAAAAAAATTATTGATATAATATTAGTAAAAAAATCCTCATGAACTATATGATATCGGTCGAAAAAATCCTTATAAGCTATATAAAAAGTTTTTCAAAGGCAGGTTTAACGGGAAGAGGACGCCGTTTAAAAAAATTTAACGAATTTTTTATAAATTTCGAAGATTAATGAATTTTTTTTGCTGTTCAAAAAAAATGGGGAGAGAAGACGCTTATGTAATTGAAAAATATTTGGGGAGTAATTGGGTGCCTGTAGAATACCATATGAATTTTGGGGCTTGAGTTATTAGGGTAATCTTGACCATCGGATTGGAATTGGAGAATCCTCCAATTCCTTATGGATTGGAGAGGAGCCGGACTCGTAGAGAACTGTTCAATGCAGAAATCTGACACAGAGGAAACGAGTAACTGATTAATAAATTTCGTTAACTTTGAACGAGAAAGTAGACAGAGTTTCAGTGGACACATACCTCCGATCTCGATTGAAGCAGAGTCCAATTTACCGGGAAGGATTGGAAAGCTAGTTTGAAGGGGCTTCTTTTTGAGCTTTCGACAGGGAAGAGTAGCCGCTGCTGGCTACTCAGCCTACTCCTGTAGTAATTTTTCTGTATGTATATTGCCAGCGATAATAGGGAATATATTAATAATCGACGCTTCCTCTATGTTTGTGTGCGCGCTAATACAGTGGGGTATAAAATATATATATATATATATATATATATATATATATATATATATATAAGTACGTTGGAAATTCATTGAGTGGAGTAGAAGTAATTAGACACCCTCCGCTTAATTTTTAACATTTTTTTATTTAAATTTTTTTTACGTTTATAGTAGTTTTGAACCAAATTTTTATAGATTATTGATTCATCTTAACGAGACGAATCGAAAAAGTATATTTATTTTACTTTTACTCATTTTAAAATATAACCATTTTTTAGGGGAAAAAAAGAGTTAATTTTTTTTTTCCCAAAAAGTGATTATTTCTCAAATATTTGGGCAGAAGTAAATTTTTTTTACTTTGCCGCTTTATCTTGATGAGACGAAGCGAAAAATCAAAAAATTAAGGCGCAAAATTAACAAATGCAAAAAAATTCAAATAAGGACAAAATAAAAAAGAAGTCCTGAAAGACGAAAGAGATCAAGAAATAAGTGAAGAAAGAGATCAAGAAATTAATTTTTAATTGGAAAAAAAGTTTATTGGTGTAATCCGAACTCTCAACGGAATATAAAAGAGGACCCCAAGGCTTGTGGGTTAGACACATCAACAAACTCGTGTGGACGAGGACAATCTCTCAAATACACATGTTGATGTTGACCCGTTTTTCTTTTCTTTGTTGATTCCTCCCAATGAAATTTTCGTATGTACGCAAAGAGAGGGGTTAGTTTTAGAGATGCAGAATACACCGACAAGAGTAAAGAGTAACTGACCTCCCATGAGATTTAGCAGGGACCTCCTTATAATTTCTGAAATATCATTGTGCCCCCTAGTTTTGTTGACACTTGACAGTGTAAATATTCTTTTAGATTCCGTTATTCGGTCTAAAATGGGAGTCCGGCTCCTCTCAAATCCATAGGGAATTGGAGGATCCTCCAATTCTAATTCAATAGTCAAGATTATCCTAGTAACTCAAGCCCCAAAACTCATATGGTATTCTACGGGCACACAATTATTCCCCCAATATTTCTCAATTACATAAGTATCATCTCTCCCCGTCGTTTTTTGAACGGCAAAAAAAAATCATTAATCTTTGAAGTTGTTACAAAATATTCATTAATTTTTTTGAATGGCATCTTCTCTCCCCATTAAACCTGCCTCATATAGCTCATGAGGATTTTTTTACTAATATATATTATATCAGTAATTTTTTTTCCTTTCAACATGGTTTTTTTTTTCGTTGTAACTCATGAGATTTTTTTACTGATACAAGTATATTTCCACGTGTGCTTCGCGCTGTGTCGTGTACTCATTGATGTAATTGTTCTCGTATGTAAGAAAGTTGAAATTAAGATTCAGTTGTGAAAATTAAAAAGAAATCGTAAGAGTAAGTAATTGAACGTAAGATAATTTTCACAAAAAAAATATTTTAGAAGAAATGCAAAAGGAGTTTTTTGATTAATCCTGTGATTCTGCACATGTTATTAAAGTTAAGTTATAAAATTTTACTAATGTTTGGAATCTGGTTAATTGGTGCTTGATATCTGATAAATGATAATTGGGGAATATTTGGGGAGTAATTGAATGCCCGTAGAATACAATATGTGTTTTGGAGTTGAAGATACAAAGGTAATCTTGACCATCGAAGGATTGGAGAGGAGCTGGACTCCTAAAATGGCGTTAACTGTGCTGATATAATGACCACAATAACCCGTTCTTATTCAAGAGACCAAACAATATTTTGCCTTTCGGATTTTTTCTGGCCTGTCGGAATGGTGTTTACATGCGATCCGTCCTATTTTTTTTAGTCCCTCGTTGTATCCTTATTGAATAGAAAATTGATTATATATTTCAATTGGTAATACTTTTTATATGCAATATTGATCTTATTTGATAGATTTCAAGTAGTTTTGTTAATCAATATTTTCAAAATCATGTAAAAGATTATAGATTAGAAGATATAATCAATTGAAAAGTGGTATAAACTCTCAAAAAGAATTAAATAAATTAGGACAGATGAACTTAATTTTTTAATAAATTACCGTTCAAAAAATATATATTTTTTATAAATTTACTTTAAGATATATCTTGTTTTGTGTTATAAAAATCATAGTTTAGTGGGAATTTGTTTAGATGGGATCGATGAGTTTCCCTCCATACCCTATCTTTGAGTGCTCTCATTGATCCCACCCTTGAGTTAAAACATTAATTTGAACAGTTCATTTTAAAGGATTCACAATATAGAGAACCTACAGAATTACTTGATCGTACGTAATGGGTAGCTGATCAACAAAAACATGCTTTGCTTGATAAAATGGTCGATCTAGTTTTCGTTTTTATCTGCTGGCAATTTTTTTTTGGTACTTCATGAATTCATCTGCTATCAATTTCGATAAACTATAAAAATGATTGTTTCATGTGTTTATTGATGTCCCATCAAATTAATTTTTGCTCAAATATTTCATTCTACGATGTATCTATATGAGATGAATAGTTCAAATTATTATTTTAAAATCAAGACAGAGCCTACAAGAGAGGGTATGGAGGAGTATAGGGAGATGAAGGTTTAGATAAGAACCAATCCTGTACGTTTATCTATTAACTTAGTTAGTATGAGCTTGCAATATAGATGCTGCATGCATTTTTTCACAGATAATCAAACAATGAAGCTAGCTTAATTTCAAATTGGGTACAAAAGATCATTCATGAAAATATATACTAAATCTTTTCATCTAAGAATTTTGCACTTGTGAATTGAAACTAAAGTTTCTATGAAATATATAGTCATCAAATCAACGTGTTTCTCTCAATACATCACTAGAAAGGGTGAATGGATGGCTCACTGATTTCATGTTCTTACTCAATTATATATATAAACAAAAAAACAAATTAGTACTTGCTCAATCTCAATTTATTTGTTCAGTTTGAGAAATACAACAATTTAGGAGTACATAATTATTACACCTACTCTATTTTTCAAAAGTTAGTCTCCAACTTTCTGAAAAAGTTTTTTTTTTTTTTTTTGCTCTGCAACTTTTTGAAAAAAGATTAATTTGATTCAAGTACTAATAAGGGACAAAATTGAAATTGTGTAGTTTTTAGAACATCCACAACAGTCTTTTCAAATTTTGGATCAAATTACCCCTTAAAAAGTCACTTTATTATTTTAGCTAGTCACTTTTACAATATCTACAGCATCAGAGTCTCTATCCGAAAACTATAACAGTAAAGTATTATGTTTTTATTCTTTCTTTTTTATTTATTCCATTATGTTCTCTCTCAAGCGGGAAGCAAGTGGGTGAAAAGGGACCACAAGGGAAAAAGGTAGTATTTTATAGGTCAGTGTGTGAATAGTGGGTCACTTCTAGAAGTGAGGAACTATATCAAACTTTGTTTTGACTGAACAAATAGCAAGGCTGATTGTAGACACTTTAACTTGGACGCTTCGATATCTTTTAAGTCCCCGATGATGATAAAAGGGTTTTAAATTAAACAAATACCATTTTGGAATGAATCATTCAAAAGTCAACATAAAGTCAACTCCACCGTACGGTACAAACTCCACCGTACGGTATAATTACGTCATCCTAACTGCTTTGCAGTTAGGGTAGTTGTAATTTCCACCGCACGGTGCAAATCTATCTACCATATAGTAGACATGTATGCCGTACGGTACATCGTAACTTGCACCCCTTTTCCAAAATCTCGGTCAAGGCATCTCAGGCCATCATAGCCAGGCTGTAGCTCTCCATGACCGGCGTAGGTCTGAAGCAGGCCGGTGAATTCTTGAAGACCAAGCTGAATCCCCTGAAAAATTCTTCTATAAATACCTTAGGGTTTTAATTGAAAACACACGAAAAATCTCTCTGAAAATTGCACTGAAAAAGGATGATTTTACATTGAAAATGTTCTAAAGTTTTCTTGCTCGTTTCCTTTCACCAACGCCAATTCCAATTCATACCAGAAGGTTCTTGCAATCACTACCATTTTTCAACGAAAGATTCATTCCAAAAAAGTATAACTTTCTGTCCTTCAATTCTGAGGGGACAAACAGGTTCAGGTTGGTTCTTTATACCATTCCTGGGCTTGGATTGTTCAAGGCTTGCAAAGAAATTAAAAGTTTGAATCCCGCATAACTCCACCGTACGGTAGAAGTTTTCTCAGGGAACATCGCCTCAGTTATTACCTTCTTCTTCACTTCATAGTCTGATATAAGATACCATGCTTTTTCATAGTATGTTTTAAAATTCATGTTCTGTTTTAAGCAATACATGCCATGCTTTGATTTGTAAAAAATTATATCAGTCATGTTTTTAACATAAGAATTCTTTACGTAATACTTAATATTAAGTGCCAAATTAAACCTCTAAATGCCCTGTTAATCCACTTCAAGTTGCTGACCACAAATATCATATACCGTACGGTTCATACATTTACCGTACGGGAATATATTTTGTGGAATAAAATCCCTTATTTGCTGTTGTATGATAAATTAAAGCATGATCATTAGTATTTATATTTGTTAAATGAAATTTTCCACATGTTATAGTTGTTTTCTGTGCAAAAACTTACTACGGAATGTGTACCGTACGGTACAAAGTTCTACCGCACGGCACACATTTTCTACCGTACGATTGAGTCTTCATGGGACAGTATGCCATTTTTCTGTAACTATCTTAATGTGTTTTGCCTGCCTGCTTATATTTACTGTGTAACAACCCGGATTTTTGACCCTATTTTTTTTTAAAAAAATAGAGTTAATATTATTAATAACATTAATAATATCATTTAAAGAATATTATTAGTAATAATAAAATTATCTTAATCATAATTATCTAATAGATATATACAAATAAAAATTAATTTAGTCTTAATTATCATACTTTTAATTATTTAAATTGCATGCATGAAAATCCTACCATCTCTCCCTCTCCTACTCAGTCTCTAATTCATTCCCCTGACCATATTTCACCCTTATTTTTGTCCATTAAGAAGCCCTATAGAATACAACCTCTTTAAATCCAATTTTAATCGAAACTCTCAAAACTCCCTTATATATACCCCATTAATCCGACCCTAGGGTTCATCACATTATTTTTCACGCCCCACCAGTCTAGAAAAGAGAGAAAATTCGGAGAGAAAGAAGCTCCAATCCATGGAGTTCTAGAGAGAGAAAGAAAGAAAGAGAAAAGTGGCTTTAGTACTTAGACGCAACCGAAATCCGATTTGATTATTCCGAACTCTTTCTACAGCTCCTAGCATCACCAAGCATCGTCCAATTTGATCCCGAGACCCCTCGATCAAAAATCCCGAAGCTTTCTTCCCCAAACTTCAAGTTTCGATTAAAAATCAATTCGATCCGATTTGAGGTAGTATAATCTCTCCCAACCACTTCTCTAAGTATATTTATTGTTTTTATGCTTAACCCTATGCCCCGAACGAACCCATGCATTAAAAACCATGAGAAAAACGAAAAAAACCAAAACTGTCACGAACCTCGCGGCCGCGACCTGCGGGCCGCAAGAACCAGGTGGGACCTCGCGGTGAGACACCCAGCCGCAAGGTTGACTGGTCCAACCTTGCGGTGTGCACTGTTTTAGTTCGAAAGTGTTTTGCGACCTCCCGAACACCGTTTTCGACCCCCGAACTATTTTTTCTAGACTTTTCACACCTCAAAGATCATAACTTGTTAAGGTAATATTTTTTTTATTAAATTATCTATTTATTAAATTATTTATTAGTTATCGTTCAAAGTTTACAAACAAAAATTAACTACGATCTTCCAATCAACGTTTTAACACTCAACTAAATTTTTCTAGACTCCTTGCATCTCAAAGATGGTAACTTGTTAAATTAAATATTTATTTTATTTAATTCACTATTTATTATTATTTTTAAAGTAATTCCAATCAAAATTACTTTACGATCTTATAAACTTTATTATTAATGCCCGAGTAATTTTATTTAGACTCCTTAGGTTCCAAAGATGAAACTATATCAGTCTCAACATTTTTTTTATTTAAATTATTTATTGTTTATTTACTACCCTTTCGGCCACTTTATTTAACGCCTTCATCTAAAAATAATCCCGAGACCTTTCGGACCCAACTTTTGACATTCAACATGTTGTAAAAGACCTTTAAGACTCTTATTAAGGTCATGATAATTATTCTAATATTTTTACCTAATTTAATTAGTTTTTAATCAATCTAATTTCTTAAATAAAATTTATACAAACCTAGATTTATTTTTTTTATAAAAACTTTTATTAGATAAAAGTTTCTTGCATTATTATTAATTTATTGGCCATACAAGATTAAGGGCAACGGCCCATTCATAAAAAGTTATGTGATTTCTACGCTTATTATTTGTTTCAATTATCATTGTGATTATTTGTATACTGCTTCAATTTGTGATTGATATGTTAGATTGGAACCTAGAGATAAGGGGTGGTTTGCAAATAGAGTTCACTTAGACAGTGCTAAGTAATAGATAAATTAGAAAGTTTATTTTTAGATCTGCCTGCAGGTAGGATGTTGAGATGTGATGAGTTGGATGTGTTGAGTTGAAACTGGCAAAGTAAGCCCAGTAATGAATTGAAACTGGCGGGAGTCCAGTGATGATATAAAACCTGGCAAAGTAAGTCCAGTGATGTTTTCTGATGATAAAACCTGGCAAAGTAAGCCCAGTGATGTTTTGATAAAACCTGACGGTTGGTCAGTGATATTTTACGATGATAAAACCTGACGGTGGGTCAGTGATGTTTTCTGATGATAAAACCTGGCGGGTAGTCCAGTGATGTTTTGATAAAACCTGGTGGGTAGTCCAGTGATGTTTGATAAAACCTGGCGGGTAGTCCAGAGATGTTTTGTAATGATAAAACCTGGCGGATAGGGGCCAAAGATATTTTCCGATGATAAAACCTGGCAGAGGTCCAGCGATATTTTGTGACAGTAAAACCTGGCGGTGGTCCAGTGATACTTTCTGATGATAAAACCTGGCGGATTGCCCAGTGATGTTTATGCTAATAAAACCTGACGGTTGGTCAGTGATGTTTTGCGATGATAAAACCTGACAGTTGATCAGTGACGATTTGTGATGATAAAACCTGGCAGATAGTCCAGAGATGTTTTGTGATAATAAAACCTGGCAGGTGGTCCATCGATATTTCCCGATGATAAAACCTGGCGGGTGGTCCAACAATATTTTGTGATGATAGAATTGGTGGGAGTCCCGTGGTGATTTTGATGTGGTGATTAAGATAGGCAAACCCTAGTTATGGTCTGGGCATGACTAGATTTTCCTTGTTGTTAGGCTATCGATCGATAATGAATAGATTTATGAGTATTTTACTTTCCTGCATTGATGATATATCGTTACTTGCTAGCTGTAATGTAAGGAGGGGTGATTGGGTTGGATTATATTACGGGGTGAACTTTTTCACTCAGGCACGGATTGTCTGGCATCCGTGTCAGATTTTGCAAAAAATCAGTGGAAGGCTCAGGACCTTGAAGGAGGGCGATACTATCTAGAGACGAATCCGGAGATGGAGACTGAGCCAGTATACGCTTGGAATCCGTATCGATCCTAGAAGACAGCTCTGTTATTTTGTCTAGATTATTACCACGAAGACTATTTTCAGTATTTCTTTAATGGTTTGTAATAGACGAATCTTTAGGAAGAATTATCCAGTTTAGATTTTGAATTTAAATTACTAAATTTTTAGAAATCAATATTTAATACCTCCGATTTTATTTCTGAAAATCGGGGCGTTACATACTGTATGTTGGTGTTAATGTTATTTGAACTGCTTATATGCTATAAACTGCTTTTGTGACATTAAAAGTTTGAGCAATGAAATGATTTTTAAAATCCCACAAGTATTAGTAAAGACCGATTTATCGGGCGAGGGGGGTGCTTTTCTAAATAAAACCTTCCCCTCTTGTAACCTGGATTCCGAACTCAATCTCTGGTTTGTTTTCCAATTCAAATATCATTTTCAAGTTTCAAGTTTTCTCGGGTAGCAAACCATTTTACAAAAACTTGGGTGGCGACTTTTCAATTTTTCAAAATGAGCGCACGACAGGGGATGGCCTCCGAAAAGGCACCATCCCGGACTCTGGTAGCCCACACTGATACAAAGTGATTTTTGTTCTTTCACTCGTTATTATAGCGTCGTATAAGAAGTAAAATGTGATGTGAATGCCCTTAATCCATTAGTTGGTCCTTTGGGACAAACGGAAATAAAAAGTTGACGAACAAATGACAACTGGGACACCTGGAGTATTGGTTATGTCATCATCATCATCCTTGTTCTTACTCAACTCAATTAATTACCTACGGTCAAATGATTTTGCACGCATTGACTTGTATATATACATACCCAAGGAGAAATTTTTGGGTGCAAGCAGTTACCACGTGGCGGTACCCATCGGTGATTCCAGTTGTCCAAACGTATTTTGGACGGTCCAGATTTATTTCATCCCTTTCCCTTCACCCGACCACTCTCTCTTATCTTTTTATCTCTCTAAAATCTAGACCGTCCAAAATACATTTAGACGATTAAAATCGTGGATGGGTACTGTGTTCGTAGTACCCGACCGGCGCCCAAAAACTTATCATACGTACCCAATAGTCCGACCCCGAAAAGCCTGATCTAGTGATCTCGTGTTTGTCCACAAAAAGATTTGATATTACTCTTTTGGCAGCTTTACGATTTGAAGAGAGTAGAGAAAACGTACGAAGCTCAAACCAAATACTACAAAACAAACTATGAAGCCCAAATCAGATTATTATTTGGAAACTAATATTATTTGGAAACTAATAAACAGTAAAAGTACTAATGGGGGTGACGGATCCTAGTAGGAACAAGAGAGCCTAGATACTAGTTTTAAGACAATTTAGATCTTCCTCATTTCAGAGGCTTAGAGCTAGGAAGAATTATTTGGTGGTGGCATCGTCACGCGGTGCCTAACACTCTTATCTACCACACATTGTTGTGGGGTTCAAAATTAAGTGTACAAATCTCATAAAAATGAGTCATGGATAAAAGTGAAAGGATACCACTGGCGCTGCCAAGTTCACTAAAATAAGTCATACATAAACCACAAAAACCAGAGAGAGAGAGAGAGAGAGAGAGCGAATAGGGGGGCATTAGTTGGATGTGGAATCAAGGAGGGAAGTGGTGCACTTGTCGTCGTTGAGACCAGTGGCTGTGATGGGGAAGAGCTCTAGGGTTTCTAGGGGCTTATTATTAACAATATTGCAACAAGGAGGGGTAGTAGTACTAGTCGGAGACACATCCAGCATCATCATCATCCTCCAATCACTACCGTCCGTTCTCATGACCGTGGTGTAGTACTTGTCCATCTCGCTCCTTTGATCTGGAAGATGATCATCCACCCTCCAATTCGCAGTGTCGTTAGAGATCTAACACAATGCAAGAAACATTACGAATTATTAGTATAAAAAAAAAATTAAAAAACATACCCTAGTGCCAAAACAGTGTAACATATATATGTAATGGTGCGTAATTTCCAAAGACAAAAAGCTAAACTAAAAAGTTACATGTTGAGTGTGTCCTATGGAAAGCTAGCTCGCCATTCTTAGAAGTTATATACACACCATTAATTTTATTGTTGTGGCTATTACAGACAAGACAAGATGTATAACTTTATTATTTATATTCTCAACAAAATTTGGACATGAGAGGTGCAAAATAAAAAAACGGACTAGTTAACGGTACTACCTGAGGAAGAAAGCCGGAAGAGTTATTGTAATGGAAAAGTTGCGGAAGAACAGACGGAGTAGGAGGAGGATTCTGCTCAAGGAAGTGAAGAAGGTGGTGGTGGTTTTGTGGTTGCTGGTGGTGGAATAGTTGGTGGTGGCGGATGATCAACTTCTTCCTAAGCTTCTGTCTATCTCTTGCTTTGTGGTTCTGAAACCAGTAAAACACATTCTTGCCTTCAATCTTGCCGTAGAGAGAGAGGTGGGCTGTGATCTGCTGTATCTGGGACGTGTTAGGATTCCTGATTCCACCTCTGTACATCTCCTCCAATATCCTCACCTGTTCTGAGGTTGGACACCACCTTGAGCTTGAGAATGATGAAGGCATTATCAGCTTTTTTTATTTTAAATTTTTTTCTTCTTTGTTTTAAATAGACAGAGAGGGAGTTACAGTGTTTATGATAGCGAGAGGAGAGAGACAAAAGAGATGGTACTTGAGAGAGAGAGAGAGAGAGAGAGAGAGAGAGAGAGAGAGAGAGCAAAAAGGAGAGGTAAAAAGATGTAGCAAAAGGAGTAGTACTAGTCCTGCGAGTACTAATGAATAGGGTGGGGTTTGGATTTTGAATGATTCTGTCATCATCACCTCATTATTTACTCATCGCCGAATGTACGGGATCCAGACAAATGATATTGCAGCCGGTTCTCTATTGGAAATGAAGCTCGTTTGAAATAGTAATTTCTAACGATATCTCATCAATATATGTGTGCTTTAAAATTAAACAATGTACAATTAACATAATTTTTGACATAATTAGTAGGCGAGAATCTAAAAAATGAACAATTTTTGTCATTAAAAAAAAACCCGAAGCGAGCCCAAAAATGGGCCAACAAAACGGTCCCTTCCATGCTCCAATGGATATACAATGGGGATCTCCTGTATTTGGGTGGTGGTTTAATTTTGAAAAAGGGTGTGGCCAAAACAAATTAATTGAATTGATTCTTTTTTTTAGATCGAGTGTGATGCCTCCTGATTAGAGATTGTGAAATATTGAAAAGTCTAGGTGCATAGCTATTTACCACAGCTCTAGTCACACTGCTAACGTCGAATTGTGAAATATTGAGAAAGATAGTACTTAGCTACCCGAGAGATTTTTCAGTGCCGATCGGGTATATTCCACGTGGTATTCGTTCGGCGAATCCGAACCGTCCGATACATTTTTGGACGGCTCGGATTGAAACACTCTCTCTCCTCTCATCTCAACACTTTCTCTCTCCAAATTTGAGCCGTTCAAAAACGAAATAGACGACTCGGATGCGCCAGCGGGCACCATGTGGTACCCACTCAGCACTGAAAAATTTTCCTAGCTACCCACCACAACTCCGGTCACAATCACTAACGTGGCATGCCACATCTGTTGGTCGGCCCCACTTATGAATATAGGAAAAAACGCACCACCGTGACCGGATCTGGACGGAGAGAGAGGAAGAGAGAAAGATTGGAGGAGGAACCTAGACCCTACCGGCGAGCACCACACCACCGGAAGCGCCTCTCCTTTCACCTCCGGCGACCACCAGCAGCAGCGAGTTTCGCCTCCGTGAAACACATGAAATAAAGAACTATTGAAGAAAGAGCTGCACCTTTTCAACTTTTTTTCCCTCTTCCATTTCCATTTGTGGATTTTGTTCCCGTGACGTTGCTGGTTAAAAAAGACATAGCTAGCCAAGGTCTAGATTCAGCCTATCTAGTTTATCATTCAGTGCGCAGCCCATCATGCAAGAGCATGCACTCTCTCTCTCTCTCTCTCTCTCTCTCTCTCCATAAGTTGACAGTACTCCGCGGTAGGTTTAGACGTCATAAGTTTATTATTGTGACGAAAGGGTTCTGGGTTTTAGAATCATGCTTTTATTTATTTATTAAACTGGAATGCATACCAAACTTAAAAACACAGTCCTGGGAACAAAACTCCCCTTGCATAGTCTAATAAAACCTGTTCCAAATTAACAGTTCGGAACCGAAAGAAAAACAAAAATACTACTGAAATTACTATTACAAGGAAGTTTTACAACAGTATCGACACTTCGATTTGCTTCCCGATAAATATGGCGAACTCTTTCTTTAAGTCGATCCAAGAGAAATCTGCAATCATGATCCCGATGTAGAGATAAATAGAGTAATGATTGGAAATATGGGTAATGATCGGAGAGAAATAGAAAAAAATGAAAGTAATGATTGAAAAAAAATAAGATAATAATTAGAATCCAAAATCCAAAACCCTTAAACGAACAGGATCTAAGAATACTACTTAACTCATGAGAACCCAAACCTTTCTCATCAAAGAGATACACTAAAGTCCTAGAATCGGTCTCCACAAGAATGAGCCATAGAATCGGTCTCCACAAGAATGCCTTGTAAGTCAAACTTCAAAGCTAGTTGTAAACCATAACTAAGTGCCCAACATTTCTCCACAGTGGTACTAAAAGAAGTTGCCCCAATTCGCCTTTGGAAACCACAATCCAATCACCATTACCGTCTCGAATGAGACCACCCGCCACACTTGCTTTCATGTTTGGTTTGAAAGCACCATCCGTGTTAAGTTTAAACTGTCCCACCACCGGAGGGGAGGGTCCAACCCCACTAAAAGATTCCGTTTACCACGGTTTGAAGGACCACCATCACAACCTAGAAACCATTCAAAGGCTAAATTTGACAGAATTTCCGTACTCCATGAATGCATACACAGATCCGCTGGCCCATTGTTTAATTTTGTCCTTAGGCTTTTCACATTTTCCAGATGTGTTTTGCCATTGCTCTCACCGCCTATGTATATTACCGCAACAAAATTACAAACACAATATAGAAATTAACTTCTTTACTGTTGAAGTGTTAACATGGGGTTTACGTACACTGCCGCCATGTGTGGATTCATCAACAGTCTATCGCAATAATCTGAACTGTTCATTTTGTATGGCCCACAGAGTAATGTATCTATGCAAAAAATCAACTTGACCCAATATCGATAGGTATATCAAAAATTAAATTTTGATTTACAAAATCGGCAGCCTAGATCATTTTAACTTAAAAACTATTGACAGAATCCACAACGATGATATTTGACCACCCAAGCCTTTCGTCTTGTAATTTTTAATGTTTTTATCACTCATGTAGAAAATTAGGTCGACCGAATATGGATGGTTTGAGTTGAAATGAACATTCAGACCGAGACCAACAATTTCTGATCAAACAAATAGTATGATTGATCAAGCTCTTTTCCGGAAAAGGTAATTTGAAATCTTCACATGAAAGAATTTCAGTTGGGTAAAATGCAATTCGGACACAATCATATACATACATGATTCTGGCGTATTCCTCAAAAATAAAAAATCAAAAAAATCATTAGAATTGTGTCCGTTCGATACACAGAGCCGAGCCGAAAAAAACCAATGTGAATTTTTTATCCCGTGCATTAAACTGGCACAAACACTAGCATATATACAAGCTGTGTCTACGCTTTCTAGAGTTTTTGCTTTACCATCCGGTGCTAAACAGAGTCAGAGTTGAAGGATATATTATATATCCTTCAATATTGTTGTTTTCCTGTATGCTTGGTAATTCGATAGTTCCAGTTTACAGAAATTGTAAAAACCTATCAATGAAAAAATGTCAAAATCCAATGGACAAGACCTTATTAATTAAAGCATATCATACATCTTCATTGTAGTGGGGTACGTTCTGCATTTCTGCTTGCTTGACCCCAAAACCGTTCACTAACTACATCAGTACTCCATCTAGCTGGCTGGCTGGCTGGCTAGCTACTAGGTTATTCCACATTAAAGTGTCCGCATCAGTTTCTTTAAATTTTGGATTAAATTACACCTTAAAAATTCACTTTACTTTACTTTAGCCACTCACTTTTAAAATGTCTGTTGCATCAGATTCTTTACTCTCACTCTCTACTCAATTAAATATTCATACTTTTATATTTCCTTCATTTATTTCCACATTTCTCTACTCAATTAATTAATAGTTAAAAGGGTGAATAGTGACTCTTTAAAGCAAAAGAGTCACTGTAGTAAAGTTATTTATTTTGCAAATTATAGAGGAAGGAAGAGAGGCTAGTGTAGGACATTTCTTTGTCCATTTTCTCATTTTTGCTCTTACTTTAGTTTAGAGAGTTGTTTAAAGAGTCACGTGTGGAAGCTTTTAGTGGTAGATGCCTCTAGAGGGATGTTATACATAAATAGGAAATGTATCTGATTGATGTGGCAGAAAAATTTTAAGGGCGTGGCAGGAGTATTGCCAAGAACCGTTGGAAGGTGGTGAGGATCAACTAGATCAACACCTAACAATAAATGAGCAATGGATGTGACCGGGCCGGGGAGCAGGGCCGGCTCAAGACTTCTGGGGTTGGAAGCGTTCTTAAAAAATGAGGTCTTTATGCATTTTTCTATTCCCTCCGTTCCAATTTCTTTGTCTACTTTTTGACTTTTATTTATCCCAAAATGTTTGTCCACTTTAGTCCTTTACCATTTGAACTAAAGTAATTTTTTTCAAAAAGTTTGGAGGGCAACATTTGGAAAGTTGATCATTTATTGGTGCAATGATTGTGTTCCCTTAAAAAGTTGTATTTCCCAAATTGGACAAACAAATTGGGAAAAAGGGAGTACTATTAAAAGAAATCAAAATAGCAAATTTGAAACAAATAAAAAAATATGTATTTGCTATGGAATACGCCTTATTTTCTTTTTTCTTTTTTAACGCCTTAGTATTTCTAATGAGTAATTTCACAATTTGAGCCTATTTTGTGGCTCCTAAATTTCAATTTGGCCTATTTTGTGTAAAAGAGGCTAGTGCAATTTTTTTTGGACCATATATACATATATATATATATATAGGGGGGTCCTAAAAATTTGGGGCCCTCGTTTTTAATTTTTTTCGGGGGCCGGAAGCGCAGGCTTCCCCGGCCTTGGCTATAAGCCAGCACTGCCGGGGAGGTGATTATTCGATCGAGATGTGTGCAGTGGCGGAGCCAGAATTTTGACCCGAGGGAGGCCGACATAAGAAAAGTATTTTCATGCAAAAATGTACTCAATATTATATATATGGTGTAGCTTTGTGCTACATTAATATATCGAATATATATAATAGCTTTTGCATTATTGTCGACAATTGTTACGCACATGCATGTGTGATTATTTTCATCTAGGAAAAAAATTGAGAAAATTTTACCTGAAAATGTAAAATAACTTCAATTTTTGGCTAGGTCAAATCAAAATAATTCATAATTTTAGATATTGCTATACTAATTATATAAATAATAACCATATTACATGTAATAGTAGTAAAAAAATATTTTAAATGTCGGGACCCCGGGCCTCTCTATACCTCCGCCAGTAAATGTGTGTAAACTAACCTGAACACACCTGACCGTTGAACCAAAAAGAAAAATGAGCAATATTGGATGGGTTAGGTAATGAGTTGTGGGGGTAACGTTCAGTTTACCAGCAGTTAAAAGGCCTTAAGTGAAAGTTCACTGTACACTATTTTCTTTTTTTGAAAGGCCACTGTACACTGTTTGGAAGTGTGGATTCCACACATCTGCAAACTTCACTGCCTAGTCACATTTTCACTTACCTAATTAAACGAAGATAGAACACCAACAAAAAAATCGTGTGTGAGTGAGAATATATTTGGTGTAAAACAAGAGAAAAAGATCGTAGAATGGAAGTAATTAAATAGACCACATTCGAATTGTTCATTTTGTTAGTATATATTCGTGAGTGTTGTAGGATCGGTCCGATTTCTGAGTGGACAAATACCCTTAAGAGAATAGATGTGCCGGAGAGGTTGTAATAGCCATGGGAAGGGGATGAAAGGAGTGATCTAGAAGGGTGAAGAAGAAGAGCAGGGGTGAACAGAGAGGGTAGGCAGTGGAGACCCAAACCCAAGAGATTCCTAGGAGGAAAGACAATAGAGCCCCTGAAAGAGGATAAGACCTCCTTTGAAATCAGTGCTCACCAACTTTCTCTCTCTAGGAACTGTTCACAAAAGTGCCTGTTCTGAGGTTCAATGAAAAAACGTTCATATTTGGCTAGCCCAACATCGAAATAATGCTCGGACGCCAATTTTAGAGATTGCTGATAATGACACGTGTACTATAAATACCCCCTGACCGGAGGTGTCCTACCCTCGTAATACCGCGAGTATGACGGTATGCGTATCCTTTAAATGTCGGAGATCCTCGGGCCTCTCTTATAGCCTCCAGCCACTAGATCCCCTTCCTTCCCGTAGCAAGGTCGTAACCTACTCGAACGCGCCAATGACCGCTTGCCAAGCCAAAAGGGGCCCCTCGAGTCCTGCTAATATTGGATGGAGTTAGACATAATGAGTCTGGGCGGTAACGTTCAGTGGTGCCTGCAGTTAAACCGCCTTAATCGTGACAAGCGTCCACTGGGATACACTATAACTCTCTCCTTTGAAAGGCCACTGTACACTGTTTGGAAGTCGTCGCGATTCCACTACATGGGCGCTGCAAAGCTTCACTGCCTAGTCACGATTTTCACTTACGCGCAATTAAACGAAGATCGCGCGACTGAGGCGCAACAAAAAAATCGTGTGTGAGCTGAGGGTATATTTGGTGTAAAACGTCAACCGCGAAAAAGATCGTAGAATGTGTCAGTACTCATTGGATAGTCAACGTTCGAATTGGTTCCTTTGCCTAGTATGACCTTTCCTACAAGTGTATATATAACCCGACAATGTCACCAACCAATGAAAAATCTCATTTTAAAATTGTAAGATTGTACATTTGCGTTAGTGCAAAAAATATTAAGAATGCCTCATCTAGACTCCAACAAAAGGTCGCGACAGTTTTTCTCGTAAATTTTCTAGTCTTGACGCGGATGGCCCTATCTGATCTAATGAGACTGAATAGAAAATTAATTGAGGTGCGCTTAAGCTGGTTAATTTGAACACCCCCTAGCCACCAAAAAAATGCCTCATCAACTCTTATTTGTGAGTTTTAATTAATGAGTAGTTACATATCGTACAATGGTGCCACACATTGAGTACTCTTTGGTACACATGCATCATTCTCAACAATAAACATATATAGAGTGCAAATTTTAGTTTCTAAGAGGACATGAATCTCTGGTTTAGTTTGACTGTCCCCAAACATAATCCTTTGGGCTATGCTGCTATATAGAATTTCTCTCGTATATTTTTTAATTTTTTGTCCCGGCATGAATGATACTCTTCGTTGAACCGGAATGCCGTTACTCAAGCACATTAAATCGTAGTAATTTTGCACGTTTGCTCCGGTGATCGATGCATGCGAGCATATGGTTGAGAATATCTAGAGATGAATGTTGAATATTGGGTTGGGCAATTGGACTCAGGACCGACCCAAGGTATTTGGGTGCCCAAGGCCTGTTTTAAGAATGGTACACTAAACATTTGACAATTTTTACGGAAAAAAAATAATAGACAGAGAAAGCCAAAACTATATTATTAAATCCACTTTGCCAATTGAGCATTTGCTCTGTCGATGTGGGACAAACAAGTTGTAAAACAAAGCCTTTCACCTATAGTCCAACATCGCTAGTTGAAGAAAACAATTAATGAAGGCAAAGAATCTTTTATAAGTACGTAGAAAGTTCTACTGCCTCAGTATCAATACTCAAGAGACTGGGCCTTACTTCTGAAATTTGGACTGAGCATTTTCTAAAAAGAATCCTACCCAACTCACATACTAAAAAAAAATTGAGGTGCCCCAAAAATTGGGCATCTCGGAGATGCCCAAGGCCGGCCTTGTGCCTGGGCCGGCTGTGATTGGACCCTTCGGACTGCATGCATGTTTATATATGTATATCTGTCTCTTAATTTCCTTCACACGCCAACTCTTAAATTTGTTGGTGCAGTATACGTATGCATGCTACAAAGATGAGAGACAAGCATTTTATATGAATAAAACCTGAAACTAGTGATGATGTAACATATCAAGGTCCAATATGCATGTACTTTTGATATGGGTTTTTTTTTTATAAAAATGAAATGAAAGGATGCCTCAGGAAGTTTTCAAGATGCACTGAAAATCCCATTAAATTGGCAAAATCAATGGCTCCAGTTTGTTGCTTCCAAAACCAGATACAATTCTGAACTGTATTCATTTGACATTAATAAGTGCTCAATCAAACAGAGTACTGTACTATATAGGTAAGGCCAGCTATTAGAGTGTTCATTCAGTGCTCCAGGAGCACGCCACTTGGTGCTCTAGAGCCTTCTCCATCACACACTTATGTAAGAGTCACACATTCAAAGGCCCGCGGTAGTGTTTTTGGGAGCAAGTTTCCCTGCTATCCTTTTAAATCATTGCAATTTTACTTTGATTAATAAATTTATCTTTCTTTGCTGTTAAAAAAAAATTCCCTGTCAAAGCTTGTTCGGTTTGAGTTTTGAAGGAGGTTTGTAATAGTAATGAGTGAAGAGAAATAGATAGGGAAAATAAAAAATTGGTCTTAGGTCCATTATGTAAATTTCATAAACCCACAAGTTCATCTATTAGTTTTTTAAAGATTCAAGTCCAATTTAAAAAGTTCATAATAGGCCAAGTCCACTCCCTAGGGTAGGATTCCCAAGGATAAGAGATTGGATACCGTGCGCAAGAATTTTAAACCTCAAACGAACAAGCCATAGTTAAAAACAAGTGAGAGAGAGAGAGTGAGGTAACAATTGTTTTTCTGTCTACGATCTTTTAATTCCAGTTACCCGTGTGTTCAATTTCATGTAAACCTACCCGTAACAAAGTCACAAGATTTTAATTTTAATTTTTGATAATTGGATGTCCAGAGGAATTACGTGCACCTTCTTTTTTTTTTTTCAAACGATAAAGGACAAGATTTTATAGATGATAGCAACGAAAACATCAGAACGACGGATATTCATCCCCATGGAGGAGAGACAGAAGCCGCAAAGAAGACTAAACTCCCAAACTTTATAGCCTCCACTTCTCACAACTTGAAGAGCAAAATTATGAGTCACACAAAAGCCACTCCTCTTCACAAAATCCACCACCGACCTTATCAAACCCTCCAATGGAACAAAGGAATAGAGACCAGTTCAAGAAATGGTTGAAGAGATTCCTGAGGAGAAACGTGCACCTTACAACACATCATTTCCAAAATACCCAATCAAAATCGAAAGAAAGAACTTTTTCAAAACAAGAGCCAACAAAAGAGTTCATGATAATGGAAAAGTAATTTAACATGTGGTCACATCTATTCTATTCAAGTCACAAATTCTCATTTGTAGACTAGTATGTGTTCTTTATTTCTCCTATACTATTGAGATAGTCAGTTTCTTAATTCTTTTCCTCAAATTAAGGAAAATTACTCAAACACATTCAACTAATCATTTTCTTAACACAGAACTTAGGAATTAAGAAGCACATGCCAATTGTATCAATCCATATTTCAAGCCTTTGCATTCCTTAAATCAATTTCATCTTTGAAAATGCATTCCAGTGGTTCTGGGGAAGCGCATCATGGAGCAGCAGGTTGTCATGGGGCATCTAGATCTTCCCTTTTTTCCCCTCATATGGCAGCATCCTTTACTTTCCATGCCAATCCTTGTCTCTGCTCTCGAGCAGATCAGGTTTTGGATATCTATTATGCCAATACTTCTAATTTGCAGCTCAAGATGTCACGTGTGGGAGTAACCTTTTATGGTTAACTCCAGGCTTGTGGGCTCTCTTTTTAAAAGCTCCAAATCTCAAAGGGACTGTACCTCTATCATCTCTATAAATGAGGAAGTGAGTTGGGCCATTAAAAATCATATGTTACACATCAACATTCACACTAACAACTCTTCTCTTTTTCAGCAGTTGAGAAGCACTAAGGAGTTATCATCAATTACAGCCTCCTTATTTTTTGACTTTTGTTTCCTCGCTCAATCAATCCACATTTGCAGTATCAGTACCTTTTGTGAGCGCATCAAAGTTCAAGCATACCTTTTGGCACGATTTGTTGCATCTTCCGGAATTCATTCGAAAGCTGATATATTCTATCCCTTTGACAACAGATAGTCTTTCACGTGAATTTTTTGCTTGGAGAGTTGCTTCCTTATTTATGCTTGTTGTACTCTGTCTTTAGCTTGTAATCTATTAGTTTGGTTGTCTTTTTGTTCATTAGAGCTGTATTATGTTAACTCATGTATTGACTCTTTTTATATCTATGAAGTTTTTTTTGATGTAAAAAAAAAAAAGAAGCACATGAAAATTTGTGCCATTGATCCCAGAAAACGGACTAGCTAGGTTGCATTGACTAAGTTTAGAAGTTGTAGGGCTCAAATAGAACACCCACAAGTTTGAGTATCACAGGGACAATTAACTTGGTCAGTGGCTAATAAACAGTTTAGCCATTATTCAATGGAACTATAATCATCACACGGGAAAGAAATTTGTATCCAATTACATGAAAACTAAGCCTAATACATACAACAAAGGTGAGATAAAACACTCTTATGGCAACAATGGTTCATGAGAAGCAGTCTTCTTCACAAAAACCTTCCTCTTGTACTTGATCCCAAATGGTGTCACCTCCCTATCACAGAAGTCAGAACCATGCCACACATGCCTCGGCAAGTACCGGCGAAAATAGAAATAATTCGAGCTCAAGCGGGCCTCACCAAGCGCCCGGACTTGAGCAAATCCAGGCCGCCAGTCATCGTTTCCGGTGAGCTTGAGGTAGAGGTAACAAATGGGGGATTCCACACACTGGCCAGTGATTTGGAATTGGTCCACATGGCAAGCTTGGAACGGCTTTCGCGGCACGTCGTCAAGGACTTGGGGCTGTAGAGGATCTACCCACCTTACATGCTTGTGGTTGAGGTGTTTTACAAGGATTTCATTTGATTTTGTATCACCAAACCTTAGGCTGATGTGGCTAGAGGTCCCTGCACCCTTTGTACATGTTGTTTCTATTGTTACTGCATAGGTACAGTTTTCCTGCAATGTCGAAAAATCAAGCAATTTGTTAAACCTTCATGTGGGCTAAATATGAACCCCACCAAACCAGGCAGCATAAGGAGTACACGTTAACAAAAGTTTCTACGCGGACCGAAGGAGGCTACCACAAAACGAAGTATCTTCCTATGAAGATTCGAATCGAAATGTTTCAGGGTTTTTTTCTGACTCTGTTCGAGTAAACAAAAAAATTAGAACCACCTTGACTTTCTAAGAACAAGCCCGAGTCAAGCAGCAATTACTGGAAGCACTTGTTTTGCACTACCTTGAAAACCCAAGGACTCAATCGTAGAGTATGTAACATAAAGGATTTCTACCCCGAAATGACAGAAATTGATACTCGAATTACAGCAAGTAAACTGAACTCCATACTCGGCCTCGTAGAAACATACAGAATCTTGAGGGATAGCTCAATTCCAAATTTCTAACAGCTATAAAATACATGTAAGAACACTACCAAAAACAAGTACAGAAAGGGAAAAAAAAAATCTATGGTACCGTCTCAGACTCTCAGGCCTATCTCAGCTGCACACCATGTGTTTTAGCGCACATTGCGCACCTAAGAGAGGCCTAGGAGAGGAGAATTGGGGTTGCCCCGAGGGGGTCAGTGTTTAAGTAAAAAGTTTTTGCCTAGTATGCAACGGTTGCATGGGGCATCAATACCTTCTTTTGTGGTGAGAGATCTTCACCTCCTGCAATTATAAACACAAAACAAAGAAAAACACAAAGTGCAAGGATTGGCCCCATGCAATTTATCTTCATTACTGGTAGCTCAAAGTCATGTCCTGAGAAGATAAGCTGTTTACAAGTACCAATCAGACATATGCATGCAATTTATACAGCCTTTTATCCTTCATTCTTTTCTTGACACTTGAAAACTTCAGATTCTCAACTTTTTTAGCTGCAACTATCGACATTTTAGCCAAATTCTTCTATTTTTGTTGTAAGATTGCTTGGGTGTTACTCATACCTTGGCAATTTATTAGGGCTAGTTAACATGCTTTTAAATAGGGAAATCGCTCTGTCTGTTTATGCATTCTATTTGATACTTTTGGTCTTTTGGCCCTTTGGTCCTCCTTTATGGTGAAAGATGACGACAAAAGAAAAGAACAAGAGACCAACCATTTATGAGAAAGTATCAATGTACTAAAAGAAAAGGAAAAAAAGAAAAGGGAAAATTTCTTTTATATCCTTCGACTTTTATCAAAAATTCATTTTGGTCATTCACCTTTCAATTTCGGCATAAAAATACTTCGATTTTCCAATTTTTTTCAATGTCATCCTTTAGAAGGAATCCGTTTTCTTTAAGTCCTACTATAGGGACTGACGGCCGCGCCGGGCCGTCTCCGGCCACCGGATTGCCAATCCGAGCCGTCCAAAAATTCTATAAAAATAAATGAGGGGATTAGTGCGGGAATCAACGGCATCCAATGTGTGTAGGGTGCTTGATCCAAACACCCTATTTTTCGTGTATATATGTATATATCCCTAAAGAATGACATTAAAAAAATTGGAAAGTCGAAGCATTTTTATGCCGAAATTGAAAAGTGAAGGACCAAAATGAATTTTTGGTCAAAGTCAAAGGGATGTAAAAGAAATTTTCTCAAAAGAAAATGACATCCAAGAGCTATTTTTATGCATAATCACAAACAAAAATCATGAGCGCAAAACAAAGAGAGAAAAACACAGATAATATGCAGTTCTGTAAACCTGCCTATGTTAACAGACGAGAGATCCATGGAATGTTAATGTCAGCTCGGCTCAGCTGATGACTCCAAGAAGATCAAGTTTGAGATGGAGAAGTATACACAAGACAAGGCTTCACACTGAATATTAGTAGCATTTGTGGCTTTGAATTTTGCGGTGACACTTTCAGCATCTTTGTTGTTATTTGAAGTACCATACTAGCGTTCTATACTTCTATTTCTTCTGATAGGGGATTCAGATACAGTTGTTTTTATTCAAAAAGCACATCTTTGACCTTTGCTTCTGTAATTGGAACGTTAGTAGTAGAGAAATCAAATCATTTTGCTGGTCTAAATTTGTAATCCTCAAACAGTCTAACTACTGGCGACATTTCCAGTTCAGCCCTCTACTTGCTGGTCTTAGTCTAAAGATGAAAATTTCCCTTTCAAGGGAAAGAGGACTCGTGCTTAGCTTTTATGACTATTTGCTGGCACAAGGCCAGAATTCTAATGGCTACTGTCATACCAGAGAGAGAGAGAAAGATTAACTAACAGTCGTAAGAAAATTACCTTCACTCCAAGGTGATGAGAAATTGATGGTTATGTGAGCCTGCAAGTCATCCAATCCATTTACCCATCACTGATACATGCACATAACTACATAAGAACTCTATTTACTCTCTGAATACACGAATACACATGCATATGTTACGCGTGTCTAACCAACAACGCTATAGATTATGGACATAATCTTGCGCTGGATATCAAATTATGGATAAACCACACCCGTCCGTTAGTACAGAATATGCACTCTTTACTAGAGTCATGGAACAGAATCAAGAGAAACTAAGTTTCCACTAATATACTCTAGTGGAACACTTGAAGTTCCACTATAATAGAGATCCACTTAAGGAGTTCAGATTTGCCAGTAAACGTTTCCTGCCATGAGCAAGAAACTGTCCAATTGAACAGTCAACATTTTTTTCTTTTTATCAGCATTGAACAGTCAAACTCCCCCTTCAGCCTTGCGAGCAATTTGTCTTCTGCATCATGCGCATGAAAACGTTAATAGTGCCCAAAACTAACAGGTGCTAAAACCAGCTAATTTACATAACCAAACAATCCTGAATGCAGGAGCACCACTTCCTTGTGAAAGACAACGCAAATTTCAATATCACTAGATGGAGTATACTCTGTCAAGAGCAGCTGCAATTTCCAGTTTAGTTGATCTATAAAACCAAAGAAATTGTTTCAATGACTACCAGAGATTGAACATAGTATCCTGTCTTTGAATGCTACATTATTAATCAAGGTGGAAATGGGGACAGTTACCACAGACTAGTTGAATCATGCCCACTGCAACTTGTGCTCAAGCTAACAGCAAGGACAATGATGACATTCTGATTGGAAAACGCACACATTTTCCAAATGAAAAGGAAGTGCAAGCATCTGAAATGAACCTAGAAAACCACAAGAATCGAGCCTCAAAGATGATTTTTAACGTCACATGTATGCATCACAGCTTAACCTTGTTCCACACACACATACACAACCCCCCCCCCCCCCCCCCCCCCCCCCCCCCCCCCCCCCACAGACAGAGAGAGAGAGAGAGCAAGGTGACGTTAGACTATTAGAGGCATGACGAGATGAGCAGGACCCAATGATCAAAAAAAAATTGCTTCTTACAGTCACACTTGCCCAGCTCAAGTGCAGCAGCTTGTCAAGGCCTGAGATATTGGCTGAAATAAGCTTTGAATACAATACCCAGAAAACATAATTCCTCTCAGAAGTCAGCAACAATGTCTTCCAACAGTGGAATCAATATACAACAGCAGTCCCTAACATATGGGCACACCCCACAATTCTAACTTGTGAGCAAACTTCATCTTCTCGAATTTTTTCATGCCAAATATTATTTCAAGTTACAAGACCTGGGCAATCGGAAAAAAATGAAAAATAGTTTCTAACAGTCATATATCCCAAGTGGGTCTACGCAAAGAAAATTACAGATAGCTCAACGTAAAGAATGGTGCTTCGTATGTACACTTGTTGATGTCGAGGGTTAGGATGCTTCAATTTGGATAGTCGCAGACCGTTATCTGCAACTGGGACTCCACTACATACTGTCTGACGAAAGCTCTTCTCCACCAAACTTCAAATGCTCTCTGAATATTGGGGCAATCGTCTCCTTTGTTTAGAAACCGATGAAACCAATTAAGCAAGATAGACTGTTGCTGTGGCAAAGGCAGCGTAAGGATTGTTTGGCTCAACCCATCCTCAACCAGCTTCTTATCCATGGATCTATTGGCTCTCCTCATCCACGCAAAGTCCTCATAGAGAGCTTCCAACCACGTAGAAAGCAGAGCATACCGGATATCTCTCGGCACCAAAATGCGACCTCTCCCAATTGCGATACATAGTTGTGCAGTGATCATACTAATTTCATGACGGTACATAATGGGAATTTTTGAATGGAGAACAGCGAGCTCCTTTTGATCCGCCCACAGTTTCACAAACTCATCCCCCATTTTTTTGTGAATTAGAATTTCGACTATCCACTGCATGTTATCTGCTTCTCTAGCTATCTCACCCATAAGAACACCTCGGTCCTTCTTGCTCTCATCCACACACGTGGCTTCAGATAAGCTGAGTATTAGAGAACTCAGACAGCCGTGGCAAAGGTGGTAAAGTGTGTCTTTAGAAACATCAAGTCTGGTTTCGTTACTGTACTTGTTTGGTGATGCCTCTTCCCTAAGTAGCCGAGAAATAAGGGTTTTCATTTCTCGTCGTGCTTTATCATCCTTGGCCTCTAAAACACCTGTCAACAGCTTCAGAAAGATATTATCAGCTCTTAAAGATGTCGATGAATCAGATGATACTCTTTTCAGAACTTCCGCTACAGAGTCGTGGAGCTGAAGCTCAGTGAGATGGGTTACGATTTTGTCCTCTTCTTCTTCAGACCAGGGAACTGCCTCTAGATACTCTAAGCAAGCAATTATTCCAGCATCAAACATGATTGCAGCAGATACCTGCACCGCGAGGACAATAAATAAAGAAACAATTTAAGACACAGACATTTCCCCACCTAAATTAAGGATCTAATCCATATGTGCGAACCCTCCCCGCTGTTTTTCTTGAATCATAGAGAAAACTTTGAAAATTCCTTTCCATGTTGTTTGGTTTCAAGCAAAGGAGCTTGACAAGCCAAAATTAACAAACCCTTTTCTGCTTGTTTTCTCTTCTCCAACAGTTACTCAGCAACAATCAATACCATCTCAGCTTAAATCATTTTCTGAAGAAACAAGAATATAACTCCACAAACGTATTTGACAGAAATGGATGATGAACAATTCCCCCTAACCACCATATCCAAACCCAATTACAGTTTCTCAAAGCCCTAAAACTCAAGCATTTAATCACCATAGTATTATGTGGGTATCCAGAAGAGGATTGCCATGTGGCACTTACAGGCTGGCCCAATACCCCACGTAAGGCAAGCGAGCTCCTCCGGATTCACGACTCCGCATATCATGCAAGCACTCTAGACTTCATGGACTTTCATATTGGGAACTCCTTCGTGGAGTCTCCAAAATACGACACCATGAGGCTTAGTGACATGCTCAACCATGTCAGCTCTCCATACAATAAGGTTATCATGAGCCTGGCGACTCTCAAAAACTCCTCATGACACCCAGGTCGGGAGCAGGGCCTGGGTACCCCGCTCGGGACCTAAGGAGGCATGTGGCTTAGAGGTGAGCGAGGGGATTGTCAATGCTCGCCTTCTTGAGGTGAGCTCCACCGTGACCAACCATAGAGTGAGAGGGGCGCCGCCTACATCACCCGACGTCTGCCTCAACTACCATCATCATTACCACAACCTCCGTCAATACAACCACAACCATACCTATATCAACCGCCCCTGACACCGGAAGATGATCAGTTGCCTCTCCATGGCCTACCCATCCCTCCGGCCTCTCCATCCCCAGGCAAGCCCATCCGATTGCCCATCTCTGAGGCCTCCATAAATGGATGGTTGATACAACATCAAAAAGATATAGACACACTATACCCAATACACTACCCCCAGATACA
Source organism: Rhododendron simsii (assembly GCA_014282245.1). Classification (NCBI taxonomy): domain Eukaryota; kingdom Viridiplantae; phylum Streptophyta; class Magnoliopsida; order Ericales; family Ericaceae; genus Rhododendron; species Rhododendron simsii. The sequence continues at coordinate 9,147,764 of CM024965.1, forward strand.
GAGTCTAACGCTCTGGTTGACCACCACTACCACCCTCTCTCTCTACGGCTGCCCCGAGCTCTCTCCTCCTCCACCTCCGGTGGTCCCGAGGACTGTTGTAGTGACCACCATATCCATATACCCGGAGGGCGTTCCACCAGCGCAAACCATTTTGTGAAGAAAACAAGACTATAACTTCACAGGCCCATTGGACAGAACCAATAACAAACATTACCCACTAATAGTACAAACCAAACCCACTTCTATTTTTATCATTTAAAAAAAAAAAACTCAACTTACACACCCAATCACACCAGAAAAAAGTCTTCAAACACCACTAAATCCTGACAAAAAAAATTCATTCCGAATACTGTACCAGCTAGAGTACCGATTTTCCTACTTTCCTACTTGTATCGTAGGGGTACTGTTTCGAATTATTGCTATTAGTGTTATTTACTCACATGTATAATATATTCATTGATTAAAAAGAAAAATAAATTTAAAAATAGTTCGGTATAGTCTGGTATTGACTGGTACGGGGCATTGAAAGAAAAAATAAATTTATAAGTAATCAGGTGTTGACCGGTATCGGCTAGTAATTGAGCCAGAACGAAATAAAAGGTGTAGTATACCGAATTTGCCCAATATCGTTACAATATGGGATTCAAAACCTTGACATGAAAGAGAAATCAAAACAAAGCAAAGGCAGGATAACATTACCTTCAACAAGCCCAAGACTTTAGACACCTCCTCCCCCACCAACTTCCTCCTCAAATCATCACAGTACATCAACACCACAGCCTCCACATACACCTCCACGTCATCACAGTCACATATCTCCACCGAATGCAAAACCCCTCCTCCGCCTCCACCTTCCCCCCCAATCCCGTCCCCCCTCAACAACTTCGCCGCGAAAAACCGGCTCCTATCCGCCAGCACCCGCCGGTGGACGTCCATCGAGACCCTAAACCCGTCCCGTCCCGAGATCGACAGCTTGACGTCCCCGAACCCGCCCCAATTGCCCGGGTTGCGAAACGGCGCCGCCTCAAGAACCCGGGAGACCCTCTGGCGGGCCTCGAGGGAGTGCCTGGAGTGGCGGGTGTGGTCGTCGTTGGAGATCATGTCGAAGAGGGTGGGGCGAGTGGGGGTGGGGGGAGGAGAGAGAGAGTTGGAGTTAGGGGAAAGGGGGGAACCCCTAGAGAGAGAGAAGAGTTGGGGTTGGGGTTGGGGTTGGGGTTGAGGGGAGCGGGAGGAGTGATTGGGAGAGAGGAGGAAAGGGTCGGAGATGAAGCCTTGCTTGATCATGGTGGAGACTTCTTTGTTGGACTTGGTGGTGTGTGAGTTGTTGTGGTTGTGGTGGTGGTTGGTCTCGGCCGCCATTGTTGGAGGTCTGGTTGAGCGCCGACGGAGGGGGAATGGGGATTTAAACTTTATAGAGAGAGAGAGAGAGAGAGAGAGAGAGAGGGAGAGGAATCCAAGAAAAGCAAGAAGAGGAGAGGGGGTTTTGGATCAGAGCTGCTATAGGTACGCATATAATTGTAGGCTTGAACTATTCCGATCGATCAAAAAATAATACGGAGTAATAATTTCAGGCTTGTAGCATACATTCGGATTTTGGATCCAAATCCCAAAAAAATATCCGAGCCGCTAAGGCTGGATTTTTAAAATAAAGTTGAATGTTTCGTAAATCTCTTTACAAAATTCGATTGAGTTAAATTTTTATAGGAATTCTAACCAAATCATTTAGAACAGGACAAATTGTTCGGATCATTTTTGTGGTACCCGAGATGGATCCAAAATTCATATATACGATTCGGGTCATTTAGGATGGTGATAACGCTAAGGATATGAGGGTGATAACGCTAAGGATCTGGGCCGTCCATCTCGGCAGTAGACCGTTCAAATTTTCATCCGAATAATGGACGGCTCGAATTTGTAGGAGAGATCCAAGCTCTTCATATCAAAATGGTCGGTCGAATCCGCCACACTACAGCAACTCTCAATCTTGATGCCAAAACTATTTAAAAATTGGTACCAAATACAACAACAAATTTGACATTAACAAAAAGCAATTTTGATATTATCATTATTCTTTTCGGTTTTGGCATTTACCATTAAGGAATTGATATTCACACTCCTTTTTTGTTATATTTACACTTTATTTTTTGTCTTTTAGTAAAAAAATAAACACGCTTTCAACACTAAAGAGCAAAAAAAAATACTTTCTCTATCCCAATTTAATAGTCACTTTTGAAAATTCGTGTTACGTTTTAATTGATTATATCTTGTAATTTATAATATTTTATTTAATTTTGAAAACATTGTATTAAAAAACTAATCGAAATCTGTAAAATAAGATTTATATTCGATATAAAATTTATTATGAATTTAAAGATAAAATCTATTTTTTAACCAATTAAAAAAAAATAGACAATTAAATCGAAACGGATGAAGTATATAAATATCAAAATAGTTGTCCTTGATCTTTTGGGACTTGGATCTGGCAGTTGAGAACTCGTGACTGGAAATTGTTAGTGAAGTAGTACTACTACTTTAAATGGGACATTTACTTCATTTTTAACTATAAAAAACGGCTCATTAATGGATTGGCGGCGGATAAATAAAAAAAAAAAGGATTGGCGGGAGAGATGGTAGGGAATAAGCGTGCGCACCAAAGGGAGTGCCAATACAACCAATAGGACTTAACCACGTCACGGTTAAAAGTGAAAACGGATTTGGCTGCTGAAAATCTGATGGAATTTGTTTTTTCCAAATTCATTTTTATCTCGTTTTTAATATTTTCTGTTCACTTTTCTTTCTTTTATAAGGTTTTGTTGAAGCAGGGCCGGCCCTGAGGTGAAACCCGAGGTGCAACCGCTTTAGGCTTCCGGATTTTATGCAAAAATGGGGCTTCATTTTCCATAACAAAATTATATAATATATACCAAAGTTTCCGCATTCTAGCACAAACTGACTTTAGGCCTCAGTGGTCCAAGCATACTTCTTACACTTAATGGTTCGATACTAGGCAGTTCGTTTCAGTGTTTTGGACTTACTATTTTTTTTCCCTATTTTTTTAATTGGATCTTGGTGTAGATATGGGATGGATAATACCCGACTTTTACCCCTCTTGTAGCAATTCCTTATGCTTTAGCGATTGTACCTCTAGTATAATAAATTAATTATGCTTTACTGATTGTAGATGTTAACTCAAGAATATTTTGATAAGTTTTTTTAATTTTAATTTTAGTTTTAACTTCTAATGTCAAATTCACAAATTAAACTCAATTGACTAAAACAAATCAAAATCATTTATTTTCACTCAACAAACTTTGATAAAATAATGTTCAAAATATTCGTTAGAGAAAACGCAGTATATGTGCGCTATTTTGTCATATTTGGTTCATATATTTATAATGGTGTAAATTTTTTAGAACTTCATTTTAGTTAAATTATGAAGCTAAAATACAATTTTTAATCTTTTTTTTAATCTTATATTAGCCACCTATGTTAAATTTTTTTTCCGGAAGAACTAGGGCCTCATTTTAAAATTTGCTTTAAGCCTCTGAAATACCAAGGCCGGTCCTGTGTTGAAGTTGGAGATGAATCCAAAGGCGAGAACACGTTTGTTATTTTAATATGATTGTAATATTAGTCCGTTTGGTAAAATTGGCACGATTTGCACATTCATGGAGATTAGGAAAACTAAATAAACATGTGACACCAATTTATCGCAACTCTAGAAGGATCACATTTTTATTATTTTTTCCGCGCAATTTGAAGATAAAATACTTATTAGTATATAGTGTAGGCGTGTTTCATTGTCATTATTTATTTACTCCCTCCGTCCCTTATTTATAGTTCGGTATTCCATTTTGAGTTGTCCCTTTATAAGTGTCCATTTTGTAAAGTTAGTGGGTAAAAGTTGGTGAATTGTCTATTTTGTCCCTAAAAGTAGATTCCATTTTGCAAAGTAAGTGAGTAAAAGTGTAATGATGATGGATAAGTAGGGAAAGTGGAGGAAAAAGTTGATGTGAAAGGTATAATGATGATATCTTTTTAATAAGTTGGAGTTACGAAACAGGACGTTAAAAATGGACGGAGCGAGTACCTTTTTTTTGAAATAAAAGAAATTAAGTAAATAGTACGCAATGACAGACCAAACATTTGTAATCAGGACCGGGTTCACGAGTTGGTTTTAGTATTTTGGTGCAGTGACAGCACCAAATTAAAAGCAAACAGCATAAATAAAGGTCGGGAACAGTTGGTTATAGTATTTTGGTTCGATGGTCGGGATGTTTGGGCCAGATTGCGCGTATCTCAACTAATAATGACAAACTATCCGGTTAAAGGCAAAACTATCCATACCGGAACTAGAGAATTCCAAAGAAATTTCTCTCTTACGAACTGATCCCAAGAATCAAACTCTGATAAATTGTTTGAAGAACAGACCCACCAAACAATCGGACCAACCGGAGATGAACGGCTGCATTTAAACTACTACAGAAAACAATAACAAAAGCATCTTTTATTTGCCACATTAATTGGCCATCTTTGTATAGGTCACTGTCCGAACTCTTGTATCATGTGATTTTGCCCTCCCTGAGGCCGCTGCAGTGATCACTCAACTCAAGTGTCAGTAGATTGATAGACAGGAAAAAAAAAAAAAAAATTATAAATGCAGCACAGGTTTGTTGTGCGTTTGTTTCTGCTGAAACCACTTCCTATATTCTGCGTTTTTGATATAATTTAACAATGAAAGATAATGTATAAGATAAAAGAAAAAACAGTCTTCGAATCAGCACCGCTACCACAACCACCGGCACAATTAGGAGTATAATTTACAGAAGCCTAGCTCCGTCGTCTTACAGTTGCAACTGCAAGATGACGGCGAAATTCTTGGGGAGATTTTCTTTCACAAACGTTGGAGGAATCTTGAAAACAAACAAGAAAGCACCAGAGTGACAATGATAATAATGTCATTGGCATCAGGTTTCTTTCATTGCAAATGACATTTTGATGTGTTGTGGTGTCCCGCAATTGCATGATTGCACAGGCAATTGGCAAATACTGTAATTGAAGCTACTTCCTACTTCAGTTACAGTGGCAAATAATTGTACTGTCTTTAGTACTTTACCTGCTCAAAAACAAGACTGTTCGACTCTCACTCTTAACAGAAAAACTTTTTGATCGACTTAAAAGTTTTCACGGTTGTTAATTTTATAGTCGAACTACACGTAAATTAGCCCGGACATTCACTCCTCGAAGAAACTAGGAGAAAGACTCCCCGGAATAACTGAATCCCACCGCAGCTCAATCGTTTTTTGTTAAGCTACCCTTTTTACAGAATGGCCTGCTTTTCCTTTCATGCTTTTTATATAGGAAAACTGCAACTAGATTGGGCTCTTTCCATCTTTAGAAAAAAATTGGACAGGCTTATCTTATTCTAAAATGTTGAGCTGCTTTCTTCAACATTCCTTTTCTTTTTCTTACAAACGCCAATCTGAAGTGCTCATATGAGGGTAGAAGCCTACTGATAAACAAAGGGAAAAAAAACTTAAACACCCATTCTTCATAGAGAGAGAGAGAGAGAGAGAGAGAGAGAGAGAGAGAGAGAGAGAGAGAGAGAGAGAGAGAGATTTATTCACTAAATTTTCAAGAATCAATGGACAAGAGAATCAATAGACAAGGATTAGAGAACATCAACCCACACATACAACAAAACGGCCGTTCAAAAAAACACATACAACAAAACGAACAATGACCAAGAAGCATTCCCAGGCTAAGATTTGGAGGAAAAAGCACCAGGCGAAAGAGTGTGTCAAACAGTGAGGTCGTGAGGATCAAAAGAAAAACAGTGAGGTTGTAACTCATTGCCCAGAAGGAAGGCACTTTGAGTACAACCGTTTATTTGCCCCGAGTGAGATGAAATTTTTTGAGAATTCCCATTCTGCAGTAAATACGCAAGTTCAATAAACGGAGAAAGAAACTGTAATTCTCTGAAAGGAGACACTTGCATTATACGGAAATAACATGTGGTAGGATTAAACCTTTTAGAAAACATTTGTCTGTAGATCCTCTAGCCCAGGATCAACAACTTTAGCTTCCTTTTGGCCTTCAGTCCCGAAGAGAGGGCAATCGAGCTTCGGAGGTTTCTACAGTTATCAAGTAGATGCATATAAGTTGGTGCACTTAACTATGAATTTAATACACGAATTATATGTAGAGAACAGCAACTGCATACCTTGAGAATCTCTACGATTTGAATACACAAGTTATCTAAATTCTCATCTCTAAAAGGGTATTCAATAAAACAACTCCTAAGTTTTTTGTGGCGATGGACCAATTTCCTTCATTTTACCCGGAGATGACTAACTAGCGATTGCTAAGCTTTAATATTTACAAATAACCACACAAATAGTGATTGAAAACATTTTTGTTTTTTCTTAGGTCGAAATAACTCATCAAGGAAGGAGCATTTCTAAGATCATGAACTTAAATCCCTTCCTTTCACCCTTCCCACCAGAAATAAGTAATCCTTGTAATTGTATTATGACTTCGAAAATAGAGCACCATGAAGTCTGTAGTATTACCGTGCAACGAACTAAAGCCCAGTTGACACCCTTGAAGAAAGGATGTCGCTTAATTTCATCTGCTCCTTCATGTGAACCCAATCGGTTTTTGGGATCTCTGTGCAACAATCGGTACATCAACTGCTTTGCAGAGAGACTCACCTGCACCAGGCCAAAAAAAGAACACAGGAAAAAAAGAAACAAAAGAAAGTTCATCCCCTGTTGCAGCATTTTCTATTTCAGACAAATTAATGACAATATCCACATTGATCGTATTAATTTAGCAAGCAGTTGCATAAATAGATCTATATAAAAACCCAGAACAAAGTTCTGTGGTAGACAACATAACAGGATTAGAAACGTAGTTAGGATTCAAGGCTGTTCGATACACTATTTAGCATCTCGACCCCAATCCTTCTGTACATTCTAAGAATTTTGAAGCCATTTCTATTGACAACACTTGAATGAAGATACAAGGATACAAGAATCTCACCTGTATAGAGCTTGGGAATTTAAGATCCTTATGGAGAACGTTGGCAAATGTCTTTTGCCTTGTCTTTCCCCTAAATGGTGTATATCCATACAGCATTTCATATAGAAGAATGCCTGTTGAAGCAGCTAAGTGTTTGAATATACATGGGGAATCCAACTAAAGGGGAAATTTTTTGAGAAAAGAGAACTAAAATTACTCAAAATTTGAGTCCAACAATAAGAAAGGGGTAAGACAACAGAGTCATGGTTTTGTATTGGTGACGTGTTCTACCACAACAAAATGAGCAACTCAGATTTGTTTGGCCGATTTTCATTATATCAATCAGTACCTACGGAAGGCCATCTATGAGATGAGACATTGCATGTGACTGACGCATTTTTGTATCACGTAATCTGAAACTTATTAGTTACATAATATTCGAATCTTAAGTTCAGTTGAAAAAATGGTTCTCAAATAAAAAAAAATGAACTCATAATGATGTGTGGTTTTACAAGAGAACAAAATTACCAAGAGCCCACCAGTCCACTGCACTACTGTGGCCAGCTCCAATTATGATTTCCTGCATAAAGGAAAACAATGGTCATTGCAAACTAGAGAACTGCGAAAGGCAACAGTATTAAAAGCAAAAAAACAGAACTAATCACTTTTTCAGTTCTACTATAGATCGACAGAAGCAACATCCATAACGAAACGCATCATCCAGACATCCACAGATGAATATATATGAAAAAAAAAAAAGCACGAGTAAGCATACTGGAGCTATGTATTCTTCAGTTCCAACAAAAGAATTTGATGCTCTCATTGGTTCAGCCATAAATATTGGAGACTGTTGACCTTTATGATGCCTTTTCTTGGCATTTGCTTCTGGAATCAAAAGCTGCACAAAGCACAACAAACTGATTCAATTTTTTATTCCACTCAATACTATGAGTTTCATTAGTACAGCCTCAAATAGAGTTCGGAGATTGAGAAGTTGACACACCTGGGGCTTGCAAGATGTCAAGCAAGACAAATCGAAATCTGTCAAGGACACATGGCCATCTCTCTGAAGTAAAACATTTTCAGGCTTTAAGTCCCTGTAAATTATCCCTGCAGACAATAAAGGTCACATGTAATGAGTTATAAATAAAACATGGGGATAGGCTTTCACAAGTCCCTCAAAGATAATGTCGGACTACATAAGATTTCATTTTCTTTTTGTCTTGCTTTGTTTCATACTCAACTTTCTTACTGAAAACTTACTCTTGTAGTGGTATTTATCGTTCACAACTGCATTTGCTGGTGATTATCAACTTTTGGAAGATGGGCTTTGGCGAGAAAAGAGTGGATTCAAATTTAATATAAAAACAATGATGTAAAAGTAATATCGACAGAGTAACAAAAATAAACTCAGCTGGAAGGATTGTAGATTAATTTTGTTTCGAGCGAAAGGCAGAAACAACCCAGACTAGTTTCATAAACTTGCTCAAAATAGTTTTATGAACTTGCATATCTAACTGTATTAACTGAATTAAGGAAATACAAATGTAACATAGTTTCATAAACTAAGAATTACAAGTTTACAACATGCTCAAAATAGTTTCAAAACTTGTATATCTAGTATTAGCTGAACAAAGGAAAGACCAACGTATGATAATTACGATTACTACCTTGACAGTGCAGGTACTCCAATGCAACAATTACTTCTGCAGCATAGAATCTACATATGTACAAAAATTTACATCAGCAAAGGTAATTACTTCAAGACATAACCCAAAGCTAGACTGAAATTTATCCGAATCCATCTCTTACACGATTTATATCAGACACCATTGGATGATGAAAAATATGTAACATTTTTTGTTGGTTTTACGTTAAGTATCTCAAACAATTGATACAATAGTCATCTATCTGCAACAATCAAGATCATCCTAGCAGATATAAGTCTCTATGCCATTTATGTCAGATAACTAAATGAGGTCAAAACAGAACACTTCAACTCGATGTATTCCATCTTATATGCATTGCAGTTTCCTTTTATGCCCTCAAAAAAGAACATTTTCATGCAGCGCATCCATTATACTTTGGGAACATAACAATGGAGAAGTTAAACTCGTTTTCTTTGTACGTGTAAAAAACAAAATCCATGATCAAGACTGCAAATTGACTTGCAATGTGCCTTCTTAAATTTATATACTAATCAATGATAACGTTACCTCACAGCATCTTCCCTCAAGACCTTTAGTGGTTGTCTGTCTAAAAGCAGGAACAGCTCTCCCCCGGGGCAGTAATCAGTTATCAGGCACACATGAGTTTTAGTCTGCAAAGTGTATCATATCATATGTAGAGAACCAAATGAACACATCAATAACTTGACAAGACATAGAAGTGCAAATTAATCTACGGTTGTAGTTTTTTCATTGCAATTTGCAAACATAAAGCTTGGTATTTCGAATTACACACGTCTTGCAGAGGGACTAAGTTCCTTGAACAATCTTTTCTTTTTCTTCTCTGCAGATTAAGGCAGTTCCCTCGAGTTATGAGTAGTCCACTCTAATAATATCATATTTGGCTAACCTGAAATGAAGCATACAGTGCTGGAAGAAAAGGATGATCCAACATGTCCAGGATTTCTCTTTCTGCACAAGCTCTGTGCACCTGCAAAGAAGAAGAAAACGGAGAAGAAGAAGTTTAATAGGCCCAGCAGTAAGGATCTGCTTCAATTTCCATGCCATTGACTAAATTAAGAAAGGTGTCATATTGATGATCTCCACACATTAGGTATACAAAAGGGACCATCTCATTTTTATCTAGTATTCAAACAAGTCTATGAAACAGCAATAGTTCGTGCAGAAACTCAAGAGTTGCATTTCAACCCAATAATGTACGTGACAAGGCGGATTATTCAAACTTCGAAGGCAATGGCCTATTATAGTACTGTTTCCACAAAAAAACAATAGGAAGTGTTACCTTGTTTCGGTTGAGCATGACCCCCTTATCCATGGCTTTCATGGCAAAGTGTTCTCCGGTTCCACACAATTCCACCAAATGCACACTGTCAGTTGAGTTAATAACTTAATTTCGCAAGACGTTGTATGGGCAAGGAAAATTTAAAAAAAAAAAAAAAAGGAAAAGAAGAATTTCATATTAACTTCAAAAGCAAGGGAAAATGTCCCCTCAAAAGTTCTTCGAATGAAAATGATTAATGAGGGTTGAGATGACCAAAGACCTTCTTGAGCTTGTTTGAATCATATAATTCTTAAAATATAAATCACAAATGCAAAAGATATTTGGTTGATGACAACACGGTTGTATCCATATTGACAAACCTGCCAGTATCGCCAGATCCCAAGGGTTTTATTGGCTTAAAATGTTTCAAGCTTAATGGTTCACCACCATCAAGAATCTGCAAGTCACACACCACACTAGCAAATTGAAGGGATAAACGAGGGAAGAGAAGCTTCAAAAAATACAATCTGAATGATGTTGTGAACAAACAAGAAGAAGATGCCTATATGGAAAGTATTATACCTTTTGGATAGCCTGCCAAGATGAACTGTCTCTCCTGTGGGGCTTGGGGTGAACCACTTTTGAATGGTTAGTCCATAAGTCCTCTGGTTTCTACATATTGATAACGAGGTGGTCACAATTATGAACCTAGCAATTCAATTCTGTAATATACTTTTCTAAGTCTATCAAATGGACATTACCAAGTTGGCATCAGGAAGCTCCCTAACGGCGTCATCAACATTTGCAGCTGTTTCTTTCACCTGAATGTGGCAAAGATGAATCTTTCAGCAACAATCAGGGAAGTGAAAGTGTGAAACTGACTTTCCACTGGTCAATTTGAAAACCAGATCCTACGAACTCAATAGTGTTCTCTCTCACCAGTTTTGCACTGTCTTTTGCTGTTTCCTCAGGGATGCAGTTGTGAAGTGGCTCAACATGTTCACTACCATCTAATTGGACCCCAATAAAATACTGAACTTCACCCTGTTTAGAAGAAAAACTGACAGTTAAGTAAATAAAACTGAATATCACATAACGGACTCCTCTCTTCTTTTTTCTACCACAGAAACATCACCACGTCTATCAATATTAATCACTGTACCTTCTGATCACGAATAGGCTGAAGATGGAACATATTCCAGAACTTCTTGCCTGCGGTGATGTCAGGAAATTCAGTTTAACAAACTATTGTAAGCGCAAGAAAATTGATGTCTAGAAGACAAACTACAGGAGAGAGAAATTTGAAGTATAACGAGTCTCAGACTTCCATTTCTAAGAGAACAGCAGAAGTTTCAAATCGCCAAAATGACGAGTATACCTGTTTTGGTGTAGTTAATAAGCTGCACTGTAACCTCTGACTGGGTGTCAATTGCCTGTCTAATTTTCCTCACCGTCACTGGATCAGTTTCCGGGCCTTGAAGAAATCTAATCATTGTTTATACCAGATGACACAGATGACAGATCAGAATAAGAACTACACTAAATTTAAGAATTTTCAAACCATTATTTGCTACTGTTTGCATTTTCTAATGCCTATTTCAAGTGTTTTAATTGTAATGCAAATTCTATCAAACAATGCAAATTTTCCGCTTCATCCTTATAAGTATCGAAATCTTGATTCTCACCTACAATTTCTTCCCAAAATTTCTTCACGGCTGTACTCAGTGAGCTCCAAGAAGCTATCCGATGCAAATATCTGAAAATTCAGACACAAGGGACAATTATTTTCTATGGATAAGCTCAAAATCACAAGGCTGGGTTTGGTTTGTTTTGGTTTGGATAAGCTCAAAATCATTGAATATAAGCTAGAAGCCTTACAATGGGATTATCAGGCAGCCTTGGATCAGTAATGACAAAATTCTTCTCAATACGTTCAAGTGTTGTAGCAAGATCGATACCCTTTCTCATCTCCTTCTTCCTCACTTTGTCATCCAAACTGTCAGGCCGCCCATCGTTGTCACTATCATAATCGTCGTCGTCGTCGTCATCCAAAGTCACTCCAATATCAAAATCATCAGTGCTCGGACGAGTTTTCCTTACAATCCTGAACCAAGAAAAGGAAATGTGTAATCGTGCAATGTGATATTGTAGGAAATGTAACTTCACGTGCCACTGAAATTTCCATTCCTTAAAGGAAAAGAAAATGGGAGAAGAAGAATAAAGTGTAATAGACATTGTTACAGAATTTTTTCACCATTTATATTACGCAAATAGCATTCTCTTGCCGATCAAAAAAAAAATGCACTCTCTTACTGAAACACATCTAGAAAGATGTGGCAGTGACATTTCTGCAGAGAAATGTGCATGGAAACATACATGCAATAAAAACAAATGGAAGAAGGAAAATGATTCGTGAACCATAATTTTTTTTTTGGGAAATAGATCATTTTATAGCACCAAAACAACAGGGAAAAAACCCTTCCAAACAAACTGTACAATCAACCTAGCTACACACTACATCACTCTACAAAAACTCTGGGAATACCAGGCCCAAAAATTCTACGCGGAAGTTTCCAAAGCTCACACATGCTTTGGTTCTCCACAGAACTAGGAATCACTTTCCAAGAGTTGGGAAAGTGAAAATGTGAAGAATAATATGATCAATGCCATTATCCACATTCACAGGCCCCATGTAGGTGTTCAAGTTGAAAATTCTGCAATTACAGTAGCACAAAACCCCACATTTTTTCTACATGAAAATCATGCAAAACAACTGATTGCACCTCATACTTCAATAAAAAGCAGAGGTAAGTTCACAACATTTCTTGATTACGCCTCATACTTCTGTAAAAAGCAGTGGGGATGTTGACAACATTTATGTATCTAAAACATTTTCCGAATGAACTTACGCCATGAAAGACTGACGTGCAGATTTCTTATGTTTCTTTTCTGGCAACTCGCTGATTTTCTGCATGGAGGCTCTGGTGCCAGCGACAGAATGCCTTCTGTCAGGAGCCCCATTTGCAGTGAGGGGGCGGTCTGCGGACTCACTGAGTGCCCGTGGTCTCTTCACTGCCTGCACTAGCTCAGTTACCGAGCTAGCAGCCATTTCCTTCTGACGGGCTGCAAAACAGTAAAAAGAAGGCAAAGATCAATGTTTTGTATCCTTTTAATGCCAGTCTGCGACGATTACTATTTTTTCACTTTTCTCTAAACACCATCTACAACAAAATAACAATTTTAACCCAAAATTGAAAATTTGATATTTGCATGTGATATACCATCGTATCGAATCAATGATTCAGGCAGGCCATTGGGACGGGTCATCTTGTCCTTGGAACCCTCAGTGTGCTTGCTCACCTCCACTAGCATTCTGCCAAAACAACCATACAATGTACCAAATGAATTTTTTTGATTCCAGTATGTATGAAGTATGATTTTTCTCCTCTTTCCTTTTGTTGCCCCACCATGGCATATCCTTGCGTACAATTTTTGCTCTCATTGTGAGCAATTTGGTCCGACTTTTTCAAGTGAGAGAGTATAATCAAAGTGTTTTGTTTCTCTTAGTATTTGCATCCTGCAATACAGTGAGTTCCCTTGCTGGAAAACTTCAACTTCAGCAGCTATAGTTTTGCATTGATATATTTCGTTTGACAATGAGTCAGTGAGCCATAACCAAATCTTGCTCCCCTTCATTCACATACATCTTACATATAACCTTGTAATCAGGGGCGGCTACACCATTATTTAAATTTTCTCTACCATTGCCGGCACTGGATCAATCGTGCAGAGTTAAAATATATAGGATTGTAAAATAACACACGTGTATACAAACACTTGTTGTGCATACTCACCCATAACATGAGGGTGGTCAAGTGTTTTGCGTCCTAATATGAGTGTTTGTTTAAGTATTTGCTTGTGTGTTGGTGGGTATACACTGCAAATGCTTGTGGATGTGTGGTGGTGTTGAAGTTGTAAGCTATTTGAGAATTCAATTTGGGTGACTAAATAATAAAACCCAACAAACCAAAATTGGTAAACAAATAAAAGGAGAATCTCAATGTACATTTTCCTTCGGTTTATAACATATCTCGTCAAGTTAGAGTTTATTTTTTGCGTAGAACTTTTCGATATTTAACATAATGTATGTATTATGAAAATTCTAAAGCTGCTCCTGCTTGTAATACCACATTATTTCACTAATCCCGTTCTAAAACTCAGAATCCAGTAAAAAGATATACACTAAATGCATAAACAGACATGACATGGATTTACTTATCAAGAACCCTGGAGACCAAATCAGATCAGAACAGGACACAGAAGTAAGGAAGATAGTACATTTCAACGAGTTTGCAACAGTAGTTACCATCACAAATCAAACAGTCATTTTTACAGTGGTCTGGACCACCGCCTCTCCGCAGCCTCCTTCACCGTTCGGCAGTAGCCTCTATCGCCACCACCGCCGCACCACAACAGAACGACGCGAAGACCAGAGCCGTACGGCCCGACAGCAAGAATGCACCACCCCGATCGCACCATCGCGACGCGAACACGACCCATGAAAAAATCCCTCACTTCTCTCCCAGAAAATTGTACCATCACGAGCTCCGTGCCGATACTTGATAGCACGACATCGGAAGCTGCACCGCAACCAAATCGGACCGACTCCGGCTGAACCATTGCCGTCCACGGCAACTTTTGTTGGGGTGGTGGTGTCGTTTGTTCGGCAGATTTTAGGGGAGGTCAGTGTAATTATACGAAACCTGCTGGGTGGGATGCTTTTCTTCTATTGCTCAGGGGGAGATCAGTGCAATTTACACTAAGGCCCCGTTCTTATTTAATTTTTTTTATATTTATTAATTTTTTGTCAATTTTTTGAAAATTACTGTATCGTCATAACAAGAGAAATCTAAAAAGTAAAAAGTTACGATCGAAACCTAATTTTTTTAATAAAGACAAAACTAAGCTAATTTTTCGTTTTTATTAAAAAAAGAGATTCGATTATAATTTTTTACTCTTTAGATTCCTCTTGTTATGACGATGCAATAATTTCCAAAAAATTAAAGGAAAAACTAACAAATACGAAAAAAATTGAATAAAGATAAAAAAATAAACTAGTTGGCTTATTTAGCCGAACGGATAAATCAACCTAATTGGTTTTTTTGGTAAAGAATTTGATTAGATGCTAAGCATGTGATATCATGGTTTGAAAGCTCTACTGATGTCGAATAAATAAGGTCCCGGTTCGCTAAAGAAAGTAAAGTAAGTACTTACTGTATTATTTAAATTAAAGGTGATGTATTTGAGTAATACTTGGGCGGATCGGGGCCTAAGTATTTTGAAAAATTTCTCACAAGAAATTACTCCTTCCATCCCAAATTGTCCGTCCCTGTGAAAAGTTGTGTAACTTTTGGATCGAAAAAATAATACTTTCGAGCATGTTTTTAAGTTTCTTTACACTTAATTAAAATACTTCACGAGTTGTTTAAGCCATGTAATTAAACAGATTTTCATAGCGGGCCAGCAACTTAGGACAGAAAGAGTATATTATATAGCATGGGTTTTCATATTTATTGGGGTCCAGGTAGTACATACTTTAGCAAAGTGAGGACATGGTTCACCATAAACATTAAACTATAACAAGGACTCGTGACTCGTGAGTTGATGGTCGGATTTAACTCCAACCGCCCCATGTGGAAAGCCCCACAGGCCACAGTACAAGTTAGGGGATATTCTAAAATCACCAAAGGAGATAAATATGGCTCTTTTAGTATTTTTGGCTTTTAGAGCATCCGCATCAGAAGAGGCAAACTCCTCTTTTGGCTAAAGTAGCTAGGGTAAAGCACAAAATAGGGTCTGCATCAGACTCTCTTCAAGCTCGTGAAAAAATAGAAATGGTACAGTGTCTCGTTTTTTTTGACTATCTACTGTTCATCCTCTACTCATTAGTTTATTATTATACTCTACTCGTACGCATGGGACAACAGGCAGAAATGCTAGGACAATGGGCAAAAAATATTTGAATGAAAAAGTAGAAGTAGAAAAAAAGAATAGTTTAATATAGTAAAATTAGAATAGAGAGTCTGATGTAATGTGTTTTCAAAAAAGTGACTTGCCAAAGTAGAAAAGTAGCTTTTGGGGTTAAATTTGGTCCAAAATTTGCTGAGTCTGGTGCGGATGCTCTTAGGAGATGTCTCGGGTTCGAATCCATGAAGAGATTTCGAACTTCTTTTGGTTGGTAACTTACCAACTTTCTTCTATTCCAATTGATCAAAAATAAATAAAAAAAACTTACTAATTTATTTCTAACTTCACTGGTGCATACCGTCCCGTCTAACAAACAAAATAAAAATCACAAAAGGACCGGAACCAAATTAACCAACCTCCTCTTGCGTTGGTTAAGGTGGCCCGCGTTCAGCTACGCCATCAAATCCATTATTATCAATGTATTGACAAGGAGGAAAAAAGTTCTTGTGGCCATCAAAGAATGGTTGAAGCAATATTAAATATGAGTTGACAGGTATAGCTAGGGACAAAGATCCATGTCCGATACCCTAGCTCCTTTTTTCCCCTGTTGTATCGTGGATCCAACACAATCACATGGTGAAATCTTACCACATAAGGAATACAGGGATACACATGGCCAAACACTATCAAGCATTGAATCTAGGAAAGTGTCCAAGTTTGTGGACAGGACACAGTCCCATTGGCATAAAAGCAAATAATTATTGGGGGAATTTGGGGAATAGGATCGATGCACTCCCACTAATAGACTGATAGTTATAGCCACGATACAAATAAGTAAATGGATCCTTTGGTCAAAAGGGTTTTTTATGTTGACAGTCATATTGTGTGACAATAATATACAAACCAATGAGAAATCTCGCTTTACATACTTATAAGTACATGGTTCTAAAATTCTCGGGGCCTAAGACAAACTTATGAGGGAGAAAAAATATTCTTATAGGGAAGGAAAAGAGAGGTCTCTAGAACTTGAATCATGTACCTGTTGAATCACAACGCTAAACATTTCCGCTAGGCTAGCGAACTCATTTGTTATATACGTGCTAAATTAAGTAATATATTACACACCTGCCTATACCTATCTAGGACCCTAGTTTGAACAAAAAATTGGGGATTTAAGTCTGCCGCCTTATCCGCCTTCGGTCAGACTCAGACTACATGACTAAATTAATGGGCAACATGCAAGTTTCCGCAAACTCACGATACAATGAAAGGAACTCGGGGATCCTGCTTTCTCGTAAGGGACAACATTGCCGAGATGTGTGGAGATTTAAATCGGAGCAGTCCAACCGATCATTAAAGAGATGAAATCGGAGCCGTCCATTACTGAGCTGAGCGTGGACATTTCGGATGGAGACAACACTCATGTTACCCCAGCAGGTACCCCGAGTTACCATTTTGGGTTTTGGGAAAGGAGAAAATCTATGTATATATGTGTGGAGATGAAAGTAAATAAGTACTAGTAGTATATTCAGAAGAAACTAACCCAATAAGTTTAAGGACTTTTCCAGTCTCATCCTTGATAGGTGCAATAGTGAGGAGGTTCCAAAAGGGTGTCCCATCCTTCTTGTAATTGAGCAGCCTCCCACAGTAGTTATTCCCTTGCTGCAACGCTTCCCGGATCTTTGCCACATCTCCTGGATCCGTACCCGCACCCTGTAAAAACCGACTGGACCCAATACCAGTATTAAAAAAAAAAAAACATAATCAATACCCAATAATATGAATCCAACGTCTTAAAACCGTTACGACAGTGGAGTAAAACAGAAGAGAAATGAGAGAGAGAGAGAGAGAGAGAGAGAGAGAGAGAGAGCCTACCAGTTCCTCCCTATGACTTCTTTTGATGTGTAACCAGTCATTTTGAAGAAGCCGGCGCTCGCGTACATGATCGGGTAATCGGGTTTGGTTGCATCCGAAACCACAAACGTTTGTTGGAATGAGGACAATGCGTTCTTTACATCCTCGGATACTCTAGGAAACCCTCTGTCCCTTCCTGCCATGGTAACACAACCATCCAACTTGTGACCAAATTCCTTATTTTGTCTCCATATGTTTAGCGGGTTGAAATTCACTAACTAAAATAAGTCTTATTTTTTGAATAAATACTTATTTTTAAATTAAAGGTAATGTATTGTAAAAGAATAACCTGTCTCATAAAGCGAATAAGTACTAAAATAAAAAATCTTAGCGGAACAAGACCTCGTCCGAATTTTCAAATTCTGTTGTCGGATTTCTTTTAAAATAAAACTTATGAACAGAACTTCACTCCTAAAACCTTTTAATGCCAGTGACATTTTTTTAAACTTGTTTAATTATGAGCCAATAATTTGTGAATGTGAAGCAATAATTTTGTGAATATGAAGCCAGCAGTTTTACCTGTTCCATCATCCGATAAGTCACCGGAGCTCCGCATCGAGTTGCCCGAGTCCCTCCTAGAGTTCCCGGGTTTGGTAGTCTGTTCATCCGCAGAAGTCCTCACCTTCACCCCCTGTGGCTTCCCCGTTTCGTTATCCGTCTTCAGCACTAGTCCCCACTCCGCCGCCCTTTTCGCCGCCGTGCCCGCTTCACCGGACACAGCGGTTGACTTCTGGCGGTTACCGTTCTGATCATTGACACCACGGGAGAAGGTCATTTTGGCGGCGACACCGGGCGGGGATGGCGCTGGTGCTGGGGCGGCCGTGGAGTTGTCCTTGAGGGCCATCCATGAGGTGATTTCGTCCGCGTTGGCTCTGCCGGAAGCGGAAGAGAGGGTGGGCTCCTCCGCCAGCGGCGGCGCAGGGTGGCGGGACGGTGGGTCGAGCCAGGTTTTCCAGGTGGGCTGGGAATAATTAGGAGTGGTACCGAAGGTTGGGTTGGTGGCGGGGGGGCTGGAGTTGTGAGGGGTTGGGTTGAAAACCTCGAGCGAGCCACGCGAGTCTCTGGGTGCGGGTGGAATGCGAGGCGATTGCTTGTTTGGCGGTTCCATCTTATCAAGATCTGCATGGACATCACACACCAAAATCTCAGATGTACATATGTAGTACTTCATCGGTCCCAATTTAATTTAAGTGTTACTTTTTTGAGAGTTTGTGTCACTTTTCAATTGATTATATCTTGTAATTTATAATGTTTTAGGTGATTTTGAAAATACTGTATTATAAAACAAATCGAGATCTATTAAACAAAATCCATATTGAATATAAAATTTATTACCAATTTAAAAATATAACTA
Organism: Rhododendron simsii; assembly: GCA_014282245.1. Classification (NCBI taxonomy): domain Eukaryota; kingdom Viridiplantae; phylum Streptophyta; class Magnoliopsida; order Ericales; family Ericaceae; genus Rhododendron; species Rhododendron simsii. Next base: position 9,166,971 of record CM024965.1, read on the forward strand.
ATTTTTTTATCTAGTTAAAATAGAACTAAAACAAGTAAATTGAGATGGAGGAAGTATGCCTTATGTTATCAGTGTTGAAAATTGAGTTAGTAATATGAAAAGAACATTATAATGTCACTAATACATTGGTGACCATGTTTAATGAACATGTTTTTAGAATCATGTAGTGCGTCACTACTGTATTGATAAAATGTGTAACAGTTATCATGTAGTGAAGCACATTCTACGTACCAATGCGATGATGACCCATCACATGATCACCAATTCTAGTCACCACAACATTGCTCTATAATAATAATAATAATAATAAGGGTATGGAATGGAATGGAATGAAAGAATGATAGACTCACTTCGTTTGTTTCTTCTTTCAGAAATAATTTCTCTAAAAAATTTGATTCTTTCATCATCCATATTTTTTCGTCTTTAGTATAATTTTTTGTCAAATTTTTTACTTATGAAATATCATCCGTGTTTTTTCGTCTTTAGTGATTTTTTGTCAAATTTTTTACTTTTTGAATGTACATAGCTTACATCTATTCAAAAAGTAAAAGAGTTTGTTAAAATATTAAAAAAAATTTACTAAAGACGAAAAAATACGCAAACCTATATATAACTTTTTTATCTCAAAAATAAATCTCAAAACTGCAAACCAAACACAGTGAGTATTAAACGTGGTCACCACTTCCACCAATAAAAACTACTTAGTTAAATGGTAAAAGTAACTCTTTAAAACTGCTCAAATTTCGTACATAGTAACAAAATAGAATCAGCATATATACAGTTAGAGACACTTCTCTTTTTTTATTTTAAATCTTCCTTTTTTGTTTACATTTTGAGCATTTTCGTACATATGCGCATGATGATGACTCGTGTAAAACGACATGTCGAAGATTGACAAGTAATTATCTAACGCCATTGTGGGTTATGCCTCTTTTTGGTGCATAGCGAGCATATCTTATTCTCGGGTGAATAGAGTGGTCCATTCATAGACAAAATTTTTCGTGGCGGGACATCAAATTGAGAGTTAAGACTCTAGACATGGGACTCGAGAGAGACATTTTTGGGACTATTACCGCATGACATTTGATCATACAGCACGGAAGCGGACATGGTAGTCAATAAGAAGCTCTAACAGGGGTATTTTGGTAATTCAAGTTCCTTCGCTCACCAATCTTGGGCAATCTTGTGGTGGTCACGGACTGGGGACCACAATAGATCTCCCACCACCTCACATTTCGGAGGGCAAATTCGTCAACTGAGAGTCAATCTAATTGAAGTGCAAAAAAAAAAAAAAAAACAGCTGAATTCCTGATACTTGGATTTCACGCCTAAACTAGCTCTAGAAAATCTATGGGTAGTTCGTTCATTAAATCGCATAGGGCACTATCTATTTGCTGTCCTTGAGAGTGATGACCAAGTCACATGCTGGTGTTTGTGAGGACACGAAAAGAGTCGTTCAAACACATCCAAAACTATTAAAATTCGCAAGATAAAATATATAACAATTAAAAGCGCATGCGTAGCGATGATTAAGAGCTGAAGCGGAAGGTCTTATTGAAAAATTGCGTGACTAAGGTGATGATGGGAGTCGGGAGAGAAATACAAAGCCTATAATACGAACATGGACGTCGTAAAAGGCTCTAATGACTTGATTTACATTCGAAGTCTTAAGATATGTTGCATGATGACATCCATCATCTCAAAAAAAACCTCTGTGTTCCTTGAGCAAGAATTAATTAAGGCAACAGAAAAATCTATGCTCATAAGCGGGAGCAGAGCTATGTTGGGGTCCGGGACTCCTAAGCTCCCGAGTTTTAATATATTTATTTTATATATACTTGATTTTGAATATTATCGGTAACTTTCTCTGAAATCAATACTCTATCTAAGTGCAGAATTCGAAATTTATAAAGGAAGACCAGTGAAATGGAAGTACCTTAAATGAAGCTGAATTTGATGCTTGCCCGGTTAAGAACTTCAGCTTTCCGGTGAGAGAGAAGTGGCGAGAAGGAAGTGAAACACAGAGCGGCTTTTTATGGGGAAAAAGGCAGAGAGAGAAAGAACTTGCCCAGTTAAGAACTTCAGCTTTCCAGTGAGAGAGAAGTGGCGAGAAGGAAGTGAAACACAGAGCGGCTTTTAATGGGGAAAAGGCAGAGAGAGAAAGAAGATAAGAGCAGAATGATTGTCGAAAAGGGTTAGGCTTCCCATCCCTGTACCACACCACAATTCACATGCCTCTACCACATCTTCCTGTACCTTAAAATTTAAAAACCCAATAATGAACTTTTGAAAAGCATTTTCAGGAATCAGGATACATAACCCTTTGGTTTCTTCTGCTTCCAGAATCCCCCTCACCTCCACTTCATTTGTCCTATGATCCTAAAACAGAGTGGAATTGATCAAGAAGGAAGGAGAGAGAGAGAGAGAGAGAGAGAGAGAGAGAGAGAGATGGATTATGGGGGTGCCTCAAAAGCACGTTGGAGACGGCAGGTTATTTACCTACCGGATGGCCTTGCCTACAATGCTTGTCTTGTCTCCCTGTCTTACGAGAAATTTTTCAGTGCCAAGCGGGTACCACGTATTGCCCGTTCAGTGCAGCCGGGTCGTCCATTTCAATTTTGGACGGCTCAGATTTGGAGAGAGAAAAATGAGAGAGAAAGAGGAGAGAGAGTGTGGGCGTGAGAGGAAAGAGAATGTTTCAATTTGAATCGTCTAAAACACGTTTAAACGGCTTATATGTGCCCGTTTAGGCACCACGTTAGCCGGGTGACGTGGTATTCACCCGGCACTGAAAAATTTCTCCTGTCTCACACTAGTGGCCGAAAATGTTCAGAGGCTAAATGTAACTATTACCTTTATCTATTCATTGAGGTGTGACTGTGTTGCTTTGAGTCTTATCCCTAGTGACCAACCATGAACCATGTATCAAACCCGAATCAAGATTCTTTCAAGCGACGATGTATTATGCTATTAATGATTACTTATGAAACACAACTGAAACTCGCTATAGTTCCATTCGAAGATCGAGCCCTTTTGTTTGGTATGTATCAACATAAACGTTATCTATGCAACAAGATATAACGATATACTTTTTTGAACGAATAATATTCGTCTTAGAACTAGTCTAGCTATTCATTACTTTAGTATGCATATGATTCAACTAAGTCTTTGTCGACATTCGATCAATTTAAATTTTTGCATGGATGATTTAAACATCGAGGTCTATATAATGAACGGTTTAAAGCGTTAAATAAGATCATGGCAAATTTTGTTTTGCGTCACATAAAAGCCACGTAATGATATTTGGTAGAATTCTATCCCAATCTGACTCAGGAGACAAGCCAGGCAAAGACAAGACAAACCAAAATTCAAATCCGGCCCCAATTAATTGACTTTGAAGCCAACTAATGAGCGCATCGTTTCTGCTCTATTTGGAACCCCCATAAAGCTATAGGGACCGATCGGTCCCCTACCAAAATCGTACCGACAAACGAGTCAGGCTGTCTCAAGTTATCGGAAGGTCAATTCGAGTCGTCCAAAAAAAAAATGAGGGGCCAACAGGAGAATCAACGGCATTCGATGTGTGTAGGGTGTTTGATCCAAACTCTTTATTTTTCGTATATATATGTATATCCCCTAGGGTTTTTTTTTTTAAATTTTTGAACGGCTCGGATTGGCCATCCTGTAGCCGGAGACAACCCGGTGCGGCCGTCAGTATGATTTCAGCAGGTGACCAGTCAATCCCTATAGCAGGACTCATTTGGAACCTGTGGGAGTGAGGAAAGAGAAGAAAAAGTGAGAAAAGAATGGAGAAATTTTACTATGCTTCGAACCCTATTTTGCCATTTTGTCTTCTATTCTCTTTCAAACCAAACAATGGGAGGAAAATTTTTTAAAATCATCCTTCTTTTTCCTTCCTTTCCCATGTTCCAAACCAAGCATTCGTCTTTCGTATGGACTAATTGAATGTCCATAGCCCTGGTCAGTCTACTTCAAAATTCTCCCTCCATCCCGATTTATTTGTCTAATCTCGGATTTTCAATTTTTTAAGAAAACCAAATCTAATTTATTGATTTGAAAATTTACATAATCTGAGCCATTGATTTTTAAATTGAACAATCAATTTGACTCATGTGTAAGTCAAAAAGGGGACAAATAAATCGGGACGGATCGAGTACTCCATAAGATGTACGACATTCAAACAGTTGAACCACTTCATAAAAGAATATGTTCTCCAACTATTTGGGGTAGAAAAACTGTTCCAAGGGACCAAGAGTTATATTGCTTCTTGCAAAATTAAAAAATAAGAAACTAAAATTATGGGTGTTGATTTTTGTAAATAAAAATCATAGTACATGTTAGGACATGTGTGAATGTTATGTCCAACGTTGGTCTCGTTCCAAGGTTTTTTTATTTTTTGAGTATTTATTTTTCGTTTTACGAAAGAGGTTATTCTCTTACAATACATCATCTTTAATTAAAAAAATATTTATTTATTTATTTCATTTAGCGAAAAGGGGATGTTGGGTTTTAATATAATATTGGATGACTCACTACTTTCAGACTTATTTTTTAATATTAGAAATGTTGGGGCTAAGTGATGTGTAGACTCTCATCAGTTACATACTCCTCAACGAATTGGGTATTGTTTAAGCAGTGACAGATCAATGCATATGACAAACTCCTAACAAAGGGTATTAGAGTCGATGGCTGACAATCTATAGGCAGACTCTCGATCGTAGCGCAATGAATGGACTTGCATGGAGAATACTCGGTGGTGGGGGTAAATATCCAAGGTGACTTTCATGAAGCAAGGTGGCTCAATGATAGATGGTTGTGATGGATGGCTCTGAAAAAAGATTGAGTGCATATTCAAGGTGACTTCGGATGAAGCAAGGTGGCTCGATAATAGAGTGTTGTGATTAGATGGCTTTGAGTTGATGAAGTACGTGGGTGCAAAATAAGTCTAGTTCGAGAGAAAGGGTTCCAGAATAGTAAATCAAAATAAAGGGAGAGTTTGGATGCAAAGAGACAGAACAAGGCTCAACGTACGGTTCACAAATGATGGAGAGAATTGTTAGAGAATTGTTCACTAAGACCCACATTGGATAAACATAATAAATGCTAGGGAAAAATTCAAAATACCTCCCAACCTATACATCCAAATTCAATTAGACTCCCAACCTTTTAAAAACTTCAATTTTACTCCCAACGTTATATTCCGTTAATCAAAATGCCCCCTTCCATCCAAATTACTAACGGATTCCGTTAAAGGCTCCGTTAAATAGTATTCTAATCGAATTTTAATGATCCGAGCCGCTCAATGTGTTTAAAATGTGATTTTAAGGATACTTGTAAGAAATCAACAAAAAAATTGACCCGGAAGGGTTTCATCTGAACAGTTTTTTATTGAACTATTCAATACAAAACTGTTTAGATGAAGCCCTTTCCGGTTATTTTTTTTGTTGATTTCTTGCAGGTATCCTTAAAATCACGTTTTAAACACATTGAGCGGCTCGGATCATCAAAATTCGATTGAAAAAGGGGAGGTGTGGATCGATCCGGATTTTATTCAAGTACGGACATATGGATTTTGCTTCGGTCTGTACCTCCCCTTTTCCGATCGAATTTCGATGATCTGAGCCGCTCAATGTGATTAGAATGTGATTTTAAGGGTACCCACGAGAAATCAGCAAAAAAAAATGATCGGGAAGGGCTTCATCTGAACAGTTTTTTATTGAACCATTCAATAAAAAACTGTTTAGATGAAGCCCTTCCCGATCATTTTTTTTGCTGATTTCTCCCGGGTACCCTTAAAATCACGTTTTGAACACATTGAGCGGCTCGGATCATCGAAATTCGATCCAAATACTACTTAACGGAGCCTTGAACGGAATCCGTTAATAATTTGGACGGAAGGGGGCATTTTGATTAACGGAATATAACGTTGGGAGTAAAATTGAAGTTTTTAAAAGGTTGGGAGTCTAATTGAATTTGGGTGTATAGGTTGGGGGTTATTTTGAATTTTTCCCTAAATGCTAAGTCTTAATAATATATTTGATGGCTCACCATATTACAAGCTTGAGCTTTTAAATTGATCTGAGTTTATCTGATTCTCCGTTCGTATTGGCCTTCAAAGAATTAGACATAGTGTACGCAGTAGCAGAGACTAATGCATTGTATAAACTCCCAACAGTAAATGACCACACATTGCTTTGACATCAACAAAGTCTCGACCAACTTTTGCAATTAAAATGCTCGAATTAGGGCGAGCAAAAAAGTACGGCCAAACTGGTTGTTCTGAAACGCCAATTCACCACTTCACCTTTGACAAACCAAAATTTTCCGAATTGCACACAAAAATGCAACCTTAGGTTATGATCATGACTACTGTTAGGAGAGAAGTTGTTTTCCAGCTTTGCTTTTGGAGTTCTGGCAAATGGCAATGCACCTGTGTGCAAGCCTGTGAAACAAATGTTTATTCTTGAGAAAAAAGCTTTTTGCTTTTGGAGTCCTGGCAATGCACCTGTGTGCAAGCCTGTGAAACAAATGTTTTATTCTTGTTTTCATCAACTACCTGCACTCATTAATGCTGTTTTTGCTATGTCAAGTGGTATAGATACTACTAGTCTGTTGTTTCCAAAAATTTCGGATTTTTTTGCTTGTTTTGGATCTCTGTCATTTCACCTTCTTGATGTATGACAAACCGAAACTTGAACCTACATGTGGTTGGGCCAGGGCCACGTGAACTACCTTTTTTAACCTTCTTTTTCAGGGAGGGGGATCGGATCCATCTTATCTCTTCACGGCTGGTGTGGGTCACATCAGACAACCAATTTTGTGGAAAAGGCCCATGAGTGCCCACCCTTTTCCCCGTCAAATTATTTTGATTATTGGTTTGTCAATAATAATGCCAAAACTATTTTTGTTGGTGTTAAAACTCTAGAATATAAAAGTCTTATATATTGCATATGGTATAAGCCTTTTGTATACTTAAGTTTTGGCACCGAAAAAAATAATTTTGGCATTATCATTTTCTTTACTTTTATAGGAGTATGTTTTTTCGAGTATTCCCGTGAAATTTCAGTTTTATCGGATAACTATAAGTGTTTGATCCAAAGTTCACTTTTTTTGTTTCAGAGTTTGGGATTCTAAATTTTGAATGAAATATTGGACATATGGAACAAGTACTTACATTTATCCAAGAAGCTGAAATTTTACAGGAACACTCGAATCTTTTTTTTTTATATTTAAAAATGAATAGTTTGGATCATTGGCGTGAGACACCAAAGTGGGTCCCAAAATTGGTCGGTTCCCCATCGGGATGCTTCCCATCGGTCCCAGTAGTGTTTTCCGAATTTAGAATCCTTTTTATGTTCACTCCACCCTTTGGGTTTTCAAAACCACCCTATCTCTCGAAGTGTTGATAACAGGGGCGGAGCCAGTGGCGTAGCCAGAAAATTGCTCCAATGGGGGCACAATTCATACACGCGGCTTTATTGTGAAAAACAAAAAATTATCTATCTCCTTTTTACGACTTGACATGCCTTGATTTTTCTTTTGCACTATTTATTCAAGACTTATTTTCTATTTAAAAAGTGTTTAGCTATTAGATAATATTAAAATAACAAGGAAAAAAATAAAAATATCATATCTTGCAGATAAATTTATAAGTTCCCTAGTGGTCTAAATGAATCATCTTCAAATACAAAAGAGAGAGGTCTTATTAAACGATTTAAGAAGAAAAATAAAGAAATAAGGGAAATGGCGAAAAGGAGCGTCGCTTGATTTGCATTTTCAGATAAGACAATAATCCATACTTATAATTCCTTGAACACGTGGTGGTTTGGAGGCGAATGTTCAGTGAATGGAGGCTTCCTTGTGAGTAATTAATTATTTAGTGATTAAGGGACCTTACTAAGTTGTGCCCCAACACCCTTCTCCATCACATATTTATATTGGATTCGTAGTATTTATTCTTGAGTCTCACACGAATATGTGTTGGAAAAGAACATATTGAGACACCATCTGGCGATACCCTCAATGATTTTTCCTTTTTCAAACGTGATACACTAAAACTTCTAAGGTTTTTTTTACAAATACAAAAAAAAAAAAAAAAAAAAGAAACAAAAATCCATCCAGTGAGGGCCTGTGCCCCCACTGGGCCTCACATGCCTCCGCCACTGGGCGGAGCGCCGGAGCGGGGCCGGATATTTATCCTCGTCCCCTCCCCAATTCCCAACGGCGATTTACTTTTACTCTTCATCTCCCTCTCAAACGAAAAATAGAGATTCCTGCAAGAATTCGGAGATCCGTAGTTTTTAACGATAAACATGAAAACTGCCATAGCACATGAAAACAAAGACTCATGCCTTCTTTAAAACCAAAAAGTGATCACTAACATTGACTCCCACAACGTTATACCATAGTTCCATAGTTGCAACAAAATAAAAAAAACGATCAACAATATCCACAACATGATAAAAAATAAACCTACATATGTACGGAAGATTCGGGGACGGGGCGGGGATCGAATTTGGGGCGGGAACAGACTCTTCTCCATATCTGATCCCCGATTAGATCTCCAAATCTCCAATCTGTTCAGAGCGGGATGGGATACAAACGGGTTGGCCGAAATGGCCATCCCTAGTCTCTTGGTTTAGTTTTCAATAAGTTTTGTCCTAACTAACCCCATCTCTTTATCTATCTTTCTTCATTTATTACCCTAAAAAAATCGTTCAAAAACTCTAGCAAACAACCTCTTTTGAGTCTTGAGAGCAATATGCAACCACTACAAATATCTCATCTACCGTTTCCTACCAATTAATTTAGTTAAATTTTCCAATACATACTGATTATGCTTAACCTTGAACTTTATTTTCCATTCATGACGTACCTTTATATTTTGGGATTAAACTTTTAATAACCTTTTTAGCTCTGGTCAAGAGAATAGTTTGTAAAGGCCTGGATTTGATTTTGGGGCTATTGATTTTGTTTTGTTTGAGTTGTACGAGCTCGCCCGCCGGGATGAGGCATACACAAGTATCGCTATCATGGCAGTAGCTCCGAGCATTGTGGTTAGGACTCCCATCCTTTGCTCCTGATTCCAAGATTCTGCCTTGATTTCGTCTATAGTTTTCATCCAGCCGAGCGGATCGAACAATTTTGCTTCATTTCCTCTTCTCCTATTGCCGGAACGAGATTGAAAAAACTAACGTAGTTACAAGAATTAAAAAAAAAAATTTAATCCTCTTGACTCGAACTAATTAATATCACATGATAAACAAAATCAACTTAAACTTCTAGTGGACTGCTAGAATATTTTGGCCCATACATATTAATATGTTTGATAAATGGCAATGAAAACTTCAGACCAAAAAAACTATGGACAGTTTTCTCGTGTAGATAACTATGCAATCAAAGTTAAAAAATAATTTTTGTAATTTACTTTGTTAATGAGTGTGTTTGAGGCATCACACGAACTTTTTTTCTTAGTCAAGGTAGCCAGCTCTACCCACTCATGGGTTGTCAATATGGTAAGGTTGAACCTGCACTTGCAACATAGCAGGGTTCGATTCCCTCTGGAGACAAACTATGATTTAAGTGGGGGCCATGGCGGTGGGTTGCTGTGCTAGTCTCCCCCGAGGTTTGGATTGCGCAGTTGGGTCCAATAGTGGCTCGGCTGCAGTGTTGTTCCTCGATTACAAAAAAAAAAAAAAAAAGAAGGTAGCCAGCTCTTGATCGGAGCCATTTTGGCCGGGCGTACTAAACCCACTAAGTTACCAAAAATAACTGGACCACTCACTCCTTCCCGCGGGACAAAATTGTCCTAGAAGGGATGGTTTGCACTAGCCCATACCGTCTCATAAGTCAGGATGGAAGCGGTCATTCTCCGAAAATCCATTAAAGGAACCATATGATATGATGTCCTTCATTTTTATATTATATAATTTTCTGTTTTGGGCCCTCACTTTTTTTCTTTCTTTAAAAATCTATAAATAAATACAGTATATCCAAAGGTAGTATTAGGGAATGAATAAATGAAATTCAACCAATCAAACAAAAAAAGCAAAAGATCTGAGACCCACATGATCGATGATGGGACACCTATTTGTTTGGCCATGGACGCACATATATACAAAATTGTCCTCTCATCAGTCTCCTTAGGGTAGAAAACGAAATTTGCCTATAACTGAGGGCAAGAAATAATCGACCGAAAATGTGTTGGCTTTTTTATACAAGAGGGTTGCATCACATGCATGGCCTGCCAGACATTGCATGCTTGGAGCTTCTACAGAAATTCAAACACAATCACATGGTTTTGATCACGGATGATGTTATGGTGTCCCCAATCACTTTGGGGACACCGTAATTTTTAGCATAATTTCACTATTATAAACATAACAAAATCCAAACAAAGTATAATTAAGGAATCCCCGGTCATTTTGGGGACACCGTAATTTTTGGCATAATAAAACCATTATGAGCATAACTAAAATCAATTACAAGCATAATAAAACCCAAACAAGGCATAACTAAGGAATATCCAAAAAATCAACCAAAGCGTAACTAAACCCAACCAAGGCATAACAAATAAGTTATGCCTTGCTATGGTTTTGGTTATGCCTTATTGTGGTTTTGTTATGCTTGTAATGGATTTTGGTTATACTCATAATGGTTTTGTTAGGCCAAAAATTACGGTGTCCCCAAAATGACCGGGGGCACCGAAGTCATTCCAAGGAATATCTAAAAAACCAACCAATGCATAACCAATCCAACCAAAGCATAACAAACAAGTTATGCCTTATTATAGTTTTGTTATACTTGTAATGGGTTTTGATTATGCTCATAATGATTTTGTTATGCCAAAAATTCCGGTGTCCCCAAAATGACCGGGGACACCAAAGTCATTCCAAGGGCATAATCAAAACTCATTACAAGCATAACAAAACCACAACAATGCATAACTTGTTTGTTATGCCTTGGATGGATTTGGTTATGCCTTTGTTGGTTTTTTCGATATTCCTTGGTTATGCCTTGTTTGGGTTTTGTTATGTTTTTAATAGTTTTTAATTATGCTCATAATGGTGAAATTATGCCAAAAATTACAGTGTTTCGAAAATTATCGGGCACATCATCCCATCATTATATTTACGAGTTCGAAACACCATAGCCCAATTGTATCTGGGTCTGAGCCCAAGTACCCCGTCCACATGTGTTAGAGGCGAAAAAATAACAAACATGTGTGGCCCACATATAACACATTAAATTTTACCACAATATCCACGCACTAAGCGACGAAAAAAAGGAGAGGAAGAAGAAAATTTGGGAAAAGACGGAACTGTTGAAAGGTAAGAAAACCCCTTAAAGTAAATTTTAATTTGCGTAAATAGCGCTTCTGGCAGTGCAAAATTACACAAATGCCCTCGTATTAACCTAGTATATACCGCGAATATTCCAGAAGGAAGGATCCGATTGGAAAAATGGGCCAAGATTGGCCAAATCGCTTGTAAGACTCAACATCTTCTTATGCCAGGGTCATGGATATTAATATTAATATAGATATAAAAAAATAGAAATAGATTATATAAAACTCCATCAGTTTTAATCCACAAACCTCAAGAGAATCGACCACTTTCGGCTTAAAAAAGGGCCAAGGCCCATTCTATACTATCCTCGGGCCCAAATAATTGGTTAAAAGACCCAAGCCTAGTGTCCTTTCCTTGAGCCCAAACTGAAAAGGCTGTACACTAGAAAAATCTCTCTCTCTCTCTCTCTCTCTCTCCTGTGGTAACAAAAATGACTAGTACTACTTCATACACAAACCTTCTCTCGACCTCGCCCTTTCACAAGGTAGCCCACAAGTTGCCCAGCTATTCTTTGCCGTTACAAGCACTTTGCTTGCGCAGGTCTACTCGCCCCTTTTCCAATAAAATAAGCGCAGTTCCAAAAGCAGCGATTGCCACAGAGTACTACTACTTTCATGGTTTTACTTACTATTTTGTACCCATTTGCGTGTGAAGTGGGTTTTCGTTTTCCGATTGGGGGAATTCAGATTTCTTATGAGGGAGGGTGTGTTTTTGGCAGGGGTGAAGTTCTTCCGCCTGTTCTCGATTCCAGCTCTGAACCCCCGCCTCTTTTTGATGGCACCACAAGGTTTTGCTAGCTCAACTTCCAAGTCTCTTACTCTACCTTTTCCTCAATTTTGTACATATATCCATGTGTGTAAGTAAATTCGTGTGTAATCACGTGTAAACGTACCCTATTTCTGGAAGAATTGGGAATTTAGTTGTAAAGACCGTCTAAAATTCAGCCGGTTTACTTTTGTACTCAATGAGTGTGTTCTTGTTTATCACCGTCCATTGATATTGTTCTCCCAGGTTCACCGTCTTTATGCAGTTGTGTGTTTCCGTTTATGTATATATTGTGAGTTTCTACGGATTGTCTGATCACCCATTCCCTCTTTCATTTCTTGAAGGCTGTACACCTCTTACATTTGTCCATACGCTCAACGTGTTTGGATTGCACGGAATTCCAAGGTTGCGTCGAATTTTGTCGTACTTTGTTCTGCTAAGCTAAATTTTTTTTTTCCTGTTCTTGTTATTGCAATGTGGAATTGGAATATCATATACTTCTGTGGGCAGGGTCTGCAGGAGAAGATCAAGTTAGTTCCCATTGATCTAGAGGATAGGCCCTCTTGGTACAAGGAGAAAGTCTACCCTCCAAATAAGGTTACAATCTCAACCACACTATCTTTTTCCGTGTGCTTTTCATATCTCATTTGTTTAGCCGTCACACTTACTTTTTACAGCTTTATAATCCACGACGTTCTGTTTGGTTGCCAAGATAAGTATCGAGTCCCCTGCTCTGGATTCTCATGGAGTCATTGTTATTGGGATTTTACTTATGTTGTAAAAAAAAACCAAGCTACAAATACATGAGACTATGACTATTTGCCCGTGAATTCTGGTGTATATACCCATGTCATGGGACTGGTTTAGTTGCAAAGTTGAAGAACATTCCTTGTCCAAAACAATGAGGAGAACAAAGGGAAGAAAATAAGTTATTGAATAGAATCTGACCCAGACAGGCCACTAAGAAACCACAGAAGATTTGTAGGTCATTTTGATGTTCCTTGTTGTATTCTTAGAATCGCAGAAAAAAAACGTACATCTATCTTAAGAGGCAATAATCACCAAATCTGTTGACATCCTCTTCTTTTGGTTTCTGATATTGCAGTTTCTTTTCCTTTTTGTCCTTTTCAAACTTATTAGGTGCCTTCGCTGGAACATGATAATGAAGTCCGAGGAGAAAGTCTTGATTTGATGAAATACATTGATAGCTCCTTTGAAGGACCAGCACTTTACCCTAACGTAAGGATATTTTGCCCTTGATGTAAAGCTCAACCTTTTCGCGCTGCAACGATCTGAATTCTGATGCTCTCTGAATGTCTGCAGGATCCTGCAATGAGAGAGTTTGCAGAGGAGTTGCTATCCTACAGTGACATCTTTAATCGAGCTGTGTTATTTTCACTCAAAGGAGAATCCCTAAATGAAATCAGTAAGATTCAAGACATGCTATGTTTTCTACACATTACGGTCTAAAGAGGAATTTAACCTCTTGTAGAATCATATTTTGACCTACTCTATTAACCTTTTGTAGGTTCGGCGGTCAATTACCTGGAAACGGCTCTCTCCAAATTCAGTGATGGACCCTTCTTCCTTGGTCAATTCAGTCTCGTAAGTTGTCCAACTAATTTTTCATTGGCTTGCCATGCCGTTATGCTGTTCTTGTTTTTTAAAAATAATCATCGATAATAACTCGAAAAACAAGTGCAGTTGTCAAAGAACTCAGAACTAGTATATAATTGCCGGGGAAGTTGGTGAATAATTAAACTGACATGTTTAACATTGTGATACATACCAGCATATCCTACCCTCAAGGCCTTAGGGATATTTGACGCTTCCGATACTCACCCAATTCCTTTTTACTTGGGACTTCTTTATATCGTACTCCTATTAGATCAGCCTGCGGAAAAAACTCAAAACCATAAATTTTGTGCTGCACATGCTATTTAATTTGTGACGGAACCCTAATTTTGTCACAAAATTTGCACGTTGCAGGTTGACATAGCATATGCTCCATTTATAGAGAGATTTCATCCCTTATTGCTGGAAGTGAAGAACTATGATATCACCACAGGAAGACCTATGCTGAGATCATGGATTGAGGTTCATTATCTACCCTTTGTATTTTGTGGAGAGTATGGAATATAGTGGTAAGAATAAAATTGAATCAAGAACATATCAAGAAGAGGAGAGAGAGAGAGAGAGAGAGATGATGGAATTCCCCCAATTTCATTTCTGTTTTGCTTGATCGATACAAACAAGGGCAAAGCCGTCTTTGTAAAGTTTCTACAGAGAGCTCCTTTTGTGGGGATGGGCAATTGACAAAAACAAGCAAAAGTTATAGGAATCGGAGAAGAGCCAATTAGAAGCCATAAAAAAGATGTATCCGAATTCTCGAAATCATTTTCGCTTAGAAACGGGCCTTGATTGCTTGGTAATAAGGGGCTAATGCTGGGGCAAGATGATTATGATGGTTCAAGTGTTTTTGCAATCATGTCACTGATTCCGATTTCGATTCCGAGGGTCAGAATTTCCAGGTTTAGTGCGTTTCTAGGCTAGTTGGGAAATACAGCTGGGTTTTCACTTATCCCGTTTTCCTATAAATGAAGAGAAATGGTTTATCGATTTCAAAGTGGATGAAGGGCCTTGTTCTGTTTATCAAACAAAAGACTAGAAATTCCACTTTCTGCTTTATTAAAACATAGTCTTCAAATAAATAATTCTTCACAAAGTCATTTTGATATCCCATGCTTCGTGAGTTTATCAAGGTGATTACCATGAGCTTCAGGCTGACTTTCAACTCCATCTACTATTATGTCATTATCTTTCAATTCAGTGGATTTGTAATAGGATCTTGACGTGTTCAACACCACCTACAGAATATGAACAAGATTGAAGCCTACAAACAAACCAAGCGAGATCCTCAAGAACTTGTGGCAGTCCTCAAGAAGCGATTTTCGGTAACCCTCCCTCCATGTTAGGTTGCTATTCAGTGGCAGTCCTCAAGAAGCGATTTATGTCGTACTTAAGTTTTGGCAGAAATCGTTTTCCAAACATCCCTTTGGTGTTTTTCTGAAAGATTTGTTCATTTTCACAAAAAAGAAGATGAAGAAGAAGAAGAAGAAAAAACTCTCAACACCAGGTTTTCTGTAAAATGGTAGCATAAACAAAAAACCATAGCAGAATGGGATGCTGTCTGAGTTGAAGCTTGGTTTGTAACGTTTGTTGATTTTTTTGGCAGATAAAATGAAGATCTAGCTGATTCCTGCTTGGAAATGCGGCCAGGAGATTCCTTCGCAAGCTCTGTACCCGTAAAGTCTTCAACCTTCAGTCGTTTGCTTGTAATTAAGGTTTGGAACAATGTAAAATGACATCTCATTCCTTGCCCAATGATACAGTGCCACTTAAGCATGTTGTGCATATTATTGTTCAAAATATTGTGCAAGTAGCATACCTCTTCATTCATACGAGTGCCACATTCTCTATGCCCGTGGTTGGATTTTGATTGTGTGGATGGATTTATGAAGTGGAAATAAGAGTCTCTTTTCCCATGGTATATCTTTATCAGTATCTTTACTTTCCAAATACTTCGTTGAACCCAAATTCTGACTCAAATGTTTTTACATATGGCATCTGAAATGAATCTGTGGACAGTAGTCTGTAGGCAATTTTCTTGCCATGGATGAGAACTCTGTATCATTCCAATTTTATCGGATGTCTCCGAAGGAACGCCATAGATGAAAACTATCAGACAGATTGGAAAGACACAACTACAGACGAGCAACGAATGGGTTAAGCTCCTCTCCATACTTCATTTATGCTTCTTTTGGTCCCTCACATAAATTTGTGGGTCTTATTCAGTTCCATAACAACGATCCGGTGAACTATTTTAGAAAGCAACACAGAAATTTAACACAAAGTGCACGAGCGGTTCAGATTGGGCCAATGAATTCTTCATCGTGAAGTTCTAATTTCGATTGCAAAATATATAGCATGGAACCAAATCAACAAAACTTTTTTGAAGCTACTCAAGATTTTTAACAAGGTGACACACAGTAAAAATGCTTGCTTCTGCTTGTATAAAAGCAGCAATACCAGAGCAATTTGATTATCAATTTCAAATTCCACTAATCGCGTTAGGCAAACAATGTTTTCAGAAATGGAAATTCCAGGACCAGGAGTACGGTCTGTTAAATGCAAAATGAGGAGATTATCGTAAATTCAACAAGAAAACAAACATTTTCCCATGCCGCATCACAATATTGGAAATGTTTATAGTAAAGCTAATCTGCGGCTCATAACCACTACCTTTTTGCAAAGAAAAAAAAAAACAAAACAAAACTAATTTTGAAACAAACTAGGGTATTTCAACTTCATTTACGACAGACATATAAAAGACACCACCACTCTAAGAAGATGTATAAGGATTAGTATAAAAAGGGATCTTACGAAGAGACGGGGTACCCATCTAATTCACAGCTCAATTTACATGGAAAGAGGGACAAAAATGGAAGAACATCCCTGCATTTTCCACAGCAGACTATATATATGCTCCAAAGCAGCACCTGTTATCCGTTATGAACATTAAAAAAAAAAAAAAGAAGAGGAGATTACCAGGCACATATTCCTATCAGACCAAATCCAAAATGTGTTGAACGCCTTTTGAAAATTAGTCCTCTGGCTTGATTCCCCGGGGCCCATTACTCGCATTGGGTCCCTCCTCGCAGTCCTTTTTTGACGATGCCGCCCTTCTTGAGGTTTGGGGTGAAGGGTTAAGGGGATCGTACGTTTGGGAAGCGAGGTAATTCAGAGCAGTAACAATGTCAGCAATGAGAGGGCGCATGTTAGGGTGCTCCTGGACACACATTGCGGCTATGGCAAGAGCTTGGTACAATCCCCTCATGGGATACTGGCCTTCGAGGTCTGGGTCTGCCATTTGTGGAAATTTCTTGCGGTCTTTGAACAATGGTCGTGCCTGCAAACAAGTCATGATTTTCATACACAATCCATATTAAAGTTAACTTTTGGGTTCTTTTGGAGTCTTTCGACTCGTAAAGAAATTTGTGAAGAGAACAAAAAAAGGACGCGGAAAAGATGTGACCAAAAAAAAATCACAAATTTTACATCCAAACGCAGTCTCAGATGGACCTCATTAGTCTTCCATTCTTACATCGTTACTGAAAAAGAAAGTATACGATTCCATATTATTATTTTCTAGGCAGATGGTAATCCACTGCCTTTCTATACTGAAGAAGTGAATAGTCTGTCAAGAGAACTAATATCCATAACCTCACAAATTAAGAAAGTACAAAAATACCAGAAAAACACACTACGTATCGACGTCTGCCAAGTAACTTTTGACTTTTGAACCTTTAGAGATTGTGAAGCGGGTTACCAAATAGGATATATGGCATTCTAGGTATAATCCCAAATCATGATTAAAAAAAAAGGTTTAATCCCATATTACCAAGTAATCATTTGGACGAATACTGTGTTCTGCACAAAAACAGAAAATGTGATGTACAGACCTGGTAATTTTCTGGTGATTACAAGAAGGTAAAATGGAATAAACGGTGGGATTAGGACCAACAAAACAAGTTGGTCATCTTCCTGTGAAGTATTTAGGGGTGCCTTTAATCAGCTCAAGGCTTACCTCTGCTGATTGTATTGTCCTTAAAGAATGAATTTTGGCTCGGATTCAAAGTTGGTCTCAGAAGTTTTTATCTTATGGGGGAAGGGCCCATTTGATTCAGTCTATGCTTTGTAGTATACATACCTACAGGAGCTCTATTTTTATATTGCCTCAAAAAATTATTAAAGAGATTGAGGGAGTGCTAGGGGCTTTCTTATGGTCTGGTCTTGTCGTGAAGCATACGGGTGCCAAAGTCAGTTGGATGCATCTTTGTGTTCCAATGAATGAAGGTGGGCTGGGGTTTAGGTCCCTTAAAGAATGGAATAAGGCTTCCAATATTAGGCACCTTTGGGCTTTGAGTTTTAAAGCTGATTCGCTATGGGTAAAATGGGTGCATATGTACATTCTTAAAGGGCATAGTCTCTAGGGGATTCCTATACCGAATGATGCATCATGGGTAATGAGGAAACTTCTCAAATTAAGGGATATTAAATATCCAAGGCTGGATCAGGTATTGCATTGGGGATGGATAAGATACATTTTTGTGGACTGATAATTAGCACCCCCTCAGTGCATTGTACAAGCAGTTCGGTGATTCCATTGTTCCAAATAGGGGCAGGGCTTTGAGAGCTAAAGTATCCTCCATTATTGTTCAGGGGAATTGGCGATGGCCAAGACAGAGGAGTCGAAATATGATGGAGGTTATGCGTCACACTCCTACAAATTTTCTTCCTAATCCATCGACTACTGATAAAGTAATCTGGAATCTTTCTCTAGATGGTTGTTACTCTGTCAAGACAGCATGGGAGGCTTGCAGACATAGGTATTCTTTTAAACACTGGCATTTGTTAGTATGGTTTAGCCAGAATGTGCCTCGGTGGAGGCTTTATTCTTTGGCTTGCAATCTTGGAGCGTCTTTCCACCAAGGATAGAATAGCCAACTGGGGGATATCCATTAATCCAGTATGTGTGTTGTGTCTAACTTGTGAAGAGTCTCATGCTCATTTGTTTTTTGATTGCCAATATTCTGCGATGATCTGGAGCCGTGTTTTGCGGAAAAATAACATTTCCAGAGGGCCTCATCCTTTGACTCAGGAGCTTGTTTGGGCTAGTGCCCAAAAGCAGGGGCGGACCCACGTTAGGGCACGTGGGATCACGTGCCCCCACGCCTTTTTAAAAAAAAATAAATAAATAAATTTTTGATATAAATACATAAAAGTTTCCTAATCTTGTACAAAACACTACCATGGTGTGGTGGTTTCAAGCGCGTTGAAAGTTTCTAAGCGCCTGGGTTCAATTCCCAAGCACTCCGTTCCTTACTTTTTTCCGTTTTTTTTTTCTATTTTTTTCTACCTCTTTCCATTATGTCTTCATTTTTTTTTCTATCTTTTTCCTTTATTTCTTCATTTTTGTTCTATCTCTTTGTGTTCTCCTTCCAATCCAAAATATTACGAAAATCAAATTACTAAATTACGATATTCTGTAATTTTCTTTCTCTTGACTTTGGCATTAATCTTACGATTCCACCGCAACAGTTGAAATTTTCAGCCATGAAGATTGTCAAAAATCGGTTGCAGAATAGAATGAGTGATCAATATTCAATGATTGAGTGATAATTCAGTGGTATACATACAGAAATATTTTTTACGATTGTGAATAATATACAAGTGCCCCCAGTATATAGAATTTCTGGGTCCGCCACTGCCCAAAGGTAAAAGTTTTTGTAGTACTGTCTACAAGTTATATTTGGCAGCAACTTCTTACTTCCTGTGGGGTGAGCGTAACATGAGAATATTTCAGAACAAGAGTAGGGATGTGAATGGCCTAGCTGCAGCGATTTTTGATGCGATTAGAGCCAAGCTTTGTTCTTTTAATTCTATAAAGTTTTCTTGCCTTAATAGGAAAATTTGTGATGATTGGTTACTTAAACTCTAGAGTTTTTAGGTTCAATAATGGCTGATGTTGTATAGTCTTCTTGTTCCTTGTATTGTTGTTCAGGGGGATGCCCCGTTGTTTTTGTAGTTGCCATGTTTTTGGTGAAATGAAATTACTTACCAAAAAAAAAACTTATTTTCATAGTAATTTTCAGAATGGTTGACCTTGTGCTTGTGAACTAGGAATTACTAGTAAGAATCGTTCAAATGGATGATCTTGCAACTCTCTTTTGCTTAAATACTCATTGCTTTACTTGGGAGAGAATCGGTAAAATTTAAGGCAGGAGTTTCAATTTTTGGTATGAACTCAATGGGTTATGATAGGAGCTGACATCTTTTCTCACTTCTAAAGCAATAAGGGGTCACTATGTTATTTTTGTGTTACTTCTTTGATGCATGTTTTGTGTTACTTCTTTGAGGCATGTTTTGTGTTACACTGCAGTCTCTTTCCAACATGCACAAGACTACATCCACAAGTTTCTAGAAAGTCTTGCAAGTGACTTCAGGCATGGTTGGTAAAAACGGAAATTTTCCCCCAAAAACTGTCTGATTTTAATCGTTCAGGCCTCAGGGTAATTTCCTAATTCAATCTTATTTTAGTTCTGAGCAGTTCTAAAGCACCATAAATTCCTAGGAATAAATAGCCAAAGGCCCAAAAGCTAGAAGAGGTCATCCGTACATGTATAATATTTGTCTGGGGCGGTTCCAGTGACACCTAAAAAAATCTAAAAAAACATCCCAAATCTCAATCTCATAGTTCCCGATCAAAATTTTATGATCCGAACCGTTCAATGTGTGCAGAATGTGATTTTAAAGGTGCCTAGGGGAAATTAGCAAAACATATGACCGGGTAGTGCTTGTTTTGAGCAGTTTTTAATTGAACCGTTCATCAAATCTGAGCTAAAAATTGCTCAGATCAAGCCTTTCCCAGTCATTTTTTTTTGTTGATTTCTCGCGGGTACCCTTAAAATTACGTTCTAATCACATTGAGCGACTCGGATTATCAAAATTTGATTGGGAACTATGAGATGTTTTTTTAGATGTTTTTATAGGTGTCCCCGGAACCACCCCGATATTTGCCACCATCTATTTTTGCAAGTATTAAAATTTACCCTCATAGTAGGAGTAATATTGTTTTTGAACAGCATTGTAGGAGTAATATTTACCCTACATTCCAATTCATCATAAGAAATAGCATTGTGTCATCGTTCCTAATTCCTATCTTTCTTGTCTCTCTATTATTGGACTCAAGTCACTCAATTCTATATGGTATTCTGTTCCATTTCTCTCAATCGGTGCATCCCTAACGCTCTTCCAATGTCCAAAATTCTACAACAGGTACTTTTATTTACAGGCACCCAAATCCCAGTGGTTTGGTTTGTGGGAGTCCTTACCAAGTCACATGTCTAGCAAGATCATTCAATTTTTACACAACCAAAACTATCTAATGATACAAATAAATGGCTTTCCTGACAATCATAACAAGGGGAGTCCATAAGCCAAAAAGAAGAAAGCATAGAAACAATATTGGGACACAGCATAGGATACATTAAGAACAGCCCCCAGAATTTACTGAGACAGGCTGATCAATACCCAAACCACACCAAAAAGAAGGGAGTGGGGAATGGAGCACAATCCAAGTGGATGTCTCAAGTTGTTGATGATCCCATTAAAGAAACCACAAATGAAAAGTGATTCTAACAAGTTAATATCCATCTATTCAAACATGAACTTGGACTAACCATAAGTGCGATTCTTTCTATCCTCACTGACTCTTGTATCTGTAACTATTTACCATGCAATCATAGTAGTAAGGTGGCCACCTGTCCCACAATGGGTGGGAGGGAGAATGTCCAGTGCCATATAAGTGAAAACTTTTCACCTTTTTAGAAGGCCTTTGCCAACGAACCTGGGAAAAACAAAATCATGTTTGGACACATAGGCATAAGTGTAAAGCCGTGTACGCTGCAGGTGGCAACTTTCATGTAAAGGAGACAATATTTTACTCGGCAAGTCGGCATGGACTGTCAATACGAATTTGGTATTACAGCCAGTCCTGATCCCACAAAGGACACTGTGATGGTGTGGTTAGAGGAGTAGAGACTCTACAGAGAACTCTGGGCTAGTGTATCATGCGTACACTTAGGGCCTACTCTCTAGTTGTTTATGACCTTCTATGCCACTCTGCAGTGAAGATTGCGGCACCTCATCCCACATGGGGAGGAATGGAGAATGTCTAATGCCAAGTGAAGACGTTGGACCTTTCCAGATTTCTACTCAAAGACTTTTTTCCCAGGGAAACTTGGGAAGACCCAAGTCATGCACCAGCAATGTGGGGGCATGACTGAATGTAGGCATGTAACGCTTCATGAGGGGGGCAAATGGATAATATTATAATAGTCAACGGGGTGTTGCCACAAGTGGTCTTAACATATTGCTTAGAGTCCAATGATTTTGACAAGGACAACAAATAGCTTCTCTACAAAGAATCAACAAAGAGGATAGCAGGAAATAATGAGAGAACAAATGTATCTTACCCATGCAACCAAGTTTTGCTCAGTACCGGATCTTGTTTCGTCGATTGCTTTCCTCCCAGTGATGATCTCCAAAAGAACAACCCCAAAACTGTAAATATCTGATTTAAAAGTCAACTGACCGGTCATTGCATAATCTGGAGCACAATACCCATATGTTCCCATCACTCTGGTAGAAACATGAGTCTTATCTCCAACAGGACCCACTTTGGCCAAGCCAAAATCAGACAGCTTGGGAAGGAAGCCCTCGTCAAGCAGAATGTTAGAGCACTTCAAATCACGATATATAACAGGTGGCTTCATCTTGTCGTGCAAATATTCTAAACCCTTTGCTGCACCAGCTGCTATCTTCATTCTAGTATTCCAATCAAGTCGTCTCATATTAGGCCGGCGTCCTAGCAAGAAAATGCATTTGGAGTAAAAAAAAAATTGGGAAAAGGGAGGAAGATTAGGAGGAAAACAGTAAGGGAAAAAGAAACTAAACCAAGAACTCACATTAGAAGTTACAGGAAGCGCAAGCAATGATAGAGAATTAAAAATCTAAAACAAGAATGGAAGGATCAGGGGAAAGAAAGATTAGTTCAAGTGTTTAGAACCTAATATACCATGCAAATGGTCTTCCAAAGATCCAAACGGCATGAATTCGTACACCAACAACCTTTGTTCTCCCTCTGCACAATAACCAATTAGTTTAACAAGATTAGGGTGATCGGCAAGACTTAGCGTCACCACTTCGACAACAAATTCTCTAATCCCCTGCATTCCATTACGGTCGAGTTGCTTGATAGCTACAATCTGCACAAAAACAACATTCAGTAAGGCGCTTCCAATACCCATCTTTGTTCAAAGATTTACTGCTCAACGACAACTAGGAAGAGTACCCACCAAGATGGCCATGGTTAATACTTCTAAGATGTAAGCATAACAACCAACCTGGCCTGTATCCACCAATTTCCCTCTGTGAACTTTGCCAAAGCCTCCCTCTCCTAAAAAGTACTCTGATTTGAAGTTTTCTGTTGCAGCCACCAATTGAGCAAAAGTAAATGGCCTTGCCTTAAAACCCTCAGTCCCTCCATTCTCAGATACCTCCTCCTTCCTCACATCCAACTCCTTTGCGGCCGAAGATTGATCTACAGCTTTAGGGTTCTCACATTTATTTGGACCTGACTTCAATTTCTCTAAATCATATTGACACAATAACAGAGAATGTGAGAAGGCGGCATTGGAAGAACAGAGAAAAAGGCCACACACAAAAAGTGCATGGTGAATAATAGCCATAGAAATTATGCCAAAAAGACAGCCTCAAAAGGGGGGAACATAATAATCATCACTCAATCAACTTTTAAAAAGAAATCAAAGACTGGACAAAATCAACATAACATCCAAGAAGCTTTTGAACTGGGGATATCCATAACATCCCAAAAAAAACAGTCACAGAACCATCACATGATTTTCCCAACAGCTTAAAAACTAGCAATAATAGTTAGAGGATACCCGTCATACTAAAATTAAGGGCGGAATATACAAGCGTCCTCAGATACAAACGTACAAAAATTTAATTATATTCAATCCTAGCTGATTTTTTTCCCCCCAACTTTCCCCACAGTGATCTCATAGTTAACAAAAATTTTGCCTTGAATCTAAATTGCAAAGCCAATCGCAATGTAAAGCATATTAAAGGAAAAATAAAAATAAAAAGAGAAACAAAATGATGAAGACAGCAGGAACCTTTAAAAAAAAAAAAACCCAGAAATACCAAAAAGAAAATCTTTCAAATGGGAAATAAAAAGAAAGGATTTTGATCAACGCAGAGAAAAACCCACGTCACAGATTCACCATAACTTTAAATAGTAAGGGTTTCTGAAATTTTCTTTTCATTTTTCCCCTCAAATTGAAATGATGATACAGATTGAATGCACAAGGCAAAAAACTAGCAATCAGAATTAGGAATATTACAATATACCTGCGGTGGATTGTGCTCGATCGTCTCGTCTGTTACGATTGTTGGTCTGCGTTTTATCCCTGTCGAGTCGTTTGTCTGAATTTCCAGCGCATGGAAAACAACCCACGCTCTCTCTCTCTCTCTCTCTCTCTCTCTCTCTCTCTCTCTCTCTCTCTCTCTCTCTCTCTCTCCTCCCTGCAAACACCTATTTTCTCTCTCTGTATATATATGTATTCGATTTACGTATATATATATATCAATCGTCTGAGCTACAGACGAAACAGACCCCTAATTTCTACAGAACGACAGAGAGAACCTTGTAATTTTTGAGAGAGAGAGAGAGACAAGAAAGAAGAGAAAAGGTAATTGGTAAATACCTTTTTGTTTGGTTTATTACCAAAATTTGGGCTGTCCTTGCCTCCGGGGTGCAGATCAGCTGTACAAGGAATTCTACACTTCCACCAATCCAGGGTCGCCACATTAAGGCTGTGTTTGGAATGTGAAAAGGCAAACTTGTTTCCTAAATTTTATTTTTTTTTTTTTACCGTTTTGATTCCTAAAGTTTCGTTGTTGTATGACTAGGGGTGATACCGGTCCAGTTTTGACCGGTTTGGGTGTATTTTTCCTGTCGAAACCGGTTATCCGGTTTGAGATTTTTAGAAACCGGAACCGGTTGAGATAAACCGGTTCCGGTTTCGATCGGCTCAACCGGTTCCGGTCCGGTTTATCCGGTTTTTATTCATGAGCCATATTTTGGGTCCAACACATCAAAAAATTCACAATTCAACCTATAAAATATCAACCAAAAATCCATAATTCAACCATTTTTTTTGGGCCCAATAAAAAAGGATCAATTTTGAGCCCAATACATAAAAGAAAAAACTCATAAAAACATAATTAAGCCCATAAAAATATTTTTTATATAATAAATATATTTATTAGACCAATATATACTATAAAATATCAACCAAAAACCCATAATTCAACCCCTCCCCTATGTTTTTATATATATATGTATATATTATACATATATATAACCGGTCCGGTTTCAACCGGTTTTTAAAACACATAAACCGGATCGAAATTATTTTTCCGGTTTATAAAATTTTATAAACCGAAATCGAATCGAAATTATTCAACCGGTTTAAAAAATTCAGTCCGATCCGGTTTTTCCGGTTTCGATCGACTTTCCGGTTTCGAGTAACAGCCCTATGTATGACATTCCTTTTGTCCCAAAATATTGTGCATGTTTTCTTTTTTGGATGTCTCAAAAAATTATTTATATTTTTTAATATATAATATTTTATATTGATTTTATTTGATAAATCTCAATAAATTCTTTTAAACAAAGATTTTGAAATTATAAAAAAATATTATAGATTGTGAGATAACAGACATTTTTTTTGTGAGATTCCAAAAAGTAAATATGCACAACAAATTGGGATGGATGGAATAATAATTAACAAAATTTGTCCGTCTTAAACCTTGGTTGGATACTCCAGAAAAGAACTAAATTGCAAGAAAGTCTACCAAACAGATTGTTTCATTTTTTAAATTTCTCTTTTTCTATTAACAGAATTAACAGAGGTGGAGATGTGTGGAGGAGGTGTGACACGTGCCATCTCGGATTTCCGAAAACATGTTGTACCCTAGAAAAAGTCAATTCTTAGACACTTGTACCAAATAACTAATACTTTACATAAATAATGCAAAAATAATGATTTTAAAAAGTAAACAATTTGGATGACGAGAATAACATCCTAGTGAATTTTATATAAGTGTAACAAGATAATTGAAATCAAACCTTTATTCATTTTTCACAAAAAATAAAATAAAATTCAAGACAAAGCCACATTTTGTATATATATATTTTAACAAGCAACGTGTAGCAAAATAAATGGTAAACATAATCTCACAACTATGGTAAACTTTTTTATCTGATTCTATTAATATACATAAAATATAGAATCTGCAGCAGAATCTAAAGTTAGAATCTTAAATTTATATCCACAGCTACCACAAACAAGCCCATGACTCTGTCCTGCTTTTAAAAAACAAAAAAAAATTACAAAACATGTCAAAAACTCTCTCAGCATTTAAGGAGAAAATTTTCAGTGCTGAGCGGGTACCATGTGGTGCCCGCTAGCTGCATCCGAGCCATCCATTTCCTTTTTGGACAGCTTGGATTTGGAGAGAGAAAAGAGAGAGAGTGTGTGGAGATGAGAGGAGGGAGAGTGTTTCAATCTGAGCCATTCAATACACTTTTAGACAGCTCCGATGTGCCCGTTTGGACACCACGTCAACCAGGTGACGTGGTACCCACCCGGCATTGAAAATTTTCTTGCATTTTATGCTTTGTTTGAATAAATTTTTTTTGAGAGTAATAATTGGAATCAAAGGTAATGAGTGCAGAGATAAATAAGAATAATGATTGAAAATAAGGGTAATAAGTAGAGAGTAATGATAAAATATGGATTGAAAAAAAAAATTTCTCTATTTTTTTTTTTGGTCCACCTTTTTTTTTTCCAAATCTTGATCCAAACAAGCATTAAGACATCCAAAACACAGCCTGAATGAATGCGCGTACCTGCGAGCTGGTTTGCACCAGATTGCTGTCCCTCTCTCCCTCTGTCCTCATCATGCGACGCCGTTTAGCATAGACTTGTGACTGGTCTCTCACCGTCTGATTTGAATAGGACAAATCGACAAAGCTTCCCATCCACTTCTCCTGCCAGTTACGGGGTCCCACTGGCCCACTACGCGTACAGTGTAAGATGTGCCGGATTTTGATCCGGCGCGATCGAGCCCACAAATAGCATTGAAAGGCATCCTCCAGTACAGTTATGCCACGTGTCCGATATAAGTGAGCGAGTCAAACCGTGTAACAGCCGTTTTGTTGGTGACATTATTTTAAATTGAGTTTTGTTCACCTTCTAACTAAAAGAGTGAATATTATCCTCTTTTCTATTAATTGAAATGGTGTGAACCTCACCAAAAAGTGTATTGGATGGTAATCATGACATCACTTTATGATGAGATGCACATCATCATTTTAACTAATAAGAGTGAGGGTAATGTTTAACCTCTTTTAAGGAAGATGAACAAAATTGTTCTTCTGTTTGGGAGCCATTGACGAAATTAGGATTTCGTAAATGCTGGAGTCAAACTATCAACAATAGGATTTTTTGGATAATGAGTGGTGACAGATAGAAAGAAAATTGAGATTAATAATTTAAAAACTTATGTGAGATCGTGCGTAGAGAGAGAATTGAGTTTTAGGACGCAAAATAAACACATTCTTAAAGCATTTAAATGTCCAAATAATACTTAATAGAAACACAATATCTAAGTGCTCTTAACAAACAAAAAACAACTACAGTAATATTAGTATTGAGATTTGGGGGAAAAAAAAAACACAAACAATGCGAGGGCCTTGGCCAAATAGTTCCGTTTCTGTCGAGAGCTAGCACTGCCACGTCCACGTGGTGCTCTCCCGCCCCACAACCACATATTCTTAGAAAGTCTACAACTAAGTGTTTGAACCCAATATAAATGCGTGATTTTGAAGTGATCCGAAGTACCACTTGATGGTACTCTCGAATGACTGAATAATTACTCATTTTGTTGACCCCAAGCGCGATTTGCTGGTTTTGTCGAAAAGAGGACTCACAGAACTTTGGCTGAATATTTGGGAATCAGAACTGTTACAAATGTGTAGTAGTAACACATAACTTTATTGAAAAACCAACAATTTCGCTAAGCTGAAAAAAAAAAAAAAAAACACAATCACCATCTAATAAATTTTAAACAGAGAATAAATTATTTACACCGCCGGTGTAAACATTTGTTTTCTCTAAATCAATTGCATTGCGACACGTGTCAAAACAGTGATCCCAATTAATAAAACATTGCGACGTGGTGCAATGCAATTGATTTGGAGGAAACAAATGTTTACACCGTAAATAATTTATTCTCTTTTAAAAATAACACAAGAATGATATAGAAAGTGGTGGAAAACGGAAAACAGTAACTTTGTGCATTTGTTGCCGTTGGCACTTTAACAATCGAACTTCTTCTATTTTTGTTATTGTTGTTTGTTTTTTTATATAAGAAAATAAATTCAAGTGTAGGTTCAAATTTTTGACAGCATTAGTTCTAAAATGGCCTTGTTTAATTACTTTTAAACTACTCCATCTCAATGCCTTTTTTTTCTATTGAATATCATAACTTTGATATATGCAATTTCTTTTTTGAAAAAAAAAAATTTTAAACTCGTATACCACACTATATTTATTTACTATTGAATTTCAAGAAAAAAAAAAAAGAATTATTATCTTTCTGAATAGTACATCTAGGTTTCCAACCAAAAGTGTAAAACCAATCTCTCTTTAATTTTGTGTGCGTAGGGGGTGCCATACTCTATACTATGGGGTCGTTTGGGAGTCTAATTGCACATTCTCATTCTTCATTTTGCTTTTTATTTTGTTTGGGAGCTTAATTGTGTAGATGTATTATCTCACAATGCATCTTAAAACTATGG
Organism: Rhododendron simsii; assembly: GCA_014282245.1. NCBI lineage: Eukaryota > Viridiplantae > Streptophyta > Magnoliopsida > Ericales > Ericaceae > Rhododendron > Rhododendron simsii. The sequence continues at coordinate 9,195,681 of CM024965.1, forward strand.
GAAAGGCTACAATACACACCCCTTATTTGGGTGTGTATCATATACACCCCCCAAAAAGTTATGAATTATAGAGAAAATGTTACGAATCGTATTGCTAAAAAGTTACGAATCGTATAAAGGTTACGATATACACCAAAATGTTATGAATCATAATAAAAATGTTACGAATCGTACTGCGAAAAAGTTATGAATTGTAGAACAAAAGTTACGAAACATGCTAAAATGTTATGAATGAACCATAAAATAGGTGCATATGGTACACCCTTTTGAGGGGTGTGTATTGTAGACTTTCCCTAAAACTATACTTTAGATACACAATTTGAGAAGTAGCCACATATGAGTTTTTGCATTCTCATTTTGGATTATCCTTCAGATTCATAATTTATTTTGAGCATTATCCTCAAAATGCTCATTCATAACTCATTTTAAGCATTATCCTCCCAAATACGACTCTCCTGCAAAATCTGTTTCGCACATATCTCGCAAACGCTCTCCAGATTCACAATTCAAAATCAACAACTAACAAAAACGGACTCTATGTGGAGACAGGGCCCTATGTGGAGACGGGACCGTCATGCATGATGAATTTGTGCATATGTTTGCACAAACCTTTTATGTTTTCATGGCACTTTTGAATTGAGATCACATCAAAATTGTGTTGTTATTCGTGCATGTGCTGGCCCGACCCGAACACAAGAAACTGTGTTGCCGTCTTGTCTTAAAAAAGAGAAGTCTTGCCATTTGCTAAGTGTTAACAAAACCCAACCACGTACACTTGTAATCATTTTGTTGCATTCTGGACAATGGGCTGCCGCACCAAGACAACACTACTCCAATCATGCAGGGGACTGATGAGATTTGCGGAGTTCCTTCAAATCGTTGTCCGACAGCTCTTACAAAGGGGAAAGGAAAAGTTCCACTAGACAACTGCTACTGTTTAATTTTAACGAAATGCAACTTTGCACGTGCCACGCAATTAGCTAGAGATTTGATTAGAATAATAATTGGATTAGTCTTAGCCACCCAAAAGGAAGATAATTTTAACTAAGTAACCTTTTATTCCACTATTTAAGACAATAATGGACAAGTACAAATGGGCTTTGGAAGTTGATCAGAGAGCCATGATTGATTTTGATTTGTGTGTGTGTATATATATATATATATATATATATATATATATATATATATATATGTATGGTTTGTTTCAAATGAGGGGTCCTAATTTTAGTTAAAATGCGGACCCCATTTTTAAATTGAATTTCGATAATCCGAGCCACTCAATGTGTTTAAAAAGTGATTTTAAGAGTATCCGCGAGAAATCGGAAAAGAAAAAAAAAACCAAAAAGGGCATATATAAATCTATACGACTTATGAAGTACTATGATGATTAGTGCATATATTAATCTACATTTACTAATAAGGTGACTTGTAAGCGCATACGTGGCGACAGTTTGATTATATAAAATTTCTAGAGTAATTTGGCTGCATGGCACGCAAACAATCTAATGACGAAAATCATGTGTTGTTTACAACTTAAAATTGTTTCAAATATTCACTACCGAAACGAACATCTTTCTTGATTAAAAGCAAACAAGAGTCCTCAAATAATACCGTTAATAGACGGCTCCAACTAATCCCACAATCCAAAAATTGCTCCTCCACCAAAAATAATGCTAGTAGTATCTGTTGTCGGGTCTTTGCGTCCAGCGTCCTCTCCGATCATTTTTGGGATCGGCGACATACGGCGGATTCATGGCGGTCCTCCGGGTTTCGTGGCGGCGTCAGCTTTGGCGTAGATTCCCCCCTCCCTTAGCCTCTGCAGATCCACTCCTCCTTTGCCACCGTTTTCATCTGCTTTGATTCCTCTTCCACCTTGCCCTTTTTCCTCCGATCCATCGCCGGTTTTCACACTTGGTGTAACCGGTTACACTTAACGGCAAGATGTGATCGTGGGACTTGAGGGGTATGGTTCACATGCTACCAGCCGACTCACTACTGAGTGAGTCCGATTTGGCCTAACGGCGATGGTGGCTGCGTCTGGCAATGGAGTAGATCTTCGCTTATTGGGTACTCTGGTGGTCTTGCTTTTCTTGATCCGGTTGGGTGGCGGCGGATTGTGCTGTTGGTGGTGGGTTCTAATGGTGGTGGTTTGCCGGGGGTGGTGGTGGTTTGCCTGGGATTGTGGTTGATCAGCAGTTGGTGGTCGGCAGCTAGGGATTGTTTGTTGGGCTAGGTTTTGGGTTTTTTTGGGCTTAATTGTGTATTTCTGGTTTCTAGGCCTTTTTAGGTATTTTGGTTGCATCCCATTTGTGCTTATTGTCTTATCCGGGCTTTTGACCTCTTAGGTGCTGAGCTTTGTCCCTTAGGGTGTCTCCTTGATTGACATCTTGCCAATCAAGGTTTGGGTTTCGGATAGGCTGATAGGCACTAGTTGCCTTTTTCCTTGCTCCTTCAGTCCTTCTGTTCTTTGTATTCCTTTCAAAGATTGATAAAATTATCTTTTTTCGCCGTTCAAAAAAAATTAACAAAAAAGAAAGAAGAAAATTTTGTGCATGTGGATGATCAAGAAATCCCGATTCTTAAGCCTTTAGCCGTCAGATCGCCAATAAAAAGTCCACCACGTGGACGGCAAAGATCATAGAAACAATCTGTACGCTCATCTTAATTCCACATGTCACATATTTTGATGACTTGAGTTTTGGATGTTTTTCGTAGTATTCGTTCCGGTACTCAAAATAAGTACTTATTTTTTAAGAAGGCAATTTCAAGCTCAAAAATTATATGTTTACGCAAATAATTTTTCTATCAATATGGATCTTGTTTGATAGATCTCATTGAGATCTTTAATACAGTGCAAAAAAAATTGAAAAATTATTTTTCATTTATATTATTTTTGAGTTTGAAAATGTGAAATAAGTACTTATTTTTTAAGAAGGTGTTCTGGAACGGAGGCTAATTAACCTTTGAGGAGGATATAGTAAACTGCAGTATTTGCTCTCTCATACGGTTTTAGATTTAAAACTTTGCATGTATTATCAACTCTTTTGTGATTCAGTTCATACGAAGCAATTGCTTCAACTTTAATGGGATTACCCGCAAGTAGACAATAAAATTGAGTTTCCAAATATTAGTTGAATTGCGCGTTAACTGACCTGAACGCCTCAATTATGAAAAACGATAATCCACTTGAGATGACAAAGAGGTAGTTGGTTTAGAGTCAAATCTAACTAGAATTCTTGTTGTGGACATTAATTTCCGGAGATTAAAGTACTAACAATGATTAGCGCGAGGATTTGCATGTTCCGATAAGGCGACAAACGACGGTGCACGCGTCCCAGGCTGGAATATTTTTTGAATCTAAATTAAGATTTTGTTAGTCGTACGTGTGGAGTTTAGTCATCCTTAAAATTATGCGGCAAAGACAAGCACTAGATACTCCACATGATGACTATGATTTCCGATGATGCAAACACTTTAACACATAAAAATAAAAATGAGTTTTATATCCGCCGGCCCGTTAACCCGCCCAATTTTCTCCGCTCAATTCGCTACTATAAAAATTTTAGATTTGTATTTCTAGTCACGATGTTGCGTTGAGTTGAATTTTTAAGTTCGTTAAATAAACGAGAGGAGCTTGAAAATTTATCTTGAAATCCAATTTGGCCTGTCTGGCCGGGCCGGGCACAAGTAAGAGACTATTTAATATTCTAGTAGATAAAAAATGTAGAAATAAAATATACTATCCGTATGAATCTTGTTTGCAAAATTGTCAGCCACAAAACAAAAATCGCACTATACGGGGGTGCTTTGATTTTACATGATCGAAATTTCATATGAGGAATTTGTCTAAAATCAGAGGTCTTATAAAATAAATGGATTTATTCGATGACCTTAAAAATAAAAAATTTGACAGTGTTTTTGTTGGGAGGTATGAATCAAAACCTATTTATCAATTGAACGTGTTTGACAAGTTCGACTTTCAACCTGGCTTCATAAATTTGCACCCCATCGTCTGAATACCATAAAGTATTAACAAAAAGATGCAACAACTTTAATTAATTTATTTATTTTCACTGTGCTTGCAACAATTTTTTTGATAAACTCCTAAGACACTCCCACAAACAATAATAATAATAATAATAACAACTCATAAGGCACAAAAAAGTATCGATGGTTTATTTGCAAATTAAATCTTACGGATTCCTACTGGCAAGAGCTAGTAATTTTTTTTCTATATTAAATTTATGTTATATACATACTAGGACTTGTAGTATAAACTAGACGTCCATTCGAAACCAAGGACCAGAGGAAATTGAATTTCTTTTTTTTTTTTTAATCAAAAATAGTGGATAAGCAATTAAACTTTACTTTCTTTTTCACCAAAAAGTTTGCTACAATTATCAAGAATCAACTGAGGAAATCTGTTCAATTTTCTGTCCATCTTTTATTTTTCCCGCCCAGAGAATGGTATGAAAATGGTTTTGCACTGTCTAGATGTTTGCAACAGTTCATTAATAGAAGTGGGCCCTTTCTAAAAGGTTTCAAATTAAAGTGGAAATTTGCCGAATTAGGTTTTTGGGGGAAGAACAAATCCTATTTCTATCATCTGAAAATCACCCTTCTCCTAATCCAAGGAAAATAACCTTTTGTATGATTTGTCTGTGCAGATGGCCAGAGAAAGAGTATAAACCAGACATTCTGAATTCGAAACTTGACAACCTTATTGGATTAGGCCGAAAGAGAGCAATCTCTTGTAAATCCGTTGCCCTTTAGTTGATGGTCTGCCTGTAACCAAACCGGAAAAAAAAAGGTAAAAAAGTCAAAGTGCGCACGCACCCTTGTCAAACGGAAAAGGAAGAAGGAATGAAATGCCTATATTGCACTCGAAATATAGTGTCCGATTTCCCTTTTCTCGTGCAAATATTCGACCACATTTCTCTCACTTTCATTAATTAGAATTAAAGGTTTTTATTACATCTGGATCGTCCAGAGGAAGAAGTTGACTTGTACTACTGACCAATTAATAACAACCTGCTCATAATCGAGGTGGTAGTGAATTTACGCGGTTTCTTTCCATTCATTTAATGAGAAAAGATGGGACTTTTTAACTGTGGATTCATTAATTTCCAAAAGCAAAAAAAACTACTGTTGATTCATTACTCATACTTTTATTGTTGAGTTAGATTTTTGCCACCAGCAGCGGCATTACTCCGACCGCACGTTCAATCTCACGGTCTGTCTATAATCAATGGTTTAAATTTAAAAAATAAAAAAAAATTACTCTTCTCTAGAAGAGATTTTTTATTTTTTATTATTTTCGGACCGTCCAAAACGCTTTTGAAGAGTGAAATTGAGAGCAGTGGCGAAGGAAACGGTGAATATTAAGCGGTGGGGGTAAATGTTTTGTTTGCTGGAAGAATGGTTTTTTTTTTTTTTTGTGTGTGTGTGTAGAAATTGCAAGAAATTTATTAGTGATAATACTGCAATATGAAAACTACAACAGATGCGCACCATAAGTAACAAATACTTCTTATTAAGTGCATACAAAAAAGAACAAGCCCCCAAAAGACGCCACTTCAATGAAATGCAGGGTCCCGAACGGTCGAGGCTAGTTCAGTTAATCAGAACACTTGCATCTAATTAGAAGATCGAGAGTTCGAATCTTTCTATCTGCGTATAGGCCGGTGGACTGGGGGAAGCTGCTATGCAGCTTCGTGCTGCCCAGCGTGCTGCGCACCCGCCGGCGGGCCTTGCCGGCATCGGTCCGGCGATCGGAGACGTTCAACGCGTAGAGCTCGTCGAGTTTTGCGTGGGCGCCAAAAATCAGCTCGATCAAATATTGTTAAGTGCCTCATCCGAACACATATAACTTGAAAAAAATGAAATCGAAATGGATACAAAACACTGGATCAAAACCACTAAATCCATTTTTTTCAAGTTATATGTGTTTAGATGAGGCACTTATCGATATTTGATCGAGCTAATTTTTGGCGCGCACGTAAAACTTGACGAGCTCTACGCGTTGAACGTCTCCGATCGCCGGACCGATGCCGGCAAGGCCCGCCGGCGGGTGCGCAGCACGCTGTGCAACACGAAACTGCACAACAGCTTCCCCTAGTCCATAGGCCGGTGTTCTTCTCCTAGAGGGGGGTCTTTTCATTTCTTTCTTTGATTCTTCTCTATGATGAGCTAGCTTATTTCTTGTAACGGTTGAGCTGTTGAGCTTGATTATCTTGTGAACTCTCGCAATTGATGTAGTGTCGAGAATTTGTTCATTGCAATTCATACTTGATGTAAATGATCTCTTTATCGATTGAAAGAAAGAAAGAAAAAAAGAGATGATGCAATCTGAAAGTGGTAAGGATGGTGTTGTATCGCCTGGTTATCGGACTTCGGGTTGGTGCTGTGCAGCTCCGACCCTTCGGATCTCATCTCAGCAACCAACGATGGAGAGTCGTTCATTGCCGAGATGAGATCCGAACCATCGGATACACGATCCAACGGCTCGAAAGTATGCAACACAGTGCTGCGCACACCAATACACATCACCATCCCCCAATTCTGATTATCACCCTTTTATTTCAACGCACGATTTTCTTTAATTAAAATAAGTTGAAAATCAAAAGAAAAGCAAGAAACAGTTGTACACCATCCAATGTGCTGCAACGTTTGTGATCTTCAACGTCTCTGATTCCAGCAAACCATCCAATGTGCTTTAATTCCATTGTTTTTTTAACAAATTATATCTACTAGTATTCATCAATTTCAAAGGAACCCAAAGCAACCGGGGACCCTGCCAAGCAAGTCTCCGCGTGGCAGCAGTGCGAAACACATCTGGATCGTTCATCTCTTCTAGATTGTCTATCTTTGTAATCATTGGTTTAGATTAAAAATAAACTTTTCCAAGAAAGATTCCGGACCACTAAAAACACATTTTAACAGTCCAGATGCGCTCTGCACCTCTACCAAGCACGGGCATCTCCCAATCCCAATTTGTGAGGTTCATGCGGGGAACATAATAAAGCCTTAAGTCAAACAAATTACTCGATTAGGAAACACATAGAAGTATTATTGAATTGGGATGGCCATCCAATGAGTCACTTTAGCTTCAATCACTTCAACCTCAATTCTGGAACAAGCCTTCTGATATCCATGAGAATAGGTGGGCCTTCCCATGGTGGAAACTGGAAACGCACAAGGCAAAGGGTATCAAAGTACTACTCAAATCAACCCACAAATTTCTTCTATCATTATTACATGTGACATCAATGATTTGATCGAAGTATGACTAGCGGTAGTAGCAAATTCTCCTTCTCCCCTTCGTTCTAGTAAGATTCTTATTTTTTAAGTACTTGTTTTTTGTTTTACGAGACAGATCATTCTCTTATAATACATTATATTTAATTCAAAAAATAAGTACTTATTTTATTTAGTAGAACACACCCTTAGTTTCAAAAATGCGCGCCAGCCAAACCAAGATTTGAACACCTCCCACTAACCTCCGCTGATGTATACAATGTTGACCCCAAAAAAATCCAAGATTTTTACCAACAATTAATCAAGGATGCCTTCTCATTTTGTTTAATCAAGATCCCTAATTCCTAAGCAACCACATCAGTATTTGGGCCTTCTAGCACCAATCCATTTCAAGACCCACAATACACAATCAGAAGTGACTCAGGGCCCATAATACAGTAACAGGGGACAGAGCATATATTCTTCAAGTCTGTACTTCCTTAACCTTATTTCCATAAGACCAATCGTGGGCCAAATAGATTTCAGACCCAGCACTTAATTAGAAGGCTTCTATGGGTAATTAACCGAAGAGTTGAGAATCCAGCAATACAAATCCTTTTAAGCCCAACCTTTTAGAGAAAGATTCAGTCGGGAAATTCGCATACAGATGGGGTGATATACGAGTCGAATTTAACGAGTTTCCAAATATGTTCAAGCTTGGTTTGTTTATGAGATAAGCCGATCTTAAACGAGCTTAATTTAATCGAGCCAAACAAGAGCTGATATTGAGTAACTTGTTTGAGTTTGGTTTGAAAGTTTAACGAATTTTTAAAAAAAATTGTTCAAGCTTGGTTTGTTTATGTAACAAAACTGACCTTGAACCAATTTTTAAGGAACGAATATAAGCTCAAACTCGAATAACTTAGTTTGTTTATGCAGAGGCTTTCGAATGTCGCTGGTGATGCAGCAAAGACACTTTTGAGTCCAATATTCTTTAGGTAAAATGAAAAGTAAGTCCAACCATGAATCATACTCCTTTTTCAAGATTTTTTGAGGATGTTATTTATAGCTCCAAAAAGAAAGTAATCCACTTTTTTCTTTGCTGGTTCTCACAAACTTATTTCTTTAACTAGTTGCCTTCACTCATCCTGGAATTAATTAGTGTCCGCCTAAAGAAAAAGGAGCAATTTTTCTTTTCTTTTCTTATTTTTTTTCGGAGGAAAGGAATGTTTTTGGTAGTTGATTTTCACACTCCCTTTTTATAACTACACTCTATTTTTTTGTTGTCTTGTGATGTAAATTTACAAAATTAATCTTTCATCTGTATATTCTTTCACACTTTGAAGGACAACCTTGTAATTTCACAGTACAAAAAAGACAAAGGTGTGATTGTAAAAGAAGAGTGTGAAAATCATCAAAGGTTTCATCAAAAGTTCATTTATAGTATGTATGTTATATATTATATATATATACTATATATATATATGGTTCCACAGTGTTTAATTTCAAAAAGATCAAAAATTTAATATTGTGATTGCTCACTCAACATATATCCAAGCAGTGTGAAAATCTTATTTCAGTTTCTCTCATCAATATACGAAGGTTCTTATTATTATATACTCATTACCCAATCATATGGTACTCCATAACAGCTTAGTGGCAAAGCAAATACTACTCCATACCATTAGACGTCGTTTCAGGCTATCAGCTTCTAGAAGAAATGATATTAGTGACCATTAACATTTAACAACAAGATTAATTAGTATGCTTTTATGTTCAAATCATGATAATTAAAGGTCTCCCTAGAACCGGTCAATTGAAAAAATTTATGTTGTACAATCTCTCTCTAACTTTTCTTTTCTCTGCCTAATTTCTACAAGCATCTGCTAGGGTTTTCTGGTGGGGGCTGGGGCTGCCGCCACACCTCACCCCACCCCTCACCCCTCCATCATCGGTTGTCCACTCCCTGCCATGACGAGTTATTGGGTCGCTTGGTGAGATCCTCCGGCGAATAAGCCTCCGGCATCAGAGCGGTGGTTTGTCCGGTGACATGATTACGGTTGGGGTTCTGTTTCCTCGTTCTCTCTCTCTCTCTCTCTCTCTCTCTCTCTCTAGATCTGTCCCTTCCTGAGTTTGGTGCTCCCCGTTGATGGCACCAATTGTCCACCTGCAAGCCACCTATGTGCTCTCTTTCCCAATCTTCCTCACCGTGCGAGTTTTATCGGCGTTATCAACCCGGCTTGGCCTTGTCGTTTGGGTGTCGCTTGTTTGAGCCCTGACAAGGTTGTTGTGGGACGGAGATAGTTGTTGGTGTTGCTAGATGGTGGGGCGTAGTTGCTGTGGTGATCTATGATCTTGGTGACCGAATTTAGGAGTGTAGATTTGTTTCAGTAGGTTTTGGTTTGTTTTTCTTTGCCGCGTTGGTTTTTTTGGTTTCCTACCCCTGATGGGGCTGTTTCCTTCCCTTCGGGGGTTTCCTTTGGTTTGTTTGTGCATTTTTTCTACGGCAAATGTTGTACCCACAAGGTTTGTGTGTGGGAGTGGGGTGCTTTCTTGCTGGCCTCCCCATTGTGGCTTGATTCGCCCGTTGTGTTGTGGGGATCTTAATTTTCTTGATTCACCGTTTCTCCTATCAATGGAAACTCCTAGCATTTTGGGGGGGAAAAAAAAAACTCCCTTTGTGGACTTGTTCATTTTAATTACGTACGTAATCAGTCTAGATTAATTGATTTATGGGATGAAGAGGAGTGTGATGTTATTGCCTTCAATAACAAAAACATGTTAGTGATGGGGTTTTAATTGAAGTCAACCCACCTACTTGATCAACTGGATTGACACAAACTTGTTTCCCGTCCTAATCGTTGAAAATTTGTTTTAGATTAGAATATTGATCATCTCTTAAACAAGCTGTCAAGTTAAAAAGGCATTTTGATATGTATTATTTTTTTAATCGGCAATACTCATAGATGTTACAAGTTGTCTCGATAGGCTGCAATCTCCCGCTAATTATTTTTTATTATGCAATTTGGGTTTCGTTTGTGATTTGCTCAATTAAAGTACATCGTCGGGGATTTAACCAAAATAAAAAACTCTTTTCCCATGAAAATTTGGATAATTGATCCACTTCTTTTATTGGAGAATACAACTTAATATCAAGTCGTATTCGGTTCTCTTATGACGAGGTAATTAACTTTTCTAAGAGCACATCTTCTTTCTAGAATAGCGTCTCTTTGTCATTATCGTTAATTTCTTCCACCGAATTGTATCGTAATTATACATATCTAGACGCATATTTGTACAAACACTCATATTGATATAGGTGTACAATGGAACAATTTAGTACAAACTAAACACCAAAAATGAGCGTGGCCTCTAAAGTCTAATCTATATCTCTGTTCACGATTTTAGTTGCTTGTTTTAGCATGGTGTGAAAGCACGCGACTTTTAACACATGATGATGAAGTCTAGATATTATTAGATAACAGATGATTAATTTGACATTATCCTGGGGGCCGAGAGCACGTGTATGGAAAAAACGGGTGCTATTTCAAAATGTTATGATCAATAGGTCGCAATAAGGTGACCATCACACATTTTCCCTCCTTTTAAACGTGCTATATTAAGGTGCCTTCGACAATTTCCAATCTTGACTCATCTTAAAACACAAATTTAAAATTTGAACAAAATTCAAAAAAAAAATCCTCTTCAATTTTTGACCCAAATTCTTCCTCATTTTGGGTGTTACCCATTTCTTTTCCCAAATTTGAGACAACTCAAGTCTCATCCCATTTCAACAGCTCTTTTCTCTTTTTAACGGCTCCTTCCATGCCATTTTGAGAGCATGGTGTCGATTTTTCCAAGTTTAGATACTTGCAACTCTTTCTATCTCTCTCTCTCTCTCTCACACACACACACCCACACACACACGGCTGCCACCGCCAGAACGAGTTCCTTCAGATGGAAAATAAATGAGGATATATGGATCAAAGTTTAATTTGAGGGTGGTGGTAAGTTGTAAACTGTTTGGGTCGTTGGCGGTGGTTATGGAGGTGGGCCAAGTTCTTCTTCTTCTTTTTCTTCATAACAATCAGTCACTCTCTACCGCAAATCAAATTTGTTTCCTTCTATTATTTACATTATTGCCATTGAATACCTAAAAATATATATATTTGGGTAAACCATCATTTTGCCATTAGAGTGAGTAAATGAGTTTTTACCCAATTTTGACCCAAATTTGGATAAAATTTAGGGTCAAGGCTATAGATGCTCTTAGAGCAACTCCAATAGGAGATGTCAAACATAATGTGCACGGTGCAACGATTATTTTTGGCATCGACTCACTTTCCAACCCATCTACGAACTCATGTCAAAGTTGATGTGGCTTTGGCATGAACCGCCTGCATGCCAATTTTGGCAGCTACCCTCTCTCATGCCAAATTTCAAAAAGAAAAGTAACCGTTGAAGGTAAAACGTGATTGTTAGAAAGTTTAAAACCTCTTTCGTACTACTTGTTTGAGTTTTTTTTCTTTTTAAATAAATATAATTTGACATAAGGATTGGAGAAGAGGTTTTAATGTCAAATTTGAGATGTCAAAATGCCACATAAGCCTTTAAAAAAAATTTTGACATCTCCAATTTGAAGTCAAGTATTGGAGATGCTCTAAGAGCATCTCTAATGGAAATGTCAAATATGACGTGGACGGTGTAACGGTTACTTTTTCCATTAACTCACTTTCCAACCCATCTGCCTTCACTCATGTCAAAACTGATGTGGTTTTGGCATAAACCTCCTGCATGCCAATTTTGGCAGCCACCTTCTCCCATGCCAAATTTCAAAAAGTAACCGTTAAAAGTAAAAAACTATTGTTAGAAAGTTTAAAACCTCTTCCATACTACTTTTTTTGAGTTTTTTTTTTTTAAATAAATATAATTTGGTATAAGAGTTGGAGAGGAGGTCTTAATATCAAATTTGAGATACTAAAATGCCACATAAGCCTACAAAAAAATTTTGACATCTCCAATTTAAAGTCAAGTGTTGGAGATCATCTACAATGAGAGATGTCAAAACTGAGATAGACAAGTTAATGGTCATTTTTTGCATCAACTCTCAATCCAACTCATTTGTTTTCACTCATGTCAAAGCTGACGTGGCTTTGACATCTCTCACTCCCATGCCAATTTTGACATCTACCTCTCCATATGCCAATTTTCAAAACTACCTTTGGAAGTTCAAAAAAAAATCTGCCGTTTGAGGATTTCTTTTCTTTTCTTTTCTCTTCTTCTCTTTTTTTTCCTTTTCCTTTTTAAGTTTGAGCTCTATCTTTTTGATACAAGAGTTGGAGAGGGAGAGCTTGACGTCAAATTGAAAATGTCAAATGCCTACGTAGCATTTGACATGTCATCTCTCACGTCAAATTTGACATTGATGCCAAAATTTATCGTTCACTATTTTACTCTCCAAAATTGAATTAGATAATAATTTTGACATAATTGTTGAAATGTGCATCTTGAAGATGTCAAATTTTACATGTCAAATTGTCACATATAGCCATTAAAAGAAATTTAACATGCTCAAATTTGAAGGAGTTTGAAGACCGTCACCCGAAAAATGTCAAGTACGAACTCTCCTCTCATGTCCCAATCAATACCAGGTTCATGAATATCTCTCTCTCTCTCTCTCTCTCTCTCAACACCAGGTTCATGAATCTCTCTCTCTCTCTCTCTCTCTCTCTCTCTCTCTCTCTCAATGGTGATAGTTCATTGAATTTCTAGCTCTCTTGATTCCTGAACCCCAAATAAGATCTTTGTCCCGGAAGAAGAAAAAGTAAAAAGAAAGAACACCCAACCAACCAAGATGTTGATCTTGTTCGTAAAAAAAAAAAAAACCAACCAAGATGTAATAGAAAATTTATTGAAAATCGTGTGCAGAGAGAAAATCCAAATCCTGAATTCTAAAACGAAAATGGTCATATTGTTCATGGGCCATATTTTTTTTAATTTTACCTTGATCATCCATGGGCCATGTTTACCCTTAAGATTGCACCCTATTTTATGAGAGAGTGGGGGTGTACTGTGTATAGAGGAGTACTAAACAAAGTAACTTCGTAAGTAGATGTCCGATGATTAATTCCTGAAATTTAAAGATATATATCCCTCTTAAAAAGTAGTTCCGAATTTTCTTAGATGCATGCTTTTAATTTTTTCTGTGACACCGGTCCATATGAGGCTTTTTCTGACCTTAAATTGACCCATTAGTGAATGATTAAATTGATTCACCAAAATTAGTCAAGTTGCGTACGAATTAGTCCGGACATCTTGAGTTATCAAGTTAAAATAGAAGAAGAAAGAGGAATAGTAAACAATGTTTGCAAATAAACTGAGAAATTGGAAGTAACACCAAATAATCGAGATATCATTCATGGGCCATGCTTACCCAGTTACCCTCACAAAATGCACTAGATTGCACCCTATTTTGCCAGAGAGTGGGCCATGGGGGCATACTCGCGTACTAACAGTTAATTCACGCTTGAGATTTAGGCTCTGTTCCAGAACACCTTCTTAAAAAATAAATATTTATTTCACATTTTCAAACTCCAAAATAATGTAAATGAAAAATAATTTTTTGATTTTTTTACACCATATTAAAGATTTCATCGAGATCTTTCAAACAAGATCCATATTGCATATTTTTAAATTTCATTAAGCCCATTATTTTTGAATTTGAAATTGCTTTCTTAAAAAATAAATACTTATAACCTGTTTAGAAATTGTCTTCTTAGGGCATGTACACCAACACTAGGTAAATACCTACTCATTAAAGGTATGATTTCTACTTTACCTATCCATTTTTTCCTTCCACACACAGCAGCCTCTCTATAATTTTCCCTTTATCAATTAAATATTATTAGAAAATAAACTAAACCCAGTATATATATTATATATGTATATATATTATACGTTCATATAATATATATACTGCAAACCTGAGATCGCGATCGAGGTCGCCGGAACCGGAACCGGAACCGGACGGTCCGGACCCAAGCCTTTCTCCGTTGAATGCTTGATTCCGACGAACAGTAGAGACAGAAACCCAGCCTTTCTTCGTTCGAGAGAAACCCAAATCGCCGGATCTAGCTTTTCTTCGTTTCTTCGCCGGACCCAGATCGATTCCGGCGAGATAAACCCAGATCGCCGGACTTCCGTTGCATTTGAAATGAGCTTTCTTAAGAATGCACCGAACCAATGTAGCTTATTAATCTCGCAATTCAAGAAATTGTCTTCTATAGGGTGTGTTCTAACTTATTAAATAACTATGGTTATGTTGCGTTATGCTGGTTTTCAACCGATGACAGAAGTCATCTGGTCTACCAGCCTTAAACAATTCGTTCCTGCAGAGTTGTTCTTCGTTGGCCGAGAGAGAGAGAGGAGATACTAACAGCAGAGAACAATCTGCAGAGTACCACGCAGAGTACAGTAACTGCGGTATATTTGGCCCCAGGTTTTGGGTCCCGAAAAAATGTAGAAATACATGTGGGTTTACCTAGGCTGGTGCAAGCTCTCTATTTGTGCATTTCCTAGCCAAAATTGCTAAGAGAACATGTACTGCCTAGGCTGGTGTATCGATAAGCTCTTAGGGTGTGTCTGGACTTATTAAGGGACTATTTATTTTGGGATCCGAACCGATAGGCCAGAACTGGATTTGTCTTAACGTGATTAAACAATTTTCTAATTGTCTCTGCGCGTAGCAGAGTTCGGCCGAACAAGGAATATTCATAAACCATAAACAATGATGTTTGATGATATTTGTCAGCCTTGAGAGCAATGGCCCATAGATGCCCTATTCCAATCTTTAAGGACCCTAAAGCGTATAGCCAAGCCCTCTCGTTCTTCCTTAGGAGCGCACACATATCCGCCCGAGCAACTTTAGCACCAGCAAATTTTAACTCATTTCGAGACCAAAAGAAGGATCGTAACATCTTCTAAATATCCTCAAGAATTTTCTGAGGCTAAATGAAAATGGAACTCCATAAAATTTGTGTACTAAATAGGACAGAGTTAATTAATGAGCCGAGCTCTACCACCATAAGAGAGCAACCTATTGGTTCAAGACTGAACTCTATGCAGAATTTTATCCAAAAGAATTTGGCAATCTAAAGCATGAAGTCTGAAGTTGTGATGAGTGGAATGGCTTGAGAGGGAGCACATGCACCCTCAGGAATGGCTAAGATAATCTGGTGTACGGTCCCTTTTTTTTTTTTTTTTTGTATCAGCAGATACCCCAGCAAAGTACACACAGCACTTGTGAAAAATTAGGCCTAAGCCCAGACACTGAATGGAATTCATTCAACATACTTCTTATATACTACTATAATCTGAAAAAGAGATAGTAGGATCTGCACCACTCATGTTGAAAAGGTCGTCTGCAAATTTGAGGTGAGAGAGAGGGAGAGCCCTCCATTTGGGATGATAGGAGAATCCACCCTTTTGAACGAGAAAAAGAATCAAGAAACCAATGCAACTTCTGAGAGAACAAAACACCATAATTGCTGAAATTTACAAGTGCTACAATCATCCTTTTTTTGTTAGCAATAAAAGGTTTCTCTATCATTAATACTGCAGTAGTACACCAGAGCGTTACACAGAGGAAACAAGCTGAACCTATCACTACAGATCACCTCACAAAAAAAACCATACCAAAGCCCAAACCCTAATCCTACAGAACCAGCCTCTGCTGCCGCTGCCGCAAGCCAGCCCAGCACCACCCAAAACACCTCAAATGCCACCAACAACAGCCAAAACCACAGACCCACCACCACGGCAGCAAAGATCCCCTGCTGCATTATTTCTGATATTTAGAAATACAACAGTGCCGAAAGTGAGGTAAGGATCCTCACCAACGAAACAATTTAGGGAAACAAACTGTAAAACCACTGAGAAACCCAAATAATTAACACAGGAAGAAGTAGCCATCAAATTCAATGAATTGGTAGCAGATCACCCATCAGAAAGTCCATAAGAGTTGTACCCAGTTGGAGTATGTGGGATTGTGGAGGCTGCGCTCAGGGCCCCTCCGTTTTCTTCTCTCTGCTTTGCTATCGAGACCCCTGGTTTGAAAAAATCACCGAATATCTGGATCTTGATCCGATTCTGGCCCCTCCTTGGTGGATTTATCGGCTTGGGTGGCCCTGGTTTGGGTTTGGGCTGGGACGTTGCGATTTCCATTTGCAACAATCGGGTGAGGGCGACCGTGAAAGAAGGAAGAACAGAGAGGAAAATAGGGGGAGGCGAGGTGAAGGAGAAGTGGAGAGAGTGGTATTTACAGGCCAAAACAGATAAACTCCGTCTTTTCTTTTTTTTTCCTTTTTTCTTTTTTTAGAAAAAAAATCGAAATGGTTCCTGTAGTTTAGTATTTGTATCAATTTGGTCTCTGTGATTTGAATTGGCTCGATTTATACTCCGTAATTTCCATTTTGTTCCAATGTGGTCCAATTACTAACTACCGTTAACCCTAGACACAAATGGGTCATTTTTCTAGTGAATTACCGAACTCTTTCTTCTCAAGCCTCGCAGATCTAAAATCTTTTCCTAAAAAACAAAACGGAGTCATTTTTTTTTAAAAATCGGGTTATTTGGCCCGTGTTCTTTTTTCTAAAATACTTGAATTATTCTTTCGATATTCAAGAGGTAACCAGACACACCTAAACTTTATACCTTGTGGAAATAACCTTTTTTTCTAAACCTCTTTTGTGGCCTAAACTATGACCATACTTGATTCTCTTTTACGTGAAGATATGTAGGCAGCTTGATGAAATCTTGATCCCTTTTGAAAATAAAACCCACTTCATTTTCTAAAATTCAAACATTTTTCAAAAATATCCGAACCCCTTTTATAGAACATAAAACTCCTCATTTTTCCTTTCTTTTCAAAAATCATATCGCAATCCATAGGAATTAGATCAATGATGCAGACCCTAATCCCTCTCACACCTTCCCTTTGAAGGCGAACGAGAAAAGGTTTCAATCAAAAGTAAAACCTTGGACGCGACAAATGAAGAACGGAAACCGTAAAAAAAATGAAGAATAGAACAATGAGGCTCTGTGTTCTGGTTCAGAGGTATATCAAGCTAAGAGGAGAATGACAGATTATGGTTTTAACCCTAGAAAAGGGGCTCATTTGTGTATTGAGTTAACGGAGTTTAACGACAGTTTGTAATTGGACCAAGTTGGAACAAAATGAAAACTACAGAATATAAATCGAGCTAATTCAAATTGCAGAGACCAAGTTGACACAAATACCAAACTACAAAGACCATTCAGTTTTTTTCCTTTTTTTTTCTTCACAAAACGATAACAAATGATATTATAGATCCAATAGACAGTAGATCAAGAGGAAACTCTATCTCTAAACAAGCGATCAAGAAACCAAGCAGAAGAGGATTCAGTCTAAAGATTACACCAAATTTCAGCTAAATCCATCGCTCTAAACAGTTGGAACACTGCAGAAAATAACCTTAAACACCCACACATGGGTGATAAAAGCCCCACAAATGGGGTGAAATCCCACACAGGGGACACCAAAGAAGAGAACAAAAAAGAGAAAAATCAGTAACAAAACTGGATGGAGTCCGCCATATCGGAGCATACCGAAGCAAACTTCATTCACCAACCTAGTTCTCTCCTACTCCAATGGGGGAGGACGCCTTCAACGCCCACGAAAGAGGTGGATGAAGGGCGGCGGATGGTGGTTTGGGGAGGATGAGGATGGGGGTGAAGGGAAAAGGAGAGAAAACCTCCGAGATCTAAGATCGAGAGATGGAAAAATTGCACGAGTGGGAGAAATCTCTCCCCTCCCGCCACCCAGTGGGGCGTAACACTCTGAGGGAGGGGAAGGAGGAGATGTGGGGTAGCGACTTCTTCAGGGCTAGAGGGAAAAAAAAAAAAGATTACTTGGCTTGGCTGGCAAGGAGTGATATGACAACCAAAACAATCCGGATCAGCGCTACAGCCACCGCACCAAAAATGCAGTGACTGGCCATCGTACGACATATGGGATCCACTCTAGGCCCCGCACGAATGATCCGAGCCGTTCAATAAATTTGTTTTTTAAAAAATCGAGTAGGCAACGCAAAACATCAGCTCGATCGGATATATGTAGATTCTTGGATCAAACTTCTCATCATTGAAAAATCGAAAAAAATGGAAAGATTGGTTTTCTGGTGTACAGAAAAATGAGAAACTTGATCCGAGCAGTTACACATATCGGATCGAACTAATGTTCTACGATACCCATTCAGATTTTTTTTAAAATTATTGAATGACTTGGATCATCTATGCGGGGTTCGGAGTTGGCCCCACACAGCACACATTTTGGTGCGGCAGCTGTAGACTTTTTGTTTTGGTTAAGTGTGGACAAAGCGTGTGCACCACTAGGAGGAAAAAGGGAGAGAAAAATTGGATCTTATACACTCAGGTCTCGTTCCACTTTTTTTTTAAACCTTTCTTTTCAAAAAGAATATAATTTCGAACTCATATATTATGAAAATAAAAAATAATTTTTTGATTTTTTTTTGGCATTGTTTAAAAATCTTAATGAAATCTATCAAACAAGATCCATATAGGTAGAAAAATTATTTGCGTAAACACATAATTTTTGAGCTTGAAATACCTTCCTTTTCCTAAATTTCTTTTTACTGTTCATCTGGAACGGCACCTCAGTCCCCACTATGTGGGGGAGTATAGTTTCTTTTTTATCTTAAGAGCTTTTTTGATTAAAGAAGCCGATCGACTTTTTTTTTATTCAAAAAAAAAATTACATTTATTAGTTTTGCTTCAAATTTTCGTAAATTATTGGTTCGACTCAACAAGAGGAATCGAATAAATAAAGAATTATGGTTCAAATCTATTTTTTTAATAAAGACAAAAAAATTAGCTTATTAACTTATTTTTTTCAATTGGCTTATTTAGTTGTTGTTAAAAACCATTTAATTTTTCTCTTCGTTTTGGGATTCTTTTTTAATGTGCATGGTCGTTAACTTTCGATTTGTGAAAACTTTATATTCAACTCAAAACATATGTTATCAATTGATCTATAATTCATACTCAAATAATATGAGACCATATATTCTTTAACACCCCTCTCATGTGCAACCGCAATTTAGGTTTGTCGCATGTAATTAGTTATAGTATTGTCTATTTTCGTGCAACTTCTTTCTGGGTTTGTACGTTCTCGTAGAGTTTTGACTATTTTGAGTTTGATTTTGGATTAATTGAACCCTCTAATACCATGTGAATATGTTACATCCCATCAAAAATTAATTGAGTGAAGAGATTCCTCATGTTATTAAGATATCTCTCATTCTTTACTTGAACAATATTAATTTAAGGGACTATAAAAAAAATTATTAAAGGACTACTATTTATTAAGGGACTATTCTATTACTTCTGTGAGTTCTATACTTAGTGATTGGTTGACTTGTTTATGAGACATTAGATTATGTGTTATTGTACTTTACTAGTACTACTTTATTGGATTTCTAATTTAATACTAATTCTTGTCACATTTAATTTATGAACTAATTAATCCATACAATAAACAAAAGGCTTTCAACTCATGCATGTGTATATATACTCTCCAAGTCCTTGTTTTGAAATACTCCTTGAAAAGGTGATGGAGTACTATTCAACAAAATAATAAGGGGCCGGAAGGATAGAAAAAGTTGGTCTTTGTTGGTAGAATTTTCAAGTTCAGTCCAGTTCCAGTAGTTACAATTGGACAAAATTGATGTTATCATTGCGGGGGACATCAAATGGACAGATCAAATAGGGCAATAGTATGTGGAACGTGTTCATATGAGAGAGAGAGAGAGAGAGAGAGAGATTAATACTATGGATGTTCGCGGTCCGGATCTGATTGGATTCATAAAAATTCGAGAATCGAACCGCTAGTCACGGTTTCTAAAAAAGAAAACCGTGTCTAGACCAAAAGTTTTACGTTCCGGTTTCAATCCAATCAGTGACTCGCGAATTGGTTACGATTTTATCCACTGATTACATTACATAAACAAAAAAAAATAAACACCGAACAGAAAAAATAAATCTTCCATCAAAAGCAGAATAAAGTAAGTATTTGATTACGCCCTTCTAGGAACGGTGTGGAGGTTCTAAACAAGGAGAATAGAAATGAACTACTGTACTGAAATTTCGCTAAGGTTACTTTACTTGTACAAAAAGAGGTTCTAAACGAGGAGAATAGAAATGAACTATTGTACTGAAATTTCGCTAAGGTTACTTTACCTATAAAAAAAAAAAATGCTTTACCCTTATGTTTTATATAGACCTACCCTATATCTCATTATTATGATAAAATAGTAAAATTGGTATAAAAAAAAAGTTTAAATAGTACTGGCTATGTAGCAAAGACACTTCTCAATCCAATATTCTTTAGGTAAATTGAAAAGTAAGTCCAATCATGAATCATATTCGAATTCTCCTTTTCCAAGATTTTTTGAGGATGTTATTTAGTATCGCTCAAAAAAGTAGTAATCCGGCCACTATTTTTTGCTAGTTCTCACAAAGTTATTTCTTTAACTAGTTGGCTTCACTCATTAATTAGTGTCCACCTTTTTAATAATAATATGTTTTTGTAAGAGAGGAATGGCATTTTTTCATTAATGAGGTTCTTTGTTTTGGTCCAAAAGAAAAAGGAGCAATTTTTCTTTTCTATTTTTTTTTAGGAAAGGAATTGTTTTTCACACTCTCTTTTTTTCTCTTGTGATGTGAATTTACAAAATTAACATTTCATTTGTATATTATTTCACATTTTGAAGGACAACATTGTAAATCCACATCTCAAAAAAAGAAAAAAATAGAAGTGTGATTAGTAAAAAAGAGGAGTATGAAAATCACTCAAAGGTTTTTCATCAAAACGAATGTTATTATATACTCCCTCCGTCTTTTTTTAAATGTCTTCTTCATTTCTACGTGTCATTTTTAATTACCTATATTTCTTAATATGTATTTGCTAAAAACATGCAATATACATTTTGTTTGATATATCTCAACTATTTCTATAAGATAATGATTTTAAAAACATAATATACGTCGAGAAATATAAGCAATTGAAAATGACAAGCAGAATCGTAATTTAAAAGGACACGAAAGGAGTACTGGAGTAGTATATATTTGGTAATTTATGAGTAAGCTATCGGCCCCATAATTTGCTTAGCGGCTTAGCAAATATCTATAGTAGACGTCGTATCTGCTTCTAGAAGAATGACAACTGGTTTTTATGCTTTGGAAAGACCATTAGTAATATTTAACAAGAAGATTAATTAGTATGCTTTACGTCCAAATCATGATTAATTAGGTCCCCCTTTATGGACATGTTGTTCATTTTAATTACGTACGTAATCAGTTCAGATTAATGATTTATGGGATGAAGAGGAGTGTGATGTTTATTGCCTTCAATAAAAACATGTTAGTGATGGGATTTTAATTAAAGTCAACCCACCCATTTATTCAACTGGATTGACACAAACTTGATTCACGTCCCAATCGTTGAATATTTGTTTTAGATTAGAATATTATTTATCATCTCTTAAAGAAGCTGTCAAGTTAAAAAGGCATTTTGATACTCATAGATGTGTTTTTTTTTTTTAATTGGCAATACTCATAGATTTTACGAGTTGTCTCGGTAAGCTGCAATATCCAGCTAAAAAAAAAAAATTTGTGCAATTTGGATTTCATTTGTAATTTGCTCAATTTAAGTACATTCGTGGGGGGACTTAACCAAAATAAGAAATTCTTTTCCGATGAAATTCTTTATCGTCTTATATGGTGACGGTAATGTTTATTGGAGTACACAACTTAATGTCAAGTCGTATTCGATTCTCCCATGATGAGGTAATTAACTTTTTCATAGCCCATCTTCTTTCGTGTATAGCGTCTCTTTGTCATTATCGTTAAATTGATCTTCCACCGAATTGTGTCATCTATATAATAAAACAACTAGTATTTGAATCTTATGGAGTACATAAATTCAACGGTTCAAACTTATCACTCATAAATCCTACGGGTGAGAAGAGTCCTAGGAATGAAATATCCTATTTTCAAATCTTCTCTAACATTTTTTATTCCAACTCTCTTTTGTTATGGAAAGAGATAGAAAGCAATAAAATTTCATTGCAAAAAAAAAAGAGAGAGCTGTTTTTTGAAATAAGAAAGGGAAGTTTTTGAAACCTTAGCTCTCTCTCTCTCTCTCTCTCTCTCTCTCTCTCCCCGCAAGGCGAAATCTTCTATAACTTTCCCTATCCCAACTCTCTTTTGTTATGGGAAATAAAAAAATTTCTTGTATAAAATTAGTGCAAGGCAGATCGTAAACTGAACAAAAATAGAAAATAGATCAAATTTGTAACGCCCTGATTTTTGAGAACGTTAATTAAAATAAATACAAATTCGATTCAACATTTATTTTAAAAAAATCGATAATTGAGTCATTACAATAATTAAGTTCAAGTTTCAAATGCAATTATTCTAATCAAAAGGGAAAGGGTACTACGGTAAATCTATTCTACTTGATGTTCGGCTCCTTCTTCGATATTCTGCTCAGCTCTAAACTCCTCCTAGTATTAAAACTTTTCCTATTCGTAACCTAGGTCTGGCATAATATGCTAGAATCACAAAAGTAACACCATGAGTTTTAAAGCTCAGTAGCTAACTCTTAACCCTATGTCTCATACTTTAGCAAAAATAGCATTTACTTTGTGAGGCATCAAACAGAATTTTTAAACAATTCAACTATTATAGATATCGTACAAAAAAAAAAAAAGTGTCAAGTGTCGGGTTCAAAATAGTGTATCGTACTCCGTATCAAAACGTCAATTTTACTCCTTAATTATTAAGTCTTTTCCTTTAGCACTGGTTCCGTTTACTCCTTCTTTCAGAATGACGGTCAACCATGCAATTACAAACTCTGGTTCCGCCGTTCCGGTCTTCCAGGTTTACTCATGCATTCTCAAACACTAGTTTCGTCGTTCCGGTCTCCCAGGTTTACTCACACACACCCAAACTCTAGTTCCGCCGTTCTCGATCTCCCAGGTTTACTCATGCACACCCAAACTCTGGTTCCGCCATTCCGGTCTCTCAGGTTTACTCACATACACCCAAACTCTGGTTCTGCCGTTCCGGTCTCTCAGGTTTACTCACACACACCCAAACTCTGATTTTCCCGATTCGGTGTTCCGGTCTCCCAGGTTTACACATGTAAAAATTTCTCTTTTGCTCTTTTCGTTTTCGAATATTATTTTCTCATTTCTCATGTCTCGTACACATGCATCATTTTCTCGCGAATACAATTTATTCTTTCAAAACTTGCTAAAATCCGACGCAGTTTTATATCAAAACCTAAATCATGGAGATCTACATTTTCTTTTTAGCTAAATGGCACTATGATACTAACCGTAAAACCACATTTAACATGTCAACATTTTATGATACTACGATATGCGAAAAGAAACTAACAATTTATTGATTGATCTTCCGAAATAATTAATATTGCTAAACTTGCGATTTAATAACCCTTAATCTGACAATTCAATTCCAGAAACCCCACTGTGATATCACGATGACAATCAAGTGGTAAATAACAACATTCTATGTTAAAATTTTCCAGTGCAACATTGTACTTTCTTATTTTATCAAGCAACATTAACAGAAAATTCAAAGTTGGTTCGTACTAATAAATTGTATATTCACATTATACTTGGGTAAGTAGGAAGGAGATTTCTACCGTACTTCCTGATGGTAGTGGTTGATTCTAACAACGTCGGTTTGGTGGTGGACGACACGTTTCCTTTGGTCTCGAATTGATTGAAAAAGAATCCTAAATTTTCCCTCACCCAAAACTAATTATGGAAATTGTGCAAAATGGATTGGAGAGTGATTACAAGGTGGTGATGGGTGTGTAGCCAACTTTTTTTTCTCTCCCCTCACTCTCTCGGTCCATCTCTCTCTTTCTAGTTTTCAAAATGTGAAAAGAAGTATAGTTATGAACATGGAGTGAGAGTGAATGGGTATTTATTATAGGCATGTTCTCTCTCTCTCTCTCTCTCTCTCTCTCTCTCTCTCTCTCTCTCTCTCTCACACACAGACCTAGGCATGTTATGGCTAGACTATAGGATTGGTAGGAAAGAAATGATAATGTGTAAGAACAATTTTTCAAAAAGAAGATAATTTGAAGGTCAAAAATTATGTGTTAACGTTAATAATTTTTCTACCAATATGAATCTTGTTTGATAGATCTCATTGAGTTTTTTTAAACGGTGAAAAAAATTAAAAAATTATTTCTCATATTTGTTATATTTGAATTTAAAATTACTTTCTTTTTAAAAAAGAAGGTTTTTGGGAAAAAGTGGAACCGGGTCTCAATGAGATCTTATCCTCTTTTCCATCTCCCTCTCTCTTGGCTCCCTACGCAAATCTTCTTCCTCTCCCAATTTATTTGTCTCAATTCTATTTTAATTGAATAAAAAAATTAATTATATCTTTAAATTGATAATAAATTTTATATCAAATATGTATCTTGTTTGATAAATCTCGATTTGTTCTATCATACAATATTTTTAAAATCACCTAAAATATTATAAATTACAAGATATTGTCGATTGAAAAGTGACACAAACTCTTGAAAGTGACAATTAAATTGGAACAGAGACAGTACTTATGTATCTCTCTCTTCTCTGTACAGTATCCTACATGATTTGACAATGCAAGATGGTGGGTAATGATCAAACCTCTATTCCTCTCCCCTACTCCCTACGGTCATCCTTCTCTCTTTCAATCTTTTCTTCCTCAATTTGAGGGATTTTGTTCCCTAGCTAAATCTAGAGTAATAGGTGACAACTCATGCTATGGTCTAAGAGATAAGGTGCATGTGTATGAGATCACAACCCATCTTCTCTCTCTTTGCCGAGAAGGAAAAGAATTTTAAAGCCAGGCATGGGTTTCCATGTATGTATACATATGTATATGTATATAGGGTTTTATTATACAGTAAAGCCTCGTGCACAGCAGGCTGTGCACAGCAGCTGTGTACAGCAGGCTTTTTCTTCCGTTCCGGGTCGCAAAAAGATGATCGGAGCCGCTCATTTTGTTCAAAACATGTCGTTTAAGGTCTCTGTAAAAAATGAGTTTCGTTCGATATCGTTAGGCTAAATTCTGAAGTGATTTTGGGTGTTTCGTTGACGCCTCTAACGATATCGAACGAAGCTCATTTTTTACAGAGACCTTAAACGACATGTTTTGAACAAAATGAGCGGCTCCGATTATCTTTTTGCGACCCGAGGCGGGAGAAAAATGCATCTGTGCACAGCTGCTGTGCACAGCTTGCTGTGCACATAGCACAGCTCTTATTATATTGCCTCTATTTTTGTACGCAACCATATTAAAGTTTAGGGTTACATATTTAATAGAACAATTCAACTAAATAAATTATTTAATCAAACAACAAATGTTAAAAAAAAATGGTTTATCTAAATTTAAGATCATTACGATAGGTTCGTCTAGGGTTAGGGTCCTAAATTAAAAGTCTAGGTTAAGTTTCATAAAACCAATAATTCACTAAAATGTTCAGTTTTATTCAAAAAAAAATTGGCCAAAAATTTGGATCGTTACAAAATTAGACAGCTTTAAGTTCATTGGTTATTGTATTTTTCATAAAATCACTTGTTAAAAAATAATTAGAAAGATCCCATTTGAAACTTTTTTTTAAAAAAGAACGGCTTTTAAGAAAGTCGAGCTCATTGGTGGGGTTGTTAAACATAGTGGAGCTTAGTTCATTGTAGTTCTGTTGAGAATGTGCTGGTGTTGCGTCATGCCTTGAGGCGCGAGAACAATCGATAGATATATAGTTAACAGTTTAATCGAGTATAATAAGTAAGTGCTTAGGCACAAATAATAAGCTAGATATATTCTGCCTTGACCTTATTTCGAAAAGACTCATCGGAAAAAACTTAGTTTCGTTGGCGAGAGTGGTCTCACTAGTAAAGAACCATAATTCATTTTAGTTGTTTCTAAAATGCGTTGCGTCATGAATGCACATGCAATTTCTAGTAATTATACATATTTTGACACATATTTGCACAAATACTTAATATAGGTGTGTACAAAATGAGCACGGCCTCTAATCTAATATTGTATCTCTGTTGACGACTTTATGTCTTGTTTACTTCCATTTTCAAAAAGAATTTTTCTAAAAATTCTCCCTAAATTCTTCTTACTTTCAACATTATTTTCTCTATCTCTCTCCACTTATTTTCTCTACTATTTTTCAAAAAATATTTTAAAACACAAACCAAACATAGTTGCTTGTGTTAGCTTGGTGGGAAAGTAAAGCGACTTTTGACACATTAAGCTAGCCATGTACTCCACTTACGACTCAGATGAGGTGAGCAACTCAATTACTCCGTAATAAGTACTTCTAGATTCCAAATGTTTAATTTAAATTATTTCAGGCCCCTTTAGGGAAAATTTTGCATTTTAATTTAAAAGTAATAGTTTGTTAATTGGTTTATAAGGTAATATTTTTTAAAGTCCCTATATTAAATCCTGGATTACACAAATTCTTTCCCCCTTCTTAAATTTTTTTTTAATTTGGAATCTCTTAAACAATTAATTTAAAGGCATTTTATTCAAATTTTTTTTTTAATGCAATACTTAATTTTAGGTTTTCAATGGTTCTTTTTTTCTCAATTTATAATCTCAAGGCTTAACCCAAAATAAGAAACTTTTTTGTTGAAAATAAAGAACCTTTTCCTCAAAATTGGGAAGGAATGTTTATTTTTCAAATTTAATTAAGGTACCAATCCCCGGGAGGAATTACTCAACCCCTTCCCGGGAGGCTCGTCAAAATTTTAAAAAAAAACCGAGGGGAGGGGAAGATTTGGTGTAGAAATAAGGAAGTCGTTTTCCTGTAGGCCCTTCCTCTTTTAACCGCCGGTTTTTTACCCAATGGGTTTCCGCTCCTCCCGGTTATTCCCTCCTTCCCCTTTTCCCCCCCGCGCCACCTCTCCTTTCCAGTTTAATTTTTTGTATTTGGGGTTGGGCTCCCCCGTCCCATCGCCTCCTTCCATGCCACCAGACTTATTCTCCTTGGTCTTTAATGGGCCCCAAAAAATTGTCCCTCCTTCCTTCGTGCTTTTAAATTTTTTGGTAAGGTTCCTTTTGGGAAAAGGTGATAAGTTTTTTTTAGGTTTCCCCCGGACGGAATAAATCTTTTTCTTTCCCCAATATTTTCTTCCAAAACCCAATTTCCGGATGGGGAACCTTTGCTTCAACTCAGTGGGGTGACTCAGTGGGGCGACTCAGCGAGTCAAATCAGGGCAGTAATACAGTGGCTTTGGTGGCTGTTCAGTTTTTTTTTTTTTTTCTTTTTTCTTTTCTGCTTTTTTATGTTCTTGTGGTTGGTAGTCGATTTCATCCTTGCGCTTATTGTTCGAGGTCTGAGCTGGGGTTCTTTAGAGCCTTTACTTCTAAGTCGCTGACAGGTCTCTCATACCAGCACGTAGTGTAGGTTTGCTTCGGCAGGGTGTCCTAGAGTCTGTAGCCTGTGTGCTTAAAGCAGTAACTCGTGTCTCGACTTGGTAGTTTTGGTTCTCTCCTTGTATTTGTGATGAAATCTTTCCCTTCGGGTGATGAATGAAGTGACATTTCAAAAAAAAAAAAAAAAAAAAAAAAAAAAAAAAAAAATCTTCCACCGAATTGTGTCATTTATATAATAAAACAGATAGTATTTGAATCTTATGTACATAAATTTGACGGTCCAAACTTATCACTCATAAATTCTACGGACGAGAAGAGTCCTAGGGATGAAAAATTTTTAAAAAAAAATAAAAGTAATAATTGAATTAAAAAATATTTTTTGAATAGAATTGTAAAGTAAACAAGGCGTACCATATACTCCACTTACGACTCAGATGGGGTGAGCATCTCAAGTAATAAGTACTTCTAGATTCCAGATGATTAATTTAACATTATCCTTGGGGCCCACGGCACGTGTAGGAAAAAATTAAATGGATGCTATTTCAAAAATGCTACTAGTATTATCATAGCTAGGTTGCGATAAGGTCATCGCACATTTTCCCTCCTTTCAAACGTGCTATATAAAGTGCCTTGGACCATCTCCAAACGACATATTCCCCCCCCGCCCCCCCCCTCCCCTCTCTCTCTCATGTTTTGTTTTTTCCCTCATGTTGAATCTGACATTGATGCCAATATTTACCTTTCACTACTTTACTCTCCAAAACTTTTTGGTTGTACTCTGTTAGCATTTTAGTTTAATTTTTTAATCAGTACTTTATTTCTTTTTTTCTATTTCTTACCCTAGCCTATTTTTTTAATTATTATTTTTTTATATTTTTCTATCTCTTTCCAATCATGATTTTTCTTTTTAATCATTACCCATTTCTTTTTACACCTACTACAAAACTAAACTAAACTAAACTTCCAACCAAATAAAGCCTTTAAAATTAGTACTCCAATAATTTTGACGTAATGGTTGGAACGAACTTCTAGAAGATGTCAAATTTTACATATCAAATTGCCTCGAATGCTTTTAAAAAAATTTAACATGCTCAAATTTGAATGAATTTGAAGACCGTTCCGAAAATTGTTATGAACTGTCTTCTCATGTCCCAATCAGCGCTAAGTTCATTGAATCTTCTTCTTCTTCTTCTCACTCTCTCTCTCTCAATAGTGATTTCATTGAATATCTCTCTCTTTGTCCCGGAAGAAGAAAAAGTAAAAGAAAGAACACCTAACCAACCAAGATGTTGATCTTGTACAGTCATAAAAAAACCAACCAAGATGTATTGTTCATGGGCCATGTTTTTTTCTTTTTCCTTGATCATCCATACCCTAGATTGCGAGAAAATTTTCAGTGCCGAATGGGTATATCACACGTTGTGCCTACTCGGCCTCCCAAGACGTTCGATGCACTTTTGGACGGCTCAGATTGAAACCTTCTCCCTCCTCTTTCTCTCTCCAAATCTAAGCCGTCTAAAATCGCATCGGATGGCTTTGATGTGTCGAGCGAGCACCACATGGTATCCACCCGGCACTGAAAATTTTCTCCTAGATTACACCCTATTTTATGAGGGAGTGGGGGTGTACCGTAAGAGTACTAAACAATGTAACTTCGTAAAAGTATCTTCACTCCTTATTCAAATTTGAACTCAAACTCAAATTTGAATAAAAATCATCCAAAACACCACTTCAATTCTTACTCAAACTCATACCAAATTGAGTTTACTCAAATTTCTCCCTAAATTTGGTTAGAACAAATCTTTACTCAAATTTTGAATGCTATTTTCTCTCCCCTTAAATTTACAACTATGTCATTAATGAAACATTTACTCAAATTTATGCCTAGATTTGCATTTGACCATTGGATTGCTTAATACCAAATCCAGTTTTTACCCAAAATTTTACTCAACACTTTGGGTAAAAAATTGAGTAAGAAGTGGAGATGCTCCAAGTAGTTGTCCGATGATCAATGCCTGAAATTTAAAGATATATAAAAATTGTTCCGAAAATCTTTTAGGTGCATGTTTTTAATTTTTCCGACATCGGTCCATATTGGGCTTTTTCCAGACCTTAAATTGATCCACAAGTAAACGATGAGATTGATTCACTAGAAATTAGTCAAGTTACGCATGAATTAGTCCGGGCATCTTGAGTTATCAGGTTTAAAAAAAAAGAGGAAATTGCAAATAAACTGAGAAATTGGAACTAACAACCAATACTCGAGATATCATTCATGGGCCATGCTTACCAAGTTACCCTCACAAAATGCACTAGATTGCACCGTATTTTATCAGAGAGTGGGCCGTGAGGGAATACTTGAGTACTAATAGTTAATTCGTGCGTAAGACTTAGGATGTGTTCGATCTACCTAGTAAAATGAGTATTTTATTTTTGTCCAAGAGGCAGAACTAGGGGTCTAAGATTGAACAATTTCCTGATTGACCAGGAGGCAGAACAAGGAATATTCATAAACCATAAATAATGATGTTTGATGATATTTGTCAGCCTTATGAAATGGCCCATAGATGCCCTATTCTAATCTTTAAGGACCCTAAAGGAGCACAGACATCCGCCCAAGCAACTTTAGCACCAGCAAATTTAACTCATTTCCAGACCAAAAGAAGGATCGTAACATCTTCTCAATATCCTCAAGAATTTCCTGAGGCTAAAAGAAAATGGAACTCCAGAAAATTTGGGTACTAAACAGGACAGAGTTAATTAATGAGCTGAGCTCTACCACCATAAGAGAGCAACTTATTGGTCCAAGACTGAACTCTATGCAGAATTTTATCCCAAAGCACGAAGTCTTAGTTGTGATGAGTGGAACACCTAAATACTTGAGAGGGAGCACATGCACCCTCCGGAATGGAATGGCTAAGATCTGATGTAAGGTCATTTTTGTATCAGAAGACACCCCAGCAAAGTACACACAGCATGACAGCACTTGTGAAGATTAGGCCTAAGCCCAGACACTGAATGGAATTCATTCAACATACTACTGTACTACTTATATAATCTGAAAAAGAGGTAGTGGATCTGCACCACTCATGATGAAAAGGTTGTCTGCAAATATGAGGAGAGAGAGAGAGAGAGAGCCCTGCATTTGGGATGATAGGAGAATCCACCCTGAACGAGGAAAAGAATTTTTTTGCAAAACCAGGGAGGCTTTCATATAAAAAGTGAAATGTTCGCTAAAATTTCCATCGCCTTTTGGATTTGTATCAAACAATCTTCCAATCACTGCTGAAACATCAACGAAAGGCCTAAAGAGGTACAAGAATATCAAATTTAACCGAAAAAATAAGTAAAAGAATCAAGAAACCAGTGCAACTTCTGAGAAAACAAAACCCACCATAATTGCTGAAATTTACAAGTGCTACATTAATTTTCTTTTATCAGCGATAAAAGGTTTTCTTATCATTAATACTGCAGTAATACACCAAGAGCGTTACACAGAGGAAACAAGCTCAACCTATCACTACAGATCACCTTACAGAAAAACCATACCAAAGCCCAAACCCTAAACCTACAGATCCAGCCTCTGCTGCCGCTGCCACAAGCCAGCCCCGCACCACCCAAAACACCACAAATGCCACCAACAACAGCCAAAACCACAGATCCACCACCACGGCAGCAAAGATCCCCTGCTGCATTATTTCTGATATTTACAAATACAACAGTGCAGAAAGTGAGGTAAGAATCTTCACCAACGAAACAATTTTGGGAAACAAACTGTAAAACCTCTGAGAAACCCAAATAATTAACACAGGAAGAAGGAGCCCTCAAATTCAAAGAATTGGTAGCAGATCACCCATTAGAAAGTCCATCAAAGTTGTACCCAATTGGAGTATGTGGGATTGTGGAGGGTGGGCTCAGGGCCCCTCCGTTTTCTTCTCTCTTCTTTACTATCGGGACCAAATCACTGAGTATCTTGTTCATGATCCCGCCCCTCCGTGGTAGAATTATCGGCTTCGGTGGTGTCGGTTTGGGTTTGGGTTTGGGTTTGGGTTCGGATGCTGCGATTTCCATTTGCAAGAATCTGGTGAGTGGCGATTGTGAAAGAAGGAAGAACTGAGGAGAACAGGGGAAGGCGTGATGAATTTTGGTTCTTTGGAGGGCAGGACGGAAAGGAGAAAGATGTGGTTGAGAGGTCTTCGGCTTTTTGGTTTTGGGCCCCGTGGATTGAAGAGAGTGAGGTGGAGTTACATTTATAGAAGGCCATTACTTGGCTGGCAAGGAGTGAAACTAACGCCTGTTTGGGACGGTGAAGATGATACCTACAGAATATGCTCTCCTATCTCCCGTTACCAAACGGCCTTCAAGAACATGACCACCAAAACAACCCCGTCCGCCTAAGCTGAGTGATGCGTGTACAATTTTTTATGGGACTCTCGTAAAGAATCAATTCTAACAGATATGGATAATTTATTTATTTATATCTTTGTAGAATTTGAAGCGTGCGGTAAACTTGTATGGTAAGCCTGAACTTTAAGAAAGGCAAAAGAGAGAGATAAAAAATTGATCTTATACCTTCGATTCACACTCTAGGGGTAAAGTATAGATTCTTTGATTCTTTTGATCTACGTGTTTAATAACAGATTTCGTTTTGCACATGATTAGATTGTAGGATTGTAAATAACATATTTGTTTTGACTAGGATAGGCTTGGATTAAATTATTTGTTTCCAATTTTACCCTTATGATGAGAACACCATTTTCATTATTGTCCTTTTCGTTTTTGTGATACAGTCGATCTGTTGAAGAAAATAAAATTACTTGTTTCCAATTAAATTACTTTTTTTTTGTGATACCATTATTTTCCTTTTCGTTTTTGGCTTAATACCTTCAGTATGGATTTCGTTTGGCACTAAAATTTTGGGTCTGCTAGTAAACGTGAAATGGGTCCGAAAGAATTAATCCAGATGAGCGAATATTGTCCCCAACGCCCTGAGGTATAAAAAAAAGAAAGAAGTTAAGGTGCGTTTTTACTAAATTAATTAGACTACTAGCTATTGCCAATAGTCAATTATTTCTATTAAACGATACTTTACTTGATGTATGTGAGAAAAATGACATGCCTAAAAATCCTCGAAAACATGCACATTAGTCCATTTAATTTAGCGAAAACGCATTAGTGCCATCATAACAGGAACCAATTCATCCTGTATCGTTTTGTATCATTTCTGTGTTTCTATAAATTGCTAGAAGAGAGCATACCAACGTCGCTAGGAGGCCTTTGACCTAGCGAGGAACAACATCAAGTGTGCAATGAGGTGGCAGGCGAAAGGAGGCTAGGAGTTCAACTTTTCTTTAAATGTATTAATCTAACTATTCTAATTAACAATGCTAACTTTTGGCCAATCAAAAACAAAATGCTAATGTCATAAAGATTTTACAATTTACTTCTGATTCACCCAGGTGATTTGGTTCGGTAGAATACAAAAAAGAAGAAAACATCAGTACCCTTCAAGAAAATAACTAGGGTAAAGGATAAAGGAAGAAAAGAAACCAACATGGGTAGCTGATCAATTAGCCAAATACAAGCACTCTTTTAAGATGTTCCCAAGCAATCTGAATATAAAAGCCCTAAAGTAGTCATGCTAAGGATTGTTTCTATATTTTACCATTTTATTGACATGCTTGTACTTTGAGAGAGAGAGAGAGAGAGAGAGAGATTGCTACAGTGCTACATGCAATTATGTCAAATCTTCGCATAGACCTTAAACTTGAAGTGTAAAAATTGCCTGCCTCTTTTGATTTTGTAAGCTAATTCTTTTTGATGATTTTAAGCTAACTTAGGTGCCGTTTCGCTTTCTTTTTAAACCTTTTTTTTTAAAAAGAAAATAATTTCAACTTCAAATATTATGAAAATGAAATTAATATATAATTCTTGTCACATTTAATTTATGAACTAATTAATCCATATTTATCCATACAATAAACAAAAGACTTTCAACTCATGCATGTGTATACTCTCCAAGTCATTGTTTTGAAATACTCCTTGAAAAGGTGTATTCAACAAAACTAAAGGGCCGGAAAGAGAGAAAAAGTCGGTCTTTTTTTTTTTGCTCGGCAGAAAAAGTCGGTCTTCGTTGGTAGAATTTTCAAGTCCAGTACTCCCAGTAGTTAGAAGCCACAAATGGACAAAAGTTGGACGTTGATGTTATCATTCCGTGGGGAGATCAAATGGACAGATCAATTTAATAGGGCAATAGTATGCGGAACGTGCATGCTCATACGAACGAGAGAGAGAGAGAGAGAGAGGGATATTAATACTTGTAGGGGTGTTTGCTGTCCGGATCGGATAGGATTCATAAAAATCTGAGAACCGAATCGCTAGTTACGATTTTAATAAAAAAAATTCGGTCCAGTCCGGTTTCATGATTCATCGGATTTTTTCACAGCCTTAATTAATAGTAGTACTACCTAAAGCCAAATGAGAAGTTGCAATTGAGGAAGGTTCGAGTGGCAATATGGAAACAACAAATATGGAGTATCTGGTAGAACTAGAAATCACGCAAAATCTAGGGTAAGACAAAATATTGGTTCATCTCTTTTTCTTTGAAGTCTCTTTCCTCGTAATTTTCAATTGGTACCAGTTCCTTGGGTTTGAATTTCCTTAGTTTTTAGGCTTCTGGTTCGGTTAATCCATAATTTCGTAATGAAAATCCGTGAATCGAATCGCGAGTCACGATTTTCTAATTTTTCAATTCGTGTCCGAACCATTAATTCACAGACAAAATTCAAAAGGTACGAATTAAATCGGTCCGGTCCGGTTTCACGGTTCGCCGGATTTTTTACAGCCTTAATTAATAGTAGTACTGCCTAAAGCCAAATGAGAAGTTGCAATTGAGGAAGGTTCGAATGGCAATATGGAAACAACAATTATGGAGTATCTGGTAGGACTAGAAATCACGCAAAATCTAGGGTAAGACAAAATATTGGTTCATCTCTTTTTCTTTGAAATCTCTTTCCTCATAATTTTTCAATTGGTACCAGTTCCTTGGGTTCGAATTTCCTTAGTTTTTAGGCTTTTGGAGGATTAGGTTTCTATGGTTTCTAGTTGTTTGGGAATCTACGGTGGTTATGATTCAGCATTGATAAGAATCTGTGCTTCTTTGGGTGACTATTAATTACTTTGTCGATGACTGACTCACTGACACGAATTGTCGATTTTGCTATTGCAGTGTGTGCTTTGTTTGTCTTGAGGCAAGTAATTAACTAAGTCTCTTTTTGGAGTACTAATTTCTCTATTTGCTAGCTGAGTTGCACATATTATTTTTCTTATCTTTGTAAATATGGGTGAATTTCATTATAAGAGCCGTTTGGGCTATGTGAAATAATATGTATGTGACTGCCTTGGTCTAAAAAGAAGATTAATTTTCAATTGATTTTTCGTTACCGTTTTCCTTAATAGTAGCATAAATCAAGCACGGAGTAGTTTTTTAAATTGGCTAAAAGTACTAAAAATGCTTTTTTCCATCACAGAAAGAGCTTTTTTCATTCACAAAATACTTATGAACTTTATAGCACTTTTAGCACCCTGGAAAACAACACCGGAGTGTGATAATATTTGAAACCGCTGCATGCCAAATCCATCATAAATAGGAGTATTAAATATGCTTTTCTTTACTGAATTTAAAAAATGCTTTTTTTCAACGCCCAGTATCAGAATTGTAGGCGGCCGAATCTAGTCGACACTAGAGAATCTGTGGTGATCCTCTCGTGAAACTGGAATCAATTCAGACGAATTTGTAATTTCTTGTTTGAAGATGGACTTTTTTCCCCTTACCTTTTTGATAACTCAAGTGTCAGAACACTTACGTGCAGATCAACTAATTTTAGAAAATCAATCTCATTGTCCATTTATGGAAGTTCCAATTTGGAACTGGCTCCTCCCACAACAACGATTGTGACCGCTCATGTTGTAGATCTCATCAAGAACTTCAACTACACCAAAAATTATTTTGATCGGAAACTATTTGATACTTGATCGGCACACGTTTAGATTGAAAACACACACAAAAACTGTAACCTATATAAAAGCATGCTAAAATTATTGTATTTTAACGATTTTAGCCTAAGAGTATCCACAATGCTATAATCAAAAGTAAAAGATTTTTAAAGTTAACAATGTTGGTGCAAAATATAGCTCACAATGCTATAATCAAACTTAACAACCTCCTTAGAAATAATCAAATTTTGAGTTTTGGATAACCAAAATTAGCAACCTTTTGAAAATAGCCAAATTTAATAGACCCTACATATTCTCAATCAAATACACCAATTATTATACATAATTGTTCTCTCTTCCCTTTCTCTCTCTCTCTTTCTTTTGAACAATATTTTGGGAAAAAAATATTTTACTAAAAAATTAAAAAAAAATTCGAAAATAGTTTTTTCCAAAAAAAAATTCAAAAACTATTTTTTATTTCTAGTAAATAGTTTTTATTAGTTTCAAAACTATTTTTAGAAAATTTATTTTCTATTGTTCACAGTTTTTAGTTTTTTGTAGTTTGAAAATATGATGTAACAAGTTTTGGTTATCCAATTTTGATTATACCATTATAGACATCTACATTGCTAACCTTAGCAATATCTTAGATGAATAATCAAAAGCTGATGTGGCATCTTTTGGTTATCAATTTTTGATTATAGCATTGTGGATACTCTAATAATAACAAAAAGAAAAAGAACCCTAACCACCCCCTTCCCCAACCTCCCAAGCTCTTCCCGATCATTATTTTTTCTGATTTCTCGCAGGTATCCTTAAATAGGGGAGTCTCACACGGTAAGGCCGTGCAGGATATCTCATTAGAAATAAAGTGTGTGTGTGTGTGTACACGCAGTCAGGTTCCGGTGAGGGATTCCGCATTTTATTAAAATGTGGGACTCTCGTTCCCAATTGAATTTCGAAAATCCGAGCCGCTCAAAGTGATTAGAACGTGATTTTGCTGATTATAGCATTGTGCTCGGATGAAGCCCTTCCCGGTCATTTTTTTTTTGCTGATTTCTCGCCGGGACTCTTAAAATCACGTTCTGCACACATTGAGCGGTTCGGATTTTCAAAATTTGATCGGGAAATGAAAGTCCCGTATTTTAACAAAATAAAGGATCCCTCATAGAATCCGTGGTGTGTGTATATATATATATTGGAAGTGTACTGCCGGCATCAAACTTACGGTGAAAGAGTATGCGTATAGAGAGTCGAGATCAAGTCCAGGACCCCGTTACAAACCCATCTTTTCTTCCACAGAGAAATTACAATTGCAAATGTGGGTGAAATATTCCGTAAACTTATATATTAAAATATATTTTTAATATATTTTTTTAATAAATTATGTTTTATGTTTTTGAAATCATTATCTTATAGAAAAAATTGAGATCTATTAAACAAGATCCATATTGCATATTTTTAACAATATACGTTGAGAGATATAAGCAGTTGAAAATGCACGTAAAATCGTAGTGGATAATTAAATAGGGACGGAGAGAGTATTTATTACAATAAGTACTATTAGAA
Organism: Rhododendron simsii; assembly: GCA_014282245.1. NCBI lineage: Eukaryota > Viridiplantae > Streptophyta > Magnoliopsida > Ericales > Ericaceae > Rhododendron > Rhododendron simsii. Next base: position 9,233,016 of record CM024965.1, read on the forward strand.
ATACATCAATCTAACCAATACTCCGTAGTACTTATTGTAATAAATACTCGCTCCGTCCCTATTTAATGGGCAAATTTCACTGACCTCCCCTGAGGTTTTTGACACGAACAGAAACCTCCCTGAGGTTTCTGAAATAACACTGCCCTCCCCTCATTTACCTGAAAATACCAATGGACCCCTCTCTCCGTTAATTGCACGTTAGAAAACGGATTAAAAAGATTATTTCTCTCTCCACCCACTACTAAAACTAAACTAAACTCTCAACCAAACAAAACCGATGTCATTGTACTATATTTTTTACAATACCTATACTACCCTCACCAGACTCTTTACCCCTCTTATTTGTAAAATATAAAATACAAAAATCACTACACTTTGTACCCGTTTCACTTTGAGATTTTGTGCTTATTTAAAAGGTTTCACATTTGCTAATTTTCTATCAAACTTTTTTGAATTATTGGTTCGTCTCGATAAGAGGAATTGAAAAAGTAAAAAATTAAGACTTTTACCAAATATTTTGAGAAATTCAATATTTTGGATAAAAGTAATAATTTTATATTCTTTTGATTCCTCTCGTTGAGACAAACCAATAATTCACATAAATTAACACAAAACTAGCAAATACGAAAAAAATTCAAATATGGACCCAAAAAAAAAACCTAAAAATTCCACAAACAAGTCTGCATGAAAAGAATTCGAATATGAACAAAAACTAAAAAGCTTAAAAATTTCACAAACAAATCTCGTAAAACCAAAAAACAAACTATTGGCAATGGAGGGTACAAGCTTGTTGGTGGGATTTTTAGGCTTTTTGATTTTTACGGGGTTTGTTTGTGAGATTTTTAGGCTTTTTGATTTTTGTTCATATTTGAATTTTTTCGTATTTGCAAGTTTTGCGTTAAACATTTGTGGATTATTGGCTTATCTCAACAAGAGGAATTAAAATAGTACAAAATTATTATTTTTATCCAAAATATTGAATTTCTCAAAATATTTAGTAAAAGTCTTAATTTTTTACTTTTTCAATTCCTCTTATCGAGACGAACCAATAATTCACAAAAATTTGATAGAAAATTAACAAATGTGAATCCTTTTAAATAAGGACAAAATTTCAAAGTGAAACGGGTACAAAGTGTTGTGATGTTTGTATTTTATATTTTACAAATAAAATGGGTAAAGAGTCTGGTGAGGGTAGTATAGGTATTGTAAAAAGTATAGTACAATGACATGGTTTTGTTTGATTGTGAGTTTAGTTTAGTTTTAGTAGTGGGTGGAGAGAGAAATAATCATTTCCATCCGTTTTCTAATGTGCAATTAATGGAGAGGGGGGTCCCTGGGTATTTTCAGGTAAATGAGGGGAGGGCAGTGTCATTTCAGAAACCTCAGGGGAGGTCAGTGAAATTTTCCCCTATTTAATTGTCCACTACGGTTTTACGTGCATTTTCAACTGCTTATATCTCTCAACATATATTGTTAAAAAAATGCAATATAGATCTTATTTAATAGATCTCAATTTTTTTTTAAGACAATGATTTAAAAAATATAAAACATAACATACTTTGAGAAATATACGAGTCGAACGAGTAGCTTTAACCAAAGAGTTGAGAATCTAGCAATACAAATCCTTTTAAGCCTTTAGAGAAAGATTCAGTAGGAAAATTCGCATACCGACGGGGTGATATATGAGACGAACGAGTCGAATTTAACGAGTTTCAAAACATGTTCAAGCTTAGTTTGTTTATGAGACAAGTCAATCTCGAATGAGCTTAATTTAATCGAGCCAAACAAGATCGAGCTGATTTCGGGTAGCTTTAATTTTGTATACGTCATAAACCGAAAGAGCCAATAATTAGTAACTTGTTTGAGCTTGGTTTAAAAGTTTAACGAGTTTTTAAAAAAAAATGTTCAAGCTTGGTTTGTTTATGTAACAAAACTGACCTTGAACAAACTATTAAGGAACGAACACAAGTTCAAACTCGAGTAACTTAGTTTTATGTAGAGGCTTTCAAATGTCGCTGACTATATAGCAAAGACACTTCTGAGTCCAATATTCTTTAGGTAAATTGAAAAGTAAGTCCAATCATGAATCATATTCGAATTCTCCTTTTCCAAGATTTTTTGAGGATGTTATTTATAGGATAGCTCCAAAAAGAAAGTAATCCACTTTTTTTGCTAGTTCTCACAAAGTTATTTCTTTAATTAGTTGGCTTCACTCATCCTGGAATTAATTAGTGTCCACCCTTTCAATAATAACATGTTTTTGTAAGAGAGGAATGGCATTTTTTCATTAATGAGGTTCTTTGTTTTGGTCCAAAAGAAAAAGGAGCAATTTTTCTTTCTTTTTTTTTGGATGAAAGGAATGTTTTTGGTAGTTGATTTTCATACTCTCTTTTTTTCTCTTGTGACGTGAAGTTACAAAATTAACGTTTCATTTGTATATTATTTCTTTGAAAGACAACATGTAAATCCACATCACAAAAAAAGAAAAAAAGAAGTGTGATTAGTAAAAAAGAGGAGTGTGAAATCACTCAAAGGTTTTTCGTCAAAATGAATGTTATTATATATTCCCTCCGTCCTTTTTTAAATGTTCTCTTCAGTTCTGCGTGTCATTTTTAATTACCTATATTTCTTAATATGTATTTGCTAAAAATATGTAATATACATCTTGTTTGATATATTTCAACTCTTACTATAAGATAATGAATTTAAAAACAAAAAACATAATATACGTCGAGAAATATAAGCAATTGAAAATAACAAGTAGAATCGTAATGGACATTTAAAAGGACACGGATGGAGTACTAGAGTAGTATGTATATGGTAATTTATGAGTAAGCTATCGGCCCCATAATTTGCTTAGCGGCTAAGAGCATCCACAGTGGAATAAGCAAAAGTGAATAATCAAAACATGCCACATCAGATTTTGATTATTCATTTAGAGGTTGCTAAAGTTAGCAATGTCAAGTCTCACATTGGTTATTTTTTGCTCATAATCAAAATCAATGGGATCATTGCTTCATTCCATGAGTTTTCTCCAAATTTCCCTTTTTCATTTCACGTAAATCTTTTGAAAAACTAGTTTTTGAGAAACTAATTTATGTTAAAAACAGTTTTTATAAAAAAAATATTTGTTCTTGAAAAAAGAGAGTTAATTAAACAGTTTTTGGGGAAAAAATCAGTTTAAGTTAAAAAGAGTTGGATAAAAAAATAGTTAATGAAAAAAAAAGTATAAAAAAACAGCTTTGTGTAAATGCAATTTTAAAAAAAATAGTTTTAAAAAATTGAAGAAATAGTTTTTATAAAAAAGATTAAAAAAATAGAGTTCATATGAAGACAAATTTTTTTTTTTTTAGAAAAAGTTTCTGAAAAGAATAGTAAGAATAGTTTTTTATAATTATTTTTTGAAAACATTGTTGAGAGAGAGAAAAGATTTTTGTATAATGACGGGTGTACTTGATTGAGAAAATATGAGGATCACTAAATTTGGTTATTGGTTAAAGGTTGCTAGTTTTGATTATTCAAAAGCCAAAATTTGATGAGTTGCTAAGAGATTGTTAAGTTTGGTTATTCCAATGTGAGCACTTTTTTAAACAAATATTGTTAACTTTAGCAATCTTTTGTTTTGCTTATTCCACTGTGGATGCTCTAAGCAAATATCTATAATAAACGTCGTATCAGCTTCAAGAAGAATGACAACTGGTTTTTATGCTTTGGAAAGACCATTAATATTTACTTAACAACAAGATTAATTAGCATGCTTTACGTCCAAATCATGATTAATTAGGTCTCCCTTAATGGACTTGTTGTTCATTTTAATTACGTACGTAATCATTCTAGATTAATTGATTTATGGAATGAAAATGAGTGTGATGTTTATTGCCTTCAATAAAAACATGTTAGTAATGGGGATTTAATTAAAGTCAACCCACCCACTTGATCAACTGGATTGACACAAACTTGATTCACGTCCTAATCGTTGAAAATTTGTTTTAGATTAGAATATTATTGATCATCTCTATCTTAAACAAGCTGTAAAGTTAAAAAGGCATTTTGATACTCATAGATGTTTTTTTTTAATCGGCAATACTCATAGATTTTACGAGTTGTCTCGATAAGCTGCAATATCCAGCTAAAAAAAAAAAAGTTGCGCAATTTGGGTTTCATTTGTAATTTGCTCAATTTACGTGCATCGTCGGGGACTTAACCAAAATACGAAACTCTATTTGGATGAAAACTTGGACAATCGATCCACTTCTTTATCGTCTTATATGGTGACGGTAATGTTTATTGGAGTACACAACTTAATGTCAAGTCGTATTCGATTCTCCCATGATGAAGTAATTAACTTTTTCATAGCCCATCTTCTTTCGTGTATAGCGTCTCTTTGTCATTATCGTTAAATTGATCTTCAACCGAATTGTGTCATCCATACAATAAAACAACTAGTATTTAAATCCTATGTATATAAATCTAATGGCTCAAACTTATCACTCATAAATCGTATGGGTGAGAAGAGTCCTAGGGATGAAAAATCCTATTTTCTTATTCAAACTCTCATTTGTTATGGAAAGAGATATAAAGCAATAAAATTTCGTTGTAAAAAAGAAAGAGCTGGATTTTGAAATAAGAAAGGGAAGTTTTTGAAACCTTAGCTCTTTCTCTCTCCATAGCAAAGCGAAGTCTTCTATAACTTTTTCTATCCCAACTCTCTTTTGCTATGGGAAGGTAAAAAAAATTTATGTATAAAATTAGTGCAAGGTAGATCGTAAACTAAACAAAAATAGAAAATAGATCAAATTAGACAGTTTTAAGTTCATTGGTGATTGTATTTTTCATAAAACCACCTGTTAAAAAATAATTAGACAGATCCTATTTGAAACTTTTTTTTAAAAAAAAGAACGGCTTTTTAGAGAAGTCGAGCTCATTGATGGGATCGTTAAAAATAGTAGTGGAGTTTAGTTCATTGTAGTTCTGTTGAGAACGTGTGCCGGTGTCGCATCATGTCTTGAGGCGTGAGAACAATCGTTAGATATATAGTTAACATTCTAATCGAGTACAATAGGTAAGTGCTCAGGCACGAATAATAAGCTAGATATATTCTACCTTGATCTTATTTCGAAAAGACTCATCGTGAAAACTTAACTTCGTTGGCGGGAGTAGTTAATAATAAAGAACCATAATTCATTTTAATTGTTTCTAAAATGTGTTTCGTCATGAAGGCACGGGTAATTTCGAGTAATTATACATATTTTGACGCATATCTGCACAAATACTTACTCCTATAAAGGTGTACAAAATGAGCACGTGTAGGGAAGAAATTAAACGGATGCTATTTGGAATATGTTACTAGTAATAAGGTCATCATACATTTTCCCTCCTTTCAAACGTGCTATATAAAGTGCCTTGGAGCTTCTCCAAAGACATTCTCTCTCTCATGTTGAATCCAACATTGATGTCAACATTTATCTTTCACTATTTTACTCTCCAAAACTTTCTATTAAATTAATAATTTTGACATAATGGTTGGAATGAGCATCTTGAAGATATCAAATTTTACATGTTAAATTGCCTCGTAAGCTTTAAAAAAATTAACATGTTCAAATTTGAATGAATTTGAAGACCGTCACCCAAAAAATGTCAAGTATGAACTGTCTGCTCATGTCCCAAATCAGCACTAAGTTCATTGAATCTCTCTCTCTCTCGATCGATCGATAGTGATTTCATTGAATATCTCTCTCTCTTTGTCCCGGAAGAAGAAAAAGTAAAAGAAAGAACAACTAACCAACCAAGATGTTGATCTTATTCAGTCATAAAAAAACCAACCAAGATTTATTGTTCATGGGCCGTGTTTTTTCTTTTCCCTTGATCATCGATCCATACCCTAGATTGTGAGAAATTTTTTAGTGCCGAGCGGGTATATCATGCATTGTGCCCATTCGACACTCTCGAGCCGTTCGATGCACTTTTGCACGGTTCAAATTGAAATCTTCTCCCTCCTCTCACCCCTCCTCTTTCTCTCTCATTTTTCTCTCTCCAAATCTGAGCCGTCTAAAATCGCATTGGACGGCTCGGACATGTCGGGCGAGCGTCACGTGGTACTCACCGGCCGGCACTGAAAATATTCTCCTAAATTGCACTTGCACTCTATTTTATGAGGGAGTGGGGGTGTACCGTAGGAGTACACTTTGTAAGAGCATCTTCACTCCTTCCTCAAATTTGAATAAAAATCATCCAAAACACCATTTCACTCCTTACTCAAACTCATACCAAATTTGAGTTTTCCTCAAATTTCTCCCTAAATTTGGTTTGAACCAAATCCTTACTCAAAATTTGAAGGCTATTTTCTCCCCCTCAAATTTACAACTATGCCATTAATGGAACCTTTACTCAAATTTATGCCTAGATTTGCATTTGCCCATTGAATTGCATCATACCAAATCAAGTTTTTACCCACATATTTACTCAATTTTGGGTAAAAAATTGAGTAAGTGGAGATGCTTTAAGTAGTTGTCCGGTGATCAATGCTTGAAATTTAAAGATATATAAAAATTGTTCCGAAAATCTCTTAGGTGCATGCTTTTAATTTTTCCAACACCGGTCCATATTGGGCTTTTTCCAGACCTTAAATTGACCCACAAGTAAACGATGAGATTGATGCACTAGAAATTAGTCAAATTACGCATGAATGAGTCCGGGCTTGAGTTATCAGGTTTAAAAAAAAGAGGAAATTGCAAATAAACTGAGAAATTGGAACTAACACCAAATAATCGAGATATCATTCATGGGCCATGCTTACCCAGTTACCCTCACAAAATGCACTAAATTGCACCCTATTTTATCAGAGAGTGAGCCGTGAGGGAATACTCGAGTACTAATAGTTAATCCGCGCTCTTCGGGTGTGTTTTACCTACTAACACGAGTATTTATTTTTGTCCAAGAGGCAGAACTAAGGTCTAAGATTGAACAATTTCCTGATTGTCAAGGAATATTCATGAACCATAAACAATGATGTTTAAATGATATTTGTCAGCCTTCTGAGTAATGGCCCCATAGATGCCCTATTCTAATCTTTAAGGACCCTAAAGGAGCACAGACATCCGCCCAAGCAACTTTAGCATCAGCAAATTTTAAATCAATTCCAGACCAAAAGAAGGATTGTAACATCTTCTCAATATCCTTAAAGAATTTTCTGAGGCTAAATGGAAATGGAACTCCAGAAAATTTGGGTACTGTTGGAAATTTATTATTTCAATATTAAATTTCTGTACATCTTTCGGTACTAGACTTTTACAAATCACGTGTATATCTACGTGGAAGACTCTTATCTTGACGTTTATTTGGATATCCACTTGCAAGATCATATCTAATCTTGAGATTTACATCATTTAATTGGGTGTTTGGATATCTAGGAGTAAATCTAGAAGAATCAATGAGTATATCCAAAAAATCTAGAAAATCTTAGATGAAATCTAGCAAATCTAGAAAGAATCTGTAGCATATCTTTCATATCTATCTAGTTATAAATCCTATGGGATTTAGTCATTAATGAAAAGATATCTAGTTTGGATTCTTTCTTGCCTATATAAGGTTGCTTGAGTGGCTTTGTATATAAGAAGAAATCCCAGCCATAGAGTCGCAAGCCAACTTCTCCTAAATACTTATTATTTTCCTCTAGCTTTAATTTGTCAGTCTTTATTCTCTAAAAAATAGCCTGTAAATTTAATATGAGCGTGAGAGTCTTTGGCAAAGTCTAAGTGTGTTCTTTTGTGGAGTTTTGGGTTCTCCTACTTGTGCAGAGTAGGTCCGAACCATACGATAAATTATCGGGCTGCTTATATCCTGGAGGAGACAAGTCAGAGATTTTTTATTGCACCGGTTTGTTACCATAGAGGGCTTGAATCTCCTTAAAGAGAGCAAGATTTCCGCAACTCAGCCTGTGAATTTGTCCATTGTAATATTTATTTGTGGTGTAAATTTTTGTAATATCACCGACACGTATTAAACAGGACAGAGTTAATGAGCTGAGCTCTACCACCATAAGAGCATGACTAATCAAAACTAATAACCAAAATGTGCCACGTCAGCATTTGATTATCCATTTAGTTCATAATCAAACTTAACAATTTTTACCTCCACATTAGTTATTTTTGCATTCCTAACCAAAAAAAAACCCTACAATACACAATACACATATGTCCAATCAAAAACGAGTTCCAATCACGCACCCAACCACACCAAATTATTCGTCTTAATGAGACGATTCCAATGTGGGGTGTTTTTGAGTTTTGGTTATTGGTAAAAATTGTTAAATTTGATTATGGAATGAGTGAAATTTGGTTATTTGTTAAAAGACTTTTAATTTTGTTTATTATAATGTAGGATGTTTTTTGAGCATTATTATTAAGTTTGCTTATTCACACCATTTGCTTATTACTATGAGGATGCTTAACAGAGCAACTTATTGGTCCAACACTGAACTCTATGCAGAATTTTATCCAAAAGCATTTGGCAATCCAAGGCATGAATTCTTTTAGTTGTGATGGGTGGAACACCTAAATACTTGAGAGAGAGCACATGCAACCTCAGGAATGGCAAAAGATAATCTGATGTAAGGTCCTTTTTTGTATCAGCAGACACCCCAGCAAAGTACACACAGCAGCACTTGTGAAGATTAGGCCTAAGCCCAGACACTGAATGGAATTCATTCAACATTCTACTTATATACTACTATAATCTGAAAAAGAGGTAGTAGGATCTGCACCACTCATGATGAAAAGGTCGTCTGCAGATTTGAGGCGAGAGAGAGGGAGAGCCCTCCATTTGGGATGATAGGAGAATCCACCCTTTTGAAGTTTTGAAGGAGAAAAACAATCAAGAAACCAATGCACCTTCTGAGAAAACAAAACACCATAATTGCTGAAATTTACAAGTGCTACATTAATTTTTTTTGTTAGCAATAAAAGGTTTCCCTATCATTAATACTGCAATAATACACCAGAGCGTTACACAGAGGAAACAAGCAACAAGCTGAACCTATCACTGCAGACAGATCACCTCACAAAAAAAACCATAACAAAGCCCAAACCCTAATCCTACAGAACCAGCCTCTGCTGCCGCCACAAGCCAGCCCAGCACCACCCAAAACACCACAAATGCCACCAACAACAGCCAAAACCACAGACCCACCACCACGGCAGCAAAGATCCCCTGCTGCATTATTTCTGATATTTAGAAATACAACAGTGCAGAAAGTGAGGTAAGAATCTTCACCAACGAAACAATTTAGGGAAACCAACTGTAAAACCTCTGAGAAACCCAAATAATTAACACAGGAAGAAGCAGCCCTCACATTCAACGAATTGGTAGCAGATCACCCATCAGAGTTGTACCCACCCGGAGTATGTGGGATTGTGGAGACTGGGCTCAGGCCCCCTCCGTTTTCTTCTCTCTTCTTTACTTTCGAGACCAAATCACTGAGTATCTTGTCCATGATCCCGCCCCTCCGTGGTAGAATTATCGGCTTCGGTGGCCCCGGTTTGGGTTTGGGTTTGGGTTCGGATGCTGCGATTTCCATTTGCAAGAATCGGGTGAGTGGCGATTGTGAAAGAAGGAAGAACAGAGGAAGACAGGGGAAGGCGTGATGAATTTTGGTTCTTTGGAAGGCAGGACGGAAAGGAGAAAGATGTGGTTGAGAGGTCTATGGCTTTTTGGGCCAGACGGATCGAAGACGTGATGAATTTATAGAACAGAGATGCTATCAACACAGACTCCATGTGCACAGACCGTGCACACACAACTCCGTGTACATGGTTCCCAAAAACAATTCAAGCCGTCCATTAGCTTTAAAATGATTTTCTAACTCGTCAGGTAAAAATTAAGTTCAATTTGATATCTCTAAGTACTTGATTCAATCGTCTAAATGTTTCTTTCGATTTCAAAATCCTAAAGTATAAGCAAAAAATTTGAATGATTACATTAAGCATTAAAAATTATCGGATTGAGCTGATTTATTGACTTAACAACTTAGAAAATTATTTTAAAGCTAATGGACGGCTTGGATCATTTGTAGAGACCCCATAGTAAGCCCCACGAAACAGTATGTGCACGATCTGTTCATATACTATCTGTGTGGATAGCATTTCTCGTAAAGCCATTACTTGGGGAATGATTTCCGTGCCATTTGGAGACACTGTAACTTTTGGCATAACAAAATCATAACAAGACATAACTTGTTTGTTATGCCTTGGTTGTGTTTTGGTTATACCTTGGTTGATTTTTTGTATATTCCTTAGTTATGCCTTATTTAAGTTTTGTTATACTTGTAATAAGTTTAGTTATATTCGTAATGGTGAAATTATGCTAAAAATTACGGTGTCTCCAAAATGACCGAGAACAGCATATCATCATCCTTACTTGGATGGCAAGCAGTGAACTAACGCCTGTTTGGGACGGTGAAGATAATACCTACAGTATATGCTCTCTTAGTAGGAGTATTTGGGGACACTGACAGTATACGCTCTCTTATCTCCCGTTACCAAACGGCCTTCTAGAACATGACAACCAAAACAACTCCTTCCACACCTAAGATGAGCGAAGTGCGTACAACTTTTTATGGGACCTATGTAAAAAATTAGTTCTAACGGATATGGATAATTTTTTTTTATTTTTGAAGAACCCGAAGTTGACCCCACACGCGTGCGGTAAACTTGTGTGGTAAGCCTAGACTTTTTGAAAGGCAAAAGAGAGAGAGATAAAAAATCGATCTTATACCTTCAGTCCACACTCTGGGGAAAGTATAGATTCTTAGATTCTTTTGATGATCTACGTGTTTGATAACAGATTTCGTTTTGGAGGATTCGAAATGAGGTGAAATTGTTAAGAATGAGATGAATCATTTATTTATGTTTGTTTTGCACATGATTAGATTATAGGATTGTAAATAACATGTTTGTTTTGACTAGGATAGGCTTGGATTAAATTACTTGTTCCCAATTTTACCCTTACGATAGAGAATACCATTTTGATTATTTTCCTTTTCGTATTTGTGATACAGTCTGTTGAAGAAATAAAAATTACTTGTTTCCAATTAAACTACTTTTTTTTTTGTGATACCATTATTTTCCTTTTCGTTCTTGGCTTAATACCTTCAGTATGGATTTCGTTTGGCACTAAAATTTTGGGTCTGTTAGTAAACGTGAAATGGGTCCCAAAGAATTTATCTAGATGAGCAAATATTGTCCCCAACACCCTGAGGTATAAAAAAAAGAAAGAAGTTAGGGAGTGTTTTCCCTAAATTAATTATACTACAAGCTATTGCCAATAGTCAATTATTTCTGTTAAACGATATTTTGCTTGATGTATGTAAAGAGAATGACATGCCTTAAAATCCTCGAAAACATGCACATTAGTCCATTTAATTTAGCGGAAACGCATTAGTGTCATCATAACATGAACCAATTCATCCTGTATCGTTTTGTATCATTTCTGTGTGTCTATAATTTGCTAGAAGAGAGCATACTAACGTTGCTAGGAGGCCTTTGACTTAACGACACCAAGTGTGCAATGAGGTGGTAAGCGAAAGGAGATTAGGAGTTCAACTTTTCATTGAATGTGTTAATCTAACAATTTCTAATAAACAATGCTGACTTTCGGGCGATCAGAAACAAAATGCTAATTAATGTCATAAAGATTTTACGTCTAGCTGATTCACCCAGGTGATTAAGTTCGGTACAATACGAAAAAGAAAAAAACATCACCCTTCAAGGAAATAACTAGGGTAAAGCATAGAGGAAGAAAAGAAGCCAACTAGGGTAGCTGATCAATTAGCCAAATACAAGCACTTTTTTAAGATGTTCCCAAGCAATCTGAATATAAAATCCCTAAACTAAGAAGTAATGCTAAAGATTGTTTCTATATTTTACCATTTTATTGACTTGCTTGTACTTTGAGAGAGAGAGAGAGAGAGAGAGAGAGAGAGAGAGAGAGAGAGAGAGATTTTGCTATAGTGCTACATGCAATTAGATCAAGTCTTCGCATAAACCTTACACTTGAAGTGCAAAAATTGGCTGCTAACCGGGGATTAGTAGTTATTAAAAACCATTTGATTTTTCTCTTCGTTTTGGGATTCTTTTTTAATGTGGTTGTTAATTTTAGATTTGGGAAAACTTTATATTCAACTCAAATTAAACCCATTGAAAATGAGTGGATATGTTTATCACGTGTTATTATTATTAATTGATCTATAATTTCATACTTAAATAATGTGAATTTTAACACCCCTCTCACGGGCAACCGCAATTTAGGTTAATATCACGTGTATTTAGTTTATACTGTCTATTATCGAGCAACTTCTTTTCTTTTCTTTTCTTTTTTTTTTTCTGGGTTTGTTATGTTTAGACTATTTTTAAGTTTGATTTTGGATTGAACCCTCTGATACCATGTGAAAATATTATATCCAACCAAAAATCAATTGAGTGGAGAGATTTCTCATGTTATTAAGATAGTACTCCGTATCTCTTATTCTTTACTTGGATAATATTATTAATTAAAACTCCGTTCCAAAACAGGTTTTAAGTATTTATTTTGTAAGAAGATAATTTCAAGTTAAAAAATAATGGGCTTATTGAAATTTAAAATTTTGAAATATGAATCTTATTTGAAAGATTTCGATGAGATCTTTTATACGGTGCAAAAAAAATAAAAAAAATAATTTTTCATTTACATTATTTTTGAATTAAAAAATATGAAATAAGTACTTACTCCCTCCGTTCCATAATATTTGTCCGTTTCGCAAAACGAGGACATAAAAATAATACAATTTTTGCAAGAAAAATGAAATTTTTATTCAACAATTCACTAGATATCGATGAGTTCTTTTAATTTATGAAAAAAGTTTGAATTTTTTTGCATTATTTTTGAGTTCTCGTTTTGCGTAATGGCCAAACATTTAGGGACGGAGGTAGTATTTTTTAAGAAGGTATTCTGGAACGAGGCCTAAGAGCTTATTCTAGAACAGGATTACCTCTCTGAGTTCTACACTTGGTGACTGGTTGACTTGTTTATAAGACGTTAGATTATGTGTTAGGAAATTGATATTCGCGCTCCACTTTTTTATTGATGGCGCTCCACTTTGTTCGTGAAATCACTTAAAATTGGAGCGTCATCAATAAAAAGTAAAGCGCAAAAATCAATTTCCAATGTTTTATTGTACTTTACTACTGTACTACTACTTTATTGGATGTCTAATTTAATATTAATTCTTATCGCATTTAGTAATCCATACAATAAACAAAACACTTTCAACCTCACGGGTACACTCTCAAGTCATTGTTTTGAAATACTATTTGGAAAGGTGTTCAACAAAATAAGGGGCCGGAAAGAAAAAGTTGGTCTTCGTTGGTAGAATTTTCAAGTCCAGTCCTAGTAGTTAGAACTTACACAGTAAGGCCTGTTTGAATGGGGTATTGTGAAAGAGATTGTGATATTCCTTTTATGGCCTGTTTGGATGCATCATCGTGAGGGGATTGTGATATCCCCTTTTAGTCCGTGGGCCCGAGCCTTAGATCTCGTTTGGGAAGTAAAATGGAGAGGTATTAGCTAAGTTCCGGATTCTATTGTAACTCTTAATAACCCCGGAGGGGGGATTATTTATGGAGAAGTTCCGAGGTGTTCTTACATAATACCCCCGGATAATATCCCATCTCTTTTTCATTTCAACTACAAAATCAACCTTATCTCCTCATCCAAACTAAGTACTATTTAATCCCCACTTCACATCAATTGTGGATTCACCCTTCTTACATAATACTCTTTACGATCTTATCCCGCATCCAAATGGACACTACAAGTGAAGCCACAAATATGGACAAAAGTTGGACGTTGATGTTATCATTGCGTGGGGACATCAAATGGAATAGGGCAATAGTATGTGGAACGTGTTCATACGAGAGAGAGAGAGAGAGAGAGAGAGAGAGAGAGAGAGAGAGAGAGATTATTAGTACCATCTAAATCCAAATAAGTAGGTGCAATTGAGGAAGTTTCGAGTGGCAATATGAAAACAACAAATTGGAGTATCTGGTAGAACTAGAAATCACGCAAAATCTAGGTTAAGACAAAATATTGGTTCTCTTTTTCTTCGAAATCTCTTTCCCCGTAATTTTCAATTGTTACCCGTTCCTTGGGTTAGGATTTCCTAAGTTTTTAGGTTTTTGGATTAGGTTTCTATGGTTTCTAGTTGTTTGGAAATCTACTGTGCTATTAAAATTCTGTTTTGATCAGAATATGTGCTCTTTTGAGTGTCTATTGTTTTGTTGTTGGCCGGCTCTATTGACTGACACAAAGGGTCGGTTGCGAATGTTTTTCTTATCTTTGTAATTATGAGTGAATTACATTGTAAGAACCGTTTGAGCTATTTGAACTGATATGAATGTGCCTGCCTTGTTCTTAAAAAAAGGATTAATTTTCAATAGGTTTTTCCCTTAGTAGCAGCAGAAATTACTTACAAGTTTCCCAAAATTGGCTAAAGTACTAACGCTCCAATTGTTTGGGCGTAAAATATTTTCTGGTAAAATGTTTTGCCTATTTTTTTTTGTGTTTGGTTGTGTAAAACATGAGGAAAATATTTTACATGTAAAACATTTTCCATTAATTAGTTGACTAACCCTTAAATCTTCCTTAAGTTATTTTCCGAAATGAACCTATTGCCTTTTACTGCAATTCTCACTGCTCAGTTTCCTCGATCATCAGTCCTGACCCACGTTCAATTCCAATATTCTCAGATCTCTCCACAGTTTAAGCCCTCATATCTACACTATTTTTTTGATTTATGAAAATATTTTCAAGTGCCAACCAAACCCCAGAAAATAAAAGTTTGAAATTTGTTTTTTGAAAAAACATTTTGCATCGAAACAAACGGAGCTTTAAATTGGTTTTTTTTTTTTTTTTTCCAGTGAAAGAGCCTTTTTCCTTCACAAAATACTAACAAAACTGTTAACATTTTTAGTATTTTTAACACTTTTGGGAAACTACAGGTTTGATAATATTTGAAACAGCTGCATACCAAATCTATCATAAATCTTTCTTAAGAAAAAAACCATCATAAATATGCTTTTCTTTCAACGCCTAGTTTCTGAATTGTATTTGTTGGCGGCCGAATCTAGTCAACACTATTCAGAGAATCGGGTGATCCTCTCGTGAAACTGGAATCAATTCAGACGAATTTGTAATTTCTTGTTTGAAGTTAATTTTAGTCGTCTTCTTTTTTTTTTTTTTCCTTACGTTTTTTATAACATAGGTGTATGAACAGTTAGTCAGTTACGCACACATCAACTAAGTTTAGGAAATCAACCTCACCGTCCATTTGTTGGAGTTTCAATTCGGAACCAACTCCTCTCCCATTACTCTCTCTTCGGTCCCCATTCAGTTTGCAATTTAATTTGTGGGCCCATCCGAGCCCGCAACAGAACTCTAACAAAAAGAATCAGAACTCTAACCACTCCTCCGCCCCCATGGTGCGGAGGGAATGGGATTATTATATTACTATTATGGGACCAGCAAGAGCTCCATTTCCTCCCTAGAATATACGGAGTATTCTTTACTCAATTTACTTACGTACTTGGGAGAAAATAATATATAGGATTCCTTGCATAAAGGAGTAAAAATATATGGAACAAATTTACTCTCAATCTACCAAATTTTGTGACGTCCAGCATGCAGTCCAAAAAAAAAAAAATTCATGCGGCACGCACACTTGGTAATTTACTATTGCATCATGAATCACGGGTTGTTTATACATAATATCAACAATATGCCGAGATTCAACTTCTCAATTTGTCGGAAAAATCTTCGATAAAATTTAGCAGAATCAAATTTGATATTGAAAAATCGTATTATAGAAAAACAGTCCCCTTTAACAAGTCCCTAACCCCCTAATCTCCAAAGACAATTAGGCAACGTGGAACATGTGAGACATTGTAGGAATATATTAATCACAAAAGAAGTCCACAGGTCCATGTCACCACCACGAGCATCAAAAATAAAAATAAAAAAAACACCACTAGCATCAAACTTTATGTAATATATATATTGGAAGTGTACCACTAGCATCAAACTTTATGTGACATATGTGTACAGAGGATAGATTTTTTAGTGCCAAGCAGGTATATCTCACGTGGTATTCGTTCGGCGCATTCGGCCGTTCGATACACTTTTAAACTGCTCGGATTGAAACTCTCTCTCTCTTTTCACCCAACACTTTCTCTCTCCAAATCTGAACTGTTCAAAAATGAAATGGACAGTTCGGATGATTGAGTGGACAGCACGTGATACCCACTCAACACTGAAATTTCTTTCGTGTATAAAGAGTCAAGATCAAGTCCAAGACCCAGTTACAAACCCATCTTTTCCCAATGTAATAAATTGCTTTCTCCACATAGAAAATACACAACAGCCCAACACTCAAAGCTCTACCAATTAAAAACACCTTCCTTTGCCCAAAGAAACTAGAGGCAAGTATATATAGTGAAAAAAAATAAATTGTTTTTATTCTTCTTTGCTGATGCATTTTCCAAAGCCTTGGGAGAGGCTTTTTTAGTTGCAAACAAATGAACAAAATTACTTACCAAGAAAAAAAAAAGAACAAAATTAAATGTCACTTAACTTAAACTTAATCATTTGAATTTTATACTTAAAATGTAACGACAAATATATAATTATGGATGAACAAGGAATTAAAGACTCCGAATTCTGCTAACAGATGGTAGCTAGGAAGAACAGCTTACAAGGACCTTCTAAGACAAGAGATTTGTATTGGGTATGCCCAAATTATGTACAGTACGAATACATCAATCAAACAAATACTAGTACTTTATAACAATAAACAACATATCTGTTAAAGTAAGGAAAGAAAAGTGATTTTGGCATTCTACGTTATCGAAACAACAATACATGGAAACTGCGAACAGAGTCTGACCAGAACTTGCTCTTCATGGGTCAGATTGGGCTTCTGAGTTGTAGGGGCTTGGAGAGATGCTTTTGGGGTCCTGGAAGATGATGTGCTGAGGGACGACCTTCCATTTTCCCGGCTTTTCGGTCCGAGTCGAACAGCGGCTGACGCAGCAGAGGCGATTGATTTGCGAGCTTAATTTGTTCATCATGTCGATCTTGATCTGCCCTCTCCTTGGGAGTCCGCTTTTCTTGGGGTTCTTCTTGGGATTTGAGCTCGTGGTTTCCATTTCTTTGGGTTGAATCGGATCACTTGTGAGAAAACAGGGCAAAAGACAGAGCAAGGTTTGGAGAGAGAGAGAGAGAGAGAGAGAGAGTTTTCGTTTTTGAAGTGAGGAAAAGCGAAGACGGAAACTGGTGTCTTAAGCAGGTGATTGTTGAGGCCTGAGGGGACCTCAGAGAAGCTTGGTGGCCAAGGCTTCAACAGTATTACTATTACATACTGAGTCAGTGACTCGTGCACAAGCCCGTATCGCAGATAGAAAATCAGAGATTTCTTTTTGGTTTGAACGAGAGAATTTGCTGACTGTCAATTTATCGTTGCTTCTGCTGCTGATATCGCCTTGGTGCTACCATCAGGAAGAATGGTAGTAGGGTCTGGAATTTTATGGCCGTGATTGTTCTCCCATGAGAATTATGGAAGTCCAAAGGAATCATATCACAGCATCAACACCGGACTCAGGGCCTACTTTTCTCAAAGAGTACCTTAAAAAAGAACATTTTATTTTAACTAGATCAATTTTTTTTTTTTTAAATCCAAAAGTCTCCATTTTTACTTATATGTTTTCAAATTTTTGGTTATTTAGTCCTGATCCACGTTCAATTCTAATATTCTCATATCGCTCCACCGTTAAGCCCCCCTCTCTCTATCTACACTATTTTGTTGATTTATAAAAATATTTTCAAGTGCCAACCAAACCCCAAAAAATAAAAGTTTGAAATTTGTTTTCTGAAAAAATATTTTACATCGAAACAAACAGAGCCTAAAAGTGCTTCTTTTTTTTTTTTTCCCAGTGAAAGAGCCTTTTTCCTTCACAAAATACTAACAAAACTGTTAACATTTGTAGTACTTTTAGCACTTTTAGAAAATTTGATATATTTGAAACAGCTACATACCAAATCTATCATAAATCTTTCTTAAGAAAAAATCCATCATAAATATGCTTTTCTTTCAATGCCTAGTATCTGAATTGTATTTGTTGGCGGCCGAATCTAGTCAACAGTATTTACAGAATCAGAAAGTCTGAGCATCCCGACGGGAATTCCAGACCGAACTCCCGACGTCGCGCCAGGGCCACTCCGGCCACCGGATAATTGATCGGATCTAACCAAAAATTCTAAAAAAAAAACCAAGTAGGCCCCTGCGAGAATAAACGGCATCCGATATGTATACGTGGCCGATCCAAACACTCCATATTTTTGTATACAAATGTATTTTTTTGTATACAAATGTTTACAAAAAAATGGAGTGTTTCGATCGGCCACCTACACATATCGGATGCCATTTATTCTCACGGGAGCCCATTTTGTTTTTTTTTTTAGAATTTTTGGTCGGCTCCGATCAACCGTCCGGTGGCCGGAGTGGCCCCGGCACGGCGTCGGAAATTCCCTGGTCGGGAACTACAGTCTGACTCTTAGAGAATCGGGTGATCCCCTCGTGAAACTGGAATCAATTCAGACGAATTTGTAATTTCTTGTTTGAAGTTAATTTTAGTCTCTTTTTTTTCCCTTTACCTTTTTGATAACACTGGTGTCGGAACAGTCACGCACACATCAATTAAGTTTAGGAAATCAACCCATTAATGAATTTTATATCCAATATGGATCTTATTTGATAGATCTCAATTTCTTCTATAATTCAATGTTTTCGAAATCACTTAAAACATTATAAATTACAATATGTAATTAATTAAAAAGTGACACGAACTCTTAAAAATGACAATTAAATGGGGACAGAGGGAATATATTGGAAGTGTACCACTAGCATCAAATTTTATGTGAAATAATGTGTATAGAGGACAGATTTTTCAATGCCGAACAGGTATATCCCACGTGGTACTCGTTCGGCGTATTCAAGCCGTCCGATACACTTTTGGACGGCTCGGATTGAAACTCTCTCTCTCCTCTCACCCCAACACTTTCTCCTTTTCTCTCTCCAAATTTGAGCCGTTCAAAAATGAAATGAACGGCTCGGATGATCGAGCGGGCACCACGTGGTACCTGATCGGCACTGAAATTTTTGTCGTGTATAGAGAGTTGAGATCAATTCCAAGACCCAGTTACAAACCCATCTTTTCCCAATGTAATAAATTGCTTCGTCCACATAAAAATTACAATTCCAAATGTGGGTGAAATATTCCGTAAATTCAAAATTGTATATTTTTTAAAAAATTTAGAATAACACCAGAATAACTTAGGTGCAGGTATCTTCCTCTCTTTTAACAGAGATATAGCCTCTGCGGTGGGTGAATTCCAAACAACCATGCAGCAGACAACAAAATACTCTCCCCCAAGATACAACAGCCCAACACTCAAATCTCCACCAATTAAGAACACCTTCCTTTGCCCGAAGAAACTAGGGGCAAGTATATATACTGAAAAAAATATATTGTTTTTATTCTTCTTTGCTGATGCATTTTCCAAAGCCTTGGGATAGGCTTTTTTAGTTGCAAACAAATGAACAAAATTACTTACCAAAAAAAAAATGAACAAAATTAAATGTCACTTAACTTAAACTTAATCATTTGAATTTTATACTTAAAATGTAACAACAAATATATATTATCTGGTTATGGATGGAACAACGAATTAAAGACTCTGAATTCCGCCAACAGATGGTAGAAAGAGCAGCTTACAAGGACCTTCTAAGACAAGAGATTTGTATTGGGTATGCCCAAATTATGTACAGTACGAATACATCAATCAAACAAATACTAGTACTTGTATATTGTACTAAACAACATATCTGTTAAGTAAGGAAAGAAGTGATTTTGGCATTCCACGTTATTGAGAAACAACAATACATGGAAACTGCGAACAGAGTCTGACCAGAACTTGCTCTTCATGGGTCAGATTGGGCTTCTGAGTTGTAGGGGCTTGGAGATGCTTTTGGGGTCGTGGAAGATGATGAGCTGAGGGACGTCCTTCCATTTTCACCGCTTTTTGGTCCGAGACAAGCAGCCGCCGACGCAGCAGAGGCGATTGATTTGCGAGCTTTTTTCATCATGTCGATCTTGATCTGCCCTCTCCTTGGGAGTCCGTTTTGCTTGGGGTTCTTCTTGGGATTTGAGCCGGTGGCTTCCATTTCTTTGGGTTGAATCGGATCACTTGTGAGAAAACAGGGCAAAAAACAGAGCAAGGTTTGGAGAGAGAGAGAGAGAGAGAGAGTTTTTGTTTTTGAAGTGGTATGGGAAGTGAGGAAAAGCGAAGACAGAACTGGTGTCTTAAGCAGGTGATTGTTGAGGCCTGAGGGGACCTCAGAGAAGCTTGGTGGCCAAGGCTTCAACAGTATTACTAGTATATACTGAGTCAGTGACTCGTGCACAAACTCGGATCGTAGATAGAAATCAGAGACACCAATATCGTATCATAGCATCAACACCGGACTCGGGCAAACCTTCCTCAGAAGGTACCTTGATAAAGAACTTTTTATTTTAACTAGATCAAATATATATATTCTTTTAAATCCAAACCGCACTGGTCTCTATTTTTACCTATATGTTTTCAAATTTTTGGTTATTTAGTCTTTTAATTTTTTACTTCATTTTTTTTTGTGTGTGGTACTAGGGGGTGTTTCCGGTAGTGAAAAATTTGTAAATTTTTATTTGTGATTGAAAAGTTGTTAAGTGTTACCGGGTAGTGAATAAGTTGTTGAGAAATGTCAAGTTATTTTCGGTAGTGAATAAATTGTTGATGAGCTTGTAAGTAGAGTTACAGTAGTAAAAAAAGTTTTTGTTAACAATTTTTTTGTTAGTGGAAATGAAATAGTAAAATGCACAAACGAGATGGTAAAATGGGTTAAATTTTTATTGTTTTTTTGTTAGTGAAAACACCCCTAAAACAATCATATTCTAAAGCTCATGGAGTATTTTTTAAGTTTAACAACTTTAAATAGCATTGTTTTAAATTTTCACTAGTACTTACCAGCTTGGAATATCTAACGTATTATTCATTGTTGTGAGAATCCTATTATATTTTTATTGTTGGAGTGATACAATTTTAAGAAACATAAATTTGTATAAAATTAAAATTCCAAATGGAGGTGCTTTTAAAAAATAAATTTTTTGAATCCAATATTCCATGAAAGTAAATAATAGTTTCATTGGATGAAATTATAAGTAGATGGTTAATTAATAGTAGTTTTTCAGAAATGAATACAAACTATTCGCTTTACATAATATTTTTAAAAAAATGTGGAGAGTATAGTGAGTTCGGAAAGGCTAGTGTGAACGCTCTTAATTTCAAACCACGAGTTGGAAAAGAGTCAGCAGACTTCATCCCTTTGGAATGGAACTATCCAATTGTATAGGCTGCCAGCTGGTAAGGATAAACAAAACTCGCATTAGTGTTCAGCTCATGCACTCAAACACCTGCACCCACATCCACACACACACACACACACACACACAGAGAGAGAGAGAGAGAGAGAGAGAGAGAGAGAGAGAGAGAGAGAGAGAGAGAGAGAGGTGGTCCTGGGGGCAAGCTTTTTGCCCTTTCAGATTAACAACGACTGAGTAGATATATACAATACGGTATAACCAATGGACTAGTTTTAGTTTTTTCTTCATTAACTCTATATATAATCCGAGTTAGTTTGTGCTCATCTCAACAATAATGGTGTAATCTCAAAATTTATGCTGGACAAATCTACAGTGATTATTTGATTTGTTTAACTTTTGTGGAGTGGAATTCTAACTGGAAGTCTTTTGAGAAGGCAGGTCTTTTGGGTATTATTCGAAGCAGGGTTATTTCGAAACGAGATAAAAATGAAAAAAGAAAAGAGAGAGCTATTTCTCAATTTTTACAATTTTGAGCAACTCCAACTATGCTCCAAATATTTGTTTTAATTTGGAGACTAAAGTCTCTATTTTGGAGATCAAAACAACTCTAACCATACGGATTCATTTGGCCTTTAGGGTATCCAAAATGGAGATCTAAAGCTAAATATAGAGGCTCCTCACAAAGATGGAGATGGGTCTCCATTCCAATAAAACGTAAAAACTTATTATGCATGATCTGATGTCTATAAAATTAGTACCAGTGTAAATGTTTCAATAATTCCTTCAAAAGAGCCCAATGTTTAATATATTCATTTACCATCCACAAAAATGTAGAATTGATAATTTAGAGGAAAAGTTTGAGTCTTGAAAATAAATGAACAGGTGTGAAAAAAATAGAGAGAGAAATGGAGACGGGTTGGAGTGTGCGTGAATAGTGTTATTCTATGTTATGCACTTTTCGTATAGAAAATAATCTTCGAGTCTCCAAAAATAGAGATGTGGGTTGTAACCTGGGCCCTGTAGAAACGGACTGAAACCCAACCCGGGTTGGTTGATAATGGGCTTTTCTTATGACTGGCTTAACAGGCTTTACCATGGGCTTTGTTGGCTTCAAGTGACTTAGGTGGTGTAATTTGTAGAAACGGACTGAAACCCAACCCGGGTTGGCTGATAGTGGGCTTTTCTTATGACTGGCTTAACAGGCTTACCATGGGCTTTGTTGGCTTCAAGTGACTTAGGTGGTGTTCCCATGCTTTTCGGAAATAAAAAACAATTACTTATTTGCAATTTTCAAGCTTAAAAATACTCCATTCGTCCCAATTTAATTGTCATTTTTGAGAGTTCGTGCCACTTTTTAATTAATTATATATTTTAATTTATAATATTTTATGTGATTTCAAAAACGTTGTGTTATAGATTTAATCGAGATTTATCAAATAAGATCCATATTCGATATGAAATTCATTACGGATTTAGGGCCTGATTGGATGCGGTATAAGTTTTGGGTGTATTATTTATGAAGGGAGGATAAGATAGTCGGGGGTATTAGTTAAGAAGGGGGGACTCACATTGATGTGACATTTATAGAGGGTGTATTAAAAAGTAGATGGTTTGGATGATGTATTAGAAGGAATGGTGTATGATGTAAAAAACTGTCAAATGACTCTTTTGCCCTTGTGCAGTTCCAAACTTTATTATGCCTAACATTAATTATATAATTGCAAAACTTAATATATTTAATTATTTTTTACAATTTAATTATGTGTCCATTTTAATTTGGCACATTCTCTTTTTTTTTTCCAGTCTCTTGGAGCATGAGCATAACTACTGCCACATGCACATAAGTATTTTTACCTTTCCTTTTTTCTTTTTACACCGTCTCCCACTTTCCCTTTTTTTACACAGAGAGAGAGAGAGAGAGAGAGAGAGAGAGACGGACAGAACCAGAAGAAGAAGCATCAGTTGCTGCTACACCCATCGATCGTCACTCCCATCGATCGCCACTCCCTCCGATCATCTATCTCTTTCCGATCGGTACAGAACTCACCCCTAATTGGACAGGTACGTTTCTCTCTCTACAAATGCATACATATTGTGTGTTTGTTTTTGTGGTGGTGGTAATTTGTTCTTCTTCTTCTTTGTCTTTGTTAGCACACACAGAGAGAGAGAGAGAGAGAGAGAGAGAGAGAGAGAGAGAGAGAGAGAGAGAGAGAGAGAGAAGAGAGAGAGAGAGAGAGAGAGAGAGCCATTGGGGAGGGGATGAGGAGGGGTGTTTTGGTAAAAAAAAAAGAGGCTTATACACCCGGATTAGTTATTGCTACCTGGGAGGGTAGCAATAATTTATGGCTGTTGTTGGTGTATTAGTGAAGCAGGGGATTAGCTAATAGAGGAGAAAAAAGGGATGTCAAACGGAGCAAAATCAGTCCCATCAACCCTTATCCGGGTGTATTGTGTAATACACCCATCATATACATCATCCAATCGGGCCCTTAAAGATATAATCTGTTTTTGAGCAGGTTAGAATAGAACAAGAGACAATTAAATTGGGACGGAGGGAGTAATAGGCTTACCAAAATCAAAAAAATATGCAATATGGATCTTATTTAATAGATCTCAATGAGATCTATGAAACCTTGCAAAAAAAATTAAAAAATTATTTTTGTAAATCTATTATTTTTAAACTTAAAAATAGATCCTTATTTTTTAAATACTTATTTGAGAATTTGGAACACATGGCATTGTAAGTTTGAGATTTATTGAAGAGGCGTCGGTCCATTGTGCCAAACGAGCTGAAAATCCCATAAAGAGGGTGGTTAACTTGTGGGCTTCTCGTGATTAGGTGGGTGGTTAACTTGTGGGCTTCTTGTGTGATTTGGGTAACAGGCCCAGTCCATAATTTGCTCTTGGAAGCATTGTTGAGTTTGGATCAAGCACTTACATAAAGAAAACGACGATCGACGTGAAAAATATTGCAATAATCCTAGTATATTTTTGGCTATTATTATTATTTTCTTTTGACAAATCCCTCCACCAATTAATTTTCCTAATGGAGCTTAAGAAAATCTAAAAATCCAGAACCCAAAGCATTCTCCTTGTTCACTCTCCTTCGCCGGAGACTTCAAATGATGGGAATCCTCTCGATAAAGAAGAGGCATAGACAGATAGACTCTTAGTTTCTTTGTCTTATTAGCGCAAGTGGATGAAAGTCGCTGAACTTAAGACTCGAGTTGTTCACTCTTTGGTTAAGAAAAAAGTAAAGACGTGTCCATTGCGATTAAACGGAAAGGGGAGACATAAGAGTATTGTTAACGCGCAAGTGGAGTAGAGTGGAGAGCAGGTGGTGTCTCCCTTATACTCTCATGCACATGGATGGGTTTTAGGTTCTCCCTTCTCTGGATTTTTTAATTTCAACCCGTATCAATCAATTATATAATATGGGCGGATTGGGTTGGACTACAAGTGTATGGATTTGGACAGGTTCAAAAATATGGATTGGGATTGTCACCTCTAGGTTTGAGTTCTGAATTTTTAGATTTTTCTTAAGCTCTATTAGGAAAATAGAAAATAATAATAATAGCGAAAATAAAGGATTATTGCAGTATTTTTCACCTCGATCGTCATTTTCTTTCTATCAATGCTTGATCCAAACTCAACAATGCTTCCAAGTGTAAATTATGGACTGGGCCTGTTACCCTAATCACAAGAAGCCCACAAGTTAACCACCCTCCTAATCACGAGAAGCCCACAAGTGTAAATTTTGATCTCTATTTTGGAGATCAAAACAACTCTAACCATACGGATTCATTCGGGCTTTAGGGTATCCAAAATGGAGATCTAAAGCTTTAGATATCCTAATACAGAGGCTCCTCACAAAGATGGAGATGGGTCTCCATTCCAATAAAACGTAAAAACTTATTATGCATGATCTGATGTCTATAAAATTAGTACCAGTGTAAATGTTTCAATAATACCTTCAAAAGAGCCCAATATTTAATATATTCATTTACCATCCACAAATATGTAGAATTGATAATTTAGAGGAAAAGTTTGATTCTTGAAAATAAATGAATGGGGTGTGCAAAAAAATAGAGAGAGAAGTGGAGACGGGTTGGACTGTGCGTGAATAGTGTTATTCTATGTTATTCACTTTTCGTATAGAAAATAAATCTTCGAGTCTCCAAAAATAGAGATGTGGGTTGTAAAAATGCCCTAGAGGCTTTGGTGTAATTTGTAGAAACGGACTGAAACCCAACCCGGGTTGGTTGATAGTGGGCTTTTCTTATTACTGGCTTAACAGGCTTACCATGGGCTTTGTTGGCTTCAAGTGACTTAGGTGGTGTAATTTGTAGAAACGGACTGAAACCCAACCCGGGTTGGTTGATAGTGGGCTTTTCTTATTACTGGCTTAACAGGCTTACCATGGGCTTTGTTGGCTTCAAGTGACTTAGGTGGTGTTCCCAGGCTTTTCGGAAATAAAAAACAAGTACTTATTTGCAATTTTTAAGCTTAAAAATACTCCATTCGTTCCAATTTAATTTTCATTTTTGAGAGTTCGTGCCACTTTTCAATTAATTATATATTTTAATTTATAATATTTTATGTGATTTCAAAAACATTGTTTTATAGATTTAATCGAGATCTATCAAATAAAATCCATATTCGATATGAAATTCATTACGGATTTAAAGATATAATCCGTTTTTGAGCCGGTTAGAATAGAACAAGAGACAATTAAATTGGGACAGAGGGAGTAATAGGCTTACTAAAATCAAAAAAATATGCAATATGGATCTTGTTTAATAGATCTCGATGAGATCTATCAAACCCTGCAAAAAAAAAAATTAAAAAATTATTTTCATAAACCTATTATTTTTAAACTTGAAAATAAATCCTTTTTTTAAGTACTAATTTGAAAATCTGGAACAACAATGGCATTGTAAGTTTGAGATTTATTGAAGAGGCTTCGGTCCATTGTGCCAAACGAGCTGAAAATCCCATAAAGAGGGTGGTTAACTTGTGGGCTTCTCGTGATTAGGTGGGTGGTTAACTTGTGGGCTTCTTGTGTGACTAGGGTAACAGGCCCAGTACATAATTTGCACTTGGAAGCATTGTTGAGTTTGGATCAAGCATTTACATAAAGAAAACGATGATCGACATGAAAAATACTGCAATAATCCTAGTATATTTTTCGCTATTATTATTATTTTCTGTTGACAAGTCCCTCCACCAATTAATTTTCCTAATGGAGCTTAAGAAAATCTAAAAATCCAGAACCCAAACCATTCTTCTTGTTCACTCTCTTTCGCCGGAGACTTCAAATGATGGGAATCCTCTCGATAAAGAAGAGGCATAGACTCTTAGTTTCTTTGTCTTATTAGCGCAAGTGGATGAAAGCCGCTGAACTTAAGACTCGAGTTGTTCACTCCTTGGTTAAGAAAAAAGTAAAGACGAGCCCATTGCGATTAAACGGAAAGGGGAAACGTAAGAGTATTGTTAACGCGCAAGTGGAGTGAAGAGCAGTTGGTGTCTCCCTTATACTCCCATGCACATGGGCAGGGTTAGATTTCCGTAAGCGCCCATTCCGCTCCCTAAATCTCCTAGAATAGAGTAAATTATGATTAACGAATGACAAAAAGAGAGCGTATCGTTTACGCGATCGATCCCAAGGGTGAGGAAAGCACGTTAGACACTTTGGAACTTGAATGAATCATGTTTCAAAAATGAATTTATTTATCCGCTTAAATTTGACGCTCTTCACATGAAACCCGAAATAATATTGTTGCCATACCAAAATAGCCGTCGTTTAATGCCTTCATTTGCTAGGACCTTCGGCCTGACAACACTTTTTCTTTTTACTGTATGCCCTTTAGGGCTTTGGAATCATGGGTTCCAGGTAATCTGTTTCTTGGGACAAGAATACCTTAAAATGCACTCCTCCGAGATTCAGAGACGGTGTTTCTTTTACTTAAATCTTGGTTAGGACCGATGGGAAAAAAGTACTTCTATGCAACCTTTTCTTAAGGTATCTAAGTCAGCTTCTGATCACCTCAATTATCCACAAGATTTGAAGTTAAGGGTTGGGATAAACCTCTAAAGGCCTCGATCCTCGAAGGCTTTTTCCTAGCAGTTGAGAATCAAAACTACATACTCGACAATATGAGTGTCTTTTCTCGAAAAAGCAAAACAACGTCTTGACCGGGTGATTGAAATGTGCGGGCGTGCTAGGACCACGGACCGCAGCTGGTCCGACTGTGGAGAGAATGACTTCCGAACGGATGAGTTGTGCGCAGTCGATGAAATCCACCGCCGGCTCTTTTTTGCCTCAACGAAGAGGACTTCACAATTTTCACAAGAGATGTAGGAAAGTAATGAGCGCAGTGCTCAAACATGAATAACGCCAGATGAATTGGAAATGCTCGGGATTTCCATTACAGAAAATTAAAGGTACAACTATGGAGTTGCTAGAATCGCAATATAAAATAGTATGAAAGGAAAGATAATTGAAGGTGCTAGAGTCGGTGTCCGGCTCTTCTCCAACCCCTTTAAATGGATTAGAGAACACCCTCTATAATTGTGACTCGAAAAAAACTTTTTCAATCACACTTCAATAATCAGGACCGTTCATGAACATTTGATCGTATCTTGTTCTTCTCTCTTTATAGGAACGAAAATGGCAGCTACTTTGCCATAAGCCCATTACCCCCCACCTTTGCAACATGCACGAGAAGTGCTTGAATGCAAATTGGACAATTGCATTTTACTTTGCCTAGTGTCCCATGAACTCCAAAAACCAACTTCCATGGCATGAAGTCCATGATTTGAACCATTTTATCTCCAACTAAGTAATCCAATGCAAGATACTTCGACTGCACCAAAGGTACATGGGGTCGGCACCACGTGGCGGCTTTTCAGTGGACGGCTAATTTTGGGTACAAATAATAAGTCTTTTATTTGCTATCATGCTTTTCAGTTGACCAACCTCTCGAATTTACTCTATGGCCTTCTAGTATGATTATTTAGGGGGGCTAATGACAATAGTAAAATTATTTTCGCTAAATGATATTTTAGTTTACGTATGTGACGAAAATGATCTACCTAAAAATCTGTAACAATATGGGCTTAATTTAATTTAATGGAAACACTCCCATAGTTAAAACAAGAGAAAATACTACGTAGAAGATTAAAGTGATAAGCAGAAGAAGGCGAAGTACTTTGACTAATTTTTAAGGTTTCTTTAGTCTCTCTCTCTCTCTCATTAGCTTTTAAACTTTATTAGACGTACTCATACGCACTCCCTATCATGTAAGTATCAAGTTATCAACCGGCCTGTTTAGCTTTTAAGCCCAAATAATACTAAAATCCAGACCTAATTGAATAAACCAATTAATCTGGGCTGCGTTCCGATACAACTGTCCGATGAATTGACATGCTCTTTTGTCGACTAGCATAGTTTTTGGCATCTTAATTTCCTCGAAATTTCGTTGGGTCGTACACTGCGTTACTCGTATTAAAAATGCAATAATCAAGCACCTCGTGCAATTCAATATTTGTTACTGACAGTGTACCTGTGGCCATGATTAGCAATTTGACTTTATTTTTACTTGTCTAATTTACTTATGACGTTTTCCCACCAATCCTTACCATTGTTCGAGATCATTTGGTACAAGCTTGAAAGAAAGTTTCCGAAATCATATATATATGCGGAGAAAGAGATGTAGAGAGAGATCTGATAAGTGATGAGAAAACATATTAAATACCATGCTCAGAGAGAGTGTGTGGTTCTGAAAACCCCAAGTAAACAATAATATTTGCGGATTTACTATTATTGTTGTTTATTTTCTTGTGATCCTATGCATCTGATTTATTTATCCTTGTGGATGGCTTAGAATAATCGGGTTTATATTAATTTTAAATTAGAAGATCGATCTAGATGAAAATATCGTTGAAATATTAGGCCAAGTTGGTCCACTTGTCAGATGAAATATTAGGCCAACAGATTAAGATACTCCTATAATTTAAGATGGCTTTTTCAAGAAGAGGTGCCTTTGAAGTTAGGGCACTGTCAATGCCTTTTTCCAATTACTTGTTTATGAGATTCTCTCTCTCGGATAAAGTCATATAATTTTTCGATAGGATATTTTACTCTCAATTATCCGTTTTGCGCCTCGATTCTTAATTTTTTCTCGCACGAATTTAGCAATTTAGAATGCGTTCGGAAACCATTTGCACGTTCGCACTCTCGCTTTTGCTCGTGTGCTTTATGTGACTGAGAGAAGTGAGTGCTGCGAACAATTGCTTCCGATGGTACATGTTTGGTGTGATTTATGTGACTTGGGACTTTTTCCTTAAAAATAAAGGAAAAAGTTAAAGTGGCTAGCATTATTTTCGCAGCTCATTATGGTTGAATTTCTGAAATGATTTTGTTTTATATCATTGTCAACAAGTTGCACCACCCATTGGCGAGGTATAGCTCCTTCTTGGCATAAATTACCTTCCTCTATAACTAATTAAGACCAAAAAATTAAACTACCCAAACGACCCTTCTAGTCCAGTGAACTCATTTAGCTTTTATTTATTGGATCAAAAAGTTTATCGAGAAAGAGTGGAGAAAATAGGAAAGAATTAATGTAAATGCCATTCATGATTTTTACCTTTCTTTTTTTGGATATATAAGAGCATTTCCACTCATTACTCAAAAAATTTGGGTAAAAACTTGATTTGGTACAAAGACTTTCACTTGTGAACCCATATTTTATTAAAATCTCATTCATTCATCACCATCACTGCGGCCGCCGCCGCCCATCACCTTAAGTCTCTCTCTCTCTCAACCAAATCTGGCATTGCGATTTAGGAGCTGTGGTTGCAACCAAATTTGGAGTTCCGACCACCACTGGCCACCACCATCACGACCACCACCTACTACGACTAGCAACCATTGCTTGAAAATTTGGTGAAGGATTTGAGTTCAAACCAAATTTGATGAAAAATTTGAGTAAAACCCAAATTTAGTATGGGCTTGGGTAAGGAGTGAAGGTGGATTTTGGGAATTTTTTACTCAAATTTGAGTTTGAGTAAAAATTTGGTGAAGGAGTGGAGATGTTCTAAGAACATCAATGGAATCATTTGATCTTATTATATTTGGCACTCATTTTATTATGGTGTTCGGTCAGTAATTCGGTTAGTGCGAAAATCATCACCCAATGCTAAAATCATCTCTCAAACAATTCTTGATGGAATTACTCCTACTAGCGGTTGGGGGCACACACCCTCCATGTGTGCATGCGGAAGTGCAAGTGAAAACATTTGAAGAGTGTGACACTGCTTCTAAAACTGATCAAACTAAAAACTCATCTCTCTATACGATAGATATTGTGGAGTACTAAATAGTGACATAGTGTAGTACTGTAGTACAATATTTTTTTTCGGATTAAAAAAATAGTACAGTATTTTTTTCTGCAAGTGGGAGAGAGAGAGAGAGAGAGAAATAAAGGTATCGGAATAAAATAGTAGTAGTTTATACTCTTTTATTTTTTGTTTTTGATGAAAATGGAAAGTTTGACTATAAGACAAAGGGATGAGGGATATGATAAGACCTAGCACGAATGGAGGTGAGGCGTCCACGTCCCCTCCTTTTAAAGCGTTAACCTCGTACGCACTTGCCGACAGAATACCCACCAGAAAAAGGTGCCCCCAGCTTGTACTTACCTTAATCAAATGTTTGTTTTACTACTATTAGTAAGACAGTCCTATTATAAAATTCCCCACCCCCCCAAAAAAAATAATAATAATACTACTTCTATACTACTATATTAGAATAATATAAATAGCATATTAAATTGATAAGTGGAGGGTCCAAACGGTTCATTCGTGGCTTCTTCCAGAGTCTACATTGATGCTAAGAATGGTTCGATTTAGGGTTTGATTTTGATGCTCTACTTTTCTACGTCGCTCAATTTATAATGTAAAGTAAATTTGCGTACAAAATGGAACACCCGTATATCACTTAAGTATAACGTTATTTTCATGTATAAAAGTGGAGCGCCAAAAGCAATTTATTTTGAATGTTAATGACAGCATTAAATATGGTTAACTATATTAAACAATGGAGTGGAAAGCTTGTAGTGGGATTATATGTTTTAGAAATACAGAATATCTTGGAAGAAAATTATTGTGTAACCCAGGATTAGAATCATCCTGGGAACGTTTCAATGATATTCAATCAACATTTTGGCAAGTCAAATGTTCTCGACAAGATTTGAAAAATAAACGATCTCAATTAATCACTAAAATAATTAAGTTAAATAACAATGGAAATTAAGGCCAAAAATTGGGCCAAACAAAACGGGTTTTTAGTTCCTTAAAAGGACATAGGATGCCCATTCGATTTCTATAAAGTACGAATGAGCAATGTGATTATAATACTTAGTTTTGTAGAGAATATAATAATAATATGTCCTGTTGAGAATATAATAGCCATCTCAATAATACATATAACACTCTACATATAACTCCACACGGTAGGTTGTAAAGATCATATTCAGCCATCAATGAATTTCTATTTATTTTCCAAAAAAAACTCCGTAGTACCTATAATCTTTGTATCATTCCAATGTTTTTGGATGTCCCTGAAAGGACCCATAGTACATATAATCAGCAGTTACAAATTATGCTATTCCGTATACACCACACTTCACCTTTATTCTTGTTTTTATTCACATCTTATCTCATCCTTTGTAATAATTCTAATAAAGAAATGAGCTTTTTTTATTTGAATTTTGAGGGAGATTTTTGATCAGTAATGAGTGGAGATAGAAAGAAAAATAAAATTAATAATTGAAGAAAAAAAACTTATTGAGAAGCCTGTGCAGAGAGAAGGGTTGGTTTAATGGTTTTAGAGAGACTCAAACCAAGCACTATAACGTCTCTAATTAAAGAGATTAGGGGTTGTTCGGATAAATAAGTCAAAATGGCTTATTTTTTGTCCTTATTCAAATTTTTTTCGTATTACTTGGCTTATTGTCAATTTTTTGGGGATTATTGCATCTTCATGACAAGAGGAATCTAAAAAGTAAAATTTTTTGACCGAAATCCAATTTTTTATTTTTTTTGAATAAAGACGAAACAAGTGGCTTAATTTCTTTTTTTTGTGGCTTTATTTGGCTTATTTTTGGAGGGAAAGCCAATGGCTTTTTAAGCCGAACAAGCCCTTAGTATCCCCATTCTTTCTTTTGAATTCTAATTTGCATTTTTTCTTGAAAATTGCAAATCGTAGAGGTGAAGATTGCAATTGGTGATATGTCCAGATGGCGTTCTAACGCGCCCTGTCCTGTCTCCATTTCGATTACGTCCGAATTGGTATGGATCTCTAATTAATTATTTTTTGGGGGTGGGATTGGATTTGGAGAAACAACACAAACTTAATTTTTGGATTTATGGTAACTTATGTATCTCCATCCCGAATCCAACTAGATATTATGTACACAAATCACTTATTCTATACTCTAATATATTACGAATTAATTCACACCTACTTTTTGAAAAATGAACTCTAGGTGGGTCACTAAAACAAACATGGTCTAGCTCGGCACCTCCAGGTCTATCATATATATATATATTGTAAAATCACTCGGATCTTGGATTAGATATAGACAAAGAGGAAATTTTTCAGTAGTTGAGTAGGATGACAAAGAGAGAGCCCGCTTGGCACCTCCAGGACCGTATCCATTTCATACTTTTGGATGACTCCGGATTTGGAGAGAGCTTAGACACCAATGAGGCACAGAGACGTCGGTGGGATGACATCAGAGTACCGAGGGTTACAATCTGGATTGTCTCATACAAATTAGAAGGCCCGGATGGGTGGCTCGGACACCACTATGGGCACGGCCACGTAAATATCCACCGGTACCGAATATATTTCTCATACAAAAGATCTAGAAGGACCGTTGCAAACCCTATAATTATATACGAACCATATATACTCTAGTCTTTATGTCGTTGCTGTTTACCGGCCTAATTTCTCTTAGTCAAAAATATAGTGCTATTTGTAGCAAAAATATAGTGCTAATACTACTCCCTACGTCTCAATTTGTTGGTTCTCTTTGGGAGTACGTGCTACTTTTTAATTAATTATATCTTACAACCTATAATAATTTAGGTGATTTTAAAAACTATGTATAAAATAGCTCATTGAGATCTATAAAACAAAATCCATATTTGATATAAAAAATGTTACAAATTAAGAGATATAGCCAATTTTTTGAGACTTCCCCAAAACAAGGAAAGAGGACCAAGAATTTGGGATGGAGGGAGTACTTTTCAAGTAAAAACTAATTTTCTATAATAGTATTACTAATTTTTAAAATTTCTTTGCAATTTTTCAATAATTTTTGCAATGCTTGATAAATATGCGAGGTTAATTTGGGGGATATAAACAAAAGTTTTCAGTGAAGGCATATTGTTTTTCTTAGATTTTTGGGGAGAGAATTTGTAATTGAACTTTTAACCCTTCGTTTTTTTTTACCCTGATGTAGCTCCTATTTGAGAAATAGGAATACTTTCTGGCCCCGTTTGATAACGGGTTTGGGAGTTGGGATTGGAGTAATAATCCCATAGGATTATTAATACTTCGTTTGGTAACAAAAAAAGGTTTGGACTATTAGTCCGTTGGGATGCCGAATCCGGGAGTTAGGGGGTATTAGCAATACCCCGTGGGACTTGGTATTCGTAATCCGATCCAAACCCATTCTCATTACTAATCCCTTTTCATTACCAATTTCTTCTATCAATTCAATCCCATTATCTAATCCCATCTCAAACAAACATGATATTAATAATCCCATCATCTAATCTCATCCCAAACAAACATACTCATAATCAATCCCTTCTCATTAATAATCCTATCTCATTTCCAATCCCAATCCTAATCACATCTCCTTACGAATCCCATCTATTTATCCCCGTTATCAAACGGGGCATCTGGGAGAAGTTAGTGAGTTAATCCACAAGGGGTTCAGAGGCTATCCATAGCCTTAAACCCACAAATCGTACATAACAGGACTCAAACCCTAATCTCCCACAAAAAAAGAGCAAGAAGTTACCAACTGGGTTACAAGCCCATTGGTGAAATAGGAGTATTTTTTGAGAGATGCTATAACCACACTCAAATACACACCCTTTTATAAAATACAAGGGTCTCACACACACTACACACATAATGTGTATAGTGTGGGACCCTTGTGTGTGTGGAAGAGTGTATATTTGGGTGTGGTTGTAGAATATTTGTTTACTTTATGATTTTGAGTGATCAACGTTGCTAGCACCACATACATTTACATACCCAAATACACACCCACACTCACATGAATGGTGGGGCCTACACACACTTGAGGTTCAATTGTGTGTGGGACCCACCACTCATGTGAGTGTGAGTGTGTATTTGGGTATACAAGTGTACGTGGTATTAGAATTATTGTTGAGCGATACAGTTGGTAGTAGTACCTAGACCTACCTGCTGCAGCCGGTTGCAGTGGGGTTACGATCCAAGTTGGCGTGTAGCTCGTGAGTGGCAGTGGTAGTGGTAGCTAGGTTGTTGGAAGTTACCAGAATCGGAAAATAAATACTAGTCCCCAAAGCTTTAAGGTTTGTACAATTACCCTAACTGGAAGGTCCTAATATTTTCCTAACCCAGAGGAAAAAAAACACACACACAACCTAAATTACAAACACACCCCTACTTGTCTCCCGGAACTGCAAACACTTCTCATATGTTTCTAATAATTCACGTAACAACCCCTATTGCTATTAGGGCTTGTTTGGAAGCAGCGATGTAAAGGGGGATTATGATATCCCCCCTCCTAATACGTGGACCCGTGCATATGGCGTGGTTTGGGAAGTCCAAAACTGGGTGTATATCTTTATACGGCCTCCTCCATAATCCCCCCTAATACCCCCTAAGGGGGGATTACACATGGCTAGGGTGGGAGGTGGCTATGTGGAATCCCCCCTTATAATACGCCCTCTCTCTCACATTCAACTACAAAACAACATTATCCCCCCATTTTATACCTCATCCAAACCAAGTATTATTTAATCATCCCGTCACATCAATGTGGACCCACCCTTCTTATATAATACCCCTACTATCCAATCCCCCCTTCTTACATAATACCTCCAAACCTAATACCTCATCCAAACGAGCCCTTTGGGTGTTAATGCTGCAAGTTTCAGCCGCCCACTACTAGTAACTATTACTCTCAGGGTCCTACTTTCTAGATTGGAGTAACATAATTAATGGGTTTAGCTATCTCAATATCAAATACATTATTTTTTGCATCATTTTTTTGAATTTCCCCTGCCCACCCCCCATAGGTACTACTTAGATGATACGTAGTAGGTGAGTTAAACCCAAGAGACTGGTCAAGATCTGTCAAATTATATGGAGTATTTTGTTTCAATTTTAAGTGAGGCCTCCTGATAATGGACGGTGGATTTATAATCTATGGATTAATCGAGGTGTTCTCAAGCTGATCCCAACAAATGGGTATAAAAAAAAAATGAGAGTGGTTGAGGTGGTGTTCCAATTTTTAGAAAAAGTAACTTTTAGAAAAAGAAGGTAATTTCAAGCTCAAAAATTATGTGTTTACGTAAATAATTTTCCTACCAATATGAATCTTGTTTGATAGATTTCATTGAGATCTTTTATACTATGCAAAAAAAATTAAAAAATTATTTTTCATTTTCATTATATTTGAATTTAAAAATTGAAGAAAAAGAATTTTTTAAAAAAGAAGCCTTACTGGAACGACCTCTGAGTTCATTGCCCGAAGAGGAAAGCAAAAGCAATAATAAAAAAAATGGTCAAAAAGGAAGGGTTGCGCTTTAGTTGGGGGTACGGCCAACTAATTAATCCCCAAAGCAAGTGTAGACGACAAAATTTCGATGATCTCTATAACGGCATGTGGGAAAGTTTGTACCTAAACTTGGAGATTGAACCAGAGAGAAAATCATCATCAGTAAAAAATTGCGACGGGTTAAGTACGATAATTAACGCCGCAAAAGCCTCGTGGTTAATCCCCGTCCTTGGAAATGGAAATTTCTGTTTGGGGCATGCTTAGGTTGATTAACCTTGTGTCTCTAGGGGAGAGACTTCGTGTTAGTGCTGTTAAGTGAGGTGCATAGGACCGTGCTGTGTACCTCCTATGGATCATAGGTCATTAGTTATCGAGATGAGATCCAAGCTATCGAATGCACAATTCGACGATTCGGAGGTGCTGTGCACACCACTGCACTAGACCATTCCTAATTCCTAGGGAAGTAGCCAATGTTCCCAGCATAATCAACTCCCATTGGTTTTGTCGGCAGAATTTTTGTTTTTTTTATATGTCCACTCTATGCTACCATCGATATCTCGACAATTGAGAGAGAGATATTTATTAAATTTTTTGAAAATAATTTTTTCTTTTTGATGGATTAGATGTCTTACAATTTGTGTTTGCAGATGTCAATATTACTTGAATTGATGGATACTTGAATCGATTTGTACTGATCAGGATCGTTTTTATCCGAATCGATTGGTTTTGGCAAGGATTCGACTTTATACGATACCCACACAAAAATTTGAATCCAAACTTCAATAAATTTACTATATATTATACCGTGATATATATGATGCCTAAACATATTCGGGTCGGTGTTGGCTCGAATTGGGATCGGGTTCAGTGATATAAGCCGGTTAATCACCAAGTTCAAGAAAACCTGAGCCAAACTAGTCTCCGCCGGGTTGATGAAAAGAATCCCGCCGGTCTTCGGTTTGCGTTCGGTTTACTAAACCGACCCGTTGCTTTCTCTAGCTTGGTTTGATAACATTATTCATAGTCCAACCATATCAAAAAAGAAGAAAAGATAGGAATAGAACCGTACCTTAGACTCCCGATAGTGAAAATATTTGTAGATTTTAATTTGTAGTCGAGAAGTTGGTAGGTATTTTTGATCGTAAATAAGTTGTTGAGAAATGTTAAATTATTTCCGATAGTGAATAAGTTATATATTGATGAGTTTGAGAGTAGAATTACTGTAACAAAAATAGTGTTTGTTAACAACTTTTTTGTTAGTGAAAACAAGATGACAAAATACGTTAATTAATTTTGCGTCCAGCAATTTAAGTATAGTTTGAATTTTTGTGGGATCGAAAACTAATTTTGCACACTGAACTGAATGTCATGGGCCCTCGATTGGTAAACTTACAGAGAGAGAGAGAGAGAGAGAGAGAGAGAGAGAGAGAGAGAGGGGACCGTGATAAACATGCAAAAATAAAAAATGACGGGACCATGTGGAGTCGTAGACTTGTAGTTGTGGTGCTTGGCAGCTTGCAGGCGTCCTTGGTGCCGCACCGGTGGACGGTGGGCCGCCTGATGAAGAAGATGACCACATGATATTTCAGTTCTTCACTGTAGAAACTTTATATCCATCTCAAAATCAATTGGCAATGAGTAGAAATGTTCTAAATGTTATTAAGTAATCACTAATTCTACTCTCAAGCAATGTAGGATTTTATTTTCTTAACACTCACCAAGTACCAAAAGACTATAGAATACGGCGGTGGAAGGGGAAGACCATTGTACAAGTTTTAAACATTTTCTGTTATATATACTTTTGTCTTTATTTGGTTTTTCTCCCGTCTTTTCAAATTAACGACTTGTTAGTTGATCTGTGAGAGTTTTTTCTTCCATCTTTTCGAAAGTTGTTAGCTTCGTCTTTGAACAAATATTTCATCTGCAGAACAGGCTCTTTAAGAGATGTTTTTTCACAATGAAATATGTGCTAACAGTTCTCCGACTTTAGCTACGTGAGGTTATTGGCGGGGCAACTCATGGTGGCTTATCAGATCTGTAGTTTTTAGAAGTTCATTCGTGCATTCATACTTGGTTGGAGTCTATTTAATCATCTTGGTATTTGTTGTCTTTTATCGTTGGTTAACACTTTATCTCATTTGAGACTGCTGATTATAGGTATGAATCTACGACAAATTGAGAGTGTTGTTATTTGCGTTAGGCTCAATGTCTGGGTTAGAGTGAAAGAAATTGAATGCCTAGTGTGTTTCTCGTTTTATATTTAGATGATTAGTTTGACTTTGTTCAAAATATTTATATTTAACTCCGTTTTGTAAATGCAATTGAGCTGTTATTAATATAATCTCATCTATATTTTGTTATAAAACGGCACCCAAACTAGGAAAAATTATTCAGTTACTTGTACGGGACCAAATGTCTAACTTTAATGAATCATGTGCCCATACTAGGAAAATTATTCATTCCCCCGAAGCACCATCACGTCATGCTTTAAATTGCCACCTTCATGTGGTGTTATAGGGACAGTGAATAATTACTCCCAAACTAGATTAAAAGCAGAGGCAATAATTACAAAGTGGCTTTGATTTAACCCCAACCGCTCGATCGCTGGACCACAATATGGAGCCGAAACAGGCTGGAGACTTCCGCTATTCCGTGGTTATTGAAACAAATGGTCCACCCCACATCAACTTTATCTACACTTTCGATTATGACCATATATGGTCAGGGTATTAACAACCTCTGCTCTTGAGGAATCCTTTGAAAGAAGGAAAATAGTACTTCGGATACACATGTTCCGATATCGATGTGTCCCAAACCATTTGACACACCGGAATTTATGTTTGTCGAACAATTTTAAACACATATATTTGGACATATGACTGCACTTGAAAGAATGGTGTGGTACAACTATGGCCAGCTCGCCCAACACCGAGTTACTTTCATTAGTTCATCCTAGAATGATGGTAATTGTAAGATTTTTTTTTCCTCATGGTAATTGTATATTTGTATGATTACCTCTCGGAAAATTATCCCTGCTCGTCGAACGATTCTGCTATATACCTTCATGTATAAATTATCTCCTGAGCATCAATTTGCATCATTAATTTGTTGCGTCAAGCGTTCTCTTTCATATTAGTTTTTTGATAACTCAGATATCCAGACTAATTCACGCGCACGTTGACTACTTTTGGGGGCGCAATCGCGCATCTCACTTGTAGAGAACCCAATTAAATTCTGAACAAAACTCTGTATCCTGGCCTAAAAAAGAAGAGCAGGACTACGGCCACCGAATGGATTTCGCGGTGACTGTCCACTGCACGTCTATTGGGCCCCAAATAAAATACAGAAAAATATTTATAAATTTTAAAATAATATTTTGTGGGACTCTGTAAAAAATCAACTCCAACGGATATCGATAGATATGTTTTTTGAATTTGTAAGGACGAAACTGCAAAACTAAACAGTTTCGTTCCTACAAATTCCGAAAAACATACCTACCGATATCCGTTAGAGCTGATTTTTTACAGGGGTCCATGAAATATTATTTTAAAATTTATGAATATTTTTATATATTTTTTTGGGGCCCATTTCAGTAGGCGCGCAGTGGACAGTCACCGCATTTTCAACAGTGACCCTAGACTTTCCGCAAAAAGAATTAATAACACCTGTGAGATTTTGTACCCAATACCTTAGAAGGTATAGCAAACCCCTCAGTCTCAAGTCGCAATCGCTTGGGATTTCCCTTTTTAGATTTCGAAATCATGACTCAAGCCCAAAGTATGTTTTGGACCAAAAAAAAAAACACCGAAAAGAAAGAAAAATTAATATGAGAAGATGGTTATTGGAGGCATGTAGTAATGCAGTTGACCAGAATTAAAAACTAAGCAATCCAAATTAACTGATAATTCCAAAATATAATGTTGCTACTATATATAAATAATTAAAAAAAAAATTATTCGTGAAGTCTCTCATTTCATAAATGAGGATATTCATGTTTGTGTGCAATTGCATCACTGCTGACGATGTGTGCAATATCTATATATGTGGAGTAAAAGCATTTGCAGTTTTTTAACCATATAATGCCTGGATTGACCTTGGGGTTTGGCCCAATATTCTTTTATTTATTGTTTTTGAGGGGTTTTGGCCAAATGTTTGTGTTCACTTGGAGCGTAAGTTTTAGAGTTCGACTCCTATGAACAGAAAGTTGACCCACATAGTAAACTAACATATTAAAATTTCATCGTCTGACAAAAATAATAACAATAGTGGCTGGATTGATGATGGGCTCAGAGTCGGCCATGAGTTAAAGCAAGTGTTGCCATTGCTTTAGGCCTCCAAAAAATTTTGAATTGTAAGGGCCCCTGCTACTTTTTATCAAAAAAGACCATATTTTTAATTTTCGCTTTAAGCCCCGAAAAATCAGGGCCGGCTCTTGATGGGCCTCAATTTTTTTCACAAATCAATAGATATTAATGAGTTCTTTTAAGTTGTCAAAATAATTAGAAAATTTTAATGAGAAAATGCATCCTTTTAAAAAAGTCTAAGTTTGCACGCAGAATATTTATTTAGAGACAGAAGGTGTATATAAAATATAAAAGTTTGAATCAAATAGAAGTAGAAATTAACCCAATTTCATTAATACAGCGTTCGAGTTTCAAGTTCGTGCAGTTTGCAGCACTTCCTTACTTTAAGGTTTGACAAACTACATGTGTAGCAGCAGCCCAACAAATGCTTCGTTTGACCTTTATGCATGCTTGAAATAGAAGTTTTGACCCCAAAAAAAATTGAAAATTAGTTCTTCTTTTTTTTGGTCACTCTCTACGTATGGAAAAATTATTTTTGGTGGTCTTGATTCTTGAGGCACCCTCATGTAATGCTCTAACATGAAAATGCGTGTTTGAGGCATACAAAATGTATGAATCACATGAAAATACGTGATAAATATATATGTTGGGATTTCACGTGGCGTGACAGTGCTAGTGCTTTAATATCTCTTAATATTTACTACTTATGACATGCTCTACACTACACTTGATCATACGGATATGAGAGGAAAGGTTGACTTTTTGCTATTTAATATCAATTCGGAATTTCTGATATAACTTTTAACATATACGTATCAATCTTGTACCATGTCTATGGAGAAGCAAACAAATATCCGGATACCATTCCGATTAGGGTTGCTCAAAAAATTCGGTGAACTGTGAAATCAGATCGAGTCGTAAGTTTTGGTCCTGGTCTGTGGATTAATAGTTCGGACATGGATTTAAAAAATAGAGACCTGCAAAATATGGTTTGGATCACATAATTTTGTTTTGGAACCGTGAATTATCTGAATTGGACCGTGAAGTATTTATATATTTATACATATACTATGAATATATGAATGTAGTAACTTACTTTAGCTGTAAATTATTAAGTTATAAGTAATATTGTTATGAGAATTGTAACTTTTTAATTTTGTATAAATTATAAATTAAAACGTTGGGAGGTAAAGTGTAATGCTTGGATAATTAGATGTCAGTTGTGTTCTAAATTCTAATAAAGGCACTAGTTGGAAGGTATATGTTGTGTCCTGTTTTATACTTCACGGGGTTATTTGAAAATTTGTGATAGTTTAAGGCCCCGTTTCAGAAACCTTCTTATTTTATAAGTACTTATTTTGGAACTTTGTTTCACAAAATCCAAATAAGCAACTTATTTTCACATTTTCAAACTCAAAAATAATGTAAATGAAAAATAATTTTTTAATTTTTTTTGCACCGTATTAAAAATCTCAATGAGATCTATCAAATAAGATCTATAGTAATAGAAAAATTATTTGCGTAAGTACATGATTTTTGAGCCTGAAATTACATTTTTAAAAAATAAGTACTTATTTATCATTTTGTGAAACACACCTTATTATTAGACAAAAAATAAATTCTTATTCTGATTTTGAAATGGGCCCCA
Organism: Rhododendron simsii; assembly: GCA_014282245.1. NCBI lineage: Eukaryota > Viridiplantae > Streptophyta > Magnoliopsida > Ericales > Ericaceae > Rhododendron > Rhododendron simsii. The sequence goes on from CM024965.1 coordinate 9,275,320, forward strand.
AGAAGACAAGATGTAATTAAGCTTTATTATATTGAATGAAGAGCGAGATAATTAATTTAACGGACAAATATAAAATGGCTAATGAATCTTTTTAATCATGAGGGTACACACGTACAACTGACACTCCCGAAGGAGTAACATGAATCATAAACTTGATAAATAAATGGGCCACAAAGTACTTTAAAACTTCAAAAAGTCAAGGTTCTGACGCACTGGGTGACCATAAAACACATTATTGATAGTAGTATTACATCTCCATGTCACCAAAATATAACATTATGCTAGCTAGTTTATACGAGGCTTTGATTTGATACGTATATAAGCTTTCCACTCACGAATTGTGGAAAAGTTTGCTTCAAATTAGTTGAGATGCGCGTCAGTTGGTTTGAACGTACACCCGAAATATGAATTTCTTTGCCAATGTTTCGGAAACAAAATTCTTTTTCGTTGCCAAAAAAGTTATTTGGCATTGAAATCCAATTTTGTTACCAAAAGACACCATATGGTGAGGAAATTCAGATTTTGTCACGAGGTTTTGTCACAAAATGTCATTTTTGTTGTTGTCGTAGACTTGTAGTTATATGGTTTACATAGTTTCATATAGTTTTTATTTTTATTTTTATTTTTATGGGCATGCAACTTCAATCTGGATGGTTCTTTACCTCCTCGAAGATGTGAACACTAAATGGGGATGGGTGGGAGTATTGAGCTACAACTTGGTATATGTTACATACTGAGAAGGCAACAATGATTTTAGAATAGGGTTTACAGGCCTCACAATTTCTCATCTACTAGATTAAAACCAAGATTAAAACGCAAATACAGAAATTAAACCAAACAATAGGCCGATTGGCCTTATCACCTTGATCCCTCAGTAGTTTGATTGCTCGGATTGAGGGTGATTTATAGGATTGCTTCTCGAAAACCTAGAACTAAGAGCATCCGCAATGGGAATAATCAAAATTAATAACCAAAATGTGTCACGTCAGCATTTGATTATCCATTTAGTTCATAATCAAACTTAACAACTTCTACCTCCACATTGGTTATTTTTGCATCTCGAATAAAACAAACCCCCATAATACACAATGCACATATGTCCAATCACAAACGAGTTCCAATCACGCGCCCGACCACACCAAATTATTCGTCTCGATGAGACGATTCGAATGTGGAGTGTTTTTAAATTATTGAGTTTTGAGTTTAGTTATTGAGTTTTGATTATTGGTAAAAGTTGTTAAGTTTGATTATAGAATGAGTGAAATTTGGTTATTTGCTAAAAGACTTGTAATTTTGTTTATTACAATGTGGGGTATTTTTTTAGCATTGTTGTTAAGTTTGCTTATCCACAATCATTTGCTTATTACAATGTGAATGCTCTAAGCAGGTTCTTAATTTGGGGGTTTGATCTCTCGGGTTGCGGCTCGCCAGCTGCTCACGGGGAGAGAGGATTTTCACAGAGGGCATGTAGAAGTACGGTTTTGTGGAGTATTGAGGAGGAAGACGACGTATGCGCACACAGAGAATTTGGGTGTAGAAGTGTATGTAATACTGTATATCTATCATATATAAAACCCTAAGAATAAACCCCTTTACATAGGACACGAAATCCAACCAAGGCCATAGGATTTAGGTAAATAGATATGGAAATATAGGTTTCCCGAGGTTGCTTTCGTGCACACAAAAGCTAATTTGGCTGCAAAACAAGTTTGAGTTCGGATCAAACACTTACAAAATGTTTCAAAATTCTAGACAAAACGATCTGACGGCCAGGGAAACAATAATCTCACTAAGAGTTTTAACTGCAAAGATTCCACCAGAGGAAACAAAGAAATGGTGACCGTGAGAAGGATCTAGCGGCCAACATATCAATTTTATTAGAAAATTATATTTTTGTCTAAAAAGGTTTTTTGGCTCTAGATCGGGCTCTTTAAGTAGCTAAAAAACTCACAAAGTCCCACGAGCTTACAAAGTCAATCACAGCAATCACTAACCTACTAATCATCGAGATGGTCCCCAAGATGAGGCCCGAAATATCAGTCGAGCCGAATTGGGGTGTCTACACATATGGCCCCGTTCAGTAGCACGGGAAAAGACATGAAAATTAATTTTTCTATAATTTTCTGTGTGTTCAGTTACCAAAAAAGTTGTATGACCCACAGCTTCAACTTTCCCACTAAAAACACTTTCCTGCAAAACAGGTCTTGCCAAAATAAAGGAATTCTATTTTTCTGCAAGATTTTTTATCAAGAGAACACATACAGGAAAATAAATATCATTTTTCTTTACTTCACATCACATCACTTTTTCTGGAAATCATTTTTTCCCATAACATTTCCGACAACTGAACAGAGCCTATATGTGTGCACTGATATTCTTTCCGGCATGATATGTTGCAAACGTAGGACATAATTAACCAAGATACAATAAAAAGAAAAGTTGTGCTAGTATGTACATAATTACTGGTAGAAAATGACATATTAATTGTGGAATGGACGAAACCCCGATATTTAATTTGTTATTCTTGCTAGACAAGGGAATACATACTCCAAGTTTGTAAGGAAACTGCACCTGGAATTTGAGCAAAATATACAATAGTTAGAAAGAAAAAAACGAAGGCAATGATTAGAAATATCAATTCATCCAAGGGGAGAAACAAGAGTCTAGTAGTCTTCAAAAAGTCTCGAGTGTAATAACTTTTAAGTGCTATCAACTTTTGTAAGGTCAGCAGATAAAAAATAAAAATAAGAACTTTTGTAGGGTCACGTCAATAATTTTTTTTGCCACGGATTAGTAAATAGATGGTGAAATTGATCTCATGGTATTAGCTGAAAATCCAATTTCTAGGTGTAGGCAAGAGTTTAGATCGGTGCATCACGTGCATACATAACAAGCAAAAGAATATTATTTGTTGTCAAGTTGTTTCCACTAAACTAAGAGTTATAGAAAATGTGTTGAGCGTTACGAAGAAAATGTGTTGAGCATTTCAAAGAAAATATGTTGAATGTTTTAGTTTAGTGAAAACAATTTAACTTTTGACAACAACAAAAATTAAATTAGTATGAATAACTTGACAAAAGTCTATAAGTTGCAATGCAAAATTTTGAGTAAAAATGGGCCTTAATTAATTCAGTATAGTTGTCATTTGAAAGCAACGCAGGAACCCGAGAGCATATATGCATGATATAGTTAATGGGAATGTTGCCAAATGGTCGATCCGGCAGTTCATCTCAGCAATCAACGGCTCGATACTTAGGATATAAGTTGGGATACAAATAAATAAAAAAATAAAGAAAAGAAAAGGTACACTGCTGTACACAATAATTGAAGGGTTTTAATTTTTTAGAGTTCTGTCAGTATTATTGTGGTGCAAAATTATAGTAGTAAATTCAATTGTGGGACGGACGAAATTTCGACTCTATGTCACTCTTTCTAGACAAGGGATTAAAGATTCTCTTATAGGAAAATTGCATTGTTTAATTCATCACGAGCATCTAGAATTTGGGCTAAGTATAGAAAAAGGGCGACGATTCAAAGCCGCGTATTCATTTAAGAAATCTCGATTCATCCAAGCATCTTCTAAGTAGCTAGGTTCTACCAATTCTTGTGGAGGCTTTCTTTCTCAATTTCTTCAAGATTATTCGAGGTGCACAAAAATTTACCCAGACATCCCAAGTTATCAACTTCAAAAAAAAAAAAAAAAGAACTCCTGTAATACTCCAAGGGAAGAAATACAAAAAAGCCTTTCTTGAACAACTTGTCTTGCTAGGTAGGCCGGTACCTCTCATCAAGAAAAATACCACTTAAGAATCCAGACTAAAATGCTAGTACCAAAAAGTAGGTTAGAAAATGGACACAATTAAACTTACATGTAAGTCTTTTAAGGCCACGAAAAGTTTTGATCGAATTACTTCGGAGTTTCAAAATCAGTCGAGATGTCCATTTATTTATTCTAAACGCCTGGTTATTGAAGCAGATATTCATTGGATGCTTACTGAGTTACTGGTGGCATAGAGAATAAATTGTGTTTGTGTGAAGTAGTCTGTTGGTTTTCCCCCTCCATTTGTCCCCAATTCATTTGTCATTTGACTCATTTCCATTTTAAAATTTTCGATTGGTTGTCACTCATGAGTACGAAAATGAAAACAAATACTCCCTCCGTCCCATAACATTTGTCTGGTCCACAAAACGAGAACTCAAAAATAATGAATTTCCTTCAAGAGAAAATTCAAACTTCTAACTTCTTTCATAAGTTAAAAGAACTCATCATCCAGATCTAGTAAGTTGTAGATTTTTTTTTTCCAACTTTTGTTACAAGAATCGTATTATTTTTATGTTACCGTTTTGCGATCCGGACTGACATTTTGGAACAGAATAAACGAAAAGAGGAAGAACAACTCAAATGATTGGCATATCTAACCTTGTATACACATACAGCTAGATGGTATACCTGTTTATAGTACTACTATATATGTATATATATATTATAGTCGCAGTAGAATAGAATAGAATAGAATAGAATACAAGGAAGAGAGTAAAATACACTTGACCCAGTTGGTTTTTTCTAGACGGCCTTTTACGCGTCCATTGGGTGGTTAGTCGTTCGGAAAATTAAAAAAACCAGAAACGAAAAGTTCGTTGCGAAATAATAAGTACGGTCACCCCCTCCTCTCTCCGGAGTAGTACAAAAATATCAACGACTGGGCAACCGGATAAGCCGGTTTCCTCGGTCACACTCCAAAAATGTTCACTCTTCAAATTGGGCCCCAATTGTTCCCTTCACACGTCCCATCTTCCTCCTTTCCCCTCTCTCTCTCTCTCTCTCTCTCTCTCTCCCCTCTGCTCTCTCTTAACAACAACAATTGCTATTATTCCTCCGTAATGCAACCACAGACCCCCCAGCTCCTCCTCCTCCTCCTCTTCTCTCTCTCTTCTCTCTCTATATCGGATTGCTCGATCCATTATTCGGTAATCGGTTGATCAGTGACCGAATCACGGAACGTCTAAACGGATCGCGGTGGTAGCTCGATCCGTTGAGTGGTTTAAGCTTGAAGCTGCGGGAAAAGCTGTGCCGTTTGGATTAGTGCTGAATTACGTGCGATGAGGAGGAACATGCTGGACCTTAACCTGAGCGCGGTCCACGGGGAGAAATCTCCGGAGAACTTTCCGGAAGGCTCCGTCGGTCAAGTGGAGGACTCGGGGACTTCGAATTCTTCCGTGCTGAACGCCGAAGGGTCGAGCAATGGCGGCGGCGGCGACGACGACTCCAACTCGTGCTCCACGCGCGCCTCGGGGGACATCGGCTTCAACTTCGATATCTTGAAAGTCGGAACCGGCGGTTATTCCAGAGGAGACGAGAGTAGTAATGATCGGTTGGCCGTGACACGTCAGCTGTTCCCCGTGATCGCCGGAGACGGGGCTCCAAACGCGTGGTTACGGGGTAATAATTCGGTGGATCTGTCGTTTAATCAGGCTAGGATTGGACAGCAGCAACCGCAGCAGCAGCAGCAGCAGCAGGTGAAGAAGAGCAGGCGGGGACCGAGGTCTCGGAGCTCGCAGTACAGAGGAGTCACGTTCTACAGGAGGACTGGACGATGGGAGTCGCATATTTGGTATACTTTTAATTTTCTTTTTTTGTTGAGGTTTTTTTTTTTTTTAAGTGTTTCACTGTGATTTTGGAGAATGTGTGATTTCCATTAAGGAGGGGAATTAGGACCTTTAGTCTCAGGTTACATGTGACTCTGGGTAAGTAAATCCTTTGGGTCGGTAGACGAACCAAACAAACAGTTTGTGTTTGCTCTTTGAAAGTTCATTTGAGATTAATTCGTTACGTGAACAGACCGAGCCTGAACATCTTTTTGAGCCTCGAACAGACCACCAGTGTTCGGCTCGTTCGACTTTTGATGTCTGGAAATTCAAGATAGTCGAGATCGGTTTGTGATCGGCTCAATTAAAACTTGTTTGCGATCGGTTAATCTTATAATCAAACCAAGCTTGGACAAACTGTTTGCCCAGATATAAGCCAAATGAGGAATTATAGGGTGGTATTATTAGTCCGGTCCCTGAGATTATGTTTCTTCTTCTTTTTTATTTTTTGGTCGGGAGATTAGTTCCCTCTTTATCTGGCCGGCGGTTTAAATGATCCTCTACCTTTTTTCCATTTTTTATACCACCAAATTCAAATATATAACAAGTTCTTTATTTTTTATTTTTGGAAATATGTTACATCTAATCTCATTACTATTTTATTGATAAAATGCACACATTTGCGCAACATGCCTGTATGGCAATGTTTCTTTGGCAATTGATAAATTGCTAGTTTTCAACTTGCAATGGATCACTGTCACATAAGCATGGTGTGCAAACTGTTGTGAATGTTATTGTGTTCCACTGTTCCTAGACTTCCACATTATAATTTCATCTGTTATTCTAGAGACTCGTGTGCCCCTTTCTCCATTCTTAAACCAACTTTTTCCAATCCTTCCAAAAAATAATTCGGCAATCAAACGTGCCCTTAGAGTCTTATTGTCACATTAAGGGGCCTATGTGGGGTATCTTGTCCGATCACTTCCTGGGTTTTGTGTTTGTTGCGCAATCTTTACTGTTTTGTGTGGAGGGAATGCTCTTGTTCTTGTATGACGTGTTTCAATGTGGTTATCATCACAACAAGGGTTTGTAAAGCATTTTTTCATGGACTTTATGGATGTTTATGTGCAGGGACTGCGGGAAACAAGTCTATTTAGGTATGTATATGTTTACAGGTTATTTTATTGATTGTTCTATTTTTGTTTTAAGTAATTAGGGAAAATGGAGTGATTTTCTTACAAACTTGGATGTTGGGGTGTTGTAGGTGGATTTGATACTGCTCATGCTGCAGCTAGGTAATATTTTGAATGTAATGTGACAATCGTTGGTCTGTTTTGGCTTACCTTTTGAGCTGCTTGACTATTTTTCGTGTAACTGGATTATATGGTATCAGAGCTTATGATCGAGCTGCGATTAAATTCCGCGGTGTTGATGCTGACATAAACTTTATTCTTAGTGACTATGAAGATGATTTGAACCAGGTTGGAAAATTCACTCAAATGCCGTGTTGTTTCTATAATGGTGGTCTGGTTAATTCTTAGCCTGTTTTGGAATATCTGCAGATGAAGAATCTGACCAAAGAAGAATTTGTGCACATACTCCGTCGTCAGAGCACTGGATTCTCGCGGGGGAGCTCAAAATATAGAGGGGTAACTCTGCACAAATGTGGCAGATGGGAAGCTCGAATGGGACAGTTACTTGGCAAAAAGTGAGAACTCTATCTTGAATTCAAGTTTCGGATTGTTTTTATCACAAAAGTTGTTGTTGAATATTACACTGAAACCACAATTGGTTTCAGATAGGTTGAATAAAAATAAGTCTGTGGGTCTTACATAATTCACTGTGGCATGCTGTTTGAAAGATGAAACCAATTTTCTTCTAGGGGATGATGATGCTTACATTGCAGGTATATATATCTTGGGCTGTTCGACAGTGAATTAGAAGCTGCAAGGTCTTAATGATTGTCAATTGCACTCTCACTGATACTGAATTTGTAATCATGAATTCTCAACGTCAATGTGATGTCATCCAACATGTATCTCCCTTTTCGTTTTTCTGCAAATTAGGGCTTACGACATGGCGGCTATCAAATGTAATGGAAGGGAAGCAGTCACCAACTTTGAACCAAGTACGTATGGAGGGGAGATGGTATTTGAGGCCAACAATGGAGGTAATTATTGAGACTAATCTGTTGAGTTCATACTTCCATTTTTCCAAATGGTACTTCAGTTCTTTGTCCTTGAGCCCTTCTGTGTTTGGAATGCAGGTGATGACCATAGTCTTGATCTGAACTTAGGGATTTCAACCCCTTCTTCTGGAGATGGTCCAAAGGATAATGAAAGACTGGGTCATTTGCAGTTTCACCCTTACGCTCACGAAGCTAGGAGACCAAATGTAATAGTTGGATTATACTTTCTCTTTCCCCCTCTTCTGCCCAATTGTACATCTGTGCCTTATACCTCATGTTTGAAGAAGTTGTGTGGCATAAACCACTACAAACTGGTGAAAGCAAATCTGTTTGCTTATAGTGCTTAAACCTCTACAAAAACTGATGAATCTATTAGCCTAGTTAAAAGAACCAGAAATTAATAGAGGGAGTTACTGATAATCACTCTGTTTGCTGTTAGTCTGCTAGCGGGAATACATGTTGCTTGTTCTGATACTCCTTTTTATGCCATAAGATGCAAAAAAATGTTGATCTTGAAGCTGTTAATAAGGAATTTCCTCTAATCTGTTACAGATGAAGAACCCTGCTACAATTACAGTAGGGAATCCAACTCTTCAAGGCATAGCAATGACATCAGAACACCCTGCCTTCTGGAATGGCTTATATCCTAACTACTTTCCTGGTTACGAGGTAAAATTTATTTACCTTTGTATTGAAATGTGAGATATTGTGGGCTGCATCATCATACTAATTCCGAGCATCATTCGTCTGTTTCCATCACACCAGCATGCAAGTTGCAGTAATTGATCATTTTACTTGCCAAACCTAGCATTTTCTTGCAGCTGGATTCTGTGAAATTTTAGCTTTCTGTGAGATATTTTAGAGCTTGATATAATTCATTGTTGGGCTGTAGTTCAGTATTTTCCTATTGTGAAGTGTGGATGCTTTGAAAACAAAGAAAGAAACACTTTGTGGTTGGAGCTAGTGCTATCGAATGATGTGAATATTCATGAGGCTCATTCGAGCTGTGTCATGCATGAATTTTTCTGATTGGAAGAAACAAAAAAGTTTATTTGTTGTATCCTTAGAGATATTATTCAGTAATTACTGTCATTTAATGAGGCCATATTGTGGGGCAACTGGTAATACTAGCATCGCATGATCTGTATGTTCCATGTAATTGCATTGCTAGGTACTATGAGTGATTCTTAATCATTCTATAATGCCTATGATATAATGAATAAAAAGGGAAGCCTTCAGGAAAGAATGGGTGAAAGCACATAGCAGAAAAGGATATCGTCCTCTAGTATTATTGTGTGACAAAACTTCATGTTGGAGTCGTAAGAAGTCATGACTGAAAATTTAAGACTCGTATTTTTCAGGAAAGAGCAACAGAGAAAAGAATTGAGGGAGGTTGTTCACAAGGATCACCGAACTGGGTGTGGCAAATGCACGGTCAAGTCGCCGCAACCCCAATGACAGCATTCTCTACTGCAGCATCATCAGGATTCTCATCTGCGGCTACCAATCCTCTCTCGGCTTCCTCCGCCCATCCACCTAAACCTCCTAATGTAGCAACCCACAATCTCTATTTTTCTGCACCTGCCACAGCCAGCAGCAGTTCACAGTACTACTACCAAATGAGGTCACTTCAACCCCCACCATAGTATCAGTCTTCCCTCTTGGCCAAGGGTAACATTGTCTTTTTCACTTTTGGTTTCAAATATTGTTTGTTACACATGGAAGACCTCGCTATTGAGCTTGTTAAAAACCATTGACATACTATGCAGGCCTAAGGTTGAAAATAAATGATACCCTGTTCTTTTGTTCATTATTCAAGCACCAAGTGGGGGCATGTCTAAATTTTGGGCCTTTTAACCTAATTTATTTGCTTGGATTATTTCTTGATTGCTTTGTCCCTCAAGGAAGGAAATTTTATGGAAAATGCTTGTGGGGAAATTTCCCTATTTTTAAGTATATCTCTCCACGTATTCGACGGATGGAGGAATAGATGCTTGTGGTGTTTATCTTCATTGGATAAATGTTAGTTCTAATGTTGTACCATGAAATATATCACAACTGTCTCCCTCAAAAAAATTAAAGTATCAAATTGAAATTCTATCGGCAAAAGGAGAGGGCCAGATAGAGCTCCAGGTGAAGGTTTCACCTCCTCACCCAAGCCGCTGCCCCCCTTCTCTTCTGTCTATATAGGGATGGCGATGGGCAACCTTGGCCTGTTCTTTATCGGATTAGAGTCGGAGCGGAGGAAATTGAGGAGTTGCCGGGGTCGGAAAATAATTGGGTTCTCATTCTCCGTAGTGATTTGACTAATTTTATATTTTTAGAGTGTTTTGACAAGAAAACAAGATATTAATGAGTGATGAGAGTTAAAAAAAAAATAGAAACAAAGAAAACAAAGACGTAAATTAGTGATTTCTTATTTGGTATATTGCTCTTATTATATCAAAAAAACTATATATATATATATAGTCGGATCGGGTTAAAACAGGACAGGGAAGCAAATACCATCCTCACCCCATTTGCTTATGGGGTTGAAGAATACTACTCTCTTCCTTTTTCCTCCCCTCTCAATCCCCCTCTGTCCCGGTTACTCTCTGTCCTCTCCTTTCTTTGCCTCTCTTCTCCTACCTATATGGGTGTGAGATGGTTGAGACGCTCTTCCGAAGTTGTGCAGTTCTCCCACTCTCTCCATCATTTTTGGCATGTGGAGGCCTAGATCTGGGTTTTGGCTTTGGAATTCAGTTAGTTTGGCGATGGACTTTTTGAGCTCTTTGGCGGCGGAGGTGAATGCGTCTGCGGCAGATCTGGCGATCCAGTGGCGGGCAAGCTTACCGCTTCAAATATCCATAGCCTCTCCTCCCATCTCCACGAGCAGATTGATGGGTTCGACACCAAAACTGTTATTTTCTTTGTTTTTGTGTTGTGTTTGTTTTGTTCTAGTTTGTTTTCTCTAGTTATTTGGACCTTTTGAGTCCATTGTAATCGTTAGTTTATTTGAATGCAGTTTGTGATTTCCTCAAAAAGAAAAGAAAATTTTCAAAAATTAGTAATTTTTCCATTCAAAAGAAAAATAAGCTGAGTTACTTGTTTTTTTGTTCATAAGGAAAAAGGGCAACAGTTTGCTAGAATTTTCAATTAATTAGGGTGCTTCCCATTAAATGTATTTGTCTTCAGGCTAATGACAATAATCAAGTTATTCCGCTAAATGGTATTTTAGTTGATGTGACAAGAATTACCTGCCCAGAAATCTGCAAAACATGAGTTTTAGTCCATTTAATTTAGCGGAAACACACCACGCCTGATTTGGCACGTATTGTTTTCATAAGTTCTTGGATTCATAGCACTATATAACAGGTTGTATAGCAAACGTTCAGTAGACCCATTTCCCGCAAATCTTAAAGTGGAAGATTTTTACCTTTCACAATTTGGTATCCAAATGGTAACCGATGAATATATACATATATATATATATATATATATATATATTTCTAGTTAAAAGTCTCAACGAACTCTACAAAATGAACAATTCCAGTTATCGTTGTGAGCTAGGACAAGGGCCACAAAGCCCAAACTGGACAGGACTGGAAAGTGAGGAAACTGGACAGACCCTTGTCCTAATTTTTCTCTTCTATTGCGAAACAAAATAGTACAGTAAAATACACAGTTCTTGTTGGCGCATTTATGCTCTTCCCATTTTCTTGGTGCACTTAGGTTTCCCTGGTTCTTTTGTCCTTGCAGTTATATCCCACCTCAAACATGGCCACTTTTAGCTCTCCCTCCCATGACACAAACTCCCTCTCTCTCTCTCTCTCTCTCTCTCTCTCTCTCTCTCATGACTGATTGGAGGAAGATCACATTTATCTCACGCAATCGCTTTTGTAAATTCGTAGTGGGTCCAAGCTCTGTTTGATTGTTTATGACCGGGTCCTACCCTCTTCTGTCTGTGTTTTATGACTGACTCTACATAAGTATTAAGTAGTAGTCCCACCAATCTGGACCCCACCAGTCCCCACCCCATTTGTCACGAAACAACCATTACAACTAGATGATATTGCTGGGCCCTCATTCGGATCTTTCATACCTTCTATCTTAAAAAAACCTTAAATATATGGTACTGAATCAGACACCCAGTTGGTTGGAAAGCATTTAGATTCGAGGAGGGGGGGTTTGGTGTTCCACATACTTGTCTGCAACTTTGTTTTCTATCCGGGCGAATTTCATTGGCACACCCTGAGGTTTTCCCTGATGACGAATACCCCGCTCACGTATGAGAGATAACAATATTGAACCCACCTCCTGTGAATTCTATGTGCGTTCCAACGACACCCCAAATCGAGAATTTTCTGTCCAAGCACGTAATGAAATGAGTCAAAAGTGACTTATCTCTAAACTGTCGCCATTTTTTAAATAAAAAATTTTCAACTCTCATTTTTTTGAATCAAAATAAATCTTTTTTAGCTTTTGAAAAGAGATGTTTTGTTCAAAAAGGGTTAACTTTATTTTTGACTCGTAAAAAACAAAAAAAAAAAAAAAACGTTTTTATCACAAAAGACAAATTTATTACTTTTTAGTCTAAAAGAATGGGAATTGGAAGCTTTTCATTATTTATTTTGTAACGAAAAAGGTGAACTTGTCAATGTAAGTCACTTTTGGCTAATTCCATTATGTGTATAGTCGAACAGTTGTCAGTTGAGCGTCAGTGAAATGAACAAAAAAACACGGAGAATTTATAATCATTTCTCATACATGAAGGGGTATCTATAATTAATGCAAACCTTAGGAGGCGTCAGTGAAATTTATCCTTTTCATTATTGTATCACTGTCTGCAACTTTGTTTTGGTCCTGAGTGAGTGGGGGGTGGGGCTCATTTTTCAGGCCCCAGCCATCAAATGAGGTAGCTGTTGAGGGTAAAGAGCGTAACAATAATGTTCTCTTCGAAGGAGACCACAGGCCAACCCCGCAAGGATAAGATTTGGTAACCCTTCGATGTTCTATGATTTCGTATCCAGCTATTCCCCAGTGCTGCGATGGACTGATCAGCTCGTTTGTCAGCCCATCATGAATTTATTTTGATGATTCAAACTGTTTCACCCGACAATTCATTCATGTTAAGTGTTAACCGTAAAGTGCAACGTAAGAAGAAATTGGTAGGAATCTTATTAAAAATATGGGAGTGTATAAACTAATTCAGGTCAAGAACTGAAATTATTACCTCATTCTAATTTCAGATATTCTCATTTATTACCATAATAAAATATCAGTCTTGTGAGAAATGTCGTTTTCAGAACTGACTTTCCATCTGTCATAAAAAATTGATTGTCATGACAAAAATTAGCTGAAATTTTCATTTATTTTTTCTTAGATTTGTAAAAAAAATAGCACTCTCAATTAAACGGGTACAGATCCCCATTTGTACATCTATATCTTCACATACAGATCCATTTGGGAATCATTTTGGATCTCATAACGATAAACGGAACCGCTCATTTTGTTTACAACATTTTATTTAGAGTACTTATAAAAAATCAACTCAATAGGAGGTCAGTAGGGGTGTTAAAGAAACATCCAAACTTTGCTTCAGAATTCATGTTTGAATTCTAAAGCAAAGTTAGATGTTTTGCAAACACCCCTATCGATATCTGATTAAACTCATCTTTCAAAAGGACTTTAATGGAGTAACATGTTTTAAACAAAATGCATCTCCAACCATCTTTGTAAAATCCAAAATGGGTTCGAAAAGAATACGTACGCGCAGTACAGACAGACAAGACCTCTTGTCTGCATCCATATTGTTATGTTCACCTAAAAGTGAAAAACCTTTAACCTACAACTTTAGAGAAACGCAATAGGGAGAATTCAACATGAAATTACATTCAGTAAAGCTAGGCCTGGCTCGTGGATTCCAAAAATGGGATGCTCACAAGCTGGGTCATAGGCTACTTCAAGGATGGCTACATGGGAGCCCACCCAATGTGGTGGACAATTGAATATTTCACCTTCAACCATGCATATGAGACCACGCCAGTACGCCACACACAAATAAGAGTTGACTCCACAAAAATCTAAAACAGGTCCTACTTTAACCCAAATGACAAGAAATTATAGTCCAATGAACTGTGTGCAGTGCCAAAAAATCCAATTGAGAAAGAAAATGGGTAAAAAAAAAAGGCGCGCTCTATTCTGATTCTTCGTATCTACAACAATAGAACCATTAATATGTATTGACAACTTTCTGACTAATTTCAGTTCTTGTGTAGCCCTCAGGCTTCAACCACTGCCCAGAAAGACAAAATAACCACAAAAACTATTCAATGTTCATTTACCCTATCGTTAGTTGTTGTATTCCTCATCATCATCTTTCCCTTGGGAGCAAAATACTCAACATCTGGAAGATAACCTGCCCGCATGATAACACTCGGTAGCCATCAACAAACCATATGTGCAGCATTAGCAAAGCTGGATCTTACCTTAGTTCTGCAAAACAATATGAACCATGAGAAAAATACATCACATGTGATGCAAAATATGCGATAAGATCATACAACAAACAATGGTCTTCGCATGAAAGGATGGCGGAACAATCTGAAACAACTCGTAGTCACCCCCCTCCCCAAAGGAAGGAAAATTCATGTCAACAGGCCAGAGAAAAACACCACAGGCTACAAACGATCGCACCACATACTCCTATAAGAGATCATGGTAACTATAAATCTCTAAGTTCCCTATTTTAATGGCAAAACTTTTATTCAAGTAATTACAAGTTGACATCAATAGGTTATACAGTTCTTAGAAGGAAAGAGAACGTAAACAACTAAATGAGGAAAGGTGAAATAGTAAGGCATAATCTATCTCCAGCCGTCATTCACATTCTCAAAATGCTAAGAGCATCTCCAACCCCTACTCTAAAACTCCATTTAAGAGTATGGGAGAGCTCCAACTCATCCTCTATATCTCTTCTCTTGTTGAGAGGATAGGTTTTGGTCCTCTATATTAAGAGGATGGAGAGGATGATTCTCTATTTGAGAGGATGAAGATTTTAATCTTCAAGTGCATATAACTTTTAATCACTAAATTTATATTTTACAGGAAAATGAAAAATTGTTGAGTTTTGAAAGAAATAGAGATGAAAATACAGGTGCGTGGTTGGAGTAGAGATGAATAGTAACATCCTCAAAGGTTACATTTTGAATATAATACACTATTTTGATACTCTATTTGAGAGTGTTGGATTGGAGATGCTGTAAACAGATTGAAATGCCCTTGTTAAAACTGAGACATTCATTCAACAATTTACACCAAAAAAAGAAAAAGAAAAAGAAAAACCATGCCTAATGCTCAAAAAAAAAAAAAACCATACCTGCTGGTTTCTGCCAACTTTTGTTTCCGAGGATCTGATCCTTCACATTTTGCAATCCGCAAAGCCAAAACCAATCAAGTGTCAGTTTCATCCTTTTCGACCAAGGCCACCATTGTCCACATATCAATCCGTTTCTCCAGTAAAGCCAATATGTGCTGAAGCAAACAAACAAATTGATGACAAGTCACATTCCGTATGTGCGATTGTATATATCGCCTGAATTGGGCATCCGGAACTTTGAGTCCTCGTAACTCGTATACATGTTAATTCCCAGTCTCTCATTTCTTAACAGCTCTGCCATGCCCATAGCATTTCCGCTATGAACTTCATTCCAACCATCCCACTGACCATTTGACATGATTGCACCACTGGACTGTTGAAGATTGAGATGCGACAAAGGGGACGGACTGCTGGCCTGTGGTTGCTCCATAATCCTTGAAGGGATTCTGTAACCATCACTATGTGGAGCAAAACCATCCTCAAAGTTGGTAAATCTCTGGTTCTGTATTGGAGAAATAGATCTTTGCATCAATAACTGAAGTCTAGACCCATTTTCAAAGGCACTACTTAATTGTGAAGAGTAGTTTGATCTCATGTCCGAGGTGGCAGCCTTATTCAGCCCACTAGGAAGTCTCCCCTTGCCAACTGCCAAAATTGCTGGATCCATAAACTCAATATCCCCCCCACTACTACTGTTTCCTGTTGGTGGTGCCTCATATGGATTTCTCAATGAGGAAGCATCAACAAAAGTGTTCCCTGCAAAATGGGGGCAGAAAGAGGGATGTCCACAATTCAGAAAATCATAGTAAAAATAAAAAAAACCTATTTACAAAAAGATAAGGTAATGAGAGTAAAGAACTAACAAGACATGGCATCAAAAGTCGGTTCTGTTCTCTGAGGAGAAGAAAAGCCCGGAGGTGGTGCTCTGTTGGGCCCTGTAAATCCGGGAGGTGCAGAAACTGGACCTCTCGAAACTACAACATGACATTGAAGAGGACCGAGATCAGTAAAGTTAGAGAAAGAAACCGCAAAACCAACAGAAAAAGAAGCATGAGCAAAAATAATCAATAAAAAAGACATTGAAGAGACGTGGAGGGTGAGTTAAGAGTAATCTATACATTGTCGCACATAAATCCCGCATCCGAGAAGAGCTCTGAAAGGAGATAAGCTAAGGAACTGGCTAGGTGTATAAGGAGACAACATACTTAACGGACACATCGCATTTTTTTGGGTAAATACGGACACATCGGATTTCCAAGTCCAGGCGTACATAAACATAATATAATGTCAAAGACGAAAATCTCACTGGCTCTGAATTACCAAAATTCCATCAACCCCTCCTGCTCATGTCGAGCTATTTAAAATACCAAACATAACCTAACTCTTACTAAATCCTAAGACAATATAATGCCAAGAAATATGCCAATCAGCAAACTAAATCAAAATAAACACACTACACTCAAATTTACCAAAACTTCACTCCACAATGCCTTAAAGGTAGAACAGCTCTTCACCAGGCTCCCAAGATGATATGCTGATGGAACTTAACAAAAAGCCCAAAGAGACACTCTCAAATACTTTTGCTGAGAGCTTCCACTCGATTGTCACCATCAGCAATTAAAATGCTTCCAAACATTCAGCTGACATTCAAGACTAAATTAGTAACAGACCACCGGACTAGCAGTAATTATATTCAAGTCATTCCTAATTTTGCCCTCCTTCAAGCATGTAATATGGTTCACAATTAACGTCTTTAGAGCTATCTTTTACCAACTCATAGGACTAATAAAATCCTCAAACATAACTCCAATCAGCATGTCGTGTTTTTACAGCATCAGACAGGATCACAGGCTCCGATTAGTCATGACAAACTACTTGCCATGTGAGTTCAAACTTCCACAAGGATTGTCAAGTTAATCATACTACTATAAATTGTAACCACACACACACACACACACACACACATAAATAAGGGGCAGATTAAGCCCCAATCCTTGCATGAAGGAACATTGTGGATACTGAGTATGACAGTATGTTAATTCCCACAACATAGAAGCCACATCACACAATCCAGGAGAACGCTACATATAGGAAAATATGTAAACATGTATACGCAAAAGGAAAGGAAAAGAAGGCAGCAGCAGCAGCACAGGCAGAAGAAGAGGAAGAAGAATCTGTTGCAACAGTGTCCACTTGTCTGGGGTAAATATCAGAAACGGAAAAAAAAAATCCCAACAACAAAGCCATGGAAGAATTCCCAAAGAATAGTATAATTGTGGAAAAGAAAGTGGTGAAAAACTGGGTAAACAAAAAACATCCCAGAGATAATGGGTGAAACTTAATCTAAAGAACCACCCCTTGTACATGAGACAAACCCACTATTGATCCCAAGCAAATCATCAGTTGATGACAATTATCTAATCCACACCGGGAAGGAAACCTAAAAAGAGCATTCAAGAGATACATACATAGTAGATACAGGAACATCAATGAAGTGTACGTAGTTTCGTGGCCACCGTAAGTATAACATACCAAATATTACTGAAATATCTTCTGAAGGCAATGATAACTCACCTGAGAGCTTATTAGAAGAGAAATAAGAATAGCTGCCAGCGAATTTATCAGGTTCCTCATTGTTAAAAGTAGAGAAACCATTAAAATTACCAAGCTTATCAGTATTAAACTTGCTTTTTTCTGGAAGTTCAAGTCCTAAAACACGGTCCTTCGGCACTCGCCCATTATTATTCAAAGATGGTCCAATATCTGATACTCCGTTTTTAGACTCCTCCTGTCTCGCAAAAGAGAACCTGGACTGACTGCTGTTTTGAACTTTCCAGGAACTTGATAATTTAATAGATGCCTCCCGCCTATTATTGTCACCCAACAATTTAACCAAATTCTGTGGTGAAGTCAATGACTCATCCCAAGCATCAAAGTCCATCGACAACATATTTGATATTATATTGCTTTCCCCCATATCTGCAGCAACATTATGGTCAGCATCAGATGCTTCACTTCCAAATCTCCCAACAACCTTCTTTTTCACTTCACTTGGAAGTGAAAAAGAATGTCCAACTGTCGTATCTGAACCAATGTATTTACTTATAATATCTTCAGAGTATCCATTAGGTACTTTTGGAACATCAGATGAACGCAGTAGCAACCCCTTGTCAACTCTATTATCTACAATTTGAGGTTCTTTATTGAACATAACAGAGCCATATGGCTCATTCTGCTGAGAAGAATATAAACTAGACTGGCGAGAAACATGAAAGGAGTTAGACAGATTAGGCAAGTAGCTTGTGCTAGTAACAATTTCTGAATCATTACACCCCTGATCTTCAAAAGATCGAAAATCCTCTTTCACTTCAGGAGATGCAACTTGCGAATCTCGTTTTCCTACTTGATTTTGTGAATCTGAACTCCAATCAGACTGTTCTCTTGTAAGAGAACCTAGTTTAAAATCTGATTGTTCCCTTGTAACGAAAATATCATCAGTAGAAAACAAAGCTTTCCCAAGTGCAATTGACGTTGAAGGTCCTCTTAAGTGCTGGTTTTGTTGTAACACCTGATTTTTTTGAGGTGACTTAATCAAGGTGGTTTCAGAAAGTGAACTATTAGGCGTAGTATCAGCAGAATGTTCATCCCCAAGTCGTCTACCAATGCGCAATGACACCATATCAGAACATGCACTCTGAATATTCCCATTCGAAGAAATATTCAGGTCTTTATCTGCACCAAAACCGAAAGACTGCCCAGAAAGGTCAAAAGAATTTGTGTTATTAGATGCTGCACTAATGCATCTATCTTTGTCCAACAACTGTGGCGATTGCAACTGAACAACCACAGTTGTGGTAGCAGGAATTCCTGGTGTGGCAGGAGCCTCAGAAGCAGTAGTTCTGCATTCTTCTTTAGGAATATGCTTCTTTCCGACATCAACATTTGATGGAGGAACCTGTATTGTTCCTCCAGCTGCCGTCGAAAAGGCAATTGACCCATTAGAGGTTTCATGTTTCTGGTATGAAGGTCCATTTGAACATGGTAAAGTTCCAGATGGTGGCTGGTTAGTAGAGGCACGCATTCCCCTGGAATAAAAGTCAAACTATAAGTATGTGAATCTTAGTATAATAAGGATGGTTTACTCAGTTAGTTGCATACCAGAAGGTTGCCCCTGGAAGAGCAACAGATCGACCAGAACTACTGTTTGGCGGAGAATCACTGATACTGCTTGCTGGATTCTGCCAGTCACATGGAAAGACAAACTTATCAACAAGGATCGCAAATTACTCCACAACAGCCATTCACGGCACATTGTCTGTACACAACCTCAAAATAAAGTGGCAGTGACCATAAATCACCATTTTCCATATTTGTAGTTGGGAATCCAGAGAATCCACTCAATAACTAGCATACTAAAAATAAAATACCCAAAAAGCTAATCTCCTCTGGCTCCATGTAATGAAACAGAGCTCAGCCAAAGGTACACCGAAATCATTCACTCTTGGTGTTGTTCTCCTTAGCTTTTTGAGCGCTTCATCCTTATTAAAAAAAATTGCGTATATTAGTTTTGCGCCAAACTTTGGTGGATTATTGATTCTTCTGGACAAGAAGAATCTGGAAAGTAAAACGTTTTTACTTTTACCCAAATATTTTGTAAATATCCAAGATAAAGCCCAAAAGGCGATTATTGATTCGTCTCAACAAGAAAAATCAAGAAAGTAAAATGTTTTTAGTTTTACCCAAATATTTTGTAAATATCCAAGATAAAGCCCAAAAGGCCCGCCTTTTGGGCTTTATCTTGGATATTTACCCAAGAGCCCAACAGGCCCGCCTTTTGGGCTTTATCTTGGATATTTACAAAATATTTGGGTAAAACTCATATTGTTTTACTTTCCCAATTCGTCTTGGCGAGATAAACCAATAGTCCATAAAAGTTTGGCACAAGACTAACGAACACATAAATTTTTTGAATAAAGACAAAACTCAAAAAGCTCCCAAAAAAGCCAAGGAGAACAATTTTTAAGTAGTGTAGATAACTTAATAATTTCCCAAGCAAAGAACAAAAAAAACACTAAAAAAAAGGTGAAAACTAAAGATCTTACATTTGAAGCACTTTTACTGAGAGATTTTCCGGAGGTAGCAGAGCTGTTAATGTGGTATTCCTCCGCCGGTGGTGGTAACACATCCCCTGATCTCCGTTGCATGTTATTTGTAGCACCAGTAATTTGTTGAACTCTACCCCTTTAAAATAACTATGCAAGTTAATAGCTATCCAATAAACTGCCAAAACAAAAATCAATAGAACGGCAAAACAAAGCATTCTTACTTTCTGGGTATGCAAGAGAACATGCAACCATAACATTTCAGTTTAATCAAAATATAAGGGAACTTAAAGCAGGATGAGTCAGGAAAAAATGCTTAAACTTCTTCAAAAACACGACTTAATTTGCAGCAAAGTCCATAGCTCCTTCAAACATTCCTAGGTAGAAAGATTAAAGCAACTGACAATTTCGGCAATATTTGCAAGATATCAGGAACTTAAAAGCCAAGAAATACCAAGGTTCAAGTCTCAAAACACCTAATTCTTCCAATAATATTAAAAATTTAACCAAACAAACCTTAAAGAATAAACTTGTAAGAATTCCTTCAAATTTCAACTGGTGGTCCAGTCAACTTTCAAAATTGAGTTAAGCTAAGCCAAACTGCCGAAGGCAAAACTGATAAGCAAAATACGGCGGAGGGAAGACCAATAAGATGGCCCAATCCTTTTATGCATCGAATCCATACATATCATTTTAATTTGAAGCATTCTCCAAATAACGGTTTCCAGCCTTCAAAGTAGCTCAAAAAACATTCACACTCAATTCAGATACGAAAATCAAAATTACTACAATCTTGCAGCTGTACCAACAATCTGTCTAATTTCATCACAATTACATGAAATGGACATTTTTTTCATTAGAATCATCACTGGAAATTTTCTAGCTTGTATAGAAGTTTCTGCAATCCTCGAAAGAAACGACGTAAATGAGGTTTGAACAGGGATGGCCATTTGGCTCCGAACAGAGGGATTTACAGCAATATTTTCCCCTCTTGGATAAGTAATGGTTTTGAATACCGGGAAAGTTTTCAACGCAAGAAAAATTGAACATGTTTGTTTTTTTTCCAAACCTTGACAGGAAAAGATTAGCAAACGGTGGATGTCATGCACAGATAGTTTACATTGTTAATCTCGTTCCGTACCAGCCAGTACGTACCCGATTTGTATAAATCCAGTACTTTGCATGTCTAATACCGTCTCGGCTTGAATACCAGCCCTTACCGGCGAATACCGGAAAATTCGGCCGATACCCGGCGAGAAGGAGGTACCGGTGAAATCATCCAGTACTGTTCTGTCCAGATCGCCACCAGAGAGAAAGAAGGGGAGAGAGAGAGAGAGGAGCTATACGGTACCAGAGTTTGCCACAACCGGTTGAGAGGGAGAGAGAGAGAGAGAGAGAGAGAGAGAGAGAGAGAGAGAGAGAGAACAGTACTGTGTTCGGCCATTCGCCATAACTGGTTGAGGAGAGAGAGAGAGAGAGAGAGAGAGAGAGAGAGAGTTTTGTCTGAGATGAAAAAAGCGCTTTGGTGATAGGAAGAGCATTGGGAAGAGAAAGTATTTACACAAAGACAGCAAACACCTTGAAAGACGAAATGCTATTATTACACGACAATACTTTTTTAAAGAATACATGTACACCAACCAAAAGAAATAAAGACTAATTGCAACCAGTGTCTGAATATGGTGCTTAAAAGGCTAAATTGTTTTGACAAGTTAAAATAGGCTCGAATAACTTTGAGAAAAACTGCATCAGTATAGCAATGGTTTTAGCATCCGCAACACCTCGCGCAATAATAACGCAAAATACAAATTAAAAGGACAGGAATTGCTATCCCTTCTTGGGTAATATCATTGTATCTATCCATCATACAGTCAGTAAATTCATTAATTCTGAGCAGATAACATTGAAGTCAAAGGGCAATTGACTTTCCTAGGGTTTACACCACAAGAGAGGGGGAAGAAATAATATTTATCATCTACCCAAGTTTTTAACAATGATCCATAATTCTTCTCAGATAGGTTCATCAATACTACTCTGAGTGTTGCTCAAACATCCATGCATGAGCCAATAACATGGACTGAGGGCCAAAGGGCTGTATTTTAATCAAATTAATGAAATAATAAACAAGATAATTGGAGGAGTCTGACTATGAAGATACCTTGTGTATTCGGATACTATTTCATCTTTAGTGAAACTATCCTCTTGTGAACCAATCTCATGCAAATAGAGGCAATCGGGATTGCTGCAAGGCTGCATCAACAAAAGCTCCATCCTTAATTAAAGCCTTAAATGAAATTTCACCAAATGGCACATCGATTGAACAATTTCCAATACCATACCAAATTTCTCAACCATGCATGACAGTACTTTGTGGTTCCAAAACATGCCCTGTAACATGGAATTCAAACATGCAAATAAGGGAAATACAGAATAAAAGCTAAATCTTGGATTGATTGTCTTGATTGAAACATGTGCCAACCTCAAAGATCTGCCATCCAAGACAAAACCATGTACTGACTGAATACAACGAACTGCTTCCTCCTCTTTTGAGTAAGTAATATATCTGGAACAAATATAGCATTGTGAACAGAAGATTTATTATGTAATAAAATGGAAATACAATAGCAAAATGGGATCAATAACATGATCTCAGAACAACTACTGGAGAAACAACACAGATGACTGAAACTCACCCTCAGGTTTTGATTAAAGCACGTTACGGGTATATCAAGTAGTAATGAACCATCCTATTTTCACTTGTGCTAATTAACTAGTGAATAAGCAGTAACTTGAGCTGAGCAACCACTATTTGAGAGTAACATTTGTAATTAATGAACTCAAAAAGTCTCTTCTAAAGGGATTGAAACTTACACACTACAAGTATTGTTTGCAAACTGTTGAATAGTACCAGCTGCTGTACGAGATATAGACACCTTCAGCACCTTTCCATACTGACTAAAATACTCTCGGCGCTGGAGAAGCTGCTTATAACATAATACAGAACAGTCAGCATACAGGTCTCCGTGCCTCAATTACGAGGAAG
This sequence comes from Rhododendron simsii, assembly GCA_014282245.1. Lineage (NCBI taxonomy): Eukaryota > Viridiplantae > Streptophyta > Magnoliopsida > Ericales > Ericaceae > Rhododendron > Rhododendron simsii. The sequence goes on from CM024965.1 coordinate 9,298,596, forward strand.
GAGAAAAGGTGAGAGAAGAGGACAAGAGGAAGACCAGAACGCACATCTTCGTCAGCTAGATTAAGAGGTAGGCCCACAATGTACGCCAGATTTCGTCGAATTACTCGAACATTACTGAGTTGCTTTCTTCCATCGGATGTCTTGATTCTTGGCTTTTGCAACTTCGTTTTCCTGTCCATGTTCATCTCAGCTACCAACCTGCCAAGTGATCATGATAGCCATGTCAATAATAACGACAATGTTTTTCTTTTTGAATAAGTAACAATAACAACGACAACGATAATAGTACCGTCGATATTAAATGAGTATTTCAGGAAAGAGTTAGAAGTTGGCAAATATGTCCCCCATGTTACCTTTCACATTTTGCAGCTGTTCCAACAATCTTTTCCTTGTTATAGGGGGCACGGCATGCTGGACACCGCCCTTCTGTCTCATTCTTCTCAGCCATGTCCATTATCTGATGCCAGCACCAAATACAGATCTGCAAAAATGCAATATGGTTTCAATCATATAGCCAGGACAAGATACCATAAACTATCCCCATTGTCCTCCAAAATAGCCTCGCTGAAGAATCTTTCACTTATACCCGTAGATAGGTACTGTACAATCTTTTGTCTGCAAAACTTGTAACTTTGGAATTCTGATTTAGTAGAACCAACTTGTAAATATTGTAATGCAAAAACGAGGTTAAATTGCCAGAATTCTGTTCGTTTTACGACAGTTTGTCATGTACCCTAAAGGTGATTTGTGACCTTGAGATATATGAATTTTTATTTGTACACAATTCCCCAGGGTGCTGATTTTATGATATCTCTAGGCAGTTTCTCGTGGAGAAACAAATCGTAAGGGAATACTACATTATGCATACTTCTTTGAGAAAAGAAAGGGCCACAAACCTCATAACCACATTTGCAAGGCTTCAGTTGCTGATCAGTCAAGTCCATCTCTTCCGCGCAAAGTGGACAAGTCTTTTCCCCCTGGTCACTCATGATTGCCTTCAAATAATACAACTAATAAATGATAAGACAATATGAAAGACATTCCACATGCATTGATTTCAACCATGGATGGCCATGTTGGGAAGTAAGAAATGGAAGCATCTCATGTTTAATTAACTTACGTCACTGATCACCCCAAACCCATCCCACTCCCAGAAAAAAGTGGGGTGGGATAGTAAAATTAAACTTGTTCTCTGTGGGGTTTCCAAATACCAATAATTACTTTTTAATTAGTTGAATGATTACTAAACTCACCACCCTAGCCACATAGCAAAGGTCAAACACTGGTAAATCTAACATGAAAGCCCAATAACGCAGAAATAACAGTGGGCTTATATAGAAGCTAGACACCGAATTTCCATATACCTCCCTGTGGAGGACTAGTGAAAATTTACCAGAAAACAACCAAAGATTATGCCATTGGAAGTGTAACCATTTGCAGTGGGACCCCTAACCCTAGCACGTCCATACTCTAACCCATACAATCTATGCTCCCATCCCCTAATAGAAGCGAGGTGGGTCGGGCAACTGATAACCCCAACCACATGGCCATTCCTACATGTAGATTCGGGGGCAAAAAAAAGATAAAGAATGGGCTATGTTTCATGGATTCAGGTAGTATTGGGTGCGGGTGCAAGTCCAATCGTCGGACCTTCCCAAACTTAAATGTTAGGATACTTGGATATGTGTCCTCAAATTGGGTATGGACACGTCCTAAACACTTGTTTGTAGCATACAATTTTTTTTAGAATATGTACCCTAAATTATATTTAGAAATGAATTTAAACAAGAAGGGTTAAGAAAAATATGTTTTTGCTATTTTATGTCCATGTGAAATACTCGAAATATCAATTTTCTAGCTAATTTTATATTTTTTTTCTATAAATATCATAACAATTAGAGGATCCGAGTGTCCAAAACGGATACAGGTGCCACACTCATCGACAAGGGTACTTGGGCCAAAAGGAAGGATCCATGTAACATAGGTAATGGGGTTTGGGGTTTGGGGAAAATATTTCTCCCATGAAACCCCACCGTTCCACTTTGCAGCATAACCTGCTGCCCACTGGGAACAACAGGAACCAATCCCCTATTTTTTTCAATAACTAAAGAGTCTGGGCCAGCTTACGCAAACCCCAAATCCCCTATTCGCAAGTTAAAATCTCCTGCATTCTTAGTTGAGGCTGTGTTACTTTTTCACCTTACATCAAGGATAACAATGCCCTAAACGATTAGAAAGGGCACACGAAACCGCAAAAGGCAACTAACTGCCAGCTGAAACTCACTGTGTGTGTCTGGAAATCTCAAATTAATCACTCAAAACCACAAGACTCGCGAAATTCGAGATTTTGCTCATCTAAATAGATTGACAACAGACACAATCCGACACATGCACACTCATCATCAATAACAAAAGAGGGGAAAAAGTAACTAACAAATCAGACCACTTGAAAATTTCAACTCCACAATCAAACAAGAATAAATCAATTTCACATCGGGCACGTAGAGTAAAAACCTTCACACAAATCGAAATCGATCGAAAGGGAGAAAAAAAAAATATCCGAGTGAAATCTAGCAGAGATGAAATTAGGGATCTTGATTGACCCGGCTGATTGAGATTTGGGAGAAGGATCCAGAGAGACTGAAGGCCGGAAGACTTACAGTGGCGGCGGTGGCTGGTGAATCGAGGAGATGAATCGGAGAGGATAGAGAGAGAGAACCACAAAGCCTTTGGAGAGAGAGAGAGAGAGAGTTTGTGGCTTGGGATGGCTATTTTATGCTGTTGTTTTCTTATGCGTCGCCATCAATTGCTCAAACTTTGTGCGAATTCCGTAAATTGCCCTTGGAATTTCTCCGGTACTACGAAAATACGACTCTACATACATTTCCGGCTGAATATATATAATATTTCTTATTTCTTTTATTACACAAATAAAATTAGGGAAAATTACAGTAAGCCCCCTTCAACTATACCTCGGTAACGAGTTGCCGCCTTTATCGTTTAACTCGGACACTTAACCCCCTTCATCTTTTATTGCGAGACACTTAACCCCCTGCCGTTAGTGAGCCGTTAACGGAATTGCTGAAATTACCAATTTACCCTCTTTGGGCTATTTTTGTTTCGCTTATAACTTTTCGTAGGAAACTCTGTTTCAGCCCGTTCTTTTTTCAGAACTCTTGTTTTTTCCTCTATTTTATGGGTCTATAATAATTTTAGTATGGTTACTTTACGCTTCTAAGGTTAGTATAATTTTAGTATAATTTTAGTATGTTTATTTCATCTAACCTTAGAAAGCGTAAAGTAACCATACTAAAATTATTATAGACCCATAAAATAGAGGAAAAAACAAGAGTTCTGAAAAAAGAACGGGCTGAAACAGAGTTTCCTACGAAAAGTTATAAGCGAAACAAAAATAGCCCAAAGAGGGTAAATTGGTAATTTCAGCAATTCCGTTAACGGCTCCCTAACGGCAGGGGGTTAAGTGTCACGCCATAAAAGATGAAGGGGGTTAAGTGTCCGAGTTAAACGATGAAGGGGGCAACTCGTTACCGAGGTATAGTTGAAGGGGGCTTATTGTAATTTTCCCATAAAATTATTTTGAATATTTTATGAAAACTGCTGAGATTTTACTCGGAAGGGGAGACAGTTCTATTCGTCACATGAATAAATATTTTGAATTTTTTTTTTTTGGAGATTGTTACGGTTTGAAATTAGGCTCAAATAAACTACTATGCATTTCGTTCTGACTTACTGATTTTTACAACATCGAAGCTACTCAAAATCAACTAATGATCAGTTCAATTAAATCTCATTTTTAAGTTGAGCTTGTGCATTTTTTAAAAAAACTCGTCAATTTTTTAACTACTCGGCTCGTTTGCTCGTTCATAAATCATACCTGTGCATTCTAGTTCTGTCAAGCTTGGGAGTTGGATGTTGTTGCTGCTTCAAACCCAATGCGGGATCGATCAACTCTGATGCCCCATTTTATCAATTGGTCATGTTTATTTATCCTTGTCAAGAAAGTGTTTCAAACGATAAGAAGGGAGAGTTTTGGACAAAAAATTTAAGAACTTTTCTCGAACAGTCTTTTTGTTGCTTTCTCTCAGAGGCGTAATTTTTCCATTATATTTTTGTCTCAATGTGAATAATCGAGAAAGTATGAAAACACAGCCAAAGATTGAAAAAAACTCATATAAAATAACAACAAAAACACATTTATACATTTTGGATTCGTGTTATCACGACGAAAAATATGATGTACAAATTATATCCCACTCTTGTAAGAATTAAGAGAAAACAATAAGCGAAAAATTTCCTACAAAATTTGTCCAAACTCACTCAAAGTAATTGTTACATGCATCTTAGATAAGAGAGAGAGAGTATTAGTCAATGGTCTTGGCACCGTCTCGACACTTTAATTTTCTTATGAAGTCTATACAATTACTGATGAGTTCTACAAAAATGTTTGGTGTTAAATGGTGTTGGGACATCACGTGTCAATACCCGATAGTACGTAGTAATAAATTTTCCTTAGATACTCGATTATGGGGTTAACATGTGTAGTCTTGATGATAATTATACGATATATTGCAAGTCATGATTATGTCTGGTAGAAATAGATAAAGAGACAAGTGTATATTCAAAAAAGTAATCCAATGTAAACCAAAAGGTGCTAGATTTCACGCATGATTAGGAATGACACGGGACGGTTTTTGACTTACCCTGAATCAAACCTGAAAATGACCACACAGACCCAAACCTACCTCTAAACGAGTCCTCCTTGGGCACTCCCATTCCCGTCCCATAAAACATGAGAAAAAGAAATTATTACCTAAAAGCAAAATGAAATAAAATAGTTCCATATAATGTGATATTTTAGGATAAAAATATAAGTTCTCTTTTAGTGTAATGACAATAATATTGGATTATTTACCTAGAGATCCCTCAAATTATACCTCCTTTTCTCGGACAGCCCCTCTATGAATTTCTCTTACTGTCAGACTCCTCATTTAAGTTTACTTTTCCCAAATCTAACTCCATCGACGGAATGAACAAAGAGACCATTTTGCGCTTACATATATACACCCAACATACCCACACTTAGTTCATTCCACACTTGTTCACTTCTCCCACACAACACCCTAAATCGTAGACTTCTCCAACTCTTACCACGCACACCTTAGTGGAGCCCTTAATACATAAGATTAGGAGTTAGAGGGTTAAAAAACAAACATAATATCTTACCTTATAGTTTACACATCTTAGGAATCTCCTCTCACATTCGCATAAATTAGGACAGTTCTTAGTGGAACGTTTACTCTACAACCACACTGGACCTTTGAAGTGTTCTAGTGTGCTTCGTCTGTTGCTCATACTAGAAGAAGAAATTGGGGAGAGAGAGAGAGTGAGTGTGTGTGTGTGTGTGTGTTATGGAAGAGTTAGGCAAAATGGAGGGAAACAAATGGAGAGTTTCACGATTTTTGGGGGAAAATGGGAGAAGGGTGTCACGCCCCGCCCCGCAAAACGACACCCATTGTGGGCCTGAGTCGGCGCGGGCACGTGGCATTCCCAATCACCAACCAAACAATCACTTAACAACAAATATTAACTCAGAATAAACCAACGGAAGACTTAACATTAATATTAACAAAAGAGTCGACGTTATACTCATAACATTACATGCTTGACATACTATAGTGCACGACATCCTTGTTACAAAATGAGTTGATAATATGTACAAGACAAACTCACTACCACCGACACAATCAACAACCTCAAAGCCAACCCCAAAATGCCAACTGATAGTGGACCATCCTACGAACCCCTGCTATCTGACAATCCAAAGGAAAATCAAGAGTGTGTGAGATATAGAATAAATCCAATAAAACTCAGCATAAACAGCTAACTGAACAACTACAATTCATATTCACAACACATACAGTGACACGTTTGCCACATCCCATGTACCCAAGGTATTGTGTCTCGCACACCAAGCTCCCATTCACAGTAAATAGAACGGCGCGGCCTACGACAAGGTGTGACTCACTCCACAAACCTTATACGGGTACAATCAACATACCCCAATCACGCACACTAATAACTAAGCCAACCATAGCATGATACACAACCAATATGTTAACGTCTTATTGAAGATATAAGATATCAAACACACTCACCTGTAAGAGACCGAAGTATGCCAAATTACAGTTTTGGCACCTCCCGATTACTCAGCTCGTTACCTAGCCTCACGCTTAATCGTATTAGTATTAAGTTCAATGAACGATCAACACAAAAATATAAAGCTAACAAAGAACTAAACAATGCCTAAAGAATGCAAGTATGTCTATCTCAGAGGCCTAAAAATAAACCAAAACACACATGAAGTTCAAAAACAACAAAACCCCCAAAATGATAAGACATCCGACAACCAGCCTGTCTTTAAATGACTGTAGCATTTTATAAGATCAGAGTTGGGTCATGAAACCATCACCATTAGAAAGTAGACTTTCAGTACACTAATATTGATATAAATTTTGTCCCAAATAGATTTCGAATGACAAAGTTATGACCGTCCGAAGATGCACACTTAGAAACACAAATCTGTTGTTTTTGCAGATCAGCCAACTTCCAACCAAAAGCTGTGTTTACCTATGAAATTTCAAGATACAAATCCTACATGTTTTGAAAGATTTATGAGTCTAGTTTCCAAATCAAAAACCGGTTCGCAAATTCGATACACGTGTTAAGAGATATGCCTGTTTTTCCCAAGATGTGTCAATGCAGCAAATACGAAATTCAGCAGAGCACACAAACTTGTAAAATCCGCCAACACTAGACTATACCACCTCATGATCTGAAATTTTGCAGAGATCATAGAAACGCATCAAAGTTTATCCCTGATTTTTCCCAGAATGAACCTAATCAAAATCACCTCCAAACTCAGAAATTTTGTGCAGCGAAGCACAATTTCCAGCAAAACAGTCTGTGTTCGAAAATTCATTAAAAATTGAATACTTAATACTTTTTGATGATTCTTGCGCCAAAAACATCACCGACTCCACAATCTTTAAGACTCATAAGGACCCATAACCAATTAACTTGTTAAACCATAATGAATTGAATGAAAAACACAGCTTTGGATGTTGTCCAGATTTTTCAGAATTCACAGGAGATCAAAGTAACTAAAGTTACATCAATACTTCTCCAAAACATGAGATATAAGCCCTAGTTAATGAAATTCAAGACAAATGCATGTAATCAAGTGTAAGAACAAATGAATCATCAAAATCAAACCTCAATTCAAGCAATGAGATACAATCTCTAGGTTTTTCCCCTATTATTCTCTTCTTCCTCCTTCGTGCCGTTCTTCTCTCTCTCTCTCTCTCTACGTGTATCAACGAAGAAGAGGAAATAGAACACCTACTCTAGTTTGATAAACTTTATGAAGAATTATTGTGTGCAAACAAGACTACATGCTATCATGCTCCAATCCACAAATCACACACAAGCCCCCACGCTTCTAATGTATGCAATTTAACCCCGAGACGTATAATTTAATTAAATACGTGAATTAAAATACCAAATATCCGAGACGGGTGCGACAAAGGGACTGAGGAAAAATGGAGGGAAAAGGGTAGGGATAAACGTACGGAAATTGAGGGATTGTTTCACGGTTTTGGGGGGAAATGGGAGAGGGGATTGAGGAAAAATGGAAGGAAAATGATAGGATAAGGGTTTAGCTCTTATGGAGCCAGTAAGGGTCAATATTGGAATATTACACCACTTTTGATAGAATCTAGGTGAAAACAGTTAGGGGTTTAAGGGACAAGTAAACTTAAATGAAAGAGTCTGGCCGCAAGCGAAATTCGTAGAGGGCGTGTCCGAGAAAAAGTGGTATATTTTAAGGGATGTCTAGTTAAATAACCCAATAGTGTAAGGGTAAAAAATATATGTTTTTTTAGTATATTGATACTTATACTTGAGGTAAAATATAATTTTAGATATGGAATATTTTGGGCTGGGTTCAGGCCGGCTGATAGGGCGGAGTAATATCAACTCGAACGTGATCGTTTATTTTCTAATTTTCCTCCGAACCTTTCCCAATACTCGAAAAACTTGATGAAAATTCATTCTGATCGGGTCGAAGAGGGGAGGGGTCAATTGCCATATTTAGGCATGATGCGCAGACCCTAGTTTTCACTTCCTTCCCGTATATCCCTATTATTATCTTGAAATAAAACTTGATTACTGTGTTGTCAAAATTTCAAATGTTGTAAACTCATGAATTTATATATGCTTGTTGGTGTGCCTTTTAGAGTGTACCGGCTTAAGGGCCGGTCTTGACATTTTGGAAGCTCAAGGCAAATTTAAAACATTGCGATTGTGTATGCATTCAGATATAAATGATATAAGCAGATAAACTTTCAAAAATCAAAATTAGTAATAGTACTCAATTAGATAAAATTTCAAAATTGTGCATCAATGAAAATATTTGAAACGATCACTTAAACCATAGAGTAGTAGTTTTGTTTTCATTTTCTCTTACTTCCTTTCATTTGGTAACAGTGACAAAATGAAACCCTTTAGAATGAGGTAATACTCTTTTGTATGTAATATAATCCCTTTATTTCCATTAGGCCCACGTCGGTAACCATTAATTTGCAATTAAAACCTTTTTCCCCTGAAACATTGTCATGTGGATTGTCCTGTTACCAAATTTTTCAGGCAGGACAGCCAGCTGGGAGGTCATTGTTCTTTTGTTTTTTGGTTTTTTTTTTTTCCAAACAGCAAGGTCGTTTTTCATGATAATTGTTTCGGCGCATTAGAGCATCCACAGTGGACTAATCAAAATTGGATAATCAAAAGTTGCCACATCACCTTTTGATTATCCATGGCAACTTTTGATTATCCATGGCAACTTTTGATTATCCATTTAAGGGATTGCTAAGGCTAGCAATGTAGATGTCCACAGTGACATAATCGAATATTGAATAATCAAAACTTGCCACATTATCTTTTCAACCTGTAAAAATCTAAAAATTGTCACTATATAAAATATTTTTCTTAAAATAGTTTTCAAACTAATAAAAACATGTTAATAGAAATAGAAAATAATTTTTTGAAAACTTTTATTTTGGAAAACACTTTTCCAAAAAAGTTTTTAAAAAACAGTTTTTGAAAAAAAGAAGAAGACAGTATTAAAAAAACAGCTTTTAATAATAAAAAAACAGTTTTTGAAAAACAGTCTAACTGTTTTTGTAATTAAAAAAAACTTTCAAAAATATTTTTCCTAGAAACATTGTTGAGAGAGAGGGAGAAAGAGAGAGAGAAAGTTTTGGTTATTGACAAAAAGTTGCTAGTTTTGATTATCCAAGGGCCAAAATTTGATGAGTTGCTAAGAAATTGTTAAGTTTGATTATGCCACTGTGAGCACTTTTTTGAGAGAACATTGCTAACTTTAACAACCTTGTGCTTTTGGTTATTCCACTGTGGATGCTCTTAGATATTGTTTGGTATTTTACGCAATTCTATGAGCAAAACCGAGCCCTCGTCATAAGTTATTAGGGGGGTAAAATAATTCGTGCTAATCGTATGTAGTTAGAAATTATATGGGTAAACCTGCGAATCTGTAGGGCCAAATATGGGAAAATGACGACATAGGATGTATTTTGATAATTAATACCCATCAATGACATGCTGAGAATATCTGTTAAAGCTGAAAATGTTATTGACGAATATTAATTATCAAAACACGTTATTGGCCGTCATTTTTCCAAATACGGTAGGCACCAAAATGTCTTTTAATAGTTGCTACTGATTTAGCAACACTAGCAACTTGCACAAAAATATCTTTTAATACTCCAGTACTAACCGTGGAATAAAGTTAGGAATATCTGACTTTGTTCATTTCTATATTTTCTAATCATTACCTTATATGACAACCACTGGCTAGTCCAGTTGGTATGTCATTTCTCCCCTATGAGGGAGGTCCTGGGTTCGACTCCTGTTGGAGCAATACCCTTAGGATCCCAAGCTATGGATAGCTTCTGGATTCCGTGCTAACTCTAACACCCCCTACTAACCCCCGCTGATGTATGACGATTGAAAAAAAATAAAAATAAAAATAAATCATTACCTTATATCTTTTTCCAATCATTATTCTATTTTTTCAACTTTCATTTCACTTTTTATCTCTCATTACTTAGTACCTCTCGTTTCAATCGTTACTTTATTTCTTTCTCCATCCACTACCAAAACTAAAATATTCAAAACTCTCAAACCAACAAAGCCCCTATTATTATTCAAAACAAACTTCTTCGGTTCTTCCTAATGTAGTATGTCCAATTTCACATTTCGTAGTTTTGGTGTCGGTGCTGGGCTTCGCAGTCACATACGTAGACCGGGATAGCTGCTTTTTTTTTTTTGCAGCCTTTATGAAAACTATTTTCAAGCTTAAAAATGTAATACAAATCGTTCACTTTTTTTATAATTTGTCAAGTAAAACACTCCTGGGGATAAATCATAAAAATTGTTCATGTGAACCTGAGCCGTTGATTTCCCTTTCGTGAACATATCATGTAAACCCGAACCGTTAATAGAATTAATAGAGCACAGAAACACATTAATGCAAGAAAAGATGGGTGTAGAGGATTTCAGCTCGTCGGCCAGGCGGCCTTCTTGTCCTTGGCTCACTGCTGAATGAAGTCACCAATGACAAAGCTCCACGTGGGAAAAACCGTGGGCTTGCAAAAAGGAATCTTCCATAGCCCGACGCGTTCACACCAATACGAGATTATTTCCCCACTAAAGAAAATCGACCATTAATACGAGATTATTTTGGATCTCCGAAATGACTTAAATATCCTTGAGGAAGATTTCTTCAGTAGCAGCTAAAAATTTTGAGCATGCCAAGTCTCTCTTTTTTTTTTTTAAACCTGAAAAAAGAGAGACTCAAAACCTTGTTCAATTTGAGTCTCTCTTGATTTGGTTAATTTTTTTTATTTATAAAACTCAATTTGATATGAGTTTGAGTCAAGGGTTATGGATGCTCTTAGAAGTTCACTTGAATTATTTGTTAGAATCAAGTTTCTTAAAAGTAAAAAAATTTCCTTGAAAAAATCTAAGACTCCAAAAAAATGTAATGTGTTCAAAACTTTGTTTTAGGATTCTAGATGTGAGTTATGGCTTTTGAATTTGGTCTGCTTGGGCGATGGTTCTTAAACTCTCCAATGATGATTCTGAAGACACCAATAAATAGATCTAGTGACGATCTTATAATGGAAAAGTAAATCTATCGGCGATCCTCCACCCACGTCCAGAAAGTAATGAAGGGACCAGTGACAGAGCTACCTTAGGGTCCGGGGTGGCCTCGGACCCCCTCTGAGTTTGCGAGTTTTAAAATTTTGTTTTGTATATACATAATTTTAAATATTATTAATAATTATTAATGTATAGCTATTTATAATCTCAATAGTTTTGGTTTGATTTAATAAAAAAATCGGTTATTTACATTTTCATTTCTCAATTTTTTTTATAAATAAAAAATAATCACGTGATTGTTGAAATTGTCTAAAGAAAAAAAAATCAGTATATTGTAACTGCATTAGGCTAGAATCTTTTTAATATACAAATGTAATGTATTGAAAAATAAAAATTTTATGATATAATAAGTATATGTCTCGATAAAAAATATATGTCTATTATTCCGGCTCCCTTTGGGTCAAAATCCTGACTCCGCCACTGGATGAGACCAACATCAGAGCTAATCGATTTTTTTTTAGGGAAATGATATTGACACTCTAAAAATTGATGCAGGCTCTCCAAAAAACAAAGGAAAGTGGCTTTGGAGTTACACTGATTTTGGAGTGCCTGCATCAATTTTTGGAGTGCCAACATCATTTCCCTTTTTTTATATTTTTATTGTTAAGCCTAGTTTTTCAAAAGTGCAGAACAAACTATAAAGGTTTTTTTTTTCTTCACACAATACAAAGATAAAAAAAAGCCTCTTTAGTAGTAATTATAGCACTTTCGAAGAATTAGGCCTTAATATAGTATTTAAATGATTTGCTGTCGAAATTCAAGAAGTTTGAAAAAAAAAAACTTTGTACTCCATCTAGACAAACCTGAAAAGGCCTTTTTAGTAATTTCAGGATACACAATACTCTCAAAAGTCGTCTCCAGTAACGTGTCACATTAATCTAAGTGATCTCTCATCCACTGAAATCGGATTTCGTTCCCCTTTTGTTTCAATTTTCCCCATTACACTCCGCTAATCATTCATTGTTTATGAGAAAAAATCCACCCACCACTAGCGTATTTTTCTACGATGCCCAGTTTACATATTTTCAGTCATGAGATAAAAAAATGACTAATCTGAGTCATTGGATTAAAATCACACAAAAAGTAAGGTAAAATTCCTAAAAACAAAATGATTTTACGGTTTTTCTTTCAAAAAATTGTATTTTTATTTATCGCAAAAAATGGCTCTACAAACTATGTTTTATTATCATATTTATCATAAAATATCACAATACTTACCACAAAATATGATCGATACAAGCAGTTGATTGATTAGAGTGAAATTATACAATAGTTCGAGAGTATTGCCACATAATAGTTCGGACCACTTTACAATCATACATTCTTATGGGTAAGGGCGATTGTAAAGTGGTCCAGAGTATCTCTTTGACGGTACTCCCGGACTATTGAAGTAATTACTCTTTGATCAGATCAATCCTGGCCGTTAAGTTACGAACCGGCAGGTATCATCACACGGTCCAGAAATATCCACGACAGCCAGTTTTTTCTCCAAACGCCATTTTATATCTTTCCCCCATCATCACGGGCCCTGCTTGTGCTCTACTCGTGACGTTCCTCCTGCTAGGGCTCTGCAATTGCATTTCAATCCGTCTCTCTCTCTCTCTCTCTCTCTCTCTGCTCTGTTCATTATCAATTTTACAAGGTTCGATTTCGTGGCTAATTCACTCGCCGATCCATCCCGATCTTCGCCTTAACACTGTCTCGATCTGTATTTGAATCGTAATAGCACTTGTTTATAAATGTGCATGTATAATCCTATTGTGTGTGAGTCGACGTTTATTGTAGCAGATTTGCTTTGATATATCTGTGTTTGAATGTGGTTTAGAAATCGTCAGGTATGGGGAAGTGCTACCCGACTGTGAGTGAGGAGTACAAGAAGGCTCTTGAGAAAGCTAAAAGGAAGCTCAGAGGCTTCATCGCTGAGAAGAACTGTGCTCCGTTGATGCTACGTATCGCGTATGCTCCTCTCTCTCTCTCTCTCTCTCTCTCTCTCTACGTGTATATATATACACACAAATGATCGGAGGTTCCATTTGTTTTAAAACATATTTTTAAGGGTTTCCGTAAGAATCAACTCATACGGATATCGGTAATTGCTTAATCGATTCATTCAGGTTCTTGTCAAATTTTACACTTAATGGGTTGATTTTTTTTGTAGAAACCTTTAAAAACCTATTTTAAATTAATTGAACGGCTCTGATCATTTCCGTGAATCTCTAATTAGTGTTGTGTCAACTTTTATGTGAGGAAACTGGCCCCATACATATTATATCTATCTACCTTTATGTGTCTATATGTGGGGATATTCTAGCTTTCAAGTCCATGGAAATTGATTGGACAGTCCAGTTAGCCCATTTGTAGGCCATTTTCGGGCCCATTTTGATGATCAAAGCTGTTCACAATTTAGAGCTTATTGATCATGGAAATTGATTGGACCGTCCAGTTAGCCCATTTGTAGGCCATTTCCTGCCCCATTTTGATGATCAAAACTGTTCACAATTTAGAGCTTATTGATCAACCACGTCAAACAGCACCGGTTGATTTGTGGGGAGATTCTAGCTCTCCGGTCCAGGGAAATTGATTGGACCGTCCAGTTAACCCATTTGTAGGCCATTTCAGGGCCCATTTTGATGATCAAAACTGTTCACAATTTAGAGCTTATTGGTTACATCAACCATGTCAAACATCACCGGTTGATATAATTTCGCATTGCATTTGTCTTGAGATAAATGGGTTAAATGGTTCTGATTTGGTGTTGTAATCTTGTTATGTTCGAAAACAAATGTCTTCCGAAATCACATCAAATGCAAACCTGAATAGAATACGGACAGTTTTGATCATCAAAGTGGGCCTGGGAAGGGTCCGAAAATGGGCCAACTGGACGGAATGGACTGGAGAGGATCTAATTCCAAGATTCTAAGGTAGCACTCCTTGTTTTGGGATACCGTATCCCCGCTGTCTTTCACCATAAAAAGGCGTAACATAAACTATAAGAGGATGCAATAAAAAATCAACAGTAACCTCAAACTAACTTAACAAAATAATAACTTAAAGGGCATATTTATGAAAAGAAGGCATAAAAATTTCAACATATCATGCATAACATTCACCTTAAAATGACATCACAGTTTCAACTTCGCTTTAATTGCGGTGTCCCCACATAACATTCAGCACAAAACAGTATAACATTCACTACAAAACAGTATAACATTTGCAGATTTGCCAAGAAAAACATAAACAGTTTATGGTTTGGTCACACAATTAGTGGAAGATGCTTTAGAATTTCCCCTATAATATATGTACATATCAATCTATCTACGTTCATGAAAGAAACACTGATACACTGGGCCTTGAGCCGAGAACTTGTTTTCGTCCTGATACAGCCATAGAAATGCACATAGCAATCTCTCTATTTGCATACCTGAAAGAAACAGCCATAGCAATGCTCATAATTTGGTATACATATGATATGTATACATGTAGTGTCTGACTCTGTTCGGTGGAGATTTGACGGTTGTGTTGTGTTTGCAGATGGCACTCTGCTGGTACTTATGATGTGAAGACCAAGACCGGAGGTCCATTCGGGACAATGAGGCACGTGGCTGAGCAAGGTCACGCAGCCAACAACGGACTCGATATCGCCGTAAGGCTCCTGGAGCCGTTGAAGCAACAGTTTCCTATCCTTTCTTATGGTGACTTCTATCAGGTCTCTCTCTCCACATCTCTTCCTCTGTCTGTCTCTACGTGTATTTATTTGGAATGAGACTTTTGATCCGAAAATTGATTTTAATGAGTTGATCATCTTATTTGCTGTTGATTATAGTTGGCTGGAGTTGTTGCTGTTGAAATTACAGGAGGCCCTGATGTTCCGTTCCATCCAGGGAGGGAGGTTTGTGATTTTCCCTTTGTCCTTCTACAACTTCTCTTCTAATGCATGGTCAATTGATGTTTTAGAATTAATTATGTCAGAAGCTATAATTTGTGCCATGTTTGTTGACATTATCGTGAATCTGGGTCTGTGAAAAGTCATTTTGTTTGCTTCATCATATGTTTGGACTTTAGATCCCTTAGCTTTTATATTTGCTTTGCAATCTTTTGGTCGATTTATCTTGCTGCATTGTTGTTTTTGTCTGTAACTGAGATGGTGCCTTGAGGGATCTGCCATGGATCCTCATAGTGGGTCAGGCCAACCGACCCGGCGGCATGATCCGTGGGCTCTGTTCTGGGCCACCCAACAGGTGGACCGCTCGGCACGACCAACCACTGCCCGGTCCATCTCGCCCACCCTGTGGGCTTGTTCCTGGGTTAGGCCAAAACGGAAAGTGTGGGCTCGGCCCACAATGGTTTGCCCAACTTTCCTGTGTTGTACACTACCCGTTCAGTTATTCGGATTCAGCCCAAAAGGGCACTCGGGTTTGGCCCATATCTGGAGTCTAGTTCGGCCCACCACAGTTTGTACTGTTGACTTAGAATCAGTGTGATCTCCCATTTGAAGGGCGTGGTTCAAAACTCAAAAGATTGTATCCTGGATCCATTTTTGTTGCTGGTTTTAATTACTCTTTCTTTGAACTGGCAGCTTGTTGCTATCTTGAATTTTGCTGCTTTTTTGAAAACCTGTATTATTATTGCTTATTATTTGTGTAGTGATCTCCTTTACGTTTCTGCTAATGATGAACAGTGCAAATCGTGAAATGGGCACAAGACTGGATTTATTGACATTTATAATCTATTGACATGATTTGTTAGGGGCCGCGTACTAGTCACTTGCTAATGTTACAGTATGATTTATTGTTTGATGAGTTTTCTTTGCATAATTTGGACCAAGGAAACATAGTGATGGTGATGATCCTTCACGCACTGTATTACTTTGTCTACTTTTTAAAGATGGTATCGAAAAGAAAAGAAAAGAAAACAAGAGCATTACCATTTAATCAGTCATTTATCATATTCCCTTAATTGTGTGTAACGACTCGCGCACCAGCTTGTCCCAAGTAACTTGGTCAGAGGAGCCCAAATGACGTGACTCAAAACTATAGTTCCAAGTTACTTAGCTGCTAGTGCATGTTTTGATTCCTGGCTGACGTTGGACTTTGTATGTTGTTGGTGTTAGATGTCATGTGAATTGTCTGTGGGTGTATTTTGACACATGTGTGGGCACAGTGCACACATGAAACCATCACTCCTTCGGAGGTTGTTTGGATGAGCAGGAAACTAGACCAGGACACCTGCGAAGTTATTTGGTTATCTCGAAAAGTAAAACCACCCCTTATTTCATGTTAATTATATCAGGTTTCGACATTTTTCTCAAACTAATATGGGCATCCCTTTTCTTTATGATGCTTTTTCATGCTCTTGAAAAGATTTAAGGCCTGTAAAGTTGTGGCCCCAGTATCAGATTCGTTCTTCTCACAAAGGCCGATAAGTTTGTTGTACAGTGGTTTTATTGTTATCTTCTTTTGGGTTTCTAATAGAAGTCCTTTTGTTACGTCAGGACAAGCCTGAGCCACCACTTGAAGGTCGCCTTCCTGATGCTACCAAGGGTTAGTATTCTCCTAGGCACCCTATCTTATTATTTTGGAAGGGCAAAACTACATCGTTGAAAAGTTTAATCGTGATGCATCAATAATTTTTATTTGACCTTTGTGCTTCTACTGCAGGTTCGGATCATTTGAGGGATGTGTTTGTTGAACACATGGGCCTCTCTGATAAGGACATTGTTGCTCTCTCTGGTGCTCATACCCTGGTTTGTGTTATAATTTGTTTCCCTATTCTGCCTTGTCTCTCTTTTGTGCTCATTACCTGTGCTGTTTGGTTTTTCAACTCAATGCATAATGGAGACTAGTGAATCTTGTGATCTTTATTCCTGATGTAACATGTTCATTATTTTTCCCAGGGAAGGTGCCACAAGGAGCGTTCTGGATTTGAGGGACCATGGACCCCAAATCCACTCATCTTTGATAACTCCTATTTCACGTATGTCCTCGATCTCTCCGTACTCCTTAGTTGTTGTATTATATTGTATACTGTGTAGAAATCTTAGCAGGTGCTGGTTTGTGGAAGCATTTATACGTTTTCTTTTCTCATTTCCCACAACCGCACTACAACACCCCCCTCCCCTTCTGTTGTATCTCTACTTCATAATCCCTGTAAATTGTTATTTCTCAGAAGATACTCCCTTGTGTTTATTCTCACTTATGGACAGGGAACTCCTAACTGGAGAGAAGGATGGGCTTCTGCAGCTACCATCTGACAAGACCCTTCTCACCGATCCTGTCTTCCGCCCTCTTGTTGAGAAATATGCTGCGGTTTGTATATTTTTTATTGCCTCCTGTTAGGTTTTTTCACTTCCAACTTCACGGGTATCTTTCTTTATAATGTTACCAGAATTGTTTAGATTGTTATGCTGAGTTTGATCTTCTTTTCAGGATGAGGATGCCTTCTTTGCAGACTACGCAGAGTCTCACATGAAGCTCTCTGAACTGGGGTAATGGGTAGTATTAGTTTTAGGGAAAATGATGGCCAAGGACGTGTTTTGATAATTAATACCCGCCAAGGACATTTTTTTCATTAACAAATGTTCTTAACATGTCCTTAAAATGTATTAATTATCAAAATACGTCCTGGGCGTCATTTTCCCTTAGTTTTAGCTGTTTGCTATTGTCATTTCACTCGTATAATTGTGGTTTCCATGATATTATGTTGGTTTCTGTAGACGCATAATAATTTGCTTGATGGATGCTCTTGTGTTTTGCAGGTTTGCTGAAGCCTAAGCTGTTGGACAGATGCAATGAGAATGGTGATCTTAGTCTTCTCATTTCTTGTTTTTGATTCTGGAAACTTGGTTCTTAGTTTTTTTTTTAAATTTTAAATCACGGTTCTTATGCTGTTGATGGCTGGTTATTTTGTAGTGTTTTACAATTTTGCTGGATTTGGTGGTTTGAAAGTTTGGTGGTAGCAAACGTTGATATGGTCATCATAAATAAGACTGAACCTTGTAGGAAAATTTTCTCGTTGTGGCTAGGGTTGACAAATTAAATCAAAACATATTAATCAATCCAAACCCACCTACTAAAAATAGATCCAACCAGTCCAGCCCATTTATTAGCTGGGTCAGAATGGGTTCAATCCATATAATCCATTTGGGAAAATGACGGCCCAAGACTTTTTTTTGATAATTAATGTATTTTAAGGACATGCTAAGAATATTTGTTAATGAATAAAATGTCATTGGCAGATATTAATTATTAAAACACGTCATTTGCCGTCATTTTCCCAATCCATTTATTAATTAGGTTTAATTGGGTCTTAATTTGATTAACTTAATAACCCAAAAAGTCATGAACATAATAACTAAAAAAATAGAGGAGGAATACACGGAATACCCTCCTCCCAAAAAAAAAACGACGTCACATGAATCCCCCTCTTGCTCTGGCCAAACGCATACACACTCTCTCTCTCTCTCTCTCTCTCTCTCTCTCTCACACACACACACACACACACACACTCATCTTCTGTGTTTTCTTCTCCAAGTGCTCTCTCTCTCATGCGTTTTCTTCTCCAAGTGCTAAAGTACAGTGATGTAATGCCCCATACTAAAAATCTGCTCCCCAATCTCCCATCTACTCTGGTCGTCGAAGAATCCAGAAAAGTCGAATAAAATATCAAGAACCTATATAAATCTATGCTTGACTAATCAATTAGTAAATTAGAGTGAATCTCATGAACCCAAGACAGAGATCAGATTCTTGTCATTTTTTTCTTTTACCATAATTCTTGTCATATTTTTTTTCCCTTCAATTGCTCTGGTCCCTCTTTGATTATTGTTGCAGCTCATGTCTTCTTTTACCATAATTCTTGTCATATTTTTTTCTTTTACCCCTCTCTCTCTCTCTCTCTCTCTCTCTGACCCCTCTGTCTTCTTCTATTTCGTTTTCTTCTCCAAGTTCCAACCTCCAACTCACCCTTACAAGAAGACATGAGCTGCAACAATAAGGGAAAAATTCAAAAAAACCCCTGAACTTTGAACCCAATGTCAAGTAGGCACCTGAACTTAAATAAACTTCAATTGAACATCTGAACTTTCACTCCGTTATTCAATTTATCCCATTCCGTCTCAATCCGTGACTTTCCTAACGGCAACAGCTGAGCTAGACACTAACAGACAAAACAAAACGTTAGAGGGAGAAATTAGAGGGAAACAACAGTGACCTGACACTTTTTTAATGCCCTGTTCGGCTAAATAAGCCTACTGGCTTATTTTTTGTCCTTATTCAAATTGTTTTTATATTTTTTTGTCATTTTTTTTGGGGATTATTGCATCGTCATGAAAAGAGGAATCTAAAAAGTAACAAATTACGATCGAAACCTAATTTTTTTGAATAAAGACAAAACTAAGTCAATAAGCCAATTTTTCGTCTTTATTAAAAAAAGATTTCGATAATAATTTTTTACTTTTTAGATTCCTCTCGTTATGACGATGTAATAATCTCCAAAAAAATTGACGAAAAACTAACAAATATGAAAAAAAGTTGAAGAAAGACAAAAAAAAGAAGAAGCCAATAGGCTTATTTAGCTGAACGAGGCCTTAAAAATGTGCCAAATCACTGTTGTTTCCCTCCAATTTCTCCCTTTAACGTTTTGTTCTATCTGTCAGTGTCCAGCTCAGCGATTGCCGCTAGGAAAGTCACGGATTGAGACGGCATGGGGCAAATTGAATAATAGAGTGAAAGTTCAGGTGTTCAATTGAAGTTTATTTAAGTTCAGGTGCCTATTTGACATTGGATTTAAAGTTCAGTGGTTTTTTTGAATTTTTCCCTTATTGTTGCAGCTCATGTCTTCTTGTAAGGGTGAGTTGGAGGATGGAACTTGGAGAAGAAAACGAACTAGAAGAAGACAGAGGGGTCAGAGAGAGAGAGAGAGAGAGAGAGGTTGGCGGCCCGTTGGTCAGTCGGGAATTCCCGTGAATACAAATGAGCCCCAAAACGCAAGGAAATATTTTGGTTATTTTAGTAGTAGATGAATAGTAGAGTAATTTTGCGGAGGTATTTTAGTCATTTAGATTCACAGGGGTAATATGATCATTCTAGTATACATTGATATTTTAGTCATTTTATATAATGCTTTTCAAAAAAAAAAATTTCATTATATAATATGTAATTGGGTTAATGAGTGGGTCGGATTTGATTTTAAATAAATGGGTCAGGTCGGGTATGCGTAATTAAACTCATAATTAATGGGTCTAAATGGGTCAATAACTCATTAATGACCCAACTTACTTACGACTTACCCAATTTAGTCAAAACCCGTCCATTTAACACCCCCAGTTGTGGCTCACTATTATGCATAGAACATCTGCTACAGCTGCTTCAGATAATGCTTCCATCCGTAATTTAAATTTGGTTAGGCAATGAGTGTCAAAACTTGAAGTTACATCCGAGAATTAGGCAGGGCAGTTTTTACTAGAGTTTTTGTCTCAAGTTTGGTGAGAGCAATTTTTTTTGTTTTTGCATGATGCTGAATCGCCAATGAGGTTATAAGTGTGTTGGCGTATCATATATTCCAATAAAAATGCGGAGCGCATAAACAGGTGGCATTACGAGGAGCCATTTATAAAACTTGACAAAACATAACAGCAACGAGTGGTAACCGAGGCATTACCGTCTTTGACTGTGGGTGTTCGTGGGAGAATGCGAACTCCTGTTTCCCTGCCAGATTTCAACAACAGCATTACCATCGGAGAGTGAAGGTACAATATTCTTAGGAAAGGGATAGAACATAGAATTAGAGTTTGCAAAGAAGAAGCTGGATAATACTATATTCTACCAGCCCTATTCGTTGGATATACTAGCTACAAGCCCCAACTAGATAAACCAAGATTTGAGAGATACTAGCTAGTATCTCTGTACTACATAATCATGGTGCAACCGCAGACTGCCCGTTAGCTACTTTCTTAACCATGATCGATCAACTTCATTTTTGCCTATGCGATTAGCTACTTTCTTAACCATGACCGATCAACTTCATTTTTGCTTATGCGATTAGCTACTTTCTTAACCATGATCGATCAACTTCATTTTTGCCTATGCGATTGATCGAACATTGCTAGTGACACAGACTATAGACTAGGGCTCAACTCATTCTTTTATCCCGCTACGTTTGGAATGGTGCTTAGCAAAAGAGCAATTCCAACTATCTTAGATGTTAGACGGGAGGAAACCTTAAGAGTATATGAATCAAGAACCAAATGACTTCAAGTGAATTCATAGGTAGTTGTGTCTCTAGTTTTCCAAGGGGAAACAAGTCGTTGAAAACTACTGTAGTAGACTTTTTGTGAAGAAAGGATCCAATTAAGGCAGTAAACATCAAATTGGACCGCATTCAAGGAAATCCAATAGCGGGCTTCAGATTGAAATGCGTTTGATGCGGTTATCGCTTGCAAAGCGAGCCTCCTGTGGAAGAAGCTATCAAATCGAACAAAGAAGATGAGTCCAATTCCTCTCTGGTCCTCATTTTGGACTGGCTGGTGGACCGGACAATCAAAATCTCGGTCACTCATCTCGAAAATCAATGGTGAAATAATGTTGATAGTATTCTTCTACCAGGACGAGACAAATATTACCAGTAAGATACTATAACCAAGTCCAGACTATTAATTGTTAAGATGTACAGTCGAGAGTTGGAGTTATTGATTCAGTATAAAATTAGGACCGAAAAGGATTCATTTCAAAACAAGATGGTTATAAGCTCCGGTTCGGGTTGAAGTTCTCAAAATGTTTGAACTGCTCAAACCAGTCCAATTCATGCCGTTCGACCCAAAAAAAAAAAAAAAATCAGTCTAATTCATAATTTTAAGTCGACGTTTACGTTTTCCAACAAAGCTATAGCCACGAAAAGTCAAATCAAAAATTTCAAAACTCAAAACTCTGGCTTTAGGTAATGTGTTTCTGCTATTAGGAATCCTCTCCACTACCGGTTGAAAATCTCACTTTTTTACTGCCGCCTTTTTGGTTTTTAATGTGTGTTTATCGTTGATTTGAACCATTCATCTTAAAGACCCCACGTAGTAGTGTATCCACGCAAAAAATAAAATTGATCGGACATCGAAAGGTATATCAAAATCTTTTAATTTGGTTTTGTAAAATTGACAATTTATCTTTATTACTATTGACAAAATCAGACCGTCCATTTTATAAATCAAAATTCAAATTTGGATGTACCTATCGACGTCTAATCAAGCTGAATTTTTGCATAACAATACTACTTTGCGGATCTCACAATATAAAGAGTTCAGATTACAACAACAGACGCTCGTTGGGGCCCACAACGGGCAGTGATAAAAAAGTGAGGTTTTCCATCGACGGTGAATAAAATTTATTGTCAAGGAAATAGTATATATGTGACTTAATTGTGAGGGAAACGTGTGGAACTTAGTTCGAAAACTCTCAAGTGACTTTTTTGGGAGCCGGTCCATTTAGAGTTTTGCTCTGGCTTTAATTTGGACACCCCCGAATGGATATTTGGATTGGTCCCTTAAGAATAGTTGAGGTGCGCGTAATTAAGCTGGTCTAGATACCTGAGTTATCCACAAAAAGTATATATGGACATGTGTAGCAAAATTAATCCGTTTTCCTAAGAAAAAAACTCACGAACAATGATCAAACAAACCAACCGATTTCTGTAGTTCGATATTCTAGTTCTGTTTCGTAGTTTCAACAGATCAATTGCTCGAAGCATAGGTACCGGTTCGCTTCTGATTTATCCTAAATCAACCAATTAGACCCGCCAAAGTTGAAGATCAATCGTTAAAATTTGCGTGTGTGCGCGGGTGGGTGTGTGAGACAACCTTGCTAGTTGCTACATTCCCATAAGCTGGTCTAGATACCTGAGTTATCCACAAAAAGTATATATGGACATGTGTAGCAAAATTAATCCGTTTTCCTAAGAAAAAAACTCACGAACAATGATCAAACAAACCAACCGATTTCTGTAGTTCGATATTCTAGTTCTGTTTCGTAGTTTCAACAGATCAATTGCTCGAAGCATAGGTACCGGTTCGCTTCTGATTTATCCTAAATCAACCAATTAGACCCGCCAAAGTTGAAGATCAATCGTTAAAATTTGCGTGTGTGCGCGGGTGGGTGTGTGAGACAACCTTGCTAGTTGCTACATTCCCATAAAGGTTTTCCAAAGAATTCAATCAGCATAATAAGGATTGTCAACCGCAAGGATATGTAGTCAGAGAGAGCTAGTAGGGACTGTCGGCCCTCCTTACAATTTTAACAAACATGGGCAAAAAATTTATTATGTATATTTGCCTCACCTTCGCAAAAATTCTGGCTTCGTCTCTGATGGGAATTGTTGATGGTTTCTTTATGTGCGCGATGGATCCTTGTGGATGCCAAGGCAATTGGGGAAATAGTGGTTGATGGAGCGTGGAAGCAGACAACTAGTCGTGGGATTGCAGATTGGGTGGAAACGAGCACTGGCCCGAGTCCTTGGAACTAGTAAATGGATTGCGCGATGTCTCCAAAGCTGATGCACTTGCCACTAGTTCTCATGAACCAAAACTTTTCCATATACTCACCTCCCACTTTGCATGACACATATGAACCGCCGTAAAGAAAATTATCCACACTAGCAACTTTTTTGGAGGGGCCAATATTGTATATATAATTAGTGAGGCCTAATGGTATGCTAGTCAACGGGGGCATATACTCACCATCCAATGTGTGACTCTGCATGACACATATGAACCGTCATAAAAAAAATTATCCCCACACTAGCTATATATATATATATATATATATATTTGACCAATATTGTATAGTATGTGGAGCTTAGTGGGATATTAGTCAACGGAGGGTTCAGAAGCTATCCGTAGCTCCGGAACCCCAAACCCCACCCTTGGTGGGAGAGAGAACATTAACAACTTTGGAGGGAGAGAGAACATTGATGGAATAACAGACAGGTGGAGTTTTCAGTACAGTTGGGTTGCACCATGGGAAGATGAGTATTGGAGTGGGGAAATAATTAGTATCCAGTCACACTCTTTCGTATGCAGTCCACCCCAATAAGCAGCCTACACTGCTATCAAACAATATCTTCACCTAACCCCGGCCTCCCCACACCCCTACAAACAAAAAAAAGTCAAAAAAATCTCTTTTCTTTACACTCCAATTTGTATAGTGTGTGACTGTGTGTTGACAGAAACAGCCAGATGATGATGGCATTTTCAAATTTTAGAGAAATACCAATCAATATACTTACCATATTAACAACTGATACCACTTTTCTAGTTAACCCTATAAGAAGGCTCTTGAGAGCAACCCTTGCTTGCAGGTGCCATGTGCAATTGTCAATTTGTACGAAAAATGTAGTATGTTATTTGTTTTCTTTTTTATTTATACTCTGACCAACGCCCTAAAAATACCTTAACAATGACAAATGCGTCATTTTGGCCTCTCTACCCGACAACTCTCTATCACAATTTATGAGGTCCTATTTTTATCACTTTTTGTCATATAACGCAATTTTTTCAAGAGTCATATGTGGATGCTCTATCAACTTCTACAGGGTCGTTCATTAACGATATATCACACGTTGGAGACTCAGAGAACACAACTTCATCCCCGGATTCTGTACTCAAAGGTTGGGTGGCACAAAAAAAAAATGTTAGGCTCTATACTATGATAACTTCCCATTTTCCTGACTATTATACGTACAAATTAAAGCACATGATTTTTCCCTATTCCAAAGTGCCACTACATGCATGGGTCCAGTACTGTGATTTTTCCCTCAAATCACGTAGTGAAGTCATGGGTAGTGCACTCCATGGCGGGACGTACACTTGGCGTGCACCAATTGGGTCCAAAATGCCTTTCATTTATCTACTTCAATTCCAATAGGTCTCAGTCTGGCATGCACCTTCAATTATCATTTCTTTCATGTAATTATATAGTATTTCGGTCCCTAGTTGGAACTTTCATTTACGGTAATGCAAATTCCGAGCATTTCTTATTTCAACAGCGTTCTTTTAAGTTTGAGCACCGCGTTCATTTTTTCCTTCGATCTGCATCGTTTGAGAAAATTTGAAATCCTCCTCAATGAAGCAAAAAGAACCGGTGGTAGATTTCATCTACCACACAACTCATATGTAAGTTAGTCCATCTACACTCGAACCAACCGTACATAGTCTTGATACACCCGCGCAACTCGATCACATGGCCAAAGCGCTTTTTTTGAGGGAAACACTAACTTACCATTTTCTTTCCTGCTAAAAGGCTGACCTCCCCATCTTTTTTTTTTTTAAAAAAAAAAATATTATTTTAGAACTTGGCTCCCCTTCCTTGGATGATAAATTCCTCTTAAAAAATACAATAAAAAATTCTCTAAATATAATACTGTAGTAGTTAGATTGAAGCCAACCATATATGGGGTCGAACGAACAGTGACAACCACTCCTTTTCAAGATTTGTGTGCTCGGTATTTAGTATTCGATCATTTTGCACGCCAAAGTCCAACCCTGTATTTGTTTATTGTTTAAAAAACTAGTCACTGCTTAGGGGATGATCAACAACTCTTGTACAGTATGATTGATGTTAAGGTCCGTCTAACCACCGCACCATAGCGTCTGTAAAAGGAATAATATGGGGTCGAATAACAGTGACAACCACTCCTTTTCCGGATTTGTGGCTCGGTATTTAGTTTTAAATCATTTTGTACGCCAAAGTCCAACCCTGTAATTTGTTTATTGTTTAAAAACTAGTCACTGCTTAGGGGAATCAACAATCTGTACAGTATGATTGATGTTAAGGTCCAGCTAACCACCGTTTTTTTTTTTTTTTTAATTGGAAAAAATTTCTTGAATTTCATGCATAATTACTTTTACAATGTACCTTTTCTGTCTTTAAATGGTAAATTATTGTACTATCTTGAAAAGTAAATGTTTGACAGCAAACATACGGACGGCAATGAGAAAAAATTTGATAAAGTACCCCTGTTGAATTTTTCCAGCTCGTTCCGGTTTTTTTTTTTTTTAAAATCTTTCTTTTTAAAAAGAATGAAATTTTGAATTCATATATTATGAAAATAAAAAATAATTTTTCTGTTTTTTCGCATCGTTTAAAACATTTCAGTTAGATCTATCAAACAATATTTATATTAATAGAAAAATTATTTGCGTAAATGCACCCCTTCCCTTCCTTTTTGCTATTTTTTTTCCGTATGCTTGCTCCTGTTTCAGTTTCTTTGAAAAAGTATTTTTTTTTAAAAAAAGGTAAAATGCTGAATTTTTTTTTGTTAGTAAAAACGAGATGGTAAAATGAGTTAAGTTATTATTTTTTTTAGTGAAAACGAAGCCTAAGGCTTTGTTTGGAACCCATGGAAATGAAAGGAAAGGAAAATAAAAGAAAATTTTTTAAAAAAATTCTTCCGTTATTTAGTTGGAAGAGAAAAAGTGAAGAAAATAAGAATTTTAAGTGTAATGAATAGTAATTTTTCTTTTCTCATTTTTCTTCTCTTTTACTCCGTATTTTCCTTTCTTTTTTCTTTCATTTCCATGGTTCCAAACAGAGCCTAAGGGATTAGTTCTACATAAGTGGGGGAGCGTGGGAGAGAGCTTCAAGTACACGTTTTGAGCAATGGAGAGAGAGCTTCAAGTACACGTTTTGATAAACGCGTGAGATATTGGATTAAATTGTACTAGTTTAGTTCACAGAACACAGCCGTCCATTGGTGACTCATCTGTTGAGAGATCACATCAGTTGCAGTACTCCTATTTTCCTATTCTACGGGCCCACATAGAGAGCGCAATGTTGCGCCGATTAACATTTGCGTTGATGTTATATTATTTTGTAAGGGAAATATATCTAGTACACGTAATCTTTACGTAAGGGCCACCACCCTATATCATTTTTTATGCATATATATATATTATATATTATATATATAGGATACCCCCTATGAGGCCAAAAAGACACTGTACGAAGAGCACTGAGGGATCATGGGCATGGAAGAAGGCTCATTCCCTTGCGATGGAGAGGCTCAGGCCGCGCAGCTGCCGTCGCAGGCCTTCGATCGCAAGCAGCAGCGTGGTGGCTGGATCACTTTTCCGTTCATCGCAGGTTCTGAGATCTTCTCAATTTGGAACGGAGGGACCCCGCCCCTCTCTCTCTATCTCTCTGCCTAAGGGAAATATATCTACACACGTAATCTTTACGTAAGGGCCACTCACCCTATATCCATTGTTTTATGCATATAAATATATATATTATATATATAGGATGCCCACTCTATCGAGGCCAAAAAAAAAAGACACTGTACGAAGAGCACTGAGGGATCATGGGCATGGAAGAAGGCTCATTCCCTTGCGATGGAGAGGCTCAGGCCGCGCAGCTGCCGTCGCAGGCCTTCGATCGCAAGCAGCAGCGTGGTGGCTGGATCACTTTTCCGTTCATCGCAGGTTCTGAGATCTTCTCTTTCCACCCAACCCCCCGCCCCCCTCTCTCTCTCTCTCCCTCTGCCTCTGTGTATTACTACCAATGAATATTCACGTATATGAGCTAGCTTGCAGCTTTGCATATCCCACTGATGGTTGGAGAGAGAAATTTAGTAGACTATAACAAAAAAATTCACACAATCTTCATATCCGTAGTTACAAAAAGTCAAAAACACAAATCGTCTCACGCATCACACACAGTACATAGTGGCGGAAATCCATCCTTTGGGGTAGAAGGTTACTAATGGCACCCCCTGTAAGGCCCCCCCGCCTGACCGACCCTTTTACCCTCACCTCCACGTGCTGTCTCTCTCTCCCAGCAGTTCCCTTCTCTCTCTTTAGATTTTTTTTTATAAAATTTTAAATGTTAATAACTTTTTTTTCACGTATTCTTTTTATAAAAAATTAAATATTTTTGAAATCTACTCAACGAAACCTATCAAACAAGCCTAATATTGATAGAGAAATAATGTAAAACGAAAAAATTAAGTTTAATATTTTATTCGTAGTTTAAACTGTTTAACGAGATTAAAAAATGTGTTTCAAATTTAAATCTGTTTGATCCGGTGGAAAGGGAATTTTTTTTTTGATTATTTTAGTTATGACCATTTAGGAAGTAATCTTTTGATAGGAAAGTCCAATAACGTTTGTTCTTATTGAAGAAGTTTTATTTTTTCTTATATTTTCAGAATATGTAATAATTTCGAAACTTTCCGACATTGGTTTTTTTTCTATTTCCTAGGGGTAAAGGTTGAAATCCAACAGAAAGTTGGACAATACATCACATGGGTCAAAACCCAAACAGCCCCTAAGGTCTAATACGGGAATCCAAAAATAATACAAATAAGCCCGCCCGACACCCAAATAAACAACAAAGCCCAAGAAAACAAACAGGTCCAAGAGAACCCGCCCGACAGACCCAGTCTCACAAAACCCTAACCCAATCCTAGCCGCCGCCGCACAAAACACCGTAGGCACACCACCCAAACCAGCACCACCACCCAACCGCCTCGCCGTTAAGCAGATCCGGTCACCCCAAGAGTAGATGACCGGCGGCAAGAAGGAGCCCAACCAATCCACCAAGGTAAAGCAAACGGCCTACGACGACGGAGAGGAAACAGATGTAGGGCAGTGAGAAAAGAATCTGCCGCCTCAAGCCGCCTCTCCACAAACCCCAGGAACACGGAAGAGAACAGAAGATGGATTCAACACCGCCAAGTCGATCCCTCGTCCGGACTGCACCTCCTAAGCGATCGCCGGCCGAAATCAGCACACAAAGACGACCAGAAAACTGCAGACCATTGGGATCGCATACCCTTCGCGATCAAGCCTCCAAACAGCCGCAAGCCACCGCAGAACACCCATTTTGCCTATCGATTTTAGATAAAACCTGCAAAAACTAAAAACGTTAGAAAAAAAACCCCTGCAGCCAACACAACTCCAAATCCATACGCCATTACCACCCCACCACCGACCCACATCCTCTACAGTAAGTCGAGCCATCCGTCGCCGCTAAGCACAACCGGAGGAGCCAAGAAACCACCGGCCGGAGACGATGAGCAAAGATCCCAAACGTCACGCCCTCCCACGATGGAGGACACTGGCACAACCCCTGAAAAAGAGACCAACCAAACGGCGTTGACTGACCCAAAAAGCAAGCCCGCCCACGCGGCGCCGGCGAAATCAGATCCAGGCATGAGAGGCAGGGATGGAAGGAGAAGGAGAAGGGAGAAGAGAGGACGAGAGGAGAAGCCCGGGGGGGAGAGGAGAAGGGCGGCGGCCTCCCCCCCCAAGCCGGAGAACCCAAGGACAGAGAGACTTTTGAAATCGCCTAGAGAGAGAGAAAGGTTAGAGAGAGAGAAAGGATACGAAAAATCATTTAGGAAGTAATCTTTTGATAGAAAAGTCCAATAACGTTCGTTCTTATTGAAGAAGTTTTATTTTTTCTTATATTTTCAGAATATGTAATAATTTCGGAACTTTCCGACATTGGTTTTTTTTTTTCCATTTCCTAGTAGGGTTAGGGTTTGCATCGTATTTAAAGAGTTATAAGTCTTAAGGCTGGACAGTTTTTGATTATTATTGATTGACAAAGTGTCTAGAGAGAGTTTCATAAAAGAACATTATGGATTAGTACAATTTTTTATTTTCGGATAATTGGTCAGTTGGGAACGATATTGCGAATGATATTCCTTGTGGGGAGAGCAGCTCCTACGTTGGGAGTGATTACTCAAATATAGAAGTTTAAAAAAAAATGATGAATAAAAAAATAAAAACAAAGAGATAATATATTGGGCCCAAAAAAATCATTTAATTTAAACACATTATTTCATATTCAATATTAGATTTGTTTAATAGGTTTCGTTGAATAGATTTCAAAAATATAATATTTATTTAAAAAATACGTGATTTCAACCTCTTCAAACAGTTTATATATTAAAAAAATATGGTTAAAAAATTAAGTGTTTCAAATTTTAATCCGTTTGAACCGATGGAAAGATTTTATTTTTCTGATCATTTTATCCTAAATAGTCATAATTAATTAAATTTTGACTTTAAAGCTCTCGTTGATTAACCCTAAGAGATATTTGATTTTACGACTTTCTTAGGGTTCATCAACGAGAGCCCTATAGTCAAAATTTAATTATGAACATTAAGATAAAATGATCAGAAAACTAAAATCTTTCCAACAGTTCAAACGGATTGAAATTTGGAACACTTAATTTTTCAACCTTTTTAGACAGTTTAAACTACTACAAAAATATAATTTTTCCATTTTAAATTATTTCACCATCAATATTAGGCTCGTTTGATAGGTTTCGTTGAGTAGATTTCAAAAATCTAAAATTTATTAAAAAAAAAATAGGTGAAGAAAAAGTTATTAGTATTTACAATTTTATAGAAAAATAAAATATGAGATAGAGAAATGGGAGAGAGAGAGTGGATGGGGGTAAAACGGAAAATTTCCTGTCATGGTGTCAGACCCCCCCGATAGAGGGGGGGCGATTAACAGCTCTCTTCGGGGTACCCACGTCTCTCTCTCTCTCTCTCTCTCTCTCTCTCTCTCTCTCCTGTCTCTTTCTCTTCTCTCTCCTTTCCTACGTACTCTCTCCGTCTCTTTTTAAATATTCCGTTTTCTAATTTCAACTTATTTAGAAAATATCATCATTACACATTTTACATTAATTTTTACATTCACTTCTCTATTTACCCTCTATGAAAACATTATAATTATACTTTTACTCACTAATTTTTTAAAATGAAATATTCTTTTAGGGGCAAAATGAAAAATATACCAATTTTTACCTACTAACTTTATAAAATGAACATTTATTAAGGGACAGAGTAAAATAAAATACTGAACTTTAAAAAGGGGACGGATGGAGTATTACAATACGCACAGACGTTAAACATTTTATAAACCTCAACCACATAAATCAACCTCGAGATTAAAGCCCCAACTACCTCATTAAGTTGGCTGACCCCCCTCTTCAATGCCAAACCCTTCCTTGTTCTTCAACATCCATCACACAAAAACCCTACCACATCCAAGCTTTTACT
The DNA here is from genome assembly GCA_014282245.1 of Rhododendron simsii. Classification (NCBI taxonomy): domain Eukaryota; kingdom Viridiplantae; phylum Streptophyta; class Magnoliopsida; order Ericales; family Ericaceae; genus Rhododendron; species Rhododendron simsii. The sequence continues at coordinate 9,329,971 of CM024965.1, forward strand.
CAACTAACATCCACACCCATGCGAAAGATGTATAAGGTTTATCGCATTGCTAGGTTATAGAAAGATACTTGACTTTTTCTATACGAAAGAGAGTATAAAGTAAAAAAAAAATCATGTTTAGAATTTAAAAAAAAAAAAATTTTTTGGGTCGAAAAGAAAACATCTTGTAGGGCATATGATTGCCAAGGTCCATGGGTGTCAACATAGTTAGGATGTGCGGCTCCTCGTTGCGATGCCGTTTTCTCCTATGTCCCCCTTAATCGTTCTATCCTATTCAATGATTTAATAAAATTTTGCTTTTGCCGATAACAAAAAAGAAAAGAAAACTTCTTGTATGTTATAGTAACTTATTTTGTAATTTTAGTGATTTTAAAGCTTCATATTGTACTCCAAAATATTTTAAATTTTTCGTTACAAGGAATAAAGAAATATCATCCAAGATATAAAAGATAAGTCAATTTAGCTTAATCTACGCCAACCATCTGCTAATTTCAGAGGTATTTTCTGGCCTGAGGAGGACTCAGTGAACTAGGGCGGATAAACGAATAAAGTACTCGAGTTCAACCTCGTGCTCATTCGTGAAAAAATTATGGGATGGTTTGTTATGGAAACATTTTAACGAGGCTAGAACACTTTTTTGAAAAATGTGAGGAGTGACTTCAAACTATTTGGTGGTTGAGAAATTTGCTGGAGGATATCTTTCATGCCTGACACCTCAAAATTTTTAAATGTTGTTGTTAGAGGGATCATAACAACTTATTCACAGTTTACGGAGCTCAATTTGGTTGTCCAAAAATATTTTGACCGCGTTCTGGATGAAAACAATCTATCCAGGCAACTTGAGGGGTCGGAGTAAATTAAAGCATCGTGCGGTACATTTTGCATGTTTGTTTAGTTGATCAGCCACACACGTATTACAGTTATTTCCTTTGGTATTCCGAAACCGATCCCACCACTCGTAACCTTGAGTGTTGTGGTCGCACGGTAAAAGAGAGTTCGATTTCACAACTATTTTCTCGCACGTACAAATTTTCGCTTGTCGGTAAGGTGGCCCAAAATTTTTTACTCTCGACCGGTTACCAACTTACCTGTTTGTTCTCAGTTATCCATCTAAAATGTCTGTGAATTTGTGTTTGGCAGCAACTATGGCGGGCTTAACGCTGGCGGCGGGAGGATGGGTTAACAACTTCATAGTGTTCATGATTGGGGAGTTCAATGTGAAAAGCATCGAAGCCGCCCAGCTCTGGAACGTGGTTAACGGCTGCACATCTATGTTTCCGGTCGTAGGAGCAATCGTCGCCGACTCCTTCCTAGGAAATTTCACTGTCATCTGTATTTCTTCCCTCTTCTCTCTCCTGGTAATTACTAGGAGTATTAATTACTGTGTGCATGTATATATATATATGTAGAGTTATGTGTGTATAGACTTCAAACGTGTATATTATACCAATTGCACGTTGTGCTCCGACCAGGACCTCAAATCAAACACACATAACAAGAATTCGAGAGAAATATTTCATCTGTTAATTGGATCACACACAACTACTAATAAATTACAGAACAACTCTCCAAGGAGGAGCTCCCCAAATCCGGCTCAACTCAACTCTGTCACACCTCTCTGGTTCTCTCCCTCACACACCCATAGCTCTCATTGATTTTGCCACACCCCAAACCAAGAATTTACTTGTGGGTTAGGAATCTACCGTCATTGTCTGGATATACGAGTCATAGCTGACCGGGAAGACAAAGAGTCTTATTCAATATATACGCTATGCGTTGGGTTTGTACCTGAAAAGGTCAATATTCTTCTCGAATTTCATCTTGAGTGAACTTTTTTTTTTCCTTTTACTTCTTTAATTTTCTGTATCAAAGTGAAGTACCAAACCATTCTTTATTTTACCTTTCCTTCTTTTGCCGACGGAATTACCTTAAGTGACTCGAAAATGCAGGGCATAATCCTTCTACTCCTCTGTTCCACGATCGACTCGCTGAGGCCTCCACCATGCGATCAAAACGGACCCACCTCATGCATCACAGCGTCAAGACTCCAACTCTCCATCCTGTATCTGGCCATAACCCTCGCAACCATCGGCTTGGGAGGCACGCGCTTCACCATCGGCGCGTTGGGCGCCGATCAATTCGACGACCCAAGACACCAAGGGAGTTTCTTCAACTGGTACTTGTTCACACTCTACACCGCGTCGGCGATAAGCGCCACTGCAGTTGTGTACGTCGAAGACAACGTGAGCTGGGGGTGGGGTTTCGGTATCTGTGCTGCGGCTAACGTGGTTGGGTTGGCTATTTTTGTATCGGGGAGCCGGTTTTACCGGCCTGTAAAGCCGAAAGGGAGCCCGTTCACGGGCTTGGCTCGGGTGGTTGTTGCGGCTGTTCAGAAGAGGAATGTGGTGGTTTCAAGCAAAAGTGAAGATTATTACAATAGAGCAGATAATGGAGGGGTTAATTTAGTTGCTGCAACACCAACTGGTGCTTTCAAGTAAGTATGATCTTCTAATTGCTTATGATTTCCAACTTTTAGCACAACTGTGAAGGCTCCGGAAATTGTTCTTGAGCATTAAGTACTCTTTCATTATCAAACCAAAAATTGTATTTCTCAACACACAGGTTTCTGAATCGAGCAGCACTGCTAACCGAAGGAGATACCAAACCGGACGGCTCGATTGCAAAATTATGGAAGCTATGCACGTTGCAACAAGTGGAAGATCTAAAAATCCTGATCAGAATCTCCCCGCTCTGGTCGACCGGCATCTTGTTGAGCACCCCACTCGCCGTCCAAATGAGCTTAGCTACCCTCCAAGCCATCACCATGAACCGCCACATTGGTCCACATTTTAAAATCCCAGCAGGTTCAATGTTAGTCTTCATAATGGTCTCCTGTTGCATCGCCATAATCTTCATAGAGAGGTTCTTCTTCCCCATGTGGCAAAAAGTCACCGGCCGGTTTCCCCCACCACTCCAACGAGTAGGAATTGGCCACGTGTTATGTGCCCTCAGCATGGTAGTTTCAGCTATAGTGGAATCGAAACGGTTAGAAAAGGCTCACAATATTGGTGCAAATTCAGTTGTTCCTATGTCGGTCTTATGGCTTGTACCACAACTAGCCCTAGCCGGAATGGGGGAGGCATTTCACTTTCCAGGAAATAATGCGTTGTTGTATCAGGTACTCCCTCTGTCCCAAATTCTCGATAACTCTTTCTTTTTTTGGATGTCTCAAAATGTTAGTCCATTTGAAAAGTTAAACAAAAAAAACTTTAGTTTTTCAAAATTATCTCTAAATAGTATTTGTCATTGTGTTAAAAAGAGATAATTCAAGGATAATGTAGTAAAAGTCATAACTCATCATTTGAATTTGGTGCAATCATTGCTTATTGCCTGAATATTTACTAGCTTTCTTAAAAGGACAAGCTGGGATAATGTTTAGCCACTAATTTTCTTGGGAAATACCAATTGTTTTCAATGCATGCCTCCTCACTAGTGGTATTAAATTGTAAGCCATTAATTTATTTAATATTAAGGCACTAATTTTATTGGGAATAACAATTGTATTCCATGCATGCCTCCTCACCAGTGATTAGTGAGTGCAATTTGGTTCACTCTGTTTAATTAAAAGAGGATGGACGTTATTTTTACTCTTATTGGTTGAAGGGGTGTAGATCTCACCCATGCAATACACTTTTTGGTAAGCATGATGTCACTTTGTGGTGGAATCCACACCATTTAACCAATACAAAAAAAAGGTAATGTTCTTCCTTTTTTAAGGAGGATGAACAAAATTAAATTCATGATTAGCCCTTTCATTCATAAAAGGTGTAAATCCATATAACTGGAAAATACTTTACTAGTACGTCCAGTATTGAGGTCTAAATACAAACTCTACTTTCTGATTTGATACCATGAAATTCTCTTACCAAGCAACTCATCTAAAAATTGAACTTAGGCTATTAGAGTGCGAATTTCTTTAATAACAGTATTCTGAACTCCAGGAGTTTCCGCTTGCACTGAAAAGTACGGCGACAGCAATGGTGGCTATGATGATAGCGATAGCGTTTTACCTGAGCACGGCTGTGGTGGGGATAGTCCAGAGAGAGACGAATTGGTTGCCGGACAATATAAATGAGGGGAGGATGGATAAGGTGTATTGGGTGTGTTTTGGACTTGGGGGGGTTAACTTCGTGTATTACTTAGTGTGTGCTTGGTTGTACAAGTATCAAGGTGCAGTTGCCAAGGTAGCAGATGAAAATAAAGCTTGATAATTAAATCTTTATGTGCATTCGGTGGTTTTGTATCTATTACTGCTTGTATCTATCAGTTATATGCTTTGCTTATTTTTGAGATGTGAATTCATAAATTAAATTCAAGTAATGAATTTTCTCTCCATGGAATATATTTCCTAGAGAAAGCTAGCTATATATGGCACACATGCATGGTTTGGACCATAGCAATGTTATTAGTTACCCGCCTTTTTAGTTTATATATATATATATATGTCAGCTATCTAATTTGTTTGGTATAATTATAAATACGTGTGCCCGCAGGAAGAAAGTAAAGTTATGCTTATTGTGGTTACGAGTTATATATGTTATTTTTATTATTTGATTTATATATATATATATATATATATATATTCTTTTAGTTCATGTGTTCATTGCCTTGTTCGAGTTGTAATCAATAAAGTATTTTTCATTTCATTTTTCTTTTATAATTGCTGTTTGGGTCAATTTATGCGCGCATCTCAACCGATCTTGGGGCATTATTGACTAGGCAAATCACTGGTGACCCAAGGTTTGGTCCTTGGTCACAGAGGCGGCTCCACTGCTATTCCAGAAGGTTAGAGAATCCTCCGGGTTCAAAAAATTCACTGAAAGTTTTTATCCTTTTGTATAAGTTAAAAAATGCATTGAAAAATGCAATGGGTCATTCGTGTACAACTAATATAAGCGAAAATCTACATAAATTTGTGAATAAATAGATAATATATGACAAAAATTAAATTAATCAGCCTCAATCAATTTTTAATCAAATAAAAATTTGCATTTTAAACTAATAAGGGTTTTGCATTTCAAAATTTTGAACATAATTTTGTCAAAGCTAAACCGAAAGCTAAACCGAAACCCGGAGGCGCCGCTGCTTGGCCACCAAGAAAAAGACTTCCTTTCTTAACGCTCCAAACGGCACTTCGAGTGAGAAATTTTTTTAGTGCTGAGCGGGTATCACGTGGTGTCCGTTCAGTGTATCCGGACCGTCAATTTCGGTTTTGAATGGCTCGAATTTAAAGAGAGAAAGAAGGAAGAGAGTGTGGGGGTAAGAGGAGAGAGAGTATCTTAATCTGGGCTCAAATGTGTCCGCTCAAGCACCACGTTAGCTGGGTGATGTGGTACCCACCCGGCACGGAAAAATTTCTCAACCCTTCGCCACATTCCATTCGCTGTGTCCAATGAATTGAAACAAAGAGAAAATTTCAAAAAAACTCCTTAACTTTCAAAAACATTACAAAAAATACTTGGACTTTAACTAATAACAAAAATACACCTAAACTTACCATTCCATTAAAAAAAAATCCCGCCATCCAAGTCCGTCAATTTGTAATGGATGGAATCATGGAGCTAAAATTTTTTATTTTTTTTGTAAAATTTCTAAAAGTTTAGGAGCTTTTTTGAAATTTTCCCTGAAACAAACAACACAAACTCCCGGACTGTTTAAAGCGCTCCACCGTCACAAGATCATTCTCCACCGTCTCCCTGTCTACCCCTTCATCGGGTAAGCCTGTTCAATCTTCCCCATCCACTACACTCTCCTCGCAGTTGATTGTTATAAAAAGATCCATTCTTTGATGCACACCAACTGTTCGATGCAACTACGTAACACTTTTGGGTGTTGGATTTAAGAGGTTTATTTCCCCTTGGTGTGAATGGACCACGAATTTTGTCATAGAACGCAATTTTTTCAAGAGTCATATGTGGATGCTCTACAAACTTCTACAGGGTCGTTCATTAACGTTAAATGACACGTCAGAGACTTAGAGAATACAACTTCATCCCCGGATTCCGTACTCAAAGGTTTGGTGGCACAAAAAAACATGTTAGACTCTATACTATGATAACTTTCCCATTTTCCTGACTATTTTACGTACTAAGTACCCTCACTGTTATAAATCTGAAGTTTGTTTTCTGAATGGTAAAATATGTTTTACATCGAAACAAACGGAGCCTTAATTTTGTAAAATTGTAAAAGAATCAATTTTGAGTATTTGCATTGAACCTTAACAAATTCAGGGCTGACCCTGAATAATTAGGAGAATCTAACGGTTTGAACTCAAAAATGACCGTCCAATAAAAATTGACACACGTTGCGGCTACTTGGAAACAAAAAAATTGAGCAAAGCACATGATTTTTCCCTATCCCAAAGTGCCACTACATGCATGGGTCCAGTACTGTGATTTTTCCCTCACATCATGTAGTGAAGTCATGGGTAGTGCACTCCACGGTGGGACGTACACTAGGCGTGCACCAATTGGGTCCAAAATGCCTTTCATTTATCTACTTCAATTCCATTACGTCTCAGCATGCACCGTCAATTATCTTTTTTTTTTTGATCCGCCACCGTCAATTATCTTTTCTTTCATGTAATTATATAGTATTTCGGTCCCTAGTTGGAACTTTCATTTACGGTTATGCAAATTCCGAGCATTTCTTATTTCAATGGCGTTCTTTAAGTTTGAGCACCGCGTTCATTTTTTCCTTTGATCTGCATCGTTTGAGAAAATTCGAAATCCTCTTCAGTGAGGCAAAAAAGAACCGGTGGTAGATTTCATCTACCACACAACTCGTATATAAGTTAGTTCATCTACACTCAAACCAACCATACATGGTCCTGACACGCCCGCGCAACTCGATCACATGGCCAAAGCGCATTTTGGAGGGAAACACTAACTTACCCTTTTCTTTCCCGCTAAAAGGCTGACCTCCCCATCTTGTTTTTTTAAAATATTTCTGTATTTTATAACTTGGCTCCCCCTTCCTTGGATGATAAATTTCTCTTAAAAAATACAATAAAAAATTCTCTAAATATAATAGTAGTTAGATTGAAGCCAACCAAAGATGGGGTCGAACGAACAGTGACAACCACTCCTTTTCAGGATTAGTGTGTTCGGTATTTAGTATTTGTAAAGAAATGAAGAAAAATATTTTGTCTTCAGAAATTGATTTCATTGGATGAGAGAGCATAACTTTATACAAGAGAATTCCTACGCTAGTTTAGGAATCTAAATCATAGAAGAGAATTTACAGCCCATACAATATATTCAATGGGGGCATATATTCACCACCCAATGTGTGACTTTGCATGACGCATATGAACCGTCATAAAGAAAATTGTGATTGATTAAAAAAAAGAAAAAAAAAGAAAAGAACCGTCATAAAGAAAATTATCCACACACTAGCAATATATTTTTTTTCCGCCAATATTGTATAGTATGTGGAGCTTAGTGGAATGTTAGTCAATAGAAGGTTCAGAAACTATTCATAGCCCCGAAACCCCAAACCACACCCTTGGTGGCAGAGAAAACATTAACAACTTTGGAGGGAGAGAGAACATTGGTGGAATAGCAGACAGGTGGAGTTTTCAGTACAGTTGGGTTGCACCATGGGAAGATGAGTATTGGAGTGGGGAAATAATTAGTTTCCAGTCACACTCTTTCGTATGCGGTTCACCCCAATAAGCAGCCTACACTGCTATCAAACAATATCTTCACCTAACCCCGGCCTCCCCACACCCCTACAAACAAAAAAAAAAAATGTCAAAAAAATCTCTTTTCTTTATACTCCAATTTGTATAGTGTGTTGACCGAAACAGCCAGATGATGACATTTTCAAATTTTAGAGAAATACCAATCAATATACTTACCATATTAACATCTTATACCACTTTTCTAGTTAACCCTATAAGAAGGCTCTTGATTGCAACCCTTGCTTGCAGGTACCATGTGCAATTGTCAATTTGTACAATAGTATGCAATTTGTTTTCTTTTTTATTTATATATACTCTGACCAACGCCCTAAAAATACCTTAACAATGACAAATGCCTCATTTTGGCCTCTCTACCTAACAACTCTCTATCACAATTTATGGGGACCTACTTTTATCACCTTTTGTCATATAAGGTAATTTTTTCAAGAGTCATACGTGGATGCTCTACCAACTTCTACAGGGTCGTTCATTAACTTTAAATCACACGTTAGAGACTTAGAGAATACAACTTCATCCCCGCATTCCTTACTCAAAGGTTGGGTGCATGGCACAAAAAAACATGTTAGGCTCTATACTCTGATAACTTCCCCATTTCCCTGACTATTATAGTACGTACTAAGCACCCTCCCTGTCGTAAATCTAAAGTTTGTCTTCTGAAAAAATATTTTACATGGTAAAATATTTTTACATTGAAACAAACGGAGCCTTAATTCCTTAAATTGTAAAAGACTCCATTTTGAGTATTTGCATTGAACCTTAACAAATTCAGGGCCGACCCTGAATAATTAGGAGAATCTAACGGTTTGAACTCAAAAATGACCGTCCAATAAAAATTGACACAAGTTGCGGCTACTTGGAAACAAAAAAAATTGAGCAACGCACATTAAAGTGCCACTACATGCATGGGTCCAGTACTGTGATTCTTCGCTCAAATCATGTAGTGAAGTCATGGTAGTGCACTCCATGGTGGGACGTACACTTGGCGTGCACCAATTGGGTCCAAAATGCCTTTCATTTACCTACTTCAATTCCAATAGGTCTCAGTCTGGCATTTCAATTATCTTTTCTTTCATGTAATTATATAGCATTTCGGTCCCTAGTTGGAACTTTCTTTTAAGGTAAAGCAAATTCCGAGCATTTCTTCTTCAATTATCTTTTCTTTCATGTAATTATGTAGTATTTCGGTCCTTAGTTGGAACTTTCTTTTACGGTAAAGCAAATTCCGAGCATTTCTTCTTCAATTATCTTTTCTTTCATGTAATTATATAGTATTTCGGTCCTAGTTGGAACTTTCTTTTACGGTAAAGCAAATTCCGAGCATTTCTTCTTCAATTATCTTTTCTTTCATGTAATTATATAGTATTTCGGTCCCTAGTTGGAACTTTCTTTTACGGTAAAGCAAATTCCGAGCATTTCTTATTGAGTTGTGCTACTGGTATAGCGGCTGCTGTACAACAGCCGCGTACAGATTCCTTTTGCATCCATCTCGGGTTCCGCAACAATGATTGGAGCCGTTCATTTTGTTCAAAATACTTCGTTTAAGGTCCCTGTAAAAAATCACCACAATCCGATACTAGGAAAGGTGTTTACAAATCATCCAACCCTGTATTTGTTTATTGTTTTCTAGTTTAAAAAACTAGTCATTGCTTAAGGGATGATCAACAACTAGCTCTTGTACAGTATGATTGATGTTATATTATTTTGTAAGGGAAACATATCTAGTACACGTAATATTCACGCAAGGGCCACCACCCTATATCATTTTTTATGCATATATATAGGATCCCCCCTATGAGGCACTGAGGGATCATGAGCATGGAAGAAGGCTCATCCCCTTGCGATGGAGAGACTCAGGCCGCGCAGCTGCCGTCGCAGGCCTTTGATCGCACGCAGCAGTGTGGTGGCTGGATCACTTTTCCGTTCATCACGGGTTCTGAGATCTTCTCTTTCCACCCAACCCCGCCCGCCCGCGCGCCCCTTCCCCCCCCCCCCGGTGTATTACTACCAATGAATATTCACGTATATGAGCTAGCTTGCAGCTTTGCATATCCCACTGATGGTTGGAGAGAGAAATTTAGTACACTATAACATAAAAATTCACACAATCTTCATATCCGTAGTTACAAAAAGTCAAAAACACAAATCGTCTCACGCATCACACACAGTACACACGTCTCTCTCTCTCCTGTCCCTTTCTCTTCTCTCTCCTCTCCTACGTACTCCCTTCGTAACTTTTTTAATATCTTTGTTTCGTAAGTTCAATTTATTAAGAAAATATCATTATTACATCTTTCACATCAATTTTTACATCCATTTCCCTATTTACCTTCTATGAAAATATCATTATTACATTTTTACTCAATAACTTTTTAAAATGAAATCTATTTTTAAGGATAAAATAGAAAATATACCAATTTTTACCTACTAACTTTATAAAATAAACATTTATTAAGGAACAGACCAAAATAAACTACTGAACTTTAAAATGGAAACGGAGGGAGTATTACAATACGAACAGACGTTAATCATTTTATAAACCTCAACCACAAACATCAACGTCGAGATTAAGGCCCCAACCAAGTTAATTGGCTGACCCCCTCTTCAATGCCAAACCCTTCCTTGTTCTTCAACATCCATCACACAAAAAACCCTACCACATTCAAGCTTTTACTCAACTAACATCCACACCCATGCAAAAGATGTATAAGGTTTATCGTATTACTAGGTTGTAGAAAGATACTTGACTTGTTCTATACGAAAGAGAATATAAAGTAAAAGAAATTCATGGTTAGAATTAAAAAAAAAAACCGAAATAATAAGCTCAAACTTCTTGTATATATGTTTTTTTTTTTTTTTTGGGGTCGAAAAGAAAACATCTTGTAGGGCATATGATTGTCATGGTCCATGGGTATCAACATAGTTGGGATGTGCGGCTCCTCGTTGTGATGCCGTTTTTTCCTATGTGCCCTTTAATCGTTGTATCCTATTCAATGATTTAATAAAATTTTGCTTTTGCCGATAACAAAAAAGAAAAGAAAACTTCTTGTATGTTATATAACTTTTTTTTGTAATTTTAGTGATTTTAAAGCTTCATATTGTAATATTTTAAAATTTTCGTTAAAAGGAATAAAGAAATATCATCTAAGACATAAAAGAAAAGTCAATTTAGCTTAATCTAAGCTAACCATCAACTAATTTCAGAGGTGTTTTCTGGCCTGAGGAGGACTCAGTGAACTAGGGCGGATAACCGAACAAAGTACTCGAGTTCAACCTCGTGTTCATACGTGAAAAAATTATGAGATGGTTTGTTATGGAAACATTCAAACGAGGCTAGAACACTTTTTTGAAAAATGTGAGGAGTGACTTCAAAATATTTGGTCGTTAAGAAATTTGCTGGAGGATATCTTTCATGCCTAACACCTCATAACAACTTATTCACAGCTTACGGACCTCAATTTTAGCCGTTCAAAAATATTTTGGCCATGATCTGAATGAAAAACAATCTTTTCGGACAACTTGTGAGGTCGGAGTAAATTAAAGCATCGTGCGGTACATTTTGCATGTTCAGCCACACGTCTTACAATTATTTCCTTCGGTATTCTGCAACCGATCCCACCAATCGGAACCTTGAGTGTTGTGGTCGCACCACAAACGAGAGTTCCATGTCACAACTATATATTTTCTCGCACGTACAAATTTTCGCTCGTCGGGAAGGTGGCCCAAATTTTTTTACTCTCGACCGGTTACCAGTTTGTTCTCAGTTATCCATCTAAAATGTGTCTGTGAATTTGTGTTTGGCAGCAACTATGGCGGGCTTAACGCTGGCGGCAGGAGGATGGATTAACAACTTCATAGTGTTCCTGATTGGGGAGTTCAATGTGAAAAGCATCGAAGCTGCCCAGCTCTGGAACGTGGTTAACGGCTGCACATCTATGTTTCCGGTCCTAGGAGCAATCGTGGCCGACTCCTTCCTAGGAAATTTCACTGTCATCTGTATTTCTTCCCTCTTCTCTCTCCTGGTAATTACTAGGAGTATTAATTACGTACTGTGTGCATGTATATATATGTAGAGTTATGTGTGTGTAGACTTCAAACGTGTATATTATACCAATTGCACGTTGTGCTCCGACCAGGACCTCAAATCAAACACACACATAACAAGAATTCGAGAGAAATATTTCATCTGTTAATTGAGAGAAATATTTCATCTGTTAATTGGATCACACACAACTACTAATAAATTACAAAACAACTCTCCGGAGGAGGAGCTCCCCAAATCCGGCTCAACTCAACTTTGTCACACCTCTCTAGTTCTCTCCCTCACACACTCATAGCTCTCATTCATTTTGCCACACACAAACCAAGAATTTACTTGTGGGTTAGGAATCTACCGTCATTGTCTGGGCATAAGAGTCATAGCTGATTAGGAAGACAGAGTCTTATTCAATATATATATACGCTATGCGTTGGGTTCGTACTTGAAAAGGTCAATATTCTTCTAGAATTTCATCTTTAGTGAACTTTCTTTTTTTCCTTCAATAATTTTCGGTATCAAAGTGAAGTACCATACCATTCTTTATTTTACCTTTCCTTCTTTTGCTGACGGAATTACCTTAAGTGAATTGGAAAATGCAGGGCATAATCCTTCTACTCCTCTGTTCCACGATCGACTCGCTGAGGCCTCCACCATGCGATCAAAACGGACCCACCTCATGCATCACAGCGTCAAGACTCCAACTCTCCATCCTGTATCTGGCCATAACCCTCGCAACCATCGGCTTGGGAGGCACGCGCTTCACCATCGGCGCGTTGGGCGCCGATCAATTCGACGACCCAAGACACCAAGGGAGTTTCTTCAACTGGTACTTGTTCACACTCTACACCGCGTCCGCGATAAGCGCCACCGCAGTTGTGTACGTCGAAGACAACGTGAGCTGGGGGTGGGGTTTCGGTATCTGTGCTGCGGCTAACGTGGTTGGGTTGGCTATTTTCGTATCGGGGAGCCGGTTCTACCGTCCCGTTAAGCCGAAGGGGAGCCCGTTCACGGGCTTGGCTCGGGTGGTTGTTGCGGCTGTTCAGAAGAGGAATTTGGTGGTTTCAAGCAAAAGTGAAGATTATTACAATAGAGCAGATAATGGAGGGGTTAATTTAGTTGCTGCAACACCAACTGGTGCTTTCAAGTAAGTATGATCTTCTAATTGCTTATGATTTCCAACTTTTAGCACAACTGTGAAGGCTCCGGAAATTGTTCTTGAGCATTAAGTACTCTTTCATTATCAAACCAAAAATTGCATTTCTCAACACACAGGTTTCTAAATCGAGCAGCACTGCTAACCGAAGGAGATACCAAACCGGATGGCTCGATTGCAAAATTATGGAAGCTATGCACGTTGCAACAAGTGGAAGATCTAAAAACCCTGATCAGAATCTCCCCGCTCTGGTCAACCGGCATCTTGTTGAGCACCCCACTCGCCGTCCAAATGAGCTTAGCTACCCTCCAAGCCATCACCATGAACCGCCACATTGGTCCACATTTTAAAATCCCAGCAGGTTCAATGTTAGTCTTCATAATGGCCTCCTGTTGCATCGCCATAATCTTCATAGAGAGGTTCTTCTTCCCCATGTGGCAAAAAGTCACTGGCCGGTTTCCCCCACCACTCCAACGAGTAGGAATTGGCCACGTGTTATGTGCCCTCAGCATGGTAGTTTCAGCTATAGTGGAATCGAAACGGTTAGAAAAGGCTCACAATATTGGTGCAAATTCAGTTGTTCCTACGTCGGTCTTATGGCTAGTACCACAACTAGCCCTAGCAGGAATGGGGGAGGCATTTCACTTTCCAGGAAATAATGCACTGTTTTATCAGGTACTCCCTCCGTCCCAAATTCTCGATAAATCTTTCTTTTTTTTGGATGTCTCAAAATGTTAGTCGGTTTGAAAAGTCAAATCAAAAAAACTTTTTAGTTTTTCAAAATTATCTCTAAATAGTATTTGTCATTTTGTTAAAAAGAGAGAATACAAGGATAATGTAGTAAAAGTCATACCTCACAATTTGAATTTGGTGCAATCATTGCTTATCCCCTTAATATTTACTAGCTTTCTCAAAAGGACAAGCTGGTATAATGTTTAGCCACTAATTTTCTTGGGAAAACCAATTGTTTTCAATGCATGCCTCCTCACTAGTGGTATTAAATTGTAAGCCATTAATTTATTTAATATTAAGGCACAAATTTTAGTGGGAATAACAATTGTATTCCATGCATGCCTCCTCACCACTGATTAGTGAGTGCAATTTGGTTCACTATGTTTAAAAGAGGGTGGACATTACTCTTACTCTTATTGGTTGAAAGAGTGTAAATCTCACCCGTGCAATACACTTTTTGATAAGCATGATGTCACTTTGAGGTGGGATCCACACCATTTAACCAATATAAAAAAAGGTAATGTTCTTTCTTTTTTAAGGAGGATGAACAAAATTAAATTCGTGATTAGCCCTTTGATTCATAATAGGTGTAAATCCATATAACTGCAAAATACTTTACTTAAGTCCAGTAGTGAGGTCTAAATACAAACTCTACTTTCTGATTTGATACCATGAAATTCTCTTAGCAAGCAACTCATCTAAAAGTTGAACTAAGCTATTATTAGAGTGCAAATTTCTTTAACAAATGTGTTCTGAACGGCAGGAATTTCCGACTACACTGAAAAGTACGGCGACATCAATGGTGGCCATGATGATAGCGCTAGCCTATTACCTGAGCACGGCTGTGGTGGGGATAGTGCAGAGAAAAACGAATTGGTTGCCGGACAATATAAATGAGGGGAGGATGGATAAGGTGTATTGGGTGTGTTTTGGACTTGGGGGGGTTAACTTCGTGTATTACTTAGTGTGTGCTTGGTTGTACAAGTATCAAGGTGCAGTTGCCAAGGTAGTAGCAGATGAAAATAATTAGAGCGTGATAATTAAATCTTTATGTGCATTCGGTGGTTTTGTATCTATTACTGCTTGTATCTATCAGTTATATGCTTTGCTTATTTTGAGATGTGCTTCATAAATTAAATTCATGTAATGAATTTTCTCTCCATGTAATATATATATATATATATATATATATATATATATATATATATATATATATTTCCCTAGCAATGTTATTAGTTACCCGCCTTTTTTGTTTATGTCAGCTATCTAATTTGTTTGGTATAGTTATAAATACGTGTGCGCGCACGAAGAAAGTAAAGTTATGCTTATTGTGGTTACGAGTTAAATATGTTATTTTTATGATTTGATTTATAAGTATTCTTTTGGTTCATGTGTTCATTGCCTTGTTAGAGTTGTAATCAATAAAGTATTTTTCATTTCTTTTTTCTTTTATAATTGTTGTTTGGGTCAATTTAGGCGCGCATCTCAACCGATCTTGGGGCATTATTAACTAGGCAAATCACCGGTGACCCAAGGATAGGTCCTTGGCCACAGAGGCGGCTCCACTGCTATTCCAGAGGGTTAGCGAACCATTTGGGTTCAAAAATTCACTAAAAGTTTTTATCTTTTTATATAAGTTAAAAAATGCATTGGGTCATTCGTGTACAAATAATATAAGCGAAAATCTACATAAATTTGTGAATAAATAGATAATCTATGACAAAAAAAATAAAATTAATCAGCCTCAATCGATTTTTAATCAAATAAAAATTTGCATTTTAAACTAACAAGGTTTTGCATTTCAAAATTTTTGAACAAAATTTTGTCACAGCTAAATCGAAACCCGGAGGTGCCGCTGCTTGGCCACCGAGAAAAAGACTTCCTTTCTTAACGCTCCAAACGTCACCTCGAATGAGAAATTTTTAGTGCTGAGCGGGTATCACGTGGTGTCCACTCAGTGCATCCGGACCGTTCATTTCTGTTTTGAACGGCTCGGATTTGAAGAGAGAAAGAAGGAAGAGAGTGTGGAGGTGAGATGAGAGAGAGTATTTTAATCTGGGCTATACAATATACTTTTGAACGGCTTAAATGTGTCTGCTCAAGCACCACGTTAGCCGGGTGATGTGATACTCACCTGTCACTGAAAAATTTCTCAACCCTTCGCCACAATCCACGTACTGTGTCAAATGAATTGAAACAAAGAGAAAATTTCAAAAAAACTCCTTAACTTTCAAAAACTTTACAAAAAATACCTGAACTTTAACTAATAACAAAAAGACACCTAAACTTACCATTCCATTAAAAAAAAATCCCGCCATCCAAGTCCGTCAATTTGTAATGGATGGAATCATGGAGCTAACAAAAAACGTTAAGCTTCCTTCTTTTTTTACTTTTTACTTCAAAAAAATTACTTTTGACTTTTTTAAGTAACAAATTAATATATACAATAAAATTTTTTTTTTTCCTTACCATTTGTCAAAAAATATTTTAACCTCATTTTTTACTATTTACAAAAAGAACCATTTTTTTTTACTTCCAAATTTACCCCTCTCTCTCTCCCTCTTTTTTTTTTTGTTTAAAACTCGACCCCACACAACCAATCAATTCCACAATTAGCCGCCAAAGCTCTAGCCCCAATTTTAGAATTTTGAAATTACTTTTTTTTTTTTGGGAGATGACTTTCACACTCTCTTTTTTGATAACTACACTATTTTTTTTCTTTTAGAAAAAAAAGTCATACACTTTTAATACTAAAAAAAAAAGTGTGGCTATAAAAAAGGAGAGTGTAAAATCACTCCCTTTTTTTAACCTTCATTTTTTTTTACTTTTTAAAATTACTTTTAACTCTTTCTTTTTTAGTAATAAATAATATGCAATAAATTTTTTTTACTATTTTTTAAAAATTACTTTCACCACCATTTTTTTAACTATTTATGAAATTGGGGTTAGGACTTTGACGGTTGGTTGTGTGGAGTTGAATTTCTAAAAAAAAAAAGAAAGAGTTAAAAGTAATTTTTAAAATTAAAAAGTTAAAAAAACGGGCGAGGTTTACGCCTTCCGTTTACTCCATCCGTTACAAATTAACGGAATTGGATAGCGGGGACTTTTTTGTTAACAGAATGTTAAGTTCAGGTGTCTTTTTGTCATTAGTTAAAGTTCAAATTTTTATTTTTTTTGTAAAATTTCTAAAAGTTTAGGGGCTTTTTTGAAATTTTCCCTGAAACAAACAACACAAACTCCCGGACTGTCTCAAGCGCTCCACCGTCACAAGATCATTCTCCACCGTCTCCCTGTCTACCCCTTCATCGGGTAAGCCTGTTCAATCTTCCCCATCCACTACACTCTCCTCGCAGTTGATTGTTATAAAAAGATCCATTCTTTGATGCACACCAACTGTTCGATGCAACTACGTAACACTTTTGGGTGTTGGATTTAAGAGGTTTATTTCCCCTTGGTGTGAATGGACCACGAATTTTTGCCATTTCCTTGCGTCGCATGCTCTTCTTTCCCATCCTACAAATTTCCCTGCGTATTTGTTTCAATGTATTTCTGGTGTGCTTATTTTAGGTGTCGTTTAACTACTTTTATAGTAGGCAACCCCGACACCATGTTTTTTTTTTTGGTAAGTACCTACAACAGGTTTTGTGTATGGTTTAGCTTAGGCGTGTTATTTGCATACCTCTTCAAAGTTGAGAAAATTATCTCTGAAGATAGAAAAGTGCATGTTAATTCCCGTTAAGGATGAACTCAGTTTTTATTTACCTGACGATCACATTTTGAAGATTATCCTTTTATCTTTCAAATTTCAATAAATACAATTTCATACATTATTATTATTTCCTATTATAGGGTAGGTAGAAGAGGGTACCCTAGGATTTATGTACTTTCATAGGGTTTTAGGGTGCACTTTCCTATTACAGGGTTTTAGTGGTTTAAGCACTGTCATAGGGTATCTTAGGGTTTAGGTTTAGGCACTTTCATAGAGTACCCTAGGGTTTAGGCACGTTTTAGTGGTTTAGACACTTTTATAAGAGTAATTTTGAAAAAATATTCCAGAAGTACTTAACGGTGCATTTCCGTTGTTTTCTGGACCTACACGTAAAATCCCCGATCCTCTTGCTGCAACATTCTCCAGATAATAATAACGATGAAATGCATGAATGGTCTTGAAATGATACTCCCTAATTCAAAAAGCCTTTGACTGCTTTACTTTTCTTGAGATAAGATTACTTACCATTGAGGTGGGGTTTAAATTGAAAAATTCTAGGATTGATTGCGCATTGAAGTTCATAGATTATCATTGACTATGATTGCCTCCATCATATGCTGTGAAGTGCTCAAAGACTCAAAATCATTGTTACATGTAGTTTATGTCATGTCATAAAAGTTCTTTTTTTTTTTTTAATCGGCAATCAAGTCATGAAAGTTAAATGGTGCGATTTCTTTTTCTTGGCATTTTGTAGCCTTAGATTTACAGTAGTACCTTTATGTTAGGTGTTAAATTTCTTCATTAGTAGTAGTCGTTCCTTCTAGGGAGCCCAAGAATCATGGTTTTATAGGAAATACTCTATGTGGATCATGAATAAGGAAATTATGGGATTATTTGCCATTCTACTTCACCTTACAAATGTTCTGTGTGTTCTGATTTACCAAAAGTAGCTTCAATAATAAACACTTGGAAAAGGGACAGTTATTTTCCTACTGTCAATATAGAATACGTTGTTTAAGGAGAAGGTAAAGATGGAATTGAAGATGAAGCAAAGTATACACAGTGCACATGCTGTAGCATTTTTTTGGTAAATGATATCATTATATAAAACCAACCAAAATCAAGAGCTTACAGTACTAAAGGCAGGAATACCCTCCCTAGGACAACAAAACAAAAGCAATCTTACAGCAATAAACGATCAAGAGATTCAAGACTAGCATCCAACGTAAAGCCATCAACTAAAGAACTACCCACTTCCAAAACTTTAACACTTGGGAATAGCTGAGGAAGAGAGGTGTTCTTTAAGGTAGTTGTTCTTTAGTAAAATGTAGATGGCACCTTCAATAAGTTAACAAGAATGTGTTAATGGTTTTGGGGGATGTGTTAAGTTGATAGTGCAAAGTTGTAAATAAAGACCCTTTCTCTTTGTCCTTTTCTTGGCAAATATCTATACTGGTTTCTTGGCTATACTAGGGGCACTTCCTCTACTCTTGACTCTCCACAATTTGTCATACATGTATTTCTAAGGACACAATTCAAGTGGCCGGTTTTATGTCAACCCGACATCTCACCATGCATCCATGGAGAACAACCAATTAAATGGATGCATCTACTGCATATTTTGTCTTCTCGATAGAAAGACAGTATTCCATACCGGTTTTGGGCAATGGGTTAAAATAAGCATTCCTGTATCCTGTTCCCAATGGTTGTCCATGTGTCCATCGGACTGGTGTCACTGTATGACAAGTGTTCTTTGGTGAGGGGCACATTGGTTCGTTTTGGGGGCAATGGGTTTATGCAACTATATCTTGTCATTACTTCACGTTGAATACGAATTGATTATTATTTGCTATATTTCGGATTTAGTTTTTTTGTCACCAATGTTATCTATGTAAGACGGTCACAAGATCATTTGGTTAGATGTGGGTGCAACCCTGTCTTTCATTGTACAGCTCAATCCAGGAGCGACTGGCATCTTGGCAGAGCGTTCCGGTCTTCTGCTTCTTGATGAGACTGAGTATAGAGTCGATTTTCTTCTTCTGCTTGCTACTTTTCGGGTTGTTGCCTTTGGAATCTCAAGCCAGTTAAGGATACGAAGCATAGTGCCAATCGAGAGAATAAACTTGAATCAGTAGTGGATGAAACTGCTTTTAAACTGTACAAATTGGTTTTCAAATACTGAAACTGGGTTCTAAGTGGCAAAGTATCTGGTGTTCAACACACTTGTTTGTCATTAATATGTTGAGAAGTCCCACGCACTTGTTCCAAATATTTTTCCCACATCGAAAGAGATGGAGCTGAGGTAATCCAATTGTAAATGACAGATCATTTTATTCAATCTATTCAATCCACATGAGCTTCTCAGCCATATTAAACTTAAGTGTTGAACAGTTGTCTAAGATGGACTCTAAGAAGGGGAAAGCTTTATGTCAGGCATGGGCAGCTCCACTACTACTTGAGGGGTTTCAAGTGACTGCTAAAAGGTCATATTTTTCAATATGCAATTTGATTTTTCTTTAGTATTATCTGCACTGGATCAGTAGCATGAAGTCAAAATGAATAAAATCCACTTAAATTTGTGAACAATTAGATAGTATAGCTCAACAAAATACAATAATCCAGGCCCAATAAATTTCTAACTAATATTAAAAACTTCCGTTTATATAGAGTTTTATATCACAAAAATTTTCTTTACATTTTTGTTACTGCTAAACTCAAATCCTAGAGCTGCCCCTGGTGTTAGTTCATCAGGTGTGATTTTCTAATGGCTCTGCTACTTCACAGATTGTATGATTAGTGGAGAAAGGTTTACTACTTCAATTTTTGTAAAAGTTGTATTTAGTTTACCTCAAACAAAGAAGTTGTAGTCTCTTTTCCTCAAACAATGTTGGATTTCTGTTATAGAACTCAATTTCTGCGTCTCTGCATTTTTATTTGCTGAAACTGGTCAGTTTATTGATGGAACTGTTGAAACTGATATTCTTTGTGCTGGGAACTGCTGCAACTGCTTTTGAATTGCTGAAACTGGTTTCCAAACTGTTGAAACAAAGTTACAAAATTGCTAAATGGGAATTCCAATTGCTGAAATCAGTTTCCAAGTCTCGGAAGATGCTTTCAAACTGCTGACACGGTTTCCACACTGCTGAAATTTGGTCCTATATTACTGAATCTGGGTACTTTGCATCTACTTATACATGCATCTCTGTCTTCTCAGATACGCGTTCTTAAGAAGTTGTATTCACATCTCCTAGGGTATACCGTCTGTGAGTTTCTTTTACAGAGAGACGGAGTTGCTTAGCGTTCTTTTAGTAATAAGCTTTAGGTTTTTGGTATGTATATTAAGTTTTTTTTTTTTGAACCGCAAAAGATTTTATTGACTTTTGAAGAAGTAAAAAGATTGAAAGGAAAGGTGCAAAAAGCATCACTACAAGAGAGAGCATCCCAACTATGTTGGCACCCAAATCCTTGACAATCATCTGCAGCTCCTAACCAAAAAGAAACCCTTGGCATCTTGCAAGCTGCAAGCTAGTAGCTTGCAAGATGCCAACCATGATCTAGAAATCTCAAGAGTACGGACCCTAAAGAGAAAACATAGTCATTGACCAGATCCCAACCTTAAAGTTATTAACCAGATTTTACTGGTTACCCATGAGAACCATAGTCTCGATATCAAAGATAGTGGAAATACTTAGCATGAGGAATCATAGAAAAAGAAAGAGAATAAAAGGGCTGACCTCAAAAATTGGGACAGATCAGATGGCAATAAGTTTTAGTCGTCGTCGTCTTCTTTTTTTTTTTTTTTAATAATTTGATAACCTCTTCGACAAATGGATTGATTCAAGTAATTGACATGTTAAAAATGTTCTCCGTGTGCAGAATTTCTTTGGTTATTTTAGAAACTGAATGGAATTTGATTGGATTTGTCATCTCTCATCTTTATTGATCATTGATGCTATGACTTTGAGTGATGCAGTCATTTTCATAGTTGGAAATTGAACTAAAATGCTTATAGAATGCCAAGTAAAATTGACTTTTACTAGCTGCAGCTTCAACAGTGAAAAGAGTATTCCCTATGGTGACTTTGGGTTTTTTAGTGGAACGATTTCCCTAAAAAATTAAATGGGTTACGTTGTTATCTTCTATTTTTGTAAACCTCCAGCTCTGATAAGTGATAAAAAAATCATTCCATTGTCCAAAAACGGACATGGTAGTGTATTGTTACACATCTTCATAAATCAAACACGCATTAGAATGGACACTTTGTTGTGTTAACATCAACAGATTTTGGATTTTTCTACCAAATTTCAAAGGTTGTTGTTTGGGAGTTGATATGAACATTTTATTAGCTACCTAAGAAATGCAATGTGTTCAAGAATCTCCTACCTGCATGTGTCACTTTGAATCCTACAGTCACTTTGATAGATTTTCAAACTTTTAGTTCGCTTACTACTTATAGGTACTATCTCTCAAAGAAAGAAACACCAGGGTTGTTATCCGTGATAAGCAACGTGTCAATGGCACCCGTATTCGTGAGGTATTTCTTATCTACGCTCTTAAGGTTCTATAATGATTCACTTAATCAGCTTTCTTAATTTTGCTATTACACTTCTGATTTGTATTCCTCGGGAAAGGCACAAGTTAAGCCCTTGAGACAAGGGGAAAGGAAAAGTCACCTATATGGATGAAACTATTTTGCAATTATTCTTGCACATTCCTTTATGTCTCTTTATGTAGTTTGTGCGTGAATGAGGTAGAATTTTAGCCAATTTAAGATTGGCCCAAATAATTATGACCATTTTCTACATTATTGATATCCCTACCTACTTTTTACTGTCTTCTCTCTCTCTCTCTCTCTCTCTCTCTCTCTTATTCAGTATAAATCTTCTTAGAATAATATTTTACAACCTCTCTGTTGCCTCTCCATTATTTAGGTACAACCACTTCGAGAGAGAAATGTTGGAGTTGAACTCTGTGAAGAGCGGGACATGGACGTCATTCGTATTGGTGAGGTACTTCTTGCCTTCATTATTAATGCCTTGTTTAGATTGGTTTTTGAAATTTTTTTGAAAAATACTAGGGGTAATAAGTGGAGAGAGATAGAGAGAGAAATGTTGGAAGTAGGGGGAATCTAGGGGGAATTTTTTGAAAAATTCTTTTTGAGAAGCAAACCAAACACAGCATAAGTATGTTAAATACATGTTTCCTTATCAACACTGAAAATTTTCCTTTTCAACTCTAAAGGGTGGAAACCTTGGCTCGAGAAAATCGGAGAGCAAGCTCTACAGCCGAGGATGACCCATACAGGCAAGGGAAAAGAAAATGAACGGGTATGAATTTTCTTATTCTTTTTCCTTGACCAATGTGCCTTCAGAAAAATTAGCTTTAAGTGTACCACATCATTCACAAGCCCTTGCTTCTCTATAATACAAGGTTTTGTCTTTTGCCCTTGCTTCTCGGAGAGAGGGAGGGAGGGAGTGTGAACACCAGTAGTAAGTATATAGCAGTGTTCAAAGGCATTTTTGTCTTTTGCCATTCAAAAAAAAGTTATTTGCCCTAGAACCAAACGGTAATGTAACTGAGGGTTCCAGTTGGGTAATATTTATAACTAATGGGGTCAGTTTGGGCCCTTTCAAAGCTAAGGGGGTTTGTGTGAGAAAGTGAATAGATGATGGGGTGTCCATGGCTTAGTTGCACGATGCGGGATCGGGTGCGAGAGCGGGATCGGGTGCGAGTGCGGAAGCGGGGGCGGGAGCGAGGGCCGAGGAAATACAGAAGCTCCCAAGGTTGGGAGCGTGTACATATGTTACGAAAATAGTGTAGCATTGAGTATTCACTTTAAAGTACAATCATTTTAGGAAGTAAAAGTATGGGCCAAGTCCTCCATAAGTGTAAGAAATGGGCTATAGTGTTACAATTCGGCTAGATATATGAGTTCATCAAAGACCAATTAATAAAGCCTAGTGATTAATCCCTGTTTTTCTATACAAAGATCATACAAAAGCTCCTCTCTTTGTAAGGAGAGAGCTCCCATCTCAATGGGAGCGGGCTTCCGTCAAGCTCCTTAGTTGGGAGAGCAAAAGCGGCTTCCCATGGTGGGAGCGGCACCACTTTAGAAGCTCCCTGCAACTAAGGTCCATGGAATTTAACCACAACGATCAACATATTATCCTGCCTTTGACCAACCATCGTTGATCCAATCGAACTCTTTAAAAAAAAATAAAAAAATCACCTGTAGGAAATCACCTAATGTCTCCAATTTTTGATGAAAAAATAAAGCAAATTCAACATTCAATTGATCATTCCGAACAACTCATACATTATGTGATACATTGGCAAATGAATTAGAGGACGGGAAAGTAATGACCTGGTCAATGAATATGCTTGAGCCATTGCTTTTCGCATAGTTGGAATGATAGGATAGGGGCTGAGATATTGCACTTGAGCACAGTATTGATTTACGTGTGTCGATTGTCAAGTCACCCCTGTAGGCACGGACATGATCTAGTACTTAACAAAATACTAAATTCGGTGATTGGAGTCAGACTCTTTTGTGGATTTATGACCACATCCACTGTAGGTCTCGGCTATTTATTCGTTGTATTCATATATTTTTTTAAAGTAGTTGGGTAGAATTTTCGCAACAGAGGATGATCTTGATTTAACTTGTGCTAAATTCAGGCAATGTTGGCTCCATGTCACATTAGCTATAAAATTGCAGCCCCGCAAATTTCTCAGGCAACATGTTACCTTCAGATTTTTAGTTGAAAACATAAAACAGTACTTTCGGCTAGCTTGAATTTGTAGCCATTTGGCATTCCTTCTATTTGTGTAAGCTTTTTTTGGCCCAAAGCAAGTTTCCAATTCATTTGGTGCTCACCGCTTGCTAATAACACCCGAAACCAAATTAAATATCTATTGTAGGAGTCGAGTTGGCCTGGACTTCAATAGTTGGTGATTGTTGTTCATGTGCTTAGATATCGAAGTCTTCGAGTGCACGGGCATGCAGTAGATGAAGGCAAGTGAACGGTCTTGAAACAAAATTGAATATCGATTTTTTCAAGTGGCTCTGGCATGTGCTGGTTTGCATATGATATTGGCAATTGAGCCCCACAGAGTACTTATAGTCAATGAAATTGCATACTGGACGGTATGTGTTAGGAGTAGTAATACAAATTCCGGCGTATGTGAAGGGAATTTTCTTCCCAAGGCATCAATTATTGAAGGTCAAAACACCCCACCCAGGCAACCAGGCAAAATGATCTGTTCCCACACCCCCCCCCCCCCCCCCCCCCCCCCCCCCCCCCCCCCCGCCCGTTGTGGGTAGCTTCTCACAAATCAGAATATTAGTCAACCCTTCAAATTGGCATTCACTCCTTTGTTTAGATTTTTTTAGATATTTAATTGGTACCTAGTTAATACACTAATCTACCAAGACACTTATTTGTTTTTCTTTTGTTGTTAACGGAACGTTGGGGAAAAGGAAAAAAAAACCTTCAACTTGGGTGATTGCGGATGAATGATGACCAACCACCCTGTATAATAAAAAATCATATATATATATATATATTTTGCATATATAACAGTCCCATTTCAGAGGCCAAAATAGTCACTGAGTTAAATTCATAATAGTATTGAGTCCGATCAAGCTTATTTTTTGTGCGAATACTCAACACTTTGGTTTTTACAAGATGAACAGTCCTGATTACTGTAAGAAAGCCACAATGGGAGGCGGAAACCCATGGTTCCTCATCTGAAATAACTTTTTCTTTTGCTTGAGCCCCACAAAACCAATACCCCACATGCTTTTTGATTTCCTGCACCTATCACCTATCATGTTTTCCATGATATTCATGTGCCTAAGAAACTGACCCTTGAACTTCCCAATTAACACGCCTCTGAAAAAACATCTTTGCCGGAAAGAACAACGATATTAGTTATTCAAACTGCATATAAAATGCCTTACAATTGTATGGTACCTAAGTATATGATACTAGAGAGTATAATAAACTATGTATGTGAAGGGAATTTTGTTCCCAAGGCATTAATTATCGGAGGGAGTGAAAAGACCCACCCAGGCAACCAGGCAAAATGATCTGTTTAGTTGCTTCTCATGAATCAGAATATTATTAGTCAACCCGTGCATACTGGGAATCACTCATTTGGTTACATTGTTTTAAATTTAGTTGGTGCTTAATAAATAATACTGCACCTACTGAACAGTTGGAAACAAAAAATAACTTCAACTCGGTTGATCGTGGATGATCAACCACCCTGTATAATGCATATACGTTTATATTCTTTTGTATATATAGCATTCCCCTTCGGATGCCAAAATAGTCACCAAGTTAAAGTCAGAACGCTGAGTCCCATGGGCATGGAAGAAGGCTCAGCCCCCAGCAATGGAGAGGTTCAACTGTCATCCACAGCCTCCGATGGCAAGCAACGAGGTGGATGGATCACATTTCCCTTCATCATAGGTCCTGATCTTCTCTCTGTCTCTGTTACATATGTAATATACATATACATGCTGCATATTCCGCACCTCTGGGTGATCATACTGGATGACACAAGATACTTTTTTTTTTTGGGACTATTTTACCATCTTAATGAAATAATCAAAAGTAAAAAGAATATAGATTGAATTTTTCAAAAAGTTCAAAAGTTATGTATTTTAAAATCTGGTTAAGTTGACACATCAAACTTGATCAATTTATCATTCAATTCGATTGGCTACTCTATTGGTCTTAAGTGGTCGACTTATAAGGTCAGGTGTTGAGGTGATTAAAGTGCCTTGCTTATTTTAATGAAAAGACGAACAAAAGTAGCAGAACAAATTTTTTGGAAAAGCGAGGCCTCAGGCTCCATTTGTTTTACCTATTTTTTGTTTTTGTTTCATTACTTAGCTCTTTCGACTAGTTTATTAGTAGCTCTAAAAACATCTTTACCAATTTTTTTAAAAGTTAACATCAAAATTGTACATTACTAAGAACTTGCATTCACCGGTTGTTTATGTTATTAGCATTTTTTTTTAATATTCTTTAACATATACTTATTTGTATTATTAAGAGTCCAACTTTTAATTTCCTAAGTTAATACTTGATTACTCAAGTTCATTAGGACAAAAAATGTTATACTTTAAATTTTCGTTTTAAACAAAAAATGTATATATACAGTAGTTCTTTGTTTTTTTTTTTTTTTTCTTAAAAGGTTTTTATATTGTAAACTAACTCATTAATTCCAAACTCATTGTGATGCGTTTGTGTTTGACAGCAACTATGGCGGGCTTAACGCTGGCGTCAGGAGGATGGATTAACAACTTTATAGTGTTCATGATTGGGGAGTTCAATGTGAAAAGCATTGATGCTGCCAAACTCTGGAACGTGGTTAACGGCTGCACTGCTATGTTTCCAGTCCTAGGAGCAATTGTTGCCGACTCCTTTCTGGGAAGTTTCTCGGTCATCTGTATTTCTTCTATCTTCTCTCTCCTGGTAATTACTTCTACTACTTTCGCCTCGAATAGTATCTTTCTTTTCGAGGACTCCTCCACAGTAACAATTCCTCTTGTTGAGCCGGGTGCCGGGTCACCCGGAAAGTGAAGTACCATAATACTCTTTATTTAACTACTTTGCCTTCTTTTGCTCACGGAATTACCCTAAATAATCATATCAACAAGTGACTCGCAAATGCAGGGTATAATCCTTCTACTCATCTGTTCCACAATCGACTCCTTGAGGCCTCCACCATGCGATCCAAGCGGGCCCACCTCCTGCATCTCGCCATCAAGACTTCAACTCTCAATCCTATACCTAGCCATAACCCTCGCCACAATAGGCGTGGGAGGCACGCGCTTCACCCTTGGCTCGATGGGTGCCGATCAATTCAACCACCCAAAACACCAATGGAGTTTCTTCAACTGGTATATGTTCGCTATGTACACCTCAATAGTGACGAGCACCACCGCCATTACCTACGTGGAAGATGACGTGAGCTGGGGGTGGGGGTTTGGCATTTGTGTTGCTGCTAATGTAGTTGGGTTGGTTGTTTTTGTGGCTGGGAGCCGGTTTTACCACCATCTTAAGCCGAAGGGGAGCCCATTCACAGGCTTGGCTCGGGTGGTTGTTGCGGCTGTTCAGAAGAGGAATGTGGTGGTTTCAAACAAAAGTGAAGATTATTACGATAGAGCAGATGATGGACAGGTAAATGTGGTTGCTGCAACAGAACCTAGTGGTACTTTCAAGTAAGTATTTCTTTCAATTGCTCATTCATTATTTCCCAATTTTGTGCTAACAAATACTACAATTATTGAATTGAGACATGACAGATGACCAGCTCACGTAGTAGCAATCTTGCATCGCTCAGCATTGTTGTGGGTTCAAACGACCCCTTCTCCCCTCCCATCCACTAGGTTAGACTAAAAATGCTTATAATGAAACTAAAAAAAATTAACAGGGTAAAATTTCTCTCTAAAAAACACTCTCGCCTCTCTCTAAAACTCTCAACAGTTGGGGTTTTGCTTAGGGGAGGGGGCTGCGCTGCCCACTCCCCCCTTCTCCTCCTCCAGCTACCTCCATGCCCTTCTCTCCCTCCGGCCGCTCATGTCCACCCCCCTTTCTTCCGGTGACCGGAGTTATATCTTGTTTTTATTTTCTGTTGGTTCTTGTTACTCTTTGGTACGGAGATTTTCGTATCCTGCGTGGAACTTTGTCTATCCTGTACATGGTGAGATCCTACCCAATCCACTTGGATAACCCTAACATTGAGGATCGTTCTTCCTGATGGAGGACTCCGGATTTTGGGTGTTTATAACCTGAGTATTTTCTGATGATAAAAAATGGGAGATTTAGTGATAGGTCCACTATAACATTTTATGAGCCCATAAGTCCATCTAATAGTTTTGTAAAGCCACAAGTCCACAACCTAAACCCTAGGGTACCCTATGAAAGTGCCTAAAACCCTAAACCCTATGAAAGCGCCTAAACCACTAAAACCCAATAATAGGAAAGTGCGCCCAAAAATCCTATAAAAGTGCCTAAACCCTAGGGTACCCTACGCTAGGGTAATCTACCTTACCTTAGGTACCCTATCCTATAATAAAAAAGTGCACCTTAAAATCTTATGAAAGTGCCTAAATCTTAGGGTACCCTACCCTACTCTAGCATACCCTAAAATGGATTTGAGATTTTACAAAATTAATAGGTAAACTTGTGGGCCGTTGATATAGTTAATGGTATTATATCTTGCTACCATAATGAACCTAAGACTAATTTTCTATAAAAAAAAAAACCTTAAAATTGAGACATTCAAGGTCCAAATTTTGAAAAGGTTGAGCCTATCGCATGGCCCACTTTGTTGATCACACAAGATATTTTTTTGATTATTAAAATTGTGGATTTCATACAATCTCAATCTTGTAAATTACTTAGAGTGAGCTATGAAAAAACTTAAAAGAGATCCTGGCACAACTGTGAGGGCTCCCTGAAATTGTTCTTGAGCCACTTAAGTTCTCTTTCATTATCCAACCAAAAATTGCATTTTCAATACACAGGTTTCTGAATCGAGCAGCACTAATAACAGAAGGAGATACCAAACCGGACGGCTCAATTGCAAAATTATGGAAGCTATGCACATTGCAACAAGTAGAAGATCTAAAAACCCTAATCAGACTCTCTCCACTCTGGTCAACCTGCATCTTGTTGAGCACACCACTCGCTGTCCAAATGAGCTTAACCACCCTCCAAGCCATCACCATGAACCGCCACCTTGGTCCCCACTTTAAAATCCCAGCAGGTTCAATGTTAGTATTCATACCTGTCTCCACTTGTCTCACCATAATCTTCGTAGACCAATTCTTCTTCCCTGCGTGGCAAAAAGTCACCGGCCGGTTTCCCCCACCTCTCCAACGGATAGGAATTGGCCACGTGTTATGTGTCCTCAGCATGGTAGTTTCAGCTATAGTGGAATCGAATCGGCTAAAAGTGGCTCACGATATTGTTGCAAATTCAATTGTTCCTATGTCGGCCTTATGGTTAGTACCGCAGCTAGCCCTAGCTGGAATGGGGGAAGCATTTCACTTTCCAGGAAATACTGCATTGTTTTATCAGGTATTAAATTGGTAGCCATCAATTTATTTATATTGTTAAGCCACTAATTTTATAGTAAATAACAATCGTATTCAATGCATGCCTCCTCGCTAGTGGTATTATTAAACTGTTAGCCATCAATTTGTTTATTACGTTAAGCCACTATTATTATTGGGAATAACAATTTTTTTAACGCATGCCTCCTCACTAATGATTTGCATTTTCATTCATAAGAGTCTAATCCATATAACTGCAAATACTCTACTAGTAAATTCCGTGGTGGGGTCTAAATACAAAACTTTACTTTCTGATATGATACCGTAAAATTCTCTTAACAAACAATTCATCTAAAGTTGAACTAAGGTATTAGAGAGGGAATCTTTTTAACAATAATATTTTGAACTCCAGGAATTTCCGGTTACATTGAAAAGTACGGCAACAGCAATGGTGACTATGATGATATCGATAGCGTTTTATCTGAGCACGGCTGTGGTGGGGATAGTGCAGAGAGAAACGAATTGGTTGCCAGACAATATAAATGAAGGAAGGGTAGATAAAGTGTACTGGGTGTGTTTTGGACTTGGGGGGGTTAACTTTGTGTATTACTTATGGTGTGCTTGGTTTTACAAGTATCAAGGTCTTGCCAAGGTAGCCGAAGAAAATAAAGCTTGATAAATCGTAGTAATATGCTTTGCTTATTGTGAGATGTGATTCATAAAATTTATGTAAAGAATTTTCTCTCAATGTAATATATTCCATTTTTTTTCCCTGGAGAAAGCTAGCTCTAGCTATGGTACACATGCCTGGTTTGGACCATAGCAATTGTTTTACGCACCTTTTTAGTTTACGTTAGGTATTTTGTTTGGTGTAGTTATGAATAGGTGTGCAGCAAGAAAGTAAAGTTATGCTTATTGTGGTTAGATATGATTTTATGGTTCATGTGTTCATGCTATTTTTATGATTCGATTTATATGTGTTCTTTTGGTTCATGTGTTCCTTGCCTTGTCAGAGAGTTGTAATCAATAAAGCATTTTCATTTTTTTTTCTTTTTTAATTGCTATTTGGGCCAACTTATGCGCGCATCTCAACTGATCTTGGGGCATTATCGACTAGGCAAACCCAAGGAAAGGCTCTTTTCCACCAGGAAAAGGCCCCCTTTCTTAATGCTCCAAACGTCACCACCCCTTTGCCACACACTTCGCACGGTGTGTCCAGTGGCGGAGCTTGAATTTTGACCCAGGTAGAGCTAACTTAATATATATATATATATATATATATAAAAGTTTTTTTTCATCAAAACGTATACTATTATAGGGTTTGATTGGGTTAATTACTTGTTGCCCCCTTTATCTATACACATTTTTCACTTTACCCCCTCTTACTATAAAACGCTACAATCTGCCTCCTTTATCTTCCAATTCATAACACATAAGGCCTGCCGTTAGTCTATAATCCCAAACTTAGTTAACTATTTTGTTTAAGTATGGATGAATGTAAAGGTAGTGGCTCTGCCATATTTTGCTGGGAACTTGAAAAGTTGGACTCAGTTCACTAAGGCTTGTGGCCTTATTTTTTGCTGAATTAATTTTGAATTCTCCTGGATGTAATTGACTATGCCAAATTTAGTTAACGTTTTGTTTTAAGGGGTTGTTTGGCTAAATAAGTTGCTTGGCTCTTCTTCTTTTTTTGTCCATATTCATTTTTTTTTTTTTTTTTTTTGCATTTGTAAATTTTTTTGGGATTCTTGCTTCTTCATAACAAGAAGAAACTAAAAAGTAAAAAACTACGATTAAAATCCAATTTTTTTTAATATACATGAAAAAATTGGCTTATTGGCTTATTTTTGTCTTTATTAAAAAAATTAGGTTTCGATCGTAATTTTTTACTTTTAAGGTTCTTCTCATCATGATGAAGTAATAATCCCCAAAAAATTGATGAAAAACAAACAAATGCGAAAAAAAAATTTGAATAATGACAAAAAAAATAAGCCAAGTGACTTATTTAACCGAACAACCCCTAAGTATGGATGAATGTAAGGGCAGTGGCTCTACCATATCTTTTGTTAACGGCTGGTCTTATGTGTTAGAAATTGGAAGATAAAGGGCGTAGGTTGTAGCGTTTTATAGTAAGAGGGGGTAAAATGAAAAACTTGTATAGATAAAGGGGGTAATAAGTAATTAACCCTACTATTATATCATAAAGTTTTTGCTTTTCAAGACATTACATTTGTATATTGAAATGATTCTAGTCTAATGTAATTAATTAAAGTATAGTAATCATTTTTTTCCCTCTAGATTACTTCAACAATCACATGCTTATCTTTTATTTCTAAAAGAAATTGAGAAAAAAAACGTAAATTGATTGATTTTTTATCAAATCAAACCAAAATTATTAAGATTATAAGTAGCTATACAAGAATAATTATCAACATTCAAAATCTGGTATATAGAACAAAATAAAAATTTTAAATCTCTTCTTAACAATGCCCATATGAGTGATATTTGCCCTAGAACCAAACGGTAATGTAACTGAAGGGTTCCAATTGGGTAACATTTATAAATGATGGGGTCAGTTTGAGCGCTTTTAAAGCTAAGGGGGTTTATGTGAGAGGGTTAATAGATGATAGGGAGTCCATGGGCATTGTTTGATAAGTGTGTTGGATTAGATGAGATTAGTGAGGAGATGAGATTAGTAATACCGAGTGTAATTCCAAATAGGTGTTTGATTGTATAAGGATTAAATCATGGGATTGTGATTACCAATCCCAATTCTTTGTTTGATTGGAACACCAAGGGATAAGATACAAATTACATTTTCCAATTATACCAATGTGTGAAAACCTGGTCTATGGAATTGCATGGAAGACTAGCTCACGAATTTGCAATTTTTGGACAGTTTACAAATAAAAGGTGTGAAATAGGAGAGCGTGGACTTTAGACCCCGTTTCGCTTTCTTTCTAAATTTTCTTTTTCAAAAAGAAGGTAATTTCAAGCTTAAATATAATGAAAATGAAAAAAAAAAGATTTCTTTTACATTGTTTAAAAGATCTCAATGAGATCTATCAAACAAGAACCATATTGGTAGAAAAATTATTTGCTTTACATACATATTTTTGAGATTGAAATTACCTTCTTTTTCAAAAAATACTTTTTTGGAGAAAGTAGAGCACCAATTTACAGCTACACCTTTGCAGACCGCATTCTCAAAGCCAATTCCTGCAATCCATCTGATAACGCTTATGCCACCAAAAAGAACAACTGCAGACTACATGTTCACAATGATTGTCGTGGTTGATTTTTTCTTTTTCCCCAATGATCACGGAGAGATAAAAATCAACAACAAATTTCTATAGGTGAAGCAATACTACAGCAAAAACAACAAAGCAATACCATAGCAGTAGTAATGGAGGGTATTATTGGTAATGAGTTCAAAAACTATGGGCAAGGTGGTCATTTTACATGAGGGAGCTTGGGACAGAATTACTAATACCTAGTACCCCATAGTATTAGTAATCCGGAAACAATGTGGGATTAGTAATTCCATCCTCTTCTCAATCCTATCCCTAGCTTGACAACCAAACAAAGAGTTAGAAAACCAATGGGATTGCTAATCCTATCCCAAGGCCTAATACACTTATCAAACATGGCCTTAACCTCAACGACCAACGTGTTATCCTGCCTTTGACCAACCATTGATAATCCAATCCAACTCCTCAAAAAAAAAAAAAATTCACCTATGGGAATCACCTAATGTCTCCCCAATTTTAGATGAAAAGAATAAAACAAATTCAGCATTCAATTGATCAGTCCAACCACTAAACAACTTGTACATTATGTGGTAGTGGTACATTGACATATGAATTAGAGGACAGGAAAGTAATAACCAGGTTAATAAATACGCTTGAGCCATTATTTTTTATAGAGTTGAAATTATTGGATAGAGGCTGAGATATTGCACTTGAGCTCAATATTGATTGTTCGAGCCATACCTGTAGACACGGGCATGCTCTAGACTCTAGCACTTAACAAATATTAAATTCGGTGATTGGAGCCGGACACTAGATGGGAAAAATAAAACTTCTGTGTAAATGGGAAAACGAAACAGATTTGAAATTAATGCTGTCAACCACTCATGAGTAATAGAAACCACGAAGTCAGAAACTAAAGGTAACTGTAAGTAACAAACTAATTATTCCAACGGTAAAACAGATTATACAATAACAGTAAAAGAAAAATACAACTCACGGATTGCAAACACCGATGAAGAAGAAATAGATTGAGTTCAGCGATGGGTCACTGTGTCCTTAAAGCAAATTTCGCCCGCGTCATGGTGGTCACGATTATGGACGTCCACTTCCCAGGATGCAACGATCTTTACGCACGCAAACGCAGCACTTCGAATGCGTGCCCCGCAAACAAAACTATGCAAAACTCTCTTGGACTCTATATGCAAAATGTATGTGTGCTCTGTGGATTTTTTTTTGGATTCATTAAATGGCTGGAATGAAAATATATTTATAGGTAACCAAGAACCTGTCCGAAAGGGTACAAAATTGGTTCATAAAGGGTCACAAACAAGAGGATGCAATGGTTGGAAATCCAACTGTTGCAACGTTCCATATGCATGCACTGGTTCGGTTCAAACCGAACAGCCACGTACACCTGTTCGTTGGAAATTAAATTGGGCTAGAGTAAAATAACTTTGGCCCAAGCAAGCTAAGCCCAATTTATTTTAATCAAAGCCCTAGCCCGAACGAGACGGGCGGTTCCTTCCATACCGAACGAGTAATTTTGAGACCCAATTTTTTTCACATCTTAAAATGGTTTTATACTCCAAAGACTACAAAAAATCTTTTTAAGAAACCATTTTTCTAACAACAATATCCACCATAGGTCTCGGGTATTTCTTCGTTGTATTCAGTTTTTCTTTTAAAAGTAGTAGGGTTGAATTGTCGCAACAGAGCATGATCTTGGTTTAACTTGTGCTAAATTCTGGCGCTATTGGCTAGCTCCATGTCGCATTAGCTATAAAACTCTTCCGGGTTTTTTGAATTTGTAGCCGTTTGGCATTCTTTCTATTTGTGTACGCTTTTTTTTGCCCAAAGCAAGTTTCCAATTCATTTGGTGCTCACCGCTTGCTAATAACGCTCGATGCCAAATTAAATACTCTATCGTTCAAGTCAGGTTGGCCTACACTTCAATCGTTGGTGATTGTTGTTCATGTGCTTCCTTTTATTGGATATCAAAGTCTTTGAGTGCACGGGCATGTACTAAATTAAGGCATATGAACGACGGTGTTGAAACGAAATTGCATATCGATTTTTTCAAGTGGCACGGGCATGTGCTGGTTTGCATATGATATGGGCAATTGAGCCCCACAGAGTACTTATAGTCAATAAAATTGCATACTGGACGGTATGGTGGTTAGGAGCCTAATATAAATTCCGATGTATGTGAAGGGAATTTTCTTCCCAAGGCATCAATTATTGAAGAGGGTCAAAAGACCCCTCCCAGGCAACCCGGCTGTTTTCCCCCACTTGCCCCCCTTTTTGTGGGCAGCTCTCACGAATCAGAATGCTAGTCAACTCCTTCACATTGGCAATCACTCCTTTGTTTTGTTTTCTTTTAGATTTAAATGGTATACTAATTTATACATACAATACACTAGTCAACCACAAGGCGCGCCAGGCACTTCTATTTGGTTTTGTTTTTGTTGTTGTTAAGGAAACGTTGGAAAAAACAATAACGTCAACTCAACCACCCTGCATAAAGAAAAACCATATACATGTATTTCTGTTTTGCATATATAGCATTGCCATTTTAGTTACCGAGTTAAATTCATAATAGTATTGAGTCACATGGGCATGGAAGAAGGCTCAGTCCCTAGTGAAGGAGGGGTTCAGCTGTCCACAGCGGCCTCCAATGGCAAGCAGCGAGGTGGCTGGATCACATTTCCCTTCATCATAGGTCCTGATCCTCTCTCTCTCTCTCTCTCTCTCTCTCTCTCTCTCTCTCTCTCTGTTAATTAGGCTCGTCTCTCATTGAGGTGAATGATTAATCTAAAAAATACTGGAGTATAACCTCAATCAACAAGAAATTCTGAAAAGAGGAACAAAAGTACCTGAACAAATTTTTTGGAAAAACAGGGTCTCATGGTTCCGTTTGTTTTACCTAGGTTTTTGGTGGACAAAATATGAGGAAAAACTCTACTCCGTAGTACGTAATTTTTGGGTGTGGGGCAAACGTGGGAAAATGACTTGCGCTTGAAACTTCCATCACGAATTCTCCTTCCATCCAACCAACCACCTCTCCCTTTCTCTCAGTCACTCCCTTTCACCAGAGTTCTATGCAATGTATGCATAAATCACTCTAAATACTTCCCTCTCCCTCCCCCTCTCTCTCTACATTGAGTGACTCGGATCATCAAAATTTGATCGGAAACTTGGGGGGGTTTTTATAGGATTTTAGAGGTCCTCGGAACCACCCCGTATATATATACAACACACGCTCATTGGAAGACAATTTGTGAAAGTTTATCTACATTTTTTGTTTTGACTTTTTAAATTAAGTGGACAAATATTTTGGGACATCTCAGAATAAGAAGAATGACAAGTAATGTGGGACGATGGGAGTATGTTTTTAGAGTAAAATTTATGAACCCAAACTTAATTTATTGTGACGGTTCAAGGAAATTTTCATTGTGCTCGATATTCTTCCCAAAATAGCCAAACACTTAAATATTAGAAGTACTTTTTTTTTTTTTGCAAAATTATTTCACATAAAAGGTATTTTGCAACAGAAACTATTTTACGTTCAACCAAACAAACTTAGCCTTAACGCCACTTGAATTCTACACTTGGGCCACTTGGCTCTTGTTCTTTCTTTTTTGATCCATGTATTATACGACGTGTTTGTGTTGGGCAGTAACTATATCGGGATTAACACTGGCATCGGGAGGATGGATGTTTAACTTTATAGTGTTCATGATCGAGGAATTTAATGTGAAAGGCATCGATGCCGGCCAAATCTGGAACGTTGTTAATGGCTGCACTGCTATGTTTCCAGTCCTAGGAGCAATTGTTGCCGACTCCTTTCTGGGAAATTTCTCGGTCATCTTGATTTCTTCTGTCTTCTCTCTCCTGGTAATTACTAGTACTTGCGCTCGTTTGCGTTTATCTTCGTTTACCTCTTCAACATTATGCATAGGAAAGTGATCAAGTATCATCGTGTTGTTAAATTAGTACTCTGCACAAGTTCTTGTTTTTGCCTTCTTTTTATCGCGCGGAATTACGTCAAAAGTGACTTGCGAATGCAGGGCCTAATCCTTCTTATCCTCTGTTCCACAATCGACTCCCTCAGGCCTCCACCATGCGATCCAAACGGACCCACCTCCTGCATCGCGCCATCAACGCTCCAACTCTCAATCCTCTACCTAGCCATAACCCTCGCAACAATAGGCGTGGGCGGCACACGCTTCACCCTCGGCACGATGGGTGCCGATCAATTTGACAATCCAAAACACCAATGGAGTTTCTTCAATTGGTCTATCTTCGCATCGTACACGTCGGTGGTGATAAGCACCACTGCCATAATCTACGTGGAAGACAGCGTGAGCTGGGGTTGGGGGTTCGGTATCGGTGTTGCGGCTAACGTAGTTGGGCTGGTTATTTTTGTGGCGGGGAGCCGGTTTTACCGCCATCTCAAGCCGAAGGGGAGCCCGTTTACGGACTTGGCTCGGGTGGTTGTTGCGGCTCTTCGGAAGAGGAATGTGGCGGTTTCAAACAAAAGCGAAGATTATTACTGTAGATCGGGTGGTGAACGGGGAAATGAGGTTGTTGCAACAGTACCTAGTGGTACTTTCAAGTAAGTATTTTTCTTCAATTGCTCATTATTTCCAAATTTTGTGCTACAAAATACCGATATCGAGTTGAGACGTAGGTCTTCTCAAAATTGAAATCTGAGTGCTGGATCGTGAACCTCTCTTCAAGAGTAACCTGGCGTACCCCACCTTTGTCGCCGTCCGACTCAGTAGCGGCTCCAAAAATTTGTGATAGGATGTTCAAAAGTCACCTTAACTCTACTACCTGATATATTAACTAATAATATATGTACAAAATCTCATAGAGTTTGTATAAATAGTATGGTCAAACAATATTTTTATTCTTAAAAATATATACTAGTATTTTTTTAACAAAAATTTAATTTCTTTGAAAGTTGTATTTTGTAGTAAACAGTGTTTCGAGAATGGAAGGGGTAAAATTTAGTATTTAATTTGTAGTTGTCCTAAATGAGTTTTCATATTTTTTGCCAACATTTAAACAACATATTAATCTACTAAAACCCTTGTGAAAGAAATTGTAACAAGTACGTTGGAGTTAACCTTCTCGAAAGTATGTTCTTTAGGATGACATGATGAGATTTTCTATCGTATTCTTAAATTCGAAGGAATATTAATCAAGTAAACGAGGTTTGCAATATAGTTGAATTTTTTTAAAGTTTTGTCCATAATTTTATAAGCTAACTAGACAAAAAAAGGTTATTATCATGAATGCGAAATTAACACATTTAGACGATCGACAATAAAGATGGAGACAGAACGCATAATATAATACTTACACCAATATATTCTTCTTTCCACTTTCTTTTTACAATTTTTTTTTATTATGATTATGAACTTTATTTGATGTAATATGTTAAGTGTTTAAATATGAATTACTTGGATTGATGAGTTGTAATTGGTTTGTTATTGAGTGTTCAATTAGTTTTGGGTTAGGTGTTCAAGACTTTTAGAATTGAGTGTTCATTGATATTTACGTTAAGTGTTCAAAGAAAGGCTAGCTCATAATTTTTACATGTATTTTAAAGAAAAAAAGTTTGTTCGGGTGTTCACTGTTCAGTTGACCATGGAATCCACAACATGGAGCCGCCTTTGGTCCGACTAACGGTTGAGCCGCATGCGTGGCTTGAAGATCAACATAGAAAGCAGGGACGGCCGGAATGCTTCTAGAGAGAGAGAGACGTTCTGGTACATGCATAATTCTATAGAACCAATTATAGAAATTCTTTTCCAAAATCAAAACTAGTTGAATATCTAATTTCCTAATCCATCACTTCAGTTTCCATTGAAAAAAAAGACCAAAATTAAATAAATTCATTCAGACTAGTATACTTTGCGAACAAAACTTCTCTTCCACCAAGCATTCTACCACTTTGAAAAGGCCAAAACTTTAGCTTTGTGGGTTTTCATGGATTTTTCTTTGTATTTTCCTTGTTTATTTAATTTTGAGACTTATGTTTAGTTGTGGCTTAAGGCATTTATTAATGTCATGATTTGGATGGTATAATCATTTCTGTGATTATGATGGTATCGTCAATGTCTTTTTATTATTATTATTTATATTGGATTCAATAAGTACTAGTTAATGCACAACATTGGCAAGTATACAATATTATTTTTAAAACAAATAAAAGGACCTTAACATTGTTGACCTGAACATGATACGATTTTAAGCAAGTCAGGTTAGTGTCAAGACATTTGGCACATTCATGTTTAATAGGTGTTTTGACATGAACAAGAAAAGTCACGAAACCTAAAATGAACACAAACAAGACTGGACACGACACGATGCCTGCCCGTACCATGTGGCCCAGTTGTTGATGCAAATTATTTGTTCGATTTGTATATATGTGGATTCCATACAATCGATCTCAACCTTCTAAATCATTTGAAGTGAGTTTTTGAAAATTCTTAAAAAGAAGCCGAGTACTGCTGTAATTGCTCACTGAATATGTTCTTAAGCCACTCAAATTCTCTTTGATTATCAAACCGAAAATTGTATTCTCAATACACATGCAGGTTTCTGAACCGGGCAGCGCTAAAAATAGAAGGAGATATCAAACTTGACGGATCCATTGCCAAAGTATGGAGACTATGCACATTACAACAAGTAGAAGATCTAAAATCCCTAATCAGACTCTCCCCACTTTGGTCAACCGGCATCTTGTTGAGCATTCCACTAGCTGTCCAAACCAGCTTGGCGACCCTCCAAGCCATCACCATGGATCGTCACCTTGGCCCCCTCTTTAAAATCCCACCAGGTTCGATGTTAGTATTCTTACCCGTCTCCACTTGTCTCACCATAATCTTCGTAGACCGGTTCTTCTTCCCCATGGCCACTTGGCAAAAAGTCACCGGCCGGTTTCCCCCACCACTCCAACGGATAGGAATCGGCCA
Organism: Rhododendron simsii; assembly: GCA_014282245.1. Classification (NCBI taxonomy): domain Eukaryota; kingdom Viridiplantae; phylum Streptophyta; class Magnoliopsida; order Ericales; family Ericaceae; genus Rhododendron; species Rhododendron simsii. The sequence goes on from CM024965.1 coordinate 9,369,679, forward strand.
CATGTTATGTGCCCTCAGCATGGCGGTTTCAGCTGTAGTGGAGTCGAATCGGCTCAAAGAGGCTCACAATATTGGTGCAAATTCAATTGTTCCTATGTCGGCCCTATGGCTAGTACCACAACTAGCCCTAGCCGGAATGGGAGAGGCATTTCATTTTCCGGGAAATATTTCGCTGTTCTATCAGGTATTAAATTGATCGTCATCAATTTATTTAAAATGTTTAGCCATTAGCTTTTTTGAGAATTTTAACTTTTATGTTCTATGCATGCCTCCACACTAGTGATTATACTTTCATTCACAAGAAGGCAACATATATCTAGGAGTGCAAATGTTTAATAAGTTGGCTAGGTAGATAGTGAGTGTCGGACTGTTTTTCCACTATCTCTCCTAAAACCAATTGGTGATAGGAAGGGTTTCAATTAAGTCTTTTATGGCATTCGACATTGCATCCGTAAGTCTGTTTTTAGAGCGGTCGCAGAGAATGACATTGTGTAACTAAATTCATGGGGGCACTCCGGGCCCAACAGTAAGGTTTGAATACAAACTCTATTCTCTAATTTGATACCATGAAATTCTCTTAAAGTCTGCTCATCTAACAACTTAACTAAGCTATTGGAGAGTGCTAGTTGATTCTTTAACAAATGTGTTCTGAACGGCAGGAATTTCCGGCTGCACTGAAAAGTACGGCGACATCAATGGTGGCCATGATGATAGCGCTAGCCTATTACCTGAGCACGGCTGTGGTGGGGATAGTGCAGAGAAAAACGAATTGGTTGCCGGACAATATAAATGAGGGAAGGATGGATAAGGTGTATTGGGTATTGTTTGGGCTTGGGGGGGTTAACTTTGTGTATTTCTTAATATGTGCTTGGTTTTACAAGTATCGAGGTCTTGCCAAGGCAGCGGATGGGAATAATGCTTGATTGCTTAGGCGTATTTGATTGTTTGTAACATTTATGTGTCAATGTTTAAATTTTTTTTTTTTGGGTAATTGAGATGTTGGGGTCAGTTTACGCTCACCTCGACTAAATTCTCAAGGAGACCCACCGCCATGGCCTCTCACTTAAATCATGGTTTGCCTTTATGGGGAATTGAACCCAGCGGCCACATTGCAGGCGCAGATTTGCCCTTACCAATGAGGCAACCCATGGGTGGGTGTGTCAATGTTTAATTTGTAATGTATACGCAGGTGTACGCTTGCTTGTAGTGAGATGGGTGTGATCATATGTGAATAATCTATAGTATAGTTTTTTTTCTCCATATAATATACCATTTCTTCCTTTTATGAACAAATTAATTCATCTAACTACGAATTTGAGGGTGATTATAATTTTTTTGCATACATGTTCCACCATGTTTGGATGTGAATTCCCCTGCAATAAAGTTTGGAAGAGAGTTTTCAAGTCTTTTCAACTCTGTCCATAAATTTTTCGCGGACCACCAAAAGCCTTCATTGGGTTCTCCTCAGTTCATATGTGCATCGTATGCGGTTCACGTGCATCAGACCGCTCTAGACACATTTTTGTCTAAATATTTGTGTCAGTAGTATTGCACAACAAAAACTAAGTTGACATTACTGAATTGACATATGTATTTTCTAATGTAATTTACACATGTACTTGGGCAGTTGTTTTGTTGTTCAGGCAGGATGAATTTGTTTTTCTGGTCAGCAAAGGAAGTATTTTATTAATCAGTGAATGAGTACAAACATGGAATAAAAGGACATGGGAACGGGCATTACAATCAAAAGAATTGATTCCAATTAGGTTGGCACCTAGACCCAGGAAAATCACTTGCCAAACCACAACCGAAGAAAAAAGGGATGGTGTGGACCCAAGTCCCAACCCGAACAAAAAGAGTCATCAGATTCAACAGAAGGAAATCTGCAATTGATACAACAGGAAAACATCAAAGCAGAAACGCTTACAAGCTCCAACAAAAACCCCTATATATATATATATATATATATATATATATATATATATATATATATATATATATATATATATATATATATATATATATATATATATATATATATTAGTATCTAAAGCACCATTGAAAGACCAGCAGCAGAATACAATAGCACTGAGAAACTAAATTTGCATGCAGCAGACCTGGAGATCTAATATTTATGATCATCAACTGGAAAAACACCCATTGCATTGTAATGAATCAAAAACACCAGCATGAAAACAGGCAATTAATTCCACGACCTTGAAAACGTTGAGATGAGTCATGTATTGATGGAGCTAGCCATAGGACTAAGCTCATAATTGATTTGAAAGCCAGTCGCCAGAGCAGCAGCTGATCATATCCTCTTCCATGACCACGAGTTTCAACTTTCACATAGCTCTTGAAACCCAGACGTTCCAGCAAGTTTCAGCAGTAAGGACTAGCTAGCGCCAAAAAACCCGACACAGACCAAGCCCCAAGACAAATAAATAGAACCCACTCGGCCACTCCCAAGATCAGACACAGACCAAAACTCAAAAAGCCAAAGCCAAACAGAAAAAACCAAAAGACAATAAACCAAAACAGAGGAAAACACCACTCCCGGCCACTTAAAAAAACACCAAAACAAAACTAAGTGGACTTCCCCCAAAACCAGCTGGAAACCCAAAAACTCAAAACAAAACAAAAACAGCCAAAGAGAGACACCAAAAACCCAGATTGCAAACGGACACTAACTTATAGCCAGACTACAATAAACCTGCAAAACCATTTCCTTTCTTTGTTTGAATTTGTTACCATTACCTTTGTAACTTTTTTCTTTGGTTTCTAGGCTGACTTCGATCTTGTCACCCTTGTAACATTTTGGGGCTTGAGTGGCATATGATTGTTGTGGGTGTTGGAGGCCAACCTAATTGGGATGTTTCCCGTCATTGAGATGCCGTTGTGCTTTTGTTCCATCTAATTTTGTATCCATTACAAGTGATTAATAAAATCTTTTTTGCAGTTAAAAAATATTTACTGAGTTAACAAATGCTACACATAGTCACATACTACATTTTCTAAGCACTTTAAGATAGAAAAAAGAAAAAGAAAAAAGAGTAGTACTTTTTTTTGAACAGCAAAGAAAATCTCATTATCATAAAGATAAAAGAATGAGATCAATAATATTACACGAAGGAAGCAAATACATTGAGAGAACTTCGAAGATCATAATGCTCTCCTAGCTAGTGATTCAACTCACGTAACTTAACCTACTCCTCAATCCCTCGATAGCCCCTCAATTTTGTAAATAAAATAGTTGACAAGAGACAAGTAAACACCTATTGCTTCAGCCCCCACAAAACCAATACCCAGGCCACATGCATTTTGATTTCCTGCACCTATCATGTTTTCCATTTTTTTTTTCTTTCCCCAAGAGGACAATACAATGGCCTTCCCAATAAAAAATGATACTCCATTCATGTGCCCAAGAAACTGACCCTTGAACTTCCCAATTAACACACCTCTCCAAAAAAACATCTTTGCTAGAAAGAACAACCATATTACAATTGTATGGTACCTATAAATATGATACTAGAGTGTATTATTAATATAATGTACGATGCATGTGAAAGGAATTTTGTTCCTAAGTACCAAAACAATAATTATTATTATTATATTGAACGGGAGTCAAACGACTCACCCAGACAACCAGGCAAAATGATCTGTTTTCCCCCCTTCCCCCACCCCCCTGCACACTGGGAATCACTCATTTGTGTTTGCATTGTTTTAAATTTAGTTGGTGCTTAACAAATAAATACTGCACCTACTGAACAGTTGGAAACAAAAAAATACCTTTGACTTGGGTGATCGTGGATGATCAACCACACTGTATAATGCATATACATATATTTTTTACGTATATATAGGATTCCCCTTCGGAGGCCAAAATAGTCACCAAGTTAAACTCAGAACGCCGAGTCCCATGGGCATGGAAGAAGGCTCAGCCTCCAGCGATGGAGAGGTTCGACTGTCGTCCATGGCCTCCGATGGCAAGCAGCGAGGTGGCTGGATCACGTTTCCTTTCATCATAGGTCCTGATCTTCTCTCTGTCTCACTTATTTATGTAATATATACACACATATATACACGTTGCATATTCCGCACCTCTGGGTGATCATATTAGATGACACAAGATACTTTTTGACTATTTTACCATCTTAATGAAATAATCAAAAGCAAAAAGAATATAGATTGAATTTTTCAAAAGTTCAAAAAATGTGGGTTTTTTAAAACTAGTTAAGTTGACACATAAAATTGAATAATTTACTATTCAATTCGATTGGCTACTCTATTGGTCTTAAGTGGTCGACTTATAAGGTCAGGTGTTGAGGTGATTAACGTGCCTTGCTTTTCTTTTCTTTTCATTTTTTTTTAACAAAAAGACAAACAAAAATACTACAGTAGAACGAAAATTTTGGAAAAATGAGGCCTCGGGCTCCGTTTGTCTTACCAATTTTTTTTGTTTGATTTTGGTTGACAAATATGGGCAAAATTAACCTCTAGTAATTTTTTTTATGGCAAATTAAGGAAAATTACTTATGCATGAAATTTCTAGTGCATCCCGATTAATTTCTCCTTCCATCCAACCACCTGTCAGCAACTCTGCACCGCTTTGCAGGGTGCTGCCAAGCAGCATCCCCCATTCCGTCCCTTCTCCCATTCATTCTCTTTCACCAGAGTTCTATGCATAAATCACTCATTTTAGACTTCTCTCTCTCTCTTACTGGAAGACAATTAATCTGTGAATATTTATACACTTCTTCTGCCGACTTTTAAAGTGGACAAGTTATATAGAAAGGAGAGAGCATAATTTTGGCGTAAATAAATGAACCCAAACTAAATTCTTAGTGACGGTTCAACAAAATTTTCATTGTGATAGATATTTCTCCAACCCAAACACTGAAAAAAATATAACTAGTGTTTTCTGGTAAAAAAAAAATTCACATAAAAAGTATCTTGCACCAGAAATTATTTCACATGGAGACGAACGGAGCCTTAACAGACTTGAAACAATCGGCTCTTGTTGTTTCTTTGTTTCACCCATGTAGAGTACGATGTGTTTGTTAATTTGTGTTGGGCAGCAACCGTCGCGGGGTTAACGCTGGCATCGGGAGGATGGATGTTTAACTTTATAGTGTTCATGATTGGGGAATTCAATGTGAAAAGCATTGATGCCGCCCAAATTTGGAACGTTGTCAATGGCTGCACCACTATGTTTCCAATCCTAGGAGCAATAGTTGCCGACTCCTTTCTGGGAAGCTTCTCGGTCATCTTGATTTCTTCTGTCTTCTCTCTCCTGGTAATCACTAGTACTAGTGTGTGTGTATACATATCTTTCTTTACCAGTCATCTGCAGAAAAAATTTCTCTGTTAAGACTTCGGCCGGCTTATTTGCGGGATATAGGAGCCGGATATCTCCATTAGCCGGATTTGGAAATCCGGGTGAAGGATATTGAGTGTTTGTGTAATTTTTTTGCACCTGGATATGTTTTGGCTTGAAAAGACAATGCCCTTCGAGGGAGATTAATTTTGGACACCTATTGAGGTGTCTAAAATATATCCGGGTGTATGGAATGGCTTTTTAAATATGGGCTTAAGATAGGGATATTCAATAAGGGTGTTGCTAATGCCAAAACTGTTTTTGTTTGTGTCAAATTTATATTGCATGAAAGCCTTGTACATTGTGCAACAACTGACCTACAAATGTAGGGTATAATCCTTCTACTCGTCTGTTCCACAATCGACACCCTGAGGCCTCCACCATGCGATCCAAACGGACCCGCCTCCTGCATCACGCCATCAAGACTCCAACTCTCAATCCTGTATCTAGCCATAACCCTTGCCACGATAGGCGCGGGAGGCACGCGCTTCACCCTCGGCTCAATGGGTGCCGATCAATTCGACCACCCAAAACACCAATGGAGCTTCTTCAACTGGTACATGTTCACAATGTACACCACAATAGTGCTGAGCACCACCGCCGTTACCTACGTGGAAGACGACGTGAGCTGGGGGTGGGGGTTTGGCATTTGTGTTGCTGCTAACGTAGCTGGGTTGGTTGTTTTTGTGGCGGGGAGCCGGTTTTACCGCCGTGTTAAGCCGAAGGGGAGCCCGTTTACGGGCTTGGCTCGGGTGGTTGTTGCGGCTTTTCGGAAGAGGAATGTGGTGGTTTCCAACAAAAGCGAAGATTATTACTATGGAGCAGATGATGGACAGGTAAATGTGGTTGCTGCAACGGTACCTAGGGGTACTTTCAAGTAAGTATTTCTTTCAATTGCTCAATATTATTTCCTAATTTTGTGCTAACAAATAGGAATATATATCGAATTGATTACCATGTTCTTCAGCCCCTCAAATTCTCTCTGATTTTAAATCCCAAAATTGCATTCTCAATACACAAGCAGGTTTCTGAACCAAGCAGCACTAAAAACAGAAGGAGATATCAAACTTGACGGCTCAATTGCAAAAGTATGGAGGCTATGCACACTACAACAAGTAGAAGATCTGAAAACCCTAATCAAACTATCCCCACTTTGGTCAACCGGCATCTTGTTGAGCATCCCTCTCGCGGTCCAAACCAGCTTAGCCACCCTCCAAGCCATCACCATGGACCGCCACCTTGGCCCCCACTTCAAGATTCCACCAGGTTCGATGTTAGTATTCATACCCATCTCCACTACCCTCACCATAGTCTTCCTAGACCAGTTATTGTACCCCACGTGGCAAAAGGTCGTCGGTTGGTTTCCCCCACCACTCCAACGGATAGGAATCGGCCACGTGTTATGTGCCCTGAGCATGGCAGTTTCAGCTGTGGTGGAATCAAATCGATTAAAAAGGGCTCACAATATTGGTGCAAATTCAACTGTTCCTCTGTCGGCCTTATGGCTAGTACCACAACTAGCCCTAGCCGGAATAGGGGAGGCATTTCATTTTCCAGGAAATGTTTCGTTGTTTTATCAGGTATTAAATTCTTAGCCATAGATTTATTTAAAATGTTAGGCTACTAATTTTATTGGGCATTTTAACTTTTATACTCTACTAATGATTAACATTCCTAAGAGGGCTACATAATTAAATGGGTGCAAATATTTTACTAGTTAGGTAGTGAGGGTTGAATTCAAACTCTACTTTCTGATCTGGTACCATGAAATTCTCTTACCAGCCAACTCATCTAAAAACTCAACTAAGCCATTAAAGAACGATAATTTTCTAATAATCATATTCTGAACACCAGGAATTTCCGGTTGCACTGAAAAGTACGGCGACAGCAATGGTGGCTATGATGCTAGCTCTAGCTTATTACCTAAGCACGGCTGTGGTGGGGATAGTCCAGAGAGATACGAATTGGTTGCCGGACAATATAAATGAGGGGAGGATGGATAAGGTGTATTGGGTGATGTTTGGGCTTGGGGGGATTAACTTCGTGTATTACTTAGTATGTGCTTGGTTTTACAAGTATCAAGGTCTTGCCAAGGCAGCGGAGGGGAATAAAGCTTGATTCCTTAAATGCATTTGCTGGTTTGTAAACATTTATCTGTCAATATTCAATTTACGGTCTTTCTATTGTCAGTGGACTGACAATATAAGTTCATTTCCATTAACGTCTAAGTGATCAGTTCAAGAAAGTTTTTGATGAATCTAAACAAAATAGAAGGTATATAAAAAAACAACTTCATGTAAGTCAGTGAGAACCATTTGAATCAAGTATTAGAGTGACTTTGCACTATAGTTAGCTCAACACCAATCAAATATCCCCAAGGAATCCCAAGAATATTTGTTATACATTCGTTCCAACCCTCAATCCTCTTTTCTAGATTCATCGATATTGAATCAATTTTCCTTTTTTCTTGACATTTTTATTCCTTGATTGTACTCACTCTTAACTCGCACGATTTGTTTTTTTTCTTAATCTTATTATTCAGTTCAAGTGTTGTAAAACTCATTTTTAGAATGACGATAGTCTGTATATAAATGTGATCCTCAAAACTAGTGCAGTCTTATGACCTAATGTATCATCCAATAGATATGTTGATGAACGAACCTGCTCCTCTCAAGTTAATTTTGAATCGATCTAGTTTTGCATTAATTTGTGGGAAAATTTCAAAATAACACCTGACCTTTCACACAAATCACGCATAGGCACTTAACCTTTTAATATTATCAATAAAACACCTGACCTATTTAATTAAAAACTCATCAATTTTCCACCCGCCGTTAACTTTCCATTCAAAAACAGACTGAAATGTTGAAATGGCCTACATTTGGCCATTTGGAAGGAAATCAATATACATTTTGGGAAAAAAATACATTTCTTTACTGATTTCTCCCTCCAAAACCCACCTGATTGGCCATGGAGTTCCAATGGTTTGTTGTGCGAGTAATGCTTATAAGACTTCATCTCGGTTATTGTAACTGTTTGTTTTTGTTGGACTGGTCATTGCACATTTTGGAGATCAAATTTATATGCCATTTTTTCGATAGAGCTTGAGATGGTGTGAAGCAAATGAAGGAGATGTTTGTTGATTTTGAGACATTTCCATTCCACTTAACTTTTTTTTAGTTTTGTTTTTATTTAAATTTTTTTTTTCGTGTTTCTTAGTTTTGGGTCCCAAAAAGTAAAAAAAAAATTTATATATTTGCCCAAATATTTTGAGAAATAGTCATTTTTTTAACTTAAAAGTGAAATATTTGGGTAAAAGTAGAAAAATATATATACTTTTTCGATTCGACTTGTCGAGACAAATCAGTAAGTCACAAAAGGTTGGCGCAAAACTAACAAACGCGAAAAAAAGAAAAGAAAAGAAAAATAAAACTAAAAGTTAAAGAAAAAGTAAAAATAATTGTTATTGGAACTTCATGGCCCCACAGATGGGTTTTGGCGGGAGAAATCAGTAGAGTCATGTGTTTTTTTTCCCAAAATGCATATTAGTTTCCTTCCAAATGGCCAGGTGTAGGCTATTTCAGCATTTCCGTCTATTTTTGGATGGAAAGTTAACGGTAGGTTGTTACCCAGTGTGTTGCTTCTATAGCTTGGTTGTCTTATGGTATAAAAGACTACTTCACCAGAAAAAAGCAAAAGGTTTGTTGCTTCTAAAATGAAACAAGATGATTACTGGAGTACTTAATACATCAAGGACCCTAGTTGGGTCTCCCAGAAAGCCAGTGAGCTGCCCTTTCCCATAGTACAACACTATAGGGTCCATCATCCTGGCCAGAAACAAAGGATTATTTGGAAGCATATGCAGAAACAATAGAAGTTATAGCAATTTGTTTGATCGACGAATTTTTTGATGTGAAAATTTCATACCTATTTCCTTCCATCCATCAAGGGAAAGGTTCTCTGTAAGTGCTTTCAATAACACTAGGCCTGATTATGACAACCGGTATTTCTCCTCTCATGCTATCAATCAACATTTCTCCCATCGCCGTTGTGAACACATAAGTATCTTGCCACCCATGTATGTTTGCCCTGATTCAATCAACCATGTCATCACCATAATCAAGTGCAGGATTACAGGCTTTGTTATGTTTTGTTCTAAAAATTGATTAGTTCAAGTAAGAAAAAACAATTAGTTTGGCTGCAGTTTTCACAACCAACTTTCAGCAAACTGTCTTTATTTTCTGTAGGATGAACACTCACCCTTTCCATATCATCTTCTTTTTCTAGCGAGATGATTGTCGAGAACATTGAAAACTTTCTGATTACGGGTTTTTTTTCAAGAAACTCAATTTAGGGTTTCTTTCCCAGCAACTCAGCAATTAGTTTAGAGAGAGAGAGAGAGCGCTTCGAGGTGGGGGTAACGTTGGACTGCCCAGAAGCCAGTTGTGGTACGTTGCGGTCGCCAGCGGTGGGGAGTGCTTTCCTCGTCTGCGGTGACCAAGAGAATCAGCTCGAGATAGGGAGAGGGGATTTGAGAACAGAAGACTTGGGGTTGGGTATTGGTGGTGGAGGTGGGAAGCGTGGTCACCGATGGAGGTGGAAGCGTCGTCGCCGGTGGTGGTGGTGGTGGGAGCAACCCTCTCTCTTGATTCTCTTCTCATCGTGAATGTGGGGATGGAAGGGAAAGGTAGTTTCGTTTCGTGACAGAAAGTCTACTGGCACAGCAGATTGCCGCACAGATTATGCACAGATTTTCATGTGGGGTCCACTACGGGTCCCACATAAATGATCCAAGCCGTTCATTGTGTTTGAAACATTTTTTTAAGGGCCCCCGTGAAAAATCAGCTCAATCCGATACCTATAAGTACATAATCTAATTGTCTAACTTTTCATTCTCTAAAAACTTGAATGAAAAGTAAGATTATTAAATCAAGCACTTATAAGTATCGGATTGAGCTGATTTTTTGCGGGAGCCCTTGAAAAAATGTTTTAAACATAATGAACGGATCGAATCACTTGTGTGGGACCCGTAGTGGGCCACGCATAAAAATCTGTGCACAATCTGTGCACAGATTGCTGTGCCAGTAAACTGGTTTGTTTCGTGACCTGGGAGCTGGGGTTTTTTTTTAAAAATCAAAACGACGTCGTTTTGAGATGACGTCATGCTGACTTCAGCATGTTGTGTGAATGGTTGTGTGTGTGTCTAGCATTTTTGTTAATGTTTTGTCCCCCCTGCTGTCCTCTCTCTCTCTCTCTCTCTCATCTCTTATGCGTGCTCTCTCCTCACTTTTTCTGTTTTAGTCCCTCTGTTTCAAATTTTTTGTCCGGTCTACAAAATGGAATGTTAAAAATAATACATTTTAAACTTTTTTCACAAATTAAAAATACTCATTGATATCTAGGAAGTTATTGAAAAACTTTTGATTTTTTATTGCAAAAATTGTATTATTTTTAACATTCCTTTTTGCAGACCCGACAAAAAATTTGGAACGGAAGGAGTACATGGTTTCTCTCTCCTCTCTCTTACACATGTACATGATGAACTTCAATTTGGCAGGAATGCTTGTTTGTTTTTTTGAGAAAACGTACACTTGACTCCCTCTCTCTCCTGTCCTTTCCCTCTCTCTCCCCTCCTCCTTCTTTTATTTTACAGTAAAATTTAAAATGTTTATAACTTTTATCCTATAAATTCTGCAAAAGTAAAATTTAATTTTTCAATGCAAATTTTATATTTTTAACTAACACTTTTAATTTTGTCTAAATTTTATACAATTTGAATATTTGCATAGAAAGTAATTTCCACCAAGTCTCCTCTAATTAACGAAATGCTAAAACTCTATGAAAATGTCTAAATTCCTAAATTTGTAAGTGCCTAACTCTTAAGGCACCTTATGAAAATTCCTAAACCCTAGAGTATCCCATAAAAATGCCTAAACTCCTAGAGTACCCTATAAAAAGTGAATAAACCGCTAAAATCCTATAATAGAAAAGTGCACCCTAAAACTCCTATGAAAGCGCAAACCTAAACTCTATGATTTTATGAAAGCGCATAAACCTAAATTTTAGAGTACTCGAAATCTTAGAGTATCCTAAAACTTAAAATTTTAAGGTACCGTAAAATCCTAAAATCTCAATAAAAAAGTGAGAGAGAGAAGGGCGTGCATGTGTGCTGTGAGAGAGAGTGAAAGCGACTTGACGCGGGGGGGGGGGGGGGGGGGGGGGGGGGGGGGGGGGGGGGGGGGGGGGGGGGGGGGGGGGGGGGGGGGTTGGGGTTTGGGTGTGGTGGCGTGGCGTGGGTTGGGTGGGACATAAAATACAGCAGGTGCGCGTACGCATGGGCAAATTTTAGTGAAGGACCTCATGAGCCATGGGCTTCTTTTGAAAAGGACCCCAACAGCAAAGAAGTTGAAAAGCGGGACCGGCCGGTCAATTTCTCATTGGGTGGTCCACAAAAAAGGAGGGAACCCAACATTCTTTTTTTTGGGTCGGTTATTTGCAGCCACCTATTTTCTCCCATAACCCACTATATTTCGGTAAGTGGTTGTTGAAAATCATAAATAACATTTCGGTAAATAGCTGTTGAAAATAAGATTATATTTCGGTAACTACATATCGAAAATATATTCAATTTTCAGTAGACAACTACCAAACATGCATTTTGGGTAAATAGCTGTTGAAAAAAATATCATATTTTGGCAATTGGATGCTGAAAATTTATCTCAATTTCGGTAATTAACTGTCGAGTCTAATTGAAAATTTTTAACGGGCTGTGAGAGAAAATACGTCGCTGCGAATAGCCGCGCCATTTCTTTTTCCCACTTATGGGGAAGAAGAAAAAATAAAAAATAAAGGTTTTTTATGAAAATATCCCTCAAATTATCATTACTTTTTCTACTTCGTCCTCAAACTATCTAAACTACCAATTTCATCCCTCAAACTATCCAAAACCCTTTTATTTCGTCATCAGACTAACTCCATCCATGTTTTTAACCAAAAACAGAGCATATGCCAAGCATGTGATTTTTTTGACTCCATCCATGTTTTTAACGAAAAACAGTGCATATGCCAAGCATGTGATTTTTTTGAAGGGCAGAAATGAAAATTTGTAGCCAGAATTAAGATGTGTCTTCAGGTAGTAGGTAGCATCGATCCCTGCACGTTTTTTAATTGGTCCCCTACAGCCTACAGGACCTAACTTCTTTATATACACCCACAAAGAATGTCTCACCAAGAAGTGGAACACAGCATAGTGTGTATGCGTAGTGAGAGTAGAGCAAACTGACGCATTTGTTTGCATTATGGAAGCGCACACTGATCATCTTCCCAAACAAGGAGGGTGGATCACCTTCCCCTTCATCATAGGTCTCTCTCTCTCTCTCTCTCTCTCTCTCTCTCTCTCTCTCTCTCTCTCTCTCTCTCTCATACGCATATGTGTGCCCTAATCAATTAACAAGAATATGTAGTGATTGCACCCAATAAGAAGGAGGTAACATATATCTGGGGGTTTTTTTGGTGTGTTTTTTTTTTTTTAAACGGGAAAATATTATTAAGAAACTTGAAACGGCACTGCATGCAGCAACGTCAGCTTGCTTGATGCTGGGAAGTGCGGGATGGATAAGCAACCTCATAGTATATATGATTGGAGAATTCAACGTCAAGCAAATCGATGCTGCCCAGGTTTTCAACATCGTCAATGGTTGCATCAATTTGTTCCCTCTGCTAGGAGCTATCATCGCCGACTCCTTTCTTGGATGTTTCTCTGTCATCTGGATTTCTTCCTTCATCGCTCTCCTCGTAAGAAACTTTGTAGTATATATATCATGTACTATATAGGCCCAAGGATTTTTGTTCATTACTCTCTTTCGAGATGTCCTACAATATTTGTCTTTTTTGAAAAGTCAATAACAAAAGATTTAGGACAATTTATATTGGAAAATGATTTTCACTCCTCCCTTTTTTTATTATGGAGATACACTTTTTCTTGTCTTTTAGTAAAAAAAACACACACAAAAACTTCACTAAAACACAAAAAATAGAATGTCATAATCAAAAAAGAAAGTGTGAAAATCATTTCCCTTTTGGTCTTCTCCTATTGCATTGATGTAAAATTGTGATAGCTCTGAAGATTGAAAAGATAAGCAATAGTTTGTACGTAAGGATACTTTAGGAAAGTTAGCTTCGCAACAGAAATCAGAAAATACTCCATCTCTGTCCCCACTTGTTAGTCTTTTGTTCTATTCTAATTGGATTAAAATATTGGTTATGTTTTTTAAATGGTAATACATTTAATATGAAATATATATATTATTTGATAGAACTCAACTAGCTCTACTAAATAATATTTTTAAAATTACATAAAACATTATAAATTACGAGATACAAACAATTGAAAAGTTGCATGAACTCAAAAAAAAAGACTAACAAATGGCGATGAAGGAACGTACGGAGTAAGTATGTGCATTACATTCAGTAATTCTGATAAATCTTATCATGTACTAATTGTTTGCATTAAAGTTGCTTCTAGCAACTTGGTAGAATTTTTTTTTTTTTAATCCAGCTTCTATACTTGGTAGATAGAAATATATGTATCAATATCTTAAGATTTTATAATACCACTAACTCAATATTCAAGAATCTTGTATGATCAACTTGTATGATCAACATCTTTTCATTTATTAATTAATTACCATGTAATTTTCAGGGTACAGTTCTCCTTACACTAACTTCCGCGATCGATTCCCTAAGGCCTCAACCATGCGAATTAACAGGATCGATCGCGTGCCCAACCCCGTCGAAATTTCAACTCTCCATTCTCTACGCGGCTTTAGCCTTATCCTCTTTAGGAATAGGAGGCATGCGATTTACGTTGACAACGATGGGAGCAAATCAATACACTACCACCAAAGAGCAATCAATTTTCTTCAACTGGTACTACTTCTCCCAGTACGCTTCTGCTATTATTGCGTCCACAGCCATTGTCTACGTTGAAGATAACGTGAGCTGGGTGTGGGGATTCGGTCTGTGCGCTGCGGCCAGTGCCCTTGGTCTCGCCATTTTCTTGTTCGGAGGCCGGTTTTATCGCCATGTTAAACCTGAAGGGAGCCCTTTTACCAGTTTAGTACGAGTGTTGGTTGCAAGCATTAGGAAAAGGAAGGCCCAAATCTCATTGAAAAGTGATGATTACTATCGTGGTGGTCATGATAATGGACTGGTGGCTGCAACACCTACAACAAGCTTCAGGTACCAATTTCAGATTATTTTCAGCCCCGAGTATGTGGAGCCAATAGTCCCAGAGGCTAATTTTCGTTTGACCAAAAAAAATGGTCCCAGAGGCGCACACACTTTTGCTTATCCGTTTTAAAAATCAAAATTTGAATTTTGATGCACCCATCGATATCTGATGAATCTAATTTTTTGAATCCTTAAGCTAGACCGGCTTGACCTGCATAAAACATCGAGTACGTGTTTTTATTTACTGTAATTAAAATTCTTAGAGACAAGAATATATATGGAGTTGCACTATATAACGTGGTCTGAATATGGATTTTTTTTTTCCCATGAGATTTTTTACGAATTCTGAAACAGCCTTTATCAATATTAGATTGTACTAATTTTTTTTAGGAAGCCATAAAAAAATATTTTAAGAATAACTTAAGGTTTGAATCATCTTTGTATGACCCGTAATGACCTCACAAAAATTGAAAAAATCATTAGTGTAGAAGGCCAACCAAACAAGGACTAAAGCCAAGGCGTTAATTATGGGCTTAAATGATGCACACTATTTATGACTTTAGTCCTTATTGTTTAAGCCATAAATAGTGTGCACAAAAAAAAAAAAAGGACTAAAGCCATAAATAGTGTGCATCATTTAAGTCCATAATTAACGCCTTGGTTTTGCTCACAGCAGCCCCCAAGTCTCCAATTCTGTGTAGCTTCGCAACTTCCTATCATAAATATATGTGAAGAATTCTGCTCGTTTTGTCCACCAGTAGTTAGGCCGGTAGTTAGATTGGTAGTCGAGGACTACCATGGAACTACCAGCCAGTAGCTACGAGTACCGGTTCAATAGTATTATTTGGGACCGGTCAACTGATGTGTCAACCAATCGTCGCGAGAAGTTTCAATATATAAAGTACATTTTAGGGTTTTGTTTTTTTGTACTGAAATGCACAACA
Organism: Rhododendron simsii; assembly: GCA_014282245.1. NCBI lineage: Eukaryota > Viridiplantae > Streptophyta > Magnoliopsida > Ericales > Ericaceae > Rhododendron > Rhododendron simsii. Next base: position 9,385,231 of record CM024965.1, read on the forward strand.
TCTTTTCTGGAGAGAGAAAAGATAACTTTGAACGATCTCATCTGTAGCCTTCGGGCATTTGGTTTTCCTATCCGTATAGTAAAACCCTCGATCGTCTGACTGCCCGTGGAGTAGGTATTCTTGCCAAACCACGTAAAATCTCAGTGTTCTGTGTGTTGTTGCTCTCGTCTGACTGCCCATGAAGTAGGTATTCTTGCCAAACCACGTAAAATCTCAGTGTTCTGTGTGTTGCTCTCTCTCTCTCTCTCTCTCTCTCTCTCTCTCTCTCTCTCTCTCTCTCTACAATGGTTTGTTCAATTACATAGCAATAAGAGTTAAAATTCTTTCCACCTTCCACCATGCATTGCGGGCCCCACCGTGAATTTTTTCAGTAATCTGAACCGTTCAACTTATAGGGCCCGCAGAATAAGACATTGACACAAAAAATCATATTTATCAGATATCGAGAGGTATATCAAAAATTAAATTTTAGTTTATAAAATAAACGGATATAGATAGTTTAACTTTAAACTTATCTATGGTCAACTTTTTAAACAAAACTTTGATTTTTTATATACCTATCTATGTCCGATAAAATTAATTTTTTATGAAGACATACTACTCTGTGAGCCCTACAAGATAAACAGTTCAGATTACTACAATATTCGTACGGTGGAACCCACAATTGGTGGTGATGGAAAACTTGGGATTTCCACCTAAGGTGGATAGAATTTCCACTCTAGCAATAATCATATCTGTTTTTTGTGTTTATTAACGCTTCCGCACAACAATATCAACACGTTAAATTCCAAAACAAAAACTACCCCAGAAAATAGTACAGTAAATAAATAGTACTACTAGTTAGATCCAACTCTGTTACTAGTCAACCATTGAAAGCAAATTTCATCGTATTTTAATTAAATTTCTCTATTCCCCTTCAATTTTGTTGTAAAATCGACCAAAAAACAGGAAACGTTAGCGGGTACGGCTCTAAGATTAGGATGATTTCAATCTGAAATTTTTATTTTTTTATTTTTTTGCAAGTGGTTCTTTGACTGTAGCCTTTGATCCGGATCCTGGGTGGGTGGTGGGTTGGATCGGAGATGCGAGTGGAGAATCCACCTTCTGGGCCGATTATATATTATATTCCACCCACAAAGATCTGACGCCGGTGGGTGGGTTTATACTTTACACAAAAGCGTGGTCCGCTATCTGCTCTGAAGCTCAGTGATCCTGATCCATACCCACCCCCGGAAGAGTCACTATTCAGTATTCCCGGAGTACGGTGCTCCTTCTCACACAGTGATCTCCATACAAACATTGCGGCTCCCCCCCCCCCCCCCCCCCCGAATAGAAGTGGGATCGACTGTTTGGCACTCACTTGCAGAAATTAATTGATTGAATGAAGTGACTCCAAAACAAAGAGTTTTTTTTAAGTCCATTTCCGTGTGACTATAGATTACTACTCTGAAATTAAGAAACATTATCCTATCATTAAATGAAAATACAACCAAGTTGAAGAAATTAAATGAAGGGTTCCTAAAGGAGTATCACCGAAGGATGTAAGCACTTCAGACACTGTACACATACCTAATAGACATGAATGTAGTTGTAGCTGTTTCATGAGTTTTGCAGTATGCATTCAACAATTCCGAATGCACGTTTTCATAGCACCTCTCCCAATTAGCAAAAACATATATCCTCATACAAATGTATTTTTAATCGTTACATGAGTACGGGTCTCGTGTACATCATATAAAACCCACGTGCATTGAAAAATTTCAAATATATCTACGTGGAAATCTCTGTCCGAATATCTCTATTGGTAACACCAATCTCAATGAATACACATTTACGATTATCATTGCATTGATGCAACTGATTAACCAAAAGTGAAGACTACAATGATGCAGGTTTCTGAATCGCGCAGCACTAATAGCCCAAGGAGATATTAGCTCAGACGGCTCAATAGCAAAGCCATGGAACCTCTGTACCCTCCAACAGGTAGAAGATCTCAAAACACTCATCAGAATCTTCCCACTCTGGTCCTCCTCCATTTTCTTGGGCACCCCTGTTGGCATCCAAACCAGTCTCTTAGTCCTCCAGGCCCTGACCATGGACCGTCGCCTCGGGCCACACTTCACTATCCCAGCTGGGTCCATGCTAGTCTCTGTATCCTTCTTCGTTTGCATTGGCTTAATCCTCTCCGACCGTTTAATACGTCCCACGTGGCAGTATCTCGCTGGCCGACCCCCGACGCCCCTCCAACTCATAGGAGTTGGCCACGTGTTGAACATAGCCAGCATGGCTGTTTCAGCCGTGGTGGAGTCGACGAGGCGGAGGGCCGCCGTGCCAATGTCGGTTCTCTGGCTGGTCCCGCAGCTGGCCATTGTGGGAGTAGGGGAGGCGTTTCATTTCCCGGGGCAAGTGGCGCTTTATTACCAGGAATTTCCGACGTCGCTGAAAAACATGGCGACCGCCGCTATCGCCCTGTTGATTGGGATTGCGTTCTATCTGAGCACGGCGGTGATCAGTTGTGTCCAGACAGCGACGGGGTGGTTGCCGGATGATATAGACGATGGGAAGGTGGACTATGTGTTTTGGATGTTGGTGGTTGTCGGAGTGGTGAACTTCGGGTATTATATGGTGTGTGCTGTGTTGTATAAGTACCGAAATCTTGAAAGGGTGGTGGTTCAACCTCATTGAGGTTGATCGAGGAAAAAGGAAATGACATTTGGTGAATAAATGTATTTGGTTTCGGACAATCAATAATTGCTACGTGGTGAATAATGTATTTGGTTTCGGACAAAAAAAAATTTGATCGCGACGTCTTTTCTTGATAACCATTAATCAGAAAAGACTCGATTAACCATGTTTATTTGATCAATCGGTAGGATAGAAGAGAATGTTCAAAACATAAAAACTTGATACTATGATTTATGCCCAACAAGCAGCATACAAAACCAAGATGAAATCCGATATAGGATTGAGAGGGAGAGAGAATTGCAACTTTTATAAAACCTAATGGGAAAATTCCATCAAAGTACTTCAAGAATTGTTCGTGTAATAATACTACAACCTAATAACAGGGCAGGAAGTACTAGTAGAAAACCTACAACAGCTTCTTCTTTTTTTCTCTCTCTAAAGGGTATGGTCTTAGAGAACTGCAAACCTCTAATTGGAGGTTAGAATGATTTTTGGATATGAATCGAATAGTGCTTTAAGCTCAGTTCATCTCCCAAGGCAAACCTAAGAACGTTTAACAAAGAATGTTATGATATGTCAGGATTGCCAAAATGGTAAAACCTAGATCAGTTAATCAGAGTCAGGTGGTGGAATGTTGAACTTTGTACAATCATATGGTCCAATCTCGGTGTGTTTCCGTTTCACCTGAAACAGAGACAATAAAGTGCAAGTAAAAATAGCTAAACAAGTGCAATACATGGAAGAGGACAGAAACAGTTATCTAGCTATGTGCATTGCGAATTTAGAATTAAACTAACTGGAAACACCTTGCATATCAGAAATTAGAAACGAAAGAAAAATATGTCTATGATCATGATAAGGCCGTAAAAAACATAAATGAGTCTTGAGGTTATTCGACAGACTTGCGGGATCACATAGTTCACAAGTTTTTCCTTCGTGTATGCAACCATATAACTTGAGAGGGGGAAGAGATTGTGCAAGTTTATGAAAAGAGAAGTGGGGCTTCAAACAAAAAATAAAGAATTGTGGTATTATGGTTCATTATAGGATTTTGTAACATGTCCGGTTCCCCTCATATTTCCAGAACATTTATAGTCCAGCCCGTTTCTTTCTTTAAAGTCTTAAGTCGACTTCATTTTTTGACAGGACAAAATTGTCCCTTCATTAAACTTTACACAACCACAACCACCACCGCCGCCGCCACCATCACCACCACCACGACATCGCCACCACCACCAACACGCCCCTACGACCACCTCAACCACCACACCGCCACCTCTACCACCACAATGCCGCAACCTCCACCACAATTACCACCACCACGCTGCCCCCACAACCACCTCTAACACCACCCCGCCCCCACCACCACGCCGCCGCCGCCACCACCATCACCACAACGCCTCCCATCAGAGAAAAGAACTGGATTCCTTGGGGGGGGGGGGGGGGGGGGGGGGGGGGGGGGGGGGTGGGGGTTTATCATCAGATTGTTTTGCTTCCCACCATCTCTTGATTTCTTGCGGCAATGAGAGAGTCTCGGATTAAAGGTCCCACATTTCGAAAGGTACATCACACTTTCAGGAAGAAGATATGTCAAGAATTACAAGAAAAAAAGACACAGATGAATACACTTACATTTGCACAGTTCTATCCGTATCTTCTGCGATACAAATAGCATTATCCATCTTGTGCTGAAGTTTGACGGTACGAGTAGGACTAATATTTGACGGTAGGAGTAGTACTAGTTATGCACGACATTGGCAAGTGTACAATATTATTTTTTAAAACAAATAAAAGGACCATAACATTGTTGACCCGAACACAACGATTTTAAGCAGGTCGGGTTAATGTCAATACATTTGGTACGTTCATATTAAACATGTGTTTTAACACGAAAAAGAAAAGTCAGGATACCTGAAATGAACACTAACACGACATGATGCCTGCCCATACCACGTGGCCCAGTTGATGCAAATTATTTGTTCGACTTGTATATATGTGGATTCCATACAATCTCAACCTTCTAAATCATTTGAAGTGGGTTTATGAAAATTCTTAAAAAGAAGCCGAATACTGCTGTAACTGCTCACTGAATATGTTCTTAAGCCACTTAAATTCTCTCTAATTATCAAACCAAAAATTGCATTCTCAATGCACATGCAGGTTTCTGAACCGGGCAATGCTAAAAACGGAAGGAGATATCAAACTTGACAGATCCATTGCCAAAGTGTGGAGACAATGCACATTACAACAAGTAGAAGATCTAAAAACCCTAATCAGACTCTCCCCACTTTGGTCAACCGGTATCTTGTTGAGCATTCCACTCGCTGTCCAAACCAGCTTGGCAACCCTCCAAGCCATCACCATGGATCGTCACATTGGCCCCCTCTTCAAAATCCCACCAGGCTCGATGTTAGTATTCTTACCCGTCTCCACTTGTCTCACCATAATCTTCGTAGACCTGTTCTTCTTCCCCACGTGGCAAAAAGTCACTGGCCAGTTTCCCCCACCACTCCAACGGATAGGAATCAGCCACATGTAATGTGGCCCTCAACATGGCGATTTCAGCTGTAGTGGAGTTGCTTGACAATTTCTTAGTCCTAAAATAATGAGTTGCCTCAAGCGTACGAAGGGCGGAGACCGACGCAGCATAATATTAGGTAAGACCGGAGTCGAATCCACAGAGACGGTAATGTGTACTGACTAAAAACTGGGATTGTTTAAAAATTAAATGGGCTCTTAGGTAGCCACCCCTTATCGTTTTGATTGTGATGAACTAAAACCTAGAAATTGATTGTACTTTTCAAATAATTAAAAGAAAGGTATGGTCGTAGGGTTCATAGTACTCGCAACCGGCCCGGACTCATCTGTTCCAATCAGTGTTCTTAAAAACGTTTGATTTTATCTGAAAAAGATACTCTGCAAGATGCAAACCCTTATAGTCGCCGTTTACCCATGCGTAGTAGAGAATGAGTTTTGGACCCCTATACCCCTCCGACAATGCCCAGATTCGTCTGCAGGAAGTATTTTACCAATCTAAAATTATTTCTTTTCATTGTTTAAAAATAGGAGCAGTACCCGGACTAACCACGGTGTGCTAATCACCCTTTGACCCTACCTAAACGACTATTCACTCATTATCAAACAAGAAACAAAAGAAACCTTAATTTGAAACATTCTTCTGTTACGCGGGATGGAAAATAAACAAGAAATATAAACTAATCAAACACCAGCGAATAACTTTTATTAAGAACAGAAATTAAAACGAGTTATCAGAGTGCAAGTAATTGAACAAAACTTGAAAACTAAACAATATTGAATCTCGGCAACCCCCGTTCTTTTTCCTTTCGGCAGCCCTGTCCATTCCACTCCACGGCAGCAGCTTTTCTCCCTTTTATATATCCTTCTTGGCCGGCCAATGAAAACCCTTACGGGCCGAGTTTATTACTCCCCAATTGGAGTTGATCGGTTGACCCGAATCCCTTCTTCAGTCCACGTTGCAAGGCTTGGCCCAGACATAACTAATTTATTCCCAAGGGAGTTAAACCCATAAAATATGAATGGACGCATCAATTAAATTAGTATCATTGACCATGCTGGAACTTCCACGTACAAATCTGCCAACACATATGCCAATTTTGCCATAGTAAAGCTCATTAAAATGGTAAGCCTCCAAATACCTACAACACAAAATAAACGCATAAAACTCTAAGTAATAATATAAATAGACGTAGCAAATGATAAATTAGGGGGCGCATATGTGAACATTTACGTACCTATCAGAAATCGAATCATTAAAAAATGGGATTTTTAAAAAAAGGGTTTAGGGCCCCTTAATTTTTTTTTTAAAAAAAATTTATTGTTTTTTTTTTTTGGGTTTCTTTTTTTTTTGGGCCCGGGGATTTTTTTTTTTTTTTTTTAAAAAATTTTAAAAAATTTTTTTTTAAAAAGGGGGAAAAATTTTTTTTAAAAAAAAGGGGATTTTTTTTTTTAAAAATTTTTTTTTTTAAAAATTTTGGGGTTTTGGGGAAAAAAAAACCCCTTTTTTTAAAATAATTTTTTAAAAAAAAAAAACCTTTTTAAATTTTTTTTTTGGGGAAAAATTTAAACAAGGGGTTTTTAAAAATTTAAAAAAATTTTTTTAAAACAGGGTTAAAAGGGGAAAAAAAAGGGAAAAAAGGGGAAAATTTAAAAAAAAAACCCCCCTTTTTTTTTAAAAAATTCCAATTAAAAAAACCCAACCCTTTTTTTTTTTTTTTTTTGGGGAAAATGCCCCCAATTTAAACCCCAAAAAATTATTGGTTAAAAAAATTTTTGGGGGGGGTTTGGCCCCAAAAAATTTTTCCCAAAGTTTTTTAAAATAATTAAAAAAATTTTTAATTAAAAAAAATTCCCAAAATTTTTAAACCCTTTTAAAGGGGCCCCAAAAATTTTGCCTCCTTTACCAAACCCCCCCAAAAAAAAAAATTTAAAAAAAAGGAGGGAAAAAAAGGGGGGAATTTAAAAATTTTTAAAAAAAAAAAAAAACCCCCGGGCCTTAAACCCAATTTTCCCCCTTTTAAACCCAATTAACCCCAAAGGGGGAAAAAAATTTTTTTTGGGGTTTTTTTTAAAATTTCCAAATTTTATTTTGTTAAAAAAATTTCAAAAAAAAAAATAAAATTTAAAATTTGGGGAAAAAAAAAAATTTTAAATTTTTTGGGAAAAGGGGTTTTAAACCTTTTTAAATTGGAAAAAAAAGGGAGGGTTTTTAAAAAACCCCAAAAAGGTTTTTAAAAACGAAAAATTTTTTGGGGGCCCCAACCCAAATTAAAAATTTTAAAATTTTCCCCAAAAAAAAATTAATTAAAAACCAAACCAAACCCAAACCCCAAGGGTTTTAAAAAAACCCCCAAAAATTAATTAATTTTTTGGAAATTTTCCCCCCAAAAACCCCTTTAAATTTGGGAAAACAAAACAAAAAAAAAAAAAATTTTTGGAAAATTTTTTTTAACCCCGGTTTCCGGGAACGGGGTTGGGGAAAAAAACCCCTCCCTTTTCCTTTCCCTTTTTTTGGGTTTTTGGGGGAAGGTTCCAAAATTTTTTAAAACCTTTTTGGGGTTAACCCCCAACCCCTTGTTTTTTTTGGGGTTTTTTTTCCTTTTTTAACCAAAATGGTTTTTAAAAATTAAAAAATTTTTCCCCCCAAAAAATTAAAATGTCCCTTTCCCAACCCTTTAAAAAAAAAAAATTTTAAAAAAAAAAAAAAAAAATTGGTTTTTAAAAAAAAATTTTAAAAAATTTTAAAAAGGGTTTTAAAAAAATTTCAAAAAAAAAGGAAAAACCGGGTTTTTTTTTAAAAAATTTTTTTTCCCCTTAAAATTTTTCCCCGGTAATTTTTTAACCCAAAAAAAATCTTAAAGGGAATTGGTAAAAGGGGAAAAAAAAAAAAGTGGCCCAAAACTTTTCCCACCCAATTTTTCCAAAGGGGAAAATTAAACCCCCCCTTCAATTTTTTTTAAAATTTAAATTTTTTTTTAATCCTTTTGGGGTTTTTTTGGGGAAAATTTTTTTTTTGGGGAAAGGAAGGGGGAAAAAAAAAAAAAAAAAAAAACCCCCCAATTCACCCCCTTTTTTTTTTTTTTTTTTAAAAAAAAAAGGGGGAAAAAACCCCAAAAAATAAATAAAAAAAATTTTCCAACCAACCAAAAAAAATTTTTTAAAAATTTTGGGGGTTTTCCGAAAATTTTCCTTTTTAAAAAAACCAAAAAGGAAATTTTTAAGGAACCCAAATTTTAAAGGAAAAGGGGCCCTTTGTTTAAGGGAATTTTTTTTCCCCGGGGAAATTTTTGGGTTTTTAAAACCCAACAAAAAAAAAAAAAAGGGGCCAAGGGGAAAAGGTTTTTTTTAAAAAAAAAAATTTTAGGGAAAAATTTTTTGGAAAATTTTTAAGGACAAGGGGAAATTTTTTTTTTTAATTTTCCCCAAAACCTTTCCCTTTTAAATTTAAAAAACCCCCAAAAACCCCCCCCAAAAATTTTTAAAAATTAAAACCCCTTTTAAAAAAAATTGGGTTTTTTTTTTTTAAAAAAAACCCCAAATTGGGTTTTAAAAAAAAACCCCAAAAACCCAACAAAAAACCCCTTTTTTAAAAACCCAAAGTTTTAAAAATTGGGGAAAAATTTTAAAAAATTTTTTTAAAAAGGTCAAAGGTTTTTTCCCCCAAAAGGAAAGGTTTTTTCCAAAAAAAAAAAAAAAAAAGGGGGGAAAAAACCCCGGGGGGGGAAAAACGGGAAAAAAAAAAAAAAAAAAAAGGGTTTTGGGGGGGCCCCCCTTTGGGTTGGGTTTGTTTCCCATTCCTTTTTTTAAAAAATTTAAAAATTTGGGGGAAGGAGGGAAAAAACCCGGGAAAGGGGGGAAAGGGGGGGGGGAAAAAAAAAAAGGGGGGGGTTTTTGAACCCGGGGGGGGGTTTTGGCCCTTTTGGGGGCCTTTCCCCTTTGGGTTTTTTAAAATTTAAAAAATTTTTTTTTTTTTGGCCCTTTTTTTTGGGGCCCACCCCCAAATTTTTTTAAAAAAAAAAATAAAAAAAAATATTAAAAATTTTTTTTTTAAAAAAAAAAAACCACCCAAAAAAAAAAAGGAAAAAGGAAAATTTTAAAGGTAGTTTAAAGGAAACAAACAAATTTTTTTAAAAAAAAAATTATCTTCCCCAAAAAGGGGGGGATTTCCCCCCCCCTTTTTCTCTCTCTTCCTCTTTTTTTCTCTCTCTCTCTTCTCTCTCTCTCTCTCTCTCTCTCTCTCTCTCCCCCTTTTTCCCTTTTAAACCCAAAAATTTAAAAATTTTAAAAAAAAAAAAAAAAAAAAAAAATTTAAAATTTAAAAAAAAAAAATTTTTTTTTTTTTTTTTTTTTTTTTAAAAAAAAAAAAAAGGAAAACCCCAAAAAGGGGGGGGGGGGAGGGGGGGGAAAAAATTTGTTAAATTAAAAAAAAGGGGCCCGGTTTTCAAATTTTAAAATTTAATTTTTTTTTCCCCCCCCCTTTTTTCCCCTTTTTTTTTTGTTTTTGGTTTCTTTTTTCCTTTTTTTGAAATTTTTTTTTTTTAAAAAAGGGGTTTTTTTTTTCCTTTTTTTTTTTTTTTTAAAAAATTAAAAAAAAATTTTAAGTTTAAATTTTTTTTTTTTTTTTTCCCATTTTTTCTTTTTAAAAAAAAAAAAAAACCTTAAAAAAAAAAAAAACCCCCCCCCTTTTTTTTTTTTTTTTTCCCCCCTTTTAAAACCCCTTTTTTAAAAAAAACCCCCCCCGGATAGAATTTTTCCCCCCCAAATTTTTAAAATTTTTTAAGGGGGGGAAAACCCAAAAAAAAAAGGGGGTTTTTTTTTTTTTTTTTAAAAAAAAAAAAGGGAAACCTTCCCTTTTTTTTTTTACTGGTTTCTCGCAAGTGCCCTTAAAATCACGTTCTGAACACATTGAGCGGCTCGAATCATCAAAATTTGAACGGAAAATAAGAGAAATAAGGACCTCATTTGAAAATGATTGTGTATATATATATTCCCCTTTAGGTAAGTGCGTCCTCATTTTAATTAAAATGCGGACGTCCCCTTTTCTCCTCTTTCTCGATCAAATTGCGATAATTCGAGCCGCTCAATGTGTTCAGAACGTGATTTTAAGGGTACCCCATGAGAAATCAGTAAAAAAAAATGACCAAGAAGGGCTTGATTTGAGCAGTTTTTATTTGAACCGTTCGATAAAATACAAACAAAAACTGCTCGGATCAAGCCCTTTTCAGTCTTTTTTTTTGCTGATTTTGTGCGAGTATTCTTGAAATCACGTTCTGAACATATTGAGCAGCTTGGATCATCGCAAATTGGTCGGCAAAGAGACGTTCTTAACTTAATACGGTGAGAACGCACTTATTTGAATTTTTTTTTTGTGAGTGTACATGTGTGTGTATATATATATCTTAACATTTTATAATACTACACTCAATATTCAAAAATCTTGTATGATCAACATCTTTTCATTTATTACTTAATTACCATGTAATTTTCAGGGTACAGTTCTCCTAACACTAACTTCTGCGATCGATTTCCTAAGACCTCAACCATGCGAATTAACAGGATCGATCGCGTGCGCAAGCCCGTCAAAATTTCAACTCACCATTCTCTACGCGGCTTTAGCCTTATCCTCTTTAGGAATAGGAGGCATGCGATTTACGTTGACAACGATGGGAGCAAATCAATACGCTACCACCAAAGAGCGATCAATTTACTTCAACTGGTACTTCTTCTCCCTGTACGCTTCTGCTATTACTGCGTCCACGGCCATTGTCTACGTTGAAGATAACGTGAGCTGGGCGTGGGGATTCGGGCTGTGCGCCGCGGCCAATGCCCTTGGTCTCGCCATTTTCTTGTTCGGAAGCCGGTTTTATCGCCATGTTAAACCTGAAGGGAGCCCTTTTACCAGTTTAGTACGAGTGTTGGTTGCAAGCATTAGGAAAAGGAAGGCCCAAATCTCATTGAAAAGTGATGATTACTATCGTGGTGGTCATGATAATGGCATCCAAAAGCTGGCAGCTGCAACACCTACAACAAGCTTCAGGTACCAATTTCAGATTATTTTCAAGAGGCGCACACACTTTCGCTAATCCGTTTTATGAATCAAAATTTGAATTTTGATGCACCCATCAATGTCTGATGAATCTAATTTTTTGAATCCTTAAGTCAGACCTGCTCGAGCCGCATAAAACATCGAGTACGTGTTTTTATTTACTGTAATAGTAATTAAAATTCTTAGAGACAAGAATATATATGGAGTTGCACTATACAACGGTGGTCTGAATATGGATTTTTTTTTTTTCCTAGGAGTTTTTTTACAAATTCTAAAACAACCTTTATCGATATCGGATTGTGCTAATTTTTTTCAAGAAGCCATAAAAAAGTATTTTTAAGAATAATTTGCGATTTGAATCATCTTTGTATGACCCGTAACGGACCCTACAAAAATTGAAAAAATCATTAGTGTAGAAGGCCAACCAAACGAGGACTAAAGCCATAAATAGGGTGCATCATTTAAGCCCATAATTAACGCCTTGGTTTTGCTCACAGCAGCCTCCAAGTCCCCAATTCTGTGTTAGAGCTTTACAACTTCCTATCATACATATATGTGAAGAATTCGGCTCGTTTTGTCTACCGGCAGTTAGGCCGGTAGTCAGGTCGGTAGTCGATGACTGCCATGGAACTACCCGCCAGTAGCTACGAGTACCTGTCCAACAGTGTTATTTGGGACCAATCGACCAATGTGTCAACCGGTCGTCGCGAGAAGTTTCAGTATATAAAGTGCATTTTAGGGTATTGTTTTTTTGTACTGAAATGCACAACAGCTTTTCTAGAGAGAGAAAAGAGAGAATTTTGAAAGATCTCATTTTTAGCCTTCGGACATCTAGTTTTCCCATCCGTATAGTGAAACCCTAGATCGTCTGACTGCCCGTGGGGTAGGTATTCTTGCCGAATCATGTAAAATCATTGTGTTCTGTGTGTTGCTCTCTCTCTCTCTCTCTTCAGTGGTTTATTCAATTACATAATAATAATCATGTCTGTTTTTCGTATTTGTTAACGCTTCCACACAACAATATGGACACATTAAATTCCAAAACAAAAACCACCCCAGAAAATAGTAAATAAATAGGACTACTAGTTAGATCCAACTCTGTTATTTTTGCAAGTGGTTCTTTGACTGTAGCCTTTGGTCCGGATCCTGGATGGTTGGAGGGTTGGAGATGCGAGTGGAGAGTCCACCTTCTGGGCCAATTACATATTATATTCCACCCGCCGGTGGGTGGGTTAGACTGTACACAAAAGTGTGGTCCGCTATCTGCTCTGGAGTTCAGTGATCCTGATCCCCCTTCCATAAAATAATGACTTCCAGATAAACAGTGTGGCATATGAAACAGTGACCTCCACACAAATTGTGTGTGGGTCTGGCATTTTATATGAGAGTGTGGTCCACTATTTGCTCTGGAGTTCAGTGATCCTGATCCATAACCAACACCACCCCCCCCCCCCCCCCCATAAAACAGTAACTTCCACATAAACAGTGTGTGGCACATACAACAGTGACCTCCACACAAATTGTGGGGGTCCGGCAATTTGTTGGAGGGAGCACCGATTCCGGGTTTAAATCCCTTAACCAAACACCAACCCCCCCCCCCCCAATTGGGAGTGGAAAGGAGGGTGTTTGGCACCGGCAGCCTTCGGCCTTTAAACTTGACAATAAAACAGTTTGATTAATTCCAAAAAAGGTTTTTTTTGGCCCATTTGGGACTTAGGTTCCTCCCAAATTAAAAAAAAACAGGAAATTAAAATTATTAATTAAATAAAAACCAAAAGTTTTTTTAAGGGTTCCAAATTTCCCGGGTGTGACTTAGAATTAACTACCTAAATTAAAAAAATTTTTTTTTTTTGAACAAAAATTGAAACGTTTTCCTACATTAAATTGAAAAAACAACCCAAAGTTGAAGTGAAATGAAAGGGTTCCTAAAAGGAGTTCACCAAAAATTTAAATTAGACAAACCTGTCCAAATACCTAATTGGAACAAATTAATTGTAACCTTTTCATTATTTTGCGTTGATTCAACAATTCCAAAATGAAGTTTCAATAGCATTTCCCAATTGCCAAAACACATACCCAAAGGAGATTTTTAGCTTCATAGACGGCTCAATGAAACCATAATTGACCCCCCGGTTCTCAAAAATTTCAAATTTTACTGGGCCTCCTTCCAAATTTTTTGGGAACCCCAATTCAATAAACCACTTTAGTTATCCATTGGCCGTTGTGGGCCAACAATTAACTAAAAGTGGGTCCAATGATTCCGGTTTCTTCGGCAGCCTTAACCCCCGGAGTTAATTAGCCCATCAGACCTCAATGGCCGGAACCCCCGACCCCCTCCAACCATAGGAAGTTCCACTTTGAACTTCCCACTCTGGTTTCCCCTTTTCCGGGGCACCCCTTTGGCCCAAACCGGTTCTCTTGGTCCCCAGGCCCTGGCCATTTGGGAGTGGGGGGCCCATTTCCCCCAAGTGGGTTTATTCCAGGAATTTCCCGTTTGCTTGAAAACCTCCCGCCGCTTAATCGCCCCGGTTGGGAGGTTCTACTGGCCGGCCCCGGGACGGGTTTCCAACCAAGGGGTTTGGCCCGGTGTTGAACATAAGGAGCATGGTGTTTTGGGTTGGTGGGTCGGAGGGGAACCGGGAATTGGTTTCTGGTTGGTCCCGAAAGGGGTGGCCCCATTGGGGAGAGGGGAAAGGGCATTTGGGGAAAAGTTTGGGTTTTAATTAACCCAGGAATTTTTGACGTTTCGGCAAAAAAAATGGCGAGCCCTTATGCCCTTTAATTGGGAAATTCGTTTATTTGACAACGGGGTGAAAAGTTGTTCCAAAAACGAACCGGGTTTTGCCCCGGAAGATAAAAACCGATGGGAAATGATTAGGTTTTGGAGGGGGGTTGCAATTTTAAAACCTTGGGAAATTTATAAAGGTTTGTTGTTGTTGTAATAATACCGAAACCTTAAAAGGGTGGTGGTTCAACCTTCTTTTTTTTTCGGGAGGTTTAAAGGAAATGGACCCAATTTGGGGTTGAAAAGTATTTGGTTTCAAATAATCAATAATCGCCATGAACTTCGGGTATATGTATTTCGTTTCGGACAAAAAAAAAATGATCGCGATGTCTTTTCTTAGTAGCCATTAATTAGAAAAGACTCAATTAACTATGTTTATTTGATCAATCGGTAGGATAGAAAAGAATGTTCAAAACATAAAAACTTGATACTACGATTTATGCCCAACAAGCAGCATACAAAACCAAGATGAAATCCGATTCAGGATTGAGAGGGAGAGAGAATTGCAACTTTTATAAAACCTAATGGGAAAATTTCATCAAAGTACTTCAAGAATTGTTCGTGTAATAATACTACAAAGTACAACCTAATAACAGAGCAGGACTAGTAGAAACTAGAAAACCTACAACAGCTTCTTCTTTTTTCTCTTTCTAAAGGGTATGGTCTTAGAGAACTGCAGACCTCTAATTGGAGGTTAGAAGAATTTTTGGATATGAATCGAATAGAGCTTTAAGCTCAGTTAATCTCCCAAGGCAAACCTATGAACATTTAACAAAGAATGTTATGATATGTCAGGATTGCCAAAATGGTGAAACCTAGATCAGTTAATCAGAATCAGGTGGTGGAATGTTGAACTTTGTACAATCATATGGTCCAATCTCGGTGTGTTTCCGTTTCACCTGAAACAGAGACAATAAAGTGTTGATAAAAATAGCTAAACAACTGCGATACATGGAAGAGAACAAAAACAGTTAGCTACGTGCATTGCAAATTTAGAATTAAACTAACTGGAAACACCTTGCATATCAGAAATTAGAAACGAAAGAAAGCCGTAAAAAACATAAATGAGTCTTGAGGTTATTCGACAGACTTCCGCAATCACATACTTCACAAGTTTTTCTTTCGTGTATGCAACCATATAACTTGAGAGGGGGAAGAGATTGTGCAAGTTTATGGAAAGAGAATTGGAGCTTCAGACATAAAAAAAGGGTGACAACGAATCCAAAACGTTATTGAGTGAGCAAATTGGTGGTGTCAATGATGATATAAGCTGCATATTATACACGAAAGCTACTTGTTTTATTGCATATACAAATAATGGCAATGTAGAAGGCAAGGTCATACCGGTGACCATGGACCTGGTTCAGGTAGAGATCTATCAGGAGGGGAATTTTGTACAGCACCACTCTTCATTTTTAGAATATCCTGCAGAATACTCAACAATTACTGAACCAAATAAACGACCCGTTAGAAAATGATTCGAAAGCAAACAAAGTAGACACTTGAGGTATGTAGTTAAGAGTAGCCTGAGTCATGTTAATGAACTCATGAGATCATTAATGATACAAGGAATGTGACCTTGATCTAGGCCTGCCAAGCAGTTAAACTAGGAAGCTTTTTGGATTCAAGGTGTGATTGTACCATTTAAATAATCGGGTCAGATTGTGAGCAATGCATTTCCAAACAGGTCCAATGGGAGGGGGCCACCACGGTAGGATAACGTTAAATGTCTAATACGCTGAAGGTTTTAAATTTTTGAAGTTCCTCAAGGTCAAACTAATAAGCATTCCAGTTATCGAGTGATACTGGAGTAACCAATGAACTAGAAAGGATAAACAGTCTAGAAAGTCTGCATTGCTTACTACAGGTGCCAAGCTCTGTTCATGCTCCTACACACCAAAGAATTCAAAAAGACCAAAGAAAACGGCACGTAGCTGCATGCAACATTAACCTAATTATCTGTAGAAGTCAAAACTGAACTTTTTCATTCAGTCTTCCAACCACCCAAAAACCTAAAATGAAAAATAAAGAAAGAGAACTGCAAGCATTTTTTTTAAAATTTCTGCTTGGTCACTTTAGTCCACTTCTTGTATGCACCTTGCACAAATATACACAAATATATAACTACCTCTCCAGCAGCTTCCATGGCAGCTAGCCACTCATCAGAGAAAGGAACTGCATTTGCGGGGGGTTTTATCATCAAATTGTTTTGCTTCCCACCATCTCTTGATTTCTTGCTGCAATGAGAGCGTCTCGGATTAAAGGTCCCGCATTTTGAAAAGTACATCACACTTTCAGGAAGAAGATATGTCAAGAATTACAAGGAAAAAGAAATAGAATCAATTCACTTACACTTGCACAGTTCTATCGGTATCTTCTGCGATACATATAGCATTATCCATCTTGTACTGAAGTTTGACGGTAGGAGTAGGACTAACATTTGTCTGAGAAATTTCAACTCCAGTGTCATCCGGCAAGAAAGCATTTATATTCTCAACTCCTGGGTCCAATATCTCAGTTTCATTAGCCAGGTTCTGAATTTGCTGATCGGCAAAACCTGATTCTTCTCTCAAAAAAAATGCCTTGTAAGAAGCACTTGCACCAATAGCTTGACCATCATCCCTAATCATCACGGCCAAATCAGATTCTAAGGAAGTAGCTTCACCAGTGAACTCCATGTCATTCCCTAAACCAGAATCAACTGAGCGCTCAATATTTTCTGTTGAAGCCTCATTATCTACAGAGCTTGATGGTGCATGCTCCAGAAGTTGGTCCTCAGCCGTACCTACCATATCAACACCACTGCCCTGCATTGACAGTGGTACCTGAATTGCAGCACTGAAACTTTTTGATTCACTGCTGTCATCAGCATTTTGTTCTGGAACAAATGGAACATTTGCGAGAATCTGTTCTTCTCGGGGTGCATCAGAGCTAGTGCCTTTTCCATGAGACAACTTATAATTCGAATGCAAACCATGGTTATACTGGAAACCAGTATGAACTACAAGGCTGGGCATTTGCAGGTCTGGTAGCCCACTAGATCGTTCATTGACATCAGCAATAGCCATTACACTCTGACAATCCATTTCTGAATTACTATGACAACTGTTGCTGCTTCCAACTAATAGGTTGCCGTTGCCATCTAAAGAATGCGCTTCTGTATCTTCGGAACATAATCCATCTGTTGTCTTATCACTTCCAGCTGCATCTTTGTTAGCTTGTTCTGTGTATTCTAATAGAGATGCACTTTGACATTTTTCCATTTCACTTCCACCAGAATTTTCATTTATCAAACTAACATCCGTACTGTTTCCAAGATCTCCACTGTGGAACTCATCAAGAGCTCTATTCCCACGAACCAAAATGCCACCATTTATCGTCATTCTCTTGTTGTCTTTGTGAAGATTTTCAGAAGAAAACTTAGCTTCAGCTTTCTCTGCCGAGATATTCTCCTTCAACACATTAGCTCCTTTGTCCTCTTCTATGCTCAAAGAACAACTAACGACAGAGCCAATATTAGTTACATCACCAGCCAAATGATCTCTGCTCTTCATCAAGGATAGATCAGGCTCAATCTGTGTGTCACTATACCACTCGCAATTTTCCACATGTAATTTTTCGTTTGACGGGTCAACTGCAGCTGCAGACTCATTTGCTGCACTTTCACGTGGAGGACTTTTAGAACTCAGATTTTCACTTCCAATTGTTTTGGGTATAGTTAAATTGACATTTTCAACATTCTCACTCTGGTATCTCTGGGAATCAAACGTACTTCTTGTCTCAAGCAGAATTCCCTCATTACTCATGAGGTTGCATTTCTCTCCATCAAGACTTTGATCAGCTTTGCCAGAAGAAGCCTTTGTCGGTTCAACCTTTTTCCCGGAATATTCATCATCATCCGGTATGTCACTTGAATTATCATTTTGCGGTATCAAAAAGTCCTGTTTCATATCGCCAGCAGCAAAATCAGAGTTAGATTTGAAAATGACAGCATAAGTTCCAACTCCAAAACTGTATGGCTTGTCCTCAATATGCTGGTTCTTGATCGTATCATTGATTATAGTATCACCTTTTGCCAGCTCTACAAAGCTACGTTGAGATGCAAAATTGGTACTTTCCAATTCATTCATCTCAGTATCTTTGACTGGACCAGAAGATCCGCTCTGCAAAAGCTTATTATTGTCATTCATCTGAAAGCCTGACTCCTCACAAAAACTATTGTTTTTATGAGCTTCTCTATATTCTTGAAACCCTTTGTCTTCATCAATGAAGTTATGCACTTCTTTATTCTCTTTCATCAGTTGATACTTCATCACCTCTCCTTCTAAGTTCAATTTCCCTTTTTCACCTGAAGCATCATCATTACCAGCAGATGGAACAGATTCTTTACTTGGGTCTGAGACCCTAGCATTTCCACTAACTGTGGATTTATTATCTATTTTCAGCATTTTCCCTCGGGCACGCAGCAGCCTTGGGTCATGTGCATAAGTTGAGGTGTTGATTCTCTGTAAGCTGGGGGTGGTACAAGACTCAGGAATATTACTAGGCAGGGTAGCTTTCCCAGACAAGCCATTTGAAGCAGACGACTTAGGCTGAAAATTGAAAAATTGACAGTGAAAAAGAATTCATTGTTAAACAATAAACATCAAAGAGAATAAATAGGTCACTTGCATGCATCTGATTCATTTAACATTAGATGGTTCAATAGCCAACCTTACCTGACCAAAAAATCCCAGTGATGGAGAAGGCATCCGCAAACCTGAAGGTTTTGTTGTTGGAATACCAGATTTCCTAGATACATAATGGGAATCTGGTGCACGCGATCCAGAGGGAGGAAGTACTGCAGCTGGAAACACATCTAGACCACGCTTAGCTTTCGTAGCCAGTGTAGGCTGTCGATCAGTAGATGGGCGTAATTCTAAAGCCACATTAGCCTGTACATTCACCGAGGCAATGGAAGAGACAGCAAATGAAAAAAAATCAATGAATATGAAAAAGAAAATAACAGTGAATTGGGCAGTGGCATGAAATCCCAATGATTCCTATGGTGATGTTTCAAATAAGCTAGATGTTGAAAGGACCGTTGGCGTCTTACCATATTTCCTCTAGGAGGTTGACATGATGATTTTCGAGCCATAATCGAGGAAACTGAACCAGAGTTTGCTTTATTTGTAGAATTCATGGCTTTTTTAGAGGAGTGCAATCCGGAACTCTTTTGGGAAATATCTGCTGAAAAATATGAGTTACGGGGTAGAAAGAAACCAATCAAAGTTATTTGTTGCAATCAAATGGTATTTTCTTGAAAGCATTTGGAAGTCATGACTTTACAGGGATACTTGCTATGCAATCTGATTAATTGTTGGACCAAACCCACTTTCATCAGATGCAGAAATTTATCTTGATTCAGAAAATGCTATTAGATGACACCAGCCAAAAAAATAACTCTAGGAGTACCTGCTTGACCAATCTGATTATGCTTTGAGTGGCTTGTACTGAGGACATTACTCTTACTAGATTTAGGAATTGAATGAGCACCAGGCCGCGAAACTGGTAATTTGGGCAGCTTCGATTCTTTCATTGCAACTTTGATAGTGCTTGCATTTGCAGGCCTTTTCAGAGTGCAATAGAGTTAAGGCTTTCACGATAAATGCCTTTCTAAGCAACAAATGTTAGCTGAGAAAACAACTTAATGAAATAAATTAAACGCAATACACATTTCACTGGAAAAGGATATGAAGAATACACCAAGGGTCGTTGACAATCACCCCCTTTAGAGCCAGTCCTACTACTCTTCTTGTTTGAAAGCATTTTTGGCGTACCCTGGGAGCATATATTCAACATAGAGTCAAAAAGATAACAAGTCAAAATCGTTACTCCTATAATCAAAGAATGGAAGTCGTGTTCAAGCTCCAGAAAACTAATGACAGAGATAGGGGTGCATTATTTTGGGGTGACGAAATATGCTTTATCAACAAATCCCCAGGACCCCAGCATCTCTTTCTTTTTAACTAGTGGTAGGAGAATATGTAAATAGCTTCTCCACAAATACCTGCATATCTGTTGAATCACTAGTGCTGCCAGAATTACTAGAGACCTTTCTCCCTTCTTCATGTATTGTTGGCATCACCTCGCTGCTAGAATTACCAAAGCTTCCACTAAGAATAGATAATTCAAGTGGATTCAAAACACCTGATAAAAGAACTACTCGTAAGTTTGCTCACTTTTCAAGCACAATGTAATCATGGGCAAAGCGGCACATGTACACGCAATTCAAGAATATTACTCAAAAACACCTTCTTCGGTGAAGAAAGCCCTGTCCCACGCTAAGCTTTTCCGTAAATTGTATGCTCCGCCCCTTTTCTTTCTCTTCATTGGTTGTGGCTCCACACTCAATTTCGGCACTTCTGATTTGTTTGCATTTATGTTCTCTTTGTTACTACTCGTACTACCCTCTGGAGATGAACAAGTAGATTTCTCTACATTCACATTACCCTTCAAGCCCACTGCAATCCACGAGAGTGTGCGTCAAATGCTGTACCAATATATGGGTAATGAAAGAAAATCTTATGTCTCGAGTTGGGAAAATACTTTTGGCTGCCTTTTAATGAAAACACTGGCGTAGTACTCTAGAAGGCAGTAGACCAACACACATGGACACAATTTGATTTGTTGGAGATGATGAAATTAACAGAAGATTTGAGAAGAATGAATTTTATTCTAGTGAAGCAAAATCGGAAAAACGACGAAGGAGGGAAAACCCTAGAAAAACCAAATTAGAAATACTGACTGAATGGGGAAAGGCGAACGCGGTCCGGGTTGCGGCTGGAATGCGGAATCTGCAGAGGCGAGCATGGGAAGTAGTAGTGATCGGGCGTGGGGATCTGTTGCACAAGGGAGTCGTCCTCGCCCGCGATTTCGATCAGCGAGGGGTCCAATTCCATTCTCTCTCTCTCTCTCTCTCTCTCTCTCTCTCTCTCTCTCTCTCTCTCTCTCTCTCTCTCTCTCTCTCTCTCTCTCTCTAATCTCATAAATGTATGTACAGACTACAGAGAGTGGAAGGAGGGTTTGGGATGGAGATTCGTCGGAGGGACTAACTGGAGTACAAAGAGTGGTTTTCTGGTTTTCCGTTCGAGATGTGATGCGTTTTCAAAAAGCAAGCGAGCGGGAAGAAGCTTTGACGATGTCACGTGCCTTTAAGCTGGCCTTCTATCTCTTTAAAAAGACAAAAATAAATATAAAACGAAAATACTAAAAACAAGGAAGATTTGCAGGAAATTATGCTTTGTTTGGTTTGTGTTTTGAAAAAAAATTTGAAAAATAGTAGGGCTAAGAGCATCCACAATGTAATAATCAAAATCAAAAGATTGCTAAAGTTAGCAACATGTACTTAAAAAAATGCTGACATTGTAATAATCAAAGTTAGCAACCTCCTAACCAATAATCAAATTTGGGCATTTGAATAATCAAAAGTAACAATATGGGATTTCACATTTCTAACTTTAGTAACCCTCTAAATGAATAATCAAAAGCTGACGTAGCAAGTTTTGATTATTCACTTTTGATTATTACATTGCGGATGCTCTAATAAGTAAAGAGATAGAGAAAGAAATGTCGGAAGTAGGGGAATCTAGGGAGAATTTTTTGAAAAATTCTTTTTGAAAAGGGAAGAGAACAAGGCAATACATAAGGAAAAACGCGTTATGGCCTATTCTTGGATCTACAAAAACCTAAAAATATATTCATAAATTTTTTAATAGTACTATTATTTTATAGTGCCCTGTAAAAAATCAGCTTCAACGGACATCGGTAAGTTTTACTTTTGAATTCGTATGGCGAAACTTCTTAATTCGCCATTATGAATCCAAAGATCCTACGAATCCAAAATAATACTTATTGATATCTGTTGGAGCTGATTTTGCACTTTACCATGTCCAATTATGTGCCTTTTAGACATCATCCGAGAGCCGACATTCACTAAAGTTGTTCGCATACTTGGTCAGAGTCCAGATCCTCTCCTAACATTTCTCTCCATTACATGTTTCTATAGTTGTATGTGTGTTCTTCTGTATAATAACAGTATAAACAACAAAAGGAAATGGTACAACATTAAGGTAAACGGTATGAGGCGGCACATAGTGAATAAACGGTATCGTGTAACTACAGAATTTTGTAAGTTGCAGCACAGGCTTCATCTCGAACGTTCGAGTCATTCATTAATGAGGTGTCAACTTGTAGTGAAGAGCATTGGGGATGATTGGAGCGAAATATTTGAAGAGGATCTGGGTCTTTCGCATTGAGGGGCTAATTGAAAGGCAAAGAAAAGATTGGAGGGTAACAAAAAAAATCCAATTAGTGACCACACAGGTAGACGTAAAGCTGAATTTACTTCTCTGAATCATTATTGTCATAGCTTTTATCAATATATGAATGTAATTCATTATAACAAAATACCCTGCAAAATCCACACTAACTAGCGCGCGTGTGTGTGTGTAACATGCGATGAATCGGCATCTCCAAAAGATCTAGCACCCTGGAGTCGCATGGTATAAGGGAATCCATCTTCACAAAAGCAACCAACTCCCAACCCCCCATTGAGATACAAATTAACAAGGGAAAAAAAATTACAAGCTCTTTTGTTGACCAACTCACAATGACCCTTGCGCAGAATCCCTTATACCTACATATTCAAAGAACCTGAGCTAGGATTTTACATTTATAAGCTAATCGAGCCGGATGGTGTTAAAAGAAAACAAGCACTAATTTCGTGACAGTTGGTTGTGTAGGAAAATCCGCTCTTGCCTTGGGCTGTGCAGTTGTTGAAAGTATTTGTTCCGTTCCTCGCAAAATTTAGAAAAACACGTGAACGAACTAGTCATCGTCATCACTTAATAACGCAAAGGAGAAAGGTCTGAACTTGTATCCATCTCCATGATAAAACTTGTTCTGGAATTCCACCCAGTGGAGACGCAATGCATGAAGGAAAGCACTAAGGGTCTCCATCATTAGTAGAATGAAGGCTGTTGCAAAGGCAAAAACCACAAGCCCCACCAACCGGATGAAGATATTGTCGTACCTACAACAGAGATATATACATATTAAGTTGGCAGATTAGAGTAACACAAAATCATTGGAGTTATATTGAGACATTTCTGTAAGATAAAAAGGACGTATATTTAACAACTAAATAAGTCCTAATCTGAAACCTCCCCATCTCAACTCCAACATAAAGGAGATGGCAATATTCATCCAAATGAGGACTCACACTTGAGCAAACCAAACATCCTGTATCTCTACAGAATGGTATTACAAATGGCATGAAGAATGCATGAGATGTGGAGAACAAATAGAAGGCAGGGCGGGGGTTAATTATAACAAGATTAGTGCAATTCACATGTGAAGTGTACATCTCTTAAATCAAAAATGGAAATAATTAGTTATGAGCATGAAATTGATTCACCACAAAATTTAATAGTTTCCCAACTAAAGAGCCCCAACCTTTTCAACGAATTTCATAAACAAGAATGACAAAGTTCTTATGACTTAGAACACGGTTTTAACAAAAGACCCAAGGCTTCTTATTGTTATTTGACAGCACCTGAGAATATTCAACAGTGGAAACTTTGACTGCTGCAAAACACTTATAGCCAAATGTACATAAGACAAAGACTCAAGGAAACATTACCTACATGTTTGGCTATCAAATAACATGACCACAGCATCCAGCTGATGTTAATCAACCGTCTCTTTCTATCCAAAAAAAAAACATCTCTTTCTATCTAAAGGAAAAGCTGTGAAAGTTGAACTAGTTTCTTATCCACTTAACTCAAGAAAATATCAACCAAAGTTACTGCATTCAGCACTCACTTTACATATACACTCTACCATTATATTCTATCAATGCCGCCACATTCATTCTATCATCGACCATCATTTAATCTCACTATAATACAATGGTACCCGTAAAATAAGTCTACCCGCATAAACTTTGTACAGTATTGGCTATCAGCTATCAAATGAGATAACAAAGATATACATTGCAGTCACTTGAACATAAAGCCTTTTTAAATAGAACTCAGCCTACAATCAATAGTAGAGCCGATTCGAGGCTGAGTGGCCATCATCATGCAATAGCTTGGGTAGCTAGCATAGGTATGAGGGGCAATGAAGCGAAAGCAGATGTTGTCAAGTTTCATGCACCAAATGAAGCCAACAAAGAGATGCGCACACAAAATGGAAGATAAAAATTGCAGAAAAAGACCATACACAAGGCTCAAACTTGGAAATTGAACTTACCCCCAGGCAAGGAGGAGGACTTTCTCATAGAAGACAGTTGATAATTCAGAATGGGCCAAGCTGTAACAGTAGAAATTATCAAAAACTACAAAACAAATAAGCTAGAAATGCATTCACGAAGGTATGATGGCTGTACCTTAAAGCCCAAAGCCGAAGGTATGATGCAGTATTGGAAACAGCACCAAGAACAAACTCAATCGAATGTATCATTTGATGTACAAAGACCTCGCTAAAATTAAATTCCTCATGATGTTCCCTTGCAGAACCAGGTTCCATATCGAGATGCATCTCAGAGGTTCCAAGGATACCATATGTGCGTCCTTGAAATCGCTAGAAAACATATTGGCAAAGAAGAAAATAATTAAGTAGGTACCATATGGTCATTTCCAGGAAAACGAGTTTGACAACTTTGTTAGCTCGATACGCATAGTCATGCCCATGTCCTCACAGCAAAATTTAGGGGGGTACATTTGGTGGAGCTCCAAAAAGGCCCCAGTTCAAGCCTTATCACACAATTATTTTTGTCCTTCTGCACTCTGCCTGCGAGACGGGGTCGCATCTGAGGTGGAGTGTTAACTTGCTATAAGCTGGCCCATCTCTTAATAGTTTAAGCTTTTGGTCTATTGGTGATCTAACAACATAATGGGCAATTTACGGGCCACTCCAGAATACTAGCCCAATGCACGGAGAACTGCCCATTTTCAAAATGCCCGCGTAAGGACTGAGAGTGAGTTTATTCTGAGATTACCCCACACAACAGTCTCTCTGCTCAATCGACGACCAGAAGTCCGCCACGCTCGCCATTTACACCTACTTGTCCACCATCAACTCCACCTGGAAGAAGATTTCGAAGAGGAGCACAAGGTCGTTATTGTTCTCTCTCCTTGCAACAACCACGAAGATCTCGTCCGTAACATTCGCACGCGACATCCTCGATTCCACTTTCTCGCCAATCAAGGCAGATCGACTCACTGCAAGACCACCATTCGCGTGCTCTGCAAACTCACCAAGAACGGTCGCACCGCTGGTGAGGCATCTACAGGCACTGCCGTTGTGTGCGGGTTCGAAGCCATAGAAAATAATTACGGCTTGCTATTTTTTTGAAATTATTTTTTACTACTGCTACCTTGTGCCTTTTGGTGGACTATCTTTGGTGTTTCTGAAAAAAGCTGTTTTGTTGTGTTTTGAAATTCAGTGAAATTCACGAGCTCAAACTAGTGAAATTCACGAGTTTCAAAGCTAGTGAAATTCACAAGGTAAAATCTACACCTAGTGAAATTTGAAATTCAGCAAAAATTTGTGAAATTAATGAAATTTGAGAAGTAGTGAATTTCACTAATTTTTTGAAGTGAAATTTCCCCAGAAAATGTCCCCGGCCGGAGTGGTCACTGAAATTAGTGAAATTTGAGAAGTAATCACTCCGTTTGGTTTAACATTTTGAGAGTTACTTTTAACTCGGCACAATTTCCAATAAATCTCTCTCTATCTCTCTCCACTCATTACCACTCCAACTCTCAAAAATAACTTTTTAAAATGTAAACCAAACAAAGCGAAATTTCACTAATTTTTTGAAGTAGTGAAATTTCGCCAAAAAAGGTCACCGGCCGGAGCGGTCGCCGGTCGGAAGTGGTTGTGGGGTGGAGGTGGGAGGGGGTGATGAAAACTTTGAAAAGATAATAAAGTGTGAAATTATATTTAGTTAAGGGTAAAACGGTAATCTTCATATGAGGTTGTCCTTGGAGGTAAATAAAAATTGAGTTCATCCTTAATGGGAATTAAGTCTTGGTTTTCTAGACCCCCAAGTAATTTGCTGCCTCATAATATGTTAAAAACAAATGTTTTCTCATGAAACTTCTGACGAGATCGAGGAAAACAATATCTAAACAAACAGACACAAGAACCTACCAGTTCTACACAGTGTCCTAGAGCAATATATAAATGTATGACAAGAGAGGAAAGAACAGTTAAAAGCATAACCACAAATTCAAGAAAGATATTCAATTAGTTGAGCTATAAATACAGTACCTCTGAATGAAGTTTCTTCAAAATAAAAGGTTTCGGAAAAAGCATCCAAGGAACTGCAACAAGCGCTGCAAACAACAATATAATCTGCAAAATATCAACTATAAATCAACCAACAACTCTCAGAAGTAGGTAATCTGAGATCAAGCAAGCAATCACAAGAATAAGAAAAGGCCATGCCTGAATGAATCCCTGGCCCCAAAACAATTGATTCTCACCAAGATCCTCAAAGGGACTCAGAAACATGTAAATCATCACATGATAAAGGTCAGCTTGAGAACCAGTGCACCACTTGATGATAATGAGAAGTGATAGATAACCAAAAAGGCTGTTTAGAAAGATCATCTGTGGCACAAACTGGTACCTGATACAAAGCAAAAGGTAAGTTCCAGTTAATCTACTAGGCTTTCAACGCTGTACAATGGTAGAAAGAGGGGAAAGGAGAAGGGAGCAAAGACACACCTAATATCCAGCGAGCTACGAAAGAAACGAGCATTGAAGTAACCTAATATGATTCCGACGTTCATCTGGGTGACACCCAACAAAATTGACATTTTCATTTTGAGCGAGTTCAAGAAAGGAAGCTCTGAACGGCTTCCACGCCAGCTGGGATCGACACCAAATGGGTATGCATCTCGGACTTTGACTAAACCAATAGAAGTTGCATCACTATCAAAGAAAACAGTCCTTATTAAGTATTTCATTGGAAAAAGCTATCCTGAAACATTGAGGAGACAAAAACAGGAACGAAAAAAAATTATGTTCTAAGGTAGGCATAAAATGAAGGATAGGCATTCAATCTATATTGTATACAAATGTAGCTAGGTTCAAAAGTCTCCAAACTTCCAATCCTCAACTCTTACAATTTTGATTTTCGTTATTTTTACAATTGAGAGAGGGAGAGAAAAAGGTGGGGGGCGGGGGGATTGACAGACAGAAAGGACGTGGGATGAGAGAGAGAGAGAGAGATGGGGGAGGGAGGATTAATTGGGTGAGAGAGAGCATGGGAGGGGTGGTTTTAGTTTTGTTTATTTGCTTCGCTTATCGGCTTATCCTATATTTTTACAATTGGGATCTACTTCAAATAATGTTTATTTACACTTCAAAATTTTAATTTATAAAAGTAGATATACATCTTTCCATGCATAAAACGGGAACAAAGCTTTAGTCCAAACTTGGATGGTTCTGCCCATCTATTCTAAAAAAACATAACTAGCATTGCACCCATTCGATTCATGAAAAAGGAAAAAAGTCACTGTTAACCTTTTTTATTGTCCCGTGTATCGAACAGGTACAATGCTAGTTGGAGAGAAAAAGCAAGCATATGAGCTTCATTATGTGTAGGAGATGCCTTGCAATTTTGTTAGAACGATACAAATGTATGTGGGAACGATACAAATATTACCGAAAAAGGGAAAAAAGAAAACAACTTGTGTTGATATCAAGAATAACTACACTGAGGATCCATCAACTTGATGCAACAATCAACCGGGCTAGAAAGTGAAGAAGTTGATTGATATTACAAAACCTAATTTTATAAACACGAATCAAACTGCCGCCAAAAAAAGCCCAAACCACCCTTGGTGACAATGCGAATTGACAAACAAACTACATGTGCATGCACAAACAGACACACACACACACAAATAAACTTCAAGACTTCTAAAAAATAACAGTGTCACAAATATACTCGGTCAAACAATCATTTATGACCTAATACTAAAACCAAGGAGCTCAACATGGAAGCACATGAAATAAGGAATCCATTTGCCCCTTTATTATTCAAAAAACAGCACATCAAGCAAAGGACAGCTACATACATGCTATCCTTCTTCTATTCAACTTGCAAACAGGTTTGATGCGTGCGCACAAGGGAAATGTGATTCCATTTTGTACTCTTTTCACAAGATGTCTTCACCAATTTTACACTAGGTACACTTTTACACCAATCCAGAGCACCAATACACCAAGAAGATAACACATTTATTTGGGGGCCAAAAGTAGCTAAAGAATGTTATCAAACACTGTATTTCCTCTTCAACACTAATAAGAACCAGAGTCATGCTGAAGAAAGGGCTTTGGAAATCTAAAACACGGTGCTAAGAAATAACTAATTCCTTCCATTTTGGGATCCATGAAATAAAAGAAAAAATTGAGATATACCTGCATGTAGTATCTCGGCACTTGTAAGCAGACAGTCCAAATATATGAAATGGAACAGAAAAGAACTCGTTGTAAATCAACCCACAGTAAATTGAGAACAGTGACATTAAGAGGAGCACATAACGGCCGCCAAATAGCATCTCCATGAAGCTGCCAAGTTTCTGAAGTGAAAAATTAGATTGCATATGAAATACCAGCACAACACTTACATGCTAAAGGAAATATGGAACTATACAATTGGTATATTCAACAAAAAATTAGCACATCAAAACTCATTGTATACAAAACAATCCTTCACTTTTTCATCCAGATATCATCATCACCCCTATCATCATCAACATTAACATCATATTTTACACCTCAGGACTCAAGAAATGTGAAAATCCTACCATTCTTTCAACCAGGTTTCAGTTTTGAAATCTATAAATCATTAAACAAAAGATACGCTTTACAGAAATTCAATGAAACCCTCTTTTCTTCGCACTCACTGCCAGCACCTCCCACCTAGTGGCAAAATCCTGCAGATGTGGCCTATAACATTGGCTTCCCCAAGTGTGACTTCAGTTACCAGAATTTGGTAGACCACTGTAACCTTTTTTACCGGATAAGCTCAATACAGGGATGAACCCAGGAGTTGATCTCTGCGGGGTGAAACTATGCAACACCACATATACACATGGTAGTGCAAATCAATTTTGATCCCGCTAACTACCGCTGGTCCTCTATAGACTTTTTCCATCCTAGAACATCTCCATGTGCAAATCAACTTCAATTTTCTTTTTGCATATAAGCTCATATATCGAGACACTGTCATACATAGGCAGGAACCTAAGTCAATCTATAGCCCTCGAAACATAGAGAACAAAAGACCACAAATCCCTTGGCAATCAACAATGGAGAGCTAAATGACCAACAAACTCAACCAAGGTTTTGAATACCGTACCAGCCTAGGGTACCAATTTTGTTATTGGTACGGTACGTACCGGTACCGATCAGATGCCGGGAACTGTTTCGGATTTAGCACTATTACCATTATATATCGATTATTTTTCCCATGTCATCCATTTATTATAACATCAACTTTCATTAGACAACACAAATTACACTCTCGTTATATAAATCTCTTCTAATCCAAAAAAAAAAAAAAAAGAAGGTAAAAAGCTCCCATAACCATCAAATTTTGAGAGTTCAAACTTTAGTTCAAATAAAAAATAGCCTTTAAGCTCACAGGAATTTAAAAAAAAAAAAAAAACCGTTCTCATTAGACTCATCTCCCCATGGGCAACCTTTTCCCCTTTTTGCCCAAAGTACTACCCCACGTGTAACCTGTAATAACCATTTCAAAAGTAAAAATAAAAGGGTAATTTGGTCGTTGTGTCATTGTAGGGTTTCCAACATTTTATAAACCTCTCTCTCTCTCTCTCTCTCTCTCTCTCTCTCTCTCTCACCAGATTTTCCGGTACTCGCCGGTATTAGAGTGAGGACCGTATTAGAGATGCAAGGTACCGGTTTCACACAAATCTGGTACGTGCCAGCTGGTACGATACGGGATTAACAACCTTGAACTCAACAGTCTCCTCGCACATGATGCTTACACCAAACCGGCTTATTTCCTCTGATACAGAACTCCCAGTCAAAGCTCCAACACCGAGACTTGGTCAGAATCTACATTCATGTAATGGTTCTCGGAACAGTTTCAGAAAACAAATATGAGAATTCGTGAAATGGTGATAAAAAACCAACTACTTCAAAAAAAAATATTTGATGAATTCTTAAATCACCTACAGGACAATTGGATTTGTATTGTTTATTCTTTCTCTCAAAGTAAGATTTCTTACTCATGTTCAAGATAAAAGAACTTATCTCTGGAAAAGAAGATTTCTTGTTCAGCTTCAAGATAAAAGAACTAATCTCTGGAAAAGAAAAAATACCTGAGAACCAAGTTTACTTTCACGAGCTATAAGGAATAAGGCTCCCATCAACAAGCATATTCCATGACCCCAGTCCCCAAACATCACAGCAAAAAGAAAAGGAAATGTAACAATGGTATAAACTGCAGGATTTGCTTCTTGATATCTAGCAACACTGCGAAAAGATAGATGTATTAGCATCTGCCCAGAGTTGACAGGTAAAACAATAGCGGAACAAATAACACCACAAGTGTTCAAATGATTGATGAACACCATTCAACCAACCACAAAATTCCTATGGTCCAGTTAAAAATAGAAAAATTCCACTTGCTTTTTATATTTTACCAAGCAAAACTTGGTATAGATATGGCTGGGAAACAACTGTTTTGCTTATTGACTATAAGCTAATGATAAGTTGCGGCCACTGAGTGCAATTTATTGTGAGCTCCAATAACCCTTCAGATCATTTCAAAAAAAAAAAAACCCTTCAGAAAAAAACATAAAGCATTTCAAAAAAAAAAAAAAAAACCTTCAGAAAAAAACATGAAGCATGCAAGGGGAATGAATGCATTAATACCAATGATTCATTCAAAAGGTTTTTCTTTTTTCGTACAGTGGCAGACAGTAAATGAATGATTACGAAGAAAGAGACTCAGTGGCGTTGTGGAACTACTAAATAGACTTTTTATTCGATCAGTGTGGTGAAACCACTGCATAAAATGCTTCAAAAGCTAATTACTTGTCATATCAACATGCACTATGACACGACACCAAAAATGACGTCAGAAAATTGTCACATTTAAACATACCCATATGCATCAACAATTTCCTGGAATGCACTGGTGAAGCAGTTGGTTCTGAAGTGAGTTGGAGGTGATTCCACAGTATCCATTGCATGAAATATTATACCCACTTGTGAATTGCTATCAAATGTTGCCCGTTGTAAAGCTTCCTGAATCTGTACAAAATAAAACCTTCTCCATTGTGATAACTAATGTTGTAATAACCAAATCAACTTCAGATATCTTCGCCAAAACAGAAATTAGATAAGAGAAGACCATAGTACCTGAGGTTTCGCAAATATTGGACACCAGCCCTCTCCAACAAGACACTTTTTTGTCACATCAAAATTCAGCATGTTCAATGTATCATAAACAGCTTTCTCTCTTCTAACCTAGAAAATGATGAGAACTGAATTTACTTTTCACATTTAAGTTGGAAGATGAGCAGTGCCCTCCTACTTTGGATATTGAGAAAAGACAAGAAACAAACACTTTACCATGTTCGTCCATTTTGGTAGCTGACTTTCAATGGAAGAAAGGGCATTATTTCGGTGACGGATTCCAGCATCCAAGGTGACCTCCAATTCAGAGAGACGTGACAAAACCTGCAACAAACATGTTGACCTATTGACAAAGAACTGTTGCAGGGCACTCGATGACTAAACCTACAAAATAGTAGTATAGATGAACCACTTCAACCCACTCCGATAACAATACTTAAAGGCAGAATGCAAATATTTCATTGGAAATATATAATTCCATGTCTCCGATACAGGGCAAAGCCCTATACTGTTTAGTTGGGCCTCTAAGTATACACTAGTTCATATTATTCCCCAATATGCAACTGTGTTCAATTCTTAGTTGCACGAAGCGGGAGGGGAAGCAAGGGCGGGAGCGGGGGAGCGAGGGAATATAGAAGCTCTCAAGGTTGGGAGCGTGAGAGGAGCGTGTACATATATTATGAAAATAATGTAGCATAGAGTATTCCACTGTAAAAGTACAATAATTTAGGAAATAAAAATATGGGCCAAGTCCTCCACAAGTGTAAGAAATGGGCTAATGGTACAATATATGATTTTCTTTTCAAGATATCATGACTTAGGCTAGATATATGAGTTCATCAAAGACCAATTAATAAAGCCAAGTGATAAATCCCTAGTTTTCTTTACAAATATCATACAAAAGCTCCCATCTTTGTAAGGAGCGAGCTCCCATCTCGATGGGAGCGGGCTCCCGTCAAGCTCCTTAGTTAGGAGCGCAAAAGCGGGCTCCCAAGGTGGGAGCAGCACCATTTTAGGAGCTCCCTGCAACTGAGGTTCAATTAAATAATCGAACGCAATAAATACAATTGCGATATCTCCAAGCCTTATGCCGTCAGTAATGAGCAGCATAATAACGGGTGTTTTTGGCAAGAAAATAGGAAAATTTCAACCACTTTTATTAGAAAGAATGAAACAATTTTATAAGTATTGCCACATAGTTTAAGTGGGGTAATGCCACACGCAGCAAGAATCACCACTGCGAGGTTACTTCCCCTGCCACTTTCCACATCAAGGAGCCATGACCATATTCCTTATCAAAGAGCCACCGAATCCCCCATTGCAACCACCTGTGACCAACATCACCCCTCACCATCAACATTTTTCTTTTATCTCTACCCTACACCCCAAATGCCCCTCACCACCCCACCCCCAAGCGACATAACATAAATAAGACTCTACTGCGATTATTGTTGGACTATCCATGCTTTCTCTAGGTCCAATCTTGAGATTATGCAGATTTCCATATATTGTAATCCAAAAGTTTCCAACACCCGTCGTGCCTGTGGAGATGTACACATCCTTACATAGAGCGAAGTAGAATGCAAAGGGGAGAAGCAGAATGCCAATGGGCAACAAATGCAAACATGGTACCCAAAAAAATAATAATAAAAATTTAAACCAAAAGACTTGAACTCAAGACCTCTCACAATATGAGATTTGATATCATGTTAAGTTAACAATTGTCCGAAAAGCTTAAGCTGTAAGGGAATGGGCCAAACAATGTATGAAGCTAATCAACAATATCTACCTTATTGTTTATTTAGGGTTTGTTTGGATCTTGAGGAAAGGAAAAACCACTTCCCTTGTTTGGTTTGAGGGGAAAGAGGAGATAAAATCACAAAAACAATATTGAACAAAGCAAATTTTCCTCAACCTTTTCTCAATATTTTCCTTCATAATTATTTTCTTTTCCTTTCCTTTCCTCAAGTCTCAAACAGACCCTTAGTTTTCACTCTTTATTTCCTTGGTAATATCAAAAGAGTTAACAGACAAAACAATGGATATCTTGACACAGAACAAAATAAATGGCACATTAACTACCACACAGATTGAGGTGGTTTTTGTTTCAGCACATCCACAGTCCATTCATTTTTCTAGCACTCCTCATCAAAATTAACCCAATCTCGCTTGACAAGATACCAACTCAGAACAGACCGAACAGACATTATTCCAAAGCAATTGTTCAGCACAATTACTGGCAGAAGATGCTACAACTTCTTTGAACTATTCCTACACATAACAAGTCTATATACAGATATACAGGTACCCAGTCAAAACTGATAAACACAATTACTGGCAGAAAATGCTACAACTTCTTTGAATAACTAGATACACGAGAAGCATTCACATAGATAGGTGTGGCTATGTATGCGTACAAGTCAAAATCCATCTTGCATGAAAATAATACGTCCACAGTGGTAGGTGGAAGCAAATTATTGGGTGTTCAATGACTGACAGATCAGAAAGAGGACCCTATCCCAAATCCAGTGGGTATGATGAAAACTAATGTCATATGAGTGAAGGCTTAAAACTCTCAATGTATTTCTTTTCATGTCATGTGGTAGGAGAGTCTTTGTACTCTTCGAATCTCTCAATGCATTTATTTTCTTATTGTATTGATTTCATTTTTTATCTTTTATGATTAAAGGAATTTTCTTTGCCACTCAAAAGAAAAAGTGAAGACTTAAAACCTTCCAGTACAAGGCCTTTCCTTGGGAAACATAGGAAGAACAAAATCGTGCGCTAGTGATGTGGATGCGCGTAACAGGAAAAACAGATAACACGGTACTGGGCAGGACCGGGGTTGTTCAGAGACGTTATAACCTTAGTGTCAGAACTAACCCTAGTCTGGTGTGGTTAGAAGAGTCGAGGCTCCAAAGAGTAGAGGTCCCGGGAAATGGAACCATGTACAGCTTATGATTACTCTATAGTCACTTATGACCGCTATCCCACATTGCTAGCCAAGGGAAGAAGCTGGGCCCTGTGACGTTGCGCATTTAGGGGGTATGGATAGTGACACACATCCCAGAATAAGCGTGTATGAGAAAATCGAATGCCATAGAAGCAGGGGCGAAGCCAAGATTTTAGAATGGTGGAGTAAAAGACTCTGACATGGGGTTGGGGTTAAGGCAGGTCTGCACGTTTGCCGATTTTCTCCAAAAGTACTCAATTCTGGGCTGACCAAATGAGGTTGAGGCATGTTAATATATTGATTGGGACTGTAGGGTAAATATAGTCAAATTCATTGAAAACTATCTGGCCCTAAGGAAAAATTGGAAGTTCATTCGGTCAATTGACCCCGCAGGTAAAAACATAGCTCCAACCTTGCATATAAGTGACTGCTTAGGAGCCCATAGTGCAAGGCCACCTCCAAGAAAACTTGGGAAGAACAAAATCATGTGTTGTTTGTGCGCGGAGGGAAACGAGAATATAATTGCACTGGACCGGACAGGGTTGTCAATTATCATAGAGGGAGGTCAAAAGTAAATTCAAGCCAATAAAGAGGTTCATTCGAAGAGGTGAACTCGGATTGGGTTAGGTCATACTACTTTTACAAAATTACCATTTATGTTGCTGTTCATCTTGAATGGCATTGGGCTTGAGTACTACACAAAGACATAAATTTCTTTTATTTCTGGTACTATATTAGAATCCCAAAAAAAAAGATTCAGGACAACAATCAGACGTGCAGCATAATTTAAGGATATACACAAATGAAATACATATCATCAAACTGCAGCCAGGCAATTTAATAGCATACTTCTCGCATTAGTTGCCTCTGTTTTGTTGTGTCTTCTGGTACAGGATAGCAATTTGCCCCAAATGCTACACAAATTTTCAATATTTTTGTCCTTGCTTGCTCCCCCGAAAAGAACACTACAAACACTATTTTCTCAACCTGCATAGGCAATTAACAAGGAGTCAAATATATAACATTCAAAAATCCAGCCGACATTCTTGAACGGATTAGAAACATACCAGCACAATACTCGAGTGAAGAAACCATATACAATTAAGAAGCATAATCAATCAAACTTTCTCATTTATTAACTTACAGTGAAAAAATAAGCCTGTCTACTTAATGAAGAAAATTACCATTTCGGTTGATACAGGATCCACGATTTGTTCATCAGTCGGTGCCTGATTAAAAAGCATGTTGCCCCTTGTAGCTCGAAATAACATCCGTTCAAAATTAAGAACCTTGGCCTTACTAATAATTCCACTAACAAATCTTAAACCAGATTGATTTGATGGCCCTGGTCGCATCTCCTGCAGAGTGGATTATAATAAACAAACCAAATCACATTTGAAAGTTCATCATATAAAAAAGTATTTGACAGAGCAAACAATCACCTGTTCAAGTAAAGATGCTGTATCTGCATAGTCATTATCTGCATAGTCACCATTAGAGTACACACGATCATCTAACTCTGTTTCCTCTGCAGCTGAATGGCGGTTACTTGAAACAAGGAAACCAACTGCCTGAAATTAAGCACGAGAAGGCCTAAGATAACCGTCTCGAATCATATTTGAAGGGACACTTTGGCACAGTGTCAAGAAAGAACACTCCATAGATTTTGCATCGATTTATTGAGCCTCACTTAACGACTGTTATCCATTGGGACGGAGGGTGTAAAACATAAAACTCCAATATATGCATATTACATCTGTTTGCACTCCACCTCAGGTAAGGGACACATTAGTAAGAGGAAACAGTGATCACTTCATGGCTTGGCCTCATCTGCCAATGATTGGATAGTGACACAAATAACTTCATGGCTGGGGAATCATCAGCCAAAGTTCGGACGACGAGTCAAAGATAAAGGATGGGGATCTAACATCAAAAGAGGGAATAAGTGTGAAGACTGGTTGATGAGTTGAAGCGAGTCAAGTGACAAAGCGCAGACGATTTCTTGAGGGTGCGACTAGTTCATGAAAACATAATAATAATAACAATAATATTTAAAGTAGTAGTAATCATAGCTCAAAGGGTTTAGCACAAGAAGTTTGATATCCTGAGTTAGCAAAGCTAAGAAACAGACAAGGCGACAAATAACAAGAGGAAATCTCCAATCATTCAGAGAAATAAACTTGATTACCATGTCTGTAAATAGCAAAGAGCAACATATGTTTATCAAATATGAGAGCAAAATATGTCAGTGATAGGAGTAGGTTGTCCCTGCAATCATTCCCTTCACAACTGTAGCAGGGATTGATATGAGAAGAAACAGATAGAATGTCATTGGTCCTCATTGCACTAGAGAAAAATTGCAAGAAAGTGTACCTTCTGTAGTACCATCTTTAACTCCAGCATCTCATTGTACGTTTGCCGTAGCTTCTCACTGTTGTTGTTCATCTCAATTAACTCATGTTCATGCTCAGCAAGTAGTACCTGCAATTAAGAGGAACACAAACTATGCTTAAAGCTCCTTCTCCTTTAGGATAGAATCATCATTGGTTCAGTGGTCCTTCTTTCTCTTCTTGAAGATTCTCAAATACTAACAAAAATAAAAGAAGGATGACTTGCCAAAAGATGAGCAGTTAGAAATGGACCTCTAATTCCTGTAAATCCAGATCTGGTTGCAAGGGAGGATGAGCAGAAGACATTAGGCCAGCTTTATGTATTTGATCTTTGAAAAACCGTAGCTTCCTTGACATCTCTCCACATCTTTTAACCTGGGAATTTATATATCCATGAAAACAAAACTATAAGGGGAAACTAAAGCACATATGGTTTCTAATCATCGGAATCGTAGTGATATCGTATTATTTAGCAGTTGCGGATATTAGTGATATCGAATTCCACTAGAGACTACGTCTGCCGTTGCTTTTACTGTTATCTATTTTACTTCTTTCCTTTTGCTCTTTCAACAAAAGGTGACCGAGGTTTTTCGCTTCCTCCCCCATTTTCTGGTGTTTGTTAGATAGCTAAAACGGGAAAGGTGCCCTGTGAGATTTTAAGAAGCTATAAAATTATGCTCAAAGAGGAAGCATATTTAATCTTGCTCTTAGTAGCAGGATTCTTCTAAAATGGGTGAGCTTGGGAGCGCGAATCGGCGCTCCCAAGATGGGAGCTTGACGGGAGCTCGCTCCCCTTGAGACGGGAGCTCGCTCCCAACTAACATGGGAGCTTTATTGGGTGGTTAAGGCAACTATTCTCTTATTCTTAAGGGAGATATGCCATTGTGGAAATAAAAATATGAAAATCTTATCACTCAAGAAGTTTGGCAAATTGAAAATATCTAACTTCCTATAAGTACCCTTTAAGATCATGAAAATTCTCACAAGTAATCACTTTTCATTCAATGGTTAAGTATTTAAAGATACTTTATATACGTATTTATATGAAATCTATATACGCTTCTTAGGCGCTCCCAACCTTAGGAGCTTCTAGGTGCCTCCGCTCCAGCGCACCCGCTCCCGCTCCCGCTTCGTGCTACTAAAATCTTGCTTATTCATCACACAGACATGTGAAGGCTAACTCTCATTTTAACCTTCCCTGTATTCTTTCCAGGAAACAAATATATCGTGCTTTCTCTAAGGCCTAGGCAAACTGGCAGTTTCACAGGAATTGCACTGACCATTTAAAACTCTCACCGCCGATGAAACTCTACTCCCAGATTAAAGAATTAAAGAAGCAAAGAATCTCTAAGGTGCATAGGCCCACTTTGTGCCATCCCTTATGTTAAAGTACAAGTGAAGCAGTAGACTTCAATTTCCACTTACATAGAACAAACCAAAGGATTATTATAAAAGAGCATACATCTATAACCCCAGTAACAATATGTCAACTACATCACACAATGTAATTTCTTCACTAAGTTCAGTAAAATCCTTAGGCAGTATCTATTTAAATGATAGGAAAAGACCATGCAATACCAGAAGACTTCTCTTTTCCACAAGTTGAGGAAGTATGAACCAAAGTATGATTCCGTGGCAGGAATTTACATTTGAGCCAGCTATACTGAGCACATTTTTTTTTTTGTTATAAATGTAATAAAGGTTATATCTATAAACAAATAAACACAAGACACATGCTACATTGGGTTATTTCTTTGTTCCTAAACAATAGATGGAAAATGCAACCAATTAATTTCAATCTAAAACATATTAAAGTTCGGATTGAGAATCCCCTATGGTATTAAATAGGAGAAATGAGCGAAAATACCTGATTAACGAATGTTCGTTGGAAAGGGCTTTTATCAGCATTTAACTGCCAAGAACAAACCATAACGACAAGTGTATCAGATGAATCAATTATGCAGAAAGAGTCCTTCAGCTTTATTTAGGATAGGCTAGCCATCAGCAAATAAGAAGACAACTTCAAACACACCAGAAGCATGTCAATAAATAGGTATAAGGTACAAGAAAATGCTGCAACTTCATCTGCATCTTTAACAATTCCAATTATTAGCAGAGTTTCATTAACAAAAAAATACAAGATTTAAAAAAACTTACAATGTCCCAATGCAGTATCTTGTTGAGATTAAGAATCCTAAGTACTTGCAGATTGAGGGATTTTATTTTTTTACAAGATTCAAAATTAATTCAGAGAAACTACCAGAGATTGAGATAGCGCATCTAACTTTCTTATTCTGTTTTGAGAAAACCCTAAAGAGAACAACTGGATTATCAAAACAAGCAAGGTTCAATCTTCAACAACAAAAAAAGGATGAAAGAAATGCCTACTCATGCTTCATTACAACCCTCACTATAGCCAAAGAATAAAGAAAATCCCAAAAGCCAACCAAAAGTGTTGAAACTGTTAACTTATACACAAAAATATTTAAATATCATTCTGGTTAACTGTCAATACCTCTTTCACAGCTTGATAGTCAACTTTGGTCATGTAATCTGTGTCCTAAAGGAAGGATGATGAAATTTTTACTGTCAAGTCCACTTCAATCTCCTAAACAGAACTAACGTCATAATGTTCCAATATGTTTCACAACATACTGGAATAACACTCCTTAAATGACAGAGTAAGGCAGTCCTCCAAAAACATCAAAATGGAACAGCAGATGGCCATAAGCTGTGAAAGCAGTCAGCATCTATAAGTTCAACCCATAGATGAAGAAATAAAATAAAATAAAAAAATTGACGAAAATTTCACCTTTTTCTGAAAAGCAATGCAAATTGGACAGCCAACATATTGGGATTTGGGTCAAATTGATCAGAGAGTCAGAATAAGTCTTTTACAAAAATTGGCAATTGAATTTATAACTTCGCTAACTTGGAATATTCGAAAGTACAGCAGAATTTGATTCACTTGTTTATGCAATAGGATGTCTAATATTAGATAAAAAAAAAACATACACATTTGATTGGGCCAGAACTCTGAAATATTGGTGTAACTCTAATATTCACAATTACACTTTACTCAACCATCAAATTCTACATTACATCCCCAGTAGTGAAAGTTTGTCTAATCTAAGTCAGAATTTGAATGGAGGAGGGGAAAGAGAAAAATAAAGGCTACACACGGAGTTCAATTAAGCAAGCAAGCAATCACCTTGCCCATTTACTTAACTTACACACGGATAGATCCAGGGGGCACAGAGGGCCACCATCCCTCCAAAGTTTGGAGAATCTCCTTTCATAGTAGTATTTGTTGTAAAACTTCCATATCTGTAGGTGCTACGATCCACAATGGCTTGGGAAATTAACTTATACCCTCTTTACGATTTTTTCATAGTACTATTCGATGTAAAACTTATGAGATATGCAGGTTCTCCAATCCACCGTGGTTTGGAAAAATCAAGAATAGCCTCCATACAATTTTCTATGAAAAAGGGAAGATTCCTAACCACTTTATTTTTTAGGAAGATTCTTCGTGTTTGCTCCTAACTTTGGCACAAAATTCAAGCAGAACATAATGCAGAAAGTTGGGGAGTTTTATATCCATCCTATGCTTGAGGTATTGAATGTTATCCATATGGTGTGGAGTTGTTTCTCCTTTCACATGTTTCCATGTTAACAAATAGTTATAGATCATTCCCAAATTCAAGATATCTGCAACCTTCAAATAAATGCCATCCCAACTTTGCAAAGCAAGAGAAACTACATTTGGAACTCCAATTTAGAAACTACAAGATCAACAAACCCTGACAAAGACATTGCTCTATTGATTCTATCAAAGGTGCATTTACGTGTCGGAAGGGTGTCAATAGCAACTCTGTAGGTCTCGTTGTAAAGCAGAGCAGCATGTTTTTTCTTTACCTTCTTCAGTATATTGGCACTGTGTCATCCCTGCTCAGTGCTTAAAATACCAAAGTTACTAACCTACAGTCCTACGGACCTACGCATCGAACATCTCCAACTAGAACTACAATTCACCTTATTGTCAACCTCTCAGAGGCTGGGTTTGCTTGTGTTACGAAGGTATTTGAAGTGAAACTCTTGTTCCACCCATAGAAAACATGAAAGCCAAGAATTAAATTCCACGGCAACCCCGAGGGGTTTGGCCAAGGGGGCATGAGACAGCAACAGGCTCGCTCCCAATTGTTAGGATGAAATCTATTTAAGCTGAGCGCGAACCGAGATGCGTGCGGGTCAGCCTTTTTAGGGTTTTGGTCCATTGTATGCTTATAGTATAAAAGCAAAACTACGGCAGCCTCCTTTGGTAACTCTTGACATATTTTCATCATAGTGAAACACCCCAGCACCCCGTGAACGTACGATTGAGTTCATCGCTCAAGTCGGAACCACGTAAAAATCTCTGTGTCTCTCTTCTCTCTGTTTGTCATTGTTTTCTCTTTGTTGGTTTGTTCTTCGATTATGTGTGTGTTGATTGTGGGTTTGCGCGCTTGAATACCCAACAACTGGTATCAGATCTCCGGGTTAGGAGATCTAGGGTTTCACGCAATGGCAGAAGACAAAGTCAAGATCGAGAAGTTCAATGGTACGAACTATGCTTTCTGGAAGATGCAGATGGAGGATATTCTGTATCAGAAGGATCTATATCATCCGATCAGCGGCGTTAAGCCAGAAAGCATAAAACAAGCAGATTGGGATATTTTGGATCGCAAAGCTTTGGGGACTGTGCGATTAACACTCGCGCCGTCAGTTGCGTCAAATATTGCCAAAGAAAAGACTACAGCAGATTTGTTCAAAGCCCTAGAAAAGATGTACGAAAAGCCTTCAGCGGTGAATAAGGTATATCTTATGAAAAAGTTGTTTAACCTAAAGATACCTGAAAATTCTAATGTTGCTGAACATCTCAACGAATTTAATACGGTCATGAATCAGCTAGAATCCGTGGGTATTAATTTTGATGATGAAATTAGAGCTCTTGTTTTACTATCAAGTTTGCCAGAAAGTTGGAACGGACTTGTCGTGGCAGTAAGCAATTCTTCCGGGTCTGAAAAGATAAAACAGGAGGATGTGGCTGGTTTGATATTAGGTGAAGAGGCTCGGAGGAGGGTATCGGGTGAGGATACTGCTTCGGGTTCAGCATTGAGTACAGAGGATAGGGGCAGGCGAATAGGGGAAACAACAAGAACAAAAACAAGGGCAGAGCGGCTTCAAAGAACAAGGGCCGAATAAATCTCGAGGAGGAGATACGAAGACTGAGGAGTGCTTCAACTGTGGTCAGAAGGGGCATTGGAGGCGAGATTGTAAGGCACCGGTAAAGCAGCAGAACGGGAAAAATCAAGGGGG
The DNA here is from genome assembly GCA_014282245.1 of Rhododendron simsii. Classification (NCBI taxonomy): domain Eukaryota; kingdom Viridiplantae; phylum Streptophyta; class Magnoliopsida; order Ericales; family Ericaceae; genus Rhododendron; species Rhododendron simsii. The sequence continues at coordinate 9,427,437 of CM024965.1, forward strand.
TAAGAACACTGCCTATGTATCTGATGAGTCTGATAATGATTGCTTGATTTGTTCACTGGATTCTCGCAGTGAGTCTTGGATTGTAGACTCTGGAGCCTCATTCCATGCTACTCCACGCATGGATGTGTTACAAAATTATGTGCAAGGAAATTTCGGCAAAGTGTATTTGGGCGATGATGAAGCTTGCAGCATAGTTGGGAAAGGAGATGTACAGATTACTCAGACAGACGGAACAATTCTGAAATTGAAGAATGTTAGACATGTGCCTAATCTAACACGGAATCTTATTTCAGTGGGTCAGTTGTCAGAAGGTGGAGTTGTTACATCATTTACTTCAGACGCATGGAAGATGAGCAAGGGGGCCTTGACTCTTGCCCGTGGTAAGAAAGATGGAACCCTTTATGTATCTACAGGTACATATAGTAGCATCGCGGTGGCAGCAAAAGGGATTGATTGCACTACGTGGCATCGTAGGCTGGGTCACATGAGCGAAAAGGGGATGAAAGTAATGTTGTCAAAGGGGAAATTGCCAGGTTGTAAGTCGCTGGACTTGGAGTTCTGTGAGGACTGTGTTCTCGGGAAACAGAGGAAAGTCAGCTTTACGAAGGTGGCTAGGACCCTGAAAACAGAGAAGCTGAAGCTTGTGCACACTGATGTGTGGGGTCCTTCTAAGGTAACCTCTCGTGGTGGTGCTAATTATTTTGTTACTTTCATTGATGACGCTACTAGAAAATTGTGGGTTTATTTTCTTAAACATAAGTCTGATGTGTTTAGTGTCTTTAAGAATTGGAGAGCACTAGTTGAGAATGAAACAGGAAAGAAATTGAAGTGCCTGAAATCAGATAACGGTGGCGAGTATTGTAGTGATGAGTTTGAGGCTCATTGCGCTGTGGAAGGGATTCGAAGGATAAAAACAGTCCCATGAAAGCCAAGGCAGAACGGAGTTGCTGAACGCATGAATAGGACGATCCTAGAGCGTGCGAGGAGCATGAGGTTACATGCTGGGTTGCCTAAACAGTTCTGGGCTCATGCAGTAGATACGGCCGTGTACTTAATCAACAGGAGACCTTCAGTTCCTTTGAATTGTGGATTACCAAAAGAGGCTTGGACAGGTAAAGAGGTAAATTTATCCCATTTACGAGTTTTTGGTTGCATTGCTTATATGCATATAGAACTGGCAGAAAGGGGTAAACTTGATGCTAAGTCTTGTAAGTGTGTGTTCATAGGCTATGGTACTGATAGCTATGGTACTGATAGCTATGGTTATAGGTTGTGTGATTTTGAAAATCAAAAAACACACAGGAGTGTGGATGTGGTATTTAATGAATCTGCTCTGTATAGAAACAGGAACAGTCAACCCGAGGAGGCTGAGGAAAATTCAGACTTGGTAGAGTTTGAAGGGATCCCAGACAGCAAAGTCCTGCAGCCTCAGGATATTAATACCGAATCCATTCCACAGGAAAATCCACAGACTCCCCCTCCCAGGAGGTATACACGTGTTGCTAAACCTCCAATACATTATTCTGCATCTTTACATTATTTGTTGCTAACAGATAGTGGTGAACCAGAATGTTTTAAAGAAGCATTGCAGGTTGAGACCAGGGAGGAGTGGGAGCACGCCATGGATGATGAGATGGATTCTCTCTCATCAAATTAGACTTGGGAATTGGTTCAGTTGCCTAAGGGGAAGAGAGCTTTGCACAACAAGTGGGTTTCCAGGATTAAGGAAGAATCTGATGGTAGCAAACGGTTCAAGGCAAGGTTGGTAGTGAAGGGTTTTGAGCAAAAACCAGGTATCGACTTCACTGAAATTTTTTCACCTGTTGTGAAGATTTGTACTATCAGATGTGTTCTTAATATTGTGGCTGTTGAGAACTTACACTTAGAGCAGTTAAATGTCAAAACTGCTTTCCTTCATGGGACTTGGAGGAGGATATCTATATGTATCAACCAGAAGGTTATGTTGTGGAAGGAAAGGAGAATCAAGTGTGCAAGCTTAAGAATAGCCTGTATGGGTTGAAACAGGCTCCCAGACAGTGGTATAAAAAGTTTGATACCTTTATGACTAATACGGGTTTTAGTAGGTGTCATGGGGATCACTGTTGTTTCTTTAAAAAGCTTAGTACGTCGTATCTCATACTTTTGTTGTATGTAGATGATATGCTTGTTGCAGGTTCAAGCATGGATGAGATTGTGAATCTCAAGGCACAACTGTCCAAAGAATTTGCAATGAAGGATTTGGGTTCTGCGAAGAAAATCCTTGGGATGCAAATTAGTAGGGACAGAGCAAGGGGAAAGTTGAAGTTGTCACAGGAAGAGTATATTAAAAAGGTGCTGAAACGTTTTAACATGGAGAATGCTAAGCCAGTTAGCACACCTTTGGCAAGTCACTTCAAGCTTTCAAGTCAAAAGAATGTAGTAACTGATAAAGAACAGAGCTACATGGCAAGTGTTCCATATGCCTCGGCAGTAGGCAGTTTGATGTATGCCATGGTTAATACAAGGCCAGACATTACTCATGCAGTGGGAGTTGTCAGCAGGTTCATGGCAAATCCGAACAAGGAGCATTGGGAAGCAGTCAAGTGGATTCTGCGTTATCTGAAAGGTACTACGGATTTGGCTTTGTGTTATGGGGGTTCTGATATTTGTCTGCAAGGTTTTGTGGATTCAGATTTAGCAGGGGACATTGACAGCAGGAAGAGCACTACTGGGTATGTGTTTACCTTGGGGAGTGCAGCAGTCAGTTGGGTCTCACGACTACAGAGAATAGTGACTATTTTCACAACAGAGGCAGAGTATGTTGCAGCCACGGAGGCGTGCAAAGAGATGGTATGGTTGAGGAGGTTCATGAAAGAGTTGGGTAAAGAGCAAGACAAATGCAGATTGTTCAGTGACAGTCAGAGTGCTATACATCTGGTGAAGAATGTAGCCTTTCATTCAAGGACCAAACATATCGACATAAAGTTTCACTTTATTCGCTCTCTGTTGGAGGAAGGACAGTTCACTTTGGAGAAAATTCACACAAGTGAAAATTCGGCAGATATGTTCACGAGGGTGGTTACTGTGGGGAAGCTGAAGGCATGTTCAGCTTCCGTGGGTCTCCAAGCTTGAGTGAGAGACTGGGTGCTGGTGGTGTTTATGATTGGTGGTGTCTGAATATGACCGTTGATGTTTGGGGGTGCCGCTGTAAACAGTTTTCAAGTGGGAGAATTGTTAGGATGAAATCTATTTAAGCTGAGCGCGAACCGAGATGCGTGCGGGTCAGCCTTTTTAGGGTTTCGGTCCATTGTATGCTTATAGTATAAAAGCAAAACTAGGGCAGCCTCCTTTTGTAACTCTGACATATTTTCATCATAGTGAAACACCCCAGCACCCCGTGGACGTACGATTGAGTTCATCGCTCAAGTCGGAACCACATAAAAATCTCTGTGTCTCTCTTCTCTCTGTTTGTGATTGTTTTCTCTTTGTTGGTTTGTTCTTCGATTGTGTGTGTTGATTGTGGGTTTGCGCGCTTGAATACCCAACACCAATAGGTCGCAAGGTCAAATCTCGCAAAAGCCTAACGTTCCAAACCTTGGGGCCATTGAGTTTGTTAGAGGTAGTTAGAGTTACTCTTACTCTAAGCGTATTTCTGGTGTATTGCTTTGTGGAAGTTAATTGAACTGTTATGAACTGGCTATACGATTCAGTTGTAACTTGTAACAGAATTTGTGTGAAAGGAAGGGATAGTAGGAATGCGTTATCTTGTAATTGATCGAGGAGAATGAAATCAAGAATGAAAGAAAACTCCATTTGTCTTTATCTCAGTTTATGATTTTCTTCAAGGTTTGCCGGCCGTTAACTTCAGGGTCCAGGGATTAGTGAAGGGGCGCACAAACTGGCCCGGACACTCGGCTATCAAAAAGAAAGTATTAAATTCCACGGCAAGAACATGCAAGATCATCCTCCAATTGCATTTGTATAAACCACAAAAAAGTAACAAGAACATAAACTATGGTGTAGATTTAATCGTGGTGTATTGGGGGCCACACCAAATTGTCGCCTAAGTGAATCTGTTCCATGTAATTAAACTTCTAATGACACATTCTCTGCTGTTTAATTATGTGTAAGCCAGACACCATCACTGCCAATTCCGTCAGGAATTCAAATTTCAATTGAATGCAGTTAAATAGAACAGTGTTATTAGTACTAGTAACAATAACAATAAAATAGAACCGGTGTGTTTGAAATGCGTACGTCTTGGAATTGAAGAAGGCCGAGATCGCCGAGGTACAGTACGGCTCGCTGAGCGGACTCGACGGGCATTATGAGTTGGACGGAACTCATCTTCTCCGACCGCATCAGATCCATTTCCGGCAAGTTGTCGAAGCGCTCCATTTTCCGTCAACCAAACGGAGCCTAACGCCTAGATCTCCAGATCTGATGCAAACAGACTCTCTCTCTCTCTCTCTCTCTCTCTCTAGATACACACGCGTATTGCAACTGTTTATATATATATGTATGTCTCGGTGTGGTTAGTCTCGATGGCTCAGTTTCAGTTTTCGCTCGGCAACTGGCATTGGAACAGGGAATAATCGCGTTGATTATTATTCAATTGGGATTGGAAAGTAAACACTTGAGGAAGAAGCACGCTACTGATGATCGACTGAAAGGATTCTACGCTTGACCCAAAAAAAAGATGATCGACTGAAATTGACGGTGATTAGAGAAAGAGAGATTTGTCTTACGGTCCAAGTTACCGTACCTAAACTTTTTTCTCGGTGGTTGGGCCCACAAGTAAGGCTTTGATGAGAGTACAGTGCACACTGATGCGGAAGAAAGGGGAAGTAAAATTGCTGCTATAGGTACATACATCACATATATACTACGGGTGAGGAAAAATCCGTTAAACCGCAAATTCAGTTCAAATCAATCCAAACTGGAGTGTTTGGTTTGAATTTTTAGTACTAGTATGGTTTGGTCATGATTTAAAAAAATTAGAAACCGCATTATATGGTTTGGTTTATAGATTCATATTTACGGTTATGGTTCCAAATCGATCCGAACCGTATAATACATACATACACATATTTATGTATATAAATTAATTATGATTCACCCAATAAATATGGGAGCTTTTAGTCAACTACTTTATCAATTTATTGATTCCATTAAATTCACTGCAATATTTAATTTTTCTTCACTGCCAAGATAATGATATGAACCTTGATGTAGAGTGATATCACAAGTTGATTTCTACCATGCTGCTACTATTGCCCTTTTGCTGCCTCATTTTAATTCAATAGTTTTAGAAATTATTTTTGGCCTTTTATTTGATTAAACTATTTTAAGATGTTTAGTAGTTAGTATTTTTAATTGGTTCATTTAAGTGACTTACCAGCATTTTATTTTCTTAGTTTAAGACTTGAGACAATTTTTGGTTTCCTACTCTTAATTAGTTGGTTTATATTAGTGTGTTTTAATAATTTGAATGGAATTGGTTTAAATATATGTATTTTATTTTTTTAATTTATCTTCATAATGTTAGGTACTTTAAATATTTTTTGAAGACAATAACTTAGTTCAAAGCGAACCGTGATTTAAAACCGAAACCGAACCGTATATAAATGGTTTGGATTGGTTTGATTTTATGCCTTTTGTGGATTAGTTTGGTTCTCCAAATTCATAATCCGTAAGTATTGGTTTGGTTCTTGATTTAGTATGAAACCAAACCAATTCGGACCATGCTCACCCCTAATATATACGCGTCTTGGAGCCGTCTCGAGTCTTACAAAAAATATTCGAGCCATTCATTTTGTTCAAAATAGTTTCTTTACCGTCCTTGTAAAATTTTAACTCAATCCGATATCGGTAAAGGCGTTTATGTAACATTTACAACTTTGCTACAGAATCCAGGTCTGAATTCTAAAACAAATTTGGATGTTTTATAAATGTCTTTACCGATATCATATTGAGTTGATTTTTTACAAGGAGCGTAAGCAAATTTTTTTAACAAAATGAGCGGCTCATACCATTTTATAGGATTCGAGACGCATCCAAAATACGTATGTACGTGGTGTATGTAGTACTGTGTTTTCTTTACTGCCACATGAAGTCTTTCCATCATCATTGAATGATAGCTTTCCTTTTTTATTCGTTAATTCTAATCTATTCTATTTTATGAAATTTGGGTAAGGTATGGATGCTTATTAAAATCAAACTCTACCTATGTGCATAAAAATATAAGGAATATAAAAAAGGCAATATATATAAGAGTATAAGGGAGGTATCAACTGCACTAATCTAAGAGCATCCACAGTGGAATAAGCAAAAGTGAATAATCAAAACATGCCACATCAGATTTTGATTATCCATTTAGAGGTTGCTAAAGTTAGCAATGTTAAGTCTCACATTGGTTATTTTTTGCTCATAATCAAAACCAATAGGACCATTGCTTCCTTCTTTGAGTTTCTCCAAACTTTTACCTTTCATTTCACGTAAAGCTTTTGAAAAACTAGTTTTTGAAAAACTAGTTTATGTTAAAAATAGTTTTATAAAAAAAATATTTGTTCTTGAAAAAAAAGAGTATATTAAACAATTTTTGGAAGAAAAAACAGTTTAAGTTAAAAATAGTTGGACAAAAAAATAGTTTATGAAAAAAATGTATAAAAAACAGTTTTGTGTAAATACAATTTTTTTAAAAAATAGTTTTAAAAAAGATTGAAGAAACAGTTTTTTATCAATTTTTTTTTAAAGTTCATATAAAGTCGGTTTTTTTAAAAAAAAAAGTTTATGAAAATAATAGTAGTGAGAATAGTTTTTTATAATTATTTTTTGAAAGCATTGTTGAGAGAGAGAGTGAAAAGATTTTTGTGCAACGATAGGTGAATTTGATTGAGAAAATGTGGGGATCACTAAATTTGGTTATTGGTAAAAGGTTGCTAATTTTGATTATTCAAAAGCCAAAATTTGATGAGTTGCTAAGAAGTTGTTAAGTTTGATTATTCCAATGTGATCACTTTTTTAAATAAATATTGCTAACTCTAGTAACCTTTTATTTTGCTTATTCCACTGTGGATGCTCTAATAGACTCAGTGTTTGAAAATCAGCCCATGCGAGCTTTTTGCATCTTCATTTAACACTCTTCAATTACATGCATGAGCCAACAAACGAATTTACTCCTAACCTAACTTTTTATGATTTGGTGTGCTACGGTTAAGCTAACATCTCATACTGTATGAATTATATTTCGGGAGTGATGTTGACGCTCCCCAAATTGATAACCACAATTTCAAAGGAGATTGCCAAAATTAATTTGGAGAGTGTTGTTATCAATTCCCATTTAATCTATAGCAGTATTTCCTATACAAATCACCAAATAGTATTTCACTTTTCTTGGTAGAGAACATTGGGCTAGAGTCCAAAATAGGTGGCCTATTGGGCCATTAATCCAGACTAGGTCTTTATCGTGTTCTGGATCCCATTGTTTTTAAAGTGCTACAGTCGTAGGCCAAAATACCCTGAATATGTGTATGACCGTTTTGTTTCGTCTGATCTTTATCTGTCTAGTCTCGCCATACTATCATAGCAACAAACAAAAATGCTACTCTTCAAAAAAAAAAAAAAATGCTAGATATTCAAAAAAAAAAAAAAAAAAACAAAAATGCTAGGGGCACATTAATCACACCCCTCTCACATACATATAAGTCCAATTAGAACAAGATCCACCTGTATATGAGAGGGATGTGAACGGAACCCACCTATATGTGAGAGGGGTGTGATTAATGTGCCTCAAAGGCGATGTGCCCCTGCCCTAGTCCTTCCTGTGACCGTAAATTCAAGTGCAGTGACTTGTCAGGGTGAAAGTTGCAAAATGGCCGAACACTATTTTGCCTATGAAGCTCTATTTTCCATGTGGGATTCTAGACTACTCACTCTCTAGTCTTTACTCATCACAATAAAATAGGGTTGCTTTTGAGGCCCCGTTCTAGAAATCTTCTTAAAAAATAAGCAGCTTATTTCACAATTTTAAACTTAAAAATAATGTAAATGAAAAATAATTTTTTAATTTTTTTTTGCACTGTACAAAAGATCTTGATGAGATCTATCAAATAAGATTCATATTGTTAGAAAAATTATTTGCGTAAACACATAATTTTTTAGTTTGAAATTACCTTCTTAAAAAATAAGTACTTATTTTAAGCTGCAGAATGGAGCCTAAATACACTTTCCAAACTCATTTAAAATTATTTTCTGTCTTCTTTATAAAAAAGTATAAGTCTTGATCAAATTTTTTTGATTTCTCTCATCAAGTTGAATAATAAGTCACAAAATTTATTTTACGTGAAATTAATAAATACAAAAAATTAAATTAAATAATGACAAACAAAACTAAAAAATTATTTACTTTTTGGACATTTCTTTGATATTTCCTTAGAGAGAATAGATTGGCACATATAACATTATTTACTACTTTATTTTGAAACCAAAAAATGAATATATTGGAACAGATAATATTATCTTTTATTTTCACATAATATTATTGGAGAGCTTGACATCTAGCTTTTTTATGGTTTGTTATTCTTTTTAAAATAAAAGATAACATTGTGTTTGACACTTGTCGATTATTGTGTTTTAGTTTGGTGGCTTGCACATAAAACACAAATAACTTTAGTTGTGTACGTTTTTTGTTTATTAGGAAGGAAAAGTAAAACACATATAACGTTATGTGTGTTTTTTGTGTCACACATATAATGTTTTCGATATATGTTTATTTATGTTAGTTGTGTGACAAAGTAACACATACAGATAATCTTATAAGGTTTTATTTTGTCATCTTCATAACAAAATAAGCAAATCCATAAACAAATTATATGCATAACACAAACACACATAGATAACCGTATAATTTTTTTTTAGTGGCTCCAAACCAAAACATAAATAACATTATATGTATTATTATAGTATAACCAACAGATATGGTTATTAGTTCAAATTTATACTGTATATTGTTTAAAAACAGATCAACAAATATGATAATCTTTACGAATTATGTACTCCATATAATCACAAACAAAATCAATTGATATGGTTATCTATCAAAATCTATACACTTTATTACCATCAAAAGACTAACAAATAATGTTATATGTCTAAATTCATACTATCAATTTTTTTCAAAAAGACCAATAGATAATGTTATCTCTGCAAATTCTGTATTATGTATAATCGTAAGAAAATCAGCAAGTTTAATTATCTATCTAAATCTATACTTTTTTATATTCCTAAAAGACTGAAAAATGAGGTCATTTTTCCAAACCCATCCACGTGTTTCATTTTTTAATAGTTGCATAAAAGAAAAAAAAAATGTTATGCTTACTAGAAATGTCACATGTATACAATAAATTACTTAGGTGAAAAAAAAAAAGAAACATGGCAACCAAAAGATTTGTTTGGTTGGTAGTTTAGTTTAGTTTAGTTTTAGTAATGAGTGCAGAGATAAATAGGGTAATAATTGAACCGAGGGGTAATAATTGGAGAAAGATAGATAGAGATGAGAAAATAATAATTGAAAAAATAGGGTAATGATTGGAGGAAAAAGTAAGGTAATGATTGAAAAACTAAATTAAAATTAGGCCCCGTTCCAGAACGGAAAGAAAACTCTTATTTTTTAAAAAGACAATTTCAAACTCAAAAATTATAAATTTGTTGAAATCTAAAAATATGCAATATATATCTTATTGAAACATCTCATTGAGATCTTTTATAAGATACAAAAAAAATTGAAAAATTATTTTTTATTTACATTATTTTTGAGTTTAAAAATGTGAAATAATCTGCTTAATTTTTATGAAGGTTTCTAGAACGGGTCCTTAAACTAAAATGGGTACCAAACGCAATTAGTTCTTTTTTTGGTGAAAAACTAAATTGCATTAATTAAAAAATAATAATAAATTGTCTAATTGTATGACAAAAGGGTTGTGGTGATTGTATCATAATAGAGTCCTTCTACCACCACACCTATTTACACACTCATTCACACACTCACGCTCACAATAAGAGTAGAGCCCGCACACATTACACATTCAGTGTGTGTGAGTCCCACCCTTGTAGTGAGTGTGGATGTGTAAATGGGTGTGGTATTAGAGTTATTGGCCAGAATAATCCCTATAAAGTTACTATTGTACTTTCCAAGAGAACTTTGTCTCCTTTCCACGATCCCCCACCTAGGGTTGGACAACGGACATAATAACACGATACGAACCGGACACGAAATTAGCGGGTTAAAATTTAGCATTTTTGACACGAAACACGAAAATAACACAACTTGATAACACGAATTTTAAATGGGTCGGGTTCGGGTTGAACACTCGAGACACGAAATTGACACAACCAACACGGTTATTAATCTGTGTCACTCATTAACACGACACGATCCGAACACGAATATATATATAGTATATCTGTAATTCTATATAGAGTTGGGTAATGGACATGATAACACGACTCGAACCGAATACAGAGTTAACGGGTTAAGGTTGAGTATTTCTAACACGAAAATGACACGACTCAAGAAACACAAATTCTAAATGGGTCAGGTTCAGATTGGGTGATTTATAACACAAACCCGACTGACACGACACGAACCCGACCTATTACCTAAGTCTATCCCCACCCAACCTTGTTCTCTGTATTATTTCACCGAAGACATCATGTACAGTCAATACTAAGTAAGACTGTAATACCCCTAATCTTAATTATAATTAGAGTTTGATTATATGCTATGTTTTGAGCCAATTATTTGAATTAAGAGTCTGTTTAACTTGTTAAATGAATTAGGGCACATGATAGGCCATGTACCCACGCACATATGATCATCTTTCTTGAAGTCTGATAAAACAAAAGAGGTAAGGGGTTCTAAACTTCTACGTTGTTCCTACCTTGCATCTATCTTCAACGTAGAGAGAGAGAGAGCGAGAAAGAGAAAGAAACGACTGGAACAAGAAAAAAGAAGAACTCAAGAACTTGGATTGAAGTTCTTAACTTGGTAAATCATGTTCTTCACACTTGAATTTATATTCCTTGACTTGAATATCATGCTTTGCTTGCTGAATTCCTGTTCTAGATGTTTGGTTTAAGTTGAATTTGAGTTTTAGAGTTGAACTCTTAAAGAACTCAAGAGCCTAACTTAAAATTCTTTAGATTAGATGCTTAAAACTTATTTTGATGCATGAATTTAATGTTCTTGAAATAGCTCTTTAATATATCTGAGTTTGAGCATGATTAGTGAAGTTTTGGTGTGAGTTTGAAGTGTATTGAAAGGTTTTGGAGTCAGAAATCAAGAGAGAAACAAGCTGCGTTTTTCTGGAAAATCTGCAGGATTGAAAACCTTGTGTCTACCCTGATTTTGGGGATTTTTTTTGAGGCACTTCCTAAGTTTCAAAAATTACGAGATTTTTATTGAGAGTTCCTCTATGAGTCTTTTATCTATGGTAAAAATTTCAAGGTTAGACTCAAAGTATTGAATTCTGTAAAAATTCGTGACCTTACAGCGCGCAGTTTCGGACTGTACTGACTACACAGACACGTGTTAGGGAAACGGCCATAATTTTGAACTCGGGCGATAAAATTGCGATCCGATTTCTGATTTTGAAATTAGACTCATAGACCTGAAAAAATGCATGAAAATTGTGTCTTAATTATTCTCGTGCAAAACAGATTTTAAGTTGAAGTTAGAGCTGCAGATTATGTTAGTTTAAAGCTAGCTATATAACTTCATAATTTTATCCTAGAATCTTATGGTCATTAAAAATAGACTTGTTTGATATCCTCTAATCATGTTTTGTTGCCTAATTATCTTAGGACAGTCGGGTGACATGTTGTTATGACCCTGACCCGCCCCTAGAGGTCTTAATCATGACAAATGTCAATGATTTCTCACTAAGGCCAAATCACAAATCAAATATCATCTAAGCTAGCGATAATCAAAAGGGACTAAACATAACAGCGGAAGCAAAAGATGACTTTATTGATAACGAACCAAAGTCTTACTTAGGTTTTACAAACCAAAAGATAAATCTCTCAGAGTTGTGGTTACTTACAAATTCAAAAGCTAACAAACTATGTACAAAGCTAAGTGTCTACAAGCATAACTTCATTTCTGCAAGTTTTCAAAAAAAAAATGCTACACATCCCAAAAATAAACATCATGTCACCCTACGCGTCGCTTCCTAAAAGGTGGAAAAGAAAATCCATAAGTCAAAACTCGTGTGAATGATTAATACTTAACTCACATGCCTTTCATGGACAATGCAAAATAATTTGATAATATTTTAAAACAAAGAACTCAAAACCATAAGCCAAATATAATACACATTCCGCTATTCAAAATTCAACAGCTATCGGGCTTCCCCGGTAGTGGATAAGCCAGATGTCTATACATTATCCCAAAATACACACCAACCTTAAACACCCTTGCTAGCCATTAAGTTGTGAGCTCTGCTATGTGTACAACCCTAAATTCTGAAGTGATTTTGGGTGTTTTGTTAACGCCTCTAACGATATCGAACGAAACTCATTTTTCACAGAGACCTTAAACGACGTATTTTGAACAAAATGAGCGGCTCCGATCATCTTTGTGCGACCCGAGGCGGGAGAAAATGACTGCTTGTGCACAAATCATTTCTGTTAAGTTGTCCCCTAGCAAGACCGGATGTTGAGAATGCCATTAAATAGATTCGCAAATATTTCACAAATAAGTTCATCTTTCAATTTTATTCCATGGAGTACACAATTTATAAAATTTGTTCAAATAAGCTCATTAAGAAAAACAAGTTCAAAACCATGTGATTTAGGTATTAAATCACTCGCGTCGGCTCTACAAACCACTCAAACTTTCTAAAATAATTAAGCAATAAAAACATGATTAGAAGATGCTAAGCAAGCCAATCTTTACGAACATAAGGTCCTAAGGCAAACATATGAAGTTAGATAACTAGCCCAAGAAAATAATCTCAGAAACTGCAGTTTCATAAACTTTAACGCAAAAACTGACTTTGTACAAGAATAACTAAGACATGATCTTCATGCATTTTTTTAGGTCTACGAGTCTAGGTTCAAAATCAAAAATTGGATCGCAATTTCATCGCCCGAGCTCAAAATTATGACCGTTTCCTTAACACATGTCTGTACAGTCAGCACAGTCCAAAAACTGCGCGCTACATGGTCACGAATTTTTACAGAATTCAATACTTTGATTCTGATACCGAAATTTTTATCATAGACAAAAGACTCATAGAGGAACTCTCTATAAAAATCTCATAATTTTTGGAACTTAGGAACTGCCTCAAAAAAATTTCACAAAATCAGGACGGATACAAAATTTCCAATTCTGCAGATTTCTAAATCAAGTAGTTCATGTTCTAAGCACTTAAACTACACAAATTCAAGACATTCAAGAGGAAATCCATTCAACTCCACATCAAAACCCAGCTTCTAATCTAATTAAACTTGAAATTAGTCAACTAGGGCATGAAATTTTGCATACAAACATAGATTCAAGTAAGAGATGCAAGAATTACCAAACTATGAATTTCAATCCAAGACAAATAAGGTTTTCCCTAATTTTCCCTTCTTCTTCTTCTTTCTTCTTGATGTTCAGTTCTCTCTCTCTCTCTCTCAAACGTGGTCGATAGAAACAAGAATGGAAGAATGTAGAAACTCTCTATTTTGTTTTGTTAGACTAATAGAAAAGTTATTGTGTGTGTGTGTGTGTGTCATATGCCAATTTATGTTTCAATTTTCTTGTAGATAGCAAATTAAGCCCACTAACTCACATAATTAACTTAAAATATAATTAAAGACTAGTGGTATTAGAGCATGTACATCAAGTATAGGTAAAATACCTACTAAAAAAGCTACAATTTCTACTGTACCTATTCATTTTTTCTTCCACACCACAGCAGCCTCTTCATAATTTTCTCTCTATCCATTAAATTACATTAAATTATAGAAAAAAATAAAATTGCAGTATATACTATATATATGTATGTGTGTGTATATATATAAATACGTTCATATGTACTGTATATAACATGTATATTGCACACCTCCATGGTCGCCGGTTGAGATCGAGATCGAGGTCGAGGTTGCCGTTAAGATCGAGGTCTCTCGGTGAGGTTGAGTTCGCCGTCAAGATCGAGGTCACCTGGTGAGGTCGAGAGAGGTTGAGATCGTCGTCGAGATTGAGATCTTAGTCGTCGTCGAGATCGAGATCTTCGTCGTCGCCGGACCCTAGCCTTTCTTCGTTGCAGACCTCCGCCGTCGCCGACCTTCTCCGTCGCCGCAGACCCAAATCTTCGCCGTCAAGATCATTTTGTGCAGAGGTGTTCTTCGTTCAGTTCGTTGGAGAGAGAGAGAGAGAGAGAGAGAGAGAGAGGAATAAAAAACTTGGTACCGATGAAAAGTGCCTCGGTAGATTTGGAGAGGTTTTCCGACAAATGTAAAATACATGTGGGTTTAGCTAGCCTGGTGCAAGCTCACTTTTGTGCCTTTCCTAGCCAAAATTACTAAGAGAGCATGTATACCTAGGCTGGTGTACATGCCTTTACACATGTGGCTATGAGGTGAGTGATTAATACCCAAAACGCATAGTTTATTATAAGCTTCACGCTTCAATGATACTTTATATTTTGATTTGAACTCCATGGAATATTAATGAAAGGTGAACATGTTTTATATCTATTAATGACATTCTTCCACGTCCCAGCTTGCTAGGGGACATGTGCTAAAAGGCTAGCAAGGCGTGGCTATTATTTCGGATAACGAAAGACGTCTTAACTTATCAACCACCGAGGACGCCTGATAGACATGAAATGAATAGAGGATGTGCATTACTATGCTATGTTGCTATGAGATGTGATTCGTTTTTAAATGGTTTTATCATTGTCCATGAAAAACATGTGAATTGCGTATTAATCAGTCATACGAGTTTTGGCTTATGAATTTTCCCACCTTTCAGGCAACGGGACGTAGAGTGGTGGCGTATAGCCTTCTTTTGGACGTGCTATGTAGATATGGACTTGTAGATAGGGAGTTGCTCTTGGTGAACACTTTTAACATATAAATATGCACAGCTTTGGGTGGTTTGTAATGTAGAGATACTTGTAAAGACTTTTGATTTTGGCATACGTAATAAAATGGAATTTGCTTCCGCTTGTCGTTAATTGAATCCATTTAGTTATTTGCTAATGAGGTGTTTAACTTTAATTTGTCCTTAGTGATGTAATCACTGGCATTTGTCATGATTAAGACCTCAAGGGACAGGTCAGGATCGTGACAAAGACAAAAAGCCATTGCTCCATCACTTTCATTTCTCAAAATTATATAGTAAGAATCATCCATTGAGGTTATAAAAAACATATGAATTTGAGAACGTCTGTAGTGAAACCAGTCAGACCAAGCTTGCTAGCTCTGAAGAAGAGAATGAGTTTCCTCACATAACAACGTTTCGGCGCCGACGATTTCAGAAACAACTCCATCTCCGACAAAAGGCTCCAGCGACTCCTTCTCAGTCATCATCTTCAGCGCCCAACACCGTCTCTCCTCGCCGCTAGCGCTATCCACCGTTGCAGCTTCTTCTTTGGTCCATAGACATCAACAGATCTCTCCCTTTCTCTAGTGTGGGTTTATTTTGGTTTTAAGCGTGTTTTATGAGTTAGGGGACAAAAGTCTTGGGCGCCAGTACGGAAACTATACATGCACTTATTGCATTACAGTCATTACTAGGGGTTGTACGTGCTCTATGCACGAGATAAAAAAATAACGTTGGTTTTTTTGACTTCGTGTATTGAACGTAACCGTTTGTATGCACGCGGCAACAAAAAGGAGTATATTTATTTTGTCTGTTTCGTATATCGAGCAGGCACAATGCTAATTTTAATCTCTTCCAAAAGAAATTGTAATTCACAAAGAAGGAACTATAATTGAAGTACTAATCGTTAAAAAAAAAAGGAATGGTACTACAGAGTAATCAATAGAATGGTTGGTTAAAACAGTTTATACTTGAACAATATTCGGTGTCGTTCCGCTTTCTTTTCAAATATTTTTTGGGAAAATTACAGTAAGCGCCCTTCAACTATACCTCGGTAACGAGTTGCCCCCTTCATCGTTTAACTCGGACGCTTAACCCCCTTCATCTTTTATGGCGTGACACTTAACCCCCTGCCGTTAGTGAGCCATTAACGGAATTGCTGAAATTACCAATTTTCCCTCTTTGGGCTATTTTTGTTTTGCTTATAACTTTTCGTAGGAAACTCTGTTTCAGCCCGTTCTTTTTTCAAAACTCTTGTTTTTTCCTCTATTTTATAGGTCTATAATAATTTTCGTATGGTTACTTTACGCTTTCTAAGGTTAGTATAATTTTAGTATGGTTATTTTATCTAACCTTAGAAAGCATAAAGTAACCATACTAAAATTATTATAAACTCATAAAATAGAGGAAAAAACAAGAATTTTGAAAAAAGAACAGGCTGAAACAGAGTTTCCTACGAAAAGTTATAAGCGAAACAAAAATAACCCAAAGAGGGTAAATTGGTAATTTCAGTAATTCCGTTAGCAGCTCACTAACGGCAGGGGGTTAAGTGTCACGCCATAAAAGATGAAGGGGGTTAAGTGTCCGAGTTAAACGATGAATGGGGCAACTCGTTACCGAGGCATAGTTGAAGGGGGCTTATTGTAATTTCCCCATATTTTTTTTTCAAAAAGAAGATAGTTTTAAACTCAAATATAATGAAAATGAAAGATAATTTTTCAATTTTTTTTACACCGTTTAAAAGATCTCAATGAGATCTATCAAACAAGATTTATGTTGGTAGAAAAATTATTTGCATAAACACATAAATTTTAAGTTTGAAATTACCTTTTTTTTTCCTTCTAAAAGTTCTTTTTTTTAAGAAAGTGAAACACCCCCTTATTCCCCCTCCCACCGTCCCACATCATCCCTCCCTCTCTCTCTTAAATTTTTTTTTTTGTAAACACCTCGCCTCTCCCCCCGTCGTGCTATCTCCCTCCCCCTCCCACGTTCTCTCTCTCCCACATCATCCCTCTCCCCCTCTTTCTCGCTCACACTTTTAAGAAATGTAAAAAAATAAAAAATCTAAAATATTATGAATAGAGGTTTGGAGGCTATTGAGGACTCCACTACATTCCTATAATATATAGATAGATAGAGATAGAGATAGAGATAGAGATAGAGATAGATAGATAGATAAGTTCCTATATTATGAACTCCAAAAAAATGGAACTTACATATATGTGACCTAAAAAAATACAAATTAACAAATTTTATGAGAAGTTACGAGTGAAAGAATTTTCATACAAAATTTGCACAAAATAACAATCAAACAAATCCAAAGACAAATGGCAACAAAGTATAAAAACACATCAAATATACTCTTCAGATTTTAAAGATTTAATATGCAGATATCATTGAAACATTGTCACAATTTCTTTATTATGATTATAATTCAAAATAGAAGTTTTTATTTTCACTTTAAAAAGATTAACACCTCACGCCCTCTTAATACTTTCTATGGCATTTTGTGTAATGTGCACGCGAATTTAAATTTAGACTTGGGTTGATTTAAAGATCGTCTTTTTGAATTTTTTTTCCTTTTAAAAAATTATGAGTTTCAATGGAAAAAAAAAACTTCAATTCTTCTTGACGCGATGAATCAATAAATTAAAAAATTTTAAATAACAAATATGATATTTTTTTTTGAATAAAGACAAAAAAAAGTGATTTCGACTTTTTAGGCCAAAACAAGTCTTAGTTACTGATTCGATTTAACGAGATGAATTTTAAAAGTTAAAATTTATTATCCAATCTCAAATTTTCTTGAATAAAGACAAAAACAAGTAAAAAAATTACTTGAAACGAATCAATTGTCAGCAAAAATTTGACACAAAATGCCAAGAAAAATTGAATAAAAATAAGCCAAGTGCCTTTAAAAAAAAAAAACACCCAAACCCAAACCCAAACCCTCGACTCCCCAACGGGCACAAAGCCACAAATGAGAGCACAGTTCGCTCATCTCCAAATCCTTCCCGACTTCCTGTCCTTCCCTGGACCTCCTCGTCCTCCTCCGGCCTTCCACCTACGGCGGCGACTCGCAAATTCATACGCGTTCAGGTACGTCGGACTGGCCTCGCCTTCAAACCACTTGTACTCCGTTCCATTCGCTTTAATCACTATTAGTGTTTCAAGTTCTGTCTTCTCGTGGTGTTTTGTTCCACGATTGTTTGTTTGTTTTTTCCATAGTGGTTACCACGTTTGTTCGTTGTACGAATTCCGTTTAATTCCCGACGTGCTTTTTGTTTTTGTTTGTTTTTTTAGATTGATAACTACATGAATTAGGGTTAATGCTCTTTCCAGTTTCCTGTGCTCAATTTTTTTAGTTCCTTGTTTATGTTCAACGACACTCGACTGCTAATACTACACAGAGTCATTGGGATTTGCCCCAAGGATTAGATGAGGCTGTAAGCTGATTCGGACACCTGAGTTATAAAATAAAAAATAAAAAATAAAAAATTACAGTCATTTTTTTCAGTTATGAACTTAGAATTGGGTTCAGTCTCGAGGATCTCTTCATATCTGATTTAGAAAGACCGGTTATGCTTCTTGAGTGGACTAAAGTTGCCTTAAAAGAATGATCCAGATTGGACTTTAAGACTTGTGACTCTAAACGGAGCCGGCCCTGATATTTTGGGGGCCTAAAGGCCAAAGTGTCTCAATACTGGCCTCCCTACATCTTCAGATATATATATTTTTAAAGTACATAACAACAAAGAATTACAAAAATCAAAACTAAAAGGAAACATTTTGGACGTGCCTTGAACTTGATTTGTGGATTTATCACATAGTTTGAAAACAAGAATGATGCTTATTTGGTTACCTTTTGGTTTCCATCTTTATAAAGATAACTTTTCTCTAATGGATATAAGAAAACTTTACCTGCGGACATGTTTTAAATTTTAATGCTTTTGGTAAGGCTGCGGAAGAATAATGAACGGGAATATTTTGTTCTTGCTTATCAGCAGATGCGTTGTGTGTTGATAAAAAAAAAAAACAAAAAAAAAACAGACGTATTGTATGGCAATGACTCTCTAAAACAGATGAAAATGCAAGCACAGAGCTACGCATGTAGGATTCAGTTTGACAATATTGCTTGCAACCTTGCGTCTTTGATTAATTTCACCTTCTATAACGTGCTTTAATATGTGGAGATTAAATTACAGGTTCAGTGATTCCTCTGGCTGCTGTCTTGGTTTACCTTCAAGTTATTCCCAAGTTACTGAACTTTAATGGGGCCATGGTGGAAAGGAAAGGGATCGGAAGCTAAAGTTCTAGCTGATCCAATAATGTACAGCAATATTTTGTTTACTTGCTTATCAGCAGATGCATTGTATGTTGATAAAAAAGCAGAAGTATTGTATGGCAACGACTCTAAAACAGATGAAAATGCAAGCAAAGAGCAAGGCATGTAGGATTTCAGAACATTTGACAACATTGCTTCCAACCTTACATCTTTGATGAATTTCACCTTCTAAAACCTGCTTTCATTGGCGGAGATTAATGTACGGGTTCAGTGACTCCTTTGGCTGTTGTCTTGGTTTACCTTCATGTTTTTCCTTAGTTACTGAAGTTTAATGGGGCCACGATGGAAGGGAAAGGGATCGGAAGCTAAAGCTCTAGCTGATCCAATGTCAAAGATAGTCTCTCAGCTTAAATCAACTCTTATGCAATCAGATTCTCATGGTCTACTTTCCGGATGCAGTATTCTTCTTGAAGTGGAAACAGAAGAACAAACTGAACTTCTCAATCGTGCATGTTTCGGTGGACCGATTGTCACCGCCCAGAAAGATAAGCAGTGGTTTCAGCTGGGTATGGAGGAAGCCTTTTACTTGTATTATGATCTGAAATGTCTCAAAATCGTGGGCGAAGGCAAATGTACCAAAAACGAAGATGAACTGTGGAACTACATGAAATCCAAGAGAGAAACATTCCCAGATTTTCTCAAGGCTTACACCCATCTTCGTACAAGAAATTGGGTGGTACGATCAGGATCTCAATATGGTGTGGACTTTATTGCCTACTGCCATCATCCGGCTCTAGTGCATTCCGAATATGCTGTGCTTGTTTTATCAGAAGGACAAGGTAATGCGCATGGTCGATTGAGGGTTTGGTCTGATTTTCAATGCACGCTTAGACTTTGTGGGAGCGTTGCAAAGACATTGTTAGTTCTTCGCATTGATAGAAATGGCGTCGGTGAAGATTCTCCGTCGTGCTTGGAGAGTTATAGCGTTGAAGAGCGTACAATAACTAGGTGGAGCCCAGAGCAAAGCCGTGAAGATAAAGCAGTTGCTGTAAACGAAACCACGTGAGTCATACGCTTATTCAATCTGTCCCCTTTGTACTACTTTAAAACGCCCATTACTACTATCTTATATCTACTTCCACATTTTCATGGAACATAAATTTCGTATTCATTTGGTTCGAAAATCTGGTGGGACAAGTCTTGGCCACAAAGGTTATCACTTTTACTGAGATGGCATGTGGTTTCTATATGTTTTTGAATTTGCTTTCTATGATGTTGGATATTTATGCTTTCAAAATGTGGTGGGGGTTAATGGTGTGGCTTATTTTCAGGTCAAAGTAACTTGCACTGATTTTGGAATCTTTTACTTCAGATCACTAAGTCTTGATGATTTCTAGAAGTTTCATACTAGTTGATTGTGAGGAAAATTCGGTAACAAAAAAAAATCACTCTACTGCTTATTCCTTTTCAGCTAGACCTTTGTCCAGCCAAACCCAGCATTTGAATGTTTTTCCAACAGTTACAATGCCAATGAAGACTCGCCTTGTTGGTGCTACAAGAGGTCCCGCTCTCCTAAAAAAGAAAAGTGATGTTTTGTTAGTGCAGTTCCGCCCTATTCTCAAAAAGATTATCTCAGCTAAAGAATTGATGGGAAAGATTGTGAAAACATCCTCGTTTGTCCTAACCGAAGCCATGTATGTTACTATCGAAAACATTAGGACATCCTCCTTGAAAGTGTCAAGAATGCATTGCATTAAAGTGCGATCTAGGCAGGAGAATGTTGCAGGCATGAAACTCCCCAAGTTTGAGTATTTCATTGAAGGTGATATAAAGAATGATCTGACTGGACTGGCAAGTGGTTGCCAGCAAGTGCAAGCTTGTTATGCTGTAGCTGCTGCTTCTGTCAAATCCATTGAGGTTGTAGTTGAGCTTGCTTCTCTCCAAACATCATTCTTGACAGTTGATGAGGCAATCAAAACCACAAACGGAAGGGTCCATGCATTGGTGAATACCGTCAAGCCTGGGAGAATGTGGTGAAGCCAAGGATAGAGAACACAAAAAAATTACATCAAGGGAGAACTTGATGATACAAGTGGCCCTTGACAGAGCTCAATGGAGGAAAAGGATTCATGTAGCTGACCCCAAGTGATTGGGGCATAAGGCTCGGTTTGGTTTGGTAAGGGAGAACTTGATGAGTTGGAGAGGGAAGATTTGTTCAGATCGAAAACTATCCCAGGTTATAAGAAGAGGGAAATTGAGAAGCCGCGTGCATCTGCCAAGCAGTTTGCAGAGGAGCAATCTGCGGAAAATTTCTTTGCAGAAAGGGATCTCAATTATTTTGGCCATAACTTCTTGTCTGCAGCAATGCAGAAAGGCGAGGACATAATTTTCTGATGTGGAGGTTAGTTTCTTCTTGTTGGGCTTTACCCCTGCTGCTTGTATATGGTGGGAATGTGTTTCATTTACTAGATGGCCAAGATTTTATGTCTCCAAATAAAAGCTTCATGTATATTGCTTCATTTTGTTTTTAGGAATCAACTTGCGGCCGAATTTTCCACCTCTTGGTTTTGTTAACGTATTGGTTGGGCAGTTTCTTGTTTAAGTGTTTCAGGACAGGTTTATTTATATATCCATGTGGTTGGATTAGTTGCAGTTCAGGAATGTGGTATACTCAAGTGTTATAGGTGTATGATATACCTCTAGTTGTAAAAATGTGGTAATTTTTAACTTGCATTTGCTTATTTAGATCTGGAACACCTGCTATGTCAGTTGTTATGCTTTGCTGATGTTGATACCATGAATCTAGTTCTATGGTTTATTTTGCTTAAAAGATGCCCTAAAGCAAAAAGAAAGAGAATTAGTAAAACTAGAAATAAGAAGGAAAAAAAAAAAGATCAGAAGGATTATGGGAATGGATAAGCATGACTGATATTGTTATTATTTGTACACTCATGCTGAGTACCTTTATGGCCTATTTGGCTCAGAAGACACTGCCGTATCGCTACTTTGTACTACTTGTTTCTCTGCAAGTGAGAGCAGGACTGGAATGGGATGGGTGGAGGGAGCAAGATGAAAGAATTTTGAACTTAGTTTTGTTGCTTTTGCCACTTTTTTCGGAAACATGCTGCTTCTCTTCCTCTGCCCAATTTATTAGTTTTGAGGTTGACTCATCTTGTTACTTTTTGGTACCTTAATCAATTCTTTCAGCTGGAGTTCATATAAGTGATGGCTTTCTATTTTTGCACACCCGTACTCAAGTAGTTAAGATGAAGGAGTTTTACCCAACAACTGCAGCTAGTTTAGATGAGGGGTTTTACCCCAACAAGATTCTGAGTCAAGAATCCTCCCTGATCTACTCTATGGTGAGCTTCTCCTTTTTATTCTTTCTGCAGATTGAAATCGGGGGTAGGGTTTTTTTTCCAGGCAATAACTAAGCAGTGCCTCTCCCCTTTGTTTATTTTTTCTTTTGATAAAGACTATAGCAACTATTGATGTGATTGAATTGTTTTCTGCTGAGTTTGATTGTTAGTACAAAAAGGAGGAAATTACAGGAAGCTCAAGTGACAACCCTTAAAAGGCATACAGCCCGGGAGGCTAGGCTACATATGAAAACGAGGAGGGATTTACAAAGAAATATGGATCAGTAAAGCCGTCCACCAAAACTGGGGTGAAATTTCGCTAGAAATCATATATTACTGGTGAAAATAAGATGGTGGATCATATCTAATCTGCTTATATTGATGTAAACCGAACAGATACTTCTGGGTTGCTGTTTCTGAATTATCTTCTTTTGAAGTCAATACTTAGTGCTGCATGTCATATGGCAGCTTAGACAAGGAACATGATTAGAGGAATACCTTGATCACATGTTCACATGCCTGGGGACAGTTTCATAAGAAGCTGGCTGTAAGTTGCCCAAAGAAGCTGGCTCTTAATCATCATGATGAGTTTTGGATATAGGCTTATTGGCTTTGAAGAGTTGTTTTTTTTTTTTTTTGGCCAGTCCAATTCAATGAAAATATGAAAATGGTCGAACTTGATCCTTTTGTTCAGTGGACATGCTGCACTTGAAGGGTAAGGAACTTATCGAAAGATAGGAGAATTTGAATACCCAAAAGGATTTGGTATGGTTGGTGCTCATTCAAACATGCATCCCTTTTCTATCCGATATTAATGTATGCACATCTGTGAGTTGGTGGAGTTTCTGCTTCCACATGAGCATGGAATAGTTCGTGGTAATTTGTCAGGACCTTGAAGTAGTCAAATTTCGTCATTCAATTCTCTTTTGAGGGAGCGGAAAAGATGTCTTGGTCGAGGGTTCTGATAGGTGGAAGAGATGGAAGGCATTGCAAAGGATGAAAGGCGTCATCCTTGTGATATAGAGCAAAAGAGCTGTCTGGTGATCCATCCTTGGTTTCCAAGTCAAAGTAAAGGGATTGATGAAGTCGCCTTAAGGTGTGGTCGTGACTGGTGGGTTAACGGAGGATAAATTCATGCTAATTTTGTTTCCGTCTTGCCTATGGTGAGAACATGATAATACGATATGCATTGCTTGGTACGCTGCCTAATGCTGAAAGCTTTTGCCCCAGCTTTTGGGGCAAGTGGTTTGTTGGACATTAGATCGAGTGAAGCTAACTTTTTGTAAAAATCTGATTTGGAATCTTGAGGATGTGCAGCAGCCTTACCAATGGAAACAACGATCTCCACTTCCACCAGAATTGGAGAGGATATCAATCCACGAAAGTATGGCTGCATTGTGAGGGCTTGTAGCGATGTACATTTCACTCCAATGTACAGTTGGTAGTTCTCGGACTCTTTTCTAGAACATTAGTGTCGTATCCATCTTATCGTACTTGTAGAGCGTACAAGATGAATATATGCATTTACAAGCATAGTAGTGTCTAATGATTTTTTGGTTTTTCTCCTCGATAGGTGAGAGGGATGGAGTGTTTAGGGTTGAGAGACTTTGGGTTTATTTTAGGGAGAGAGAAGAGAGGCCGGTAATGGTGGAGATATGACACATTACAAACTGAAAAAAGGATTTATATTTTGGCATTTCACCTGAGTGGCTAACCTCATTACCATATTGCCCTTCACGATAAGGCGTTGTCTTTCCCTTTGAATTGCCATCTCTGGTTCTTAATTCTTTGGTCTGCTCCTCCTAAAGGAGGGTTTAGGAGTTGGCTCTTGGCATTCAGCCTTTTCATTCAATCTTCCACGAGTTTAGCCCCTCTTTTCTGCCCACGAGTTTAGCCCCTCTTTTCTGCAGTATGTGGAGCGTGGGTCTCTGGATTGGTTTATATGTTGAATTGCGCTGTCGCGTTCTCTCTCTCATCTCACCGTCTCTGTTTTGGTCTGTTTCTATCAAAAAAGAAATCGTGTAACTGTAATTTAACAAAAGTTGCATGGTGTGACTTGTCTCTGTTTTCTTTTTTATTCATCGTGTTGAGCTATACCGAAATTTGCATGTTCAAAGCTTTTTTTGTTGATTAAAAAAAAAAAGCTTCTTTTTCGTGCTTAAATTTTGAGATTTGCTTAGTGGTGGTGATGATCAAACATCTTTTTAGACTTGATTATGATGATTTAAGTCTCTTCTTCAGATATGCCAGCTGCCCAAGCAAAAAACTTGTTTTTTTTTCCCTTCTTCTAAGTTGAAATATGTTTCAAAAACGGGGGAATATTGGCTGGAAAATACTCCACCTAGAGTTAGTATATGATTTTTCACTACTTAAAAAGCTTTCTAGGGTAGACTTGGAACTTCAAAGATTGCTGCAATTAATGCTCTCTATCCTGAAGGATCTTGCTTGAACTCTGCAATCCTTATTTCTGTCAATGACATTTGCATTCGGGTACAAAGTAAGACAGTTACACAATCATGCACGTTGGAAGCTAGTTGATGGAAGATAGCCACAGCCCATAGCTATCATGGGATTGGGCATTGGGACCCCACAAAGATCAATAATACTTCTTCCACTACAAAATGTACACCCACATAACAGAATAAGGACACATGAGAAAGAACAAACACAACTGACCCACAAATGCCCAAAACACTTCCACCCAAATGCATTCCACCACACCAAACCATCTCTCTCTCTCTCTCTCTCTCCAACTTCTGGTCCATTGTTTAATCCTTCAGTGTGCTCCAGTTTTGGACCGTTGCGAGCTCATCTCAAGTCCAACACAATGATTAAAATTATTTATATTTTAGATGTCGCAAAGCAGTACTTCTGTCTTTGTAAACAATTAGCTTTGATTGGACACTGATAACTGCATGTTTTAACAAGTTGCGTTTGTGGAGAACAGAAAGAACGGCAAAAGTTCGGACGGTTCATTTTATCTTCAACAAATATAAGCCATTGTCCGTTGCGTATCTATTGATGTTGGACCACACTAATTTTCTACAGGGACATATTTCTTGCAACATTTAAGTTCTGGGCCCATGATGAACCAAAACTGAACCACACTGGAGGATTAAAGCTGGATCAGAAATGAGGTCCTCCCTCTCTCTCTCTCTCTCTCTCTCTCTCTCTCTCTCATATATATATATAATTATCATTTTTATGTATATGGAGCTGTGAGTTTCTCTCTCTAAACATGCAGGGCACGCAAGGCAGCAAGGGAAGGCCTCACTCTGTCCGTTGCCAAACTACCTAAGCTTGGAGTGGAGTGTGGGGTTGCATTTTTTGAACAGATCTGCTGACACCATTCTTTTGTTTCACTAACGTATTAGGCCCTCTTCTTTCAACGGCCCAAATAATACTTAAGTCCGTTTCAGAAACCACGTGATTCTTGCACAAATGCT
This sequence comes from Rhododendron simsii, assembly GCA_014282245.1. NCBI lineage: Eukaryota > Viridiplantae > Streptophyta > Magnoliopsida > Ericales > Ericaceae > Rhododendron > Rhododendron simsii. The sequence goes on from CM024965.1 coordinate 9,453,597, forward strand.
ACAGGAAGCACGTGACTACCCTCCTTCTTCCCACGTGCCAAGACAACCAAACCCAAAATCGAATCACTATCCACCCGGAATTGATTTTCACCATTCCCTTATTTATATACTATATATATATATACATACATACACACACACTCTTTTTAGTGCAAGGGTGCACGATGTAGTACGCGATTTGAGCCCCTCAAAAGTATTTTTAATTGTTCATATTTAATTTGCTACAAGTATCCTGTGTGTAAGATACTGTTTGAAAATAGATGATTGACTATAGAGATTTAACAGTTTGAATTTTGTAGTACATTCTTGTAATGCACCCCTGCACTATGGGAGCACGGCTCCGTTTTACATAGTCCTATATTTCCTTGTTTCCCTTGGCCTTTTTTCATTTTTTTGTTCTTATTTAAAAATTTTCCGCATTTATCCAAAATTGGCCACACTTCTGTGGATTTTTTTATTCATAATGATAGTTGGAAAAGTACAAAATTAGGACTTTTATCCTCTTTTTTTGAAATATCTAAGAAAAAAATGACTCTTTCTTGAATATTTTTAAAAATTGAAATAAAAGTCATAATTTTGTACTTTATTTATTTCTCTCACCAAGATAAAAAAAAAATAATATACAAAAATTTAACAAAAAACTAACAAATGTAAAAAAAATTGTATAAAAACAAAAAAAAAACCCTCAAATGCCAAGGAAAACATGGGCTAATTCTACTTGGAACTTGGAAGTACTAGGAGTATATTTATTCCTAGTTTTTATTCCTGGAATACTCCTATTACGGAGTATATACTGTAGTATATTTTCTCTTTCTACTCACCTAAGTCATCACCACCAGTGTTGGGGTGGGGTGGGGGGATTATCCTTTCCTTCACCAGAGAGAGAAGCGACTGGGAGGTGGGGGCCACCAAGCACTAACGAAACAATGATTTGATTTGACAGAAGAGGCCCTCTCTCTCTCTCTCTCTCTCTCTCTCTCTCGGATATCAGCTTAGCTTGGGCCATATCTAAACTGAAATATTCGTCACTTAGCCGCATTTTGTTGCCACGTGTACTAGTCGACAATTGGAATCGAACGGGGGTCCCACTTTCCACCGACCTATCCACTCAGCTAATCAATCTTGGTCCCCCCATCCCTAGTCCCTACCTTCTCCTCGCCATTATTCTCTCCCTCCTCGTTTCCTCTCTCTCTCTCTCTCTCTCTCTCTCTCTAAAACGTTTTTCTATCTAATCTAAAATACTACTACTTAAAAGGAAAGGAAAACTAGTCCCATTTTCAGCCGAAAATGGCAGGGATAGTACGTATCAACCCACAATTCATTCCTAATCTCATTTCACAATTCACATCCCTTTTATTGAGTTGATTAGCATGCCGGTTTTCTTCTTCTTTTCGATCTACGTACGCGATCAGCTAATGAAGTATTATTGTAATTACATCGATCCACTTGACGCTCTAAGAAACATCGATCGATCAAGTTGTGCTCAATTCAGACTCCAGTATTTCGCTTTGTGCTTTTGGATCAGAGACAGTACTGCTGGTGCATTAAGTATGGATCACATTGGCACATTTGAAACTCTTTAATCGGATGGACTTTTAACTGCAAAAAAGAAGATTAATTTGCACTCTTTTCCTTCCATTTTATTTGTTCACCATATCCTTATGTGAATCTTGTCCATACAAATAACCTTTTTATTTCTTTGGAGCTTATAAAAAAAAAGAAAAGAAAAGAAGAGTTTTAGTAAAAATTAGCATAAAACTAGCTTTTCTCTTCTATCCTCTGGTCTGCGGAGGGACAAAAGGAGAAGAAAATAGTAGAACCATATGTACATTATGGACAATAAATTTTCTTTTCACATAAATGACACTTACTCTCATAATTATTTTTTCTCTTCCTTTCCCCCAAACACCAAAGAGATATTAATTTGTCGGGTCCGAAGTGCCCCATAAATTTAGTTACACAATATCACTCATTGCGATTACTCTAAAAATAGACTTGCGGATGCGATGTCGAATGTCGTAGAAGACTAAATTGAAACCCTTCCTACCACCAATTAATTTTAGGAGAGATGGTGAAAAAACGATCCGACACAATTTATCCAACATCCACCTCAAAAAATCCCTTTGTTTTCTTCCACACCTGTGCTACCGACATAACAAAACTTGCAAACAATCCCCTCAAATCCTCTTTCCAAAACTTTTCATTAAACTACTCCCTCTGTTCCAAATTGAGAGTCTCTTATCTCATTTTGAAAAATTCCAAAATGATTGTCCTTTTACAAAAATAGAAGTGAAAATTTGATAAAATTCTAAATGTATTCCTCTTATTTGAATTCAAATGATGCAAAATAGATAGAATATAGGAATAATGATGGAAAGTAAGTGTAACAATTACATGTCTCCTAAAAAAATTAAAATTTCAAAGAGGGATTCTCATTTCGGAACGGAGAGAATAATAATTACGCTTTCAGTATAAAAAAAAACGGTTAGTAAAAAAATACTACTCCACAACACAACACAATACATTTCGATTTGGTGGTCAAAAAAATCGAATTGGTCAGTGTACTTATAGTACATGTCAAAGCCAGAGTTCATCCCACTGACTGCATGCATGAGATCTTTCATAATCTGAAACGGTAAGGGGACAAAGCCTGCTGCAGAAATATTCACTGGACAATTTGATCTGTCTGTCTCTCTTGTCTGCTCAAATTCCACATAAGTAAAAAATACTCTCTCTCTCTCTCTCTCACTAGACTGGGAAATGAAGAAAGATTCTTTGCTTCCCTTGTGGTTTTTTTCCTCTCCATATCAATCAAAATGTGTTGTTGGGATCGAGCTACTCCGCTAGCACAGTTTTCTATAACATAATCCCAACTTTCACTTTTTCTCCCAATGTTTTTCCTTGACTGAATTTGCAATTTTGACCGGTCAACTAACTTGACTGATCCCCATCATACCCCATGGCCCCACTGTTCAAATTAAAATTTGGCCCACCACACTGTATGTCTGCACCCCAAAACCAAAGTGCTGTTTTCTTGTTTTTTGTTTCCTGTTCTCCCCACTGATATATCCATACAATATTGTTTTATAACTCAGTGTCCGGTAGTTTTTATGACGATCACATTTGATTACCGCATTTTAAGCATCAAAATGTGATTCACATGATATGTAGTAGAACATATTCTATCAATACATTGATGACATATCACGTGGTATCTAAAATATGGTATCCAAATGTGATCACCAAGTTATTAGTTAGGATTCGTGACATGGTAGAGATAGAAGGTAAACCCATGAGAGACTAGGCATGAATTCATGACTCCTGGTCGGAAGAATTTAGGTTTGTTAAATATCATAGTACATGATATATACCAATATCAGCAGAGGTAAATGACAAAAAAGATTGAATAGCCAATTCCAGTTGATTGACAACTCGGGTCGGGTTTGGTTTGGTTTGGCTACCAATCTCATCGTTATCCATCGGAGGCCTATTAAAATTTAACGAAAGTTTCGCATGAATTGCCACTACAAAAATAAATACTACCACGAAATTTTAAAACTTTATGTCTGAAACCTAAGAAAGAGCAAATTCTTAACTCTCATTTTTCCTGACCACCGTTAAAATTTTGCAATGTGGCAAAGAGGGTAGGTAAAGCCATTTTCCTAGGATCCAAACACAATCAATCAGAGTGGGATCAATCATTGTCTCTTCATTATGTACACTGATGTTGTGGGAGGAATATTGGTTGGGTGACATCGATTTTCACGCCATTAATCCAATAATTTTGGCCCTATATCTAGGGGGGCATTGATCAACAATAAGTGAAAAAATAAAATAAAATAAAATAAAATAAAATAAAATAAAATAAAACAATAAAAAATTAAAGTGGCTGAGAATTATTATAGCCTTGCTCGTCTCTTGTAAATTTGATTGGGTGATCAGTCTTGAGTGGATTGCATGTGTTTGTTCACTTGATATCTTAAGAGAGAAGAAATTCCCTCAAATGATTCGTTTACCATCTCATGGTCTAATTCTCTTTCAATAAAGAATGACCCTCAGGATATTATAATACACTAAGGATGGTCTTTACAACACACTATAATGATAATCAGTCTGATTAATTAATCATGCCTTGATTAAGTAATGAAGTAATTTAAATTTTCTTGGATCGAAGTTGATGCAACTCATGATGCTCATAACGATGCGATAGAATTTCTAGTACATGATGCAATTGCACATGATTTTAATGAACATTAATTTTATGTCATACAAACTCCTTTTGAATATGGTGCGGCAAAAAGACGGTTTGGTCGGCATCGCATATGACAGAGTACTAATCACATTGTGGCGTCGTAACTCTGAACTGCACGAGTAGATGCAACTCCTTACATACCGCAAAAAATTGAATGGATGCATGCAGCATCATATTGCGTAAAATAACCATTTTGTACGTTTGACTAAACATTTATGATGATCATCACGTAGATCATTAAAATCACTTGCCATAAATTACAGCAACAATTGAATGTGTTTAGTTAGTACTTAATTAATTTCAAGTTGATGATCACTTACATACTTGTTGAACAGTTTTCGGCACCAACTGGACAAATGATCAAGTGTAACAAGTACTCTGGTATTCATACAATCAAGTGTTGATTAAGACTAGTCATGGACTAATATGTTACAACAGGGGACCAAAGGGGCAGCAGAGCAAACAAAGTTGAATTGGGTCCGGGGGCATGTTAGCAAATGCAAAGTGCACAAAAAACCTTCTGTCAACTTTGGTGTCCCCTGCCATGGCCATCTCCATCATCATTGGTCTGCATCAACCAGGACCTTCAATTCAATGCCTTCCACCACGTACACCCATTTCAATTTGGTGGGGACCCAGAATCTGCCCACATTATTAGGGTTTCTCAATAAGATGATGCCTCACCATTTGTGGGATTTTCTTTATATTTGTTACTTTCTTTTCTTGGGGTCATGACCCAAGTTTTGTTTTATTTTAAAGTACTTGATTAGAAGGTTTGGCAATATTGAGGTAACAATACTGTTTTAATTAGCTAGTGATTTAGTTTGTACATCAAAACTTATATTAACCAGACCATTTTATGAAATAACGATATCTATGATACTAGATTCGAAGAATTAAATATTGTTCGTTCCGGTACTTACCATACCTATAACAAGTTACTGATGCAAGAATAACAATAGTAACGCCTATAACTGGTTGAGTAGATGCTTGCAATTCTCGTGAATATTTCAACAACTTTGACTAGAAAACAATATTTGGTTATTTTGCACTTAAACATTGAACAAATTGAAGACTCATTAATTAGGGGGAAATAAGTGAAATAGAACTCACGATTTTCCTCATGAGATCATCATAAAAACTCTGCCGAAAAAGATTCCTTTCAATTATAATTAACTCAATGATAACGAAGTACAAAACATTCCACATAAAGATACACTTAGTGAGCATATGGCCAAATTAATTAGATCAAAGTGGAGGTTGTTAATTTTATAGAGTAGAGTAAAGACAAAAAAGTAGTCAATCAAGAAAGTTTTATTTTTGTATTTAGTGGATAGATTTTATTGAAGTTGGTCTAGTTTTATATATACACGTAAGGTTCCTCAAGAGGTACTGAAAAGAAAATTTGATCAAATAAAATATATTTACGAAAAAGTTCAACAAAGGGAAAGAAAAATCATATTCCAAAAAGAAATTCAAGTCTTTGCATATATATATAGACAGTCCTTATCCAGTGATGGATCTCGCACGGTTTTTTCCGTGCAGACCTCGCTTTTCCGATGAAATTTTGATGATCCGAGTCGCTCAAAGTGATCAGAACGTGATTTTAAGAGTACTCGCAAGAAATAAGCAAAAAAAATAACCGGGAAGGGCTTGATTGGAGCAGATTTCGTTGAACGGTTCAATAAAAAACTGCTCAAATCAAGCTTTTTCTGGTCATTTTTTTTGCTGATTTCTTGCGAATACCCTTAAAATCACGTAATGCATACTTTGAACGGTTCGGATCATCAAAATCTACTCGAAAAATGGGAGGTCCGCATGATAGACCGATAAGGGTCCCTCACTGAATAATTTGTGTATATATAGATACCTATACAAGTTCCTTGGAACTACACCGATTAGTCTTTGGGTTTTGGCGTAGTGGTGACTGGTGAGGTTTGTTTGCTCGGTGAGGGAATCGCCGAGTTTTTGGCGATGAGAGATTGGGGTGTGGGTCCAAGTACAGTTGCATTCCACGCGAATGGGACCCACACAAAACTGGCATCTGAATCCGTTGTAATGTAAGCAGCCTGATAAAATAAAAACTCAATCTGAAGGGGTGCTGGCAACTGTACCTACGAGCCGTAAACTAGGCATTTTGAGTTTAAAATTTAGGAATTTTTTGAGTAAGGTTGCTGGAAAGAAATCTTTCGTCAATCCCGTGAATTTTCTAGTTCTAACGTGGAAGGCTTACCTTTAATCGAATTAGGAAGACAAATAAATAATGTACGCGTAAACTGTATTGGACACTCTTTACCGTAAAACAAAAAAACCTCTATCTCTCTGGTCTCTCCATTTGCTTTCTCTGCGTGCAAGACTAGCACACATCCATACATACATCCCCCCGTACACACTCAGTAATCATTACAACATCCCTTCAAACACGCTCTCTCTCTCTCTCTCTCTCTCTCTCTCTCTCTCTCTCAAATAAAACATTACTAATAACATACACATAATAGAAATAGAATTTGATCAGCTTTGCTTTATTTAAATATAGGCAGAGCCAGAGCCTCATTTCACTTCACTTTCCATAAACTCTGTCCCCCCTCCATCTTTCAAGTGTTATATAACATCTATCTCTCCCCCCCTCTATATACATCTCAACAATCCTCTCTCTCTCTCTCTCTCTCTCTCTCTCTCTCTCTCTCTCCATTCAACACTCGGTCTTGCTCTGAATCTCTTCTGATTGTGCATGGATGGATCCTTCAAGTGCACACCACCACCAGGTATGCTGAGGAAAAACACATCATATATATGTCATCACACGCCATGATTATCTTCGAAAATCTTTGTGATCACTTGACTTGACTTGACTTTGATCTTTCATTAAGTACAGTACTTCTTTTATGTGATCTCGGTTTCTTTGTTTAATTGTGGAAAGGTTTAACCTTTATCCATCTCGGATGGATTTTTAATTAATTTTCCTTTGGTTTACAAAAAGAGGCACTGAAAGAAAGGGATAAAAGGATTTTTTTTTTGTGTGTGTTTTTTTTTCCCTTTAATTGCCATTCATTTTACAAGGGGATCTTCTGAATTAAAGTGGGTATTGATAATTTTTGGGAAGGAAATTGAATTCTCCCTTTGAATTTTAAAAGAAGCTGGCTCCCCCCTTGGTGTCCTTGATTCCTAAAAACAAAATGTTGAAATTACTAGAGAAATCATGAAACTCTAGCTATCCACAGATAGAGAACAACTCCAAGCCCCTTTGTGTCCTTGATTATTCCATTTAACCCCCTTTCATCCGATTCATCCTTTCTTTAATTTTCCTTCTGTTGCAACTAAAATTTTGGGCTTTTGAAGGCAGTCATGAAGGAACAATGGAGCAAAATTTTCACCCTTTCTATCAAAAAGACTCAATGGAAATATTGAAATTTTTCATAAAACCTGGAATGGGGGAAAACATTTCTCTTTCATATATATATATATATATATATATATATATATATGCCTGTACCTATGCTTTGATATATATATGCCTGTACCTAGATTAGAGGCATGTTGAGTTTTTGCGAATGACAGTACTTGGAAGGTTTTATACTCTTCGAAGCTCGATCTCTAAATGTATTTATTTTTATATTTTAAAGATTTTATCTTTTTTTGATTGTCTATGATAAATGAAATTTTCTTTACCAATAAAAAAGAAGAAGGTATCGATGTTTTGCTTGTCTAATTCATTCAATTCCCTAGCAAATGCCATGTAACTAACCTCATTTCTACTTCATTTTGTTTAATATTTATTTTTTTGTAGTACTAGTAATGGTATTGTATATATGCTTGTAATTAATAGTTTTTTTTTTTAATTTTTTTTCTTCAAAACAGGAAATGGGTACTCAAACCCTAGAAAGCATGTTGGTTTGCACAAAAGCAAATCAAGATCAAAAGAAACCAAGGCCACAGCCAGAACAAGCCCTAAAATGCCCTAGATGTGACTCCACCAACACCAAATTTTGCTACTACAACAACTACAGCCTCACCCAGCCAAGGTACTTCTGTAAATCCTGCAGAAGGTATTGGACCAAAGGGGGTACCCTGAGAAATGTTCCAGTGGGCGGAGGGTGCAGGAAAAACAAGAGATCATCGTCGTCATCATCGAAGAGGAGCAGCCAAGATCCATCACTCACACCCAATATTCCCAGCCCTCTATCTTCTGCTACTTCTCTCCCACCCTTGTCCTATGATTACTCGAGTGATCTCAGCCTTGCATTTGCTGGGCTCCACAAACAAAGCAATGGGAATCTAGGGTTCGATGCTCATGACCACCATGATCATTTTTCAATGTTGGGGAATCATAACATCACCCAATGTGATTATCTCGGAAACCCTAATCATGTGACTAATGTCCAATCTTCTTCTCATGCAACTCCCAGCTCCTTTCTCGATGCGCTAAGGGGCGGATTTATGGAAGCCCCAAATGGGTTTCAGAATCTGAATTATGGGATGGGTACTGTCAATGGAAATTACATGGGGAGTTTGGAAAATGGTGGGGGAATGGCAATGCCATATGATCATCAAGATCATCAAGATCAAGGGAGTTGTGCTACAACAACAGCTGTGACTGTTACCACAATGAAGCAGGAGGTGTGTAATGGAAGAGAGGGAGGAGAGAATAGGGTTTTGTGGGGTTTCCCATGGCAGATTGGTGGAGAGGGTGGTAACAGTATGGGAGAGGTTGTTGATTCAGGAAGAGACAGGTGGATCAATGGGATTAATGGTTCAAATTGGCATGGACTTCTCAATAGCCCTCTTATGTAGGTAGCTCTTTAGAAACTTTTTGAGATTTCAATTAATGTCTGTTTGATGGGGGGGAAAAAGTGATCATAGCAGAAGTTTCTTGTGTTTGGTTCTCAGACTCAAATCTTAATTTTTAACCCTTTGAGTTTGTTTCAAGTGAACTTGATGAATTAATCTCTATTATTTTAGTTCCTTATTTGTTGTATTTAGTTTGCTTCATTAATCCTTCTTTGTTTCTTAATTTATTGATTGCTGAAGTATGGAAGTTTCTTACCTTTTCTCTATCCAACTATGGAATTCAGTTTCATGGATGTTTTCTCCATTTGAAAGTGAGATACAAAAAAGTGCACGTAATTAATACGCTAAAGTTCAATACTTTTCTTTCATCCGGCTCAAGTAAGTACATTGAATGCATGCCCTACCAACCACGAGATAGAATTTCACGTTTCATGGACGTTGCTAACCTCCCAAAAGGTAAAGGAGGTGTGCAAAGGTTTCTCTTCAGAAATACTTGATACAGAGGAATAAAACAAAAAAAAAAAAAAAGGAAATTTCATTACAATAGTTAACATAGTAATGTTATATTTGAAAGTGCCGTAACTGAAACTTGGAGGGCACATTACAATGTCAACTGCAAGTAGGTGCATATTGAATTTTTGAAAAACTTCACATTTTGATCGTAACGATTTGAGCGTACAACTCATAATATATACTCCCATGAGAGTGATAATCCAATATCTATACTTGAATTACAATGTATCTACATTGAGTTGTATGAAATAAAGATGGGAAGATCACAATACGTGTGCATGCCTTTTCTATTCAAATTAATTACAATAATGAGTAGCTTTAAATATAATGAAATAATTTTCCAACATGCATATCCTACGTCTATAAATGTGTCATTGATCTCTTGCTCAAGGTAGACAGAAAAAGTGAGATTTTGAAATGATGCTACATAGTATTAATAAGTCTGAACTCTCTTCGTTCTAGTTGGTCTGATCCCTTGTTGTTAATTATGTTTGGTATCTTAATTACCGACTATATCTCTTGTCTTAAGAGTCTCGGGTGACAAATGATTGTTGAAGGCGTAATTTAGTTGGGATGCTCCTACCCCATTGTGATGCATGCTGCGCATCATGTCCTTACTCATTTTAATCTTTGTAATCTCTTTCGAAGCTTAATAAATTCTTTTTTTCTCATGAGGAAAGTAAGTCTGAACTCTCTGACGATCAAGAATGTACTTTGGTTGTTGTAGGAACTTGGATTTTGAACAAGAATTCTGGGGTGTTCACAAGATAATATTCTTCCTTGGCTGCTTTTGTTACTATTTTATTTCCAGCTAGCTGCAGAGATGCAAACGAATGATTATAATAATAAGCTAAAGTTGTAATTAAGTAGCATATATAAATTATATTGTAATGATACAGAATAGAATAGGGTAGGTGATGAGTTGGTGGGGGGTGTGGGTATTCTCTTATTCCAAGGCGTGAGAATTTCAGTGAAGAAAGCACCAATTTCGGGATAGATTTCTTGCTCTCTTACCAGACCAAATCCAATTCTAAGATTTGGGCGTGAGTGCTTTTAGTATATTTCATGTCTGTATGCACAAATTAATTCGAATATACTACTACTTAGGTTATTTATTTTCTAGTGCAGTATGTCTTAGGATTAGTCAGCAATATATAGACACTCGGGTTGAAATGACAATTTTCAGTCTGTATTGAATTAGAACTGGCCAATTTGGCCACCTGAATTATCTAATTATTACGAATATACTACTTAGGGTTATTTATTTTCTAGTATGTCTTATGATTAGTCAGCAATAGACAATCGTCGGGTTGAAATGACAATTTTTAGTCCGTATTGAATTTTAGGACTAGCCAGCTGAATTATCAAATTGCGTCGAGGAAAACAACACTATTGCGTCATGTGCGTTGCATTTGAGTTAGGACTGCCGGTAAGTTATTTCTCTTTCATTTTTCACAAATTACTATTGTATAGTAGATTGATAACAATTTGGCTGAATCATTCCGCTTATTCAACATTGTCCATCGGGCAAGTTTTCGCGAATTAATTTCTACTCAGTGTTTTACTTCGTTGTAAAGGCGTAAGTTTTAAAACGGTACGTTCAAGCTATTTCGATTGATTTTTGTCGAACCAATAACCATTTCTCCTGGGCTAGAAAAATATATCTAGGACAATATCTCTTCTTTTTTTATCAGAAGCAAGCAAAAAGGCATGCTGAATAGAATTGGCCCGAACCGAAATATTTCGGGCCACAAGAACGGTTACAGAACCTTTCTTGTGGACTTGGCATAGGGCTTGGGCCGAATATATTTGGAAAGAGACAAATCACACATCACACCGATTAAGGGTCACTCTTTCTGGTTTTCACGAAAGCTTCTTGCTTTGGTAACTCTGCCCCCATATTGAAAAAAGGGATCTAAAAATCATTTCCCAAAACTCCAATGGTAATACTATAACAAAAACATTAAGTCGAACAAAAAAATGCACAAAATCATAAAAAAAAAAAAACTCGAGTAGAAACTGGAAACGAAAGAGATATGGCCGGAACGCCACCGTGAGTACGACCATCACGTACAACTCACTCCTTCGATGTGTGTGGTTGATGAACTTCATTGTGTTGTCGCATTTAGTTATGACATGGTCTTGGGTTAGTCCTCAAGAATTGTTGAAGTCGTCAAATATGTTTCGGATTTTCCTCTTAAAACCGGCCCCCTGCATGTACTCGAAAAAAGTCGGGCCGAAACCCACGTACCCTCCTCCAAAATTTAGGAATTTAAAGTCCAAACTTTAGGCTTCTCATTAACTAAACCAAATTCAACTTTGAATTTCTTACCTTAGTCTGAGAAAGAGAAGTCAATGGAGGCCTATGGGTTTTAAAATAAAATAAAATTGGAGGCCTCTGAATCTGGCACAGGTGGTTGAATCAGGCCCAAATCCGTAAGGCCCAACATTTTTCGTACTAACTTTTATCTCAAACATCCCATTGGGCTTTGGAGACGTTTGTGCGGAAAACAGTAAAACCCAGCTTGAAATCGATCCGACCTCCTCTATCCCGAAAACTCCTTGTGGCTTGTGCCAAGAGATTTTCCGGCCGTTGAATTGTGTTTAAATACGGCCGTTGGATTATGTTTAAATCCAATGGTCAGAAAACCCCTCAGCACAGAAACATAGGAATTTTCGGCACAAAGGATCTTCTCTTCTTGAAATGATGCCTACAATGCAAATTTCCAGTGAAAAATAAGAAAGCGATTTTCACACTACCTTTTTGCATATAGGGACTAGGTATTAACAATTCTATCCCATGAAATTAAATTACATTGACCCAATTACCCTTGATCATTTGGATAAATTATGCAATTACCCTTGGGATCTCACCCGTGCACCAAAAAACCATCGGAAATTACCATTGATATAATGGGTATGATATTAGCTGTGTAAAAATTAGATTATCAATGCATCAGTCCATTTTTGATGAGTGAGTTAAAAACATCAATTATTTTCCTACATTTTTTGCGCAATGATTTTAAAACAAATTTTTTTTCATGTTTTGTAAATTTTTTGTTTTGTTCCACTTTTTTTTTTTTTGCTTCATGATATTTTTGGAACTTGTAAAACCCAAAAAGACAAATGGAAATGAAAAAAAAAGGCATAATATATTTAATTAGTAACTTGAATTATTTGTGTGGAACTCAAAAGTGGATTCCACAAACCCAGTTGTGCGCCGTCGATGCATGGTGTTGGGTAGCCATAATTGTGTTAGACCTGAATGTAGTATAAAAATGTACATTAGTTGTATTTTCAATTGTATTTTTACAAAATGTTGAGTACAGTTAAAAAAAAAAAGAGAGAGAAGAAAGACTGAAAAAAGGACATTTTAATTATATTTTCTGTTTTACTTCATTGAAGGCAAAAATTAAAGAAATTTATTATTTTAATTCAATCTAATCGTGTCCTAATTAAACATGGTATTAACAATTTCATCATTCTATGTTTTTTTTTGGGATAAGTATTCCATTGTTTATTGCCTAAAAAACAAATTAGGTAAAATTTTGGAAATTACACATGAACAAGAGTAATATTGGAACATTAATCTTTCAATCCTATCCTACGCATGAGAAACAAATGCAATATTACTAATCTTATTTCCTTACGAATCCCACTTCATAATTCCATCTCCTTACTCATCATGTCTAATCCAACACATTTATCAAACAAGGCCATAAATAAAAAAAAAAAACCCTCCATATATTCACCTCTGCTTTCCCATCCATAAGTTCTTCCCCCCCCCCCCCCCCCCCCCACAAGCTCATTACTCGGTATAAAAAATACTGAGTATTATCCCAACGAACTGTTCACTGTTGCAGAAGTGCGTGATAACTTGTCACGAAACCTAGAAAGAGAAAACTGAACTGATTAGGAAGAGAACACTACATTGAAGGGGGTTTTCAGATGACAGTGGCCGGGCCCAGGTCTTTATGGGCCATCACCTGCCCATTCTTCCTTCAATACTCCTACCTACATGTATGATTTTTGGAGTTTGTCCGCACCAAATTAAGGATATCTCTAACTCATCTCTAAAAGTTTAAAATGAAAAATATATGTGACATATTGGAGAAAGATTTTATAATTTATTTCTACTTTTTAAATTTTATGAGAGAATTTAGGAGGGAACCATCGTATTTTTTGGAGATTTTGTCTCCAAAATGAGAGTATGGTCTCCATACTAAGAGAACCAAAGGTAATTTGGAGACCCAAATATTTAAATAGTAGGATGGGTCTCTCCTAGATTCTCTCATAAAGTGCAAAAAATGAGAATAAATTACAAAATCTCCCTCCAATATGCCACATCCATTCTCCATTTTGAACATTTAGAAATAAGTTAGAGATGCTCTAAATGTTTATTTGTTCTTTAATTTCGTGTGAAATTTTTCAAAAAATTATGTTTCGGAGTACTTTATCTTATTATCCAAAAATTGCACGTCTTTTTATAGAAAACTATCAAAATGGGATGTAGAGAGTATTTAATTTACATGAATTGGAAGACTCGTTTTAGAAAAATTCCTTATGATATGCCGAATGTTTGGGCCAAGCTTCATGCACCTCGATTAATTTTTGGAAGACCGATTCCTTTGTTGACTAGCGATAGCTTCCTATGGACTGATCTCATATGAGTTAATAACACCTGAGATATGTTTCAAACCTAAAATTCTAGAAGGGAACAAAACCTTTGAATCCCAAATCTTTAACCACCTGCCCAATCCCTACGGAAGACCTTAAACATTTGTCATGTTCACGAAAGTGACCAAGATATGATTTGCCCAAAAAAAAATAAAAAAAGAAGTCATGATCTAATGCATGTAAATTTAATCTATATACCTCATTATGTCAAAAGTTGATTAACAACTGAAGACCTTAAACATTTATCATGAAAATAAGGAAGTGATTAGGTCCCGTTCTAGAACATCTTCTTAAAAAATAAGTACTTATTTCATATTTTTAAATTCAAAAATAATATAAATGGAAAATAATTTTTCAATTTTTTTGCACCGTATTAAATATCAAACAAAATTCATATTGCTAGAAAAATTATTTGCGTAAACACATAATTTTTGAGTTTAAAATTACATTTTTAAAAAATAAATAATTTTTTATCGTTTCGGAACGGACCCTAATAAGATATGTAATCTGAAAAGGATAGAGTCGCGATCCAACGCATCTACATTCAATTATATGCAGCCTCACGCAATTTCATGTACTAGAATCTACTTTTTTTATCCTAAAGCGTGTTAATCCGTCCTTTGTGGTCAATTAACAACATACTGTATAATCAAGTACGAACTCCCTCCTTTGTTATAAAATCAATTAGAATTAGCTGGTGTCTACGGTACTACGCATTTCTATTAGAAGGGGATGACAGTTATGTGATTTAGGTAAAAATCATGGACACTTAACCGGAAAGTAGGAGTATGCACTACAGCGTTTGAATCAAATGAATCTAAATCGTTCTAACAACTTGCCTCCACACCATTCTTTTTTATAATAGAGATGTAGGAGCATATTCAAGTCTCATATTCAGTTGAATCAGATCTAGCAGCGCTTACTAATGAGAACAAAGAAAAGGAGCAAGATATGTCGGCAAAAAACCCAAACATTGAGCAAGTTCGCTCTTCCTTCTTTTCCCCTCTATGTACCTCTTTCGAGATTTATAAAATTGTTTCGTTTGCCCAAAAAAAAAAAAAAAAAAACCCAAACATTTTTGTGCAGGAACAAAGCATTGGCCTGTAGCGCGCCCTCCACCCAAGAAGAAATTCCTTTTTCTCGGCGCAGCGAGGAGACAGTTGCGCGGCTCTCCATAGCCCCTCTCTAGGCTCTATCAAAACCCAAGTCACCACATCCACCCATCTGAAAATTGAATCAAGAGATTAAGATAAGTACTGAAAAATATCTATGGTGAGAAAAAGATCCCATATTCTCATACTGTACGTTTAACCAGCGATCATTGGCTACATTAAGAAGCGAAAGCGAAAATGACTGAGAGGTTATTCTACTTTTTCAAAAAGTAAATTTTTGAAAAAGAAAGTAAATTTTAAGGTCAAAAATTATGTGTTTAAACAACTAATTTTTCTACCAATATAGATCTTATTTGATAGATTTCATTGAGATCTTTTAAACGGTGCAAAAAAAATTGAAAAATTATTTCTGATTTTCGTTATATTTGAATTTGAAATTACATTCTTTTTGAAAAAGCGGTGAGAGCATAAGGTATAACTGGGGAGCCGGTATGTTTGAATTTGGACTCCATTTGACCTTTAGGGTAGAAATTACTGTTCCGCTTTTTTCAAAAACTTTTTTTTTTCAAAAAAAGGTAATTTTAAGTTCAAATATAATGAAAATAAAAAAATAATTTTTTAATTTTTTTTGCACCGTTTAAAAGATCTCAATGAGATTTATCAAATAAGATCTACATTGACAGAAAAATTATTTGCGTAAAGACATAATTTTTGAGTTTGAAATTATCTTTTTTTTTCTAAAAATTCATTTTTTAGGAAACCAGAACGGGAAAATGATGCTCTTTTAACTTGTCGAATATTATGTGAATGTCAGTGTTCCAGAATTTAAAAATAAATGAGCTTGGGTTTGCCGTTTGCGTTAATGTTTTGACAAGTTTCCTTATTCTTTTGAGGATGTTCAGTTTTTTCATGTGGATTTTGTCCCACATTGTCTAGATCGATGGTAAAATTGAGTGACTAATATACGGAGCTCACTCTGCTGTTTATAGCTCAATAACGGCTCTTTTGTTGTTCGAAAAAGGAGGATATAAAATGAGGAAAGATAAGGGATAGATGATTTGTTTGAGGGACATAACAGAAGGGAAAGTTTGTATGTGTTTTTGGTTTGTTTGAGGGATATGTGAAAGGGATTAGGAGTGAGAGACGATAGGAAAATGGGTAAATCATGACCAATTTGCCCTACTTAGTTATTTTATGCAAAATCAAACAAGTTGGTGCAAAGTGTAATTTTGAAAAGTAATTTCAAGTTACGTAGGGTTAATAGATACAGTCTTTAAAGAGCGACATAATAACGCATCTCAAAGTGTCTTTTGTGCCCAAAATTTAGAAGAGACGTTGTCGATTTTTTATTCTACCTCATTTCTAAATGACAAACATCCAAATCCTCTGAATTATCCTAGTTGGCCAGCACTTAAATTTTCAAGTGAAAGGCTTACAATTTAATTTGAATCACAAAGGAAGGATGAATGAAATACTCCATTCCTCGCTCAGTGAGTCCACTCGCCCTTAAATTAATATCAAGGATCAAGAGATAAGAGGGCTGCTTTTTCCCCCCCCCCTGACACAGCCCCCCTCCCGGACCCACCCCTCCTTTCCCCTTTTACCCCCCCCCCCCCCCCCCCCCCCCCCCCCCCCCCCCCCACGCTCCTTTTCCAGTTTTTGTCTTCTTTTTTTCTTTTTTTTCCTCTCTCTATTCCCCCTCCCTTTCTTTCCAATTTTAATCTTTCTTCTTCTTTTTTTCCTTTTTTTTTAATTTTCCCTTTCTTTCCAATTTTAATCTTTGTTTTTTTTTATAATTTTCAATTCTTTTCTTTATTTGTTTCCTTTCCCATTTTCCCCTATTATCTTTTTTTTAGTTAACTCAAATTCTATTTTCAATTAACCACGACAATATCATATTTAAGACCAATGCTCCGAGCCAAAGCTAATATATCTTCTATACTTTCAAAAATCAATATAAAAAAAAACATTAACCAGTATTACACATATTTTCTCTACTTTTAAAATAAGAAATTGATAATGCCAAAATAATTTGAGTCCGTGGTTGGATTGGATACTGACTGTGCTAAGTAAATTTTTTGCTCTAAGACCTTCCAACGAACACCTAAGACTCTTTATTCGGATTGAAAATTGAAATACTTATCTTTTAATAATATTTTTTAATACATATAGGAAAAAAACATTAGGATTAATTTTTAACTATATTTGTTAATATATAAACGGTGTAAAAGAAATAAGTGTTTCAATTTTCAATTCGTTTGAACCGGTACAAAGATGTTATTTTTCTGATCATTTCATCCTCGATGGTCGTAGTAAATTTTTGGCTTTAAGGCTTTTCTACGAGCACCCTAAGACTCTTTATTTAGTTTAGAGCTCTTAAAGTGCCCATTGAAAGACCTTAGAGCCAAAAATTTATTACGACCATTTAGGATGAAATAATTAGAAAAAATTACATCTTTGAACCGAATCAAACGGATTGAAAATTGAAACACTATTTTTTTACACCGTTTATATATTAAAAAAATAGTTTAAAAATAGGTTCAAGTCTAATTCTAGATTAAAAAATATAGTTACGAAAATATGTGTTTCAATTTTTAATCCGTTTGAACCAGTGTAAAGATGTTATTTTGCTGATCATTTCATCCTATCTGACTGTTTTAGGGTGTTTGTTAAAAGTCCTTAAACCAAAAAATTCATTATTACCATTTAAAATAAAATAATAAAAAAAAACGATCTTTGCTAAATAATGGTTAACAAATTTATTAAATTGTACTATAGTTAAAAAAAAGTAATCCTAAATATAACATTTGTATTCTGGATTAGTATGTCGTTTGCAAAATACATTTCGTAATTAGGTCCCGAACAATAATTGTAATCTTAATGAATTTTTTGTTTTACGGCCTTTCAACGAGCACTCTAAGACTCATTATTTAGTTTCGGGACTCTCTTAGGATGTTCATTGAAAGGCCCTGGAGCCAAAAATTTATTACGACCGTTTAGGATGAAATGATCAAAAAAATAACATCTTTGCACTGGTTCAAACGGATTGAAAATTGAAACACTTATTTTCGTAACTATATTTTTTAATCTATAAAGGACAAAAAAAGAAAAATAAAACAGTCAGATAAACATGATCAATTAAAATACTTTTTTTCTCTCATTTACTTTTTTTTTTTGAACCACTTCTCTCATCTACTTTACAAAGCCTAAAATTAGACTTGAACCTAATATTAAAGAGAGAAAATTCAAATTGGAAAGAAAGAAAAAAAAATAAAATGAAAAAAAAAAAACAAACCAGAAAGAAAACGAAAAAAAAGAAGAAAAGAAACAGTAAAGAAAGAAAGAAGAGAGAGAGAGAGAGAGAGAGAGAGAGAGAGAGAGAGGCGGGGGTAAAACGGGAAAGGAGGGGTGGGTCCGGGGGGGGTGTGTGTCAGGGGGGGGGGGATTAGCAATTTACAGAGATAATTACGTACAAGTTGTTAATGAGACGAGAAAGTTGCACGTATTCGTCGTCTGTCACTTCAGACAGGGAGGAGTGATGGAGATGTAACATACAGCCTACGGCTACGTACCCCAGGACATAATGATCATTTTATAGGAACATTATTTGGTAGGTTTCGATGTAACCGACCCGTGCCGACCTGCTCTTTCTTAGGTTTCGTTCCAGAACACCTTCTTAAACTCAAAAATAATATACATAAAAAATATTTTTTTGATTTTTTTTGCACCATATAAAAAGAAAAAAAAAAGATTTTATTAAGATCTGTCAAACAATATCTATATTGCATATTTTTAAATTTTATTAAGTCCATTATTTTTAAGCTTGAAATTGCTTTCTTAAAAAATAAGAGCTTAAAAGTCGTTCTGGAACGGGGCATATTAGGCTAATTACGGGACTTAAGGCTAATATCAGGTTATACAATAGCTGGTCGGAATCACTTATATACCAATTTCATTTTCTTTTTTTTCTTTTTGGTGTGGGAAAGAGTTTGGGGTCTCACAATCTCCCCACCTTATGATGTAACGTCCTCGTTGTATTAGCCCAACAATTTTTCCTTGGTGGTCATGGTCTCGGTCCAGATTGTAGAGGTCATGACCCCCGCCGTGTAAACCAGAGTTGTTACTCTGATATCAAACCCGCGCCAGCTAACCTGCTTACCCTAGGCTGCGTTCTTTTAAATTTAACCTATTTTTTTAATTCAATCTATTCTTATACACTCTTCGTTCCAAAACTTATTTTAAGTACTTCTTTTTTAAAAAGGCAATTTCAAACTAAAAAATAATGTGTCTACGCAAATAATTTTCCTAGCAATATAGATCTTATTTGATAGATTTTATCGAGATCTTTTATATAGTGCGAAAAAAATAAAAAAATAAATTTTAATTTACATTATTTTTGAGTTTAAAAATGTGAAAATAAGTATTTATTTTTTAAGAAGGTGTTCTAGAACGGAGCCTTAACTTATTTCCCATCCTTAAACTTAACTTATATGTAATTGTGTGTGTGTTAGACAATTAAGTTTAAGTTTAGAAAAATGGATGAACTTAACTTATTTTCATTCAAGTTCCAAAAGGGAAGAAAAAAAGTTAAGTTTAAAAGAATGCAGTCTCAGTCTAACCACGTGGCTCAAAAGGTGAATCTTAGGTTATGTAATACCTGGTCGGAATTAGGGGTGTACAAGGTCCGAATTGGTCCAGTTCTCTAAAAAATAAGTAACCAGACCATTTTCAACGATTCTAGAAAATTGGGAACCAGAACCTAACCAAAATATGCGTGGAACCTAACCAGAACCAAACTGCAAAACCGGCCAATTTTGGTTTGGTTTCGGTTCAATCCAATTAACATCCAAACACTTATTCACAAAATATAAACTCATAAAATTAAAAATTTAAAGTATCAAAACCCAATATGTTTCACGAAATACTTGACACTTGACCGAAAAACATTGGAGAAAAGTAAAACCACCAATAAAGTAGCCAAAATCATTTATGAAATAATTAAATTCAGCGACAGAAATACATTAATGACCCATTATATTTAGGACTAAAATTAAACTTATATTATAAACTATAAAAAGGACTAAAATTAAACTTATATCATAAACTGTAAAATATAGCAGCATGTCGTGAAGTAAAAAACAACAGCTCCAATGTCCAAAACATCACTTAAATCAGTAGCAGTAACTTCTTCCATGTTCAAAAAATAGACCAATCTCGATTTACACATATATTTATTTATTTTTTTATAGTTATATATATTAGTTCTAAACAGTCTGACCCAGTTCTAATTACGGTTCTTTAATTGAAAACCAGTAACCAAACCAAAATTAATGGTTTTTATTTTTTGGAAACCATAACCTAACCGTAGAACGGCAGAACCGGATCAAATAGGACGATTCGTGCAGTTTTCTTGAATACCCCTAATTGGAATCACTCATATACCAATTTCATTTTCATTTTCTTTTCGATGTGGGAAAGAGTTGGGGTCTCACACTTGAGGCACCGCTAGGTGACGCCCCAATACCTTTATCCACATATTGTTTTGGGGACCAATGCTAAATATATAGATTCCATACAAATGTTTGGTAAAGAACGGTGTTAGGGTATTAAGTATCGGTACTCTAAATACTATTGAATAATTACTCTTTTTTATAGTCTTTCCTTAATCAATTAGTACTCCATATTGACCCCTTTTTTAGTCTTCTTTTTAATTAACGACTTTACTTGAAACTCTCCATGTCACCTCTAACCCTCCGATACAAGAAAACTCCGAAAAGCCCTAAGAAGCTACCCATTTGCCACTTGCCTCCTTAAGCAACTGTCCAGCTGTTTCCTCCAAATTTCCAAAACAAGTTAACTTCCACCGCCCACTCCTTTGTGTATATTAAGGTGTCTAGTCCAATTTACGCACACTTTAACTAATTCTCTCATCTGTTCATTTAGAGACAGGCAACTCAGCAACATTATATTAAGGTAAAGGGGAGAGAGAGAATCCAACGAAAAGTGAGAATATAGCCAAATGGAAAACAGATTCCATAACACCCAAAAGCCAAAATCACAAAAAATTACTTTCTTGCTGTTTGACTCTAAAAATAAAATTCTGGTTAATTATGTGGGAGCAAACCCACATCAACCAAGGGCTAACTCTTGGGGTTAATGTTTATCCGGTAAATTATGAATAGTGATTTTCACCATCCTCTTTTCTATAGCCACACTAATTTTATTTTATTTTTTTCCTTTTTCCCACGTTAATCTAGTCACGTATTTTTGTTATGATAAACTCGATCTCCACGGCAAGTGCCATGATTAACGAGTGGGACACCTCGAATCTTCGAAGTAACAACCAAGAAAAAGTGAGGGCATTTCGTTATCTATAGGCAAAAAGTTGTCTTCCATTTAAGGCGAGTGCATCTCACTCTTCAATCTCCTCCAACAACTTTTTTTTTGTTTGGTAATGAAGGGACTCATAGGTCATCTGTGCACCTCAGACTATTTTCTACCGTTCATTTTACAACCGTTTCACATGCTTATACCTGAGGTTGAGGTGACCCCAAGTGCTAACGAGTGAAATCGAATCTAAAGGTGTGTTTGCAACATTGATCACTTGTTGATGTTTTAATTTGATTTTTTTTTCCACGTGTACTTTGGCGGTTCCACCATTAGATGAGGGATTCAAGCGGAGATGTGTTACATTTTTAATATTTTTTGATAAGTGATATGATTTCTCTTTACTATTGATTAGTAGTAGGAAGTGAAAACGAATAAAATTCACTTAAATTGGTGTATAATTAGATAGTATGGCTCCACAAAAGAAAACCAAACCATGCCCAATAAACTTCTAATTGTAATAAAAACCTTCAATTTTTATAGAGTTTTGTATCACAAAAGATTTATATGCATTTTTGTCACCGGTTCACTGCTAACATGAAATTCTTGACCTGTCTCTATATGTGTGTGTATGTATATACATGCAGTGAACTTACTGTGAGAATCTTAAATTGTGAATAAATATGAGTCTGGTACAATAGATTATAAATGCTCCACTTAATTATGGAAATTGATTTCTACTGTTCTACACTCCCCTTGTTGATGCACTCTTTCCTTTTTTGTCTTTTAGTGGATAAATTTACGAAATAATCTTTAAAATTTGTAAAAAATGTATGCATGTAGTGACTATTTTGTAAATTCATACGTTAAAAGATAAAAAAAAGAATATGCGCATCAATTGGGGGTGTACAAATGAATTTCCCTTCATTATAGTTTAAGTGGGGGGTGTGTGTGTGTGTGTGTGTGTGTGTGTGTGTGTGTGTATATATATATATATATATTTATTGTGGTAGTACTAGTAATAAGAAAGCTTCTACCCACACAAACAAAACTGCACAGAATGTGCACAGATTTTTTTATGGGATCTACCACGGGTCTCATACAAATGATCCGAGTCGTTCAGTAAATGTAAAACATATTTTCAAGGGTTTTCGTGAAAGATCAGCTAAATCCGATACTTATAGGTTCCCGGTCCAATCATTTAACTTTTCATTGAAATTTTAAGATAATAAAAAGTTAAATGATTTGATCAAGCACTTATAGATGTCGGATTGAGTTCATTTTTTATGAAAACCTTTAAAAAAGTGTTTTACATTTACTGAATGACTCGAATCATTTGTGTGGAACCTTTAATGAACCCCGCAAAAAAACTTTGTGTACAATCTATGCATGATATATGTGTGTGAACAGACTTTCTGTAGTAATAAATACACACCATCGGCCTCAAATTTATTCATTCACTCCTCTCCGACCTTTTACTTCCTAGCTACTGCTCCCACCTCATCCCAAGTCCCAACACCAACAGAGACAGAGAGAGAGAGAGAGAGAGAGAGAGAGAGAGAGATCATCAAATCATGAGAACCAGCAACCACCTGATCGGCGTCCTAAACTTCCTAACCTTCCTCCTCTCGATCCCCATCCTCGGCGGCGGCATCTGGCTCAGCAGCCGAGCCAACAACACCGACTGCCTCAGGTTCCTCCAGTGGCCCCTCATCATCATCGGCGTCTCCATCATGGTCGTCTCCCTCGCGGGCTTCGCCGGCGCCTGCTACCGCAACACCGTCCTCATGTACCTCTACCTCTGGGCCATGTTCGTCATCATCGCCGTCCTCACCGGGTTCATCATCTTCGCCTACGCCGTCACCGACAAGGGGTCCGGCCACAACGTGACTGGCCGGGTCTACCTGGAGTACGACTTGGATGACTACTCCGGGTGGCTCAAGGATCGCGTGGCCAGCGCGAGCTACTGGAACAAGATCAGGTCGTGTATTAGGGATTCCAAGGTCTGTGCTAAGCTGCGTAGGCAGCGTGGGGGTGTGCCTGAGTCTGCTGATTTGTTTTACCTCAGAAAGCTTAATCCTATTCAGGTAAACATTACTAGTAATTAACAAAGTCTATTTCCTTTTTTCTGTTCCTTTCTTTCTCTTTTCTCGTTGCTTTTAATGATTGGGTAAGTTTTTTTCTTTTTTCTTTACGTATTTTTGAACTGTCAAGGTGTTCGGGTTAGTTTACGCATATCTCGACTATTCCCTTTCTTGGTCCAATCAAAGTCAGGCCATTCGCTTCATGACTAATTAATTTACATGAGATTTCTCTTTTGCAACCTAACCCCAAAGAATTGCCAAATTTTAAATTCAAAATGTCTGAATTTACCGTTCATCCCTGTTGCCAAATTGGCGAAGTTAATAGTATAGCATATGCATATATACCTATAAATACGGACTATTTGTATACTAGTTATGTATTTGGTTAGAGGGGATGACTACCTGGGTGGTGGTAGTGTTAAGTAGCTCATTTTTTCTTTTACTCCGTATAAATTAGGTGTCTGGATAAGAACTTGGCCTAGTGGTTATGGCACTTTCTTATCCGATAAAAAATGTCTGGATTCGAGTGGGTTCAAGTAACTCTTCACCTATCCTCCTATCGATTGTCAAAAATTTTTTTTGTGCGCTCCAACTTATTTGTGGGTCCACTTCGACCGTGTACTAATGATTATGTTATCAAAGTCTAGACAAAGATCTGTAAGATCTGTAATAACTTATTCATTGATTGGTTTATGCATTAAGTGGGGAGGATACGATGATTGAAATCAATTTTTTTGGACGACTTTTGAGAGATTTTTCAATGTTCTGTTTCTTTCTGGGTTAACAAATTGGTGGGTTTTGGATGACAACTCTTTTCTTTGGAGATTTAAAAAAAAAAACACTCTTTTCTTTGGTGCATTATTGGCTAAGGCTAGGGTGGCATGAAACGCCAGCGTTTTTGGCAACCCAGTTTGCCTACTTTTTGAAGTTGAGTAAAGACAGCCAAATGAAATAATCTTAATTTGCTTTTCTAAAAAAGAAATAATCTTAATTTTTTTTTTTTTTTTTTTGGGGGCTTTCCGTAGGCATCGTTTGCGTGATCGTAACAGGGTTTCCTTTTTGGTGGAATGGTATATGCTGCTTTTCTTTACGTGATTTTCTCTTTTTTGCTTTATGAGAAAAAATTCAAAGGAATATTTCATGAGCTCTTTTTTGAATCCTCCAAGTATCAATCGATCCCTCTAGCTTTTTCCTTCTTTTATTTCTTTCGTTACCCACTTTCTTGTGATGGAAACTGATTTTAATTTCCCCCCTCAATTTTCTGAGAAACCAAACAGAATAATCCACCATTTTACTATCGCTCTCCCGATAAGGGCCCGTTTTGGAGGGGTATAAGGAATGGGAGAAAGTATGGGGGTCTTACCTAATACTACTCATCTTAGGATAAACTAATCTGGATAGGGACAAAGACCGAATTGCCACTCAAACCTTTTTCTTTATTCTCAATGTAATAATTTAATAAGGACAGCCAAATAATTTCTCATATCATTCACTCAAATCAAATACTACTACTATTCAAACCAAGTATAATCCAATTCCCTCCTTAACTAATCCCTTGACCATAACATATCCACGTCTTATCCGCGATCCATTCTTATTCCTAATCCGCTCAAAATCTTATCCTCCCGATAGATGAAAACATGTTCCATACTCCTCTTTTTGTATTTGGTCTTATCAAGTCTGAGGGCCCTTCTAGCTAGTTAAATCAGACCATTTTAATAAACAAAAAATGAACAGAAAAGATGGGGCATTTTACTTTTCAATTACTATATTTTCTTCTCTTTATAATATGGGCTGGTAGACAAAACTTCACGATCCCAAAAATGCTTTTTAACTATTCTTCTGGTCGATTGCTTTTTTATCAATGCAATTAACCATTTATTTAATAATAATCTTCATATAAAGTAGGTTTTCCCTGATTCCCATCTCAAGTTTCATCTTCTTGGAAACCTCAACGGGCGAAAGAGTAAAATTAACAAAGGAGTAGTACTTCACGGTCATGCTAACAATCGTTCATCGGACAGAGCTTAATATGGAATAATAATGAACGGTGCAATGGGTACAGCAGCTGCTGTACAGCAGCTGCGTATAGATCCCTTTTGCGTCCATCTCGGGTCCGGTAAAGATGATCAGAGCCGCTCATTTTGTTCAAAATACTTCGTTTAAGGTCCTTATAAAAAATTACCTCAATCTGATATCGGAAAGATTGTTTACGAATCATTCAACTTTGCTTCAAAATTTAGATCATCTTTGCGGGATCCGAGATGGGCGCTAAAGGGATCTGTACGCAGCTGCTGTACAAGTAGCATTTTTGAATAATACAATACTGTAGTAATCTTTAATCCACTTCTATAAATATCTAGAGACTTTTACACATTTTAAAGTTTTTTCCCCATGTAGTTCTAAGTAATTTCTAATGTTAAGTCACCATTCAATAGGCTGTGGCTAACATTTACTAACATGTAGGGAGTAGTAGTTTTGAGAAATGGAAATCTTAAACATTCCTGAACTGACCATGAAACAAGTACACTGTAATTTTAAACTTAAAATTGCCTTCTTAAAATATAAGTATTTATTTATCGTTTTGGAAAGGGCGTGAGTAGTACCAACATTTTGTGGCCTACCATCATGCGTAAAAAATTTTCAGTGCTGAGCGGGTACCACGTGTTACCCGCTTGGGCATCTGAACTATCCATTTCGTGTTTGAACAGTTCAGATTTGGAAAGAGAAAAAGGAGCGAAAAAGTGTTAGGGTGAGGGGAGAGAGGGTTTCAATCCGGACGGTTCAAATGTGTATCGGACGGCTCGAATGGACCAAGCGAATACCACGTAGGATATACCCGCTCGGCACTGAAAAATCTCTCCATTATGCGTATAGAAAGATGGCCCCCGAATTTTCCTACAAAAGAACAAGTGATTTTAGGCCCTCAATGCCTACTTTATTAACCTCTTTTATTGACATTCTACCAACGAATGACACGTGCTCCTCTTTCAGATAAATATCTACTCCTTTATGTTAGAATAATCCTTGATGATTACAGGTTTGGCCCGAAAGCCTAAGAATTACTATGTGCTCCTCGTGGCTAGTGATCTTTACTGAAAATGACCCTTTTGGACTGTTATAGTTGGGTGAATTTTTTTGTGATACCCCAATCTTTATAGAATTTAAAAAACCGAAGGATAGGTTCAGGGCAATAAAATCTAAAATATACGTATTTTTTAGATTTCTAGGCTTAAACAAAAGGATTACAGTGGTATTAGGGCATGGATGTCCTCATAAATAGAACCTTTAAATTGAAAAATGGATGAATCTTAGCCATTTAAATCAAAACTGCTCACCAAAACAAGGTGGTTTTATGATTTTTCCGTAGGCCACACTTACCATAATGTATGGCTACATTCTATATACTCACACTTACCACAATATATGACCACAACGTATGACCATAATCTATGCTCCAACGGTGGAGGAAAAACGAGGCATGGATGTCCCAAAACTAGATTGGGACACCATAGCCGGATCCCACAACATCCCACCAATTTAATGGTTAGAGCCGATAAAAAAATAAAAAATTTAATGGTTAGCTATTGTTTAACTATTGTTGATGGATGATTAACCTAGCTATATAACCACATATTGGGGGTGTCTTGTACAATTGATCTTAGAACACGTGTACTTTTTTGATATTAAAGGCTCTCTCCCTGTCCTAAAAAAAAGTGTTCGATTTGCAAAATGAGAAATTAAAAAAATGCAATTTTTTTTCTCAAGATACTACTACTAGATTTTAACGAGTTCGATTAATTTTTGGAAGAAGGTTTGAATTTATTCGAATCAAGGATGGGATCAGGGGGATCTAGCGGCGGAGACCGCCCCGACAAGAATTTTAGAAAATGCAATTATTATATGTAAAAAAAAAAATTATGCCCAACTTATATAGTCTCGCCACTACTAGATTTTTTTAGAATATATTTCGCCACTGCTAGGGTAAAATCCTGGTTCCGTCATTGGTTCGAATACATATTCTTTTTATGTTCTCGAGCATTTGGGCATCGGACATTTTTTTGGGATAGTGGGATAATATTATCCTTTTTTGAGTGCCACTTTCAAGTTCGAATTTTGGCTCCGCCACCGGTTGGGTGCTCCTGAAGTCGACTCCATTTCATAGCTACTTTGTTTTGAAATCACAGGAAAAGGCGATAAGCCTGATAACATCCTTATCAAAATTCACTCGACAGTTGAGACACTTTTGGATAGAAGTAGTCGACAATTGTGCTCCATTTTGTTTCCGTGGGTTGATAGGATACATAAAAAGTGTCCATGAATGGGGAAATCAGTAGCCATTGAGTTTTTGATATTTCCCACAAAAGTAATAACAAAAAACAGAATGAGTGAAACACATCTTCATTCTTCTGTTTAACTTATCTTCTTCGTTAAATCTTCTTTTTAGTCTGGATGCTGCAAACCGCCGACAGAATGCGGGTACACTTATGTGAACGAGACTGGGTGGGACACCAGAGGAGGGTATGTGGGAACCAACGCCGATTGTACTAAATGGAACAATGACCAAAGCCAGCTGTGCTACGACTGTAACTCGTGCAAAGCAGGGGTGCTGGCAAGCTTGAAAAAGAGTTGGAGAAAGGTTTCTGTGGTCAACATCGTCATCTTGATCATCTTGGTGATTGTGTATGTGGTTGCCTGTGCGGCGTTTAGGCACAACCGCCGGATCGACAATGATGAACCCTACGGTGAGACCCGAATGGAGAAGGAGCAGCCTAGTAGAATACATTTCTGATCGAGATTGTAGCGCGATTAAGTAAGATAAAATTTACAGCTTTTGTATGTTTTTTTTTCCCCTAAAAAGAACGATTATCAGACAATAGGGTTGATGTATATGTTCTCTTGGTGGTGCATTTTCCTTCCATGAATCTTCCACTGGAAAACTTCGAACTAAAAATGTACTGTGTACATCAGAGGCTTGGGTAATAGCTAGTTAGCTTTCAAGTGTTGTATTGACTTTTGTTTGATTAACAATGATAGAAGCAGATGAATTTAAGTAAGTAAGATGGGCACTTTATGGATGGGATACAGTAATGCTACCCACTGAATTTCGAGTTCACTGAGAGGAATGGAGAAGGAAAGTGAAATGAAATTAGTCCATGAACTTTACTTTATATGCAAGAAAATCATTTTTTTTAATTACAATACCTGTTTCTCTACAAAATGAATTTAAAATATTTTGAATTTACTTCATTCTCATTTATATTTCTCGTTCATTTTGCATAGCCTACAATGTCGTTCATTTTGCATAGCCTACAATGTCGTCTGGCATCTCTGTTTTACTGTTGTGGTTATGTAAAATGAGCATGCAAGCTAAATTTTATTTTCAGAAGAGCTGTGTGTGCCAACTCTATCATAAACTCAAAAAACGAACAACCTTCTGAGATTTTCAGATTTGAAGTAGCAAAAGAGAGTTGCGTTGTGTAATGATCTTCTCAAACAATGAGCAAGCACAATCATTTTTCTTGAAAAGATAGGTTATTTTCATCACTATATATGAAATGAGGTACTATAGTTAAAAAATGGAACCTAGGGTTCGTCTTAGGTTTGAAACATCTTAGTTACTATGAACTCTTGCGGAATGAGTTCATGCGGTTCTAATCGAGCCCCCGATAGTTGATAGTGGTACCAATATGGCAATATCCCATAAAGATATGGATGGGATGATCCGGCCACCTTGAATCATTTAAAAAACGAGAGGTATATTCAGGGTGGATCGGAGCAACTACCGATATCTAAAATATTCGGAGCAGGTTGCACAAGCAACAAAGTGCCTGCAGTCGTGGACAAGGAAAAGCCCAAAACGAAGGGCTGCAATTGCAAGTTACAAAGAAAGGAGCAGCAGCAGCAGCAACATGTGCTTTTGGTTGTGAATGGGGCCTCGGCAGAGGGATCAAATGTCCCCTAGCCTACCGACATCCACAACCACCATGCTGTTTTGGGTACATTTTGTAACAAATATAATATCTCAATTGAAAGTAATGCTGCTCTCCCTAGATTCCACTAAGACTCATAATTGTAGGATTGAATGACATGTAAAGTTGGTGTGTTAGTCTCATTAATGGGTTGGCGGCTTTGGTCCCGACACAATTGACCAAGGTTCGATTCTTTGTATCAGGCAAAAGAATATAATTTCTTGTAAGGTGTACGCAAACTGGCCCATACACTGAGTAGAAAAAAGAAAGAAAGAATAACATCTAAAGTTGGGTACTTGGGTGCTCATCATTTCATGTGCAAACTTCCCATGTAGCCCTCTAAAAAGGAGGGAAAAATAAAAGAAAAGAAAAAAAGGACTTCACAGGTAGCCAGGATTAACTAAAGCAAATGTAATGAAAATCTCAAGGGTCGTCTTCACAACTTACGGATAACCCCCACAACGTTTTGAAAGCATAGACTTCCAACGTCATAGAAAGGAAATTCAAAAACATGTAGAAACCACATGCCATATAACCAAAGGAATGCAAAATTTATATTCCATGGGAATGTGGAAGTAGTAAAACATAGTAGTAATGAGCCATTTAAAGTACTCCTACAAAAGGGGACAGATTGAATAAGCGTATGACTCACTTGGTTCCGTTTATAGCAATTGTGAAGAAGCAATTGTTTTATCTTCACGGCTTTGCTCAGGACTCCACCTTGTAATCGTACGCTCTTCAACGCTATAACTCTCCAAACATGATGGAGAATCTTCACCGACGCTATTTCTATCAATGCGAAGAACTAACAATGTCTTTGCTACGCTCCCACAAAGTCTAAGCGTGCATTGAAAATCAGACCAAACCCTCAACCGACCATTCGCATTACCTTGTCCTTCTGATAAAACAAGCACGGCAAATTCGGAATGCACTAGAGCTGGATGATGACGGTAGGCAATAAAGTCCACACCATATTGAGATCCTGATCGTACCACCCAATTTCTTGTACGAAGATGGGTGTAAGCCTTGAGAAAATCTGGGAATGTTTCTCTCTTGGATTTCATGTAGTTCCATAGTTCGTCTTCATTTTTGGTACAGTTGCCTTCGCCCACGATTTTGAGACATTTCAGACTGTAATACAAGTAAAAGGCTTCCTCCATCCCAAGCTGAAACCACTGCTTATCCTTCTGGGTGTTGACAATGGGTCGACCGAAACATGCACGATTGAGAAGTTCAGTTTGTTCTTCTGTTTCCACTTCAAGAAGAATACTGCATCCGGAAAGTAGACCATGAGAATCTGATTGGATAAGAGTTGATTTAAGCTGAGAGACTATCTTTGACATTGGATCAGCTAGAGCTTTAGCTTCCGATCCCTTTCCCTTCCATCGTGGCCCCATTAAACTTCAGTAACTTAGGAATAACTTGAAGGTAAACCAAGACAGCAGCCAAAGGAGTCACTGAACATGAAAGCATGTTTTAGAAGGTGAAATTCATCAAAGACGTAAGGTAGCAAGCAATTTTGTCAAATGTTCTGAAATCCTACATGCCTCGCTCTGTGCTTGCATTTTCATATGTTTTAGAGTCATTGCCATACAATCCTTTTGTTTTATTATCAACATACAATGCATCTGCCGATAAGCAAGTAAACAAAATATTGCCGTACATTATTCTTCCGCAGGCTTACCATAAGCATTAAAATTTCAAACATGTCCATAGGTAAAGTTTTTCTTTATCTCCATTAGTGGAAGGTTTTCTTTATAAAGATGGAAACCGAAAGGTAACCAATAAGCGATCATATTAATGGAAGGTTTTCTTTATAAGATGGAAACCGAAAGGTAACCAATAAGCGATCATATTATTTTCAACTATGTGATACATCCACAAATCAAGTTCTAGGCACGTCCAAAACATTCGATTCTCCTCCAAGGAAATTCTATACTTATATCCTGTTGAAGGGAAGTATTGCTAATAAGTAGAAGAGAATAAATTCTATCCATCACCGGTGTAAAACTCCGCTTTTCCACCACCGCCTATTATGGGCTCCACCGAGTGTATATTATTGTGATCTGAACTGTTCACATTTAAAGACCCGCAATATAGTATTGCCATGCGAAAAATTAGCTTGATCAGAAGTCGATAGGTATATCAAAATTTAAAATTTGGTTTATAAAATGGACGATTTGATTTCTGTCAATAATAATAAAGATAAACTATTCATTTTACAAAGCAAAATTTAATTTTTGATACTCCTATCTAGACCTGGGTAACAGGTCATGTCGGGTCGTGTTAGTTGGGTTCGTGTCACAAATCACCCAACCCGAACCCGACCCATTTAGAATTCGTGTTTCTCGAGTTGCGTCATTTTCGTGTTTCGTGTCAGAAATGCTCAACCCTAACCTGTTAACTTCGTATTCGGTTCGTGTCATATTATCGTGTCTGTTGCCCAACTCTATATAGAATTACAGATATACCATATATTAATATATATATATATATATATATATATCGTGTTAATGGTGACACGGATTAGTAACCGTGTTTGTTGTGTCAATTTCGTGTCTCGCGTGTTCAACCCGACCCCGACCTATTTAGAATTCGTGTTCTCGAGTCGTGTCATTTTCGTGTTTGGTGCCAGAAATGCTCAACCCTAACCCGCTAACTTCTTGTCCGGTTCGTGTCGTGTTGTCGTATTTCGTGTCCGTTGCCCAGCTCTACTCCTATCGATGTCCGATTAAGTTTTTTTTTGCATGGATACCTACTAGGTGGGTCTATAAGATGAACGGTTCAGATCAACAATAAACACATGGTAGGACCAAAAAATGCGGTGGTGGAAAAGTGGGGTTTTCCACCGCCAGTGGAAAGAATTTAATCTCTAAGTAGAGGACAACGCCAATTCATAAAATATTCTGGATGGGATATTAAAACTCCACCACATACGTTACACATTTCCCCCAAATTGAATAGTTTATTGGGTTTATAAAGCCTGATTTGGTTTGATTTGCATTTTGCTAACTACTTGGGGTTCGACCTAAACCGGGGTATTGCGGTGCTTGATGATTTAAATCTTAAGTTATAAAGGTAGTGTTTGGTTGAGAGTTTAGTTTAGTTTAGTTTTGGTAGTGGGTGGAGAGAGAAATAGGGTAATGATTGAAGATAGGGGTAATGATTGGAGAGAGATAGAGAGAAATAAGAAAGTAATAATTGAAAAATTAGGGTAATGATTGGAAAAAGATGTAGAATAATGATTAGAAACAAAATGAAAACTAAAACTAAAATGGCGTCCGAACAAAGCCAAATACTTGCTATACGCAGCTGATGTAACTTCTACCTTATTCTTCTTTCGATATATAGTGAAAACTGACGTGAGCTGTGATGTACTTAACTACACGGTTGGGAAACTATGTCAAAATCTCTGTGTCTTATATTCTTTATTTCTTGTTTGATTGTTCTTCGCGCGTTGTGTGTTTGTTGGTTTGGTCGATTTCTCAACAATCTAACAATTTGTTTCACCAAAGATTATAAGGTCGTCTTTGAAAGTGATTTCTGTGGTTTCTTTTCTTGACATAATAGCTGGGGGCAAGCTACTAAATTTTCTGCAAAAAGGTGTACTAGCTATGGCACTTGATCGTGTCTAGGGCATTAACGAAGGCTTTATCGCTTGAGGGAAGGTCTCCCTCTAATTAGCGCGTAGGCTTTATTGATATGACAATCGCTCTGGCCAAGAAGCCATTCTAGAGCATATCGATAAAGCCTACTGATAAGGGCCCAAAACCCTTCCGTTTTGAATCTATGTCGATGACAGAAGTAGATTGTGGTTCTATTATAGGAGAGCAATGGGGACTTCCAGTAACAGATCCGAGTATTATCCAAGTGTCAAGGAAGCTAAAGCGATGCAAGGAAGAGCTGAAAAGGTGGCATGAGTCCAAGTTTGGGGCGTCAAAAATCAAGTTGCTGAACTCAAGGAGAAATTAGCCTCAATCCAAGCTGAGCTGCTCTCGGTAGAGTCCAAATCAGAGGAACAGGGGTTGATTGATGAATCGGATAAAATTTGGGAGCAAGAGGATCAACAGGAAAAACTAAACTATCTCAGATTTGGGAACAGAAATACGAAGTTCTTTCACCTCACAGCAATCCAGCGAAGACAAAGGAACCAAATTATTCAGTTCAAAGATGAAATGGTATTTGTGTTTCCTCTGCTTCCAAGATTTGTAAGATTGTTAAAACTTATTTCCTCTCACTTTCTAATGTAGATCAAGTGCATCTTTCTGATGTAATTAATTCCGTTCTTTCTATTGCATATTTCTCTTTCTGTAAATGATCAGTTATGCAAACTGGTCGTGAATTAGGAAATTGACAGGGCAGTTTTTCTACTTGGTTTGCTTAAGTCTCCTGGCTCCGGTGGCTTCCTAGGCCTCTTCTATCAAAAGTTTTGGGACACTGATGTTTTATGTATGGAGAGCCTCCCACAATTTCGTTGAGGATGAAATGAGCATCAGTGAACTCAATCAGACCAACATCATCCTCATTCCGAAAACTGATTACAAAGACGGAATTTGTGGAAAGCAGATGGGCAATTAAAGTCTGGAATAAGAGTGGTATCAGATTCAGAACTCATATTCAACAAACTACTTCGGCTATAGAGTGGTTGTTTATACCCGTTTTTGGCACTACGGATCGGGCTAACTGTGGTTGGCCATTTAATTAATTCTTTGATTAAATTGGGCCGAAAGCTAAGTAATTGATTGGGTAAACCTTGGGCCATGGGTATTTTCTATTTGGGCCCAAGAAACACACAGTCCATATGAGGAGTACGGCCCATGAAGAAATGAGCAGATTTGGTCCATGAGGTGTGGCCCACGTTTTTAGGGATTTGGTTACTGCCGAGGTGGTTATTTCCCTCCAAGTTCAAAGGCCAATTGACTAAGTCAATTGGCCATGTGTCAAGCTAGCATAAAAAGGGGGAGATGGTGGGAAGTTATTGCCACGTCACCCATGATCTACCAACTGCCAATAACTACCCATGATTCAGCATGCACAAAAGGAGGGAGCATCATGGGACACATGTCAGCTTATGGAACAAAGCAGAATTCGGATTCAGGTCTGAATCAGCTTCTAGCTGTGCCTATAAATACAAGTTCACAAGACCGAAAAAGAGGTCCAACACCAATCAAAGCTCAACGCTTACAAAAACTTTTCTACTTTCAGCAAAGTAGTCTATCGAATACCTAGTATTCACCCCCATTCGAACTAACTTCATCAAGTAGTTTGAATTTTACTTTTCTTGTACAAACTTTATTATCCCGGAGTAATAAAGTTCACGTTTTTACGTCTCATTTCCTAAACGACTAGGAAATTTTAAGTCCACAACTGTGTGGCAAACCACGAACCTCATTGTGATCTTTAATCTTTGGGTCACACGCAATCGCTCAAACGTTAGAAGTTAAGATTCACGGGAATCTTCATCAAAAGTTAGGCGCTACAAGTCTTGGCATGCCCGCGCTCAACGCATTCACGCCTTGTGTCAAAAACGAGAGTTTTCAGTGGTTTAACGACCTTATTTCCGATGAGAATACTCCCAAGCAATCTATGATGGGTGGATTCATGCCCAATTCTGTTCAATGATTTCTCTAATGAGTTGTTTGATTTTAGTTTTCAGGTAAGCGAGTGGTTAGATATTAAGTGTTTGAAGAAAAGGATTTTCTAAATTGACAATTTCTCAGCCTGAGTGGAAGCCATGTCTAAACAGCAAGTATGGTTATACTTTTTGAGCTTCGGAGATTCTGCTGGTGAGGTCATCATTCAGTTTAAGCTTTGAAGGAGATGTGATGGTGAACTTGATCAGGCTTTAACTTATCGTTTCTGTGAAATAGTGGGAGAAGAATCGACTGACCCTATTGATATCATGTTTCTTCTTTTTACGGGCTTCATATCGTTTTGTTGATATGCCTTTTCTTTCTCCCCCACAATCTTCAGTTTGTCAACAGTTCCAACTAGGTTTCTACAGTATTGTTGGCTGGATAGCAATTGGGTGCATGTTGTGCAGCCCAGTTCTGCATTAAGGCATATGGCATTATAGCCTCATTGTACAGCTGAAAAAAGAAAAAGAAAAAAGAAACAACCCTGGAGTTTCTTATTGTCCAGTTTAAAGGTTATTTGGGACCAGGTCTTGGATTATATGCTCCCTGGAGACCAGGTCCTTTCAATTGATTTGTTTCAATGGAATTTCAAATCCACAGTATTATCCTTACGTGCGCCATCTAGGATAAATGTGATCCAAATACTGGGGCAAAAGGTTTTCAAATCACAAATGGCATTTCTTTGGCCAACTCCATTATAATAGTGGTCTGGAGCATTTCAAGGTCCTGCTTGCATCAATAGACCCTGAGATTCTAATACACAATGAGAGGTGAACTCATACAAACCACTGTTGTACACACCTCACATATATGCCTATTTCATTACCAATATCATAGTAAAAAAAAAAGTAGCCTTGGGCTTCCCATTGAATACCAAAAACCATAAAACCTAGACCTGTAGGAGTTGTGTAGCATTTAGTGGTCCTTTCACTAAAACAATGTCATTGGCACCTTATCACAAACACCTTGTAGGCAGAACCTAAACTTCACTGAACCAACCACAAAATCATACTGAACCAACCAAAAAATCATACCGAGGGAAGGGTGAAATCGTCACCAACACATACATGCCTACTTCATTACTAATTTCACACAGTATATCAAAAGCCAAAACAAAATAACTGTCTAGGGAGGTGGGAGAGAAACAAGAATACCTTCAGTGTTTACCAGAGATGAGATTCAACGATGGAAGAGAGGGCTGACGAGGGAGAGAGAACGAGGATCAGTTGTGGCTCTATGTTCCGTTCCATTTTGGCGCCAAATGAGGCTCCAGATTGGGCGGGGAAGGAGGCGAGTGAACAGTTCCTCGTGGGGTGTGTTTCAACGAGGAACTGTTGCTCCGGCTCCTCAGGCAATTTCAACGAGGCTGGTAAGGGCATCCGCACCAGACTCTCTATATTTTAAACCAATTTACACCTTAAAAAGTCACTTAATTATTTTAGTATTCATTTTTAAAATAACTACTGCATCAGACTCTCTACTCTCACTCTCCTCTCAATAAATAATCAAGGGCAAAGTACGGATCACCTCCCTATGGTTTGACCATTTGGCAGAATACCTCCCTGAGTTTTGTTAATGATCAATTTGCCTCCTTATGGTTTTGGAGTAAAGTGCTACCGTCACTTTTTCCATCCAAACTAACGGAAGGTGTAATACACACTCCTGTTTTGAGAGTGGGAATGAAAAAAATAAATAAATAAAGGTAGTGTTTTGTGTAAGATGACAACACTACCCTTTTCCATCATATTCCCCAACAAATTACTAGTAGAACATACAGAAAACCAACCACAGACCAACCCTAGCCACCGGCACCCCATGAACCCCCAACCACCGCAGCTGCCCATCACGGTGGCCACCGAGAACCTTTTTCATTTTCTGGTCTATTATATCATCTCGTTGAAATATATATCCAAGAAAATCGAACATGGTTATCAACAATGATAATATCAAAATACACCATAATTTCAGTTTTACTCACCACTGCCGACCTGTCCAACCCCTTCGCTGCTCAACTGGGTGTCCCCCTTTCCGACTCAGAGCTCTGGGACATCGACGATGGCAAGCAACGTGAAGAAGGCCTTTGGATTGGGGAAATCGTCGTCAACAAAAAAAGAGGTCAGGATGTGGCGGCGAGCTCGGGTAAGGCGAAGAGACCGTGATTGGTGACCTGGTGAGGAAATAGTCGTCGTCAAAAAAGGGTCAGGATCCGACTTCACGTTCGTAATTACATACTAGTTAGTGTGTGTTGATAATTAGTATTTCGATTTGAGAATTCGACGCAGAATTGGTCCTCTTTGCTTTCTTGCTTAGTGATTATCATATTATCAAGACTTAATAAATTGAGGTTATAATTTCGTTTTTGGTGGTCTGGACTCTGGACTGAGATCTAACGAAATTGTTTTCTATTCATTTCGTTTGATTTACCCTGTGTGATTTTTATGAAATCACACCAAAATCTCCATGGCCATCTCTCTTTCTCCCCTGTAGTAAATGCCTTTTATTTAAAAAGGGTACCATGGTCTTTTTACTTCTGCCGTTAACGGAGTTAGGAGTTGCACCTTACTCCAAAACCATAGGGGGGTGATGTGATCATTAGTGAACGTTAGGGGGGTCATCTGCCAAATGACCAAACCTCAGGGAGTTAATTCGTACTTTGCCCAATAATCAAACTCACCTCAATTAAATACTCCCTTTGCCTCGGAGAGAGAAACAAAAGCAGGAAAAAGAATAAAAGTCAGAGAGAGAGAAAGAGGTGGATCACAGAAAGAGGGATTGGAAAAGAATATTAAAATGAGAAGCAAGTGAACAGTTGCTCGGCTGTCCAAACGAGCAACTGTAGCAATGTTAGAATTTTTTCAAAGTAGAGAGGAAAGAAGAGAGACTGATACAAGAGTTTTTGGGTGTTTTTTTTCTTTTGGCTCTTTAATTTAGTTTGAAAAGGGAAGTAAAGAGAGAGATGTGGATGCTCTAACGCAGATTTTTTGGGTTGGCTCGCTACTTTGGTGTAGAAGAGGGAGTAGAGTGGGAGATGCGGATGTTCTAATTGATATTATTACACTTGCTGAAATTTGAGTAATAGCTTTCATCTGGTATTACTCTAACGTCCAAACCCGTCAATGAGCATAAATTCGAGTAAAAGTTTCATAAATAACAGAGTTGTAAATTGCGAGGAGCAAAACAAGCCTTCAAAAATTTGAGTTCTATGATGAAAATTTGGGTAGAACTCAATCTGGTGTGAGTTTGGGTCGAGGGCTGAATGAAGTTCAGAGGGGTTTGGTTTTGAGTCAATTAAAATAGTAAGGATCGGAGATGTTCTTACTTGTGTTATACTTGCATCGGGCTCAAAATCGGCCACCATATGGTATCTTGTTTGATATCTAATGGTGTTCAATTATTCTCTAGTAAAAATAAATCGTAGCAAAATGTAAGCACTAGAGCATTTCAAGCATTTTCACCGTATATTATTCTAGGCATAAACTTGTAGTATTATAGAAATTGGTAAGGCAAAAGCTCCAGATCACTCGACATGCATAAGTACTTATTTTTTTGAATTAAAGGTGATGTATTGTGAGAAAATGACATGTCGCGTAAAACAAAAAATTATTACTACAGTACTTAAAAAAATAAGAACTTTAGCGGAACGGGACCTTGTGCCAGTTTCACAGGGAAGACGAATTCGGTGGGTATCTGTTCACCTGACCATCTCTCTAGTAGATCAAGTTGTCTAGTAAATCTCGAGTGGGTATTTCGAGATTTTATATCTATTATTTTCACCAAACCCTCAACGCTTTCGATTTTCACCCACTTTGGGACAATACTAAGTGCAGACCTTGACATAAAACTTTAATCTTGTGATCTTAGCTTGAAAGTGGTATTGAAAACCTTGTTATAGGCTAACAAAC
Organism: Rhododendron simsii; assembly: GCA_014282245.1. Classification (NCBI taxonomy): domain Eukaryota; kingdom Viridiplantae; phylum Streptophyta; class Magnoliopsida; order Ericales; family Ericaceae; genus Rhododendron; species Rhododendron simsii. The sequence continues at coordinate 9,492,860 of CM024965.1, forward strand.
CAAACCAAATGGAACCTCTATAATAGTCTACATATATGCAATCTTTTTCATCAGTCGCACTGTGAAGAGGGTAGATTGCCTGCAAGAGTTCTAAACTTCAGCACTGTTTTTGGATATGCTCAAGATCTGTTCATTGTGGATATTAGCAATTTCTTGATCTCGATTTACCATTTTAGAGGGGTCGGTGCTATGATCGATCTGTTTGTTGCTTATTATATGGGCTCATGGCCAGGGGCGGAGCCACCTTGAGACAATGGGTGGCATCCGATCCCACTGCCTTCCAAATTAAAATGGAGATAGTTATAGTTTTCACCCCAAAATTGCTTACTTGACCCCACTTTTACATTACAATTTGCCCCAATCCGTTTAAAAGTTTGGAACTTGAGGAAAAAAATGGGGCAAAGTAAAATATCCTCATTTTTCCCCCAAAAAAAAATCCCAAAAATATCTACTTAACTTCTTTTTGTTTACCATTTCAACATTTTTTTTTTACTATCAAGTAGTATGAAATAAAATTTTTTTGTGCTATAGGAAATTGACCCCACTGCCAAGAAGTTCTGGCTCTTCCCCTGCTCATGGCACGTTTGAGTGTCTTAGGATTCTGCTAATAGTCTCTGCCTTTTTATTCTAATGGCTTTTTTTTAATGTTCTTGAACCACTATTAAAGGTTGAGCTACAGCCTACTGCACATTTATTGATGCTGATTTCCGAAACATAGTAAGAACGGAGGACTAATCTAGGATAAAAATATATTACTTTGATTCTTGTAAATGTGAACCAAATTATCATGTTTTAAAATCTATCTGTTCGAAGTTGCGGTTGTTGGAAAGCAGGACTTCTGGAAAATGACATTTGGACAACCATGGGCATGGATGATTCATTGCCAACAATGTTCTCTTCATGCACATCTGCGCGCGAATTTTCTCCCTTGTACCATACAATTCTTAGATTACGATATTTCTTCTCTCCAGTACTCTAGAATCTGGATTACGAACTTTTTTGAAATCTTCAATTAATCTTTTCGTATGCTGCGATATTCTTGATCCTGCTGCGTTCCGATGCGGGCCTATCTGCCTTCATTATCTTACCACGAGTTGGTATCCTAAGAAGAATGACAAAAAGAAAAGTTTCCCTTTTGCATGCCTTTTAGTAAATCAACTTAATGGGGTATATGAAATTAAGGACCTGCAATTCCTGAAAAAATGTGGTGGCCGATTGTGTCCCTTTTTCCTTTGTGACAATAGGGTCGATGTAGTACCGCTTAGGGGTGGACTTCTTCAACATTATGGTATTCAATGAGTTGGACATATAATGCGTGTGTTTTCGGCTGAAAAGGGACCGTGGTTATAAAAAATGGGGGAATTAATGAAAATGAATTACCTTTTACATTTGGCTTGTGTTCTTGTGAACCCTAAGGAAATCGTTGTGAACTGTGTATTATGTGTATGAGTTATAACTAGTGTTAGTGCTATGTTTGAATTTTACATTTGCGCATGGAAATTTAAAGGAACGAAAGAGAGATGAAATGAAAATTTCGTACAAAAAGTAAAGAACCTATCCCCTCTCTGTGTGGGGTGAGGGTCCTGTCAAGTTTGTTATGATCTATTCCTGTCCCTGTGTGTGTGTGTGTTTTGTTAGGAAAATAAGAAGAAATGCATACATGTGTGTCAAAAGAATTCACTTCTTGTTTTGTTATCCATGAAAAAAGAATATATGCTTAATGCAATCTTCTCATCCAAAGAGAGCATTCGAGAAAAATGCTTGCTAATTAGTTTGGAGTAGGCAGTGTTTTTGAAGGCCCAAATGAAATTTTTAAATGGGCCCTAGCCTCTATATGTAATTTCTAAGTATTATAAAAACATAAGTACGAAAATATCAATAATTGTTCTATTTATTCACAGGCAATTACTTATACATCACTCTCCTCATTTTTTATCAGCAAAAGTAGTAAAGCTCTCATAATTAAGTTAATCCATCTTGTCACTTTCAATGCGTTACATAGTTAATCCATTCAACATTTTTTGAGATTTATAGTTGACTGAACGTAAGATCTAATCGATTTTAACTTTGAAATTTCCTCCGGATGTAATTGTAACAGACATAGTCGATAATACTTAGCAAAAAAAAACAGGCATAGTCGGTAGAAATTTGTATTTTTTTTTGGGAAGTCATAGTCTATAGAATTCTATAAGCAATCTACGCATTCGAAAAACAATCACCCATTTAGATTGCATATTTAACTAGCTACAAATTTTGCGTCTAGAGAACATAGACTTTGGGGGTTTATTGTGGTCGTATCCTCGACGTATGCGGAAAGTTGGCGTGGTACGGAGACTGGAGTTCCTGGCTTCTATGTGAACTAACTGCATCTAGAAAAAAAACCGTAGTACTCACCCCTCGTCTCTCCTTTCTTGGTTCTGCATCTTCAATGATAGTTTTCGATGGTGTAATTGACCATCAAAATTGCGCCGCCGCCCCCCTCCCCCCCCTCTGTCAACTTAAGAAGCACGGACACGAATACGAGATATGGACACAATACGACATTGAGACGCGAACTCATCACTTCTCCGAAAATTAGGACATGAACACGTCGGGGACACGTCAAATATGAAGCATATTTGTATTATAAAGGTGTGTTATGATTTCATATAAACATCGGAGGCATTTTAATGAGCCCTTATCACGTTCCAAGAGTAGTGTTTTCAACGTGTCCTAGAGTATATCAACAATGTGTCTAAACATTGGACAAGTATTTAATGTCCAATACGTGTCCGGAGAGTGTCGTGTCTTGTCCGTGACTGACACGTGCCAGACACGGATACGTGAGGCCGGTAGACGTATCCGTGCTTCGTAGCTTCTTTCTTCTTTTTTTTTTTTGAAATCCGGGGCTTCTTAGCTGTGAACCCTTTAATGGATTCAAGGGGTAGGAAAGCAAATAGAAATTGTGCTACAAAACGTCTTCACAATATATCCCTTTCTTTGACTCCCGCGGTTGAAAGTGATTTGAAAGCCCCCCAACTGGAAAACCTTCATCATCAAAATTAATTGGGGGTTCAAATTGAATAGAATAGAATAGAATATCTCCCTACTAAATTACAAATAAATTTCTTGTCTCTGGAAGTTGTTGAATGTGTCTTCCATTTTCATGCCTTTTTCTCTTGCTTTAGCACTTGAAAAAAAATACTCCTTATATATCTCTATTATAAAACAGAAGGGTGTGGGGACAAGTTGTTAGAACGGTTTAAATTCATTTGATCTAAATGCTGTAGTGCATCCTCCCACTTCTCAGTTAAGTGCCCATGGTTTTCACCTAAATCACAAAACTGTCATCCCTTTCCAATAGAAATACATAGTGCCGTTGGCACGAATTAGCACTAGTATATATAATCTTAGCACGTTCTTCTACCAATAAGGACAGGTCAAGCCGAACCTAACTCAACTAGCGTATTGAGACTTTCAGGAGACTATAACATGACATGACAATTTTGTCCTTTGATTTTTTTACGCAGTTAACGACCCCTATGGCCTATGAAACTCACTTGTTAATTTCAAACCATTTGACGCGTGTTTTTCTCACAATCCACGTGTACTTTTCCTCAATCTATGATGAAATTAGTACTGATCGAAAGGCAAATCAAATGAAACAAAAAAGGCTGCAAACACAATTTCGGAGTGTTTGGAACCGATCGATGCGTGTGGACTATGTAGCCTATGTGCATCGAACGGCGTTGAATGTAGTTGTGTTCGGAGTTCTGTTTTTAAGTTTTCTTTTAACATTGCTCATCAATAAATTACTTGGGTAGTTTTTTTGATCGGCAAAAATAATAATTTATTAGGAAACTTGATAAAAATATATCAAGATCGGAGGAAAGAAGAGGAGAATTCAACCAAAGTTGAATTAAAGGGCAAAGCCTTGCCGCCAAAGGGCATGACGCCGAAAGGCCTACAAATGTCCAGATTAAAACATAAAAAAGCCCAAAACCTCTTGAAAATCTGCACTTGGGTGTTACGTGGCTTTCGTCATTGTGAGGTTTTTGATTCTCTTGCTCCATAGAGCTCATTACATAAGGCTTAAACTCTTCAAAATTAAGGTTCAAATATGATTATTTTTTTTCGTCATGGCAAATATATATTTTTGTTTTGAAAATGAAAAAAGAAATGGCAATATAAAGTACTTCCGTGCATAATTTTCGGATAAAGTATTTTATCTTTTGATCCGAAAATTACACATCTTTCTATATTCATAATTTTCAGGTTGGCGATCTTCATATCATAAGAGTCCACACTCATAATATTAGAGTCTTAAATCTGTTTATTATGCCGTTTTGGCCAAAAAAAAAAAGATCTCATTTAAGTGTTGAGACAATTCATGGCTGGCGGGACCCATAGAAGCTCTAATTTTCAATTGGTCGTTACACGATTCAACCGTTTCCTTGGCCAAAGTCACGCCCAAAATGAAATCAAAGCAAGCTAACGAGGACTTTCGCTCGGGTCACTGTTGATGGGCGAGCTAGCGGTCTGAAAAGGGAAAAACCTGTTTGGGGAACGAAACTATCAAAGAGATTTCTTTTGTGCTCACAACGCATAACCGTGTGGGCCTGTCTTGAACCCCATCTCACAGGAAATGGGAACCAGATACTCTTCTATAGTGCATTCTTTTTTCTTTTTAATCGCGGAGTGTTCATATCAAGTTACGGGTTTCTCAACTAGCTAATCTCTAGAGGATCAATTTCACCGTCCATTAGTGAGAGCCGATTAAAACCGGTACAAAGCCTACGCAAAGATTGGTTGCATACAAAAATCTAAAAATGAGCAAGCCCCTAAATCTCAGCTGTTACCTGCTTGGCTAATCCACATGTGGGGTTTAACTTTTGACAACTGCTATTATATTCATTGGCATACTCCTATTTCTCAAATGAGTATGTGTAACGTATACCCCATTAGAATATAAGTCGATCACGTGAGATATTTGTTGTGAATGTGTGATTGTAACTAGGTCTGTCAGTGGACATCCGAATTCGATAGGATCTAAATCCGATTCGAATACAAAAATAGGTCAAATCCGATCTGAATTCGAATGTGGTACATCTGATTTTAGTAATCCGAATTCGAATTAAAAAAATCGGATATTCAACCTGAAAATCCGAATCTGATCCGAATTGTATTATTATTTTAGATTCATCTCAATCTCAAGACCTATTAGTTTGCGAGCCAGATTCAGATACCAGTCAAATTAGTATTTGGATTATCGGATTGGAATTATTGGATTAGGATTTTTCGAATCGGATTCGGAGTTGAATCTGGTCCATTAATAGACGAGTTGTAGAAAAGTTGTTTATAGAAAATATCTCTTATGTCTCATGATTATCATAGTTATAAATTTGAACACTCTAAGGAAGAAAAAAGTTGAGTTTGCCTAAACTGGGTTTTCTCGGCCGCCAAAAACAGAAATTAGTGTGAAATTAGTAATAATTCTTCCAGTTTCTAGTCAAGAATGTTCGGTACGGAGTACTTTGGTCTTGGTCTTTGTCGTACACTTCTTTCATTTGCAAATTAAAATCTGTGTTGCCAGAACATCAAGAACCAAACTCCAACCATACGTCGAGTAGATTTTTTGGTCTGGGTCTTGGTCTATAGCCCCGCCCGTAGTTAAGAATCCAAGCACCTTAATTTCGTGACTATCGCGACTTTGGGCTTGATCGTGAGATTTTAGGAAGGACCGAATGATGGATATTGAACTAAAAAAGACGCTTGAACTAATGATAAGTCTTTTCTTTTTTTTTTTTCTTTTTCTTGTTATGGTCGACGTGAATGATAAGTTATACCGATCAACTAGAGGTTTTAGGATTTTTTAATTTAGCATTGTGAATCAGAAAATCTTAGAGAATTGCTTTGTTTGCCGTTAGAGACGACTAGCTAGCTCTCCTCACCACAAGTTGCAAACTGTCAAAAAAAATTGTGTTAAAAAAAAAAAAAGGAAAGCGTTCAGTCAATAGGTCAACGGACTCTCTCATTGTTCAGGGAATTGATTTTCGTACTCTCCATTTATTAATTTTCTGTTTTTTTTAAAAAAAACTTTCTGCATGTCAGTTTACACAAGTGTCCTTTATATGTTCTAAGAAAAAAAAAATCGAAACATAGAATTACAATATTATAGTGCACACAAAAGAAAATTAAAATAATTAAGTACGATTAAGAAAAGAAATAATGTGAAAATTGGGACACTATTGAAATATAGGAATGTTCAAAAAAGCAATTTTCGGAGAGCAATAAAATATACTCCCTCCGTCTCAAAATCTTTGGACTTTTTTGATATTGATGCCATTTTTTGAACTCTTATATCTTTCGGTATGAATCTCTGAAAATATGCAATATAGATCTTGTTTGATAATTCTCGATTAGATCTATGATACCATATTTTCAAAATTATAAAAAATATGATAAATTGAGAGATATAAGAGTTTAAAGAACGGCGCAAATATTGAAAAAATTCAAAGATTTTGGGATAGGGGGAGTAGTATATTCATATATACAGCCTGGTGATCCTAACTAGACACGGGTTTTTGAATTTGATATGCATCATGAGGCTGCTTATTTTCTGTAACTTAGGTTTTCAGGTTAGCTAAAACGCACTTCGATTGATCGTAGGGGCCTAATCTTACCGTCTACCTACAGAGAGTCCAATTAAACCCGTAGCAAAGCTTTGCATGATTTAGCCTTAAAGAAGTTGACAGCTCCTATGAGATTTCGAACCTAAAATCTTAAGAGGGAGTAAACTCCAAAGTCCTAGACCCAAACCAAGAGCCCAATACCTTGGGTTTATCATGGGGCTGCTTATACTTTTGTACTGTATGCTAACTAAAAAATAATAGTGGTTTAGACACTTTTTTTGGTTTGTATATTTTGTCATATTTACTATTTGAAGCTGCAACATCGTCATTTTATAGAGCGTGTATGTGTGTGTGTGTATATATATATATATATATATATATATATATATATATATATATATAAAATTGTTTTTAACAAAAAAAAGAATAACATTACAAACCCACATTTAAAAAGCAAAAAATAAGTTCAATTATTAAAAATAGAGAGTGTAAAAAATGACTTTTTCATGACTTTTGTCCACTAACCAGGTCCACACGCAATTGACATTGTAAAAGCAGGGACTCGGGGACACTGCAAGGCACTCTCTGTAGTGCACCCTGTAATACTGATTCGGAACCGTTAATCTCGGTAATTAACTGTTCGAATTTAAAATAAACTCTTTCATTAAAGAGAAAATTGTTCTATGAAAGAGTTTATCTTAAATTCAGACCCTTGAAAAATATTTTTGAACGACTACGATTGTACTCTACCGATTGCACAACAAGAAGCGGCGTGCAGCGTCCCCGTTCCCGTAAAAGGGGAGAAAGTAAGTTCGGTTTTGCGGTGGAGATGAGGATATGGGATTATAGAGAGAATGACAGGTGTGCATATCGTGGGACATGTGGTTAAAAGTCAAAACCAGTTCCATCACAAAATTAAAAGCTTATTGGATACCGATTACCGGGGGACAAAAAAGTGTCATCTCTCTCCTAAAACAAAAAAGTCTAGCTTGCTTGGTACGTCCTTGGCTTAATTAGCTGAGCTCACATGGAATTACTATACAATCTACTGACTTCTTAACCTTTTGCCTTCAAAACAAGAGTTTTATTCGATTCTTAACCTTTTGCCTTCAAAACAAGAGTTTTATTCGAAACTGTGTGCAAAGTTGTTCGGTAACACTAAGGTTAATTTGCAAGTCTTGTTCTATGATTTTGGCAGTGAGGCTGGACCTTTTTTTTTCCTTTTAGGGTATATATTGGGTAATTCGGAACTGTATCACCTAATTAACCTATGCTATCGAGAAGCAAATCGTGTGTCTGTTTAAGCAGCGATCTTACAGCTGTGACTGTGAAGCAACGGCTGTGAGACCGTTACTGCATCAGAATTTCAAAAACATAAAATAATGTAGAAGCAGTAAAAGTCAAGGGCGGAACTGTTCATAGTCTACCATGGGCATGTCACTACCATGAAAACCAAAAAAAAAAAAAAAATTCTATATGAAAAATTGAATCTAAGTATTTTTAGCCCAACCCGCCATCCAAATGATTTCAGCTGGCAATAATACCTTGAATCGCGAGGCTTCCGTAAGTATTTCTTTATTATGCAGAGCACAGGTTGGTGTGTTTAGATTTGTATTGATTCGGTTGATGCAGAGCACTGGCTAATTTGCTTAAATTGGCTTAAAATGTTGGTTCTCTCAATCTTACTCTTTTAGGTTTAAATTATAATGAGACAAAAAAAATTTTGGAAAGTTTTTTGAGATTTGTTGATGTTAAAGAGTTTTTACGGGAGAGTTTTTTTAGTTGTATATTGTGTATGTTAAAGACACCACTGCATTAATTTTTAATAAATAAAATATCTGATGTCCTCACTCATTATAATCTGGACATTGGTAATATGTGAGGTCAATGGTATGATGGTGCTACTAATATGCGCGATGCATGAATTGGATTATAAACCTTATTTCTTAGAAATTGACCGTTTGCATATAATATACACTATTTTGCCCACCACAATTTTTTTATTAGCCCAGGGAGAATCAAGTTCTGACTCCGCCCTTGGTAAAAGTAAAATAAGGATATTAAACATGCAATCCTAGGGATTGCGAGGCCGTTCCCACCGTGGCCCTCAGCTAGCTTTGTTAGGTGACTTGCGAGTGTTTGGGTTTGCGTGGTGGAGCTTTGTTGGTGTATTTTAGGACTACTTTAGGCTGTGTTTGGATAGCAGGTATCTTAGGAGAGAATGAGAATATGATTCCGAAATTCTAATATTTCTATGTTTGTGAAGAGAGGAATAAGAATGAGATTACTGATCTACTAATCCAGGAGGAATCAGATCCCTCCCACCAGGCCTCCATGGAAAATCTTGTATTTCTGGCTCGGTCAATATAAAAGAGGTCCAAAACAAACGTGGGAATAGAATTACTCCGGCTATAGTATCAAATTACTGGTAATAAAATTTCTATTCCTTCAAACTGAGCTATAGGGTCCTGAAACAGTAGAAATTAGGCCCCGTTCCAGAAACAAGTTAAGAACTTATTTTTTGTTGAATAAGAAGGGTTGTTCCGGAAAATAAGAAGGATGGTAATTATTTTGGTAGAATTTATATAGGTACCAATAGGCGCCGAGAGGGAAATCGTACCGGCGGCCGCGCTGGGCCGTCTCTGGCCACCGGACAGCCGATCCGAGCCGTCCAAAAATTCTATAAAAAAAAACTGAGGGGGCTTATGCGGGAATCAACGGCATCCGAGGCGTGTAGGGTGCTTGATCCGAGCACCCTTTTTCCGTGTAGGGTGCTTAAAAGCTTTTTGTATAAGGCAACTTCAAGCTCAAAAATCATGTGTTTACGTAAATAATTTTCCTATCACTATGAATCTTGTTTGATAGATTTCATTGAGATCTTTAATACAGTGCAAAAAAAATTGAATTTTTTTTTTCATTTACATTATTTTTGAGTTTGAAAATGTGAAAGGAACTTTTTATTTGGATTTTGTGGAATGACCCTTCTTATTTTTGAATGAAAAATGGCAAAATACGTACTTATTTTTTAAAAAGATTTCCGAAACGGGACCTTAGTGGAGAACCAGGAGAAGTGCTCGGGGTTTTGAGAACGCGGTAGTTCAGATGGGTTGGAGACGGAGTGCTGACAAAATGTAGTGGGTTGTGTAGCTTTTCAGAGTGTACGAATGTATTGCCGGGTGTCGTTTTCTTTTCGAGAAATGTTAGGGGTACAACAGTCGCGTAAAGATCCGTTTTGCATTCGTTTTAGATTTTACAAAGATGTTCGGAGCCGCTCTTTTTATTTAAAATATATTGTTCAAAGTCCTTGTAAAAAATCATCTCAATCCGATATCAGTAAAAACGTTTATGAATCATCCAATTTTGCTTCAGAATTTCTAAAGCAAAGTTCTACAGTATGATTTGTTAATACAGTTTTGTATATTTTCACCAAATTACCATATACTCCAATGAAACATTTTGAAAGTAAACTTTTGGAAGTAAACTATGATTAGCGTTATGCCATTGTCTTTACTCTTAATTTTTTTCCTAAGCAAACTGACGTCGAATTGAGAATCCCATTACGTTATCTCTCCTACTTCCCCGCGCTAGGAGCTAGAACTCCGCTATATAAATCCCACTTCCCACCTAGATGTGCTCCCAACTCTCAACTCTCTCTCTCTCTCTCCCTCTCTCTCTCTCTCTCTCCCTCTCTGATGGAGAGCAGCAGTGAGACAACAGCGACAGTCATCAGGACATCATCATCATCACCTCACTCTCTTTCGCCTTCATCCTCATCTTCACCTCCACCACCACTACAACCACCACCGTCGCATCAGGCAGTTGTTGTTAGCCCTTGTGCCGCATGTAAGATCCTCCGGCGGAGGTGTGCCGAGAAATGCGTCTTGGCGCCTTACTTTCCCCCTACCGATCCCCTCAAGTTCACCACCGCCCACCGCGTCTTTGGCGCCAGCAACATTATTAAGCTCTTACAGGTACTTAATTCTTGCTCAATCTTCGCGTATCATGATCAGCCGCGAGTCCAGAGACGAGTATAATTAGATTTTTGGATTGTTGAAGGCAGCATCTTTGGCAAGATTTTTGTAAATTATTATTAATATACGGTCCCCTTAGAGATGTTTCCACTAATAAAAAATACAAAAAACTTTACGCTTTTGACCATCTCGTTTTTATTAATAAAAAAATTTCATCATTTTCACTAACAAAAAAGTTGTCAACAAAAACTTATTTTGCTACAGTAACTCTACTCACAAATTCATCAACAACTTATTCACTACCGGAAATACCTAACAATTTCTCAACCACAAATAAAAATCTATAAATTTTTCACTTCCGAAAACATCCTCTCAGTTGAAAGAGTAAGTGGCCGAATAGTTGTATCACTTCTCGTCCCATCTTACGATAATTAAATGACAATTTTAACCATTTAAGACCAATCTGAATTTCCATCTCGGCAATCAATGGTCCAGATTAAAAAATGAACTCTTTAAGGGAAAAGTTAATTCTTCCCTAACTTTTCCCAGAAAAAGGTTTGTTTTTAATCCAAACAATTAATTACTAAGATGAACGGTTTGGATGAAAATCCTCACACACGATTCTCACATAAAAAAATCCTCATCGGATCAATTGGGTTCGCTCAAAAGGGAAGAAGTATTGTTGCTAGTTTTGGAGGACTGTAATTGGGAGAATAGTGTAAATGCACGGAGGCTAAGTTTGTTTTTGATAACACAATTGTCCGGATAAAATTGATAGCACTTAAGAAATTTCTGACCTAAAATCGATTGGGGGAGCAAACTTTTAAATTTCAGAACTTTTGACTACTACGCCAAGGGGTTACGGAGGCCGACGTTTTGGTTGGACTAATCTAAATGTATGTGTTGATGAAGCTGATATATTTGACAAGAGTGTACACGCATACTTTGAATTGTCAACCTAGCTAGATTAGACAAGATCATAATCGTACCATATTCAAACTACTCAAGTGTGACCCCCTCTCACAATGTTCTGTTTGGTAGGTAGCTATGGTCGATCTGTTGATTTCAGTTACCAAATATATTTCCCTTTTGGACTTTGGTTTGCTTTTTGTTGGCTTTTTATTAATTCTCTATTTTTGCATATACTTTCCACAGCCTTTATGTGTTTACATTTGTGGATAACCGAAAAAAGAAAAAGAAAAGAAAAAGAAGAAGTGGATGCATGCTTAATTTAATTGGCAAAACTCTTCTCTTTTCTCCACTTTTCCTAACCCAACAATGCTCTCTTGTTATTTATTTTTCTTTTCCTACGTCTCCCCTCTTGCCTTCTGTTTTTGGTGTGACATTTCATCCTGATAGCGGGTCACATGTATAGGACCAAATCGGGGACATGGCCTAAAAGATATTTTAGAAGCGCATAAAGGTCCATTTACAGGCCTGTCAGGACCATAAACGCCTATATGCATGTATTATATTGCGGCTCGTACAAAAGTGCGAGCTAATTTGTACCTATAGTGGGTCTTATGATTTGAATTCCCTCAGCATAAAGTTAAAAAAGATGATAGATAGCTTTACTTTTTCAACCACGCTTTAAATAAATTCATGTACTCTTACTAGACCTTAAGCAAATTATTCTACATCTCTATATATATATGCAGGAACTTCCAGAGGATCAAAGAGCTGATGCAGTAAGCAGCATGGTTTACGAGGCCAACGCCAGGCTAAGGGACCCTGTTTATGGTTGTGCTGGGGCAATCAGTCACCTTCACAAGCAAGTGAATGAGCTCCAAGGCCAGCTTGCAAAGGCCCAGGCAGAACTGATAAACATGCAAAGCCAACAGACAAACTTGGTGGCCTTCATTTGCATGGAAATGGCACAATCTCCTCCAGTACTACCCCAACAATCAAGTTTTGACAACTTGGTCATTAGTAACCCGAGTTTCATAGATGAGACCAATCCAGGGTCACTGTGGGACCCTCTTTGGACATGATTAAAAAGTTGTCTTCTAACTCCAAGCTAATTGCAGAGTCGGAAGATAAATTATGCATGAATAACCACAAAAATGTGTGGTTGTAAAATGGTTTGGGAGTACCGCTCATATTGTATAATTTCACTGTATTGAGAGCTTTTTGTTTATACAACAAAAAGATTCATCTTGTCGCTTATAATTTCAAATCTATCACTCGACCACCACATTATTTTGGTATTGACTTATCTTCGGTTGTTGAATTTGCATACTATTTTACTGCATAAAGTTGATCCTATCTTCGCGGGAGTGAATGCAGTATTAATTATTTGAATGATTAGCTAAAGGGTTAATTAAAGGTAAGACAAATTAGGTCCTAATGTCCTCTTACAATTATGCAAAAGAGGTTGATGGGCCATTTCCTTCCTTTATTATTTGTCCCAATTATCTTTTACTTGTACTGGAAATTAGGAAACAAGTCGTTGTTACAAGTTTAAATCACATCTCATTATTGAAAAAGCTTCAACAACTTTCTGGTCACCTAATTGCCTATTTTTAAAAGCAGAAAAGCTACTTGCACAGCAGCTGTGCACAGATCCCATTTTCTCCCGGTTCGGGTCGCAAAAAGATGATCGGAGCCGCTCATTTTGTTCAAAAAATGTCGTTTAAGGTCTCTGTAAAAAATGAGTTTCGTTCGATACCGTTAGAGGCGTTAACAAAACACCCAAAATCACTTCAGAATTTAGGCCTAAATTCTGAAGTGATTTTGGGTGTTTTGTTAACGCCTCTAACGGTATCGAACGAAACTCATTTTTTACAGAGACCTTAAATGATATTTTTTGAACAAAATGAGCGGCTCCGATCATCTTTTTGAGACTCGATCCGGGAGAAAAGGCTTGCTGTGCACGTAGCACAGCTCTTTTAAAAGTAATGTACCTTTGAGTATCCCTTTTGGACTATCTCTTGACCATCTTTTATTCAACCACTCATTGTGTTGTTGACTCTAATAAATATGGATGTAAATTTCAAACAACATGTCTAATAACGAGGGACGTCTGCAAGATTTTAACTCAATCTCGACAAAAAAAGTACAGAAACATTTTACATCCAAAACATTGTATAAAATAACTATATTATTAATTTTGACTGAAAATTTTTCGGGCCTAGTTTATTTTATTTTATTGAGATATATGATCTACTTATTCACGAGTTTAAGTGAATTTTCATTTACTCTGTATTTGTACGAATGATTCGGTGCAGACAACATTAAAGAAAAATCAACTCATATATACCAAAAAACTTTGTACATTTTTTAAACTAAGCGGGTTCGCATGAACTTCCTCAAACCCTAGTGGAGCCGCCCTTGATGATTACAACAAACAATAGCTTCTTCTTATTCTTCTTTGTTTTGTCAATATTGCATACATTAGCAGGGGTGAGCGGAGAGTTGGTAGGTTAGTCCACATTGGATTTCAAAGACTATCCAAATCCCAAACATTTACAATAGAGCTCAAACCCTCGCCTCCTACATGAGGAGAGCCAAAAGATGCCAACCGAGCTATATCCCACTAGCAACAAACCATAGCTTACCCAACCTGGATTTTGAATAGTTAGAAGTGTCAATTAATTGTGTCATGGGCTGAGTAGTAATTAAATTGGGACCAACCGAATACTTAAGAGTCATTTTATTACGTTCCTAAGATGTTTTTCTCAAAAATAGTTTTTCTCATTCATAATGCTCAATGACCGCATACGTTGTTAACACAGTTATTTGTTTTTCTCTACAATCAAGGTGATTTCGTTGATCTTTATTAGTAGGATTTAGGTGGACCTCTTCGAGCATAATGATGGGAGTTGTTCCTTCTAAACGCGTTTTTAGCTTTTATGATCAATAATCATGCACGCATGTGCCCCGCACGTGACTTGATCGTTATATCTCTTATTCTTGCTCATGAGATTAACAATTATTCTACAACCGCAAACATTTATACAAATTCATTCATATTTATATTGAGGTCTACACACACTATACTTTCAATATGTATGGGACCCACCAAAAAATGTGAATGTGTGCGTAAAGTATTTGTGTGAGTGTGTGTAGTTCTATAATTATTGTGTGAGACTAATCTCCCATCGGCTATCCCTTTACCAAACATGCTTTTCTTTTCTTCACTTGAAAGGACAGCTTGGTCCTTAATTTGACTAACATGGACCAACCTATAACTATAAAATACATACCCGTGATATTTTGATAAAACGATTACTTTTCGCAGTTGGTTTCATTTTTCTTTTATGTTTTCCCCAAAAACAACAATCATGAACGGTTGGAAATGATATTCGTAATTTACACTTTTGCAGAAAAAAGGATTTTGAGACTTTTTTTTTTTTTTTAAAAAAAAAAGCTGAAGATATGACATATGGAGCACCTCTTGACGAATATCAGAATATAACTGTACCATCATGTTTGATCACTATGTTTATGTTGTAAGATTAAATAGGAAGAGAGGATCATATACTACATGTGGCCATCAGGCCTTTGGTACAATAACATTAGGGTGCACTTTAGATGCCAGAAGAAACGAGGTCAGAAGTTTAATTCATTTTTCAAAGTACTACTAATATAACAATAACATCCAATGCAAAGGGCTTTTCTCTCTCTAAATTTTTCTTCTTCCCTAGAGCTTCTCTCGCGCCGCTTGGGGGGTGACGACCCGCTTCCCTCTTCCCCTGGGCTCTCTCCTCCTTCTCCCTCGACTCTCTTTCCCGTGACTGTTTCTATTTTCTTCCTCCTACGCGCCGCCGTCGCTGCTCTTCCATCTGTGCCCCTATCTCCTCTGTCTTCGGCGTTTTTCTCCCGTTGATTCCACTGCTGGGTGGTGCCGATCTTGTGGCCTAACGGCTTTGTGGAGTCCTAGCGTGCGGGTGACTAGCGATTGGGTGCCTGGTTCCCGTCAATCGGTATCCCTTGGACCGATTGGTTCTGTGCTTAATGGCCAAGGAGCCCAGCGTTGCAGACGACCATGGTCGCTTCCTCGCTGTTCTAATCGCTTTAGTCCGTCCTTGCCTTGGTTTGATTGGTGGTCTGGAGCGTGCGTGCAAACCTGGTTGGGTTCGGTGGTGGCAGGAGGCGACTGGTGGTGGTTGGTGGCTAGTTGAGCGGTGGCTTTGTTTGTTTGTTTCGATCTGTGTAGCTTGTGTTGTGGCTATGGTGCTGTTTTGTAGGTTCAACGGTGGCTGTGGTGGTGGAGCTGTTAGTGGCGGGCGGTGGGGCAGTTGCTTGGGTTAGGGTTTGGGTTGTATTAGGTGTTTTGGGCTTTGCCCTTTGGATTTTTGGGTTGTTTTTGGTTTGGGTTGGTTTCTTACCACGCTGAGCCGTTTTGGTATTTTTTTTCCTGGTTTGGGCTCAGTCCGTTGGGCCCTAATCAGTTTTCCTCCATGTGATTAGAAGATGAGGGTTGTGGATGGTTAGGCCGGTGTATCCACTCTCCTTTTAGCTCTGTGCTTTGTGTCTAAGTTAATAAAATTTTCTTTTTGCTAATAAAAAAGAAAAATACTAATGACTTTCGCCGATTAGAAAGGAAAAAAAAAAAGAAAAAGATATACTACGTTTGTGGACGAAAAAGCCTTACAACTTTTTTAAGTAGATTTCGATTCCTATAGAAATCTAGCTTTTGCCCCCAGTACCTTTTGTCATCTTTTTCTTCTCTTGCTTTAAAAATTGCACCACCTTCTCTGCCATATTTCTCCACACATATCTATCCAGTCCAGTTGGCGTTGGAGACTTGGAGTTGTCGCGCAGCCTTTACTATTTCCTCTTTTCTCACTTCATTCCTTCCAGTTATTGTTAAAGCTTTCGGTCCGTACATCATTTGCAATTGATTTTCTGTTGTTCATACATCATAGTAGTGTTTTGTTTCTGAACTTTTTTACGTACGTTAGTCACGGCCACCTATCTAGCTATAGGCTGGAAATAATGTGCAATCGTTTTTATAAACATTTTTCCTCTACGGTCAGGGGTGTCTGGGCACTTTGACTATTCTCCTTCCCAGTTCGGTTTTAAGGCAGGCCATCCGTGCCGGAATTAGTGGATTCACATGCAAGAGGTTTTCCCTTGCGACTTGACCCCAAAAGGTTGACTTAATTTCGACTGAGTTTACAGCTAATCTCTATTGCCACTCGAGATTCCCCTTGGAGTTTAAGTTGATTAACTAGTATATATGTTATCTAATACTGTTTAAACTCTTCTTAATACCCATTTCAAGTTTGTTAATTAACTAATAGTTTGTTATTCTTTTTATAACTCAGACCTGTGACACCTGTCTGACCTAAAGACCGACTAAATTAACCGATATTCTCCTAAAGATGACATTCCTCGTTAACCAATATTTCCCAGTTATGTAGCTAGCTAGGTAGTTCTTTAAAGTTATAGTCAATTGTTTTAATCAGCCCAAAATTCATGTGGCCGGGGAGTGCTTCAGAAAACCCATGAAAGATGGCTATGTACATTTTGCATTTTATTCTTGGGAAAAATTTAAAAAAACCCCTGAACTTTGAACTCAATGTCAAATAGGCACGTGAACTTAAATAAACTTCAATTGAACACCTGAATTTTCACTCCGTTATTCAATTTACCCCCTGCCGTCTCAATCCGTGACTTTCCTAATAGCAACCGCTGAGCTGGATACTAACAGACAGAACAAAACGTTAGAGGGAGAAATTGGAGGGAAACAACAGTGATCTGACACCTTTTTAAGGCCCCGTTCGGCTAAATAAGCCTGTTGGCTTTTTTTTTTTTGTCTTTATTCAATTTTTTTTTTATATTTGTTAGTTTTCGTCAATTTTTTGGAGATTATTGCATCGTCATAACGAGAGGAATCTAAAAATTAAAAAATTATGATTGAAATCCATTTTTTTAGTAAAGACAAAAAAATTGGCTTATTGATTTATTTTTGTCTTTATTCAAAAAAATTAGATTTTGATCGTAATTTGTCACTTTTTAGATTTCTCTTTTCATGACGATGCAATACTCTCCAAAAAAAATGACCAAAAAAAATATTAAAAAAAATTGAATAAGGACAAAAAATAAGCAAGTAGGCTTATTTAGCCGAATAGGGCCTTAAAAAGGTGCCAAATCACTATTGTTTCCCTCTTATTTCTCCCTCTAACGTTTTGTTTTGTCTGTTAGTGTCCAGCTCAGCGGTTGCCGTTAGGAAAGTCAAGGATTGAGACTGCAGGGGGTAAATTGAATAACGGATTGAAAGTTCAGGTGTTCAATTGAAGTTTATTTAAGTTCAGGTGCCTATTTGACATTGGGTTCAAAGTTCAGGGGTTTTTTTGAATTTTTCCCTTTATTCTTCGATCCTTTCTTACTTTTAAGTCCTCCTTTAATTTGGGTCTTTTATTCTGCTGCGCGCCTACCACTACCACACCAATTTGGGTCTTTTATTCTGCTGCCTACCACTACCACATCTAGAAGCACCCACAGAATTTTCTCTCCTCAGGAGTCAAACCATTTTAGGCACATGAAAACTTTGTACCACAAGGGGAAACTAGTCTTAGGCATGACCTGGACCATAGGTGGATCGATCTAGGTTCTAGGAGAATCAAGTCTGTGTAATTTTTTGGTATAGAGTTTCCCTGAAATTTCTGTGATGGAAAACAGTTTTCGGGTATAGCGGGATCAGGTGATCCAACAATGGCAAATAATTTTCTCCAACAATTTTGCCTTTTCTCCATCTGTACGTAGATAGGGAAATATTCTTGTAGCGGAATGATTGTTTTCAGTCGTGTTTGGCTGCCTGATTTGAGTTTCCGTTGTCATTGGCTGGACCTTAGTCACATAATTCTTCAAAATACCATGCGTTCCCGCTCTCATGTGCTCTCGCTCTCAATCCTTACATTACTTGCGCTCTCAATTTTCGCTCTCACGAATTTTAATAGTTCGAGATGTATTGTAGAGTTGTTTTCTGTTTGCGCTGCCGCATGCGAATTATGTGAATTAGGGCCGAAAACATCTATCGTGCATCTAGTTTGGGGATGGGAGTCTTTGGAAAAGTGCAAATCAAACTTAGGCCTATTACCTTCTCCAAAGAAAAAGGCCTAAGAAAACCTTTTTACTTTTGGTGCAAAAAGCCCAAACAAGATGCCCATACGGAGAGATACTCGCAGTCAAATAAGCCCATAACAAAATAAGCGCTCATAGAATCCAACTCTGGCCCAAGTACCATGCGCGTCACTCTCAAGTCTCGACTCCCTCGAAAAATTAACCGTCACGAAAACTTTCCTGTTCGATTTGAATTTTGAGGAAAATTTTTGAAAGTAATGAATAGAGAGATAGATAGAAAAAAATTATTACAGACCATGCTCAGAAGCTTTGAGATCAAAAAACGAACGCGACCTATGTATACTCTTCTTTACCAAACGGCAAACACTAATTGTCGTTTGTACTATGGGATTTGTATTGTATTACTGTGTCCCACAGAGCGTGCAGTGGTGGAGAAACGTGTTGGTATACTTGCCTCAAGACCATTGAAGAATTTCTACGACTCCCTCTCACCCCTACGAGTATTCAAGAGCATGGGGCACGGCCGTATGGCGCCCCAACATTTTTACTATTTTATTAAAACTTTCTACTGGTTTCATACACTACCTACTGAACTTCACAGAAAACAATAATGTTCGTCGGTTGCCAAACAAAGCATAATCGAAACATATTTATCTTTAAATAAGTGCACTTATCATACTAGATCTACCCATGTGTTCAAAGATAAATATGTTCAGATGAGAGATTTGTTGATAACCGAGGAATATGATTTTTTTTTACATGGTCAAAGAATTTGACAAATTATACAAAATGAATGATTTCGATCATTATTGTAGGCCCACTACAGAGTTCAAAACAATCAAACTGAATGGGAATGGACAGTGATGAATTGGACATAAATACCACACAAACATCTTTGTCTTGGTCTACTCCAGCAGTAGCGGTCCATTATTTTATTCTTAACTTTTTTACAGTATCTAGTACTATCTGTTCCAATATTTTGATCCCTTGTTATAATTTTATTTTTTATCGTAATTTTTAAGATTAGTCATTCATCTCGACAAGAGAATTTAGAAAAGTATAAAAAAGTTAACCAAAGTTGCAACAAGTTCATACTCCCTCCGTCCTACTTTATTAGTCCTTTTTAGAAATTCTAACTAAATAGAGGGAACACAATTGTTGCGCTTTTGAAATTTTGTTTTTCTCATTTTGTCGTTTAGTCATTACATTTTATTACGTTTTTAGTACTATCAATTTAAAAATGGAAGGTAAAAGAAATCTATGTCTATTACTCATTTAATTTTGAAGTGGGATAATATTCGTAGGATGACAAAAAGTGCTCATTGAGACCATAAAATTGGGACAGAGGAAGTATAAGATGGCAAGTTAGGAAAAAAAAAACACCCAATATTTGATACTTTTCGTCTTCAGCAAAGTTTTTCTTATTTTGGTCATAAATAACGTGTTAGCCTTCTCTTGTCAAATGATTAATTTAATTAATACGTGAGTTTTTCAAAAATTCAACAAAACTACAGATAGAAATACCGAGAAAAAAATACAGATTAAAGAGAATGGAACTTGGGAGTGCCAAAGGTCATCCAATAATAGCATCTCCAACCCTCTCTTCAAAATTTTACATCAAATTTATCCATATTTTGCTTATTTAATTTGTTTACTACGAGTATTTTTTTTTCTTAGGTAATAAGGATAAAAAGAGGTGGGACTACTTTTTTTTGAAGGCATTTGAAGAGTTACTTAATCACGAAGAATGGGTTGAAAGTACAAAATCCCATATTGCTCGCCAAATTAGGTAAAAAAAACTAAAGCCTTGTTTCACTACTTTTACTATCACTTTTTATTTTTTTATTAAAAAAAATACATTTGTTAGTTTTGTGTGAATTATTAATTCCTTTTGATTTAAAATTTTTTTTCCTAAAAATAGTTATTTTCCAAAATAGATGGATAAAAGTTAAAAAAATTTATTTTTCCGATTCCTTTCATCGGAACGAATCAATAATCCATAGGGATGATAAACAAGCCAAACGGGCCAAGCAGGCAGTTGATTGTGCTTGATTTGATAACTTAATGAGTTTTAAAAATATGTTCGAGCTTAACTTGTTTATGAGAAAGCCGATCTCAAACAAGTTTCAATCAAGTCAAATATGAGCCGATCTCAAGTAATTTGAATTTTTTATACATACAAAGTTGAACGAGTCGAACAGTAACTTGTTTAAGTTTGACTTGAAATCTTAACGAGCTTAAAGAAAATGTTCAAGCTTAGATTGTTCATATACCAAACTAATCTTGAACAAACTTTTACTGAATGAATACAAGCTCATAGTCAAATAGCTTGGTTCATTTACATACCCTAATAATTCACAAAAGTTTAATACAAAATTAACCAATATGCTGACTCATTCCACTTTTTAAGTTAAAGTAAAGTGAAACGGGGTTTGATTCTTTGAAGGGTGGGTTGGTCCGGTTGGAGTTGCTCTGGTGTTTTTATCCCCACCACACAGTGTAAAAAACTTCCCAATTGGAAGACCCGAAAACGAATGTCTTCGTCTACTCCAGCAGCAGCGACAAATACTGACTCCGACGACCTCCACACCATCGCCGCCGCCCAACGCCGCGAGCTCATGGCCGCGCAAATCCTCGAGTCCGACCTCGACCTCGCCTTCCGCCTCCAAATGGAAGAAGCCATCACCGCCTCCCTCTCCCTCCACCCCTCCTCCCCCTCCTCCCCCTCTTCTTCCTCTACCCCTCCCCCTCCCCCTCCCCCTCCTAATCCGCCCCCCAAAAACGACGACGCCTTCAACCTCTCCGCCCTCCACACCGAAGAGCTCGACAAACTCGACCAAACCCTCCGCGACCGCCTCCTCACCGAGTCCGAAACGAACCGGGCGAGGGAAGACCTCCGCCGCCGGATCCACGACTCCAAGCTGGCCCGGGAGATCGAACGCATGCCAGAGGAGGAGTGGGAGGAACGCGGCGACGAGTTCGAGCGGCCGTTCGGAGAGGGATCGTCGTCCGGCGAGACTTTTAGGGTTTACTTCAAGGGCTTGGTGAGCGAGGAGAGGGTGGGGGATTCGGACGTGCCGTTGGCGGGGATCGGCGTGGCGATTTGTGACTCGAGGGACGGGTTGGTTTTCGAGCTGAGGAAGCCGTTGGTGGGGATCGGGAGGAGCCGGCTTGTCGCTGAGGCTAGGGCCTTGATCGAGGGATTGAATGCTGCCGTCATGCTGGATTTGAAGAGGATTGTTTTGTGTTGTGATTACTATTCGCTCTTCCAATTTGTGAGTTTTTGGTTTCTTTTTCCCTTGTGCCATCATTTCGATTCTTAGTAGTAATAGCGTTCGGTACTGCATTGAATTAAGGAGGGTTATTTTTGGGTATGTTCTGGCAATCACTTGATTATTGTGCAAGCACTGGTATGTATATGTAGCACGTAACTAACACACACAAATCCCACAAACAGAGAACAATTTTAACATGATTCTGCAAATAGCCTACTGCACGGGCAGCAAAATGGTGAGTGTTCGTTTCTTTTTCCTTGTCATTTGTTCATTCAGTAGGGGGTCATATTCAAGTTAGGAATGCTGGCATACTGCATTGAATTAGGGAAGTGTATGGTTGGTTATGTTCTGGCAAATGCAATGCAAGTTCTGATATGTGTATATTAGCACGTAACAAACAAACGCACACAAACAGACACAGAGATGACAATTTTTACCTGGTTCGGCAAATAGCTTGCTCCATGGGCAGCTGATTTCAGTAGGTGGAGAATGGTTACGATGGTTTCACTCGCTGGAGCCCAAAACTAGAAACCGACTTAATATCAATCTCACTGCATCTTGTCACACTCAAACCTTACACTTATAGAGCAATATATAGGCAGAAGGGCTGCTATTCACAATCACACTTGATAAGAAATTCAGAAGGAGAAATCAAAAGAGGAATTTATCTCCACATAACCAGACTAACAAGGAACTCACAACCTTGTTAACAAATTCACTGCATGATATCTGATTTACTAATTCCCTCAATTGACTTCTGGATACAATGATTCTTAACTTCTGTTGGTATCCTTTATGGTTTATTTGTTGATCTGCTTCTACACTAATGGATTCAAAGTGTTTTATTGGGAAGCTAAGGATATCATCCTGTCTTTGGTGTTGCTCTAGTCATCTTCAGATCCTTTACAATTTTCAAATGTTCTCAGATAGGGGACTTACACATTGAGTTGGCTAATGCAGATTACTGGTCGATGGCCTCCCAAGCAACGGAAGGTTGCAACATTAATTAATCAGGTGACCCAACTTCGTAAGAAATTTTTGATCTCTGCCCCATCTCATGTGGCCCGAAACGATATCAAGTTTGCATTTAAACTTGCACGAGAGGCAATAGTTTCTCAGATCAAGAGGCCTTCAGAACCTAGCAGTGCACATAGCACTTACGAGAACTGTGTAATTTGTCTAGAGGATATGGATATTAGCCACATTTTTTCTGTTGATGATTGCTCTCATCATTATTGCTTTTCTTGTATGAAACAACACATTGAAGTGAAGTTGCTCCATGGTATGGTGCCCAAATGCCCTCATGAGGGCTGTAATTCCATACTGAAAATTAACAGCTGCAGAAAATTCTTGACCCCTAAATTAATTGAGATGATGAGCCAGCGCATGAAGGAAGCTTCCATCCCCGTCACAGAGAAAGTTTATTGCCCCTATCCCAAGTGCTCAGCACTAATGTCTAAAACTGATGTTTTAGAAAATTCTAAGAAGACGATCAACACAATTGTACACGTTCAACGATCCGGAGTGAGGAAATGCATCACATGTCAAGGCCTCTTCTGTATCAATTGCAAGGTTCCTTGGCATGACAGCATGAGCTGCCATGAATACAAAAAGAAAAATCCTTACCCCCCCGCAGAAGATGCAAAGCTGAAGACTCTTGCAGATATGAATCTATGGCGTCAATGTGTGAAGTGTAACCATATGATTGAACTTGCTGCAGGATGCTACCACATGACTTGCAGGTACCTCATTCATTTCTAGTCGTGTTATTTTATGCCTACTATTTCTTGGTTAGGTAATTCTGAGTCTCAGATATGACTAATGACCCTGAATGATTTTGCTTTGCACCCCCTCCCCCCTTTCTCCGAACCCCAAAACCAAAAGAAATGAGGAAAAAGAACAAGTATTCTTCCTTTTGCTTATAAGATTGAAGAGTTCGTAATTTATTAAATTCTTTCGATGCTGTGGATACCACATCTAGCTTTTCTTTGTCGAAGAACTTGGCTGAATGTTCTATTTCAGTTCTAAACGTGCCGAGGCTGTCTTTGATTTACAACTTGATTTACATTCTGGCCCAATTAGAGTTGCTCTTAGCAAAGAACTTAGTTGAAAGTTCTGATATTACCTTCACATTTACTGCTTCATTAATTTTTGGGGCCATTTAGAGCCGTTGGTTTCGGAGGTTTTTCCCCGGAAACCAAGATGCACTAGGGCTGTTACGAACCCGACCGGACCGAAAAAAACCGAAAAAACCGACCGATCGGTTCGGTCTTCGGTCGGTCCAAGGGCATTTTTTTTCGGTTCGGGGTGGACCGAACCGAACCGAACTTAGGTCGGTTCGGTCTCGGTTTTTTGGAAATATATACCGACCGAACCGAACCGAACCGAATGCGGACCGAACCGACCGAGGACCGAACCGACCGAACCGACCGAACCATATATATTATATATATTTATATAAATTGTTTTAATCTTTTGGCTCTTATTGTTTTGAATTGTTAACTTCAAACAAATTTTTTTAAATGGTTAACTTTTGGCTCTTACTTTTTCTTTTTTTTTTGGAATTTCATTGCTTGATTTATTTATTTACGTTTTTGCAAAATTTTTCAATCGATTACTCTCTCTGTTCTAAATTACTTTAACTCCTCCAAGTTATATACATTAGTGTAGAAGATATTTCCAATCGATTGAAAAAAAAAAGGTGGAAGAGTACTTGTGAAAATTGTAATTGTTTGAGTATACTTGATTACTTGTTATATGTTTTTTTTTTCCAATTGGTGTTTGAAAAAAGAAAATAGGTACAATGGCCTAAATATGGGTAAAAAATAGCCCAAACATGGGTGATTGACTTAAGGTTGAAAATTGCCCAAATATGGATGAGAAACATGTGAAAATGACCCAAATATGGGTGAAAAAATGGCCCAAACATAACCCGTAGTCTATTATTAGTTTTTAAAAATGACCCAAACGGCCCAACTAAGGCCCATTTCGGGCGGACCGAACGGCCCGAAATACCCGACCGAACCGAACCCACCCCGAACCGAACCGAACCGAAAATAATACCGGTCGGGATCGGTCTCCGGCCTATGTACCCCGAACCCGATCGGGGTGCGGCAAATTCACCCCGAACCGAACCGAACCGACCGAATAACACCCCTAAGATGCACTGATTGCTGTTTTGGATTTATTCATTCACTTTTTGAGGTTATTTATGTAACCATTGTGGCACTCCTTGTTATTGTTGTTTGTTTTCATAGGCAGCGGCACATTGAAGCAGTTGAACACCCTAGAAATTTTCTAGGGTGTATATGTGTCATATGTACTTTTATTGTATCCCTGATTTGAACACCCAATCCAATAAAGTTTGAACACTCATCAGCCTATAAGAGCAATCAACTCATGTCCAAGTTCAAAACCTATCAGATACTATCAACTCCTTTGAGGCCAGTCCATAGCATTTGCTTTGGCTTTAAGTGGAGCCACTGCTAGTGAACGGTGTGTTTATAGTCTCCCAAAATTAGTTGAGATGCACGTAACTGGACACCAAGTTATCCCAAGAAATAAAAAACATACCCCATATCCATAATTGCTAGTAAAAATTGAGAAATCAAGAGAAAGAGAGAATGATAAAATTTTCATTCTATTAATTTCTAGTTGTTCACTGTGTAAGATATTGATCCATTTCAGGTTTTGAATTTATGTGACGAATACATATTCTGCTTTATCTTTTTAAAAAATTTTTCTACTTAGTTAAACTACTTAAGCCAAGGAGAGAGAAATGAATGTTGGCATGATTAATCCAAATATTGTTGATTATGAAACTATTACGCAACTGTTTGAAAATAGTCTAACTCATCGACAACAGTTTTGCTTGGTTTAATAGTTTCTAGTAAAATTTTGTTTACCATTTAGTGTTTTTGAACAAAGTTAGTGGAGATTAAGATATTTTTGAACACCCTGGAAAATATTTCTAGAGACACCACTGTTTGTTTTCCCAAACCCGTTGAATTACTTGTCTTTAATAGTGTTCTAAATGGTGGCCACCTAGGCGCTTGGAGGTGCTCTGCCGCCACGCCAATAGCCCTTGGCCTTTGATTTGACGCCTAGGGAGGTTTGGCGGCCGCCTAGGTGGGCTTGGCGGTCTTGGCGGCGGCGGCAGCATCTTTGGAGGCCTTTGGCGGCTTAAAAATATATATATATATATATATATATATAAATACGAGGGAGGTGAGCAAAGCCCTACTACTTATTGTCTTATTCAACTTATTTGCTAGTTGCTATTTCTTAATTTCATTTAGGTTTGTACTATGAAGTTTGAACTTGCATTATGGATGCATGAAATATAGTTTGATTGGATAATGGTTTGTTAAAAAAAAAAAAATCCGCCGAATTGCTTGACGCCACCTAGGCGGCTTGGCACTTGGAGGTGGGTCTCGGCCCGACTACCGCCAAGCGCCATTTAGAACATTGCGTAATTAGTAGTACCTTATTTGATATGTCATAGTAAATTTTTCACAGAAACTTGTTTGTTTAATTGCAAAGGCATGATCCGGCATTGGATCTCCATTCTTTGGAGGTCTGGCGAACATATGGATACTGCTTTTGCTTGCCTCTTCAGTTTGAGGGATTACTTGCGTGTGCTTTACTTTTTGTAGCAACAATATGGTTACTTAAAATAATTGACCATGGCACCACGGTTACATATCAGTAAGTAAACCATTATTGACCTGCCAAATCACCCAGCCGAGGTGTTCTGATGATCTCACATGAGCAACTCTGTCAAATTTTAGGTCCCAACTTGTTTGCTTTATATGCGCTGATACTTTTTTAAAGAGTTGAATGCTCTCATGTTTTTAGGAACAAAAACTGGGTAACAGTGACCATAATCCTATAGCCTACACCCCTTGTTTTCTGCAGATGCGGGTATGAGTTTTGCTACACTTGTGGAGCTGAGTGGAAGAACAAGAAAGCAACATGCTCCTGTCCACTTTGGGATGAGGATTACATTTTAGATGATGATGATGAAGAAGATGATGACGACGACGACGACTATGATTCTCAAGCGTCTGAAGTTGATGACTTCTACGACTCTGATTCAGATTATTATGACATTTGATCACGCAGCTCGCTTGTAATTCCATCAACATCGCTGTATCATTTGTTTCCGAATGGCAACTACCTCTGATTCACTTTCTTCTTTTGTGCAAAAATAAGTCCTAGATTATATGCGACACTATCAGTGGAGTCCACCGAGATACACTGCATCCCCTTGGTGCATTGACACACCACAGGTATCTTGTCCCATTTTGTCGCTTCTCATTGGTGGATTACAAGTCGATGCGGACCCAGTTTTACACCCACATTTATTTGAGTTTTCTGCTCGGGTCTTGGGGTCCAGAATTGTTGATGAAGTCAGGGCTTGTCTGTGTTCCTTGGAAGAGCATGAAACCTACCGATGATAATAGACTACTGGTCAGGGATTGAGAAGTGAATTCTAGGGTGTGCATTGTATATTTTGTTTCTTGTTGCATTGCTGCCTTTTGCTTTGTTGTATTGACCTTCGAGGTCTGCTGGTTGTAAGGCTATGCGAGTTTTGGTTTGTTTGCTTCAATAAAATAGTTAACTTACCCAAAAAAAAAAAATAGTAGTCTATTACTATCATCTGTAGGTTTCATGCTCTTCTAGGGTTTGTTTGTTTGCTTCAATAAAATAGTTTTGGTTTTGGTTTTGGTTTGTTGTATTTACCTTTGAGGTCGCCTTGTTGTAGGGCTTGTATGTGTTCCTTGGAAGAGCATGAAACCTACGGATGATAATAGACTTCTGGGAAGTGAATTCTAGGGTGTGATGATAATAGACTACTGGTCAGGGATTGGGAAGTGAATTCTAGGGTGTGCATCTGTATATTTTGTTTCTTGTTGCCATTGCTGCCTTTTGCTTTGTTGTATTGACCTTCGAGGTCTGCTGGTTGTAGGGCTATGCTAGGGATGGCAATGGGACGGGACGGGACGGGCTCAGATGGTACCCGTCCCTGCCCCATCCTTATCGAGGCGGAGTTCGAGTGGAGACATTGGGGTAGGTGGCGAGGCAGGGAAAATCAGGTTCCCAGTCACCATCGCAATGTGCACTAATTTTGTTCTCTTTTGAGGATTTTGTCAAGATAACAAAATATCGAGGGAGTGAAAAACATAGCAAAATATAAGGAAAAAAAAACCCCAAAGAAATGAAAGTGATTAGTATTTGCTATTTTACTCTTGTTATATGTAGAACATACGAAATCTAGATACATACATAACTACGAAAATATTTTATTCATATAATCGGGACAGGTTAGGTAAAGTGGGTCGGGAGAAGCAAAGTTGTCCCAACCTCGTTTGCTTATCGAATCAGGAAGTACTTACTTGGATCGGGGTCAAAAGGCGTATCAGATAAGGAATTCCAATTACTTTCTTGGATCGGGCCCAAAAGGCAGGTACGGGGAAATTGCCATCCTTATGGCCCATGCGAGTTTTGGTTTGTTTGCTTCAATAAAATAGTTAACTTACCAAAAAAAAAAAACATTTGTTTGAGTTTGTGTATTTGTGTGCGGAACTAGGTTACTCTAATGGAAGAGGGACATGACATTTTTTTTTTTGGTGCTCTTAATTTGTTTCTGCTCTTAATGGTATAACTTTTTTTTGTGTGACGATTTCGTGGTAATTGACGAAATCTAGTGAGAACCGTTAAATCAATGACGATAGGTAGTTTTTTTACATGATGATGATAATGAAGAAGAAGATGATGACTACTTTTATCTCTTGGCTTTATAAAATGGACATTTATTTAGCAAGAACCCAAAACCGAACACTAAACTCTTATTTGGGCACAGAGGGAGTATTATCATATGCTGAGGGGAAACAAAAATAAATACTCCTATCTCCCACAAAAAAGTTCACACAAACAATTCGTGTGAAGCAGCTCAGGCAAACAGGAAATACTTAAATGGCGAAATTTCTTCAAGTTCCTTGTTCAACACCATCAACTGTGCATTTTAATTCTCCTATCCCACAAGCTCTCTTTTACAGGAGTAAAACAATGCTGCAGCTAAAAGATGGTCAATATTTCTAGCCCTACTGATCATCAAAAGATGGAAAAATAACAACTATGCTTACAATCTCTCCACAACTTATAGTCCAATTTTTTAGCTGCAAATGATTCCTAATTGTTCATGCTGAGCTTCTCTACTATACAAACCTAAAGATTGAGCTCGGTTTTGGCTTGTTTAATAAATGGACAAGCACAACCGAGCAATTTATGTTGGCAAAAAACAATCTCAAACTATTCATGAACACCTCATCTACGGAGTAATTTGCAATGTAACAGAGAGAAATCGGACATACTGAGATCTCAAGACGTTTTTTTCATTCCTCCCTCTCAGTGGTTTAGGGAATCGGCTTACACTAGGACCACTTAATCGAATCAATTGCTAGTAACAACCACAACAAGCAAACAGAGACTCATATCAGAAAGTCTAGCAACGTATGGGAGAAAGATTATAAAAAAAACAAAAAACAAAAACAAAAACAATAGAAGCATTCAAGCCAACAAAAGACCTCACATAGAGATATAATACAGCTTAGAATAATGCGCACACGTAATGTGCTAGCATATATTTTAGACGCATGTAATAAGTACATGTAAATTAAAGATCACAAACATGGCGAGCAAACCTAGTTGTGATCAAGGTCTAAAGCTCAAGTTTGGCCCGCTTACAGAGTGAAAGAACATGAAAAAAAGGTTATTGCTAAACGCAACCTATTCATTATTGTTCTTGCAATCAAGATCTCTCTTCAAACAACCAAGTAGTGTTCACATGCTAACTAGCTATTACCAAGCATAACTGACCATAGATGGAAATCGCTTATCTCTAGCGGGAAAGAGCAAAGGCAATGCCTTTTTCAATCCTTGCCTACAGCTTGGTTTGAGGGCTTGCAGAGTAGAAAGCTCAAAGGCACTCAAACCTTTGAGGTCCGAAGGTATGACCGACCGACTCAATTCCCTTCCACCCTCCTAATTTGACCGTTGATGCAAAAAAGGGAAGCTCAATGAGTGTCGATTCTACAAAGGCGTATCAAGGGCGGGAGTGTATATGGGCTACAATAGGCTGTAGCCCACAGTAGGCTGTAGCTCAGGTGGGGTTCGAAAGACCCCAAAAAAAAAAAAAATTATACGTAAAAACACAACCCATACAACACCTAACACATTTAGCCCTAAAGTCTACACTGCATATTTTTTTGGAATTTGAAGAATGCACAAGAGTCCAAGACAATAGTTTATTCTCTTGCCCTTATGATTGTTGTTTATTCTTGTTAGCTCCAAAAGCGGCACTATTTTTTAGTTGGCAATTACATCTACAAAACACATTTTTCTTTGTATTCCATTCTTAATTTATCGAGTTGTATTTTTTTTTTAATCGCAGCGAGTCTGTATAAGATTAGAGTGGAAAAAATCTATTCTATTGTAATTGAGCGTGCTGTTTGGCGAAGGAAAAATGAAATTAGTAAACTAATGGATCACCGTTTGATCCAACAGTCAGTCTAGTGCCTCTCTTTGGTTTTATATATATAGGTGTGTGTGTGTGTGTGTGTGTGTGTAATTTGGGTTAGCCCATGATAGATATAATTCCTGATTCCGCCCTTGGGCGTACTCAAACACGTCCGACATCTTTTTGGAAAGCCGAAAGGTAAGTTTTGAGGGGGTATGCAACACCACTTGACTCGCGCTTTGGCGTCAACGTTACTTGCAACAAAACATCATAGCCTCATCCTGAGCCATGCTGGTCATCGTCGAGATATCCATGTCTCTGAAAGAAAGAGTTGGCTCCATCTTAGAAAAGAGCGGCAAACAACAATACCAACCGCGCCCCCCAACTACAGGGACGTCAACCTGAGAAAGATCCATATCCAGCCTCTTTCTGAGAATGGCAACTCTAGTTGCCCATCTAGCATTGGCACGGCTGACACCAACTACCAACCTCGGGTCGTACACTCCTTTTAACTTCAGCTGCCATAGGAACTGCCGAATCAACATTATGGGCTGCAATCATGATGAATGCAGTGGGAAAGTTTTCGGCAACAGTCGAAATCATGTTCCATATCAATGTTGAAGGTTTCCTCAGGTAACTCGGGCTGGG
The DNA here is from genome assembly GCA_014282245.1 of Rhododendron simsii. Taxonomy (NCBI): domain Eukaryota; kingdom Viridiplantae; phylum Streptophyta; class Magnoliopsida; order Ericales; family Ericaceae; genus Rhododendron; species Rhododendron simsii. Next base: position 9,523,917 of record CM024965.1, read on the forward strand.
ATAATTTAACCACATCGACTCCAGAAAGACAATTGGCCAACGAAGAAGTTCCTACAAACTGAACAAGTTCAGCGGTCTCAAACTCCAAACCTTCGAAAGGATCAGTGTCAACAAAGTAAATGAGTAACAAGGACTGAGTAGTCGAAGAACTGCAAAAACAAACGGGAACAACTGCGTAGTCTCATTACAGAGTGGCCCGCTAATCCATATCCCATTCCCCTCATAATTGCAATTCTGATTTGTGGTGGCGCGTGCAAATGATAGAGCAAAGAAGCGGCTTTTGGAATGAATGGATCTTTTTCCTTCAGGCCACCCAGTTTCAATGCCTTTTAAGTTTTCAACGCCTTTTAAAGTTGTCAGCATTTGTTTTTGTCTCGAGGGAGAGAACTCTGATTTTCAGACCAAATGTTATTTGGTGTGAAATAGGGGCCCACAGGCGTAGACTTATTTTAATTCAGTCCATTTTTCTAGTAACTTATTATTTTTTAATTCAATCCATTCTTCTAGTAACTTATTTTTCATCCTTAAACTTTAACTTGTAGTAATTATTTACAAAAACTCCGGCTACTACAAAATTATTTTTTCGGCAAAAAGATGGTCACCGTCGAGAATGTTAGGAAAGCGCAACAGGCTGAAGGCTTGGCGACAGTCATTGTGATCGGAACCACGACCCCACCTAACTGTGTTGATCAAAGTACGTATCCGGATTTATACTTTTGGGTTACTAACATGGAGCACAAGACGGAGCTCAAAGAGAAGTTCCAGTGCATATGTGAGTGAAATATCACCATCTTTCCCTCTATATATGCAGTTTTGGTAATTCATTTTCATGTTTCTAATCAGGGGTGTTTAGGAGCTTATTTTTTGAATTATGGATAGTGTATATTCCGATTAAAAGGGTCATCTCTTTTACTACGTAAAATGCTCATCCAAACAACACCTATAAACATAAACTTTTTCAAATGAAAATGACGCAAGTCCTTTTCTTTTCGTTTCCTTCCACCACAAGACTTTTTTTAAGGTTGTGTTCTTTTGCACTTAATTTATTTTTTTAATTCAGACCATTCTTCTAGTAACTTATTTTTCATCCTTAAACTTAATTTATATTATAACTAGTGTATGTCTGTGCCTGAAGGTACGGTTCGAACATTCAGCACAAACAAATAAATATTGAACAATAAATTCAACCAAGTAAGGCGCATATATAGAACAAACTATAAAACTTCATGAAATATATCAAGACTAAAAATCTTCAAGCATATTGATCCTTTTGAGCTTCGAGGCTTCTCGATCCCAATCCTAAAAAAGAATGATACGTCAACAGAAGCCTAGTTAGTACGCCAAGTCATTTGTTTAAGGGATGATATATGATAACAGAGAAAAACTAAATTATAATACTCTTGATAAATATGAGTTAATACCAACCAATCTTGTCTTATAAATTGGATGATAATAAGAAAAAACAAAGAACTTCTATAACAATTGGATATATGTTGTGTCACAATTGCGAAGAAAACAAACATACCAAAAAAAAGAAGAAGATTAAATTCATAACAGTGCTTTGATGAAGATCTATAACTAAGGGTTGCCAGTGACTAACTGAACACACACATCAAAGTTGTCTCATGAGAAAAGAATATCACACAAATAATTCTGTTAATAATTCTTTTTTTTTTTTCTACTTATTCTTCTAATTCTGTTTTCTCCCATATCATTTATTTATATAGTTTCAGATTTGTAAAGGTATTTTAACTTCTTTTCACCGGTTAAAATTCTGTGACTTCCATAAAAGCAATTTTCAAATCCTAGATTTTGAAAGAAAATCAGGAAGATTGAGAAGAAATATATGTTGTGCCACGATTGCGAACAAAACTAACATCCCAAAACAAAGATTAAAAAGAAAACTCTCCAATCCAAAAAAAACAAAAAACAAAAACATTAGTAGTACCTTGAATTTAAGCTCGACGCAGAATTTCTCTACAAATATATGTGTTAATCCTTCAATGTTTGAATCCCTTCGATGAAGTAGCAAAGATTAATCTTATTTCCAAATTTTCGGCTAGCTCCAAACAAACCATTTTAATCCTTCTGTTATTTCGGGTACCAAACATACCATTTTAATCCTCCTATAAATGTCAATAGTAGGTTTAAATCAAACTTTAAATCTTAGGTTTCCTTTAGTTCGAAAATTTGCAACATGGTAATCAAAATGCTAATTGTGGTAACAATCTTTCCTAGAATCATAGGGAACCAATGCTAAAAATGTGGCATTATAGTAGTAATAATTATTTTGATAAGCCCCTAAGATCGCTTGATCGTAGTGGTTAAGTCCGTTATTTAGTAGCTTTGTTAGTTATAATTTGTAGTTTTTATTAAATAATTGCTCGTAAGGTAGTGTGTTGAGTGTTTCAGGCAAAACGCCCTTAAATGACGTATTTTGATACTAAGCCAACTCCAATAGAGTTCAAGTGATTTTGCCCGGTGGAATTATTGCCAAGATGACCCAAGATTGAAGGCAAGAGCAGTGGGCAAGGCAAGGGGCTGTCGGGTGTCAAATCTTGGAGGCTGGCTTGCAGATCTGGCATTAAGCTACGCGTATCGATACTCCAATAATCCATATCGATACGCATAAGCTTTCTTGGGAGGCAGAGAGTTGTGTATCGATACGGCCTTAATCCGTATCGATACGGGAGTGCTACGGGAGAATGGTCCTGCTCAACTTACCAGCGTGGTATCAATACTTTGCTTATTTTGTATCGATACTGGGAGCTTTCGGCCAGATATTTGTTGCTTTTTAGACTTTCCACTTATGGAATAATTGCTACTTTTAGTATGTTTTTCAAATATTTGTAGAGAGAGAATCCCATTCTGTATAAATAGGGACTTCATCTCTCTCTTTGGGAGCTAGCTCATTACTACTTTTAGGTTTTTCTCCATTAAAGCTTTCAAGCTTTTTCAAGTGTAATTTCTCAAGAACACCTTAAGGTATTTACGTTACATTAATTTCTCATTTATTAAAGTTGTTTGTACGGTTTGGATCTTTATATAAATCAAGTTTATTTTCTCTTCTTTTGGTTAAAAATGTTTGTTACTTTTAGCATGTCTTCTAGCTTTCTAAATATGTGTGAGTAGTCGATTGGGCTTGGCATCGGGGTGATTAACGCTTCGAGATTTACGTTTATCTAGCCTTTCTCAACTCTCGACTTAAAGTTTAATATGAAAAATGAGCATAGTTCGGCCTTTATGTAACAAAACTTGCCGATGTTAATCTCCGGTGATCATGTGCTCGCTCACATGGTTTCAGAGCGATGTCTCGGTTTGTGTTTGCCAAAATAATGAAAGAGCTCACTCATTTTCCATGTTACACTTCTAGTCTTTATTGGTTTCATCGCTTAATCTTCCGGTTGATAGCCTATGCCGTGCGATTCAACCGAGTTTTCGTTGAGAAAAGTTGGATGACTTAAATTCCGGGTGTTAGTCATTCCAACGCCTTGCCGCTTGTTTTAACTTAGTAAAAATCAATTTCTAGTCTTTCTATTAGAGCATTCTTTTTACTGTCAAAGCAAAACTAAAAGTTGGCCATCTAAACGCCGCAAATCTTTACACCTAAAAATCCTGGCAAGCTATAAGGAATTATCTCTGTAGGTACGATCCCGGACTTTCCGGTATTTATGCTGATAACGACCTAGCTCTACGCTCGGGGTAAATCAACCTGTTTCAATGGTTAGGTTTTGGACGAAGCATATTTCCCAATTTATCGCTAGGTTTCTTACGCTGTAATATCAGTTGTAGAAAAAAATGTGTACCGATCCTAGAATTCAAAATATGAGAGAAAATTTAGGAGATTTGAAAACTTCACTATCATATTATATAGATAGATTATGTGTGTGTAGGCAATTAAGTTTAGTTTAGAAGAATGGATGAATTTAATTTATTTTTATTTAAGTTTCAAAAGGGGAGAAAAAATAAGTTATTAAGTTATGTAAAAGAACGCAGCCTTATGCTATGTTTGGAGGGATTTTAAGAATTTTTAGTTTGATTTTTGGGTAATGAGTTGAAAGAGAAATTAGGATAATGATTGTAGATAAGGATGATGAATGGAGGGAATTAAAGAGATAAATGATAATGAGTGTTTTTTGAGTTAACAAATTTTTTCAAAATGCAAACCGAACAAAGCAACCTCCTTAAGGTGAGTATGGATTAAAAAGTTGAGTGACTTATTTTTTTGTCCTTATTCAATTTTTTTTTGTATTTATTTGTTTTGCGTCAAACTTTTGTGACTTATTGATTCGTTTCGACGAAAGGAATCAGAAAAGTAAAGTTTTGGTTGGGAATTTAGTTTAGTTTAGGTAGTGGATGGAGAGAGAAGTATGGTAATGATTAAAGAATGGATGATGCTATGGTGTCCCCGGTCATTTTGGGGACACTATAATTTTTGGCATAACTTCACCATTATGAGCATAATTAAAACCTATTACAAGCATAACAAACCCCAAATAAACATAACTAAGGAATATCCAAAAAAATCAACCAAGGCATAAACAAACCCAACTAAGGCATAACAAACAAGTTATGCCTTGTTATGGTTTGGTTATGCTTGTAATGGGTTTTGGTTATACTCATAATGGGTTTGTCATGCCAAAAGTTACAATGTCCCCAAAATGACTGGGGACACCGAAGTCATTCCCTTAAAAAAATGGGTAATGATTGGAGAGAAATAGAGAGAGATGAGAAAGTAATAATTAGAGAAATAGAGTAATGATTGGAGAAAGAAGTAAGACAATGATTGAAAAATAAAACTAAAACAAAACAAAACTAATAACCGAACAAAGGCAAAAAAAATTGATCGAAACTCATAATTTTTAAATAAAGACAAAAACAAGTCAATAAATCAGCTTTTTTTACTTATTCTTATCTTTTTAGAAAAAAATTATGAATTTCAATCAAAATTTTTTACATTTCCAATTTTTCTTGTCGGGACGAATCAATAAGTCAAAAAAATTTGACGTAAAATTAATAAATACAAATTTTTAAAAATTACTGTTCCAGTTGCAAAGGCAAACGAGCCCTTAAACGACCACGACACGTCAAGAGCGATAGAGAGAGAGGGAGAACGTAGAGTGCGAGTCCAGTCTAGTTCAAAGTTCAAAACATTCGACAGTTATCCTTTCCTCTTCTCCGCATTTGGCGCCACCATGGACTCCGACGACGAACTTCAGACCATCCTCATCGAGCAAAGCCACGAACTCGCCGCCTCCAAGACCTTCGAGTCCGATCTCGACCTCGCCTTCCAACTCCAAATGCAAGAGGCACTCCACACCTCCTCCTTCGCCCTCCACCACCACTCCCCGCCGCCCTCAACACCACCGCAGTTTCAGTTTCCAGACGACATCGGCTCGGACCTCGTCGCCGAAGAGCTCGCGGCCGAGGAGATCGCGCGGTTCGAGCGGGAGCGCAGCGACCGCGAGCAGGCCGAGGCCGAGACACGGTGGATGCGCGACGACCTCGGCCGCCGGATCCACGACCAGGCCTTCGCCCTCGACCTGAGCCTGATCGACGACGACGAGTGGGCGGAGAGCGGCGAGAGCGTCGTCAGGCCGTACTACGGGGAGGGATCTTCTGCCGGTGCTGCGGGGGAGGCTCTTCTCAGGTTGTATTTCAAGGGTGTGGTGAGAGAAGGGACGGCCAGGGGTAAAACGACGGCGTCGGCTGCGGGGGTAGGGATCGCGATATGTGATGTGAGAGATGATAGGGTTTTCGAAATGCGGAGGCCTTTGGTCTGTGGTGGTGGTGGTGGTGGTGATATGAGCGCCGAAGTGGCGGAGGTGAAGGCGTTGATATTAGGGCTGGAGGCCGCTCTTAGTTTGGGCATTCAGCGGATCACCGTGTTTTGTGCTGACAATTCGCTCCACCAATATGTGAGTCACTTTGCCTCACCCGAGATCCTGTGTACCGAAAAAATGGGTCTACTTCTGAAGAAGTACCGAGGTGTTTTGGTCATTAGATTATGTGAGTTTTTTATAAGTTTCAAAATTTTTATGCAATTCAATGGCCGGAAATACACCGGTACAGCGTTATAGAGAATTTCGGTACAGAGGATTTGATTCCACTTTGTCAATGATAGTTCTAAATTTTGAACAGTTAAAAAGACGAATATTGGAGTATGGTTATCAAAATGCGAAGTGCCAAAATCAATTTTTTTTGGTTAGATTCTGTCGGTAAACTGTTTTTGATTGCCATTCGTCATAATGAGAACTAAAAATTTACGACCAAAAGCAAAAACAAATATGTTCACTATAAGACAAAAAAAGTTTGAATTGTCTGTTTTCTTAGTGTTGGCCTATCCGAACTTTTTTCAATCACCATTTTTTTTTTACACTGATTTGTCTGAGATAAATAGTTAAACAAAAAAAAAAAGGTAAGAAAAGCAAATATATCATAAGAATAATTTAGGCAGAACTCAGCCTAATCACACAATGTGCGTGCTTGAAAGCCTCTTTTAGAAATGTGAACTTGAATTTGTGAGAGTGAGGATTGCTGGCGGGAGCGGTGGGGTCTTACTCGTTACTATTCTAAATCCATTATGCCTGTGTGTTTATCTGAATGTCTTTTGTGTATGATAGATAAAGACATTGTATATCCTCTGAGTTGCCCACTATGAGAATTAAAAAAGTCCGTCAACATGAATCCTGAGGAGAGGGCTATATGTTGTAGTTCCTGCATGTGTGGAATGTCAATCGATTATTTAATGGTTTGACCTTCCCATTGGGTTATTCTAGGTAGAGATGTCCCCAAATAAACCCCTTTTTTTGTGATTGAGATCGACTAGTTATATAAAGAAGCCAAATTTGAGCGCATTTGGAAACTCATTAAATCTAGGAGCTTTCCTAGAGCTAGATGAAACATCAAGCTACTCGAGCTCACTTGTGATGAACTCAATTGAAGTTCGTTTGATGTGTAATTTTTAGTTGAATTTGAACTTCACACTACTTGCGGCTCATTTGGTTGGCCTGGTTAACTTAAGCAATAAGCAAATAAGATGGTTTGCCTTACTGCAGTGCTTATATTCTATGTAATCACGAACCAAATTAAAAGCAAATAAGCAAAGGGGGAACCTAACAAGTTTCCTTGTTCTGCGTTTTGCTATCTTCTCATATCAGCTTATTCTTGAGAAAGAAGCATATAAGCGGATGAAGGAAATGGGTCCTTGGTTTGGCTTGGTTTGCTCTTCATTGATACAACAATTGTTTTGTTGTTAACGGGTATTTTGGTTTTTATAAGGAAAAAAAAAAACCTTTCAATATATGTTTATTTCTTGTCTTATTCGTATTGCATTATTTGTTGGGGATGTGTTTTGGGACAACAAAATGAAAGAAAAATTGAAGATAGAAGTCCAATTAAAAGAGCAACCAGTTGGACAAGGGGTAACAGAATTTGGTTTTTTGGTATTTATGGAATGTTAACTCAATGCCCGATATTTTCTATTGATCTTTATTGGAATTGCAGCCTTTAGATCTCTACTTATTGGAGTTATAAGCATTCCTTTTTTACAAGTATTAACACTAAGACAGCTTAGGGTCAATAATCATATTCTACAAAAACTTCATCTTATGTTAGGAATGCTTTTGTACAACCATGGAACCTTTAACATCCCTTTTTTTCCAAAATATTTCCGTAAGAAGGGTCCCTGGGTGAATTTCTAAACAGTTTAAAGCAATGCAACACATTTACAAAAAAAAAAGAAATTGTAAAATTTCTCTCCTGATATATGGAAGGACCTGGAGAAATATGGGAGTAGTCCTTGCTGCTTTAGAATCTTTACAGTTGGGGCACATTTCTTGAAGGGCAAAAATCCTTTGTTTCCTTCAATTCAAAAAACTCTTTCTTTATGACAAAGCTTTGAAAGAACCATCTTATAGTCATTTTGGTTGTAGCCCAAAAAATGTTAAACTAATCCATGTTGTGGATGCTGAGTAATTGAATAAAGGTTTAATTAGCGATTCACCTTTGTTTTGCACTTTTGACTTTATGCATTCATTCCTCATCTCCATCTTGTTTTCTTATGCAAGTCGAATTTTGACAAAATTTATGAAAAATTAGACCGAAAAATATGTGGGAAGCATTTGTCTCACATTTACTGCTGCACTTCATTAACTAATGATGCAACTAGGTCGTCAAATACTCAAGTGACAAATTACGGATGTATATTTTACAAATGCAGGTTACTGGAAAATCGATACCAAGGCAGGGAAATATAGCCACCTTGGTTAGTCAGGTGACTCTTCTCCAAAGGAAGTTTTCATATTGCAGTCCATCGCTTGTAAGACAAAAAGACATTAAGTTTGCACTCGAACTTGCATATGAGGCTCTAGTTTCTCAGGTCACCCGGCCAGAAGTAAATACCAGTAACAGCAATACAAAAGAGAATTGTTCAATTTGTTTAGAAGATACGAATAGTGGCAAGATGTTTGGTATTAAGGGTTGCCTGCATCGATACTGCTGTTCTTGTATGAAATCGCATGTGCATGTGAAGTTGGTTCAAGGGATGCTTCCAAAATGCCCTCATGAAGGATGCAAGACTGGCCTCACTACAGAGATGTGCAAAACATTCTTGACACCGGAGTTATATGATATTATGTGCCACCGTGTAAAGGAATCATCCATTGCTGCAGCAGATAAAATCTACTGCCCATACCCTAGGTGCTCAGCATTAATGTCGAGAATTGAAGTTTCTGTGAATACTCGTGTTGGCGGACCCTGCAGCTGCAAGAGGTGCCAGGGCCTGTTCTGCTTGTGTTGCAAGGTCCCTTGGCACAATAACATGAGCTGTGGTGCCTACAAAAGGTCAAATCCATCCCTCTCTGCAGAAGATGCAAAGCTGAAGTCTCTTGCGAGGAAGAATATGTGGCGCCAGTGTGTGAAATGCAGCCATATGGTTGAACTTACAGAAGGTTGCAACCACGTTACCTGCAGGTAATTTCTTCCAAACACTTCTACGTTGACTTGCCTTGGGGCTTTGAGTCCTGTTGTAGCGCCATAATGGACCCAATTAACCAACTGGGATAGCTAGTTATTTTTATAGTGAGGAAGGAAGAAGATGGAGGGTCCTGACCTATTATTTTTGTAATGAATCCAACTTACTGCTTTGCGAGCCACTTCTCTTTTATTTTCCATTCAATTCTGCAACTCCCTTTATGAGTCCCATAATCAAAACACAATTTAGTGTTTGTTATAGTGATTTCTCAATTTGCCCCTTTACCGTGTGTTGTCTTTGTAATTACTGCTTGTCGAGACTTGAGATATCCTTGAACACGTGTGCATGCATGAGCGCAAGTGTGAAAGCATATTTCAAAAACATCCCGAACAACTAAAATTTGCGAGAGCAAAGATTGAGAGCACGAGCGTAAAGTAAGAATTGAGAGCGCGAGCGGAGGCCCCTAGTGAAGAATTACGTGACTAAGGTCTTACCTATTAATTGCTCCGCTCCTTATCACCGAAAACTACCACGAATCTAATCCTGCCTGGAAGGAATCGATATCTTGGATTACTTCTTTCTTTGTTTGTGCACGTTTGCCTCAATAATACTGTTGCCAACCATACTTTTCTTATGTGTCCAGATGCGGTCATCAGTTTTGCTACAGTTGCGGATCCGAGTGGAGGAATAAGAAAGCAACTTGTAAATGTCTTCTCTGGGATGAGCAGCGTATCTTATATGCTGAGCATAACGGACAGCGGCAAAGACTGGGATGATACGGATTCATGGAATAACCAAACTCTGATCCAGATTGCAAGCAACCATCGGGGCTTATATTTCCCAAAAAGGGAAGTTAAGTTATTCTAGTAGGATAGCGAGTGGTTTTCATGATTGGTAAGCTTAATTTACTGCGGTATCTTCTAACTTTTTGATGGAAATTAGGTTGCAAGTTGATGACTGTTTCCTTTCCAATAAGCAAAGGTTCCTGATGACCCTTTTCTGACTACAGCAAATTAGTCTAAAGTCCAAAAGAAGAGGTACCAAAGTAGATTTAGTCCAGCTTAAGTTTCAGTGATGTGTAAAGTCCATTAATGAAAATATTTTAGAGTTTAAGGTCCGTGAAAAGACCAAATTGCCTTTAATGAGACAAGGGCCTTGTTTGGCTAACACAAAAAATGTGTTTTTTCATTTAAATGATTTTAAATGAGACAAGGGCCTTGTTTGGCTAACACAAAATATGTCTTTTTTTGTGTTTTTCGATTTTGTTGCACTTTCATAGGGTACCCTAGGATTTTAGACATTTTCATAGGGTACCCTAAGGTTTTAGGCACTTTTATAGGGTTTTAGGGTTCATTTTCCTATTATAGGATTATAGTGATTTAGGCACTTTCATAGGGTACCCTAGGGTTTTAGGCACTTTCATATATAGGGTACCCTAAAATTTTAGGCACTTTCATATGGTATCCTACGGTTTTAGGCACTTTTATAGGGTTTTAGGGTTCATTTTTCTATTATAGGGTTTTAGCGGTTTAGGCACTTTCATAGGGTACCTTAGGGTTTTAGGCACTTTCATATATAGGGTACCCTAAGATTTTAGGCACTTTCATAGGGTACCCTAGAGTTTTAGGCACTTTCAACGCCGGTCAACTTTGGTCAAGGTCGGTCAACGCCGGTCAACACCAGTCAACACCGGTCAACGCCGGTCAACGCCGGTCAACTCCGGTCAACGCCAGTCAACTCCGGTCAACTTCGGTCAACGCCGGTCAACGTTAGTCAACACCGGTCAACGTTGGTCAACGCCGGTCAACTTTGGGGGGGCTATTTGTAAATCTTGGGCATAATGTCCTTTAGACTTTAAAGGAAAATATTTATGTCCTTATCATGGTAAAAACTATTGTAGCATGTCCTCCTACTCAATTTACCCTTCTGACTACTGTCTACTTTATGAAAGTGCCATGCCGTTTTTTCGCCACAAACTGTTACTATGAAGTTTTGTTGAGGGGGTTGTCCAGCAGTCCCACATCGTCAAAACGTGAGAACTTGTAAACATTTATATTAACACGGTCCAGGTGAAGTGTTTGTCCCTTCGGGGACATCCGATAAAATTGGAACGATACAGAGAAGATTAGCATGGCCCCTGCGCAAGGATGACACGCACAAATCGAGAAATGGTCCAAATTTTTTTATATATATTTTGAATTCCCAAACAGCACTCTGGTTTCTTTCCTTTCCGAACTCAACCCTGACCCTGTGCTCCAAGAGCAGCTCTCTCCTTTTGAACTCTGGTTATATTATCAATTGGGCTGTAATCCTGAAATCAAGACCATTGTTTGTTCAGGGTTCGTGACAAATGTAGATAAATCAGTGCTGGAATGATGTTTCCTTTCAATCGGTGTTTGTGATTAACCTTACGGTGATTTGAAATTTTTTTTTTCTCCCGACATGTTGCTTCTGCTTTTGCTTCCGGTACAGGTTCCACCAATGAATCTGAGAGAGCAAGGATCTCTACAAGATAACGTATATTTCCAGGTTTGCATTTGGAACTGCTTTTATTGCGGCTAAATTAACGAAGTGATTTTGTTTAATTTTCAACAGGACAGTTATATGTTAGGAATCATTTCGTAAGCATTTTGAATGTGTTCTCCTAGGGGAATACACATGTATCTGATTAGCTCTTGGCACCCAAGAAAAGGAAAATGCTTCTGACGTCTCCAGTTGATGAGCTATTTAGAAGTGTGATTCGTTAAACAAACATGTTAGGACCACCGCATGGGTCACCGCACACCGTGTGGTGCCCACTTCGGCCCTCACAAAAATGTCAATGATCGCACTATGGATAATGAATCGCCTTAGATATGTAACAATAAGCATATAGAAAAATACCACAAGCATATAGAAACACGTAAAAACATTTACATTGAAATTTTAATTATTTTGGTTTTTCTACAAGGAGTCAATCCACTAGCTAAGAGGTGCACATTGGGGGTCTTTGGGAGTATTTTTTTTTGTTTTTTTAAATTGTGATTTGAATATGTTTTGAATTTGCGAGAGGTTTGAGAATTATGTGCAGAATTCAATTTGTAATAGAAGAAGTGTTTGGAAAATATATGTATCTGTATCAACAATGTAAGCATCCAATTTTTTAAAATTATATTGTGGAATATATAGTTTCTTAACAAATAAATGTATCCCTTAATTGAAAGTCTTCATTTTTTATTTTTGCTAATTAGGAAGAATCAAATATTTTCAATTAAAGGCAACAAAGAAAATGATTAAATAATGATCAAACTCAAATCGAACTAAATGCAAAAAAAGGCTACGAACTATCAGAAATTTAAAAATAAAACCTACCAACTAAAGGAAAAAAACAAACAACTTATACATTAGGCAAAATAACCCTAAAACTTTAAAGAACTTGAAAAACATATTGCAACAACCGAGCCACGGGGAATTTTCATTTTCGACCATACCCTTGGTTATGTGAGAGTTTTTGTTGTTATTATCCAAAAAAGAGTAGGGTATTGTGGTCTTTCAACATATGGTAAAAATGAGAAAATACAAGAAGTACCTTTAGACCTTTTTTTCATTTCTGCTCTCTGAACATCAAAATTGAGAACTCACCCTCCTGAAATGAATTTTGAAATCAACCTGCCAAGCATCTAAAATTTGAAAAGAAGAAAATGAAATTACAAAAATGATCCAGACAGTGGTTCGACTTTTATGGTCCCTCCTTCCAATTTTTTCACCATCCCATAAGGGTAGGGACGGCACACTACAGAGATTTCTTCTCCTGCCTATGGGTTGGCAGAACAACCTGTGGATCAGATCGGTTTTAGAGAGAGAATTTCTCCTAGTGCCTTGGGGCGAAGCACGGATTGGATCATCTTGAATTTTGGTAAAAGAGAAAGTCTTTCTTCCCCCAATCCCCGCCCGACTTAAATCATCGGTATGGAGCTAGCCTCGCTTTACAATGTGGGGGAAGATTGGTTGAGAATCCCCCTAGGGTTGGTCACCATACTAGTGGCCAAGTTGTTGACTTTGACACCTGGCAAGGCAAGGAATGACACCACTCTACCGAAGAAAAACTAGATTTCCTAGGCCGTTTGCCTTCAATTGCTCGTGTTTTCACGTCCCGTGCTGATTGCTCGAAAAAAAGACCCAAAATGGCTAAAAAAGTTGCTTGGTAACGGCTAAAAAGAGAAAAAAAAAAAATCAATGTTGAGCGGGTACCACATGGTGCCCGCTTGAGCATCTAAGCCGTCCATTCCGTATTTGTACGGCTCAGATTTGGAAAGAGAAAAAAGAGATCGAGAAAAGTGTTGGGGTGAGAGGAAAAAGAGGGTTTCAACCTGAGACGTCCACAAGTGTATCGGACAGCTCAGATACGCCTAGTGGTTACCACGTAGGATATACACACTCGGCACTAAAAACTCTCTCGCTAAAATGACCCAAAACGGCTAAAAAAGTTACTTGGCAATGGTTAAAAAGTTGCTGTGTAACGGTTAAATAGTGGTGGGTAAATGCTCATCCAAACAAGTCCCTATGGACTGAAGCAAGTCCTTTTCCTTTCCTTCCACCACAACACAAGAACCTCAGTCAAAAGACTCACAAAACCCTCATCCACCGAGAGAGAGAGAGAGAGAGAGAGAGAGAGAGAGCACGGAGAGTGAGAGTGTAATCGAACCCTGGAGTATTAGCATAACTTAAATCTCTGTGGAGTATTACATAAATCTATCGCTTATCTTTTTTCCTCCATTTGGCGCGGACATGGACTTCGATGATGACGAACTACATACCATTCTCATCGAGCAAAGCCGCGAACTCCCCGCGGCCATGATCTTCGAGTCCGACCTCGACCTAGTTTTCCAAATCCAGATGCAAGAGGCACTCAAAGCCTCCGCCGCTCTCCACCACTCCTCCGACGACGACGAAACACCTCCTCAGTTCCAGCTTCCGAACGACCACGTCAGCTTCGCCAGCCTCCTCGCCGAAGACATCGCGAGGTACGAGCGAGAACGCAGCGACCGCAAGCACGCCGAGGCCGAGACCCTCCGCATGCGCGACGACCTCGGCCGTCGGATCCACGACCAGGCCTTCGCTCGCGACCTGAGCCGGATCCCCGACCCCGTGTGGGCCAAAACCGGCGACCAATTCGTCAGGCCGTACGGCCAGGGCTCCTCTTCGTCTTCGTGTTCTGCCGCGGTTCCCAATGCGGAGCCTCTCAGGTTGTATTTCAAGGGTTTGCTGAGAGAAGAGACCGCAAGAGGTAAACCTACTTCGGCGGGTGTAGGCATCGCCATTTGCGACATGAGAGATGATAGGGTTTTAGAAATGAGGAAGCCTTTGGTTTGTGGTGGTGATATTGTGAGCCCCGAGACGGTTGAGGTGAAAGCTTTGATATTAGGGCTCGAGGTTGCTGTTAGTTTGGGCATAGAACGGCTCACAGTCTTTTGCGCTGACAGTTCGCTCCACCAATATGTGAGTCTCACTTTGTTTATGATAACAGTAGTAATATATTCCGTGAGTCTCACTTTGTGTATCGTTTAAAGACATGTTTAGGACTTGTTTATCCTGTGAGTTGCCCACTATGAGAATTAAAAATCCCTCAATACGAATCCTCAGCAGAGGGCTATATCTCGTAGTGCCTGCATGTGTAGAATGAATTGATTATTTAGTTAATGGTTTGACCTTATTTTAGGTTCTTCCGTGTAAAGATGTTGCAAGACAGTATTTCTCTAGTGTTTGGCGTGCTACACCCGTTTTTAAGATTGAGATCGGCTAATTGTGTAAAGAAGCCAAATTTGAGTATTTTGGAACTCATTAATTTTATCTACGAGCTCATTAAAATGAAACATCTACCCAATTAGAGTATGTTTGAGGGGCAATATTTCAGTTGAATTTGAAGTTCGCACTACTTGTGGCTCATTTGGTTGGCCATCTTATTTGGTCAACTTAAGCAATAAGCAAATAAGATGCTTTACCTTTTCGCAGTGCTTATTTTATATAACCACCAAGCAAAGTAAAAGCAAATAAGCAAGGACTACAGTTGTTTGTTTGCTTTGAGTTTCTAATAAGATACGCAATCATGGCCTGGTTTTATTGTTAATGAGTATTTTGATTGTTGGAAAATAAAACTTCCAATTTGGGATCCCGTTTGTTTACATCTTGTCTGATTCTTATTTGCATTATTTGTTACGTAGGATGTGTCTTTGGACAACAATTCAATTAAAAGAGCAAGCCAGTTGGACAAGGGGTTACAGGGTTTGTTTTTTTGGTCAAATGGACTATAGAATGTTAACTCAATATCTGACATTTTTGTATTGCTCTTTATTATAATTGCAACCTTTACATCTCTACTTATTGGAGATATAAGGGTTCCTTTTCTTCTTCTTTTTTTTTTCAATTATTAACAAGAAGATAGCGTAGGGTTAGCATTCATATTCTACAAAAACTTCATCTTATGTTAGGCATGCCTTGTTACAAGTATGGAGCCTCTAAAATCTCTTTTCTCCAAAATATTTCGGCAAGAAGGGTCCATGGATGAATTTGAAAACCGTTTAAAGATATGCAACATGTATACGAAAGAAAAAAACTGAAAATTTCTCTCCCTAATTATGGAAGGAACTGGAGAAATATGGGAGAAAAGTCCTTGCAGCTTTAAAATGTTAACAGTTGGGACAGATTTCTTAAATTGAAAAAATCCTTAGTTTTCTTAAATACAACAAACTCATTTATGACAGCTTTTATAGAACCATGTTATTGTCATTTTGGCTATAGCCCACTGGAGAACTAATCCGTGTTGTGGATGCAGAGGAATAAAGGTTCCCGTTCCTCAGCTGTGCACTTTCGACTTTACACATTCATTCCTCATCTCCGTCTCTCTCTCTCTCTCTCTCTCTCTCTTTGTTATCAGAACTCCTCATCTCAATCTTGTTCAGTTGTTCTCTTACGCAACATATCTTAAAATATATATTTGAGATTGATGACTATAAGTGGAAAAGTTTTAGTTCTGGTTTTCTCATTTTTGTCACACTGCCTCTAACAAAATATTCAAAGTGTGTAGTGGTAGTCATTGCCTTCCTCAAATCCCCATATGGTATGGGGAAACCACCTCAGTATAAACAACTGGAAGGATGGTATGATCAACCTTTTCTTTGGAAAAACTTGTTCTAGTCTATCCGTTGCATTTTTGGTGTTCAACTTCTTTGCTGTGCAAATTTTAAAATGTGTCTTTCTGCCATATTTGTGACAGTGTAGTTTTGTTTACATTTTGCTGCAGTTGGTTGATGGATTATCATCCTTTGTCATTGAAGCAATTTGGAGAACTTTTTGGAAAAATGATGTTTTGGTTTTCATTACTCATCTTCTTGTTCTTGTAGATGTTTCCACGTTTCAGACATCTTTTAGATGCCATTACTGCTACACTCGATGAACTATTTACACGACTAGGCTGTCAAATACCCGTGACAAGAAATGGATGTATATTTTACTAATGTAGGTTACTGGAAAATCGATACCACGGCAGGGAAATATTGCCACCTTGGTCGGTCAGGTAACTCTTCTCCAAAGGAAGTTTTCATATTGCGGTCAAGTACTAGTAAGACAGAATGATATCAAGTTTGCACTCAAACTTGCAAATGAGGCGCTGGTTTCTCAGGTCACCTGGCCGGACGCAATTAGCAGTAGCGAAAATATAAAGGAGACTTGTGCAATTTGTTTAGAAGATAGAAATAGTGGTAAGATGTTTGCTATTAATGGTTGCCTGCATCGTTACTGCTATTCTTGTATGAAATCACATGTACATGTGAAGTTGGTTCAAGGGATGCTTCCAAACTGCCCTCATGAAGGATGCAAGACTGACCTCACTACAGAGATGTGCAAAACATTCTTGACACTGGAGTTATATGATATTATGTGCCAACGTGTGAAGGAATCATCCATTGCTGCAACAGACAAAATCTACTGCCCATACCCTACGTGCTCGGTATTAATGTCAAGAATTGAAGTTTCTGCGAATACTCGTGTTGGTGGACCCTGCAGATGCAAGAGGTGCCAGGGCCTGTTCTGCTTGTATTGCAAGGTCCCTTGGCACAACAACATGAGCTGTGGTACCTACAAAAGGTCTAATCCTTCCCCATCTGCAGAAGATGCAAAGCTGAAGTCTCTTGCAAGGAAGAATCTGTGGCGCCAGTGTGTGAAATGCAGCCATATGGTTGAACTTACAGAAGGTTGCAACCACATTACCTGCAGGTAATTTCTTCCAAACACCTCTATTTTCAGTTGCCTTAATGCTTTTACTTTTTTTACAAATGGGCTTTGCATCCTGCTATAGTGCCATCCCGAACCCAATTTGCCACTGGGCTAGCCAGTTATTTTGCAGTGACGAACAAGACGGAGCATTGGAGGGTGAACTGTTATTTTTGCAATGGATACAAATTACCACTTGGCTAGCCACTTGTCTTTTATTTTCCTTCAATTTAGTAACACGCATGGATGTTGGTATCAAAGTAATGGCAAAGCCGGATGTGGTGGGCTATTCAGGAACAAGGAAAATGGCTACTGCCTACTGGATTTCTATGGCAAACTTGATTGCAACTCAAGTCTTGAGATAGAATTATGGGGCATCTACTGAGGTCTCACAATTATCTAAGCCAAGGGCATTACAAATGTTAAGATTGAAGATGATTCTTTAGAAGCGGTCCTGCTCATCAATGGGGAGGAGCCTAATCATCCTCACTGTGCTCTTATCGATGACCCTCATCTCTTGCTAAACTGAACTGGTTCATCCCTCTTCCACATTTACCACCAGGCAAACGAGTGTGCTGATCACCTGGCTCATCTTGGTGCTGAACAAGAGGAACATCTAATGGTGTGCGAGGAAACACCCCCTTCCGTCAGATACTACCTCCGTGATATCCTGGGTTTTGGTTGCCGTAGATACTAATTTTGTTTTTGTAACTTTTTAACTCTGTTTCTGTTTTTCGCTGCTGTTTGTTTCTTCTGAATTTTCCGGTATACCCAAAAGAAAGTTGGTTACTCCCTTCACAAATCCCATGATCAAAACACGATTCAGTATTCATACTGAGATTAAGGCAACTGAGCTTTAGATAATTTTATTTCTCTATCCTGCCCCTTTACATGTTGTCTTTGTAACAACCGCTTGTTGAGACCCGAGTTGTCCTACCTCTTACTTCCTCAGCATCACTTTCACCTAAGACTACCATGATTGGAATGAATCTACTAATATCTCAGGTTGCTTCTTTCTTTGTTTGTTCACCTTTGCCTCAATAATACTGTTGCCAGTCATACTTTTCTTGTGTGTGCAGATGCGGTCATCAGTTTTGCTACATCTGTGGAGCCGAGTGGAGGAATAAGAAAGCAACATGTGCATGTCCTCTCTGGGATGAGCAGCATATTGTACACGAGCGTAACAGACAGCGACAAAGACTGGGATGATATGGGTTCATGGAATACTAACTCTGATCCAGATACCCACATAATCAGCCTAGGAAAAGTCTTGATACGATAATTCTGGGCTTTTTTGCCAAAAAAAGGAAAGTTAAGTTATATAGCTGGTGGTTTTTGTGATTGGTAAGCTTTACTGGAAGTCTCAGCTTTTTGACGGAAATTAGGTTGCAAGTTCGAAGATGTAAAGGTTCATGATGATTCTGTTCTAACTGTAGTTTAGTTTACTATTAAAATGGCATGTAGGTTTTGCCACAAATAGTTAAGAAGTTTGTGTTATGGGGTTGCACTGTAAATATTTATATAACGCAGGGTAAGATATTTTCTTTTTTGTTGGCAATTAGGCCAAGAGAAGTTAATAAAATTGCAATCCAACCAGGTACACAACAATCTGACTACAACCCTTCACATATATGCGGGGCCACACTGACTTTTTGATAAAACTTTGAGGATAGATAGAAGATCAGTTGGACAAGGATGACATGCATAACCACCGAGGCGGTAGCCCAGTTGGTGAGGCTCGTTACCTCCCTTAATGCAGGCGGGAGTTTGAGTCCTGGTAGGTGCTCGAACCTCGTCTGCAGACCAAAGGGTGAGAGTTTTTACCAGTTGTACACTAAAGTGGTACCGTCGTGACGGCCTGTTCTTCTGGACAATAGCTATGGCTCGAACCAGACATTTAATTGGCTCTTATGGTCACGCGACTCACACCAAGGGGAAGTTGCTATGTTGGTCGTCTCCTCTCATCCTTTTCTCCGGTCAAAAAAAAAAAAGAAGATATGCATAAATCGAGAAATGGTCCAAGTATTTTTGGCCATCAATGGGGAAAGCATGAATTGGGAAAATGACTGTCAGACGTGTTTTGATAATTAATATCTGCCAAGTACATGCTAAGAATATTTATTAATGTAGAAAATATCTTTGGCGGGTATTAATTATCAAAACACGTCATGGGCTGTCATTTTTCTAAGAAAATTTGAACCATGTTACAATCTTTTATCAATGTAAGTTTTACTATGATGTTGGCCCAACGAGTCTAGGGATGACCATTTTGTTCCATCCGTTCCCCGCTCCGAACGAATTGGTAATTTGGAGATCTGTTTGGGGATTAGATAGGATATGAGAAATTTTTTTTTTTTAAAAATCTGGGAATCGGGTAGGAGGCAGGGACAAACATATCCCCGCCCCGAAATCTGTTTTCCATTTGCTCCCCCGCTTTGCCCCCGTCCCAGATTTCGTGAAATATATGTAGGGTTACTTTTCATTCTCACTACTGGTTTTCGTTTTTCTAGCGCCGTACACACTTTTTGTGCTCTATTGCTCTTGTTGTTTGGTTGCCCGTATTGTAAGCAAACTTGTGCTCATTTTACTTCAACTTCAGCTGTAAAGTCCTTAAAGTTCTGCATTTTATTTTGAATCTTTTATTTATTATTATTATTTTTTGCTCTCTCTTGTTTAGCATTAACTATAAATCTCTACGGGAATCCCCATTTTCCGTTTGGGGCGGAGATGGAGGGGAAAAATAAATTTCTATTAGGAATTGGGGTGGAGGCCGAGGATGGGGAAGGGGTTCGGGGATCGTACTCTTCGGCCCCAATCCTCCCCCAGCCACCCTCCCTAGCTACCAACGAGTGTGTAAAAGTACTTAAGTGTTGCCAGGTTGTGGATTGGTGTAGGATTAGCTTCTTCTAAAACATGGGCCAAAAAAACAAAACACCACTAGAGGTATTCACGACTGCAAGACCGCTGGGCCAAGTCACGATTTTTGTTCTCCAGCAAGGAAATATATGATTTTTTAATTTTATTTTAGTAGTTATAACGGAAGCCGGGCTTTGAAATATATATGGATTTGGCATGGAAAAAATAAGGGATCTGGGGTACTTTAGTTATACTTTGGGCATTCATCTTGATAATGAACATTCAAATTTTAATTCATACAATAGACGATTCGAATTTACAAAAATATGACGCTCGGGCTTTTATTTCGTGTAAGGTGTATTAATCGTAGTAGGATAAAATCCGAAAATAGATTAGAGAAATGGCCCTGATCGTATGACTATGACCTATAGAAAGCAGGCATATGAGAGCGGAGCATCGTCGCCTTCTGAGTGGACACACAGAGAGAGAGAGAGAGAGAGAGAGAGAGAGAGAGAGAGAGTGATACAGCGAGAGAGAGACAGAAATGATGAACGGAACGGCAGGGAAGAAGGTAGTAGACGTAGCATTCAAGGCAGGGAAGACCATCGATTGGGAAGGCATGGCTAAGCTTCTCGTCTCCGATGAGGCTCGCAAGGAGTTCGCCACTCTACGTCGTGCTTTCGATGAAGTCAACACCTCTCTCCAGACCAAATTCAGCCTGGTTCTCTCTCTCTCTCTCTCTCTCTCTCTCTCTGCATTGAATCTACTGTTTGCTCTATCTATTTATTCCTTTCTTCTCTGCTCCCTAGGGTTCGGTTCTCGTATGGTTTTGTTGCAGATCTACGAGCTTTAGGCTTTAGCTAGTTTGAGGTGATTCCTAGGCGTTGTAATAGATTACAGGATCGGTGAATGAATTAGTTTATCCTCATGATCGATATAGCTTTCAGACATTGTTGGATTGTGGTTTGATAGCTTTCGTCGCGACATATCGTATTTTTTAGTGGTTTATCTGGAAATGGTCATTCCGACTGTTGTCTTGTGACGTCAAATAAACATCCGTGTGTTATGCTGTATAATAATGGCTTAACGGTTTAGTTTAGTTTGGTTGATGATAGATGAGAAATTAAAAGGGGAAATGGAAACACAAAATAAGCGAAAGGAGAAGAGGTACTCGTACATTATTTTGTTCCTTTCCTTCGTTTGCTAAGCAGGGACTGCAAAATAGAGGAGAATGTGTTGGTTTCACTATAAATTATTGCTGGTTGAAATTAAGTGGAAAAGAAAAAAAATTACAAAATCAATTATGCACATTATATCTTTTGCTCTTCTCGTAGAAAAAATTAAATAGCTTTGATTTTAGGGTGGTAAAAGTTTCCTCTTCCTTTCTCTTTTCTCATAACTGGTGGAGTGCCAGCAAACATTTCCTCAATGTTCATTGTTGCATCTCGTAACTTCCTTTGTATGTGGAATGCCAAGGTGATCATGGTTGCTGCACCTCTAAATACCCAGGATTTAGGATTACAGTGAATCATGCATAGGAATGTTCAAGGTAGTTCTTATGCATGTGTTATTTTCTTTGCCATGACCGTTGTATTTTATCTCCTATCCTTGCAAGCTCTTTCATCCTGTTATATATCATATTCATTATTATGGCTTCTGAAAAGAAATTGATGGGTAGACGTAGGAACAAACTTTTTTGATTGCTTGTACAACTTTTGGAAGGTAAGTATATCATGTTCTGAAGTGTGTTATTGCAAAATAATTTTCATTGTAGTGTTGCTATTTGTTTGTAATTTTGGATCATTGTGTAGCTACTTGTTTTGTCCCTTTTCTGGGGTTGAGCTCAAACATGCTTAATCGGCCCTTTAATTTTAGTATTATGAACGTGGATTGATAAATGGGACATTAATAGGGAAACTATGGCGATTATGGACACTGTCTTAGATGAATTGTAATTAAGACATATCAAAGACCTATATATCTCCTCCCCTATCCATGTGTCTTTTTTCCCCCTCCAAAAGCCTATGTTTTATATGAGTATATATGATGACTATGGACAATTTCTTCGGTGAATTGAAATTAAGACATATCAAAGACCTATTATGTCTCCTCCCCTAACCATGTGTCTTTTCCCCCCTCCAAAAGCCTGTGTTTTATATGAGTATACTCTTGCTACATATTGATGCCAAATGACCCATTGTTGTGTCCATCAAAGAGTAGGAGATCCAGTTTAGTTACTCTTGTTTCTCACTATGTACATGGATTTAGAGTAAAGTTGTGCTCTGCTTTTTTTTATTGGTTTGACAACTTAGTGCTTACTTTATGTGATATAACTTTTCTCAGTTTTGGCTTTAAATCATGCAGGAACCTGAACCCATTGACTGGGAATACTATAGAAAAGGAATTGGATCTGGGTTGGTTGACATGTACAAAGAAGCATATGATAGTATGTTAACTACATTCATGAAATCCACTCTTTCTTTCAATTTTTCCCCATTGTTTGGACCCTACTATCTTTTTGTTACTTACTCTATGAGAAGTGTAACGTTGAGCTTGGATTCGTTTTTTGGGTACTGCTGTTACACGATCCTGGGTAGAACCAAGTCCAAAAGCTAGCTATTGAAGTAAGGGTGCCCTCACGCTTATTTACTTCATATTACTCTCGTACCCAGGCGATGTGGGACTTCGCTTCACACCCTCCCTCACATGCAGCGTCCTCACTCGGCAGCACCTGCCACGTGTAGGCCAGAGACATGCATTCTGCCTATCTTTACCCATCTTTGTTACCTAGCTCTCAAACCATGTTAAACGGTCTTGGGTAGAACTCAACCCCAGGGTTGAGTTCTACCCTGGGGTTGAGTTCTACCCAAGACCGTATGACAACTATGCCCCAGCTATGCAGTGTCATTCGTGGTGAAGGCAGACTATCAGCCCTCCGGATATCATGGTAATCATTAACCTTCGTCAGAAATCACTTGAGGTGGAGGAAGAGAGAGCTGAGGCATTCTTGTAGAGGGAGAGACCTTTGTATATTTCGCGAGATCGACCCATGGCTATGGAGAACAATGCACCTTGGGAGGCAGCTTACTCCCTTTGGCCCAACAACCTTGAAGGATCTTCTCTGATCCGAACTTTGTATATTTCGCGAGATTGACCTATGGAGAACAACGCACCTTGGGAGGCAGTTTAATCCCTTTGGCCCAACAACCTTGAAGGTTCTCCTCTGATCCAACAGTACTATGGGATGCCCCTTGATTTTGTTAGAGGATCTCCCAGTAGACCCAGCCACACTCTTGAGGTCAACCTGCTCCCTTTTGTCTGATCGCAGTGGTACAATTCGAGCGCACTTTTGCAGATATCACGTGTTGGGGAAGTTTGTCTTATCCCAAGAGTTGTTAAGAAGGGTCATTTGGGAAAAACCAAGCAACTTGAGTCCATGACAATACCTCACCTTTAGCCTCCAAGCCACAAGTCCCTCGATGATCTCCAATGGAGATCATAGGTCCTATTATCAAGCTGGGTTGTTCTGGAGATATATGTCAGATTTGTGTGTTGCGTCTCATTTGACAGATGTCACTCATTGCGGTGATCTTTTATGAATGCAAGTGTGATTATTGTGCTGTTATCTTCTCAGATGGGAATGGAAAAACTGTTTGTAAGCTACCAGTTTAGGCCAGTGTTCCTTGGTAAGGTACTTGGTTTGGTGGTGTTCTCATGATATCGAATAGAATTGAGAAAGGGTATATTGAATAAAATTGAGAAAGGGTATACATCTTCCAATTGCAGTTTGCATACTATCCATGCCAGAGAGACTCCAATTTGACAGGACTCGTATATCTGGATTCATGGTTATGGGCAGTGCTTTAGCAGCGTTTAGTTGTTATTAAATGACCATCTGGTGGAATCTATCCTTGTTCGGCTCTTAATTTTACAGGTTGAAATCACACATGTGCCCCGTTGAAGCATGGGAGCAGAATTTAGGCACTGCTTTCGTTTGGTCTTCAGTAGTTTGACAGTAATATATGATCTTGTTTAATGCTTTCTCTTTACGTGGCTTGATTCGGCATTATTTGACGGTTTGCCGCTCTGCAGGTGTTGAGGTTCCTAAGTATGTGGACACTGTTACTCCCCAGTACAAACCCAAGTTCGAAGCCTTGGTGAGAGCCCAAAGTTTTTTCTTGTTGATTGTCAACTTAAGAATTGAAACCAAGAAAAAACTGTATTTTAAAGTTAAGGCAGGAGATTCTCGCCGAGTTGTAGGCAGTTGCAATTGTTTTACTCGAAAGAGTTAAGGAAATAAGTATTCTTTAAGATTGCTGACCCAAAGGAAGTCAACATGCAGTTTATGGGTAGATCAAAGAGATTTTTGTCTGACAAAGCTGCGTGTTTTGACTTACAGTTGGTGGAACTGAAAGAAGCAGAAGGGACATCTCTGAAGGAGTCTGAAAGATTGGAGAAAGAAATTGCAGAAGTCCAAGAATTGAAGGTAATGCAAAAACTTGCTTTTGTCGGATTTGTTTCTTCACCTTTTCCCTATCAATTTTCTCCGCGTTGATTGCCAGTCAGTTTTCTTCGCGTTGATTACTGACGGGTTTTTTTTTTTTTTTTTTCAATCATGTAACAGAAAAAGATAAGTACCATGACCGCAGATGAATATTTTGAGAAGCATCCAGAGGTTAAAAAGAAGTTTGATGACGAAATCCGAAATGATTATTGGGGCTATTGATTTCACCTGTGTAGCAACTCTATGGACCACTTTTGCAGGTGAACCATTTTCAGTTCCATCTGTATCTGTCCTGCTTTTTTGCAATAAAAAGGGAAGACCAAATTGTTTTGCTTTGTGGCTGCTTTGAAGAATTTGGAATACAATGTAGTTCCCGGTTGAGATGTCCTCATCCAGCTTCTTAATGGAGAGACGACATGTTATTTTGGACATCTAACGAGTTGATTTAGACCGCATATTGATACGTTTTTTGTTCTCCTGTTAACTGGAAACATGCAAGCTCGTCTGTTTGTTTTTTTGTTTTTCATATTACAATGCTGTTCGAGATCGATTAGGAGTAGTTTGGAAGGCTCCAAGAAAGATGTTGAATTGTTTTTTAAAACCGACTTTGAATTTGTTTGCCCAAGTAACAGTGGTGGAGAACGTGACCTCCTTCCCGCTTTTTTTGAACTGGACCTCCTCCCTCTTTGTCTAAAGAGCGCGAAATTGACTGCTTTTAATAGGGTCTATATCACTGCTTCAACCATTGGAAACACCTTCGCTTTCTTCAAATCTAAATCACCGAGAGAGAGGTTTTAGGATTGTAACCTCACCAGCTGGGCCGCTGGCGAGCTGACGGGTTACAGCCCTAAAACCCCCTCTCTCTAACCTAGTATTGTAGAAGCTGCAATTTTTTCTTCTGTTTTTTTTTTTTGTTAGAAGCTGTAAAATAAGATAGTTGAATTGGCATTGATGGCACTAATGTGCTGGTTTCTGGGTTGCGATCCTTGGCATCATGCACCGCATTGCGTCTGTTCTACTTATCCAATAATTGAAGCTGATAAAAGCCAGGCCATTTTTTGTTGGTTCTGAATCTTCTGATGAGGAATGCTTCCAAATAACACCTCCTTTTTTGTTGAGTCACGAGAGATAGTACTAAGTTGCAGGCTCTATAAATCAAATAAGTAAACTTCATTAGTTTGTCATTCGAGGCCCAACCTTTTTTGGTTGCATTCTATGGAATTTGTGTTTTATCCGTTTGTATATGGATTTTGATCTGCCTGTTTGAGGGGTTTGGTTCTGGCATTTTAGAAATGTTGACTTTGGCAAGCCAAAACCCATGTGGCAAGGCTGGTAAAGAACCCAGTCTCCTTTTTATATCCCATCTGCCTGAAATTAATTGATGTATAAAAACAAAACGATGTGAATAATAATATTCTACTATATACATGCTTGTATGGGTTGGAACTTGGTATATTACAACCTGTATTCCAAGTGTAAGATTTAGGGGTTGGAATTGGACCACTCAAATAATTGTTGCAGCCCACTTGTTATTATGGCTGTGGCATGGGCCGAAAGTAAACACTCACATGCTCTGCTGCTATTCTTCTTTTTCCCCCTACTCTAAATTCTTTCACATTTCTCTACACTTTTGAAGGAAACCAACCCCCTTGATTACTTACCCAACCTCTTTTCTCGTTAGATCAGGAAGATGGGGGTTCATTTAAGCCCTCAATGAGGAGTGGCTTGGTAGGCACTAGTATATTTTTGCATTTTGAAAGTGATTATTGCAAATTGAATAAAACCCAACAAAGTTGATGGCATTCAATGATGGTACTTGTCTTGAGATGGTACCGTAATGAGTAATTTTAGTCACAGTTGAAATCATCTTCGTCTTGATGATTTTTCATGCGACTCTTCAGGATCAAGTCATGTTATTGAGATTTACAATGATGTTAAGTGATGATCCAAGTTGTTCATTTTGTAGATGTGCGTCATTCACGGAAAAGAAATAGATTGATTAAATATTGGTATTCATTTAAACAAATTTTGGTCAGAGTCGCGAACTTCGATTTCTCTTAAAACAAAACATATCTTGACAAATCAACATAATTTTGTTGCACGAAAAAATACACACATTGAGATATACAAAATGAATGACTCAGATCGTCAAATGAGACTGACGCCATCTCATTTGCATTGCATAAGGGATCACTCCAGACATTCTCACATGAAAGTATCTCCTCTCTCCTAATGTGTACAATAATCTGCACATTGGTTCACAACCTAATTTTACAATAAACAGTAAAAAAATATCAGCACTTTTGTCCAAACCTAGTCTCGGTCTAATATGCCGGCACATGGGGTATTGACTTTTATAGAAGGGGTAACATTTACACCTCATTTTGAGAGACACTTTCTATGTGGTAGTTAAAAATTGGAATGGAATCAAAACTAAAGTCCAACCCAAAAAATAAATTTCAATAAGTATAATTTTCCAACCTAAATTTTTTTTAAAAATAGGGTACAAAAAACTTGCTAAAAAATTGGTTTTGCTCTTTCTTTTTTTTATAAAGCATAGTTGACAAACAAATTCTAAATTGCTTTGCGAAATAGGATGGGATCATCTTCAGTTACACTCCAAGGCAGTTCAC
Source organism: Rhododendron simsii (assembly GCA_014282245.1). Lineage (NCBI taxonomy): Eukaryota > Viridiplantae > Streptophyta > Magnoliopsida > Ericales > Ericaceae > Rhododendron > Rhododendron simsii. The sequence continues at coordinate 9,551,131 of CM024965.1, forward strand.
ATTTTGCTCACAGCACATCGCATTTTTACCGGTAAGAATATCCATGTGGGTTCACATTTGCGTGATGTCTCTCACAGCTGTGGACGATTACCAGAGATATAATCCTTTTTTCTTGCAAAATCTTGAAAAGTAATTTCCCTAGACAGAAGTACAATATATGATTTATTAAGACAGTGTACATGGAACCGGGGGATGGAGCACCATGCTATGCACATCCGAACCGTCCTTTCGGCAATTCAACGGTCCAAATCTCATCTTCACCATCCGAACATCCGAACCGTTTATTACTAAGATGAAATCTAGACCATTAGATTGCAAACGGATAGCCCGAATGTGCACATTACGGTGCCGCACAGTACTTCCCTGGGTTGGTGTATATGATCCGGTTAAAGAGACCGGCTATAGCCGGTGACGGCCGTTACTCCAACCAACCCCACCAACACGCAACCACCACTGCCACTCCCTGTACCTCGGCCGTCACTTTTTCTCACGTGTCCCGAATCTCCACCGTACATCTCCTCCACCCCTATCCCAACCACCCCGAAACTCTCCCAAAATTACACTCCCACCCCCTCAATAAAAGTGCTCTCGAAAACCAGCCACCACCAATGGCGACACATGTCCAAACCAATACATACAAAAGCCGCACACCTTCTAATGTCAAATTCTCAACAACATTTGCACTAGCTTCGAATTCACGGCGTCGGGAAAAAAGTAAGTAAATATCTTCTCCCGAGCAGTTGAACAATCCGAACGAATAAAAGTTACAGAATCCAATCGCATGAGTCTCTACTCTCTGCTATGACCGAGGTCAACGGGGCGGAGTTCCCGAACCGGTACGCCGGGATGGGGGGCAATGTCGGCGGCGGCGGCGGGGAGGCGGAGGACTGGAAGTACCACGCGGCGGAGTTCGCGAAGGGATTGGCGGAGATGAGCGTGGAGTTCGGGAGGGGCGTGAGGGACGTGGTGAGGCAGAGCTTGCTGGCGAAGGATTCCTACTTCGTGAGGAACTTCGGGGAGCCTTGCGCCAAGGCGTGCGAGAGGCTGAGGTTTCTGAACGAGTACCTGCCGGAGGATCGCGATCCGGTCCACTCGTGGACCGTGGTGTTCTTCGTTGCTGTCGTTGCTCTTGCAGGTACTCGTGTGGATGCGAAAGTTTATCGCGGACTTGTTGTGCTCTCTGTTTGGAAAATTTTAGCGAATTTGTTAATTTAGGCTGATAAATTTCTTAGGATTCGGTGGTGAGAGATTTGATTGCGATCTTGAATTGAGCGTAATTCATCGTTGACTGTTAAGTCTGTGCGTGAGTTGAAGCAAGTCGTTTGTATGTGTTGACGTAGCATCTAATACAAGACTCGTAAATATTTATCACGGATTTGTTCTGCTAATTTTAGCGTATTTGTCAAATTAGATTCTTAAATCGCTCTTGAGAGATTGATATTTTATTGAGCATAATTCAACGTTAAATCACTAAGTGAGTTGAAGCAAGTTGTTGATATATGTTGCCGTAGCATCTAATAGAAGACTCGTAGATGTTTGTGAAAACAAAGAGGAGAATTGAGGTTTTTAATGTTAATGTGAATTTGATTATTGGAAAGAATGCTAGATTGTAATTTTTTCTCTCCTGTGGGTCAAATTGGTAACAGTAATTTGAATAATTTTTCTTGGCAATTTGAGGTCAGATTTTAAAGAAAATTGCGTGATTAGAGATTGATTAAAATGGTGGAGAACATTATAAAGGTACCGAATTAGAATCAGAAGTCTTTTAGAATTTCTCTGGAGGAATTTAACAATGATCCTGAATTGAGCCTAATTCGACGTTGAATTTGGGGAATTAATGTATTCGTCTTGTGAATTGGCTATTGGAAATAGTATCGTCCTTTGACTCCTTTCACATTTGATAGTAATTTCTCTCTTGTGGATCATATTACTTAGTTATTCATTTGTAAGAAGTACATTCTACATTTGGTTGCAGTTTTAGCACTGGTTCCAACTTGAATTTTTGTGCTGGTGAGGATCAAATATTGTGCAGGTCATTGCCCAATTTTAGTGGGTCACTTGTTTATTTATGAGTGATACAATAGGATTTATCTTGGGACTCTGCGAGATTGTCCCTGTTTCTTCAGGTCATTGCCCAGTGTAGTGGACCACTTAGTTGCTCATGAATGATATTAGTGGATTACCTTCAAATCTTTTTCTTGTGGAGGATCCTACTCTTACCATGCCAGAATCCTATTACCACAAACTATCATTTGCTCAATGTTTGTCAACCATTAATAGTGTTGGCAATATGCTCTTTGTCAGCCATTAGGATTTCGAGTTCATAAATCTCAATTTTGCCTCTCCTTATCTGAACTTTGAATTAATCTGCTCCTGCTTACAATAGGAGAAATGAATATGCCCCCTACTTAAAAAGAATCATTTCCAATGAACTGCATCTTTTGGAGATAATCGCACGACCAGGACTTTGAACGGGTATAAAAGGGTTTAAGGTCTTAAATTGGGTCCTTTGCCAGCAATTAGAAACTCTGGAATTGCTTTGTATAAAGGAAAAAAGTATTTCTTGAAATTTTCACTTGAGGAAATGTAGTAGAGCTGCAGAACACTGGTCAATATATATTTGTGCCATCTTAAATTCTTAAACTTCAGTTTCTGCTGAATAATTTCACATTCTTGTCTTGTTTCTTCATGGTCTGCTCACCCTTCTATCTTATCTGCAGTGCTTTGTGTAAGTAGTGGACATGATACTACCACCCCATTGGTAAAGAGATTGTATATACATCCTCCTAACGCTTGTCGTATATTACTACCGGATGGCAGACACTTGGCATATCAAGAACAAGGCGTTCCAGCTCACAGAGCTAGATTTTCCATGATTGGTGCTCATCCCTTTCTTTCATCCCGACTTGCAGGTAGAATGATCTCAATGCCAAACCCTTAAATTGGTGTGACTAAATCTAATGAGTTGTGGGTAATACTGCTTCATGCTATCATTTGGCACTAATTTCTTTACTTATGTTAAAATAGGAATACCTGGTCTAAAGGCTTCACTGCTGGAGGAATTTGGCATTCGCCTGGTAACATATGATCTTCCAGGTTTTGGTGAAAGCGATCCCCATCCCAAGAGGAACCTTCAGTCGTCAGCTCTGGATATGTTGCAATTATCATATGCTGTCAATGTCACTGAGAAGTTCTGGGTGCTAGGATACTCAGAAGGAAGCATGCATGCTTGGGCTGCACTCAGATACATTCCTGATAGAGTAGCAGGTATACTGCCGCGCCTCTCTCATACGTCAATTTCTATTAAATTCATGAATGTAGTAGCTATGGGGTATTATCCATCTTGTAGTGATGTACGTTGTACATGTTCCTAACCGATTTTCTCCAATTTTTTGGGGTCTATAAGGGGCATGAAAACACATCTCTCCCTCTACATGTATCTCCTCATAGAAATGTTCTTCTTCATACCTTAATTTTGCATCTAAGATGGTTGGCCCCAAGCAAAGATGTTTGAACCTGTGGCATCTCATTCACAAGGCTAGGTTCTAAGCGACTGTTCTACACCATGGAGCTAAGTAGTTTGTTTTTGTATGCTTGTTCTGCCCATTTTGAGTAATTAGTGACCTTGTCTTGAAACTGTAGACGGAGTATGTTAATCTGCAATATTTTCTTGGATGAGAAGGATTTCCCCTTCAGAAACAAGTTTTGGCAACTGTCATATTTTCTCTCCACGGAAGTGATGTATAAACAACAAGTAGATCAATGATTTTCTTACTATGCACGCTGTATAGCTATTAACAAAAATTTGAAAATTGTAATATGATGAGCCGTAAAGGGGATGTAGGTCTCTAGCTGGAACTTATAACAAAGGCTTTTTGATCCATAAAGGGAATTCATGCAGCCAATCCCCAAATACTTCAATAGACTATAGGTACTATAAAATGACAACAAAGAATTGAAAGCTTGCAAATCCTCAAGGAATTGGACTCTTAAGTACAACTTTGTAATATGGCATTTTTTTTCATGTGAACAATCTGATATGCATGGGGCCACATAGGAAATGGTAGTAATGTTCTGCTTCATAATACTGAAATTCAATGAGAAGATCACCCATACTATCATAGGTCTGAACTTCTGTGTTGCCCGGGAACAGAGAGAAATGAAATTGTACTCGATGCTCTTTATCTCTGATCTATCCTGGCTGGATATGCAGGTGCACTGATGGTTGCTCCGGTTGTTAATCCATACGAACCAAGCATGACAAAAAAAGAGAGATCTCGAATCTGGGAGAATTGGTCACCGCAAAGGAAACTAATGTACTATTTAGCTCGTAGGTTTCCTAGTTCTCTTGCTTACCTCTACCGCCGAAGCTTCCTCTCTGGAAATCATGGTCAGATAGATAAGTGGCTATCACTATCAGTTGGAATGGGAGTACGTCATCTTGCTATACTCATCTTTCTCGTAAACATGTGTTCTTGTTATGCATTTAGATGGGAAGAATAAGTAAACCAAACAATTGGGATCTACATAAATATGTAAGAACTTGCCAAAATCTCAGTTAGCAATCCTAATGGTGTGGCGACAATTTGGGAGTTGTTTCAGCTCCTCGTGTAGAAGGAATTTCTTCTAAATGTATCGATCAGTTACTTCAATGGTTTCTCATTGCAGAAAATGCTGATTTGTGTAGGATAGAGCTTTGATAGAAGAGCCAATATTTGAGAAGTTTTGGCAGAGGGACGTAGAGGAATCAGTCAGACAGAGAAATGTAAAACCATTTGTGGAGGAAGCTGTTTTGCAAGTCTCCGAATGGGGTTTCAGACTTTCAGACCTCAAAATGCAAAAGAAACGCCAGGGTAGAGGTATCATTCATTGGCTGAAGTCCATATATAGCCAAGCAGAAGAACAATTGACAGGCTTTCTTGGCCCAATTCATATATGGCAGGTTAGTGCACCTCATATAATCTTCTTCATTTTGTTTTCTTTTCCTTGTATGGAATCCAATATTATCATCTAGAATTTTTAATGCTTTGCTTATGCTTAGGAACAGTTCATTTTTACAGCATTGTTTCGTTTATTTAGTCTATTTAATGGAGGCCAGATGGACGAATTTAGTTGTACACTAAACCCTCAAACACAGTTAAGTTGATAGCAAAATGATGTCCTGAGAAACAAATGATGCGTTGAATTTGTATTAAACTTTCTTTTTCTTCCAGGAGTATTGAAGTAAAATAAATAAACTTAATATGCCGATTCTGCTACTGACCCTTTTACCCTCATGTGAATTTTCCTACGCTCAACAGGGTATGGAGGATAAAGTTGTCCCGCCCTCAATGACCGATTTTGTGCAGCGAGTTATACCAGGGGCCATGGTACATAAGCTCCTTTACGATGGCCATTTCACCTATTTTTACTTCTGTGATGAATGCCATAAACAGATTTTTACTACCCTTTTCGGAAACCCACAAGGGCCACTTCCTGCTGAAGTAGAAGATCGAACGCCCATCAAAATAATCGAGGAGAAAGATGATGAAGAAGAAGACACACTCGGCGATACTGCCAGGGACTGAGGTCATTTTTCTGGTTCAATTGAACAGATTCCGATGTATATATACGATAGGTTTACCCCGGTAAGCTTTGAGTCTAGAAGTTAAGCCATTAGTTTTGGTTTCACCAAACAGATAATTGGAAGTTGGAAACTTGGTAGAGACAATAATTCAATTGTCCTGGTTCAATATCGAGGGTCCTATTAAGATAGAAGCGTATACTGAATTGAGTTGGGTCTATAATTTTCTTGGTGTGTAAACTTGTTCATGGATAAATGACACGCAAAGTGGACCTTTTCAACATCTGATTAGTTAATGCTCAATTTGTTGCTCGGTTTGGTTTGGACGTCAATCTCATCCCCTTCAGTCGTGATGATCGGATGAGTTAGGAATGTGTTTGAATTTCAAATCATGTGGGATAATGGAACAAAATGTAAAATAAAAAGAAAACAAGGAAATAATGAAGTAAAGGATGTAAACCCCGTCACAAATTTGCAATCCAAATTCAAAGTTAAGTGATTGTATGGTTCGAAATTCAGTATAGCAAACAAGGTTGGTTTTATAAGCAAGAAAATTTCTTGGAAAAACCAATAATCAAATTACGAAGAGGGAAAAAGAAGTTAGTACATTAAAAGAAAGGGGAAACTATGAAAACTAGAAGGAAAAGGAAACAGAGAATTTACAAATTTTCTGTTCCAACGATTTGTAGAAAATCAAATGGTTCTGTTCCTTAGCAGTTTAGGACGGCTGCATGCTTCACCTCTAAATTCAAACCTTTTCCATATCTTAGTCTGTCCTCTCTCAGCATCCTCATCAGCTTCCCTCCGACCCTCAACCGATGGTCGGACGAGCCAGGTGAGATCAGAAACACCGGCGTGGTACAAAATCATAATCGTTGTCGACAAAAGCAGCTGAAAAATCCAAGGAGCGGTGGCGAGGGCAACACCAGAAATGGAGAACATGCGGACGTAGAAGAGACTTTTTTGGGTGTTGGCGGTGGCGAGGCGGAAGAGGAGAACGCCGACGGCAGTGATCCAGAGGGAGTGGATCAGGATGGAACGGAGGCAGAAGCCTTGATGAGTGGTGCATCTGTTGGCATCCATTTCTTCTATGGGGGTTTAGAGGATTGTGTGTTTGAGGATGATTAGTTTTTGAATGATAAGTTTGGGATAATGAGAGGGAACAGACCATTTGAAAATTAAAATATGGTTAGTTTACGTTAGAGAAGATCCCATTGAGTTATTTATAGGAACTGTGAAAAGAAATTCGAAAAGTTGAACAAAAGAATGTTCTATTTTATAAATTAAAACTGATACAGTTTTTAGTAATCAATTGATTTATATATGTTGGATAAAGATAATTTTTTCACAAACTGTTCAAATGAGCAAGCCTTCAAAACCTGAAATTAATGAATCTATTAATGTTCATAAAATATTCTAGATATAATTTCAACTGATTTTTGGGGATTTATCTTGAATATTTTTTAAAATATATGAATAAAAGTCATAATTTTTTACTTTTTCGATCCATCTCAACAAAACAAATCAATAATCTACAAAAGTTAGACGCAACACTAACAAACGCGAAAAAAAAAAAATTTGAGTAAGGACAAAACAAGAAAAAGTTCCAAAAATCTTAACGGAACTTAGGCTATGTTTTAAAATTTTTGAAAAAACAATCAAAGATTTTTTTTTTTATTCTTCTGTTTTTCGAATCTTTTGAAATTTAAGGCCTGCAAACATATCCATTTTGCGCATCACAAGGCCAGAGACTTTGTCTGTACGCGTAGACCATACAAATACTTGTGATTTGGATTTCAAATGGTGTCTATTCTAGCCAATGCCACCAAAGCAAAACACGCTGCATGACTGCCACGTATCACCCTCTCCCTCTCTCCCTCTCCTCTACTTAAACTTCCTCTCTCTCCACGTACTTCACATGCACTCTCACTGATTTTCGAATCGAGTAGCAGTTGTTACAACACAAGAAGAAGAACAGATCAGAGAAGAGAGTTTTTAGAGAGAGAAGGAAATTAGTTGAAGATGGCAAGGAGAAAGGGTGTAGTGCTGCTGGTGCTGTTGATGATGTGCTATGCAGTGGCAATGGTGGGTGGTTCTGATGGTGGGAGGGCGAGGAGAGAGAGGGAAGAAGAGGGGGATGAAAGGGGGAGGAGAGAGAGAGAAGAGGAGGAGGAGGAAGAAGAAGAAGGGTATGACGAAGGTGGTGGTGGTGGAGGGAGGAGGAGAGAGAGGGAAGAGATGTTCTTGATGCATGAGATGAAGACCGTGGTGAGGACTGATGCAGGGGACATGAAGGTGATCAAGGGTTTCGATTCTGGAGGAATAGGAGGGGTAGTTTCGGAAAAACAAATTCATCTTGGGTTTATCACCATGGAACCTAAGAGTTTGTTCATCCCTCAGTACCTTGATTCCAATTTGATCATCTTCGTTCGCAGAGGTATTACTAATTCTTGACTCTCTCTGTTCTCTCTGTGTTTCTATTTCCCTTTATTGATTAAACAATGATAGTCGAAGAACTGAAACCTTTTTACGGAGGTTTCTGTAAATATGCTTCTATGGAGCTGAATTGCGCACGTTCAAAAGTGTTTTGGACCCGGGCCCTTAATTACACCCCCTGTTATCCCACTATTGCTACTATATTTGAAGTTTTGTTTGCAAAAACTATAAAGAAAGGTCCATCAAAATTGTGTTACACCCCCTGTTATCCCACTATTGCTACTATATTTGAAGTTTTGTTTGCGAAAACTATAAAGAAAGGTCCATCAAAATTGTGTTATTCGTATGTGAGGAAGATATTTTGTTGTTGATTTATGAATACATAGGATTTGGTGCTCGTATTAAGAATCCTGCGTCCACCACCGTATATACGGTTCCGATACCTGCGTTTAGATTTGTGCATATAGACTTTTCAATACCGATTCTGACAGTTGGCTTTTTTGTTTCTATGGTACGAATTATTAACCAAAATCCTAAAGCCACGCTGCGAACGTTGGGCCCCAACGTTGTGCCGGGCCCAGTCCGCCCGGATGATCGAGCCATTTAATAATATAATATTAAGAAAACACACGAGTAGCCGGCCCAATACGATATGAGTAGGTATTCAATTAAATCTTTCATTTTTTCATTCATATCTCAGGATCTTGGTTTTTTTCTTATTAAATTATAATTATTTAAAGGCTCGGATCATCCATGTAGGTCCGCACCGCACGGTGGTTCCCGGTGCAGCCAGGGTCAGTGGACGGTTTTATTTATTAAATGTCATGTGCAAAGATTTTAAGCGGTTGGTTAGCCCAGTTGGTATGGGTCTACTCCAATTGCGAGGTTAGGGACGATCATTGGTAAAGGTGAAGGGGGTTATTTTCTTTCTCAAGGGCTTTTAGTGAGTAGCTTATGCCTTACTAGGGTTTATGAATGAAAGAGCACGTATGATATCCCGCCAGACACCCGTGAGCGGAAAAATAAACAGTTAATAGTTGAGGATTTCCTGACACTAACTTATTGCCACCAGGCACTAATGTATGCTGTTGTGATTCTTTTGATGCAAATTTGGTAAGTTTCTAATGTGATCAAGATATGATCATATAGGACATGGTAATGGGAAAACTGTGTCGGAGTAATATAGGACATGTGGGTGGTACGCATCTCCATCCTTTCTTTGTGAAAAAACAATACAAGTCATCTTTTAGATTTTCCCAAAACTAGGGTTCATATACCTAGGATTTGGGTTCTACCCTCCGATAACTACGAGTGGGACTGACCTTTTAGAATGGAGTAATGATAATATTTGGACACACTTTGGAACCCACACGATACACGGGAGGAGACCTACACACATCGGATAGTTGCAGACACGTCTGTCTCATAACGCCTATGTCCAATTATTTCCGTTTAGGATGGCTTTTGCAGCCTTAAAAAGACAGATTGTGGAGCCACAACAGGGTCTAAGAATGACGAGTTACTTATACCGTTGGCTTCGTTGTGATTGGGTGCAGGGGAAGCGAAAGTGGGATCAATCTACAAAGAGGATTTTGTGGAGAAGCAATTGAAGGGTGGAGATGTGTACAGAATCGGAGCCGGTTCCACGTTCTACTTGAGGAATACCGCGGAGGGCCAAAGGCTCCATATCATTTGCAGTATTGACAAGGCTGATGGCTTCGGATGGGGCAGTTTCCAGGTACTTTAAAAGTTACTTCATGAGTGTCGTAAGAAAATCATTTGCTAATTTTTTGGCTGCTACCTTTTGTGTTCCCGATTTTAGATCCATAACTTGTCTACTATGCCAGTGTTTGGAGTATTAGTTAATTCACTTTCGCACCCTTTTGATTTGTGCAGTCTTTCTTCATCGGTGGAGGAACGAATCCCATGTCAGTACTTTCTGGTTTCGACACTATGACTCTTGCAACTGCCTTCAATGTAAGCATTATGTACCAATGGTTAAACCGTAGTGCTATGTAATTATACTTGCACTAATTCATGCCATTCTCATATTTAACGTGGCATATGGAATTCTTGTATTGAATTGATATCATTAGCACTGTAGTTCATAATCTCAATTCCAAGGCCTGATTCGAGGGGCATAAAAACTTACTACAAATCCTTGTATAGTGTGCTAAGGTTTCTTCACTGGTCCTTTCGTTCTAAATTAGAACACCCACTATTTGTGACTCATCCTTCGGGAAAAAGAGAGTATTCAATCCACATGGATTGCAGGTGTCAACATCAGAGGTGAGAGACATCTCGACCCGGCAACGTTCCGGCCCAATTGTGTTCTTGTCTGAGGATTTGCACCCGCCAAACATATGGGCGCAATTCGTGCGACTGAAACAGCATGAAAAACTACAGCACCTAAAGCAAATGGTGGATTTGCAAGAAGCAGCCACTAAAGAAGAAGAGGAGGAACCAACATGGTCGTTGACCAAGCTATTCAAATCTGTATTTGGAGAGGAACCAAACGGAGAAGACAACCAAAGGAAGGCACCGGACTCTTACAACCTCTATGACAGGAAACCAGACTTCAGGAACAACTATGGCTGGAGCACGGCCATTGACAAGTCCGATTACTGGCCTCTCGGCCACTCTGACGTTGGCCTTTATCTGGTCAACCTCACCGCGGTAATCTGCTATTTCCATTAGCCATGACTTATTAATGCGGCACTTTGTTTCTCAAGTTGGCAGACTGTCATCTAATTACATAGCTAGTTTTTGTTTGTCATCATCAAGATGAAGCAGTTCATAAGATAATAGTGGCCGGTTATGGAGAGGGAAAACAGATCCTTTTTAAGGGAAATATTGGTAATCAAAAAAATAGCATTACCTACTTTCAAATTGTTGGGAAATGCCAAAATAGTGCTTTCCCCCTTTATCAAACTACTTATCTACTTTAAAAGCAGAATAGCCAAGTGTCTAATTCTTTAATTGTAGGGATCTATGATGGCGCCGCATATAAATCCAAGGGCCACCGAGTATGGTATCGTATTGAGAGGATCAGGCACAGTTCAGGTAGTGTTTCCCAATGGGACCTCGGCAATGAAAGCGAAGGTGAGGGAAGGAGATGTGTTTTGGGTTCCCAGGTACTACCCATTCTGCCAAATAGCATCTCGAACGGGCCCCTTAGAGTTCTTTGGGTTCAGCACGTCGGCGCACAAGAACCAGCCACAGTTCCTTGTAGGAAGGAGCTCCATTCTGCAGAGCATGAAGGGTCCAGAGTTTGCTGCCGCCTTTGGGGTAAGCGAGGAGAAGCTGAGGAGATTCGTGGATGCTCAACAGGAGTCGTTGATACTGCCCTCCGCCTCTGCGGCACCACCGGAGGATGGGGAGGTGAAGAGTGAGAGGAGGAGGAGGAGGATAGAGAGGGTGGTTGGTAGGTTTGGAAAGGGAATGATCATGGACTTTGATTAGGAGAGTTGATCATAGGGGAGGATCTGGCAGCCATGAAAAACCGTTTTCGACACGGTTTGTGAGTGTGTTCAGCTTTTGGTTTTGGTTAGTGTTTTGTTTTCTTTAGCTGGTGTCAATGTTTTTTGTTATTTCATTTTGAGTTCTGAGAGATGTGAATAAGATGACGTTTTGTAGTTGTTCCCAATAATATAGCAGTTTTTCCTTCTGTTTGCCTTTTTGGTCTCTTGTTAGAGAACGTGAAGAAATTGAGTTTTGCTCACTCATTTCTCTTTGCAGTTCCATTTATCATTCTGCAGGATCAAACAAAATCATTAGCTTCAGTTGAGTAAAAGAGAAGGGCAAAAACCATTACATTAGCTTTGCATGAAAGGTATCATTTTCGATTAAAAAAAACATTCACCTGACGAAGTTATCCTCAACTAGTGATCATTCATTTTATTCCTAAAAATGAACATAAAATCTAACAAGCTCATTTGGTTTCAAAAGTCAAACAGTAACTTTTTTTTTCTCTATTCAAATTTTTTCGGTATTTGTTAGCTTTGCGTCAAATTTGTATGACTTATTAATACGTTTCGGCGAGGAAAATAGGAAAAGTTAAAAATTTTAATCGAAATTTATAAATAAAAAAAATAAGTAAAAAAAAATTGTCTTATTGACTTATTTTTATCTTTATTTAATTCAAAAAATTATGAGTTTTGATCAAAATTTTTTACTTTTTCGATTCCTTTCTTCAAAACGAATCAACATGTCACAAATGTTTGACGCAAAACAAACAAATTAAAAAATATTCAAATAAAGATAAAAAAAAAATTAAGTCACCATACTTTTCAATCTAAATCCACCAAAAAAAGAACAGAAAACCATAAGTTATTTATAAAATAAAAAAGGTTTGAAGGTCATCCTTTAACCATTTAAAGTTTCATCAAAAATCAGTTCAGTTCGATAACTCAAGTGCTTAATCTAATTTACTACTAATTTTTTATACGAAACTAGAAATTTGAAGGGAAGCATTAGAGTCAAAGGGTTTTCGGATAAGTATGAGTAAAACGGAATATATTGTGTGCAAGTTTAGTGGTACCAGTAGTGCGCTTGAAGAAAGTGTGATGATCCAAGACCAGGAGATACCAAAGAGTGATCATTTTAGGTATTTAGGCTCAATTATTAGTAGCAATGGAGAGATTGGAGATGAAATGGCCCATAGGATCCATTGGGGTGGTTCAAGAGAAGCGCTACTGTTTTACTATGTGACAAGATTTTTTCGGCAAAATTGAGAATTTCTATGGAACTGCCATAAGATCAATGCTTTATGGGACTGAATGTTGGACAATTAAGAAACAAATGTGAAAAAAAAGTGTAGCGGAAATGAGAATTGTGAGGTGGATGTGTGGTAAGACTAAGCGAATAAGATTAAGAAATTAAAATTTTCGTGAAGATTTTAGTTTAGTTCCTATTGAGAAGTTGAGGGAAAATAGGCTAAGGTGGTTTGGGCATATCTACCGTAGACCGGAAGATGCAGTAGTTAAGAGAGTGGATAGGATAGCTCTAGGTAGCAATGTTACGGGAAGGGGTAGACCTAAATTGACATTAGTTGCTGTAGTACGCAAAGATATGAGTCTAATAGGTCTATGTGAACAAATGGCTCTTGACAGAGCTCAATGGAGGAAACAGATTCATGTAGCCGACCCCAAGTGATTGGGATGTAAGACTCGGTTTAGTTTGGTTTGGGTTTGGATTGGTTTGGTTCTTAGTTTTCTGTGAAACCAAACCAATCTCTTCCTTGTTCACTGTTACTTAATTTACCAAAAAAAAAAAACAAAACAGTGCTACAGAGACAGATGCTTTGACATGAATCTAGATACAAGTGTATTCATAATCGTTTTGACACACTTAAATTCTATGCTATTCACAGGCATATATAAGGACTGTGAACTCATCCGTGTCCGAATTTTTTTCTCAAGTTTATAAACCCACCCACCCATTTGGAATCTAGAGGTGGTAGGCCACGTACCACAACTCAGTCACACATCTCCCACGTGCATACGGGGCATTTTTGTTTGGAATCAACACCACCGTCTGCAGTTCCAGTTCCCCCAGACCACCAATCACCAACTCTATAGCACTGCCACTGCAACCCGCCGCCGGGCTCCGTCGCCCCACCGTCCGCCCAAAATCGGCGTCAATCTCATCTCTCTTCCCATAAAGGTCAGCTCTTCAAAGCAACCGTCCCAACCCCCCTCTCCTTCGTTTTCTTAATCATTCAATCCGTTGTGTTTATTCCAAAATCCTCTGCCAATTCCTCCTCTTTTGATAAACCCAGGAAGCCCTAATTAGCCGAGTGTGTATACCCACGTGCAGAACTCCTCTTTTATGTCTGATTCCTAAAGTACCATATTTCTGCCTAGTAAAAAGTTCAATTCTTTCTCATCCATTTTATGGTTTACTCATCTTCTCCATCTGGGTTCGAATCATACGCATATTTTTTTTTATAACTCAGGTGTAAGGGCCAGCTTTCGCGCACCTCAACAATGACGGTCAGAAAATTCAACCGTTCCTTGTTTTCAATAGGAATGAGGAACTTACCGATATCTGATACACTTGATTTTTTGCCGGAATGATCTAGGACTAATCCTGGGGAACCAATCCCACCATCCACTTGTGGAGGTCGGAGGTCCCAATTAATTCCAGAAACTGATTAATTTTCGACAATCAGGCAATGCTTCTTGGCTGTAAATTGCACTCTTCACTGTCATTGTAACTGATTGAGGATTGTAGTCAACGAAATTTGGGCTTGCTCTGTGTGTGTTAACATGCTATCTGTTGGCAAAATCCGCTTGCATTGCCTTTATGTCAGCAGAAGTTATGCAATAAATCATCTTGTTTGTTTAGAGTCTCTATACCCGTCTCCCATTATATCTCCTCTGTCGATAGTTTGTAATGAAATGTCCATGTTTTCGGCTCCTCATTCCAGCTGCCCTAGCTTCTCTCGCCGCTTGTATCTCATGAATAACTCATTGAAGCCTACGGACCTTCAAACCCAGACCCAATTTGACACAGGTTCCAATGTCACTTCGAGTACAGTCCTACACAGATACTTGCACCTTTCACTTTATCATTCTTCCTTGACACCTGGGTCACAATCGTTAAGGCCGAGAATGAATAAGAGATTAAAACCTCCATCGAAACCTGTTCTCGATGAAGCCCGATTTAGGCATGCAGTGTCCCAACTTGCACCAAGGTTCACTGCCGAAGAACTATGCAGTGTCATAACACTAGAGCAAGATCCTCTTGTGTGCTTGGAGCTGTTTAATTGGGCTTCACAGCAACCTAGGTTTAGTCATGATGTTTCCACGTACCATATTACCATAAAAAAGCTTGGTGTTGCGAAATTGTACCAAGAGATGGATGAGGTTGTGAGCAAGGTGCTTGATGTTCCTCACATTGGTTCGGAGGCCTTGTTTAATACGATAATTTACCTCTTCACAGAAGATCGTAAATTGACCAAGGCTGTCAACATATATAAGCACATGAGAAAAAGCAGGAATATGGAATGTAAGCCTTCGATACGAACCTACAATCTTCTGTTTTCTGCACTTCTTAGTCGGGGGAGAAATTCTTATGTAAACCACATGTATATGGAGACCACCAGATGCCTCTTCAAGCAAATGGTGAATGACGGTGTTGAACCTGACATTTTCTCGATGAATTTCATGATAAAAGGGTACGTCCTTTCACTTCATGTGAATGATGCCCTCAGAATATTTCATCAGATGGGTGTGGTTTATAAATGTTTGCCGAATTCGTATTCATTTGATCATTTGATTCATGGGTTGTGTGCCCAAGGGAGGACACAGAATGCTATGGTTTTGTTTAATGATATGAAGAAGAGAGGGTTTGTTCCAAGCAGTAAATCGTATAACTCCCTTGTGAACTCTTTGGCTCTTGGTGGAGAAGTTGACGAGGCAATAAACCTTTTGTGGGAGATGAGCAAGTGTCAGAGGTCTGCTGATTTTATCACTTATCAGACATTGCTTGATGAGATCTGCCGGCATCAAACGGTTGGAGATGCCAAGTTGTTGTTGGAGGAGTTGCTAGAGAAGGAGCTTGTGGATAATCATACTTGCGGGAAGCTTCTGCATAGAATTAAGGAGAACCAGAGGAAATAATTGGTCAGGTACAACCACAAGTGTTGTTTCCATCCTGTTTTCTGAGATGATTGTTTAGATGACATTATTAACATTGAGAAGTATGCTTCCCTTTTTTTCCTTTTGTTTTTTTGTTATAGAGGTGGGTGCAAGTTTTTATCATGTAGTGGTTTTGTGCAGTCATGGTTGGACCGCAAGGAGTTCTTGATGGGGAAGCATGTTCGATCTGAAGTTCGGCTGGTAAAGGTCTCCATTTAGGGTAACAACCATTTACTTTGGAACTTCGCATTTGCAAAAAACAGCCTCCCACCGTCACCCTCCCACCAAATCCAATGAACTAATAGCTGGATAGGCTGTTGTAGGCAAAATAATCTATGTATAACCTTTTCTATATATATGGTGTGTGTGCTTGTAACTTGTAAGTTTTGTTTAAAAGTTTCCTTGAAAGCTACTTGTATGCTCACTTGATATGTACTACTACTTCTGCACCTTTTACTGTCTTTTTAAGTCCTATATCAGAAAGCAAATGCAGTGGTAGTCCAATAATCCTAGTAGTATATGGTTCTCTGCATTTGATGCAAATCATCTTCAACATATCTGCATCAGTTAGGACTAGGTTCAGAGCTGGATACGTATTTGAAGTGTCATACGAACTGTGTAATAATCACATTGAGGAAGTGGCAATGAGCCATATGTATGTCATGATTGTTTACTTGAAGATATAATCGAGTTGATGGACTTGGGTTTTAATTGTTTGAAACACATCGACTTAGATCTTCAGTTTCATGGTTGGACACTTGAGCAATTACATTTTTTTTGCTTGCAGCAATTACATTTTTTCGCTTGTAGGGATTGATGTGTGTTATTTTGGATTTGCAGGTCTGTAAGGTATATTGAAAGCAAGACAAGTTGAAATCTCACAAAAATTCTGCTTTGACTTCCTGGAACTAGATGGTGAAGACTATTTTTCTAGATGGATTGTCTGTATTTGAAATACTTATTTCTGTATGCCCACTTTACTTTACTTTACTTGGAAGAGTAATCTCGATTTTCAAGTTTCACGCATTTTTTCTGGTGATTATTTACACACTCCTTACAGAACACAAGTGTCCTCTCTTCTTTTTTTGGTTTCAGTGCAAGCATTGTTGAACTGCCTGAAGCTGGCAGAGTGGCACCTTGTTGATTACTGTTGTCAATTCTGAAACCATGCCTTAAGTGAGGTATTTATCTTTGGAGAGGAGATCTTTTTACCTCAATAAATATTTTCTGCAAGTAATCCATATA
Source organism: Rhododendron simsii (assembly GCA_014282245.1). Lineage (NCBI taxonomy): Eukaryota > Viridiplantae > Streptophyta > Magnoliopsida > Ericales > Ericaceae > Rhododendron > Rhododendron simsii. The sequence goes on from CM024965.1 coordinate 9,568,018, forward strand.
TTCGGCTCCTGAACTGATCAAGAAACGAATGGGATCGATGCCCCCTGAGTTTGACATAGACATACGCATGTGTGCTCGTTATGCATAATCACAAATTCTTCAGGATTCTTTAGTCAAGATAAAATCATGGCAATTGGATACCATTCCGTAAAGCTTCTTCATTAAGTTGCTAATCCTGGGCTCAAGAGTTGAAGATCATGTCTCTTGAAAATGAAGCATGATCGAGTGATGCAAAGAGTCAGAATCCACATTGCCTTTAACAGTGAAACTAGTTTTAATGCTCCATTTCCACATCGCTTCACCAATCTGCACTCAGCTTTATGCACGAAGCACACGACATGATATAAAGCATTTATGGTCCCATGACTATATCTACGGACTGTTTGTTTGATGGGATTTGAGCATCGGATTGGATTTTATTATATTTAAAAAAGATTACATATTTGGTGATTGCCTTGAATGTTTTCCGACCCGAATTATATATCTATCGGATATATTATCCCACAAAGTGTAGAATATACAATACTATGGGCTGTTGTTTTATTAATTTATCACTACAAGCTTAAAAACCAAAACTAGGCAAACAGAGTCTTTAAGTCCAAACCAATTAAGGTCAACCGGTCGACCTTATGAATATGTTTTCTCCATTTAGGTATGTCGAGAGCATCCTGTTTCGTAAAATCCAACAAACCTAGATCCTTTCGAAATACCGCTCAACCCTGGCCTAATCCTCTCCCCTTAGTACTGCCGTCTACCCTTACCTTACCACTTAACTACCGCATCCATCGATCTACTATAGGCATGTTTATTGTATCTGGGTCTCCTCCTATTCCTAGGGATTGAGCCTTTGAGATCCTCTTTAGAAGATAAAGCTTTGACTTGTTGACTGCAAAAGATAAAACCGTAAGACACTCCAGCCGGCGATGACGGCTGAGAATGTCCGACGGTCAAGTTAGTCTTCTCCCCAAGTTGGAATATTAACTCAACAATGTTTTACATACAAAACTCGGGTGTTATTGTAATGACTAAGAAGAAGAAAGCCGGAAAAGTAATGGAAAAAGAATGACAGATTCTTATTCCAACCCAATGATTTTACAGAAGAAAAATTACATGCCCGTATTTCCCCTCATCACCACTACTTATAGCCTAGGTTCAAAGCAACTGAAAAACAGTTACACAGTAACAGAATTACAAGAAGCACGCACCAGCTCAGCTGGCCCTAACTAACTAACCAACTTCCCTTCGGTTAAGGGAAGTAACTACCACGGAGAAAAGAGAAACAAAACAAAAAGAAACAAAACAAACTCTTGGAAATTCTCTCTGATCATGACATTCCCTTCCCCTTAAAAACAGACTTGACCTCAAGGCTGGAAATTTGGAAACTTCGAGACAAGCTCTTCGTAGTCGATCCATGTGGCATCTTTTGGAAATGATCTGGACCATTGCACCAACCACTGAACTACGGCACGGTTATTACGCTTCACCATTTTCCTTTCCAACACAGCCACTGGCTCTATTTGCATGTTACCCTCCTCATTGACGGGTGGAAGAGTTGGAGTAGCCACCACACCTGTCCCTAACTTCTTTTTCAGTAACGATACATGAAACACAGGGTGAATTTGGGCTGTATCTGGCAATAACAGCTTATAAGCTACCTTGCCAATCTTGGAAATGACTTGAAAGGGTCCATAGAACCGTGGTGCCAACTTCATGTTCCGCTGCAAAGCTAGAGATGTCTGCCTATATGGTTGTAATCTCAAAAACACCCAATCACCTACAGCGAATTCCCTTTCAGTTCTTAGCTTGTCAGCATAGTGTTTCATTCGTTGTTGAGCTGAATGTAGATTCTCCCGAAGCATCCTCAGAATGGTAGCCCTTTCCTTAGCCCAATTTTCTACTGCTGCCACAGATGAAGTCTTAATATTCATAAAGTTGTGATCCGGTGGCTCCTGCCCATATACAGCATAAAAAGGAGTGGTCTTGATGGAGGAATGGTAAGAAGTATTATACCACCATTCAGCCAATGACAACCACTTTGCCCAATGTTTTGGACAGTCCCCACACATGCATCTCAAATAGTTCTCCAAACATTTATTGACTATTTCAGTCTGGCCATCTGTTTGAGGATGGTAGGATGTACTGAGATTGAGTTGACACCCTTGCAACTTAAAGAGCTCCTGCCAGAAAGTGCTAGTAAAAACTGCATCCCTGTCGGACACAATGGTAGCAGGTATCCCATGCAACTTATAGATGTTATCCAAGAATAATTGAGCCACATCTTTAACAGTATAAGGATGAGAAAGGGCCAAGAAATGGGCATATTTGGTCAACCTATCCACTACAACAAATATAGTAGTTTTACCTTGGGATTTAGGAAGTCCTTCAATAAAATCCATTGAGATATCCGTCCATACTTTCTCTGGTATAGGTAAGGGTTGCAGCAACCCTGGAGCGTGCACATTTTCCCCTTTAAATCTCTGACAAACATCACATTCTGAGATATACTTTTGCACATCCTTCTTAAGGCCTTTCCAATAAAAGGTTCTCTTAATCCTCCTTATGGTTTTGTCAATACCAGAATGTCCTCCTACTGATGTATTATGATATTCTGCGATGATCTTCTCCCTCAACTCAGCTGAATCTCCAACCACTAGACTGCCTTTGTAGGTAAGCATCCCTTGTTCTAGTAAAAATCCTGGGTGAGTGGCACCATCATGTGTCAAATCTGCCATTAGCTGCTGTAAGTAACCATCTTGTTGCCAACTGTGTTTGATAAGAGGCATCCAATTTGTAGCAACTGAAGATATGGCATTCAAAGTGGTAGTTTCCTGAATGGAATCTTCTCTTCTAGATAAGGCATCAGCAGCCTTATTCTCTTGTCCACTCCTATAGACTATGTCATAATCATACCCAATGAGCTTGGTGATCCACTTTTGCTGGAAAGGAGTAGCAACCCTTTGTTCTAGCAGGAATTTGAGGCTCTGGTGATCAGTTCGGATAAGAAAATGCTTGCCCAATAAGTAATGTCTCCATTTGAGTACTGCTAATACCACTGCCATTAATTCCTTCTCATAAGTAGAAAGTGCTTGATTCTTTTCTGATAAGCTCTTGCTCCAATAAGCAATTGGGTGTCCCTCTTGCATAAGCACAGCTCCCAAACCTTTACCAGATGCATCAGTTTCTACCACGAATAGTTTAGTGTAGTCAGGTAGTGCCAACACTGGTAATGTGGTCATGGCAGTCCTGAGTTCATTAAAAGCTACAGTAGCTGTGGAAGACCATTGGAATGAGTCTTTTTTAAGCAACTGGTTCAGAGGGGCTGAGATTTTACCATAATTCTTGACAAATCTTCTATAGTAACCTGTTAACCCCAAAAAACCCCTTAGTTCTTTGATTGTTTGAGGAACGGGCCAGCTAAGCATAGCTGAGATTTTAGTAGTTTCGGCAGACACACCCTTGTCAGAAACTAAATGCCCCAAGTATTCTACCTCTTGTTTGGCAAATACACACTTTGATCTTTTAGCATAGAGCTGATGTTTCTGTAGTAGCCATAGTGTCTGGTCCAAATGCCTCAAATGGTCCCCAAATGTTCTACTATATATCAATATATCATCAAAGAAAACCAAAATGAAATCTCGGAGATATGCTTTAAAGACCTCATTCATTAGACTTTGGAAAGTAGAAGGAGCATTAGTCAATCCAAAAGGCATCACTAGAAACTCATAATGTCCTTCATGAGTTCTAAAAGCTGTTTTTGGAATGTCAGGAGGGAACACTCTAATTTGATGATATCCAGCCCTTAGGTCCAATTTAGAGAAATACTTAGCTCCACACAACTCATCCAGCAATTCATCGATGGCAGGAATAGGAAATTTGTCCTTAACAGTGATAGTGTTCAAAGCCCTATAGTCGACACACATACGCCATGTTCCATCTTTCTTCTTAACTAATAGAACAGGTGAGGAATAAGGGCTTACACTAGCCTGTATTACCCCTGATGTCAGCATTTCCCTTACTTGTTCCTCTATTTCAGTTTTCTGAAAATAGGGGTACCTGTATGGTCTTGTATTGGGTGGCTCAACTCCTGGTTTTAATGGAATGTGATGGTCATGTGCTCGTGAAGGAGGTAACTCCTTGGGTTCTTGGAATACTCCATCATACTTAGCTAACAACTGCTGTACTTCAAGACTTGTAGGTTCAGACTGCTCTTCAACTTGCAAAGCAAAGACTTGTGCTAACAGTCCTTGTGGTTGTTTGAGAAGTAGCTTTTGCATTTTTTCTGGTCCAACCACCTGCGATACTTCCTTCTTTCCCCCTCTCAGAACATGCCTCCTTCCATTAAGAGTAAAATCCATACACAAGTTCTTAAAGTCCCATTTAACTGGTCCTAAAGTTGCTAACCACTGTATGCCCAGAACCATATCACAACCCTTGAGCTGTAAGACCCTCATATCAGCTTGAAAATCTGCGCCTTGCATTTCCCACTTGAAACCTTTACAAAGTGCTGTGCTAATCATTTTAGTTCCATCTGCCACAGATACAGGTAGTGGATCTGTTTCTGTGGTTTGCACACCTGCCCTCTTGATGACCTCTAGGTTAAGGAAATTGTGGGTACTTCCTGAGTCGATCAGAATTATAATCAACTTCTTCTTAACATTGCCCTGAATCCTCATTGTTCTGTAAGAAGTAGAGCCGGTGAGGGCATTAATTGAAATCTGCAATTCCTCATTCTGTTCTTGAGGTTCCTCTTCTCCCTCATCTTGCAATTGTTCCAGTTCTTGGTCCTCCTGTTCCCCATCCAAAGCATACAACTGTTTTCTCTTGCACTGGTGTCCCCTAGTGTATTTTTCATTGCACTTGAAACACAATCCCTTGGCCTTTTTCTCCTCTAATTCCTTGGGAAGCTCCTTCCTCACAGGGTTTGCGTAATTATTAGGCTTGAACTGGTTAGGGAAACTGGATTCCCCTATCCTGATCCCTTGTCTGGTTTTCTTAGTTAAAGCCTCAATGCTATATTCTTGAAGTTTGGCCAGACTTATGGCTTGGGATATGGTCGTAGGTCTAAACATCAAAACATTAGCCCTAATTTCTTCCTTAAGCCCACTGATAAAACAACTAGTAAAGAAGGTTTCAGGCAAATTTAGGGTTTTGTTGGCCAAGATTTCGAATTGTTCCTGATACTCCTTGACAGATGCAATTTGTCTAAGCTTTGTCAATTCTCCAACAGCATCCTCATACAAATCTGGCCCGAATCGAGTAATAAGCCCTTGTTTAAACGTATTCCAGTTGACCACACAGTGGGTTTTCTCGAACCACTGATACCATTGTATAGCTTTATCCTCCAAATGCAAGATTGCTAACCTCACTTTATTGTTGTTATCTATGGAATTATACTCAAAAAACCTCTCGCATTTATACACCCATCCACTGGGATCTTCACCAAAAAACTTAGGAAAATCAATCTTGGCATACCTGGTACCAAAAGCAGGAGAAGATTGAGATTGTGGTTGATCAAATCCATGGTGAGAAGACCCAATAATCTCCAACTGGTTGTCCCGTCCCTTCGGCGCTTCTTGAGGCTGTTTCTTTCCATAGACATGAGCAGCCATCTGATCGTATTTCAGAGTAATAGCAGTCAACAATTCCTTAATATCCCCCAAATCTTTCAAAGAATGCTTGATTTCCTTCATCTCGGTACTGTGACCATCGTAACCCTCCTTAAGCAGACGAATAGAATCATCCAATCTCTTGAATTCTTGGCCCCTAGTTCCATCGGCCATTGCAATGGCTCTCCACAGGCAAAGAAAAGCCTGGCTCTGATACCAATGTAATGACTAAGAAGAAGAAAGCCGGAAAAGTAATGGAAAAAGAATGACAGATTCTTATTCCAACCCAATGATTTTACAGAAGAAAAATTACATGCCCGTATTTCCCCTCATCACCACTACTTATAGCCTAGGTTCAAAGCAACTGAAAAACAGTTACACAGTAACAGAATTACAAGAAGCACGCACCAGCTCAGCTGGCCCTAACTAACTAACCAACTTCCCTTCGGTTAAGGGAAGTAACTACCACGGAGAAAAGAGAAACAAAACAAAAAGAAACAAAACAAACTCTTGGAAATTCTCTCTGATCATGACAGTTATTTTTCTCCTTTTTCGAATCTTTCATCCCCTCCCTTCTTCCACTATTTGCAGGAGAATTCGATTATTACCATGTCATAGGTATCGTTAGTGCTATCTCCTCGAAAAGCTAGGTACACTCTCGAGAATTTCCGAGTCTCCCAATACGCTTGGCTAGCGCACATGAATACAACTAATCAATCTCACCCAAGTTGGGCGAGCTGAGCAGGGCTCTTCCAAGTGAAATGGATATTTGTTAAGGACGCCCTTCCGTCATGAGATCTCCCCGCCAACAGGTCGTCGAGGAGATTCCTTACGCCGATGGGTCTATCTTCTAGTCGGGTAGTTAACATCTGGCAATTCCTCAAAGACATGCTAGAAGATATATTTCTTGTCACCATGTCGGAGTCGGCTTCACACACTGTGGAAGCCTCTAATGAGACATGAAGGGCTGAAGAGGAATAATTTGGGACAGCTTGCTAGATTTGGCCTGAGAGAAGCAAAGCAGGCCATCAGAAACCTTTCTTTCCTCGGTCTTCCAAATATTGGCCTCGCTTTTACTTGAGCCGGGATGATTACCGGATTTGTAACCAGAGCGATTTTTTTTTTTTTTTTATCTATAAACTTTATTGTATTTAGTTGATTGGCTAGTAATGTTGACTTCAACACAATGCTTTTGAATTTCATCTCCTTGATCTTGTTTGCATCTTCTTACATGGTACTTATCATTAGTTATTAATTTTCACCTCTCCCAGTGTTCAAACCATAATGCTGTGTTTGGTTTGTGTTTTGAATTTTTTTTTGAAAAATAGTAGGGGTAATAAGTGGAGAGAGATAGAGAGAAAAATGTTGGAAGTAGGGAGAATCTAATGAGAAAATTTTAAAAAATGCTTTTTGAAATGCAAATAGAACAATGCGTACTAGTTTCACTAAAGGTTCTTAAAAAATTGAGTACTTATTTGGAATTTTCAAGCTAAAAATAATAAACTTCCTGAAATAAATTTTTTTTGCAATATGTATCTTATTTGATAGATCTGGATGATATATATATATATATGTTGTTGGAAGGCCATGAAGCTTCATTAAATGAAGAGAAGTACAATTGTGCTATCGCCGAAGGAATAGAGCACAGTGCACTGAACCGCTAAATGTGGGCAATGTGCCCTTTTTAAAAAGATTTTGTTCTTTTTAAAACCGGATCGAGGGAGCGCCAACGGAGAGGGCAAGCGCTCAGGATACAGAGTCGTCACTCGGGTTTGAAGGTCCGACACCCAAGGAACCGTATTCGAAGCACTTGCCGCGCTGTTTGATTTGAAAAAAAGTGAAAGCACTAGTCCGCCATAACCATATCTGGGTTCGGGAGCCAGGTTACAAGAGAGGGAGCCAGGTTACAAGAGAGGGAGGGTTTTAAGGCACCCCTCTCGCCCAATTCAGAGATCGATATCTATTTAAGCATTTTGTGAAAATATTGCGATTCTTCTTTTATTATCAATTTATTAGCCAATTAAGACGGGGGAATAGTTTAATGGGGGATTAAAACTGTGACAGTTTGCAAGATGTGATTGAAATAGCAGAGATGGATGAAATGTTAAGCAGTAAATGGGATAAAACCAAACACTGTGAAGAAAGATCAAAATGGTGCACTTATTTGGAATTTGACATGAACATGAGCCAGTTTACATGCATTGATCTACGTGCATGCAAGGCAACCTGCGTGCGTCAAACCCATATGCACGCGCGTGTATTGATCTCTCACAAACAGGTTTGATTTTATCTCCTTCTAGGTTCTGGAATGACCAATTATGTACAAACAGAAGGATAATAATTGGAACACGACCCCTAAACAGTAGGGGTATTAAAACAGAGGTAAAAAGCCTAGCTACCCATGTAAACTAGTAATTGGAAATAAGTCAACCAGTGCGCGCAACTCACGGATAGGTGCGCGCCTGTTTTGACTAGATTTTCAGTAATTGGCTTTGCATGTCTGGGCTCTGAGACATGATCAGCAGCTACCTAGGGGTATTCCAAAGCAACAGAAAAAGAATGTTGAGCAAGAGCTAGCAATTTTTACACATAAAACAGCAAGTAAATTTTATCATGCATTAAGGTGATTTACAACATAATAAAAACATAAAATGACCAATACCCCTGTCCCCACGAGGATCAGTGCACGCTACCCATGACAAGCGCGCGCATACATCAGTCCAACGCGCGCAGATGTGAAGGTTGCATGGATCTTGTAACCCTGCTAGCTTTAGGATCAGAACTAGTATTGATTATTAGCCTTGGCCCTGCCAGCCCCCCTCAAGGATTAAAACAGTAAGCAGAAAAAAGGGGGTATACCTTTGCTTGAGCGTTTGAAAATGGTTTGAACTAAGAGGATTAATGACTGAAAATGAGATTTAATGTTGTTGAGTAGAGGTGGTAAGTATGCTTGAGTATTAGGATTAGAAAGTGTAGAGACTTTTGCTTGATTTTTGATAACCCTTTTAACGGAAGATGAATGGGGGTATATATAGGAGGTTTAGGTTGGTGGCGAATATGGTGGAACAACTAGCCAACAAAGCTGGTTGGCCTTACTTGGTGGAGAAGGCCACTCAAAAGGTGATGGGAGTGGTTGTGAGGGGGTGCACCCTAAACTTGCCAGAACACTTTTCAGGCGACGAAATTCGGGCTCTACAAGTGTAATAGACCTCTGATAATCACAAAATCCGGCTAGCAAAAAGGTGAAAGGGACAAGTGTTGACTGGCGCGCGCATGTCTAAAAGCGGCACGCGCACGTCCTACCAGCCACCGTGTTGATCAACAGTCAAAATTTGACATTTGACCACCACTTGGTAAATTGACTGGCGCACGCATGTTACTGACCGACGCATGCTGGTCAAACCTCGATTAGGGTTTATGGTTTAGGGTTTCAAGGTTCAAAAAGGGTTCCAAACATCCAAAGCTCAAATTCTTTCCATTCTCAAGATTGTTTTTTATCCAAATCATCATTGGAGAAACAAAAAACCAAAAAATACAGTAAATTAAATGAGAGACCCAGATTGGGGTGTCTACACTAAACACAAACTCAGATCTATGCTATTGCCAGTAAATCTAAAGACGCCAACAACGAGCGAAGGCCAACAGGAAGCCTAAGGAACATAACATAGTGTGTGCGCGCGGCAAACCATAATAATACAACATAAACAAAAATAAAAACTACGGCATAATAAAAAAAACGAAGTGCGTCAAAACTAGCACATCCGTAGGGAAACACCGCTGTGCGTTGGAGCCAAGAGCCGCAACCGAAGGCAAACCACTGCCAGAAACTAGGGGTGGAAAATGAGCGGGTTTGGGCCAAATTGGATAAGTTGTATGTGGGTTGGGTCTTTAATGGGACATAGACCCATTAACTATGAGTTAGGTCCGTCCCACTTTCTTTTTTTAAAAAAAAAGGTAATTTCAAGTTCAAATATAATGAAAATGAAAAATAATTTTTTAATTTTTTTGCACCATTTAAAAAATCTCAATGAAATCTATCAAATAAGATCTATATTAGTATGAAAATTATTTGCATAAATACATGATTTTTGAGCTTGAAATTACCTTCCTTTTCTAAAAGTTTTTTTTTTTAGAATTCGGAACACCTTACCTATACCCAACCCAACCCATTGATTAAAAAGCAAATCTGACCCGCCCGTTACCCCAATTACATACTATATACTAAAATTTAAAATTACTAAAATACCAATATACACTAAAACAACCATATTACCCTTGTAAATTTAAATGACTAAAATATTCATATATACACTAAAATTACCATACTATCCCTCTACTAGTAAAATGACCTTTGTACACTTAATTACCATATTACTGTCGCTCTTATTTGTTACCATTTCATTTGCAGCACTAGCAGTAACCAATGCAAAGTAATCCAAGTTTCCAAACAACACCAGTATCCAATATTTGCAAAAATTGAAGCAAAGTAATCCAAGTTTCCAACATTCATTGTAGAGGACCACTTTTAAGTAAAAAAAGTTTTAAAATTTTTTTTTGACTTTTATTTTTTTTTTAAGTTGTTCTTATTCAAAATATTTGTGTAAAAGTAAAAAAAAATATTTTTTCAGATTCGTCTTAACGAAACAAATTGAAAAACTAAAAAAATGAGACACAAAATTAACAAATGCAAAAAAAATTTAAATAAAAATAAAAAAGTAAAAAAGGTTGTTAGTGTAACAGCGTTTGAGATTTTGATTTAAATATAGTATCATCTAAAATTCTACTGCTAGTCTGCTGGACAGCTGGAGTACTATTAAATTTCAGGATTTCTCAGAAAGAGAAAAAAAAGAACAGAAAGTCTACACTTTTCGATGGAGGATTCCCGACACCTCGCTGGGCACACTCCGGCCACCAGAAGGCGATCCGATCCGTACAAAAATTCTAAAAAAAAAACCGAGTGGGCCCAGCGCGAGAATAAACGGCATCCGACGTGTGTAAATGGCCGATCCAAGCACTCCATTTTTGGCCGATCTAAACACAAAAAAATTTATTGGATCGGCCATCTACACACGTCGGATGCCATTTATTTCGGTTTTGGCCCACTCGTTTTTTCTTTTAGAATTTTTGAACGGATTCCGATCGGGAATCCTCCGTCGGGAAGTGTGGACTTTCTGAAAAAAGAAAGAGAAAAAGGGAAGGAGAGAGAGAGAGATCAGCATGGTATGGCATTTTCGTAAATCCACCGAGATAAAGGGCTACGCACTCACAAAGGTGCCCTGCCTGAAACGCCACGTTCAAATCCAACTCAGTCAATTTCATATCCGCGAATTTACAAATGGGTTTTTGTCGACTGATGAAAGGTTTTTTTTTGAGTATTGGGTCATATTTATGATTTATTGGGTCATTTAAATTGATCCAATTAATTCCAATTTAGACCCAATTAATAATGAGTAAATGGGTTGAGACTCATTCTAACCCAACTAATAAATGGATTGAATTGCATCTATTTTTTGATAGATAAATTTAAATTTCTTAATAGATCTGGGTTCAATTTGCCACCCTTACTGTAAACTTAGAAAACAATCTTTGCTTTCTGGTTTTGTCCACAGAACCACACCTACAAATTCCCACATCAGAACAGATCCCAGGACAGTCCAAAACCTCTGTTAGAGCATCCACACCAGCCTCTCTACATTTTGGATTAAATTACACCTTAAAAAGTTACTTTATTACTTTAGCTACCCACTTTTAAAATGTCTACTGCATCAGACTTTCCACTCTCACTCTCTTTTCAATTAAATATTTCTCCTCTACGTAAAATTAAAGTACATGAAAATAATAAAGAGATTAATGATACCCGACGGAGGTGTTAATGTTTCGAATAGATTAGGCGTAAAAAATAATAAAATATTAGGTAACCAATGAATAGTGTCTCTCTTCTTCAAGAGAGTGACTGTAGCAACAATTAATTTGATCCAATCAATAGTTAGATTGATGCCTTGGGTTTTGTCCATTTTCCCTCGCTAGTCTAGCAGCACAAGGTATGAGGCGAGCTTAATGCAGATCACCTTACCAGCCAAGTATAACTCTCTAGTCGGACCACCCAAAGAAAAAAAAAAATCTTTATAATACATCTAGAAATCATGAGGTTTACATACTTTGATCACCCAGCCTACAAATTAATGAACACATACCCAAAATATTAGCCCACAAATGAATCCATTTAAACAAACATGAATGATTGCTCCGTTACTTACGTTAAGAGTGACGTATTTGATGCCATTGTTGATACTGAGACTATTATTCAACAGTTTTAAAATATGAAACCTCATTGAGAGCAATTGTAAAACCTTAAATACTTTGCAGTTTTTGGGATAATATTTTGTTTATACATAGCCGTGGTTTTAGAGGTAGTATAGTGTAAAGTCTTTTTGAACACCCTTACTAGAATTATTGGAGCCACCACTCAGTCGGACACAAGTTTTAGGTCAAGTTCTCCATAGAAAACCTAATTGTTCTGGCACCCCAACATCAGAAAGAGGTCATGCATGCCTCATACCAGTCAGACCCGACAGGGGAGGGGTGGACGAAGGGGGAAGCCGAATCTGACCGAATGAGGAAAAGAACCGTCAGACGAGGAGGGAATCCAAGAGGATGGGGATTGATTTGGAGAGGAAACCGGCCGATTAGACGGGGAGAGGGTAGATCGGAGAGGGAAGTCGATCGGCTGGAGAAAGAGAACACCATGCCACTCGATGATATCTTTTGAACGGTGCAAAGAAAAAAAAAACAAAAAATTATTTTCGTAATGTATTTTCCTAAATACATTATTTTTAAGTTTAAAAATTGTAAATAAAGTACTTATTTTTTAATAATCCTTAACAGAACAAGGCCTTATTTTGTCTCATCTTATCTTTTATCAGTGCTATCCTTATCATGCTACAAATGCTTTTCGATTTTTTACTTTCTCTCGCGAAGTTTTATCACAGATCTATCTCAATATTCTCATTTCAACATCACTAATTTACTTGTATATTATTTCAGTTACGCCCATCACTATTTGTTTGTATTATTGATTTCGTCACTAGTAATTGAATGAGGTTATTAATCCTATGAAATCCATATATTATATAAGACTATATTTCATTATTAGTCTTGTCAAACAAATGAACCATAAACTTGAAGCTCAATGGGAGTATAGACAATTGATTTTGAGTTTTTTTTCCTCCCTCTAGTCATTGTCCCTCTTTGTTAAGTTCTGTAATTTTCAACAATTAATATTAAGAAAAATTATATGTTTATACAAATAATTTTTTTACCAATATGAATCTTATTTGATAGATTTCATTGAGATCTTTTAAACGGTGCAAAAAAATTTAAAAATTATTTTTTATTTTTATTATATTTAAGTTTGAAATTATCTGTCTTTTTTTAAAAAATTAAAAATTAAAAAAAAAAAAAAAAAAAAGCGGAACGGCACGTTAGTCCGTGCAAGTAATCTAAAAACGCCAAGTACACTGCTCCTACTCCTGTGGAGTCTTTTCACCAGACCCCTAGTACATACACAGTACTTTACAGGAAGGCCAGTGGTATCTTACAGGAACAAAGTTTGTATTCTCTTTATTGTGAATTTCCCTGATCGAATTAGTCCAATAAGTTGCGGATTAAAAAAAATAATTAGTCCAATAAGTTAGCCTTTTGGGCGTTTTTTCCAGTTAAGAAAATGAAGTCCAATAAGTTTTTCGGAAAAAATTGAACCTGTAGGTCTCGTTTCAAATTTTAAAATTTTGTTGCAACGCATCACATCTTTGAAGTTTATAGACATTTTCCTTGCAGGTAGAAGAGAGCATTTTCTTTTAATTTGTTGGATTAATCAGGTCATTGCTTTGTAAAAGTTAAGCCGGACATTCCTTCTTCTACGCTCGAACCCACGGCCTCTATAGGAGGAAAAGTGGCTAACCACTCATACTAGCGTGCGGGGTATAAAGGTAGGGCGGGTTGTTTTACAGGACTGTAGAGTAGTCGATTTGGCCGTTAATTTTGACAATGAAAAACTCAAATTTTAATTCAAACAATTGTCATTTCGGTTCAATAGGAGTTTGGATTAACTTCAACGTTAAAATGGATGGTCGAATCGGCCGCCCTCCATCTTCTGCACTAAAGGATTTCGAAATTCGAGTAAAAGACACCCTTCTTCCTTTTGCTTTAAATGATATTCTCTCTCCGTAAGGCAAGAGAGAGAAACAGAGACAGAGAGGGAGAGAGGACCATACCCCCACATTTTCCAACCCTATTAGCCCCAAAACGATAGTTACTGTTCTCTATGTTCATCTCTTCAAATCTTGAAGCAAAATGCGGTCCATCTTAAACCTCCACAGCAACCGTGGCCTTCCTCTCTGTCTTTCTGGGATCACACATCCTCTCTCTCTTTCTAAAGAGTAATCTCTCTCTCTCTCTCGCTCCAGATCTTTCTCTCTCTGAATTAAATACAGTATGTTGTGATGAAACTCTTTTGTTTGGTGGTATACAGGATGGCGGATCATGATCGCAGAAGGGAGGCCCTGAAAAAGAAAAAAAGACGGATTCTGGTTGTGAATTATGATGTGGGTATTGTGAGAAACCATGAGAGAGGCTTGGAAGAGATCAGAGGAGGCGATCATGAAGTGGAGGGAGATCTGGTTGCTGATCTTGTGCATGATTTGATCTACTTGTTCTTGGCTTGTCCGGCTAAAGCTGCATAGCTTCCACCAGAATTGTACTTGTACTATTACTATTTGTTACTCCGTAGACTTGATCTGTGGGGTTAATTGAATCCTCTTTCTCTTGTTCTTCTAGTAGGTAGATTTATGTCTGGAAATGGTCCCCTCCTTGAATTAATAGTCCTATGTTTTTTTTTTTCATGATCTTGCTTTGATGGGTTCTTGTTATTTCGCAACTAATTAATGAATTAGGTAAGTACTTATTTCCCGTTTTGTGATACATGTCATCTCTTATAATTATAATAGTCCATCACATTTAATTTCAAAAAAATATTTATTTTAGTTAGTGAAATACGTCGTTACTTAATTATCCCGGTGTCCTCACAGTAGTCATCATTGCAATAAGTACTTTCTACATCCCAATTTAATTATCTTTAGTTATATTTTAACCAGTTAAAAAATAAGTTATATCTTTAAATTTGTAATAAATTTCATATTGGATATGGATTTTATTTGATAGGTCTCTATTAGTTCTAAAATGTAATATTTTCGAAATCACAAAAAATATTATAAATTATAAGATATAATCAACGAAAAAGTAATACGAATTTCAAAAAGAATAATTAAATTGGGACGGGTAATATAAATTAAAGGAGATCAAGTGAGTTTGAATGCTTTGTTCGAAACATCTGGACAAAAAAGGAAAATTTAAAAAAAAAAAAAAAAAAACTCACTTCGCAACTCACTCTCACTCACACCCAATAAGTTTTCCAGCAATTAATTAACCCATAACTTGTCTCTCTCTAGCTTCTTCCTATCAACACCCACCCCGTATCATTCCAGTTTATTTAATTTTTCTCAAATTGATTTTGTTATTTATTCTGGTAGTTGATGGAGTAAATGATCATATGCAGGCAATTCATTACCCAACTGATTTTCCAATGGCAAAACCCACCCCAATTGAATATGTCGGATCCCTGCCTCTCTCTCTCTCTCTCTCTCTCTCTCTCTCTCTCTCTAAATACTTCCTCTCCACGTCTCTCTTTCAATTAAACTCATGCACTCTCTCCTCCCTCTCAGACTTTTTTCCCCGGCCCAAAAACCACCATATCACCCTTTGTCACTTCGTATAATAAACTTGGTGTTATTTACGGACGTGGATTAGTTAAGGCCTGTAGTGATTGGACTTGGATTTGGGTCGTGAGAGTGCATGAGGAGAATGCCTTCCGCATATCCCGTCTTATCAGTCAGATCAAGGTAAGGTATACCCGAACCAAACGGCCCCGGGCAAGGCAACTCGGTTGCACTCAAGAGTGACCCAAACCGTTATTTTCGAGTAGAATCCTCACTGGACAGTCTAGGTCTCCTCGGGCGTGCCAGCCTAGTCAGGCTTAGCAGTTCACATCGAACCAGCTCCAAGTTGAACGTGAATTTGAAACACTCCAAGTTGAACGTGAATTTGAAAGTTAAAAAAGTCCTCCTTAATTGATTTGGAAAACCAGGAAATGAAACCCATAAATTCCAATTGGTGTAATATTTTACTTCAGGACTAGACATGCCATAGTCAAATAAAATAGAAGGACAAAAATTAACTAAATGGGCCGGAAAATAACTCCCTTCCCTCTTCTTCTTTTTCTTCTAGTTTTTTTTTTTTTTTGGCTTTTGGAGATGAATTTATGGTACAATTGCAATGGAAATGGGGCAAAAGAAAATCTTTTTAACAACGGAGCCGTGAATAGTTATTTACGGAGCCAATTGCAACTGTTCAAAAGTGTTTTGGACGGTCCAGATGTTAATAAAATTTCCTCAGAAAAGAGTTAAACAAGAGTTGTTTGACTTTTCTCTGGAGAAGACGGTTGCTATTAGTTGCTACTGTAATGAACTTGTTCACGGCTTCCTCCCAAAACTCCAAGCATGATATCGGGGAGTGGGCATAAATTCTGACACGTTCCTCTGTAAATGTTTTGTTTCGGAGTGAAGGTTTTTGCCCGGTGAGTACCCTCACCCAATTTCTTAATTTGACATGCGAAAGGTTAATGAGGAACTAAAAAGTCAAGGAGATGGGAGAGTACTCATGGGACCATTAATTTGTTTTCATATTGGCAATGACTTCAAATTTTTTATTTTTATTTTTTATGATCCGAATGACTTCAATTGGAGTGGAACCCATTTCTGAGTGTTGTAGGAGTAGCATTCAATCAATCCCGTACAAGAGCTTGTCCAACGCTTTCAGCTTCTTTCTTTTTCACCCTCGAAATCATAGCTATTTTTGGAGTTTTCTTTCCTCATAGCCATAGGTGGTGTTTTAACCTCGTAGTGGGTTCTTCAGCTCCACGCCTCCACCTAATACTTGTTTTTTGACGGCAAATTTTTTTTATTAATTATGAAAATTATGTAGATTAGTAGGAGCAAGGAAACAAACGTCCTTTTCAAAAGAACAATCAGTCCAATATGAGACCCAAACCAACGATTGACAAGAAACCAATCGAAAACACTCATATGGGCCGAAGCCCAAACACCCAAGGGTAAAAAAAAAAAAACCCAGATCATTACAATTTAGCACAAAAAGGCCTAAAAATGCCCAAATCAAACGATAACACAACACAACCAATGGACCAAGCCTAGTCCAAATGGACCCGAAACCTAACCCAAGCTCATAACCTAACCCAAACCCTAACCAAAACACAGACATCACATGCCGCTACTCACACTAGACCTCCGATTACCAAAACCAGGCGAATAACCACTGCCAGAAATTCCGCACAAGGCTGCGATCAAGACCACTAGATTCCATAGCCGATGACTAGTGCCGTCGCCCACCAAAATGGCTGGAGACCCACAACATGCCATCAACACAGAAGACGTCCCAGTACTTGCTTGTTAGTAATCTAAGATAAGAAAGGCATGGTTGATTGCTGTTTTTTTATTTTTTTGGAAAGAATTTGAAAATACAGATAAAGGGAACATGTGAGTTTGAATGTAGTAGTAACAGATTAGTTGCACTATGTTTGATTTGAGTGTGATAAATTATGGGATAAGAGGTGAAGAATCATTTTTGACCATTGGATGAAGAGGAAAATAATCACATGGTCTGGATTAGCTAATAGTTAGGTCCCATTCTGCTTTCTCCTAAAATCTTCTTTTTCAAAAAGAAGGTAATTTCAAACTCAAACATAACAAAAATGAAAAATGATTTTTCATTTTTTTTTGCACCGTTTAAAAGATCGTAATGAGATTTATCAAACAAGATCCATATTTGTAGGAAAATTATTTGCATAAACACATGATTTTTTGACTCTGAAATTACCTTTTTTTTTTCCAAAATCCTTCCTTTTCTTAAAGTAGAACGGCTTCTTAATACCGCCCACCCCCTCAGGTGGTATCGGATAGTCCGGTAAGTATGGTGTTAATTATGAGGCCAAATAATCTCCTTTAGTCTAGCCCTAACTTTAATTAGTCTCATGCATCAAATTAACGTGGGACTAGTTAGTCCTGAAGAACATGTGGCCCGCCGTATTTCCCTGTAACATGAATGGATCGGATTGGAGGATTATAATCCGGACCACCAAACATGCATGACCATTGGACTAGAAGGTAACTTGTTTATATGATTTTTAAATAAATTGTTTTTCAGAAGACTAGTTCTCCCAGGGGAGGATTCAAGATTTAGTTGCAATGGGGTCAAATATCTACAACACATGTAATTTCATGGAATTTTCAGGGCAAGAATATTATCTTTTGGGGCAAAATTACAAAATACTCCTCAAAATTACACCTACTCTAGAGGTATTTTGGAATTATCAAGTGCCACAATCCCCCCCCCCCCCCCCCCCCCCGGCAAGTTCGTAACTTAATTAGTACATGACCTTGAAATAGAAGCCCAATTCTTTAATTGTTTTTTACCCAGATGTAAGGAAAATAATTTCACGGCATTTGCACAATAAAGTACTGTTGATTACTATTTGACGTTATCGAATCTCCCTTGAAAAATTTGATAAGTCGGTAAATTTTTTTTTTTCAATCTCATCATCGATCGGTGATTATGGTGATGAAATATATGAGAGAGCTACTGCAGTTGATGGCAAATTATAACTTCGTTATTATGATTGGACACAGACCACTGGAGTTGCTTATAGACAAGAAGACATTTCCCAGTGACTGTGTTCCTCTTGTTGCTAAAATATAAAAGTGATCTATACAAGATTTTTTTCATTTTCATTTTCTTTTTGGTTCAGGAAAATAGAATAGAGAGCCAACGATGCTGTACTACACATGCGGAAAAGTAGCTAATCAGGATTTGTTCTGAATAACAATTTTAAACCAGTGCTACGAAATTCGAAACCACAACAAATTAACCCAAAAATATTTAGGTCAGGAATTCTCAAAAAAATACTACTAACATTTAGGGGTTTCTAAAAAAAGTTGATTGTGCTCTTTGTTTTGTCCTTTGATCAATTCTTTTTTGTGTTTGTTCGTTTTGTGTCAAATTTTCTTGGATTATTGGTTCATCTCGATGAAAGTAATCAGAAAAGTAAAAAATTATTACTTTTACCCAATTTTTTAAAAATATTCAAGAATAAGCTCAAAAGCCAGCAAAAAAATTTGAATAAATACAAAAAAAAATCTAAAAAGCCAAGTGGCTTTTGTTTTTTTCTGGGAAACTGGCCCTAATGCATATACAGTCTTCTGGCATGCTTGATATATTTGAAAATGGACATCAACCAATGAAATGGAGCAACTACCAGGAAGTTTCAGGAAAGGAATACTAGGAGACAACATTGGATGGGAGCTGCTAAACCGCACGGGCACCAAGTTATCTCCACACTTATCGCAATGCCAATCAATGTGCCGACCATCTTGCTTGCTTGGAAGCCGAACAAAACGATGAGCTGATTATTGTAGTGACTATTCCTACCTCCCTACGGGAGTTCTTGATTAGAGATAGCCTTCTTCGTAGGCAGGTTTTAGATTAGTGCTCTTTAGTCTTATCTTGGTCTATTTTGTCTTTTATCTTTGCTATGACTCTGCTGTGGACTTTACTTTTTTTAGTTAATTGAATTTCCGACAAAACAAAAAAAAAAAAAAAAACATTGGATGGCATTGATTACACATGAAGACATGGGTAACTTAAAAAGCAGAATCACAACAAAAGCACGTGAGAAGTCATATATGTTGCCCCCCTGGCTGGCCCATTTCTTTTTTTACACAAAGCATTATTATCGCATTTTGAAATGTATCTAAATAATATATACTGTGTGATTTCGCAAAAAATGTCGTACGATGCTATCTTGAGCGATGATGGAGGGATAATTATTGTTTTTCTTAAAAATTGTGAAATTATGCGGAAGCGTTCAATTTACTACTAGAGAGGGGTGAATAGGAGTTTTGTTAAAAAAAAAAATTACCAATTTGAATAAAGATTAACAAATTAAAAATTAATAGGGATAAACGAGTTAATAATTTCGATTAATCCAAACCAAAGCTCAAGTAGTGCAGTAGAATAAAATAGAGACAAGAGACGCACGGTTTGTGTGAAAAAACTTAGGGTCCTAAATAACCCTAAGCCAAAATCACGGTTTAACACTACTGTTTTATTCTATTAATCGAAAAGAAATACAGATTGCGAAATAGCAAAAATCTTACCCTAGCATTTACCTATTCTAGTCAATCTCTGATACTCCCAGAGCTTCTTCAAGATCCAATAGATGCAACACGGACTTCCCGCCCGACCTCCGGATTCAACCGGTTCCGAATCAATCTCCAAAAGATCCGGCCACAGCTGTAAACGGCACCAAGAATCATGAACAGTAAATGAATGAATGAATGATATGATGTGTAACGTGATCCAAACAACTCAAATGGCGTTCGAAGATGGAAGAGGCAAGGACAAAACACAAAACAGAATGCGGGCTGCCACACCAAAACAAAATCCTTAAATGCTGTGCACCCCCTTTGTTAAACAAAAATAAAACTCGCCTCTGCCGAAAACCAAAACCCGTTCAGTGCAACTATTTCTTTCTTTTATGAGAACCAAACTCTCTTTCTGCTCTCTATCTTTTTTGACTTAGTAGGTCTATGTATATGTATATATGGGCAGATGCAAAAAGAAAAACGTGATAGAAAATATGGGTTGATGCCTTAAACAAAAAAAACTCTCGGAAAAGCTCAGCCCCTATCGATGATCAACCTCCTTTTTATACTTGTATTTTCCCCTTCTAGGAAAGATCTTTTAATTAATGATGCATAAATGGAAAGTTAAATTTTTGAACCATTTCAAAGAAATTTGATTTAGGATACATACATATATATATATATATATATATATGGAAAACTAATTTCCGGAGAGATTTACCGGCAAGAAAAAAGTGTAGGAATAAAATTTCTAATCATGGAAATAATATGCATGTTGTGTTGTGTAATGCTTTTATCTCTCACGCAATTAGATTGATTTTGCAACGGTCAGCTTGGCGCAAATAAAGGGAGGAGTATCGAGCGAGCAACTACCCCCTACGAACCTACCCATTACAATCAAATGGAGTCGATAGAGCAAAAACACCAAAGGAAGTTTTAGACAACACCGGAAAGTGCCAAAATATCTAACAAATTGGTCATTTTTCTCAGACCTCTCGGAAGGACCGAGTCCCACAACTTGTGGACCTCGTGCCTTGGCCTCGTCTCTTGTGTCCGATTCGTGGACGGTGTCTGTGCACAATGAAATGAAGAGAATGCAAACAGTTCCCTTAATACGGAGAAGGAAAATTGGATGATCATTTGTTGGCTCCACCAAGCTGTCTTATCTTATATTGTCCAAGCGAAATAGGAGTCAGTTTTCAGCCATAAAATTATCAACTAACTGAATGAGACTTAATAAAGATTTGGCACCATATACATATATACGGTATATTGTGTATGGTTCAATCATCAGCCCCCAAAATTGACCCATGTAATGTACCACTTCCACTTGAGGGAAGAGATCAGTAGTGATGTTTGTTTGGGCTTAGAAAGGGAACGCCCGCAGGGCCGGCCGCAACCTAGCTACGAGAAAGTCACGAATGTAACAGAGTTAATTAGCTTGAAGCTAGCTGCAGCTCAACCCTTAAGGGAAATTATGTGAAACAGTTGATTTTTAGAACAGTTTTCTTGTAATTAGTAGGAAGAGATTCCTGCTTAACCCCCGCTCTATAGAGTTGTTAAAAACTGAAATTTAGCTGACAATGAGACAAGATCGAAGTGAACAACCCAAAAGAGAGATAATTCGATTGAATCTGCTCATTGGCCCTCTCATTCCTGTATGCCTCATCATCTCATCTCACTCACATATTTGATCATTCATGCCCTCCCAGATTTGGCGTTTCCAGATAAAGATCAGGTTCATTAATTAGTTTCATCCCTGATCAGGGCCAAAGAACGCCGTCTTGTTGCGCCATATATATAGTTATAGATTTTGTAGGTGAGTCTTTGACCCTTCCTGACTCTAGAGGCGTTTGCTACATTCCGTTCTGCTTCAGTCGGCCTCGGGATAGAGGGGAACGGCCCTCCCATGTTGCGAGCATTTGTCGTTTCAGTCATTGCCGGTCCTGGGTTGGTCGTCGGCCCTTTCTTCCGATGTTGGTATGGCCTTGCGATGTTCCGGAAGCATCTAATGATCACCTTCAAATCGCATCCAGACGGTCTGAGGAACCTGACTAGGCATTTGTCAATAGCTCCTTGCTAGCGGCTATTCCGCGGTTTTTATGAAGATAAGGCTTGTCGATGATGGATTTGTCTGGGTTTCCACAATCTTTACGTTCTAGTAGTCTTGTGATTTATGGCTTTTCTCTTGAGATGTTGCTAAGTAGCTTGTATCGATCGGCTATGAGATGAAACTACTTGTTAATTATGATTCTAAATCCCTGTATATTTGATAGTACTTTTGATTATGTATTCATGAATTGCGCGTTTGCATGGTAATTCACCCGTCCTTGTTGACTTTCAACACTTTGTTAATATGACCTTTTGACTTTTTGATTATGTTTGACTAATCGTTGAATTTTGTGAGTTTTGCATCCCACACACATAAAAAAAGATCGTGTGAGGTCTGCAAAATGCCCTAGGAGTACCAACCTTGTACGTGTCCCAAGCTAGTATTGGTTCGCAGAAAATCTATGAAATTGCTGGTTTAAATGTGACAAACTACGATAAATTTATGGGAATGACTTCGGTGTCCTCGGTCATTTTGGGGACACCATAACTTTTGGCATAACAAAACCATTATAAGTATAACCAAATTCATTACAAGCATAACCAAAACCATTATAAGCATAACCAAAACCATAACAAGGCATAACTTGGTTGGTTATGCCTTGGTTGGTTTTTGGTTATGCCTTGATTGGTTTTTGGTTATGCCTTGATTGGTTTTTGGTTATGCCTTGGTTATGCCATGTTATGGTTCTATTATACTTCTAATGATTTTTGTTATGCTTGTAAGGGTTTTGTTATGCCAAAAATTACGGTGTCCCCAAAATGACCGGGGACACCATAGCATCATCCTAAATTTATTTGCTTTTGCTTTTATCCATAGGTATAGATGCAAGTTGCGTGTATATATGAAGAAAATTGATTTTAACACTCCCATTCTTACCATTCACACCCATTTTTACCCTTCGTGTGTAGAAAAGTAAACCTATGAAAGGGTAACGAAGTAAATTCATATGAATAAGAAAAGAAAAAAAACAGAGTGGATGATTAAAAAAAAAGAAGCGAAAATGACTACCCTATATGAAACAGTCAATTACGTAGGGGTATCGGCAAGTTGATGACGTAATAGAATGACAATGATATCCCTCATCCTTCTAATTTTCGATTGATTAATTCCCAACCACATGTGGGAAAAAGGAATGCCAACAAAACAAGTATTAGCTGTTTACAGCTTAACGCTAATGTACACCACTTGTTTGGAACTACTGTAGCTAGTTACCATTGCCAAGTAGTACTGATTGCATAAATAAGCCACTTGCGCTATAACAAATGGGGTTGCATTTTCATCAGAAGAACAAGCATGCATAGAAAGGTTTGCTACGCAGGAGAGATGATGCCGTCGGCTTCCCATGGTTGTCGGTTATCTGATTTTGGTGGTTCGCCAGCATCTTCTCTCCCACGTAGGAAACCTTTGCCAAGTGCCATAAAAATCCATCTCAAAACGCAGACGTTTCCCAGAGAACATTCTTTTCTTACCAGGTTGGTGTTTTCTTCCCCCTTTTATGCTTTTCTTCCCCCTACGTTACAGTTTATAACCTTTCTTTCAAAAATACTAAAATAAGACTTTACAATAGTCTACGTCGAGTTTTCAGAAAGCTTTGCATGATAGTTTCATTGTCAATACCTTCAACTCTCTCTCTCTCTCTCTCTCTCTCTCTCTCTCTCTCTCTCTCTCTCTCTCTCTCTCTCTCTCTCTCTCTCTCTCTCTCTCTAATCATGCTATCACTCGTCCCTTAATTGATCACCTTTTAATTTAGATAAAATTGTAATCGAAAAGTAAATAGTAAAAAAGACTCCGAAATTTGCAGTGGGGGCTCCCAAGGCAGGCAAAAGAGGGGAATCAATTGGTATGCTTGCCTTTTGAACAAAAATGCATAAACATACACCATGAAAGATTGTATTAAGCAAGCCTTGAGCGAAGGGCAAGAAAGCTAAATTCAGGTTTCATTCCATAAGGCTTGGGCTTCGGTTTGTGAACTGATTCTTCAACTCAACCTAGCTTCCTTATCTCGAGGTTAAGTACCCTTGAGGGCCTGGACAAAGTCATTCAGCTTGGTCGGTCTAGGAAAAGGAAGAAAGATAATAGAAGAGGTCTGGTAGGTATGGTCCAAGACACTCGGTGAGGTTCAAGCCCCATGGACAAAGTCATTCAGCTTGGTTGGTCTAGGAAAAGGAAGAAAGATAATAGAAGACGCCCGGAACGGACCGTACAGTCCAAGACACTCGGTCCATGAAAGTGTTTGGGAAAAAGAAAAAAAAAAGGATGATCCAGATTCGGACAATTTTATGGACCGAGTGTCCTAGATCCTAACATTTCAAGTGTCCTAGATCCTAACACTTTCGTTAATAGAAAGAATCTACCACAAAAGTTATCCAGTGTTACGGAGACACGATTCCACAGGCTTTATTTTTTTTTTTTAACCACAAATTCATGTGAAGTCTAGCTAGTGCATTAGGTCCGCACGATTCAATCGGCTTCTCTGATCACAAATTCATGTGAAGTCTGCTGCATTGTATCGACACGAATGCTTGATCAAGATAAAGCGTTAGGCATGTCCAGAAACACCGTATTATTTTTATCCGCCTGCTAGGCTACCAGGAATCTTTTTTGGCCTCATTAGTTGTGGGCTCGATTACAAAAGAGAAGCCAGAATTGCTGGGGGGGCTGCATCCGTACATGCCACTTTTTGTCGAAGTGTCCATTCGTGATTAGCCTTTTTTCCACCCCAAAAACATACCATCATATTGTTTCATACACCCCCCCAAAAAAAAAAAACAAAAAAAACACATGGCGCAGAGATGTAGGAGGACATGTAGGGAAGTTTTCCCGAAATTGCACGACATTTCTTCCAATTTAATTTAAAGGTCGTATTCAGTCCGCGAGACTATCACTTCGGACAAATGTTTTAGGGGAATGAGAAAGTTTAGTCAATCATAGCAATGCTATTCTTTAAAGAGTCTGCCTTTTGAGATGCGAATTCTCGTCTTTTCGCTTTCCATTTCTTTGCGGATTGTTGGGTCTGCAAGATGAGCACCTAACATCGTACACAAGCTAATAGGTTTATGCATTATTTGATACTCAGGTGTTCGGACCAATTTGAGCGCACTTTGAGTAATTCTGGGGAATCAATCCCACCGCTCTGCCCGTTTAAATGTGTAAAATAATTATCAAATTGCTTTTGATTTTATCCATAGCTATAGATATATAAGTTGTATATGTGAATCAGTAGGTGACGTAAAGGAAGTGGAATCAGCAAGTTGATGACATGAAAGAACGAAAATGATATGCCATCATCCGTACTTGGGAGGAGAAAAACTTATTTACCGAGGCTATTCAAAAGTGTATTAGACGGTCAGAATTTAAAAAAAACTCTTCCAGTTAACTCTTCCTTAGAAGAATATAATTTTTTTTAAATTTGGACCATCCAATACACTTTTAGACACGCGAGATTGGGCGATGCTTTAAACACCTTCTTAAAAAATAAATATTTACTTCACATTTTCAAACTAATAATTAATGTAAATAAAAAATAAATTTTTTATTTTTTTTACACCGTATAAAAGATCTCGATAAGATTTATCAAATAATATCCATATTACTAGGAAAATTATTTAAATAAACATATTATTTTTGAACTTAAAATTGCCTTCTTAAAAAATAAGTACTTATTTTAGGTTCCGGAACGGGACCTAAGTTAGCCCTTTGGGCGTTTTTTCCAGTTAAAAAAATAAAATCCAACAAGTTTTTCCGAAAAATTGACTTCAAATTTTGTTTTCATATTGGCAACTGGCAAGGACTTCAAATTTTTTATTATTTATTTTATAATCCGAATGACTTCAATTGGAGTGGAACCCATTTCTGAGTGTTGTAGGAGTAGCATTTAATCAATCCCGTACAAGAGCTTGTCCAACGCTTTCAGCTTCTTTCTTTTTCACCCTCGAAATCATAGCTATTTTTGGAGTTTTCTTTCCTCATGGCCAAAGCTGGTGTTTTAACCTTGTAGTGGGTTCTGCAGCTCCACGCCTCCACCCAATACCTGTTTTTTAAACTGCAAAAAAATTTCATTATTCTTGAAAATTATACAAGACTAGTAGGAGCAAGAAAACAAACGTCCTGTTTAGAAGAACAATCAGTCCAGTCCGAGACCCAGAGCAACGATTGGCAAGAAACCAATCGAGGACACCCATATGGGCCGAAGCCCAAACACCCAAAGGGTAAAAAAAGAAACCCCAAATCATTACAATTTAGCACAAAGAGGCCTAAAAATGTCCAAATCAAACTATAACACACAACACAACCAATGGACCAAGCTCAGTCCAAATGGACTCGAAAACTAACCCAAGCTCATAACCTAACCCAAACCCTAACTAGAACACAGACATCACACATCGCTGCCCACACCAGACATCCGACCGCCAAAACCAGGCGAACAACCACTGCCAAAAATCCCACACAAGGCTGCGATCAAGGCCACCAGATTCCATAGCTGATGACCAGCGCTGTCGCCCACCAAAATGGCCGGAGACCCACAACACGCCACCAACACAGAAAGACCTCCCAGTACTTGCTTGTTAGTAATCTAAGATAAGAAAGGCATGTTTGATTGCTGAATTATTTCTTTTTTGGAAGAATTTGAAAAATACAGGATTAGTGATGGGATAAAGGAAACATGTGAGTTTGAATGCAGTAGTAACAGTTTAGTTATACTATGTTTGATTTGAGTGTGATAAATTGTGGGATAAGGGGCGAAGAATCATTTTTGACCATTGGATGAAGAGGAATAATCACATGGTCTGGATTAGCTAATAGTTAATACCACCCACCCCCTCAGGTGGTATCGGATAGTCCGGCAAGTATGGTGCTATGAAGCCAAATAATCTCCTCTAGTCCGGTCCCAACTTTAATTAGTCTCGTGCATCAAATTAATGTGGGACTAGTTAATTCTGAAGAACATGTGGCCCGCCTCACATATTCTCCTGTAACATGAATGGATCAAATTGGAGGATTATAATCGATCCCACCACCAAACATGCATGACCATTGAATTAGAAGGTAACTTGTTTATATGATTTTTAAATTGTTTTCCAGAAAACTAGTCCCCCACCAGCAAGTTATAAATTTTAAGTTTGTTACTCAATTAGTACATGTGGTTCGGACGGGTACGGTTTCAATTTCTATTAAAAAACAAATTTTGGTTCGGGGTGCTGTGTTTCTTACCCGACCTGACAAAACGACCAAAACCGCCCAATTCATGAAAATCAATTTGGTTTTTGGTCGGACCCAAGCCGACCCGACGAATCGGTTTGGCGGACGGTTCCTACCCCTATTCGGTTCGGTTTGCGGGTCTAAAATTTTTTTACAGTATTTTGTTACCCGACCCGTGCACATCCCTACCCAGATGTAAGGAAAATAATTTCACGGTATTTGTACAATAAAGTACTGTTGATTACTATTTGACGTTATCGAATCTCCTGTGAAAAATTTGATAAGTCAGTTATTTATTTATTTATTTTTCAATCTTATCATCGATCGGTGATTATTGTGATGAAATATATGAGAGAGCTACTGCAGTTGATGGCAAATTATAACTTCGTTATTATCACTAGACACAGACCACTGGAGTTGCTTTTAGACAAGAAGACATTTCCCAATGACTGTTTGCTCTTGTTGTAGAATATTTGAAAAATATAAGTGATATATACAAGATTTTTTTCATTTTCATTTTCTTTTTGGTTCAGGAAAATAGAAGAGAGAGCCAACAATGCTGTACTACACATGCGGAAAAGTAGCTAATCAGGATTTGTTCTGAATAACAATTTTAAAAAAGTGCTACGAAATTCGAAACCACAACAAATTTACCCAAAAATATTTAGGTCAGGATACTTAAAAAAATAACATTCAGGGGTTCTAAAAAAAAGTCGATTGGCTCTTTGTTTTGTCCTTTGATCAATTTTTTTTTGCATTTGTTCGTTTTGTGTCAAATTTTCTTGGATTATTGGTTCATCTTGACGAAAAGTATCGGAAGAGTAAAAATTATTACTTTTACCCAATTTTCTGAAATTATCCAAGAATAAGCTCAAAAACCAACAAAATTTTTTGAATAAATACAAAAAAATAATTCCAAAAAGCGAAGTGGCTATTGTTTTTTTCTGGGAAACTGGCCCTAATGCATATACAGTCTTCTGGCATGCTTGATATATTTGAAAATGGACATCAACCAATGTTATGAAGCAACTAGCAGGATGTTTCTGAAAAGGAATACTAGGAGACAACATTGGATGGGCGCTGCTAAATCGCACGGGCACCAAGTTATTCCACACTTACCGCAATGTCAATCAATATGCCGACCATCTTGCTCGCTTGGAAGCCGAACAAAACTACGAGCTGATTATTGCAGTGACTATTCCCATCTCCCTACGGGAGTTCTTAATTAGAGATAGCCTTCTTTTTAGGCAGGTTTTAGATTAGTGCTCTTTGGCTTTATCTTGGTCTATTCTGTCTTTTATCTTTGCTATGAATCTGCTGTGAACCTTACTTTTTTTAGTTAATTGAATTTTCGAAAAAAAAAAAAAAACATTGGATGGCACTGATAACACATGAAGACATTGGGTAACTTAAACTTCACAAGCAGAATCACAACACAAGCACGTGAGAAGTCATATATGTTGCCCCCCTGGCTGGCTGGCTGGCCCATTTCTTGTTTCACACATAACATTATTATCGCATTTTGAAATGTATCTGAATAATATATACTATGTGATTTAGGAAAATATGTTGTACGATGCTATCTTGAGCGATGATAGAGGGATAATTATTGTTTTTTCTCAAAAATTGGTCATTTTTCTCGGACCTCTCGGAAAGGACCGAGTCCCACAACTTGTGGACCTCACGCCTTGGGCTCGTCGCTTGTGTCCGATTCGTGGACAGTATCTGTGCACAATGAAATGAAGAGAATGCCAACAGTTCCCTTAATACGGAGAAGGAAAATTGGATGATCATTTGTTGGCTCCACCAAGCTGTCTTGTCTTGTCTTGTCTTGTTCAAGCGAAATAGGAATTAGTTTTCATCCATAAAATTATCAACTAACTGAATGAGACTTAACAAAGATTTGGCACCATATACATATATACGGTATGTTGTGTATGGTTCAATCATCAGCCCCCAAAATTGACCCATGTAATGTACCACTTCCACTTGAGGGAAGAGACCAGTAGTGATGTTTCTTTGGGCTTAGACAGGGAAAGCCCGCAGGGCCGGCCGCAACCTAGCTATGAGAAAGTCTCGAATGTATAAAGCAGAGTTAGCTTGAAGCTAGCTGCAGCTCAACCCGTAAGGGAAATTATGTGAAACAGTTGATTTTTAGAACAGTTTTCTTGTAATTAGTAGGAAGAGATTCCTACTTAACCCCCGGTCTATTGAGTTGTTAAAAACTGAAATTTAGCTGACAATGAGACAAGATCAAAGTGAACAACCCAAAAGAGAGGTAATTCAACTGAATCTGCTCATTGGCCCTCTCATTCCTGTATGCCTCGTCATCTCATCTCACTCCCATATTTGATCATTCATGCCCTCCCAGATTTGGCGTTTCCAGATAAAGATTATGTTCATTAGTTTCATCCCTGATCAGGGCCAAAGAATGCCCACTTGTTGCGCCGTATATATAGTTATAGATTTTGTAGGTGAGTCTTTGACCCTTCCTGACTCTAGAGGCGTTTGTTACATTCCGTTCTGCTTCAGTCGGCCTCAGGATAGAGGGGAACGGCCCTCCCATGTTGCGAGCATTTGTCGTTTCAGTCATTGCCGGTCCTGGGTTGGTCGTCGGCCCTTTCTTCCGATCTTGGTATGGCCTTGCGATGTTCCGGAAGCATCTAATGATCACCTTCAAATCGCATCCAGACGGTCTAAGGAACCTGACTTGGCATTTGTCAATAGCTCCTTGCTAGCGGCTATTCCGCGGTTTTATGAAGATAAGGCTTGTCGATGACGGATTTGTTTGGGGTTTCCACTTACGTTCTAGTAGTCTTGTGATTTATGGCTTTTCTCTCTTGAGATATTGCCAAGTAGTTTGTATCGATTCGGCTGTGAGATGAAACTTATTGTTAATTATGATTACAAATCCCTGTATATTTGATAGTACTTTTGATTATGTATTCATGAATCGCGCGTTCGCATGATAATTCACCGGTTCTTGTTGACTTTCAACACTATGTTAATCTGACCTTTTGATTATGCTTGATCATTCGGTAAATGTTGTGATTTTTGCATCCCACACACATAAAAAAAAGATCGTGAGGTTTGCAAAATGCCCTACGAGTACCAACCTTGTATGTGTCCCAAGCTAGTATTGGTTCTCAAAAAATGTATGGAATTGCTGGTTTAAATGTGTCAAACTACGATAAATTTGCTTCTGTTTTTATCCATAGGTATAGATCTAAGTTGCGTGTATATATGAAGAAAATTAATTTTAACACTCCCATTCTTACCATTCACACCCTTTTTTACCCTTCGTGTGTGAAAAGTGAACCTATGAAAGGGCGACAAAGTAAATTCATATGAATAAGGGGGAAAAAGAAACTGAGTGCGGATGATAAAAAAAAAAAAAAAGGAGCGCCTCTTTTCGCTACCACCCCCGGGCCCCACCACCTTTCCCCCTTGCCCCCTCTCCCTCCTTTTTCAGGTTTTTTTTTTCTTTTTACTTTGACTAGTTTTTTTTTGTTTTACTTTTAAAAGTAAATAATTACTGTTTTATTTTATTTTTACTTTTACTAGTTTTTTTTTATACTTTTAGAAGACTTTAATTACTGTTTTAGTTTTTTTTTTGCTTTTAAAAGACTTTAATTATTGTTTTTTTTTTTAACTTTTAACTTTTACTAGTTTTTTTTGTTTTACTTTTACTAGTTTTTTGTTTTACTTTTAGAAGACTTTTTACTATTTAATAAATGAACAATTAAAACATAACGTATACTAACATAACTTGTACTAATTTCGTCGAAGAGTGAAAATACATGAAAATTCAATTTCTAATCAATGTTTCCACCAAATTCTGCTCCTGCCCTCTTGGTCTTGTATCCATTATTTCTTCCCACAAACTAATTCGTGTTGCATAACGAGCAGCCCATCTTTTAGCTTGGCTTGATGCATATTTCCACCACCATGTTGGGAAGAGTTGTACAAGGTAATGAGGTTGCAAGAAAAGTTGCACAAAGTGATTGTTCCCTACACGGGCAATAGCTATTTCAATACGCTCTTGAACTGGAACTGGAGGGGATCTCAATGGGAAGTGAGTAAAACAACCTGAAGGAAGTCCATCAAATGTATGCAAACAAGGTTGTATGTCGAAGCGATGACAACCCCCAAACTCATAGCGTCTATCCATTGCTCCTCTCGTGCCGAATCTTCAAAGCAATTTAAAGACTGTATTAGCTCGTTTGCCCAACCCTTTTCTGGATATAGCGCATCGTATAGATTCTTATTTTGTTCAATCTCATTAATGAGATCTATTCGAACTTGAGCCCAACGATCTTCACCATACCCTATATGAGCGGCTATCGCCCTAAATCCACAATGACCAACTATCTGAAAATGACAAGTTGTAGTTATCCATTATGTTCTTCTACGTTTTACGAAACCGGTGTGAAAAAGAAGGGAGGAGCTGTGACATAGGAAGGGTGAGAGAGATAGATGATGGAAAGATGGTGATGTTGGAGGGATAAGCGAGGAAAGGGAAGTGATGGGAAGAAGATGGTGATTTTGGAAAGATAATGCTAGATATATAAGGATAAGAGGTGATAGATGAATGGTTATAGTTAAAAAATAAGAAGATAACAAAAAAATCTGAATGTGTTGTTGTAATTGAAGATAAAAAGAAAATCTAAATGAATGGTTATAGTTACAGATAAGAAAAAGGAAATCTGAATAAGTGGTTAGAAATAAAATAAATAAAAGATATAAATAAATACAAAATTAATAAATTCAATAACATAAAAGAATTATAAATTTTTAATAAGAGTAAAAAAAAAGTAAAATTTCAATAACATAAAGAAATTTACTCACGTATATAATATTAAATAATTTAAAAATACATATAAAGAGTAAAAAAATAAGTGTTCCGATTTTTAATTCGTTTGAACCGGTGCGAAGATCTTATTTTTTTATCATTTCATCCTAAATGGTCATAATGAATTTTTTGCTATAAGACCTTTCAATAAGCACCGTAAGAGAGACCTGAAACTAAATGAGGAGCTTTAGGGTACTTATTAAAAGGTGTTTGAGCCAAAAATTCATTATGACCATTGAAGATAAAATGATGAAAAAATAAGATCTTTGCACCGATTCAACCGGATTGAAAATTGGAACACTTAAATAATATTAAATAAATAAAAGTGAAAAAAGATATAAAGTTATTAAGTAAATAAATGAGAAATAAGAAAATGGATTGAATTATTGCTGTGGGTTGAATTATTGCCAGGGGTATTTTAGTTGTGGGGGGTGGGGTCCGGGGGGCGCGCAAAGAGATTTGCAAAAAAAGAAGTGAAAATCACTACCCTATGTAAGGTGGTGTTCCACTTTTAAAAAAAATATTTTTTTTCAAACGAAGATAATTTCAAAGTCAAATATAATGAAAATGAAAAATATTTTTTCAATTTTTTTTTGCACCGTTTAAAAGATCTTAATGAGATCTATCGAATAAGATCCATATTGATAGAAAAATTATTTGTGTAAACACATAATTTTTTAACTTGAAATTTTTTTTTTTTATAAAAATATTTTTTCTACGAAAGTGGAACACCCCCTAAATCAGTCGACCACGTAGGGTATTGGCAAGTTGATGACGTAATAAAATGACAATGATATCCCTCATCCATCCAATTTTCGAGTGACGAATTCCCACCACATGTGGGAAAAAAGAATGCCAACAAAACAAGTAATAGCTGTTCACAGCTTAACGCTAATGTACACCACTTGTTTGGAACTACTGTAGCTAGTTACCATTGCCAAGTACGTAGTACTGAGTGCATAAATAATTCACTTGCGCTATAACAAATGGGGTTGCATTTTCATCAGAAGAACAAGCATGCATAGAAAGGTTCCCTTCGCAGGAGAGATGATGCTGTCAGCTTCCCATGGCTGTCGGTTATCTGATTTAGGGGGTTCGCCAACATCTTCTCTCCCGCAGAGGAAACCTTTGCCAAGTGCCATAAAAATCCATCTCGAAACACAGCCGTTTCCGAAGAACATTCTTTTCTTACCAGGTTGGTTTCTTCCCCCTTTTATGCTTTTCTTCCCCTACGTTACAGTTAATAACCTTTCTATCAAAGATACTAAAATAAGGCTTTATAATAGTCTATGACTAGTTTTCAGAAAGCTTTGCATTATAGTTTTATTGTCAATACCATCAAATCTCTCTCTCTCTCTCTCTCTCTCTCTCTCTCTCTCTCTATATATATATATATATATATATATATATACAGTACCCTTCAGCTGCGGACGACCTTAGCCAAGGAAAATGCGGACTTCAATTCCTAGCCGTTGGATCTCATCCAACGGCTGTGATAAAAGAAAGTAGCTCGCGGGTAAAATGGCCTCAGGGTCGGGTAAAATGATAACCGGGTCATGGTTTATCACCACGCGGATCCCCCAATCTCACTGTACGCTTCCAGAGTACGCGTCCTCTCTCTCTCTCTCTCTCTCTCTCTCTCTCTCTCTCTCTCAGAAGACGAATCGAAGACGACGAAGGACGAATCGAAGACGACAACAAGATTGACTTCAAACAAGGTTTCTCTCTCTCTCTCTCTCTCTCTCTCTCTCTCTCTCTCTCTTTCGTTCTCTGACTCGTTGATATCTCAGAAGTTAGGGCTTTTTGCAGATCGACGAAGAAGACTTCGACGAAGATCAAAACGAAGAAGAAGAGAACAACGAAAGGTATTTCTCTCTCTCTCTCTCTCTCTCTCTCTCTCCGGCTTTGAATCTCTTTTTTATTTCTGGAATTTAAAATCTGTCCTTTTTTTTTTTTTGTAAATGAACTGTTTTTTTTCCTCTCCATAAAATGGGTATTTTAGGAACCCTAACTGATTTATGCGGATTGGTTTAAAATCTGTCCATACGGATGTAGTCTCACCATTACTATCTGAAGTGTCTCTTGGTTTTTAGAATGCAGTTTTTGAGTTAGGGTTTCTTTGAATATGGGGGCTTTCCTTAGCATAAAGTAAATTTTCATGTATCTTAAGCATTAGCCAATATTTTTGTCTTAAGTACCATTATGATCGAATTTAAGCTTCTTTTTAGGGGAAAATCTGATTTATTAAGTTGATTAGGCTCACTTTAAATTTGGGCTTGTTTGGATGAAGTCATGGATGCTTGTGTTTTTTTGTTTTTTTTTTTCTAATAGTAGCATAAAGGAAATGCTGAAGAGTATGAATTTTGGTGCATGATGCATCTATTTTTTCTTTTCCAAAACATAAGTTCGCAACAAGAAGGGATCAAGATGATGAACAGATAATACTTCGTGAAAATCTACTAGTTATGGACTACAATGTGAATTTTACGTTGTGGGACATTGATGGCATTTTCTGGGTACGACTTTGAGGATACACTCAGCAAGTTCTATGTCTGACAATTAATTTATTTTGACAACACACTCTTCAACCGTTTGTACAATTAGCTTTCTGTATCACATACGTATGTGTGTAGATTTGAGTTCAAGGGCTTCGTTCGACTCTTTATGCCGACTGAAAGACCAATGTTGGCCTGAGCATAACATTATTTCCATCCTTTCCTGTGTTTGGCTGGCTAGACCAAACACAGGGGACATGGAGATGGTTCTGAGATTGTATCGGTGGTTCTGAGATTGTAGTCCGAGTATGTATTGGTTGTGAATTCACTGTAGTTTGATTAAGATTTCTAATTGGCTTGGTTAACCTGCAAAAAAGTTTGAATCTTTATTTATTTTTATTTCGAGAGAGAACAGATAGCGTTTCGTTTTTGGTATTTTAGAAGTAAGTTAAGTAACTCATCTGGTTGGTTTGGGTACCCTTTTCCTACGGGTGATGATGAGAAAGTTCCGCTCTATTTAGGGGTTATCGTTTCAATTCTGCTATATGTTTTGCACCTATTGAATTGAGAGGAGAGTTCGTTAGTTGTAAATGTGGTGATTCCCATCAGGAAATGTGGTGCATCTTTTGAATATGTTTGTACCCACTGGAAAATGATTTCGTACAGTGACTCACATGATTATTATTATTATTTTTTTTTTTTTGCAGTAACATATTTTACGGTGAAATCTTTTTGTTTCAAAATAGAATGCACAACGGGAAGCTCTCAAAATGTCTTCAAGCACAACGGGAAGCTCTTCTAATGGCCATGGTAGCTATAATGAAGTCTTAAGATGCAGATCATAATAGCTCTTTGATCTTCGGTGTTGTATTTTGTTTGTTGATTTGGCAAGTTCAAGCAGACCCTTTTCAAACAATGCAAGCCGGTTCTTCAAACAGTGCATAGGGAAATTTGTTTTGATCGTTGACTGGAAGTGAATAGCACATTTTGGCAATTTGTAATGGCAGTTGGACTATGTAATGGCATGACAATGGACAATGGACAATGGCCAATGGGTTCTTGTTAATGGTAGTAATGGTTAATGACATATTATGTCTTTGTTCAATGGTTGGTAATGGAAAGGCTGTTTTGCATTGTTTTCTGTTGGTAATGGAAAGTTCCCAATCGTTCTTGTTAATGGTAGTAATGGCATGCCACTTTGTTTTCTGTTTTGCATTGTTTTGTGGAACTAATAATGGAAAGGCAGCATTCTCCCTACGATGGGCCTGTTACCTCATTTGTGGAACTAATATAGCAGCATTACCAACTGATACATGACTTGCAAATGGAACGTGAACAGAAGTAGTAGCATTACTATTTGTGATCTCAATGCTCATGTTTCGAAATATTCCAGTCACATGCAAAAATTTCAGTCAGAAGACTCACAACTCATAAGGTTCAATTCAAGTATACAAAAATGGATACAAGTTTCAAAAAAGCTCAAATGGATACAAAAATTCCAGTCTTCCCAACAAATTTCCAACATATTTGCAGACACACGTACACATTCACAAGTAGTCTTCCCAACAGATTTCCTGTTCTTAAATTGAAGATTTATCAACCCTAACACAAAATCAGCACAGAACAGGAACTGGATCCCTTGGGACTAATCTCCCATGTGGTATTGTTGTTCACATCAAAACTCCACATAATACTTAGTCATGACCATCCAATAGTGCCACAAGTTCCAACAAAAATTGCAAGACCGGTAGAATCAGACGTCCCTGGAGCAGCTGCGGGAGCAAACTCTTTTGATCCTGCAAATGGGACAGTAGGCACGCCTGCAATTGAGCTTGGGAAGATGGCACCAGCCAGAACCATAATTGCATCACCAAACATATAACAGATTACTCTACGAATGCAAATAGATTGCTTGGACAGAATTAAAAACAAGGACCAGCGTCACAACTACCAAACCAACCATAAAATTCAATTCTTTAGAGGTATCTATCGTCGTCATATTAGTGTACATTCCCAACACCGTCACGACTCCAACCCCTTCGAATATCTATCATATTTTCACCCAAGCAAAATTGTGTAGTTTATGTGGCAATCCAAATTTTGGTTACATAAAGTTGTTAATGTATGGTTAACCTCTGGAGTTCAAATAGAAGTTTCCTCACCCAGAAAATCCCATCAATGTCCCACAACGTAAAATTCACATGGTAGTCCACAACTTGTAGATTTTCACGAAGTATTATCTGTTCATCATCTTGATCCCTTCTTGTTGCAAACTTATGTTTTGGAAAAGAAAAAACAGATGCATCATGCACCAAAATTCATACTCTTCAGCATTTCCTTTATGCTACTATTAGAAAAACAAAAAACAAAAAAACACAAGCATCCGTGACTTCATCCAAACAAGCCCAAATTTAAAGTGAGCCTAATCAACTTAATAAATCAGATTTTCCCCTAGAAAGAAGCTTAAATTCGATCATAATGGTACTTAAGACAAAAATATTGGCTAATGCTTAAGATACATGAAAATTTACTTTATGCTAAGGAAAGCCTCCAGATTCAAAAAAACCCTAACTCAAAAACTGCATTCTAAAAACCAAGAGACACTTCAGATGGTAATGGTGAGACTATGTCCGTATGGACAGATTTTAAACCAATCCGCATAAATCAGTTAGCGTTCCTAAAATACCCATTTTTTGGAGAGGAAAAAAAATAGTTCATTTACAAAAAAAAAAAATGGACAGATTTTAAATTCCAGAAATAAAAAAGAGATTCAAAGCCGGAGAGAGAGAGAGAGAGAGAGAAATACCTTTCGTTGTTCTCTTCTTCTTCGTTTTGATCTTCGTCGAAGTCTTCTTCGTCGATCTGCAAAAAGCCCTAACTTCTGAGATATCAACGAGTCAGAGAGAGAGAGAGAGAGAGAAACCTTGTTTGAAGTCAATCTTGTTGTCGTCTTCGATTCGTCCTTCGTCGTCTTCGATTCGTCTTCTGAGTGAGAGAGAGAGAGAGAGGACGCGTACTCTGGAAGCGTACAGTGAGATTGGGGGATCCGCGTGGTGATAAACCATGACCCGGTTATCATTTTACCCGACCCTGAGGCCATTTTACCCGCGAGCTACTTTCTTTTATCACAGCCGTTGGATGAGATCCAACGGCTAGGAATTGAAGTCCGCATTTTCCTTGGCTAAGGTCGTCCGCAGCTGAAGGGTACTGATATTAAGAAATATTATGTTGCCATATTTTCTAAGCTTTATTATTCTATTTCTACTTTAAACATATTATTATTTATGTTTCCTAGTTAGTCTAGGTTTCTTTATTATGCGTATTTTCTTGTTATACGTCTTGTAACCTATATAAAGGCGTAAGGCGTACTAGGTTATGGTTTGAAAACAAATAATAATACATCATTTCTCTTTTTTTTCACATGGTATCAAAACTATAAGATCTAGGCCCTGTGGAATTTTTGCTCTTGGCGGGCGGCCTAAACTTTATCGCCGTCCGCCGGGCACTCATAGTAATATGTAACTGGCTCATGCACTCAGATTTCACCTCAAATCTCTATTGTCATGGCTTCTTTTGCTCATGGCTATTTTTAGCTCTCCTTGCCATTTTTCTTTTCTGGCTTCTTTTGGTTTCTCTTGTTTTGGCATGGCATGGCTGCTCCTGGTTTCTCTTGGCTTTTTCAAACTCAAGTTGGTAGACCTACTTGAGTTTGAGGGGAAATATTATGTTGCCATATTTTCTAAACTTTATTATTCTGTTTCTACTTTAAACAGATTATTATTTATGTTTTCTAGTTAGTCTAAGTTTCCTTATTATGCGTATTTCCTTATTATACATTTTGTAGTATATATAAAGGCGTGCTAGGTTTTGGTTTGAAGACAAACAATAATACATCATTTCTCTTTTCTTCACAGTAAGTATTAAGCAAGCCTTGAGCGAATGGCAAGAAAGCTAAATTCAGGTTTCATTCTATAAGGCTTGGGCTTCAGTTTGTGAACTGATTCTTCAACTCAACCTAACTTGCTTATCTCGAGGTTAAGCCCCCTGAACAAAGTCATTCAGCTTGGTCGGTCTAGGAAAAGGAAGAAAGATAATAGAAGAGGCCCGGTACAGACCGTGCGGTTCAAGACACTGGGTCCATAAAAGTGTTCGGGAAAGAAAATGGATGGTCCAGACTTGGACACTTTCATGAACCAAGTGTCCTAGATCCTAAAACTTCAAGTGTCCTAGATCCTAACACTTTCGATAATAGAAAGACTCTACCTGGGCCAATCATATGGGCCGAAGCTAAATCTGCCGCTGGTCTATAGGATTTTTTTTCCCTTTGAAAAATGAATCATTAGCTGGCATTCTGATAATGAGACAAGATTTAGTAGTAGACAATCCAAAAGAGAGGTAATTCAACAGAATCAGCCCATTGCCCTCCCAGCCTTGGTACCTCAAAAGTTATCCAGTGTTACGTACGGAGACACGATTGCACAGGCTTTTTTGATCACAAATTCATGTGAAGTCTAGTGCATTAGGTCCGCAGGATTCAACGGGCTTCTCTTATCACAAATTCATGTGAAGTCTGCTACATTGACTTGAACGCTTGGTCAAGATAAAGCGTTAGGCATGTCGAGAAACACCGTATCCCTCCCCCTGCTAGGCTGCCAGGAATCATTTTTGGCCTCACTGTGGGCTCAATAATTACAAAAGAGAAGCCAGAATGGGGGATGCATCCGTACATGCCACTTTTTGTCGAAGTGTCCAATCGTGGTAGCCTTTTTTCCACCCAAAAACATACCATAACATGGATCATATGGTTTCATGCACACCCACCCCAAAAAAAAAAAAAACAAACATGGCGATGCTGTAAACAATTTATAAACAACTTATTCACGGGCGGAGGAGCCGTAAATAAGTACATCTCCTCTGAGAGTGATGGATTGCCAACCTTATGTGGGAGCACAGAATGCCAACAATAATACAGAACCAATCTTAGCTGTTAACGTACGACTTCACAGAAAACCACTTGCA
This sequence comes from Rhododendron simsii, assembly GCA_014282245.1. Lineage (NCBI taxonomy): Eukaryota > Viridiplantae > Streptophyta > Magnoliopsida > Ericales > Ericaceae > Rhododendron > Rhododendron simsii. The sequence continues at coordinate 9,607,632 of CM024965.1, forward strand.
TGGTTGGAACTAGTTAGATCGCCAATTGGTACCGATGGCATAAATAGGCTACTTGCACTATAACAAATGGCTACATTTTCACAAGAAGTATGCATAGAAAGGTTAGCTACGCAGGAGAGCTGGTGTTGTCGGCTCCCCATGCTGTCAGTTATGTGCATCTGATTTGGGTGCTTCGCCAGCATCTTCTCTCCTGCATAGAAGACCTTTGCCAAGTGCCATAAAAGCCGATCTTGAAATGCAAACGTGTATGGGAGAACATTTTCTCCTCACCAGGTTGGCGTTTTCTTCCCCCCTTTACACCTCTCTTCAAACTAAATTAAGTTCCACTTTTCTGGCTTTAAATATAGTGTGCGAGCTCTTGTGAAAGGTTCAGGGCCGGCCCCAGGGTATGCTCCGCAAGCCTGTTGGCTTGGGCAACCCCTCGGGCTCGGGCAACCCAAAAAAAAATTTCCATGTAAATATAAATACGTATATATTTATATTTGGACGCAAACACAGCATGAAGGATGGTGTTGGTTTGTTGGTCAATAGGGCATACTTAAGTTCCCTTGTACTCGTGTGCCCAGGTTCAATTAATTTCTCTCTCTCTCTCTCTCTCTCTCTCTCTAGTTGACTGCAGTGCACCCACTTTTCTCACTTTTTTTTAGGGAAAAAAATCGAAATGATCCCTACAGGTTAGTTTTTGTGTCAACTTGGTCCCTACAGTTTGAATTGGTTCGATTTACACTCTGTAGTTTTCATTTTGTTTCAACTTGGTCCAATTACTAACTGTCGTTAGCCTCCGTTAACCTCAGATACAAACGGGTTCCTTTTCCAATGAATTACCGAACCCTTTCTTCTCTAACCTTGCAGACCTAAGTCTTTTCCTAAAAAGTAAAACGAAGTCACTTTTTTTAAAAATCGGGTTCTCTAGCCCATGTTCTTTTTTCTAAAATTCTTGAATTATTCTTCCGATATTCAAGAGGTGGCCAGGCACACCTAAACTCTATGCCCGGTGGAGACTCTAAGTTTTTTCTAAACCCCTTTTGTGGCCCGAACTATGGCCGGACCTGATTCTCATTTACCCAAAGATATGTAGGCAGCTTGATGAAAGCTCGGTCCTTTTTAAAATAAAACCCACTTCATTTTCTAAAATTCAAACATTTTTCAAAAATATCCGAACCCCTTTTATAAAACTTCTCATTTTTTTTTTTTTTTTTACGAACCATGTCGCAATCCATAGGACTCGAATCACTTATTCAGTCCCTAATCCCTCTTACTCCTTACCCCCGAAGGCAAACGAGACACATTTCGATCGAAATGGAGAATGGAAGCTATGAAAAAAATGGAGAATGGAACAATAAGGCTCTGTGTTTTGGTTTAGAAGTATATTAGGGTAAGAGGAGAATGGCAAATTACGGTATTTAACCTAGAAAATGGGCCCATTCGTGTCTGGGGTTAACGGAGTTTAACGACAGTTAGTAATTGGACCAAGTTGGAACAAAATGAAAACTACATAGTGTAAATCGAGCCAATTCAAACTGAAGGGACCAAATTGACACAAAGACTAAACTAAAGGGCCATTTCGAGTTTTTTCCCTTTTTTTTATTTGTCCAGAAGTGAAAGGGCATTTGTTGTTGATGTCCATTTTTTATTGGGAGTGATTTTGCCACTCCCCTTTTTGTTAATGTCACTCCCTTTTGTGTCTATATAAGATTATTTGTTTTGTGAGTGAAGGAAAATGACATTAACAAAAAGGAAAGTGGCAAAATCAATTCCCTTTTTTTAATTTTGGGAGATACTTCTTCTACATCAACAATTAGGTTATGTTCCGCTCATTAAAATAAGTATTTATTTTTTGAATTAAAAGTGATGTAAAACGGAAAATAAGCACTTGAAAAATAAGAACCTTAACAAAACGTCGCAAACTCCTCCAAAAAAAAAAAAGAAGAAAAAAAAAACTACTCGCATTCGTACACTCGCATATATAGTGATGTATGCAAATATGAAAAATATAGATGCATATGTATATAATGTATACACAGAACTCACAAATTTTAAAAAAACTTCAATGAAAAATTAAACCATTTTTTAAGTCAGGTTTGTATTTTTTCAAGTTGCTCCATAATATTTCTTTTTGTAATTTATCATAAAATATAGAACAATGATCAAAATAAAAAATGAAAGATAAAATAAATAGGAACCCATCAATTTTTTTTTTGGATCAAATCATGCTAAATCACTATAATCTGAATTTCGTTTTAATTTTAATTTTTTGATAGAATTCAAACTATAAGCACATTGTGACCTTGATTTTTTTTGCCTTGTATTTGTTTAATTTTTTATGGCTTAATAATAAGCGGACAACCAAACTTGAAGTCGGACTTGGACAACTCAAATGTCGAGGCCAGCATTGGAAAGGTTTGGCGATTCATGGGCAGGGTTTAAGGCCGGAGGGGGATGAACTTGACTTGAGGATCAAAGTTTATAATTTGGGTCAAACTGCAGGGCAAAAGCAAATCAAATGAAAGTATGAGAGAATAAGAACTAAGGAGCACGCTTCTAAGTTGAAAGGCATTCCATTATGTTTTTCATGGTGTTACCTTAGATGTTTAGATTGGCTATGTAGATTTGGACCATTGTATTATGTTGAAATCCTTGTAAGTGCCATTTGGTGAAATTTCAACATGTACATTAAGAAAGAAAAAATTACAGAAGCAGAAGTTCATCGTCTTGCCAAATCCAGCAAGAGAGAGAGAGAGAGAGAGAGTAAATCACTCTGAAAATTTGCTGTTATCTATGATAGATCGATCCTGATTATCGTCACCGCTAGCTATACTTTCGCACAGCAGTTGTAGCTAGTATCATGATTAACAGGAGTACTAATTTAAGACCAGCCCTTTTAAACACTTTAACTTCATGAAATTGATATACTGCATGCCGAAAGTAACTGAGTTTGTTCCTTGAGACCAAGGCTGAGCAATTTTAGGCTTTTCTTTTCATGCTCTGAATTAACCAAATCAGGAGCTGGGGAATTCGAGGTCAAGAAAATCATCACCACAAAAGGACCAAGGCGGTCTCAACTGCATCCAAAGAAAGAGGATAGTTGCATCCAAAGAAAGAGGGAAACTATCCTACGCGTTTCAAAAAACGAAAAACAAGTCAGGTCAAGAAAGTGGCTCCCTTGGAAACAGTAAGATACTTGCTGATTCTAAGATTATAGAGTAAAAGAAGATTCCCACTACATAATCCCGCATTTTGCTATTTGAGGGTCAAATCCAGGAGGCAGCAACTTTTGTGCAACAATTGCATCATATATGGTAAAAATGTTAAATCAACAACGTTCTCGATACCATTCAATGGAAACAAAGAAATGTTTGTTTTGCTGGCCATTCCAGATTTTCAGCACCGCATTACAGATAGGCATAACATAAAGATGCACCAGCTTATAAATTCGGCAATCCTAGGAGCTGATGAATTTTGATATCCAAGCCACGTCAGCTCTACCAAGATCCTTCAGCACCTGCAGTTGGATTCTGAAACGCAGCCAAATTCCAGGAAGTCTTCAATGCATAGGGCTGCGAAATTGTCATGCCCTCTTCTGTGATTTTCGCTATCTGCAATTTCCAGAGATACAAACCATGCCAGACATAATGTTCAAATAAATTCCATATCAAGCTAGTTGGTCCAGTTAGTCATAACAAGGTCAACGGTACAACACAGACAATTGATTCTTGCAAGAAAAAATCACTGGCATGAAAAAGAAATCTATTAACAACTTGAGCACATTGTATCACTTTTTCTTTTGTAACGCAGTATCCTGATCAAATTTCTAAAATTTGCATATCATTGAAGGTCCGCTCATGCACTGCATAATACATGCCATTAATCCAGTTCAGGAGATGCTTGAGAACCCATGTCTAAGTCTAGGGCTTAAGGCCTGCAAACACTAGAATTTACAGAAATGACACTTGTACAGATTTGAGTCTGTACCAGTGCGTACAAACGCCTTTTTGGGCATGTTTTGGGTAACAAAAAAATGATCGGAGTCGCTCATGGCCTGAATTCTAAAGCAAAGTTAGATGTTTTGTAAACGTCATTACCGGTACCGGATTGAGCTTATTTTTTGCAAGGACCATAAACAAAATATTCTAAACAAAATGAGCGACTCCGATCATTTCTTTGAGACCCAAAAGAGGCCCAAAATATCATTTGTATAGCACCACTCTAGAATTTATTCTCATAGAAGCCTATTAGAACAGCAAAAGTGCAACACGAGAACAAATTTTGAATTTATAGCTGAGGGCTTCACTTGAAAAAGGATGGCGTAGCAACAGATAAAGTTTTCATCAATGTTGATGAAGATATGAAAATACGTGGGAATCTCTCTCTCTCTCTCTCTCTCACACGGAAATTTCTTGTATTTCTCTCTCTCTCTCTCATGGAAATTTCTCGTAATTCGGTTTCAGAGAGGCATTTTTCGCAGAACCCGATCCGGCCGAACTATAAAAGCACACATACATCTACACTTGCAGGGGTCTCTCTCTCTCTCTCTCTCTCTCTCTCTCTCACGGAAATTTCTTGTATTTTGGTTTCACGGGCGTAATTCGGTTTCAGAGGCATTCTTCATAGAACCCAATCCGGCTGAACTATAAAAGCACACATACATCTACACTTGCAGGGGTGTTGTTATACCATTGGACTTCCATATTTCTTGTACATCTTATTCTTTGTTTGACAAGTTAGCCTTATCATTTTATCAGGTTTCCCTTGTCACTGTGTCTAACGCATAGGTCTTTCATAATCAAGAGGTAAGAGCTTCTCAAACAACACACACACCCCCCCCCCCCGGCCGGAAGATTTGGGTCAGATGACGGGTTAGTTCCAAATCCAACCCGGCCCGACCCGTGCACACCGCTAGCTCCCTCACACATTCTTCAATGCAGGAAACATACACCAAAATCAGGATTGATGAGAAACCTTATTAATTTCTAGGAAATGGTGATCATGGTATAAGATGATTAAAGATTAGCATTTAGTTTTTCTGAAATTAAGCAACCACAGGAAAACAAAAAACATAATCCATTCATTTTTAGAAATTAAGCAACCACACAAAAAGTAATATTTAAATTAAAATCTCAAGAACCTTCCAAAATAAGAGAAAATATGGTAAGATGCCAAGCTCCAAGTTGAAATGAAAAACCATGACATGCTAAAGGGAGGACCACATAGGTAACAAGAAGGTATTCATTGAGAGAGAGAGAGAGAGAGAGAGAGAGAGAGAGAGAGAGAGAGAGCCACACCTGAAGCTTGTTGACAGCTGATCTATCACGGTAGAGAAGTACCCGCATGCATTTCTCCAATAACCTAACGCCGTCTTCAAAACTCAAGTTCTCATGCCATTCATCACGGAGGATTGGCCTCGCAAGGTGATTTCCAAATCCAGTTGCCACATGATTGTCCTCGAAGTGAACGCCAATCATACTAACCTGGTTCACATTTAGCAAAACAAATTACTCACATCCTAAAAGTCACGAAGTTCTCCTTAAGCACGAGGATAATGAACTAAATTATATTTACCATTCCAAGATACTTCTGTCCATTCTTTACTCCACCAAGTACAAGTGAATTCCATAATGGGTTAAACTTGTTGCGACGATTGTACATCACCCTAGTCAAATAGTTATGCACTTCTTTAGGTCCCATGGAATTCCCATCATCCCACATATTGTCGTACAAGCTGCCCAAATGATGCAATCACAAGAAAAAGTCAGCAAGGACCTAATAAACCACAGGAATGACCAGCATCCTAGTAGAGTAATAACCAAATGGATAACTGACAATAATTAAGAAAACAAAGGGATCGGCCAATTTAGTCCGTGCTAAGTCTTTTATAATACTTTATACTTCCTGATGCTTACATTAGCTCATCAAGGTAGCGCAAAATCTCCTGGAAGTCACTAATTTCTCCACTTGCGCCTAGGAGAGAGTGTTTCCCAACTGGCTTCAATCGCTCCATGCTCTTGTAACGCAGGGTTGACCCATAGGAACCTGTACATGGAGCATAAGAAAAAACATAATTAACAAAGTTCACCGTGATAATAATATTCATGCATCCTTTGGCCACCATGGGCGAGTAAATTATGGCAAATGGCAATGGCAATATTTCATATTTCTTTGTACACTTCTTGTACTTTCAAGGGTAAATGGTGCTTACAAGGTAAATTGAGCATTTCAAGCATAACACAGGAGCTTCCTGCGTAGTATGATAAACTTGAACTATATATGCTTATTGCTTGTTGGGGGCATTTTCAACCACTCATGTCGGACCATAATTCTTCACCCAAGCATCAAATGTCCAACACTCATAATTCATTCATTTACCATTTGCACTATAATTTTTTCTTGATGAGTAAAAGATTATATTACCAAAAAGGCATTAAGGGAATGCTGCCCGTATACACCAAAATGCCACAAGACAAAAAGGACCTATACACTCGCACTCCTATGCAACTGAAAAAACTCAACCCAATCTAAAAATTGGTCAAGAGACAGAAAACAATTACTCTTGTCCCAACTATACAAGCTATTCAACAAAAAACATTTGATTTCAAATAAAGGCTTTTCAACCCCTTCAGAGCATCTCAAATTCCTTTCAGGCCAAATCACCCTCATCAAAAAAAGAGAACAATTACTCTTGTCCCAACTATACAAGCTATTCAACAAAATACTTTTGACTTTAAATAAAGGCTTTTCAACCCCTTCAAAGCATCTCAAACTCCTTTCTGGCCAAATCAACCTCATCAAACAAAGAGAGATCATGGCCTAAACACGCTTCCTTATAATCATGTTCCATATAATGCTGATAAACGATATCAAAAGAAAAATCAACTCAATTTAATAGAAAAAGGGCAAATAAGATCTTGCAAATACAGGAATACACAGGTCCAGAGGCTACCTCCCATATCAGCCATCATGAGAATACCATCCTTGTATTTGATGCCAATTACAGACGTACCAGTCACATATGGATATCTGCACCAGCAATTATCCATCAATGATTGGACATTCAATAGTCAATATTATAACCCAAGAAAACAGTATCTACATAACAAACTAACACTCGTAAAGTGTCCAATGGGCATATCATCTACAAATACATAAGGGTAGGCACCTGTTCTACAGATAAAAGACATACATCTGTGGTGGGATGACTCCAATGATCAATTGATCTATGACGCCATGAGATGCAAATATATCTGGTACTTCTCTCCACCAATCTACCAGAATAAACCCCCATACTTCAGTACTAGTACCCCATTAGAAATTACTACTCAACAGGACCTTCAAAAAAACAAACTAAAACCTACTGTATTTGGTTGCACGAGCTCCTGTTGTTATTCATTAACGAACAATCTACAAAATTGTAAACGAGTTAATTCAAAAACTTATGTCACATCTCACGGGTGGGATGATTTCCCCTATTACGTTTATCTATTTACTTTCCTCCACTTGTATATGCCACCACTACAATAACCTACCAGACCAGATTATCCAAGCCATAACGTAGGGATGGCCAAGGGTGCACAAGTACTAGTCCCGTACCCCACCCCTCCCCACTGAACACGGTGCAATCATTAAATGGTTGCAGTTATTCATCAAAAATCCTGCTTCAGAAAATTCAGTTTAAGTTCATAGAAATCTCCTTCATCAGTAATCCAATGCCATTGCAATTTGCAGTAACAATAAAAATACAACTGCATTGCTGATTTACTAGAAGTAGCCTCAACTTCTATGGCATTTTGATGGATCCTATCAAGGATATATACGTTTAAAGAGAGAGAGAGAGAGAGAGAGAGAGAGAGAGAGAGGACATACAGTGTTCTCTCTGATGCTGCTTCAGAGATGAGTGAGTTGCTTTTAGCTTGATTAGAGTCCACCAACAACTGAATATACATACAACAAAGAATGTAATCTACGTATGGATCAGAAATAATCGAGATTACAGGGGGAATAGGAACTCTGAACCGTGGAACTTACATTCATTCTGAGGGTTTGATTTGATCGATGAAATTTGGGTTGGAGAAGAAAGGGATCAGAGCCAAGTTTAGGTCTGAATCTGGAATTTGAACAAGTTATTGGGAACGGAATTTCTTTCCTCTTTGCAAAGAAAACCCAAGGCTACGATGGGCCGAATCGCAACCGGTCGACCCGTGAAGTTGGGCCGAGTACGATATTAGAATGGGCTTTTTTAGCTAGGGCCCTAATAACGGGTCCGGGTATTTTTAGGGGTAGGTTAGACTAAATTATATTTTTGGTTGTTACTTTTATTTTGTATAGTTTTTATTAATTTTTTACGTTAGTTTTGACTTTTTCTATTCGTGTTGATGAGGGAAACTAAATGAAAAATTACAATCACAAGATTGAAATTGTTCACTGTAAATAAAAATAATTTAAAAATAAACTATCATATTTGTTTGATTCTGTTTTTCTGAACATTAGTTATGTTTTTGTCCATTTTTTTATTTACTTTTCCATTTCCTCTCAATGAGATAAACTTAAAACACATCATTACCTAAGAAATAGGAGTAAATTACATTAGCCAAAACTCCACTTGGGCATCATTTGATCCAACTTTCAGGGAGTTTTCTAACCATTGTTTATTTTGGTTGTTTTCTCTTAACTTTTACTCGGTTAAGGTATAATTTTGAGGTTACATTGTTTGCTCGACGAGGTGAATCAAAAAGTGCAAAAGTTAAGTCCAAAGTTGAAAAAAGTTCACTGAAGACGACAAATGTCTATATTTTAACTTTGGTCTAAGTTTTTAAATTTTTCATTACCTAAGAAATAATAAATTTCAACTTTTTTAGCCCTTTTTTGATTCTCTTCATCAAGACGAAAGGTGTGACATAGAAATTATGCCCAAATCTAGTAAAAATTAAGAAAGAATAACCATTGAGCCAGTCCAAGGTGTGGCGTAAAAATTATGCCCTAGTAAAAATTAAGAAAGAATATCCAATGAGCCAGTCTCAAAAATCCGGGGAAAAGTTAGCCCAAAGGAAGACTTTACATCTATTTTCCAGAGTTCCATAGGGCCTTCTGGGGAAATTTTGTACCGACTATTGAGAAGGTCGTGTACCCAGTTTCACTGTAAAGCACTGGACTATTTTACCCCAGAAAATGGAGTAAAGAATAGCCTGCATTAACCCTTCCGGCTTCATCAATTGTTCATTGACATATTTTTTCCATCGTTTCTTTTTATTTTTTCATTTGACTGTTTGAGGTATTCGGATCAGTTTACACGCACCTCGATTATTCTTCTTCTCGATTCAGTCAAAGACAGGTCATCATTTCTAACTTTGGTTTAGTAAGACCAAGTCGTAGAGATAGAGAAATAGAACCTCCAAACTTTTTTTTCTTTTTCTTTTTCTTTTTCTTTTCTTTTTTTATCTGCAAAACACCCAAAGGGCATTTAAACTTATTTTCATTCCCACTAGTGAGGAGATAATCAGATAAGGTTTATCATTTTGTCAAAGATATTCCTATTACATGGCGTATATCTTTATGAGAATCATGAGATGATCAGACAAGGGATTGTTGAAGGCTTCAACCATTTTTACCTTTCCTTTTCACCTTACCAAGTGCTGCCAAACCAGAAGCGTCTTGTCTTAGAGTGGTTTGGTTAAAAATTGTGTTTTATATGACGTAAAATGTATAAAGTGGGTTTCATTTATTGTTGTTTTTAAGAGTGTATAAATTTAAAAAGTAAATATGTGCTGTAGTGAAAATGTAGAGTAGTGTAAGTTAAAAGATATAAAAATATAAGCCTGTGTGTACGTGAACCCACCCCTCCCCCCTCTCTCATTTCATCCCTTCCTTTCTCTCCTCTCATCCCTTCCTTTCTCTCCTCTCTCTTCTTTGTGGAGGCGGGGGGGCTGCTGCCCCCCTTGCTGCTCCCCTTGCTGCTGCCCGGGGTTTCCGGGCCCACTCCGGTCTCGCTCCGATGATCGAAAACGTTCACTTTGTAGAGCTCGTCGAGTAGAACAACCATGTCAAAAATCAGCTTGATTGGATATCATTAAGTGCCTGATCGGAGCCCATATAACTCTCGGTCCATGGGTTACAATGGATTTGATCCAGTGTTTCGGATCCATTCTTAATGATATCCAATCAAGCTGATTTTTCTCATGGTTGTTCTACTCGACGAGCTCTACAAAGTGAACGTTTCCAATCATCGGAGCGTGCTACAGTTAGCACCTGACTTAATGCTGACACACCTTTAGCAACACTTTAGTTGAACCACAAGAGCCCCAAAAAGCAGAAAATGCTTGCTAACTGATTTTGACCAGTAAAATCTGACCCTAATATTAGGTTAGTATCTCCCATTAGAGATGCCCTTATTTGATTTAGCTCCGATATGGCCCATAACACCGCGATCGGATTGGATGCTGCATAAAGGAGGGGGTAATAGCTAATGTGGGCCGATGAGTGGTTGATATGACAGGTTTCAATTGTTTTTTTTTTTTTTTTTTTTTGGGGGGGGGGGGGGCCGTGAAAAGAAATGTGCACTTAAAGAACCAGATCTAAGGTTCTAGATTTGGTTTCTTGGAACCCGATCACCAGCGATGAAGATGGCGTCTGCGGCGGCTTCTATCTTCAATCTGCGGCGAGATGAGTTCGAGTTGGTGCGGCGGGTCATTCAGGATGGTCTGCTCTGGAGTGCAATTTTGTTCACTCCTTAAAAGAGGGTGAACATTACCCTCCTTTATATTGGTTGACATGGTGTAGATCCTTCCACTACAAAGTAATGTCATGCTTACCATGCATACACTTTTTGGTAAGTATGACATCATTTTGTGGTGGAATCCACACAATTTTAACCAATAAGAAGGAGCATAATGTTCACCCTCTTAAGTGGAAGGTGAACAAAACTCAACTCATCTGATTTGTGTTCATACCTAACCTCTCAACTTCGGCTTCTCCAACCCCTCTTCACGAGTGTTCGACAGGTCTAACTCCGGCGTCGTGGTTTCAAGCGACTTTTCGTTTTTGTTTTGTTGTTTTTAGTTCTTGTTTCTATATTTTTGGACCGCTAGTGTTTCCTTTTATTGTACCGTTTCCTTATATATAATATTTGCATTTTCTGGCCGGTCAAAAAAAAGAAATAAAAAGAAAAACTACTCTCTTCAAAAACCAAACAAACATTAGATTCTGATCCCATCGGACACACCACACAATTAACTGACAATATATCTTGTGCAAAAACTCCACAGGCTCCATTGAATTTTCACAGAATTCCCAGTTCCCTACAAAAAAAATTCACAGCCGAATGCTCAATCTCAATGCAGAACAGATTGGAAAGGACCAGATTTTTTTTTTTTTTTTTGATCCGAAAGGACCAGATAGTTATAAGGAAGCTACAGTGCTCAACGTGAATGGAATTCTTAACCAAATTTAATACTATCAAAATCCCCAGATGCCATAAAAAAACGAAGGATCAAAATACCCACAGGTATAGGATCCTGGCCGGAGCATTTTCAGTCTTTGACCACAGTTTGTACAGTCAATCAAGCGGGGAACCCGAATAACTCACTTTTATCACATGACCTATTTGACACAAAGAATTAGTATTATCCAAAATTTGGAGCGAGTGCACGATATAAAGAAGTTCCTGCACTAATCTCTTCTCTATAACAGTGGGTTCGCAGTAAGTTCCGATCAACTCAGGGTTTCTTTGGATTTGTGAGCTTTGCGCCAGATGTCCCTCACAGAATCAAGGATCGTCTACAAACGTCTTTGTGAGCTGGTGAAATTTTTTGTGAATATCCAAAACCTCATTTTTCTGTGGCGTTGGTGGACCTGGAACTTGTGGGCATGAGCCTTAGACTGGCGGAAAAAATACAAAACTTGAAGATGTCATCCTTCTACGTAGCACAGTAGCACTAACTGACTTTGATTGCCTGAAGCCCTCACAACCTGGATAGGTATGCAAACTCTCGTGAATGTATATATCACAGTCGAGGCAAAAGTGTTGTTTGCATTTTGGACAAACGACACAAGGGATGGGCTTATTTCCTGCATAAAAACCAACGAAACAGGTATAATTGGAACCGGGTCTTCAAGGCAAGAGACATGAATGCAACGCTAGAATTTTGAATGCAATCACATGATTCGAATCAGACTTGTAATTAACTGCCAACAAGGATTGTTCCAAAAATACCCACCTTCTTCTAGAAACAGAGTGATATGAATGAATAGACAGCAAGAATAGAGATTGATGTTCTCATCTTGGAGCGGCAAAGAATAGAAAATGGATAGTCTATCTACGGAAATCGGAAAACCTCAACTTTGTATTGATAATGCAGAACCCTTTCTACACAGAAATGATTCCATTGAAATGCAGAGTCGCAGTTAGATAAACCAACCAAACTAAGCTTGTGTCCTAATCAATCAGGGTCGAATACGAGAATCGTTTTTCACCATTCCGCTCTCTCAAGGGCTATGCATTCAAGTGTTCAATTAAATATTCCTCAATTACTTTCGAAGGTTTGCCGGCTCCAGTTGATTCCCCAATGTTGGCCAACATAGCTTCGAGGATAATGTTCAACGGCCAGGGAACTCAAGTATATAGTGCAGATAATTAATTTTGAACCTCTGAATCCCTTACAAAACAGAAAGTCTGCCCACACAGCAGATCTGTGCACAGATTGTGCACAGATTTTGTTGTGGGGCCCACCAAGGGTCTCACAAAAATCATCCGAGTCGTTCATTAAATGTAAAACATTTTTTCAAGGGTCTCCGTAAAAAATAAGTTCAATCCAATAACTATAGGTATTCGATCCAACCATATAACTTTTCATTATCCAAAAATTTGAATGAAAAGTTAGATGGTTGGATGAAGCACCTATAGGTATTGGATTGAGCTTATTTTTTACAGGGGCCCTTGAAAAAATGTTTTACATTTAATGAACGGCTCGGATGATTTGTGTGGGACCCGTGGGCCCCACAAAAAAATCTGTGCACAATCTGTGCACATTTTTCTATGTGTGTAGAACTGTTCCTTACAAAATTAGAAGCACAAATAGAGAAAAATAGATTAGGTTGCAAATGCATTTTGAGAAAAATGGCTTCTACTGCAAAAGTACAGGCACCTTTTACCCAAAACTACTAGTAGCATAACATTGCCAGCTCACCCGGATATTTTGACCAAACCAAAAATATTGCTGAATTTGCTGGTGTATTCCTACGATGGTGCATTTACTTGAGCCCATCTATTAGCGGTAAGGGACCATGTGATGCAGTGACAGTACACCGCACATGCGGTAGTGGGGCCATCTTTGGGTCTTAAATGAAAATTTAAAATAATTATTTGTTTACTTTTACAAATTTAAAAAATATATCTATCGATTTTTGTTAGAGTTGATTTTTTTACAGAATTTTATAAATAATTAATTTAAAATTTATGAATATATTTTTTTTATTTTTGTGGAGCGCAGAGTGGCTCCACTAAGCGTGTGCGGTGGATTGTCATCGCATCCCATGTGAGGGTCCTAGGTTGTCACAAAAGTGATTTCCACTTTTATCCTAATCAAAACTCAACCACCTACCTCAACTCCGGAAAAAACTACCCAACCACATTCTCACTCCCTAAATATTTTCACATGCACACACATAGAGTGTGCCCCAACCGCTAGTTGATACGAAGGTGGAGCCCGCCTCCTTTGAGCCCCATAGGGGCCATTTTTCTTTAATTTTTTGTATAGTAGTATATGGAGTACTTTTCTGGTATTTTTGTAATTTTTTATTTACTTTCTTCTCGTAATTTTTAAAATTACACATTCATTTCGATGAGAGAAATCAAAAAAATTATAAAAAAGTGCACCGAAATTGAAAAAATTCTCATCTTTAGTGATTTTTTAAAATTTTGATCATAATTTTAAAATTTTTAGACTCATCTCCTCAAGACAAATGAATAATCCAAAAAATATAAAATAAATCTAACAAAAATTCAAAAAACAGGAACACAAATACCGAAGGCAACATAACAACATTCTCTTTTAAGCCTTAAAAATACCAAAAAGTTAGAGAGAATGACGTCTAACTAAGGGCTTGTTTGATAACCTAAATTCAGCACTTAATACTGAATTAATTAAGTAATAAGTGATTCAGTAAGTTTGATAACCACATTTTACATTACTTAACAAATTAAGTACCACTTAAAATATAGGCTAAAAAGTTTTAAAAAAATTAAGTAGCTTTAAGCTACTTAATTCTTGCTGAATTTTTGTATACTTACATTCAACCATCATACCACCACCATAACCACTCCCACCCACACCGCCACTACTCCACCACCACCACTACCACCACCTCCACCACTCCACCGCCATCACCACCACCACTCCACCACCACCACCACCACCACCTCCACTACCACCACTCCTCCTCCACCACTCCACCACCAACACCTCCACCACTTCACCACCTCCACTACCTCCACTACCCCCACTCCTCCACCACAACATCACCACTACTAGCTTCACCACCACCACCACTTCCTCCACTATCACCACCACCACATCACCACCACCACTTCCTCCACTACCACTACCACCACCACTCCACCACCACCACCACCTCCACTACCACCATTCCTTCTCCACCACTCCACCACCACCACCTCCACTACCACCACTCCACCACCACCACCTCCACCACATCACCACCACCTGCTCCACCATTACCATCACCACCACCAGCTCCACTACTCCACCACCACCACCATCACCACCGCTCCTACCACCACCTCCACCACTCCACCACCATCATCACAATCATCACCACCACCGCCACTCCACCACCACTACCATCACTACACCACCACCACCACTCCATCACCACCACTACCAACACTACACCACCACTCCTACCACCTCCACCACTCCACCACCATTACCAAAAGTATATTGTGACCATTAGTAACTGAAGAGAGAATTTGAACAAAATTAATTCATCATTTTTTTAATTCAGTACTTAATATATTTATCAAATAGCTTTTCAGCTTAAAAATTTCAGCATTCAGTTTCCAGTACTTAATTTTTCAGCTTTCAGTTTCAATTTTCAGTTTTATCAAACAGCCCCTAAGAAAGAGTTAGTATAAAAAAAAAAAATTGAACAGGTATTTACTAAAAATAGGAATAAGCTTTTACATTGGCTCTCTCTCCTACGGGGTATTTTCTCAAATAATTTTGTTTTCTTACCAAGTTTAAACTTTTTTCTTGGTAAAATTCTTGCATCTATAGATTTAAGGCCAAAAAAAACTTTCAAACTTCCTCTTGTATTCAAACTCTCTTGAAAAATTTCCGCATTTAATCTTATTTTGAAAATTTATGAACATAAACATCATTAAATATAACAAAAAAAAATCCATGTTTTTGTGTATAGCGCTTGTAGTTACCGAATACTGTGTTTCAGCTTTCTTTTTGTTTCTCGACATCCTAGCTTCTCAGTTCTTACCATCAAGCACCTTACTTTAACTACCATTTTGGTCCTTTGGATACTGCCAACCTTTAGATTTTACTATGCCACGGCAAAAGCCGCAAACCCACTGCTTAATAATGCTGGATTCCAGCCCAGATGAAAGAACAGCACAGAATTCCCGCTCAACGAACAAAATTGTTTTCTTAAAACCCCTTTAAAAAAAAAAACCCCCCAAAATTAAAAAAAACCCCCCCCAAACCCCAAATCCCCCAAAACCCCAAAAAAACCCCCCCCCCCCCAACCCCCTTAACCCCCAAACCCCCAAAACCCAACCCCCAACCCACCCCCCAAAAACCCCCAACCCCTTTTTCCAACCCCCCCAAAACCCCCTTTAAAAAAAACCCCCCAAATTTTTTTCCCCCCCCCATTTTAAAAAACCCCCCCCCCACCCCCCCGGGGGCCCCCCCTTTTTAAAAAATTTAAAAAAAACCCCACCCCAAAAAAAAATCCTTAAAAATTTTTTCCCCAAAAAAAAAAATTTTAAAAAAATTTTTAAATTTTTAAAAGGAATTGGCCCATTAAAAGGGGGGGAATTTAACCAAAAATTTTTTTTTTTTGGTTTAATTTTTTTTAAAATTTTTAAACTTAAAAATTTTCCCCCCCAAAAAAAAACCCCCTTTCCCTTTCCCTTTTAAATTTTTAAAACAACCCCAAAAGGGAAAAAAAAAAAAGGGGGGGGAAAAAAAAGGGAATTTTTTTTTTTTGGGGTTTTTTAAAAATTTTTTTTTTTTTAAATTTTTTTTTTCTTTTTTTTTCCTTTAGAATTTTTAAAAAAAATTTAAAAAAAAAATTAAACCCTTTTAAAAATTTCCCATTTTTTAATTTTTTTTTTTAAAAAATTTTTAAAATTTTAAAAAAAACCCCAAGGGAAAAAACCTTTAAAAAAAAATTTTAAAAATTTTTTGGGCCCAAAAAGGGAAAATTTAAACCATTTTTTCCCCCTTTAAAAAAAAAGGGGGAAAACCCCCTTTAAAAATTGGGAAAAAAAAAAATTTTTAAAAAAGGGAATTTTCCCCAAGGGCCCCCCGGGTTTTTAAAAAAAAAAATTTTTTTTTTAACTTTTTTTAAAAAAAAAAATTTGGAAAAAAACCCAAAATTTTTTTAAAACCTTTAAAAATTTTTTAAACCCTTTTTAAAATTTTTAAATTTAAAAATTTTAAAAAAAAAAACCCCCTTTTTGGGGGATTTCCAAAGGGGTTTTAAAATTTTTGGTTTCTTTTTTTTAAAAACCCCCCCCCCCCCCCTAATTTCCTTTTCCCGGGAAAATGCCAAAAAAAAACCCCACCCCAAAACCCCCCCCCCAAAAAGGGATTCCAAAGGAAAAAAACCCCCCCTTCCCAAAAAAAATTTTTTTTTTTAAAAAAAAAAATTTTTTTTTTCCTTAAAAATAAATTTTTAATTAAAAAGGGGAAAAAGGCCAAAAGGTGGGGTTTAAGGGCCCCAAAAATTTTTTAAAGGGGGCCCCCCTTTTTTCCCCTTTTTTTTTTTTTTCCCCTTGGTTAAAATTTTTTTAAACTTTTAAAAAAAAGGGAAAAAACCAAAAATTTTTTTCCCCCCTTTTTTGGGGGGGTTTTGGGGGGGGGCCCCCCCAACAAACCCCCCCAACCTTTTTGGGAAACCGGGAAAATTTCCCCCGGGGAAAAAAAAAAAAAAATTTTTAAAAACCAAATTTTAAAACAAATTTTTCCCCTTTTTTAAACAAATTTTTTAACAATTTTTTTTAAAAAAAAAATGGAAAAAATTTGGGGTTTTTTGGGTTTTAAAAAAAAAGGGGGGACCCATTTTTTTTTTTTTTTTCCCCGTTAAAATTTTTCCCCCTTTTTTTTTAAAAATTAAAACCTTGGAAAATTTTTTTTCCCCTTTTTTTATTTTTTGGGGTTTTGGGTTTTGGGGCCCGGGGGTTTTTTTTTAAAAACTTTTTAAACCTTTTTTTTTTTAAAAAAAGGGGAAAAAAAAAAAAAAGGGCCAAGGCCCTTTTTTTCAGGGCCCGTTTTTTTTTTTCCCCCCCCCATATCGCCGGAAGGAAAAAATTTTAAAAAAAAAAAATAAATTTTTTTTTTTTTAAAAAAACAAAAAAACCCCCCCCAAAAATTTTTGGGGGGTTTTGGGGGTGGGGTTTTTTGGGTTTTTTTTTTTTAAAAAAAATTTCCAAATTTTAAATTGTTTTAAATTTTAAAAAGGACCTTTTTTTAATTTCCAATTGGGTTTTTTCAACCTTGCCAAAGGGTTTTTTTTTTAAAAAAAGGGGTTTTTCAAAACCATTTAAAAAAAATTTTTTTCCAAAAACCGGAAAAAAAGGGGAAAATTTTAAATTTAAAACCCAAAAATTTGGCAAGTAAAATTAAAATTGCAAAAAAATTTTTTTAAAGGCCAAAAATTTTTTTTAAAAAAAAAACAAAAATTACAAAACCCCCCTTTTTTTTAAAAAAAAGGGGGGTTTTTTTTTGGGGGGGTTTGTTTTTTGGGTAAAAAATTTTTTTGGGGGCCCCCCTTTTAAACCCCGGGAAACCAAAGGGGCCCTTTTTAAATTTTAAAATTTTCCCCTTTTTTCCCAAAAAAAAATTTTTTTTTAAAAACCCCAAAATTTTCCCCAAAAAAACCCCTTTTTTTTAAAAAAAAAAGGGAAAAAAGGGAAACCGGGGAAAAAAACCAATTTTTAAATTTGGAAAAAAAAAATTAAAGTTTTCCTTTTTTTTTTTTAAAAAGAAAAAAATTTAAAGGCAAAAACAAAACCCAAACCCTAAAATTAAAAAATTTGGAAATTTTTTTTTGCCGGGGAAAAATGGGGGAAAAAAAAAGGGGAAATTCCCCCTTTAAAAAATATAAAATTTTTTTGGGGAAAATTCCCCCCTTTTTTGGGAAACCCCCTTTGGGCCCCCCCCAAAAAAAGGGGGGGGGGAAAAAAACCCCCAATTTTTTGGGGTTTTTGGGGGCCTTTTTAAAAAAAAAGGGGGGGGGAAAAAAATTTTTTTTAAATTTGGGAAAAACCCCCTTTTAAAAAAATTTTTAAAGGGAAAAAAATTCGGGAAAAAAAAAGGGGGAAAAAAAAAGGAAGGGGAAAAAAAAACCCCCATTTAAAACCTTTAATTAAAAATTTAAAGGGTTTGGGGTTTTAAAAAACCCCCAAACCCGGAAAGGAAAAATTTTAAAATTTCCCCTTTTTTAAAAGGTTTCCCCCTTTTTGGGTTAAAACCCCCAAAACCTTTTTCTTAAACCCCCTTTTTTTTGGAAACCCTTGTTTAAAAAAAGGGGGGTTTTGTAAATTTTAATTTTGGGGTTTTGGCTAAAGGGTAACAAAAAAAATTTAAAATTTTTTTTAAAAAAAATTTAAAAATTTTGAAAAAAATAAAAAATTTAAAAAAATTTAAAAATTTTGAAAAAAAATTTTAAAAGGAAATTTTTTTTAAAAACCCCAAAAAAAAAAAAAAATTTTTTTTTAATTTTTAATTGGGGGTTTAAAAATTTTTATTTAACAAAAAAAAAATTTTAATTTTTAATTTTAAAAAAATTTTTTCTTGGTTTAAAAAAACCCAAATTTTTGGCCTTAAATTAAATTTAAAAAAAAAAATTTCCCAAACCTTTGGGGGTTTTTTTTTTTTAAAAAAAAAAAAAAAAATTTTCCCCTTTGGGTTTTCCCAAGGAAAATTTTTTTTTAAATTTTTTAAATTCCCAAAAAACCCAAAAAAAATTTTTTCCTTTTTTTGGGGTTTTTAATAATTTTGGGGAAAAAAAAGTTTTTTTAAAAAAAAAACACCCAAAATTTCTTTTTTTTTGGGGGGGGGAAAAAAATAAAAAAAGTTTTCCCCTTTTTTTAATTTTTTTTGGGGCCCGGGGGCCAAAAAAACCCCCCAAAAAAAAAAACCCCCCTTTTTTTAAAAATTTTAAAAATTTTTTTAAAAAATTTTTTTTAAAAAAAAAAAATTTTTTTTTTTTAAATTTTGGGTGCCAAACCCCTTTTTTTTTTTTAAATTTTTAATTTTAATTTCCCAAAACCGGCCCCCCTTTTTTTCCCTTTTTTTAAATTCCCGGCCCTTTCCCGTTTTTTTGGGCCACCCTTTCCCCCTTTTAAAATTTAAAAAATTTTAAAATGGGAAAACCCAAAATTAAGGGGGAAAAAAAAAAAAAAGGGTTTGGAATTTCCTAAAAGGTTTTTAAAAAATTTTTAAAAAAGGGGGGAAAAAAAATTTGGGAAAAATTTTTTAAAAATTTTTTAAAAAATTTTCCAAAGAACCCCTTTTACCAAAAAAAAACCCCCAAAAAAGGGAAAATTAAAAGCCCCAAACCCCAAAAACCCCAAAAACAAATTTTGAAAAAAATTTGGAAAAAAAAGGGGAAAAAGGTTGGCATTAAATTTTCCCCAAAAAAAAAATTTTTAAAAAAATGAGGAAAAAAAAAGCCAAAAATTAACCCTTTTAAATTTTTAACAAATTTTTAAAAAAAAAAACCCAAAAACCAACCCCAAACCCAAAACCAATTTTTTTAAATTTCCAATTTTTAAGGAAAAATTTTTTCTTTTTTTTGGGGGGAAAAAAAAACCCCCGGCCCTTCCCTTTCCCCCAAAGGGTTAAAGGGGGGTTTTGGGGGGAAAAAGGAAAAAGGTTAATTTTTAAATTTTAAATTTTTAAATTTTCCCCAAAACCCCCTTTTTTTTTTTCTTTTTTTTCCCTGTTTTCCCTTTTTAACCAAAGGGGAAAACCCGGGGGGGAAAAAGGGGAAAAAAGGGGGAAAGTTAAAAAATTAAAAAAGGGGTTTGGGGGGTTTAAAATTTGGAAAAACCTTTTGGGTTTTTTCCCCCCCGGGGGAGGGAAAATTTGGGGGGGGGGGGAAAAAAAGGGGGGGGGTTTTTTGGTTTTTTTTGGGGTTTTTAAATTTGTTTTTTTTTTTTCCCCTTTCCCAAAACCCCTTTTTTAAAAATTTTTTTTTCCCCTTTAAGGGGAATAAAAAGGGGGTTTTTCCCCTTTGGGGAAAATTTAAAGGGGGGCCCCCAAAAAAAAAACCCAAATTTTTTTTAAAAAAAAAAAAAAAAAAAAAAAAAAGGGAAAAAAACCCAAAAAAAGGGGGAAAAAAAAAACCTTTTGGGGGAAAAAAAGGGGGGGAAAAAAAAAGGAAAATTTAAAAACCCTTTTTCCCCAAAAAAAAAAAAAAACCCCCTTTGGGGAGGGAAAAAAAAAAAATTTCCCAAACCAAAAAAAAATTAAAAAAATTTTGGGGGGTTTGGGAAAAAAACCGGAAACCAAAAAAAAAACCCCAAATTTTTTTTTAAAAAAAGGGGGAAAAAAATTTTTTTTAAAAATTTAAAAATTTTTTTTTTTTTTTTTTTTCCCCCCTTTTTGGGGAAAAAATTAAAAAAAATTTTTTCCCCCTTTTTCCTTTTTTTTAAAAAAAAAAAAAAAAATTAAATTAACCCAAAAAACCCCCAGAAACCGCCAGAACTAAGATTCGCACCTGAGAGTTTGAGACACAGCTTTTAAGTGCTATATACCTGACAGCTGAAGGTTTATGCGAACAAACAGGAGCCTCAAAATTCAAATTTAAATTCTGCTATCAAGAAACAACACAGACCACAATTGGGAGCATCTTGTGTTGTAGTTCAATGAATGCTAAAAACTTCATGATTAGATAAACAAGGCAAAAGCCTCAAACTAGAGCTCGTCAAAAACAAGATTTTTCAACGTTTCAAAGTTTTTTTGGCCATAAGCAGAAACAGCTTATGAGACACAAGCCGTAGCAAACACCCCCAATATGTCCATGTAACTCCACCTGTGCCGTGCTTGGAGTCCTATATTTTTTATGGCCGGTCCCAAGCGCGGATAAAGGAGGAGGGTAGCATGTAAAAGCCCCATTAGATCTTTATGAAATAAATGGAAAATAGAATACACGTAGCCGACCCATTGGATTGAGACACAAGCCTCGATTTGACTTGGTTTGGTATGTGCGTGTGTGGAGGCATAAGCACACAAAAATCTAACAATTCAATGAGTTTGTAAAAAAGTTCAAACTATCGAGAGATGTCTTTGTACCTGGCAATGATGCTGAGGAGAGCGAAGGCAGAGGCAGTGGAAAGGGAGAGAATGCAGAGGAGTGAGGACTTGGGAGGGCGGAGGCTGTTGGTGCTTAAGGCGGCGGAGAGGGCTGGGTTCTGATACACCGCGAACTTTGTTGGCTTTGGTGGAGGCGATCCCTTGTCTCGTCCTCCGCTGCCGCCGTCCATGGAGGAAACAAACTAGGGTTTGGTCCGGTTAGACTGCCGGAGAGAGAACGGTGTCCTGACTCTGCGGTGGTCCGTAGCACTCACTTGTCGCTACCGCAGCTCCCTCTCGCCTTTGGAATTTGAAGTGCACAATATGCTCAATTTCGCATACAATGACATCCATGCCATTGATTGTCAAGATGATTATCAAGATGGACGGTCCGGATTTCATGAAAATTCTCACATGATCCTTACAAAAAAAATCTCATAGAGGATCCAAATTCGATTCGCGTGATATTTTTTGGATTTTTCTCGACGAGAGGAGTCAAAAAAGTATAAAATTATGACCCAAAAAAAAAAGTTGATTAAAGACAGAAAAAGTATATCAAACAGCTGTTTTATTTGTCTAATGTGCCGTCTTATTTGAATTCTTTTAACATTGGTCTATACTTTTATACTTTTTTGAGACGGACATTTAACCCTGAAAATTATGACAAAAAGTTAAGCAAAAAGTTACAAAAAATAGAAAATATCAAAATAAATTTCAGACTTATAAATTAAAAAGAACGCAGCCTTAAGGTATGTAGGAAAGGTCCGAAATCTGAATGGACAAATACCCGTTAGGAATAGATGTGTCGATGAGGTTAGAATAATCAACGGAAATGGATAAAAGGAGTGATTTAGAAGGGTGAAGAAGAGAGCAGAAGTGAAAAGAGAGGAATTAGGCCGTGGAGACCCTAACTCAGAAATTCAAAGGAGGAAAGACAATAGAGCCCTTGAAAGAGGATAAGATCTCATTTGAAATCAGTGCTTACCGACTTTCTCTCTTTGGGGAATGTTCACTATGGAAGGGAAATGAAGAATGTTTCTTTTTGTTCCCAATTTGTTTTATTTTAAACCAACAACCATTCTTTCTAATAATTATATTTTCCAATTATTATTTTATTCTCTCTATTTCCCAATCAATTACTATATTTCAATTACTTTTTCTTTTAACACCAAAACTAAACTCTAAATTCCCCAAAAAAATTTATTTTATAACCCCTAACCGGCCGGGGGTGTTTTGCCCTTACCCCTCGCCAATTTGACCCCTGGCAAGTATGACGGTAGGCGTATCCTCTTATTCGCGGAGATCCTATTCTTCTTTTATAGCCACCAAGCCACTAGATCTCCATCATTCCCGTAGGGCAAGCTCGGTCGCGCCAGTACCCCTGTCAAGCCTCAAGGGGCCCTTCGGGTCCTGCATAAAGGCCGGAGCAGACATAAGAGTCTGGGCAAATTATTGATGTATCTTGATTAAACCGCGTTATCGTCTCCATTAGATTGGGACCGTGCCAAGCATCCATCTGAATAAATAGAGTTCTCTCCTTAGAGAAGGAATCTGCGCTCACGACCTTCACATGGGTGCAGAGTAGCGCGAGGCTCCCTCACGCGGAAGACCATGTGTCACACGATTGAGGCGCCATATGGCGAGCTAGGGTTCGTCGATCAAACCGTCAACCCCGCGAAGTTGAGTACACATGTCGCATGTCCATTGGCTAGTCAAACGGTCAGCGGTTGCGCCTATTGACCTTTCCTACAAGGTTTACCCGGGTTTTTTCCTAATTTCACTGGAAAATAAATAATATTCTCAAATTGGTCCCTCAAAACTTCTCCTAAACTTAGTGCTGCAAATGAATTCAGTTGTTGGTGAACTATAAGAGGCTCAACTCCAATGAACCGAATTTGAGCCTCAAATTCAGGCTCTTTACTAACTGAGCCGAGCCTGAACCATATAGTTGGAGCCTCGGAGAGGGACCGTTCTTCGCCAAATCAGAGTAAAGCATAGGAAAATAACTCGCGCTCTCTTAACTGTACCCCTCTCTTGTAGAGGAATATTGAGGACTTGGCCCCGGTTATTTGTACCACTGCATAGCTATGGAAGAACTTAGTCGTGCTTCAGGATCAGTTGCGCTTTCCTACGGTGTCCATTCTAACGTGTTCATTAGTCAGCTGGCAAATGATCTAAAAGCTCATTTGTACGTTCTGGTTCTCTTGACTTGGGCAAAGTTCTTAAAATCCTCCGTGGTTTTGTAGGTGAGGCATGGAAGCCCTGCTCAGAAGCAGAAGTACTTCACTTGCCAAAGGTTTTGTTTCAGTTTTTATTCATCATTGCTTCCAACCCCCTTACGTTTCAAAGCGCACACATAAACCCTTTATGGATTGGATTGACGTGCGACATTTATGGAATCTGTTCGCTCAACTAAACTGGGTAAGCATAGAGAAAATCTCAGAAGGTAAATTTCATCTTGTGTAAGATATATACTGTTTCAGGCGAGGCACAACTTGGTTATAAAGTGGGTACCTTTGGGATAAGGCAAAAGCTAAGGGGAAAAAAAATAGGCAAACAGTTAGATGAACATGCTACATACTAGTACCCAATACGACTCTCGGCATGCGTATGAAATGCATTTTAAAGTGCCATACAAATGTGGACTAGTCTGAGTATTTTTTCCTGTCTCTAAGCCAACCTGCAAAGATCTTATGCAGGCACCTGAACTGTTGGTTCGGGTATTAATGTTTTTAGTTAGGCCCTATATACGCAGTACGCCTCCTTATTCAAGTTTTAGAAAAATTACAAGGAAAGGGGGACACGCCACGTGTATATTTATTTATTTATTTATATAAATAATTAATTAATTATAGTTTAGTACCCATAAATTTAAAAAAAATTATAATTTGGCCCCAAAATTCTTTTAAAAAATTACAATTTGACTCCCAATTTTTTCAAAAATTAAGGAAATCCCAAAAAATTTTAAAAAAATTAACTTCCTTTTTTCCCCTTTTGGTGCCCGGGCGGTTGTCTCCCAGTTTCCCCGGGTGCCCAAAAGGGTGTCCCCCTTCAAAATTAAATTTAAATTATTGGGACCCCAGTTCTTTCCCTTTCTGTCCCGCCGGAGGGTTTGACAATGGCATTTGAACTTTAGATGCGGTGCTTTAAAATTGGTTTCCGTTCCTTAAAAAATTTAGGAAAAAAAAAAGGTATCGGGGTTTTTTCAGTTTTTCGGCATTTTTCGGAATGGTTACAGTTTTCCTTGGAAAAAAATAAAGGTTTCTTGGTCTGAGTGGGCTCAATTTAAATTTTTTAAGCCTTTGGAATTGGACTTCCAAGAATCCAAATTTGTTCTTCCCATGTTGGAGGAAAAAAACGGTTTGGACGAATTTGGTAATTCCAAGGTTTAAAGGTTCAAAAAATATTATGAAAATTAACTTCCCTTTTTTTCCCCGTTTGGTAACAAAACCAAATTCTTGCTGCCCAGGGAAAATTGGCAAATTGGGATGCCAGGAAAATATTTCGCCCTTTTAGAACTTTAAGAATTTATTTTTTTTTCTCTTCTCCTTTCGTCAAGGTTTAAGGGGTTTTTGCAAGGGATTGTGAAAACAAAATTTTAGGATTGCAAAATATCCTTTGGAAAATTTTTTTTTTTTTTCCTGAAAAAAAGGTTAATCGGAACCAAAAGAAAAAGGGGTATTCCAAATGAAGTTGTTTATTTTTTCCATTTTTTTGTTGATCTTTAAAACTTTGCCAAGAGTTTCACAGGCCACCAATAGTTTTTTTTCCAAAGAGCAGTTTTATGTTGATTCTAATGGTGGGCTAATTTAAAGAGAATTTTTAGGGCTGGAATTTTGGGTTTAATGGAAAGATTTTTAAATTTTTTTCCCTATTTTGGGCGAAAATTTTGGAGCCCAATTTTGGTAAAATTAAAGTTTTATACAAAAATTTATTTTGAATTAATTAACCTTTTTTTTTTCAGGTTTGTCCAAAAACCCAAATTCTTGCCCTTAAGGGGAAATTGGCACTGGGCCCCACTTCCAATTTCAGGCAAAATTTTTTATTTTTGCCCTTTTAACAACGGGCAGAATGTTATTTGTTTTTCGGAATTAAAACGGCCATGTTTCCCCAAACCCCTTTAAATTGTTAATTCCCCGTTGCAAGGGAAATTTTGAAAACGGGTAATTTAACCCTTAAGGTATTCAAACTTAACCGTTTGGTAAATTTAACTTTTTTTTTTTTTTTTTCTGGATTTTAATTGGAGGTTGAATTCTGAAATTTTCCAAACCAGTAAAGTTTTGTTGTATGATTTTTTGGGTTTGCCAGTTCCAATAAGAAACTGAAAAATATACCTTTTTGTTTCCTTTTAATTTGTAATGAAGGAAAACTTTCCAAAGATGTTGGTAATTACATGGCCAATTCCTAATAAATTTGGACCTCAAATTTTCCATTAAAAAATTTTCAACATTTTAAATTTATTCAAACTTGTTGGTAATCAATAACCAAAATTTAGGGCAATCAAATTTTGGGTTTTGGGAAAATAGAAGAAATTTTTAAACTTTTTTAAAACTTTTTGGCGAAAAAGAGAAGGGGTTTTTAAAATTTTTAAATTTTTTTATTCAAACCTCTTTATTTGTATATTTTATTTTTAAATTAATTTTGGGGAAAGTCTGTTTCCATGGTTTTGTTTACACCCAACTGGCCACCTTCAAAAGTTTGGGACTTGCCTGGGCTCTCCCTTTGGATTAAGCCTTTGCAATTTCTTCCCCTTTTCCTGTTTTTTTTTCCCCCTAAAAAACGGGGCAGAGGATAGTTAGGTAATTTAGTCAAGTCAAAAGGAGACCAAGTTCTTTTCACCCCTACCCTTTCGGGAACCCAAATCCGGCCTTCCCACCAATTTTTCCAAAATTTTAAATTTTCCGAACAGGTAATTTCCATGGCCTTAATCACAAAACAAGTTTGTGTTTTAACATATTTGGGAACCTTTACCATTAAATTAATTTGGGTTTGAATTAAGATAAATTTATGTTTCCTTGAAATCGAATGGAAAATTTAATTCTTTTTAACCATTGGAAAACGGTTTAAGGTTGCTGTTTTTTTTTTTAAATTTAGCCATGTTTGTAATTTAAGATAATGAAAAATATGCTTTTTTTTTCCTTTTCCTTCGTTGAAGGAAAAAAAAAGGATTTTGGTAACCTTATCATTTTGTTTTCAATTTAACCTCCTTTAATAAATTTGAAATTCCTCAAATTACTTCCTTTGATTAAAAAAATAAAAGTTATCAAATTTTAAATTTATCAAAAATCTCACCTGAAAATTAGGAAAATAATAATAAACCACTTTAAAATTAGGAAAGTTAAAAAACATTTAATAATAGAAATCAAAAAAAAGTAAGAAATTTTAATTCCCCACCCACACTGATAAAAGCCTTCTTAAATGAAAATTTTTGGGTTGGAAAAAAGAATGGATATTTAAATTTTCTTTCAAACTTTTCATTCAGATTTAAAGAATAATGAAAAGCTAGACGATTGGATCGAGCATCTATAGGTATCGAATTGAGCTAATTTTTTATGGGAACCCTCAAAAACTTGTTTTACATTTATTGAACGACTCAGATTATTTGTGTAGGACCCGTGGTGGGCCCCACAACGGAATCTGTGCACAATCTGTGCAGAGACAGCTGTGTGTGTAGCAGGGCTCTTTAATGATGGGGAAAAGAGGAAGTGGTGGGAAGAGGAGCTGCTATTAGTAGTTGTATGCTCGCAGGAGAGCACCTCATTAGCTAGGCCAACCCCTTGGCCTTGACTTGAATTGCTTCTTGTTTTGAGTTACCTACCACAAGATCCACAACAGTTGGATGGACTTTTGATGCTAAGAAGCATGAATCATGGACCTTCCTATACTCGAGATGACTTTTAGAAAACAGCTGGGTAGAGTTGCAGGTTTTATGTGCCTGTTCTTGTTTGGCAAAATTTCTCATGTGTCAAACGAAGGAATGGGCTAAGTTAGTAATAAGAGATCTTAAAGGGAGCTTGGGAATAAACTTTTAGTGTGGGATTGACAAAAAAACCGAGCAAATTTTGTGCTTCACACGCAAAATGGCGAAAAAGGCGGACTAGAAGGATAGGCAAGTCTGGTCTGGTAGGTTCGTGCTGGACAGATGGGCAGTTTGGCCATGTGTTTTCGGCCAGTTTGCCTTCTGGGTCCTTTTTTTATATTTGTTCTTTAAAGAAACTTTCATTTTTGTCGAAGGTCCAAAATAGTCCACTTTGATATCAAACCTACTTTAATGAGAAAAGTGAGGAGGGGAAATGTTGCGGCTAAGACTATACAAGGTTATTTCCACATCATTACTTGAATGGGCCAGGAGTTACCCCAAGTTTACGTAGCCACACTTCTGTCTTTCGAAGTGATTCGGCAATCGGCCCAAGTATTACATCCTGTCAAAATGGGGCACCTGCTCTATTATTTTTTTCTACTTGTTTTTCGTACACTGGCCCACAAAACATCAATTTATTCTACTCCCGATGTGTTCGAAATAGTCCTCGGGAACACCATGCTGCATCAGCCTCTCAGGTCTATTCAAACATGAGCATGGGTGGTTTGTGTAGATTGATGTGTATCGACATAACTGGAAGAGAGCATGAAGTATTTGGCATTGGAAGTAACCATCGAATTTTCTGTTAGTAATTGCTATTGTGTTGAACAACGAATAAATAATGGCCTTTTCTTGGATTTTGGTGATTTTTCAGTTAGAAACTATCCAACTCAAATCACCCCCTTATTGTCACCTTATATTTAGCTGTGTCACTGTTTTAGCACTTATTTTAAACCAATAGGGTTGTAGGGTTCTGCCACCAATCGTGTCTCTGTGTGCCAACTTGTCTGTTTAAAGATGGAATAATTACTGGTCATGCTGACTTCACTGATACTGAACTACTATTGTCTGAGATTGTTGCGTCGACTGTTGTGTCACTGTTTTTTTGTTTGTTCTTCATTCATCAATCTACCAATGTTATTTATTAAGTATATTTCTGTTAAGAAATTTGGGTGTCATGTTTGTTTAATATCTTTTGTTTGGAACTTTGGACACACTCACGTAACCCAAACAGTGTTCTGTTTTATTCTACTTTAGAGTGCATGTTCAGCGCTGTAATGCAGGTCATTAACAGGTTTATATAAGCATGCTTCTTGAGAAGTGCTGCATTTTGAGTTGAGATGTTCCTTTTACTGATTTTGAGTTGTTTTTATCACTAAGCTTCCACAGTTGCTTTGCCTATTGCCTACATCTTGAGTGCCTTGTGTTGGTGGCAATTCTCTGACATTTAAATTTGCTATTATTACAGTTTAAACAAAGTGTGGCGCAATTTGCCCAAGAAAATATAGCACCCCATGCATCAAAAATAGATCAAACAAATTATCTCCCAGAGGTAGTGAGAATATCTTCCTTGATCTTGGAAACCACAAGACCGGTTTTTTACGTTTTGAATTTGTTTTATTTTCAATTTTCAGGGGGTTAATGTCTGGAAACTAATGGGGGATTTTAATCTCCATGGAATTACTGCTCCAGGTAGAATTTCTTGTGACAAGAGCTTTCTTTTAGCCTCTTCTTTTCCTGTTGCTTCTGGCTACTGAAAATATTGTTGGACAAAGTACATTGCCTTACCTTCAATGTGGGCATCAGGACCTGCTTCTATGCAAAAAGAGTGTCATAGAGAGATTTTTAGGGCTGAGTAAAAAAAAAAAGAGATTTTTAGGGAAATTTGGACTTGGACGTTGAGTAACAGTCTTCTTAAGCAAGTAACTAGTGCCTATTCAAATTAATGTACCTTGTGGGAGATTGCTTGTGACCTAATTGTGTGCTGAAATAATAATAATAATGCCCCAAGCGTAGGGCTAGGTCGGTTGAAAGCATAATACCCAGAAGTCCGGGGTCGAATCCACAGGGAGCGCACCCATAACTTGATTGGAAATTCACTCTGTGTAGAGTTTTAGCATTAGGACTGCTAACCAAAGTTTGGCATTGAGACGGCCAACTGAGAGATTTGGGTGAATGACTACTTAACCTAACTACGGCTTTTTAACTGGAGATTAAACTAAAGGCTAGGTTTAGGGATAAATAACACCCATAACTCAAAAGTAAACTTGTTCCTCCTCTTTTAACTAAAGTGTTTAAACGTGGCTAGGGTTTCGAGAAATTTTGACGAACCCTCGGAAGGACATAGCTCCAAGTATCATATGTGACCAGTAGTCTAACCCTTGCCTACATATGATCAAAGAGATTAACACCCCCGAGTTTTGATACATAAAAATACCCCAAGCACAAGCTTAAACTCAGAAAATGAAGATTGAAGAGAGAAGAACAATTAATACCCTTGGTTACGGGATGCTAACCATCCCATAACCTAACCTTGCTACACTACTCACACATATCAAAAGAGAACATGAATTGAGCAAGGGTAAAGACAAGCTTAAAGCTAAACATGGATAGAATTCAAAATAAATACAAGATCCTTGAAGAGGAGAGAATTTCTTACAACTTTAATGAAGACGGAAAGCTTCAAAAGTAAACGGATCGTACTTAAAATCCCTCCTCAAAACATGAATGAGGAGAGTGGTGGGAGCTAAAGCTTTAATGGAGGTAGAGAGAGAAAGTGCAGGTATTGAATGCCCTAAAATCGGGCTCAAGTTGGAATACATACCCCCTTTGCATAATAATTACAAAAATGCCATTTAAATGTTCGCGCAAGGTCAAGGGGATCGATCCCTAAGCTTGCTGTGTAACCGTTCGAATCCTCAAGCACCACGATATTAAAAAGACTATAATCTGCCTTTTATTCCAAAAACTATATAATTTACAACTATCAATCTCTATAATAAATTAACAATAACCCACTCTCGCAGCAACTCGGACAAGTCCGCACCACCTGCACCTGACTTGCTAACCAACCTGCAATCTGGAGTCCAAAAGGACCCCAGGAGTGTGTGAGACATAATAACGTGTACAATATCAACACTACAATAATTGCACCACATTAACCACCACGTATTAATACCAACCACGAATATAACACATTCCACATAAAAGGAACCACATATCCGGTCCTCCTCAGTATATGACGGGTGACGTACCACCTCACTAGCCTCACCACAGCCTATTGGCTAACTTGTCTTTTGGCATAGCTTATTAGACTAGTCACCCCGTCACATACCAAACAGTTCCACGACATACAATCACCGCACATAATACAATCAACAAGAACCCAATATTAATATTGTACAAGAAACATGTATCTCATACTCACACTCAAATCGCCTTGCCATCAAATACCATTCCACCTTCAAAGAACATCGTTGAAAATCTCATCAGAATAAGAACCGATGTTCCTCACCTCACGGCTCTCTCTCTGATCGAAGTCCCCTTAATTGCTTCCTTTCTCATTTAACCTTTCTGGTATATATGAGGCCAAAGACCTTGCCAACTCATGACTTCTCTCTACCTAAACCTTGACACATATTCAACACATGCACACATGCACGTGTACTACATCTAGTAAATGTCTGAACATATAATAAAAGTTTAGTTAGCTAAAATTAATTCTTTTAAAGAACCTTTTTTTTAATACGGGGTATCACATGCTGGATTCTGCTCGGATGGATGGGGGATCGATCCCTGGGACATGGGGATCGATCCCTGAGCTTGCTGGACTCTCCCGCCAGCTTTGCTGCTTTTCTTGGCCTTCGGGATGCTCTGAGTCCTCCTCCACTGTTTTGGATACTTCGTTTGCGACTCGGAATGCCTTTTCGAAGCTTCTCACGTGCTCAAGTACATCCGAATCCTCCAGGGATTATTTAAAGCCTTGGGAACGCCCCTTTTTTGCTCCATTACCTATCGATCAACAAAAACACACCTTGTGCGCAATATCAAACAAAAACGAGCAAATATTCAAGCAAGTGCGGCAAAATGAAGGGAGATAAGCCCAATTATTTACACTATTGAGGGCTTATCAGAGATATTCTGATATTGTTGACGAAAGGTTATTAGGAGCGAGTCCCTGGATCAGGATCACAGTGAATACATCATATGGCAAAGGGAGAATCAGTGAGCTTCATAGATAATATAGTGCAAATTTCACCACGTTTTGCAACTGATTCTTCTATTTCCATTGATTCTGCCACGTGACGACATTTTCTTATTTAGTTTCCCCACTTTCCTCTCTATAACCTTCGTTTCTCTTGATAATGAAGTATAAAGTTAATGAAGTTCCTTATAGAGTTCAATGAATTTTGGTTTTGTCAAGCATACCCTTGGCATATTGAAATTGAATGGATGGCCCCTTTGTAGAGGAATATGGAGGACTTGGCCTCGGTTATTTATATCACTGCATAGCTATGGAAGAAATTAGCCGTGCTTCAGGATCAGTTGGGCTTTCCTATGGTGCCCACTCTAACCTATGCATTAATCAGTTGGTAAATGATCCACGTCGTGTTTTACATTCTAGTGATTCTTGTATTCTAAGCGAGTTCTGATCAGCTGCTATGGTTTTGTAGGTGAGGAATGGATCCCCTGCTCAGAAGCAGAAATACTTGCCAAAGGTTTCTATTCCCCACTCCTTTTAATTGTACTTTAACCCCTCGTGGTTTGAGCCACAAACATATAACCTCCTTATGGTCCAAAAGTAAAAGCATATTATCCTTTGCGGTTTGCAGTGTAAAACTGGCAGAATATGTTGGTCATTTTAGTCCTAACTGACCATGAACACACATCCTTATACACCATTCACTTGAAGAGCCATATTCTATAGAGTGATGCAGGGGGTGAGATGGAGCTTGAAGCGCTAATTGCTGATAGCCTAATGTTGCCCTTATTGTAGCTCTGCAGTACATATAAGTATATATAAACGCTCTACTGGTTTTTAACGAGCTATGGGTTTAGGTTGAGAGAGAGGAAGACAAAGAAAAAGCATAATTTGTTTAGTTTATAATACATTGAATTGGCTTGATGTCATGGATGCTCATGTTTCATTCACAAGAATTTTAGGGCAGATAAAGTAAACGTTGTATCATTTGCTTTTGTGACATCACACTTTTAGATAGCTTGATATACATTGTTAGGTCCATTTCCTAACAACTCAAGCTTTTGGGACTACTGGTAACTTAACATGGTATGTTGGGAGTGGTCTTGGGTCCAAGTCTCTCTATCTGCATTTGTTGCCCGTTTGTATTCTGCTTCTCCCCTTCGCATTATGTTTCTCTTTCAATGAAAATTTGCATCTCCACGTGCAAGACGGGGTTGCACGTGAGGGAGGGTGTTAGATGGCTTGATATACATTGTTGGGCCCATTTCCTAACAACTTAAGCTTTTGGGACTACTGGTAACTTAACACACACAAATCTCTTTAGGATTCATTTCTTTATTTCCCTTTTTTTTCCCCATCTTCGTGCACATGCATACTGTGCCTATGTTGTTAATTCTTCCGCCAGCTAAACTATGTCTCTAACTTGGTGTAAAGCTAATCAGTGGGGAGCATGTAGGAGCGCTTGCAATGAGTGAACCCAATGGTAATCAATTCCTTTTCAGCTTACACTGATGTATTCACAACGATTGTATGTATTACTAGCGAAGAGAAATTATTAAAGGTCGTCCATTATATGTGGTTTTATGTGTGACCTGAATAACTTTTCTGTATATCCAGCTGGCTCAGATGTTGTTAGCATGAAATGCAAAGCTGATCATGTCGACGGAGGTTATATTTTAAACGGGAACAAGATGTGGTGCACCAATGGCCCAGTTGCTCAGACACTGGTATCTTTATCAGAACTTTGTTACATTATGCACGGCTATGAGTTTGTTTTCTTTGTCATCTGTTGTTACCATATTTGAGAATTTTAGGTTGGCAAACAACATTGAATTCTGTCTTGTGTCTGATCACAAAATCTGACGGTAGCATTCGTATGTATTTCTTAGTTGTTCTGCATCAGCATCCATGTTGCCTACAATAATTAGATATTGTATTGCAGTTATATCAAGTTATCAACAAGACCGTAATTGACCATTATTTCGATTTGGACTCTTAGATGTAAATCTTAGCTTTCCTTGTGTTTCCGATGGGAAAGCTATCCTTCCCGAGTTGCCGCAGTTGTAGGTGATGAATTCATGGTAGTAATAATTAAGAAACCAAATAGTAGAGACAAGAAATCCCAGTTGAAGCAGTTGGGGTCAACAGGTGTATACATGCCCTGGAAGGGTTATTATGAGACATCGTTTGTTGGCAGAAACCTTTTTTTTTTTTATTTATGAAAAATGAACAGATTGATTCTGTATCTCGCCATATTCTGTACTTAATGTCAAACTGTGTTTGGATACCTGAAGTATATCCCAGCTATTAAAGTTGTATTCCAGTGTTCGGTCGGAGTCATCTTTCTTTTGTTCTTTGGGTAGAAGGAAAATGTTATTTCCCGGGTTGGTCATTTTCACTCTTTGTGGTGAGGCTGTGTAAGGATGTCTCCTAAGAACAGCAGTATATTGTAAAATTGATTATTTGCCCCTGCTGTCGTAAGGTGTAACATCTGTTGATTTTGTTGTGGTTTGTCAGTACTTTGTATTTCTTCTTCTTCTTGCATCTTTTTCTAGAGTACACTTTTGGTTGTCAGAATTGATGCTTCAAATTTTGCCAGGTCATTTACGCGAAAACAGATGTTGCAGCTGGCTCTAAGGGAATCACTGCATTTATCATTGAGAAAGGAATGCCCGGGTACTGAAACTTAAGTTGATTGTAGTGAAAACTATTGGACAAGCAGTCACGGATTGCTTGTGCCTAACAAAATAGATTCAGTATTCACTGAAGTTTAGTGAAATGGACAAAGTTTCTGATATCTTACTTAAAAATAGTTGGGAAGATCATCAAACATGCGTTTTTGGTAATAGAATAATTGCAAAGAGGCATCAATAATAATATTGGTCCAGATCATGGTGAGAGTAGTGTGGTGAGAGGAGTGTGGCTGTTTGTCATGTGGCCCTTTCTAGATGGGTATAGACTAGTTTGAGTAGCATATGTCCCTAAGCTAATCTGCAAGCACTTGCGTATGCACTGAAACTGTTGGGCTTCGAAGAATTTTTCTTAAATTGGACATAAATGGATGGTGCACACCCATACCATACGTATGTCTTTGTAGTCAAATGATACAAATTGTACAAAAAAGAACATGAGTCATACTGTCCAGAAATTCAATTTTGATTTCTATGGCATCTGGACGGAGGTTTTAGATTAATTTTATGTATGAGACTAAGGGAAAGAAAATCAAGAAGACACTCTCAACTCACCCTTCTTTTTAACCTTTTGTGGGTGACAATGCAGATTCAGTACTGCCCAGAAATTAGACAAACTTGGGATGCGGGGAAGTGATACGTATGGCCGCATTGCTTAATAATTGTTGCTCTAGTATGATCTCATCTCCTTTCAATCTACATTGGAGAAGGTTTGACAATTGCCTTGTCAACAAAATTGCAGATGTGAGCTTGTCTTTGAAAATTGCTTTGTTCCTGAAGAAAATGTTCTTGGGACGGAAGGAAAAGGTACCAAATTATGTAGTTTGAGGTGATCATTTGAAGTTTTGAACCATGTGTCAAACACCTTTACATGTGGTAGCTAATTGCTTTGTGTTGGATGATGTAAAATTGCAAACATTCTGCTTCGGCTTCCAGTTGCTACGGCATAACAGTCAGGACAAGTGAAAAGGTTTCTATTTAAACCCTGGATGTCCTATGATTAGAAAAGTGCCAATGGTTTGATTGGTATGGCCTAAGGTGTTGTAATAGCTGACCCAAACTGAATTGATTATAACTGCATTGTTTTTGGATATTCCCGTGTAATTACATTTTCTGAATTCCTTAAACCTCAAAGTTTTGACATGATGCTAGGTTAGTGATTGTATTGACTCTTCTTCGGGAAGTTGAAGATTAGATTATGCTCCCTCCGTCCCATAATGTTTGTCCGGTCCGCAAAATAGAGACATAAAAATAATACAATTTTTGCATGAAAAATTCAAAATAAATTTAACAATTTACTAAATATTGATGAGTTCTTTTAATTTATGAAAAAAGTTTTTATTTCTTCTTGAAAGAAATGCATTATTTTTTACTCCTCGTTTTGCGGAAAGGCAAGCATTATGGGATGGAGGGAGTATTATTATTTTTTATCTAAAGCTATAGTGAGTCTAGAGACTGCAAGTGGAAGAGATGTTTTGACATGATTGCATGATGACCTCAGTGCAGTTCACTGCATTTCCCTTATAAGTAACTCGGAGTAGGTTTTCCTGTATGTTTTCAAACTTTGATTAGCTGGTTTGGTGAATGTTTAGAATGATTGGAATGAGTTCACAATAATCAGCCATCCTTTTGTTTCAGGGGTTTATGTTATGATGTCGGGGCTAGATTTGGAGAGGCTTGTTTTGTCAGCTGGACCCCTTGGTCTGATGCAAGCATGCCTTGATGTTGTTCTTCCCTATGTACGCCAACGGGAACAATTTGGACGCCCAATTGGTGAATTCCAGTTTATTCAGGTTCATACTTACCAGTCATGCAAGCTAACTTCATATTGTCCTCAAACATGCGCATTAAAAACTTTTTCCACATGTTATTGACCTGCTTATACAGGGAAAGGTTGCCGACATGTATACATCGCTGCAGTCTTCCAGGTAAGAGATCCCTGATTTGGGAATATTCTATTTTTCTGTAATTTTATTTGCATGCCTCTTGTTTGAATGTTGTTATAATCACTCTCATGTCTGTCCAGATCTTACGTGTATTCTGTTGCGAGAGATTGTGATAACGGGAGAGTTAACCCAAAGGTAGTGCACAATGCCTTGTTCTTCAGTTTTTTTAGATAGATTTTGTTTTTTGTTTCCAATGTTTTAAAATGAGAGGTGAATCTGAAGTCCTAACCACTGTAGTTTTGCCTGCACTGTTTTGGAGTCAATTCAATATGAAGTCAGCTTTTGACTTGTTTTTTCTATTGGAACTAGATCTTTGAGTTGGAAAATCAAAAAGATTTCCTATTAAACATAATGCGGGGATGGCATAAGGGTTCATCATATAGATGCTAGGACAACAACCTCAGAGTTTCATGACAAAACATGCATGGATTCTTCAGACTTACGATGACTGTAACTACCACATAAATGCTAACTTTTCAGGACTGTGCTGGAGTTATACTTTGTGCAGCTGAAAGAGCCACCCAAGTAGCTCTTCAGGTGAACTAAAGCTATCCTACTTATGTTCTCCTCTCTGGTTAGACGTGGCTTCTATTTATTTGAACTGCTGACTTCAGTACATAGCATATCCTGATGCTAACATTCTCAGGGAACCATGCTTATTCATATTCTGTTGTTTATGTTACAATAAAACATTGAATGAAAATATGTGTTACAAGTTACTAAACTATGATCAACTCTTTGAGATAACCACGCAAATCAAGAACTTTTTGTTGGCCTGTTTTTACCAATCTCCTTATACTGATTCATAGTTTTTACGCTTTAAAACCTTATGCTGGAGAGTATTCCAGTGTAGCTTGCTGAACTGTATTTTTCAAAGGATGCATGGTTATTTCTTCGTTGCAGGCTATCCAATGCCTAGGTGGTAATGGGTACGTCAATGAGTACCCAACCGGTCGCCTTCTCCGTGATGCCAAATTGTACGAGATTGGGGCTGGAACTAGTGAAATCAGAAGATTGATTATTGGTCGAGAACTCTTCAAGGAACAATAAGAGAGAAGCTGTTTGTTGTATTTCCTTTTTTTCCCTCCTCCTCAGTAATAGTCTCGATTAGAAATTTTACTTTGCTTTCATGTTTTTTTTGAACTTTACTTTGCTTTAATTGAAATCAAATAAAAGAACAAGGCGTTTTCGGTGTTTTATTGGCTTTACTCAACGGCATTTTCATAAATTTTGTGCTAGAGTCCAAGCACATGCCGCGTGACTGCGTGAGCACTGAATTTGTATTCAAATTGTTAACTATTTTTTGGGAAAAAATAAAGGAATTATCGTTTTTATTTTTACGGAGTTTATTTTAAACAGTTGGAGTCATGCACTGTGGAAAAATGAAGATCACAAGCAAGGTCGTGTATACCATATGCTGTGGCAAAGTTTGCAATTTAATTGTTTCTCAGCCCCTTTCTGCTACGTTATTAAATCTTTTTTTTTTTTTTTTATCATTCATTAATTCTAATCTAAACTGTCCTAGGAGAATTGGGGGAGGGGATGGGGCTTATGGGGATCGAACATTGCTCATGTGCATGGGAGTATGTAACATAGGTCAACTGCATTTTACTCTACTTGCGTTATTAATCATCTACGTAACATTTTAATACATTTTTTGGTTGCCGTATAATGTATGAAATTTGTGTTATACTCCCTCAGTCTCAGTTTGTTTGTCTATTTTTTTATGTTGGTGTCATTTTTTCATCAATCGGCTATATCTTTCAATATGGATCGCCAAAAACCTGTAATATGGAGCTTGTTTGATTGGTTTACAATTAACTAAATAATACAATTATTTTTAAACTTATGAAAAATGTTATAAGATTGAAAAGATAGTACGAGGAATTGAAAATGGCACCAACATTGAAAATGGGGGAATGGATTATTATATTAGTAGTATTATGGCAACATAACTTGTCTTCAGGCTTTCATTTGGTAAGTACTACAATAAGCAGGCTATCCAGTGCGACCATCGTGGACCATCCAGTGCGACCATCGTGGACCGAGAATAGGAATCCATTCACAAAACAAATCAACTTCCACATCAGGATTCAAGTCCTATTCGTTCTTTTACTCATCCTAAAGTTATGTCCCAAGTTAATTATTCCCAGTTTTATCGAGCGTTAAAAACAAATTGGTAAACGTTTTTTAAAATCTTAAATTGGTAACTGTAGTAATATTACTTAGTGCTTCTAATCTTGGTATAATGGACATGTTACTTTCATGATCTGGCCGCGAGAGATTAATGAAATACAACACGATAAGGAAAAAATGAAAGATTTAATATCTTGAGAGTTATAATCCTTACCTATTATGTAAAAGGAAATCCATGCTCATTCTCAAGGGAAGGTGGTCACAGCACAATTTTGCCTCTTTCTGCCTGTTAGGACGTCCTTCATTTTACGTATTGGCAGGTTCTTGTGGTTGGGTAGTTTTGTCATTTTACTTTCTGATTGTTTTTAGGCCATAAAATGCAAGGGTTTAAACGTGATTGGGTGGTGCGGGGCTGGTATGGTATGGTATCGTACAAGGGTATTTTTGGATAAAGGCCAAATCCGGTTAGGATTAGAATAGAGTAGGTATAAATACTCTATGTTGTAAACCCTATTCCATATTGTGATAATAAAAAATAGCAGCCGCTCTCGCTTGATATACCCAGTTTTGGGGAATCTCGTATATCTCTGTTTTGATTTCTTTACTATTTTATATTCGTAAAATCGTGCGTGCGTGTGTGACAATCCTAACAGCAAGAATCCCAGTAAATGATAAGCATGGAGGTTATAAGTGCAATATCTGATAGTATAGGGAGCAAAGTATAATTCTCTTTTGTAATTCCGTTTTTTTAGCGAAGTTTGTTATGGGGAGCGGAGGGGGATATATCTGTTGTATCACGTAGGTAGAAGGTTATGCGAAATCTGTTGCTTCTATTCTCTCTCTCTCTCCTCCTGTAATTCTCCATTTCCTCTCAATTTCTCTCGTTCTGTAATTCCTCTTTGATATAGCAATAAAACTCCATTCTTGAATACTTTACTTAGTCGAGTCTTATCAGTGGTATCAGAGCTTTGTTCC
Organism: Rhododendron simsii; assembly: GCA_014282245.1. Classification (NCBI taxonomy): domain Eukaryota; kingdom Viridiplantae; phylum Streptophyta; class Magnoliopsida; order Ericales; family Ericaceae; genus Rhododendron; species Rhododendron simsii. The sequence continues at coordinate 9,646,979 of CM024965.1, forward strand.
TCTGACTGTGGGGGATAGGAATCATGGCCGAAACTCGTGCGCAGGAGATTAAGCGTTTGGATGACTCGATTCGAAAGTTGACAGATGCAACCAACGACTCCATTCAACGGTTGACGGATGTTATAGATCACCAAGCGGCCGCTATGGATGGGTTCAAAGATTCGATGGATGGGATCAAGAATCTGCTCACTACTCTGAACTCGAAATTTGAACAGATTCAAGAAAAGGTAACTTCCAATTTTTCTTCTCCACTACTTCCAAACCCTAATCAGAATCAAGGCCATGTTCGTCTGTTTCAACCAAAATTAGATTTCCCGAAATTCTTTGGGGAAGAGCCTGAGGCATGGATTTACAAATGTGAGAAATTTTTCGAGTTAAACGCCATAGACGAAACCCAGAAATTACGTTTAGCTTCCCTACACATGGAGGATAAGGCTATGCACTGGTATCGATGGTTTGAGAAATCCCACACCCTACGTACTTGGAGGAAATTTTCTAGGGTTTTACTCCTTAGGTTTGGGGATAATGCTTTTGAGGATGCTATGGGGCAGTTAACCAAACTTAGACAGTGGTCTTCTGTCAAAACTTACCAAGAAAAGTTTGAGGAACTCGCAAATAAAACCTTTGGATTATCAGAAGAGTTTTTCATCAGTTGTTTTATAAGTGGTTTAAAAGAAGAAATTAAGGGTGGCGTCCAAATGTTTAGGCCAAAATCTATATCTGAAGCAATGGGTCTGGCAAGATTACAGGAGGATACTTTTGAAGCTTTGAACAAGAAGAATAGGGTTTCTACCAAGCCTTATATACCACCCTTAACACCAGCACCAAGAATCACTGAACCAGGCCCCAAGATAACAGAAATAGGAACATCAATCAGAAAAATGACTCAGCGAGATTTTGATGACAAAAGGGCTAAAGGGTTATGTTTTGGCTGTGATGAGAAATATTTCAGGGGGCATGTGTGCAAGAAAAAGCAAATCTTCATGTTGGAGGCCGACGAGGAGGACGAGATCTTTGAGGATACACAACAAGAGTTGCTACAAGGGGATAATCAAGAAGAATTCCAGATTTCCCTACATGCTTTATCGGGTATTCAGTCGTATCGCACCATGCGGATTATTGGTCAACTCAAGAAAAAAATGCTGCACATATTGATTGATTTTGGTAGCACACATAACTTCTTGGACCCTAAAATAGCCAAAACAACAGGAGTGGAATCACAGCCCACCAATCCTCTAACTGTTGTTGTGGCAGATGGTACTAAAATTTTTAGCAAAGCTATGGTAAAAGATTTCAACTGGACTATGCAATGAGCGGAATTCACTGCTGACATGAGGCTGTTACCTTTGGGAGGATGTGATATGGTATTAGGGGTGCAATGGCTGTCCACTTTGGGTCCAGTGTTATGGGATTTCAAAAACTTGAAGATGGAATTCACTGTTTTGGGGGCAAAACATACGTTAAAGGGGGGAGAAGTACCAGCAGTTCAGTTGGTAGATGTTAAGACCATGGAACAGTTACTTAGAAGACATCCACTAGGTGTTATGGCACAGATGTGTAGTATTCAAGCTGCGACATCAGAACAAGTACAGGTAAATCCTGAAATTTCTATGCTTTTACAAAATTATGAAGATGTTTTTAGTGAACCTCAAGGTCTACCACCGGTTAGAGCTCATGATCACCAAATACCCCTCTTTCCTGGCACACAACCACCCAGCATTAGGCCTTACAGGTATCCATACATTCAGAAGAATGAGATTGAGAAAATAGTAAGGGAAATGATGGAAGCTGGAGTGATAAGGCATAGTTTTTCACCATATTCTTCACCTGTGTTGTTGGTCCGAAAAAAAGATAATTCATGGAGGATGTGCATAGACTACCGGGCATTGAATAAAGAGACTGTAAAGGACAAATATCCCATCCCAATCATTGATGAGCTGTTGGACGAATTACACGGGGCAAAGTTTTTCTCTAAGTTGGACCTAAGATCTGGCCACCATCAAATAAGGATGAACCCCAAAGACATAGAAAAAACTGCTTTTAGGACACATGAAGGCCATTATGAATTTCTAGTCATGCCTTTTGGTTTGACAAATGCACCCTCTACATTTCAAAGTTTGATGAATGATGTGTTCCGGCTTTACCTCAGGAAATTTGTACTGGTTTTCTTCGATGATATACTCATTTATAGTAAGAACTGGGCAGACCACTTGCGACACATTTCCCTAGTCTTGGCTAAACTGCGGGAACACAAATTGTATGCCAAGATGTCCAAATGTGCTTTTGGACAACAGAGGGTGGAATATTTGGGACATGTCATTGATGAACATGGGGTGGCAGCAGATCCTTCCAAGATTCAGAGCATGGTGAGCTGGCCAAGACCTCAATCTCTTAAGGCCTTAAGAGGTTTCATTGGTCTCACAGGTTATTACAGGAGATTCATAAAGGATTATGGGAAGATATGCCAACCCTTGAATGCTTTATTAAAGAAGGATGCTTTTAGATGGAGTGAGGAAGCTGAACAAGCCTTTTTGCAGTTGAAAAAGGTTATGACCACACCCCCTGTTTTGGCCTTACCAGACTACACGAAACCTTTTGTCCTTGAAAGTGATGCTTCAGGTAAGGGAGTTGGGGCTGTATTAATGCAAGAGGGAAAACCATTGGCATTTTTCAGCACTGCTTTATGTCAAAAAAACTCTGGGGTTATCAACTTATGAGAAGGAATTTTTAGCAGTAATCTTGGCTGTTAATAAATGGAGGCACTATCTCCTGGGAAGACATTTTTGCATCAGAACTGATCATCAAAGCCTAAAGTTTTTATTAGATCAGCGGATTACTACCCCAATGCAGCAAAAATGGCTTCCAAAGATGATGGGATTTAACTATGAGATAGTCTACAGGAGTGGCAAATCAAATGTGGCAGCTGACGCCTTGTCTAGAATGGTGGAGAACACTGATCCCATTTCTGAGAATCAGGGCAGTTTGACAGCTCTAACTGTAGTGCTTTGCAATTGGGTAAAGGAATTACAATTAAGCTGGGAAAATGATCCTGCTTTACAGACCATCATCACAGATTTGCAACAAGATCCAACCAGCCATCCTCTTTTCGTGTGGCAACACCAGATGTTGTATTATAAGTCAAGGCTGGTGGTGGGCAAAGATGACCAATTCCGGCTCAAGTTGATCCAAGAGCACCATGCTAGTCCTACGGGAGGCCACTCCGGAGGAGAAAGATCTTACTATAGGCTTAAACAAGCTTTCTACTGGAAGGGTATGAAGAGGGCAGTTCTCCAAGTAGTGGCAGAATGTGACACATGCCAAAGGAACAAAAATGAGACAGTCGCATCACCTGGCTTGCTTCAACCCCTGCCTATTCCTGACAGGTTGTGGAGTGACATTTCAATGGATTTCATTGAAGGCTTACCAATTTCTACTCAGAAAAGTGTAATCTTTGTGGTAGTCGATCGATTAAGTAAATATGCTCATTTTATTCCTTTGACTCATCCTTATTCTGCGACTACAGTTGCCCAAGCTTTCTTGGATAATGTTTTCAAGCTGCATGGCATGCCAAGGTCTATTGTATCAGACAGGGATACAATATTCACCAGCTCCTTTTGGCAAGAGTTATTTCGTTTACAAGGAACTTCTCTGAATCTAAGTACTTCCTATCATCCCCAATCTGATGGCCAGACTGAGGTTGTGAACCGATGTCTAGAGAATTATTTGAGGTGCTTGACTGGGGATAGGCCAAAAGTTTGGGTTCATTGGTTACCCCTTGCCGAGTGGTGGTACAACACCGAGTGGTGGTACAACACCACTTTCCACATATCAACTGGTATTACCCCTTATGAGGCCTTATATGGTCAGTCACCCCCAGATTATAGACATTACACCCCTGGTGGTACGACAATAGCTGCAGCTGATGGTCTCTTAAAAGATAGGGAAACCGTGCTGAAATTGCTCAAAGAACATCTCATTTCTTCTCAACACCGAATGAAACAGATAACTGACTCTCACAGAACTGAACGGGAGTTTGAAGTAGGTGATTGGGTGTATCTCAGATTGCAACCTTTCAGACAGGTCTCTGTCGCTTTCCGAAGAAATGCCAAGTTGGCTCCCAAGTATTTTGGTCCTTACCAGGTGATGCAAAGAGTTGGGGCAGTAGCTTACAAACTGGATCTTCCACCTTCTTCACGGATTCATCCAGTGTTTCATGTGTCTTTGCTTAAAAAGAAGTTGGGTTTTGGGGCTGTGGTACAGTCGGTGTTACCCTTAACTGATGACGATGGTCGGTTGCAGATCGAACCACTGGCTATTTTGGAAAGGAAGCTTGTTAAGCGCAACAACAGACCTTATACCATGGTCTTAGTCCAGTGGACAAATTCTATTCCAGAAGACGCCACTTGGGAGAGTTGGTATGAGTTGCATCAGAGATTTCCAAATTTTCAACCTTGAGGACAAGGTTGATCTAAAGGAGAGGGTAATGATAAGCATGGAGGTTATAAGTGCAATATCTGATAGTATAGGGAGCAAAGTATAATTCTCTTTTGTAATTCCGTTTTTTCAGCGAAGTTTGTTAAGGGGAGCGGAGGGGGATATATCTGTTGTATCACGTAGGTAGAAGGTTATGCAAAATCTGTTGCTTCTATTCTCTCTCTCTCTCCTCCTGTAATTCTCCCTTTCCTCTCAATTTCTCTCGTTCTGTAATTCCTCTTTGATATAGCAATAAAACTCCATTCTTGAATACTTTACTTAGTCGAGTCTTATCAGTAAACCAGGCCCATTCAATAAGACATCATGCTCTTTATGAGTTTCCAAACATACTTCGTATTGATAGATGATATATTATCAGAAAGAAGCATTGAGGAAGAATAACATTAGAATGAACCTTATTAAGTACAACTCAACATTCTGAAATGCGTAGTTTGAATTCCTTCTCCTTTCTCTTACGACCAAATCCATTCATGAGCCAAGAATGATTTCGACGAGCCAATCAGGCAACCCATTGTAAGCCTGATTGGAGGTGGATTTTGGATGATTTTTACTCAAATTTGAATTTAATTTTAAATTTGGTGAAGCAGTGGAGATGCTAAGAACTTACAGGAGAGCCCCAAGGATTTTTTGCAGTCCTTCCATGGCGAAGTTGTTTGGGAGAGAGACGAAGGCTAAGGTCACGCCTTCTTAAAGAGTTTTAAAACGACGTTTTTTTTCCCCCTTTCCCTGTGTTCCAAACAAAACCCTAAAAAAAGGAGGAAAAAAAAAAATTTCGGTCAAACGGAAATTCAACCCTCTGAGAATCACAGGGTAAAAAAGTGGAGTCAAATATTGGTGAGAAACTGTTCAAAAAAAATATTGGTGAGAAATGCTGATAAAAAAAAATATTGGTGAGAAATTTCTAAAAGGGGGGAGAACTTCCGGTATGAAAAAACGTTGGAGAAACAACCAATTTTGGAAGAGAGAGGATATTGTTGCCCCAATTACTATTATTCAATCACAAACACTTAGAACAAATATTTTATGCATACACTCACATCTTTTAGTGGGGTCCACACATACCGGAGGTATAGTGTGTAGACCCCAATGTGAATGTGAATAAATTTGTGTAAGTGTTTGTGGCTATAAAATTATTGTTATTGCTCACTCTATTATGCGGTACAATTTTATGGAGAACGTGATATTATTGAGTACACAGACTCCCTTAACTATGTATTTTTTCCACAGAGACCCCCTAACGTTTAAAATTGCCTATACAAACCCCTTCAATTATAACCGTCAATCACTTAGCGCAACTTCGGCCAAAAGATTTGCAAAGATAGAGGGGTCAACAAAGACAATTTTTATAGATGAGGGGGTCGGTGTGAATTTTCAGGGGAAGAATCATTATTCATTATTTTCTCTCATTCCGTCAACAGAATTAGCCAAATTTTCATTTCATATAATTGAGGGGGTTTGTATGGGCGGTTTTAAACGTTACGAGATTTCTGTGAAAAAAAGACATAATTGAGGGGGTCTCCATGTACTTTTACCTCCCTTTTTATTTTTTGAAATTTCATATCCTGTGATATTATTCTTTTTTTTTTTCACTCTAGAATGAATTTTGTCAAACAAACGGGAAGATCTTCAGGGAGTGAGAGAAATCAGCTGTTCTATGCTTGGCCATGCTCTTTGACAATAGAAGGAGAAAGACCTATGTTCAAGGATTTTAAACAAGTCTCGGCTTCTTTTCAAAGTTTTTCCTTTTTAGTTAACTTTTTTTCGCCTTTAATTTCTGTTACGTCTCTGATTCTTCTCAATGAGAGGAGAAAGAAAAAACGCAAATAGAACCAAAAGATTCTTATAGAGATCTACCTAGTCGACATGAATGATCAAACAAGTGCAAGTACACACCACTAGACCAAATATCCAACAAGGATCCAGCAAAAATCGATACATAGAGATCATAATACCATAGTTAATTTGACGTAATATTTCAGCTTAATTATGTTCAACAAGAACAGCAACCAGACATGAGTACACAGACACACTGATGCATACATCAAACTTAGTACTTATAACACCGGCCCAAACCCTACATCCGAGCTAGTGTAGTAGGAGAATCCGGCTGGCCGACGGAAGAGGACTTGGACACGTCCATTACAGTTGGTACTGCTTCCTCCAAACAACTTTGAGTGTCATCACTGATCATACCCATTGTCATTTTCTCCACTTCTTCTTGGGTATAGATATGGATCTTGGACACCACATCACAAAACTCACTGCAAAACGCATATGATATCATTGTATCAGTAATGTTGTAACAGCAAACAATAATCCAAACAAAGTAGTAGGCTCAGTTATTTTGCAATAATTAGAGGCATGTTTTCTAGTCTGATATAGTCTTCCAACATTTTGCTGACTGTTGTTGCCTCCTCTTTTTCCAGCATTTAATTTCCAATTGTTGTCTTTCATTATCGGCAGAGTTACCCTTTTTGCCTCTTCAAGAAGCTATTTCTAGAAAGCAATAAGCCACTTCCCACCAAGAAAAATAGGAAAAATGCACGCTGCCCATTCCGGATAAATTTCATCCCCACGTAGAAACCAAAAAACCAGCTAGAGTAAACGTTTACATGAAAGAAGTGAACATCTGCACTTTACATCATGGTAATATGTGATATGAAAATTCTAAGGACAACTGAATGAAGGATGCATCCATTCCCTTGTTTCCTTAACATTTCCTATCTAAAAATGCGTTTGCAAGGATAATGGTAATAGCAATTGCCACAGCCACTACTTGTAATGGTTTATGATTTGCCTGCTGCTGCTTCTTTTTGTCCCTTATTCCTTTACTAACATTTGAGACAAGGACAAAAGTTAATTCTCCCTTCGTCCCGATTTGTTTGTCCAATCTTGGGTTTCCAACTTATTAAGGAAACCAAATCTTATCCATTGATTTGAAAATTTACATGATCTAATCCATTGATTTTGAAGTTGGACAGTCAATTTGGGACATGCATAAGTCAAAAAGATAACAAACAAATCGGGACCGAGGGAGTAGCATTTTTTGGCGCAGAACACAATAACCCCACTGTTTTACAACCATGTAACGCATTCTAATGAAAGAATGGCCGTATTGTTTCAGAGTTGGCAGTTCTCACTGCAGTTTCAAGCTATCGAATAGTAAAGTACTTGAAAATTTCTTGGGTGCATTTGGAACTAGTGAGAGGGAAAGAAGAAGGGAGGGAAAGTGAATCAGAGAAATTAGAGAGGGAACCTAGTTATTTCCCTTCATTTAATTTTGCAAAGCAATAAAGGAAAGCAATTTCACTGTTTGGATTTAAGAGAAAGAGGGAGGAAAATAATAAATAAAAGTGAAAAGAGAAGAAGAAACAATAAATAACAAAACGAGGAGGAAACTAACTTTCATCGTTCTTAGTCTTTTTCATTTTCCTTTTGTTTGCCAAACAAAGGGAGCTAGGAGCGTTGATTTTTATTTTTATTTCCTTAACATGGATACAAGGCAAAACACAAAATAGAAGAATGAAATTAAGATAACGAAAGATATACTTACTGCCATGGGTCATCCCCAACAACCATCATGTCATTCTCACTATCAGTGTACAAGATTCTCCATCCTTCATCAGGATCACGTAGAAGGCCTTCCATGCCAAAGAGCCTCTCTAGCTCAATCAGCAACTCATTATAGCTATTCAGTCTCGAAAGATCAATAGCTCTACCAACCAAGCTGCCTTGTTTGTGGACCTTCACCCAGTTAATATTTAAAACAGTCTGAGATAACCAAGAAAAGGCATACCAAAAATACAGTGTTTACAAAAGCTTACCTTAGTACAGCTCCTCTTATTGGAACTCTGCGAGTTTGTCATAGGGGTTTCTCCAGTCAAGGTAAATCCAAACAACTTAAATCCAGCCATAGTGCCGTTGGAAATTTCATCGTTTGCATTCTTAGAATTTGCCTTTGAAATAGGAGGACCACCTATCTTTACCTGCAGTACCTCATTTGGAATATTTGGCCTAACTTCCTCCCTAAGAATTGAAGACCCATTGAACGGAGCATTCACACTCGGGAAGTTCTTTATATGAGAAAGCATTACCGGATCTTGTCCAGCTTTATGGACATCATCATAAGGGAAGTACACATTTCTCACGCCTTCTGAAGCTAGCGGGTAGAAATTAGGTTTGGCTCTTTGATACATGTTTGCAAAGTTACAACCAAGTTCAGGTCTTGGCCAAGCACCGATGTTGAAATCAGTATTTCCTGTCAGTGATCTCAAGGAGCATATTTCTTGACCTTGCAAGACCTTTGGGAATCGACTGGATTCCAGAAAGCCTGTAAAACTTGCCTTTTCTTTCCCATTTGATGCAAGATTTTGAAGAGCAATGGATTGCATCTCAAAATCTGGCGGGCGGTTCACCTTATCACATCCTCCATAGAGGGGTGATAATAAACCAGCATTTTCTTGACCTTGCAAGACCTTAGAGGATCTTACAGACTCCTCAAAGTCCAAAAACCCACCCCCTCCTACAAGAAAAATAAGATCTTAAAAAGGTGCATGAAATGACTACAAAAAACACAAGTTTAAAGGGAAGTTGGTACCAGAAATGGGGTTATTGGGTGGGGTCCTCAGTTTCTTCAGCCTTGGGGAGGACTGGATGCTCAATGGTGGGAGAGAAACAGATGGATCAATCTCCCATGGGGAAACTTGCTCGTGATGATCAGTAGAACCGTCTTCATCCCATCTGACCTGTTAAAGCAGGATGTTGGTACTAGAAAGATCATCGAGGAATGGCAATTTTTAAATGCTCCTAATGAAAAAGAATTACAACAGAAAACAATAGAAGGGAATGTGTTGATGTAATGGAAGCAGGTTTCAATCGTAGGAAAATCAAAAAGCTATCTCCTTGACCGAAGCACTTACATGGAAGGCTTATGACAACTCAAATATTTAGGTCTCCTTGTGGAGAGAGAGAGAGAGAGAGAGAGAGAGAGAGTTTGTTTGGAATTAGACTTCATAAGAACAGCAAGATGTCACGCGAAACTTAATAGAAGGGAATGTGTCGATGAATTGGAAGCAGGTTTCACTCGTAGGAAAATCAAAAGGCTATCTCGTTGACCGAAGCACTTACATGGAAGGCTTATGACAACTCAAATATTTAGGTCTCCTTGTGGAGAGAGAGAGAGAGAGAGAGAGAGAGAGAGAGAGAGAGAGTTTGTTTGGAATTAGACTTCATAAGAACAGCAAGATGTCACGCGAAACTTCAGAATCTAAAGTTTTCTCTAACTGTCAGACATAGAGCACCAAAAGATCAGGGGTCTTATTCTTCATTTAGCAAGAGAAAATTTGCCAACATTCTAAGAGATTTCAGTGATATAAGCACTAAATACAAACCATAGTCATCTGAGAATGAGGAACTCAATAATGTAAAAAGAGACAGCCATACCATACTAGAAGAGAAAGTAGTGGTCCATTGAACACGTAGAAAGGTCACAAAAACTAGAACAAGGAAGCACATAAAGCAGTAGCACATATCTATCGTAAAATATAAAATGTACCGTCAAGCATCTCCATTTTGAGTTAGGCCATCTATAGGGATCTAAAGCACGTATTCCAGTCACCACACCGCTACACCTGCAAGAGAGTGTGAATATGTCTTGATTATAAGAGTCCTCATGAAGAGTGAAAGGCATCAATGGACTTTATCTAATTAACAGACCTTCTTTCTGATGAATCATCAACATCGAATTTTGTTTTGAATCTCGTCCCAATTGGTATCTGATTGGTGACGCTTGTAATGTACTTTTGATAGGGTACCACAAAGTCCGCATGGCTGGCCCTGTAATTCAGAAATTTGAACGAATTAAATCCTTCTTACCTTACACAAAAATGCATCCAAGGAAGCAAGTGTAAGAACTTCTTATGATGAAAAAACATTTAGATCCATGTTTAATATATCTCTACTCTGTGCACGGACAAGTGCTATTACCCCCACAAATTAGTAGGGGCATAATTTTAATGATTTCTGGAGGTGAAGAAGTAAGACGGTCTGTTGGAATAGCACACAGATGATAATTGATGCAAAGCTGAATGCATAAGGTGATTTCCATGATGGATTCAATCAAGGGGACTAAAAGAATATTAGATGCTTAGAATTGATGACAAGAAAATTCTAGACACTACTTTCTTCTGAAAATTGTTTTCTTTATTTTTAACGTTAAGATCCCATGCAGTCCAGAGTATTAAAAAATAAAGAATTTGTGCTGGGGTATATTGGGTGGAAATTTCAGGGTTTCTCCTTTCCGTCTTCTCTTTCAAAACTAGTAACACCTTGCCTCTTAACCACCTAAAAAAAGGAACCTCAAAGCTTTTTCGGCACTAACTAAATCTTGCCTCTTTCAAAAATCTCCCGTTATTCTCATCATCAGTGTTCTTCAGGGGGCTTGTATAGTATACTGGTCACAAGAACACAAATAACTCCGTTACACATGCTTAACAGCTTTGAGGTTTTGGAGCACAAAGTTTCATCAGATTTCAATCTTAACTCTTCATTTAGTTTAAACCAAGACTTCCAATGGTATAGTTGAAAGCACACTAAGAAATATGAAGGTTTTGAACAATAGTGACAAATGACAACTACTTGATGAGCTATTCTCAGGTAGAACAAAGAAGACAATCACCACAGATATTGTACAAATGAACTGACAGAAACGTCTAACTCAAAGGTTGGACTACTCAACTATTTTCTGTACTGTTCATTTGGTAGTGTTACGGTGGGCCAATATTAAGCCTCTGTTTCATGTGCAACAACTATTCAACAAACTACAGATTTAAAAACACATGGAAACTCACAACAAGAATACATGGTAACAATTCTTTCCCTAGGTAGTTTGATAACACAGTAGTTGAAGTTCTCAAAGCAAATAATTTTACTAACACAATACACACATAGGGAGAGAACACTTAAAGTAATACAGAACCCATGAAGCACCTTTATGTTGGGTAGTAATACCAGAACTTCGGATTTGCGGCAAAATGAATTTATTAACAAGATCCCCAGCTCAAACTGCTTGTACTTAATTTGCACATATGAATGTATTTTGTGTGTGCTGTACATATTATAAGAGAACATGTAACATCTTTAATGTATCTGCCGCATTTCCTAAAGGTTTCAATAGTTCCACCAGTGAAATAAGACTGCTGCCACTGGCGAACCTATAATAACAAACCACACTGAGAACAAAATTAAATTGTTTCATGTGTAAGACCACCTAATTCTTGGTTAAAGCCGCAATATCGCTGGTGATTCACCACTCTTTCACATAGATGTAAGATGCCTTAAATTTGAATAAGTGCCAGCAGAAATGCTTTTGGAAGTGATTTTCCATGCGCCACAATCCCAGAAGAGAAAAATAGAGAAGGCAAAGCTTACTACAATTTGGCAGTTCACCATTCTTGCCGGTACTTCACCTCTTATGTTCCAACTATTTTGTATGTTGTGACACGTCACTAAACAAGTGCAATATCAGCCATCTCAGGTTGACGCAAGTTTATAACTAGTACACATTGAAGATAAAACCTATTTTGGTAGACTCCTTTCATACATCTAGAAGGCTTTTTAGTAGGTAGGAAGGATGAGACTGTAGTACAAACAAGAGTAACTTTTTACGGACTGATATCCTTTCGAAGAGGAGACCATGGTTGGCAATACCTTGGACTGTAGGAAACGTGGAACGAGCTCTTTGTGGATACAGCATTGGCCACGATGGAAAGAATGTTCCGATAATTCTGGTTAGCAATAATAGAATCAGGAAGACCATTTCTTGGTCTAACAGCTCTTCTGATACCCAACCTCAGCTCTCCACTTTCACCCCTACAAATGATGTTATAGATAAATTAACAAGCTTCACATGACTAAATGAGAATCATCAGTCACTTGCAGACAATAAGGAAATTTCAAAATTTCATCCTCTTTAAGCAATCAATGCAGTAAACAATAACTAAGAATCACGGATATGGACATGACATGACAAGGTCCGGTGAACACTTTGGAAACGCAGTCTCTATCTGCGTATGGATTAAAAATACAAATAACATTAAGATGATGAATATATAAACAAAGTATGCATGCTATTTTGACCTCCACAACATTTCAATAAAATTATATTATGACCTCCAAATGTGTCTTCAGTGTGCCCCCAACGTGTTTGGTTATGTACGTGACGAAAGCGCGTCTAAAAGTGTCCATATCTGAAAACAGATACTTAAGGGTTGAGGCCATAATGTGTCTGTCCTTTTTAGATCATCAGTATTGTAGTTTTGGCCAATTTGCCACAAAGTTGGAAGTTGTTTCCCTTATTACAGCTTCATCCTCTTAGAATTTTAAGAACCTTCGGTCCTTCAGCAATTCAAATAAAGCAACATACCTCAAGAAAAGAACTGCATCACCCGAAACAAGATTCTTTTGGCTCACAAAAATACTCCATCCTGTTGTGAGCAGGTGTCGCCGTGGCTGACCTGAAAATTTGCATTCAACCTAGTCAATTTTCTCTTCAACAGACCACAGTGCAGAAGTCCATTCATTACCTCTATAAATGTGTCGAAACTTCCATTCCACGCCATGGAGGTCCCTGGCAACAAGCTCCTGAGAGGGCCTTTGTTGTTTATAGTCCTACAACAGAGCCACCAAGTACATTGGAAAACTACAAGTTTCTCAAGGAATACACCTAATGCTGGGTTTGGACCATGGATTTGTTGAAGAATTTATCATGCCAAAGGTAGACAAAGCAATGCTAAAGTCACAAAAGCTAAATTGGTAAATCCCTCTAAAATCCATGATTTATACCAGGCCTAAAATCAGCAAGAAGATAAAATAAGGAAACACAAAACAGACCAGAGGTGGGAAACAGTCTTCAGCGGCACGACGGGGAACAGAAAATCCTCCATGTGTGCTTGTATCAGAGGCTGTAAGTGTCTTGCAAAACATGTGTGGAGTTTTGTTTGGAGTCACACCCCCCTCATCCAACCCCAACTCTTCATGTTCCTTGCCCTTTAAATTAATAACTTCCAACTACATAATAACCACAAATGATAGTCATCAAGAGTTAACTTCGAGCTACCTCATAGATAAAAAGAAAATTGTAAGAGCATAACTAAACCCAAGAACCAGAATCCAAGCAGTTGCAAAGCATATGAATACAAAAATCAGGTTAACCACAAATCTTGATATATATTCCCTATAATGCTAAAGCCCAAGAATTTACAAGCAAAGCAGCAGAAGCACATACTGGGAAGCATACCTCAAGTAGAGGAAGTAGTGCTAGCTTTGTATAGACCTCATCATTGTCCTTATTTGCCTGTTTGAAGATCAAAAAAATCAGGGATAAATTAAAACAAAGACTAGCAATTTCAATGATGGGTTGAATTGAGAAGACCTCATACCTACTTACACTTTACATCAAACACAAAGAACACGCAGAATAAGAAAGGAAAGGGTTAGAGAACCCAGTACTCACTAGTAGTTGAACTCCCATAACCTTGCACAAGATTTGGGGGTGGAGATCAAAGCTGGTCACTTCCATGGGAGGGAAAGGGGAGTGAGAGGCAGACTGTTCCAAGTGACCTTGTGGGAAATAGACAACCACATTCCCTTTCTTGGGCAGAGATGTGAGGGGCCCAGCACAAGCATACCAAAGCTCCTTGTAGATTGAGGAAGAAGCAGGAGATGTGGAGGAATTTGAAGAGCATGAGGAATTTGAAGAGGACAAACAACCCCCATTGCCACCACCACCATTCTTCTCCACCTCACTACTCACCACATGGTTCAGATCAATTTCCATGAAAACCCCTTGAGCAGTGCGTGGCTATCTCAGTACAGCACAGAATCAGGCAAACAAGACAACCAATTAACCAATACCCAACAAGAAAAAAGAAAAGGGGCAAATTAAAAGTTGGGATGAGGGCAATCAAGTGGGTGTTGAAGAGTGGCCACAAAGCAACAGACCAACAGAAAATTGAAAATGAAGTCAAATCATGGGGGAGAATTACATTATAGTTGAAAGGGGGGTGGTTGTCTAAAAAGCAAGAACAGGAGATAAATTGAATAGAAAAATATAGGAGAAAGTCATGGTTGGAGAAGGGGAGAAGAGAGATGGGGTCTAAAAGATGTGAAGAAAAGGGAGGGTATCAAATAATAACAAGAAATTCAAAGTATGATTCCTCCCCCATTTGCAGTTCTGAGAAGAGGGAGCAGGAGCAGCAGACATACAATTGTATAGCAAGCACAGAAACAAAAGGCAGAAAAAGCCAATGCGGTAGTGCCCTTTTGGCTTTAAGAGAGAGAGAGAGAGAGAGAGAGAGACTGTGTTGGGTGGGGGGGACAGGACAGAACCCACACTCCCTCAATTCCTTCCTTTCTTTGCTTTCTTTCCTTGCTTTTACTCCCATCTTTTTCCTTTGGTTTTTCTAGTAATTGTTCCCTTGAACAATTAAGCTCAAACATAACTCGAAAAGAAAGAATAATAGTAGGGAATTAATTTTTACTCTCTTTTTTTTTATATTCACAATCTCTTTTTTGTCTTTTAGCAAAAAACATACATTCACTTTCAACGTTAAAAAACAAACAAAAAAAAGTGGATATCAAAAAAATGAGTGTAAAAATCACTCCCCTAATAGTATTGGTTTTAAAGTTCATTTCAAAACTTAATTTTTGTAATCTATTGACGTATATATATACAGTCTCCCATCCTCAACTCATAATTGCACATATCGAAAATTCTTTAATAGTATCAAAAATTGACAAGTGAATTCTGCTCCATACAAAATAAATACTAAATGAGTATTAGGGAATTTGAAAGTCTTAAAATATAGAAAATGACATGCTTGCATTCGTTTTAAATCCAAATATAATGAATAAGCCCCAGAGGATGAAGAAATAGAGACGGGCATTTTAGATATCTATTACCACGCACACAAGTAGAACAATTAAAGTCTTTGAATAAAAAACATACGCCACACATGGTTTGAGAAGCGAAGATATTAACGTTATCTTCGGTCTAACTTTTTACAATCTTTTTGGCACTTTTTTTTTTGTTGTTTTCTCTTAATGTTTATTAGATTTCGGTCAAGTTTTTATATCACATCGTTTGTCTCGATGAGAGAATTTAGAAAAGTATAAAATTACGGACCAGAGTTGAATTTTTTTTATTTTATATAAGACGACTCTAAAAGACACGTTTGTCTCGTGAGAGGAATCGAAAAGTAAAAAAACATAGACCAAAGTTAAAGTCTTTTAGCGTCGTCTTTAGTAATTTTTTTTCAACTCTGGTCAATATATTTTATACTTTTTCGATTCCTCTACTAAGAAGAACAATGTGACGCAAAGAATTAACACAGATACAGTAAAAACTAAGAGAATAAAACCCAAAAAAAAATAGTTCCAAAAAGATCGTAAAAAGTTAGCCAAAAGACAACCTAGCTAACCATCAAGAATTTGAAAAAGATAAACAAATACTATAAAGCAAGAGTTGAGCAATATGTGGTTAATTACTGGGTTATTGAAGTTCCTATTGGGGTGCAGTAATAAACATAATAGGACTTTTTAAATAGCACAACATAAGGCAATATTTAATCATACTTAAAAAATAACTTATGTTTTGTCCTTGACTTGTAAAGTTGCACCTATCTAGTAATAAATAATGTGCTCAACTAGTACCAAATGGACCTTCGAATCACATAATTAGTCCTAATACGAGCTCACAGTATCTGTTCAATATCCACCCAAAAAATATTCTACAGCCACGTTTTTTTAGTATATCACAGAGAGTATCAATAATGTTGAAATAATCCGAACATTGTACGCATATTTATGCACAGACTCACATAGGTGACTTAAAGTGCGTCTCTTACGGAGATGTATCAGCGATGCTGTGTGACCACAATTTGAGTATTATGAAAACGTAGCATCTCTGTATTGACACAATTTTTTCCTATTACATGACAAATGGAACACATTTAATCAAGATTTTTATTTTGTGGTCAATCGTAAATATATCAAGATTTTTTTTTTTTGGTCAATCGAAAATATATCAAGAAGTTGATTACACGACATGGGTAACTACGCAAATATGTACAAGTGCAGAGTTTTTCCTATCCGAAAGAGCTTCCCAACAAGTCACAAATAAATTAAGATCAAAAGAAAAATTCACAAATCAAATTTTCATGCTATGCAAACTCAAAAAAAAAAATCTCCAATTTTAATGCCCGACAAAAAACAATTACTATAAATTCCAACAGACAACAACCACCACCACCACCCATTAGAAAAAGAGAGAAAAGAAACAACCACCCAATGAAAGCTTATAGCATTGCCTACCTTTTCTGGTAACTGAATTTATAGTGGCTATTAATTTCTCTCGTAGACAGACAAATTAAATTACTCTATAAAATACTGTTTTTCTTCAATGAAGTGGTGAATTGGATAATCATACTCCCTCTGTCCCAATTTAGATGCTACCTGCAGGAGACTGTGTAACTTTAATCTTAAAAAATAAAGTGCTTTCAGAATTAATTTTTAACTTTGTTTTGCACCACTCAAAAGATCTCATTGAACACTTCCAAAAGGTGCAAAAAAATTCCGAAAAAGATTATAGGAGTAAGAAATATGATTTTTTCATAGGAATTGACTTCTACACTCCCCTTTTCACAACATATACTCTTTTTTTTGTCTTTTTGCATATAAATTTATCTTTTTACCTTTTCATAAGTTCACTTTTTTACACACTAAGGGGCATTGAAGTAAATTCACACCAAATAAAGACAAAAAAATGAGTGTATGTGATAAAAGGAAGAATGTAGAAGTTAAATTTTTTTTTCAAAAGTCAAAATAACACAATTTTACGTAAGTAATATTTAAATTGGAACCGAAGGAGTACTTCAATAGACACCCGCGGAATATGAGCAAATTTAAAGGGGGAAAAAAACAGAATAAAAGAAAAAAAAGATGGAGGAGTTGTCAATATAACTGGCCCCCCCTTAACTTTGGCAGCAACTATCGTGGGCGTATTTAGGACTCAGTGACTCAGAGAGCCCCCGAAACAGACAGGAGTTCTCTCTCTCTCTCTCTCTCTCTCTCTCCTCCTTTTGTCTATCACGTCTCATCGCCCTCTGTACAAACATATGCATTGCTAATGTTCAAATCCCACGCCCTAACATTCGCCCGTGCGTTACCACACATCAAATCGACAGAGTTGATCCATTGAATGATTGAATCCAATTCCAATCTTTTATAGTGTGTGTGTATATATATATATATAGTACGTTGCATCGAGTTTGAGCTTTTACAGTAGGTTTGTAACGATATACACCGAAAGCATTTATTTTGTACAACTTGCATCTTTTCGAGCAGACCGTCTATGTCAAAAATTCGTTTGATTGAACGCATTATCTTTAATTTATGCATGAAAAATTAATTGTTCGAGTACAAAAGTGTTATTCGTGCGGCCATTATAGAGTGAAACATTTTGTATGTGCTGCCCATAAAAGGATGATAAATCGAACGATTGTCCATAATTTGAGCGTACTCTAAACACACAAGCTAATAAGATGAATTTAGGGCAACTGCTAACTTCACCAAATCAGAGAAAAGCTCAGCCAAGAACCTGCCCAAGATATTTGGGAGTCCTAGGCCAAATTGTCAAGTGAGATCACAATCATTTATACCTTATGTGAGAGAGAGAGGACACAACTACAAAGGAAAAATGGCCCGAACTTGTACCCAAAATGGAACAGCTTTTGTGCGTTACCAACAATGTTGTGCGACGAACCCTTTAAGGACCCAATCACAATCTAACGATTGTTGATGACAATGATATTAGGAAACAAACAATGAATAAATATACTCGGAAAACAAACGAAGAAACGAAACTACAAACAAAACAAATATGAGAGACTCAAATATACGTGGTTCGGCTTATGGCTATAAACCTATTCCACGAGCAAGCAACCGAGAGGCGATTCTACGATGTGAAGAGAACGATGCTCCGAAGAACTATAATGGTAACAAAACAGAAGCTCTCACAAAGAGACACGCTCACCAACCCCAATATAAGTTCTCTCACTAGAACCCCGATTGGAATCTCTTATCAAATATAGACTCTGTCTCATCAAATCTCACAAATCTCTAGGTTTTTAACCAAGAGACAGACAGAACAGGGTTCCACAAACATGGCTAGATGTCACACAAAAACAGATGATTTTCATGAAATCCTACAATTTCAACTAGAAAGAATTGCCGTAATAGATGATCTTTCGAATTATCAAAGGCCTACAAAACCCACCATGGAAGGGGCAACCAAAAATAGATGAAGATGTTTCAAAGAACCCTACGTTCTACAGATGAGATCCCCTAGGAGCCTCTTAAAGGGATTCACTCAAGAAGTTTAAACCCTAATGTGCGAGAAAACCTATATTTACAAATTAATTTCTAAAGCCAGAATCCCTGCCAGATTATATATCTTTTGCATATAGAGTTCAAAACCAATAAGTAAACTCCAAAATTAATCTTTAGGAAGTCCAAAACACAACAAAATCGGCCAAAACATGCGTGTCATTGTGCAGGATTGATTTTTGCACGGCGGGATTTCTAGAGAACTTAGAGCAAGAAAACCACCAGGCGATTGTGAATTGTACCCAAGCAAGATTTACAGAGAACACATATCGAACCAAAAATCTCACAAAATGCAACGAGTAAGCAGCGCTATAGAAAGCCGGAGTCCATAAATACTCAAATAGTTCTCCCTTGCCTAAAGCAAATATTAATTCACATTTTCCCTTGAATGAAGGTACTTGTTTTACACTTATTAGTCCATTCAATAGGGCTGCCAATTGAGAATATTGTGATTGTAGACTCATGCCTAATTCGATGTAATCTAAAGTTTCAAAGGTTATGTTTGGTTGGAAGTTTAGTTTAGTTTAGTTATGGTAGTGGGTGGAGAGAGAAATAAAGTAATGATTGAAGATAGGGATAATGATTGGAGAGAGATAGAGAGAGATGAGAGAATAATAATTGAAAAAATAGGGTAATGATTGGAAAAAGATGTAGGGTAATGATTGGTTTCCAAAACTAAAACTAAAAAGAAAAGGGAACCGAACAAAGCCAAAAACACTCATACTATCATGCCGCTAAATCTTGTTTGGTTTAGATTTTGAGAGACATTGTGTGGTAACAAGTGTGGAGAGCTATATAAAAGAATGAAAGTAATAATTTGTGAAAATTTTTATCGGAAATCATGCACAGAAATAAGTGTTGAGATCTAAATCAAACACAGTACCTCGGGGAAAAAAAAAAAAGGCGCGTGAAATGAGAAGATTGTGAGAGAGAGTGTGGCGAGTGATTGAGAAAGTGTAAGTAGAATCAATCGGGGGGTTGGCCTGCGCCTTTGGCGCTGAGTCGATTGCCCCACACCCATAGCAGCAATACATTCTCTCTCTCTCTCTCTCAACCATCACTTTCACTATCATATGCCTGCCTAGGTGTTCTCAACTGAAACCCACCCCTCCTCGCCACAAAATTACCCCAGAGCCATTGGGCCTCCCACTTTTTTCGTTGCAGGACTGATTATGTCGCAGGCTCGCAGCGCACGACCATCAAAGATCCGTCTTTGTCCACTTTTCACCTATTCGTGTCCTTGTGGGAGCGTGAATCAAAGTAAAAGTACAAGCTTGAACAATGAACATTCGGATCATTCGAGCTGTTCATTATAGATATAAAATCTAAATAGTTTGATTGTCGAACGGACGGTCCAAATGTGAACATTACCATATACAGCAGTTCCCTAGGTTAGCGTTTGATGGAGATTTTAACGTGATTATGTAAAGTTAAAATTAAGAACGAGAGCAAAGAATTTATGCAACTTTGATGTCCCGGCCCTCTCTATCCTCCTGTAACGGGCAGAGGGAGAGAAGGAGAGACAGTGCAGGAGCCAATCGGTTAAAAAACCAGAAGGTCTACGGCCACCGAAGGCAAAATGCGGTGGCCGGCCACCGCACGCCGTGACGGCCCACTCCGGGCTCCGTACGGACGATCCGAGCCGTTCAATAATTTAAAAAAAAAAACCGAGTGGCTATAGAGAGAAATCAGCTCAATCCGACATGTGTAGGTGCTCGGATCAAGCTTTTCATTTTTGGAAAATCGGAAAACCAATCTTTCCATTTTTTCCGATTTTCCAAAGATGAGAAGCTTGATTCAAGCACCTACACATAGCGGATCGAACTGATTTTTTGCCCGACCCACTCGGTTTTTTTTAAAATTATTGAACGGATCGATCGTCCGTGCGGAGCCCGGAGTGGGCCCCAAATGGCATGTGGTGGCCGGCCACCTCATTTTGCCTGCGGTGGCTGTAGTCTTTCTCTTAAAAAACTGTTGTGCTAGGAATCGGCAGTCCATGGCCATTAATGAACCACACCGAATGGCACTTTCGATCAGCACCGCTGATGAAGTTATTGAGAGAGGAGTGATTATTCAATGCTCCTGGTGGTGGAGTCCACACCGTGGTAGAAGAATCTCCGGAATATTACAAAGTTGGTGCTTTAAGAAGATTTAAAAGTTCCTGTCCTGTTAAAGTTTTTAAGTATTTATTTTTTGTTTTACGAAGTAGATCATACTCTCATAATTAGGGCTGTAAACGAATCGAATAACTCGCAAGCTTGGCTCAGCTCAGCGAGCTTGAGTTTCTGGCTCGTTTCCTAAATGAGCCAAGCTAGCTCGGTTCGTTAAGGATGACTCGGCTCGATTAAAGAGACTCGTTTAGTAAATGACTTAGCTTTGCTTGATAAGGGCTCGGCTCATTAAGACTCGAGCCGAGCTCGAGCTTGAATTTTTGTCTTGTTTTGTAAATGAGCCGAGCTCAAGCTCGACAAAGGTCGGCTTGACTCGTTTATAGCCCTACTCACAACACATCACTTTTAATTCAAAAAATATACTAAATACTTTAAACAAATAGGAAAATTTATATAAATGGTTCTATTAGTTTCATCCAAGTCTCATTTTCGTTCTCTAAGTATCAATTGCAACTCTTTTGACCTTCAAGTTTGGTTTTCATACCAAATTGGTCTAATTGATAACTTCTGTTAGCTAAACTGGACGAAAAAAATCAGATCGGTAGCAGTTTGGACGTTGTAGTTCGTACCAAGTTGGTCCAATTTATGATGTCTGCCCTCAATCTAATTTTTTCCTTCCAGTTTGACTGACAGATATTATTAATTGGGCCAACTTGGTATGAAAATCAAACTTGAAAGTCAAAGAGTTACTATTGATACTTGGAGGATGAAAATGAGACTCGGGTGAAACTATGAAGACAATTTCTATAAATTTCCCTAAAAAAAAGTGTTCCTAAGTGGAACGAGAATAAATTCTATCCACCTTTGGTGTAAAATGCCACTTTTTCACCACCGCCTATTATGGATCCCACCGAGTGTCTATTGTTGTGATCTAAACTGTTTATATTTTATGACCCGCAATATAGTATTGCCGTGCAAAAAATCAGCTTGATCAAAAAGTCAATAGATATATCAAAATTTGAATTTTGGTTTATAAAATGGACGATCTGATTTCTGTTAATAATAATAAAGATAAAATATCCATTTTACAAAGCAAAATTCAATTTTTGATACTCCTATATATCGATGTCCGATCAAGTTTATTTTTTGCATGGATACATTAGAATTTGTGGTCTACAAGATGAATGATTCAGATCAATAATAAATATACTGTAGGACCAAAAAAAGATGGTGGTGGGGTTTTCTACCACCGATGGAAAGAATTTTTGCTGTGTTTCAATGAGTTTTTGAGAAATTTTTTAGAAAATTTTCGGATTAATAAATGGAGAGAGAAATGAGAGTAATAATTGAAAGTATGTGTAATGAGTGGAAAAAGATGAAGAGAGAAATGAGAATAATGATTGGAGATATATATAATGAATGGAGAGTAACGATTAGAAGTAGATGCAATGAATATTTTTTGAGTTGAAATTTTTTTCTCAAAAAGCCAACCAAGCAAGACATTAATCTCTTGTATAACACACCCTAATTATTTTCCGAGAGAGTACACCAAGTCAGATGTGGAACAGAAAGCCAAATTTGCACCTATTTTGTCTCTCTACGTACAAAGGAACGATCAACCCCACATCTGCGGTTGAGAAGTAGGTTTTGCAACTTTACAGCATCTAGCCCTGCATGCACGTTGTTGATCGAAGGCCTGCTTTAATTTCGAGGAAATTATTTGGTGGATATATCCTGGGTATTTTGTTAGGGGCATGACTATTGACCATTGACTGCATGTGTACGCGTTTTGGGTCTCCAGAGACCCAACCTTTCTGCGCATAGTCCTCAATAGGTTTCCTCTCTAATTGACACTTTCATTTCTCTATTTACCTCTCTCCACTCAATGTCTGAAAGAACATCTCTTGTAACCCAAAACGAACACGGTCGTATACGTGTTTGAAAAATTATTTGACTGTTCCGAAGCTTCCTAGTGACCCGATACCAACCAACTTCGCACATTCCTGCGAAGCTTACGACTAAATGTACAAATTTGAAATTTCACATGAATGTTCGAGGGTGCATGGTAAAAAAAAATTAAGGTATTCTTGGGGAAGGCTAGTTCAAGGAATGGGATCCTCTAGCTAGCTCTAGTTCCTGATCTGAAGTCTGAACTGGACAATTTCTTGGTTTCTTTCATTTTTCAGTCCTTATCGAGTTGACTTCAATAACCAAAAAAACGTTTCTTCTGTTACAACTAAAAGTTGTGAACATTTACGACAAAGATCGATCGCCTTCATTAGAGTTTTCGAAACACATTAATCTTGCAAAATTAGAATGAGTAGAAGATTGTAATTGAACAGATCCCTTGCATTAATTCATCTCAACATAATTACAATTTGAAAATCATCATCCGGTGATGAATATGATTTCTAGGGTGGTCAATACTCACAACCAAGGGCGGACCCAGGATTTGGTTATAGTGGGGTCAAATATCTACCACACATAATTTTTTGGGATCTTTAGGGCAAAAATATTATCTTTTGAGGCAAAATTACGAAATACTCCTCAAAACTATACCTACTCTAGGGGTATTTTGGAACTCAGCTGGGTCGCATGACCCCGCTTGGCATAGTGTGGTTAGGTCACTGCTCACAACGTCTTCTAAAGAATACTCCCTCCGTCCGAAATTGTTGGTTCTTTTTTTGAATTCTTTCTGTTTTTTGGATGTCCCAAAATATGAGTCCTTTTAAAAAAAAGTCAAAATAAAAAGCGTTTAGTTTTCCAAAATTATCCCTTAAAAGAGTTACTATCATTGTGTTAAAAAGATTAGTAGATGACAAAGGGCAATGTAGAAAAGTTATGCCTCATGATTTGAATTTTGATGAAATCATTGCTTGTCCCTTTAATATTTACGGTAGCTTTTCTAAAATGGACAAGCAATTTGGGACGGAAGGAGTAAAAGTTTTGATCACTTAAATGAGTACACCACAAATTAATTAAACATGGGTGATTCACTCGATTCGTTTCGGACCAATTTTTGAAACTGTAATAAGAACCGTTCGTATTGCAAGTCAAAATGTCATTTAGCCATAAAAATTAAATTCGTCGACGTCTGCAGGAATATCATACTTATGGGAGTTCATTTTCCTCAAATCAACGGATGTAATTAGGTCAATTAGGTTTATATGTAACTAATGCATATATATTATTAAAGAAAAGAAATGTGAAGAGAATATTTCGCCAGGGTATCAAAGAGACGTTTTTTTTTTTTTTTTAAATTTTATTGGTAAAAGATGAAATTTTATTAAAAACAAAAAAAAGGAAAAGGTAATTCAACAAAAAGTTGTAATACAGCCCAACCACCCAAGGGTCTACAAGGGATCATAAAATAGAAACAATAGAGCCCAACCCAACACCCAAATAAAACAATAGAGCCCAAACACTCAAATACCGGACCACCCAAGCCAACCCCCATAACCCTAACCACAACGGCGGCCACCATCATACAAACCACTGGAGGACCGAACCTCGCCGTAGCCGATCCAGCCACTCTCAAAAGTTGCAACCGACAACTGGAATCCGGCCAACGAGAGAGACCACCGAGGCAGCCACGTATGGCAAGGGTACCCAAACCAACCACCAAACACAGAAGAAAACCCAAACATAAATCACCCCCCCCCCCCCCCCCCCCCCCCCCAAAGCTTCACGATTAACACAAGCAGCAGCAACCGACCAGAGAAGACGAATTGCCGGTCCCTTGCTCGAATGAGATCTCAAAAAGGCCGCCGGCCGGAATTCGGCACACAAAGGCGACTAAGAGCAAACCATCCATGAGGATAGCAACCACCTCGCCGTTGTTGGAGAGAAACCGAACCAGATCTAACGGCCATCTTTGCCAATTGTTTTTGAATAAAACCTACAAAAACAAAGGTTAGAAAGCCCTATCTACACCTCCACCACACCACCGCCCGACGCCTCCACCCAAACAAACCGGATCAAAAACCCCACCACACGCCCATGACCACCGATCATCCGAAACCCCCAGCGCCGCTAGGCCTCCAGAGGTAGCCAAGAAAACCTCCGGTCGGTGGCGGAGTGCATCACACATAGCTGCCACACCCTCCCCACAAGAAAGGGCGGTGCCTGAGTAAACACAGAGATGTTGGATATAAAATTTTTCCAATGTTCATCTGGGCATTTCACATCCGAAAATCCTATGGCCACTGACTGAAGGGTTACCACTCTCGCATCGACGGTAGAGCGGAATCTACTACGGGTTTCGTACGAAAAATTCGAGCCGTACAATAATTTTAAAAAAAAATCGAGTGATTCTGTAAAAAATCAACTCAATCAGATATGTGTACGTAGGTGCTCGATCCAATCTTTCTATTTAATTTTCATTCAGATTTCAGTATTGTAGAAGGGGTTGATTTCACATCCACTTGAAGAAAATTCTTTCGTCGATCACATGGCAATTTTGGAAGTTATTGTCTGGAAAAGAGAAAAAGAAGAGGAGTAAAAGATAAAAAGGAAAATGAACAATCTTTTTCATCAAGGCACACTATTGCTTACCAATGTCGGCATTATCGAGAAAGTTGTAACATGGGTACATGGACCATTAATTGGAGGAGGTGGACCACTTCGTTCTTTAAAATGCAAGTTTCATTTAAAACTCAACTCGATCTACAAGTCTTTATCTTCTATTGGAGTAGTAAAAAGTTGGATAAATTCCAAAGTTACTTTATATAGGGAATGGGTGAAAATTGAACTTTACAAGAATTTTTCTACCTAATATGTAGTATCACTTTCTATTGGAATTGGAGGTAGGAGTGCAAAGGAACCGAGTTATTCGGACTTGGTCTAGCTCGTTAATTAGTAGTAAAAGAGTCGTGCCTAAGTTCGAATTTTAAGTTGGTTTAGAAAAAGTGTCGAGCTCGAGTTAATCAAATTAACCTCTTTTGTTGAGGCTCAGCTTGTTTATAGTTTTTAGAAGAAGAGATAGTTCAATAAACGAACTGAGCTCGAACACTTTGATACTAAATAAACGAGCCAAGGTCAAGCTAGATCCATTATTTGGGCTAGACTCGAGCTCAAGCTAGTTTAGTTAGTTTTGAACAAATTGAGCTCAAACGCTTCAAATCTAGACTCATTTTGCAGCCCTTTATCTAAGAGGATGAAACTTATGGGGCGAAGCCAACAATATTTTAACGGAGAGACTTAAACATCTGCTCAAAAAATTCAAAAATTCCCATTTCATTTTCTCTTATTTCTTCAAGGAAATTAATTTTAGCACTCTAAAAATTGATAGAAGAACTCCAAAACGACGTTTTGTATATCAACACAGTTCAGTTTGGAGCCCTTCCATCAATTTTTGGAATGGCAAAATCACAATCCTTTCTTCAATTGCAGTAACAATGATAGATTCTGTCTCTTGTGATTTGCACATTTTCGACCTTATGAGCCCTACATTTTCCTAACGTAACCAAAAAAAAAAAAATCAAAACAGAAACATGTAATTAGATGTCTTTGAGGTGGTTGGTCAGATTTTCCTCATTGATTTAATAATCCAAATGAATTATTTATTTGTTTTTATTCAATTTTTTTTTTTTACATTTGTTAGTTTTGCGTTGATTTTTTTGTAAATTATTACTTCGTCATGATGAGAGAAATCTAAAAACTAAAAAATTACTAACGCAAAACCATTTTTTTTTGTTAAAGACAAAAATAAGAATTTTTTTTATAAAAAGGTGAAAATAAACCGTTTATTGACTTATTTGTGCCTTTAATCAAAAAAATTTGGATTTGGATTTTAATTTTTTACTTTTTAGAATTTTCTTGTCATGACAAAACAGTAATCCACAAAAGATTGAAAAAAAACTAACAAATGTGAATTATTTTTGAATAAGGACAAAATAATAATAATAAGGCTCCGTTCCGAACCAAAAAAAAGTTCTTATTTTTAAGAAGGCAATTTTAAGCTCAAAAATTATGAACTTATTGAAATATAAAAATATGTAATATGGATATTGTTTGAAAAATCTCGATGAGATCATCGAGATTTTTGATACGATGCAAAAAAAAATTAAAAAATTATTTTTCATTTACTTTATTTTTGAGTTTGAAAATGTGAAATAAA
The DNA here is from genome assembly GCA_014282245.1 of Rhododendron simsii. Lineage (NCBI taxonomy): Eukaryota > Viridiplantae > Streptophyta > Magnoliopsida > Ericales > Ericaceae > Rhododendron > Rhododendron simsii. Next base: position 9,674,144 of record CM024965.1, read on the forward strand.
CTGCTTATTTTTTAAAAATGTTTCTTGAACGGGACCTAATTCATCTGAATTATGTGGCAAAGAGGTGGTAGGTCAATTCAATAACGTGTATAGGATATCTATGCGACAAAAAGACATGCACATGCCCCAAAAATGACTCGTTTGACTTGACTTGGTCACATAATTACATCTGTTGCAAATTGCGACGGAAGAAAATCAATGGCTCTCGATCATTGATTGTTGAGATGAAAATCCTAACTGTCGGATACACGATCCGACAATTCGAAGGGGCGCCGCATGGTGCTATGCACCCTGAAGTCCCAAATTACTTCTGCGTGCAGTTATTAGAAGCTAGCTTCTGCTATTAAATGGCTCCATCAAATAAATTTAATCTAGCATATATACACGATCCCGCTTGTATCATCAGATAGTTGATTTGAAATGTTAACTGGGATTGGTTGACCTCACACAAAAGTTGACAAATTTTGACACAACACTATTTGGAGTTTCACGCAAATGGCTGGAGCCGTTCAATTAATTTAAAATAGGATTTTAAGAATCCCCATAAAAAAATCAACTATTTCTGATATCTGTAAAAGCTTGATCAGTTCATTCAATTTTGTCCTACAAAATTTGACAGGAACCAACTGCTTAAACCGATCAAGCACTTACCGATATCCGAATGAGTTGATTTTGCATGAAACCTTTAAAAATACGTTTTAAACAAATTAAACGGCTTCGATTATTTGCGTTGGACTCCAAAATGGATCCCACAAAAAACTTGTGTCTAAATTTGTGTGAGGAAAACCGGCCTCATACTTAAAAGGTGCATAGTTAGTATGGTAAATGCTCATAACAACCCGATGGACTATCTACAAGGCAGGAAAATTAAGGACAAAAAATCACAATTTTCTGTGCGTTAAATTACCTTGAAAAGTAGATAAAAAAATAAACTGCTTTTTTTCCCCCTCCCCTTGCTTATTGATAACTCAATGAGATGTCAATAGCATAACCAGATTAGTACAAACCAATTGCCGGCCGGTTTGACGCGCTTGACACATAAATAACTTCAAAACAGGTATCCAACATGCTTGACACAAAATAATTTCAGGGTCTTGTAATTAGTCGACATGCGCATAAGGTGACCTGGATGGGACTTGTTCGTTTGGGGGTCTTAAAACTCTTACGCACGATCCTCAGTGAATTTTCTCTGTTTATCTCTCTTCACTCATTACTTTTAGAAACCTCTATCAAAACTCAAACCGACAAGGTGACCGGCCTGGATGAGGCTTGTTCGTTTAGGGGTCTTAAAACTCTTGCGCACGATCTCAATAAATTTTCTTTGTATATCTCTCTCCACTCATTACTATTGGAAACCTCTATCAAAACTCAAACCGAACAGGCTAATGCTTGACTCAGAGGCATATTCATAATAGTTTGATGATTTTAAGGCGACTAGTGTTGAAGTAAATTATGGCAAAGAGAGGTGCTGAGTTACAAGACAGGGTTTGGAGATTGAAAGCATGATCTGAATTCGATCTGCGAAACAGTATTTCGGAAGATACTGCAACCACCAGTCAATTTTATTATTGAGAAATAGGGATCGCACTCAGCCATTCACCATATTGCAATGAAGAGAGATCCGATTCTGGGGGTTCGGTTGTTGGGAGCTTGATAGCGTGTGATTCGATTGACGGTCGATATCCTGGAGCTAGGCCTTTGGGTAAGGATCCAAACCAGACCCCACCCGCCGGGTTGGTCGAAAGATTTTATTGTCCAAGGCCAATTAAAAAAAAGTGTGCCCTTAAAGAGTTACAATACTTTAATAATTTTTACAGCAATAATCATAATGTGAGAAAGGCAAACCGTTATAAAGTTCTACTAATCATTACATATAAACACAAAATAACAAGATCGTCAAGATTTTGGGGGGAAACGATTTTGGGGAGGCGTTATTCGGTGGTTTGGGGGAAATGATTTTGGAAATTTAGTGGGTTAGATACTTGGGCTTATGAGATGGTCATTACCTCTAATTGGAATTTTTTTTTTCATTATATAGGGCTTAAAAAGAGTTCTACTCAAATCCAAATAATGAAAATATTAAAGTGCCCTAAAAATTGGAATATGTGAGATGCTCAAATCTAAAAATTGGGCCTTGGGGTTGGGCCAGCCTTGACCACCCGTTCATTATCCGGTCTGGAAATAATGAAAGCCTCAACTTCACCGCCCTTGTGGGAGTTTTTTCTCTCCTTGTGAGAGTAATAAAGTTCGCCTTTAGGCGATTTGTTTAATGTTCGGGCTCGAGAAGATTAGTATGCATCTAGCCATCTATTGGTGGTTTGCTAGAAATTCATTAGTGTGTTCATTTCTGGCCGAAGTTCATCTGATCATCTGGGTTCTTGTTGTCTTTTTTTTATTGGCTAGCAATGTATCTCTTTTTGAGACTGCTATAGGATATAAGAATTTTTCGCTCAACAGAAGGTACGTCAGACGATGCCTGAGCTGGGGATGAAAGACATCTCGCCTCGTTCTTTCTTGTTATGTATCAGTTAGATGATTAGTTTGGCTTTGTCCAAGTTATCTGTAATGAATTTCGTCGTGTAAGTACCGTTGGACTTTTGTAAATACAGTACCTCTCACTTTTGTCAAAAAAAAAAAAAAAAAACTTAACCGCCCACTAATTAGACATAATAATAATTTACTCCGCACTTTAGCAAATACCACATCTACATTTGAAGTTTTACACGGAGCTTCCGTTAATACTACGATTTGTGCGCCGAGCCAATGATCAATACCTGCCACATCATTAGTTAGGCGCACAAATGGTAGGAGTACTAACGGAAGCAGCTCCGTGTATAACATTCCCATCTACATTATCTTATCTTAATCTTAATTACTAGTAGTTAAGGACAATTGTTGGGTTCTTCTTCTCAAATTTTGACAGGAATACCATTTATGGAACAACCCAGATATTTCAAACTCTTCGACTCGAGTGTAAACACCAAGCGCGCTACACCTAATTTGTGGAAATTATTTGTCTGAACAAAATATAATTAATTGAAAAGGGACATAAACTCCAAAAAAAAAACAATTAAATTGGGATGAAGAAAGTATCTGTTTAGGCCTCTCTTATCAGATTTTTGACAAGTAGCGGAGAGGCTTGGTGCAACTAAACTTTTTCATGCATTTATTCCCCCCGCCCCCCGAAAGATTTAGGGACAAAGACACAGAAACAGATTTAATTAGCCTAACTAAATTTCTGTCTTAATTTTATTTTATCAATTTCCTTGTCAAAAGAAATAAAAAGGTTTGTAATCAGAAATTTTTAAAAGGACTAAAGCGAAAAAAATTACAAAATCAGAAAAATTTGTAAGTTATTTTTTCTTTCTTGATTTTATCCTAAATACGGTTCATATAAAAGCATTCGCTAACGTTCAGAGTAGCTTGTGTCCTTTTAAACTTATAAGTTTGGAACTTATTTTGATATTTTTTTTACTTTTCATATCTTTTTGTTTAGCTTTTTGATGATATTTTAGGGGTTAATCGTTTGTTTTGACAAGACAAATCGGAAAAGTATAGAAATATGGACTGATATTTAAAAAATTCAAATAAGACGGCATTTAAACTCCAAAAGGCAATTGTTTGATACTTTTTCCGTGTTTAGTGATCTTTTTTTTTTGCTTTTGATCCTAATTTTATACTTTTTAGATTTCTCTTGTCGAAATGGACGATTCATCAAAAAAAAAAAACAAGCGAATTTAGCAAAAATTTAAAAAAGACGAACAAAACACACAAAACGAAGAAATAAATTAAGTTTAGAAAAACTCTACCATATTAGGGTGAGTTCTCCTAAACTTAAAAAAAAAAAATTGTTTTGTCCTTATTAAATTTTTTTTTTTGCATTTGTTAGTTTTGTGCCCAAATTTTGTAAATTATTAATTCGTCTCGACGAGAGGAATCGAAAAAATAAAAAAATTACTTTTATCCAAATATTTTGAGAAATAATCACTTTTTAGTGAAAAAAAAAAGTACTTGAGTAAAAATTTACTTTTACTTTTACCCATTTGGGTAAAATTAAATAACCACTTTTCTTTTTTGATTTTTAGCCAAATGAAAGCTTGGTTACACTGGAACCAAAACTGAAGTGTCATTTTTGTGGAGAGAGAAGGATACAGACTTAAAGTGAGAGAAAGGTGTGTGTGTGTGTGTGTGAGAGAGAGAGAGAGAGAGAGAGAGAGAGAGAGAGATGGGAACAAGTCGTTAATGTAAAAAGAAACCCTCGAGATTTATGCAGAGAGAGAGAGAGAGAGAGATGGGAACAAGTCGGAGTGTAAAATGGAACCCTCGAGATTTATGCCGGTTACTTTTGTTTCTGCCACAACCACAACCACTCGCTGCTTATTGACAAAACTGTCTTAACGCATCACTATTGAAGGAAGCCATACATATTAATACTGTACACTGAAGACCAAACAAAAACTAACTGTAGACTATTTATCATGCGGGTAACCTTTGCCAAGTTCGATCTGCTCAAATTTTTGGAGCTTTTTCTCGTTTTGTTCTTATTTAATTTTTTTTTTCATATTGGTTAATTTTGCTTCTAATAAATTATTGTTTCGTTTCGCATGGAGGAATTAGAAAAATAAAAAATTATGAATTTTATCTAAATATTTTCAAAAATATCCCCAAAAAAAAAAATCCGAATTCTCAGTAGCATCCCACAGGACGATTCAAGAATTTTTTCTATTAACTCATTAATACACAGTTTTTTTTATTTTTTTGGGGAAAACATTACTACAGTAATACACAGTTGCTTTTATCAATTAATGACTGTTCGGGTGGGTCCTATGGTTGTCTGTCGCCCGCATTCATCGTACCCTTTTGATTCCCAATGTCACATTACATAAACCTAAGGTTATTTTACTACTATGTGATTTCTGAATATCATGTCATATCATATATGAACTAAAATGGATCCAAAATACTCTAGTCTAGTTATGAGATATAAAATTCAAATCTACTTAGTATTGAGACCAAAAGAACGCTTATATTAATTCCCAGAGTCTTGGGGCCATTTCGCATCACGCGCAGCGTGCATGTGAAATGGTTGTGGAACTCTGCAAGAAAAAAAAAACCTACTTATTCTTTCAAGAGCAAAAGGGGTTGTGGGGATTAGTTTGTAGTGCGCATACGCTCAGGACACCTGACATTACAAAAAAGAAAAAAGAAAATTGATCGATGATTTGACTCTCGCCTTTTATTCTTTCCAATACTACAATATTGTTAAAAGATGAAGCTTGAAATAGTGAAAAGATGTCAGTTTTCGAAAAAATCGTAATTAAAAATATTGCAATAGATAAATAATGACAGTCATCTAAAATACTTTGATATAATATATTTATGATGTCATTTTCTAAAATAGTGACATAACTGTTCTTTTTTTTAATGTCAGCTTCTCTTAAACCGTGATCTAATATATTTTAGGTGTCACTTTGTAAAATAGTGACATAACTATTCTTTCTTTTTAATGTCAGTTTCTCCTAAACTGTAATATAATATACTCCCTCCGTCCCCAATTCTTTGTCCGGTCCGCAAAACGGAGTTTTAAAACTAATGCAATTTTTTCAAAAAAAATTCAAAGTTTTTTCACAAATTAAAAAAACTCATTGATATCTTGTAAGTTGTTGAAATTTTTTTGATTTTTTCTTGCAAAAATTGTATTATTTTTAACACTCCGTTTTGCGGACCGGACAAAGAATTTGGGACGGAGGGAGTATTTATTATATCACTTTGTAAAATAGTGACATAACTATTCTTTTTAATGTCGGTTTCTCCTTATAAGTGACATTGAAGAACAAAAATTTGTTTTTGGAGAAAACGACGCCATCTGTGAGCGTCGTTGCTTTGAAGTCTCAAATCGGGAGCGGGTCGTTACGTATGGTTTAAGAGCCTGTACCAATCGGAATGTGAGACAGAATCTCGACCCCATATGAGGATGTGTTCCTAAGTGGGGGAGATTGTGACGCCCTGCCCCTGGGGAGTTCCTGGTAGTGGTTAACCGGCTTAAGGGCAGTTGGGACCCCGTGCGAGGGGGTGTCGGACTGGTGACCAGAAGGGTCAACCAAGGGTAGTCCCACATCGCTTGGTGAAGTGTAAGTTGTGTGCTATAAATAATATATCGTCATCTTATCTTGTACAAGAACTTTTAAAGCTACGAGTGTGCCAAAACCAATTGAAACTTCGTAGTTAAACTTGCTCGCACTGGAGTAATTCTGGGATGGGTGACCTCACTGGGAGGTTTGATGGGGTTTGGTGTTCAAAGCGGACAATATTAGACAAGGCGGGAGCGGATCGTTACAAAAGATGACGGCTTTAAAACATTTTAATGACGTTTCACAACTGTCATCTTTTAAATTCAATTACGTTTATAAAGCGTCGTCTTTATAAATATTAATGACAGTTTCAAACCATCATTTTAAGATTCAGACTTTTAATGACAGCTCTATAGAGAACAATTTCAAAACTGTCATCTTTCATGTTTAATAACACTTTTAAACCTTCATCTCTTACGATTATTGTAGTAGCGTTCGATCACCCATTTAACAAGGTCAAAGCATAATAGTAGATCGTATACCGGAAAAACAAAAAAAAAAATCCTCTAAACATTGAATTAAGTAGTACTTGTCTTAAAAATTGGCCTTGCCTACCTCTCCATTGATAAATATTGTCGTCGACATGATCATGCCATGAAGTTGGACCAATCATTTCGTATGATCAAATGACGACGTCTCTTTAGCTAGCCATGGAGAAAACCTATCTCGATTGATAGGATATTATGACTCGTATTAACCTTAATTACAGAAGATCCTCGGCTGACAAATTCAGTGGGGCCAGCTAGGGCGACAAATGGTATCCATATGATTACAAGCTTGCAACTTGGGCATCCCAAGCACAATTAGCCGCTTTTTAAGGAAAGTTTCAGACATGGAAAAAACACAACAAAGAGTACGTAGTGTAAAATGCAGAGACAAATTAATTAATGGTGATGATCTAAGTGATCACATAATCTTTCGGCAGGGGTCTTTCACTCTCACTCTCAATTCTCATCCTCTGCTCGCTCTCTTAATTCTTTTTACTCTCGCGAGTTTTGAATATTTTGGGATAGTCTTAGACGCTCTCATGCTTGTGCTCTAGCTAGCTCACACACGCCGACACGTGCACGCGAGTTATGTGATGTAAGTTATGATATATGTTTTCTGGATGCATGCGACAGGAACATTATGTGACTTAGTTGAGTCATGGTATATGTTTTCTGGATGCATGTGACACGAACATATATTATGTGACTTAGCTGAGTCATGATATATGTTTCTGGATGCATGCGACACGAACATTATGTGATTTAGCTGAGTCATGCATGATATATGTCTTCTGGATAAGTGGATAACACTAACCTTGAAACCATCACGAACCATCCTTTCTCTTTCGGATTTCCAACAATGGTTTGGTGCTGCTTCTATATATGTTATGGTTGCCCTTACCAAATAAAAAGTTGTTCTTCTGTCCATTTACTACAAAAACTTATTCTTACACTTAGCTAGCAACTATCGTTCTATATAACTTCTCAATTGTACATCAGAGGGACAAGACTATATATATAAATCGATTATATATTGATCACCAATAAAGCTTTGGGGAGGAGGTCGCACATCAACCCCCTCCCTAGTCAAATCCTACGCGACGTTTTTTCTAGTTTTGTATACGTATTTGTTTCCTTTTGCCCGCGTTACTTGTCAAAATCGATCTGGGTGGGAAAAAAAATCAAATAAATGTATTTAGCTTCCTCCTCTATATATAATAGTGGTGGTGATGGGTACTGATGGATTAATTAAAAAATTTATCACTGAGGCCAGGAAGGGTAGTAGAAAGGAAATTAAGAAGTGAATGGGCCGGCATAATATTTTGTGATGAAAATGAGGCTTAAAAGATAAGATACCCCATCTCTATCATCATGGTTATCAGGCCAACTTGTACGTTTTTGTTCCCTTGTTTGGCGAACCAAAGACCTACACAGACATTATCTGCTTTGTTTTGTGCCCCAGAGAATCTAGTGGATGTTATCAAGTCCAGACAACAGTGAAGATGTCATGATCTCCTTTCCATGTGATCCATGTTAATTTGTTGCATCAATGAGCCATGTTCGTTTTGGGTTCTCGAAATCTATCATTGGGCACGGTCTCTAATAAATTCTCTGAATTTATCTCAAAGATTTCTCTCAAAACCCAAACCGATCGAACAGGAAATATTTCAAAGAGACAAGCAGCAAAATTGCCAGACAAAGCACAACAAAAATATTGAGCTTTTCTTATACTAAATTGATATTTTTCTAGTAATTAATTGGTAGCGGCCTTGATCTTTGTTTTTTGTGCAAGCCTCACAAGCGCCCTCGGCCCCTCCTCAAAAAGCATTAATTACCATGCACTGGTATTTGTTTATGCAGTGATGGTTTGTTGGTTTTTGGCCGCGGGTGGTATATGATTGTCCTTAGCCACAGTGCTTGAGATTATGCTCTTAATTAGGTTGTGATGCCGTTTGTGCCCATGTTTTGTTTTAGCCTTTGTGATCGATTTCAACGATCAATAAAATTTCTTTTTGCCAGATAAAAGAAAAAAATAGTTATGTAATCACAATCCATAAGATCCTTTTGCCTTGTCATCATATTTCTACCACGTCCTCTCTACAATTCCATCGCACAGTATATCTTGTTCAGGCCTTTGGGCTGGGGTCCATGGTTGTTTGGGCCGTTGTTGTGATCATTAAAGTCTATACCAAGCCCATCAGCAATAACAAGAGTGTAATGTCCCATTTACTCTCCGAGATCCCAGTACATATCAATTCAAGCAAGGTTTTTCTTACTTATAATCTGGGTTACCTTGCGCGCACCTCCATTAATTCTGGGACCTTGAAGTTAACGACTGGGTAGACCCCAGTGGTCCAAATATTTAGAATGTTTGGCCTCCATGAAATTCTAACATACGACCTCGTGAAGAACAAATACTTATTTGCTTTCTCATGTCTACTCGGCCAAATCGCTTATCAATTGAAGCTAGTTGAGGTACAACTCTAACTTGGTTTAGGGGTCTCTCCAGCTTAAGCTACATTGATTCGATGGCAACCTTTGTTGGTGTGCTTAATTTGTATACTTGGGCCTACTTTTTACCGGAATAGTTCTGTTAATCTAGCGATTGTCAAGCCAAGTTCTAAGCGATCCTAGAGTGTCAACAATCGGCGCCCGACACGTCAACTAGTTTCAACCTTAGAGCATCCCTAGCCGGGTTTATAAACACCAAATTTGAAATTTATTATCTCTTAGACAGAGTTTAGGTGCTCCGACAAAGATAGCAAATACTTACCAAACTAATTTACCCGAACCTTCAAATCCACCTTCTCTCCATACAATTTGTTACCTACCCATCAACCTTCAAACACCAAACTGATAATATTTTATTACTTTTTGTATTTACACTTTTTTCTTTTTCTTTTTTACTAATTAGGTTTGTAACTAGCCGTTTGATTTACATTTACACTTTTCTTATTAGAAAAGAGCACGATTCAAATGTTCATTTATTATTCATTTTAATCCTTTACACTTTTGCCTATAAATGTTCTTGAGTTTTTTCACTACAAAATTTTAAAAAAAAAAATATTCATTCTTCTAAATTTTTTTAACCGCAACATAAGTTCTATAAATGTTTCAAAAAAGGTTTTTTATATTTCAAAAATATCTTTTTCCACGTGTATTGACGATTGACAATCTCAAATTGCTTCTCAATCCTCTGAACCACATACACGATATATGGATACTTCATTGAAGAATAATAAATAAATGGCATAAACGTACTATCCAAACGAATGGGGCCAGTTTGTTCTTAAATTGATTAAAAAAAATAAAATTGAATTGAATTGAATTGTAGAGTCTATTGGAGAACTAAGCTAAATTTTCTTGAAAGTATGCAAGCGCCTTTTTATAAGTGATTATTGCAAGTCATTATTGACTAAATTGTCACTTTCAAACTAGTATACGGGTTCGACGACTACTTCACTTATCGTAAATTGCATGTTATTGACTTTAAGAAGTTTTTCAGACAATCATCTCTTTTGTTGATGAGTGATACTTTTGTTTTTAATTGCCAAATGATATTTTATTAGAGATTAAATTTTTTTCACCGGCGGTGGAAAACCCCACTTTTCCACCATCGCTTTTTTCGGTCCTGCCGTGTGTTTATTGTTGATCTAAATCGTTCATCTTGTAGACTCCATTTAATAGTATATGCATGCCAAAAAATAAATTTGATCGGACATCGATAGGAGTATCAAAATTTTAATTTTGCTTTGTAAATTGGACAATTTATCTTTATTATTATTGATAGAAATCAGATCATCCATTTTATAAATCAAAATTTAAATTTTGATATATCTATCGACTTTTGATAAAGTTAATTTTTTGCATGATAATACTATATACTGCAGATCTTATAATATGAATGGTTCAGATTACAATAATAGAAGTTCGGTGGGGCCCATAATGAATGGTGGTGGAAAAATGGAGGTTTACACCGGTGGTGGATAAAATTTATTCTCATTTTATTAATCTTTGAGTGAAGAGTTTATAAACACTAAAACGAGTCCTAAACGGCATCACAACCATGAACAATCATCACAACGAGGTTGGCACTATATTCTTTGCTTGCCACACAAGTACATTTTGCTATACTCAAATCTCTGTGGTTTAGAGCCGTGTTTTTATCACTTAAAATACAGGTATATAAGTCAGATTCGCAGAGCTGAGCAGGGAGTGTTGGAGCTACTAGTTAGCATGTCTCACTCAATTAATTATCTCCTCTAAAATCAGTTCATAAGCTTGGTAGCTCGCTTCACCTATCCCAAGTAGATGCACATACTTAGAAAAAAAGGAGCTAGGTCCCGTTCTCAAAAGGAAAATAAATACTTATTTTTTAAGAGGGCAATTTCAAGCTCAAAAATTATGTGCTTATGCAAATAATTTTTCTATCAATATGAATTTTGTTTGATAGATCTCATTGAGATCTTTTATACAGTGCAAAAAAAATTGAAAAATTATTTTTCATTTACATTATTTTTGAGTTTAAAAATGTGAAATAAATACTTATTTTTTAAAAAGGTGTTCTAAAACGGGACATTAATGCAGGACTCAAATGATAAGAGCATCTTGAATTAATCCACAATCTAGCTAGGTCCATTATATTTTAGATCCAGGCCCAATTGTTAGGTACATGATATATAATACCACCTAATTAACTAGGGGTGACAATTGTATTTTCTTTTAGCAGATATTTATGGTACTGAAAAGGGAAGATATTAGAGCAACTCTAGATGAGGAAACACATTTTGATAGTTTTTTTTTTTTTTCTTCATGATATTTGATGACTTATGTGATAAGTTGACGAGTCACTTCAATCTTCTTTTTTATTTATTTTCTTTCATTTCAAGATCTCACTTTTTTCATAATTAAAATTTTCGCCTATCTATCTTACCTATATATATATACTTCTTTAAAAAGTCCAAAGAATGTATATCTTCTTTTCACTCTCCAAAATACCCTAATTCAAAGAAGCATAAAAAATCAACCAATTGTGACCAACTCAGTTGGCCACCTTGTAGACTTCTACTGATTCTCCATAGATTGGATTTGGCAAGAGATTGGCTGATATAGAATATGGTTATATATTTGAAAGCTCTTACGAAATTTTTGCTTTCGCTTGTGTTTTTAGCGCACGACTAGAGATGTTTAATACAGTGAGCACATCTATGAACGTCATTTTGCTGTTGTCATTATCATTTTTTGACAATGAATAGTGTCATTTTGCCAAAAAAAAAAATTGCCAAAGGAGTTGGAAAAGAGTATCTAACACCACCCAAACCTCCGAAATGGTAGGAGGTTCGCTCGGCCTATTTTTTTTTTTGAGTAACCAAGGAATAATCCTGCAACTGAGCCACTATTGCGCTCGGCCTATTATTCTCCAAAAAAAAATATGTATTCGCATCTGTTTATTTTTTCACACCCATTTCAAATTTTTATCAGATAGTAAATCGAGTTTATTTCTGGGTGACCAGAATCGCCGCACTTTTGAAAGAGTAGAGTACATTATTAGGCCTTTAAGTATGCTTTTGATATCAAATTTCACTATATTTTTTTAATGTGTCAATTGGACCCCTAGAGTGAAATTTTGCTTTATCTAATTGTTGATGAGGATAAACTAACCAACAAATGCCAACATTTAGCATCTTCTTCTCTTTAAGCAGCAGTCTTGGCTGCACATATAATACAGTAGAGATCAAGATTGTGTTATAGATTCTAATTATTAATTTGTAACATAATCATCAAACTTACGTTACTTACCCAATTGTAATTATTAGTGTTTCTGTGGTCTACAACTCTCCTTCCAGTTAAGATGTCAAGAAGAACCACCCCGAAGCTGAAAATATCGGACTTTGTAGTTAGCTTGCACATGTGGGTGGCGACATGCTCAGGCGCAAAGTAGCCAAATGTGCTTCTAACATTGGTGATAGTGAGAGATGTCTGTGGGACATTGCTTTGCCGACCCAAAGTCTGAAAGCTTTGGAGCAAAATTTTCGTCGAGCAAAATATTGGAGGTCGCGATATATAATTGGTTTGGATCTTCACAAGCAAAAACAATAACCCTTAGCAAAATATTGTACTCTCCTAATTAACTTGCCTTCATGTTCATTGTACCTAAATATGTATAATTGTATAGGAGTACTATTTACAACTAGCATGAATTTTGCCGAGAAAAAAAAAGATGTATTGTTTATTGCCTCTACTAATAGTTTTGGTTTTTTGTATATGGCGTTAAATTTAAATTTGTTAATTTGGTTCTATTGTTGAATAAGAGATAAATATAGGATCTTTTTTGTGAATGAAGTTATTGTTTGATATTCAGAGGATGAATGATGAATTAATGGCCTCGTACATTAGTACGTATATATAGTAACTAAATTTAAAAGGTCTTTCAAGGCACACGGGTATTGAATTGATCTGTCATGATTTCTTTCTGTTTTTCTGCTATTCTTACATGTCTTAGTTGAGTTATTTGAATTTTCTTTTTGTGTAAGTATCTCCTTCTTTGATGTGTCCAGAGTTGCAAGATGAGCTTTGAGAATGAAATTAATACGCTTCCAGTGATTAATTGTGTTGAGACGCATGCAGATAATCAGATATCAGTTGTAGAGCAGAATATGGAAGTCGACCAACTAATTGGCAAGCATTCTTTCCACAAGCATTCTTTCCACGATAAGAATATCTGTGTATACCATATAACCTGCGATTTTAATCTTGCTGATGTTAAAATATATATACTATTCAAAAATACTGCAATATTTTCAGATGAACATTTAAATGTGTGCCCCTCATCTAAAAGAGTTGGCTTGCATGAGAATGCAGTAGAAGCAAACGAAGAACAAAATATTGAGATTGACCCAATAAATGGTATGTATTTATAGAATTCAATACAAAAAAAAAAAAGTAGTGTTTGAAAATATATTCATTTTAACTTGAATTTAAAATAATCAAACCCAAATTGCTTTGCACATAGGTGTGGAAAATAATCTGCAACCGAAACCGAAACCGAAATAGTTCAGTCTCAAAGGGATGCTCAAAGATTAAGTGGAGTGTCAAATTTCAATGGTAGTTCATCAAATGGTAAGCACTGTATATTTTGTTATTAGCAATTTTATTCTTTCATGTTTTTCAAATGTCGCTTTGTTCATCTCTATATTTTGTTAAATGTTGATGTCCCTTATCCCCATTTTTCTGACTTTCATCCAAATGGTAAATGATACGAAGGCAGAATTCATCTTATAATGTGTCCCCTCATATCTGAAGAAATTAATGTTAAAGGTAAATACTAAAAAGTTGTATAAAAATCACAATGTATAGAATTAAAATAATATAGTAATACCTTCATTTGTGATGTTGTGCCAGAATAATGGGGTGTAAATGCTCAAAGACTATATTTCTCAATTTTATGAATGCTCATACGTGTTTATTATTCTTGCTCCAAAATTTGGATGCCTTGAACATTGTGCCCCTGTGGTGACTTTTGTATAAAAAGTTGATTGGTCGGAAGAGTGTTGGCACATTTTCAAAGGTAATAAGTTGTCTTTTTGATTTCATTGCCAGTTCATATTTATTTGCGATGAATTTAATAATTCTTACTCTTATTTATGTAGGGAAGTCAAGGACTGGCAAAGAGACAATGAGGTCGCCGTGATAAGAGTTTTGTTAAGACATTGAAAATATCATAATGACATTTTATTTGTTAGGTTAAGTTTTACAAAAATATATTTGATTTTGACAGTATTTAATTTTTATTACGTGTGTTGGGGGATTTATGAATTTTGGAAATTTGTGTAAAACTTGAATATTATTTACACCAAAGTTTAGTTTGATCATCCCTTTGCGCATTGTTCGACCAATAGTTTTAGTTGTCTTCAAAATGTGTTGCGTCGTGCCTTCAGGCACTGGCATTCGCTAGTTGTTTGATACTCAGAGGATGAATGATGAATTAATGGCCTCGTATATAGTAAATACTTTATTAATGATGTTTAATCAACGTTCGTATATAATTATGTTGGCAATGATGTTTAATAAATTGGAATTTTTTTATGAATAATTTGCTTAGCAATGCTATGGTAACCATAGTCAATGACCCCAGCACATGATACACAATACATATATATAGACTATAGTCGCCAAAATATTTTGCGTAATTTACCTGATACATTACAAAATACGGAGCAGATAACTTAGTTCATATATCTACGACGAAACTACTACCAATTTCACTATCAATCTCTCTATACTGTCAATTTCAATTTCAATCCACTCGTTACTATCAATCCCTTTCAATTAGGCCTCGCCCGCTATAGGTTTGGAAGTCCATATATGGTTCATGCACAAGTCGCTCTTAAAAGCAATCAATTAATCAAACACTTTATTGAAAACCTAGTTATGACATTAAACCACTTTGGTAATTTAAATTTAGGACATTAGACCCCGCAATGGTATATGATTATTTTATGTGTGCTAAGTGAAGGTATGATTCAAGATGTCTAAAATCACTATCTGATTAAACCTTTTGACAAATTGATACAATAATCTCAAATATCATACTAGAATATGGGTAGCAAAAGATATGCATATCTCTGTTTGGTAAAATTGCCAGTTTTTTTCATTTATGAAAAATAAGAAATGAGTTTTTGTTTATTTATTAAAAAATAAAAACAAAAAACATGTTTGGTGACCGTAATATTTTTTGATTATATTTATTTTTTGGACTGCTGAAAGTGTTTTCAAAACAAATAAAAATCCGATTTTTGCGTTTCTAGAATTTCTATAAACTGGTGGAATTGATTATGTATTTTGTAAATAAAAACTGTAACACAAACATGTTTATGCATGGCGTCTGTTCTAAAAAATATCGAAATAAAAAATAAAAAATTACCAAACAGAGCCGCATTATGAGGTAAAACCAGGACCATCAAATTCACTCACAACAATTTGGAAGAAGAGCAAAAAAAAAAAAAAATTACACCCAAAAGAAAGGAAACAATAACCGAATATTGGTAAAAAAAGAAAAAGAAAAAGAAAAGAGAAGCCTCAATATACAACCAGACTCTGGAGGAATGGACCCCACCCTCCACTTAGCTAAATCACCAACGTTCATCGTCACGATACAAATCCCGCACAAACAGCAATCACAACGGACATCGCCAGCACCATTACGTTTACATCCACGAACGCACTCCCCGCACCAGAAGTAACCGCACTGTTCGGAGCGTCGGCTGCCGCCGCCTTCTTCTTCTTCGGCGTTACCGGGGCCGGCGCCTCAGCCGGCGGTTGAGGCCCGAATATGCTCCAAGGAAGGAGCACCTTATCCACCTGATACACGGCAAGCTGGTTATCCGTATAAATCGTGTTGCTCACCGTCGTGTTAACGATGCCGGTGGTTATGTTAACCTGGTTGCCGGAGGTGGTGACGTTGAGAGGGAATTTAAAGGGGCCGGAGTCGCCGGCTTGGGTTCTCAACGGGTTGCTGACCGTCTGGAACTGGGTAATGGAGAGGAATGTGGGGATCATGTGGAACTGGACCAACTCACTCTTTTGCTGATCGGATAGGGAGTTGAGGGTGCCAGTCTGGAGGCCGGAGAAGGCGCTGTCCGGGGGGGCAAAAATGGTCATTCCGTTGCTGGAGTCGTTGAGTTGGCTATTGATTTGGGTGCCAACTTGGGTGGTGCCCAGGAGGCGGAGGAAGACGGTGTACTGGCTGGCTTTTTCCAGGATTTTTGTTATGTTTGGGGGGCCGGAAGGGACAGGTGGGGATGCCGGGGCCACCGGGGACTGGGCTAGGGTGGTGGTGCATTGGAGGAGGGAGAGTAGGAGGAGTGAGAGGGAGAAGGTGAGGTTGCTCATGGTTGCATGGACTATGTTGGCTTGGAATGAAAATTGAGGGATTGGAGAGCAGGGGTTTTATGGAGAGAGAGAGAGAGAGAGAGAGAGAGAGAGAGAGAGAGAGTGGTGTTTAGTTGTTAGGTGAGATGGACCTATTTTAGTTAGAATCCTTATTAGTATCCTCTCATCAATAGTAAGTTGGTGAGTTTGCAATTTTTAGGTTTGAGAAACTAATTGGGTATGTGTTGTGACTTGCGTGCATGAGTAGTGATAACGAGTGTGAAAACGTCTCTAAAACACAATTCAACCTACTAAAATACGCAATATAAAAATTGAAAGCGCAAGCACAATACGAGAATTTAGAGCGACAGCGTAGAACATTTTGAAAGATTATGTAATGAAGGTCGTAACTTGTCTTGAATTGAATTCAAATTAAATTTACGATTGTATTCATGACTTGTACAACCTGATCAATAGATCTAACCTATTTTCATTATTGAGCAATTTTTTTCTTGATTCGTCCAGTAGAAAATTTCTACAATTATAATAGATCGATATCAAAAAGACTCTAGAGCCCTTTTTTTCCAACTAAAAAGAAGAATCTAGAGTTAGATGGGAGCAGTTCCTGTCCAGTTTTATTAAGGTCTAGTCCGGTCCAGTTTTGGACCGTTGTGGGCCCATTCCGGGCCCACAACAATGATCGGAATCGTTCATTTTGTAGAGCTTGTCGAATATATCATCCATGCCAAAAATTAGTTTGATCGAACATCAATAGGTACATGGACGAAACAGATTTGTACAAGCAAAAAATGAGCAATTATTAATTTCAACTTAATTTTTGTCATTGCTTTTTTGTTATACAAATCTGTTTCGTCTATGTACCTATTGATGTTCGATCAAGCTAATTTTTGGCATGGATGACATATTTGACGAGATCTACAAAATGAACGATTCCGATTATTGTTGTGGGCCCGGAATGGGCCCTCAACGGCCCAAAATTGGACCGGACTGGACCCTAATAAAACTGGACAGGAACTGCTCCCGAGTTAGATGAATCAGTACCACCCTAATGAGCTTAATATTATACTTTTGTTTCTTATTTTTTTTAATGTGATTTCGTTGTTACCATTTCATGGCCCGTTATAAATGTGAATCACATTTTAATTCTTTACCCCGTTGGTCCCTCTGTTTTTCTTTTGGTTTATGCAGCAACTGAACGGGAAAGGGGTTTATGAAAGGACTTTTGAATCGGATGCCTCGCCCAACAAGAAAGGCCCTGGACCAAGTGAAAATCAAACCGACCAAGTGAAAATCAAAAGGAAAGAAGAGAATGATCGAAAGGAGAGAGTATAACTACTACTCCCTTCGTCCCTTTTTTAATATTCAGTATTTTATTTCGGATTGTCCCTTAATAAATGTTCATTTTGTAAAGTTAATGGGTAAAAATTAGTATATTTTTTCATTTTGCCCGTAAAAGTATATTCTATTTTGAAAAGTTAATTAGTAAAATTATAATGATAATGTCTCCATAGAAGGTAAGTAGAAAAAATGAATGTAAAAATTGATACTAAAAATGTAATAATGATATTTTCTTAATAAGTTGAAATTACAAAACGAAACACTTAAAAAATGACGAAATGAGTAATACTCCTGTAACATTGTTGGGATTTGCCGCTGTAAAAATCATTAGAGAGAGGAATGGTAGTGTTCATAGATTGCTTGGGAAGGCAGGAAAAAACGGACAGATCTCAGTGGGTGCGGTGCGATCAAATACCGGCTAGCTATGATTGCTTTGCCTTCACACTTTAAAAAAAAAAAAAACACATCCCAGAATACAGCTAGTTTGCCACAAGTCTAAGGAAAACGAAATAGTACCATGAAGCCTTGATCTTAATTTCCCGGGGGGAATGGGGTCCATTCTACGTCCTGTACTCTCTTTTTTCTGGGCCTAGTGTCACTCAACTTTTTTTAAAGGGTAAATTTCACTGACCTCCCCTCGGTTTCTGACAAAAACAGAAACCTCTCCTTAAGTTTCTGAAATTGCACTATTCTGCCCTCTGCTTCTATTGTCTATTGCACTTTACCCCAACCGTTTGGTTGACATTACGGAAAGCAACTAACGGTGATGAGGTTAGCATGGAACAATTTGTAAATGCCAATTTTACCCATGGGACCCACGGGTCTAACCTTTCCCCCCATTTTATCTTTCACCACATCCTGGTACCCATTTCCCGCCAAGAACTCCCATTATATAAGAAGAAGCCCTCCATTTTCTCTCTTTCACACGTTACTTTCTTTTGTCTTTCCTCAAATTTTTTTTAATACATTTGTTAATTTTGCGTCAATTTTTTGGTGATTTATTGATTCACATCAAAAAGTTGTCTTTTTGACTTTTTTTTTCAAAAAAAAATTATGAGTTTCAATCAACTTTTTTTATTCTTCTTATCAAGACGAATCATTTCGTCACAAAAAGTTTCTCGCAAAATGCGAAAAAAATTTGAATAAAAATGAAAAAAAAAAACACTCAGCTTTTTAATCCAGACCTAACCTAACCTAAACCAAGCCAACAGTTAGGTTTGGATTAAAAAGTTGCATAAAGAGATTAGGTTTATTCAAATTTTTTTCGCATTTGTTAGTAATATATAAACTGCTGGTTGAAAAATTAAGTGTTCCAAATTTCAATCCGTTTTGAATGTGTGAGAAGATTTTATTTTTTTATCATTTAATTTTAAAGGGTCATAATTAAATTTTGACTATAGGACTCTCGTTGATTAGCCATAAGAAAGTCATAGAATCAAATATCTCTTAGGAGTAACCAATGAGAGCCGTAGAGTCAAAATTTAATTATGACCCTTTAGAATTAAATGATCAGAAAAATAAAATCTTCTCAATTTTTTTTTTTTTTTATACTGATATGGCAACATCTATAAGATGACCCTTTCCGCCCATCGTTTATTTGATCTTTTGTTTGGTTATTTGTAGAGACAAAATAAAACACGAGTATCATTACGATAGTCAAATTGAGTAGTGGATTTGTTCAATCTTAGATTTCACAACGCAACGATATAGTATATCATATATTGAACAAAATTTAATTGAGCCAATATCATATCGGGAGCAGTTTCTATCCAGTATTTTAAAGGTCCAGTCCGGTCCAGTTTTGCGCCATTGTGGGCCCATCCCGGGCCCATAACAATGATCGGAATCGTTCATTTTGTAGAGCTCGTCGAATATGTAATCCATGCCAAAAATTAGCTTGATCAAACATCAATAGGTACATGGATGAAACAGATTTGTACAAGAAAAAAGCAATGACAAAAATTAAGTTGAAATTAATAATTGCCCATTTTTTTTTCTACAAATCTATTTCGTTCATGTACCTATTGATGTTCGATCAAGCTAATTTTTGACATGGATGACATACTCGACAAGCTCTACAAAATGAACGATTTCGATCATTGTTGTGGGCCCGGGATGGGCCCACAATGGCCCAAAACTGGACCGGACTGAACCTTTAAAATACTGGACAGGAACTGCTCCCATATCAAGATCGAGGAGTTTGATTTTTGCATGTGGTGTAGACTTTTATGACCTTCGAAATGAGGTGAAACTTGACTTGATAAGGTAACGAGGAGATCGCAATTCGCAAACGAGTTAACTCACAAATCAAGCTCAAGTGGCTGGTTCCTTCTGCATCCTCGATCTTGTTTTTTTTCCTTTTTAGTATTTACATATCAAATAAATTTGTTTTTGTTTTTATTTTTTTTTAATAAAATGAAAGGGCAGGTACAGTACTTGACACCTCCGCCAGTAAGTATTGCATCATCATACACACCACATGCACCACACTACTATTTGTAAGAGACCTCACCGCACCTAACATCGGAATGAAAGCTAAAATCACATCACGTGTGGTAGTGTTAGGAAGGAGTCCGGCTCCTCTCCAATTCACAGGGGAATTGGAGGATCCTCCAATTCTAATTCAATGGTCAAGATTACCTTAGTAACTCCAATCCAAAGCTCATTTGACATTTCACAGTCACCCAATTACTCATCAAATATTTCTCAATTACATAAACGTCTTCCCTCCCGTCAAACCTACTCTTAAAGATTATTTTTTATATATATAGCTCATGTTTCGCCATTTCGGTTATCTCATATTTTTTTGAATTATCTTATTGTGGTGAAACTCCACAATTAATGGCTCTATGTCAGTTTGCTTCATGTGCAACTTATAGTAATTAGCTGGTTTATATATATATTTTTATAACTGAATGTTTCGGGCCAACTTGTGCGTATCTCAATTAATTCCGGAGTCCTAAAAGTAACAATCGGGCAAAACTGCCAATGGCCGTGAAAATATACTAGTATAAGTAAAAAAAAATTCTTATGAGCTACATAATATCAACAAAAGAAACCATGCTGAAAGAAAAAAAATACTAATATAACATTAGTAAAAAAATTATCATGAGCTATATCCTATATATTATTAGTGGGGAAAAAAAATCCTTTCAGAAGCTGGTTTAACAAGGAGAAAAAATACTTATGTAATTGGGAAATATATGAGGATTAATTGTGTGTCCATAAAATACTATATGAGCTTTGAAGTTGTAGTTACTAGAATGATCATGACCATTGAATTAAAATTGGTGGATCCTCCAATTCTCTATCAATTGGAGAGGAGCCGGGCTCGTTAGGAAGGCCCCGTTGCAGAACACCTTCTTAAGAAATAAGTATTTATTTTACATTTTCAAACTCAAAAATAATGTAAATAAAAAATAATTTTTTTTCACCGTATTAATGATCTCAATGAGATCTATCCAACAAAATCCATATTGATAGAAAAATTATTTGCGTAAGCACAAATTTTTTTAATTTAAAATTATCTTTTTAAAAAATAAATATTTATTTTCCTTTCACAAACGGGACTTAAAAGTATGTTTAGCCAGTATTTGGAGACTCGAACCTCGGCATTGTCTAACCAAGTCTGAGTAAATTTGTGCGGATATAGAATGCGCATTCATGACCTCTGGTCCAGTACTGGCAGACTGTATTGAAGGAAAGCGTCATTATCCTCTGTGAGGCTCATGGATAACAAAGTAATACCAATAACAGGCCGTGTTGGGGACCAATCCTAATTAAGCAACTGGGACCAATCGTAATTAAGCAACTGCTGATAAGGGCCCTAAATTCTATTGGCCCAAATGTAATCCAGCAAAGGTTTAGTTGGGCTCACAAGCAGAGCCCTTTTAATTTTAATTTCGGATGTATTCCTTAGCTTGGATTCTCTTGGCATCATCGTAAACCAAGGTTATATTCTCTCTCTCTTTTTTCGCCAATAGATAACAGATATTCATCATATTTTGTTCATCAATATTAATGCCCAAAAGCCAGCGAGCAACCAAGGTTATATTCTAAGTAGGAATTTTTTTTTTAAAGGGGTAGTTACGTGAAGATCGGCTCAGGAAAATTATTACTCGCTCCTAGTTAGAGTACTGTTGCGTAGAACTTTAGGGGCGTTTTTCACTGGACATTATGTAGGCTCCACTACTAAGGTTGTGTTCTACTAACTACATAAGTATTTATTTTTAAATAAGAACTTATTTTTGAATTAATTGTGATTTATTGTAAGAGATGAACATTTCTGACACGAAACACGAAAATGACACGACTCGAAAACACGAATTCTAAATGGATTGGGTTCGGGTTGAACACGATACACACGAAATTGACACGACTAACACGGTTACTAATCTGTGTCACCTATTTTCACGAACATATATACATAATATATGGTATATCTATAAATCTATATAGAGTTAGACAACAGACACGATAACACGACACGAACAGGACACGAAGTTAACGGGTTAGGGTTGAGCATTTCTGACACGAAACACGAAAATGACACGACTCGAAAAACACGAATTCTAAATGGGTTGGGTTAGGGTTGGGTGATTTGTGACACGAACCCGACTGACACGACACGAACACGACTCGACACGACCCATTACCCAGGTCTAGTTAGAGTAATGTTGCGTAGTACTTTAGGGGCGTTTTTCACCGGACATTATGTAGGCTCCACTACTAAGGTTGTGTTCTACTAACTACATAAGTATTTATTTTTAAATAAGAACTTATTTTTGAATTAATTGTGATTTATTGTGAGAGAATGACAAATCTCATAAAGCAAAAAAATAAGTACTTAAAAAATAAGAACCTTAGCAGAACGGGGCACAAGGGTGGCTCCACTAGGGTTCCAGGAGGTATGTTCAAAAAATGTACTAAAATTTTGTACTATATTTTTGCGTATAATTTGATATTTCTTTTCTATTGTCGGCACTAAATCAGTCATGCAAAGCATAGTAAATAGAAATTTACTGAAATTTGTGAGTAAAAAGATCATATAGTTCAACAAAATAAAATAAATTAGGCTCGATAAATCTTCAAGTAAATTTTTTTGTATATTTTTGTTACGGTTGAGTTAAACTCCTGCCGCCGCCGCTGACGGGACATAAGTGTTTGGTTCTCATACACATGTGGAAGGGCCCGAAGTATCGTCATGTGATGCTCTATGAGAACTGAATAATCACTCCTCTCGCAAAAGGTGCGTGAGGCAGAGTGCTAATTTGAATGAACTACCTAAGGATGTTATTTTAATTAACAGAAGTTGTTGGGACCCCTCTCGGTCTTTCTTTCTTCTTTTATTTTTTTGAACAGAACCCCTCTCGGTCTTAATCTGTAAATTAAGTTAATTTTGTTTTTATCCCCTAAACTATTCACATTTTGTCTATTTCGTCCCTAAACTATGTAAACAACAATTTTGTCCCTCAACTTTCTTATTGCAATCTATTTCGCTCAATTTGTTGGTAAAATTTCGTCCAATTTCTTACAATTTTGGACGAAATAGATTGTAAATCTTAATCTGTTTTTCTTTTTCCTTAGGCTCATTCTTGTAAACTTTTTTTTTCTTTTTCGTTATGTATGTTTTGTTTGTTAAGGAAATGAATCCTACATTGTTTGGGAGTGGAATGAGTGATCACTTAATAACATCTGAGACCTCTCCACTCATTTTCAATTGGTTTTGAGATGGATATAAAGTTTCTACATGATATCATAGCGGGATCCGTTTCACCCCACATTTTAAAAATTTACAATCCACACCCCACGATAACAGAAGAGCAAAAAGGCTGCACGATGATAGGACCAAAAAAATGGTCACACGTGACAGACCTCAAACGCGGCTACACGTGAGGGGGATGTTAAGGAAATGAATCTCACGTTGCTTGAGAGTGGAATAGGTGATCATTTAATAACATCTGGGACCCTTCCACTCATTGTCAATTAGTTTTAAGATGAATATAAAGTTTCTACATTGTTTGTCTTTTCAGAACTTTTGTTATATTTGCACTATTTTTTTTGAATTAATCATCCGTTTCGACGAAATGAGTCTAAAAGTACAAAATTGTGACGGAAAGCAAAAAAAAGTTCATTGAAGACGAAAAAAATAGTATCAAATAGCTGTCTTCTTTGTCTAAAATGCAGTCTTATTTGAATTTTTTCAACATCTGTCCATATTTTTATACTTTTCCGATTCGTCTTGTCAAGAAGAACGATTAACCACCCAAAAATTACGACGAAAAACTAAACAAAAAATTACAAAAATAAAAATATGCAAATAAATTTTAAATTTATAAGTTTACAAGAATGCAACCTTAGTAACCCTGTGGTTCCTACCGCCCTACCTGCTCCCCGTTCCATTCTTCGATCTTTTTATTAGGGCAAGGAGTAAACGACTGTGGTGCATCTTGTGGCCGTCCGACTTTTTAGCCAACGCCCTCCCAAAACTGTCACAACTCCACGATTTCAGTTGTCGTTGGTCGACAGCCTTCGTTTGTCTAAGATCACATGGAATTGTTAAGTTACATCATGATTTGCAATTTTCCATCTAGGTTTAAACTAGTTTTGATTTTTGATCGATGAGCTGATATATTAAATAGTAAGTTTTTTTTTTTTTTTTAAAAAGGATTTTCTAAAATGGTTCAAATAGAGAAGTTTATGCAACCCATCTAACTTGTTGAGTTGAAACGGTCGAAAAAATCCTTAGTAACCCATCTAACTTGCAAATAATTAAATTTATAAGTTTACAAGAATGCAACCTTAGTAACCCTGTGGTTCCTACCGCCCTACCTGCTCCCCGTTCCATTCTTCGATCTTTTTATTTGGGCAAGGAGTAAACGACTGTGGTGCATCTTGTGGTTGTCCGACTTTTTAGCCAACGCCCTCCCAAAACTGTCACAACTCCACGATTTCAATTGTTGTTGGTCGATAGCCTTCGTTTGTCTAAGATCACATGGAATTGTTAAGTTACATCATGATTTGCAATTTTCCATCTAGGTTTAAACTAGTTTTGATTTTTGATCGATGAGCTGATATATTAAATAGTAAGTAGTTTTTAAAAAAAAAAAAAAAGGATTTTCTAAAATGGTTCAAATAGAGAAGTTTATGCAACCCATCTAACTTGTTGAGTTGAAACAATCGAAAAAATCAACCAACTTGTTGGGTTTATAGGTCGTTGTATTGACAACAAATTTTAAAATTGTCAACCCTTTAAGTACGCCACTAACTTAGTTTGCACGTATCTTCTACCTTTTACAAATTTCTGATTATTATTCAGAAATCTATAATCTCAATTCACTATCCAAAATCTTTAAAAATTAATCCCGCAAACAAATTAAGATTAGGCAATAACAATGATGTATAAATGTTGACCGCCGTGATCTCTGTCGTTGAATTGATGACACCATCACCACAACTTTAAATATTGCTTTTACCCACTCATGCATGCATGCCCTATTTTCAATGAGCATTTGGTGTTGACCTTATCAAATTAATTAAGGGTCCTGATAATGCCACGACTATATTTTATATAGCCTTGGCTGTACCCTCAAGATCTTCTTGACTCTTCGATTACCATTGTTTCACTGAATCACTGCAGACCCACTTGCCATTTCACTCTCCTCTCTCTCCACTGCAATTGAGGAGGTGGCAAATCCAAGGTTTGGTCACCAATCTCACTATGGTTTTGCAAATCTCACCCAATACGGACCCAACCTCTTCTTCCCGCACAAGACCGACCAGATTGTTCACGACTTGCCTCCGTTCACCCATCACATTGATAGAGTAAACTTTGACCAAATCGAGCAAAACCTTAGTATCATTATCTCAATTTTTATCTTGGTCTGAATGTGTGGGGAGAGAAAAATAAAAATTGCAGATTTTCTACCTCTTCTTCATCTTATGGTCTTTAGGAGTGAAGAAATATGTTTTTTTGGGTGACTAAATCCATTAATGAAAGCAATTGCTGTTTGCAGTCTGGTCCGTCTGGATTTGTAAAAAAAAAAAATTACAGATTAGGAGTTATCATCTAGATGGGTTACGATGGAGGGATGGAAAACAAGAGCGGCAAAGGCTGATTTGTAGTGAGAAGAGTGGGTCTTTACTTGTAGATTGCAGAAACAGCGGTGTTACTGGTACAGATTTAATATCTGTACCAGCGCGTACAAACCTTTTTTTGGATCTGTTTCGGGTGTCAAAAAAATGATCGGAGTCGCTCATTTTGTTTAAAATACTTTGTTTATGATCCTTGTAAAAAAATAAGTCAAATCCGTTATCGGTAATGGCGTTTACAAATCGTCCAACTTTGTATCGGAATTCAGGCATGAATTCTAAAGGAAAGTTGGATGATTTGTAAACGTCCACCGATACCGGATTGAGCTTATTTTTTGTAAGGATCATAAGCAAAGTATTCTGAACAAAATGAGCGGCTCCGATCATTTTTTTGAGATTTAAAATAGGCCCAAAGGGAGGTTTGTACGTGCGGGTACAGATTTTTGTATGTACTGATATCATTTCTGTTGCAGAAAAGGGAGGAGGAAAGAACTCATATATGATATTTTTTTGTAGTGCCTAAATTAGTTTGAGCACTTTAAATTTCTGCAAATACGATATTTTTTTGGTGGGTTAATCTGTTATTACTATATATATGCGTCCATAACAATTTTAACTCAACTACAATATTACAATAGTAATAATTTGTTATGTTTAAATGGGGTTAACCTTACATATTTTGAAAATAGATTAGTGATATTTTGAAAATACATTTCGCAATTATTAAGAACTTTATCTTTTGTTTAGCATTTCATTGATTTTTTTTTTATGAATTAATAATCAGTTATCTCTACGAAAAGCAATCCATATATCCCATGCATTCTTTTTCTGAAAATCATATCATTCATCCACAAACTTATAATCCCTATGTCCAATCCTTTTTTTGGGTTTATAACAGTCAAAAGAATAATACGATAGAATTGATGAATGCACTCTGTTACCTAGAGTGTTCTATTCCTTGTGTATTTATATACAAATACAGTTATAAGTAATAAGCTTTACAAAAGATATTACAAATGATAAAATATAACCATTGAAATGGCTAACATTATTAGGACTTCTTTTCTTGATCATGCAACTGATTTGCACTGATTGGTTGACATCTCCCCGCAAGCTGATGGTCGAGGCATGACCTTCAGATTGAAAAGCAATGTCCGAATGCGGGAAGACACAAGTCCTTTTGTAAAAATATCAGCAATTTGATCCTTGGTGCTAATATATTGGACAGTTAAATCACCCCGGACGACGTTGTCACGCACAAAATGATAATCAATTTCCACATGCTTTGTGCGGGCGTGGAAAACGGGATTGGCTGTAAGATATGTTGCACCAATATTATCACACCACAGTAATGGAGTGGCAGAGATATAAAGACCAAGTTCAAAGAGGAGTGACTGAACCCAAGTTAATTCGGTGGCCACATCCGCAATAGCCTTCTACTCGGATTTAGTTGAAGAGCGAGCAACAGTGCGTTGCTTGCGAGAAGACCTCTTTTCTTGATCAATTAATCATTTGCACTAATTGGTTGACAATAACTATGGGATGAACTTTTTTTTAGCATGTCCTTAAAAATGTTTGTATTCAAACAATAAATTTTAGTACAATTTGAACATACTGACATTGTTAACAATTAATTTCAGTTGGGGAAAAGTGAATTCATATAATTCATGAGATACATATTTTTTATTTCATCAATTCAATGCGATTGGCGAGGAAACTATTTTTTTTCGTTTATCACTTTTTTATTTTTATAAATTTGCTAATGATATTGAACTTTGTGGTTGATTATCCCTTACCATCGTGATATTAAAGATACATGAACATAATTAATAATGACTTACAAATAAAAAATTTAATGAGTCCTATAAAAGGTGACAAAATATTTTCTCGCCAAAAGGTTACATTTAGCTAGGAAAACAGAATTCCTCGCGAAAGGGTTACATTTGGCAAGGAAATAATAATTTCCTCGCTAAATGTATCTTTTTAGCGACGAAATTGAATTTCATCGCAGATTGTGTACTTTTAGCGACAAATCTATTTTTCTCGCCATATTTCCTCGCAATAGGCCTTCCGTGTTGTAGTGCATAAAGGTTGTCATATGATTTGGAGTGGTGTGCTGTTGTGTGATGGTAATGAGTAGTTAAGCCAAGGAAATGGACCAACGGAGAGGTGGACCAACATAGAGGTTGCTCTGTTCATGAACGAGAGAGAGAACATTGAATTGATTGGCAGTGACTTTGACTAACGAGGGCTGAATAGTCAATTACACAAAAGTTATCGTGGCCCTAACAAAGTGTGTCGTGGCATTAGAGCCACCCTTAATTAATCTTTGATGTGTGTGGTTAAGGGAGTAGGTAAGTAGTGATTAGTGGAAGGAAAAGTTTATAATACACATCCCTTAAAATGATGTACTATATGCACCTATTTTACGATTCATTTATAATATTTTAGCTTGTTTCGTAACTTTTGTTATAGAATTCATAACTTTTCAGCAGTACGATTCGTAACATTTTCATTATGATTCATAACATTTTAGTGTATCTAGTAACATTTTTACACTTTTTAGCAATACGATTCGTAGTATTTTCTCTATAATTCATAAAATTTTAAGAGGTGCATATAATACAAACCCAAATAAAAAATGTGTATTGTAGTCGACAGCCTTTGTCTAAAATCACATGGAATTGTTAAGTTACATCATGATTTGCAATTTTACATCCAGGTTTAAACTAGTTTTGATTTTTGATTGATGAGCTGATATTAAATAGTAAGTTTTTTTTATAAAAAAAAAAGGATTTTCTAAAAAGGTTCCGATGGAGAAGTTTATGCAACCCGCCTAACTTTCTGAATTGAAACGGTCGAAAAAATCAACCAGATGAGATTAATTATACCATAACTTGCACTCCAACGCGCGTTTTATTAGTTGTCCTTTTATGCCCTTATTATGGTGACTTCAGATGAGTTGTAATTGAAGAAGTTATGGTAAGTTGGAGAGTTCCTTTCAAAAAAAAGAAAGAGAAGGAGTTGGAGTGCAAGTTTTGTGTGCAATCGTCTCGTCCGTCTAGAGCAAAGGAGTTGAATGACGATTTTAAAAAGTTGTGCAAACTAAGGATAACAATATTGAAAATGGTCCAAGTAGTGAAAATAAAGCCGATGACATATTATTTAGTGCTCTTGAAGCACTGTCATGTTTTTTTTTTTTGGGTCAAAGAAGCATCGTCACCGTTATATAGTGCTCTAGTTCTCAGGCCTAGTTTTTCAACCAAAAAAAAAAAACATGTGGATTTTTGTTTTGTCCTTATTCAAATTTGTTCTGCATTTGCTAGTTTTGCATTAAGATTTTATGAATTATTGCTTCGTCTTCATAAGGGAAATTGAATAGAAAAAAAAATTAGGACTTTTACCAAATATTTTGGAAACATCCAAGAAAAAATACAAAAGTATGTAAATGAATAATAAGCTACAAAGCTTGACACAAAATTAATAAATGATTTTTTTTTTAATAAAGAAAAGTTTAAGTACTATTTTCTTTTGGAAAAACTATGGATACATATGAGCATGTGCATGAAATGCACATATGAATTTTGTGCGGCCCACCTTAGATCTCATAAAAATTTTAAAATATTATTTATGAAGTTCTGTAAAAAAATCAGCTTAGTCCGATATCGATAACGATTTTTTCGAAATTCGCATGGACAAAATTGAGCAATTTGAAAACTAGGACCTTACAATACATATATAACGCGAGTGTTTTTTGGAGGAGGGACCCGGGGGTATTGGATAATTTTCCCAACCGACACCTACTCAACTGTTCCCCGGGGGGCCCACCGCGCATTTCACCCGCCTGCACCAATCACGCTCCCGCTTCTGAACCGTTCTCAGATAACACGCGTCACCAAACTCAGTTCCCTTGTGCTCCGGTGCGTCATGCATTTAAACAGAGTAGCCACTCAACTTCTCCTACTCCCACAGCTACTCCATCCAAAAACAAACCCAAATTAGGGGAGAGAGAGAGAGAGAGAGAGAGAGAGAGAGAGATGAACTGAAGTTCAGTTGCAAACGAAGAATATGAAATGACGGAGAAGAAGACGAAGCCGGCGCTAGCTGGTATACCGGATGCCTTAGCTTAGGCACCTACATTTTGATTCCCTTCGACACTTACACATACAAAGAGTGTATTCGTGTTTTTACAAAGCGGTTAAGCAACGGGAAGAGGATCAATCTAAGCAAAGCGAAGTTAATTCTTGGAAGGGAGGGTTTTACCAAATTTAAGCACTTTTAAAAGCAGTTCTCACGACTGCAAGAACTTTGCAGAGAGGGAACGAACGACATTTCAAGTTTTTTCATCGGAGATGGTCGCGATTCGAGGAAGAGAGTTCTTGGTTCTGTCGGTGTTGGTTTTCGGCGTTCTTGTTACGTCGTCGTTTGGCTCCAACGTGACGTACGACCATCGAGCTCTGGTAATCGATGGCAAGCGCAGGATCTTGATCTCCGGCTCCATTCACTACCCTCGCAGCACTCCCGACGTGACCCCTCTCTCTCTCTCTCTCTCTCTCTCTCTCTCGCTCTCTCACTCTGCTTATGTATGCTCCATCTCTAACTATATAGTATATGCTATGTGGGACAATTGGTGCAGATGTGGCCGGACCTCATTCAGAAATCTAAAGATGGAGGGCTGGACATGATCGAGACCTACGTTTTCTGGAACTTGCACGAACCAGTTCGAAATCAGGTGGGGAACTTTTCTTGCCATTAGCCTCCGTTGTTGTCAACGAAACAAAACATCTTTCTACTGCTAGTTGTTCGAAATTCCACATTATCGTCTGGAGTATCTTCCTGTAGTATGGCAAGCGACCAAACAGGGTGTTAAATTAGCCTGAGTTATTGTAGTATATTCTACAATTGAAGTTGATCAAATTTTATTTTGGCTTGACCATGTTACAATAACAGTTGAATTATGTATAAAGGAGCACACATGAAAGATCTGTTTTGCTAAAAATGCAAAGAGAAGGATATTTAAGCGATACTTTTATGTTTTTGTGGTAGTCACTACCTTTGGGAATTTTATCTCCTTGAGTATGATCTTTTTTAATTTTCTAGATTTATTCTTTAATTTCCTCGTGTAAGTACGCAATGAGTCCAACCTTGAAGCCACTTCGCGCCCCAAATGGTAGGGATGGCCCTGGCTAGAGCATTCTTTCTTTAATCCATCTTAATTTAACTTTGAGAGTTCACACGTTGTTTATTGAAGTAACTGTAGAGGGCCTTTTACGGATTTCGATGCCCATTGTGTTTTTTAGTAGGGTTTTTGTAACAAAGAGAGGAGGAGGAGAGGCTGTGAGAGAGTCGAGCGTTGTATTCTTATCATGTATATTCAGTTGTTCTTCCTTTCCCCATGGACGTTAGCACTCTGCCTACTACTATAAGTTGTGTTCTCTTGTCTCATGTGATTGTTTTTCGTCATTTTCTTACTCTACATGTGAAACGAATCCACTTGCTCATGTATAGCACTTGTAGAATTACTCACAACTCACAAGAAATGCACTTTGATGTATGCAGTATGATTTTGAAGGACGAAAGGATTTAGTTAAATTTGTCAAATTGGTTGCGGAGGCTGGTTTATATGTTCATCTGCGAATTGGTCCTTATGTCTGTGCTGAATGGAACTATGGGTAAATCTTGGACAATTTGTATGCATATAAAATTCTTGTATCTTGTACTCCCAACAAATATAGTATTAATGAAATTCCTGGAATCAACATTTTTTTTATCTACTTTTGAACAGTGGCTTTCCTCTTTGGTTGCATTTTATACCTGGAATTCAATTTCGAACTGATAATGAGCCATTCAAGGTATTCCCTCTCGCTCTGTTCTGCTATTTGAGTTGCTGGCCCGCATTCACTCATTCATAATCTTCCTGTTTTAGGCAGAAATGAAGCGATTTACAGCCAAGATTGTGGACATGATGAAGCAAGAGAAGCTCTATGCATCCCAAGGCGGACCCATTGTCTTATCTCAGGTTAGTTTCTTGTTAAGAAATATTCCATATTTCTGCAGCATTGTCTTGTGGGTGTTGTGCGGCTTTGTCTTGCAAATCCTGTTAATCAGAATACGACTTTCTAATGATTGAGGATTTGAGTACGGGGGAATTGTTTAAATTGTTTTGCTAGATTGAAAATGAATATGGGAACATTGATTCAGCTTATGGATCTGCTGCCAAAACTTATATTAATTGGGCAGCAAGCATGGCTACTTCTTTGGATACTGGAGTGCCCTGGGTGATGTGCCAACAAAAAAATGCACCTGATCCTATGGTGAGTTTTTCTTCAAGTTCTCTCATGGTGTTGCTTTGTTACCTCTACAGCATGTGATCTATTGTAATCCAGAAATATGTCTATTCACTGATACCATTGATAGCAAGATGGTTTTTATCAAAGGTTATGTTGCTCTTCCTAATATGTATAGATCAGCCGAGATGTTTTTATCAAAGCTTATGTTGCTCTTTCATATAAATACAGATCAACACTTGCAATGGCTTTTATTGTGACCAGTTCACCCCAAATTCTGCCCAAAAACCAAAAATGTGGACTGAGAATTGGAGTGGATGGTAAGGGTATCTGGCTTCTTAGTGGCTCACATTGCTTGATCCTTTTTCTTTTTCTTTCTAAACTGAGGTTGCCTGTAAAAAATTGCTCATATCAACATTAAAGATTATTTCGTTTATTGTTTTAATGTTTCCACCCTCTTTGGCCGTCTGGCATGTTAGGTTTCTTTCTTTTGGCGGTGCTGTGCCCTACAGACCAGTGGAAGACCTTGCTTTTTCTGTGGCACGTTTTTTCCAGCGAGGTGGAACCTTGCAGAATTATTACATGGTATCTGTGTTGTCTAGAAAGCTATTGTGCCTTTTATGAGCTTTTATGACAATTGCCTGATGCTTACGATACACACTCTGCTTGGAGTCCAATCTGAATGAACTTGAATGCCAGCTAAGTTATAATGGTTTTTGTTGCTTTACCAGTACCACGGTGGGACTAACTTCGGCCGCACTACTGGTGGACCCTTCATTGCTACAAGTTATGACTATGATGCTCCAATCGATGAGTATGGTACGTTTTCATGTTACATATTCAGAGGCTGCTATTGGTACTGCCTTTGAATAGGTTACTCAAATGCAACGTTCCAATCATCTGTCACAGCCCATATTCAACTTAACTAGTATCTCCAGCCTAAGCAGAAAACTGAAAGAGTCTTAAGTGTTAATGTCAGCTAGAATTGATAAGCGGGTGTCCTGGCTAGTTTAGTTGCACCTCGGCAAATCCCAAGGCCCTGAAGTTAACGGCTAGGGAAACCTCCAATGTCAACTAATTAGTAGTAATTCTCATTTTGCCATTTTTAATAGTTGAACTGAACCTTGTCTTCATCTAAAACATGCATTTAAAAATTTCCTAATGTTGCAGGACTTATTAGACAACCTAAGTGGGGCCATCTAAAAGATCTTCATAAAGCCATAAAGCTTTGTCAAGAGGCAATGGCAGCCACTGATCCAACAATTACCTCTCTTGGCTCAAATTTGGAGGTACTCCTGTAAATCTCTACTTCCATATCAGTGTTATAGGAACTTTTCTGTATGACTAGCTGTTGATTTAATATTGCTTTTATAGTCAAATGATGAAGTTTCTCCATTTCAGGCCAGTGTATATAAAACAGGGTCAGGGGTGTGTGCTGCTTTTCTTGCCAATGTGGGTACCCAATCTGATGCAACAGTGAAATTCAACGGCAATTCATATCATTTGCCGGCATGGTCTGTGAGCATTTTACCTGACTGCAAAAATGAAGTGCTCAATACTGCAAAGGTTAGCTTGCAATGGAGCCACGTAGACAAGCACTTTGTGTACACTTTCAGACCATCTTCCACCCCCTCCTTTTTTGTCTTTTTCTTTTTGTGTCCCCTTGTTTTGCTTTTGTTTAATTTGAGGGAGATTACTTGGTACATTCTAAAGCATTCCCATTGGTTAGAGTTTATTCCTTCTGCTCCAGTTAAGGGTCTTTATTCAACAGAGCTCCAGTTAAGATGAGATCACCTAAAATTTGGTGTCTCTGATTTTGACAAAAAGGCAGCACTTCTTTGTTCTAATAACACCATAAGCGAAGGTTGAAATTTTTCTGTGACAGATAAATTCTGTGGCTACAATTCCAGAATTTGTGCCTAAATCTTCAATTGATGATGTAAAACCTTCCAAAGCACTCTCTTTGGGCTGGAGCTGGTTTAATGAACCAGTTGGTATCTCAAGTGAAAATGCATTCACAAAACTTGGATTATTGGAGCAGATAAGTACAACGTCTGACCAAAGTGACTATCTTTGGTATTCACTAAGGTATTAAAAAATATTGTCGTTATATATACTTAGTTACGGTCTGAGGCCTGTGTGGCTGTGTCTTTGATGTGATCAGTATTTTAATGATGCTATTGGATACTTCTTGCAGCTCTGGCATGCCAAGCGTTGAACCGTTCCTTCAAGATGGATCTCAAACAGTACTTCACGTGGAATCACTTGGCCATGCCCTTCATGCTTTCATTAATGGAAAACTTGCAGGTACTGGGAACTACAAGATGTTGCAAGAATCCGAGTTTTTCAGAAGTTTTTTTTTTTTTCTTGTGCTTTTGTTCAAGACATACTTTTCCTTTTAGCTTTTAACTCTTTTGGAGGTCGTATGCATTGTTTCCTTATGCTCTGCTTTGTGTTTGCTACTCCGTCGATTATAGAGACATATCGGTTTTGAACTTATTCCTTGATTTTTGGGTGCTTTTTTCTGAGATTCCAAATTAGTGCATCTCTGCTTCAAATAACAGCATTGGTTACTTTTTCCTGACGGTCTCTATTTGTTTACTCAAAAGAAACCAGTAATTTCTTAAAATTAAAATTGTGAAATGGTTTGTTGTAGGGAGTGGAAAAGGTAAGGTTGCCTTGGAGATTCCCGTAACACTCGTTCCTGGAAAGAACACAATCGATCTCTTGAGTATGACCGTGGGACTTCAGGTTCGACCATTTGCATTAGATTCTTAAGTGCTGATTCATTGTGTGGAAATTTCTTATCTGTTAATCTTTCAGTTCTCACAGTCAAAATACCGTGGACAGTTTTATTATGGAACTCATTAACATTTTCCAGAACTACGGAGCATTCTTTGAGAAAGCAGGTGCTGGAATTACTGGTCCAGTGCAGCTGAAAGCTGAAAATAATGGATCTACAGTTGATCTCTCGTCACAGCACTGGACGTATCAGGTTAGTGTACACCAGAAATTTTCTTGGGTGTCCGATGCTATTATTTGGTCGGATCAATGCCTTAATATTCACTTATACTCTGTCCTCTATCTTTTGGTGCAGATTGGATTGAAAGGTGAAGAGTTAGGTCTTCCAAGGGGAGGTTCGTCAGGTTGGGTATCAGAATCTACCTTGCCTAAGAAGCAACCCTTGATTTGGTACAAGGTAATTTTTCTTTTGTGACATCAAATAGAAACTAATATATTAGCGTCACTTTTACTTTACTAGTATTTAGCCTAAATAAGGGCTTTAGGGCAAAAATAGAGGTTGTGCAAGGCAAAAACTCAAACAATCTGAATTCTCTGCGGATCAATACCAGGTAAGCAACAAAGTTATAGGCTACAGAAGCATAGTTAATGGACGGCAAGGAGGTGCAGAACAGTATTAAAGCTTGAGGCATGTGGACAAGTAATGCTATATAAGGAAGAAATTAGGGGAAGCATGACATAGGGGATGAGCTTACAAGTATTCACTGAAGAAAGTAGAACTTAGCACAATCACTTAAGAAAGTCGAATCAAACGAAAAGCATAGGTTTACATGCGGTTGCGATGAAGGATAGGACATTAGTGTCCTGGTACGATTGTCTCAGAAATAAAAATACTTGAAAAACAACATGTACACTTCAATGGTTGGACATGAGCCAACCCTCGTGTGTCATGCATTATATATTGTCCTTAGGTTAAGATTTACATCTCTAAGTAGTCTCAGTTTTGGTTATCATTGCGTAACCATAATAAAGACAAGTAATTAGAAGTATGGGACATGTTGGGCTCTTGAGTGCTCTTACGCCACTTGGAAATCGTCAATATCCTGTCTTTATCCTAGCTTACTTTACCATAACTATTTGAGAAGATTTTTTGCGGTAGACTTTTCGCACAATCCTTAAGATGCTTACAGATGAAATGATACATGTTAATTCAGAGAAATTTTGATGCCCCTTCTGGCAATAACCCAATTGCTATAGACTTCACGGGGATGGGAAAAGGTGAGGCTTGGGTGAATGGTCAAAGCATTGGGCGTTATTGGCCAAATTACACAGCTTCAAGTGCTGGTTGCACAAGCTCCTGCAACTACAGAGGATCTTATAGTTCAAACAAATGCCTCAAGAATTGTGGGAAACCATCCCAGCAACTGTAAGTTTTTGGCCTATTTTGGCTAAATAAAATTATGGTACTTCTATTAAAGTCCTGGTTCTGACTTCTCTGATCTTGTAGGTACCATGTGCCTCGGTCGTGGGTAAAACCAAGTGGGAACATTCTGGTGTTGTTTGAGGAGATGGGTGGGGATCCAACACAGATAGTTTTTGCCACAAGACAGATGGGAAGCTTGTGCTCCCATGTTTCCGAGTCTCACCCGCAACCTGTGGACATGTGGGATTCAGACCAAAAGACAGGAAGGAAATCAGGGCCTGTGCTATTACTGGAATGCCCTTCCCCTGATCAGGTCATTTCTTCAATCAAGTTTGCAAGCTTCGGAACTCCTAGCGGGACTTGTGGAAGTTTTACCCATGGTCAGTGCAGCAGCACCAGGGCTCTTTCCATCATACAAAAGGTGCACTCCATCAAACTTTTCTACAAACAGAATTTTGTAGGTTTTACGTACATTATGGTGCTGGATTTGGTGATCGCTTCATTTCAATCTAAACACCCACCATTGTGGCTCATAATTTTGAAAAATGTCCAGGCCACATATTTTCAAACCGGTTTTCTGTAGAAAGATTTTGTTTGTATGTCATTTTCCTTGAAGTAATCATCTTATATGCGTTTCCTTAAATGCACAAAACAACAAAACAAATTACAGGCCTGTATTGGATCAAAGAGCTGCAGCATTGGAGTGTCCATCAGTACATTTGGCGACCCATGTGCTAGCATGACCAAGAGTTTAGCAGTAGAAGCATCCTGTTCATGAACTGAGACCTTGAAGTGAAGCATTGAGCATCAGGGTTACAACAATAACAGACCCATCTAGTCCTCAATCAAGCGTTGGGGTTGCGAGCAAAATATACTCCCCAGGTAAACATACAACAGAAATGACATTTTAAAATGAATAATAGCTCTGAAAATGAAAGGAATGATTTCCCAGTACCACTCGTGCAACAGTTCGTCTTATTATTCAAAGAGGTTGAAGATTGAGACTGTTAGTCAGCTGAAAAGAGTGATGAAGCAGTAACTTTATTTGTAAATTATTGAACTCGAGGTGGTTCTCCTTTACCCTCTAAAGCAATGGAATCACACAAGTTAATCTCTTCATGAAATAGCGCACTCATGGTGACAAAAAAATGTTGGCAGTTTGTTTTCTTGAATTCTCTTTTAATGTATCCAGCATCTCTAGGTGTTTTTCTTCTCTCTCAAGAACATGCATCAAATGTGCCAAAGATTTTAAGGAGCTTGTTCTGCAGATTTACATAAAATCATTAATTGAACAGATGACTAAAACCACACGTCAATGTAATAAAACGCCGCTTAGGAATGATTCTTTCATCGAACCATTGCGTTTTTATGTTTGTCCTGCATTTGATGAAAGAAATGTATCTTTAGGGTTCTCCTTGTCTCTGTTATCCTTCAAGGTAATTCTTGATATTGCCATAGCGTTGTAAACGAAATTATCTATCTTGGTTGGCTCTCTAAAAGCTTTATTTCAGATGGTCTAGTTTGGTAAAGAAGCAAATTTTACATGAAATGAATTTGTTTTCTCGATTGGTTCATTAGGACACATAATGAGGGTAAAGTTGAATTTAAGCTCGTTGTGTCTTCAAATCAAGCATGAATAACCCATTGTACCCAACTTGACTAGGCTCATCTACATGTAAATACAACATTCTTACTATAACGACAATAAGTTGAAAGCTTATGTGCTTGTATAGATTGGGCAGGTATAATGCCCTTATTCACATGATTCATTCATAATACAAGGAAAATGATAACGCGAAAACTGTTTTTGTTAATACCAAAACTTTAGGGCGTAAGAGTATTGGACGATGCACACTGTACAAGACTCTTATGCGCTGAAATTTTGCCATTAACAAAAAAAAAGTTTTGACATTATCACCACCCTAATACAAAATAAAGACACCGATAAGAAAATCCAGTGTTCCCCATAGCCAGAACTCCGTAGCTGTAGGTTGTTGTGTCAAACGGGATGGCTCCTTTGAGTCCTTAGATTGACGCAGCTTGAGATCGTCTCTGAAACCTGCAAGCCTTGCAATCAGGTGAATCAAGAGAGAGAGTTTGGTACTTGTCTTCCCCACCCAACATAGGCATGAACACACCCTTCTTGGCTGGGCTAACATAACCAGGCCTGTAAGTCTTCCCTAGAATTCCTTCGACGAGTTCTGAGAGATCGAAGAACTTGAACTGTGTCTCCAGATGAGCAAAAGCATCGTCAGCTGGTATCTGATAGTTGTGGATACGGTTATCTTCTTCTCCTATAGGGACAACCTGTAGGAGGATTTAGTGCACAATATTGTCAAAGACAGTACACTCAAATCAATAGATCAGAAAATCAGATTGACAAATTGGAAACGAATAATACGTAAAAAAGATACTTTAACATGGATCAAACAGAAGAATGGAAGTAAGAAAGGTCTGTGAGACGATGAGAGTTACGACAAGTTGCTGTCGCGAAGCAGTATTTTGTCTCTTTTCATTCAGGTTCTGATTGAATAACACAAATCCCAAAAAAAATTCGAAACATGTAAGCATCATCTCCAATATTACCTTGACATCCATCTGCACCAGCCCCGTGACCGTCATTCTTACACTGTTAGCATCACCAGTTCTCTCAACCACCACTTGCCTCTCGTCCGAGTCAACCCTCCATTCGGCATCGCCAGTGGTGGGAACTGAAATCTCCTCGCCGTCCCACTTCACAAAGAGGGAGTCGATGTCGTCGTCCCAGTGAGAGACTCTCTTTGCTCCGAGAACAAGGGTGTGAGTGTCGAACATGACGGAGAGGGCTTGAACCCATGTGTAGTCCCGAAGCCTTCCCTGTGGTCTAGAGCCAATGAAGTGAGCGTTGATTTGAAGTTTATCATCAGAGACGACGGCGAAATTGCCCCCCTTTTGTCCGTGGAAGTAGAACATAACACCGTCGCCGCCGATAAAGCGAGGGTCGTAACAAAGAGCACCAAATCCGTTGCAGTTAGGTTTCAACGCTGCCAGAAAACTTTGAGTGTCAATTTACATTGTTTGTTCATAATGGATGCAAACAGTTAAGGATTGAGAAAGATAGACATGTTGAATTGGCCAGTGATTATCCTGGCCGAATATGCGAATGCACAGCACTTCTAGTAAGAAATTCCGTACGCTTTTTGCAAGCGGACTTCTAATCTCGGGATCTGATGGCTAAGATTAGAAGTCCGCATGTTAACAGCGTTCAGAATCCCTTAGGAGAAGCGCCGTGTATATTATATATGGTTAGGAGAGCTTACTTTTGCAAGTGGCTTCACACTTGCTACTACAGTCAAAAAAGCATCCTTTTAGGTTCTTGTGCAGAGGCTTCCTCTTCGGGCACTGCAGCGGGCACACCAGTATCTCATTGTAACAGTCTGATCCCTTGAGTTTGCAGATCGCTTGTTGTTGGCCTAGATTTGTCAAGTTAGGCAGAAGTTTGACACCGGTCTTGTTGTGGTGGTGATGATGATGTGGCGGAGGTGGAGGCTGATGACGTGGTGGCGGCGGTGGAGGATGCTTGTGGTGATGATGTGGCGGCGGCGGCGGAGGTGGCGGCGGCGGCGGAGGCTGATGACGTGGTGGAGGATGCTTGTGGTGATGATGTGGCGGCGGAGGCGGAGGCGGCGGTGGAGGCTGATGACGTGGTGGTGGCGGTGGAGGATGCTTGTGGTGCGGAGGCGGAGACGGAGGCGGCGGTGGTGGCTGATGACGTGGTGGTGGCGGTGGAGGATGCTTGTTGTGCGGAGGCGGAGACGGCGGTGGAGGCTGATGACGTGGTGGTGGCGGTGGAGGATGCTTGTGGTGCGGAGGCGGAGGCGGCGGTGGAGGCTGATGACGTGGTGGTGGCGGTGGAGGATGCTTGTGGTGCGGAGGCGGTGGCGGGGGTGAAGGGTGATGACGTGGTGGTGGCGGTGGAGGATGCTTGTGGTGCGGAGGCGGAGGCGGCGGTGGAGGCTGCTTGTGGTGATGACGTGGTGGCGGCGGTGGAGGATGCTTGTGGTAATGATGTGGCGGTGGTGGAGGCGGCGACTTCTTGTGATTATATAGCGGCGGCGGTGGTGATGGTGTAGACTGATAATACGGCGGTGGTGGTGGAGACTGATAATGCGGCGGCGGTGGTGGCGGCGGTGACGGTGGTGGTGGAGACTGATAATGCGGTGGCGGTGGTGATGGTGGTGGTGTAGACTGATAATACGGCGGTGGAGGTGATGGTGGTGGTGGAGACTGATAATGTGGTGGCGGTGGAGACTGATAACGCGGCGGCGGTGGTGATGGTGGTGGTGGTGGAGACTGATAATGGTTGCCTCCGGCTTGAGCACAAATTGCTTCCATGCAGATGATGAGCATGGTAAGGGATAAAACAGCAATGGATGACTTCATCTTGCCTTTCTAGTACCTAGCTCCGTGGGTAATAGCAAGATGAAGGAAGGAAGCACTGCTGTATTTGGGTTTGACATTATACAGTCTTATATAATGGTGTATGTTTAGGGGCCAAAGAAAGGCCTTTGAGTCCTCCTGAATTCCTGTCACTTTGCTTCTAACAGAGAATTCGCCAGCCCTTGTTCTATTTCTAGTGTTCTGACCAAATGCAAAGGTTGCATTTGTTTGTGGTTTTTCAGAAAAAAGACTTTTCCTCTTCCAATGAATTGTTGAACTGGGTTTTTGCAATTCGAGATTATAGCTCAAGCAGTGTAGAGAGGAAGTAAGTTTGTTGGCAAATGGTTTTGACCATATCAATCGATGGTTTTGCACTCAAAAGCTCAATAAGTGCGGGGAAAGCAAATCAATGGGTCCACTGGCAATTGGTAATTACTGAGGCATGCGAACCTTACACTTCGTTGAGTTTTTCCGAGTCATCGGAGAGAATTTTGGAAGTTTTCAAAGCCAATTGAGAGAGAGAGAGAGAGAGAGAGAGAGAGATTGCGTACGTTTGTCTGTTACCGACTTTCTTCCCTCGCAAAGCCGTGTTTGGATTGCGCTGCCTCTAAAAGCATGTTCATATAGGGATGGCATTCTATACTCGGAGGGCGTTTCTGTTAAACTAAATGTACTAAATGAACTATATTTCCGTTTCAACAAAAAAAAAAAATCGACTAAATGAACTAAAGCTCGTGTTTTACGATTTCTAGGCAGCCATTTTTTTCACATACATCAACTAAAATATAATTTAAAGAAAACAATCAGGACGGTTTTTAACCAATTTTTTTAACTGTGGTTATGATTTTGATTTTCAATCTGTAAAAATCAGCCGTTTTGGTTTTGGTTTTGGTTTTGAATTCGGTTTATATCATAACCGCACCGAGAAACAAAATACCGTTATATATAGCTCTTATATCGCTTTTGAGTTCCAACTTTGTTGTGAACTATAAATCTTTCTCTGTTTGCAAGATTGATTAGTTTTTGTTAATTGCACTTTATAATTAACATTGTTCTTTTTTTTTTTTTTTCTGTCCCTTTGTGTGGTTGATTAAGGTTAGGTGATGAAAAATGCTGACCACTGGTTTTGGTAAAAAATTGAACCAAATCGGTAACTGATGGTTTTCTTTATGGTTTAGATGAAAAAAAAAACCCGTTGGTTTAGGTATAAGGTTTGGTTTTGGTTTTAGTTATATCAATAACTATACCAAATTGCAGCGTTACCCTCTCCTTGTTCACACGCTGGTGTTAAAATAGTTTGGCAAGAATTATTTTT
The DNA here is from genome assembly GCA_014282245.1 of Rhododendron simsii. NCBI lineage: Eukaryota > Viridiplantae > Streptophyta > Magnoliopsida > Ericales > Ericaceae > Rhododendron > Rhododendron simsii. The sequence goes on from CM024965.1 coordinate 9,716,269, forward strand.
TGGTTGATTATGGTGTCATTTTAGCAGAACTATCTTTCTCTCACTTTTCAACTATTCTCTCCCCCTCATATTGTTTATTTTTCTTCAAATTATACAGTATGTTGTTTTTTAAAAACAACAACATTTCTCTCACTTTTCAACTATTTTCTCCCCCCTCATATTGTTTCTTTCTTTACTAAATAGCATTACTTAACAAGTTTGACACTTCTCGGTTTAAATTTCAAAATTGTCCGGTACAGAGAATCTTGCAAAACATTCTGCCAAAGTATGAAAATGGCAAGTTAGAGTTTGGAAATTGTAACTGTTTCGTGATTACTTTCTCCATCTGTATTTTAGAAATTAAAATTATTTTCTCAACTGTTTCATTGTTCAAAATATATGGGGTTTATGTCTTAAATCGACAAAAAAAAAAAAAAGCCAAAAGTAATGGGTGACTTGTATAAGGGATAAGGTGGTGTTTCAGTTTTTTTTTAAACCTTCTTTTTCAAAAAGAATATAATTTCAAATTCAAATATAATGAAAATAAAAAATAATTTTTTGATTTCTATGCACCATTTAAAAGATCTCAATGAGATCTATAAAATAAGATCCATATTGATAGAAAAATTATTTGCGTAAACATATGATTTTTAAGCTTAAAATTACTTTCTTTTTTAAAAAAGAAGATTTAATAAGAAACTGGAGTGGGGCCAAGCTTCTTTCCGTACCACTACAGAATACAGATGGAGATGTTAAATCTGTTATTTTACCCTTTTCCATCCCATAAGTCACCTCTTTTCTTCTTTGTACTCTCTCTTAGCTCACCTTTTTTTCCTAAAAAAGAAAAACTTCAATACACATTTTTCACTTTTCAATACACTTACCACAACTTCCAATATACTTTTAAATCTTAATGACAATTCAGTGGGCTATTTTTAGCATTTTCCTTACTATTATTGGAGCCTGAAATCCGCCACATACGATGTCATCTTGAACCCACCCTAAAGCTAAGGGAGTTGGGATCAAGAGGGGTAAGTTGGACATTATTTGCACAAGCGTATCAGCCTACAAAGAATTCAAAAATGATACTCACACAACAATCCAAACACAACAACTTATACAACATCTCACATGCATGTGGGCTCCACACACACTACTATGTGTGGGCCCCACATGTATGTGAGAGGTTGTGTAAGTTGTTGTGTTTGGATCGTTGTGTGAGTAGCATTATCCCAAAGAATTTGTGACACGGTAACGGTACTAATGAAACATTTCCACGTGCTAAGAACTTTTATATATAAGAATAAAATGAGTAACACAAGCAATCTGATAAATTCTCAATAGTCAACTCTCGCACAAATCCAGCCATAGATATTTAACAAATACAAAGTGCTGAGTTCACTCATTTTAAAGGAAAACTTTGTGAAAAATGTTATATAAATAACTTCCAATGTTATGTACAATTCCAGAAAGCCAGAAAGATCAAACCAACCACCCACTCGGAAAAGATGAACACATACAACCTTGAAGTATATCGACCGTCTTGCAACACAAGTACGAACTAGAAATTTCGGGTATACGTACGAGAGAACAAAATAAAAGAGATGTAAAATATAAATAGCTAATTAATCAGAATCTCTCATTTATAGCCATTTGTTATACCATTGCTTTTTCTACTGATATACGAGGAGATCAGTTCTATATTTTTGGAACTCTCCTCCAGCTGCACAGATGCTACTTGAGGCTCCTTCCCCGGCCAACTTCATCCACCTTCTTCAAAAAGTAACTATGCCTGCACAAGCAAATATTTAGAACCTCAAGAAGAATCATATGATAACGAATGGAACATTGATGCATACCATCGTGTGTCTGCGGTCAATTCAGGATGAAAGGCAGTCGCTGGCAAGTTTCCTTGCTTCACAGCCACGATCACTCTCTCCGGAACCAGTACTTCCCTGGAACATAGCAACCATTATTTGAGCTGTGACAAGAATTGATATCAGGGCACCCCCAACGCCCGCGATTTCAGAAAGTCCCAAACATCCAACACCGTGTTTTCGGGTAGTCCATGCTTGAATTGACAGCAAAGTTCACCTCCATCATTTCGATATTCCATGCTCTTTTTTTATGAAAGGCGGTATCCAATGCTTAACATGTATGATCATCTTGTAATATATCATCCTTAACAGAGGGTTGTCCTAACTCCTAACTAGTGAAAATTAACAGTTGTATTGGGTCATAATATGGGGAAAGACACTAGTGTATTCCACCACTATATTGAGTAGGTAGCCATTACGTGGAATTTTTTTGCTTTTATCAGCCATCATGCTAAAAAAATATGCTTTTAGGTATACAGACTTAATGAAAACAACATTTTTGGGCCCCAACTCATATTTTCATGATGGATTATGTGTACCTTTGAAATGCATGATGCACCCATGTTTAACACATTTCTGGATCATTGTAAGCCTAGGGAACGAAGGTTCATTATGCTACTCCGCCCTGTGTGAACCTATTGCATTAAAATGAATGGTCCCGTTAACAGGAAGTATGTGGAACCTAATGGCTTTCCCCTGACAACCTTCTAAAGTAGCAAGGATGCAGTTAGGTCGCATGTTCTCGATCGGTTCATTAGGATGAATTTGAGCTCGTTGTGTCTTCTAAGCAAGCATGAATAACCCATTACCCGACTTGACTAGGCTCATCTACTGTAAATACAACATTCTTACTGTAACGACAATAAGTTGAAAGCTTATGTGCTTGTATAGATTTGGCAGGTATAATGCCCTTATTCACACGATTCATTCATCATACAAGGAAAATGATAACGCGAAAACTGTTTTTGTTAATGCCAAAACTTTAGTGCATAAGAGTATTGGATGATGCACACTGTACAAGACTCTTATGCGATGAAGTTATGCCATTAACAAAAAAAAAAAAAAGTTTTGACATTATCACCACCCTAATACAAAAATAAAGACATCGATAAGAAAATCCAATGTTCCCCATTGCCGGAACTTTGTAGCTGTAGGTTGTTGTGGCAAATGGGATGGCTCCTTTGAGTCCTTAGATTGACGCAGCTTCAAATCGTCTCTGAAATCTGCAAGCCTTGCAATCAGGTGAATCAAGAGAGAGAGTTTGGTACTTGTCTTCCCCACCCAACATAGGCATGAACACACCCTTCTTGGCTGGGCTAACATAACCAGGCCTGTAAGTCTTCCCTAGAATTCCTTCGACAAGATCTGAGAGATCGAAGAACTTGAACTGCGTCTCCAGATGAGCAAAAGCATCATCAGCTGGTATCTGATAGTTGTGGATACGGTTATCTTCTTCTCCTATAGGGACAACCTGTAGGAGGATTTAGTGCACAATATTGTCAAAGACAGTACACTCAAATCAATAGATCAGAAAATCAGATTGACAAATTGGAAACGAATAATACGTAAAAAGAAACTTTAACATGGATCAAACAGAAGAATGGAAGTAAGAAAGGTCTGTGAGACGATGAGAGTTACGACAAGTTGCTGTCGCGAAGCAGTATTCTGTCTCTTTTTATTCAGGTTCTGATTGAATAACACAAATCCCAGAAAAAATTCGAAACATGTAAGCATCATCTCCAATATTACCTTGACATCCATCTGCACCAGCCCCATGACCGTCACTCTTGCACTGTTAGCATCACCAGTTCTCTCAACCACCACTTGCCTCTCGTCCGAGTCAACCCTCCATTCGGCATCGCCAGTGGTGGGAACTGAAATCTCCTCGCCGTCCCACTTCACAAGGAGGGAGTCGACGTCGTCATCCCAGTGAGAGACTCTTTTTGCTCCGAGGACAAGGGTATGAGTGTCGAACATGACGGAGAGGGCTTGAACCCACGTGTAGTCCCGACGCCTTCCCTGTGGTCTAGAGCCAATGAAGTGAGCGTTGATTTGAAGTTTATCATCAGAGACGATGGCGAAATTTCCCCCCTTTTGTCCGTGGAAGTAGAACATAACACCGTCGCCGCCGATAAAGCGAGGGTCGTAACAAAGAGCACCAAATCCGTTGCAGTTGGGTTTCAACGCTGCCAGAAAACTTTGAGGGTCAATTTACATTGTTTGTTCATAATGGATGCAAACAATTGACGATTGAGAAAGATAGACATGTTGAATTGGCCAGTGATTATCCGAGCCGAATATGCGAATGCACAGCACTTCTAGTAAGGAATCCCGTACGCTTTTTGCGAGCGGACTTCTAATCTCGGGATCCGGACGGCTGTGATTAGAAGCCCGCATATTAACAGCGTGTGGGATCGCTTTGGAGAAGCGCCTATATATTGTAGGTTAGGAGAGCTTACTTTTGCAAGTGGCTTCACACTTGCAACTACAGTCAAAAAAGCATCCTTTTTGGTTCTTGTGTAGAGGCTTCCTATTCGGGCACTGCAGCGGGCACACCAGTATCTTGTTGTTACAGTCTGATCCCTTGAGTTTGCAGATCGCTTGTTGTTGGCCTAGAGCTGTCAAGTTAGGCAGAAGTTTGACACCGGTCGACGTCATGGGTGGCGGCGGCGGCGGCGGTGGAGGATGCTTGTGGTGATGATGTGGTGGCGGTGGTGGAGGATGCTTGTGGTGATGATGTGGCGGCGGCGGTGGAGGCCGCTTGTGGTGATGATGTGGCGGCGGCGGAGGCGGCGACATCTTGTGATTGTATGGCGGTGGTGGTGGCGGCGGCGGCGGCGGCGGCGACTTCTTGTTATTATATGGCGGTGGTGGTGGTGAATGCGGTGGTGGTGGTGGAAACTGATAATGCGGCGGTGGCGGTGATGGTGGTGGTGGAGATTGATAATGCGGTGGCGGTGGTGGAAACTGATAATGCGGTGGTGGTGGTGATGGTGGTGGTGGAGACTGATAATGTGATGGCGGTGGAGACTGATAATGTGGTGGTGGTGGTGGTGGAGACTGATAATGTGGTGGTGGTGGTGGTGGAGACTTATAATGAGGTGTTGGTGGTGGTGGAGACTGATTCTTGTGGTGATGATGCGGCGGCGGTGGAGGCTGCTTGTGGTGGTGATGTGGTGGCGGCGGAGGCTGCTTGCGGTGATGATGTGGCGGCGGCGGTGGAGATTGCTTGTGGTGATGATGTGGCGGCGGTGGAGGCGGCGACTTCTTATGATTATATGGTGGTGGCGGCGGCGACTTCTTGTGATTATATGACGGCGGCGGTGGTGGTGGAGACTGATAATGCGGCGGTGGTGGTGATGGTGATGGTGGTGGTGGTGGTGGAGACCGATAATGTGGTGGCGGTGGAGACTGATAATGTGGTGGCGGTGGTGATGGTGGTGGTGGTGGTGGTGGGGACTGATAATGCGGTGGCGGTGGTGGTGGAGACTGATAATGTGGCGGTGGTGGTGGTGATGGTGGTGGTGGTGGTGGTGGAGACTGATAATGGTTGCCTCCGCCTTGAGCACTAATTGCTTCCATGCAGATGATGAGCATAGTAAGGGATAAAACTGCAATGGATGACTTCATCTTGCCTGTCTAGTACCTCCGTGGGTAATAGCAAGATGAAGGAAGGGAGCACTGCTGTATTTGGGTTTGACCTTTATACAGTCTTATATAATGGCATGTTTATGGGCCAAAGAAAGGCCTTTGAGTCCTCCTGAATTCCTTTAACTTTGCTTCTAACAGAGAATTCGCCAGCCCATGTTCTTTTTCGAATGTTTCTACCAAATGTAACTCGATCAAATGGGTACACATTCTTGAATCCCTTCGCGCATTGTTCGGATAATAGTTTGAGTGATGAAATTCATGCTAAGTTTACCTTATTGACTAAACGGGCTAGAGCCCATAAAAAAAAAACACAAACACACACAAATTTTTGAAGACAAGTCAGTCTCCTCTCATATATCTATTAAAGGCTCGTTTAGTGGAAATAACTCTGAAGTCTTGAAGCTATAGACAAATTTTTTAGGAGAAGATTTCATTTACTGCCAAATCATTTTTCTTTCCTGCTAAATTGCTCTTCAAAATCATGATTCATTCAACCAAATACAAAGGTTGCATTTGTTTGTGATTTTTCAGAAAAAAAAACTTTTCTTCTTCCCATGAATTGTTGAACTGGGTTTTTGCAATTCGAGATTATAGCTCAAGCAGTGTAGAGAGGAAGTAAGTTTGTTGGCAAATGAGTGCGGAGGAAGCAAATCAATGGGTCCACTGGCAATTGGTAATTCCTGAGGCATGCGAGCCTTACACTTCGTTGAGTTTTTCCGAATCATCGGAGAGAATTTTGGAAGTTTTCAAGCCAATTGAGACTGAGGAGAGAGAGAGAGAGAGAGAGAGAGAGAGAGATTGCGTACGTTTGTCTGTTACCGACTTTCTTCCCTCGCAAAGCCGTGTTTGGGTTGCGCTGCCTCTAAAAGCATGTTCATCTAGGGATGGCATTCTATACTCGGAGGGCATTTCTGTTAAATGGTCTAAATGAAATAAAGCTCGTGTTTTACGATTTCTAGGAAGCCAATTTTTTCACATATATCAACTAAAATATAATTTAAAGAAAATTACTTGATTATTGTTAATTAACCTGTAGTCCAATAATATAGCAGAAACGCACCCTAAATTGATTGTTAATCAAATCAATTAAACTGAATCGATCGGGACGGTTTTTAACCAATTTTTTTAACTGTGGTTATGATTTTGATTTTCAATTTGTAAAAATCAGCCGGTTAGATTTTGATTTTGGATTCAGTTTATATCATAACCGCACCGAGAAACAAAATACCCTTATATATAGCTCTTATATTGCTTTTGAGTTCTAGCTTTGTTGTGAACTATAAATCTGTCTCTGTTTGAAAGATTGATTCAGTTTGTGTTAATTGCACTTTATAATTTACATTGTTCTTAATGTGTTTTTCTGTCCCCTTCTGTGGTTGATTAAGGTTAGGTGATGAAAAATGCTGACCACCGGTTTTGGTGAAAAATTGAACCAAATCGGTAACCGACGGTTTTCGTTATGGTTTAGATGAAAAAAACACCCATTGGTTTAGGTATAAGGTTCGGTTTTGGTTTTAGTTATATCAATAATCATACCAAACCGCACCGCACCGTTGCCCTCTCTATGTTCACACGCTGACAGTAAAATAGCTTGGCAATAATTATTTTTTGGTTGATTATGGTGTCATTTTGACACTTCTCGGTTGAATTTCGAGATTTTCATGTTTTAGACGTTTTTAAAGTTGTCTGTCTCGTATAGAGAATCTTGCAAAACATTCTGCCAAAGTATGAAAATGCCAAGGTAGAGTTTGGAAATTGTAACTGTTTTGTGATTATTTTCTCCATCTGTATTTTAGAAATTATTTTCTCAACTGTTTTATTGTTCAAAATATATGGGGTTTACGTCTTAAATCGAAAAAATAAAAACCAAAAGTTATGGGTGACTTGTAAGGGATATAAGATGGTGTTCCAGTTTCTTTCTAAACCTTTTTTTTCAAAAAAAAAAAAAGATAATTTCAAACTCAAATATAATGAAAATGAAAAATAATTTTTTGATTTTTTGCACCGTTTAAAAGATCTTAATGAGATCTATAAAACAATATCCATATTAATAGAAAAATTATTTACGTAAACATATGATTTTTAAGTTTGAAATTATCTTCTTTTTTAAATTAAAAAAAAAGGTTTAATAAAAACTTGGAACGGGGCCAAGCTTCTTTCCGTACCACTACAGGATACGGATGGAGATTTTGAATCTGTTATTTGACCCTTTTCCATCTCCGAAGTCACCTCTTTTCTTCTTCGTACTCACTCTTAGCTCACTTTTTCTTTTTCCCATGGGTCCTTCTATTGAAGTAAGCCAAGAAAATGACCAAAAAAAAAAAACTTCAATACACATTTTCCATTTTTCAATACACTTACCACACCTTCCAATTGAAAATTTCACGTAGGCACCCGACCTTTCATACAAATCACACACAAACACCTGACCTTTCTTAAATTTCATATAAACACCTGAGCTTTTTAAAAACTCATCAATTCAACACCTGACCTTTATTAAATTTCATATAAACACCTGAACTTTCTAAAAACTCATCAATTCAACCCCTGCCGTCACCCTTCCATCTAAAACTAAATGGAAACAAAGTTAAGTGCTCCCATTTTCAATCCATTTAAATCAATGCGAAGATTTTATTTTTTTGATCATTTTATCCTAAAGAATTATAATTAATTTTTGACTCTAAAGCTCTCGTTAATCAGCCCTAAGAAAATCGTATAATCAAATATCTCTTAGAGCTAACTAACGAGAGCTTTAGAATCAAAAATTAATTATGATTCTTTAAAATAAAATAAAATGATCAGAAAAATAAGATCTTCGCATTGATTTAAATGGATTGAAAATTGGAGCAATTAATTTTTCAACCATGTAAAAATCGTTTATATATTAAAAAATATGGTTAAAAAATTAAGTGCTTCAAATTTTCAATCTGTTTAAACCGGTGCGAAGATATTATTTCTCTTATTATTTTATCCTAAAGAATCATAATTAATTTTTGACTCTAAAACTCTCGTTAGTCAGCCCTAAGAAAGTCGTATAATCAAATATCTCGTAGTGCTAACTAACGAGAGCCTTAGAATCAAAAATTAATTATGATTCTTTAGGATAAAATGATCAGAAAAATAAGATTTTCGCATTGGTTTAAACGGATTGAAAATTGGAGCAATTAATTTTTCAACCATGTATAAATCGTTTATATATTAAAAAATATGGTTACAAAAATTAAGTACTTCAATTTTCAATCCGTTTAAATTATTGCGAAGATCTTATTTCTCTGATCATTTTATCTTAAAGAATCATAATTAATTTTTGACTTTAAAGCTCTCATTAGTTAGCCCTAAAAGATATTTGATTCTACGACTTTCTTAGAACTAATTAACGAGAGCTTTAGAGTCAAAAATTAATTATGATTCTTTAAGATAAAATGATCAGAAAATAAGATTTTCGCACTGGCTCAAACAAATAAAAAATTGGAACACTTAACTTTTTTTCTGTTTGGTTTTAGACGAAGTGGTGACGGCAGGTGTTGAATTGATGAGTTTTTAGAAAGCTCGGGGTGTTTATATGAAATTTAACAAAGATCAGGTGTTGAATTGATGAGTTTTTAGAAAGCTCAGGTGTTTATATGAAATTTACGAAAGGTCAGGTGTTTTTGTGTGATTTGCGTGAAAGGTCGGGTGCCTACGTGAAATTTTCCCTACTTTTAAACCTTAACGACAATTCAGTGGGCCATTTTTAGCATTTTCCTTGCTATTATTGGTAATTGAAATCTGCCACATACGATATCATTTTGAACCCACCCTAAGGCCGAGGGAGTTGGGATCAAGAGGGGTAAGTTGGACATTATTTGCACAAGCGTATCAGAATAAAACATTTCCACATGCAAAGAACTTTTATAAGAATATAAAATGAGTAACACAAGCAATCTGGTAAATTCTGAATCGTCAACTCTAGTACAAATCCAGCCATAGATATTTAACAAAAACAAAGTGCTGAAAGTTCACTCATTTTAAAGGAAGACTTGTGAAAATGTTATAAATAACTTCCAATGTTATGTACAATTCCAGAAAGCCAGAAAGATCAAACTAACTAACCACTCGGAAAAGATAAACCTTGAAGTATATCGACCGTCTTGCAACACAAGTACCAACTAGAAATTCCGGGTATACGAGAGAACAAAATAAAAGAGATGCAAAATATAAATACCTAATCAGAATCTCTCATTTATAGCCATTTGTTATACCATTGCTTTTTTTACTGATATACGGGGAGATCAGTTCTAGATTTTTGGAACTCTCCTCCAACTGCACAGATGCTACTTGAGGCTCCTTCCCCAACTTCATCCACCATCTTCAAAAAGTAACTATGCCTGCACAAGCAAATATTTAGAACCTCAAATAGAATCATATGATAACAAATGGAACATTGATGCATACCATCGTGTGTCTGCTGTCAATTCAGGATGAAAGGCAGTCGCTAGCAAGTTTCCTTGCTTCACAGCCACGATCACTTTCTCTCTGGAACCAGTACTTCCCTGGAACATAGCAACTGTTATTTGAGCTGTGACAAGAATTGATATTAGGGCACCCCAACGCCCGCAATTTCAAAAAGTCCCAAACATTCAAAACCGTGTTTTCAGGTAGTCCATGCTTGAATTGACAGCAAAGTTCACCTCCATCATTTCGATATTCCATGCTCTTTTTTTATGAAAGGCAGTATCCAATGCTTTACATGTATGATCTTGTAATATATCATGCTTAACAGAGGGTTGTCCTAACTCCTAACAAGTGAAAATTAACAGCTGTATTGGGTCATGATATGGTGAAAGAAACTAGTGTATTCCATCACTATATTGAGAAGGTAGCCATTAGGTAGAATTTTTTTGTTTTTATCAGTCCTCATGCTAAAAAAATAAGCTTTTAGGTATACAGAATTATGAAAACAACATTTTTGGCCCCGAACTCATATTTTCATGATGGATTATGTGTACCTTTGAAATGCATGATGCACCCATGTTTAACACATTTCTGGATCATTGTAAGCCTATGGAATGAAGGTTCATTATGCTACTCCACCCTGTGTGAACCTATTGCATTAAAATGAATGGTCCCGTTAACAGGAAGTATGTGGAACCTAATGGCTTTCCCCTGACAACCTTCTAAAGTAGCAAGGATGCAGTTATGTGTATGTGCTCATCTTCTATGAGTATAAGGTTGTACTATTAACAAACTAAACTCTCAGAGCTCTCCGATACACTCTCTACAGGGTTGGATGCTTCATTTCTTGTGCGGCCTCCCCATAGTCTCCAACTGCCCAACACTTTTGGTGTCAAACACCACTCCAGCTAACCTCCACCGTAATGACCACAGAAACCAGGTGGCAGGTACTAATAAATTAAGACAACGATACAAACAGAATAGCTTATAAGAGGTAATTATTTTTTGCTGAGAATAAAAAAAAAGGCGTAAGAAGAAAGTGCTCTTTAGATGTAACGACAGAGTAACTTAACCATTTTGTGTATTCTAGGAGAAATGAGTTGACTTCGCCATACGCATCATATTGTAGATCTGCATGTTGTATTGCACAATGTTCCACCCTTTGTTCCATAACAGTGAGGGTACCGTACAATCAACATGGTTGACCACATTTTCAAGCTTTATATTAGGTATTGATCCATTGGAATACACAAAGTCAGCAGAAGAAAAATCGCAACTTCACAAGTTTAATCTGCAGTTGAGCAACAAGGATGGCACCCCATGGGTCGAATGCATACTTATGTTATTAAAGAAAAGAGTTTAGGTTCACAGCCAGTGACGACGCTATTAAGGGAATAGTGGGGTCAGGCGACCCCATGGGACAACAAACTCTTACACAACCCCTTCGATTGGGTGAAAATTGCTTCGAATCCTTTGGGGGAACAGTAATTATGTGCATGTGGAGTGCCAAATTGGATGCCAAGTTTAACTATTGTTCAAATGGAAATCCTAAATACACCCCATGAACATCTATTTATACCCACTACATGACTGATGTACCGATCTTGATCTATTATAGCACTTCATAAGACGAAAAAAATTGATACAAGGAGAAATTTATTGGATACATTTACCAGCACCATTACAAGACAAAACATATTTTTGCTTTTTAAGAAAAGACCGTACGCATTTATGCATACAAACATAATTTCAGAGATATGTAATACGTATTGCAGGTTTACATAGCCCATATCTGTGGTGCTATCTTTTATGGTGTTTGCATTCTTCTAATAGTATTTTTAAGTCTTCTTTCAATGTAAACATTGAATGTATCGGACCATCATAATTATAACACTGCCGATTAAAATGTCTGGAGTCGCCAGACTCGCCACTGTTCACTGCCCTTCCCCATCATGGACCATAAGAAAATTGTTTAATCTCATATAACTGGAACAACCACTAATCAAATATATGGTAGGAAAAGAGGAGGATGTTTGGGAAAGGTTGGGAGGAATGTGGGGGAAGCTGGTATCATTTCTAATGGAGCTTGGGTTTGGCCCAGAACGTATCATTTCTAATGGAGCTTGGGTTTGGCCCAGAACAAGGAATACAGTAATCCAGCAAATCATTAGAATACCCCCGCAACCACGGCTCCCAGTGTTGAAAATTCTGATGGTGTGTCATGGCTGCCTGCAGCAAAGGGTTTTAAGTCGGTCAGCATGGAATCCCATTAGAGTCTGTCATCCTAAAGTGGATGACACTATGACAGTCCCTCCGCATCAATTGTTTGGTGAAACAGAATGTTCCAAGGTGGTCTTTCATCTTATGGCTACGCTGCCTAAAGAAGTTAGCCACTACAGGAGTCTGAGATTATGGGGTTTGGATATTGATGATAGTTGTGTCCTCCGTAGCCAACAGCTAGAGAACCATGATCCTTCGTAGGAACCCTTTGTAGTGGGACTGGCTCGATTGGGAGCTAAACTGGGCTTTGCAGAATACTGCAAAGAAGGGTTTGGTGGATGTGTTTTATAACCTTTCACTTGCTGCAGTGGTGTATTCCCAGAATCTTCAGAATCAAGGCCAGAGATCAGTCCACCCTCTTCAGAATTATCGAACAAGAGTCAAGGGGGGAGGCTATGTATATGGAGAGCAGTCAAGGATACTCATAGGAACAGAGCTATGTGCTGCCTGGGGTAGCCACACAAGGATCCTAGTCTAGAAAGAAGATGGGCACAAGTCTGTTATTTAGGCTTTACTTTGTTCACTTTGGTTGTTTCCTGGTATTTTATAGCCAGGATAGCTTAGGATGATAGTTGTAAAGCCAGGGGAGTACCCAAGTTCCGTAGGACTGTTTTTTAAAAAAAAGTTATGACATGTAAAGAAACAAACATGCGTAGCGAAAGCAGAGCCATCCAAATACTGCTTGCACAATACGGTAAGTCCATTGCGTAGAACTGTTTTTAGACTATAGAAGAAATTATAGCATAGACAAAAATAAATGAGTTTCTTAATTTTTTCCTCTTTCATTATCAGAGTAAAAAGAAGAGACAAGAACAGGTTTATTATGGTTCCTATCCACTTTCAAAAAATCTAATGGGGTTGTTAAGTATCAAAATTTGGATATCTATACACACATGACATTGAAGTTGTTAAGTGTATCAAAATTTGGATATCTATAGACACATGACATTGAAGTTTGACCAGCTAAAATAAAAATAATAAGAGCATATAGCAAACCTCTGTGCTTTCGAGAGCTAGATTTGGATCGTCTGCTTTGTTAGACGAGACAGGAATATCAGCCAGAACCACAACTTCTGGTCCGACTTCAAGAATTGCAGGAGCACGGATAAATACGGCACGGAAAGTAGGAGGACCACCTTCTTTATCTGCAATCTGAGGTACTGGAAGCTCTGCTTCAAAACTCTGGATCTGTATATTTTCCAATTTCGAGACTAAAATTGGTTTTGTACAAATACATATGCATTTCAGAAAAGTTAACTGGCACATCCTCAGTCTAGGAGACCAAGAAAAGACATTCACTGCTGATGTGGCTTTGAACACATGAAATACATAGCTAGTCCAAACAAGGAACAGAGTGAAGAAAGAATAATTCCAAATTGCTAATTAAGACTTCAGGTGCACAAACTAATCCGTGAAGGTAACCACAAATCCTAAATATCCGGAGGAATAAAAAAAATACAGTAACTACACAATAAACATTAAATACACAGTATGTGACCCAACAGTTTAGTTGAACTTTTCTGAACCAACGTCCAAATTTATACTATCTAGCTAATTTGTATCCCTGGTAAACATGACAAACTTAAAGATGCGTGTACTAAGAATTACCTGACTGCCAAAGAAGTTCCGGTGCACGGTACAATCAAGGCCCCCTATTAGTTCCTGTCCTCCACTTTTCTGGCCTGAAAGGTATATGTCATGCATGTCGTATGACTCGTATTCAATATTTAACAACATACATTGTTCCTGAATTAATAAAAAATACTGTACAACTGACTTCTACAGATGTCATTGCATTATTGATGACTCTGTGTAGACATAATGAAATAGAAAGAAAACCCACCAGTAGCTTTGTTTGCCAAGAAGATAAGCCCTGCACATGTCCCCCAAACAGGCTTCCCCATTTTTACAAACTCACGTAATGCAGGAAACTGCCAGTGATGAAGAAACAAAAATAGTGATGACAATGAAAACAGCGAGGCATTACTTTGGCTGAAAGAGACCGAAGAAATGAAGGAAGGTTTTTTTGTTGTTTTTCTTTTATCTGAGTAGTACTCAATTTGTTGTAAGCAATAGAGAATAAATGTCCGTAATCAGTGAAGAAAAGGGGAAAGTTTCGACTGTTTGGTTGATTTGTTGAGCCAACCAAAACAAGCAGACCATTTTAATGAGTCACCCCACCTACTAATGCTCAACCCTTGGGCTCTATCTAACTGAATTTAAATCAAGGATTCTAAGTTCAGTTTCACCAATAATACAAGAAGCATAGCTCGTGATAGTCATTTGATGAAGGATAGGATTCCAAAATATCTATTTTTACATTATCATTTCAAATTCATTATGAATAAAACTCCCAAACTAAACGCTGAAATTCATATGATTTGAACTATTCTCATCGATAAAAGCACAGTCAAATCCCTTGCTTTAAAATCTACAACGACCAGCGAGGAGTACAAGTATATGAGAGCGTGTTTGCACGTGTAGGGAGGAGAGATAGAGAGAGAGAGAGAGAGAGAGAGAGAGAGATAACCAGGTTGTGATATTCAGCAAGCTTGGCCATAGTGGTGCTTTCCCCTCCGGGTATGATGAGGGAGGTCACGCTCTGCAACTGCTCGGGTTTCCTTATCTCCACCCCCTTCACCCCAAGTCTTCTAAGCGCTGGAGAGAGAGAGAATTCAACTCGATGATATACATTATATGCACGAGTAAACTATGTATGTATTGATTGAGAGAGAGAGAGAGAGAGAGAGAGAGAAGAAGAAGAAGAAAAAGAAGAAGAAGAGGAGGAGGACGAGGAGTGCCTGCGACGTGTTCGTTGAAAGAGCCCTGCAAAGCGAGGACGCCGACGGCCATTGCTTGTTAAACGCCTGGACTCAGAACGCCCACAGAGCCGCCCCTTCGTAGATGTCTTTCACTGAGGAATATATGGAATCAGGAAAAACAACGGCCCACCTCGATTTTTAATACTTAATAAAAAAAGAAAAATGAAAAAAAGAAAGAGAAAATCAAACGGCCCTCTCCCTCTGTAGTCCAGTCCACAAGAGCCGTGCTGAACTTTTGGGGTTAATTGCAACTTTATTCCCTAAACTATCACTGTGTTGCATACTCAGTCCCTCGATTTCTATTGAATTGTCTACCTAAACACGTGTCCACTAAATACCAAGATGTATTCAGGGCCGGCTTAGAAGATAGGCGAGAAAAACATGCACTTTGGGCCTCAAAAAGGGCTAAAAATGAAGGCCCAACAAATTCATATATATATATATATATATATATGTATGTCTATATGGCCCCCCAAAAAAAATACAAAATAAGCACGATTGAAATTTAGGAGCTACAAAATAATCCCAACGGTTGAATACACTGATTATCAACTCCCATAGGCCATAACCCATTAGGGTACGTTTGGTTCGATAGAATGGAATGGAATTAACAATGCATGGAATGGAATTGGAAAGATTAATTTTCAAATGATGGATTTTGAGATATTGTAATGGTTGCATTTTTTTGGGATAACTATATGCTTATATTTTGTAATGATTTTTTTAAAAAACTCTTTATAGACCAACTTTTGTATGAAAAATATAGAAATGCCTCATTCAAGAGGTTTGCTTCTGGCCTCCAAAACTTTTGAATCGGCCCTAGATGCATATTCACCCAAACACAATTTCGACTTATCAGACCCCAAAAAAATCACGGCTCTCTCTCTCCACTTTTAACCCTTTTTATCAATTAAACTCAAAATTTAAATAAAACTCACCAAAACACATTTTACTCTTTTGATTCAAAGTTATGGAGTATGTTTTTGCAGATAGCTAAATATGTTGGCGTTGCCTGACTGAGCTCCGGGTAGTGCATGTCATTGTTCTCGTATCATTGCAAGGATTACAATGGCGAGGTTGCGGAGCTTGAATTCGCCTCGTGGGATAAATGGTTCGGGGATTGTTACTTTTCAAGAGCATAGATTGTTTTACAATCCATTTGACATTGGATCGCGACTTGTATGGCTTTCCTGAGCAACGAGACAAAATGGGGTATCGACACTTTATGCACATTCATTGTAGACAACGCTTGTATCTTTTGTTTTACCTCAACTTATGGCACAAGGTTGTTGATGCCTATCCCCTGGTTTCATCATTGATTCTTTAGTGGGAAAAAAGGGATTTTTGACCTATGGTCCTTTTATTTTCACACAACAATGTTTCTGTTCGACTATTGTCCATTGCATAAAATTCTCCTAATCGCCACCCGTAGTTTATAGTCATATTTATTGTTCATCTTTGCTCCAATAAACGTATTTAGTTCACGTAACAATTGATGTCCATTCAATTTATCTTTTTATTTTGCGTGAATTAGTTGACAGATCTAGAAAATGAGCAGTATGAATCACCATTTTGAGTCCAAAAATAATCCAGGCCCAAAAAATTGACAAAATTATTATGTTTAGAGCACCATCAAGTGATGCTCCAAACTCTTCTTCCTTCACATATTTGTATGATTTCTATTAAAAAATATGTAAAATTCATACTTCTTCTATCCCTTTTTAAGTATCATGCTTCGTAATTCCAACTTATTAAAAAGACATCATCATTATACCTTTCATATCAACTTTTTCCTCCACTTTTCCTATTTATCCATCATCATTACACTTTTACTCACTAACTTTTCAAAATGGAATCTACTTTTAGGGACAAAATAAATAATGCACCAATTTTTACCCACTAACTTTACAAAATGGATATTTATTAAGGGGCAATCCAAAATAAAATACCGAACTCTAAAAAAGAGAAAGGGGGAGTACAAATTTGTGATAAAAGAAGAGTTAAGAAGACTGGGCCATGGAATAATCACTCCAAAAAGTTGGTCCATAGTGCACATATGAAAAGTCAGAGGAGCATTGTCCCTTCTCATCAGAATCTAAGCTTCTACGTCGTTTTCCATCAACGAACTGCACGGTCATTGCAGTGACCTTTTATGTTCACCATTTTGTACGAATAAATTTCCAAATCGAGACCCACCCTAAAACCCTCTCTCAATCGCACCCGTCAATCAATTCCTACCGAAATCCTTGCCTCTTTCACCTCCCAACCCTCCCCTCAGGAATTCAAAATCTAGGGTTTTTCTATCTGCCCAAACTTCGCCGCCTGATTACCCTGAGCCGAATTCTTGATTTCGCACCAAACCCCACTTTTGGTAAAGCTAGGGTTCTGCGATCCCCAATCCATTACTGGTTTATTTATTTCAATCTGGGCTCCCCTCTAATAAGGAAAAGTAAAGCTTTTCATTTTTTTATTTATGTTTCTATGAGCTGGAACTAGGGTTTTCAAATCGCTGTCGCCACTGGTGGTGGGTTTGGTTTGAAGCAGTGAAGTGTGGGGTGCAAGATTTGTTGTTGTTGTAAATTAGGAGCTGGAGTTCTCTTGATGTCGGCGTTGAACCGTAACGGCATATGTTTGATCAACTGTTTCTTGCATTTCTCTGAATGGCATCCCTTGGAATAGCGAAGGGAGTTGGGGCTTGGAGCCACAAGCCTTCATAAACCAGGTATATACAGCTAAGCTTTACTAAATTTAGCTTTTCCACTTTAATCTGCATTTAGCTGGAAAACCCAGATTACCAATATTTCGATTTTTTTAAGTTTGATTCTTAATATGGAATTATCTGGAAAACCCAGTTTGCCTGTATTTCCTTTTTCAAGTTTGATACTTTGACATTATCTGGAGGACGGTTGATATCTTTGGAATTGATGTTCATGTAAGGTATATTGTCTTGTTCAGGTTTTGGGATAAGTATTGTCGCCTTTTGTTTTGGCTGTGAATTTCCATTGAAGCTTCTTACGTTTGGTAAGAACTGTTTGTTTGCGAGCGTGATCCAGATGGGCTGTTGTGGTTGTTTTGGATTTTCATCCCCGAGGAAACCAAGGCGCAGTGCAGGCATGGGCAACCACGCATCGCAGGAGTTGTTGCTGGACGAAGAACTAGAAGATGTGGACGATTGTTCGTATAATGGTGATTTTACTGAAACTGGGCACGGAGATGATGGGGAGAGAAAAAGTCCTACCAAACGTTCTGAAGAGATTATCTTGTATAGAACACAACGTGGATTGATTTGTAGGCAATTTCCTGTTAAGGAAACGCACCAACTTATTCGCTCAGAGGTAACTACTGGGGTGCAATTTGCTTCTTCGTTGTTTATTTAAACCTTTTTACTGCTCATTTCACGCGTATCAGGAAATTAATTTTCAGTCCACTATTTTTTGTCCTTCAATATGTTTATTGTCTTGGCTTATGCAGTCATGTCTGCATAAACTATAAAGATTGAAGAACCTCTCGAAATTCGTAGCTACTGACTTTTCTTCATGGATCGATTTTCATTTTATTTTTAATCTTTTGATCTATGGATAGGTTGTCCATGACATGCTTCACATTTGATTGTACACCAAATATTAAATATCTTAATTTCAGAGACAAAAATTTTAGAATATCTCCCCATTGATCTGTATGTTCTTCTACTTCATCTGGTCTATGACTTCAGCATGCCACTGAATGTTTTCTTTCATCTAGGATAACGTCTATGAATCACTTATGCAGCTTTATATAACTGAACAACTTCCAAGTATTTTTGATGTTTCTATTCTTTTGGTTAATCATATCAATCCACTGCCAAGTATGTTATGAAAGTATTTCTAAGTTGTCACCTGATGGTCTTGCGGAGCGAAAAGGAATATAGAGTGTGTCTGCCCGGCCCTATTGATTAGTTAGTTGTTAAAAACCTATGATGCGGGATACATATCCTTCCTACGATTTGTTTAGTCTCCTTCCAAAAATGATACGTATACCATCCCAGATCCTTTTTGCATAGGAATCCTTCGATAGGATGATGTATCCAACCATACATTCGTGTATCCCAATTCATTACGTATCCCACGATTACTTATCGTAGAAAAGTCATGATCATATTATAAGAAGCGGAACACCGAACGCATTTCTAAATCGTTTGATCTAATGATTGCGACATCCAAACCATTTTCGACAGACCAAAAATCAATCCATTAGAGCTCGAATAAAAGAAAGAACGTATTTCGTTCATGTTTTGCATGAATCAGATACAGGCTCTTCTTCTCTTCTCTTGACCAAGGCACCATAAAGCCTTCGCTTGGGAAACTCAAAATTTGACATCCTATAAACTTATCTTCCGTATATAAAACACTTATTTTCATATATAGAGCAGGTTTTAATATTGTACTGTAAATTTGTAATTAGGTATAACTAACTTTTAACTGTATATTAGCTTTCATTAGCATATCCTACAATACGTGATACGCATCTTGATATGATTCATAAAATAAAAAAACGATACACGATACGTCTCCCCATTTGATGTCTCCATTAATGTCTTGTTTTGTGCTAGTAATTATGCTATCTAGCTGTATTCTTTTTGTCATGCTTTCCTGGCTGGTTCTGGCATTTAGTGAAACACAAACCAAACCAAATCAAACCAAGCTAAGCTTTATTCGCCAATAAATTGGGATTACATTATTCTGTTGGAGAAACAAAGTGGAACAGTGCTTATCAAGATGGGCCAATTGAAGCTAAACCCTATCCTGTTTGCAGGCATGCTTCCTTGTTTCATGTGAATGCTTATAGCCTTGTTTATAGTGATAAACCTGCATTTTACATCGTGGGCTAGTAGATGCTAAATCCTTTATCTGCATGCATGAGTGATTATCCGATGTATTGAAAAAAGGCATGGCGGAGTACTAATAGGTTTTTGGGTCCATCATCAGGATGAAAATGGGAACAAGATGGTAAATGAGTATGTTCGAGAATGGAAGATTGGTTCTGGTAGCTATGGGAAAGTGGTAAACATACATCTAGATGGTTTTCTCTTAGATCTTACTTGCTACAGGAACTTATTCTTACTGTGGTGTCCTTGATAATGCGACAGGTTCTTTATCGTAGCAGTGTTGATGGGAAGCATTATGCAATTAAGGTAGTCTTTTCATTAAGTAGGTATATGTGTGTTGCGAAAGATATTTGTGGTGTTTAGGTTCTTATAGCCTTGTCATTCATGTCTAGATATAAAATCAGATATGGCTCATGTTGCCATAGGAAAGAATGAATGGAATGGAATGGTTTTGAACTTAAGTGGCCCAAAAAGATTTCTTGAGCTTATCATACTCATTTGTTTGGGGTTAGTGGGCATTGAGCAATTTTAGTTATTAAATAGGATTTTCTTTGTTTTGTACCTTTACTGATTTTTATAGGACAATGGTACAGAAAATTAAGACCTAATAATTGCATTTGTCTAATTTTATCTTGCAGGCATTTCACAAGTCTCATTTGTTAAAATTGCGAGTAGCACCTTGTGAAACTGCCATGTCTGATGTTCTACGGGAGGTATATTTTATCATGCGCTTTGTTTTTCTTTTCTTTTTTTCCTTCTTATAGACATGGCCCTTGCCCTTTGGTGTCCAGCTTGTTCAACTTTTGTCAGAATTTCTCTTTAACTCCATCAAACATGGGTGGTAATGACTGAAATCATCTGAAATGCACCACTGACTGACTTGCATATTGATTGGATATGGACACTTTAGAACTTGCAGTAGCCTATAACAAGTACCATTCACTTTTGAAGGGTTTGTTCATCAATTACAGCTTAGGTGGATAGGGTAGTGATGGTTGAGTTGTTATCAGTTAGCTTAGTGGTGAATATCAGAATCAGAAGAGCTTTGACATGGAAAGTAGTTCTTCTATGAACTATGGGCAATAGCTTATTAGCAAATTAGAAAACTTAATCACATAGTTTGAGAAGCCAAAATAATACATGAATTCTTTCAAATATCCATGAGTTATAGAAACTAGATTGAGTATAATATAAAAATCTGGGGGATATGTTTGGGTATAGGTTTTCGTACTTCTGATAGAACCATTGGTATAAATTGGATAGAGTTTTCGAGAACAAAAGAAACTTTATTTCTTAGGTGTCAATATGGAGCATGGAACTTAGTAGCAGGATTCTTCTAAAATGGGTGCGCTCCCAAGACGGGAGCGCGAATCGGCGCTCCCAAGATGGGAGCTTGACGGGAGCTCGCTCCCCTTGAGACGGGAGCTCGCTCCCAACTAACATGGGAGCTTATTGGGTGGTTAAGGCAACTATTCTCTTATTCTTAAGGGAGGTACGCCATTGTGAAAATAAAAATATGAAAATCTCATCACTCAAGAAGTTTGGCAAATTGAAAATATCTAACTTCCTATTAGTACCCTTTAAGATCATGAAAATTCTCATAAGTAATCACTTTTCCTTCAATGGTTAAGTATTTAAAGATACTTTATATACGTATTTATATGAAATCTATATACGCTTCTTAGGCGCGCTCCCAACCTTAGGAGCTTCTACGTGCCTCCGCTCCCGCGCTCCCGCTCCCGCTCCCGCTCCCGCTCCCGCTCCCGCTCCCGCTTCGTGCTACTAAGGCATGGAACCTATTTGGTCAATATGGTCTGGGCTTAATTTCCCTTTAGCTTGAAAACACAGGCAGTTTTGGTCCTGGTCCTAAAATTTATTTCCTGGTGGTATTTCTTTCTTGTCATGTTTGAAGTTCTATTTTGATTTTGTTAACCCTTCTGTTTTTCAGGTCTTAATCATGAAAATGTTGGAACATCCGAATATAGTCAATCTCATTGAAGTGATCGATGATCCTACCACAGATCACTTCTACATGGGTATTTTTTGTCGTTAACCATCTGAATATGTTTCTTGGTTGATGCATCTGCATGCTGGCTATGTGTCTTTTGTCTTTTTCATTCTTATTTTCATTTGTGTAATATTTATGTGTTCAAGACTCCAAAATGTGATCTTCATCTCACTCCATGATTATAATTTTTGGAGATTGCGGAAATTGCTTTGAGTTTGATTGTGAATTATTCTTTCATTTGCTCAGTTCTTGAATATGTGGAAGGCAAGTGGGTCTGCGACAGTGAGCTAGAAGAAAACAAAGCACGGAAGTACTTCCGGGACATAGTTTCTGGGTTGATGTATCTCCATGCTCATGTATGAGACCAATTTGTCTCTTTTTTCTTTTCCCCTTTCCTAATCAACATAAGCGCCCCTTTATTTTCCATGTTCCGTTGTGTTCATATGCTCTTAGATATTGCCATTTTATGGGCCTTGGGTGAACAGTGACGTTTTGTTCAGAACTTAATGGTCCGAAAATGAGAAATATTTGCTTACTAATATTAATCTCATTTACAGATGCCAATTGATTTGATTGTAGTTGCAGTTCATCAGGCATAACCCAGATTTGGGAATAGAAAATTGGTGTTTATGCATGTCAGTTTTGTTGCCTTGTTGGATAACATGGATCAGCTAAATATAAATAATTATGGTCTCTCATTGATGTTAGTCATTGGCAGTGGGAAACTAGTGTGTAAATCAACTCCCTGGTTTAATAGATTTCGGTTAACAACCATGAATTTTAATGCCAAGAAGTGTTCACTGGGATGGAAAAAAAAGGGTTTCTGATGCCTTGCGTGACTGACTTTATATGTTTTGTGCTTCCACTATGAAGTTTTGGAAGGACTAGTTCCTTATTTTGGTGCTCAAGCTGTACCAACTTGTCACCTCTCTGGCTGGATTTCGTATGTACTGGAAAATTGTATTCTCTAAACGACATTGCGAGTCAGACTGAGTGATTTGGCTACGGGATCTGCAAATCTGTCGGCTATATGTAGTCTATCTACTTGTGCTTGTGAGGAGGTGCTTAATTATTGACTCTTAGTCTATAAATTTTGTATAGCAATGCTGCGAGATAGATTATACTCGACTGCGACTTGAGATTAAATTATAAGATTCACATTTAGCCCAAAGGCACTAACTACTAACTACTCTGTAGAGTATTTAATTGTAGATGTGCATTTCCTGTAATTTTTACAGATTGTGTGCTCTGCTCTGTAGTTGCATCAAATTTATGTATTTATACCTTTCTTATGTAAACATTATACACTTGGGCTTGAGGTAAATTACATTTTAAAATGCAGACCTCTCACCAGAAAAGGATTCGCTATAGATTCCTTGTCTGCTTTGCCCTCTCTATGAACTAACATGGTATGGATTTTGTTTCTTCCCTACAGAATATTGTCCACGGGGATATTAAACCTGATAATCTATTGGTCACTGCTGCTGGCACAGTCAAGATTGGCGATTTCAGTGTCAGCCAAGTTTTTGAGGTATTGATCTCTGCTTCAACCTTGATCGAAATAATCACATGTATATTTTATGGTCCTTTCAAGTAATGATATGCTCTGAAGTTGGAATTTTCATCTTGTTACCTGTCGGTTTTTCCCCTTCAGTTGATTCTGGATTTTTTTTTTTTTTTGTTTCTTCTTGAAATCTAGAATAATGAATTTAAGGCTGAAACAAATCTGAAAATCTGAGCGCAGCTCTGATCACGGTTGAGAGCAGCCTTTTGATGGACGATCCATGCTTGATCATAACTCGAGCTTATAAATTTGAGTGTTTGGCTCAATATGTGTTCTCTAGGAGTTATATTAAACTATTAAAGAAACCAAGACTTGATCTCAGAGGCTTTGTTGAGCTCGGTCAAGGAGAAAAATGACCCAAGTTGACTTTATTGTGGAGCAGGATGGGTTCGGTCTGCACAGGGACTTTTGTATCTCAAACTGTGCATGGCTTGACCTCCTATGCTCTGGGACTTACTTGGCAAGTAGTTCTTGTAACAAGTCCTTTTTTGCTGGTCAGTTATTTGTCAAAATATGGTGAATTGACTATCATTTTATGCCAACTGCAGAAAAGACTGTTGAGAGATTTGGGTTTAGGTCAGACACTTTGTACTTAGTAACTTTATTTCTTCTCATGGAGCTAAACATGATTTTTGTTGCAATTCTATGTTGGTCTCTAGGAAAGCATCTTGTTTCGATCATTTTATTCAGTTTGGCGCAATGACTAGCAAAATGATAAGCTTGTTTTCATTTGCAGGATGAAAATGATGAGCTTCGCCGTTCTCCTGGAACTCCTGTTTTCACTGCACCAGAGTGCTGTTTAG
Organism: Rhododendron simsii; assembly: GCA_014282245.1. Taxonomy (NCBI): domain Eukaryota; kingdom Viridiplantae; phylum Streptophyta; class Magnoliopsida; order Ericales; family Ericaceae; genus Rhododendron; species Rhododendron simsii. Next base: position 9,740,551 of record CM024965.1, read on the forward strand.
GTCAGAGATCTCTACGCATATATTATGAATGGAATATACTTTTGCAAATATATGTGCCTCTCAGGTTGTGGATATTTTATCTGATTAACAGGTCTAACATACGGTGGCAAAGCTGCTGACACATGGGCCGTGGGAGTTACTTTGTACTGTATGGTATTCGGTAAATACCCATTTCTAGGAGACACATTGCAGGATACATACGATAAGGTATTGTGATAATCGCTTATATTACTGCAGTTGTCATAATTTATTTTTTGTCCTTAATAATTAGAATCCCCATAGTAGTCTTTAGTGTATGAGTTAACCACAGAATCTTTGCACAGATTGTTAATAACCCTTTAGATCTTCCTGATCAAATGAATCCCATGCTGAAGAACTTAATAGAGGGGATACTCTGCAAAGGTCAGTTTTTCATATTCCAGCTGGTCGTGTTGGATATTTACTTCCTATCCCTATATTTCCATTTTCTTTTAGACAGTGTGTGGATTTTGGAGTTGTGAAGGGAAATAAAAGATATGGGGTTCTACTTCGTTGTCTTTTTCTTTTTTCCGTGTAATGAAGTAGAATCCCTAACCTTCTCTTTTTCCTCTATTATCTCCCCAAATCAAAGGTTCATATGTAGCCTTAAGCTGTATTTGGATCACGGATTTTATTAAGGGTTTATTATGGAAGGAAAAAGATAAAAGACAATGAAGTAATAGAACCCAGGTTTTCTTTGCCATTTCCTGTTCCTTTCTTCAATTTTTCAAAGAATCCATTATCAAGCACAGACATTGATCGGAATTTTGTTTTCCCTTGTCCTTGTTGAAAACTCTGTTTATGCAGACCCAAGAGAGAGGATGACATTAGAGGCTGTTGCGGAGCATCCCTGGTTCATTGGAGAAGAAGGGCCTATCCCTCAGTACTTGTGCTGGTGTAAGCGTAAGAAGTTGCAGTCGGAAGGATCCAATGGTGGCATGATTAATCATCAAGCTCATACTGACGACACTGATTAACTTTATGGATTTGTTTTTCGTTTAGTTTTCTCGGATTTGTTTTTTATATGGTCGCAAAGCTAGGGTTTTGTACCCCGGTCAATGAAGTAAACATGTGTAGAGCTATGTAGAGATTTTCGAAAGTTAGGAAAAATTATTCAATGCCCTTGGACACCGTCACGTAGTGTCCCAAGGCCTCCTTCCACCACAAATTTTGGTGTCGGACCCAAAATAAGTGTGTAGGCCCCATTCAATGTGTGGTTGAAAAGGGCCCGTGGCACCATGTGGTGGAGCGCCAGGGGCATGGAATAATCTCTTTGAAAGTAAGAGATTTGAGAGGTGGTTGACTATCTGACAAACACTGGTAGTTGTCTTTTTATCTAAACATTATACACTAGGGAAGATTATACAGGGCATGCTTTCCCAATTTCTTTTCATCATATTTTTGAGGGGGGTTTTTGTGTGTGTGTGTGTGTGTTCTAGCTTGTAAACAAACAGGAGATCTGTTGGAGAATTAGTTTTTCTGGCTTTTGGCCTTTTATATTTGACTGAATATTTTTTTGTTTTTTTTTTTTAACGGCGAAAAAGATTTTCTTCTTGTTGTCTGATATCTCCGTTCGGCCATATAGAAAGTGGAAGTAGTATGACTGCTTTTCACTCAGCCCTAGGGCTATCGCCACGTGTTGTCACAGGTTCTTTCTCCACCGCGCATAAAGGGAACGTGGCAATGTTTCAGGCTAGGGACGTAGAATAATTTTTCCTCAATCGGGCTGCTATTGAACATTAGCCACTTTGTTTACTTTGTAGAAGCTGCTTTAACTCTTTTTTTTGATCCGAGTTGTTTTAACTTTTGTCTGCTAGAAAACAAGTTCAATTGGACTTTTTTATTGTACTGTCTAAATTCAGAAAATTGGCTTGTTTTTATTTTCCATGAGCACCTTTTCAGTATTCAAAAGATTTTGATTTTCAATCATAATTTTACTTTTATGATTTTTTTTTGTTGAGACGAATTAATAATTCACAAAAATTAGACGTGAAGCTAACACATGTAATTTTTTTTTTAATAAGGACTAAAAAAAAGCCATTTGATTTATTTGCCAATTTGGCTTTAGGCATGTTTTGGCTTAATAATTGTTAGATTTTTTTTTTGTTCTTATTTAATTTTTTTCACATTTACTAAATATGCTTTAATTATTTTTTTATTGATTCATATTGATAGGAGGAGTCTGAAAAGTAAATAATTATTTGCCAAACTAATTTTTTTAATAAAAACAAAGAAAAATCCAAAACGCATGCATGTTTTTTTTATTATTTTTGTCTATAGTAAATTTTTTAAAGTTTTAATCATATTTTTTTTACTTATTAAATTCTTCTCATCGAAACAAAAAAATAATTTACAAAAATTTGAAACAAAATTTTCAAATGCTGGAGTATTTTTTTAATAAAAATAAAATATAATCTTGACCTAATTACTCCATTAAGCTAGAACAACCCCTTTCGTATGAAGCTTAACATACAAATGCACATGAGTAGTAGGATACAATAACTAAAACGAAACTGAAGTACAGTTTTAACTTCTATCAATGGCGGCATCTTCAGATGACCAAGCGCCACCCTCAGAAACCCTAAACCCTACCGTCGAACACGCCCTCCCCACCAACGACGGCCACGATTCCTCCGTCCCACCACACCAACCGCCCCCGGAACAGTCACAGCCGTCCAATGCCCCATCAACGGACGCCGATGAAGCAGGCGAGAAGAGAAAGAGAGTGGACGCCGAAGATCATCCTATGTGGAAGACGAGCCTCTGCTCTTACTTCCGTCGCTCGGAAGGGTCGTGTAGCCACGGGGACGGGTGCCGGTACGCCCACGGGGAGGAGGAGCTCCGGCCCAGACCCGGTAACACGTGGGACCCGACGTCGGAACGGGCCAAGAAGATGTTGAAGTCGGAGAATGGAGAGAACTCGAAGGCGGCGGAAGAAGGAGGAGGAGGGGATGTTATGATGATGACAGACGCCCTCGACGGCGACGTTTTGGACAGCGCTTTGGCGAAGTGCTTGGTGAATCTCCCGATGAAGTGGTCTTCCGACAATTTGCGGACTTTTCTCAGTGATCGGGTGATGATTATTATTATTATTATTATTATTGCCTTTTTTGGAAATTGGGGTGATCAATTTTTATTTGTTACTGACAAGATAATGATACGAATTGAAGTTGCAATGGAAGGTACAATGGGTAGTTTATCGTAAGGAGTTGGAAAATGCTTTGGATACGATGTGTGTGTAGGGGTTAGCATCTCCAGCCCTTGTAAATTTGAGTAAAAAGCTTCATTTGTTATGGAGCACTCCATTGGGCAAAGTCAAATCTAAACATAAATTCAAGTAAAAGCTTCATTAATGATATAGTTGTAAATTTGAGCGAAGGAAATGACATTCAAAATTTTGAGTAAAGATTGGAGTCTGCCTTGATTTGGTTAAAAATTTGAGTAAAACTCAATGTGATATGAGTTAGACGAGGGTTGGAGTGAGTTTTTGGGGGGTTTTACTCAAATTTTGGTTATGAGTGTAAAATTGAGTAATGGTGGAGATGGTTTAAGGCGTTCAATGTATGCGGGTTCCATGTGCAGTGGACGACTTCCACTTCAGACATAATTGTGTGTCGTAGCACCCCTACAAGGGTTTGGCCAGGGGGGGCATGAGACAACAACCAAACGCCTCATCCCTAGCGTTCCAAGAGCTTTGGGACATTGGAAGTTTGTCTGGTCTATAACCCTAGGTCCCAATGTTAGTTAAGGTGCGAGCAAGCTTGTTCGGAACAGGTTATTAATTTTTTTTCCTTGCTGAATGACTATATTCCACTAACTTTAATTATTTGGAGTAACGTGATATGCATCACTTAGTTGTCTATCCTTACCATATAAGCGAGGAGTTTTTCCGTCGTAGTTTCGGATCGCAAATTAGATTTCAATCCCATTAAATAAAAAATCACGGCAGATAACTAAGTCGGCAAACATAACCGACATATACAAGAGTCCACAGCTTTGCTTGCTATTTCCACGTAGGGTACGAATTAGCATGAGTTTTTAAAACCAACAGAATGTTGAACTGCACAAAAGATGCTTCTGATACAGTAATGCACCACGTGAGCTCTACGTTGTATATCCCAAGTCACACAATTCATGTTCACGTGCACGCACAAGAGCGCAATATTATTATGTGGCGTATTAAATCCTGCATAACAAAATAACGGCTCAATGAAATCTAACTTGATAGTCTAGCAATCAAGATTAGTAACGAAGGAGATTGAATATACTAAATAATGAGTCCGACTGTGGGGTCCTATATTAAAATGTAGATGCAAAGTGATGAATTATATAACTGTATTAGAGTCCACCGAAATAAGCAAGGGAGAAATTGAAACATTCACAATATTTGCCACATTTATGAGTGATGAAAGTAAGATAAAAAATGGACACTGATGTTTTTTGAAAAAAATTGATCTTACTAATCAACAAAAGCAGCTGTTAACTTTTACCAAAAGCGTATATGCATTATTTCAACTAAATTTTACTGATGATAGATGGTGACGGGTATCGAGCACGTGCTGAGCGCTAGTCTGCTAAAATGTGACAATGATTATTCATAATTCATAACATACATGCAAAAAGTTGTCAAAGAGAGAAATTTGTCTAAAGCCGATCGCGTGAAGGTTTTTTTGTTTGTTTGTTTGTTCTGTGAGTTGATGAAATTGTTTCATTCCCAGGGAATAGACTATAAATCGGCCAAGAAAAAGAAAGGCATGTTGGTCGGTTTTGTGAATTTTGAAAGTGCGGAACAAGTGAAAAGAGCAATGGAGGTATCTTTAACTCTACTTAGGAATATACCTAATCCCCAGAATCTCACAATTACTTTTCCAGCTAGATTTCTTATATGCCATTGTCACAGGAGCTCGATGGAACATCTGTTGGCAACAAGATTTTAAAGGTTGCAGATGTTGTTCCCCGATCATTTGAAAAGAACTTTACTCAACAAAATATGAATTCAACATCAATTGGTGAGAATGATGAGGTACTTGCGTCTTCAAATGGATGCGAGGATGGGGATACTATTGACAATGATGTAAAACCGGATTGCTTAAATTCAAAGTTGAGAAGTGCACGTGATGTAGTGACTCCACTTGCCTATATGCCTTATGCTGATCAGCTGGAGCACAAGAAGAGCAATCTCTTGCAAATTCTCAAAAAACTTGTTAGAATTGCTCATCCTTGTTTCCTTTTTCTCTCTCTTTTTAATGTCGTAGCATGAGCGTGTGCCCTTGCATATTGCTTTCTCTCGAACTAATATTTACAAAAGCTAATCCTTGAAGCTATTATTTTGTGATGAATGATGATTATTGTTGTTTCACTAATGGGCTGTAATGGCATTTTTGTTTTCTCTCTGGCTATGCACAGACTCGGAATGGACGTAAAGCTTGTCCGAATGGTGTTGCACTTCCCGAGTGGATTCTTAAATCTAGGGAAATAGGTATAGCTCTTATTTTGGATATCCAGTTGAAATGATGTCATAGTGCATATTTTGCTGCATTTCATGTATTTTTCTTTTTTCAAGAAGTCCTATTTCGAGTGTCTTTATTTGGGAAGTTAAAATCTTTAACTACAACTTTGCCTCTTTCCAACTGTATCTAAGAATGGTAGAGTGTCATAGGCGATATAATGGTGGGATGTTTATCTCATAGGATAGAGAACACTAAACTGCAGGTCTATAAGAGATGCAAAATATTCTCTTCAATATTTTACAGTTTCTTTTTATTTGAGTAGAATGAGAATAATTAGAACTCATATGGCTGCCCCAAAATATTTTAAACCCTGCAGGTGGTCTTCCATGCAAACTAGAGGGTATACTTGAATCACCAATTGTAAATGGATATCGTAACAAGTGCGAATTCTCGGTTGGAAATTCTCTACAGGGAAATCCAACTGTGGGCTTCATGCTTGGAAACTTCAGGTAGTTGTTGAATTTTTATTTTAGGATTCACCTCCTTTCATTGAACTGTTCTTTGTTTTTGTTACAAAGAAGCATCATTTGTTTCAGGGAAGGTGTGACCGCTGTTGAAGAACCTACAGACTGCCCAAATGTTTCTAGGGTAGCTTGTAAATATGCAGCAATCTTTCACGAGTTTCTACAACATTCAGACATGCCAATTTGGAACAGATTGAATAATACTGGATTCTGGCGCCAGTTAACGGTAAGTATCTGTTAAAGCATTCAACTCAAAACCAATTGGCAATGAGTGGAGAAGCCGCTCAGGCTCATATACTAGGTTTGGAGGTTATATTTAACCACTGTGGGGCAAGCTCTAAGCCTCTAACCCTCCCCGCACATGTGATCCCTGACTTGCATGTGGAAAACAAACGATTTAACTCATAGGACAAGAATCAACTATCAATGACAAACAAAGGCGGAACCAACTATCAAATACAAATAGTCTTGTCCAAAAATCTCTGAAAATGTTTGGATGTTATATTTAACCAATGTGGGACAAGCTCTAACAGTATCATTCACCTCCAGCTATGAGTAGTAGAAATCTATTGTCTTGTGGTATGACTCTTCTGATGCAGTACGTAAGTCATTAGCATAAAATTTTGAGTTTATTTCATTGGGTATATTGATGGGATTGAAAATTATTTGGTCTGTCTCTTTCTTTGGTTCTGTATTGTGATATCTGTCAAATGTCAATAGGTTCGAGAAGGACGAAATTCAGGCAAGGGTGCTGAGGTCAAAAATTCTGAGGTCAACATTTCAGAGGTTATGCTCATTGTTCAGGTTTAGATCTCTTTAACCGACTCTTGAAGCTCAGTGTCTTCTATGCCTAGGGTCTTCCACCTCTCACTGACTGTTTAAAGGAAATGAGAAACCAAATCTAGATCAAATTTTCAGTACTGATGTTGATAAACAGATAAAGTATGTGAGCAGTTTTTTATGGGAGATAAAAGTCATGAAGCTTGATTGTGTGTTTGACCATTGGATTGTGCAGTTAGCCATTACCGGAAACTTTCCTCAAAGTTTTGTATTCATTTCAAATTTCAGTTTCTTAATCTTGATGCTTAGGTTTGCACAGAGGGCTTTGATGATGCATTAGTAAACAGTGAAATTGAGAGGATGGCTCGAGCATTTGCTGTGGTTGCTTCTGCTGATTCTTCTTTACCTCGGATGGTATTGGTAGTTCAGGTACTAGCTCTGAGTACATAATTACTTGATTGGGTTGTACATTTTAATTTCTCTATTGCATAAAGGTACATGTTTCACTAGCTTTTATGTGGGTCTCTGAGAACTGATTTTATGCATAAGAAATCTCGGCTTGCATGCTGTTGTTATGGTATAAGCAAGGGTCACTTAGATTCCTTGGTTAGTGTGGAAGGGGCTGATGGCAATAAGAGATTTATCGGGAAAAAAACCCATCAGAAAAATTGATAAGTTGAAGAAAGAGAAAGGACGAGCCAGGAAACACATAATGTCTATGTTACGTGGACACAGGTACGTTGTCAAGTATGGGTCTTGTTATCGGATTAATCTGATTCCCATTGAAAGGACTCACAGATTGAAGGACAATTTTTATTCCTTGAAATATTTCATTTGGTTTTGTTGTTTTAGACGAAGGAAAAAGTGCTTAGGGTGTTAGCTAACCCTAACACACATATTATTGATATATATAGTGTGCGTGAATACAAGTTATCTAGATGACCCAGTCAACGACATCCCGTCGTCTTCTAATTCAATGGCCTGATGCGCAAAGGGGCAGCCATAAAGATACCAACAATACTCAACTGTCATTATCAACATTGTAATGAGTGCAATGCCGAGGAACACGACCTGACCACGACCACCACCCCTTGGTGTACGACACCAGGCCGAGAATCACAGCCAAATCCACAGCCTCCTCGGCCCAAATCACGTCCAGAACTACCACATGGATCTCCCCCTAACTCCCGACCACCAACAAGCCCCATGCAAATGAGAAAATCATCTACTGAAAAGTCATACAGACGTAAAATCAAACAAACAGTAATGTTGGGTTGTATGCAAAGATCAGATGCGAGGGTCTATTACCAACGTGCCATATGAACTTTGAGTCAAACTTACCAAGTCATACGAATCAATCAGATGTTGAGAGTGAACAACAATTTGAAGGAAGAGTTCTTAGGCAAAAGATTGTCAACAGGTGATGCGAACAATGAACTTCTGCATAAGATCGCCTGATGGTCTGTGAGGTGAGATGGATCGCGATGGTCGGAGACAAACGATGGGATGGATGACGACGACGGTGAATGGCGACGGTGGTGATGGGCGGCGGGATTAAAAGAACATCAGGATTTGGGTTGGGTATACGGTAAGGGTGGCTCTGATATTATGTTTTTTGAGACAAGGGATAAAGTGCTTAGGGTGTTAACTAACCCTAACACACATTATCAAGATATATATATAGTGTGTCAGTGCAAGTTACAAATTGACCAAGTTACCCTCACTCACTAATACTTAAACTATTAGATATCTGAACAGTTATCTAAGACAAAATGTTGTTTACTATGTCTCAGAGAGAATTCCATGCATAGTATGGTTGGGAAATGGAGTTTTGTTCATAGGTCTATGATTAGGATTGCTTGCTCCATATATGCTTCTTGTTAGCCTCATGGAGTTTTCCTCAGAAACCTCATGCGTTTTCTAATCCTGACCATCGGATTTGATTCACATTTTTTTTTTTTTGCACTTTATGGGATTAAGGTAACAAGAGAATGGTCATGTTTATTCCATTGGAAAAATTTGCTCATGCTATTTTTGATCTTGTTCTCTTCTCCTTTTTCCTATCTTTTTTCCTAGTTGTCGGTTTGATTGTTTGATCTCACACAGGATCACAAGGGAATATCAAATGTAGCACAATTTGATGCTCCACTGCGTTCAATTCCCATTCCTAAATCAGAAAGTCACCCTGAACATGAGACAGCTAGTGATGGTGAAGAAGCCAGGATTCACGATTATATAGGCAATCTTCGGTTCTCCATATCCCCAACAGCCTTTTTTCAAGTAATATCCTCTCTTTCTCTCACTCTCTCTCTCTCTCTCTCGTGCTTTTTATTAGCTCAATCTAAAAAATCCTTGAATTTCTCAATTCTGCAGGTCAACACTCTTGCTGCAGAGAAGCTATATTCGCTTGCTGGGGATTGGGCTGGTTTAGGTCCGGATACTCTTCTTTTTGATATATGCTGCGGGACTGGAACAATTGGCCTGACATTAGCTCACCGTGTTGGTATGGTAATGTTCGCCATTCGTCATCTAGGATTCTTTGATTTTCTTGTTTCAAAGGTGTATGATGGGACTGAATGCTTTTTCCTGTACCATTTCATTTGGAATTAAAAAGAAACGAAGGTAAATGAGCAGCAGTGATGCTGACATTTTTAAGTTTTTATACAGGAGTTTTGTGTTCCTCAGTTTGCCTTTCTGAGATATAATTGAGTTAAATTATTTTTTTTACCGTCTTATCACGAGTAATTTATTCCTGGCCTGCTTATCTTTTCTAGGTTGTTGGCATTGAAATGAATGCTTCTGCCGTTTTGGATGCTCACAGGAATGCTGAAATTAATGGCATAAAAAACTGCAGATTTGTTTGTGCAAAGGTTAGATTTAAAATCTCTATCTTTCCTTGGTTGAGTCGTGAAAATGCTTGAAGCATTAAGACTAATTTGAGGTTTAAAGAAGTCTACTGCTTATTTTTTATCCTCCGATCTACTTGAGTTCATGATTATTACCTCGAAGTAATGTTCTTTGCTGGATGTCAATGAGGCAACAGGCTGAGGATGTAATGGGATCTCTTTTAAAGGAGTACCTAAATTTGCCTAAAAAACAAGATGAGATTTCCTGTTCCTCAAAGATAAACAATGATGAACCTACCAGTATTGAAGAGAACGATGATAGTGCAAGCCTCAAGCTTGGATCCAGAAATGGTAAATGTACATCTGGGTGTCCAGATAATGGGAGCCATGGACTTGACAACCAGCCCCATAACAGTTGCCCTATGGAAAATGGTAGTCCATTGCTGCAATTCAAAAATGTTGTTGCTATTGTTGATCCTCCGCGTGCCGGACTTCATCCGACTGTAAGTGACACACTTTATGTAGTATGTTGATTGTTAGGGGATCTATATCATTTTGTTCTGAAAATTCTTTTGATGTGTCGTATGTTGAGTGTTAGGGGATCTATATCATGTTGTTCTGAAAATTCTTTTGATGCTGATATTAGTCTAACCAAAATGGATTCATATGCAATCATATATGGTATTCAACCTTTTCCAACTTTAGATTGGTGGGGTTGGATTCTTCCCATTTCCAAAAAGCTTTAACTTGCGATGTTATATTCTTTCTTATTGATAATGCAGGTGATCAAAGCTCTGAGAACTCATCCACGTTTACGCAGGCTTGTGTCAGTCCTTGTACTCCATTTATTATTCTGTATTTCTGTATAGATATTTATCTGTCGTACAAGTATAACTGTCTTATTTTTTCTTCTTCAGTTACATTTCCTGTAATCCTGAAAGCTTAGTGGCAAATGCGATTGAGCTCTGCACACCATCTGCTGATAAAACTGAGAAAGGGCAAAAGAACAACAGGGGGTGGAGGAACATGAGCAGTGCTGGTTTGGCACGGCATAGGGCCAAATCTATGCCCAACTCGGAGCCTTTCCAACCAGTTAAAGCAATGGCTGTCGATCTTTTCCCTCATACTCCACACTGTGAACTGGTAATGCTTCTTGAGAGGTAAACGAGTTCAGAGATGTCTCTTATTTGTTAAGTTTGCTTAACCTTTGCTTCCTTATTTCCGCGCCCGCCCAACCCACCACCACCACACCCCCCCCCCCCCCCCCCCCCCCCCCGGGTATCTCTTAATATAAATGCTTCATCTAGTTTATTTTAAAGCAAATCGGTCTTTAGACCTGTGTAATCAATGTATTTGTAGTTAACCAAATGCAATTTTCTAATCCTTGGAAGGATGTGTTTTTTGCCCTCGCTTCTCTCTCTCTCTCTCTCTCTCTCTCTCTCTCTCTCTCAGTCAGACAAACACGCACACACAGAGACATGCACGCGCGTACATATCTAGTTGTCTCTAACACCTTGCTGGTTTGCCAGAGTGCAAGGGATTTTCAGAGCCGTGCTTTCTAGTCAAGCAAAGTTTTGTTTCCTGGATTTTTTTTTCTCGATAGGTTGTCTTGCTTGATCATGTATGGATGGAGTACAATTCTGATGATATAAACTCCCTCTGTTCAATGAGACAATTGCTTTTGTGGGTTAATTTCGGGAATTACATAAAATGAAAAAAAAATAAAATAAAATCATTGGTCTATCTTGAGCTGGATACATATTCAGTCCTAGGATAAGTACTCCACCACCATTAACTTTAAGTCGATTCAAAAGGATTCATAATATATGTTCCCTGGTCCACCACCATCAGCTTTAGATTTGTGGGACCCAACACTCTCCGTCATATCATTTGTAATCTTTACCATCGCCGATTTCGTGTAATGGGGCAATATTAAGCAATATCAACTTAATATTGTGTTAGCAAAAGTGGATTCCACCAGTGCAATTCGGTGGACTACTTTTCAAGTCAACCTTGAGTTATCCTTCCAATTGTAAACCATAATAAAATATATTCGTTGGCTTGAGGTTGAAACTATCCGGAAAGCTCTGGGAAATTGTGTATCTTTGGCTGGACTACTAATGTGGGGATATATTATGGGAATTGATTTTGTCACACTTATTTTTGTCAATGCCACCCCTCTTTTCTCACAAAACAAATCATTTTATATAGACACAAAAGGGAGTGGCATTAACAAAAAGGGGAGTGGCAAAATCACCCTCCTATATTATTCCATAAGATGAGTTATCCCTCCGGAATACAGGGAGGGGATTACCAATTGCTGCACTTAAACACCGGAAATGCGTCCCTTGGTATTTGTAATCCAAATGTGTAATCCGGCCAATAAAAAACATGCCCTAGAAGTTTCCCAATTGGCTTTAAACTCTGTGTGTGTATGTGTGTTCCAACTTTGGATATCTTATGCTCCATCGAAAGCTGACCAGCACATGTGCTATGAAGTAGTTTCATTGTACTATCAAGAGTTTCAGGATAGATGAAGAGAGGCCACGAAATCTATTTATCAACTTGGTAAAACAAGAAATAAGTGTTCTCTGGATAATTAGTTTATATCTAAGCAGCACATAAACTTCTTAGGTAGTGGCTCGGTGTTGGCGCGCGACGCGACAAGACACTCAGACACAAACAACTACATCTCGGATATTCTTCCGTATGTGTCTAGTTTATTACTGCATTCTTCACCTCATAACATAGTTGAGCATCATAAGGGTCTTCGTAGAAGAGCAATTTACACAAAGTCTAAGTTTGACGTGGTATGGCACTTCTTACAAACTATTGAGCACACTTCTCTTGCCATTTCTCCTTGAGGTCAGTCCATGAATGATTCATTAGCTAGTATAAGTTTACTTTCTTTGCATTTGGTAAATATATATGACTAGGCGTTTGATAGATATCGATGGCTTGGTTTGACATTGGGCTGCATTTTTTAGCAGCATTTTGTCAAGCCTAGGGGGATGGCAATCTCAGACTATAACCAGTTGCCCTGCAGTTCAATTTCTAATTTCTGGGCATTATCCTTCCCTTTATTTTTGGGCTACAATATGTCGATTAGTTGTACGTTAGGCTTTCTTAATTTTAAGCCAAGTTCGGGTCGAGGCTTTTGGCTGGATTTACTAGTAGCAAGGTACTAAATGATAGGGAACCCAACCATTGTGATAAAGTTAGTTTTTTTTTTCCCTTTACTTTACTATCTGGTCGTTTTCTTCTCTTTCATAAATTTGTTCACAAATTCATGATTCAAAAAAGAGCCTATATTCCTTTTCCAAAAACAAGAGCCTAATTTTACTGATCATGCTAGGAGGAGGGCTGTGGGGGAAAAACCTAAGTGGAGGTGGGCTAAAAGTTTGGCTTCTGGTGGGGATTTTTTTTTTGTCTTCTTGATTTGTGCATGGTCATTGTGCCTAAAAGTTTGACTTGCTTTAAAGCAAAGCTTAACTGATGGGGAGTGTGCTGCCTTTTTTTTTTTTTTTTTAATTTAAGATCCCAAAAGCCTGTTTTGCTGCCAAACGGTGGGTTTTAATTTCGATGTTATTACTCATATATTTCTGGCTCTTCAAAAAAATAATATTTGTTTTCCTTTTGAAGTAGCATACACTGACAATAATGTTTTGTTCTGGAGACTCTGATGATTTTATGGGCAAAAATTAACTTCAAAAATCTGAAAGTTTATGGGCGAAAAATATCTTAAAATTTTGATGAATGCTTTGATTATTGAGGAATTCAATTGTTGTATCTTTTAATTATGGTGGAAGTACTCAACTTATATTGTATGTTAAGCATGCATGAGTTGTCGCAGAAAATAATAGACAAAGCAGCAACTAATTAGGTTTATATTTAAACATTATTATGTCCATACCTACCGTTAGTAATCTACCCTTTAAACCTAACCTTGCTTTTAAGCCTGATAATGCAAGTCATCTTGTGCACTTACTGATGCTTCCTGTGGGAAAAGAAAAAAAAGTACTGTAGTATTTTTGAAAATTCAACATTAGCCTGCCTACTGCTTTTTCTCTTAAAGGGTACTTAAATATTCATCCTCCAGTCTAGTATGGGTTATGTTTTCATTCCGTCCACTTTTTAGGGTTATGTTTTCATCTTCAAATTTTTATAAACCCAATTTTGCTCTTAATACCTCATGTTACCTCTTCTTTTTTTCTTTTTTTTGGATACGGAGTACTATATAGGCAAAGAATTTAGGGACAAAAATAAGTCCTCCACCATATTTATGGATATACACAAAAAACAATCTTTATACAGGCAAAGAATTTTGGGACCAAAATTTACACGGTATGCCCACTTAGGATGATTATTTAATTTCCTCTTATCTTAAATGGCTCTATTCCTTCGTTTTTTTCTATCTTTTTTTTTAATTGATGATAGGAATCGACTTTTTCCATCTCTCTCTCTCTCTCTCTCTCTCTCTCTCTCTCTCTCTATGAAGCTGCCTTGACTACCACCATTTAAGTGGGCATACGAAGCTTATTTTCATTTTTAAATTGAGATTTTGTTGGGATAACTTATCTTGGGATCCATGATGGATCAGAGTGGTGAATGTCACCACCCTCATCATCATTTTACAACAGTTCGATCCCCAAATGTAAACCACCTGGGACAGCAATATGGATAGGAACACTAGCCTACTATATGGATGTATTGATCTGCATGTTGAGGTCCATGCATCTAAGATCTCCAATCTCTCTCAACTTCTTAAATATAATTAGGATTCTAATTTCTTGTTTGGAAGAGTATGACATTCAACAGATCGATAATTGAATACTACTAGTTTACTAGATATATAAATGGTTTACAGGAGATAAATAAAAACAAGAAATAAAGCTACACTGAAATAGGAAATCCTACTCTAGCTCTATTCAAAAGGTGTTGATCGCCCATAACTGGGAAAAGCGTGAATGAATTCGAAGACCTTTTAGCAAGACAATCACATAGGTCTGATGAATGTTCTTGCGCTCAACTTTCGAGATCCTATAAAAAAGATAGCCGGAAAATCTATCTTAATTGTTATAGTTAGGAATACAATTCTCCCGTCTGGGGTAGTGCAACAAAAATCCGTTGGCAAAGTGACACTCGTTCTTCCCTCCTATCTGCAATATCACAGCATTTAAAATCAGTAAAAATAAATATATATTGCAATGAAATTGTGATGTATAGACCATTTTATAGTTAGTGGACTCGAACTGTAGGATGTTGTGGAGAAATTTTGAACAGCATAACCATCAGGGGAACTGGCAATGAAACCAGGGCCACTCCAAGAGTTTTCATCCCTTCCAGAGCCTATCCACGTGAAGGGCTGTTGGTTACTAGTCTAATCGGGATATGGCTTAATTTGAGTTCTATTTGTTTTTTCTCTTTATTTTGCCATGTTATTTTTAATAGCGGTAAGATTATAACTCCATGGCGACTGTTCTAGGGTTAGCTTTTGAATTTTCTTTGGGTTGGACTTTATTGTATTATTTAGGCTTTTTAGGCCTTTTGGGCGATTTGAGCTTTATTTGTATTATCTGGGCATTTTTGTGGCCCTTAGGTGTTTCGAGCTTGGCCCATTAGGTGTTTGTCCAACCTTTGTTGGATTCCACTCCCCTTCCCCCTTATTTCCCCCTTACTTGTTGTAACTTTGACAAGTACCCTTAATAAATATTTTGCCGATAAAAAAAAAAAAAAAAAAAACTCCATGGGTTTAAGTGTATTTAATTGTGATACACAAAGTTTAGTTTAGTTGCATTTTATTTTTCTGTCCTTGATAAGTTTGAGGTGTGGAACAATATTGTTGAGGATATATGAGTCATTGAAAAGGGAAAGACAAAAGTAATTTAGGATAATACGATTCCATTCATTCTTACTAACGATGTTGAAAGGCAACTTCATCCATAAGATTGAAGTTTTTCAGGCCCACCATATGAGCCTACTTTTTTCTTTTTCCCCAAGGGAATATGGGTCTACTTAAAAAGAAAACGATTCCATGATTTCTGTTTGTTTTCTCATTCTTTAGATATTGATGATCAACTGTCCTTTGAAAATTGTTTTTCTATAACTGCAAGCTCTGTCTCTGTTTATTCTTCTTTATGAAGCTTCCTTTTATGAAGTAGCTAGTATTAACCTAGTAGAAAGGGCACTTCTTTAGAATTAATGTTGTATAGTACTATTAGGTTAGAGAAGAGACAAGTGGACACCAACTACGATAACTAAATTTTCGTTCACGCGGTGCAGTTTTTACCCTTTGAAAGATACTAGTTGTGTTTGACTGTCGGCATATAGCATGTGAGGTTTTTGGTCTCCTCGATCTAGATTTGTTTTGTGTTAGTTATAGAGCGTAGTAAGTACGTTCATATTTCTGTGTATCTTCAAACATTTGCAGATCTCATTAAATATAAAAAGTGGAGGTGCTCAACATCTTTTGGAAAAATAAAAATAAAAGGCATATAGAGGAAGGTTACTCTCAAATCTTCAACTACTAAATTAAAAAGTTATTGGGCCCTCGAATAAACACTTTCGCCAGAAAATTCTCCTAAATTAAAAAAATCCAAGAAAAACCTTAACCATCAAAATCCTCCTCCATTGAACAATTGCTTTCAAGTAGTGGCAGGCATACGTACTGAATATTTTAATGAACTTCTTCGTTCCAATGTCTCTCTCTCCATTGTGGCGTGAAAGGGCACTATATTGTTTTTTCGACGAGCAATTATTACGCGAACAGATTCGGATTTTAGACGTGTTCGGAGCCTTTTTCGGTATCGACATGAAAGTAGAAATAAATTAAAAACAGAAGACATAATAGTATGCAAAAATTGAGGGTCATTGTTTGAAATACTGGTAGTATTTGCAATGCAATCAATCATGAGTACTAGTGATACGTTTGAATTGCCTTTTGATCCCAACTACAAAGGAAAGTTTCCTCAGCCACAAAGGTGGTAAATTTGGGAGGGAACGTGATGGATCCAATTTTTTAAAATCTCAGACCATGCATGTTTGCGTATTCAATACTCACCTCTCTTTTACCTTTTTCCTTTTACTAATCAAATCATGGGAAACTCACAATTTATTTTGCTCTATTTTCGCTTTCCATCCACCAATTACAGTTTGGGCAATGCTACACGCATAACTATGAAACACAATTTCGAATACAATTGTGTCTGGAATCATTCGATGCATGTGAATTTTGAGCAATGCTACGTACACACATGACTTTAAAATACAACTCCGAATACAATTGTGTTTGGAACTGTTCGATACAATGCTACACACATGGCTTTAAAATACAAGTCTGAATACAATTGCGGCTGGAACCGTTCGATGCAATATATGAATCGAGTCCCGAGCTGTGTTTTAAAGGGGGTGTCGTAGACTTTCTGTTACAATTTGTGGGTAATGTTCTTTGTTCCATATGTAATACAGTGGTAGTAGATTAGTAATGTGTCTTATCCATGTGAATTAGTGAATCCCCTTTCCACCTTATCACTTATCACCATGTTAAAATTGGGGCCCTCAGTTAAATACTATCTCTACCCATATCCGCCAAAAGAGAAAGAAGATATAGGTTTCAACTATTTGAGATTAGAAGTTAATTTTTCATCAGATTGTTCAGATAAAAACAGTCTCATTGAATTTTATTTTTTTTCCTTTTCATTTTGGGGAGAATCTATTTTGGAGCCCTTTATGAGATTTTCAATTTTTATTTTGAAAATGACATTTCAATGAAAGAAATGGAAATTGAAGGCAAATTCAAATGGTAGAAAAAACATGGGTAGGCCACCGAATTTGCTGGTAATCCAGACTATCCAGTGACGTGTTGGAATTTGATTGGAGGCCTGCTAATACTGTCTAATTAAAGCAGAACATGCTAACCCAGATTTTGTTAATTAAAGATTTCGGATTTAAGAATCATTGGCTTCAATTGGAGAGAAAGCAATAAGTACTTGTCTTCCATGAAGTCGTATGATCGAATTTTAAAAAGGCCAAAACAATCCGAACCTTGAGACCATTGGAGGATATGTCCGGTTGTTAGTATCAGAGTCCCGTGCAAGCTGACATCCAGTTTGGGTGGAGGGTATGGATAACAAGATTGGGTCGGATGGATTATAATTAATCATGGAAAGTTGCTTTACAGAAACTACAAGAAAATAGAAATGAAAGAAACTTGGAAAACAAGTTTGGTTTATCCATTTTCTAAGACAAGTTCTGATTAAAGAAGATTATATCATCCCTAAGGGTAAGATATTTATGTCTTCTTAATTAGGATTTTAGATCATGCAGTCTCATTCTGTGATTGCGTTGCACCCATGAAAATTGCGGCTGTGAGTAAACCTTCATAATTTAGTCCATTTACATATACCAAAAAAATCAAATTATCTGACGTTGATATTCCACACGATGGAATTGCACTTGATTCGATCTCTTATAACTAGACAACTGATTTTTTTTTTTGGTGAGATATAAATAGACAAATTATTAGGCTACGTTCCGCGAAAATTCTTATTTTTTAAATATTTATTTTTTGTTTTACGAGATATCATTATCTCATATTACATTCCTTAGCGGAACGGGGCCTACTAGTACTAACACAAAAGGTGATTCGATCAACTACAATGACAATCGACTTAACTCTCTTTTTTTATTTTTATTTTTATTTTTATGGATAATCTACTTAGCATGTTCTTATAGACGAAGAAACTGAGCTAACAAATAGGCTCTATTCTGCTAAGGTTCTTATTTGTTAATTATTTATTTTTTCACTTTATGAGACAGATTATTCTTTCACAATACATTATCTTTAATTCAAAACAACAATACTTAATTGTAGACGATGCTAATTATTTTTGTGATATTTTTATCTTGATCTTCATAGATTTACACTGGCAGAGGAGAACTACAAGCATTTTTGAACACCTCTCTCTTGGTAATCGGTTTACAGATAATGAACGGTAGTAGTCGCGACTCGCGAGCCGAATCAAATCATATTTCTGTCCCAAGTTCTCCCTTTTCGTCTTCCTCGTAATCAAACTTCCCCTTCCTGATATGAGAATTAGTCGAGATGTACAAAAGAACGATGGTATTTTTATAGGAGAAAGACAGATATAATAACACCACTTTTCTCTCATCTTTATTATATTTGCATGTGGACGGATATAATATATCTATATCACCATATGGGAGATATTATATTCGGGATCTATATCCGAGTGGCAAATATTGGATATAAATACTTCAAAAATATTGTCCCAGGTGGTAACATATTTGCCTCTTATATACCGTCCGGCGGCAAATTGACCGTAAAGAACGTGCATTTATTAAAAAAAAATATGTGAAAATCATTTTTGTTTCCCAAAACACGTCTTCAATCTGAAATTGACATCTCCTTGTTCAATCACGAACTTTGAACAGGGTACACTTTAGTATGACCTATCCAAGGAATGGCCCCAAGAGTGAGAGCAATCAGTGTGAGAGCGAGCACTTTGTGGGGAGTGGAGGGGGGCGGTAGGCCAGACCTCCCCACCTGCTTTCGCCATAAATGAGGAAGTATATCATAAACCTGACTTTAAGCCACAAATATCATAACACACTCATAAAAACCCTTCATGATCTCCAGACACCCATCTCAAGAAAAAAGTAGAGCATTAAGTTCTTCCCTTTCTTCTCCAGCCAGTTTCTGGGTTTGTTTCCTTTTACAGTCCTTGAGGTTTTGAGCTTCCAGGGGTCAGCTGAAGTAGCTGTGTTGTGATGATGGAACACAGAGACACAAACTCCTCAAATCAGGCCCAAGAGCATGGTGGGAGTGCAAGCCAAAGTGAACAAGTTGTCATTCCAATTCAGAAGGTAATTTTTTTTGTTTCTTTTCTGCTTTACAGTTCTTTCTTTTAGAATTTGGTTTAGCCCTTTTATCCTATTTTGTGAGTTGGATGGAAACGATTCATTAGTTAGGTCTGGATTTTTGTTCTGTTTCTTAATCTCTTGAATTTTGAATTTCGTTTTTGCCTTTTTCGAGGTTTTGTTTGTCTTTGCCTACGACATCTTCAGTTTTGCATTTTTCTTTTTAATTCTTTTTTGTTTTGGTCGAGTGATATAATTAGTGGGGTGTTAGAGTTAGCAAAGGGTCCAAAGGCTATTCATAGCCCTGGCTCTAAAAGCGCCGCCCCTCGTGGGACTTGAACTTTGGTCACCACTCGGGGAGGGAAATGAGTTACCAGAAGTGGTTCTCATCTTCAGTTTTTCTTTGATGGGTTTATTTCTGTCTTGACTTCAGTTTCTTTGTTTGGTGATTTCAGTGGAATCACCATACAAAGAAAATTTGGCTTGTGTGTTGTTGGCTCTTCACTTTTGTTTTCACCTCAGGCAATTGAATTTCACTTGATGGATTTGGTGCAAGGATTTTGAAAACCTAACATGTCCAGAGTCCCAACTTATTCCCACCATTCACCAATGTTATAGACGCATAAAGCCCTCTAGCAGGATCTAACTTCCAAAAATTATGCTATCTATTTAGAATTATGCTAAGAAAACATGTGGAATAGGTTGGAAAAATGTACCAGAACAAAGTACAAACCACGAACTTGATGGTTTTTGGCTCTTGCTGATAGTTAGTGGAAAAGAAGCTGGTTGGAGGCATGCTGGTATTTACCTTTTCCTGTTGGTAGTGGTGAATGATTGGGAATGCATTCTCATGCTGATCAAATAATCTGCACTAATGGGTGTTTACTATTTAAACAGTATCAAAATTGTACTACTTACCGCAAATTTCTCTATTTTGTCATCGATTTATCCATTAGGTGCCAAAATTTTGAGACTCTTTGGAAGTAATTTGGATGAGTGAATTTTTAATTAATTTTCAGGCATTAACGAAATCTCTTACCAAAAAATCAATCAGGCTTTAAGTATTCATGAAGTCATAAAAAGGTGTAATGAACAAATTGTGTTGCCTAAAAATGCTATGCTTGACTACTAAGTACTAACCTCTATGTTTGTGAGTGTGCGTATGTATTTCTCATTTAGCACTAGTTGTCAAATGCATGAACTAAGTTATTGATATGGTAGCTGATAGTTCTATTGATAAAATGCAAAAAATTTACGCAAATCGAGT
Source organism: Rhododendron simsii (assembly GCA_014282245.1). Taxonomy (NCBI): domain Eukaryota; kingdom Viridiplantae; phylum Streptophyta; class Magnoliopsida; order Ericales; family Ericaceae; genus Rhododendron; species Rhododendron simsii. Next base: position 9,761,315 of record CM024965.1, read on the forward strand.
CAAATGCCTATTTCGCATCGCACCAGTTGAATGACATCTCCTGATTCTCTTTCAGGTAGAAGAGTCCTCTTCTATATCTGAAGAACCACCACATGCCAAGCAATGGAGGAAACCAAACCTCTTCCTAGAGATACCCTCGAGAGCATTAGAGGTCTCTCCTAAGGAATACATTCAAATTAAAATGCCTCCAACGCCAACTCCCACTCCCAAGAGAGTAAATTTCCTCCTGACACCAAGCCCTTCCGATGCAAGAGTAAGTGGGTCTCCAGGTCCCTCAACCAGAGGTAAATCTTCCTTGAAAAGTCTCCTACCGAAACTGAGCTTCAAGTCCAGAACTTCTCAGTCGGATGCTGAGAGGGCCGCCAACCTAGCCGTAGAAGCTTCATCTCCATTGCCACAAGACAAGCCTTCTATCTCAAGGTCATGGTCACTTACCAAAATATTTACTCCTCGGATGAAGAGACAATCGTCGCTACCTGTTACACCGATTGCGCACTCCAACCCAGAATCTATTTGCGGAGAAAACCTTAGCAGTTCAGCTACTTTAAAGGTAAGGTTACTGAAAATTTTGCAGTTACAGTTTTAACCGAGTGATTGGGACTTAAGGCTCGGTTCGGTTTGGTTTGGGACTTAAGGCATTTAGTTGAGTTCATGGGATTTGGCCTAACAAGAGTCTAATTGACATGGCATGGTTGGAATTTCTAGATATGGGAGAGGGTTAAGACCGTGCCATTGGCTTTGACAACGATGAAATTTTATAGTGCATGTCATCACTGGCTCACTGCATAAAGTGGTTAAGTGACTTTGAGCCACTGCCCGCATACCGCATACTGATGAAGTAGTACATTACATTAACTTCGGGGACATTTAGACTTTTCTTTTCTTTGGATTTCTTTGTTTTTTCATGATAATCAATTTTTTTAGTCTTTCATTCTCAACATCACGTTGATGTGGGTACAATTATCTTAGCATCAGTTGTTGCATTATTTGTAGACAAAAGGAGCACTTCGCCCAATATCTCGCTCACTTTCAGTCCCTGACCTCAACGCCATCAAAGACAGAAGAATGAGGAGAACAGATTCATTTTTCCGTGTAATTCCCTCAACTCCTCGAGTGAAGGAAGGGGATACAGTCTCGTCAACTACAACTCCAGCAGGAGATGCTGGTATATTTGCTGTCTTTAGTATATAAACGTAGTCATCTTCAAATTTAAAAATTTTACAATTTATATTAATTGGATTGGTATGTAGATTTCTTCAGCTGAATGGTCTAGGTTCGACAAAAGTTTTATATGCCATGTACATTCCATGGGCTGACAAGTGATTTTGTCAAATGGGTAGCATCCTGGATGTGTTAGCAATAGTGAACCTGTGTTGATTTAGATTTTTTACAGTCTGTCCTGATGACAATCATTTGGGAAAGTAGTTATTTGATTGTTTTTGGATGCCACTGTGTTTGTGATAATATTTGTATCTACGGAAAGTTGTGCATATGCTTTAACGACCATCCTTTTTAATTTTACGATCATATTCAGAAAACAGTGAAGCTTCTGGTGAGGATATACCTGAAGAAGAGGCTGTTTGTAGAATTTGTTTGGTTGAGTTGTGTGAGGGTGGCGAAACACTTAAGATGGAATGCAGCTGTAAAGGGGATCTTGCTTTGGCTCATCAAGAGTGTGCTGTAAAATGGTTTAGCATCAAAGGTAACAAGACCTGTGATGTTTGCAAGCAAGAGGTTCAAAATTTACCTGTCACGCTTCTAAGGATCCAAAGTGTTCGAAATCGGAATACTGGAGCAAATAGAGCCTCACATATCGAAATAAACGGATACAGGCAAGGGAATTTTTTTTTTCTTTTTCTTTATGTAATTGCACCACGCAAATACTCTCCATTAACATGCCTCATAGTTTGAGACTCTCAAACATCAATCCTTGATGTCGGAACATCCTGATGGAGAAGATAGCTTAGCTTCACAGTCCTTGAAAATAAAGGGCGGGGGGATTCTTTTATTTTTTTTTGATTGGGGGGATTCTTTTATTCCAAATACTCCACTATGAATTCATTCCAACTTTGCTGTTTTATGTGACTTATATTTGCCATCAACCTTATGGATACGTGTAAACGATCACCTATAGATATGTATCTCTCATAGGTGATTGAGAGAGTTAACCAGCTCACATACAGCCGACACCCTAAATTAATTTAAAGGAATTTATGAAGTTAAGTCCTTCCATGACTGCAGATCTGTTTTCTTTAAACCGCACCAATACCCGTTGTCAATCAGATTCACCAATATCCGTTGTCAATCAGATTATTAGATTGTTTATTGCTTTACCGGCATATTTTTTTGTTACTGCTTGCTCCCAATTTTTTTCTCTGTGCCATTATGAGTCCGTGAATGATTTTTACAATGAAAATGATGCATACGCTGAGTTTCACATGGTAGGTGACAAAATTAAGGAAACAGAAACATTTGAAAACAAAAGGAAAAAGAAACATTATTAGATGCAGAATTGCCAGATGTTTCAAGCATAACTGTCTGACCGTCATAGGCCTTTATACTAACTTTTATATTATGTAATCATGTGCTCTGGGTCATATTTCAAAAGTATCCTAATTAACCTCTGTAGGTGTGGCCTAAAGTTTTGTTTTTTAATCCTTACTAGGGTTTGGCAGGAAGTTCCTATTCTTGTCATTGTCAGCATGCTTGCCTACTTTTGTTTTCTCGAGCAGCTTCTGGTAAGCTTTGTTAATCTTCTTCTGCCTAAAAATGAAGCAATAGTATTCTCGGTAATATTTTTCACTTTCTTGCAGGTCGGAAGAATGGGTACTGGTGCAGTGACCATATCTCTTCCATTTTCTTGTGTATTGGGTCTCCTTGCATCCATGACCTCTTCAACCATGGGTACGCTTTTAGTTCGTTGTGAAATCTCATATTAGACGGATAGAGAACAAATACTAAGAGGACCAAGTACCAACTATGAAGTGGCACATTTCATGTAAGCAATGTGTGCTTAAGCTGCCGGATCAGCGGATCAAAAAAAAAAAAGCTGCCGGATCATGGATTTTGCGGAAAGATTTCTACGAAGTGTAACCAAAAAACAATTAATTTAGCTTCTTCAATTTGCTATGTATTTATCTTTTCTTTTAGCTTTTAGCTTTTTCCTCCCTCATAAATGCCTCCATAAATCCATGATCAAAATTGCCCGTTCACTGGTATTTTGTAGGTGTGGAGTTGTTCCAATTAGATGAAATGGAACACTCAAATGTTTCAAAATTAATGTCGCAGAAATAGATTTGTTGAAAAATGTCATTGCTTGTATTCCTCTCAACTGCAGTTTTGCTTGGTATTTAAATGCAGATTAGATCCCTGTTTCGATGTTGTTAGTTGTTTTCACTTTTTCTTGGTTTTTTGCTAACTGCTCTTGACTTTCTATGTTCAGTGAAGAGAAGATTTGTCTGGGTTTATGCATCAGTCCAATTTGCACTCGTGGTTCTCTTTGCCCATATTTTCTACAACTTGGTAAGACCCTTTCTACTTATTCCGTAATACCTCCAAGAGAAAGAGTACAAAACAAACGAACTCAACTAGTGTCTTGATTGAATTAAAAAGAAATCTTTCTTGAAAATGAGTGGATTTTACTATAGACCCAAATAAGCTGGTTCGATGCACACTATATTTAGACCCTTTATCGATCGAAGACGTATAGATGATAGTGGGAAGATACGAATCGAATTGAACAAGTTACGGCATTGAGTGGCTTGATTCAGAGTGCATTAACGTAATTAAACCCTCTTTTAACTTTCTATCTGACATGTTAGCAGATATGAGTATAGCTTGCAATATACTCAGTTAGTATCTTGTAACCCAATATGTTTCTTCTTTGTATGCTTTATATTTTTCCTTTACTGGCATATTCTACAGATTCATGTGCAATCAGTCCTGTCGATTCTCCTCTCAACCTTTGCGGGGTTTGGCATTGCAATGAGTGGGAGTTCTATTCTCGTCGAAGTTTTCAGATGGAGAAGGCATTGGCGTGCCCAGGCAGATCAGCATGAGGGGTCCCTACTCGTGACCCTCCCAAATCGATGGCCTCAAAGTGCAACCACATCCCAGTTGGCTTCTCCTCATCCCCGCGTAACTGAAAATCCAGAAACTTTTAGTGGGAGCTGAATTAGCACTCTTGATAGTGGCTGATAACTTCATGATTCCGAAAGAAAGAAGGGTTTTTTTAGTGTCATGTCGGAAAATATTTGAGTCCCTGTACAGCATGGGGATCTGAATACCTTCATGGGTGGAAAAGAAAGAAGCGAGAAGTTAGAAAATTGTAATTTACTTTTTACATTTACAAAAACTTCTTGTGAAGAGGCTTTAGAGCAGCCCAATGGGGGATGAAAACCAGGTTATATACTTATAATACAACCTGGTTGCAAAAAAACATCCCCCAATGGGGATGTAAAATGACAGAAATCGGGATGTAAAATGGCGTGGATGGAAAAAGGAGATGGATATTTTCATCCCATTTTGGTTGCAGCTATAATTGACAGATCATCAAATATCATCAAACCCAATTACAATTACCAAAAAAGGGATGGCCGGAGTTACCTCTATTCGCAGAAAAGTTGGCCGGAATTTGATCTTCTCTAGTTGAGAAAATGGGGTGTGTGTGTGTTGTCTCTATAGAGAGAGAGAGAAAGAAAGAGTAATGGGGGGTGTCTCTGGACAGGTTCGTTGTAGAGAGAGAGAGAGAGAGAGAGAGAGAGAGAATAGTAAAGTTGGAAAATGGATTGGGATGAGAAGTAATTAACTGACCGTTTGATTGTTTTTTTACTGGGATCAGCCCACCGTTAATCAGCCCAACGGATTAAAATACCAACGGTCATTTTATTTTTCTACCTATAAATATATGTGCCTTCAACATGATTTTCCACTATAAAAATTTCTTAAAAACCTCCCAAAAAAATTAGTGTATCAAATTTTTTTTTTTTGACAAGTTAGTGTATCAATTATGACAGAGGGAAGTCATAGTGCGAGAGAAAAATCGTTCAATTCTGATCAAGATGAAACAATTTGTCGTGCTTACTTGTTCGTTAGTCAAGACCTGATTGTCGGTATCAACCAAGCACAATCTAATAATTTTTTTTTGCGGAATTAAATTTTTTTTTCAAAAGTTTTCGATTACCGGATACCACAATTATTTTTTAACGAAAGTAGTACTTGAATTAGGGTTGAGAAAGTGGGGGAAAATTAAGGTGGAGGGAGAGTTAGTTAATTATCCATCCATTTTTTACATCTAACCATTAGAGATAGGTGAGTTCTATTTTAAATCCAACTAACTTTTAACCACTTTTTTTCATCTAAAGTAACTATCCATCCGGATGCAAAATGCATCTCCATTGGAGTTGCTCTTAGGAGTGGAAATAGGATAGATTTTGAGGTCTTTTGTATTACACGTAAAGGAAACGACAATGAAATCCCTTCAACGGTGGGTGCATGTTTTCTTTACAAAAAACTGGCCCCGTTCTGCTAACTCAAATTAGTATTTATTTTTTAAATTAAAGGTGATATATTGTGAAAGAGTGATCTGTCTCGTAAAGTAAAAAATAAGTACTTAAAAAATACCAACCTTAGCGGAAAATATTCTGAAAAGGATGATTGTAGAGGAGCCTGGAAACCTTTATGTAATAAAGTCAGGAGCATTATGGTCTTTTCATCAATGGAAAAATGGAGAATGCAAAAGCTCCTCCAGTGTCAACCTCAAAATGCAAAATGTAGAATTTGAGCTCCCAAACGGGCTCGTTTTAACTTCGGTGTATTTTTAAGGACCCAATGTTTTTAATTTCTCCCTTAGAATTAACTTTATTTTCAACATGTGTTAATAAAAAAATTCAATCGTTTTACTCTTTTCTCCTCTCAAAACAATTATGTTCGAAATTTTTGTCTGCTTGGTCATTCGTGTTTTTTCTCCTTTACTGATTTTTTCAAAAAATATACTTTATTCTTAACTATTTGGATCTACACACCTTACATCTATTAAAAAAGTAAAAAAATAATTAAAATGTTGAAAAAGAATTTAAAAAGAAAAAATACACAAATTTATACAAGTTTTCTTTTCAGTTTTTTTTTTTTTTTTAAAGAAACTAGGAGTCTAGGAGTGGAAACAAGTTCATGTTTTCATAAAAACAAAAACAAGAAACATGTTTCGTAATATTTGTGTTTCTAAAAAGAAAACAAAACAAAACTGGGGAAAACAACTTTTTGTAGTTTCCATAATTACAAAAATTGTAAAAAAAGTTTATGTAAAACAAAAAACTAGAAACTTGTTACCAAACAAGTATTCATCATTAATTTTAAAAAAGATAAAAATAAAAACTAAAAATTGAAAACAAAAACCAACAAAGTTGAAGTTTTGTTTTTCAAAAGTGAGAAGATTATATTAATAGACGCCCAACGACACTTACAAAACAGAGGTCATTATAAAGAACTTGGACAAAACTACAGATCTGCTAATCGTCTAACAAACACAAAACAAGTAAATCAGAAGGCAATCGATGTCTTTCATTCTAACCCAGACATGGTCTGATACAACAACGATACTTTTAAACTGCCTAACATCTAATTAGAAGTCTCAAACGAGAGAAAGTGCAAAATTAAAGATAAAAGTCATCAAATACTCAGACGATCAGATGCACTCCACTCAAATATGAATGTGCCAATGAATTCTTAAGAATTACAGATCTGCTAAGCTGCCACGATTGCCTCGCTAAAGCCACGATTGCCTCGCTAAAGACATCGTGTAGAGATAGAGTGCTAAAGCACAGATATCGTTGTGAAGCAACCTGGATTGAGAACTCGATCTGTAGACAAAATTCGTCCAAAGACAAAATTAATAGCTCTTGCAGAACAAGAGACAAAATTTTCACAGATCAGACGACAAGTCTTTGATATGAAGAGACGGAAGGAAAAAAAGAAAAAAGCAAACAAAGAGTTGGTAGTACCATGGCCTCCCTCTCCCGCTATTGAAAAAAAATAAGAAAGAAAGTCGGTAGTGCCATAACCTCCCCTCCCGCCATCGCACATGGTTATGAAACCCACGGGGGAGGGGAAGGGAGAAGAGGAATTGTGGTGGCTAGGGTTGGGAGAGAGAGATATATATGGTTGCAAAAATTCTAACAGCAGAGACAATTTGCAGAGAACCCCGCAGAGAAAAACGCGTTTGGTCCCATTTTAGGTTCCGAAAAAATCTAGAAAAATATCCATAAATTTTTGAATATTACTTTATGGGGCCCTGTAAAAAATCAGTTCCAGCGGATATCGATAAGTATTACTTTTGGATGCCTAAGGGCGAAACTGCTCAGTTCGCCCCTACGAATCCAAAAGTAATACTTATCGATATCCGCTGGAGCTGATTTTTTACAGGGCCCCATAAAATAATATTAAAAAATTTATGGATATTTTTTTAGATTTGTTCGGGACCCAAAATAGGGCCAAGCGCGTTTTTCTCTGTGTGGTTCTCTGTAAATTGTCTCTACGGATAGCAGAGCTCGGTTGGTTGTGAGTAGTGCTGTAAATGAACTGAGCAATTCGTGAACTATTCGAGACCAGATTCCGTAAAGGCTCGTCCGAGTTCGATTCGTTTACTAAATAAATCGAATTTGAACCTCAATTTTAGGCTCGTTTCATAAACGAGCCGAACATGAATGTAACCGTATTTAGCTCGGTTAGGCTCGCGAACCTAGAGTGTATGTACATTATGGGAATTTTATATAGTTACATGGTGAATATTTTAAAACTTGTACAAATCTAAACGTTTACAAATTACTAAAACCTTACTTGTGTATATGTTTTATCATTTTAGATGTATATGAACGTACATATGTACATATTAAAAATTTTATTTACAGTTTTAGATATGTATGAGAGCATAAATATATGATATTATTGAATCGTTAAGGCTCGTGAACAAGCTCAAGTTCGGGCCAAACCAAGGCAAGTTCGGTTCGAATTCAGCTCGTCATAATTTTCACGGAGTTCAGGCCGAGCTCGAGTTTACTAAAAAACTTAATTAACTCGTTTACGGACGTCATTCACAGCGGTAGTTGGGAGAGAGATAGGCGGTTGTGCCAATAGTTTATTGAACAACAAATTAACATATAGTACGTAGTATTTTGCAACGATCTTGTTGCAATCCAACCGGGATTTGCTCGCTGGCTCGCTTCTCCTGTGGCGGGGGTGTCCACACCGATGATGAAGAAAGCTATTCCGCCCAAAATCATCGCAGAGAAATACGGTCTCCCAGGTGCTCCTTCAACACAACCGTCACTCTCTCTCTCTCTCTCTGATCGATATCTACGTCTCTCTCCAACATTATTCTTCCCTCCCAGTATGCAGGATTCACGTACGCTTATACGGAGTATTTATTATTCTCTCTCTCTCTAGGAGTGCCAAATTTTGAAACATTGCATCTGCTGCCGCACAGAAGGAGATTTGGAGGGGGATTATTTCCGAAGACGATGGCTTGTTGGAGTTTGGAGAAATCAGATTTAGAAACTACTACTACTAATACTACTGCTAATACTGAGTTGAGAGTAAATGTTCGGCCAGCAACGGAAGCTCATGCGGAAGAGGCAGTTGAAGCTCTGAAAGATGGGAAGGTCATTGCCGTCCCCACTGACACTCTCTATGGTTTCGCGTGTGATGCTTGGTACGCCATTTCAAGTCCCAATCAAATTTGTAGACTGCCTTCATGTAACTGTAGCGGGCCGAGCTCAACTATGACTCAACCGGGGGCCACCTCTGCTCCATTGACACCGCCAGTTGCCGCACGTGGCAGCAAACCCACTCCACCGGGGCTCGGCCTTGGCCGAGGCACGCTAGTCGTCGGCTTTGCCTATGCCTTGCGTCCAACGACGGAGAAGATTGTGTCGTGCTCAGCCACCATTTGGGCGCGGCCCCGTAGACGATGTTTGCCTAGCCCGAATTCCCTTCGGGCTCGGCTACCCTTCAAGCTCGGCAACCGCCATGGTCTTCCGAGCTCGGCCGAGCCAAGGCATACCAGTCATCGGCTTTGCCTATGCCTCGTGTCCGGCGACGGAGAAGATTGTGTTGTGCTCGGCCACCATTTGGGCGCGGCTCCATAGACGATGTTTGCCTAGCCCGAATTCCCTTCGGGCTCGGCTACCCTTCAAGCTCGGCAACCGCCATGGTCTTCCGAGCTCGGCCTGAGCCAAGGCATACCAGTCGTCGGCTTTGCCTATGCCTCGTGTCCGGCGACGGAGAAGATTGTGTCGTGCTCGGCCACCATTTGGGGGCGGCCTCGTAGACAATGTTTGCCTAGCCCGAATTCCCTTCGGGCTCGGCTACCCTTCAAGCTCGGCAACCGCCATGGTCTTCCGGGCTCGGCCTGAGCCAAGGCATACCAGTCATCGGCTTTGCCTATGCCTCGCGTCCGACGACGGAGAAGATTGAGTCGTGCTCGGCCACCATTTGGCGGTGGCCCCGTAGACGATGTTTGCCTAGCCCGAATTCCCTTCGGGCTCGGCTACCCTTCAAGCTCGGCCACTATCAGGGGGCGGTCCCGCCGACGATACTCGCCTGGCCCGAACACCCTACGGGCTTGGCCTCCCTTCAGGCTCGGCCTTCCTTTGAGCTGTCCAACCACCGTGGCTTTACGGACTCGGCCACCGGCGCAGCCACGTGCGGAGACGGTTACGCCAAAGGATAATCATAAGCGCACATGGTTCATGCCAGCTCACCCCCCAGAAGCGGTTACCAGATCTGGACGGTGACGTCACGGCGACACCGCCCAGCCCGTGCAAGGCACGTGTCCGTGCTTGGAGAGCAAGTCAGGGAGACTCTATAAATACCAAAAGATAGCGCCCCTGTAGAGGTACGCACTCACAAAAGCGAATACACACTCGAAACCCTAGTCTCTTCCCTCTCTCTCTCTGCACGTACTCATCCTCTCGCCGGAGGGCCTTGCCGGGCAACCCCCGGCCAGGTCTTAGTCGTGCGTTCATTGTGCAGGCTAGGCGGAGAAGGCTAGGCAACCACTGGACCAACGGAGGAAGGAATCGGAACGAGGATCACGGGCCACATAGTAACTTTCATACTACTTTGTTGTTGTTGTTGTAGACCTTATTAAAACTATTTAATTAATCGGTACCCAAACAAGTATCCACCCGGACCACCCCATTGAGTATAGGGCTCATGTTTGGCCAATTCGTCGCTTGCTTGAATTTCAGGTGTGAAAAAGCTAACCTGACCTTTTTAGATCAAAAGTTTTTTTGTGGTCAAGATATAGAATGAAGTTCATGTGGACGACATTGGAAATCGGAAAGGATGAATGGAAAATGTAGTTTATTGTTTGTGGTGCACAGTGACAAACGGTGAAGGAGATACGGAAGTTGTTTACAAATAATTTCTTGGAGATTTGTACTAGGATTGGAGAATTTTCTATTACTTTTTCCTTGGATGCGTATATATAGTGGAACCAAGTCTGTTCAAACTTCGAACTTAGAAGGGGTGTATTTGGCATGGTAGGTGGTGCAGATTTTAATGATTCTTAAGGATAGAGAAAAAAGGTGTCTTCCCAATTGGTTTTGGGTGTAGAAAGAGGTATGGAACGGAGGAACACCGCTGCTGTATGAAAGAAAGACTTGTTTAAACCTTCATGGGAAACTGCTTAAACCGGTGATCCCGTATATCTCCCAGCCTTTCATTAACCTTCTCATCATGTCAATTGTCAACCAATGTCTAAAGCAAAGATCACTAAGCAGGTTCTGTTTTCAAAATTTACATGCAGAGTGCATCATTGTAGCTTGTCCTGCAGATTACTTTAAGGATTGTTGGGAGTTCGTCTGATGCATCAACCCGCCACTGCGTGCTCAAGGCCCAATTTGTGTGGGAGTAACGGCAAAGAGTTCACCACATTACTTGGGCCCAACATACACTGAATGACCCATATCCACTTAAAAGGCTAAGCCTTATAAGTGGTGAGCCATCCAATTGTATATTAAGGTCCAACTCTTTTTCTGTTTATCCGATGTGGGACTCAACGTTCACACATGTTCTAACAAGGATGTCAAAGATTAAGACAGGGTCTAACCAATTGACGAACGGTTAACACCTCTTGTTTTGAGTTGAGGATTTACTCATTCGATCCTATAGGATTCTTACCAGTATTACTCAGCTGAGGAGTACTAATGCTACATTTTCCAATTGTGCTCTTCCTCATCAATTACTAACTCATGCATTCACTTCATATGGATCCTTTTGCAGCTCTATGGATGCAGTTAATAGGACGTATGAGATTAAAGGGCGTAAACATACAAGCCCTTTTGCAATATGTGTTGGGGATGTATCAGATATTAAACAATTTGCTATAACAGACCATTTGCCTCCTGGCTTGCTCGATTGTCTCCTCCCAGGACCTGTAACTCTGGTGCTAAGCCGAGGTTTGTTATGTACAATTACGTTTAACTTAGTATATTTGGACCTCAGATATCTGTTTGGTACTCTTTACTTCAGTCGTATCTTGCTTTCCTCTATTACAATTTCTGAACTGGCTACAGTGGTGGTTATGTGCTAGAAACTAAACTTTTCAGGGACTACTACACGTAGGTAGTTGATTTCTAGTTTTTTTTCCTGTTTGTTTTTGCTTAAATGTTCGAATTTGGAGACATTGCAGGGGACTCTAGTATTCTAGAGAAGTCGTTGAACCCTGGATTAGGTACTATTGGAGTTCGAGTACCAGACTTTAGCTTTATAAGGGTTATTGCCCGTGGATCCGGAAGTGTACTAGCCCTAACAAGTGCAAACCTAAGTGGGCAACCAAGTAGTGTTTGCATAAAAGATTTTGAGAAACTCTGGAAACACTGTGCATACGTTTATGATGGTGGTGTGCTTCCATCTGGGCGAGCAGGATCAACAGTGGTGCAACTTACGAAGCCCGGAAAATACAAGATTCTTAGAGCAGGGAGGTAAGACTCTGAAATTCCAAAGTCTCCAGGAATGTTACATGCTGCTTATGTATGGCTTCATTATTACTAATTGCCAAAACTGTCCAGTTAGAAATTTGGTATCTTCGCTCCAGCAGTGATCCATCATTTTGTTTTTAGGAAAGGGAATTACTCTTATCCCCTTTATGTTTTGTGCATTGATACATCTCCACCACTTGTTTGAAAAATCAGCCTACACCTCCTCGGGTAATGTTCGGGGTTAGCCTCTGTTTGACAGAATGGTTTTTTTTTTTTTGTAAATGGTCAAATCATTTGATCGAGTGGATTATTTTCTATACCTTTGCTCAGATGGAAGATCAGCTTATTTTTAGGTTTGCATTCGACTGCTATATTAGCAATTTCAAAAGCGTTAATATGCTACTACCAAACTTCACTATTAAATTAACTTACAACCGGATCGAACCCCACGATCTCGTTCTTCCTCCTTTGTCTGCTTCTCTCAACCAATCTCAAACTCAGAGTACACATACTCCAACTCCTACTTCAAAAATCAAGGTGCCAAGAAATGTGATGTAGTTATGTGTAGCGTGTATGTGCCTTATAGATTGTGCCATTATGAGTAACACACTGTATCACTTATTTCCGCACCAAAAAGAAAGAAAATAACTTTAGAGGAACATGGTGGTTTCCTGTTGGGGATAATGAACTGAGGAGAATGAACAAACTACCAATGTTCAGCTTTTAACTCATCATAAGGTTAGCAGGTTCCATGGCAGGGAAAAGCAAGTGCTAAAAACATACATGATCAACCTAACACAGATGGGCTCCCACATTGGGAGTTTGGGTTAAGTGTGTGTGTTTAAGAGAGTCCTCATACCCCTCCCTAGTAAGCAATTGCCAAGTGGAGGTGGTAAGTGGAATTACTCTCTTACCCTCCCATGTTAAAAAAAAAACCCTAACACAGATGGCTTTAGCCTGAAGTAATATCAACAGGTCTCTTTTCCTCTGCCAGATAGATTTTCAATTTGCTACGGTTGATATTTTATCTTTGTAAGGTTTGAGTTCGATTCTACATTATCAGCTACATGATTGGATGGAAGGAAATACTCCGATAAGTAAAAATGTGCTTTAATCCTTCTGAAATCACGGGCTCGTAACGCAGGAAGATAGATCATTCATTTATCCGCTGGTGAAGCTTACCTTGCTTTCTTGTGAATGTGTCTTATGACATCCGTAGAGAAGAAAATCAGGGTGTAATCATTTCTTCTTGTTTTATTTGTATTTGACTATTTGCAGCGCAAAGGAAGAGACTGTTGCGGTCCTTCAAAGGCACTCTCTTTTAGATGATGCGATGGATACATAGCAAGAGGTCCAAAGTGTTGCTATTGGCAGCATGTATTAGCAAGAGAGTATATGTTGGCACGTGCGAATTGCTTCTATACGCTGTTGTTAAATTTTTCTCTATACTATGGCTGGTGAAGCTATTTTTTGGGTACGCTATAGCTGTTGTGAAGCTACCTTTCTTTTTTCTTTGATAAGTAATCTTGGCAATTGTTCTTGCACCTGGGTTCTATAGAGATTGCTGATTATAAAGTATTAGTCTCAATTTTTTTTTGAAAATTCTTTGGCAGACCTCTGTTGGATCTGAATGCCAGGTCCCCTCATGGTTGTGAAACTACTAGCTATGTTGTTTATATTGAGAGCATGAGAACTGTGACAATCACTAGTTATTTTCTTGCACACTTTCTTATACAGAATCCATTATTTTGTTGAAGTGGTTAAAATTTCTCCCTCCCTACCCACACCCTCCCAACACCACCACCCCCCCTGTGTGTGTGTGTGTTTGTGTGTGTTTTATGTTGTTGAGGACATGGGAGTGTTGTCGTTTTATAAGATTGCCCGCCTAAACAGCCTTGCCTGTTATGTCATGTTCGGTGTTAATGAACCTTATAGAGCTATCGCAAATCAAGCTTGCGCAACTATGTTACTATCACTTATCAGATAGTCTTGAGTGAATTTTACTTCATCTATCAACTATGCTTGAGCAACTATGTATGATCCTAAAAATTGTCTTCATTATTTCTGGCTGGTTGAAGAAAACGAATACAAGATTTTATGTAAATACCTTATACCTTTGTGGGAAATCCACTTCTACTTCCTTATTGCTCATGTTGGTTTTCCCTTTCAGAATGTTTTAAGTGTGTCTGATTTTGAAGCCTTCTTCAATATTGTACAACTCTAAGAAAACAGAAATTTCCAATTTCTCGCATGGTTTGAACAAAGTTAGATCGTTTAGCTGTCCTATAAGTCATGCAAGGACATCAGCAGCCAAGTTATTTTGCAGGTAAAATCTCTTGTTACAGAGACTCTTTCAGGTCATCACCTTTTTTCTTTTCTTTTAATAACCCAAGGTGTTCACTCCAACTTACATCATCACCACAATATGTAAATCCCCAAACTTTCTCTGTCTGAACCTTATTGAAACCAATAGAAATAAGGGCTATGTTCGTTTGGCTATTTTGTTTTGTTTCATTTTATTTTTCAATCATTACCTTACTTCTTTTTTCAATCATTATCCTATTTCTTCAATTATTATTTTCTCATCTCTCTTTATCTCTCTCCAATCATTACCCTTATTTTCAATCATTACCCTATTTTTCTCTCCACCCACTATCAAAACTAAACTAAACTCTCAACCAAACATAGTCAATTAATGATTCCTATTGCTCTAAATTTGGCCTGTTATGAGTGTGACCTTGGCCCACCCAGATGGATGTGGATCCAAGTTTTTGCACGAGCCAATTAAATGGGCCATTTCACTTTGCCGGTTCTTTGGCTTCTGTAAAGTGCAAATCCCAGAGAGAGAGAGAGAGAGAGAGAGAGTTTTTCCATTTTTAGTGAACTTTACCCTCCTCACCAAACCACGGCCCAACCAATTATGGAGGGCACAATCGGAGAACCAAAATTGGCGAAATCAATGGAAGCAACCAGGTGCTTCCATTATTACTATAGGTATGTGGATTCTGGAGATCTATTCAAGCATGCAGGATTACGATATTTCAGATATCTAGAGGGTTTACCCCGGCTGTCGGTGCGGTGCTATTCTCTAAGTCATGGCCTGTCTTTCTTTACCATTTTTTTATTTACATGTACCGGTAAACATGGCATCCAAATGGGGACCAATAGCCCCAGAATCAATGCCACCCTCCACCAGTTGTCCCTCCCGGAACGAAAAATACCTGTTATCTCACTTTATTGTTCTATAACCATAGATAATTACACTGACGATATAGGGTATTTAAGTCGCTGGATTGCTTTTGACAAGTAATATGATCGTCATCATTCAATTAAACTAAGGTATGATGAAGTGTTTCGTAAGTTAAGTTGGGTTGCTTTTTCTAGCAAGCCACATGACATATCTTCAGGTGAACCAAACACAGCCTTATTTTGGATTATAAGAATCATCGAAAGCTATCTAATCAATAGCATTGTACACTGCCTTATTTTGGATTATAAGAGTCATAGAAAGCTATCTAATCAATAGCATTGTACACGAGTCTTTACACTCACTCAAGTGAGTTTCAGTAGCAGAATTCTGAATCTCAAACATGATTCTGCAACGGAAACTCACTCGGTACATGGGTGCACCAAAATATGGGTACAAAGACCTCCGGTGGAGTCTTTATTGAAAGACCAATTCGAATCGTCTCCCTTTCAAGGAATTAAATGGAAGTCAACTGTCCTGTAATTGTAGCAGCAACAACTGCCAATTTATCGTGAGTTTCAAACCGGATCACAAAATATACCAAGATTGCCTTAATCTAATGAAAAAGTCTAGGAATACAACTATCAGATAGTTTGGAGCTGTTCGATAAATATGGACTGACGTGCATCATACTGCTATAAATGCAGTTGTGTTCGGAGTTCGTTTTAAAATTTGTGTTCTTGGCATTGCTTTAATCTAATTGGCTCCTTTTGAACTTCCTAACTTCTGCACGTTGCGCTTGGATACTACACTCTCAAGTGCTTGTTCACTCACGATTATCTGGACTTATTCAGTTAAGAACAGTTTTTATTTTTGTAAGGCGAAAGAATTTTATTAATTTCTGAAATTGTTACAAAGATTAACCGGAGCAAGGAATGATGACATCATATTTCTAATCCGAGACTCATTCAAGTTACAAAGATAAGAATAATCCCATGTCAATCCGAGACGCAAACCCAAAGTTCGCAAGAAATCAACCAAGGAACACTCACTCAATAAAGAACAGTTACTACTATCCGAACGATATTAACCATAAACGAAGCAAATTAACTAAAAGCAATATCCAAAATTCATTAGTGCCAAAAAAAATAAAACAAATCATCCTCATCCACCTCATTCAACAAAAGTACTAAAATGAGATATACTAACAATAGCTAAACCTGTGAAGACAGTGATCCAAAAAACGTACTACTAGCAGAAATGCAAGATGTAGTACTAGTAGCTGCAAGTATATCTAGAGCATCTCACTTCTGGCTGCGTACCCATACTGCGACCTCTGTATGTTCTGCTGCCTCTTCCTATACAGTATCGCTGCTAACGCCACGATACACACGGCGGCGATGGTTCCGAGCGCGGCCCCAGCCTTCTGTCCTTTCGTCAATCCACCTTGCGACTCCTTCGATTCGTCATTCGCGTTCGCGTTGCTGTTCTTGGAACCGACAGTGCTAGGCGGGGGCGGCGACGGCGACGGCAATGGAGGAGACACATCCGCCGATGGAGACGGAGACGGGGACGGGGACGATTCAGGAGACGGAGGGGACTGCGGAGGCGCTGGAGGCGAAAAGGTCGGCGGCGAGAGCGGCGAAGGAGAGACAGTCGGGGTCGGAGAGAGGGGTACGTGGGCGACCGCGGGGCCCGGACTGGGAGCCTGCGGTTGTACTACCGAGAGAAGCGACGAGAGAGCAATGATTGCGAGTATGTGGACCTTAGCCATTGGTTTCGTCGATCTGCTAATGAAGGAGTATTGAATTGGGGAAGTAGTGAATCGAGGCAATCGACGGCGTGAGGACTCAGATCTGACGATTTGAAACGGAGATGGGATTGATTCTAGTGAGTAGAAAACAGAAGAATGCCGTTGGAAAAAGGTGGCGTGAGTATGAGATCTGAAGTGCGAAAAGGCGGTTGGAAAGTCCGGAGAGAGAGAGAGAGAGAGAGAGAGAGAGAGAGAGAGCAGTAGTACCTCCTAGTAGTAGAGTAGATCTGGGAAGTCGACAAACTCGGGAGGAGAGAGAGAGAGAGAGAGAGAGAGAGAGAGAGAGAGAGGAAAGAGGGGGGCCTAAATTAGCGGCGGGGAGAATGCAATGAGGGGCGGAGAGTCCGGGGAGGAGGTACGTGGTGGAGAAAGGGAGTTGAGGCGGTGGGTGCGGGGCGTAGTATTGGAGCCTTGGAGGAGTGTGATGGGGAGAATGAAACAGAATGGGTTTTATAGTAGCGGTGGTGGGGGTGTCGATGATGGGATGGCAGCCTGGCAGTTTGCTTAAGGAGCTGTGCTACGTGCGCACAGCAAATGTGCACAGATTCCATTTTCTCTTGGCTTGGGTTGCACAAAAATGATCGAAGCCGCTCATTTTATTCTAAATATGTCGTTTAAGGTCTCTGTAAAAAATGAGCTTCGTTCGATATCTTTAGAGGCGTTACAAAATATCCAAAATCAATTCAGAATTTAGGCCGGCTCATTTTTTACAGAGACCTTAAACGATATATTTAAAACAAAATGAGTGGCTCTGATCATCTTTGTGCTACCCGAACCGAGAGAAAATGGGATCTGTGCACAGCTGCTGTGCACGTAGCTTTTCTGTTGCTTAAGCAAGAGGGGTACCGTGCTCGTGGATTTTATAGTTGTGACTCGATATTTTCATTTTGGTCAAGATAGTTTTGACGCGATTTACATTTCAAGAATTGGTAACGAATTTGGAAAATGATTTTTACGCTTTTTTTTTTTATAATTCACATTCTTATTTTTTTGTTCACATAAATTTATCACGTTGTCCTTTTTTAATACACTTTTCACTCATTTAAAGGCAAAATGATACTTTCTACATTCTAATTTCATTGTAATTTTTGAGAGTTCATGTCACTTTTTAATTAATTATATATCTTGTAATTTATAATAATTTATGTGATTTTAAAAATATTATATTATAGAACAAATTGAGATCTATTAAATAAGATCCATATTTGATATAAAATTTATTACCAATTTAAAGATATCATTAGTTTTTTTTATCCAGTATAGGAACAAGTAAATTAAGATGGTGGAAGTAAATTCATATCATTAAAAGATTTTTAAAAAAATGTGGATTTTAAAAGGGAGACGGGAGAGTGTGAAAATCACTCCCCAATAATTTTTATTTATTTATTTGATAATCAGATGTCCGAACCAGCTTTGTGAGCATCTCGACTAATTCTGAGGCCATGAAGATAACGACAACTAGACATAATCTCCAGTGGCTCAAAAGTTTGCGATCTCATGCTCCAGCACTTTTTTATTTTCTCATGACCACTTTGCCAATATCTCTAAGATAATGTGTTCTCTTTTCTTTTTTGGTCGAAAATGTTCTCTTATGTATTCATTTGACCAAAAAAAATTATGAAGTTACATATACATATTTTTTGTCCTCGGATAGCGCCATATGGTTTACAAAGAAACATATGAAGTTACATTTGTGGAGGGAAATATTGTAGTGAACATAAGATTTCTAATATAAGCTTGTGCTTTTTTATCATATGCTCAGTATTAAGTATTGGGTAAAAAATCTAACAACGCTGCTACTCACACATCAATTATGCACAGATTTTGTGCACAGATCCGGTGTGGGGTTCATTACGGGTCCTACACAAATGATCCAAACCGTTCACTTTGCGAAAAATCAGCTCAATCCGATACCTAAAGATGCTCGATTCAATGAAAAGTTATATAGTTTGATCGAGTAACGAGGTATCGGATTAAGTTGATTTTTCACGGAAGCTCTTGAAAAGTTATTTTATATTTAATGAACGATTCAAATTATTTATATAGGATCCGTAATGGACCCCACACAAAAATCGGTTCACAGAATTTGTGCATTTCTTGATATATGAGTACCTAATCATGAATTTACAACCTTACCGGCAATGTTTCATTCTACTTTTATTTCTGGGTCAACAATTGAATGGGATCGAAGGTTTAGAGCCCCACCAATATTCTCAAAAGGAAGGATAAATGATGGCCAAGGACGTATTTTGATAATTTATATCCATCAAGGACATTTGAAGAGGCAAAAAGAATTTGTCAACTTTCAAGTTTCGAAAAAAGATAATGAAGAACGCGTCCAAGTCTTTTTTTTCTTTTCCTTTTTTACTGTATATTTTGAAAAGTGTCCTAATGAGTCGGACTAATCTTGTGTCTACGCATTTGCGTGAGGAGAGGTGGAAGCGCGCGTCAAAGTTTTACGTGTCTCCCAATCAGTTTGGTCTTTTGTTTGGTTTTTTTAATCTATTTGGACTATCATTTTTATTACTATTTAATTTCTCGAGCAAAAGAATGATTAAAGTCATGTCTCATACGATGCGTTTTATTTGTTGCTCCCACTTGTGAATAAAATTCACTTCAAGTCATACTTTTTTTGGGCAAATTAAAGTTTCGTCAAAACGAGAATAAAAATATGTTAAATGCGCTTATTACTGTATTGATTCATGCTTAATTTAATTAACAATTGAGTTCTCGTTTGGTTTGATAAGGTTGGAAAAGATTTATACATCACCTTTAGCGCTTGAGATACCTAACTTTATAAAGCCATTCGCGTTTTTAAGAAATACCTAAATTTCCAAGATATATATAAGTTCATTATGTGATATATTTATGAGATTTAAATGGTGGTACTCGAAACAAGGTCAAACGCTTTATTCATAGTTGCGAAACGTGAAAATTAAATCAACTAGGAGGGTGTTTTCGGTAGTGATAATTTTGTAGATTTTTATTTGTGATTGAGAAGTTATTAGGTGTTTCCGAAAGTGAATAAGTTGTTGAAAAATGTCAAGTTATTTCCAGTAGTAAAAAAATTATTGATGATTTGTAAGTAGAGTTACTGTAGTAAAAATAGTTTTTATTGACAAGTACTTTTTTGTTAGTTGAAACGAAATGTAAAAATGCTAAAAAAATTTTGTTAGTAAAAACAAAATAAAAAAATACGTTAAATATTTTTTTGTAATTTTTGTCAGTGGAAACACCCCTGGGATTAAACAAAGTTTTCATGGCCGGCAAGGCAACGTGATGTTGAAAGCGACACTACAAAATTAGAGCTTTTCATTAATCGAATTGAACACTACACACGTTATTGTTTTTTGTTTATTGTTATTAGAAATTTAAAAGTGCCAGTAAATCTTTGCCGTCAAATTGGTCAAGAAATTATTGTTGCTAGTACTTAATCTTCTCAACGATTTTACATTGTGCGTGAGTCGTAAGCAGTAAATCAATTTTTTCTTTAAAATTCCTTGTACGCCGAGCAATAAGTATATATGAGCGTTATCAAAATAATTCTATCGCGCTATACACTTCTTGTTTTTCTATTTGTTGGGCCTCGTGCATCAAACGAGCACAAACGTTAATTTTATTAAAGAAAATTGTAAAAACAAAGACTTGTCTTGCTTTATGCTTGAGTCGGCTTTAATCTAACTGACCATATACACTATAACCAGAGATGTCTCTCTAATAGTAGTACTTTGGATCTAATATAATGTGAGCCTAACCAACTGAAATATCATATATGTAGGTCTTCGTTCGGAATTTGCAAGCTAGGTACATGTGCGTACTCAGACATAGATTTCTTCTTTCAAGCGGATTTATATTGGCTTCCTCTCCCCTAAGACAGGAGTTTCGTTACGAATAACTTTGTCACAATTGTTGGTGGTTCTTGTTTAATTTCAGACTATTTGATGGGGATTCTTTAACTCGAATTGTGCTCTCTACTACGTTATGTTTGTATTCTGAAATGATATATAAGTGTTGCAGTGGTGGGAGTGGTAGTTTAGAAACCGGAGATTCCAAGTTCGAGTCCGAGCAACAACAAAGTTATGTTTGTATTATTTGCACCAAAGCCATGACAAAATTCATGGGTTTTGAACCCAATTTAATAAGGGAAAATGACGGCCGAGGACGTGTTTTGATAATTAATACCTGCTCAATGACATTTTCAACATTAACAAATATTCTCAGTATGTACTTGAAGGATATTAATTATCAAAATACGACATGGGCCGTCATTTTCCCATTTATAAGTTGCACAGGCCTTCAGTTTATGGGCTTCCAATCGGATCTGTTTTGATGGCTCCGTACAAAATCCAATAAGGACCTCCGGGCTCCGGCCCAATTGAAGAGGACTTGAGTTTTGACTTCTTGGGCTTCACTTATTCGTTGGGAATAACATTTAACTAAAGTACTAGTACTCTAGTACAACTTAAACACGTCTAGAAGTAAATAAAGCTGCAAACGAAACGAGCAAAAACGAGTTTTGAAACGTTCGAACGCAGATTGTTTAAAACTAGCCTAGCTTGAGCTCAAGTCGAGGCCAATAATCGAGTTGTAGCTCGGCTCGTTCACTATTAAAGTGTTCGAGCTTGATTCGTTTACTAGTTCGAGCCTTTATAAACGAGCCGAGTTACCAGTAATTCGAGCTCGCATTTATTAAACGAGCTTAAAACTTGAGTATGACTCTTTCACTAACAAATTGAGCACATAACGAACCAAGTCTCAAGCGGCTCGCGACAACTTGATTCGCTTGTAGCCTTAAAAGTAAATGAATCTAATATTATAATTGAGACATTGGATTAATAAACTCGGAGTGGCAGTTCCCATTAATGCACGGTCATATTCAATTTTTTTATTGAGAAAAACAGAGAAATTCAAAATTGGCATTTGAGAAATGTACAGTATCATGTAACCCAAGGGTCAGCATAGGGGTCAAACTTGGGCGTTCTTAGGTTGGAACTTCTTAGCCTTAGGTGTTATCAATTACTTTAGGATAAATTCATACGGGATTTTGTCCCGACTTTACTTGGACCCCCGTTAATGAACGGTGAGATTTGTCTCCAAACTTAGTAGGTATGTGTAAATTGGTTCGGACATGTAAGTTATAAATAAATAAAAAAACACAGTGTAAAGATACCTGATCTTTTATATATATATATATATATATATATATATATATATATATATATATATATATATATCGGGGCAGTTCAAGGGACACTAAAAAAAACACTTCAAATCTCAATCTCATTGTTCTTGATCAAATTTTTATGATCCGAACCGTTCAATGTGTGCAGAATGTGATTTTAAAAGTGCTCTTAAGAAATTAGCAAAAAAATTGACTGGGAAAGACTTGATTTAATTTGAGCAGTTTTTATTTGAATCGTTCAATAAAAAAACTGTTCGAAACTGTTCGGATCAAACCATTCCCGGTCTTTTTTTTGCTGATTTCTCTCAATATCCTTAAAATCACGTTCTGATCACATTGAGCAACTCGGATCATCAAAATTTGATAGGAAACTATGAGATATTTTTTTAATTATTTTTTTGGGTGTTCTCGAAATCGCCCCATGTATATATAGTGTTTTATGAGGAACAACACTTTTAAAAAGCCAATAATAAGTAAAAGATCATTGACCACCTAGCATTAAAGTACCGAGAATATTTTGAACCAACGAAGCTTAACGTAGTTGTATTTTATTTTAACCACAATAAATAATTGAGAAACAACGCCAGAAAGTCCGGCGGTTTCTAGGGCCAACCCACCTCAGCGGTGAACTCTGTGGAGTAGCTTGTAGAAGAACAATAGGAACCATGGCTTACTTTTGCTGATAAAGGAACCTAAACGTATCCATTTATCCCCGGTAGCAAGTGGTACGTAGGACATTAGCTTTGATCCCGACATAACTACAATGGAGTCTTTTGAGGAAGATTACTATGTGATGTTAAAAAAATAACTACTCTGTAATGGATATTTAAGGTAGTCTTATCTGCAGACAAATCGGAAAAGAAAAAAAGTGAGGCGCAAAACTAATAAACGCAAAAAAAAAAATTTAATAAGGATAAAATAAATAAAAAATAAAAAAAGTAAGAAAAATTGTTAATGGAACGGAGACTAAGAATTCATTTGCCAAGGGATTGAGTTATTCCACCTTCGGAGGATAATGTCATTATATCTGATGTCAAATTGTAGAACTAATCCAGCAATAAACAAGTTTAACCTGTGGCGGACGCGAGGGGGCGACCTCATGCACCCAACTTTTATTTTATTTTTGGTAAATAAATAAAGGGAAATGATTTCTACACTCCCATTTTTGATAACCACACTTTCTTTTTTGGATTTTAGTGTTGAAAGTATATGTGTTTTTTGCTAAAAGACAAAAAAAAAAGAGTGTAGATATCAAAAAAAGGAAGTGTATAAATCAATTCCCATAAATAAATGATTATAAGAACTACAATATTTGAACCAAAAAATCATCGTATCAAAAAAAAAAAAATCATAGTTCAGCTCCCTTCGATTTCTATTCATTCTCTGCCACAGAGTTCAACGTGTAACCAATTCAATCCTAATTCTTGGTGAGGAAATATAATCCCACGTTACTTGGGAGTGAAATGGATAATTATCTAATAATATGAGGGACCTCTCCACCCATTACCAATTGATTTTGAGATGGATATAAATTTTTCACATGGTATCAGAGACATTTTAAAAATTTACAATCTACACCCTACAATGACAGACCAGCAAAAAAGTTGCACGATGATAAACTCAAAAAAAGGCTACACATGATAGATCTCAAACGACTGCACGTGAGGGGATCGATATTAACAAAATAGTCTCACATTACTTAAAAGTAGAATAAGTGATCACTTAACATGAGGGATCTCGTGGATCTAAAGTTTCCACACTTCTTTCATCTGATAAACAGATGCACCTTAAGAATTAATCCAGGTACGTACATAAGTAGGATGACAACATGGCCAGCTAAAAATTGATGCTTGGGATGCTGATGCTCTGCTCCTCACATTTTTGGACTTAACGAATAGATTCACATCAACAGCCAACCATCTCTCTCTTGGTAATCAGCTTCTCTACTTCTTGTTTTTTGTCGCAGTAAATTGTGTTTTCATGGTCTTCATGACCTTAGTCACCCAATACTTCAAATTGTCACGCACTCCCACTCGTAATCCTCACTCTCTTGAATTTGATTGTAATGTGTTTTAAAGACGTTTTCACATTCGCTCATTTTTTCAATACGCATACAAATTAGGTGACTTTAATATTGAGTGATATCCTTGTCCAAGGAGTCTTGATTTTATACAAGCCCAACTGTCCAAAAGCAAAAGGCCTACCTTCTCACCACAATTTAAGGGGAAAGGCAACCAGCTAGCTAAAATCTCACCTACTCATGAGGTTTAGGAAAAAATGGCTAGACTGTCATCAGCTATGGACAAGATAAGGTGGATTAGCTAAGCCATCAATTTTATACTTGACCTGAAAGGGGACCATCCATCTACCTTTTTAATAAACAAATGGTTCCAATCTCTCTATTGACCTAACCTTTTTTCTTTTTCCTCGTCTCTTTTGTCATTTGATAAGGATCCAAGTGCATCATTTCCACTTCTAGTAGTAACATCATTGCGAAATCCAGCTCACCCATCCTTTTCGATATGCTGTTATTATCCCTTAATACTAGTACATTGTTCTTATCAATTAGAGAAATACTATAGTTTGGTAAAAATAATACGAATTTAATAATTAGATTGGGGATAAGAATGCTTTGGGTATGTATGAAGCAATAAAGTAAGCATTGGAGGAGAGGGGCTTTAGGAATTAATTCAAAATACGTGCAAGTTGGTCCAGAGCACTCTACTTTATAAAATAAAATAAATAAAAAGCAATGAAAAAAGTCTAATTGTAGGAATGAAAATGACATCCATGGAGAATACCCTCTCCTCTTCTTCTTCTTCTTCTTCTTTTTTTCTTCAGTTTTTTATCATATCATGATTGTTTAGGCTCTTTTTCTTTGTTGTCTCTGTATTTTTTTGAAACCAGTCCTTTTGCTTTATTTTAACGACTTTGAATGCGCTTAGAACAAACATGGCATTTTTATTAGCACTGGCTAATATATATAGTACATCAAAAACTGACAGTGGAAACAAAAGTTCCAATTATCGTGCGAAAACAAGCGAACGAGATTTCATAATCGGTAAAACATCGTCATCGCGTATAATTCATGAAGTAGTAGTATGGAGTATTTATTTAAGAGAGAGAAAAAGCAGAAAATGGAGTGGGAAAACAGGAGGGAATTTGATGATGATGGCAACACCAGAATAGATACATACACCCACAGCATTTGAAAACAAACAAGGATCGAGTAATACTTATACAGATCACAAAAGGCACCCTTTCACCAAAGCAAATTTTTTTATCTACAAACTCCATCACCTTCTTTCCATTTTCACAGTACGTGCTCTTGCAAGCACCCTTTCCATTGTGTTTCTCTCTAATGGCTCAGGTATTGCTTCTGAAAGATCCCAAAGCTTTAAGAGCTGCCGCTCTCAGAACGAACTGGTGGTAGAACGCGGCAATCGCGGCTCCGGCGAACGGTCCGACCCAAAATATCCACTGAAAATTTTTCCATGCAAACTTGTGTCATGAGTTTTGGGTCCATAACAACTAGCTAGTTTTAAGAGACGTACGGTTGCCAAAAAAGCATATTCAAGACAAAAATGACGCAATTACGTACTTGATCATCCCAGGCCTTAGATTGGTTGTAGATAACCGCAGCTCCGAAGCTTCTAGCGGGGTTGATTCCGGTGCCTGTGATTGGGATGGTGGCCAGGTGAACCATGAATACCGCGAATCCGATTGGGAGCGGAGCCAAAACCTGATCGAGTTTGATCAAGATGAACAAGACTAATTAATCATCAAATTAATTATATTACAAACAATGCCGCAGTACAACTACTGAATTGTTCAAGTTTGAAGTTTCATTGTAATTTTTTACTCTTTTAGATTACTCTCGTCATGACGACACAATAATTTACAAAAGAATCGACGCAAAACTAACTAATGCGAATTTATTTTTTTGATAAAGACATAAAAATAAGACACTTTCCTTATTTAGCCAAAATAGATAACCTGCTTAAAAAATATGTTTCAATTCACTGTTTCCACATAATTAGTCAATGCCAAAGCTGATGTAATTCATCGCTAATCGATAGACACCTGTCAACAGATCAAGATCATTCTCCAAATACTTAAATAGAGTTAGAGCATGGATTACTTCACTAGCCTTAAAAAAAAATCAACTCCTAATTCAAAATATTAATAATTACTTGGTGGTATCTTGTAGCTTCTTCCTTTCTCCATTTTTAACTACTCCCATTTAGGTAGGTCACTATCTAAGTGGAAGAACAAAATGACCAGTGCTAGGAATACAATTTTAAAACACAATTACAGACACAATTGCATTCAAATCACTTCAATGCAATGGTTCTACATAGATCAGACGGCTCCGAATACAATTGTGTCTAGAGTTATGTCTAAAACTTTTGTTCCGAGAATTAATTTTTGAAGAACAATAGCAAGGCAAGTGGAGTATTAGTACCCATCATCCTCCCCAAGCCTCCTAAGATGGATTAGATTAGGTTTAAAGAAATAGAAAAAGAAGAAGAACAACAACAACAACAGCAATATAATACTGTAGCTCCTTACCCAAAAAAAAAAAAAAAACAATATAATAGCAAGGGAAATGGTAAGGTGCTTACAGGAACGTGGGAGTCTCTGGCGCTCCTCTTGGGATCGGTGGCTGAGAAAACAGTGTAGACCAGAACAAATGTCCCGATGATCTCAGCCCCCAGAGCCGTGCCCTTGTTGTAGCCGGACGCCACCTCGTTGGCCCCGCCGCCGTACCTGTCGAAGTAGGACTTCTGGAACCCCTTCACCAAACCGACGCCGCAGATAGCGCCCAAGCACTGTGCTACCATGTACAAAACCGCCCTGATTAGCGACACCTTGCGCGCCAGAAACAGCCCGAACGTCACCGCCGGGTTTATGTGACCTCCTGCGCACGTTAGACGACGTTAGAGGATATTAAGCTAAACTGCGCGTTATGACGTAACGGATGCATGTAACGACTTTCCTTATAAAGCACTAGAAGGGTCAGAATTTTTGTACTCTCTCCGTCCGGATTTAATAGTCTTTTTTGAGAGTTTGTGTCATTTTTTAATCGATTATATCTTCCAATCTATAATGTTTTACGTGATTTCGAATATATTGTATTATAGAACTAATCGAGATCTATCAAATAAGATCCATATTCGATATGAAATTCATTACGGATTCTAAGATATAACCCGTTTTTTAGCCGGTTAGAATAGAACTAGGGAAAATTAAATTCTGACGGAGGTAGTACATTTGACGAGAAGATTAATTAAAGGGGGTCCTTCCATCGTATGAAAAAGTATATAAATGAATGATTAATTTTATAAATTCACACAATAAGAAGACATAAAAGGGATAATTAATTTTCACACTTCGTTGTTTTTTGGTTATAATAATATTCTTTTTTTTGTCCTCATATGATGTGAATTTACAAAATTTACTCTTTTATACTTAGAGGAAAAACATTGTAATTAAATTCACATCCTAAGAAGACACAAAAGGGAGTGCTTATAAAAAAGAAGAGTGTGATAATCACTACCCTAATTAAAATTAAAATATCCCGTTATTCTTCTTCTATTGCATCAACTATCGGCCGGTCTTGGTCTGAGACTTATGAGTTTGCTCTTTCCTAATATCTCAGGTTCGATTCTCCTTGACAATATTTCTTGTGGCCACCTCACCCCAACGCGTAAGCGTGCAAAACAGCAGTGAGAGGAGCTGTAGGAATTAATGCGTGCAAACTAGTCCGAGACACCTTACATTACAAAATACAAAATAAAAACTTCCAGTAATTTTGAGTGAGGTTAATGTATTTGGCCATTTGGGTGGGGTAGACTTCACACCTACTTCTTATTCATTGATTGAGATTCTCCCCTTGGATTGCTCTTTCAAACTTAACCCACAGAACTGCATACGCGAGGAAGATCGCAAAAATCATCCGAAAATATATTGAGACCAGTTACATATATGATATATAGTGCACGTACGTAAGCAATATTGGAAAAAACGTTCGAAACGTACTAGGAAAATTCGTGAAAAATAAATTACGTGAACCAATTGAGATTTTTAATTTGGCGTAAACGAAGCCAAATATCGTACACTAAAGTACTATATCCTCTGATTTAAAAATTGCACAATTTTTCGTAATGAACTAAAATTTTGATACGGATGGATGAGGTAATTGATACCTGGACCTTTTGCAAATTTCATCTACTCATATATTTTCCTTTGAAAGCTTTTTCTTGTGTAAATGATTGAAATGTCTTACTCACCGGAGATACCGGCGGTGCAGTAAACTAGGATGAAGATCATGCCGCCGAAGGCCCAGGCGATGCCGAGGATTCCAACGCCGCCACACGGATCGGTGGTCGTCTGGCTCTTGTAGCCAATCACGGTGAGCACGGTGATGTAGAGGAAGAGGAGTGTGGCTATGAACTCGGCGATGATTGCCCTGTAGAATGACCACTTGCGCAGTTCCTCCATGTCTATCAGCGGCGCCGGCGGCGGGTCTTGGTAGTCCTTCGCTGAGTATCCGGGTTGCTCCGCCACCTCAACGTCCTTCGACATGTCTTGACTCTTTTTTCTTCAGCTGCGTACAGCAAAAGAGACTGTCTGGAGAGAGAGAGAGAGAGAGAGAGAGAGAGAGAGGAATGGAAAGTGAGGAAGAGAAGAGTTGGTATTTAAGGTGGGATGGAGAGTGTGAGTGAGAGCAACGCAAATAATTTTAAGATTGGATGTCTGATTATTAATTAATTTGAAATTTTCGCCGCCCATAGCACCATTTTGATGAGTTATTATTCTGAGCAGTGCTACTAGCACAGATTAAAACACGTCTTTATTTCGGACCGTCCAACTCCGACACTTACGGATTCTTCATTCTTTTGTAGACGTATGTGTATCGGCCGGTTTTAAAATATTTGTGTTGAGAATTGTACATGAAAATATATAAACACCGACTTTCTATAAAATTTTGTAGTGATGGTTCTGATGGAGCATCATCAGGTAGTGTGAACTTATTTATAGCAAAATACAGTGATGTGTAAATCATAGGTATTTAAAATAGAGAGAATTTTTCATAAGTCCACTATAGCACTTTCCAAACCCATCTAGTCCACTTCTAAGTTTCATAACCCACTAAGTCCACTAATAATTTTAATGACAAAAATACCCCACCTAAAAAACAAGGGCCTTGTTTGGCTAGCAAGAAAATATATATTTTTCATTTTTTTCGTTTTTGTTGCAATCAAGCCGCCTCCACCACTACCACCGTGGTTGCCGCCGCCAACACCACCGTTTCCGCTGCCATCACACCACATATAACGTTATATGTGTAACAAAAACGTATTTTTTCATTTTTCTCGATTTTTATTATTGAACCAGCTACACTTAACATTTAACGTTATATCTATGACAATTTTCTCTTTTTGTTTTTTTCTATTTTTCATGTATTGATTTTTTAACGTTATATGAGTGATAAAAATTTTCTAACATACAACATTATATAGGTGGCAAAAATTTTCTAACAAGCAACATTTCTTTTTGGTTTTTCTTGTTTTTAGTTTTTAACATTATATGCTGGTCCATACAAAACATATAACATTATATGTAAGTGTTTGAATAACCAAATATCGCAAAAAAAAAAAACATATAACATTATATTTGAGCTTCTGCAACTCTGAATCTCACAAAAAAATAGAACAGAACATATAACATTATATGTGAGTTTTTGTAGTTCTAAATCTAACAAAAAAACAGAATATATAACATTATCTGAGCTTTTGTACCTCTAAGTCTCACAAAACATGACATATAAAATTATATGTTCTCAAAACAACATCATATCTTTCCAACAATATTATATATCTCAAAAAATAATATTATATGTTCACATATCATGCCACCATTAGCCTTATTTTCAATCGCGTCTTAAATTCCAAGTTGAATGTTGATGAGGCCACAGGGGGTCGAGCTTCATTTTTTCATCATTTCTTCATCAAAACTTTCATCGAATTCTTCAAAATTTGTGATTTTCTGCCTCCGAATAGCATTCCCATAACCTCTATATCTACAAATATACATATTCAAAACAACATAAACAATATTAATATATCTCAAAAACAAGATATAATATTATATGTCTAATCCTAGGAAAAACACATATTATACATGACAGAAGTTCACATATAACGTTATATGCTCCGTTATCCATCACTTATTGAATTGGTCCGCACAGCGGTCTCTTCGACTTGCTTCTGATAATATACGGATATATCCATATGTGCTTTTGAGAGGCCGCTGCGTGGACCTATTCAATAAGAGAACATATTATTAGTTCCTTTTTTTTTTTTGAGTTTTACATGACAAAATCTCATATACAACGTTATATGTTCTCTATGCAAATTGAAATATTTTTTTTTATGTCAATACAAGCTCATATATATATATGTACATATGGTCACAAATATTCTCATATAACCATATATGAATATATTCGTATGTGTTTTTGAAAGGCCGCTGCGCAAACCAATTTAATAAGAGAATATATAACGTTATTAATTCCTTTGTTTTGGAGTTTTACAGGACAAAATTACGTACCAAGGGCAAATTGTCACATATAACATATATGTCTCAGTGGAGAAAATTATCTATAACAAACCACATCACTAACCGAGCTTCAAATCACATATTTTCACGTATAAGTCGGAGAGGCCGCTACGTGAACCAATTCAATAAGTGATCAACAATGGAGTATATATCGTTATATATGACAAAAGCCCATATATAACGTTACACGGTACAGAAGGTCATATATAACGTTATATGTTCTCTTTATTAAATAACATAGAATATTCTAATTTAAAATGTTATATATAACAATATAACGTTATATACAGCAATATAACGTTATATATTATTATATCTCTCTCTAACTAAGAATGTTTTAAAAAAATGACATTAAATAACAACAAAAATATGAAAAAAATATATTTTTTGTGTGACACGAAATACACACATATAACCTTATATATATTTTTTATATATTTTTTCAAAAAACACAACCTGTTCCAACCTTATATGTCTAGCCCTAGAAAAAACACGCATATAACCTTATATATTTATTCAAAAAACTCCAAATATATCAAAAGCAAATCAAAGAGGCCGCTGCGCGGACCAAATCATTAAGTGATTGATGAAAAGTACAAATATAACCTTATATATTTATTTAAAAAACTTTAGATCGCTAACCCTAGGAAAAGCACACATATAACATTAAATTAAGATCTAAAGCAATAAACTCATTGCGACGAACACAACGACAACGGAACCGGCGATTATGTTCAGGGCGGTGGCGGCACTTTTGGACGGAGAATAATCGAAGGAAATATCCCAAACCCGAGCCGGATGGGAAACAAGGCTTCAATTTTAGTTTCACTGACCTAATCAATTTATCCCGGGAAAAAAACATGTATTTACGGCCAACAAAACATCGTTAGATCTGGATCCAATGGTTGAATCAGGGATTAGTAACGTTTACTACTAAAAATCACAATCAAACAGCCCTAATGGTCAGACCATGATGTAAATTGAGAGTTTTGGAACTTTACCTTCTCAACGTTGCTAAAGGAGAGAGACGGATAGAGGGAGAGAATTGCTGGGCTTGATCGATCTGCCTTTCTCCATTGAGTTTCTCAGAGAGGAAGCTGTGCTTCAGATTTGTTTGGGATCTAGGGTTTTTCTCTATATGACAACTTATATAGGAGGACATTTTAGTCTTGGTTTAATTTCTTTTTTAAAGGAAATGGACTTAAGGCCTTACTAAACTACAAGAGTGGACTAGAGGGGTTGCAAACATTAGAAGTGGACTAATTGGGTTACAAGTTCTCTATAGTGGACCTTAGACCAATTATTTATTTAAAATAAATGTGTTAGGTGTGAAAAGAATTTAAGCTTCTTTGGAAGGATCCATTAATTTTCTGAGTATTTTTGCACTCCTCTTTTTATTAACCACACTGTCCTCTTAGTTTTTAGTGTGTGAAATTATCAAAACACCCTTCCATTTTTCAATATTTCTTTTTGTTGTTATCCATATAACCTTCTCAATCACAAAAAAAGAAAAAGAAGAGTGCGATTAGTAAAAAGATGAGTACAAAAATCAACCTCCTAATTTTCCCCACCAAACTAATCTTCGAGGTTCTTCGCTTGCATGGTCCCACCCATTATCCCAAACGGCTCTAATTCCATCAACGGCTTTAATTTCTTTTTATACTTAATAAAATAATCCTTAAAATCGATCACTCGTCTCTTGCACTGTCACCACACGAGTGGAACACTCTCTCTCTCTCTGACAGAGTGTTTCGGGTCAGCTTGTGCGCACTTCGAAATATTCTAACTATCCCCTATAGCTGTTTCACCCGCTTGCACATGGGTGATTAGGTGGTTCTAAGAGTTACGTGCAAAAAAAATTAAATCTGAGACCTTAAGAATGAACAAATTCCTAAGTCCCAAACCACGACTACTTGGCCAGGGTTTTTCTCTGATATTAGGAAATCATTCGCCTATGTAGTTAATTTTTAGTTGTGATTCTATTGCAAAGTTAACATCCGGAACATGCTTTTCTAGTTGTGATTTAGAGCTCTAAGCCAAGTAAGAAATTGTAAACTTTCAATGAGCTTTGATGCTCTCGTAGCTTTAAAAGATTTTGTACAAGATAGAAACCAAATCTATTATACTATATAAGTACTGAAATTTGCATTCACCAGGTGATGTGAGACCCGCAACCACTCAGACGTCTACCAGGGCTATCCTCCATAGCCTGGCCCCAGGCCTGGCTATTGGGCGTCACAGAACATTTATTCCCATCATGCAACAATAATATTGTAAATACATACAAATGTGTCCATTCTGTAGCAAGAACTTGAAAGAACAAAGATAAATTACGAGTCAGTCCAAAAAAGTCCCTTAATTCCCATTAAGAAGTATGGCCCATTTTTATTTGGAAAAATGACAACCAAGGACGTATTTTGCTAATAATATCAGCTAAAGACATGATGAGAACATTTTTTAATGCTGAAAATGTCCTTAGCGGATATTAATTATCAAAACACATCATGAACCGTCATTTTTCCTTTTTATTTACTTGCAAGTATATGTAGAAAAGTGTGGGCCTCTCATTAATGATACATTTTTATATTAGGCTGGAGTTCTTAGGAATATGAACCAATTACATGAACTAGTCCGTAATTTGATAATCACACATCTCTTTTGTGGATCGGCAGTTTTCAATTACAAACCTTCACCATTGTATTTTTGCTTCTTTCCTATAATCAATTATTACAAGCATCCATTAATATTTTTTACACATTAACAAATACATACATCCCTCCCACTCAACATATATAAATGAAACGTACGTGCACTTGCATTGACACTTTGTATTCCTTTCCCATGATGAATAATTAAAAAGATAAATCATTTCCTAATTATTTTTCTCATAGGTTATAGTACTAGTATATAAAAAGTCGGTATTTAATTATATGATAATATGACAATTGACAGGCTAAAGCTGACTAGGGTTGGGACACTGTTTGGTTTTAATTAGTGGATGAAGCCTAAACACGTGTCACGTAAAAAGGATTAAAGCCCACACCCAATCATTAGACCCTGCCCAATTTTTGACAATTATGGTAACTTAGCCAACCGACCATCGCCACCCCGCACCCCCCAATTATCCCCTAATTAGTAATTATATCCATCCACCTCATTTATTTTTTCTCACTAATTAACTATAGGTTGGGACTTGGGGTTGTACAATTTCTCTTCCCTATTAATGCTTCGCTCTCCTCACAAAATACTATGTAGGAGGCAAAACTATTGGCTATCAAAAAAAAAAAAAAAGAAGCAAAAAAAAAAAAACAAAACAAAAAAAAAAGAAGCAAGAACTACTGACGAAAGTAAAAAGGAATTGTTAACTGTGTGGTCAACCACCCAAAGAGCCTGGCCAAGAGGATATGTGTAACAATTCATGCTAGCTCACCTACGAATTCTTGGTTTAATTAATGAGTGGTTCAAAAGTTATAACTCGAGATAATAATAATAATAGCTAATGGACATTACCTTATATGCTATCTTACATTTTCATGAATAGTCGATCGATGTGGGATTAGGGAGGATTTCATATCATAACAAAGTAATAAGTGTTTATTTGTAATGAGATTGCATTGGAATTTTACAGAGGCCAAATATTCTAAATCTTGAGATTATTAAAGGGTCTGTCAGTTGTTAATTTCAGAGCCTCAAAATTAACTGAAATATGCGCAAGCCAACCCAGACATTAGGTTATTAAAAAAAATATGGTCCGGCCAACCTCATCTTCTTTTCCGTTCCTTTTCTCATAGTATTTGTTTGTTAATTTTGTTACTTGAGCTTTAGGATGTCAACTCAGATGAATGAGGTAACCTAGAATTGTAGTAACCTTTTTATAAGAGATTTTTTAATCACGTGAAAGAACACACTCTGACCTACGTCTAAGGAAAATGAATGCCTATCACCTTCAACCGTTTCATATAATATGAGGTTCGAACTTGCAACAGGCCTCCATGTAGAGAAGTTAGGTGAATATCACTTCGGCTACAAAAACCTTGGATTGGAAAGGAATTTTTACTGTTGTTTTCAAACATATTTTTAACTTTATCTTTTGTCCATATACGCTTTAATGTTGCTTTTGCTTGGCATAGCGAATATGTATTTTTATCTGAATCTATGACAAAATCACTTTAATGTGGAAAAGGTTTCTGCTCCGAATATATGGACGGGTTCACTTTAATGGTCCAAAATCAATATTTGTTCAACCCAAGTGTTTGGCCCTTTCTGACCTAACCAAACTCAACCAAGCCCGTCCAGATTGCAAGACCTCGTAAACCTGATCCTTCCACATTTCCATTCTTTGCATTGTCTGAGCTTTTTGAGCCAGCCACTCCCCCAGAGCATCATGGTTTTCACTCCTGCATGGGAGGAACCATCAGAATGCTCAAACTGTTCAACAACTATCTAATCCGATAATGACAGAGGAACCGAGGAATGGCCTTTTTCCCAACAGAAGACTCTACAGGGAAAAATGAACTTCTTTAAGCTTTAGAGATGCGCACAGTTATAATAAACACTTTAGAGTGGGGTACAAAAGAATAACGAGCAGAGGAATATCTTGTTTATTATTTCCGGCGTGGATTGCCTGCCTATAGGCAGATTTTAGTCCTCCCCTGCAGTAAACAAACTGTCTCCCTAGTTTTTAAAGCAAATGAAGATCCTACGAGGAATTCGTTGTCGATATGCCAAACCATGTGTACCTGCATTTTGAGGTAAGGGTCATATTAAAGGAAAGACACACCCCCTTGGGTTTTCTAATCCCCCTCATCTGGGATTCACAGTTCCAAGCTCCTTAGAACTAACGGTCCAGTCCACACTTTGCACCACAAACATCACATTAACAGGCCCATGGAGTATGCTGATCAAAAAAAAAACAGGCCCATGGAGTAATAGTCCAATCCGGCCCACTACAACGTGTACAAAAGGAGTATTAATCCAGCGGACTATCAGCTTCCCTTATTAATAGCAACAAAAGGTCTAACTGCACAGATAATAGTGTGCACATCTGGTAAAACTGCATGATCAATTTTCCATTTCTTCATTGAAGAGTAGGGGCCTAGTCACAATGGGAAACAGAAAAATTGTCAAAGAGAAGTAGCAACTTAACAACACAAATGTTTAAGCTGCAACCACATACTTGATCAAAGGATAGCCATTAACTGCATCACATGGACATGCTTTGAACTAAAAACACCAGTTAGAACAAATACGACAGCCAAAAACTTCTGATTCAAAAGGTTATAAGTGCAATAATTTGAACAGATTTCTTAACTTTAATCGAAAGTATTGGGGGATAAGTGAGGAACAAAGGTCAGTTGAGACAATAAATCCACCCTGAATCATTTACAGTCCTGAAAAGGGTCTAATTCTAATTTCCACTAGCGATGGCACTGGGTAGGGTACCTAGCTAGTGTACGCCCTTTCCTTTGAACACCACTCTCAGAGAAGCTAATTGCCTAATTCTGCCCCCAACCCTACTAGATACTGTGATTAAACCATCACACCAGTTAAATTTGTCTTTGTAGACACTGCAACCATGAACTGTGGCTGCACTCAAGGTAGTTTCACCATGTCAATCTTAAACTGAACCACCAGATCAATCTTAAACTGAACCACCAGATTCATACATATTGTAGAACTCCAAAACTAATTTCCATTTCTACAGGACGGAGTACGGACTAGTCACAAGAGGAAGCAAAAGATTGTCAAAGAGAAACTTGTAAACTCGATAGCCCATGAACTTAAAACACAGGGGCATGCTTTGAACTAAAAACACTTATTAGAACAGAAGGGGCAGCCAAAAAGTTCCTACTTTAAAGGTTTTTTTTTTTATAAAGTATACTTGACCAAATTTCCAAACTTCAATCAAAGGGGTGGAATAAGTGATGAACAAAGGTCAGGGTACCTATCTACTTTCTACTTGTGATGGCACCGAGCAGGGTACCTGGCCAGTGAACTCCCTTCCCTGTGCACACCCCTACCTTGGAAAAGGTAATTCTGCCCCCAACCCAGTAGATACTGTGATTAAACCATCACAAGCCATGCAAAAAGTCGGAGAATTGGGGGCAAGGGAGATAGAAATGTAATTCGCGGAGATTCACAACATCACAGAGAGAGATAGAGTGGTGACACTCATAACCATGACAATAACTCCCAAAGCCACAGAATACAGATACGAGTATCACAAGTTAAGTGGAGATAACTCATGTAACGGAAGAATGGTGCCGAAATTGGTATCTGAATGTGACATGAAAGTGCACTAAAACTTAAGGCTTGGGAAGCTTAGATATGCTCAGGGTGAGTGGGAAGCTTATATACAGGTGGTGATTGTTTGCTTCCATCTTATAATTTTTACATCCTAAAACACATACATACTCAGTCACTTGTGTAAATCCTTGCATGAGCCAGGTAACACCTAGGTCACATAAAGCGTCTACTGATAGAGGACGCAAGAATGTGAAAAAATCTCTTGGAAACATTCAAAATTGCTGGAGTTTATGTGAGCGAAATTGAGAATAGGAGAAGCTAGTCGTTATTTGACATGGGTAAAAACCACTCGACGAATTTCCTTATATCTCAATGCTGCTGCAGCTGCAGTGCTAGAGTTTAGATTGCATATACGAAGTACAACTAAGTTAACTAACCTAAGCCAAGTAATCCTCACAATTAAGACCAACACAATCCCCAATTACAGTTTCTAAACATGCGCTAGATCACAAAACAAGCATTTCCATACTAATCTCATCAGATTCAACAGTTAAACTAACTACCAGTTATTCAATCACCAATGCATCATCCAACAGCAATACCAAACCAAAAATTATGGCCAAAAACTCAAACTGCAAAACTGAATTATATCGAAAATAAAATTCCAAGCACCTCCAATTATCCCAAAAAAAAAAACAGAGACCACAACCAAACTTCAAAAACTATATTAATTAAAACAAGCAGTTTTTCTCACTTCCAAAACCCCCTCAATCCTCAGGAACCTCCACGTCACCATCGGCAATCTCCTGCTGCAAATCCTTAGGGTTCTTCCCGTCCACCGTACACCCCACCGAGACGCAGGTCCCTAATATCTCCTTGACGGTCCCGGTGAGCTCCTTGGCCATGGACCTCGGCCTCATCACCTTGGCGATCTCGACGACGTCGTCGAGCGAGATGTTCCCCGTGTGCTTGATGTTCTTGGTCTTCTTCCGGTCGCGCTCGGGCTCTTTGAGGGCCTTGATGACGAGGGCGGCGGCGGAGGGGACCACGGCGACCTTGGCCTGGCGGTTCTGGACGGTCAGCTTGACGGTGACGCGGAGGCCCTTCCAGTCCTTGGCGGTCTCCTTGGCGATGTCCTCGCCGATCTTCTTGGGGGAGAGGCCGAGCGGGCCGATCTTGGGGGCGAGTGAACTCGCCGCGCCGACCTCTCCGCCGGTGACTCGGACATAGACGTCGACTACCTGGGATGGATCGAACTTCGGAGGCATTGCTATGGAGAGAGATGGGTGTTCTAGGGTTTCAGAGTGGGGGCCGGTGCTCCTGGTGGAAATGAGGGTTATAAGGTAGGGTTTTGAGTGGGCTTATGGGCTGGCGAAAGGATTTATGGGATAATGGGCTGAGATGAAATGTTTTGTTTGCCTGTGAGAGGGCTTATGGGCTGGAAAATGGATTTATTGGTTATGGGCTTTTGAATTTGCGAAATCTGTTTGAAGCCCAACTAAATGTCCAGTTTGTGTGAACAGACCAAGCTGATAAAGAAGATCGGGGTTTTTATGGGCTGGCCCTGTAAATTAGGCTTGGGCCCAAATTAGTCACCCGCGCGTTCGTGCCCGATATAGTCCCGGCCCACTATTTCGGACAAAAATACACGTCTTAGATCACATATACAATTCACATAGTTCACATATACAACTCACATAGTTTACGGGGGCAAAAAAGTCATTATGCAACATAACAAAGCCTATCAAGGTTCAACAATAATATTAGGGTTGGGATGAAATCTAAGCTAAAAAGTATGACCAACCTCTAATTTTCTAAAGAAGATTCCGCTATGTGTTTAGGCCGACAATACAGAAAAGCTATAAATTGACAATATTGATCATAAATAATGAACTCAAACGATCGATAAGAGATCTGATAAATCAAATAAAAACTCTTACTAGTAATGTTTTTCCTCTCGCAGGAATGTATGATTGTAAAGTGATCTAAAATACCACGTAGCCGTACTTCCGAATGATATATTTTTACTTATTTAAATTAGGTAAGAGGAGAATAGTAAATGATGGAGTAGTAAGTTAACGAGCAATAAAACTAGGAGCACGTGATAAAGGAGCGCCTCCTCATCCACAATATTATAGGGCATATGATCGAAGATGTAAACAAGAAGAATCAAAGCTTTATGATATGAGGCACGTTTATAATTAGTTGGCTAGGAGTGGGGTTAACAATGCATAAAAAGAAGGGCTCTGGTGGAGGTGGAAGATCGAAGAGCACGAGCTGGAATCTTAAGCCCTCCTATTTAAGAGAGATCGCTGAACTAATTGGTCCATCTGCTGCATTGCCATTTTTTTGGTTTAATTCTTTATTCACTTGCTCAAATTTTACTCCATTGTTCTCTCTCTCTCTCTCTCTCTCTCTCTCTCTCTCTCTCTCTCTCTCTCTCTCTAGTAGTAGTATCATATTCATGAACATATATATACAGATACACTAGTCCCGGATGAACCTTGGTTATTCTCTTTCTTGATCATGGATCATATGTACTAAATGCATCTCTCTCTCTCTCTCTCTCTCTCTCTCTCTCTCTCTCTCTCTCTCTCTCTCTCTCTCTCTCTCTCTCTCTCTCTCTCTCTCTCTCTGTGTGTGTGTGAGAGAGAGTGTGTGTGATGAGCGCATGCATACAATGCATTTCTCATATTCATCCATTTGGATAAGCTTCTCGAATTCTTTAAAAACTCATATGCTAGCTTGCGTCCACCTCTAGTAATAATGGATGACTACTCTCATCGTTCATTTGCGGGGACCATCTAAAATCAGAACAAAAAATTCTGTATAGACTAACACCAAAATAATTGATAAGCTTTCTAGAATTTTTATCGGCACTTTTTTTTTTTTTTTCCCTTTCTAACTAGGCAGAAGTTCTGGATCACTATTGCAGCGATTGATGAAAAGCTCGAACGTGGCCCGAGTTGATAAACATTATCCACTCACCTGCTTCCTCTCGTGGATTCCACTAGATAACGTTGTTGTTGTTGTTGTTTTTTTTTTTTTTTGGTTAAACTGGAAATTATAATAAAACTAGTTAGAAGAGTAAATGAGTCTAGGCTATGCTATCCTCTGGGCATCCGCCCTTAATAAAATAGAAATACACAACTAAGCATATTATCTAAAACATGAAATCCTACATCCATTTGCAATTCCAAATCTGTCAACCGGTCCGCACATACATTGTCTTCTCGAAAGCTATGTTTCACTTCCATCACCCCTAACCGCTGCAAGAGGTACCTGCAATCATTCAATAAAGCACTCAATTGGTGTGTTTCACCCCAATTTCTAGCAAGTCTCTGGATCATGACCATGAAGTCTGATTCAACTTCCAAGTTTGGTAGATGAAGACCAGAAGCCCGTTATCCAATTTCCATTGTAATCCCGAACTAATCCCCCTGCAACGGCTTGAGTGGAATTGTTACGAGATGCGCCGTCCATGTTGAGTTTGAACCCATTCGGTTCAGGAGGCTTCCAACCTGTTGTGAACCAAAAAGGTGCCCGGTTTTTGGTCCTCTTTCCCTCCAACATTTTCCATTCTTGTGCTGCCATGACTATGTGATTGAAGTTGCTATCCGAAGGGATAGTATTTTTGTTGAACAAGGCATTTGGAACAATGCTTAGAGACAGAAGCTTCAAACTCTGCAAGTTAAATATTACTGCCACGACCAGTTGCGTATCCACTACTGCCCGCAGTGTAACACATTAATTAATATCGTAGTAATAACATATATAATTACACCATTTTACCGGCCGTAACTCTGGAGTGAACGTTAGGGCGTTGTGTTGTTTTAATTAGCTGGCGCTAGTACACTATTATTGTTACGTTATTAAATTTTCTGATGAAATTTGTTTTAGGTGATACCAAGTCTATGCTTCATTAGTCGTGCTCGAAGTTAGGCAGAATTCAATCACCGAATTTTACTTTCGGTTTCAAATAATGACCTCTTTGAAATCATGCACTTTATACTAATTAATAAGGAGATACTCCTATATTTATTCTGAGCCTGTCAAACATGGCTTAGCGAGGATACACTTCTAGTCATGCACGGAGGTCATTGTCCTAAGTGGGCACCCTCAAACTGTTTATCTGTATGTGCTAGGATCAAGCACTTTTCGTCTTATGATCAAAATCTGCTGGTAATGGTAAATGCACAACTTTATTTCTTTATATTAAAACGTAACCGACCTCAAATGCCACGGTTTGACCCACGTGGACAGGATCCTAGCTAGCCTGCGACCAACTGTATGGATAACTGTGCAGGATAGCTAGCAACATGAGCATCATATATGCATGCATGCATGCTTCATGTCCAGGATAGCTTCATGTCCATCCTTCATTTGAATGAAGGGATAACGCTTTCTTACACTCTATCCTAGTTTTCCACAACTATGTTGACATTGGTGACATTTTCAGCACCGTCACCCTACAAGTCTACGACAATGTAACCCTATAAAAGGATTAGTTCTAGGGTTTGGTTCTTGATTTAATTGTTGGGAATAATGTCCGTGGATAGCTACAAGTCTACAATATTTATATTTCTCAAATTGGAAGACAAATATAGAGTTATGATTGTCGCCTTGTCGGCATAGTTGTATTATTAAGAAGTTAGAATAGTTATATTAGCTGAACAAATAATCAGTTTTGTTTGGCGTCATAAGGTCACATAATTTTCATGCGTGAGTGCAAGCGAGTGGGAACGAATGGTCCTATCGATCGAAGATTATGTGACGAGTCTCGTTTCGCTAAGGGAAATATGATATGTATTTTGAGATAATGATATGTCTCGTAAAACAAAAAATAAGAACCTTAGCAGAACATTTTTGTTTTATTTTTTTAACAGCCTAAACAGTGTGTATGTAGAATGGACAGAATGACAAAATGGAGAAAAAAGTGGCAGGGAAGAAGAAAAAGGAAAAGAAGATAATCAATTATAATGTTAATAGGAGTGTGATTGGTCCGGAAGACTGAGTGTGATAGGTCTTCAAGAAACTATCGTCCATATATATTCCGTTCATTTTTTTATGTTAATTGATTGGAGAAATCATTTATATCATATATGACTTATAATATATAAATTCGGGACACTGCATTAAGCATGATAGTCCACAAAATAACCCAACTCAATCAATAAAATAAATAAGTCTATCATACTAAAAAAAACAAAGGAAAAAAAAGCCCTTCACCAACACGCAGATGGTGACATTCGAAGTACTCCTGATGGACCTCCTAGTGAGATGACAAAATCATGATCAGTCGAGCTAACCCCAGTTGGTTATATATTATGTACATTATGTTTGTTTAATTTT
Source organism: Rhododendron simsii (assembly GCA_014282245.1). Classification (NCBI taxonomy): domain Eukaryota; kingdom Viridiplantae; phylum Streptophyta; class Magnoliopsida; order Ericales; family Ericaceae; genus Rhododendron; species Rhododendron simsii. The sequence continues at coordinate 9,803,698 of CM024965.1, forward strand.
CTCGCAAAATGTTTAGGGGCATTTGGCATCAAGTATTCAAGTTCATACTAGGAAATTAAACAACTTACGAATACAATAATATTCTCTCAACAAAGATGATGATCCATGTAATAATTCTCAAATCAAAATATACCAAGAATACCCTTTGTACCAAACTAAAAATCATGTCATCTTAAATCTTTCTTTTGCCGATAAAAAAAATAAAAAATCATGTCATCTTTTTCAAATTCAATCAATCAAACACGTACCCAATAAAAACCATGCATCATCGATCTTTATCTCTCATTTTTCTCAATTTACGACCCCACAAGTAGCATAAGATTCTCAATAAGTTGTAGCTAACACAAGATAGTTCCCTCATTAAAGAAAGAAACTAGGTCAGGATAGAGATTGTTGGTTATTACTAAGACATACTTTTGCAAGTTGGGACTTATAAAATTTGTTTTCGATGAACATCATTATTGCTTATAATCCAATAATACACAACTTTTTGCTGTTGCCAATAATGTGATTCGGAATCGAAAGCAGACACTTTTATAATTAGCATGACGTCTAAATATGTTGGCCCTTTCGAGGCTAGCCACATGCGCGCCCTTTCAAATCTCATGCAAAAAAATGTGCACACAAAATTTTATAAAAAAAGAGGTCGAAGAGAATCTGTGAATGCGCATATATATGTAACTTCATTGAAATTACAAGAAATTTAAGTGATTATTTTTCCTTATTTCAATTTCGGATCTGTTAATAAATAAACGCATCATAGAAATATTTAAGCGGCATTGGAAAGTTACTCCGTATTTGGATCTTCGAAATGGTAGCATGATAAATAGACATAATCCGAGTGGTTATTCAGGTGGTTAGGACACAAGACTAATTAAGAATTATTCTCTCTTTGGAATCAGATTTAAAATCTCTTAGATCTTATCAATTCTTGTGGAACTAATCCATTCGCATTTTTTTCCCACCTTTAACATGACTCTTATTTGTGGATAATTTAATTGGTTCCACAGGAATTAGATGAGATATGCACGCGAATGTTGGATCAGACGCCCTGAGTTATCAAAAAATTGGGTCTAAATCAAAAAATTGGGTCTAAATCGGTAGGTTGGGCGCATAAAATGGCTTGCATGAAGGATTTTTTTCCAAGCAAATGCATCAAATTATTTGTCTTTTCCTTATAGTTCACGTATCCGAATCAATTTACACACATCTCCACTAATCTTGAAGGTCAATCACATCGCCCACTTGCGGAGACTCCAATTAAAGTCGAAGCAAAGATTCATATGAACTGAACCCAAAAAAATTGATAATACCTTAAGAGCTTTCGAACCAAAAACCTTAAAACAAAACAAACCTCCAATTCCAAGACCTTCACCATCACGCCAACCCCTTTTGATTATTTACCTCTTTTTACATCTCATTACACCCCAAAAGCATTACGAGATTCTCTATATATTATTATGCGGGAAATCTGCAAAAAAACCCTATAAAATACTTTCCCCAAGAAAGAACTAGATCAGGATAGAGATTGGTGGATACGATTAAGGCATACTTTATTAATTTGTATAAAGCTGTGATGACTTGTTAAGATAATCATAATTATTGGTTAATATTACTATCTTATTAATTAGTTGGTGATTACGAATCAAACTTAGGCATTAAAAACATGACGGCGATATCGGTCTTTCCAGGACAGCCACGTGCCCTCCTTCAAATCCCGTTGGCAAGAGTTTTAATAATTTTTTCCGCTACTAGTATTAGGATAAGTTAACCCAAACGACATGATCGAGTGGACATGAGAAAATAATTAATAAGTGTTTGTTTTTCGTAAGGTTGCATGTTCGAAATCTCAAGGATTCAAGAAAAACATTTCAAATCTTGGGGCATTAGAGGATTTGTCCCGTTGTACACTTCGAAGAGCATAAATTAGTTGAGTTGTGCGCGAGCTAGTATATATTTACATTATAGCTTTTCACATTGTAGAATGCCAAAGTATGGAAGTCCTTTTGAAAGCAAACATGTACAGTGCTCTTTGATGTTTATGAGCACATTCGCATGGTCATTATAAATTGAGTTTGGCTATTTTAAGTAACTTTTATTTTAGTTCTGATTTGAGGTAGAAACTTAGAAAACCAAATCTAGGAGTTCAAAAAAGGAAAATGGCCACACAAAAAAAAAAAAAAAATTTGTTAGCTGAAAAGTGCAGTGAATAGGTATGGCCTCTTGCTTCAAAAGTGGATCCCGTTAGTGGACAGTAAATTAATTTATGGTCTTTTAAAATTAATTAAAGTGCGCGTAAACTCACGCGAATACCTGATTATTAAAAGAAAAGAGACTATGGCGACATGATGTTGAAACTGATAACAATATGTAAAGTAATGGAAACTAAAAATATATATAAGGACCTTAATCTAATCACGCCACTTTAACCTTATTTCTTTCTTTATATTCTCTTAAAGCTTCTCCAAGAGCCTCAAACTATTCCTAAGCAAATTGCCTAGGAAAAGTGTCAATTTTTACTTTGTCTCGTCACTAAATGAACAAGGTACGCAACAGCCTAGGCATTTAGGTTATCTAATAATCACTATTACTTCTTCTTTTTTTTAAAGAGGAAACACATATATACACAGATATATACATTACACATCCATATCCATACACAACAAAAATCCAATCCACCAAAAATTGAAATCAAGAAATCCCTTTCATGTCCATGGACACAGGAATGGAAATCAAGAAAAGAAATCCCTTTCAAACACATCCATTGAGACCCGACGACGGCCAGATCCAAGAGAGGGGAGGGTAATTGTTCTTACCTTCGTCAGAACCAACGACAACGAATACAATAACATCACAGTAGTTTGCGGGGCTCAGATTTGGTGGCCTTGAGGGCAAAGAGAGAGAGGGGGGCTACAGTACCTCGCCTACTCTGGCAAGTTACTATAGCAGAGGGGATTTTTGACGAGGTGGGAGGTGAGTTTATTTAGTCAAGGGTTTTGAGGTTTTGCGCGGGGCAGAAGCGAAAGGGGGGAGTGAGGAGGCAGTTGGAGATGATCTTAGTGTATCATAACGAGAGTGTGAAACAATTAAAAGTCGTGTGTTGCTACACTTTTGAGATTTTTTTTTCTCTCTTTCTTTTCCCAAAAAGAAAAAAAAAATCGTAAGAGGAAACATTAATCAACCAAAAAAGGTTGTAAAATAGCTTTAAAATATACACAGTCATTAAGGCCTCTACAATTAACACGAACAAAACAAAATGTAAAAGGAAATTTTATTTGCACTCTTTTTTGAATAAACATACTCCAAAATTTAACTTTTAGCGTGTTTTTAAAATTATGCGTAATGCATTATTTGATTTTAAGTAATAACAATAAATTGTGAAGTACGTTTGTCAGATAGTTTAGAGTGCGAAAATCATTCCCAAACTAAAATATCTAAGTTCATGTATTTCATGATATCGAACTCGCAAATATGGTATGAACCTACATACTAACTAACAATGTTATCAGTTAACCTGTAAAGTTTAATTCATAGAAATTTAAGAATTCACTAGAATTCTGGAATTTTGAACTTAATTTCTTTGATGCCCCAAAAGTCTGTTCCACAAAATTCTTGACAATAGAAAATCGTCTAAAGCTAATTCAACGGCTTTGGAAGAAAAAAATTACCCACGTACTACTTTCCGACAACATTCTTGACAATGGTAAATCTCCTAAAGCTAAATTCAACACTTTTGGAGGAAAAAAAATCACCCAACTTACAAATCCAACGGAGTGATTTAATGGTCAATATCTTAGACTTACAAACTTTCTTCGAAATATCTCAGATACTATCAATTTTTTGAGGATCAATCCATATAATTTGAACCCCTGCAAATTGGCCGCGGTATAATTGGTCCTTCGAAATAAGTCGAGCCGTGCAGTGAAGTGGTCCAAACACCGGAGTTATCAAAGGAAAAATCAACCACCTACCAACCGTATTTCTCTTTCATTTTTTTTTTCCTGGTGCAACTGAAAGTAGAATAAAAGCTTTTTTAGCGTGGGGCCGGGCCTAATAAAGCGTCGTTTTCACAAGCAAAGCATGATATTCCGTTCAACGTTCAACCAAACTCCAATTTAGTACTTCACATTACAAACTACGCAATGTAATACCCGAATTTCAGCTTATTCCCCTAAAATACTTTCTTATCACTAATAATAAAAGCAGAGAGAGAAAAAGACAGACAGAGTCACAGAGAGAGAGAGAGAGAGAGAGAGAGAGAGAGAGACGACATTTGCAGAAGAGCCAAAAGAACGAGACGATAAAATGGGGGGAGATTTTTTGGGGTGTCCGAATTTGAGAGGACAGGAGCACAGAGGTCAGAAACAGCTGGCAGCCTGGCACCCAAGCTAGTAGATCCCGAGTGGTGGTGGGTCCCTACATCACGTGCCATCACGCCTCCGACCACAGCTTGGAACGAAACTCCGCCGCGTGTAAAATCTACGCCTACTGGGAACACGTGTCGCGATTCCTGGGCGTCTCGAAACCGGGGACCGCCTCGTCTCGGATTTTCGAAAACCAGGTGAACCCCCCTCCCCTGCGAGTCGCGACAAATTTCAATACCCGTTCGTAGATCAAGTTTTCTTTCGTAAAATAAAAAAATACCCCCCATCTCACCTCTTTTGTCTCGACTTGCACATGTACAATTTTACCCCTCTCCTTTTTAACCAAACCACACGTGGCATTCGTACAAGTATCAGATCACCTGTAACCAACAGAAAGCCCTCTGATCAAAATTATTTTTGAACATGTCCCTAGGCAAAAGGATGGAGTATTGTTGGTGTTTCCGGTTTATCCCTAAAAAAAATAAGTACGGAGTACTACTTTTTTATACTCTTTCCGTCCGGATTTAATTGTTCTTAATTCTATTCTAATCTGCTAAAAAATAGGTTATATCTTAGAATTCGTAATGAATTTCATATCAAATATGGATCTTATTTGATAGATTTCGATTAGTTCTATAATACAATATATTGGAAATCACGTAAAACATTATAAATTGAAAAATATAATCGATTGAAAAATGGCACGAACTCCCAAAAAAGACTATTAAATCCGGACGGAGGGAGTAATTTTTAAATTTAAAAATAATAGGTTTACTAAAATCAAAAAATATGTAATATGAATTTTGTTTGATAAATCTCGACCCATGCAAAAAAAATTAAAAAATTATTTTCGTAAACTCATTATTTTTAAGCTTGAAAATAAATTCTTATTTTTTAAATACTTATTTTGAAATTTGGAATGAGACCTAGTCTACAATTTTACTGCAAAAATATTATGGAAATTTGAATATTATGGATAAAGATTTTGTAGGGTCTGTAGAGAAAAATGCTTATCTAAAATGTAAATTGATGCCTGATGGCACAATATAAAAAGTGATTTTCACACTTTTTTAATCTTTTAGCAACAAAAAAAAAAAAAACTACATATCCACTTTTAATACTAAAAAAAATTGTAAATATCAAAAAAAAAGTGTCAAAATCACCTCCGCTGCACTCCCTCCGTTCCAAATTGAGAGTCCTTTATTCCATTTTAGGATGTTCCAAAATGATTGTCCCTTTCCAAAAATAGAAGTGAAAATTTGATAAAATTTCAAAAGTGTCCCTTTTATTTAAATACAAAATGTGCAAAATAGGTAGAGCATAGGGGTGATAGTGAAAAATAGGTGTAATGATTACATGTTCCCTAAAAACGTTGAAATTCCAAAAAAAAACTTTCATTTAGGAACGGAGGGAGTAAAAAACAGTGGTACTACTGATGGGCAACTTGCAAAACATTTCCACATTCCAAATACAAGGGTGGAGAAATTTACCTCATCATAAAAGGGTACACGCAAGAAGAGTGAGTTCGGTTGGTTGCGAGATTTGCTGATTATATAATTTTCAGTCTTAGATACTTGGGATCAACCACAAAAGTAATTTCTTTTACTAAAATTTTTAGTCCCGGCATTAATTTTAAAATTGAGGAACGTATAGACCGGCTCGGATACCTATTCCGTCAAAAAAGAAACCCCGGATAAAGTGGATGATAAGGGAAAAAGCGGATAAAGTTATTTTCCTACGTGTCCGTTCCACTAAAATTACGGGGTATTTTTGTAAATTCAAAATACGAAGTTGCAGAGAAAATAAGAAAGAAAGGACAGTTTAAAGAGAGAACCTTATCCGTTTGTGGTACATTTTACAACCTTTATAAAAGCAGATCGAAATGATCATGCAAAGAACCAAGGCACATCATTAAGAGAGAGAGAGAGAGAGAGAGAGAGAAGGAAGGAAGGAGAAGAAGAAAATACTCCACACGGAATCTAGAGAGAGAGTGAGAGCATCAATTATTAATGGCGACCTCGAAGAGCTACTTCCCGAGAGCAAGCTACCGATTCCTGTCCAGCGACCGAGACGCTCCGATCACTTCGGACTCTATCTTCGAGCTCGACGAATCGGACGTCTGGAACAACACGATCCGTTCGTCGTCGCCGGATTACCGGAACCCGGTTCCGTCCTCCCGCGACTCGCACAAGAAATCGGCCTCGGCGGCGAAGGCGAAGCGAGGGGCGGAGGCCGGGCCGATGGCCGGGTCGCTGCCGGTCAACATACCGGACTGGTCGAAGATACTGAAGGACGACTACAAGGACAATCGGAGGCGGGACAGCGACGACGAGGACGACTGCGACGACGGCGGCGGCGGCGGGTATGGCGGCGGAGGGGATCGGGTTCCGCCGCACGAGTTCCTGGCGAGGCAGTTGGCGAGGACGCGAATCGCCTCCTTCTCGGTGCACGAAGGCGTTGGGAGGACTCTCAAAGGGAGGGATCTGAGTCGGGTCAGAAACGCAATTTGGGAGAAAACTGGGTTCCAAGATTAACTGCTGAGAACAGTTCCAAAAAATTTAAAAAGAAAAAAATTTAACTGCTGAGACATCGGAAATTTCTCGTAACTCGAAGAAGTATTTACTCTCTTTTTTTCTCTTTTTCTTTTTTGAGAACGCGGAGGAGTATTACTCTATTAGTTAGGACTCAGATTAACTGCCTTCTTTTTCAAGGTTTTAAATTTTTTGGGTTGTGGTGACTGTTGACGGAGCGGATTATTAGTGCTTGTAATCCTAATTTTTGAGAGCAAATGAAGAACTGCCTATTCTATTTTATTTATTTGTGCCGCTGGATTCCGGTTAAAAGAAAAGGAAAGCGGAAATGGCTTTTCTCTTTTCTTTTCTTTTCTTTTTCTTTTTTCCTTTTTTCCATGGAGGAGAAAGTTGAAGTTGTAAATGGGAAGGGAGAGGGAAATGGCCATTTGGGGCGCTCTCCGCTGGGTCAAAATTGACTGGCGGGGTTAGACTTTGATGGGGTGGCGCTTCTGGGAAAGTAGAGGCTAGAAATGAAACCATTACTGACCTCACAAAAGTTGTTCAACTCCGCGTAATGACGATTCATTAATCCCTGGGTCGTGATATGCAAAATGGAGCCCAGGAGCATTTAAGGGCATCGCTAAAGCTCCAAAATGAAGAATTGATGTGATATTTGGATGAAAATTTTGTAATTTATTTTATTTTTTGCATTTTATAAGAGAATTTAGGAGGAATTTATCGTACTTTTTAGATATTTAGGCCTTCAAATTGCCTTTGATTCTCCAAATATAAAAATCCTATTCCCATTTTGAAGATAAATTTTTAAAAAGTAGATGAATCTCTCCTACACTCTCTGATAAATTATAAAAAGTAAATAAATTACAAAATTTTCCTCCTATATGTCAAATCTCTTCTGGCACCGTTCCACTAGCTTTCAAATCTTCTTTTTTTTTTAAAATGTACAAATTCAAATATAATGAAAATAAAAAATAATTTTTGAATTTTTTGAGATATATCTAACAAGATCTATATTAGAAAAAAATTATTTGCGTAAATACATAATTTTTAAATTTGAAACTATCTTTTTTTTTTACAAGAACATTTAGGAAGTTAGGGAAACGGGGCCAGAATCTTTTAAAGTTTTAGAGATGGATTGGAGATGCTGATCGGTTGTTGCCATTTTATGAAAATAGCACAATTAATGACAAATTGGGTGTCACACCCACAAAGCCGAAAGGACTCTCAATTTAGCTCCGTCAGAAATTGCAATTTTCCATATTGGGACTTGGGAGGGAGAGATTGAAAGATATGGAGTAGTAAAATATGGGTACAGAATGAGAATGGAAAAATCGCGTTGAGGGATGTGGATAATGTTGTCCTATTGATGATTTTGTGCCGATCATGTTATATGGGTTTGCAAGTTTTACAACCTGGGAAAGACTACAATACATATTTCTTAGAGAAATTTTTTTTTATATTCCTTCGACTTTAACTAAAAATTCATTTTCATGGTTCACCTTTCAATTTCGGCATAAAAATACTTCGACTTTATAATTTTTTTCAATGTCATCCTTTAGGAATATATACATATATACACGAAAAATATGGTATTTGGATTAAGCACTCTACATACATTGAATGTCGTTAATTCCCGCGTTGGCCCCCTCGTTTTTTTTTTTTTTATAGAATTTTTGGACGGCTTGGATCTATAGTCCGGTGGCCGGAGACAGCCCGACGCAGCCGTCGGTCCCTATAGCAAAACTTAAAGAAAACGGATTCCTTCTAAATGATGACATTGAAAAAAATTAGAAAGTCGAAGTATTTTTATACCAAAATTGAAAGGTGAATGACCAAAATGAATTTTTAGTCAAAGTCGAAGGGATATAAAAGAAAATTTTCCTATTTCTTATTTGGGTGTATATCACATGCACCCCAAAATGTTATGAATTATAGAGAAAATGTTACGAATCGTATTGCTAAAAAGTTATGAATCGTATAAAGGTTATGAGATATACCAAAATGTTATGAATTATAATGAAAATGTTACGAATTGTACTACTGAAAGGTTATGAATTCTAAAATAAAAGTTACGAAACTCACTAAAATGTTATGAATGAATCATAAAATATGTGCATATTGTACAGCCTTTTAAGAAGTGTGTATTGTCGATTTTTCCTTACAACTCATGCAAGATATCAAATTGATTGAACATCCGAATTTATTTGAATAAAATATTTTTGGAACAATAAAAAGAGATGGCCAAGTTTTTGATGATTTATTTATCTATATAATTAATTTGACCAAGCTTTTATTAAGTTCCAAATCGTTTTTGCTTGTCCAGACATTCGAGTTATCAAAAAATATCAGGTTGAGTTAATTTTTGCATTTGCGACTTCTAGGTCACACAAGAAAATTTTGTTTGTATGTTTGAAAAGGGATCACACAATGAACAACTCACATTTTTGATAAACAGGTGTCCAGACTAACTCACATGCATCTCATTTCACATGATGGACCTTTACACGAGGATCTTGACTTTTATTTTGAGGGCTCTGAAATTATTCTAAAAACCTAGTGTTTGTTTCCCCATCTTACTATTTTAGTTGATCCCAACAGTATGATATACTTTTATTGAATAATAATCGAGTAACAACCCTATAGTTGGATACCCACTAATTAATCCCATATAGCTGGACATGCCTATGGTCTAACTGGATAGTGGTCCAATCCCTTATTCTCCTCTGCCACTCGATCGTATTTTAATTTCTAAGAGGAGGAAGTATACTTCGGAAGTATTGAATAATTTTTTCAATATTATAGTTTTTCCTTTACTTAAAACACTCGAAATAATGTAATGGTTGTTGCGTTTGGATATCGTCTTAATACGACAATTTACATGAATTGACTACACGTATGATGCGGGACGCATCGATTAACTAATGTAATTACTAATTCATATAAAAGTAGAAGTTGACATGGCGTAGTGAAATACAACTTTCCTGCCGTCACTCAAATGTATGAATAACGGATTATGTGAGCTCAATTTGTGTTTGATTCGTCAAAATCTAACTTGTGATGTAAGTACACAAAATTTAAATTCATTTTGAAAGTTTTGCTGAACCCAACTCAACGGGTTTAGCTATAAAGAAAATTATGTTATTTAAGCTTTAATGTAGGATTATTCAAATAACACTAAATAGAGAGCAAGACACTTTTTTTAATCCTTAATATAGTTTGTCAAGCAATCCAACTCATTTACAGCCCATCGTTGAGCTAATCACATCCATCTCCAATTAGTGATAGATTTTGTGGTGTGCGTAAGCAGGCAAGATATCCCGAGATATCAAGAAAATTAATTAATTTCAATTTTAATAATGTGTTCATTTGCATGCAAGGACAAAAAAAAGAAGAAGTCAAAAGCATCGCATATTGGAGTACATGAAGAGAGAAAAAGAGAAGTTCGAGGATGTGACCCATTAGTATTTAAAAGCAACTGCCTAATTAGGCTTTTGGCAACCTGTCCCAAAAGTTAGCTGAAACAATTCAAATTTAATTATTTAAAAACTCCCTAATAATATTTTATTAAAGTTAAGTTGGCATCTCAATGCTGAAGGTTTGGCCTTACTGGTAACCGTGGCATTCTCTTATTGGACACTTGAGAAAGTTCTTAATTTGAAAACAAAGTTAATTATAAACTGCTTTCCTTTCGCCTATATGTGTTTCTGAGCGATGTAAGCAGTAAGACAATTGGTCGCAAATTATTAACAAACAAAACATGCAAGGAGCTTTAATTTTCACTTTATTTCTTAGTAAATCCTTGTTTTTTTTAATTTCCTCGATAACTTCTTAATTTCTTTAATAATACTTGGGCGCGCACGCTCTCTCTCTCTCCTTCTTTTTTTTTTTGGTTATAGAGGATAGGAATTATTGGGACGTGTCATTGTCTAAAATACTAATCAGGCCAATAATGGTTTCTTGAAATGATCAATCAGTACAACTCATTTATCGTTGGGGTGCAATAATAGAGATGAACTCATGAACCCCACAAACTATACAGACCCGCAGGCACGGCAACAACCATAAACTCTGGTGGGTATTACGGTCATATCAAAATTTTCTTTTGCAAGAAAACGACTAGACAATTGAGGACAGGAAAATTATCAGGAAATAATAAAACAGCAAAAGTTGTTTTTTCTTTCATTTTTTTTTTTGGGCAAATGAAGGCGGAGATGATTTTGGCAAGTAAACATGGTTAGAACTTAGGCTCCGTTTGTTTTGGTGTAAAATGTTTTCAAGTAAAATATTTTACCTATTTTTCGGTGTTTAGCTTTGTAAAAAATAAGAAAAATATTTTACATGTAAAACATTTTCCATTAATGAATGAAAATGACTTACCTTTAAATCTTTCGAAAATTATTTTCTAAAATAAACCCGCTACGCGCTTTCTACTGCAATTCTCTCTACACAAATTTTCTCGATCGTCGGTCTTGACCCACGTTCAATTCCATTATTCTTATATCTCTCCACCATTTAAACCCGCATTCAAACGTTGAGTGGAGTGTCTTGAATTTTTTTATAGTCGGGTGAATAATTAAAATACTTAAAATCTAAAGAGTTCTTTATGTACTTGTAGCAAACGACTCTAGCTTTCTAAATGTGTCACTAAAACTAGATTTGGTAAACATAGAGTACCCTTCAGGTAATGGCGCCCTTACTGTATTAGGTTGCCGACCTCCCCTTTTCTCCCCTTTTCCGATTGAATTTCGATGATCCGAGCCGCTCAATGTATTCAAAATGCAATTTTAAGGGTATCAGTGAGAAATCAACAGCAAAAAAGACCGGGAAGGGCTTCATCCGAGTAGTTTTTATTTGAACCGTTCGATAAAAAACAAACAAAAAATGCTCGGATGAAGCCCTTCCCGGTCTTTTTTTTTTTTGCCGATTTCTCGTGAGTACCCTTAAAAACACGTGCTGAATACATTGAGCGGCTTGGATCATCGAAATTCAATCAGAAAAGGAAAGACCCTTACCTTAACAAAGTAAGGGCGCTTAAGTAAGGGCGCCCTTACTTGAAGTTTTGTGGGTAAACATATTTGCTTTCTCCCTTGGAGATACTCTAAAGCTCTTTATTTTACGCCTATCAATTTGTTTCTTGATGTTTTGAACGCCTTTCTACCCACTTGAAAATGTTAACGAAAGATGACTTACTAGATTGAAGAGAAGACTAAAGATATATAGACGGTTTAATTGATTTAATGAAGACTACGAAAATCAGAATACCAAATCAATGGTTAATTCAGCATCTCATTTATCCTTTTTTTGGGGTAATTTATCTCATTTATCCTTTTGTTGCCAACAATAGAGTGGAAGTGGAACTCCTGAACCCCACCAAATTATTGGCCAGTGGCACCTATCAACCATTAAACTCTGTATAGTCAATAATATTGTAGAAAATTGAGGACAAGATAATACTGGTTTATTTCAATCTTTTCCATAGCCCTCCCTTAAAGCCCCGCTCTCTGAGACTCGAACCTTGGTCACCACTAACGGGAGGGAGATGAGTTATCAACTTCACTAAAAGTGCTTCTCAAACATTCCCTTCTTTGTGGATCAAAAAAAAAAAACAATCCCTTCTTTGTTAATCCCACTATCATCCAAATATTTTTGAAAACAATCCATTCTTTATTAATCATGCATAATTCTACCTCCCATTTGGCATAATATAGTATCCCCATATATGGATAAAATAATACTAGGATTAATAATTCCGACAATTATTTCGGGAACCAAATATGCGGTAACTCAGGAATCTGGATCAGGTACAGTAAATTCTATCTCAGACAGTTAATCCATGAATCAAATGACTTAACGAGTATGAATATCTTTTTTCTCTTAGAGATATGTATTTTTTTTTTTGCCAATTGGTAGAAAAGATCATTACATCATATATGAAGTATAAATTACGGGACACTACATCTATTGTGTAAGAGTTCACGAGATAACCAAGCCCTACAATTGAACCAACAAGATAAATAAACCCATCAAAAGAACCGCAATCACTATAAACCCAACTACAAGCCTTGTTAAGAGAAGAAATATTCCCAACAAATACAAAGGAAAAAACACCCACACGCAGGTTGAAAGACTCGAACTTTTGACCTCCTAGTGAGATACAAAGATTCTGGCTAACTGAGCTAGCTTGATATGTATGAATTAATCAGGTGATTTTTTGACATGATCAAGCAACTCAACGAACTCTTTCAACTAATTACTTATCATATATGACATGATTAATTCTCTATGCTCTGTTTTATGTGCGAATTGAAAAAAAAAAAAAACATTTATGACCTAGCTAGGTCACTTACTTTAACCTGCATCGAAAGACTAATGAGTAAATTACAGTAAACCCCCCTCAACTAATCCAAATTTCACGTTCCGACCTAGGAACGACGAAACGCGTATACGAGTGTGCACCCTCTACTTATTACCAGAATACTGAACTTAACCCCTTATTGCTAAAGACTAAAAAAGGAAAAATGCACCGACGGCCGTCTCCGGCCACCAGGCGGCCGATCCGAGCCGTCCAAAAATTTTTAAAAAAAAACCGAGTAGGCTAGCGCGGGAATCAACGGCATCCGACGTGCGTAGGTGCTCGATCCAAACATCCCAAGAATTTAAATGAAGTGTTTAGATCGAGCACCTACGCACGTCGGATGCCGTTGATTCCCGCGCTAGCCCACTCGGTTTTTTTTTTTAAAATTTTTGGACGGCTCGGATCGGCCGTCCGGTGGCCGGAGATAGCCGTCGGTGCATTTTTCCTACGGAGACCTAACAAAGGGGGTTAAGTGTCAATTCTGGATAGTTAGAGGGTGCACACTGTTAGATTTTGTAGTCAAAAGGGGTTAAGTGAAAATTTGAGTTAGTTGAGGGGGGTTTACTGTAATTTACTCAAGACTAATAACAGAAGCCACGACTTTACGCTCCGACCTAGGAACGACGAACGCGCGTATACGAGGTTAATGTACTTTTACATAATACTGTACTAACTTATTGCTAAAGACTAAAAAAGAAAAATAATATTAGCACTTTAAAAATTGATGCAGGCACTCCCAAAAAATAAAGGAAAGTGACTTTAGAGTTATACTGATTTTGGAGTTCCTGCATCAATTTTTAAAATGTTAATATCATTTTTCAATAAAAAACCACGCAAATCTGAATATGATCATTTTATTAGTACTCCATTATTGAAAGCTAAGATGGCAAACGATTTGTCCAAAAACAGCCACATCCTTTTCCTTGGGAACATTTTTCTCGATAGGTATGCCATTACCCTAAGATAAGAAACGGATAAAGAGATAAATTGATAGACATGAAGATAATATATGATAACATCATATCAAACGACGTCTCCAATGGGTTGGGCTGGTACGTGGTCGAAGCCTGAGACATAGGAATTTGTTCTCTCTTAAGTTTTTACGTTCGAAACTTTTTAGGTGCCATCAATTCATTCAAGACTAGTTCATACGTATTTAAATGGGTCTCCGCTACAAGATGGAGAGAGTGATTTTTTTAGAATTAATTGAGGTGTGCGTAAACTGGGCCAGATACAGAAAACGAAGTGTATATATGCTCAATATATAAAGGGTTCTTAACACAAATTCACGGTTTCCACAAATTTGGGATATGGGCTGTCAAGTGGACGTTTATTGGGATTTTCGCTCTTCATTTTATGGTTGGACCCCAAAATCCACCGACCCAGCGGAGTATTAATGAGAAATTCTACGGCCACCTCACCAAAATGCGGTAGTCGGCCATCGCATGCCTTGTGGGGTTCACTTCGGCCTCCGTACAGATTATTCAAGCTGTTCAATAGTTTTTTTTTAAAAAAAACTGAGTGGGCAACGTGACCGCGTCGACGTTCCGTGTCAAAAATAAATTTATAAAACTAAGAATTAACTACTACTTCATAAAAGTAGTGGTCAAGACCGAGTATCGTTCCGACGAAGACAGTATGGCTGAGTTATGACAAATTTGATTAATTTTTAGATTAATTCAGGCAAAGAAAGTTTGGTTGTTTGAATTTGAAGAGTTTATTAAACTAAGAGAATAAATTAAATGAAAAGTTTGTAACGATTGGAGAGAAAATCTAGGGTTTGAATCCACCTCGACCGCGTAACTCTAATATGCATAGGCGAAATTAATTATTCGAATCAGAAGAAATTATTATTAGGGCTTGCAAACCCTAGCAATACTCATCTAGAAAATAATTGAGCTGTTAAAAGGTATAGATTATCCTATAGCTGTCTCAAAAGTATGGTTTAGCCGCCTAACGGCACGGCCCGTCTTACGAGTATAATCTATCTCAAAACTCCAACTATAATCAATGAAAACCATTGTATAATTCATATTTGAAAGCATGCATACAGGTACTCAATAGATTAAAACCATCAAAATCATTCCATTCAATTGAAATGGAAAGGGTTTTTAGTCATACAATCAATCCGAAAAATAAATCTAAAACCCATGCATAAATATAGTTACTTGGTGCAAAGTTTCATGTCCCCCTAAACAAGGGGTTTAGTCGGCCATAGAAAAGAAAGATGCGATTGAAATCCTATTGCCTCGCTCTCTGATCGTTGGTGGAAAAAGAACGTGCCCAAAATAATAAACTAAGGCCTCCCTTTATAGTCTCGGCTCAAAAAAAATATATATATATACACACACATACACACACACTTAAAACAAACGAAACATAAAATTGACGTGCTGGTGCCCGCTGGTCCGGACTAGCAATTCCTTCGTTAGGACCAAAATTCCAGCACTTCCAGATCGTATCCAGCCTTGGTTGTTCGGACTAGCATAGCCTTGCTCCGGACCAAATTCCAGCCTATGCCGTTTCGCTCCTCTTCTCAAAGTGGAATCCACTAGAACATCGTTAACTCACGATTCTTACTCAAAATCCTTTCTGAATGCTCCAAAAGCCCTGAAATATCGCAAACTAATTAAATCTCATTAAATAACATTAGATAGAACCGACAAAGCCTAAGTTAATAGGAATAAATGAGTGTTTTTCAGAAACTATCACAACGCGAAAAATCAGCCCCATTCGATATGTGTAGGTGTTCAGATCAAGCTTGTCATCTTTCTATACACCAGAAAACCAATCTTTCCATTTTTTCCGATTTTCCAAAGATGAAAAACTTGATCCGAGCACCTACACATATCGGATCGAACTGATTTTTTGGCGATACGCACTCGGTTTTTAAAAAAAATTATTGAACGACTTGGATCATCCGTACAGATCCCGGAGTGGGCCCCACACGATGTGCAGTGGCCGGCCACAACATTTTTGGTGTTGTGGCCGTAGTGCTGCTCTTAAGTAGTGCCACATTGGATTAACTAATCAGGACACTTCGAAAGTACAGAGCAGTAGTGTACAAATACATACAAGCTAGGCCAGTACAGTATCACGTGTGTTGATCAAAGAGATAGGGCCGTGAGAGAAGGGAATGCTGCCAAGCACCTCCGCTCTTGGCAGTCGACGACTCGGATTTTAATCTTAATCTGAGTCACAGACGGTCCAAATTTTAATGCACTCGAAATAAATTCAGGCCGTCGGTGTCGAGATAAGCGACCAGATGGGCTCAATACCGCTGTCAAACACGGATGCCAAGCACGGGGCAGCATCTCCCATTCCAGAGAGAAGTGGACAAAGAAAGGGAAATTGGACAACAAATGGTGTCACCACCATTTTTAAGCTCGATCTAGAATTTTTCCCCCTTGTTTGGTTATGGCAGAGAAAGACGGGAGCCAAAGCCTATAGTTTGTGCATATCCAATTCTACGGGCTTGTTTATCGGACGGATAAAGTTTTGAATGGAGATAAGAAAGAAGGCTGGATAAACATGAGACCTCTAGAAATTATCCCACGAAGAATATTTCGTGCTCATTTAACCACCGGCCGACCTCTGCCCCATCATTAATTAAAAACAAACACCGGCCTACCTGTGTGGGTTAGCGTGCACGTACCTTTCCCTACTTCCGGGGCGGATCTATTAAGAGTCCTATAGGGGCATGTGCCGCTACTCAATTTTTCAGAATGACTTATTAATTTTTTAATAATTCAAAGTGTTCGGATCAATTTACGTGGACTACGGCTGATTCCTGAGAGACCAATTCAATCTTGTATTGGCGGGAGGACTAATCCCATAAGAATTGACGGTTTCGAACATGAAATCTTAAAAGGGAGTACACCATTAATTCTCAGGCCATGACCGCAAGGCCAACTCATTGGTATATAGGAGTAATTTTTCAAAATAATTTCACCATTCTAAAGTAGTCCTAAAACTATGGTAGTCTCCTATAAAATTACACTAAACTTTTGTGTGCAAGTATTTATTAAACTTTCTTTTTAGATTGGTTAACTCTTTTTTTTTGTCACAACGATAACAGATGATATTATTAAAAAAAAAATTATATTGGTTAACTTTACATATTTCTTTTCTCCACACGGTTTCATTCTTCATAAAATTGACCTATGTCTTAGGGGTTGTTTGATAAAACTGAAAACTGAAAGCTGAAAAATTAAGTACTGGAAAGAATGTTGAAACTTTTAAGCTGAAAAGCTGTTTGATAAATATATTAAGTACTGAATTAAAAAAAAGATGAATTAATTTTGTTCCAATTCTCTCTTAATTTCCTACGGTCACAATATACTTCTGGTAATAGTGATGGAGGTGGTAGAGTGGTGGTAGTGGAGGAGTGGTGTGGTGTGGTGGAGTGGTGGTGGTGCGTAGTGGTGGTGGAGTGGCAGTGGTGATGATGGTTGTGATGATGGTGGTGGAGTGGTGGAGGTGGTGAAGTGGTGGTAGGAGCAGTGGTGGTGGTGGTGGTGGAATGGTGGAGCAGGTGGTAGTGATGTGGTGGTGGTGGAGGAGTGGTGGAGCTGGTGGTGGTGGTGGTGGTAGTTGAGGAAGTGGTGGTGGTGGAGTGGTGGAGCTAGTGGTGGTGATGTGGTGGAGGAGTAGTGGTGGCAGTGGAGGTGACGGTGGTGGTGGTGGAGTGGTGGACGTGTTGGTGGGAGTGGTTGTGGTGGTGGTATAATGGTTGATTGCAAGTACACAAAAATTCAGTCAGAATTAAGTAGCTCAAAGCTACTTAATTTTTTTCAACTTTTTGACTTTTATTTTAAGTAGTACTTAATTTGTTAAGCAATGTAAAATGTGGTTATCAAACCTACTGAATCACTTATTACTTAATTGATTCGGTTTTAAGTGCTGAATTTAAATTATCAAACAAGCCCTTACGTGGTAGTAAATTTTATCTTCAAACATTACGTACACATATAAGATTTTTTTTTTGTAAGTTCACTTGAAAGAAACAAAAACACGGTAACTAATGAAACGGTGGACAAAATGTACAATCCTTTTTCTTTACAATTGTGCTATTCGCACAGATAAAAAATACATAGATCGCGCACGGATTTTTTATAGGGTCCACTACGGGTCCCACACAAATGATCAAAACCATTCATTAAATGTAAAAAACTTTTTCAAAGGCCTCCGCGAAAAATCAGCTCAATCTAATACGTATAGGTGTTTGATTCAATTGTCTAACTTTTCATCACCCTATAATCAGAATGAAAAGTTAGAAGAATGAATCAAGCACCTATAAGTATTGGATTGAGCTGATTTTTGACGAGAGCCTTTGAAAAATTGTTTTACATTTAATGAATGGCTTGAATCATTTGTGTGTGATCCGTAGTGGACTCAACACAAAATCTGTGTGCGATCTGTTTCCAATTTGTATGTGTCAACAGACATAAGTCTGCTGCATGTGGGAGTATACATGGCCAGACTATATTTGTAATTAAACTAGTCCCGTAGGGAATTGTTAAAGTTTAGCCTAATACTATTTTTTTGGGGGGTAAACAGAGGTCCATTGAAAAGAAATTAAAGGATCGTACACAATTCTAGGATAAGATACACACAAATAATATCATCGAGAAGTTGGTCCTACAACAACAGAAGGGCTATCGTCTTCATCATCCCTTGCTAGGTTCACCATTGTATCAACACATTGGTTGCCTACTCCGTAAATGTGATTAATCCTCCGGGAGTCCCAACTTCTGCCTGAGAGACCTGCAATCATGAATTATATTACTGAATTGATGAAGCTCGGAGGTGTTTTCCATCATCAAGATAAATGCCGTTTTAGCATCGGTTTAGCTTCGGTTTCCACTTCCAAGTCTCCTGAGATTCATCATCGCCGCAAGTTTTAATCCATCCCTAATGGCCCCGGCCTAGTTCAGCACCCACTGGAGTGATTTTTCCAACTGTTCTATGAAAGCATACTCAAAGCCTCGCATCCAGTTTGGCCAAATAGTAATTTCGCATAATACTACTTAGGAAATTGATTTTGGCACTCCAGTTCTATACACTTGCACTCACTCCACTTTGTGCTTTGATCATGTGAGATTGCAAAATAAAAAGTGGAGTACCACTAGCTAAAATTGGAGTGCCAAAATCACATCCCTACTACTTACTGAACTTTGAATCCTATTACATTTGGCCAAATAGTTTGGACTTGTGTTCGTATTGTAGAGCTTATTCAACTTGTTAAAGTTGAGCTAAAAGTCTAAAAGTAACAAGTTTTAAAACTTGTCCAAGCTCGACTCGATTGTGATACAATCGATCTGAGACTAACTTTTAGTGAACCTACCTCAAATAGTTTGTTTTAAAACCGTAGTTTGTGTGTTAGGAATGTCAAAAAGACCAAAAAAAAGAAGTTAACTTAGCGAACCTACTCCAAAGGTTGTCTTTTTAACTTATTTTTGTTTTTATTCAAAAAATTATGAGTTAACCTTTTTATCCAAAACTACCCTTAGTGGATATTGTAATAGCCCACGCTCTTTGCTGCCCTTAGTGGATATTGTAACATGGACTTGGATACGTAATCCAATACAAAAACCTAAGCCCGGAAGACTACCGGACCCAATTCGAACCCAAGAGCCTTTAGCCCAACAATTGCAACCCACTATCGATTGACAGTTGGCCCAAAACCAAAAATGAAATAGAATATTACAGGCGGGCCCTATTTTTTAACTTTGGTTTCATTCTAATCCTAAATATTACTAACCTGGATATGTTTTGTTATGTTGCATAATGATTTTTGTGCCCATGTGCACTAAGTTAATTGTATATGTGAACAATGTGAACTGTATATAAAAACTATGTGACCCGATGAATATTTTTAATCGAAATAATGGGCCGGGCCTATATTAAGTATCAATAATATTCGCTGGGACCAATTTGGCATGAGCCTATAATTTAGGAATTAGGAGATAGGACTATTGCTATTGCTAAGCACTGGCTGAGTGGTCATTTATCTCAACAATCGACGACTCAAATTTTAACCGAGCAATGAACAGTTCATTTCTATAAAATCCCGAAAATGAAAATGGAATGACCAAAAAGCCACGCCCGACACCAAAAATCCACGCCCGACACCGACACGTACTTCGCTCCAGCTACCGGCAATACCAGCTCTCCGCATCATGCAACAATTTCCAGACGAAAAACGACCGGTAGGTGAAGCCTCTCTCTCTCTCTCTCTCTCTCTCTCATGTAAACCTAGGCTCCCTTAGATTCCCGTCGAATTTGTAATTTATTGCTCTGACTCACACTCTCGCAGCAATGGGATCCGATTCGGACTCCTCAACGTCCTCCGACGATTCCACGTCCCAAAACCCTATTCCAAACCCTAACCCTAATTCCGCTTCAATTGACCAGTCCCTCGACGCCATCGAAGACCAATTAACCTCCATTTCACTCACTCATCCTAACGACACCGTATCCGACGCCGACGCCTCCTCCACTTCCGGCGAAGAAGTGTTCAAGGATGCCCCCAATGGTTCCATCCTGGAAGAAGAAAATCATAAGGAGAGAAGCGAAGGTGAAATAGTAGAAGAGGAGGTGGTTGGAGATGTGGAGGAGGAGGTTAGGGAGGGGTCGTTGCTGTGGAGGAGGGTGAATTCGGAGGTGGACGTGGACCGGCCGTCGAGCCCGAGCAGCAGCGGGTATGCCGGTGAAAGGGGGAGCAGCAGCGGTGGTGAAAGTAGTGGTTCTGGAATCGAGGAAATCAGTGAGGATCGAATTTGTGATGAGGCTGGGAATGAGAGGGGTGAGTTTTTCGATGGAGCTTCGGATTCTCAAGCGCCGCAGTGGGTCCCGGGAAAGCGGCACGTCGATGAAGTGAGTCGAAAAGAAATTAATATTGTTTATTATTTCCATGGGTTTGTTTTGATAATAAGAATTTGGGGAGAATGGCAATCACTTATGAAAAGGAAAAGGGAGAATGAATCATTATGGTTTTTTGAACAAACTGGGTAGTATGGAGAATTGCATGGTTGCCCCAATGTAGATTGCGTTATGGATTGTGGGTAAATTATATTTCATGTTTTGAGATTTGGATGAGAATGTCAAATAGTTTTGAAAAGAAGACCGAATAATTCATTTATTGCTCTTCAGACGAGCTGAGTAACGTGGAGACGTACATTGTTGGTGTAATGTAGGGTTGCATATTGGTTGTCTACTTATAGACAGTGGCTATTGATAAAATTGCCTCCGATGGTCAATTGAATTCTGTTTCAGGCCTCAAGGATATGGGTTTCTATCCTTCCATGGGTATTACAAAGTCCGTGGTTATAGTCAGTATCTTCAAACAATGAGCCACATTCTCTGTCAACTTAACAGTGAATGATGCGCTACTAAGTGCTAAGTAGCATAGTCATGAACTTCGAACACAGGCAACCCCCGAGGATAATTTGTAAAGAGTCTAGGACACAACTTAAAGAGGACACGACAATGTGTACAACTACTGCGCATATGTGCATCAACAATGTATTTTGTTACGGATATTTAGCTATGACAACTTCATGGATTAAGAGATGAAGCTGGACGAGTTCATTTTTTTAATCTATTAGAATACTGTAAGGGATCCATGTATCACTTGCAAAAAAAGTGAAGTCACCATTCTATGATAAGAGTATACTTTACTCCCATTTCTAGTGCTCTCCTTGACATTGCGTATTTATTTTTTGTACTTATGTCAATAAAGTAACTTTGATCGTCTATTTACTTTCTCTATGCTAACTTCACATAGCGAAAGAAGAAGCTTAACAATTTCATTTTTCTCATTTTGTATCAATGTTGTTAGGGCTCCATACTAGTCCCAAAATTTATGCGTTAGCACTTTATAGTTTATACTATACTTTTCTCCATAGCATCCCACTCCTTGGTTCTGTAAAGAGCACCATTTTCATGCTTGATCTTGTTGTTGCCTGGTGCATTGTGTACATTTAACTCAAGAACCAAATATTGGACAGTTGGGCTATTTTAGGAGGAAGCATTTTTAGATGCGTGATAATGTTACCATGTGGCCCAATTTATTTAATCTAATTTTGAATTAGCGTCACATAAACAAGGGATCCTACGCGTCTTCTTTTCTCCACTTAAGTGACAAACATGATGCGTCCATAGAAGTATTCATGGTCCTTAGGTATTGTGAAAGAAAAATGATTTTACATACGAATATGTCTCATCTAAAGTTCACATGATACAATTTGTTTGAGATGTGAACAAACTTTTGTCTCATCTAGTTTCTCGCAGTTTCCGTCAACATTTTATAGGATTCCACAAATTAGTGTCAAAAGCTGTTAAAGAAGTCTGGCTAATTACTTTTGTGCACTTGTTTTATAACTTTGTTTAGAGTACTTTTGTTCATAAATTTTGGCTCTTATATATCCGTTAACTTACCCTGGAACTAGGGTGTATTTTATGTTATGTCGCATTCTTTTTATCGTTCCTATTTAAGAACATGTTGTTCAAGCGGTTAAAGTGAAAGAATAATAGCTACCAAAGGTAAGTATCATGCTATGATATCATGTCCTGTTTGATTAACATGTGATGTGCAGGATGATGCTTCTGTTTCGTGGAGGAAAAGGAAGAAGCACTTCTTTATTTTGAGTCACTCCGGGAAACCGATATATTCTAGGTGTGTATGTTGTGGCTGTGAGTTTCAGCAGTACTTCTTTTGATGCATGATGTGGGAATTTCTTTTTATTGTCTGTTTTATCCTTTATCAGCTAAATTTTTGGCAAAATAATGCTTTTCTTGTTTTTGCAATTTAACTTCAGATATGGAGATGAACATAAGTTAGCGGGGTTTTCAGCAACGTTGCAAGCAATCATTTCCTTTGTGGAGAATGGGTAGGTCAATACTTCAAATCATTTTGCTATTTTGTTGTGATTACTCTTTTCCGAATGTCAGCATATCTTTTAGCTAAAATTCCATATTAAAACTACTCCGGAGGAGTTTCAGTTATCCTTCATTGTTCTGTTTTCAGGGGAGATAGTGTCAAATTGGTAAGGGCAGGCAAACACCAGGTCAGCTTCTTTCCTTATTCAGCATGCTTGAACTATGTATAGTTGTAGTTTCTGTATTTGATTTGGCACTTTTTCCTTCTGAGATTTTCTATGGTTATCTTACAATGCAACTGTTGGCATCACTTGGTTATTATATTGCTGGGAAGCTGGAACGTATGCTAAGGAGCTAGATTTGATATAATTGCCGATAAGCAAAAATTATCTTTTAGAAATTCTTGTGCTTGCACATGCAAAAAGGATATCACCCAAAGCAGTTTCCAATGTTATTGATGCTAATTATTACATGCAAAGCCCTCAGCCCCTCACTAGCATGTAACCTTTTTTTGTAAGTTGCATCAGCATGGACTCTCGTTTTTTTTATGGCACCAAGCAATGCCCCTAACTCTGAACAATAATGCTAGCCACACAGACTCCACACACATATTTTGCACAGCATATGAGCTGGATGGCCGAGTTGGGAAAAAAGGGACCCACTCACTGTCATTTTGCATTCAAAGACCGGGAAAATGGAAGCTAAAACTAAAAGCCTAAAACAATCTCTTCCAAATTTCTCCCCCAAATTCACCTCCACTTTTGCCCTCCTTATGAAATCCTCCATCACCATTACCACCACCGACAACCCCCACCTCACCTCTTCTGGGTCGCCACACCGGGACCACCCACACCTCCAAGGGCACCGACCACCATCTCTTTTCTGTACTCGGCTCCTCTCTCTCTCTCTCTCTCTCTCTCTCTCTTGCAATTCCAAAACCGACAACCCATCGTTTGGTGGGCCTTGTACAATGTAATCTTTGGGACAATCAGTCACCGACGACCGGCAAAACTCCACCGGCGATTTGGACAGTCCTCTCTCTCTCTCTCTCTCTCTCTCTCTCTCTGTAAGATGTGCAGCTTTCCACCGAAACAAGTCTGCAGTGATGATTTAATTAATGAAGTGTAATCTTGATTTCTTCGTTCGTAGCAGAACTTATTTTGGTTCTTTTTTTCTTGAACCATTTTTCCTTGTATTACCATTAAAATGCAGGAAATTGGTATTTGGTTGTGAAAAAAATTATTTGAAGGAAAAAAAACAAGAGCAAATGAACTGGTTTTGAGTTGACATTTCAACCACTCTTCAAGTAAGATACAATAGGGAAGTAAATATGATCAAAAGTTCTGGGTTCAGAGAAACGGAAAGAGAAAAAAAGAAAGGAAAATGGAGTATCAACGCTAAGAAGGCCAAGAATGGTAACTACTTCAAATTGCCAGTCGTCCGTGACTAATTGTCCCAAAGATTAGATTGTACAGGGCCCACCACGCGTCAGGTTGTCGGTTTTGGAATTGCGAGAGAGAGAGAGAGAGAGAGAGAGAGAGAGAGAGAGAGAGCCAGGTAGGGAGAAGGGATGGTGATCAGCGTCCATGGAGATTGGAGGCGTGGGTGGTCCGGGTGTGGCGAACTAGAAGAGGTGAGGTGGGGGTTGTCGGTGGTGGTGATGGAGGATTTCACGGAAGGGCAAAACGTGGAGGTGGATTTGGGGGAGAAATTTGAAAGACCTCTGTTTTAGCTTCCATTTTCCGGTCGAAAATTTGGAACCATTTTTGAATGCAAAATGACAGTGAGTGGGCCCCATTTTTTTCCAACTCAGCCAGCCAGCTCATGTGCTGTGCAAGATCTGTGTGTGGAGTCTGTGTGGCTAGCATTATTGAACTCTGAATTATGCAATTCAGAACAAATAGATCCTTTGTATTATCAAATCTATGGTTATATAATAGATACTTCTGAAAATGCTTTCAACCCTTTTGTGGTTGAAATTGTCAGTGGAGAATTTTTTATATGTTGGGTCTCTGAGTAAAAGGAATTTAGCGAATTTTTATGACACTTCAGTTATGGGGTAATAGGGTAACGGCTAATGTAGAAGGGGTGGACTGTGGAATATGATGCCACATTGTTTGAAAAAGGAATAAATTCTTTCAATTGTTTAGCTATTTGTAGGGAATTAATGTAATGACATGTGGTGTCTTCATTTATAGACACAAATTTGTGAACTTTCAGGTTGTTTTTCTAGTGAAAGGACCAATCTACTTGGTTTGCATAAGCTGTACAGAGGAGCCTTACGAGTCATTAAGGGCACAGTTGGAGCTTATTTATGGCCAGGTATCTCTTTTCTCCTTCCTTAAGTATGTTGTCTCAATTTTTGTGGCTTTAAGGACTTCTGCTTACGTTGCATGTCTATGTCTCATTATGTTCTTCATACAAAAAGATCTTTCAGTGGTGGTTGCTGTTCCTTATTTTATCAATTGTGGTTTGATGGCAGATGATACTTATTCTCACGAAGTCTGTGAATAGATGTTTTGAGAAGAATCCAAAGTTTGATATGACACCTTTGCTTGGAGGAACTGATGTTGTCTTCTCTTCTCTCATCCATTCTTTCAGTTGGTTTGTTCTGTGCTCTCTTTCGCCGGCCTACTTTTTGAATAATCACATGAGGATGTTTTAGCAGTCTTTTTAATTTCATGTTTCAGTTTCATGAACCAATGATGTTGGATTTTTCTTCGAAGTAAACAAAGAAAGTGATATCATGGTCTTGGAAATAACATCGATATACATCCGAAACATGGATCCGCAGGAATGTCATTTGCTTTACATTTTCCGTTGTGGACATGGAGCAACTTGTTACATCTACATATTAGATGTTCTGATCCTGTTTATGAGCTTTTTGAGATTCCAATTATCCAAACAATCGTAAGATAGCTTTGTGGGGTCCTAACTGGCCAAGATTTTCTGGGGTTCTGCTCCTAGTTATGAACTTTGTGAGATTCTACCTAGCAAATAAAAGTGAACATTCTGAGCTTCTAGTAGGAGACATCTCCCATGGTCAATGACGTTTAATAATTAGACGGTGATACAAAAAGTCACAATCACAATGGTGTGTCCGGAGACCCAGATGGCAAGTTTGTGTGAGGGATCTTAGGTATAGTAGTTGTGGCAAACCCAACTTCATCCCATTGGCTGGCCCTTTTAATTAAGATTTTTAATGAAAGTTTTGTTTTTAAATTGTTTATTTAGTGGATCAAGTGCTAATGAAAATGAAGGCGGTTATCGATTTACATGTAGCAGAGAGTTTCTTGCTTGATGCATTCACAAAAACGTTTATTTGTAAATGCATCCACTTACCCCTTCGTGTTTTGTTCAACAATGTATAACGTAGAATTTTCTCTGGGGAGCTCGGATTAGCCCAATTAAAAAAGTTAAGTTGTCGTCAGGAGAGATGTCGGAAAATGCTAGGGACACATCAATGTGTCACACCCCAACCACACCTCTCTCACATACATGTGTGGGAATTTCACAATATATGTTAGCCCACATGTATGTGAGAGGGGTGTGGTTGAGGTGTGACAAATTGATGTGCCTCTAGCATCTCCCTTTAGGGATATTTGTCTCGCTCTATAATTTTGTGATGATCTTAATGTTTTATTCCTTCTAGTTCATTTTAGCGGAGAATGTGTGTGTGTGTGTGTGTATATATATATATGGGGCCGGTTCAAAGGACACCAAAAAAACACCCCAAATCTCAATCTCATAGTTTTCGATCAAATTTTTATGATCCGAACCGTTCAATGTGTGCAGAATGTGATTTTGAGGGTGGCTGCGAGAAATTAGCAAAAGAAACTGACCGGAAAAGGCTTGATTTGAGCAGTTTTTATTTGAACCGTTCAATAAAAAATTGTTCGAAACTGTTCGGATCAAGCCCTTCCCGATCTTTTTTTTTGCTGATATCTTGCGGGTACCTTTAAAATCACGTTCTGATCACATTGAGCGGCTCGGATCATCAAAATTTGATCGGGAACTACGAGGTGTTTTTTTAGGTGTTTTTTTGGGTGTCCCCGGAACTGCCCCGTGGTTGGTTCCAGGAAAAATTAGCTAATTTCCCGATTTCAGGAACCCGGCCACTTTTCTTCATGCATACACCTGTCTTCCCCTTGCTTATGCAACAAGGCAAGCCGCAGGTGCCATATTGCAAGACGTAGCTGATTCAGGTGTCCTCTTTGCGATATTAATGTGTAAACATAAGGTGTGTGTTTACAAAGTTTATTTTTTGGCCTCTGTGAAACAATTTCTATGTACTTAGGATTAATCAGACCATTATAAATTGGTACTCAAAATGCAGGTAGTCAGTCTAGTTGGTGCACAAAAAGCATCTCTTCATCCTGATGATATGCTTCTACTTTCCAATTTTGTTACTTCATCTGAATCATTTAGGCGAGTACAACTGCTTCCTTATTTTACCATTTCCAATCGTACCTTAATTTATCTAAGAGAAAGTTATTTTATTCACTCAAAGTGTCTATATTATGCGTTCTGGTGTATATAGTACTTGTAATGGCCATGACCGGTGTATTTACGCTGTTACTTTTGAATATGCCAGCAGTCAACTTGTTTTGTGTATCATGGTGCTTGCTTCTGATTCCAACCTATGCTCCAATGAAGCACTTTTTGTTATCTTTGTGGCTTTGTGCTACTGTATCATTCTGTTCCTTGGGATGGAATACTTCCTAGTAATGTGTCTCCTTCCTGTAGAATAGGTCTAAGTTTTACCTTATTTGCATTTTCCAGAAGAATGGGCTATTTTCTGCTTTCTTGATTTGGCTATGCTATGCTAGTACGATCAAATCTTTGATTTAGTCTTGCGAATGGTAGCTTCATAATGTTCTGAGATCACTGGAGTACTTTTTTGTCTACTGGCCAATCCTGTGATTTAGTCTTGGGAATAGTAGTTTGATAATGTTCCGAGACTACCTTTTTGTCTACTGCTCATTTATGCCAATCTTGTGAAGGCTTGACACCTGTAGAATGGCATGTGCGTAATCAATCAGTAACCCAATACTGTCTCGTGTTTTGACAACTAAGGTTCAAGAAAATACAAAAAAACAGCCATATTTACCCTTAATTTATCCTGTCCTTTGGATGCGTTTTATGTTTGTGAGGCTCTAAAAATCTTGTTCTGTTGGCTGCCTGCAGGACATCTGAATCTTTCTCACCAATTTGCCTGCCAAGATATAATCCCATGGCATTTTTGTATGCTTACGTCCATTATCTTGATGTGAGTGAGGCTTAGATTTGAACATTGTGGTCCCTTGCACCGCTTGCAGTTCATTTCAAAACTGCAGGAATTTCTGAATTTTTTCAATAATCCAGTTACGTTTGACAGAGATTTTCCTGTATTTGTTCTCCAAGTTTTAGAACATGAAAGAAATGACATGAGTTACACTCCATGCCAGGTGGACACCTACTTAATGTTGCTTACTACCAGTTCAGATGCCTTTTATCATCTTAAAGATTGCAGGTAAATTTGTTTCCTTTGATAAATGTAGGGGAAGCATTGAGGTTATAGTGTTTCACGATTATCATAAAGATTTTGTCTGGAAGGAAGTCAGATGCTAAATTACTAAACAAAAACTTCCCGACTATTACAGAGTATTTACCTTTCTTTAAATTCCTTGGGATACTGCATAGCCAGGGGCGAATCTACCTTGAGAGTTGAGACTGCGGAGGTCACTCCCGACGTCTTACTTAATCTCACAGTAGTCTCATTATAAGTTTATGTATCTTTCATTTATGCCTGTAAAGAATTGCACTAGCACCCATATAAATTATCCAATCAATTACTCTTATAATCGTCAGAAGTACAAAAGTAACCCTTATTCAGTATGCTTCACTACTTTCTTTCTCTGCAAAACACTTCTCTATCTTCTTACTGGATTGATCTATGATCTGTCTTTTGATTGGTCAATTTCATGCAGAATCTAGTGATTATATTCTGTCCTTTAAAGCACTAGTGCTTATATTTCCTAACTTATTTGTTAGGGACTTGGGGGTTTTCATTAATATGCCTTTCGATTCCTTCCATTGTTGTGTTGATTGCATGTTTAAAGTAGTACTTATCAATTTGGTAAGCTAACCCATCTCTAAAACCTATGAGTCTTGGACTGAAAATTTGATTTTGCTTAATTAATGGAAAATATTTCCAGGTTATGATTAATAAGTGGCCCCCATATGTTGAAATCCTGGTTCCACCACTTTGCATACGCATGAATTGTTTTCTTCTGCTCAATCTTCAGCATGTTTAAGGAATTTAAATCCCTTCTATAGGATTCGTATCGAAATGGTTCTTCTGAAGTCAAATGTTCTCACTGAAGTTCAGAAATCCATGGTGGATGGTGGCATGCGCGTTGAGGATTTACCCGTTGATCCATCTCCTCGTTCTGGATTTTCATCACCTCATTTAAGTCAGTCCACACTTGCGATAGACTCGCCGGATAGATACCGAGAAGCATTTGTTGGTATTGGTGGTCCTGCTGGACTTTGGCATTTCATATATCGTAGTATTTTCCTGGACCAGTATGTTTCCTCCGAGTTCGCATCACCAATCAACAGTTTGCGACAGCAAAAAAGGTAACACTCTCTGGCAATTTATGTAGATGTGTTTGTGCTATATTTAACTGGTGTGGTAGTTTCTGCTGTATAGAAAACAGTGGTATTACTAGATTGTGTGTTTTGCAGATTGTATAGAGCTTACGAAAAGCTATATGCTTCTATGCATGATAAAGGAGTCAGACCCCACAAAACTCAGTTCAGAAGAGATGAGAACTATGGTAAGAAAGTCTTTGTTGTTCAAATGATTTGTTACTGAGTGAGATTGGCAACAGGTTGTTTGGACCTCTTTTTCTGGAATTATAGGAAAATGAGTAGTATTAAACAAACAAAACCTTTTCTTCTGCAGAACATTTTACCTTCATTCTAGTAGTTAGTTTCTTCAAACTTCCTTATCATATACTATCATCTTCGGAATCTATAACTATCCATTTTGGTTGGCAGTTTTACTCTGCTGGGTCACCCAGGACTTTGAACTCTATGCAGTATTTGATCCGCTTGCAGACAAGGTTTGAGTTTTCCTGAATGCTGATACATAAGATATCGAACTTTTATAGCAGCGCAGTTCACATATATCCTTCTAGTAATAAACCTTAAAAGGAGGCCAAACAAGTGCTTGCATATTGTTTGGTGCTGTCAAGTAATGCTGGTCAGTTTTTTCTAGTCAAGAGAGAGAGACTCTGTAAAGTGGTCAAGAAAGATCATGTTCATATCATAAGGAAGATGTGGAAAGTTGGAAATTTTCTTCTAATACCTGAGTTTTGGAATGTTTGTACTTCTGCAGGCTTTGGCAATAAAGACTTGCAACAGGGTGTGTCAATGGGTGAAAGATGTGGAAAATGAAATTTTCTTGTTGGGAGCTAGCCCCTTTTCATGGTGATTCTCCTCAAAATACCTTGTACCACAGGTTGTATCCTACATATTTTTTTTCTTTTCTTGCTCTACAAAATCCTGCCTATATTTTTTTTGACCTGAATTGTACTCTCCATAGCAGTTGTTTGACCTTCTTAGATGGCAGTCTTATGCCCGGTTGAAAATTTTTCATTTTTGTTCAAATCAATGTATGAAGGCATGCATTCTCTTGGTACTTTTGTCATTTTGCTTCTCGTGCTCAATGCTTAAGTTTGAAATGTTACTTCCAAACACACGTCGAGTCCCTTAATTTCTTAAAACTTGTGCCTATGGAAATGAAGTCCTTTTTGTACAGTCCACAGCTCTGATCTTATGTTCTGTTGAAGTTTTCAGGTTCCTTTCTCTTGGGTTCCTTTTTTTAGCCTAAGATAAGAAAAAAAACATAAAGAGGGACCAGAACTTGAACTCCTTTACTCAACAAGGCACTGTTGCGATAAATATGCCAATTTACTTAATTTCAGTCGCATAATCATTCAAAATGACTTTTGCTCCCGCTCTCAATTTTTGCACTCGCTCTCGAGCGGTATGTGACTAATTTCTACTTCTTTTTATGGTGTTGGGAGTTTTTAGTCAAATTTGGATCAAAATCCGAGATTACAAAAGGATGTTGCGTTGCCCCCCTCCCACTCACATTTGTCCGCCACAATGACAAGGTCGTTTCAGTCTACCTCATTGTTCGCGAGATCAAATGCAAATCCTCTTTCACATTATTCCTCCAATAATATGCAGAGAATACTTCTGTGGGAGTAATAATTTGACTCTACTTTGGATGTTGGAGATCTCCATTCCAAAGGAGGGTACCATAGTCAAAGGAGAGACAACTTACTGCCAAGCCCACCACACCTCCACTATCCAATAACCAATAAGCTTCTGCCATGCCGCATCCCATAACACTACGCTTGCTTTCGGCACCACAACATGATTGGAATCACATGATTATTTGTGTTGGTAATCATACTACTGATTGGCTTCGGGTTTTTTTTTTTTTTTTGGATGAAAGAAAACATTTCATAGGAATTGGTTGAAACATTGTAAGTATGTCAGCGGTACAGAACGGTATTCACACCCTTGGTCGCTGCCTCAAGATTTAGGTGCGATTAGTACAAAAAGCTATGAGGGTTCTGAATTAACATTGAGTGAAAATCTTGGGACATGGGCGGAGTTTCTCTACATAGTATAATCAAATTATGTATATCTGTATATATACATGAGATTATTAACAGAAATTTGGTGGGCCCGAAAAGTGAGGAGTTTGTCATCCTTGGACGGGTCCCACATGAGACGAGCTTAACGTGCTTAAACGGGTACTTGTCTCACATCGCTTGGTGTGTGGAAGGTGATGGAACATGGGGCATAGCGAGGACGTTGTGATCCTAAATGGCGGATACTGTGAAGTTCCACATCGGAGATTCATGGGGAAGTGAAGTATATAACGAATTACTAAAAGTTACTGTATAACTTGAGTTTGCAGTAACTACGTATAAACTCTTTTGAGTTTCCAAATATAAGGTCGGATGATAGGATTTTGGCTAATGTTGAACTTTATGGCTGACTTTGAACTAGGATGATAGGATTTTGGCTAATGTTGGACTTTATGGCTGACTTTGAACTAGGTGTGAACAAGTGCAACTAGCCTTAAACCGCACTGCCACTTGCAATAGCAAGATTTCGTTCCGTTAAAGGAAATAAGTAGGAGTAATACTTATTTTGAAGTACTTAAAGGCGGTATTTTGTGAAAGAATGGTCTGTCTCGTAAAGCAGAAAATAAGTACTTAAAAATTAAGAATCTTAGCAAAACAAGACTTAAGAAATTATCATGGTTTTAGTTAAATAAATCGAAGCACAAAGTAGTACTACTCTAGAGTATAGTATAGTTTCATTATTGGGTTGACAGTTGACAATAAACTAACAGAAAAGTTAAGAAAGCTAAATGACTGACATCTGCCGAAATATTAAATAAAACTTCTATTATTTCCCATCTAGAAAAATAAGAGAGACAGCACATATAATAATGCCCGGAAGCAAAAATTTTGAATCTTAGACGAGCAAATATCTTAGAGATATTTTGGACCAAACCTATACAAGGATCCAATTACAGAAAAAAGTCATGCTATATATATGTGGGGATTATAACTATAGATTCGAACAATTTAGCAGATCCATATAAATTTCACAAGATAAAATAGTATTCGTTGCAAATAGAAGTTTTGCTAAAAATAACACAAGATGGTGAGGTAACGGTAACTTTTCTATAAATAGATAAACCATTAGAGAGTGCTTCTCAATTTTGCAAACAAAATATTTTTTGGATGATCAGGATTTAACTTTTTTGAAAAGGTGTTTGGTGAGCAAACTTTAAAAGAATTTGAGAATTTTGAGTGCAAACCTACTATACAACTTTAGGATAAATTTAGAACATGAATAAAACGGTCATCCGAACCGATAAATTTATTTACATGGGTAGGACAGTCGCTCGGGCTGTCTCCTCGCGGCATAAGTGGAGGACTGTCTGTCTCCCAATAACAAATCTAAATTTAAAAAAGGAAAAGAAAAATGCGAAAATCCAAGAAAGAAGAAACATCCATGCAGCCTAACGTTCAGTTGACTCTCCCCACCAATAAACCAAAAAAGCAATAAATTTCCCCAAATTAATTTTAATTACTCCAAACTTCTCTTCCCCTCCCAACCATTCACACTGCTCTCTCTCTCTCTCCTTCCTTTCTGTGTTCAACTCTTTCCCTTTCTTCCTTTCTATGTTCAACTCTCTCTTCCTTTCTGTGTTCAACTCTCTCTCTCTCTCTCTCTCTCTCACACACACACACACACAAACCCTAGAATCCTTCTCCCCCGCCGGACCACATTTTCCGGTCAATTTATTTCTCATTCCGCCTCTAAACCCCGTTCTATAGCTACTTACATAGACACACACATATATACACGCAGAGAGAGAGAGATTGAAGAAGGTTGGAGATGTACAAGAACCAGCTCCAAGAGCTGGCCCAGCGGAGCTGCTTCAACCTCCCCTCGTACACGTGCACGCGGGAAGGTCCCGACCACGCGCCGCGGTTCAAGTCGACAGTCAACTTCAACGGCGAGACCTTCGAGAGCCCCCACTACTTCTCCACCCTCCGCCAGGCCGAGCACGCCGCCGCCGAGGTCGCCCTCAACTCCCTCTCCAACCGCGGCCCCTCTCACTCCATCGCCGCCAGGATCCTCGTAAGTTTTAACCCAATTAGGGTTTCCATCTCCGTTGTCTTGTACTTAGTCTTCAAAATACTAATAAGATTGTCAAAACGAGAACTTAAAGATAATTCATTTCGTCAAAGAAAGTTTAAAACTTTTTTTTCCCCATAGATTGAAAGAACCCATTATTATCTAATAATTTGCGGGAAATTTTTTGAGATCTTGGAAATAATGCCATAATGCATTATCTTTAAATACTTATTTTGCGGACCGGATATTCTTTTTGGGACGGAAGTAAAATAACAATTGGTTCTGGTAATTTACTACTAGTTTTTTTCTTGACCTCTCTTTAACTTCTTGGAATTTTTCTTCCTTGATTGGCCCTGCTCGTGGACAGTGAGATTTGTGATAGGATTGGTCGAGGTGAGGGTAAGTTGACCCAGACATTGAGTTACGAAAAGAAGACTAAGACGAGGGTAAGTTGACCCAGACATTGAGTTATGAAAAGAAGACTTCGTAGAATTACCGGTGACTATATTTGCCGGGAAAGGAAAATCTGTTATATGGTGCGCCGTGGTTCGTTTCTTTAAGTCGCTGAACCGGGTTGGGTGGCCGGCCGGTTAAGGGATGAGAGTGGGGAACGGGATGACTATAATGACCCTGTCCTGTTCTTTGGGCAGTTTGGTATCGCTTTGGATTATTACCTTTTATATCATTGCTTAAAAGATTAAAAATAAGCTGTAAATTTGTAGGCGAAAGGCTTTTATAAGTTGTGGAAAAGATAAAATAAGCTCTCAAATGACACATTATCTTTTGTTTTCTTAATCAGCAAGAAGACGAACTTTTGAATTCTAGCTTTTTAGAACTTTTCTCTGGTTTTAATGAGGTGAAAGGGCCAATATGTTATAATGTTAATTCAAAATTGATATAAAATAGTACCATTAATCAAGTTTTGGAAGAAATAAGCGAAGTATACTAGAAGTAACAAACAAGCTCATTTATCTTGCAATGCAATGGATTTTGGGAAGCGGGCAATCTGGAAATTTATAAAGAGTGCAATAGTTAAAGATTTCAAGGCCCATCTAGTCTTTATTGTCCTGGTATAAAACAGCTGTTTTTGGGTCTAGTGTCACTTTAGCAAAATTAATTCATTAATGAGGGTTATTTGAGTCATATGAACGTCGTGGTTTTTTAAACGATTAGATCTGGGGTGTCTTGGACCTGGTCTTTCTGGTTGGGGAAACAAGAAGCTACAACTCTACACCAGTTCAATAAATTCATAAGCAATAGTGAAATATCAGATGAAGTCAGATTCTCAGCAGTTAAAGGCCAAACTGCACACGGTGGGTTGGCCATTTTCTGGGCATAATTCAACAATGGATTTCTTCTGTATGGTGGATCTCGTCAAAATGCTTGACCTTGGTTTAAATCAAGTAAATTGGATACCAAATAATATGTTATTGAAATCAACTTTGATTTGTTTTGTGTTCGGATCGTGTATTTTGGTATCCAATTTACATGAATTTTAACCACTATAAAGCATTTTGACAAGAACTACGAACAAAACCAACTGCGGAATTATGTCCAGAAAGCAGCCAGAAAACGCCCAGCCGCACGTTGTGCAGTTTGGCCTTTAACTGCAATCTGACTCCATATCAGATTACCTGTATTCGGGTTTAGGTGAGACCTTTTAAATGTTACATGAAGTCAACTTTGTATTGGTCTTGCATATTTGTAGGCTATGGGTTTAATATATACTGATACCATTTGATCAGGACTGATGATTGAAGTTTACGACGTCCGTTGTTTCATTCACGCTCGAAACATAAAATTTTGCAAAGCCTGAGTATGTTGAAGTATTGAGAGTTGCTACTTAAATAAGTAAACTATGACATTGATGAGTATGTTGAAGTATTGAGAGTCGCTACTTAAATAAGTAAACTATGACATTGATTTCAAGACTGGCCGATTTAATGTGCTTAAATGACTAGCCGCCTCATGCTTGTTGCATCCTACGTCTCTTAATATTAACCAACTATGTTACATGGACTCGGAATACGAGTATCGGGTGCGGGTATGTGTCTAAGCGGCCTCTTCATCCAATTTCTATCTCTAAGACCCGGAGATATGCCCACAATATTCCCTTCTTTTTTTTTAGTA
This sequence comes from Rhododendron simsii, assembly GCA_014282245.1. Lineage (NCBI taxonomy): Eukaryota > Viridiplantae > Streptophyta > Magnoliopsida > Ericales > Ericaceae > Rhododendron > Rhododendron simsii. The sequence goes on from CM024965.1 coordinate 9,839,685, forward strand.
TACTGCTTTATTTTCTTTTGGATAAATAGTGGTTACAAGGTGCCTTGGGGCACTTCATGCGCAATATAGGAGTTTTGCTGGAGTTGATGATAATTGCAAAATACGCTTGTTTGTTAGGTGTATGTCAAATGTGTCGGATACGGATCGCACAACCTCAACTGAGCGTTGGCCGTTGAGTATCGGAGATGGGTATTTTGGACATATAGGAGGATCCGTGTAACATAGCTGACTCACAGATGTGATTGGTGTGTTTAGGGGCATGGCAATTTTATTTGTAAATTTGAGCTGCGGAATATGATCCTGTCAGACCATTTACATTTGCAACTCTTGAATTGTGAAGTCATGTGTCTAAAAACAATCTTAAGTCGAAACTAGTTTGCATTTTTTGGAATGGATACAGTGTACATATGCAATGCTCAAATGTGCAACAGTCACATGTTGCTTATGAGGACTGCGAACGAGTCCACATTTCTCACAGTTATACTTCACTGAAATTTTTTCCACCCTATTGAATAGGTTTCCCAAACACATCCACAATGTATCTGATTTTATTCTATATTTATCCAGTCCTTTAAAAGTAGAATGTTAGTATGACATGTGTGGTGCATATCTGACATGCATCGGGGCTTATCCAATGCGTATTGGTTTCCTATGTGCCCGACTCAAACATGGCAACCTTGGGAACCTATCTATCCAATTATGGTAGCTTTTCAAGTAGTGTACTCCCTGTACGTTAACCTTCATAACTACATATTTATATAAATGGGTGCTTATGGGTGTGAGTTTTATCTTTTTGGTAATATGGAACTGATTCCAGCAACCACATGCATTCATATATTTGTCTCTTTCCTTTTGGGTAAGTCACAATCACTCGTATAGTTTCTTCAGAACTATCAATTGAATTCCTGTTATGGTGTTGATTGGCCTTTGCCATGGGTCAACAGGATGAGACAGGCGTTTACAAGAACCTCCTACAGGAGATTGCACAAAGAGTTGGAGCTCCATTACCTCAATACACAACTTTCAGGTCCGGGCTAGGACACCAACCCATTTTCACGGGGATGGTCGAACTGGCTGGAATTAGATTCACCGGGGAAACTGCCAAGAATAAAAAACAAGCCGAGAAGAATGCAGCCATGGCAGCTTGGACATCTCTAAAACAATGTGAGTCTCTCTCTCCATTTTAATGGATATGATAAATACTAGTATAACATTCAGTTGTTGCATCCCATCAGCCATTGTCAAAATCTCATTGCTTGACCAAATAACCTTGACCGTATTTCTTGCTTGGTGTGATAATCATTTACTGCAACCACACGTCGATATGGATGTAGAAGTATATATCATACCAGGTTTCTACAAAATGCAGAGCGGGGGAGGGGGAGAGAAAATTTTCCAGGTTTTCCATTTCATGGTTCTCGATCCAGTGCTTGGTTGAGTTCTGTGTCCATTTGATTTGATGAATTTGTCATGGTCTACTGCCAAAATTAAGTTTGGTCGTATTTTCCTAATGTTCCAGAAGTGAGCAATCGAGGATTGAAACTTAGGCACTTACCTTGCTTTACTATCACATGTAAACTACAATGTTAATATAACAAGATGGATGCAGAGTGGAATTGGCTTGATGCGCCAAGCCATAATTCCTCTTTGAACCTGCGTTTTCACTCTATCAAAATTCATTTATAACATGATTAACTCATGTCTTTCCGTTCACTACAGTATTGATAATCTTGCCAACTTAACTCGTCATCAGCCATTTTTAACCACTAGTGAGAGATTTTTGCTTTTCCTTCTGAGTCAGTTACTGGATGAGTACTCATGTATATTAGTTCGTCAACCATTCAAAAAGGACTTGTGGTGGTGATATTGACTTAAATATTTTCTTTCTGTTGGCTTGAGCCTTACAACTTTCCATTCAATATCAATGACTCTTTTCATTTCTTAAGTGCGTGCTTTCATATTGGTTAAAGTTTTTCTTCTGGCCAGTGGTGCAACAAGATGCAACTTCATCATCCGAAACAGAAAACAATGATGAGCTAGAACAAATCAAAATTGCACGAGCACTATTGAATTATCGTTTGAAGGAAAAGATGGGAATGCCAAACTCCTCTGTTTCTCCTATTCCATTCGAAAAGAAATTTCATATTCACAACCCGAGGCCGTCAAGTCCACTGCCTCCTCCGGTAACCTCCTCTAAAATCCTCCCATTTATCTGCCAAAAGACTGCCCCAAGAACAAGACCCGCATGTACGACACCAAATGACTACCCAGAAAGCCGCCTAACCCGCCCACAAAGGTTTCCGGCTGCAGGGGCAGCCCCTTATGTTCCCATTAGGCATTGCAGGAATCCATACCAGGGGGTTGCTCCTCCTGTCACGGTCAGATCCATGGTGCCTGTTTTTTCGGCACCACCACTTCCACCAGCTTCCATGCGTCCGTCGCAGGTGGTGTCTCCGTCACCTGTGCGAATTGCCCCTCCAGTCTGTATTAGGCAGGCGGTGCCAGTTTTTGCTGCTCCACCTGTACGGAAGGAAGAACCACCACCAGCAGTCGTGGCTCCGCTTCCACCATCGCTGCCGGATCAGGTGAATGAAACTGGGAACAAGAGTGGTGACACTCAAGGACCTGAGGCTGTAAAGCTTTTGGAACAGCTCAAGATATGATGGTGGTTGGGAAGGATTTGCATCTGCGCATGAACCCCATATATTTGAATGGATTTAGTTTTGTTGTACCATCTCTTTCTTTAGAAATCTGTTCATGATATGATTTTCTTTTATCCCTTTTTGTTCATTGACATATCCTCCTTATTTTTTGGAAGCTAGAGTTATTGCAGCTAAATGTAGTAGTAGTAGTAGCAGCAGCACTATCAGATAAGTATCAAATATTTGGAGTTGTAGTAGAATAGATATTAGCCTGTTTACCGTGTTACTCTTATGGATGATAGACTCTCGTGCTGAATGCTGAATGATTTTATTGTCAATTCAGGTCAAATAGTAATTTTTGTCAATTAATCGATAGAAGAGATCATTTTTACAGAGACATCAATTGTAAAAGTTCACGAGACAACTAAGCTCAACCACTCAACCAATACAAGAAATAACCCTATTATATGATAGAAACAAAGAAAGAAAAAGTTCTTTAAGGGTCACACTCACACGCAGGTGGGGAGACTCGAACTCTTGATCTCTTAGTAAGATTCAAGAGTTCTGGCCAACTGAGCTAGCCCTAATTGGTTGTCAACTAGTAATTGATGATGTTGAAATCTGGATTAGTACTCCTACTGGTAATTGATGATGTTGAAATCTGGATTAGTACTCCTACTGGCTATGAGCTCCTGCGAAACAAGTATAAGGACTATTTGAGATGGAGTGTTAATTCTCTTCATCCGCAGTGAAAATCGTTGGGTTTTTGCGACCACCATTGTGCGTTCTACTATGCATTTATTGTTGTAATCTAAATTACTTATTTGTAGAGTCCGCAAATTAGTATATACACGCAAGAAATCAGCGTGATTGGATATCTGTAGGTATGTCCAAATTTGAATTTTAGTATAGAAAATGCACAGTCTGATTCTGTCAATAATTTTAAAGTCAAACTGTTCATAACCATTCATTTTATAAACTAAAATTTAAATTTTGATATATTTATCGATATCTGAACAAACTGATTTCTTGCATAGATATACTATTACCTTACAAAATGAACAATTCAAATTATTACAATTAAATCAAAGTGGGTCCCACAACAATAGTGGAAAAAAATTCACGATTTTCACTGCGGGCAAATACTAGAATTTTAACTCATTTGGAATGTTGCTCCGACGTTAAATTTAACTACTCTATCAGGGATGTGCCTTACAAATCTATTAGAGCTAAGGCTGCAAGTGAAACCAACAGTTGAGCTTGAGTTTTGGGCTCATTTAGTAATTGAGCAGAACCGAGCTTAATATTCTAAAGTTCGGTTTCGGCTCGAAGTGATAGGCTCGGATTGTTTATACCTTTATAGAGGTTCATAACCTCGTGTCATTAACAACGGAGCTGAGCTTGAACAAAACAAAACTTAGCTCGGCTCGACTCGACTTGGCATGTTTGCAGCCTTTAAGCTTTAAAAAAACCAAAAAACAACTCCTAGCTTCCAAGTCAGGTCACTCCTGACATTATCGTTTCGACGGTCACAAACCTCTTGCTACTTAAGGGCCACGTGTCGCTCCTTAAATCTTCAAACAGACCCTGGCACACTAGATAGCATTTCGGTGATACAAATGCAATGGTCCCCCGAGGGGGCGAGTACACGCGTGCTAACTGCACAGACAAAGTTCACAAATCTTGTACGCGAAAATTATGGGTACATCCGTACAAATGAGTTTATACACATCATATATATATATATATATATATATATGAGTTTTGTGTCTATCTCGGATTTCATAAAAAATGATTCGAACCGTCCATTGTTTTTAAAACATTTTTTTATGGAGCTCTGTAATCAGCTCAACCCAATATTGGTAAATATTTTTTCTGAATTTGTGAGGACGAAACTACTAAACTGCTCAGTTTTGCCCCTACAAATTCAGGAAAAAAAATCATTACCAATATCGGGTCAGTTTCACCCTCAAAAATTTAGAAAAAGTCCTTACCGCCATCGGGTTGAGCTGATTTTTTACAAGGCTCCATAAAAAATATTTTAAAAATAATGGGCGATTTGAATCATCTTTGTGGAATTCGAGGTGGGCCCCACAAAACCCTTATGTACATGGTATGTACACTGCATATGTACACATAGTAGTACTCTGTAAAACATATTTTCGAAGGTTTCCATGAAAAATCAGTTCAATCTGTTATCTGCAAGTGTTCGATTCAACCATCTAACTTTTCATTCAAATTAAGAATAATAAAAAATTAGATAATTTGATCGAACACCTTTAGGTATTGGATTAGGCTAATTTTTTGCAAGGACCCTAGAAAAATTATTAGACTAGGTTCTTCTAAACTTAACTTATTTCTTCGTTTTGTGTGTTTTGTTCTTCTTTTCTTATTTTTTTTTGGATTACTCATCGGTCTTGACCAGAGAAGTTTAAAAAAAATACAAAATTATGACCAAAAGCAAAAATTCACTTTTAAAAAAAGTAGTATGAAACTGTTGTCTTTTGGAGCTTAAGTGCCATCTCATTTGAATTTTTTCAACATCGATTCATATTTTTATATTTTTCTGATTTGTCTCGTCGAAACAAACGATTAGCCCCTAAAATTACGTCGAAAAGCTAAACAAAAAGTTACCAAAAAAAAAAAATAGTATGAAACTGCTGTCTTTTGGAGCTTTATTGTCGTCTCATTTGAATTTTTTCAACGTAGGTTCATATTTTTATATTTTTCTGATTCGACGAACGATTAACCCCTAAATTACGTCGAAAAGCTAAACAAAAAGTTTAAAATTAAAAAAAAAAAAAACGGAAATAAGTTCAAAACTTATATATAAGTTTAAAAGAACGCAACCTTATTGGGCCGAGTATCATGTTACAGTTGTCCTGACTCTGATTAAGGTTGTGGTAACATGGTCACATATAATGGCTGCATGTTATAAGATCACGAGAGGGGAAGGAAACACAGGACTGAATCCTGAATACTGATCATTACTCACCATTGTCGTGTAAACGGTGGCCCCTCTGCATTAATGCTCGTTTCAAACCTTTTCCCATGGTCCCTGTGGTTTTTGACCTTGTGAGAGACATTGCTTTGTTTGTTTTCGATTTTGACTTTAAGGGAGTCTTTTTTTTTTTTTTTAAATGAATAAAAAAAGTAGATAAAGAAATCAGAGCAATGATATACGAGAAAACTTAGGCCATGTTCCGGAAACAGAAATAAGTACTTATTTTTTAAGAAGGCAATTTCAAGCTCAAAAATTATGTGTTTACGCAAATAATTTTTCTATCAATATGGATCTTGTTTGACAGATCTCATCGATTGAAAAATTATTTTTCATTTACATTATTTTTGAGTTTGAAAATGTGAAATAAGTACTTATTTTTTAAGAAGGTGTTCTGGAACGGGGTCTTAATAGGGACTGTGCGGAGAGAAGGGGGGGTTGGTTTAGAAATCCCAAGAGAACATATAACTTTCTAAAAAGGTAAAAAGTGTGTAGAATTTTGTTTTGTAAAATGGACGGTGAAACTTTAATATTATTGAAAAAATCTGACCATTTATTTTATAAACAAGATTTTGAATGTATTACTCTGCGTTTCTGCAGAACCTACAAGATAAACGATTCAGATTACATCAATATAACGCACAATGAGGCTCACAATGGCGGTGGCAGAAAAGTCCGGTTTTTCCACCGACGGTTGGATATGGAGTAGAATTTATTAGCAAATCCTATATTGACGAATAAAAGATGGTAGTAGAAAACAGAGGAGTAAGCTAGGTACAAAAAGCAGAACTCTCAAAACCAAAAGAGCTTTAATCATGGTGATCTGATATTGAGTAGTTTAAATTTTTAAACACTATAAGTTGGATGGGTCAAGTAGTAATTTATTTAAGCATAATTTTAAAACTTAACAAGTTAAAAAAATATTTTAAACTTTATTTGTCTATTATATTAAATTAAACTTTATTTTTCTGATGATCAAACTCAAACTTTAAGTGGTTTTGCCGCTAAAAAACGGATAGAAAAACGCAAATCAAATCCAAGTAGTTACATCTCAAGGGAGAATCAAGTCATACAGTGGGTCACCTTTGAATAAGTACTTTCCAATCCATTTGGCACATTTAGATGAACCGTCACAATTTTCATTGTCTCAAACTTGTCTAGCTAGTGATTTTTCTCAAACCCCATGGTAAGAGCAAGTTTCTTTAATTTATAATTCAAGATATTCGTACCAGCTTATGTCATTATTTTTTTAAAAGAATAGAAAGTAGGAAAAAACTATCTCAAGAAGAATATACGATATATAGAAAATGACTATTTTGATTTAACAAGAATTAAGTTTTTTTTTTTTTTTTTTGCACTTTTTGTTTGTTTGAAATTTAAACCACATGGATCTTATAGCTCTACACATTTTAATTTATCTTACAGCCAATCTTGTCTATATTGTTAAAAAGTGCTACTCTGCTGAATTCTAAATTGACACAATCACCTACATGATTTCATTTGAATCCTAAAAATGAAGTGATTATTTAGTGCTCACCATCACGTGGTGCTTTAAGGTCTTTAAATAATTGTGATCTTTATGGTAGATCATGGGTTTACATCAGGTGGTTATATTAACTTTAGAATTATGATGAAGAGTCACCATTACATTAGGTGAGACCTGCCATTTAGTGATTTCTCTTCTTCACAAGGGTGGACCCCCTTCTCCTGGTCAATACCTTTTCTTTTCTTTTCTTTTCTTTTTTTTTTTGGCCTCAACATCATTTCTAAAGTTTCTACCCACCAAAGATACAGCGCTGCCATATTTGTCTATTTGTTGGTTAAAGCTTTATGGTGAAAAAAACAGGGCATGAAAATGGTCGAGGATGGTGCAATGATGTGAAAATGGGAGTACCAAAATTTTATGAAATGGGAGTACAACAATTTAAGGGTGCTAATTAATCAAGCAAAGGTGGGAGACAAGAGATGTGGAGGACAATTTAAGGGTACCACAATTTACGTGATAGAGAGAATGACATGTCTTGTATGGTGGAAAATAAATACTTAAAAAATAATAATTTTAGAGGAAGGGGGTCTAAAGCTTTATGGTGAAAAAAAACAAGGCATGAAAGTAATTGAGGATGGTGCAATGATGTGAAGATGGGAGTACCAAAATTTATGAAAATGGGAGTAGAGTACCACAATTTAAAGGGTAAACAAGCAACTGTGGAGTCGAGATGTGGAGGACATGTCTATGTCTACCGTGTACATTGTAAAATTCTTGTTCCACGCTCTATAACAATTTATATTACATTTATCTCAATTTCGCCCATCGATAAGATTAAAAAAAATAATAATAATCCCCATAGGAGTTAAACCACAACTTCATAATCGTTCAGACAATTGTCCCCATAATGAAAATTATAGATTTGATTGTGGGTTGGTGCCTAGTAGGAGTTGTGAATCCCATTTACGTGAATTTCATTTGTTCATTTTATTGGATTTTATGGATTAATTTATGGATAAAAATCTGGTGAATCCTGAAAAACGTAGTTACGTGCGCACCCCCCCCCCCCCCCCCATTTTATTTTTTTTCATTTTCTCATAAAAGAATGGGTGGAGTACAAAATTTGTGTTTGTGGGCTGGTGCCTGGTAGAATTGTACTTGTGGTCTTTTTCTAGAACAAAAATATCAAGTTGGAATTTTGCTTGCGTAAATAATTTATACATCGGAGTTGACTATAAATAAACTGAATCAATGTTAAGATACTTTCGAGATCTGGTGCCATGCCTATATCTTCCAATTCATAATGTTTTACGTGATTTTCAAAACTTCGTTTAATAAAAACTAATTTTGAAATATATCTTACCTCAAACGAGATTCGTATATAGCTTATAAAAAAAAAACGCTGCAGATGAAGAGATGCGCGCAATTTTTTTTACAAGACTGGAATAGTGAACAAAGGCTGTAAAAACATGTGCTCACAATAATTCACGAAATAAGACCATCGCATGGGATCTCTTCTCTTCCAGTAATAATTCTTTGATACGAGGAGCAAACTTAATTGAAACCCATCAAGGCAAGGCTATGGGCGTGTCAGCATTTCTTTTGGGATGGGTTGATGATGTATGAAACAGGCCCAGACAGGATGGGCCCACAAGGAAGAGAATATTGGACTGAAAATGGGGCCCAAAAGAGATTAAGCAAGCACTGCCATTTAGTCCTTTCCCATGAGAAAAAAGCAATGGCTCAGGACAAAAGAAGGTAATCGTACTGCCCCCTCTGCCCATTAGAAAAAAAAAAAACACAACATATAGGAGTAGTTAAAAAAAAAACAAGTGAACAAGAGTGAAAATAGGCGCAGACAGACAGAGAGAGAGAGAGGAGAGGAGAGGAGTGTGGGGGGACACAAAGGCCGGGGAGGATGTTAAACTCATCACCTAAAGCTTGAAGAATGAAAAATTATAGTAGTACCCATTTGACTTTCCATTGGCATAAAATGCACGATTGGTTGTACTGTAGTGTTTGCAGCACATTACCACGTATTTGTGAGCCCTATTACTATTGGGAGTCCGGCTTCTCTTCAATAATTGGAGAGAACACTCTCTTCAATCTTGGTTTGTAAAATGTTTTTTACGATCTCACGTCAATAATCGAAACGGTTCATTTCATTTTGCTCGTTGAGAACATGAAGAAGTATGCCAAAAATCAAGTTTATTGGATATCATTAGATATGATTTTGAAACACGTTGAAAACACATTATTTTGTAAAATATAATATTGTTATATAATATTACAACACTGGAACAAAACTCATTTCTGAATATTTTGCAATATAAATCTATTTCGAAATTATATCAAACGATAATTGATCAAACTGGTTTTTGGCATGCTTGATGCTCTTAGAGAATTAAAAATTATGAATGGACCTGATCATTAAAATGTGATTGAAAATGTTTTTCAAGCCGGGATTGGAGAGGAGCCGGACTGTACTATTAGTATTTAGTACCGATGGGGTGGGGGCACATATAGTGTACGTTATTATGTGGGGTTCACTACGGGTCTCACACAAATAATTTGATTTGTTGATAAATTTTAAAATATTTTTTCGAGTAAGAAGATTAGATAAAGTATTTATACATATTCAATTGAGCTAATTTTTTACAGGGACCATTTGAAAAAATATTTTAAAGGTTATCAACAAATCGGTTTATTTGCACAGGACCCGCAATGGGCCGTACACAATGATGAACATTGTACGCCGTACGTACATCACCCCATCGGTACCCTTAGAGCAGGTTTATCAATAGTTTGGTAAAATTGCTAGTAAACAGTGCACTTTTTTCATTTTACCTATTCACATCTCTCTCAATACTACACCAATATTATCTATTTTACCTAACTCCAATTAAAATATATATTTTTTACTCATTTTTTTAATTATCTTTATTGTTTAAAGAGAGGATAAAGGAGGGAGGAGAGAGAGAAAGAAATAATAAAAAAAGAAAGGAGTATGAATAGTGCATAGGTAAAAATAGAGAACAACTATTCACAAATACATTTTAGCTCATTGGGTGTAGACTATTTTTTATGTTTCTCTTATGTAAAATAGCAAAAAATGTATTTTTGCTCATCTAGTGTACTTTTTCTTAGAATAATGCTTAGTTCGTATGGATGCGCTCTGAAAATATTCTAAATATAGGATTAGGATTTGAAGCAAGACAGTCACATGCTGGATATAATTTTTTTTTTGTGTGTCACATTTTATACATAACGAGAGTTAGCGGAATAATAGTATGTTAGTCAATAGAAGATTTAGAGACTGTTCATAGCCTTAAAGCCCAATACCATTGAGTCATTGAAATGGGTGAAATATGTGGGTTCGGCTCCTGTCCAGTGTAGTAAGGTCCAGTGTGATCCATTTAACGGTTGTGATCAACTTTATCAAATTCAAAGCTGCAGATGTTGCCATGTCAAGCCTCTCCATTTCATGACCTTAAAAGCAACGGAAAATTGCTAACGGAAGTTTTAATTGCAAAACCCAAACAAAACTCCACTCAAAGCCACGTGTTTTTCTCAATTCTCTGATTTATACGGAACTGTGAGTCTGACACTCATTAATGCAAAAATTAAATTAGCGTTCCGTTAAAGGATTTTTGGAATTTTTTTGTTTTTGTTTTTATTCAATTTTTTTTAGCGTTTGTTAGTTTGGGACAAAAAATTTTACTTTTATATTTGTCTAGTCAAGAAGAGTCAAAAAAATTAAAAAATTATGATTGTTACCCAAATATTTTATGTAATAACCAAGATAAAGTCCAAAAAATCAGTTTTTAAACTGTTTGGTTCGAAAAAATTATTAAAGTTATGCTCAAAACTAACAAACGTGAAAAAATTAAAAAATTCAAAAAATTCTCAAATACGCATTTGTTAGTTTTGAGCTTTTGTTCTTATTCAATTTTTTTCACGTTTGTTAGTTTTGAACCCAATTTTTGTGATTTTTCAATTTGTCTTAGTAAGACGAATTGAAAAAATAAAAAATTATGAGTTTAACCCAAAAATATAATTAAAATATCTAGGATAAAGCCCAAAAAATTAGCTTTTGAGCTTTTTGGGTAAAAATCATAATTTTTTACTCTTTCGATTCATCTTGATAAGATAAATAAAATAAATAAAAAAATTTGTCGCAAAACTAACAAAAGTTAAAAAAAAATTGAACAAGGACAAAAACAAAAAAAATTAAAAAATTCCTAAAATCCCTTAGCAGAATGCTACTAACTTTTGCAATAATGAGGGTCGATTCCGGCCTTATTCTTCTAAATAAGCCATTGGCTTTCCCGCCAAAAATGAGCCAAACAAATAAAAAAAAAAACAAATTAAGCCAATAAGCCAATTGTTTCGTCTTTATTAAAAAAATTGGATTTCGGTCAAAAATTTTACTTTTTAGATTCCTCTCGTCATGATGATGCAATAATTCCCAAAAAATTGATAATAAGCCGAATGAGGATAAAAAATAAGCCACTTTGACTTATTTATCCGAACACCCCCATGTAGTAAATATGAGAATTGAGAAAAAAACACGTGGCTTTGAGTGTAGTTTTGTTTGGATTTTGCAGAAACTTCCGTTAGCAATTTTCCGTTTCTTTTAAGGCCATGAAATGAAATGGGGGACTTGACATGGCAAGATCTGCAGCTTTGAATTTGATAGAATTGATCACAGCCATCAAATGGACCATACTGAACCTTACTACACTGGACAGGAGCCGAACCCAAAATATGTGGAGAAGAGTCAAAAAGTGGTGCAAAAACCTATGGATCTGGTGACCGGGTGAGTCAGAGCAAGTTTATCAATAATTAGGTAAAAAAAACTTGTGAACAATGCACATTTTTCATTTTACCTACTCATATTCCTTTCAATACTACACAAACACTATCTATAATCTATTTAACCTATCCTCTATTAAAATATACTTTTTTCTTTCCCAAATAGTACAACAAAGTACAGTTAAAAAAAAAAGAAACAGAAAGAGAGAGGGATGGAGAGAGGAGAGAGAAAATAATGTTGTATATCACACATTTGATGAACAGTTGTAAGGCAAAAGTGCCGAAGCACTGTTCACAAATTTATTTTTGCTCTTTGTTTACCTACTCTGATATAGGGCTATTTTTCCTCATTTGATGAGTTAAAATGGCTACAAATCTATTTTAACTCAGCTGGTAAAGTTGCTTTGATATGTTTAACGTACGGTTGAGTCATTGCGAGTAAAAATTTTATGTACGAACAAAGGTACATATATTTTACTTTTGGTGAAACAAAGTGCAATTAAGACAAAAATATTGTTGACACAAAATCTACGGTAAGCGATCCCTGAAACATCGTTAAGCACTAATGTCTCAACACTACGGAGTACGGAAGCTGGAATATGTTTCTAGCCAGTATTTGTATATGTGAGTTTTTTATTTTTCGTTTTTTTAATCAGATTTTTATTTCGTTAGTCCTCTTGTATAAAACGTTTTTTTTTGTTTTTTTGGTAATTCCTATATAAAACGTTTGTCTATAGTTTACGGGTATATTTGACTCATTTGCATTGGTCTCTAAACTCAACCCCTATTTCTCTGTGCACGGTTGTCAATAAGTTTTCTCTCTAATTATTACTCTCGTGACTCTCGTCTCTCTATCTATTTGTCTCTACTCATTATCTTAAAAATTCAGATGAAACAAAGACGTGCTTGGACCTGAATAAGTCCTCTATTTTGACTTTTAGTTGATGGATGTGAGTAGATAGTAGAATGACGTGTATCGGAATTTGTATTATAACATGTTTACTATGTTTAGACAATACGAGAAACTTTGTCTCAAAAGGATAATCTGGGAAGATTCAACGATGAGATGCAACTTGGAGTACCTTGTTTTCCATTTCAAGTAATTAATAAATGTTGTAATTTTCACAATCCAATTTTTATAAATATATTCTCCTTTTGTATTCTTATCATGTGAATTTGTAATATTGTCCTTTCAAATGAGGAAAAATATGTAAATTTACATCACAAGAGAATTTTAAAAAAAACGTCGTTATAAAAAAAGGAGTGTGAGAATTAATTGCCTTACTTAATAAATGAACCCGATTATTGGTACCAATTGATGAGTACAAAATGTGTACGGTTCACTTTAGGTACCACAAAAATGATCCAAATCGTTTATGAATCTTAAACTATAATTTTTAAGAAATATTAATATAAGATCCGCAATAGGCCCCACAATAAATCTGTGCACAAAATCTATGTGTTTTTTTGCTCCATATGTGGCATTACTACAATCGGTCCCTATAGGCTATAGTACTATTTTCGTTCGTTAATTAAATTGGCAAATTCCCTAGATTCAAGGCTTTTATCCTGTAGACCACTGGACAACATAGGGTAGCCCCGAAACACTGCAGAAGATTTTGTACCCGTGATTTGTTTGACCACAGCATTGAAGGAGGCTGCAGTGGGTTGCAGAGTCTGGGCCTAATATGTCATATCAAGCAAACAACAGGGACGACCGCGTTAATGCGCCGAATATACATTGAAAGAAAGAAAGAAAGAAGGAGAACGGATTTCCACATTTCTTCCGAGTTTTATTACAAAACTCTTCCTCAAACTTATATTCAAATATCATTCTTCACCCATAACAATAAAAGAGTGTTGGTTCCCCACAGAAATGTGTGGTTGCTACATTAATTTGCCACGCTAGATCCCGCGAGTCACTGTAGCACTCGGCAGCTCCCACTCTCTTTCTTTCTGCCTTCAAAATGAAGGTTTTGTCACCCATTGATGCTAATAGAGAGGGGGAGATCGCATCGATGGAGAGGGTTTTGTCATAGTCGACGGCAATTTTTCAACAAGGACTCCGTCACAATCCGTGGCGATTTTTCTTCATTTCTCAAGGTCAATTAATTTCATCGAATTTTTCAGTAATCAGTATCCAGCTAAGTTCATTGAAAATCAATGTATTTTATAACAATAATAAACAAACTTCTTGTTTGAATGAATAAGTCTCGGAGTTCGAGACAAACTGAAAAGTGGGATGGGTGTTGAATATCCATTATGGTTAGTCTGTTGCAACCCGTTTGTCGACGGGATATAAGATACAGATATGCTATCACCTCGGATAAATATATTCGAAGAAGTTATATATGGTCTTTGCCACTTGGATATAGACCACAGATATAATATCTCATGGATGGAGGGTATAATAAGGATAAGAGGAGATGTTGTGTTATCATATATGCCTACTTAATTACGAGAATGTCACTGACTTCTTTTAATTCTACATCCACAACTCATACTCACCCAGAACAAAACTATTTTTTTTTTTGAAATCCTAAAAGTAAAAAATAAAAGTTTTATCATGTCTCCTCTCATATTATATCCATCCAAAACTAATCCAATCGGCAAACGTGTTACGCATTTTGGTTAGGTACCGATGTAGCCTGTAGGTGCTCTAACTGGCGTGATCAAAACAAAAACAAAAATCAAAATACTCCCTCCGTCCCAATTTGTTTGCTTATTATGGCATTCTCTCATTTTATTGAGTTAAAAGCTTTGGGTTGAAAAGTGTATAGATTTTCAAAAAGAAAATTGACTTTCAAACTCTCCTTTTATCAAAAATACACTCTTTTTTGTCTTGTCGTATGTAAAATTACATAATTACCCTTTTCATGTTAAAGGGAGAAATGTCTGAATGTTAATTTTGTAATTTTAGATGAATAAAGACAAAAAATAAAATACATTTGAACAAAAGGGGAGTGCAAAAATTATTTTTCTTTCAAAATATCTGTTAGAACAACACAATTTTACTTTAATAGTTGAGTTGGGATCTTACACTAGAAGGGGATAATTGAAATTTTGCCCAAGATTTTCAATTATGAAAAATTGCAAATAAATTGGATAACTCAAAAAGAAAACGTAAGCAAATAAATAAAATAAGACGGAGGGAGTAGTATGTCATTTCCTCTCTCGATATGCCAGAAATCTGAAAACAGAAAACTGGAAAACGTCCCTTTCTCTCCTCCCCAGCAGAACAGTGTTCTCACCTACAGACACATCTCTCTCTCCAAATTCACCTCTACTTTTCACTTTCCCTCTCCTCCTTTACCGTTGTCCCGACTTGACACGTCTAGGGTTTGTTCACTCTCCATTCTCACTTTGCACTAATTAGGAGAGAGAGAGAGAGAGAGAGAGAGGCTCTGATTCGAATCCCCTGTTTCCCAAGCCTCCCTCGGTTCTCGTTTCTGCCATCCAATAAACCTCTTCTCCACCCTCTGTATTTACGATTCCCCTGTATTTATGTTCGATGTAGATATATAACCACTCCTTCTCTATTTATGTCTTCCGACGACCGTTCTCATGTAATGTCACTCGATTCCTAGCTGAAATCGCGCTTTTAGAAACGCGGCACGAGTTCAGTAGAGAGAGAAAGTGGAAGTGTAACTGGAGCTTCTCTAACCAGTTGTCCACAGCCAAATCATCATGGAGTAACGAACACGAGGTCTCCTGAAAGAAAATACAGGGTTTTTTTTTTCTTTTTTCTTTTTTCTTTTTTCGTCAGGACATCAGTAAGTAACTTTCCGTTGGGAGATTTGTCTGTACCTTCGTTTGTGACAT
Source organism: Rhododendron simsii (assembly GCA_014282245.1). NCBI lineage: Eukaryota > Viridiplantae > Streptophyta > Magnoliopsida > Ericales > Ericaceae > Rhododendron > Rhododendron simsii. The sequence continues at coordinate 9,855,451 of CM024965.1, forward strand.
GAGTAGGAGTTAAAACGTGTCGTGAACCCTAGAAAAGCGAAGAATCTCCCGGTTCAATCAAGCTCGTCCATTTTCAATCGTCATCTCCGGACATCACGAGGACTCGGGGGACTATTTTCGCGAGGGAATCTTACTGGTTTCAGCAAAAACAGCTAGCTTCAACAAAAGCAACCTCTCCCACAGTCTTCTTTACATCTCCGTGGTCCCCCCCCCTTCCCTCCCTCCCTTTTTTTTTCTCCGCGCAGTGCGTTGTGGATTGTAAATTTGTAGTAGTAGCTTTCGAAAATGGCGATGGCCGTGGCTCAGCAGCAGCACAGGGAGAGCAGCAGCGATGGCTTCGACAGGCATCTTGACGCCGGAAAATACGTCCGGTACACCGCCGAGCAGATCGAAGCGCTCGAACGGGTTTACGCTGAGTGTCCGAAGCCCAGCTCGTTGCGTCGGCAGCAATTGGTCCGCGACTGTCCCATTTTGGCCAATGTCGAACCCAAACAGATCAAAGTCTGGTTTCAGAATCGCAGGTGAAGGGAAAAAGCACAGATGTGTTCTCTTCGGCTCTTACGGCTTACCTTTATTTTAGTGAATTTCATGGCATTTCTCAAATGTGTGTCAATTTTGATTGCATGCATAACCAATGGTAAGAGAGTTATAGTTGAATGTAAGTCAGGTTCTTAGAAATTAGACCTTCTCTCGAGTCTCCCCAAGGGCCAACCATGGGCTCCCATAAGAACGTCCCAAAGGCTGGTGGGGGCCGTAGAGATCATGCACACTCTGCATTACAACAACAACAACAAAAGAATTCGGTAGGAGCTTCACTTGATATTAAGAACTCAAACCCTTTTTGAGTAAAAGCTGAGTTAAAGCTTGACAAATGACGTATCTGTAAATTTGGTATCTGTAAACTAGGCATGAAATGAGGTAAGAAAATAATTTCCCTTACTTCTGAGAAGATGGGTAAAAAATATTTACGATATGAGTTGATGAGTCAAGAGTGGGAGAAGGAGAAGGTTTTGCAGTAATTTTTTTTTATGTACTCCGGTTTAAGTTTGAGTCAGTTTGAATAAGGTCTGGACTCTGTAGAAGTCCTTAAGTTGGTCTCCCCAGAAATGCTAGAAATGATCTTTGGTTTGTATTGGTTTGTGCTTGAAGTTTCTTGGGAGTATGAGAAGTGAAACCTAATTATGATTTTGCCTATGCAGGTGTAGAGAGAAGCAAAGAAAAGAGTCCTGCCAGCTGCAGACTGTGAACAGGAAACTGAATGCAATGAATAAGCTGTTGATGGAGGAGAATGACCGATTGCAGAAACAGGTGTCACAGTTGGTATGCGAGAATGGTTCCATGCGGCAACAACTCCAAAGTGTATGTTAATTTTCTTTGGCATGGCTGATATTTGTTAGGTGTTACATTGATAGAATGGTGATATAAATGTGTTATCTTTTCGAAAATTGGGACCATTTCTTGGGATTTTGCATTTGGTTTACTTAGTTATCTTTTTCTCCATGCTTCTATGTGCATCAGATGCTTATTGTGCTTGTTTAATGTGTAGAATTGGATATCTTTATTTTGGTTTATTTCACAGTCCTCACACTTAATCATTAATAGTTAAAACCAATGAAAGTGAGAGCTTGTTGAGTTTTACCTTTTAAGACTATATCTAACTGCCTGAGTGCTTGCAACAAGAGGTGCAGTACCCTTGTTGCACTTTGATGTCGTCTTATTGTTAATTATTTTGATTGAATGTTCTGCAGGCATCAGCAGCAACTGATGCAAGCTGTGAGTCTGTGGTAACCACTTCTCAGCATTCTATGAGAGATGCTAATAACCCTGCTGGGTAGTCTCCAACATCAATGTCATCTCCTCTCTCTCAATCATATTTTATGTTGGCGCTTTTTTTGATGTAAGGTTTATCTTTTGGCAGACTCCTGTCAATTGCAGAGGAGACCTTGGCAGAGTTCCTTTCAAAGGCTACGGGAACTGCTGTCGATTGGGTCCAGATGCCTGGGATGAAGGTTTGAATTCATAGTGTTAAGTTTGCAAAATTCTTAATGATTCACCTGAAGTCTTTAATAATGATGGTGGGCTTCTCACTCTGAAGCCGAAAGACCATGAACCGTTCAGTTTTGTTTGATATATTTTTTTTCCCCAGCCTGGTCCGGATTCAGTTGGGATATTTGCCATTTCACATAGTTGCAGTGGAGTGGCAGCTCGAGCATGCGGTCTAGTAGGTTTAGAACCTACAAAGGTAAGCTTCGATGAAGTTTTCACTTTGTAATTTTATCTTGGTTCTCATCCTTTAGGGGCGTATACCAATGTAAGGAAGCTGTACCAAAGGCAGAGGCTTTATTTTTATGGTGAATTTTTGTTCAGATTGCCGAGATCCTTAAAGATCGTCCATCTTGGTTCCGGGACTGCCGGAGTCTTGAAGTTTTCACAATGTTTCCTGCTGGAAATGGAGGAACAATTGAACTTATATATACACAGGTGAACAATAAAGCCTCTGCTTAGGATTTTCCTTGACATCAGCAAATAACCAACTCTTGGATGGGTTTCAGATATATGCTCCAACTACACTGGCACCTGCACGTGATTTATGGACTCTGCGATACTCGACGACTCTGGAAAATGGCAGTCTTGTGGTAAGCATGGCTTTGGATCTTAATAAGTCTAACAATATGCTTGTGTGGTGTTATGATTACGCATTATGGTTGCGTAAGTACTGTTTGATTGATTTGTCCGGGTGTGGTGTTGAGCCATTTGGTTGAGGGCAACTTCTATTATGTGTTGTTTGAGCTATATTGTAAGGGATGCTGCTGTAAAAATATCACCGTGTCAATGGAGTTTGGAGCAAAGATTTCTGACTTACCTTGCCACCACAGATAATTATCATGCCAATGGAGTTTGGACCAAATTTCTACCTTGTTTGTGATTGGACTGAATCGACTAAGTTTTGTTATTGAATGGCGTATCATGGTATCAGACACCTTTCTTCTTCAATTTCACTCTTTCAATGCAATTGCTCTGTTACCCACCCAATAGAACAAAAAGCAAAAAAACAAACTTCTTACGAGCAAAAAAATAAAAATAAATACTCATTCCTACCTTACGAGCAACCACATGAAAAATGAGTAAGGAAATTTATCCTTATCCATTTGCTCCTTGTTTGCATATTGCTACACTACGACTCTGCTTGTATCGTATTTTTGACTCCATGCACAAGCCAGGGTTGTTCGTAGTGGAATAGCTGGTGATATAAGATTCCTGCTCTTTGTATATTTAGTTGTATTATGTATGTACATATTTGTAGTTATTGAAATGGTTTCAGCCCATTTATTATCCTGAAATGATGGCTTTAAGATTGTATATACCTGGAAGCTGACTTAATTTGTTATTGGTTCTTTTTTGTCATTTCAAGGTGTGTGAGAGATCTTTGTCAGGTTCTGGTGCTGGTCCTAATGCAGCTGCTGCTTCTCAGTTTGTGAGAGCTGAAATGCTTCCGAGTGGCTATTTGATCCGGCCATGTGAGGGCGGAGGGTCAATTATCCATATAGTCGATCACTTGAATTTTGAGGTTTGTTTTTTGTTAACTACCTTCTTCAATCTCTTTTACTAGGCAAAAACTCACTTTCTTTGATGTAAATAGGCTTGGAGTGTGCCAGAGGTGTTGCGGCCACTTTATGTGTCATCAAAAGCTGTAGCACAGAAAATGACTATTGCGGTGAGTGAAAAAATTCTACATGTTTGTTGCACGCTTAAGGGGTTGTTAAGTTTAAAAGAAGTACCTGTTGTATAAAACACTTATGATGATATTAGTTATCGGGAGGAAAGGTTGTGTTCATATGGTAAGTTTCCATTTTGGTTTGAGTAGTGGAATGAGGAAGCTATCAGGCTTCTTATGTTGCTTAGTGGTTAGGACAATTTTCTCATATCCGTAGACTGACGAACTTCCATCAATATATTGATTCGTTAAATTGTTTAGTTGTCTTAATTCTTAAATATTCTGAGTAACTTTCACCAACATCATTTTTCTGAGTTATAGCAGTAGTACCAATAAAAAAGGCATTGATGGAATTGATAAAACATTTTTCTGTGAAGGCATTGCGCTATATTAGGCAAATAGCTCAGGAAACAAGTGGGGAGGTGGTATATGGCATGGGCAGACAGCCAGCTGTTTTGCGAACATTTAGCCAAAGACTGAGCAGGTAGCTTTGTGTTGATAATTTCCCGGTGTAGGTTTATGTAAAAAGTAATTTGGCTGGATATACTTGCGTAGATGGCAATCATAGTGATTTCATTCATTATTCACCTTTTTTTGCCCTGGCAGAGGTTTCAATGATGCTGTAAATGGATTCAATGATGATGGCTGGTCAGTATTGAACTGTGATGGTACCGAAGATGTTGTAGTTGCAGTTAATTCGACCAAATGTTTGGGTACCATTTCTACACATTGTAGTTCCCTTCCGTTGCTTGGAGGCATTCTCTGTGCGAAGGCATCCATGCTACTTCAAGTGAGTTACGGAACTTTTTTCATTAACATAATTATGCTTTGCTATTTCGGATGGTAATTTGCAACTGTTCGTGCTTGGCCTTGTTTGTAGGCTGCAACAATACTTTTAATGTACTTTTTCTTTTTTGGCTAACTATGTATATCTTTCTTCTTTTACCTGATATGTCTGCCTCTTGGACAAGTTAGGATCTTTGCTTCAAAATTTGTCCTAATAATCCACTCGAGGTCTGATTATACCGTCAAAGTCTAAGTTAACCATCTTGCCTTAAGTTACAAATTCCTCGATAATGAAAGTAATATTGACGGGTGAAGTCTAGGAATAAGACTGATTTGTTGGATAATTGCAAAGATTTCTGCCGTTTTTGCTTGTTTCATGTAAATTTGTTAGGAGTGGATTTAGTTTTTTTAAATCATGATTACTTGCGGTCATACTTATTAAGTGGGGATATATAGTAGACTGGTGATTGGAAGCCCTCCATTGTTAAATCGAGATAAGAGCACCTCCCACCTATCTCCAAAACTCCAAGATCAAGAACCAATCCCTGCACCCCCACCCCACCCCCAACCACACACCATTTGGGTTCTACATTACCAAAAACATAGGAGACACAATTTTGATTCTTCATTTATGTAGACTCATTTTACCGCAGGAGATGGGTTGCCCATTTATATATACTGCATTAAACTTTTAGTGTACTGTATACATATTATTAAAATTGGTTAGGTAGGGAAAGGTATCGATAGTAACTTTAAAATGTGGCCACTGGTTAATTTTTTTTAATAACTTTTAAACGGTAATAGTTTAAATATTGAAGGAAAAGTTGATTTTTTGTGAGAAATGAATGAGTTGTTGAAAAAGTAGTGACGAATTGAGAATTGTGGTTAAGAGTATGAATAGTGATATACTCTAAATGCAATTTTTGAAAAATTTATCTTATGAGTCTCCAAAATGGATCCTTGTGTTTGAGTTGCTCTAATGGGTTCACTTTGCTCTGGCAGAATGTTCCTCCTGCGGTGCTTGTTCGCTTTCTGAGGGAGCATCGTTCTGAGTGGGCTGACTTCAGTGTTGATGCTTATTCTGCTGCAGCACTTAAAGCTAATTCATTTGCATATCCAGGGATGAGGCCCACAAGGTTTACTGGGAACCAAATCATCATGCCACTAGGTCACACAATTGAACAAGAAGAGGTATGCATTTAGAATTGTAATAGTCACCTCCTCTCTTCCCTTGGCAAACTATTATCTGTTCTGACACCTCTTTTTGGGATACCAGATGCTGGAGGTAATACGTCTTGAAGGTCATTTTCTTCCTCAAGAAGACGCTTTCATATCAAGGGATATTCATTTACTGCAGGTGCTTTCTTCAGTATCCTGATGAATTACAAGGAAAAAGATGAGTTTAACCACTTACATGGGAAATTGAATGCTCAACCCTGAATACATTTTCAAGATAAGAATTGCTTTTGTTGCAGTTATGTCGTGGAACTGATGAGAATGCTGTGGGAGCCTGCTCTGAGCTTGTCTTTGCTCCAATTGATGAAATGTTTCCAGATGACGCCCCACTGCTCCCCTCTGGTTTTCGTGTTATTCCATTGGATTCAAAATCAGTTGAGTTTTTCACCTGAATCTCTCTATCTTGTGGTACGAACAATTTTATCAATTTGATTAACTGCTGATGTTCTAATAACCCATGTTCAAGCTGATGACAAATCCATTTCGACCAGTCATTTTCAGAAGTTTGTCGAATCGATTATTTTAGTTTGTTGCACCCAATTCAAGTGTTTTGACAGAAGATAAATGCCATATAGTGGAATTCAGGTTTCACTCAAGGTCAGATTGTTTAATGAGTACTATAGAATAAAAAATCCACGACAAACAAGTAAAATGTTTAACAGGCGAAATTCAAGTCTGACGCTGGTTGTAGGTCATTGTGACTTTTATCTGTTGGTGGCCAAATAAACAAGATAGCATGAACCTCAAAAGCGTTTGGGTTCTGAATTTAGTGTTGATATTTAAGTGCGGGTTGACTCTCTGATAAGCGATAATTGTTGGAATCGTGGCAATGAATTAACTTAGCACAAATGAATTACTAGAAATGTTGCTCAGGTTTCCAGCTGGAGGTCTTATTTCATTTTCCTGTGTGATATGCAGGATAATTTGACAGCACATCGGACCCTGGATTTGACCTCCAGTCTTGAAGTGGGCCCAGCAACTAACCATACTTCTGGTGATGCATCCACGTCGCGATCAGTGTTGACTATCGCTTTTCAGTTCCCATATGACAACAGTCTACAGGAAAACATCGCTACAATGGCTCGCCAATATGTCCGTACCGTGATGTCTTCTGTGCAAAGGGTTGCAATGGCCATATCTCCATCAGGATTGACCCCCACTGTGGGACCAAGGCCATCTCCAGGCTCTCCAGAAGCCCTAACCCTAGCTCACTGGATCTGCCAAAGCTATAGGCATGTTGTGCTTTTATTTCTCTCTCCTTTGCCCCTCCTTTTTTCTCTTACTTAATGTGCCATATGTTGCAAGCTGCTACGATTCTCTTTTACCAAACGGGCCAGCAATTACCACCACCGAGTGGTTGATTGTGGGTTTTCTCCTGGGTTGTGGAACTTGTGCTTAAGATACTAGTTTGGGGAACAGAAACCAATGTGTAGGGACATGCAACCCTTACAAGTGTGATTTGATTTTTGCTGATTGAAAAATGGTGTGATTTGATTTCCAACATTACCCTCTGAATCCCTCATTTAGAACTACTTTTAATGCAAATTTATTTAAGGTTAGTCTCGATAATCTACGCACTTTTTTCCTTTGAGTTTTCATGGAGGACTATTTTTGGACGTCCCAAGATAGAAGGGAGGATTAACAGTAAGGGACAGAGGGAATAGTTCTGTATTTTGTTAGATCTCAATTCTTTTGGATAGTTTGATGTCTTATTATGTCCCAAGTAAAAACACCTTTAAGAACACCTTTTGATCACTTTCCTGGACCATCTAAGTTGCTGTCCTAGTTTGTTAAAAATTGGTTCCAAGTTTCCCTCATTCTAATTTTTTTCATTTTGGTTCTCCTCAGCTATCATTTAGGGACTGAATTGCTGAGATCTGATTCTATTTATGGTGAATCAGTCTTGAAACATCTCTGGCATCATCCAGATGCAATATTGTGCTGCTCGCTGAAGGTAGGGGATCCAGCCTATCATGTCAATAAAACTGTTGTGTATGTAGTTGTGCTTACCATTGGTGGTATTTGTATGTATTTTCTTGTTTTTCACTTGTGATTCCCTCTACATATTCTCAGCAAGTGAAAGCAAATAAATATGCTATTCGCTTTCAATTGAAGCTAGATGTACCAAAAAAAGAAGCAGCTAGATGTACATGTTATTATAGCTAAGTATTGAAGCATGCAGCCTGTAAACTGCATGAGAATTGAAGACTGACACATTTAATTGCCAATTTGGGAGGGGTATAGAATTAACTGCTTAGTGAAAAGTTCCCCATACAGAGTTGTAGTTTTGGACTAAGCAGCAGAATCCTGCGAAGTATTTGTCCATGGAAATTCTGACTTTCCGATTATTTCGATGTTCACTAATTGTCCTGTCCATATCATGGGCGAAATTTTAGGTTGTCTGGTATGCAGTAAATTAAAATAAACAATAATCATGAGTGGTTTTCCTTTTTGCAGTCGCTTCCTGTCTTCATATTTGCAAACCAGGCAGGGCTTGACATGCTGGAAACAACTCTGGTTGCTTTGCAAGACATAACTTTGGATAAGATATTTGATGAGTCTGGGCGAAAGGCTTTATATTCTGACTTTGCCAATATAATGCAGCAGGTACTCTTCTGCAGGGTACAGTTCATAGTTTGCTTTATTTTTTTGGTCTGTCTTAGGTAACATAAACCGTCAGATACAATGGCTCGAGCAATCATTACAGAAGTTATATAGTTTGGCATCACTATGATTGCTAAGGAGAGATAAAAACAAGGGGTAAACAGGGTCCGTCATTTTTGTTTGGGCCACTTGGCTTGCCACTTGAACACACTCGAATGGGGTCTTTTATGCATATTCTTCCCTGATGTTTTAAGAACCCATGTCGAAAACTCTACACTTCGGTAAGTGTATGGTATGTGGCTGACGTTTTAAGTTGAGCAATCACCTAGAATTAAAGAAGCATATTTAGTAATTCGAGTTTGCCATACACTGCACATAATATTCTCGAGCCTCACCTCGCCTCACCTCACCTCATTCATGAAATGCCCTATTTTTCTGTCTCTCTGTGTCCTTCACAAGGTAATTAAATGAATCCAACACTTGAATACATACCAGAGTGTGTGCAATGTAGCTTTGGGTTGAGTGATTGCTCAATGCTCATTGTTATTGAATCCGATATGTTGCGAGAGGAATTTAGAGAGAGACCATTTAACATGAGCTTTTCTCGGACATTAATGGAGAGGGCGAAGTCCGTTTGGTACCTGCACCTTACTAGCTTGGGTGAGAAAGATTGTCATGTTTATTTGATTCGCAGGGGTTTGCTTGCTCGCCCGCTGGGATCTGCATGTCAACAATGGGGCGCCACGTGTCTTACGAACAAGCCATCGCATGGAAAGTTCTTGCTGCTGAAGAGAATACTGTCCATTGTCTGGCCTTCTCTTTCGTTAACTGGTCATTTGTGTGAGGACTATTGTTTTCTCTCATCCAATACCATGGGGAAATTGGAGAGTGGGGAAAGCAAGTACAAAAGTTGCAATGAAGAGTTGAGTTGAGTTGAGTTGAGTTGAGTTGTGTATTATAGTAGGTATTCTTCAAACCCCAGGCTGAGGTTTGAATTGAATTAATTTATTTGATTGCATGCTTCCATGGTTGGCTAATGTAGATTTTGTTCGTGAGCTTCATTTTTATATTACTTTGGTCTTGGCAGACGAATTCAAGAAATCTTGTGCGTGGGTTCTGTTCTTAGGAGAAAATCTTTTCGGCAGCCAGTGAATGGTTGTTTATGGAGCCAATCGCGACTGTAGTGTTTTGGGCAGTTCAGATTTTAATGACACTTTTTCCGGAAAGAGTTAAACTTGTCTCTGGAAAAGTTTCATTAAAATCTGAATTGATCAGAACACTTTTGGACGGTTGTTTTTTTTTTTTTTTGCGCTAAAAACTTGTGAATCTCTTTCTTTGGACTCTGATAATGACCTACGTTCTTCCACCAAAATTTAGATATTTAGAACAGTCAAACTGGGAAATCATTGACTATGACAACTTTCTGATGTAACTTGATCCTGTCCTATGTAAGGCCATTGATTTCCGTAACAGTATGTACAGGAGTATTTGTCAAAGAGTATAAATTCTTTACACCGTCGGTGTAAATATTTGTTTCCTCCAAATCAATTGTATTGCGCCACGTTGCCATATTTTATTAATCGGGATCACTATTTTGACATGTGTTGCGATGCAATTAATTTGAAGGAAACAAATGTTTACACCTGAGGTGTAAAGAATTTATTCTCTTTGCGAAATTATCCGTGCATTGATTTTTTTTTTATTTATATTTTTGGTTGCATTATCTTCTTTTCTTTCGGCATATGATTTGTTAGTGTGTGGCCGTGTGGGGCACGGGGGCGTCATCAGTGTTGATATGCCCTTGCTTCGTAGCGATGCCTTGTGCTTAAGATCCGTTTAATCTTTGTAATTTGTTTCAAAGATCAATAAATTCCTTTTTGCTGGTCAATTATTTTTTGTCAATATAACAAAAATAATTGGGGGTTAGAAGAAAATTCGCGAGTTAACAAATGAAGGGAGATGACCTATTTGATTTCTCTCCATAAACTCGAACCATGGACCTTTCATTTGTACAACCGGGCAAGAGCTGGGGGCACCCCTTGCAGTTGAAAAAAATATCAACGATGTCGATATGTATGATTTTTCTAGTTATCTATGATTTGACCTACATTTATTAGTCACTTGCACGAAAAATCCTCATAAGATAAGTTTTGCCCTTCCTATTCATAACCTAATTTTCTCTCTCCCACGCAAAATGCAATGCGTAATCTTTCTGACTTTGAAATGATCAGATTAATAGGTTAGATTGTAACATGTTTTACTGAAATTTCATATTTTTAAGCTTCTTTCATTGACAAATCAAAGTTAATAGCAATAGAGGTAAGTTCTCGTTTCCCTTTGTTTCGTATGCGTCATCAATAGATATTCACTTCCTGTTCAGCATGTTGTTTTAGTTACATGTACTAGGAAACATGAAAGTGTCTAGGACACATATTGGACGGCTCGGATTCGCTCTTTGTGTGAATCCGAGCCGTCCATTCTTTTTCATGGACACTTTCATGTTTTTTTTCATGTATCCTATCCTTCCTCTTTTTTTCCCATTATGAAGGGGAAAAAAACTATATGTATTCTAAGTATTTGCCCCATTGCCACTTAATCCTGACTCTACCACTGCAACTAGATGAATTAACTACCACTGCAACTAGATGAATTATCTTTGACGGTGTTGTTTTTTAAAAGGTGATATTGGTTGACTATTTTTCCCCAATGAGTAATTATCCAATGCGAGCTTGCCAAAACTGTGTGGACCCCACACACTTTGTGAGTGTATTTGTGTGCAAGTGTGTCTTTGTGAGTGCGTTTGTGCGTTTGTGTGTGCAATTGTGTATGGCTATATCATTTTTCTCATAATTATACTTTTTCGAATTTGAAGTTCAAAAGTCACAATTTCAAACTCCACAAGACAAATAAGCCAAAGTGGCTTATTTTTTGTCCTTATTCAAATTTTTTTCGTATCACTTGGCTTATTGTTAATTTTTTTGGAAATTATTACATCCTCACGACAAGAGGAATCTAAAAAGTAAAAAATTTTGATCGAAATCCAATTTTTTTTGAATAAAGACAAAATTTGTTTTTTTGAATAAGCCAATTTTTTTGTCTTTATTAAAAAAATTGGATTTTGGTCAAAAAATTTTACTTTTTAGATTCCTCTTGTCGTGAGGATGCAATAATCCCTTAAAAATTGACAATAAGCCAAATGATACAAAAAAATTTGAATAAGGACAAAAAATAAGCCACTTTAACTTATTTGTCCGAACACTTGTGAGTCCTACGTCAACCAAGAGTATTCTCCTTCAAGTGTTGATTAAAGATCAAAACTGAAAAAATATAACTAAAACAGAAGATTAAAGCACCAAAACGCAATGTTCACTTAATATTTAATTACTAACGAATAGTAATTCCATCCAAATGGTTCATCCACTTTGAATCAAATTCAAGAATAAAAACTAGATCGCATTAACTACTATCACAACAGAACCATCACTAATAACAACTAGTTGCTACAATCTTCTCTCACGAATTACTGCTATTTGCTACTTCCACAAGCTACAAACCTTGGCCGCCCATAAACTTCACCGCGCAACTGCTGTTATAAACTGTATCGATGTCCTTGAAACCTGCCAACTGTCTCTATCCCACCTATTTTCCAAATATTCAAATGCTTCTTATCAAATTCCATGTGTTGCTTGGTATGCCTTTTCGAACATGTGTTTATACCCAGTGACAGTTCACCTTCTTCACTGCGGCTGATTTGCGCGGCTCCTTTCCATTAGCTGCCAATGACCATTTATTCTTTCCTCGAGACGTTGTCATTTGTTTGACATGCAAAAAGTGTTAGTTGTTAGTTGTCTTCAATGAGATGTGACCATTGGCCTTATATATGCATGGAGTATATGATGCCTACTTATCCACTTAGCGACCACACCACTTGCAAGCGTTGTCGTTGGAAGATCCAATTTTTTTTGACCCGTTAGGCCAGCCCAAACCCAGTTGGTAACGACGCGTGGCATTCTTTCATTGGATGGTCGTGTTGAGGTGCAAACAGATACTACTATGTCAGTGAGGTTCTTTCGTAATTGTTACTAAATCAATGACTTAATTAACAAACACCACAAGATATCTTAACCCAGTGTCGGCCCTGATCCTTGGGCTGTCCAAATCCGACTTCAAACTTGGTTGCCTGCTTACTATTAAGTGATGAGATATAAAAAGACAAATAAGTCAAAAGTAAAAAAACAAAATTATGGGTTGTTTTAGCTTGAATTACATCAAAAAATCAAAATGTAACTCCGGTAGGCGGTTGCTAAAAATTATTTTTGTTGCGCCATGGTGGAGGTTGCCCATACCCGAAGTATTGTGGGGTTAGCCCGGGGCCTGCTCTGCCTGTTTCTAAAAACTTGACCTAGACAGACTTAACATTAATTAAACGTTAGCTATCATCTGTCTTTCCTTTTTGTTTAAGCACAATTCGTGACTACTTTAATACTGCGATCACCTTTGCATTTTTTTAATAAATCACTTTGATTTAAGCTTTCTTTTGCACCTAATTAAGCTTTTGTTATCGCCGTCGTTTAGTGCTCAAGCCAATTTAGCCACTTTCCAAATGGCAACTCAACTGGTACCCACTTTCTAAAGAACAAAGTTAGCTAGGGACATCTAATCCGGATATAAAAATTCATCCTTAAGAAAAGGAAAAAAATAAATACTAAATTAATTAACGACGTGCCCAATGTGCACATGCACAGAAGTTCGCAAGTTGTGATTTTTGAATTTAATTTTAAGTAATGTATGTCGTCAAATGAAATATCTACGAGCATATGTATCGTTTTTTTTCTTTTCTTTTCCCAAAGATGGCGGTAGTATGTTAGTAATGTAGAGCTTCAACCGAGGAGACGTCACATCTAGAACCTCATGACTTTAGTAAGATGCTACACGAGCAACCGTATCACGAAGACCTACAGTAATATATATACATTATTTTTATCCGGAAAAATAGAAACTACTTAGCAAATGGTTAGAGCATCCACAATGTAATAATCAAAATCAAAAGGTTGCTAAAGTTAGCAATGTTTGTTCAAAAAAGTGCTCACATTGTAATAACCAAACTTAGCAACCTCTTAGCAACTCATCAAATTTTGGTCTTTGAATAATCAAAACTAGCAACCTTTTTGCCAATAATCAAATCTAATGGTCCCCGCATTTTCTCACTCAAATACACCCATCATTAAAAAAAAAACTTTCTCTTTCTTCCCATCTCTCTCTCTCTCTCTCTCAACAATGTTTCCAGAAAATTATTTTTAAAAACCGTTTTTTTCAGAAACTTTAAAAAACAGTATTTACAAAAAACTTTTTTTTAAAGTGTTTTTACACAAAAACTGTTTTTGTAAAAAGTGTTTCCAACAGTTTTTCAAAAAAAAAATTGTTTTTTTAAAACTGTTTTCTTTGTGAAAAAAACTATTTTCAATTTTTTTTCACTAAACTATTTTCTTAAAAAAAACTGTTATTTTTTTTCAAAAAGAGTATTCGAATTATTTTCAAAAAATTTTAGTTTTTAGAATTTTGTAGTTTTAAAAAAGTGATGTGGCAAGTTTTGGTTATCCAATTTTGATTATTACACTGTGGACCTCTACATTGCTAACCTTAGCAATGTCTTAAATGAATAACCAAAAGATGATGTGGCAACTTTTGGTTATCCAATTTTGATTATTACATTGCGGATGCTCTTAGGAGAAGTGTTGCAATACGCACTTTTATATGTTAGAAACTATTTAGCAAAAAAATACCGTAACATTTACATAGATATTCATATAACCTCGTGACAAAAACTCACAACATTTGTGTGTTATGAATTGAAAATGTGTACATAATTGAACTTAGTGTGAGACCCACACGGTACTACTCCAGTAGTTATCCCAATGGCCAATGGATCACAGTACTCACACCACACGTACTAACAAACTGCTACCGACACAGATTTTTGAAAACAGACAGCACGTACAGATGGACTTTGGATCCGTTTTGGATCCAGCAAAAATGATTGGAGCTGCTCATTTTGTTCAAAACATCTTGTTTAAAATCCCCGTTAAAAATTAGCTTATTTGGATATCGGTAAGGGAGTTTACGAAGTACCCAACTTTGCTTTTAAAAAACAGCCGTAAGGGGGTTTACGAAATGAGCGACTCCGATCATCTTTGTGGGACCCAAAACGGGTCCAAAGTTCATCTGTACGTGTTGTCTGTTTGCGAAACTCTGTGCGTATAACACTGTTGACGTACTAATACATTTTCAATTCATTACATTAACAACCTTGCTATTGACACAGATAAAATATGCACAGATCGTGCACTGATCTTGATGTGGAGTCTACTACAGGTTTCACACAAATGATCTGAGTCATCAATTAAATTTAAATTTTTTTTTCCAGGGATAACCTAAATGAAAAAATTAAATGATTAGATCGAGTACTTGTATGTATCGGATTGAACTGATTATTTGCGGGGGCCTTTGAAAAAATGTTTTAAATTTAATGGACGGCTCGGATGTTTGTGTGGGATCTGAAAAGGACCCGTAGTGGGCCCACATCAATCAGTGCACAATCTATGCATGCTTTATTTAAGGATGACAAAGTGAACCGAACCTACGGGTACCCAAACTGTAATCGAATTTTTTTCCGAACCATCACCGAAAAATTCCTCGTGGGTATGGGATAACCAAACGAGTATCGATTTGGATATGGTTTAGCCGATCCCCGAACCGAAATATATATGTATATGAGTCTAGTGGTCGAAGTGCATATGTTCAGAAATTTAGGGACCAAGTTGTTGCATGTGTTAAGGTTTATGATAACATTTTATTTATAATTAAGGTTACAATTGACAGCTACACATTCATACCTCAAACAATCAAACCCACCCCTTCCTCTCTTCTGCGTTGCAGACAACCCTTCGCGGCTTCACCGCCGCTCATTGTCGTCGTCCTCTCTCTCTCTCTCTCTCTCTCTCTCTCTCTCTCTCTCTCTCTCAATCACACAAACATGAGACACCCCCACCCACCTTCTCCAATGTCGTCAAGCAAAATATTTTGTCGAACACACAGATCGAAGGATCTGGAGATTGGCCGATTCGGTGACGTCAAAACATACGTACTCCTCTCTCTCTCTCTCTCTCTCTCTCTTTGTTACTCCCTTTTTCTTCTCTTATCGATCAGAACCTACCCCAAGAACTTGAAAATTAGACAAAATTTTTAGATCCGCCCACAACAGTTGTCATTTGGTTTGGGTACCCAAATGGTTCGGGGATTACCCGAACCCCGAATGGTTCGGTTATGGTTTCTTCTTGCTCTTCTTGTTCTGGTATCGGGACAGATATGGGTAGGGGTTCGGTTTCGGGGATCGGGTACGAAATTTCCCATATCCGCCCCGAACGTCCCGATTGCCATCCCTAGCTTTATCTGTGTGGACAGAGTTACTGTTACATTAATACGTAATTTAATTACTAATTTCCCCTTTCTTAAATACGGAGTATTAATAAAATCGAATCAACTCTTAAATACGGAGTATTAATAAAATCGAATCAACTACAGTAATTAATTTGAAGAAACTGTACTTTTGCAAACTGTAAAATTTTGGCTTTATTTCTCAAACAAAAGTACGTACAAAACCTTAATTAATTTGAACAAACTAATGTCCCATATATATAGTTCTAGCCGGGTTTCAATTCATAGATTTGCCCATCTCAGTTACACAACATAAATAGAACAGTACTAGACTCAACACACACACGCACCTATCATCGACATGGTGAAGACTTTATTCAAGTGGACTCGTCGTGATCGCAAATTAGTTTATTTGTTTTGGCTTAACGTGAAAAATGAAAATAAACTTTCTGCGGTTTGTTTCATCCCAAATTAAAATGGTGTGTACTCATCGTGTTTTCACATTACGTGGTGGCTTCCTAGTCACACTCTTTAACTTCTCTGTTTACAAAGCAAATTTACTATTGATTTTGGAAATGGATATTGGCACTATTTTTAATGTTTTTGAAACAAATCATTGGCATTCACCCAACAAATGGCTAGAAAGCCATTCGGAGGAGTTTACTAATGTCTGTTCAAAAGAGTCTATTAAAGTGTTTAATGAACTATGTAAAATGAACGATCCAAGTAAGAATGATGAGATATCGAGTGACATTACCAAGGTGCTCTACAATCATGGGGAGCATTAGGTGCACTACACGAGGATCCTTGGTTCTAAGGGATTAGCCTTCTTATTTCTCAATTTTCGTTTTAATACGAGCGCTCATCTCCTTAAATTTTGCTACTTGCGAAAATTAAATTTCATTGAGCGACACGTTTGTATCCACGTACAAACGGTGGCATGATTAAATACCACATATCCATAAAGTTATCCAATTCGTTCTTTCTTTTATTCAAAAAAAAAAATTCTTAAGTTCAGTTATCTCAGTCGACATGTTGTTGGCAAACGGGGCCTTAATTAGTCAATGTCCATTAAAGTTTTAGGTAAAGAAGTTTGAAAATTGTTTCTGTGGGGTTGCCCAACTTGACAATTGCCAAGATTACTTATTGCAGATTAATATGTAACCCGTTCCGAATAATTATAGGCATCATAGTTGTACATGGCTTGAGTGCAGGGTCGGTTCATAAGTTTTAGAAGCCGAAAGTGAATCTCTTGAATGAGGTCTCCTTAAAATTTTTCATACAAAAGTTGGTCTACAAAGTATTTCATACAAAAAACCATTACAAAATATGAGTATACAGTTATCCCAAAACGAACACCCATGAATTAAAATCAAACTCCACATTATTATATTCATCACCATAAATAAATAAAAAAAAAACCTAAATGTTTTACCAATTAGGTCAACTGTTCAAAATAATAAAAAACTTACTTGATAGAGGTAGAAATGGTAAAAGATGGGCCTCAAGGTATACCGTATGCAAGTATTTTTTGTCATTAGTTGTTGTGTCCCTTCCTTTCTAATTGGTCATTTCTTTCTTCTTCTTTTTTTTGATCGCCTCTAGCGTTTCTTATTGTAATGTCATAATGGGTTATGGCGTATGAGAGTTGATAATCAGTGTTTTTAATTAGTAATTCCACCGTTGCACCTATTTTGTGGCTTTTAAATTTTAATTGGGCCTATTTTGTGTAAAGAACGCTTCGTGCCAAAAAAGGGAAAAAAAGAGAGGATATGTACATACATATATATATATATATATATATATATATATATATATATATAGGGGTCCTTGAATTTGGGGCCCTCATTTCTAGCCTCTTTGTTTTTTTGTTTTTTTTTTTTTGGGGGGGGGGGGGGGGGCGCGGCGCGCGAAGCCAATGCTTCTCTCGCCTCTCTTCTAAGCTGGCCTTGCTCGAGTGGCATATGATTGCATGTTGGATGATGAGCACCCAATATTGTAGATATTTGGTGCGACTAGTCCCGTTTATATTATTTTAACTTGCGTTTATTTAGCTTTTATTTGATATTACTCGTAAGGTAGTTTGTTTAGTGTTTCAGGTAAACCGTCCTAATAAAGCGCATTTCCACGCTATGGATGGCCCAAGTGCTTCCAAGTACCCGAAGACCCTGTCGGCCCCTTAAAATCTGGCTAAGTATGGAAAAATGACTTTTCAGAAATGTATTGATTTTCGAGATAAAAAATGGCGGTAATTGATCCTTGAATTTTTCTAAGAGTAACTACAAAGTTTCAAGATTTTATTCGAAGAGCAAGGTCGTGTTCCGAACCATTTTCTCTTGAGAAAAACGTGCAGATTTCCGTTTTGTACTAAAAGTGGGGGGTTGACATTTTGATTTAATTGGAATCTTGAAATTCTGGTAATGCCATTGTTTCCAAATTGGGGGTACTTTCTTATTTTCATTAAATAAATTAAAGTAAAGGAAAGGTAAAAGAAATGTTTAAAATGTAGCCTTTACTTAAGTTTAGAGAATGAAAATAAGATGTTGAAGAGCTGTGAAGCTGCTGGGAGCTGTCTGCTGAAGCTGAGGCCAGAATGCAGAGATAACAATGGAGTATCGATACGGTTCTTGGAGTATCGATACGGTTTTAAAACAGTGGGTTTTCCAGCCTTCAGCGTATCGATACGGATATCAGCGTATCGATACGGTTTTGAGTGTATCGATACGGGTCGTCTACGGAGAATCCTGGGTTGCAGCCAAAACTGCTTGGTATCGATACGGTTATTGGAGTATCGATACGGGAGGCTTACCGACTTACTTTTTGACAGCTTTTAACTTTCCATAAGTGGCAACTTTCTACTTTTGGTGTATTTCTGGATATTTTGAAGGAGAGAGGTAGTCTTTTTGTATAAATACTCATCTCTCTCTCACTTGTAAAAAGAGGTAGTTAGTTTAGGCTTTAAGTTCCATTGTTGTCTTCCAAGCTTTCTTAGTTAATTTCCTTAAGAACTCAAGTAAGTACTTCTTGTTTGTTAATTTTCCGTTTATTAATGTTGTAGCTACGGACTAGATCTTTACATAAATCAAGTTTATTTCCGTTTTTATCGGTTAATCATGTTTTCATTTCCTAGCATAATTTCTAGTCTTTTAGCTATGTGTGAGTAGTTGTTCGGGTAAGTCTCGGGATAATTTTTCCTGATGACTTGGGTAGTTATTTGGTTCTCAAACCTTCCGGCTTAAATCATGATTTTTGGAATTGGATTAACTTAGCTATTTCGGTCTAAGCGAGGGGTGTTAACTCCTTAGTAGGTCGTTTAGTCAAGCGGTCTTGGGAAGCGACGTACCGAGGGCTCGTGGCCTCCTACGTGTTAGATACATTAGCAAAAAAATAGGTTGGTTTAGTTCCGTTTAATCACATCTTTTGTTAAATGAAACCGTTAAAGCTAAATCCTCCGAGCGAGAGCGCGCGGTCGTGTCTCTCGTTTGAGTTATAATTGAGAACCGATAGCGGCCTTTGTCAAGGGAAAGACGATCCCTAGACTTGCCTCTTTTAGTTCATTAGACTCATTTCTAGTCTTTTCCTTAGTTTTCACTTTTAAAGCAAAACCAAGTTGGCCGTCTTGAACGCCGGATTCCACCATATAATACCTACAATCCGATTAAGCTATATTCGAATTCTCTGTGGGTACGATCCCGGACTTTCCGGTTATTATGCTATCGACGACCTAGCCCTACGCTTGGGGTTTTATTCAACCGTATTCGAAGGTGAAGTCGAAGGCTAAGCATTGGATGGGTTAGGTGTCAACATAATTGGGATGTTTCCTGTTCGTTGTGATGCCGTTTGGTTGTCTCGTCCTTTAGTCATTGTAACATCTTTGAGGTTCATTAATAAAATTACTATCCATTTGTTGTTGTTTTTTTTTTGGGTGGGGGGAGGGGGGCGAGAAGCCAATGCTTCTCTCACCTCTCTTATGAGCCGGCCCTGCTCGAGTGGCATATGATTGCATGTCGGATGGGTTAGGTGTCAACATAATTGGGATGTTTCCTGTTCGTTGTGATGCCGTTTGGTTCTCTCGTCCTTTAGTCCTTGTAACATCTATCCATTTGTTGTTCAAAATAAATAAGTAAAGTAGACTGTGTTCTACTAACTAAAATAGTTACTATATATTTTCAAATAAGTACTTACTTTTTGAATTAAATATGATGTATTATAAGAGAATAACTTGTCTCAAGAAACAAAAAAATAAGTACTTACAGCTATGTTACTCTTACAGCTATGACTTGTCTCGTGAAGGGAACTATATATAGGTTAAAAACCACATTCACATCTTACGTTACTTTTCGAGCTACTTCATCCGTCCCAATTTAATAGTTTATTTTGAAAGTTCGTGTCACTTTTCAAACTAAGTGTTTTTATCTTAAAGTGTTCTCCGCCTCTAACTTAGTGTGCTATTTTTCCCATCAAATGATCAAAATTAATTGAAACGAAAGTTACGTGCAACTTAATCTTGTAAGGCAAAAAAACAACCTAATTTTTTACTTAAAAAAAAAAATCACAAGAACGTCGCTATACCAAGACCTCGAGCTGTTGGCCCATTAGTCTTACGCCTATCCCTTCGGATTTGGGTTACTGGGAGTGAAGTCGGTTTTTTTTTGAAAGGCGCAAGAGTGAAGGTTCTGTTTCGATTTCTTAGAAAAAGAACTTTTAAAAAAGGAAGGTAATTTTAAGTTCAAAAATAATGTATTTACGCAAATAATTTTTCTATCAATATGAATCTTATTTGATAGATTTTATTGAAATCTTTTAAACGATACAAAAAAAATTAAATTTTTTTTTATTATATTTAAGTTTGAAATTACTTTTTTTTTTTTGAAAATGAAGGTTTAAAAATGAAAGCGGAATGGCTCAAATTGATTCGTTCCGCTTTCTTTTTAAACCTTTATTTTCAAAGAAAAGGTCATTTCAAACTCAAATATAATAAAAATGAAATATAATTTTTCAAATTTTTTTGTATCGTTTAAAAGATCTTAATGAAATTTATCAAATAAGATTCATATTGATAGAAAAATTATTTGCGTAAATACATTATTTTTGAACTTGAAATTAATTTCCTTTTTTAAAAGTTTTTTTTTTAAGAAACTGGAACACATCCTTATCTGCCTCCTCGTAAGTATCATTTCATTCACCATCCTATCGTTTATCAAGATTTTAAAAAAAAAGAAATTTGTAAAAAAAATTGAGTGGGAGGATGTGGAAGAAGTGTTTTTTGGCGTGGAAATAACAAAATTTCAAAAAAATATCAATCCACCCATCCATCCCCACCATACATACATACATGGTGCATATACATGCATGCGTATAATCGTACTAGTATTTTTTTCTTGGGCTAATTGCTGTTCAGTGGACCTTGGGGCAAATAAGTCCCAACCAATGGACTAGTTTTCATAGAATTCTAGAAATATGAAACGGATAAAAATATTTCGGAATACATGGAAAGGGTCATGTAAGAAGACTAATATACCCACGCTTCTTCTTCTCTCTCATTACGAAGCCAACGAAGCTGCTGCTTCTTCTTCTTCTCTCTCGCTCAAGAAGAAATGTTCAGAACTGAGAGAAAACAAAAACCCTTGTGCTAAAAATTTGCCCCACTGACACACGATTCTTCTCTCTCTGGACACAGCTTTTCTCTCAAAAATTAAGTGTTCCAAATTACAATCCGTTTGAATGGGTGAGAAGATTTTTTTTTATTTATCATTTAATTTTAAAGGGTCATAATTAAATTTTGACTATAGGGCACTCATTGATTAGCCCTAAGAAAATCGTAGAATCAAATATCTTTTAGGACTAACAAACGAGAGCCTTCTTATTTCTCAATTTTCGTTTTAATACGAGCGCTCATCTCCTTAAATTTTGCTACTTGCGAAAATTAAATTTCATTGAGCGACACGTTTGTAAATTGTATCCACGTACAAACGGTGGCATGATTAAATACCACATATCCATAAAGTTATCCAATTCGTTCTTTCTTTTATTCAAAAAAAAAAATCTTAAGTTCAGTTATCTCAGTCGACATGTTGTTGGCAAACGGGGCCTTAATTAGTCAATGTCCATTAAAGTTTTAGGTAAAGAAGTTTGAAAATTGTTTCTGTGGGGGTGCCCAACTTGACAATTGCCAAGATTACTTATTGCAGATTAATATGTAACCCGTTCCGAATAATTATAGGCATCATAGTTGTACAGGGCTTGAGTGCAGGGTCGGTTCATAAGTTTTGGAAGCCGAAAGTGAATCTCTTGAATGAGGTCTCCTTAAAATTTTTCACACAAAAATTGGTCTACAAAGTATTTCATACAAAAAACCATTACAAAATATGAGTATACAGTTATCCCAAAACGAACACCCATGAATTAAAATCAAACTCCACATTATTATATTCATCACCATAAATAAATAAATAAAAACCCTAAATGTTTTACCAATTAGGTCAACTGTTCAAGATAATAAAAAACTTACTTGATAGAGGTAGAAATGGTAAAAGATGGGCCTCAAGGTATACCGTATGCAAGTATTTTCTGTCATCAGTTGTTGTGTCCCTTCCTTTCTAATTGGTCATTTCTTTCTTCTTTTTTTTTTTGATCGCCTCTAGCGTTTCTTATTGTAATGTCATGATGGGTTATGGCGTATGAGAGTTGATAATCAGTGTTTTTAATTAGTAATTCCACCGTTGCACCTATTTTTTGGCTCCTAAATTTTAATTGGGCCTATTTTGTGTAAAGAACGCTTCGTGCCAAAAAAGGGAAAAAAAAAGAGAGGCTATGTACATAAATATATATAGGGGTCCTTGAATTTGGGGCCCTCATTTCTAGCCTCTTTGTTTTTTTGTTTTCTTTTTTTTTTTTTTTTGGGGGGGGGGGGGGGGGGGGGGGGGGGGGGTTGCGCACGAAGCCAATGCTTCTCTCGCCTCTCTTCTAAGCTGGCCCTGCTCGAGTGGCATATGATTGCATGTTGGATGGGTTAGGTGTCAACACAATTGGGATGTTTCCTGTTCGTTGTGATGCCGTTTGGTTGTCTCGTCATTTAGTCATTGTAACATCTTTGAGGTTCATTAATAAAATTACTATCCATTTGCTGTTTTTTTTTTTTTTTTTTGGGGGAGGGGGGCGAGAAGCCAATGCTTCTCTCGCCTCTCTTATGAGCCGGCCCTGCTCGAGTGGCATATGATTGCATGTCGGATGGGTTAGATGTCAACATAATTGGGATGTTTCCTGTTCGTTGTGATGCCGTTTGGTTCTCTCGTCCTTTAGTCATTGTAACATCTTCGAGGTTCATTAATAAAATTACTATCCATTTGCTGTTTTTTTTTTTTTTTTGGGGGGGGGGGGCGTTGGGGAGCGCGAAGCCAATGCTTCTCTCGCCTCTCTTCTTACCCTGCTCTAGTGGCATATGATTGCATGTCGGATGGGTTAGGTGTCAACATAATTGGGATGTTTCCTGTTCGTTGTGATGCCGTTTGGTTCTCTTGTCCTTTAGTCATTGTAACATCTTTGAGGTTCATTAATAAAATTACTATCAATTTGTTGTTCAAAATAAATAAGTAAATTAGACTGTGTTTTACTAACTAAAATAGTTACTATATATTTTCAAATAAGTACTTACTTTTTGAATTAAATATGATGTATTATAAGAGAATAACTTAGTCTCAAGAAACAAAAAATAAGTACTATAAGAGAATAACTTAGTCTCAAGAAACAAAAAATAAGTACTTACAACTATGTTACTCTTACACCTATGACTTGTCTCGTGAAGGGAACTATATATAGGTTAAAAACCACATTCACATCTTATGTTACTCTTCCAGCTACTCCATCCGTCCCAATTTAATAGTTTATTTTGAAAGTTTGTGTCACTTTTCAAACTAAGTGTTTTTATCTTAAAGTGTTCTCCGCCTCTAAATTAGTGTGCTATTTTTCCCATCAAATGATCAAAATTAATTGAAACGAAAGTTACGTGCAACTTAATCTTGTAAGGCAAAAAAACCAACCTAATTTTTTACTTAAAAAATCACAAGAACGTCGCTATACCAAGACCTCGAGCTGTTGGCCCATTAGTCTTACGCCTATCCCTTTGGATTTGGGTTACTGGGAGTGAAGTCGGTTTTTTATTTCGAAAGGCGCAAGAGTGAAGGTTCTGTTTCTATTTTTTAGAAAAAGAACTTTTAAAAAGGGAAGGTAATTTTAAGTTCAAAAATAATATATTTACGTAAATAATTTTTCTATCAATATGAATTTTATTTGATAGATTTTATTGAAATCTTTTAAACGATACAAAAAAAATTTAAAAAATAATTTTTATTATATTTAAGTTTGAAATTACTTTTTTTTTTGAAAATGAAGGTTTAAAAATGAAAGCGGAACGACTCAAATTGATTCGTTCCGCTTTCTTTTTAAACCTTTATTTTCAAAGAAAAGGTCATTTCAAACTCAAATATAATAAAAATGAAAAATAATTTTTCAAATTTTTTTGTATCGTTTAAAAGATCTTAATGAAATTTATCAAATAAGATTCATATTGGTAGAAAAATTATTTGCTTAAATACATTATTTTTGAACTTGAAATTAATTTCCTTTTTTAAAAGTTTTTTTTTTTTAAGAAACTGGAACACATCCTTATTTGCCTCCTCGTAAGTATCATTTCATTCACCATCCTATCGTTTATCAAGATTTAAAAAAAAAAATTGTAAAAAAAATTGAGTGGGAGCATGTGGAAGAAGTGTTTTTGGCGTGGAAATAACAAAATTTCAAAAAAATATCAATCCACCCATCCATCCCCACCATACATACATACATGGTGCATATACATGCATGGGTATAATCGTACTAGTATTTTTTTCTTTGACCAGATATACTTCTACTACTACTACATGATGCGCGTAGGCACGCACAATACGCACTGTTTGGCTCTGTGAAATCCCAACCTGTTTTTTTGTTTTTTTTTCGTACTTTTTCGCCTCCCTTTCTCGCTCCGCCACCATCGCCCTCCTCGTCTCCTTCCCTCCCTCCATCGATCTTTTCGGCTTGGCATGCTTTTGACCTCCTCCCCCCCCTCCAGATTAGGGTTTTTGCTGTCCAAAAACTCCACACACCACCACCCCTCACTCGCCCAACCCTACCTCCAATCTCGACCCCTTTTCTTCTTCCTCCCCCTCCAATCGACTTAGGGTTTACAGATCTGAACTCCCCTTCTAACCCAGCCACACTCGTACACACCCACATACCTTCACCATGTTCTGGAAACTCCCAGTCCTTTCTTCTTCTTCTCCGGTGAGTTGTCTTTCTGCTCAAGATGCTAATGCGCCGTTTCTCTGCCCTTTCGTGGTTCGGTCTGTGGAATTCAATTTGGATTGGAAGTTTTTGTTGCTTTAAGTTCGTATTTTCATCGTCTGAAGTGGCCTTATGTTGTTTGTGTTCTTGATTGTTGTCGATGGAGCTGGATTAAGATAATATGGTTGCTGTTATTAGATATGATGCTTTGGAAACCTTAGGTTAAGTGTCTGTCGCGACTGATCGATTGAGTTATGTAATAGCTTTGTCACGTAATCTTTTAGCAAGACTCTTCCTCGGGCTCTCAAGAATTTAGTAGTTTGGGATGTTTCTTTAAGACGCTTTCACGCTTGCACTTGCACTTCAGCTCACGCACGTGTGTGTGTGTGTGTGTGTGTGTGATATGTGGCTTTGACTTAGTGTAATAGCCTCGTTCTGGAATTTGCTGCAGGAAATTTGTTGGGGATGGGGTGGGGTGGGTGGGGGGTTATTTGTACTTGTGTATTCCAAACTCATTGCTAATGTGCCCTGTTATAGCAGATAGTAGCTTGGTCCAATCTTTGAAGAATTCACTTAAAGGGCTTTAATTTGTTTTGCTGAATGAGTTTGAAGTGATGCAGTTTTCAGTTCTAAATCAAGTCACGCACCTGCAGATTGGTTGCCGAGTCAAAAGGAGAAAAATATGATAACATAGAAAATTTTGAACTATGCTACTGTCATTTTCTTGTACCTAAGGACGAGCTCATCATGATCTTTGATTTACTTTCGAAGGACCTAGTTGTGTTCTTGTGTTTGTTTTCCTGGCCCTGCTCACCATCCCACTGTGTCTGTATGACGGTCCATTATTCCGCTTTAAAGCCCCTGTTTCTAGGTCTAGTTTGTTCCATTTAGAGTAAATAATTGCTCCTTATAGGCAGTGTCTGCAAGTTGATGGTTAATTATCCAGCATTTTAATACTGGCTACCTCTTTTTTTGCTCGCTCATAACTGGTAATCCTTTGTTATTCCTTGTTTTGGTTTTCCCTTCAGGTTGAGTCAGTATTAGACAAGGAAAATTTCACATTGGAGGAGCTTCTGGATGAAGAGGAGATTATCCAAGAATGCAAAGCTTTAAACAGCCGTCTCATTAATTTGTAATTATTTACTCTCAACAACTTTGTAATAGAAGTATTCACGCCATCTTCTGGAGGAATGCATTTTAATTGACACACACTTGTGGCTCATTTTCTTTTCCGCTGTTTTATGTTATACATTTGCAAAAAATGAAGCTCTATGATTTTTTAGAAGTCAACATGCTTAGTACAAACTTTATGGTTATTAGTAATGCTGAAGTTCATTCTCGAAGATAACTTACTCTGCATAAATGTTTTTATTAGTTTGCGGGACAGAGCTCAGGTGGAGCAGTTACTGCGTTATATTGTCGAAGAACCTCCAGAGGATGCCGAAAGCAAACGAGTCTTCAAGTATGTTAATATGAGGCTGTGCAACAATAAGCTTATCTATGTTTTTCTTAGATTATTGCTGTACTTGTTTTATGATATGTATATGTATATTGTTTATAGATTGTTCTCTTTTATCTAGGTTCCCCTTCATTGCCTGTGAGGTATTTACATGCGAAATCGATGTTATCTTCAAGACTTTGGTTGAGGAAGAGGAGGTATATCCTTTGTTATTATAACCGTATTTGCTTCATAGCTAGGTTCAATGTTGATTGGTACAAGTTTCTTATCCTAATATTGCATGTTTATCTCAATTGCAGCTAATGAATCTGCTCTTCTCCTTCTTGGAACCAAACCGCCCACATAGTGCCTTGCTGGCTGGGTATTTTGGCAAGGTATCAATTGGCTTAATCACATACTTACTTCTTTTGTAGTTTCTTTGTCTTTGTTTGTACTGTGTGTGATTAACTTTTTCATGAATTTAGGTTGTTATATGCCTCATGGTACGGAAGACGATCCCACTTATGAATTATGTTCAAGTGAGTAAACCCCTCATGTTCACATAGTGCATAATGGTATTCTTAATTTTGCATTTCTTTTCTGATTCTGTTGCAAAATTTGGAAATTGTCTTTTCAATCATGGAACTTTATGTTACCTGTCCCGTTCAATTGGATATTGGGACCTTGTTTGAGTTCTGCACACACACTACTAGAATGGAAATCGACCATAGATATGGTGGCTCTTGCTGATCCTACTTGATGTCTTGTAAGGATTGTTGAATCGAAGCTCTTATGCACATTATTGTTTACTGTCATGATTAGAGAAGTTACTAAGTTGATACTAACGCATGGGTTCTTGGATGAAGATGATATTTGACTTTTGCCAATTATGGTGACGTGCAAAGATGGGCTGCAAAAGGTTTCCATGTCTTGCTCAATGACTACAACGTTTTCAATAGTTTTACTAAATGTTTCAGACGATGTGATTTGAAACATTAGCAAGATAAAGTTTCTCGTTAAATTTGAGATACATTGGATGGGTGATTGATCATGGACACGTTAAACGTAGATGACTGACAAATCCATAACCTTTGTAACAGTTGGGAATCACGAAGTCATCAATATGCATCGTATCAGATGGGTCGGATGCTACATCTACAATAGCTGTTTATGTTATTCCCTTATTGTTACTATGAAAAAGAGGATGATATTCCCAACAGTTGATATCTTGGAAGTTACAACTAAGATTATGAGAAGCCATGATTGGCAAAATTTCATGTGGAAGACCCATAGATTGGATTTAGATGTGGTTGTTTGGGCAAGCTATTTGGGCTCAAGGACCATCTGGAACTTCATCTGTGGCTTGGACAAAGTTCTGTGAAGCTTAGCATGGGCTTAGATTAGTAAACCTAATGAGAGTCCCATGTTACAAGGAGTTGGTAGGGGTATAACCGTGTGTCAGGTTCATCTATTTATCATCTCCAAGGGTACGGCTAGTATTATAATTTTGAGTATATATTTTAGAGGATTCTTGGGGTTAAATGGTTTTTAGAAACTAAATAAAGCCTTTTATGCTAGAAATGTAAGTCTTATGCTGCTGTTATAGCTGACGTATTGGTAAAAGTATTAATATGGTGGACTCACCACTGCCATGCATGTAATATGCAGATGAGGTATAGAGACTATAAACCCCTTTGTAAGTATAAATGAATACATGTTAGAGCCAAAGTGATGCAAGTACGAATTTTTTCGTGCAAAGTCATGATTTAACAAACTCAAAATAGAAGGCTTCCCTATGAGGAATTGGGGCCTCCACCGCATGTGATGAACGATGAGGGGGAAAAGAGATCTTTGGGCTGCAAGCATGGTGAATGATGTTGGGCCCTTGGTTTGCGGGTCGATTTGGGGTGTTCGGAAGGCTAGTTGTTAGATAACTGCTGAGATTAAGTTAAGGATGGAGAAGTCAGCTAGGAACTTTAGAATTACTTTTGGCTTTCTTGGTGAAATACTCTTTCTGTAAATTGAGTTAGATTGCACTTGTTGCATTGCATGCTAGAATCAGATTCAGGTCACAGCAAAATCACAGTTGCTGGTTTTTATGAGCAATCGAAATTTCTTGGACAAACTTTTATGTTTCTATTCCTTGAGCTTCTTTTGATTTCTAGCCTCCCCTTGTTTTTACAGGGCCATCAAGATGTTTTCCGCCAGTTGGTTGATTTGATTGGTATCACTTCCATTATGGAGGTAAGGATGGAGAATTGGTGTTCAATATTTCGGTTTGCTCTCTCTTGTTTCTAGCATCTTGCATATTCATGGTTAATTGTACTTGCCCCTTGTAACAAACCCAACCAACTTCAAATATGGATTGGATTTGGGTTTGCGGTTACAATCCTCTCTACTGATGTACTCTTTACGCAGGTTTTGATTCGACTTGTGGGTGCTGAAGACCATATTTATCCCAATTCTCTGGATGTGCAGCAGTGGTTGGCAGATAGCAATTTACTAGAAATGATTGTGGATAAACTATGCCCACCTGTAAGTAAAGTTGAAATATGTCCTGTGAGCAGTAGGCTTTAGCTGTCAAATTTTGATGTAGTAGGCTTTAGCTGTTTGTTTCACTAGACATCAGTCTTCTACGTTAACAATGAAAATTCTCTCTATTCGTTACCCTCTAGTATAATGTTTGTGATAAATGGGTAACTTATAGGATGCCTTATGCTTTGCATTCTCCATCTGTTGCTGATGGAGCAACAGTTGTGCATAAATATACAGTTCTATAAAGCCCCTTGGAATTAGGGGGAAGGAAATGGTCGTCTATACCATGTTTGGAAGACGACATTGACTCTTGATGGTTCAGAAGTGTGCATGTCAACATGAAATCACAAACCCAGTTTGTTGTTTCTCACCAGCCGTTACTCCTACGTAGTTTGTGGCATTTTGGTTTGAATAGTTGCTTGTTTTCACATGTATTGTATCAATTCATTTGACCACTTTCTTGAAATTAAACAGAGTCCTCCCGAAGTCCATGCTAATGCAGCCGAGACTTTATGTGCCATAACTCGTAATGCCTCCTCAACTCTTGCTGCCAAACTTTCTAGCCCAAGGTTTGTGAGTTTTGGTTTTGATATCTCTATGGAACTAACCTCCTAACCTCTGGTCTCTTTGTTTTTGTTTGATGTGATTCATATGAACCCCATTTGGTTCTGATATTTTTTTCTGTATGCAGTTTTGTTGCTAGGATATTTGGCCATGCACTGGAAGACTCAAATTCCAATTCTGGCCTTGTCCACTCTTTATCTGTGTGTATTTCTTTGTTGGATCCAAAAAGATCTGTTCCTTCTCCGATGCTTCATTCGTTCCGAAGTCAACACATGTACGAGTCACCCACACCTGTAAATCCTGAGACTGTTGGTGCAATGCTTCCCAAGCTTGGTAAGTCTTGCATAAAATTAGCTTGTTTTGTCCTGTGATTCGAAAACTTTCGCCTTGTTCTTCTGTTAGAGTTATTTTATGTGCTACTACAGAGCGTACAGTATGGGTTTGGCAATAGCTCGTGAACTAATTGCATTCTTATTTACTTTAAATAGTAAATAATTTTTCTGAAGCTGATTTCTTGTGTTTCTTTGTTTGGATTTGGTGTACTTTGTTCTTTGTGAGCTCCATAGCTCATATGTTATTATTTACCGTCACTCTATTGATGTGAAAAGGTGGTGCTAAACTGTTGAAGATTCGTTATGGTTTGTTTTATTCACCTTCTAGTCATTTCCTGAATATGATATCCACATTTCTCGTTGGTTGTAAGTTTCCTTTTTTCGGTGATGTTTTCTTTTGTATGGGATAAAACATTGGCCCCTTTCCCACGTTTCCCTGGTGAGTGAGAGAGATGAATATCACATGCTAGAATGTTTGTTTTGATGTAAGGACTAAGGTGTATATGGCTATTTTTGTTACTGGTTTCCCGTTTCTTCCTTGCGATGCTTAAAGTCAGTAATGGTAGGTAGTGGAGTTTCTACACCAAGGCACATCTTGAGCCTTTATCTTTCCATGTTAGTTATGGATGAGCTGACTATGTATATTGAGCTGGTGTATGTTGTCCGGAAATGTTATTATCTTTGGTGGTGTGACTTTATGCTAAATTAGAAATTTTGAGAGAAGTGTGGGAGTCTTGTGGACTTGATAAAACTTGCGATAACGGACAATGAACAGTTTCACTACCTAGGTTTGATTATTGGCAAGGATGAAGGGACTGGTTTAAGCCCTAGGGCCTAGAATCAGTATAGGTTGGCTCAGGTGTATACGGGCTCTCTTAGATTATTATGTAGGTGGACAACATGTTGGGCCACTAAGTGACCGTACAGATTGTATGAGTGCATTTGATATGGATGTTAATATGGATGTGAGGTTCGATTGAGAGAGCAAATCTGAATTGAAAACATTGTGAAATGGTATGTGTAATGCCAATTGAAGATACGTCGAGAGAAAACAAACTTAAGTGGTTTGGTAACAATGGTAAGGAAGAAAGATAGGATTCTTGTCATTGAAAATTTTATTGGGATGACATTACCTAAATCGACATGAGATGATGTGGTAAAAAAGGGTGTAAATTTCTTAAGTTGACGAGCAGAATGCAGAAAAAGCATTCATGTGGCCATACAACAACAGAAAAAGAAAACAAGAGTCATGTAGGTGACTCCAAATGGCCAATTGATTCCTAGAAGGGTTTGGTTTGACCTCGTTAATATCGCACTCCTTCAGCCATAAATCATCCCTTTCTCATTCCCTTGGATTCTTTGTACAAGCATTCATCCTTTTTATTTGCTTCCTCTTTACTTAAGTTGCTTTTTTACTTTTCTTCACCGTCAAAAGGAAGAGGTACTATTCCAGTGTAACATTTGCAGAATTAAAAGAATATGTACGTAATGCGTTTGAGGTTGGTTTCAAGTCCCCTTGTGAAAATTGCTTTATGGTGAGGCCCAAACCCTAGATAACCAAGTTTTTGACTACTCTACTCCAGGTGTAAGGCTCTCACAGGGCATCTAATGTGTAAATATGAGCCTCTAGGCCTTGCTATATGCAAGGTTGCTAACAAATCGGGAATTTTTCTCAGTGGTGTTCTTGGTCCTTTAAGTACACATTTTCTCAAATTTGTTCTGGTGTTTAGTTGTGGGATTATAGAGGAAACCCAGTTGGAAGGCTATTGTTCAATGTTCTTTAAAGATCTTAAAAATTCCGTTGTTGCTTGATGACCTAAAAATCTCAAAAGCAACAAAATGCTGAATTGATTGTTGAGCTCATGTCGATGGACTCATGAACTCCCGCTCTAAGAGATAATATTAGATGCTTGGACCCTGTTTTTCAGAAATCTTTTCTCAGTTTTTAGACAACATGCCTTTGCAAATATGATTATTGACCTGGGATTGCTATGGTTAATTGCGCAGAGCATTATCTCTCGATTTATGCATTTATATTGGAGAAATTATGGCAGTGATACTTGTCCTCTTTTTTTTTCCATGGATGATACTTGTCCTTTGGGGTAGTACTGATCTGAGTGATTGCTTAATGAGTGGCGTGATTGCCTTGGCCTTGCCATTACATAATGGACAAATGAGAACTTCGTGCATAAAGTAAACAGCTTAGAACTGCTTAACTATAACCCCCTCCCAATCCGTTGAAATTCTGTGAGGTGTTTAAGCTCTCTTTTTTCCCGATCGGCAGGTGTTTAATGTATTAAGTTTCCCCTGAGTACTCATAGGCCTTGGACATTTTGAATGCAGGTGATTTGTTGATGCTATTGAATGTTTCATCAGACGAGAAGATCTTGCCTACAACATACGGTGAATTGAGGCCTCCTCTTGGGAAGCATCGCCTAAAGGTTAGTTTGTTGTCCAATGACGGCAGTTGTCTATTATATCCCTTTCTGTTTCGTGAAGAGTTTGTTTGTCTTGGAAACTGAAATGATTAGAAACGACTTTTAATCCCATCCCTTCTGATTGATTTGATCGAAGTCAAATTAAATAGCCTTGCTGTTAATTACTAAATGCCCCCAGTCTATTGTATAGTTCATCAGGATTGCTCAGAGCTTGGTCAAGGCAGAAGATGAATATCTCTGACTTGTTTTTGTTTGCTCTTCTAGCAGGCTATCTTGATCATCTTTCATTCTTTATGTTTCTTGTCTTAAAATTTTATGTTTACCTGATTTTAGATTGTGGAGTTCATTGCGGTGCTTCTAAAAACTGGCAATGAAGTTGCCGAAAAGGAATTGGTCACCTCAGGGACCATTCAGAGAGTCCTTGATCTCTTCTTCGAGTAAGTAATGTATTTTGTGTTTCTGTAGAGACGTGGTGTTTTCTTGAGTAGAACCTCTTTCATTTCCCGATATCTGCTAAAAATGCATATTGCTCACATCACTATTATATTGATTGATGCAGGTATCCCTTCCATAATTCATTGCATCATCATGTGGAGAGTATTATAATTTCGTGCTTGGAGAGCAAGAATGATACAATTGTCAATCATCTTCTCCAAGAGTGTAATTTGATTGGAAAAATTCTTCAAACAGATAAACATCCCATTGTTTGCAGTGATCTATACCAGGTAGGTAGAAGCTTTCTTCCAATGAAGAATGTTCATCTTTGGCAGCATTCTCTTGTAACTTAATTCTTCTTAATTGGCAGCAGTAATTGGAATTAACGACTTAAGACAGAAATAGTTGATGAATGCATTTAGCCTCAAAAGCCTACTTGTGATGTGATTTGAAATAGTGAAATTACCATATATATATATATATATATATATATGAGGTGTTTTTTTGGGTGTCCCTTGAACCGCCCCGATATATATGTGTGTGCGCGTGTGTGTGTACACATTTGTTTTCCTTTTTTTTTGAAATCATCTGTTTAGATCACGTTGAAATCTTCTTTTCATAAATGTCTCACTGAAATGTTTGCCTCCCGAGGTTTTGGATTTGATATTTTGATTACTTTGATTGTGTAGCCAACATTACCTGCTGCTGGGAGACAGACACCCCGTGCAGGAAACCTTGGGCACATAACACGCATTTCCAACAAGCTTGTTCAGTTGGCAAACAGCAACATCCACATTCAGACATTTCTTCAGGTTGGTGACAGGCTGGAGATACCTTTCATTGAGTCTTGACGTATAGTGACAGATTCTAAGGTTATATTTCTACGTATTTTTCTTTGAGTTCTTATGTTTGAGAACTGCTCTTAAGGTTACGTTTTGGTTAAATTTCTGCTACTGGCGGTTGAAAATATACATGACCCACTTTGTAAGGTTTCAGTTTCTCCTTGTCGCTATTGCCATGGTTCTTGCATGTTGTGTTAGTGAGCTAGCGAGACTGAATTTCTTATGCTGATTAAACTGAGCAGGATATACTTTTGTTTGAGTTGTTGAATGGAGGATACATTCTTACTAAAAAAGTCTCACTTTTGCTCTTCAGGAGAATACCGAATGGAACGATTGGCAAACCACTGTGTTACAGGAGCGTAATATGGTGGAAAATGTCTACCGATGGGCTTGCGGGTATGATTCTTGGCTGTATTTGTGTTTTAACGCAAACCAGATCCTTAAACCAAGCTTTAATGCACATGTTTGTAAATCATAATTATATCGATGCATAACAAAAGGAGATGTTTGTTGCACTGATAAAACTCATCGTTAAACTGTTGGTAGTTTTGCATCCAATGTTTGAGGCATTCTCAACTTCACCTGCTAAAGCATTGGAAAGTTGCTCCATAATTGCTAACCTTGAAATGCCAAGGGAAAGTTCACTAACAAGATTTTGATATGCCGCAAATCTGTAAACCAAATAAATCACGGTCACACGGGGACAGCACCAAAAAGATTTTTCTAGTCTAGGTTGTCCCTTCTCCTGCCCCCCAGATTTGTGGCCTGTTTCTTTGTGATGGTAATTATCTTTTCTGTTCTTTTAATATGTCCAGGCGCCCAACAGCTTTGCATGATAGGACGAGGGATAGCGATGAGGAGGACCTTCATGACAGAGATTATGATGTAGCAGCTTTAGCAAATAATCTAAGCCAAGCATTTAGATATAGTATATATGATAACGAAGATACTGAAGAGGTATTAGTGGATTCAACTCATATTTTCATTCTCTTTCTTTTGTGTTGACAGACTCTTTAATTGTTGTTAAATGATTGCAGGGCAATAGGGCTCTTGATCGAGACGATGAGGTAATATTTCAAAACATTTGTTTCTTCTTTCACCCTCTTAAAATTTATGATCCTTTTCCCCTCTGAGTTCATGGAGTAGGAACTGAAGGGTGGTTAACGTAGATCAGCATTAGTGAAACTGATGGTGGAATAAGTATTTTGTCTGTTTCTCAGTATATTAAATTGACTGGTCTTATTTCGATTTACAATATGCAGGATGTCTACTTTGATGATGAATCTGCCGAAGTTGTGATATCATCCCTCAGGCTAGGAGATGACCATGGGAGGTGCGTTTGCAGCTTATATTTGATGTTCATCTAGGAATGGGTCCTCAAATGACTGACGAGCAGTGTTCTAAAAGTCGGCAGCCTAGGCCGTCTACTCCCCGCCGAGGCGCTAGGCAGTGGTGTAATGCCTAGATTAGGCAGCCAACTAGTCGGCGCCTAGGCGGGGGCGCTTAGGCGAACCACTAGGCGATAGGCGGCCCTTTTCCACCAGACTAGCGCCTAGCGACTTTTAGAACATTGCTGACGAGTTATCAATTTGCAGCTGGGTAGTAGTTTGCATGTTGGGTCCTGCTTAGGCCTGTAGAAACGAAAACTTCGTTCCACCAGACATTCTTAATTCTCTTATGCAAGTCCTTGCACACCTCATGTCTATCCCTCACTCAAAATAGAGATTGAATATGGACTGGAAACCGTGTTTTTGTCATCTTTGATGTCGTGGATACCTAGAAACAAGTTTAGAAATTTTGTCCATTCTTCAACGTTTTGCTGGTTGATGAAATTGTTTGAAGGTTATAAGTAATTAACTTGGGAAAGAATTTCAGCAGTGTTCTAATACATGGAATTAATCGGTGATTAATCGGCGATTAATTGCTGGCGGGCCTATCCGTTTAGGTCTTGTTGTTTGGAGAGGAAAAGGTGTGTAAGGTAACTTACACCTTCACACATAATCATTTATTTATATAAGGAGATAGTTCATTACATAATGTAAATAAGCAATGTGGGACTAAACACAATATACTAGTATACGAGTATACTAGTATTCCAACAGGTCTGACTAACAATTAATCGCCGATTACTGATTAATCGCCGATTAATCGTTTGAAGGTGGCCGACTGCCCGACTAGCGCCTTGCGCTTTTAGAACATTAAATTTCAGAGATCTGAAGTTTGCTTGCCCTATGTGTTGGATCGGGAAGGGATAGCTATGTTTAAATCAGTAGAATCAGCATACTTTAGTAACACTTGCATGAAACAGACTACTGCTGTCTAATGGTGGTTGCTATATGGAACTTGAATTTGGGCTTGTTTTGGTATTTTGTGTTATTTTTTCATGCTGATGATTAATGAGCATGCTCCTATCGTCGAATGTTGGATGAGTACTCATAAGTTACCCTAGAGAGTGTTTTAAGTCCGTACTTTTTTATCTTATTAATTTTTTTTCTTACGTTGCTGCAGTTTGTTCACGAATTCCAACTGGTTTGCATTCCAAGATGATAGAATTGGTGATGCTCCTATGAGCACATCCCCCATGGAGGTGATGGATGAAATCAACTTGAACGGGACATCAACTAATGGCAATAGCAGTAGTGATGATGAGGTGGTGGTTGGAGAGGACGAGGAGTTGACTGAAAGCAAAACTCCTGCAAATAGCACATCAAGTCTCGACACAAAAAATTTGAACGGATTTGCCGGAAACAATTCCACAAATGGAGACTCATCCATTCCACAGAATGAAAACCCGAGCGCTTCCAGTGATATGAGTTTCTTACGATTTGAGTCACCAGAGGAAGACCTGTTTGGAGACCGGCCTTTACCCGAATGGGTGGGATGGGGGGACCCAGCAGATTTTCAAGTTGGTGGGTCCAGTGTAAATCCATTTGAAGATCCTGAGATTTCTAGCATTAATCTTGCTGATCCAGCTGATGAGGGAGCAGCAGCAAACGTTAGTTCTCCGTCGAGTGGAGAAATCCTGCCAAATGGCACTTCAACTGCTACGGACTCGAGTGATGGGCCATCGGTGGGACCCGATCCCAGTCAAAGAGCTGCTTCGGTGCCGTCTTTGTTTGAAGAGGATGTTGAATTTGTTGGAGTGGAATTAGAGGGCACTGAAAAGGCAATGGACCAGGCTCTGAAGGAGGGGATTGTCGGGGAAGCAGGGCCTTTGAAGAGGAACCTTATACCTAAGGTGCAAGGGAAGGAGAATGAGGATGAGAGCGGATCGGGAATGAAGGAATTCAACGACGCTAACTATTGGAGGGTTGATCAAGAGGTTGCTGTTACAGAGTAATGTTGGGTTTGGAAAACCTAATCCCGAAATTCAGGATGGATGGGACGACCAGCGGTCCCATTTTTCTGTTGGTGAGGAGGGCTAACGCAGCAGACTTTATGTACAGTAATTTTGTTTCCGTTTCGAGTCGGAGATTGGATGGTAGGGTATTTTAAGCTTTTACTAGTGTTCATTATTTGGTACACTTTAAAAATGGTCTATTATTCTTTTTCTTTTTTTACACTTGTTAGTGGTTATTATTGTTACTTGTTCGTGGGGTTTCCCCATTCCCGTTATAGCAGTATCTGTATTCCTTGTCGCTGGACTTGTATCTGTCCCATTGTTGTCCCCCTTGTTCATTCCGAGAGGAACAGAAAAACACAAACCTATCTCGAATGCGTTTCAAGTCATAGTATTTTGTCCCTTTGGTGTTGTCTAAGTTTTTCCGATTCGTTAGATTATGTTGAGTTAAAGGGTGAAGCAAGGGGGAACGGGGCTCGGATGGTGCGCAACACCATCCCCGTTTCCTAAGTGCTAGAGAAAATCAATGCACAAACAGGGCTAAACCCCAAAAGTGGCAAATCATTTTCGGTTAGTGTACATCGGTGGAATGAAATTGTACACTGGTGGAAGAAACTTTTGGAGGTTTTCACAGAGTCTTGACACTCCAATGCCTTAACCCGTTTCCACGTTTTCGAAGTGTGACAATGTTTTGACAAAACGACATGAAAAAGTAGGTGTGCTGTTTCTTCAATATTTTAGTGGTTTCCTTTACTTTTCATGTTCTTTGAGTTATTTACAAGTTATTTTCAAGCTCATATTTTTGCAAATCTAATGTTGGCTTGCAAAGGTGAGTATATTTGTGTTCGGACCAGCTTACGCACCTCAACTATTTTCACCTTAACTAATTTCGAAAGCCTGTAGTTAACAATTGAGTAAACTTCCAATGATACCTGAGAGGTTTCGAACTTAAAACCTCAGGAGTGAGCAAGTCAATCTCAGACTTTGACCACCGACCAATCCCGCAAGCCAATCTCAAACTTTGATCACCATGACCAATCCCTTGAGGTTGATCATTAAATAGTTTTCGAATTACTGATAGTATGCTTTTAGAATGTTTTTGGCTTGACTAATCTTTGTCTATCCTTTTAGAATGTTTTTGGCCTGAACTAATCTTTGTAACGACAGTGGGTATGATTTATGCTTTTAATTCGACTTTTTTTCAAAATTTTTAGGATTAATCGTTTGTTTTGATATGAAAATATAAACCAGATTTGAAAAAAAGTTTAAAAACTATATAAAAAAAAAAAGTCTTTTTCAAACTGTGTTTAGTGAATTTTTGGATCTTTTATTTATAATTTTATAACATTCCAATTCTTTTGGTGTACCTATATATCGAGATATTTTGAGTCATTAGATTGTGTGAGTCATTTGTATTTTTTTGACATGCTGAGTTATTTGTTAATGTTATAAGATCTTTATGCGATCTAACGACCGAAAGTGCACCAGTATAAAGGTACAACGAATTTCAGTGGAGAGGATTTGATTTCAGTCTAAATACACCCTGGGTAGTAATAAAACCGCATCCAAACAAGCCATACGACCTCAAGCACTTGGAATTGATTTTTTGTGAAAGGACAAAACTGCTCTATGTCGAACACTCTCGAAGCCACCTCCGGAGATTAGTAGAACACTCTGGAAGCAAAATGTAAGAGTATTTCGTTTCAACTTGTATAAAAGCTGGCTGGTGTTTTGTCAATTCCTTATTTGAGTGAGTAGTTGGGATTCTCAATCAACTAGGAGTAGTAGGAGTATTGTTTTCAACCCTATTGAAAAAATTACCATATGGATAAAACTAGTTCTTGTTTGTTTCTTTTAACAATTTACCATGTCATGCAAAGCATATGCTGTATTCACGTCTATATGCGTATTGATCTGGAACCTTGGATTTCTCATGGTAATTCCGGTCATCAACTGGACCACATGTGATCCAAGCCCCATAGGGTAACCGTAAAGATCATCCCTATATAAGTTACAAGGCGTCGCCCCTTTTTTTTTCGCCGCAATTTAAAACCGCTATTTCTCTCTCTTTCTTCTTTGCCTCCCCCTTCTCCTTCATAACTGGCGGCTCGTGTGGCGTTTCCAGACATCGAATCTCGACCGGGGAAGTGAAAACCCCAACTCTGTTGTGTCTCCAAATCCAAACTCGATCTCTCACAAATCGGCGATTATCTATGATTCCTAGAGAATTGAAATATGTGAAATTGAAGAAATGAAACTTTCTCGGTGCAATTATGAACTACTGTTGAATCTGATACCAGTTCCCGTTTTCCAGTTAGATTAATAAGTTAATTTCAATTTTTTTTTTTAAGCAATTCCTTTCTGATTGTAAAATTTAGAATTGGTAAATGATAATTGAGTAGATTCCAAATCTGCAGAAAAAAAGGGAGAGACCAAAAAAAAAAAAAAAAAGGAAAACGAGTTTGGTTGGATGGGTTTGGGTATGGCTTGACCCATATTTGACCTAGCCCGTTATAACCCGCTTATATTCAACCCATAACCCATTTCAATCCGTCCATTTGGAACCTCTAACAACCATTAATGTGGACCACATGGAAATTAATGTACATCTCGAACATTAGTATTTTCAAATTTAACAAAATTAACCCTTTGCTTCGGGGGGAAATGCCTAAAAATCAACATCCGGAAGCAAATGGGATTCTAAATGAATGAATACCCAGGTCAAAAGGTAACAAGTGCTAAGGATTGATAAACGAACCAATTTTTTCAAACTTGAGATTATGTTTTCTTATTGAAAGTATCTGAGATCGATTTGTTACATAAACAAATCAAACTTTAATACTTTTGAGAAGCTCGTCAAGCTTTTAACCAAGCTCAATCAATTTATCAGGCCCATTCGGTTTATTATGTACAAAACATTCAAGCTACTAAAAATCGACTCAATTAAATTCGTTTGTGATCGGGTCGTCTCAAAAGCAAGTCAAGTTTTAGGACCAAACTTCAAAAAGTCAATTGTTCGGCTCGTTTATCAGGCCAATCGAAGCCAAGTTTTTTTTTTTTCCCCGCGCCCTCATCCAAGCTCGTCTTTGATTGGCCAGAAACGAACCCATTCGGTTAGTGCATGGTTAAGGTATGATGCTTAAGATCAAACGCAAAAATAAAAAAGAAGGTATATAAGGTTTACCTCAAGCCCGAGATCTGTCCGAGCAAGCAAGGCCCAAAGCCCAGCAAAACCACAGAGCGTGCTGGAAAAGCCCAACTTAAGCATGTCACTCTACCAAAGGGTATAAGTTAACCACTTACCTGAACGTTTAGTCTAGTTGATTGGTGAGTTTAATTCTCACACAGTTGATCAAGGTTCGATTCTTGAGACTCATGTCACTATTAAAGTAATTTCTTGTGAATTTTCTAGTTTCGGTGTGGACGGCCTCTCGCCTTTGACCAGACTAGTAACCAGATTAGTCAAAGTACGCACAAACTGACCGCCCTGACCATCAAACAAACCAAAAAAAAGAAAGAATGTAACTACTTCATAGCTGGCTACTTGATTTTCAAATTGTCTTCTGGGATCCTGTGAAGATTAGATTAATATGGTCAACATTGCACAGACTTTAACTTCAAGAAGAACAAAGCTCCCCTGACTAAATTTTCTTTGGATTTAAATATATATCCAATGCTTTGCGCCCCTATGCCTAGTTCATAGTACTACCAAATTGATTTCAGTAATTATTTCACGGTCCCAATACAACGCAATTTTTAGTCTTTCGTGTAATTCACGATATTTGCATTGGATAAAAAAGAGGCCACGATGTCTTCTCTCCTGCCTTTGTTTCTCTTAAAGAGGCTTTTCATATTTCGATTGGATTTGATCGAAATGTCTGTGTATATGGAAGTAGTAGAATCAGAGATTGCGATGAATTTTATTTCGTATCAGTTTGAACTGGTTTAGTAATTTCCGTCACCGTGGCGAGCGTGTGCTCATTCCAAATCTCATTTTGATAACTAAAATCGTTGGTCTTGTTCAGATTCATCCGCTAGGAAACTGTGAAAAAATCAATTAAGCACGGGGAGATAAAAACAAGAACAAACTCATCAGTCAAACTAGGCGAAGAATCTGATCCACCCCCACGTGTGAGGAACAACAGTCCAGGATCCATGGGATCTCAGAACTGAAAACAAGGAATAGGAAAATGCACAAGTACACAGAAAATGGGATGCTTCCAAAGATGTTTCTGTCTCTACGTTTGAATGTCAAATAGAGTACTAGCTACTAAATTATAGCGGTCAACATGGTTTGGATTGGTTCGATTTTATAATAAATCAAGAATCAAACTAATATTTACGGAACCCACAAAAGTCATAGAACCAAACCAATCCAAACCATTAAAATTTGGTTCGATTTCGATGTTAAATCAGGGTTTGCTTTTAATTATTCTATCATCTTCAAAAAAAAATTAAAGTACATAAAATTATGAACATAAATTATAAGCAGAATACCAACAATTGTCTCAAGTATTAAACTAAGAAAATGAATTACTAGTAACTTATTAAAATAAACCAACTAAGAATACCAACTATTAACATCTTGGCAAGAAAGAAAAACTAAATATTGCGGTGGATTGAATAGGATCAATAAATTACTAGGAAAGTATTTGCATAAGGCTCCCATATTTATTTGGTGATTTTGTAATTAAATTTTATATATATATATATATAATGTATTATACGGTGTAGATCGGTTTGGAACCATGACCATAAAGATGAATCCACAAACCAAACCATATAACGCGGTTTTTAATTTTTTTAAACCATGACCAAACCATACTACTAAAAAATTGAAACAAACCTTTCGGTTTGGATTGGTTTGGACTGGATTCGCGGTTTGACAGATTTTTTGCTCATCCCTACTAAATTACTAGTAGAACTCGCGCGGGTTTCAAAGAGGGCACAACTTATAAAAATTACTACTACCCTTTGGAGTATTTCTTGACAGAAGTCTATCCTCACCGTTCTCAAATTTACCGTCGAATATTATTTTTTGGACGGTTTGGATTTTAAAAAACTCTTTTGGAGAAACTCTTCCAGACTCTTCTCTGGAAGAGTTTTTTTAAATCCAGGCCATTGAGTGCCGAGACGAACGGTGAGATTGAGCACTGCGGTGGGGGAGCGGTGAAACAAAGCGGTGCTACGCTCACCACTAATTACCTAGACGAAAAATGCTAATGAAAGCCCAATAAACTATAAATAAGAAAAAAAAAAAAGAAGATAAAATGTCCAATTTCTATGTGTTAAAGCATCTTGATAAATACTCAAAGTCGCGTTCAAAAGAGGTCACAACTTATAATTATTACTACTACCCTTTGGAGTATTTCTTGATAGAATCTTTCCTCACTTCTCAAATTTACCTCGAATTTTGACTTTTGGACGGTTTGGATTTTAAAAAACTCATGGGAGAAACTCTTCCAGACTCTTCTCTGGAAGAGTTAAAATTAAAATCAGGCCATTAATTGCCGAGTTGAACGAGATTGAGCCTTGGTGGGGCCGTAAACATAGCGGTGCTACGCTCACTGTATAGCCTGTCAGTTGATGCCCAGAAATCCAAGAACTATAAAAGAAGGCGGAAGGTGCGGATAAAATGTCCAATTTCTATGTGTTAAAGCATCTTGATAAATACTCAAAGTGCATCAAAAACATGTCTTTTGCATTATTCTCGCATTATTTACAACTTATTGGTTGTCAATAGTATAATCATTTTGCCTTCAGTATTTTTTTTCTAACTTTTGACTTTTAATTTTCACTCGCCAAGAAAAATCAGGGAAAAAAAAATACAGCTGACACCGTAAAATTAAAAAATTCAAGAATAGGCAAAATTACAAG
Source organism: Rhododendron simsii (assembly GCA_014282245.1). NCBI lineage: Eukaryota > Viridiplantae > Streptophyta > Magnoliopsida > Ericales > Ericaceae > Rhododendron > Rhododendron simsii. Next base: position 9,898,345 of record CM024965.1, read on the forward strand.
AGTTGAGTACAAATCTGGCCTTATTAAATCCCTATTATACAAATCATACGCTAGATATCGTTAGTGTGATAGCCAGTTCCAGTTGTATAGCCCAGAAATCTAAGGCATGCATTGGGATGAATGGCGGGCCGTGTGATGTGGGTAACATATTTTACACGCCGGAAAACCGGCCGTAGGTTGCCGAAGGCCCTCGGCGTGGTACGATTTCCCTGTTTTGGTGGACATGTGGTGGCAAATTAATAAGGAGCTAGTCAAAAGCAGCATTAAGACCAAAGCAGAAGTTTACAAAGGAACGGCCACCCAAGGCGGCGACACCAGTGGCCGTGGGGACCTGCACCGCACGTGAATTCCATTGACTTGGTGCCTCCCTCCCTCCGGGATCACTCACTCATTAATCAGACCATCACATCCACATCACGTTTTCATCATCCCAAAACATATCAATATCAATATTATATTATATGCTGCTCTCTCTCTCTCTCTCTCTCTCTCTCTTAGTTGGACTCGACTGGACTTGGTGCAACCACCCACCACCCTCACGTGTGGGTGGAGTTTCTAGTCTAGCTAGTTGTTGGTTTTGGACGACAAGTATTACGTTTCAACTTGTATAAAAGCTGGTTGGTGTTTTGTCAATTCTTTATTTGAGTGAGTTGTTGGGATTCTCAATCAAGTAGGAGGAGGAGTTTTGTTTTCAACCCTATGGAAAAATAAAACTAGTTCCTGTTTGTTTTTTTTAACACTTTACCATGTCATGTAAAGCATATGCTGATTTCATGTCTAATAAACTTCATTGGTAGGTCGGGAACCAAACGAGCCCCACGGTTAGTCCAATTGATTGGTGGGCTTGCTTTCCACAATTGACCAGACTTCGATTTTTGGGATCAGACAGCAAGAAAGAAATTTCTTGTAAATCTCTTAGTCCCGGCGTGAATGGCCTTACTTTGACTATAGACCGAGGATGGAATTAGTTGAGATGCATAAGTGCCCGGACAGCTTGATCATTGAACAAAAAAAAAGAGGTTAACAAAAATCAAGAACGAAGCGGTTGGGGCTATTAAGCATAGAAAGAGGTTAAAATCACACTTTCTTCAATTCAAACAAAATCACTTTAGGTTTGGCTGCTTTTATAGGATGGGTTAAAAGAAGATGAAGTGATCAACAGAAGAACGATGTAAAAAGAGCCACCAAAATTCTTACTACTTCATTTGGTTGAGTCGAAAACAGAGAGATGATCTCTTAATTAGTACTTCTAAAAGAAACAAAATCATCTTTTGTTACCCATAGAACATCAGACAAGTTTCTTGATTTCCTTTCCATATAGTATTAAAGACGTCAACATGTCTGTAGCAAACCATTCAAAACTCATCTCCAGTTAGCTGAGCAAGTAAACAAACAAACTGCGATGGATTACGCCAAACTCTACGTCTGGGATATCTACGAATTCCCACAGCGGGAAGGAGAAGAGCTGATTACAAAAGTTGTACACATCGTATTTTTGCTCAACTATCCATGGAACTTGACATAAGAAGCAATGCAAGAGAGAAATCAAGAATATACTGTATAATCCAACCAAGGAATCAAGGCAAGTAGTACATTGCAATCATAAACACGGAACGATATCGTATTCAGACACATTGTCTTTTCCCCCTCAACAACATACAAGCATCATACGAAATTCGACAAAGCACACAATTGATCCTTTGTTGTAAGAAACTTGGAGTTGCTAAAGTTACAAAATACCATAAACAAAAGCAATGAGAAATTCCTCAACAATTATTGATAATTTGCCTAGACTGAGAAACAAATGCCATGATCAATTATGCAAATGTGCTCAAAGGGCCCGTCTGGTTTGAAGAATCCAGTCCATTGTCAGCATTTCGCAGCCCAGTAATCCATTTCCTGCTGGAAAAAAAAAAAACTGAACTTTCAGCTGTATGAATTTTCCACGTGAGAATGATGCATAGAGAACAAACGATCTTGCAGAATTGACTTCTGATTCGATCTTGACCAAGAAGGGGAAAAAATGACTCTGAAACTAGATCAAAGGTTCTTTCCACATTGAACGTTCAATTCTGAAATTCTATGCCATGGTATTAACGAGTTTAGAGTAGCAATAAACGGGTTTTCACCAACAGGCAACTTCAACATAGATAGCAATCCAAGGGATAATTAGATTGATAGGGGCGATTGGTATTATTTAGTTACCTTCCGAAGTTGTTGCTGCCTGGATCCATTACGATCGTCAACCTTTTCGCAGTTCTTGCGAAATTGCTGCAATGAGAGCAAGAAGGCAAAAAGAGATCACTGAACTATAAACCAAGAATCATAAGATTCCTCCAAGCAAAAGTTGATAACAAATTACAACTGCCACTAATCAGATAGCGACGATACCTGTAAGGCTCATGTCCAGTTTGTTTAATTGCACCAGTTGCATCGTGGTAGAGCACATGACACGAAGTTTCTGATCTTTCTATACTAAACATGTTTGTCAGCCTTTTGTATAGCTCATCATAAGACCCAATCGCTGAGAGGTCAAGAGTCCTCCCTACATCCTCCGACTCCATAAACACTTTGCAATGACCAGTCTCAACGTCAAGTTCACTCATGTGAAAGCCTTGCTGTCTTTTCTGGCCGAATGCATATCCTTCCGCCTTATCTGGAATCCCATCTGACAAACTTTTCTTGTCAAGAACTTGTGAAACTGCAAGACCAGAACAGCTTCGTGCAATCTGCTGTTCAGTTAGTATAGGTTGGCCAAAAAGTACAAACTGGGGTGGTGTTTTAACGTTATTATCAGCTTTCTCCAATAGTAACTCCAACTTGCTATTGGAATTCCCCATAGTTAACAAACATGATATATTCTCATTGCTACTTCTTCGACTAGAGATCAAACCATCAGAGATCTTAGCCTGTTGATCAACCCGCTGCAAGCTTGATCGGAAAAGCCCCAACTGCAGTCTGTTATTAAGGTGGAGATCTGATAACGGTAGTCCAAATTGAGCATGCCTGGCTCCCTGTATACCTGCAGTAATGTTGTCAGATAGACAACACAAAGAACCGGTGGGCCCTATGGGGTTGCCTGAAAATGACGGAAATGGAAATTGGCCGTCAAGGGGAAAGTCTGGGTGTTGCGGTAGCCGCAACTTCTTTCTTGGTGGTGAAAATGGCGACATGTGAATGACTGGCATGTTTGATACCAACTCAACAAGCCATGGGCTGACACGCTTCACATTTTGCAGCAAATCTGGTTCATCCCATGTCACCTTCAACATGGTATGAAAGAACAATGTCAAGATAAAGAACCTTCAAGATCAAGATGACACGAACTCTGCAGAAGAAATTTTAGATAGATAACCATTTCTTTTGCAAAGAACTGAAGTTGAAAGTTAGTGAATTCATATTTCTAACAGACGGATCAGTGATAATAGTGCAGATCTTGAAAAAAATCACGAGACTCTCAACAATATTAGACTAGAACATATTTCTAATAGACGGATCAGTGATAATAGTGCAGATCTTGAACGAATCACGAGATTCTCAACAATATTAGACTAGAATAGGCCAGCAAAAGAAATGCATGCATTAGTCAAAACAAAATGTTTTGCACAAATTCCCCCCTATGAATATAGCACAATCAAACTCAACAATCAAGATTCAATTCAAATTTATCAATCATGACAAGATTGGAAGTTAGTTTAGCTGGCTAATGCATTTTACTAGCCGCTGGAACTTCTTTAGTTTAGAAAGCCATCCTTATTTTGAACTAAGCATGGAACCTCGGTGCGTCAAACCTCAAGGATTAGAAACCAACATTAAGAAAAAGAAGAAGCTAGAATTCATGTCCCGTCCAGAGTTTAATAAAAAATACTTCTGTACTAAAAAGATAACCATCGGGGAAAATCTGTCAATCTCAGAGAAAGTCAGCTTCAGAACAAAAATTCACCAAGTGCCATATTAAGGGCGACATAGAAATGTTCTGCCAGCCAGTCTTGTAGTCATTGCAGATTCGCAGTAATGAGAAATGCCCTATCTATTACCTGCATACGTGCTCGGCAGATATGTGTACTTCCAACATAGATAAATAAACTACTAACAGGCGAGAATGTGAGCCAATTAGAATTTCAATTAAACCATCAAGAAAATTACTGGAGATGCATAACATGATTCTTACTCAGTAACAGAGTTCTTGATAGGTAATCTGCATAAATTTCAACATAAAAAACGAAAGGGCTTCCGAATTTTTCTATACCTGGAGAAGCCTCCAAGGAGAATTAGGCCACTGAACAGGGTCAGCAACCTGAACAGAACTAACAGTCCCCATGAACCAGCTAATCCTCGAATCATCGGTTTCAAACGGCATCTTAAACCTCATCCCACAACACCACTGAGTCCTCATCGACGCCCTAACCGCCGCAGCCCTCACACAAAACTCCGGCGTGCTCGCCCGCGGGTAATACACCACCTCAAACGCCTCCCCCCTCGCCGCCATCCCCGCTGCCTCCACAACCCCTTCCCCCCTCACCCTCCCCCTCACCCTCAAATTCCCCCCACTCCCATTCCTTACCAGCTTATTCTCATCTTCCCTCAAAAACACCGAAAACGGCGCCGAATTCCAGCCGGAGGGCGGCGACTCTGCCCCTCTCTTGGCTCTCCGAACTCCTACGCAGAGGTCCCCGTTCTCAGCCCGCAGGAACACGATCGAGTCCCCCGCAACCAGCTTCTTCTGGTTCACGAACGTGCTCCACCCCGTCGTCAGCAAATGCCGCCGCGGCGTGCCCCTATAAATATGCCTAAACTTCCAGACCTCCCCGTGCACGTCCTTCACAATCACGGTCTGGACCGGCGGGTCCGCCGCGTAATCTAACTTAGGAAAAATCGTCTCCGCACAGTACCGCGGGACAGAGAACCCGCCCCCGTTATTAGCATCAGACTGAGTCAGCGTCTTCGCAAAGGAAGCGGGCTTCTCGGGTGACGCCTCGGACGGGTCGTTGTTACTCCCGTCGTCGTCGGCGTCGTGATCCTGGCCGTTGATCGGGATAAGCTTGATCTTGGCGTAGACTTCGTCAGTGTCGGAGTCGGCCATGAAACTCACGGCGGCGACCCTGCAGAGGATCAGGGCCGGGAGCCGTTGGGGGAAATCGACGGCAGTCAGGGCGTGTTCGGCGTGGCCTTGTGGGAAGTAGAAGACCTTGGAGTTTAACGGCGGCATCTGGACCATCCCTCCGGCGCAAGCGTGCCATAGCTGCGAGTCCAAGCTTTTCTCCACCACGTCGATCATCGTTAACCTCTTCTTTAATACTGTATATGTATGTTTTTGTTTTTCCTGTGAGCAAGGAAAGATGAGGGTCAGTCAGGCAAAAGAACAAATCTCTATTTCATCGGCTCGTTGTTGAGTTTTTTTTCCAAGGATATGGATCTGGATATTCAGCGCCTCCTGCTGCGAGAAGAGGTCATTTTGAGGAGCAGAGATCGTTCGGAAAGAGTCCAAAGAAAGAGTTGAAGATGAGTTCTCTCTCTCCTCTTCTCTTCTCTCTCCCTGTCTCTCTCTCTCTGTGTTGTGTCTGCCTGTCTCGTGATTTTTGTTGTTTTTGTTCTGATCTGTTTTTCCCCACTTGTTTTTCTCAGATCTGTTGCGGAGTAAAGCATTAACGGTGGGAAGTAAAGTGAAAATAGGAGGGACCGATCAATGGCCCCCTTTTTTCTGTCTCTTTTACTCTCTAGTCTTGTCGAGTCGGGCAGAAGTGAAATTTAAACTCGAGGGAGTGTGTGTTTAATTAAGCGGAGAATTTATTGCTTTCTTGAATAATCGTCGGAGAAAAACAAAAAGGGGGACTGAACATAAAATTTTCACTTTTTTTTGTACTGCTCTGGAATCAGAGCACAACTGTCATCACACTCATTACTACTAAAAGGAACCCTGGTCCGTAATTTCTCTTTTTTGACAGTTTAATTAATACTAACATAGATCCCAAAACAAACAAAAAAGTACAGAGGGGTTGCTGTACGATCCGGATTCTCAAAATAAATACCGGCCTTATTTGGCTTTAAAAGTGGAACTGTAACTTTTTTTTGTAACTTCTTTATTTAAAAAAATTACAATTTTTAGTTTTGCGTTAAATTTTTGTGATTTATTGATTCGTCTGCGAGAGGAATCGGAAAGGTAAAAAATTTTGATCGAAACTCATAATTTTTTTTTCAAAAAGACAAGAATAAGTAAAAAAAAAAACTGACTTATTGACTTATTTTTGTCTTTATTCAAAAAATTATGAGTTTCGATCAAAATTTTTTACTTTTCCGAATTCTCTTGGCGAAACGAATCAATAAGTCACAAAAGTTTGACGCAAAACAAACAAATGCAATTTTTTTTTGAATAAGGACAAAAAAAAAAAAAGTCATTCAATTTTTTAATCCAAACCCACCCTTATTTGGGAATAAGTACATATTTTTTGAATTAAAGGTAATGTATTATAAGAGATTGACATGTCTCGTGAACCAGGAATAAGTACTTAGTATTTATTAAGAAGAGAATCTGGAAGGGTTTAATGAGAGAAGATATTCAATGGCCTTAAGGCAAGGTTGAACTCGCATTTAGACCACACAATTAGTGCTTTATATATATTTTTAAAAATAATATTCAAAGACTTGGATCTTTTGTGCGGGGTTCATTCTGGAACCCGCGTCCCGTTGAAAAAACGGGGTCCATTCTGGATTTAAATAAAACTTTTTCGAGGAAGAGTTTCGGATGAATTTCATTTAAATTTGAACCGTCCAAAGCCGAAACAAACAGCCGTAAACAACTTTTCACGGGGCTACCCGTTGAATTTTTTTTTTCTCTTTTTCTTTTGGTGGATGCATTTATTTTAGTGGAAGTAACTTGTTTACATTTCATTATTTTCCCATAATTGTTATACTATTTCCTGATCCTGATGCGTAAAGATTCTCTTTTTCGTTGCGGTATGTTTGTCCATTTCGTTTCTGAATTTATCAAACTTTCTTTTGTCCTTGGTTTTTTAAACATGAAGACATGGCTTAGATTAAGAAACAATAACTCGATCCGTTATAAGTAAAATAAAATGTTGATTGCGAAGCTAATAAAAAACTCTTATAATTACTACCAAACTTGTGGACGATTGCGACGACAAATGATGATCGAGGATATGCGTTTTAGCTTGATGCATAAATTGACTACTTCAAAAATCACTTTCATTAGTGGAAAAATAGTCAATATCGTGCGTTGTTTTTTTATTTTTATTATTGTAGCTTGTGTAAGTATTTGAACCTTTGAAATATTATTTTATGTATTGGTCGTTGTTTTTATTAGTTTATTTTGCTAGATGGAGAAAAAAAAAGGAAGTCAATGAGGGTGTTTTAAATCTTTTAACCATTAACTAACAAGCATACTTTGGTTCCAGGCGGCTTTTCTTTTTTGTTTTGTTTTGTTTGTTTGTTATATTTTATTTTTGTTGTTTTCTATATTTTCGGACCGGTAGTATTCGCTTCTATTGTACTGTATTTTTTCTTGTATATATTATTTGGGATGATCTGGTTTGTCGGGAAAAAAAGTACTTAGTAATCCATTTGGATCATTTTTTGTCTTTATTAAAAAAATATATTTGTTGATTTTGCATCATTTTTTTTGTTGTAAATTATTGGTTTTTCTTGACGAGATTATGAATCGAAAAAGTAAAAATTACTTGAAAACTAATCTTTTAGTGTACAAGATTTATATAAAAACATATTATTATTGACAAGCATATTTCAATATTTTTTCTTTGAAGTGGGCCAACTTTGGCTTATTACTCGTGCACTTGAAGTTTTGTCTGTTTTGACTTTTGTGTGTTTGTTTTCAAAATGGCAAAATACCAAACTCAAGTCCAATTTACTTGTATTTATTGACAAGTCAATAGATTTTTTTTCTCGAGAAACGCCCAACAAGTTAATAGGTTGTTCACGCTTCCCTCAATGTGTTACATCCATCTTTCATTTTCAAGAAATAGAGATAGGTTGGAGATGCTCAAACCTATCTCCAAAAACACCAAAATGAAGAATGAACGTGACATATTGAGGAAAGATTTTGTAATTTTCTCTATCTTTTCTTTAATTTTTTTTGTACTTATAAAGGATTTTAAAGGACCCATTATCCTTATTAGAGATTTAGTCTCTAAAATGGACGTGCAGTCTCCATCTTTGGAGACTAAATTTCTAAAAAGAACGATAAATTTTTTCAAGATTCTCTACAACAAATTAAAGAAAAGAAGGAATAAATTATGGGAATTGATTTCTATTCTTTCTTTTTTAATAGTCACACTCCTTTTTTGGATTTTAGTGTTGAAAGTGTATGTATTTTTTTATTAAAAGACAAAAAAAAAGAAGAGTATGAATATTAAAAAAAAATGTAAAAATCAATTCCCTAAATTATCTTCGTATTCATTAGTACTCGTACTTACTCCTATTTTGGAGTTTTGCCTATGAGTTGGAGATGCTATTGGGTGGTCACATCAAATTTATACATATGTTCCCCGGAACGGCAAAACATCCAAACAGGACCCAAGCCGTGTAAAATGCGCAACCTCTTTCGAGGAGCCCGCGATGAAGGCGTAGGAATGCGTTCCTCGGCGATCTCAAGATTAAGCCTCATCATTTAGCCCGACGGCCCACGGCCCGCCCTTAGCCCGCCTGGCCCATCGGGCTTTTACCCGGCCCGAGCCCGAGAAATGGACGGGCTAGCCCGGCCCGTAGTTTGTAATGGGCGGGCTCGCGCCTATGAATTTTTACTCGGCCCGCCCGTAGGCTCGGCCCGTGAGCCCGCCCGGCTGCCCGCCTGGCATACCCATCCAAAAGCCCGCCAACGGGCCCGCCCATTAGCCCAAAATCCCAAATAATCCTTTCTTTTTTCCCTTGGTTTAGTTTTGCCCAAGCAAATTTAAGCCCGCCCGTTGGCCCGTCCAGCTTTTGGCCCGCCGGCCCGCCAATTGGGCTAGCCCGTGGGCCGGGCTTGGGCTTCAATTTATGGTAGGTGGCCCGGCCCCCCCGGCCCGCCAAAAAGAAAAAGCCCGGTCGGCCCGGCCCGTGGGTGGGCTTGGGCCACGACTTGGCGGGCTGGGCCGGCCCGGCCCAGCCCGATGATGACTCTTACTCAAGATTCCGTTCGTTTTGGAATTTTGGATTTTAATATGTAGATAGTAAATATAAAAAGAAATAAAATAATAATTAAAAATAAAATTAATGATTAGAGAGATAAAAATAATAAAAATAATAATTAAAAAAATAAAATAATGATTAAAATTCAAAATTTAAAATCTTAAACTAACGTGGTCTTGGTCTTGCTACGAGGGAGAGAGAAGACGTACGGAGTGGGCTGTGGACACTTTTATGGTTGCGTTGTTTCCTTCTTTATGTGGGGAGGTCATCAGGACGACTCTAGACCTGACTTTTTAGGGCCCATTTTTTGATACAATTTCCTTTCTTATTGATACCTCTGGGGTTGCTATCCTGATGGAGACGTCCTGCTTTAGGGTAACTACCCTTTTTTTTTATCCGCGGGTAACTACCCTTTTGATTGCTCCTTTTCACCCTTTGGGGAAAAACTACGGTAGTACCATATGCATTCGTATAATTAAATCATTGAGAGATGTAATATAGACATAATATTTTAAGCGTAACTAAAACCATTGCAAGACGTAAAATAGATGTAACTATGCATACTGTGCATTGCTCGGTTACCCGTTTAGTTTTAGTTTTGTTTTCAATCATTACCCTATTTCTTTCTCCAATCATTACCTTATGTTTCCAATTATTACTTTCTTATCTCTCTCCAATCATTACCCCTATTTTCAATCATTACTCTATTTCTCTCTCCACCTACTACCAAAACTAAACTAAACTAAACTCTCAACCAAACACAACATGTATGTCTTTAACCATTGAGAGGCATAACTTAACCATTGAGATGTCATAACCTTAACCATTGAAATGACATAACCTTAACCATTGAGAGATGGAACATTTTTAGTTATAGTGGATGTGTACCGTAGCCATTCTCCTTCTCTTTGGGTTTTCTGAGTTTGTTTCCATTTAGTTTTTTTTATAGAGATTTTTGAGATAATAAGTGAAAATAAATAAATTAAAAAAAATTATTTATTGTTTTTACAGCACCATCACGTGATACTCTGTGCTCCCTTTTTTGATGTGTGAAACCCAAAACAAAATGTGTAGTAGCAACTCCAATCGTTGCGAGGTGCTATTGCCAAAATTTAGCATCATAATTTCCTTCCTTGAAACTCCAATGGGGTGTCATACTTGGTTACGAATTCAAGGATGCATCCAGGAGGGGTTTAATAGGAGTGGTCGTCACAACAAGAATTTAAAATGAAATTATTATATGTAAAAAAATATTATCCCCAACTTATATTGACTTCTCCACCGCTAGATTTTTTTTTCCTTATTTTTTGTAATATACTAGTCCTAAAAACCTCTATTTTTTTTTCAAGAAAGGAGACCCAAAATAATATTTCAAAACTAAATTCAAGGGGCCAAAGTAAAATAATATAAAGGATGAGGTCTAATAAGACAAAAAGCTCCACTCTTTAACCTAAAACAACTTAGCCTAAAAAATTAAACAGGTTAACCAAAATAATCAACACTATGCACGACTTGGCAGTAGTGGAATTTTGAAAAATTAAATATCATTTATCGTTGGGCGTTTTGCGTGGATTTCTCAAATTCCATTGGAAAAAGGTTAATCTTTTTCAATTTTTCAATATTTAATTGAAGTTTGAGAAATTATTGAATGTTTTGAAATCCTTATTGAGTTTATATTGAGAAATATATGGTATTAGTATTTGTCCGTGCCTACGGCACTACGCACCCCAGTTGGAATTGCTCGTGCCTATGACACTTGTTAGCTAGTGGCTCAAACACTAAATCAATTCATTAATGTGTAGTATGTGATCCTTTTCTTAGTGACACGAAAGAGAATTATCCGTGCTTACAGCACTCCCCCAACTAAACTTTTAAGCTAGCTACAAAAAGCTATTAATTTGCTTACGGAATCCCAGTAAATATCAAGTAAAAAAGTTAAAATAACACTACTATGTGGATCCTCCACCACATACATTAAACTCATTTGCAGAAATGAAAGAACATATTAGAACCCAAAGGAATGTTTCTTTTTTGTTTTGATAATCGAAAGGAATGTTTCTTGGATTTGTAGACCTTGGTGCGGATTCGAAAGATGAGAGAGAGAGAGAGAGAGAGAGAGAGAGAGAGAGAGAGAGAGAGAGAGAGAGAGAGAGAGAGAGAGAGAGAGAGAAAAGCTGGGTAAAGAGAAGATATGGCATTTTTGTGAAATATTTGAAAGATTGTGGGCACTTTCTTAAAAAAGTTGGAGAGCACACATCAACCCTTGGATCAAATAAATCTGAGCCGTTACAACAACTTGTCCCCACACCCTTCTATTTTATAATAGATATATTTGCACTATATGAAAGAAATATAGCAGTGTATTGATTTGTGTAAACTCATGTGATAGGTAATCATAGTCAAGAAAATAATTGACTCGTTCTTTAATAAAAAAGAAGTATTGAACAAAGTGTTGAACACATATTGTAATGCATCTTTTTATTTTATTTTTATTATACATTTCACTACTGCTAAGGTAAAATCCTGACTCTGTTCCTGGTTATTATGGCATGATTCTATCTTTGGTTCCAAATATAAACCATAATGGTTAAACCAGAAATATCTAGTATGTTTTCCTTTTCAAAATTTTTTGTTTATTTTTTTGTCGTGATTTTTGAAATTGATTATTTGTGTCGACGAGATGAATCAGAAAAGTATAAGAAGTTGGATCGAAGTTGATATGACATTTTAGACGAAAAACACCAGTTGTTTAGTATTTTTCATCTTAAGGGAAACTTTTGTTAATTTTGATCATAATTTTTTACTTTTTTAGATTCCATTTGTTGAGGCGAACAATTAATCCAAAAAATTTAACACAAATCTAACAAAAATTCGAAAAAGAAGAACAACCCACTAGAAAGGCCCATGCCAAAATTACAAAAAAACCTCCTCTTTTTTCCTCATATTTTGGCAACGAATGTGGCTGTTTTGAAACTATCATTGAACTAGTTGCTCTAATTCCATTTCAAAGTGTGATGAAAAAGAGCTCTATACTCAATATATAATTTCCCGTCCCCTGTAGACTTCCGTTGTTAGAGCTTTCCTTATCTACAGTTGACAAAAAAGCAGGGGGGAAACTGATGTTTGTCGAACATTCGCAAAATTTGGAGAAAATGTCGAGTATATTAGCAAGACGGCAGCCTCATGCCAAGAGTCCTGTCTTAATAGTTGAACTGTTGAAGATACATACGCTTCTAGGGATAAAAGGGACTTTTCTAGCTGCATTATCATATATGGTCTTATTATATTGTTGCTAAATTTTCATGTTGAACTTGACCAGAAAAGAGTAATATGTATTTTCTATTGGAAATTGATTTTGGCGCTCTAGTACTTTTATACGCAGATGCTCTTCTTTTAACTTCAAAGTAGAACGCCTGCGTACAAAAATAAAACGCCCAAATTAATCAACATTTTTTCTATTATGCCATAAAGTTGATTATTTCTTTAGCACCAAAAAAAGGGTAATGATTTTACCACACCCTGCAAGTGTATTTTTGCACCAAAAAATACACTTGCAGGGTGTGGCATTATCAAAAAATGGTGTGGCAATATCATTTAAAAAAAAAAAAAGGATATTGGCGAACAATAAGTATTGCACCCCATCACCTTCAGAGTGTGTGGGGCCCATCCCCATTCTGAGTATGTATGTATAAGGATTTTTGTGGAGAAAAAGTTCTTTTTGGATCAACCGAATGAGAGGGCTGTCCGGACAGCTCCCGTGTGGGCCCCTTTCACGCCTTTTTTTGGAAATTCGAACCTTACATCTTGTAGGGGCCGCAAAATAATGTGTTTATGCAAAAAATCAGCTTGTCCAGACATCGATAGGTATGTCAAAAGTTGAGTTTATACACAGAAAAATAAAAGACCATGATCTGTTAACTTTTTTTAAAGTTAAGTTGTTCACGTTCGTCCATTTTCCTGTGTAGAAACTCAACTTTTGAGTTTATACAAGAAGAACATATTTTTCTACAAGATGCACGGTTTAAATTTAAAAAAAAAAAACGCGCGAAGGGAGCCCACACTGAGGCAGCTCTTTGTCGGGTTGATCTGGCCTGAACTTTATTCTCATTTGTGTATAGTTGTAACATCGTGGTTGTGCATAAAGAATAGGAGTAGGTCGGGGGCAGAAACTTTTTTATTTATATACTATCTTTTTTTGCTGAACCAAATCTGTGCATAGATTGTGCACAGATTTTTACGTGGGGCTATTAAGAGTCCCAAATAAGTGATCCGAGCCGTTCATTATATTTAAAATATTTTTTCAAAGGCCCCCTCGAAAAATCAGCTCAATCCGATACCTATAAGTACTTGAATGAAAAGTTAGATGATTAAATCAAGCACTAATAGGTATTGGATTGAGCTGATTTTGAGCGGAGACCCTTGAAAAAATATTTTAAACATAATGAACGGCTCGGATCACTTTTTTGAGACCTATAGTGAGCCCCACATAAAAATCTGTGCATAGATTTGCTGTGCCAAAAGACTTTTCTGTTTTTTTGCTGGTACAGGGTGCAGAAACAAACTATTTTTGCTTTTTGCGGGTACGTTGTAGTGCAGAAACAACATTTGAATATATCAAATTATCCCGTGACCATTCAAATACTACTAGTAATTATTCATCTGAGTAACATATACTCCACATATATATAGTACGTAACCACATTAACCACTCTAGCCAGTTCTTAAGATTATAGTACCAATCTCTTTGCTGAGGTTTTGGCATTTATGCCTTCGTTCCTGAAAGGAAAATAAATATTTATTTTTTAAGAATTTGCTGAGGTTTTGGCATTTATGCCTTCGTTTCCGAAAGGAAAATAAATATTTATTTTTTAAGAAGATAATTTTAAACTCAAAATTTATATACTTACGTAAATAATTTTTCTATCAATATGGATCTTATTTGGTAGATGTCACTGAGATATTTTACACGGTGCAAAAAAAATTAAAAAATTATTTCTTATTTACATTATTTTAAATTTAAAAATGTAAAATAAATATTTATTTTTAAAAAAATCATTTTGAAACGGGTCTAAAAATTGGTTCGTGAACTGTCTTAATCACTCCTTAATCATTTACTAATAGGAGTACCATTCTCCAGTAAGATTCAGTGAATTGAAAAGTTTAGCAGTGAGAAGGACATTTTATCAGTAAAATTTTAATGAAATCAGGTACACTGTTTTAACTGTAAAAATGGCAGTACATAAGAAGTCGATGACAATTCGATGATGGTTGACATCCTATAACGTTACGTAATTTTTTTTTCTTGGATCCGGCTAAATTAAGCGCCTCGTTTATGCTAGTTAGTGAGTAACTTATACACTACAATTTTTTGATTTTGTCCTTATTCAATTTTTTTCGCATTTGTTAGTTTTACGTTAAACTTTTATGTGATATGAGTTCGTCTCGCCGAAAGGAACTGAAAAAGTAAAAATTATGACTTTTACACAAGTATTTTGAAAAATATCTAAGAAAATGTTGAAAAACTTGATTTTGGAGTTTATCTTTGAATATTTCCAAAATATTTGTGTGAAAATCAAAATTTTTTATTTTTTCAATTCCTCTCATCTAGATGAACCTATATCACACAAAAGTTTACCGTAAAACTAACAAATACCAAAAAAAAAATTGAATAATACAAAAAAAAAATTATGCTACATAAGTTAATCACTAAAGTAAACACCTGAGCACAAAGAATCATGGACAAAAACTAGTACAAAATATTTAGAACTCCAATATAACTTTCACATATGTCAATGCACTTCGGTTGATGTCTATGCATTTTTTGCAGATATCAATACATCTTTTTGTTGCTATTCAAGGCCCAGTAGGATTTAGTTAACATTTTCCTTCTTTTTTTTTAGGGGAAATTACAGTAAGCCCCCTTCAACTATACCTCGGTAACGAGTTGCCTCCTTCATCGTTTAACTCGGACACTTAACCCCCTTCATCTTTTTCCGCGTGACACTTAACCCCCTGCCGTTAGTGAGCCGTTAACGGAATTGCTGAAATTACCAATTTACCCTCTTCTTAAATTATTTTGGAGCTTAACTTATTTATCCGTTTAGAAGAATGTATGAACTAAACTTATTTTATATTAGGTTACCAAATGGTACAAAATAAGTTAAAGCTCCAAAATATGTTAAGAAGAATGTATGGGCTAAACGTATTTTAAATTAAGTTCCAAAAGGGTAAAATAAGTTAAGCTCCAAAAAATAAAAAGAATGCAACCTTCATCGTGGCATTATTAATGTCCTTTTTCTAAACATCTTCTAGAATCTAAATATTCTAAAACTATTCCAGAAATTACATATTTACATCTCCTTCCAAAATATCTTCTTTTTTGAGTTTTTTTTTGTCTTGGTCTTGACTTGAGCTTTATTTTCTTGGGCTAAAATACTAAATCAAGGTTTTGGAAAGTGTTTATCAAAATATTTTATTTTCCTGATTGCTTATTTGAGTAGCCTTTTTTTTAAACCTTTGATCAATTTTTTTCTTTTTTCCGATTCCTTTATCAAAGATTAACCAAAATAGTATTTAACTAAAAAACCCACTAACACAATAAGATTATTGTATAAATAAGCGAATGAGCGTAGGGCAAACCAAACCGGCAGCCAAAGAAAAAAAAACAAAACAAAAAAAAACTTTTTTTAGCACCACCCACAAAAATAGCCCAAAAAGGGTAAATTGGTAATTTTAGCAATTCCGTTAACGGCTCACTAACGGCAGGGGGTTAAGTGTCACGCGAAAAAAGATGAAGGGGGTTAAGTGTCCGAGTTAAACGATGAAGGGGGCAACTCGTTACCGAGGTATAGTTGAAGGGGGCTTACTGTAATTTCCCCTTTTTTTTATCAGCCTAAAACTTAGCGTAAAACATTTTCCTTCCTTTTTTTTATCAGCCTAAAACGTAGTGTAATTGCACTCTAGCTAGTAAGCCGAACCACGGTATATATAGGTCCCTCTTATGCGTTTTGTTTGTAATTTGGTGTCTTCATACATATAATTTTTTTCCCATATGTTTGGTTTGTTACATTTCCTCCACTGTCATGGCCACCACCACTTCTTGGGTTGTGGTTGGCTCATCTATAGGCCCGCGGCCTCATAACGAAGGTGATAAAATTCATTCTAAGCCATGTAAAAAGTTAGGGTTGACTCTTTTATGTGAAAGTTTTAGCGGACATCAATGATTCCAAGAACCAACCCAATGCTTACATCCATCTTCATCCAAAGTTGGCATCTTCCAGAGGTAAAAAAATCGTCCCGGTCGAAGTTGCCCATAACCACTATAGGAAATATGCATAAAATATATCTAGTAGGAATTTAGACCTTGGTATATAAGTGTAACTCTCCACAATACATGCAATTACCACAGCAGTGATCTTCAGTAAGTATAAACATGCACTCCCCCGTCCCAAAAATGATGTTAGTTTTGATATTTGTGTTATTTTTCATTATTTATATATGTTAGTTTTGATATTTGGAACATTCTATTTTTCTATTTGAAAAATTTGTAGATTTTTATTTGTGATTGAAAAGTTGTTAGATATTTTCAGTAGTTAATAAATTTTTGTTGGATATGCGAGTGAAAAAGTTATTGAGTAGGTAAAAAAAAATTTGTTAGTGGAAATCAATTTGTAAAATGCGTTGAGTTTTTAATATTTTTTCTTAGTGTAAACGAGATGCTAAAATGCGTTAAATTTCAAGTGTTATGATAGGGACACATTAATTTATTACACCTCAACCACACTCTTCTCACATACATACATGTGGGTTCCTAGCATTAATTGTAGAATGAGACCTACATGCATATATGTGAGAGGAGTGTGACAAATTGATGTGTTCATAATATTATTATTATTATTTTGATATTAAATTCTTTCCACCGGCGGTGAAAATTTTCCCTTTTTCACCACCACCTTTTTTGATTTTACCTTGCATTTATTGTTGATTTGAACCGTTCATCTTGTGAATTTCACATAATAGTGTATCCATACAAAAATAAACTTGATCGGACATCAATAGAAGTATCAAAAACTGAATTTTGCTTTGTAAAATGGATAGGTTATCATTATTATTATTGACAGAAATCAGATTGTTCATTTTATAAACCGAAATTCAAATTTTGATATATCTATCGATTTTCGATGAAGCTGATTGTTTGCATGTGACGCATCAGAATTCACGAGAGACTAGTTAGCGCACTAGTCCAAACGAGATAAACAACTCGTTGCAATGAGCAAATCTTACGCACAAGAAAGAAAGAAAGAATCTCTGCAATATTATTGATTAAAAGCTGGATAATTGAATAGATTACAACCCTTATTTATACTAGTAGAGAAATTCTATCTTATGTACGAATTTAGTAAGACAATTTCTTACTAGTCAATAATTATAAAGAAGAAAATAAAATAAAATACTTATAAAATCTTAAAAGGAAAGAAAATAAAAGTCCTAGAAGAAATTCTAAATCATACCAAAACAAGAAGATTAAAAACGTGCAAAACAGGTAGCACAAATAAGATTTCTTAATAATATAATTTCAAAAATAAAGTTCTAATTCTAAATAAGATTTAGATTCTTATTTTTATAATATTGGAATCATAAAATAAGAATAAAATCTTTCAGAATTTTGTTCTACATCAGTCTCTTTTTCTTCAAAAGAACTCGACCTCGAGTTATCATTGAAAATCTGCCATCTTCCATACCAAAGAAATAGACATTTCGAATACTTCAACTCCTTTCTTAACTTCAAATAAAAATTCAAGGACAAGTGTACTTGCGATGATCTTTTCTCTTCATGCTTCAACTTGTTGACAAGATGCACTAAACGAACATTGGGAACCCAATGAAATTGTTGCACTCCAAGAAAATCAACTAAAGCAACATTAATTTTGTTATGCCAACAATCATGGTTTGAATCCATTCCGTGTATGTATGCTCCAACTTGACTGTTGGTTGATTCTCTTGAATTTATGTTTTCGAACACCAATTTACCGTCACTAATGTTGCTGACCAAAATCTTTTCCTTGACACCGATATCAGTATCAAACACCTCCAATCTACAACTATTTTGGTTCTCAACAACTTGATCACCAATATTGATATTATTATTTTTAATATCAATTTTGAATATGACCTCATCCACGGCTTCTATATTATTCGTCTTATCACCAATCTCCGTTTCAATTTTTGGTTCATCAACTTGAATCACAACCTCTTTGACAACTTCTTCAACAACATCTTTGACAATAATGGTCGTGTTTTGTTGCTTTGGCCCATATTTGTTCTTCAGTAATTCCTCATAGTTCCATTGCAAAAATCTCTCCACCAAAAGTCTTTTAATTCTCTACCATGTATGAATTCGACACTTGCCCAATCGATCTCTTGACGATTGTAATTTTAACCATCATTGTAGCACTGGACCCGTAAGTTTCACTAACAAATGCCTCCACATTTGTTATGTCGGAATTTTTGCATACTCGAAGGAATCTTCGATATCTAGAATCCAATCCAAATGATCTTCAAAAAATTCAAGACCACTAAATTTTGGCAAATTATCATAATACCTGAAATTTGATTGTCGCTTTATCGACTGATAATCATCATGGTTTTTAAATAGCTCACCTTCAAATTCATTCCTATTATCGTAGTGATAATAAGAATATCCTTCGGAGACGTTTTGGTGAATAGGTTGGTTGCGGGCGAATTCCTTAACGCGGTTCCTATTCTGGTTATGAGGTTGGCGATGGGCAAATCCCAACGTGAGATCCTTCTCAACCCTTTTTAGCCTTTGGCAATTTTGTAGAGTCAATCCCTGCAACAACTTACGGATCTCTGCGAACTGAGTGTGATTATCTTGACGGATCTCGGCTAACTGAGTGCTTCAATCCTGCAACTGTGTTCGATTGTCCTCCATCATCTTCCTTAGGTCAGCAAGCCCACGACCAACGTCAATGGGTGTTTCTTCAACCGTGTTTGGTGCCATCGAACCAAAAAAAGAGTGGCTCTGATACCATTTGACGTAGTGGAATTCATGAGAGACTAGTTAGCGTACTAGTTCAAACGAGATAAACAACTCATCGCAACGAATAAATCTTGTGCAAGAAAGAAAGAGAGAATCTCTGCAATATTATTGATTAAAAACTGAATAATTGAATAGGTTACAACCTTTATTTATACTAGTAGAGAAATCCTATCTTAGGTACGAATTTAGTAAGACAATTTATTGCTAGTCAAGAAATTATAAAGAAGAAATAAAATAAAAGACCTATAAAATCCTACAAGGAAAGAAAATAAAATTCCTAGAAGAAATCCATAATCATACCAAAACAAGAAGATTAAAAACGTGCAAAACAGGTAGCACAAATAAGATTTCCTAATAATATAATTTCAAAAATAAAATTCTAATTCTAAATAAGATTTTAGATTCTTATTTTTATAATTTTGGAATCATAAAAATAAGAATAAAATCTTTTAGAATCTTGCCCTACATTAGCATGGCAATACTATACTGCGGGTTTTAAAGTATGAACGGTTCAAATTACAATAATAGATGCTCAATGAGGCCCATAATGAATGGCAGGGCCAACTCAAGGATTTTTAGTGCTCAATGCCTAATAAAAAAAATGTGCCCTTAGAAAAAAAATTCACGATTCCCCAAAAGAGGCAAACAATTTGGGAAGGAGGGAGTAATACTTAATAATTTTTACAGCAACAATCATAATATGAGAAAGGCAAACCAATATAAATTTCTACTAAATCAGTACAAAGCTAAGCACCACCAGTTAGGGCTTTGCATTTAACAACATAAATACAAATCTAAGCACCACTAGCCAGGGCTTTGCATAATAAGATAATACTTACGGATTTGAAGTCTCGCAAGCGAATAAGAGAGATATACTCTAAGACTCCGCAGTGTGTAGTATATACCGGTCCTGCATTCGGTGGGTGAAATTGAATAAACTAAACCGATGCATGATGCATCTAAACTGATGAGATGGATTTGGCATATACTTCCCAAGCGAGCACAATATCCAAAAGTCCGTTTCCAGCGATTAATACACCGATTTATCGTGTATATCAGCACTGTGCAGTCATTTACTGCAACAGCAAATTAGTCTAAAGTCCAAAAGAAGAGGTACCAAAGTAGATTTAGTCCAGCTTAAGTTTCAGTGATGTGTAAAGTCCATTAATGAAAATATTTTAGAGTTTAAGGTCCGTGAAAAGACCAAATTGCCTTTAATGAGACAAGGGCCTTGTTTGGCTAACACAAAAAATGTCTTTTTTCATTTAAATGATTTTAAATGAGACAAGGGCCTTGTTTGGCTAACACAAAATATGTCTTTTTTTGTGTTTTTTGATTTTGTTGCACTTTCATAGGGTACCTTAGGATTTTAGACACTTTCATAGGGTACCCTAAGGTTTTAGGCACTTTTATAGGGTTTTAGGGTTCATTTTCCTATTATAGGAATCTTTGACTGCTTAGGCATTCATACTTACGCGGGTCTTAAAATATGGACGGTTCAAATTACAATAATAGATGCTCAATGGGGCCCATAATGAATGGCAGGGCCAACTCAAGGATTTTTAGTGCTCAATGCCTAATAAAAAAAAATGTGCCCTTAGAAAAAAAATTCACGATTCCCCAAAAGAGGCAAGCAATTTGGGAAGGATGGAGTAATATTTAATAATTTTTACAGCAACAATCATAATATGAGAAAGGCAAACCAATATAAATTTCTACTAAATCAGCACAAAGCTAAGCACCACCAGTCAAGGCTTTGCATTTAACAACACAAGTACAAATCTAAGCACCACTAGCGAGGGCTTTGCATAATAAGATAATACTTACGAATTTGAAGTCTCGCAATCGAATGAGAGAGATATACTCTAAGACTCCGCAGTGTGTAGTATATACTGGTCCTGCATTCGGTGGGTGAAATTGAATAAACTAAACCGATGCATGATGCATCTAAACTAATGAGATGGATTTGGCATATACTTCCCAAGTGAGCACAATATCCAAAAGTCTGTTTCCAGCGCATAATACACCGATTTATCGTGTATATCAGCACTTTGCAGTCATTTACTGCAACTACAGAGGTTACTTCCAGCATTAAAACTGTTTTAGAGCAACTAATTAACTTCAGCATCATACAAGTCTTACATCTCTAGAGCTTCAATTCTAGCATCAAAAAGGAGATATCTTAACTAAAACAAAACCAATTCCAGCATATTAAGAGTTAATTAGGAGCTTCCCAACCCATGTATTGAATTCCAACTCCTAATTTGGTTTGGGATACCTAAACCCTCTTGAATCAAAAATCCTAGAGCAAACCAGTTGAAGAACATGTTGTTTAGCTAATTGTTGCTCCAAAGGAGATTAAGAGATTACCTACCAGTTCAGGGTTTCAATCTCTCTCTTCCCTTCTGCCATAGCGCTCTCTCTCTCTCTCTCTCTCTCTCTCTCTCTCTCTCTTCTCTAACCTGTTCTTCGACGTTCGTTCACTTTTTTGGGGGCAAATTATAGTTACCCCCCTCTAACTATGCCTCGCGTACACTTACCCCCCTCTAACTTTTTTTTGGCACTTAACCCCCTCAAACTAACGGAAATTCAAACGGTCATAACTTCTTCGTCCAAAATAAAAAATATGCAAATTATATATCGATTTCGAGGTCTTGAAGTCAGCTTTCTAATGACACAAAAATCACATCATGATTCAAAGCACACAGAAAGTTATGATCAAAACGGTCTTTCTGTCTACCAGCCCTTACTTTTTTGATCATAACTTTCTGTGTGCTTTAAATCGTGATGTGATTTTGGTGTCATTAGAAAGCTGACTTCAAGACCTTGAAATCAATATATAATTTGCATATTTTCGATTTTGGACGAAGAAGTTATGACCGTTGGAATTTCCGTTAGTTTGAGGGGGTTAAGTGCCAAAAAAAAAAATTTAGAGGGGGGTAAGTGTACTCGAGGCATAGTTAGAGGGGGTAAGTATAATTTGCCCCCTTTTTTTTTTCTTATGGGCAAAATGTAAGAGACTATAAGAGATTTGTTTTGTTTGTTTGGAAATTAAATAGACCAATTAGATATCTTATTTACAAAAACTGCCACCGAAAATTTTTGGGCCTTCTTCCATTGATTGTCTCCGGTCGGGCCTTTAATTAATATGGAATGGCCCATTTTTTTTCCTTTTATTGGGCTAAAAAATACTCAAAGTCAAGCCCAAATAAGAAAATTAGTGGTGTGCCCCTAAAATTTGATCTTTTTGAGGTGCCCAAAGCCCAGGCTTCTAGGGCCTTGAGGTTTGAGGTTGGGCCGACCTTGATAAACAGCGGTAAAAAAGTGAAATTTTACATCGATAGTAGATAAAATTTATTCTCAACTTTTTTTTTCAGAGGAAACGCCAAAACGGGTACTACTTTCGAGTCCGTATTGCATGTAAAGTAAATCCGACTCATTTGAATGGGACAGTTGATTCACAACACAACGGGTTTGGCCAAATTTCCATAAGGGAATTGATTTCCATATCCATACAAAACAAGCGACAACTAAACTGACACACCACAACCACTGGATTCCACTATTTCCTCACATTTTTAAATCGTCGCTTTCGATCTTTCCTTTCTTAGCCTTTTTCCCTTCTTTTCATCAGAGTCCCCATTAACTGCTTGTCCTCCTTCAACCCGCCTCCCCATCACGCGCCTTTGTGCTCACTCAAACCCACCCATC
This sequence comes from Rhododendron simsii, assembly GCA_014282245.1. Lineage (NCBI taxonomy): Eukaryota > Viridiplantae > Streptophyta > Magnoliopsida > Ericales > Ericaceae > Rhododendron > Rhododendron simsii. The sequence continues at coordinate 9,921,257 of CM024965.1, forward strand.
TTGCGGCCCGTTTGCTAATCGAATTAGTTTTTGGTAAATACCTCATGCTCCCCTGTTTCATATTGAGAGTCTCATATATTTTTTTGTCATTTTTAAAATAAAAAAATCAACTACTTTCGTGTATAATTTTTTCGCACCGTATTAAAGATCTCGATTAGTATTTTAATTTGGTGCGAAAAAAATTCCATAAATTATACACGAAGGTAATTAATTTTTTTATTTGAAAAATAACACAACTTTTTGTAGTGTACTGTCATTATGGAACAAATGGAGTACTAGTATTACATGCAATTTGACTATTGGTAGTTGGTACCGACCAAATGGGTACAGACAGTGTATGGGACCCACTCATGGGCCTCATACAAACAATTCGATCCGTAAAGATTGTAGTTCTTGAGCGAACAATTGAAAAGATTCTAGAGCCCACTTACGATTAGGCATTATTCCTCCACTGAGCATACTTTACGGCTGAGTTCTAGTAAATTGTGAAATAATTTTTCGAGTAGCCTCGTAAAAAATCAGTTAAATCGGATAACCGAAAGTACTCGATCCAATCTTCTAACTTTTTAAAAGGGGAATGACTTCGGTATCCCAGATCATTTTGGAGACACAGTAACTTTTAACATAACAAAACTATTATGAGTATAATCAAACCCATTACAAGCATAACAAGATATAACTTGTTTTTTTTTTTTTGCTCGTGCCTTGGTTGGGTTTGGTTATACCTTAATTGGTTTTTGAAAATTTCTTAGTTATGCATTGTTTGGTTTCTGTTATGTTTGTAATGGATTTTAGTTATACTTATAATGGTGAAATTATGCCAAAAAATTACAGTGTCCCCAAAATGACCGGGGACACCATAGCATCATCCTTTTAAAAGTAATGTGGATATAGGGAGATGCTTCGGTGTCTACTCTCTTTTTGGGGACACTGTAATTTTTTGGCATGACGGAGCCATTAGAAGCATAACAAAAACCAATTAAATGTATAACCAAGGCATAACAATAAATTGGAATACATATAGAATCAGTCACTGGTCCGGTAAAAAAAAAAGACAAGTGGGGTATTGTTATGGTTCTAGAGGTTATTGTTATGCCTTTTGGGGGTTATTGGTTATTGTCTTATGTGATATTGTTATGCTTTTTCTACTTTTGGTTTTAGTTATGCCTTTCATGGTTTTTATTATGTTTTTCAATGGTTTCCATTATGCCCAAGTTGTAATGACTCACCTGTTATATCATTTAATGGTTTAGTTATACCTAATTTGCGTTTAGTTATACCCGTTTGGCCCATGTTATGCCATTAAATTCACGTGTTATGCCTTTTTGGATTTCTTGTTATGTCATTTAGTGGTTTTGTTATGCCAATTCGTTGACCTGTTGAGGATACTGGTTTGACCAGTCAGTTTTGGTCAACTTGCATGCGTGGCTAAATCTCATCCATCGGACTGGGGAGTTCTGGTTATACTTTTTAATGGTTCTATTTATGCCTTGTTATGGTTTGTTATGCTTGTAATGAGTTTTGGTTATCCTCCTAATGGTTTTATTATGTCAAAAGTTACAGTGTCTCCAAAAGGAGGGTAGACACCGAAGTATTTCCCGTGGATATATACGAGTGAACATATGTGATTGATTTTATTTTGAGATGAGTATGAGTAGGTGGATATAGAATTAAATGAAAAAATGTCATTTTCGTAATTACAAGGCGAGTATATTAAGGATTGGGGGTACCTGGTGTTATAATATTCAGCTACAAGCGGATATACAATTTGGTGATATTATTAGAGTATTTCCAGTATTGACTTATTTTAAGACCCAAACCCAAAATACCTGGTGTTATAATATGGTTTTAAATACTTGTAACATTTTCTTAAATTGTTTTTAAAATTTTTTTATTTTAGTTATATGACCTTGTTCGGTTAAGGGTTTTGGATTCTAATTATTATCTTATTTTTCTTCAATTATTACTTTTATTTTTTCTTTCTATCCCTCTCAAATTATTATCCATATTTTTAATTATTACTCTATCTCTATATATTCATTAACTACAAATCTAAAATTCCAAAACAAACGGGGTCATAGAGATTCTCATTAGAAAAAGTTTACATCGGATTCCGAAAAATTCAGAGCCGATCCTGAGTTTAGGGCTAAAGTGATCCCAAACTCCTAGTAGTGGGGCTAAATGTTTAGAGCAGGACTACGGTCACCGCACGCCTATTGACGCCCACTCCGGGTCTCAAAAAAATACAGAAAAATATTTATAAATTTTAAAATTATATTTTATTGGACCATTTAAAAAATCAGCTCCAACGGATTTCGGTAGATATATTTTTTGAATTTATAGGGACGAAACTGCAAAACTAAATAGTTTCGTTCCTACAAATTCTGAAAAATATACGTACCGATATCCGTTAAAACTAATGTTTTAAAGGGTCCCATGAAATATTATTTTAAAATTTATAAACATTGTTTTGAAACCCGGTGTGAACCCAATAGGCGTGCAGTGACCCTGGACTTTCCGATATGTTTATGGCAAAATTAAATGTTTTTGACAACTAAAGACAATACCCCAAGGGTAGCAGCCTATTGTGGGGATCGTTACAGATTTTGACTGATTTTTGGTGTGGTGCCAGGGAAAATATCCCACGTGTCGACACCTGGTTGGTTGCTCTTCAGAGTGAATGACGTGACATCATAATGGGATGTGGACCATTGTTGGTAATGCAGGTGGGGACTGGGGACGGTGCGAGGGCCCACTCCGCACAGGAATCTCTGTCGTCTTGTCTTTCAAAACTTGTCCAAAATACACACAGAGATGACTCCACTCTGCTGCCGACTTCAACTTAGACTTTTAAGGTCATGTTTGGTAACCATTCTATTTTCTGTTTTCTATTTTCATTTTTAAAATTTTCAAAAGTTAACTTTGAAAGTTTGTTTGGTGTACTATTTCCACTTTCAAATTCTGAAAATCACTTTCACTATTTTCATAATTTGAGGAAGTAACAAAACTCTACTTTCACTATTTTCAAAAACAAAAAACTGGCTACTACGCTGCAATTCCTTGGAGGTTTTTTTCATTTCCTCTTCCTCTCTCTCTCTCTCTCTCAAACTCAGGCCATTAAAAATGTTACTCAAAAGCAAGACAATTGAAACTTCTTATTATTTAAAACTAAAAAATTGTATTTTTTGGAGCCCTCTTCGAGCTAAAAAATCAGGGGTTGGAAGCAACAACTTCTTCGGGTTCTCCTCTAAGCTAGTTATGCCTGGTCTATCTATCCGGCGCTTTCTTTTAAAATATTAAGTATAGAATTTGTTTCTAACATGATTGCAGAGACTAGGATGATTCTCTTGCTCTCTCTCTAACATGATTGCAAAGGCTATGATGATTCTCTCTCTCTCTCTCTCTCTCTCTCTCTCTCTTTCTTGACTGTATAGTTTGGGAACTAGTGGAGAAATTGCAAGAAATACCATTTTAGAAAAAGTAAAAACTGGTTTCAAAAATTGATTTTTAAAAAAAAAAAACAGGTTGACGCAAACATGTTTTTTGCTTTTACTTTTTTTTAGGAAAAGTAAAAACTGATTTCAACAAATAGAAAACAAGAAACAGAAAAGTGGCAGTGTTACCAAACATAGCCTAAAAATTTCATTTTAAAGTCGGGTTGGAGTCGGACTCAACTCGGCATTTTCGAAGCTCCGTCCGGTTGTTGAGAATGCGCATAGCTAACGTACTCCAAAAAACATAAAGAGTGCAATTTTTAAGAATTGGACAACTGAACTGCGAGTTAAGGTTCTTAAAAAATGTAATTTTTGTTTGGACTAAATGTCCTACGATTTGTTCCCGATCCAATTCATAAGTGACGGATTGGTTCCGATTTTATCAACGGATTACCAAATTTTTTTGGTATAATAAGTTTGAGCATTTCTAATAAGAGTTCAGATCCCCTTCAGGAGGTGTTCCACTTTTTCAAAAGTTAACTTTTTTTTCAAACGGAGGTAATTTCAAACTTAAATATAATGAAAATAAAAAATATTTATTTAATTTTTTTTTGCACCGTTTAAAAAATCTTAATGAGATTTATCAAACAATATCCATATTGGTAAGAAAATTATTTACATAATTTGCCTTGTTCTCTTCCATTTTCAAAAAGAATTTTTCAAAAAATTCCCCTTAGATTCTTCGTACTTCTAACTTTTCTCTCTCTATCTCTCTCCACTTATTACCTCTACTATTTTTGAAAAAAAATTTCAAAACACAAACCAAACAAGACAATAATTTTTGAGCTTGAAATTACCTTCTTTTTCAAAAAGTTCTTTTTTAACAAAACCGGAACACCACCTCATTCTTCCATTGTCCAATATGGGCCATTGAGTGGCTGGGATGCATTATACCAAATCCAAGGCTCCACGTTTTTTCTGCTCTCTAATGAACAGAAAACTTGATAATTGTGTTAACGGAAACAAAACGGAAAACATAAACGGTCATTTCTCGTGCGGTAAAAAATATGGTTAAAAAAAATTAAGTGCTCCAATTTTTAATTCGTTTGAACCGGTGCAAAATTTATATTTTTTTGATCATTTTATCTTAAATCGTCATAATGAATTTTTGGTTCTAAGTCTTTCAATGAGCATCTTAAGAGAGCTGTAAGAAATTCATTATGACCATTTAGGATAAAATGATAGTAAAAAAATAAAAATCTTCGCACCGGTTCAAACGGATTAAAAATTGAAGTACTTAATTTTTTAATCATATTTTTAATACATAAACGGTGTAAAAAAATTAAGTCCTTCAATTTTCAACCTGTTTGAACTAGGACGAAAATATTATTTTTTGATCATTTTATTCTAAATGCTCATACTGAATTTTTACAAATAGGGCTCTCATATGAGAGTACATGGTTCTAAATTTTTATTTTGTTCTAGGGCTCTTTTAAGGTGCTCATTGAAAGTTTTAAAGCCAAAATTTATTATGACCATATAGAATAAATTGATCTGAAAACTAAAATTTTTGCACCGGTTCAAACGAATTGAAAATTGGAGCACTTAATTTTTTAACCATATTTCCATTTTGTTTCCGTTAACACAATTATCAAGCTTTTTGTCCATTTGAGAGGAGAAATAATGTGGAGTCTTGGATTTGGCATAATGCATCCCAGCCACACACTGGCCCATACTGGACAATGGAAGATTGGAGGGGAGCCGAACCCCTCTAATACTCCTAGGATCCGTTTGGATGCGGGATAAATATTGAGAGTATTAGTTATGAAGGGGATAAGATAATAAGGGGTATAATGTAAGAAAGATGGGTTTACATTGATGTGACGGGGAATTAAATAGTACTTGATTGGAATGAGAGATAAAATGGGGGTATAAAATTATTTTGTAATTGAAATGGAAGAGAGGGGTATTATTTGGAGGTATTTTGTAATAACACCCCAGAACCTCTCAATAAATAATCCCTCGCCTGGAATAGTAGGAGGTACAAGAGAATCCGGGGCTTAACTAATACCCCGACAAAATTTATTTCCATACTATGACTTAATCACGAGCCCGCGATCTTAGGAGGGAATATTACTAATACCCTTCGGTAGCCCCATCTAAACAGGCCCCTATACTATTACGCATCTTACTGTTGTGGGGGATTTCTAGTAACACGTTTTTATCTTATCTTATTTAGAAAAGAATCACACTTTACCCCCTTATGTATACGCTGATACACTATATCATCTAATGGTAAAGTACTTAGAGCCCTTTCCAGAACACATTCTTAAAAAATAAGTACTTATTTCACTTTTTCAAACTCAAAAATAATGAAAATGAAAAGTAATTTTTTAATTTTTTTTGCATTGTATTAAAGATCTCATTCAAACAAAATCCATATTGCATATTTTTAGATTTCAAGAAGCCTATCATTTTTAAGCTTGAAATTTCCTTATTAAAAAATAAGTACTTATTTCGCGTTCCGGAACGGGACCTTAAATAGTTTAAAATATATATATTTGTAACAATAGGTATAATATTTACATATAAAGCAAGTATTTGACTTGAGTTAGGTTCCGGTGAGGGATCCCTCATTTTTTTAAAATGAGGGACTCCCATTCCCGATTGAATTTCGATGATCCGAGCCGCTCAAAGTGATCAGAACGTGATTTTAAGGGTCCCCGCGTAAAATCAGCAAAAAAAATGACTGGGAAGGGCTTCATCCTAGCAGTTTTCATTGAACGGTTCAAAAAAAACTGCTCGGATGAAGCCCTTCCGGGTCATTTTTTTTGCTGATTTCTCGCGGATACCCTTAAAATCATGTTCTGCACACATTGAGCGACTCGGATTTTCAAAATTTGATCTGGAAATGAAAGTCCCTCATTTTAAAAAAATGAGGGATCCCTCACTTGAAAATTCCTCTATTTGACTTATATAGATATAATAAATATCTCACAATCGGTTTTGTTAATCCACTATTTCGAAATGAAAATTCATGGATTGATCCGTATCTTACAACTTTTTAGTTTTTTTAATTTGTGTTCAGAATCGAAACGAAAAAATGAAAGATTGGATCGAGCATCTACATATATCGGATTGAATTGATTTTCACAAGCCCACTCCGTTCCGGAACTCAATATAAGTACTTATTTTATAAGAAGGCAATTTCAAGCTCAAAAATAATGTATGTACCCAAATAATTTTCTACTAATATAGATCTTGTTTGATAGATTTTATCGAGATCTTTTATATGGTGCAAAAAAATCAAAAAATTATTTTTCATTTACATTCTTTTTTAGTTTGAAAATGTGAAATAAGTACTTATTTTTTAAGAAGGTGATCTAGAACGGAGCTTGAGTTCTTTTCAAAAAAAAATTATTGAACGGTTCGGATTATCCGTGCGCTGTCGGCCGCCATGGTCGGTTACCTTAGACTTTTCGGTAGCAACTAGCAAATTTCTTCTTAATTACGATGGGCCTACACTGCAGGCTTTTGAATGGGCTGGACTTGTCATTGACTCATTAAAGCCCGGCTTCGACAAATCAACTACTGGATGTTTTATGGATTATTTGGTAATTGGATTTGGGAGGAGAGAGATAGAAAGAGAAATGAGAGTAATAATTAGGAAGAAATTTTTTTGGGAACCATGCATAAAGAGAAGGTTTGGGTCTAGAGACCCAAACCGAACATGGCTACCTGTTTAGGTTCAGCTACTATATTTGTTTGACTTCTTGATGAGGCAATCCGATCTTAGAACGATACGTTTCTAATTGAACTGATTTCGAGTAAATTGACGTTTTCAATTATCAAAAGCTGAACGAGCCGAGTAGCATTTTGTTCGAACTTACTTTGAAAGCTTAAAGAATCTCAAAAAATGGTCAAGTTTAGTTTGGTTAGGTGACAAACCGATCTTCGACGAGCAAATACAATTTCAAACTCGAATAGCTTGATTCGCATACAACCCTGCATGTTGAAAGCTTTCACTTTGGTGTTCCTTTCTTTATTTTCTACGGAACAGTGAAGCTTTTTATGCGAACTGTTTCCGATTAACTGTACCCATAAAAAAATTCCTCTATTTTTGTTTCATCAAAAACATCAAAATGTGCTGGAAACACCAAAAAATGAGATTGTTCACTTCTCTGATACAATGTCAAAACCCTACTAAATACTGTTCACTTCTGAGATTGCTGCTATCATATATCTCACAACGACGATGCGATCATCTAATTTTCCTACCATTCATTCAGCATTTTTACAGAAAACATTAAAACCCCCCCAGTCCTGAAACCATATGAATCAACGAAACAAGCTCCCATTCAAAGGATATTGCCCGGAACTTCCTAGTACGCAATCATACAAATAACCACTCAAAGGAACAAATTCTGGTGGCGGTGAAGGTGGAGGGTCTATCTCCTTATCAATGACAACCCCCTGAAGAGCCTTCTTGTTCGTCTCAACAACCTGCCTTGGGGAATTTGAGCGCATAGACTCTATGGTTGGTCCTTGAAGAGCATTCTCCCTCATCTGGATAACCTTTTTGTGTGAATTTGAGTGCATAGATTCAACAAACGTAGGACTTGCCAGTGGCCGGTACTCTGGAAGGAGGCGGCCGGACCTGTAACGGACCCCACACGCGTTGCAAAGGGTCTTGGGCCCCATTGGCCCTTCCCTCCACTGTGGGGTGTCTTTAGCCGCGCAATGCGAGCATCTTTTAGTTGCCGAAGACCGTTGAGAGGAATTGGATAGCTCTGATAGCCACTTTCTTTTCTTTGGTTTCCTTTTGGAAACTTCACGTGATCGTTTGGAAGTTGAAGATATGGGGGCCAACAACTCTCTCCACGGCTTGGTGGTTGAAGACCGTCGCTTGGTGCGACTGTGGACCCCAATGGGTGTTTCAGAGGTGATGCGTTCGAGGACTGAGTCTGGGCTGGGTGATTGGAATGCACCGGGTGAATTCTCACTCTGAAGACAAGATTAATGAACAACAAACGCAAGATTAGATGAGAGACAGAGAAAGTTACTGCATTTGGTCAAAACTCTCTGGCTAGACAAATAAAATTAGTCTTCTATCTAAATGAATTAGAAGGAAAAGGAAACGTGGCACTCAATGTTTTACGTACATGACAACAAGAAGTAGTATATCCTAAAACACAATTGATCAGCTTTGGCATCACATGGTTTCAAGGGCATGGTGACAAAAATCTTAGCTATCGCATATTCAATCGAATTGAAGTACTACTTCATATACACACTACTTTCAGATTCTGTCAGTTCAACCCTGGATTGTAAGAAACTCATGATCATAGGATCACATAACTTTGCTCCAGTACTTCCACATCAAGTGCAGTAATATGGGTTCTAAAACTTCCAACACTTGAATCCAAAATGCTACTTCCACAAATATTGCAACACTCTTTTCCAATTTAGTGTCCAAGGCAGTTTCTCCTAAGTGCAACAGGGCATATTCCCAATGTGAACATGTACTAAACATCCTTATTCAATAACAGGTAAGGGGGCTGAACCATGCTGAGCCCATGAAAGTAACAAACTCCTAACTTCAAAATTGACCGCAGCACCCATGTATCAAATAAGAGTAGCAAGTAGAATAGTCCTTCTCACATGTGAGTCCTATCGGTGTCTTGTATACGACTGCTGGGTGCAACATGTGTCTAAGTATCTCGTTCATTAGTTCCTCAAACAAAATAGTCTTTTTATTCTTTCTTGTTCGGGTAAAAATTGTGCTTAAAAGTTCTTTGGTAAGTAATTGTGCCTAAAACTTATCATAGAGTATATCATAATACAAGTGCTTCATGCATATTCATTATGCAAACTCAAAGTACTAATGATGCCTGCTTCGTGAATTAGCCAACTATACTTGTCAGAATCATATTCCAAAACCTTTACCCAAAGGATTGACAAGGGTATCTCTTGAACGCAAAGGAGTTCATGCAACATAGAGAGCCATGCATGCATACAATTTCGTATGATAAAAAGGCAATTGAGTTTTCTGCTTAATTCCAAACCGTCACATAAACCATGAACTCACCGGACCAGAGACTGTAGGCACCAAGGCAGCATTGCCAGTGTTGTCACCAAAAACTTCAGATGGACCCATAAAAGCTTCCGAAGGAATCGGCCCAAGAGCCTTGAACTTCTCGTCCCAATCTCCTTCATCGAGACAATCCCCTTCCAAACATTCTTTGGGCAAGTCAAGAAAATCCATATTTGGCATGGGAAAAGAGTCCTTAGGGTCAATTTTGAAGTCAATTGCGTTCAAGAATCCCCACCCCTTCATACTGACTGATTTTCTGCAGAGCACGGAATATGACAATCCAACAGACTCAAAGCAAGGCAATGTTATCAAGCAATTCTCGAACAAGGTATTTAAACAAACAATTCTTGAATCAAAAACAGTTCTTGAACGAGGGTATTAAACAAACTCCAGCAACGAACCTAAAAAGAAATCTTTATTGTCTCTACCTCCTACTAGTATTTTTTGCTGAAGCCAATGAATCTTCTAGGGGCAGACACATATATACGATTCATAAACAAGCCCCAATACATATTATATATACATGTATAAAATTATATGCGTATTTGACATTGACTATATAGCAATAACCATTGGGGTCAAAAGAGGAAACATAATCTAATTAATTAGATTGGATTGGATTGTTTTGCGTTCAACATTATCCGATATGGGTATTGTGTAAATATATTCTCTACGCAAAATCTTATTGAAAGTTAAATACTAAGAAAAGGGCTAAATACTATAGGAATTATCCTAATTGTCGTAAAGGGGTATCCTTATTGGCTAATTTTCGTATTTCCAGCACATCAAATCATGGGATAAAACGAAAAAAAAATCTTTGTTGGAAGGAAACAAAAATTTCATTAAGGATAACAAAACCACGTGTTTGATTAGTAGCATTTTCCAAATATGATACGAAGACATTTCTAGAATTTCATATCGTCCAGAGCATTGTATCACCAAGTTCTCTGTTTGGTTGCTGAGAAAACACAAGAAAACAGACTGCCGCAAGCAAGATAATCAAACTACGACTACTGGGCACAGTGCCCTTTTATTTAATTACAAGTGTGGAAACCTAAAGCGTACCCAAAAGGGTCAGAGCACATTATTTGCTTCGACATTTTCGGCCATTCTTTCCGCACAAACCAAAAGTGCAAAAGGCGGTGGGAAAGAAAAACCTTTAAGATAAACCCTAAGAGCCACATGTTGAGTTAAAGTTGAGCAAAAGGGCATAAACCCGAGTGAGGACTCACCAGGGAAAGCAAAACCCAGCTCTTCTTTATCCCCTTTTCCAAGCCATTTTGCTGCTTACACGACTATGTATATGTATGTCACTTTGCTGAGAAGATATAGATAGGGTTTTAGAAGTTGGGACCCTCTCTTTCTATTACTAGTATATATGTTTGTTTGAATTTGGTTTTTGTATTTTTCATGGGGGAAAATGAGTGTACATCATCAATTGCTCGTGCATGTGACCACGCATTGTACATTGCTATGCGTTGATAATTGCTTAGAAGGGCTCCAACTTTTATTTTATTTTAGTTTTTTTTTCTTATTGACTATTGAGTCCTGGTAAATTTTTTCGAGCAACTCTGTTAATCCGCAATTTCGGAGTTAAGACTAGATAAAATTTCAAGTGATCTGTTTGCCTTGACAAGAGATGAAAGTTGAACCCGCGAGTTATAAAATAAGCTCTTAATTTTGCTGTCATTCTCAACCAACTCCTTGCGATTATTTCGCCCTTTTTTCTTTTAACATTTGGTTATAGGAGATTAGGCAAAGTTGCAAATACAAACTACTCCACTTTAGTACTAATAAAATTTACATCACGTTTGCTGGTGACTACAAGAGCCCCCTCGTTCATTAAAATTGCCAACTATTCAGGTTACCCATTGTTGTTTTAGTCAATAAGTCAATGTTAAGTTTCAAATTAAGAGAGGATAATTTGTACATGATTCAACTCACAAGTGGCAAATTAAAGTTTGCCAAACTGAAATAAAATGATAGATATACTAAAAAATTATATACGTATACATGCACACCCTTGATTATTTTCCTCAGCTTTTTTGCCTTCAATTGAAAGTTGAATATGGAGGTTTTTCCTCTTAGTATAGAAATCGTGAAGAAGCAAGAAAACAAGAGAGCAAGGAGCCAAGGAAATACTAACAGGAATTCAATTTGGATAAATTACCAAAACCACCCCTAAGGTTTCTAAATATTATAAATTGCCCCTCACATTTGGGAAATGAAAAGATATCCTCACTTCGCATTACAAATTACTCCATTGTGATGATACCCTAGAAAATTCGACAAAATCTGTTTGACATCATCAAATTCTAATCACAATGAACCAAACCATCTTTTTGTGACCAATAAAAAAGCTATTTTCTCACCTCGCCTTTCACAATCTACAAAAGAACAATGTGATCCGTTATTATAAGAATTTATGATGTCAGACATACACATATCCTGTAAATTTCTTAGCAGCTACTACATCACAATAGGGAATAATTTCTAATTTTTCAAATGTGAGGGCAATCTATAATTTTCAACAATCTTAGGGGTGGTTTTGGTAATTTTCCCATTCGCTTTTCTGTAGTTACAAAAGAGGAAAGCATTCATATTCTTCACAATTTATATCTTTCATACTTCATTTTCATGGGCCGGGCTATTCGCACCCACAAATTTACTCCCATACCCCACTATATTTCGGCAAGCGGTTGTTGAAAATCATAAATAACATTTCGGTAAATAGTTGTTGAAAATAAGATTATATTTCGGTAACTACATGTCGAAAATATATTCAATTTTCGGTAGACAATTGCCAAACATGCATTTTCGGTAAACAGCTGTTGAAAAAAATATCATATTTCGGTAATTGGATGCTGAAAATGTATCTCAATTTCGGTAACTAACTGTCGAGTCTAATTGAAAATTTTTAACGGGGTATGGGAGTAAATTTGTGGGTGCGAATAGCCCGGCCCATTTTCATTTTCCAGGCATCCAAAAGGAAAACAAGAAGAATCGGTTATCAGATCCTCAATTTTCTGGCAATTTCACTGTCGTCCTCTAGTTATAGACATCAATATCTAACCATATTTCAATAAAATACAATGGCTCCCTCTCTGCAACAAATATTGGTACATCAGCTTTTCAATCAGCAATTGATATTTGATCCAACAAATCAAAATTCACCTGAGAAGAATAACTGGACTAATCACATACCAAAGTCTTGATCGCGATTTGTGACTAAACCACAACAGGGAAAAGAAAAAATTCAATGAAAATTCACCATTTCCTCATGAACTTGGTGATCGTACCAAAATTCTAGCTGAATAGATCAAATGAATCTGCAATGTCTAATTAAAAAACCACACAGCCGAAAGGGTACAAAGAAAACTCGCTCTTTCTGCAAACAAACCATATTACTTTCACCTTCCATGAGTGCCCATCTCTACAAAAATGCACAAAATCTGGCTTTTAATTTAAGGGAATCGACACCTGACACTAAATGCTGAACTGATTCTCACTTTCTATCCTTCAACTTCCTGTATGCCTAGAACTAAAATTAAATCACAATTATAGTTTGAGTTTCAATGTTCTTCTTCTTTTTACAAACAATCCAATGAACAAAAGGAGTAAGATTATGGAGATAGCGAACAAAAGGAAGTTCCTGGAGGCCGCACTGTATGGGTCATCCAACTTGATGTCCTTCTCCTGCAACTGATTGTGTACATAATACAAAACATGTCACTTCCATTAAAAAAGAACTCAGTGAGGTTATATATGATGCAGCACAATGCAAATGGGATGATGCTGAGTATAGTAAACAAAGATATATTTCCAGTCCCAAATTACTACATAATCTCAGTCATGTCGAAAACAATTTTTAACAAGGCAGTTATTACTTCCTGGTTATTTATTCTTGTAAAAGTACAGTAATATATGACTTGTATTGAAGAAGCCAGCAAGAAATGGTATCAAAGAAACCAAAGTGATTGGGGAGACCAAACAAATGATTTCAGAGAGAGCGCAGTTAAGTTGTGAGAACTATGTTATTTTTGGCAGTCCTGAGTGATTTATTGAACATCTTCATTGCTCATGCCGAGAATATTGGAAACTGCTCAGCTGATAACAATCACTAGCTTGAGTGCTTCACAAGTACATCAACTGCTCAAAATTGGTTAACATCTAAAGCAAGAATTTCAGACCACATGGATGTTTTGCATCACTACTATCCCATTAATATCTAATGTTCAAGCGATCTGTATTTCTGACAATAGAGCATGGCATGAATTGTTGTTAAATGATGAATGTGTGAGTCAAGTACAAGTGGGATTGCAGTGCACAAACAGTAGTATTGAGACGCCAGAAACAAGTCTTGAAAAAGACTGTCACTTACTTTGAGTTGCCGCAACATTTGTTTATGTTGCTTCGAGAAGCTGGACTGGGCATATCTGTAGAGTTCCATATCTAAGATGTTAAGTGATTTGATCTGCTGGAGCACCACTTCAGGAACATCAAGACGAGCCTGCAAGGAGTAAAAACTTGGCAACGTTAGTGACAGGAGGAGCATAACAACTTTATCTAATCGGTGAACATCAAACACCTATGCTAAAAACTAAAAAGCAAAAGCACAAAAGTGACTACCACCAATTCCTTCAACCCCACAGGCCACATGGCAAGGGGTGTGTGTGTGTGTGTATATATTCCTGAAGGCTTTAGTTTAGGCATATCAATATTTTAAACTTTAATACGAAAGAAGGGAAAAAGATATTAGAATTAGAAACATTCAGTAGTTATTCTCTTTTCTACTTTCCTTTAATAAGTGATATGTAGTTACTATAGAAGCAAAAAAGAACCAGAGAACAAAAGGTTCATATTGTAATTCCCTCCCTCTCACTCCCCCCAAAACTTACATGCACTCGCTAATGGGGAAAAGAGAAAAATAGACAGAAGTCAGAAAAAGAAAAGACATCATGGAACATGCAGCAAATCAGCCTTTCTATACCTAATACACATAACTGAGAAACATTCAAAAACAAAACTAGGTTAAAAGTATGTGAAGGGAAATAAACACCCATCTGAATTCGACCAGAGGGAGGGAGATAGCAAAGCACGAGAATGGCAAAATCCATTGACCCTACCAATAGTGCCCTGATATCTTAATTTGCCTCTTTATCAGATTTACATTTGATGATGAAGGATTGTGATTTTCATGGTATCTCCTATTAGCTTAAGTTGCTTAATGACTTCTACCCCCTTATCATCAATCAGACAAAATAAGCATCATAACATATGATTACTACGCTCAAAACTGAACAGATCAGGACAGAAACACCACAAGCACAGTAAATCTTTGAAGACCTTGACATCGAAAATACCTCCTTACTAAAGTTCGCTGGGGAGATTCTCTTCAAAGAAGCAGTACGTCGTTGTTTTTGGGTCCTTCGTAAGCTAGAAATACAAGTTTCGTACGCTTCCATAAGTCTTCCCACAGTCATCTGTTATGGTAGGAGAAGGGATCTCAATCTCTTATTCAGAATCAAAGGTTGCAGATGAATGAGCAGATACTGAGTGAGAAAGTATACACCGCAAAGAAGGCTTACATGTTCATTTTTTGCATTGATGATTTGAGCAGCAGAAATTTTACTTGCATTTTGGTCTGTGCTGCTATTCTGCAATGCAGCCAAAATGATGGAAACAAGGTCTAGAAACCTGATTAATCTACAAGAATCTACTAATCAGCAATCATGAGTCCACCCTTGTTACCTGGTGATATTCTGGAGACGAGCTCTCTTCTGCAGACCATAAGGACATGATTAAAAGTAAAACCTAGGTTTTCCCATATACTAATGCGACAAGGAAAGAAAATCCAGACATCCTAAGCAAACTTCAATGCAAGAAGAATGTGTGCTTTTATGCGTCTTGCTACTAAGAAAGAAACCTTGCAATTTCCTTCATATCAGGCCTAGATTTCACTGATTAAGTTTTATCTTCAAAATCAGGCTGCATTATCTCCAATATAGCCAGTGTTCTAAAACAAGGAATTAATCAACGATTAATCGCTAGTGGGGCCTATGTGATTAGGTCCGACTAACGATTAGTAGGCAATTACTAATTAATATGCACCGATTAATTGCTTGAAAGTGGCCGACCGCTCGACTAGCGCCTATCGACTATTAGAACATTGAATATAGCAAATGACAGACAGACAGAAATACTTTGCAATGCTGACCTGATATGTCATTATCCTCAGGATTCTTGCTGTAATTGGATGCTATTTTCTGGGATATCACCTGAGCACCAACCACATTTGCGAACATTGTTGCCGATTCTCTGTGGTCCTCAGTAAGTCCAACATACAGCATATTATCCAACCTCTTCTGCAAGATTTACAGTTTATCTATGATGATTGGGACCATAACCAAACCAAACCAAACCAAACCAAACCAAGCCTTGCGTCCCAATCACTTGGGGTCGGCTACATGAATCCGTTTCCTCCGATGATTGGGACCATAAGAAGAGAAAAAAAAGAACTATCCTGGAGAAAAAACATCACCCTCCAATATCATCCGTGACTGAGGAACCTATTGCCATTACCTTAGCAACTTCAAGCACGTATTCACCTAGAGTTTGATGCTTCAGTACACACCGACGCACTTCATGCGCCTCAGCTAGATAAGAGTTGTTTGTGAGCCCTGCAATCTATACATAAAAATGGTCATTGCCATAATATGAAATGTAGCAAGACGCCAATACCAAAGAATCATAAAGTAAATACAAATTCCCGCACCATATACTAGACTGTTTACAAATTTATTAAACGAATGCTTGACTATTCTCAATGTTTGTATGGTACCTTCCACATCCTCAAAATTTGAGTTCAGTAACAGAATACTTTGTTTACTACTTCCTCCGACTTATACATTGTGGACACTGAGATGGTCAACTACTTGCAAATGGTTGCATGCCTGTTTATCTGGTAAGTGGTAAGTAATTTGCTAGGAAGTGTCAAAAATTAACATCCCGCCCTCCATATACCCCACATGTACACACAGCCAAAAGAATCAAAACCACTCACATCTTGTCTCCTAAAAAAGGTACCATAAGGACTAGTCAGCACAGATACACCTCAGCAAGATCATACGAAATTTAGGCTCTTTCCCATCTGATGTGAAACCTTACCTTCCTCAAGAAATAAACCACCACAACACAATGGTCCTATATTATTCCTCAAACTGGCCCATGCAAGTTACTAAAAGCACCCACTGCTGATTCCTTACACAATCCTGAAAATGGATAACTGGAATATTAAGGTTTTTAGTTCAGTGGATATTAAATCTGGAAACTCATTCATATACCAGTTTGCAATCGGCTGCATTCTGAGTACTAATTTTGGATAAGCAACGATATATTGAAAAGCACCAAAGCAGTACAACCTGGTCGCATGCAACATGTAAATTGTCAAAACTAAATAAAACCACCAAAGAAGCCTCATCTCTCCGAGAAATTTTACAAGACTAGTCAGCACCAAAAATAAAAAGAGATTAATCTTCAAAGTTGGCTCCTCCAGTCCGCCAAACATGCACCTTTTTCTTTCTTTCCAGAAACACCACCAAAAACACAACGGGGCCCTGCCCACAACCTCACTTTCTTCCTCACCTTCCTTCCCACTATGCCTCAGAAGCGAGTATTAAACGTCTGGCCAACGGCCAACCCAGTCATGGTTTTATACATGGCACGCAATTTGGGAGTCACTGACACCCTATGATGCACGGACACGGACACCGAAACCGACACCGGGACACGGGAATTCTAAAAAAATGGGGACACGGACACGGCGGGGGACAAGCCACGTGTATATTTATTTATTTATATAAATAAATAAATAATTATAGTTTAGCACCCAGAAATTTTTAAAAAATTATAATTTGGCCCCAAATTTTTTTTTCAAAAATTACAGTTTGCCCCCATTTTTTCAAAAATTACAGTTTGGCCCCCAAAAATTTTAAAAAAATTACAGTTTGGCCCCTGCCGTGTCCCCATCGGTGTCCCCGTGGTGTCCCTGTGAAAAATTCAAATTAAATTATGGGACACGTCACGTGGCGTGTCCCGTACGTATCCCTGCGGTGTCCTCGTGTCTGACACTGCGATACCTCGACCTTTAGAGGTGTCGGTGCTTCATAGATGACACCTACTACGATTATCACAACAACATGCTGTTTACAGCTCTTCAAATGCTGTGTACTCAATAGAACTCCAACTTCTCAGAATGTCCGAATCCATAGGTAAAACATCTCAAGTCAACTTAAACTTCATTCTCTTTAAATATACACTTCTATAAAAAAAGAAAGAGGTCATGTTTTAGGTTTTTAAAAAAGATACTATTGAAGAGTGCAATAATCCATGACATAACATAGTAAGGGAACCCTCTTGAATATTTTAAGCACAAGTGACGGCAGACAGATTAAGTTTTCAGAACATAAGCATGACTTTACTTTAAAAGAAATGATATCTATTCAAGACAATCAGGTAGGAACAAAAATGCCCTCATTGTCTGGGAACCCTAATGGCACAGGCGCTAGAATAGAAAAAGACTTCGTTTGAAAGGATCGAATGTCAAAATTAAGTTTAGAAGCTACTTTGGTCAAAGGAAGCTAATCAATATTAGATTGATTGGGCCTGCTTGTTCCAAACGTCTCATCAATGTAGCTAAAAGCAAATGGACTAAAAACAGGAAAGAGAAGAATGGTAGAAGTGAGAAGGTTCCCCAAATACAATGAGAAATGGCAATGGGAAGTAATTTGTAATGGAGAAGAGAGGGTAAAGAAAACTGGAGAGAACTCACTGAATTCTTCCAAAATGCTGGAAAACTTGGACAATAATCTGTTGCTAGAAAAGTGGCTACAAGCTATTTAGGGTTCACTCTATCCCCAGGCCGTGCGATCTGCTTCCAAGCCTTCCTTGGCCTTTCAAGGCATAATAGGGAGAGGATTTCCGTAACTCCATGACAATGCCCCCTCATTGCAACCTACTCAGTGTACTCACTTCGTACTATCCTTACTGAAGAGAGCTGGTGACAACATAGGCTCAACAACTTGGTAGTGACTATGGACCCTGGCTTAACGATAAAAACACATCTAGGACATGCTACAAAAAGAAGTGAATCATGTGCTAGCCAACTTAATTGGGCTAATTGGAAAATCCATTGGTAAAGAATATCACTTGAGTAGGTATCTCCAATGCTCTCCCTCTTTTATCTAATGCATGTCCCTCTCTCCCCATTTAGGAGTATGACCTCCTAGATCAAAGAACCCACGCTTTAACACTCCTTAGTCAACACTTCATGGCATATGATTAACGCAGTTCATCTCAAGACACCACTTGGATCTTAAAGATAATGCTATTCGCTCCAAGACATTTTGCTTCAGAACATCCAACTTGCAAGGGCAAACATGATGGAAACTTTCCTGATAAGGCCATGTGCATGACCTCATCTGGTCAAGGGAACACTAACCAAGATAGTGAAACAGAATTCAAAGGAATAGGGCAGGATGCATTCAGTCTCAGCAAATTTTTTCTTATGGCCCTTATTCTGTACAGAAGGTTATAAAAAGACCAAAAAAAGAAGAAAAAGACTAGGATCATTAGCATAGTGACCATGACCCAAAGGTTTTGTTGTTACAAAACCAACAGTCCAACGAACCAACCACAACACATACAAATAAAATAAACAACAGCTCCTAATTGCAATGCAATCATCGGCTAGTACCTGGAATGTGGCTCCATTGTGAATGATATCCCGAGCTATAGGATCATTAATGTATTCATGTAATGGCATTACTGTGTCTTCCATATTATAAGAGTCATTACTTCTACTGTAAAGTCCCTGAAGCTCTCTGGCATCTCTCTGTCCCACAGAATGAACAAAAATTAACTCATCAGACATAGTAATGTAGCACACTTTAAAGCCTTACATACAGTCATCTAGTAAGCGAAATAGAATAACCTTTATTCATGGAGACTGCCAAGTACCAAGAATATACCTATCTCTTCCATCATGATTAGACTCTACCTATGTCAAGGTGAAGTCTGAAGAACAAACCTTCTGCTGTGTGTGTATAGATGTATTTTGGGTTATTCAAAGTGAAGTAGAGAACGCGAGGATGATATTTGTTAACTTTCTTAAAGAAGAGAATGAAAAAAGACATACTTTGTAGCTTTTCTTATGTATTACTGGTTAGGAATGAAAGTGATAGTAAATTAAGATGCGAAAAAGGAACAATGGAAGAGCTATTTTTCAAAAAATATGTTATGAAAATCACTAAGGACTTCAAAAATTTCTAGGAACACAAACTATAACCTTTTCCCCCAGAAAACTGTAATAGCTGCTATAAGGAGTCTGGATGATATTTATATTGAAGTTTGCAGTGTTAATATTCTCCTGGATAGATTCCAAAATACCAACTTTAAATCCTAAAGTCTTAGTAGATAACCATTAAGTTAAATCCCAAAAACTAAATAGATAACCATAAAAAGAATTAATATCCTCCAAGATCATATACGAAGAACTTGAAGGGCCCATGGAGTATTCCTTCCTGTTCCCTATCATCATCTAGTTCAACAATATTCGACAGATTGAAAGATGACTAACTGGAGGAAAAGCATGTTGGTGCCTAGACACAGCACTGCACTAAAGGTGATATTGCTATGACATACTACAACAAAGAGGATATTTCATATGCTCATATCGATACTTAGTGTGTTCTAGTAGTGTGTCAATGACTGTAACCATAAACGGAGAGATAGGATCCCCTAAAGTAACTCTGCCTTAAACAAGAAACAAATTTTGAACGACCTTCCCACCATCCTTGAGTGTGGGCATAGCTATGGAACCCCAAACACGTCTCACTGGGCAGCACAAAGTAGGATAAGGCTTTTAGAGAAGGTGCATCTTAATATACTGTTGAGTTGACTGCGGATTGGGCACTTGATGTGTTCAACTATCACCAGGGCAAAAATGGAAAGAGCATCCTAGGTCATAGGATGCTTAATATTCATTGAAAGCAAGGATGTACAGCAGCAGAATGCCAAAGGACAGCATGCACCCCCAGATCTTGTTGATGAGAGGAAATCAACTATAGTGAAACGTCATTAGGACTGAAGATTGGGAGTGTTGCTTTTTGGTTTATTCCTCATTAAACTCTAAAAAACCGAAGGCTTCTTCATCCACAATAGAAACGAAGAAATGTCTATACAGATCCATATATTCATTGGTTCAAGAAAGAACAGTTATACATCTGTTATGAAGCCCTAACATTTTTGATGCAATTCAGTCTCCTCTTATTTGATGGAAACCTTTTAACAATCAAAATCCACTCAATAAAATGATTACTAAAGAACAACTACATGCCAATTAGTAACCAAAGAAAAGAAACAAATGACATGAATTAACAAGAAGCGCCATTGCATAAACAATAAAACAACCATACCCGAGCGAATAGGTCCTCTCTCATCCAGGGAACCAAGTACTTCCACGGCCAAATATCCAATGTGCTTACCCCACCCTGCTTCGAACGTAATCGCCCAGCCATTCGTGCAACGGATGTTAGGTTAGGATGCACCAGAAACCTTGCTGCTACCTCTATAGAAAATTCGTAAGTGCTAAAGACGCGGTCAATTGGGTTTCTCAGTATTGTCACCACTGAAGTTTTTTCCGCGGGAAGTCTCGACATCATGCTGTAGTCATCATGAGTAACCAATAACCTGCAATTGTGTTTGCTGCACAACACACATATGTAAACATTTAAATGAAACTATGCAGAAAAATTATTGACATATTTTCCATCGGAAAAGTACATATGGATAACCATGCAATATTTCTCATACAAACTGTATTATCAAAGTTGGCCATTATGTTGCTGGTGCCTTGTCTTTGCTTTTCTCCACATTTAACACACTAAGCACATACTAAGTATGCAGCACGTTTATAAGCTAAATATCTGGGTCCGTAATCCGTATGTAAATGCAAATACTGAAAAGCTTACTGTCAAGCAAGTTTATCGTCCATTTTTCCTTTGTTTTAGACCTCCAATGTACTAGGAACTAGCTTAGGTATTGCCTGCTCGCTTTTCCATGGAACAAATGTTGGCTCTTGGCCATTAAGTTGCTGGAGGCATTTTTGCTTCTATCATAACATATACCATACTAAATTAGCCCTTGTTCACTTTGAGGCATGGCCAAGTGGGTAAATGCTTACCATCATCCTTGGTATCTAAAATGAACAGCTTCCAATAAAGCAAGTTTGTTGTAAATTTTTTCTTCATTATAGTTCCCCGATGTACAATGAACTTGTTTAGGTGTTTCCCGTTTGCTTTTCTTCCTAGTGATTCATGGCTCCCCATGTAAATAAGGCAAAACAAAGTGTCATCTGTTGAGTAATTTATGGAAAAACAAACCAAAGGCTTGGAGCTTGACATTCTTTCACAACCAATACTGGGACAAATAACTTGCCCTATGGGTGTATGGCAAGAAAGTAAACGTAATTCAGGGTGTGGTCAAGGAATAGAACACCCACACCCAAAACACGGCAATGTGGTACAAATATTAGCATCCTTTGAATGTTTATATTGCCATAGATATCCTACTATATAATCCAGAACAGCTCTTTTTTTCATCATGGCGGACAACACCCACATTACAACCAAGGAAAAAAAAATAGTGAAGGAATTTATTATAATCGTCTTCGACAACATTTACACACCATAAATACACACGTATATGCATACAGAGAAAAGAAGTTTCGCTATTAGGAGGCAGATTCATCTGAATATTGGCATCACTATGTACTTTCATGCTCCTTTCGACTCCATAAATAAAGCCCATTTAGAGTTTTCTTTGGCACAACTCATCTGCAATATCTAGTCAAACGGATGATTTTTGCTGGGGTTTGGTTTTTTGGTTCTTGGTTTTGTTCTTTCGGTGTTTCATTGGGGTTAGGATTTTCCTTTTGGCGTTTAGTTTGTCTTGGTTCGGGTTTTTTTGGGGTTGCTTTAGCTTTTTCCGGTTGTCGTTTCGGTGTGTTGGTTGGCTTCTTCCCTTCCTTTGGTTTCGGTTCTCTTGTGGCGTGTGCCCGTGATCCATTTAATCTTTTTCAAAGATTAATAAAAAAAAATTGCTGATCAAAAAAAAAAAAAACAAAAGGATGATTTTGCTCTCAAAGACCAATTGCATTTGAGGTAGGGGTTATGTGCAAAGTCAAGATAGAGGTAAGGGAAAGGTTTTATGTGGAAAAGGGATGTTTTTATCATTTTATGTCTCCACAGCCAAGAAAAGATTTGATGCCCCATTTGAGGCCAGCATGCCAAGTAAGTCCCTTGGCTGACTTTGAACGGTAAGCAAATACCAAGGCTAATGACTCTCTCTTTCCTAAAAGAAATTCTCTGTCTCGACTGGATTCATGGGTGATTGCTAATATTTATTTGCCCCATGGGAAACAAAAATACAAAATGAAGTGGGACACTATGATGTGCCAACAAAAATGTCCTGCATTACAGTAAAACACAATTGAAGAGTTCCTACCTTGGATCAAACCGCAACTTATCATATGAACGGGGACATTCCAAAGAGCTCGAATACAACTTTCTCAAGAAACTGCAAGCTTAAATTTTCTTCATGAGGAAGGTGTTCTACTTTTCAAAATATCATAGAGGAGAATATAAATGAAAAAAATCCAGTGACTATTTTACTTAGTAATTACCAATGGAAATATGTTCGCCCACCCGTTCTTGGAACATGAAGGAAAAATAGCAAATCCCGTAGTCTATGTTTTTCTTCTTTGACTTCTAAATCAGGGGAAGAAGAAGCCCACTTGTTGACGGTATTCTTGCAATGCTCATAGTCATCTTTGACAAGTGAGGCACTTATTTTTGAAAAAGCTGGTAAATAGTCAGGAAAGTACAAAAAATTAAACAGTAAGTTAAATGATACAATCAGAATACACACGGCTAGAGAAAACTGTAAGAAAGCTCTTAGCCTATATATATTCACTTCAAATATCCAGTATCGTTGAATTCCACATCTTGAAGTCTTGGAAATATCAATCATAATCCCAAGGGGCTAAAACCCAGACCATATCTTTACGTTCTGAATTCATTTTGTCTATTCAGGACATCCGTTAGTACTACAGAGTTCAAGATATTAGGAGATGGCCGGTGGCCAGTGGTTGCTCAGA
The DNA here is from genome assembly GCA_014282245.1 of Rhododendron simsii. Classification (NCBI taxonomy): domain Eukaryota; kingdom Viridiplantae; phylum Streptophyta; class Magnoliopsida; order Ericales; family Ericaceae; genus Rhododendron; species Rhododendron simsii. The sequence goes on from CM024965.1 coordinate 9,945,000, forward strand.
ATTCATGAAACAAGTGAAATGGGTTAAAGGATATTCCATGACAAACTTGAGATGGTTAAAGGCTCCATGATTCATTTTCAAGTAATAACATTCCATTGACAAAAGGGCACCATGGGGTTCCCACATGGATGAGTAGCACAACAATAGAAAAAGCATTGAAGAACGCCAAAAGAACAGGCCACAACAAAATCTCAAGCCTCCAACATGGTTTTATTCAAAGGCACTGCAAAATTACCCTGGAAAACTTTGGTTTCGGGAGTTTATAGAGAATTAGACCTGTAAAATTCCAACATGTTTTCAAACATAGCAATTGGATTGGGTGGCTAGGATCTTGGCAATCAGTAGCAGGTGTTATGGGTGTAATTACATCTGGTAACAAGGTAATCTCACACAAGCTAGATTTAAGCCTTGAAATCACGGTTAATTACACATTCCTTTCAATACCAAACATCCAAAAGACCAGCACAAGCTAGGTTTTAATTACCTTTGCAGTAGCTAAAACCTTCTTCTTTACCACAAAATAAGAAAAGTCCTAGGCCTTACCCAGGAGTTTTTCCCCCATTCAGGCCACAGAATTTTATAAATAACATTAGTTTACTAGTTAAAAACATACCACATCCGAGGAGCACCAGCAACGCAACACACTTAAGAGCACAATCCATCCAGCTCAGTTCAGCTCTATTTACTTCACTTCAACAAAACCAAAAGGAAAATGCAAACATGCCACTATCAGAACCCATCAAACAAGGAAAACAAAGACCAAAAAAATCCACTAGTCAATTGTAAGGGTGATAAAAGAGCCCAGCAGTTAGTTGTTCAAGCTTCGTTTGAAAGCTTAACGAGCTTCAAGACTTGTTCAAGCTTAGCTTGTTTTACGAGACAAGTCGATCTCAAACAAGATTTAATTGAGCTGACCAAGAGCCCGATCTCGACTAGCTTGAATTTGTTATACGTCATAAGCCGAACGAGTCGAGTAATAACTTGTTTGAGCTTGCTTTGAAAGCTTAACAAGCTTCAAATAAATTTACAAGCTTCGTTTTCTTACGAAAAAATGAGCTTTTTAACGAAGGAACTTGAACTCGAGTAGCTTGATTTGTTTATCAGCCCTCGAGTAGCTTGGTTTGTTTATCAGCCCCACTCAAATGTCAACCTGCTCAAGTTGGAAGTCTTGCAATGCAATTTGAAGTGATAGAAGCAACTGCAATCCAAATTATAAAGAGGTAAACACACAACGGTAAAAGAACAGATCAAACCGTTCAACTAAAGAAAACATAAAAGAAAAAAAAAACTGTTTCATCAACTAGGAGGTTGCGGCACCCACCGAGGAGAGAGAAACAGCACAGAATCAGACTTTTCGATGCACATATATTATATATGTATATATTTGTCATGTATATGCGATAGAGGCCATCGAAAGAGGCGATTATTGAGATGGGAGAAAAAAACTTGGAATACCTGTATCTCTACGAGGTTTCGAGATCTCGTGCTCGTAAAATCCCTCAAAAGCGGTGCTGGAAAGTCCACTTGACAAAGCTCCCGATCGGAGAGGGTTCAAAGTCCAACTCCGACCGAACTTCAAGGCCCCCCCACCCCCGATTTTCCCAGACCCGTTGTCTAAACTTTCCCGAGTAAAGGCTGTTTTTCTTTTTTCTTTTCTTTCTCTAAAAAAATCCCATTTATCGCCTGGGAGGAGTGAGGGGTAAAGTGGTAAAAAGGTGAGTGTTGTGTTTACATTGTGAATGCGGGAAATTGATTTTTACAAAATTTTTTTTTTACAATTTACACTCTTTTTTATCTTTATTTATTTATTTATTTTATCATTATTATCTTTATTTATTTGAATTTACTATCTTACCTTTTATTTAATATATTTTTCACGCAATCAAGAACAATATTTTCTTGGGTAAAACAATCAAGAACAATATTGTAATTGCATATGGACAAAACCAAAAAAAGGAGCGTGAATAGTTAAAAGAGAAATGTGAAAATCATTTTCCTTTGAATGCCCATAATACAGTAATCGGAAAATTTGTCTAAAGTATTACTCCAAAATAGTGGTTCATGGGGCCATTTAGCACGGATTACTTCGAGGTTAGCTTTCTCTAATTATAGTTTGGATGAACTAATAATTAACTGGGCCTAGTTCAGTTGGTGTCTCGAATTTATATTTTGTATTTCATATATGATGTAAATGATCTCTTCTATCGATTTAAAAAAGAAGAAGAAAAGACTAATTGTAGTTTGACACCCTATACAATGGACTGTTTGCTAAAGCTCTCATAGGGAATTTGATTCTTGGTGTAATCTACTACTTGAGATAATCAGATTGTGATAGAATAGTTCAAAAGAAAAAACACCCAATGATTTACCCCAAAAAAACATTCAATACATGAGATAATAAAATTGTACAGTCTTATGGATGTTAATATTTTCTATACATAAACTTTATTCCCTGCCGCCTGTCCTAAAACTTCCAGTTTAACTATACCGTATTTTGTGAGGACAAAAGAAAGTATCTACACGGGTGTCAGGGTCCTGCCAGCTACAATTACCTCCGCTCTTGATTAACTCGGTGATCTTTGCGACCAGAGCCAAGCAACTTTCTTCCATTTTTTTTTTTTGAATCGGCAAAAATAATTCTGTAAAAGAACTCGATAGAGGTACATCGAAAAAAGGGGAATGGCCAACCATTCAAAGGTTGGATGAGGGGAGAAAAAGAAAGGTTGGATGAGGGGAGAAAAAGAAGAACGGAAGAAAAGAAACAGCCAAATACAGAGTAAAAAACTTCATGGTTCTAAACCTTAATCCTCCTAATTCCATCCAATAATTGGTTAAAATCATCCGATAGTGTAATTAAGCATCAAGATTTTCGTTTCCCTGTATCCAAAAATGTCTGTCCTTGTCTTAATTAACCATGTCCGCCAAATCCTCATCATCCACCATTGCTCTCCAGGTTGACCATAGCACCACGAAAAAAATAGTCTCCCCGTAGGTTTTCCCAGATCAGAATAATAAGAGTTAGAAACACCGGAAGAAGAACAAAATATGTCATTCAAATTTTTGGGTGTAGACTTCACAGATATCATTACAACACATTGTATCCGACACACCTTAGTTACATTTGTTTTGAGACAGATAGTGAATCTATTAGCAGTTATCGATGCAAATTACAAGAGACTCCTCAACCCAGAAATCTAAACCACTTCAACACCAAGATAGCCACGATATAAAGAAAGACAGAACAAACCGAACAACCTCCAGCGGCTAAAAACCATTGTGTATAGGTTTCAACATTAAAGAGAGAAATTCCGATATTTACGGCCAAGAAACCCATAGCCACATCAGCTAAACTGATCATGAAAATTGCCATAGAGATAATGAGACCCATTCGTAGAAGCTGATTCTGTTTGTCGTCCAAAACGATGTTGATGTAGTCCTCAGTGTTGTGGACATATTCGCGCAACTTTAAAATCAAACAAGTAAGAAGAACGGCATTAGAAAAATCACCACGAATTAAGAAGAAACATCGGCCTATTTTATTATTATTATTTTTTTCCATTTTTGGTTTCCTTTGTGAATGGCAACGAAATAATTAAAGAGGAATTATGCGGAGTACGTAGAAATTAAGGTGGGTACGAGGTAACCTATTTATCAATCCTCTAAGTTGGCAAAAGATAAAATTGTACGTTTTGGGAAGACTATTTTTTTTGAACCTCATAGTAAGGAGACTTTAGAAATGGAACGAGGATAAGGAGTCCATTAATCATGAAGAAATTTCAATATAGCCCTTAATATTATGTCGAATTTCCATCGATCACTTTAGCCATCAACTTTGGGTAACCTCAAAGTGGGGTGATTGTCACGCATAATGAAAAAACTGCAATAAAAACAAGGAATATACTTGATGCGGATGGAGATTTTCAAAAATATTATTTAAGTCAAGTAATATTACATTTATTTTTTTTATTATTTTGAATTTAGGTATTTTGGTAGGAAGTCTTCCTCATTAGACTTTGACACCACGTTCTTGCTTTTTTAACTCACTTAATTCCCTGCATTGGTTGGTATTAGAGCCTGCGTTTAAATCATGAGGGACGATTCGAGGAGGTGGAACTGTATGCAAAGAAGGTAGAGATGCTACTGTTGAAGACGAGTATGTGAGGGAGGTCATTGCACGGGTGGAGGACAGGTGGTAGCAGATAGAAGCAGGCCAAATGGCAATACATGAAATTTTTGAATTCGGTGATTAATAAAAAATTTTGTTGATCAAAAAAAAAAAAGGCAATACGTGCACATGCATAGATTGCTGCATTTTTAGGGCTTGTGGCTGCTCTAGGCCCTGGAACTCGGCCTAACCACCATTATCCTAACAGACATCCCGAGGAGGACAAGGTACGTTACGGAGGAGGAAAAGGATGATGATGTCAAGGAAGAGAATGGTTGCCCGTTTGCTGCGAATATGACAGAGAGGGAGGACCCATATATGGTGCAAGGAAATCATTCTACGTGATGGGAGTTAGGGCGCTTCAATAGTGACACATCGACGGTCAAAGGTTCTGTGCAACTGGAAGAATTTATGGATTCTATTTTTGTGGTGAAAAAAGTCCCCGTTGAGGGGCCAGAAAATATTATTCTAGATCCAATTGTGGATTGGAATAAATAGCCTATTTATCATGAAGGATCTACGGGAGAAATAATACTTGGTGCATGTTTGGAGTGCGTTTGCTGTAATGATACGAGAAGTGGTCATGTCTCTCTCTTTTCGGTTGAGATGAAAAAGGAAGTTGTCCAAGTGATAATTCAGCCCACTTAGGAAGTGCTTGATTTGAAAGTCCATGTTTCTGACTGTTTGGATGATGGTGAGGAAATTGTTCTTCTAATTTTTGAAGACTTATCAAAATTCAAATTCGAGAAAATCAATATGAAGTATAAAATTGATGCGGACAGGCAAAGGAGGATTAGATTGTTTCAACTTTCAAGCCATGCAGAACTTGAGGACAAGTTTTCTCAAGCCGTGGAGAATGATCGATGCAAGTGGCGATTTTAAAATATATTATTTAAACTTGAGTAATAATATATTTAGTTTTCTAGGAAGTCTTTCAATTTGAAAAATAAGTAGTCTAGAGTACTTAGTTTTCTACTAGTTTAGTTTATCTAGTCTCCTTTAAATATATGCTTGGTCGCAAAGAATGGTAAGTTGCTAATTTTATTGTTTCCTTTTTCTTTATTTCCTAGAATGTAGGTTTTCATCTGTATTATAAAATGGGTGGTTAGCCTTATGGCAATTTGGTTGAGTTTGAATTATGAAGAAAACAGAGAGCTATCTCTCAATTGTGAGCTTGTTCTCGTGATGTTCTTGCTTTTTCAACACGATTCCATGCATCACTACTCTACGGAAGAAAAGTGGCATAGTGTCATCTGAAATGAAATAGCAAAAGAGGGGAAAAAAAAGAATGTACTGTTGATAGTTTGTTTAAGATTCCCTCAATTTGCACAAAGTAGGCTCCCAATAGCATTTCCAACTCTTCTACATTTGGATTGAGATCAGTGGCAGCTACAGTGCTGCTTTTGCTGCTCATGTTTCCATCGCTGAAAATGAAAACCAAGAGGCTTGATGAAGGATATTGAATGAGAACTCTAGTGAAAATTGAGAAACATCTTCTTGATTTATTAGAGGTTAAAGCTTAGTATGATAGTGATAAAACCCTCGGCAGCATCCAAGTTTAATTGGGATGTGAGCCAATACACATTATAGTGACTCCGAAACTCGACTAACCACTTTTTTCGATAAGCCATCTGATGAGGTAAAACTTATCTAAACCTTTTTTTGGTCACACGTCAGAAGAATATATAATATTCCAACCTCTAACCAACGCATCAATAAGGGTATCAACTTGGTTTCTATGTATAGGAGTTGAACCCACAACCTCACTGTACCTAAGTGCAGTTACACAACCGTGGGATCAAGTGCTAATTATCAAGTGGAAGAAATAGAATCGTCTGACATGTTAGTTTAGATTTTTCAAAAAAAGAAGTCAAATAAAATGGTAAATACTATTTAGCATGCTTAGATCAAGGTGGGCGATCAAGTTTCAAAGCCAACATTGGCAGTGAAGTTTGTGACATAGTAATACGTCGATCGGAAAGTTATTACAGAATTTGCAAGGAAATCAACTTACATAGCACCACCCGCTAACAGATCATCTTCTTCATCATCACCATCAGGCACCAAGCCTTCAGATTGTAAGGTGGCAAGCTTATCAGTCAAGTACATCTGAGCCATATCTATGTCATCATCCAATAGATGTTCAAATTCGTTCCTCACCTATAAACAATATGGCAATATATTTCATATCTATCAACCACTTAACCAAATGAGCACAACCTTACATAGAAACAAACCAAAAAAACCTATCGATAATTATTCCTAAGCAAAGATCAAAATTAGGAGGTAGACAAAATTACAGCAAGCTCATGCATCTTACAGCATCAGTTAGGAAGACATTAGATTCAAGTTAGGAAGACATTGAATTAAGTTGGAGTTTGGTTACATAGATACCAGTTTCAAGTTTTCAGGGGGAATTGGGAACTGGATAATACTATCAAAGATATCGTGAAAATTGACAAACATAATGGCAAGGTGTGAACTGTGAAGTTTCATTACATAGGCAGTTTCCAGTACACCAAGAAGGAAAAGAAGGAGACTTTTTCTTTCTTATATTTTGCTAATTGAAATGGTAGACATAATTACGAGCTAAAGACAACTTATAATGGTAACTCATGAGAGTATTTTGCCCTTGTTTCTATTGAAGGAAAACTGTTAAAAATCAATGAGATAATACTATACCTTCTGCACACGCCCATTCAAAGCAACCAAACGACCTTTAATGACTCTCACGCGTTTGAGATTATTTGTACTGGTTCTGTCCGACAATTGATCCAAAGCAGGATATGCCTCTTCCTCCAACGTTGAAGTCTGGAATGGTACGCAAACATGTAATATTTTTTTTTGAGATTAATAAATTTCTCTTTTTAGTTGTTACTTTAAAAAGAAATAGACAGTGAAGAGTAGAAATACAAAGCTACAACACAAGTAGTTCATGTATGCTAGTCATATAGTAGTATTATATATACCTCAGATTCAAGACTCTTGCAGACAGATTCTAGGCAAATTTCAAGAGCTCGAAACTCAAAAGGTAAAGGTTTTGAATTTCCTCTCCTTGAATCGACCTGATCAGCTGGGGCTTCTTCATACCTACTAGCACTTGCTTCTGGCGGCGTATCTGTGGGCGATTCCTCCTTAGCATTAGCATTATCGCTTCTCATTGTAGTCTACATGCAGGATACAACATAGTCAAAGCCTGAAGATACTTCAGTGCTCTTGGAATACCGCTACATGGTGCTCCATGGTATTTTTTAGAAGTGGCAATCCAAACACATATTTTTTAACCCGCCCAAATCCGCCCACTTATAACCCAACCCAATTCCCCCATATTATGTAATGGGTTGAACCCATATCAACCCATATTTATATGGGTTTACATGGGTTGAGAGTGGGTTAAATTTGGGTTAGAATTAAAAATGGCCCAACACCTCTTTCTCTCTCTTAGCCCACGCTCTCTCCCCGTCTTTCTCTGGTACACGTTTAGCGTCGAGATTAGAAGAGAGAGTAAATAAACCCAAGTAGAGAGAGAGATAGACAACCAGATCAAATTCAATCCTACTCCATTTCAATTCCTCTCTCTCTCTCTCTCTCTCTCTCTCTCTCTCTCTCTCTCTCCCTCCCTCCCTCCCTCCCTCTCCCTAAAATCAATTTGGGTACTGAAAGGGAGAAATCTACACTATAGACTGCGCATCATTAAAAAAAAGTTACGACAATTGAGTCTAGAATTTCCCACAATTGACATATGTAAACTCATACATCAGATTACAGGCTTATCTATGTGATTGAGCTAGCCGAGCTACAGTTATCTCAAACTCGGTTCCTTTTGAGTTCGACTTTTTTTCAAAATAAACCGAACACGAACATGAATATGATACGGCAAATACCGTAAACAAACAAATCGAACTACGTTCAAATCTGAAAATCCCAAACTAGGCATGTTCAGTAAAAAAAATACTTAGGTAAAAGCAAAAAAAAAAATTTACTTTTTCAATTCTCTTGTCGAGACAAACTAATAGAGGTAAAAAGTTTGTCGCAAAACAAGTAAATACAAAAAAAAATTGAATAGAGACAAAAATTTAAAGTAAAAAAAATTACTTTTTCGATTTTCTCGGCATTACCATGACCCTTTTTAATCCAAACCTAAGCAGTGGCTTCGGCTCTTCATAAGTTTTTTTCTCTGCATGCATAAACTAACCATATTCTTGTACAAGTATCATTGATTTTAATAGTAAAACCAGAGACGATTCCGTGTATTTTTTAAGGCATGGCTTAGGGTTTTTTTTTCTTATTGATTCTGTAAAGTTCGTAGATGTGATATTTTTATTTAGCAAGTCTGAGTTTTGATATAGGGGAATTTGTTTAATATATATATAAAAAAAAAAAAAAGAACGAACAAAGAGGGAGAAAAAATGGGACGGGTCGGGCGGGTTTGGGTTTGGCTCGACCCATATTTGACCCGATCCGTTTCAATCCGTTTACTTTTTGACCCATATTTGATCCACCCATATTTGACCCGTGACCCGTTTCAACCCGTTCGTTTGCCACCTCTAGTATTTTTCACCACACAATTAGTGATGAAGTTCACACAAATGTGTCATGTATGGCACAAAAAAACTCATGGAGCAAGTAATTTTAATTTGCTGTAAATGTGGGAGGGGAAAAAACTTATAAGTTTTAAGAATATCCACAATGGTATAATCTAAAGTGTTAGGTTTTTAAGGTTAACAATGTTTGTGCAAAATATGACTCACAGTATTATCATCAAACTTAGCAACCTCCTTAGAAAGAACCAAATTTTGGACTTTCTATAACCAAAACTAACAACAGTTTTGTCAATAATCAAATTTAATTAACCTCATATTTTCAATCCAATACATACATCATTACAAAAAAAAAAACGTTATACTCCTATCTCTTCCCTTTTCCCCTTTCATTCTTTTTCTTTTTAAATAATGTTTAAAAAAAAATTTTACTTAAATCTTTTTTAAACTGTTCCCCCCCTTCCAAAATTTTTTAAAATTGTTTTTAAAAATAAAAATTATTTTGTATAAGAAAATTTTTTCTCAAAAACTTTTATATAAAAATTTATTTTTTCAAAAACCGTAGTTAAACAAAAACTATTTTTCTTTTTTTTTTTAAAAAAAAAATTTAAAAATTATTTTCTATTTCTAATAAATAGTTTTTATTAGTCTCAAAATTATTTTTAGAAAAAACTATTTCTACGTTTATAGTTATTAGTTTTTTGTAATTTAAAAAGGTGATGTGGCAACTTTTGATTATGCAATTTTAATTATGCCAATATGAACCTCTATATTACTAATTATAGTAATCTCTTAAATGAATAATCAAATGCTAATATGTTATGTCAACATTTGATTATCTATTTTTGATTATAGCCCCCAACACTGCCGCCCCAAAGGATAGTTTTTGTACTAACTACCATTCTGAGAAGGTTGAAAAGAATATAAAGTAGGAAAAAAAAAAACACAAACTGCTTACATCGAAGTCAGAGAGCTTGAACTCGAGATCGTAAACAAACGAAGCGATACGAGGGTCTCTAGGATTCGGAACCAGAACTTCGTTGGCAGTTACAATCGCCTTGACATGCTCCAAATTCACAACCACTGCTCTCTCCCTCCTGAGGATCGCAGACGGGTACGAGAGCTCGGGCTCGACCACCCTCAGGTCGCGCGCCGTGATTCCGTTCCGGCGCATGACCGTCTGCTTCCCCAGTTCTTCGACGCTGACCTGTCCTGATTTGGAGAGGACGAGCCACGTCCGCGATCCGGCGCCCTTCCGCTTCGCCTGACTCTGAGAAGGAAGAAGGGAAATATACCTCCGACTGAGCTCGATCTGATCCCCCATTTTTTCCCCCCAGGAATTGGTGTTGGGATTAAGGTTTTGGTTTGGGGGGTGGAGTTTGAACTTTGAAAGCAAAGATTTGACTTTCCGTCCATTGAAGTAGAGCACAGTTTGGAGCTACAGTAAATGGTTGAGAGATTTGTGCAGAGGAGTAGTTATTTGGGAGAGATGTAAATCTCTTCCCGCGCCTCCCTCACACACACCCCCATCCCACGTGTCCTCTTCCGAAAATACCCCCTAGGCTGCGCCCCAAAATACCCCAACCTCATTTTCTCATATTTCTCATTTATTTACTTAAAATAATCTTTATATCTTTTTTTACTTTTATTTATTTAATATTATTTAAGTATTCCAATTTTTAATCTAGTTGAATCGGTACAAAGTTCTTATTTTTTTATCAATTTATTTTCAATGGTCATAATGAATTTTTGACTCTAAGGTCTTTAAACGAGCACTTTAAGGCTTATTATTTAGTTTCAGGTCTCTCTTAGAGTGTTCATTGAAAGGTCTTAGAGCCAAAAATTTATTACGACCATTTAGGATGAAATGATAAGAAAAATAAGATCTTCGCATCGGTTCAAACAAATTAAAAATTAGAACACTTATTTTTTTATATAGTTTATTTATTAAAAAATATAGTTAAGAAATTAAGTGTTTCAATTTTCAATCTATTTGAAACGGTGCAAAAAATCTTATTTTTCTGATCATTTTATCTTAAATGCCATAGAGATGAGCAAAAAATCCGTCAAACTGTGAATCTAGTCCAAACCAATCCAAATCGAAAGGTTTGTTTCGATTTTTTAATAGTATAGTTTGTTCATGGTTTAAAAAGAATAAAAACCATGCTATATGGTTTGGTTCGTGGATTCATGTTTATGGTTATAATTCCAAACCGATCTGAACCGTATAATACATATATGCATATATATATATAATTTAATTATAATTCACCAAATAAATATAGGAGCGATTAGTCAACTACTTTCCTACTTATTAATCCTATTAAATCCACCGTAATATTTAGTTTTCCTTTCCTTCTAAGATAATTTAGCTAGACTAAACTTTTATATATCACTACCCAATCCTAATTTCCTATGATTATTTAGTTTTCCCTCGCGCAATATTTAGTTGGTTGCTACTGCCATTTTACTACCTCATTTCAATTCAATAGTTTTAAGAATTATCTTTGACTTGTGGTTAAACTATCTTAAGATATTTAGTAATTAGTATTCTTGGTTAATTTTAGTGACTCATGTTTTTCATTTTCTTAGTTTAAGACTTGAGGTAATTGTTGGTACTCTACTCTAAATTAATTAGTTGACGTTAGCGTGTTTTGGTAATTTGAATGAAATTGGTTTTAATATAAGTTTTTTTTAATTTATCTTTGTAATTTTAAGTACTTTTTTTGAAGATAATAGCTTAGTTCAAAACAAATCGTGGTTTAAAACCGAAACCGAACCGTATTTTAATGGTTTGGATTGGTTTGGTTCTATATCTTTTGCGGGTTGGCTTGGCTCTCCAAATTCATAATCCGTAGGTATTTGTTTGGTTCTTGGTTTACTGTAAACCTGAACCAATCCAGACTGTCGGACCATTTTTCCACCATTTCACCTAAAACCAATTGGTGGTAGGAAGGGTTTCAATTAAGTCTTTTATGGCATTCGACATCGCACCCGTAAGTCTGTTTTTAGAGCGGTCGCAGGGAGTGATATTGTATAACCAAATCCATGAGGGCACTCCGGGCCCAACACAGACCATGCTCACCCCTAATAGTCAACGGCGTTTTTATTCATTTCGTTTCAAAATCTTCTGATTCGTGGTTAGTTGCGGTAGATTTTATGTGAGGTCATGAAATTTGTCCACTACCGTTCTAATTTTTACTATCGTAAATTTTAGAATTTAATTTGAGATTTTTTAATAGATACTTTCGCATTCGTGCTTGCATACCTGCGCGCATGTACTCGAATGAGAATAATGTGCATGGCACATTTTTTTTAAAAGTTACTGTAGATTCATAAAAATCTACCTTAGCCGATAATTGATTCCACTTCCTCTGTTGAATTTCCACTTGAGAAAACAAATTAAAAAAAATTCAAACTTTCTTTCCTGATTTCCCTCACATTCAAACATTCTCTTTTAATAGATTTTTTACTTTGAACCGTGCAGAAGATTAAATTTCTTCCGCCGGTGGCGCAAATTATGGATTTTCCACCACCATTGTTTTGGGCCCCACGATGCATTAATTGTCGATATGAATCATTCATCTTGTACGGCCCAAAGAATAATTTTCTCATTCAGGAAATTATCTTCACTGGACATTGATAGGTGTGTCAAAATTTAAAATTTTAGTTTATAAAACAAATGGTTATGGGCAGTTTAACTTGACGGGATCAAACTGTCCATTTTATAAATTAAAATTCAACTTTTGATCTATCGATGTCTAATCAAATTATTTTTTTGTGTGAACGATGAATGTTTTGAATTATAAAGCAATTACCCATTAGTTTTAAATAATTGAGCATTTCCTTTAGCTTTCTTGTGTTTCTTTGAGTAAAGCAACTTCCTTATCATATTCTTGAAATTGTTCAGATCTACTCGGTCATGAAGAAAGAGATTGATCTATGATGAAAATGGAGTAGAACGAAGGCAAGGGTGTTTTTTTTTTATAGTATTTATTTGATTTCAATGATTGGCTAGGGTTTTGATTCTTTAAACAAGTTAGGATAAACGTATTCCTTGTTATGTAATTTATCCCACCAACTTTTAAATATTTTTTTGGGTCAATCGGGAGAAGAAATCATTTACAGCATGTTTGAAGTGCAAAATACAAACCTAAGACACTACATCAATTGTGAGAGTTCATAGATAACAAAGTCCAACAACTTAATAGACACCAGAAATAAGCTCATCGTATGGAAGAAAAAAAAAAGCACAGAAAAACCCTCTAAGGGAGAATACAAACATGCTGGTGGGGAGATTCGAACTCCTAACTTTCTAGTGAGATACAAGAGTTCTGACCAAATGAGCAATTGGGCTTCTTCTGGGCCGGTCCTATGTTAATAGAGAAAGTCCCAATAAGTCCTGACAATCTAATCCAACAAAAGTCATGCCCCAGTAACCCCACTAGGCCCTGTCCGTATATTTTGTTCAAAAATACCCTTTGACCCATTACATCCTACGACTACACGCGTGCGTGGGATTAATTTCTTTCCGTTCTCTTCCTCGTGTCAAGCGGCTTGCAGTGGCTTATCCAATTCGACTCTCGCTCTCTCAAATAAGTAATTTACTTTACCCTCTCTCTAACAGCTAAAATATTTTATTTTATTCTCTCTCTCCTTTTTTTTTTTTTTTGATCTAAAAATATTAAATACATTTATTATAACACTACTAATTATTACTCGAAAAATAGCACACTAGGTCCTATCCAATGAGTCCATAGCCCAGTAGGTCCACAATGACCACCACCACGCCATTGCCGCCACCATCACCATCACCATCACAATTAACAGTGTTAATTTCTGTATAAATTAACTGTGTTAATTTATATATAAATTTACACCACAATTAACAATGTAATTAACAGTTGGCTCAACACCACCACCACCACCACCACCACCATGTCGCCGCCACCACCAACGCTGCTGCCACCACCACCACCACGTCGTCGCCGTCACCACCACAATGACCACCTCTACGCTCCCACCATAACCACCACCACTCCACCATCACCAAAATCATCACTACCACTACCGTCACCACAATGACCACCGCCATGCCGTCGCCGCAACCACCACCACCACCACAATTAATAGTGTTAATTTTTGTCTAAATTAACAGTGTTAATTTCCATATAAATTCACACTACAATAAACAGTGTTAATTAACAGTCTGTCTATATAACCTTCTACACCACCACCACGACAATGCCACCACCACAACCACCACCATTACCAACACCATCACCATCACCACAACGACCACTACCACGCCACCGCCGCCGCCACCACCACAATTAACAATGTTAATTAACAGTTGGCCCAACAGCACCACCACTATGCCGCCGCCGCCGCCATGACGTCGCCACCACCACCACCATTGCCACTGCCACCACCACACTGTCACCACTACAATGACCACCTCCACGCCGCCACCACAACCACCACCACTCCACCATCACCAACACCATCACTACCACTACCGTCACCACAATGACCACTACCATGCCGCCACAACCACCACCACAATTAACAATATTAATTTTTGTCTAAATTAATAGTGTTAATTTTCATATAAATTTACATCACAATTAGCAGTGTCAATTAACAGTTGGCCCATATAACCTTCGACACCACCACCACGCTACCACCACAACCACCATGCTACCACCACCAACACCACCACAATGACCACCATGCCGCTGCCGCCACCACCACCACAATTAACAGTGTTAATTTCTGTCTAAATTAACAGTGTTAATTTCTATATAAATTTACATCACAATTAACAATATTAATTAACAGTTGGCTCATATAACCAGTGGCGGATCCAGGATTTTTATACAGATGGGTCACTTTTTGAATACAAAACCGACCCTAAAATTTCATGGTGAAAGATAAACCTTAAATATGGGGCCCTCAAATATTTTTTTTTTACAATAATTGAAAAAGATAAAATCATCCCAAAAAAATGAATCTTTGTTGTGACATTGTTCAGTTTTTGTATTAAGATCATGTAATGGGCCAAAAAAAAAAAGAAAGAACAAACTTGCCAGGAATATCTAAAATAAAAAAAAGTCCACATTAGTACTTCTAAAATTGAATAAAATCTTTTTAATGATGTTTGAAGTTTAGTACTTAATGAATTGGTAAAATTGTAAATGAACGTTGTAAGTTACAATGAGAAAAAAAAAATTGAAACATTAAATTTCAGTGAGAGAAATTAGGCACTGGACTTGGGGAGAAGAGAATACTTTTGGAGCAATAAAAACAAAGCAAAAGACACCAACAAAAGTCGAACCTGGGTTCTCTTGGAAAAGAGAAGGGACACTTACCACTGCACCACAAATAACTTTCCTAAGAAATGATAACATATTTATTATTTATTAACATTCCAGCTGGGTCATGTGACCCAGCTGTGCCTTCATTAAATCCGCCCCGGCATATAACCTCCTACGCAAGCACCGCCGCCACGATTAACACTATTAAATTCTGTCTAAATTTATAGTTGTACATCACTCTATTCTCTCTCTCTCTCTCTCTCTCTCTCTCTCTCTCTCTCTTATACAAATGTTACTCCACTAACTTTTGTGATATATATTCCATTTTTATAAAAAAAAAGTACTATTAAAAGTATTAATTATCTACATACAAATGTTAATTGCCTATTCTAATTATTGTTAATTTTTATTGTCATGTTAAAATACTACTCCTATTAATTATCATTGTTAATTAACAAAAAAAAGGTTAACTTGCTTTATTTTCCTGATCTTTAACTTTGACTACCAATCCCTCTTTTGGAAAGAGAGTTCCTCTCATTCTCTAGTTGCCAAAGAATATTACTCCAATTAATTAACTACACGAAGCTGCAGCCTGCAAGTCCATGGCAGCACAAAAATGCCAGAGAACTCAGGGGGGAATTGACGACGATCGGGGAAAACACAGCTTCAAGGGAGATTGACGGTGACTGGGACACATAAACGTGGGTTGACGACGTCCGGCGAGATACAAAGACGACCGGCGAAGATCCACTAGTGACGAGGACAGTGGGTTTAGCGCTCAAGGAGACGGCGAACGCCGTTTTCGCCACGACGCTTGGTTGCCGTGGCGGGGGAAGGAGACGAGGTCGGTGGTGAAGGCAGAGGAGGGAATGAGCTTGGTCCATAAGAGAGAGGCGGTGGTGGAGGGTTTCGCAGAAGCTGCCATTGCCTCTGTGCTTTTAGGAGGAGATCCCGATCGGGGAGGATACACAGCTTCAAGGGTGATCGACAGTGACAGGAGCAACAGAACATGAGTGACGGGAGGGGAGGGCGGTGGTGTTGGGAGGGGGAGGAGGCACCGGGTCCCCCATTAGAAATCCTAATCTGGGTTTGTTTGAGAGAGAGAGTGTTTTGTTTTTTTTGTTTTTTTTGGATAAGGGCCATCTGCTATTGAATTGGGGTATATTTGTAAAATTATACTCACGGGACCTATAAGGCATTTGCACTTACAGGGGAAGGATTTAGTGGGTTATGAACTTGCAAAGCAGGACCGGCCGGTCATTTCTTCTTAAAAATTTGATCTTTACCAGCATCTTTTTGGGCCTTTTTATTTTGGACTTCCATTTGAGTTGGGCCCTAAACTTTGTGGAACGTTTCCTGTACTATACCTATATATAAGCGAAAACACATGCTATGCACGGGACTTTGGACTTAAAATGTGGTATTGCATACCATCAGTACCGCACTTAGGGCAGCAAACGAGCTAAGCCGAGCCGAGTTTTACCGTATTTAAGCTTGTTCATTAAGTTTTTAACGAGCTCGAGCTTGTTTACGAGCCTCAACGGACCAATGAAAAATGTATATATATCTTCGCATAGGCCTAATACAACAAAAAATATTTTGATTGTGAAGGTATATATCTTTGATTTTCCTATAGAGCGGGGGTGTACTGGTATGCATGTGCTCTTGCCTTGATTGACTGGAAAGTAAAAACGGAAAGAACAAAGTATGAAATAACAATAAAAACCACAAACTTAAGGATATATACCCCAGCTTGCTAGCCGACTTGAGCCGAGCTTATCCTAGCTTGAGTTGGACTCGTTTACAAAATGAGCTGAAAAAATCAGCTTGAGCTCGTTCATTTGACTTCCGAGCCGAGTTTGAACGAGTCATTAACGAGCCGAGCTGCGAGCCGCTCGAGAGAGCGGCTAGGTTCCTTTGTAACCCTAACTGCACTATATGGTAGACAACACCAAAAGAATTCAAAACGCCGGAAGAATAACAAAATATGTCATTCAAATTTTTGGGTTGGGTGTAGACTTCACAGATATCATTACACAGATAGCATTACAACACATCGTATCCGACACGCCTCAGTTGCGTTTGTTTTGAGACAGATGGTGAATTTATTAACAGTTATCGATGCAAATTACAAGATACTCCTCAACCAAGAAATCTAAACCACTTCAACACCAAGATAGCCACGATATAAAGAAAGACAGAACAAACCGAACAACCTCCAGCAGCTAAAAACCATTGTTTATGGGTTCCAAAATCAAAGAGAGGAATTCGGATATTTATGCTCAAGAAACCCATAGCCACCACAGATGAAGTGATCATGAAAGTTGCCGTAGAGATAACGAGACCCATTCGTAGAAGCTGATTCTGCTTGTCGTCCAAAACGATGTTGATGTAGTCCTCAGTGTTATGGACATATTCATGCAACTTTAAGATCAAAAAAGAAGAAGAATGGTATTAGAAAAATCACCACGAATTAAGAAGAAACATCGGCCTATTTTATTATTATTATTTTTTTCCATTTTTGGTTTCCTTTGTGACTGGCAATGAAATAAATTAAAGAGGAATAAAGCGGAGTACAACGAAATTAAGGTGAGTACGAGGTAACCTATTTATCAATCCTCTAAGTTGGCAAAAGATAAAATTGTACGTTTTGGGGAGACTATTTTTTTTGAACCTCATAGTAAGGAGACTTTTAATTTAGAAATGGAACTAGGATAAGGAGTCCATCAATCATGAAGAAATTTCGATATAGCCCTTAATATTATGTTGAATTTCCATCGATCACTTTAGCCATCAACTTTGGATAACCTCAAGGTGGGGTGATTGTCACACATAATGAAAAACAAGGAATATACTTGATGCAGATGGAGATTTTCAAAAATATTATTTAAGCTTAAGTAATATTACATTTATTTTATTATTATTTTGAATTTAGTTATTTTGGTAGGAAGTCTTCCTCATTAGACTTTGACACCATGTTCTTATTTTTTGAACTCACTTGTCTGCATTGGTTGGTATTAGAGCCTGCGTTTAAATCCTGAGAGACGATTCGAGGAGGTGGACCTGTATGCAAAGAAGGTAGAGATGCTACCGTTGAAGACGAGTACGTGCGGGAGGTCATTGCATAGGTGGAGGAGAGGTGGCAGCAGATAGAAGCAGGCATACATGAAATTTTTGAATTCGGTGATTAATAAAAAATTTTGTTGATAAAAAAAAAATTGGCAATACATGTACATGCATAGATTACTGCATTGTTAGGGGCCTTAGGGCTTGTGGCTGCTCTAGGCTCTGGAACTCGGCCTAACCACCATTATCCCAACAGACATCCTGAGGAGGACAAGGTATGTTACGGAGGAGGAATAGGATGATGATGTCAAGGAAGAGAATGGTTGCCCATTTGCTGCGAATATGAAAGAGAGGGAGGACCCATGGTGCAAGGACATCATTCTACATGATGGGAGTTGGGGCGTTTCAATAGTGACACAACGACGGTCAAAGGTTCTGTGCATCTGGAAGAATTTATAGATTCTATTTTTGTGGTGAAAAAGGTCCCGGTTGAGGGGCCAGAAAATATTATTCCAGATCTAGTTATGGATTGGAATAAATAGCCTATTTATCATGAAGGATCTCTGAGAGAAATAATACCTTGTGCATGTTTGGAGTGCGTTTGCTGTAATGATACGAGAAGTCGTCAGGTCTCTCTCTTTTCGGTTGAGATGAAAAAGGAAGTTGTCCAAGTGATAATTCAGCCCACTCAGGAAGTGGTTGATTTGAAAGTCCATGTTTCTGACTATCTGGATAATGGTGAGGAAATTGTTCTTCTAATTTTTGAAGACTTATCAAAATTTGGATTTGAGAAAATCAGTATGAAGTATAAAATCGATGTGGATAGGCAAAGGAGGATTAGATTGTTTCAACTTTCAAGCCATGCAAAACTTGAGGACGAGTTTTCTCCGGCCGAGGAGAATGATGCAGGTGGCAATTTTAAAATATATTATTTAAGCTTGAGTAATAAATATATTTAGTTTTTTAGGAAGTCTTTCAATTTGAGAAATAAGTAGTCTAGAGTATTTAGTTTTCTAGTTTAGTTTATCTAGTCTCCTTTTAATATATGCTTGGTCGAAAAGAATGGTTAGTTTCTAATTTTATTGTTTCCTTTTTCTTTATTTCCTAGAATGTAGGTTTTCATCTCTCTATTATAAATTGAGTGGTTAGCCTTACGGCAATTTGGTTGAGTTTGAATTACAACGAAAACAGAGAGCTGTCTCTCAATTGTCAGTTTGTTCTCGTGTTGTTCTTGCTTTTTCAACACGATTCCATGTATCACTACTCTACGGAAGAGAAGTGGCATAGCGTCAACTGAAATGAAATAGCAAAAGAGGGGGAAAAAAAGAAAAAAGAACGTACTGTTGATAGTTTGTTTAAGATTCCCTCAATTTGCACAAAGTAGGCTCCCAATAGCATTTCCAACTCTTCTACATTTGGCTTGAGATCACTGGCAGCCACAGTGCTACTTTTGTTGCTCATGTTTCCATCGCTGAAAATGAAAACCAAGAGGATTGATGAAGGATATTGAATGAGAACTCTAGTGAAAATTGAGAAACATCTTGATTTATTAGAGGTTAAAGCTTAGTATGGTAGTGATAAAACCCTCGGCAGCATCCAAGTTTAATAGGGATGTGAGCCAATTTACATTATAGTGACTCGAACTCAACTAACCACTTTTTTCGATAAGCCATCTGATGAGGTAAAACTTTTCTAAACCTTTTTATGGTCACACGTTAGAAAAATTTATAATATACCAACCTCTACCCAACTCATCAACAAGGTATCAACTTCGTTTCTATGTATAGGAGTTGAACCCACAACCTCATTGTACCGAAGTGCAATTACACAACCGTTGGATCAAGTGTTAATTATCAAGTGGAAGAAAGAAAATCGTCTGACATGTTAGTTTAGATTTTTCAAAAAAAGAAGTGAAATAAAATGGTAAGTACTAGCTAGCATGCTTAAATCAAGGTGGGTGATCAAGTTTCAAAGCCAACATTGGCAGTGAAGTTTGTGACATAGTAATATGTCGATCGGAAAGTTATTACAGAATTTGCAAGGAAATCAACTTACATAGCACCACCCGCTAACAGATCATCTTCTTCATCATCATCTATCTCATCCTCAGGCACCAAGCCTTCAGATTGCAAGGTGGCAAGCTTATCAGTCAAGTACATTTGAGCCATATCTATGTCATCATCCAGTAGATGTTCAAATTCGTTCCTCACCTATAAACAATATGGCAATATATTTCATATCTATTAACCACTTAACCTAATGAGCACAATCCTACATAGAAACAAACGAAAAAAACCTATCGATAATTATTCCTAAGCAAAGCTCAAAATTAGTAGGTAAACAAAATTACAGCAAGCTCATGCATCGTACAGCATCAGTTAGGAAGTTATTAGATTCAAGTTAGGAAGACACTGAATTAAGTTGGAGTTTGGTTACATAGATGCCAGTTTCAAGTTTTCAGGGTGAATTAGAAACTGGATAATATTATCAAAGATATTGTGAAAATTCACAAAAGTAATCATAATGTCAAGGTGTGAACTGTGAAGTTTCATTCTAAACATAGGCAGTTTCCATTACACCAAGAAGGAATAGAAGGAGACTTTTTCTTTCTTATATTTTGCTAATTGAAATGGTAGACATAATTACGAGCTAAAGACAACTTATGGTAACTCATGAGAGTATTCTGCCCATGTTTCTATTAAAGGAAAACTGTTAAAAATCAAAAGATAATACTATACCTTCTGCACACGCCCATTCAAAGCAACCAAACGACCTTTAATGACTCTCACGCGTTTGAGATTATTTGTGCTGGTTTTGGCCGACAATTGATCCAACGCAGGATATGCCTCTTCCTCCAACGTCGAAGTCTGGAATAGTAGGCAAACATGTAATATTTTTTTTGAGATTAATAAATTTCTCTTTTTAGTTGTTACTTTAAAAAGAAATAGACAGTGAAGAGTAGAAATACAAAGCGAAAACACAAGTAGTCCATGTATGCTAGTCATATATATATACCTCAGATTCAAGGCTCTTGCAGACAGATTCTAGGCAAATTTCAAGGGCTCGAAACTCAAAAGGTAAAGGTTTTGAATTTCCCCTCCTTGAATCGACCTGATCAGCTGGGGCTTCTCCACACCTACTACCACTTGCTTCTGGTGGCGTATCTGTGGTCGATTGCTCTATAGCATTATCACTTCTCATAGTAGCCTACATGCAACATAGTCAAAGCCTGAAGATACTTCAATTCTCTTGGAACACCGCTACAGGGTGCTCAGTGGTCATTTTTCACCACACACTTAGTGATAGAGTTAACACAAATGTGTCATGTGTGGCGGAAAAAAACTCATGGAGCAAGTAATTGTAATTTCCTGTAAATGTGGGAGGGGAGAAAGAATAAAAAGTAGAAAAAAAAAAAAAAAACTGCTTACATCGAAGTCAGAGAGCTTGAACTCTAGATCGTAAACAAAGGAAGCGATACGAGGGTCTCTAGGATTCGGGACCAGAACTTCGGTGGCAGTTACAATCGCCTTGATATGCTCCAAATTCACAACCACCGCTCTCTCCCTCCTGAGGATCGCAGACGGGTACGAGAGCTCCGGCTCGACCACCCTCAGGTCGCGCGCCGTGATTCCGCTCCGGCGCATGACCGTCTGCTTCCCCAGTTCTTCGACGCTGACCTGGCCTGATTTGGAGACGACGAGCCACGTCCGCGATCCGGCGCCCTTCCGCTTCGCCTGACTCTGAGAAGGAAGAATGGGGATATACCTCCGACTGAGCTCGATCTGATCCCCCATTTTTTTCCCGGGAAGCAAAGATTTGACTTTCCGTCCATTGAAGTAGAGTACAGTTTGGAGCTAAATGGTTGAGAGATTCGTGTAGATGAGTAGTTATATAGCCCAATCGTTACTGATACAGATGAAATTGTTATGTAGCCCAACCTTAACTGATACGGGTTATTGAAATTGGTACGAGTCTGACAATCAACGCAGATCCTACACAGATGGCGACCTGGATCCAAGTCGCTTGTTAAATTTAGAATATTTTCTAAAAGTAAAATCTGGATGTAAAAAAATATTTTAAATTTAATAAATGACTCGGGTTGTTTTGTAGGATCCTAGTGGGTCTCATATCGCGATCTATGTGTATACAGTCTGTGTGGGCAAACTTACGCAATTGCTATATAGATTGTGTGTGATCAAGGAAATTTTATCAGTGCCGAGTGAGCACCACGTGGTGCACGCTGGGTACATCTGAGTTGTCCATTGCGTTTTTAGAAGGTTTGGATTTGGAGAGAGAAAGTGTTTGAGTGAAAGGAGAGAGAAAAATTCAATCCGAACCATCTAAAAATGTATTGGACAGTCTGAATGTGCTGAACAGATATCACATGGGATATAATCACCCATTACCGAAAACTTCCTCCAACTCCACATAGTCATAGCCAGCAGTGTTTTTATTCATTTCTTTTCAAAATCTTCTGATTCGTGGTTAGGTGGGGTAGTTTTTAGGTCGGGTAGCTTTTATGTGGGGTCGTTTTGTCCGCTGCCGTTCTCATTTTTCATTCTGTTTTTGCGCTCTTAATTCTTATTTTCGTAATTTTTAGAATTTAATTTAAGATATTTTAAATGATACTTTCGCATTCGTGCTTGCATACCCGCGCGCATGCACTCGAATGAGAATAATGGGCATGCCACATTTTTTTTTAAAGTTAGTAAAAATCTACCTTAGCCGACAATTATATTTCCTCTTCCTCTGTTGAATTTCCACTTAAGAAAATAAATTAAAAAAATTCAAACTCTCTCTCATAATTTCCCTCACATTCAAACATTCTCTTTTAATAGATTTTCCACTTTGAATCGTGCAAGGGATTTCCGCTCGCAGGAAAAATTATGGGTTTCCACTACTATCATTTTGGGCCCCATGATGCATTAATTATCGATTTGAATCATCCATCTTATACGACCTGAAGAGTAATTTTCTCATTCAGACAACACAAAAAAATTCAAAAAAGAGAAAATAATTACAACAAATAGTTCAAGATAAAAAAGATGATTCCTTATTGGATTATATATAAAATTCGACGAATATCTCCACGGGTGCCAGGGCCTGCCAGCTATGATGACTTCCGCTTTTGATTAACTCGGTGATCTTGGTGACTAGAGCCAAGCAGCTTTCTTCCTCTTTTTTTTTTTGGATCGGCAGAAATAATTATGTAAAAGAACTCGATAGGGGTACATCGAAAAAAGAGGAATGGTCATCCATTCAAAGGTCGGATGAGGGTAGAAAAAGAAGAAAGGAAGAAAAGAAACAGCCAAATATAGAGTAAAAAGCATCATGGTTCTAAACCTTAATTAATCCTCCTAATTCCATCCAATCATTGGTTAAAAACATCCGATAGTGTAATTAAGCATCAAGATTTTCGTTTCCCTGTATCCAAAAATGTCTGTCCTTGTCTTAATTAACCATGTCCGCCAAATCCTCATCATCCACCATTGCTCTCCAGGTTGACCATAGCACCACGAAAAAAATGGTCTCCCTATTGGTTTTCCCCAGATCAGAATAATAAGAGTTAGAAACGCCGGAAGAATAACAAAATATGTCATTCAAATTTTGGGTGTACACTTCACAGATATCATTACAAAACATTGTATCCGACAAGTCTTCGTAGGGGTGTCAAATGGCGGGTTTGGGCAAAAATGGGTAAGTTTTAAGTGGGTAAGGTCTTTAATGGGTCATTGACCAGAGCCATTACTTATGAGTCTAATTATCCATAACCAACCCAATCCATTTATTTAAAAGCAAACCCGACCCGCCCATTAACCCAGTTACATACTATATACTTAAATGACTAAAATACATATGTACACTAAAATGACTTTATTACCCTTGTAAATTTAAAGGACTAAAATACCATGTACACTAAAATTACCATACCATCCCTCTACTACAAAAATGACCAGATTACCCTTGTACACTTAATTACCATATTGGTCGCTCTTAATTACCAAATCGCAGCGTATCCAAGTAGCTTATTTTTTTTTGTCTTTATTCGAATATTTTTCGCATTTGTTAGCTTTTTGTCAAATTTTTGAGGATTATTACTTTGTCATGACGAGAAGAATCTAAAAAGTAAAAATTACAATCGAAATTAATATTTTTTTGAATAAAGACGAAAAAATTGCCTTATTTTTGTCTTCATTCAAAAAATTTAGGTTTCGATCATAATTTTTAACTTTTTAAATAAGGACAAAAAAAAAAGCCACGAACAAGCCAACTTTCCATTCATAAGTTGAATTTTCCATTTGATCAAAATCAAAACTAGCCCGTTGTGAGATATATATATATCTTTTTTTTTTGTCTTTATTCAATTTTTTTCATATTTGATAGTTTTGCGTCAAACTTTTGTGACTTAGTGATTGGTCTCATCGAGAAAAATCGAAAAAGTAAAAAATTATATTCGAAACTCATAAATTTTTTCAAAAAGACAAGAATAAGTAAATTGTTTTTTGTCTTATTGACTAATTTTTGTCTTTATTCAAAAAATTATAAGTTTCGATCAATTTTTTTTACTTTTTCGATTCCTCTTGTCGAAACGAATCAATAACTCACAAAAGTTTGACACAAAACAAAAAAATGCAAATTTTTTTTAAATAAGGACAAAAAAATAAGTCACTTAACTTTTTAATCCAAACCCTATGCGGGACTACCATGAGAGAAACTTATTCACGGCGGAGCGCAATTTCATCAATCCATTCACGCAATCGATGGATGAGATATGTTTTCAATTTTGACTGGTCAAAATCATTATTATCGGTCACAATTGATTTTTAATTCGGACCGTTCAAAATGTTTTTGGACACGTGTAATTTAGCAGAGAAGAATTGAATAAAAGAGAGAGAGAGAGAGAGACGTGAATTTTGACTGGTCCAGGCTTGCTTCCACCCTTTTTCTGTAGCTTACCGAGTGCAACGTTACCTTCATTCCCAGTGAAATATGGCAAAGAGAGGAAATTTTTGGTGGGTTACTTTCATGACTAAGTGGGTTATTTAAGTTGACCCAATTAATTGATGTCCAATTAAGACCCAATTAATAATGGATAAGTTGGGTTTGGATCAGTGGCGGAGCCACATGGAGACGAGTGAGGGCACGCGCCCCCACTGCAATTTTTAATAATTTCACTTTTATCCCAAATTATAAATACCATTATAATTTGTATTCAAAAATTATACACATTTTTCTCTTATAACACTCATTAATCCTAAGTATCTTTGTCAAGTTTTTAAAAAAGTACTCTTTTACGTACTTGTTTTCCATAAAGACTCATTATATATATGTGTATTGTAGCAATTTTATATCTTAAGTTCATTTTTTTCATGTTATGGTTGTTTATTACAAGTAAAAGATAGAAAATTTTAAGACCATACTCAATGGTGCCCCCACCGACCTAAATTCTTGGCTACGCCACTGGTTTGGATCCATTCTTACCCAACTAATAAAGGGGTTGGGTTGGGTCTATTTTTTAGTTGATGGGTCTGCATTTGTTAATGGGTTTGGTTTCAATTTGCCACCCATATGTCTTAGTTGCGTTTGTTTTGAGACAGAAGATAGTGAATCTATTAACAGTTATCGATGCAAATTACAAGATACTTCTCAACCAAGAAATCTAAACCACTTCAACACCAAGATAGCCACGATATAAAGAAAGACAGAACAAACCGAACAACCTCCAGCAGCTAAAAACCATTGTTTATGGGTTCCAAAATCAAAGAGAGGAATTCGGATATTTATGCTCAAGAAACCCATAGCCACCACAGATGAAGTGATCATGAAAGTTGCTGTAGAGATAACGAGACCCATTCGTAAAAGCTGATTCTGCTTGTCGTCCAAAACGATGTTGATGTAGTCCTCAGTGTTATGGACATATTCGTGCAACTTTAAGATAAAAAAAGAAGAACAATGGCATTAGAAAAATCACCATGAATTAAGAAGAAACATCGGTCTATTTTATTATTATTATTATTATTTTCCATTTTTGGTTTCCTTTGTGTATGGCAATGAAATAAATTAAAGAGGCATAAAGCGGAGTACAAAGAAATTAATTAAGGTGAGTACGAGGTAACCTATTTGTCAATCCTCTAAGTTGGCAAAAGATAAAATTGTACGTTTTGGGGGGACTATTTTTTTTGAACCTCATAGTAAGGAGACTTTAATTTAGAAATGGAACTAGGATAAGGAGTCCATTAATCATGAAGAAATTTCGATATAGCCCTTAATATTATGTCGAATTTCCATCGATCACTTTAGCCATCAACTTTGGGTAACCTCAAGGTGGGGTGATTGTCACACATAATTTAAAAATTGCAATACAAACAAGGAATATACTTGATGCGGATGGAGATTTTCAAAAATATTATTCAAGCTTAAGTAATATTACATTTATTTTTTTTTATTTTGAATTTAGTTACTCGTATTTTGGTAGGAAGTCTTCCTCATTAGACTTTAAGACCATGTTTTTTAATTGACTTCCCTGCATTGATTGGTATTAGATCTTGCGTTTAATTCCTGAGGGACGATTCAAGGAGGTGGAACTGTATGCAAAGAAGGTAGAGATGCTACCGTTAAAGACGAGTATGTGCAGGAGGTCATTGCACAGGTGGAGGAGAGGTGGCAGCAGATAGAAGCAGGCCAAATGGCAATACATGTACATGCATAGATTGTTGCATTGTTAGGGCTTGTGGCTGCTCTAGGCCATGGAACTCGGCCTAACCACCATTATCCTAACAGACATCCTGAGTAGGACATGGACGTTACGGAGGAGGAATAGGATGATGATGTCAAGGAAGAGAATGGTTGCCCATTTGTTGCGAATATGACAGAGAGGGAGGACCCATGGTGCAAGGAGATCATTCTACGTGATGGGAGTTAGGGCGCTTCAATAGTGACACATCGACGGTCGAAGGTTCTGTGCATCGGGAGGAATTTATGGATTCTATTTCTGTGGTGAAAAAAGTCCCGGTTGAGGGGCCATCCACAGAAACTATTATTATTCCAAATCCAGTCGTGGATTGGAATAAATAGCCTATTTATCATGAAGGACCTACGGGAGAAATAATACTTGGTGCTTGTTTAGAGTGTGTTTGCTGTAATGATACGAGAAGTGGTCATGTCTCTCTCTTTTCGGTTGAGATGAAAAAGGAAGTTGTCCAAATGATAATTCAGCCCACTCAGGAAGTGGTTGATTTGAAAGTCCATGTTTCTGACTCTATGGATGATGGTGAGGAAATTGTTCTTCTAATTTTTGAAGACTTATCAAAATTCAGATTCGAGAAAATTAGTATGAAGTATAAAATCAATGCAGACAGGCAAAGGAGGATTAGATTGTTTCAACTTTCAAGCCATGCAAAACTCGAGGACGAGTTTTCTCAAGCTGAGAAGAATGATGCAGGTGGCGATTTTAAAACATACTCCCTCCGTCCCGATTTGTTTGTCCCTTTTTACTATTTGGGACCTCTTACAAAATTGTCTATATGTTTCAATTTATAATATTTTTTTATATGTAATACGGATCTTGTTTGATAGATCTCAATTAGATCTAAAATATGATGTTTTCGAAATTACGTAAAACATTATAGATTGTGAGATATAGACAATTTTTTAAATGGCACGTATGTCGAAATTGGACAAACAAACTGGGACGGAGGGAGTATTATTTAAGCTTGAGTAGTAGTAATATATTTAGTTTATAGGAAGTCTTTCAATTGGAGAAATAAGTAGTCTAGAGTATTTAGTTTTCTAGTTTAGTTTATCTAGTCTCCTTTTAATATATACTTGGTCTAAAAGAATGGTTAGTTTCTAATTAATTTTATTGTTTCCTTTTTTTTTTTTATTTCCTAGAATGTTGGTTTTCATCTTTATTACTATAAAATGAGTGGTTTGCCTTACGGCAATTTGGTTGAGTTTGAATTACGAAGAAAATAGAGAGCGGTCTCTCAATTGTGAGCTTGTTCTCGTATTGTTCTTGCATTTTCAACACGATTCCAAGCATCACTACTCTACGGAAGAGAGGTGGCATAGGGTCGTCTGAAATGAAATAGCAAAAGAGGGGAAAAAAAGAAGAAGAACGTACTGTTGATAGTTTGTTTAAGATTCCCTCAATTTGCACAAAGTAGGCTCCCAATAGCATTTCCAACTCTTCTACATTTGGCTTGAGATCACTGGCAGCTACAGTGCTGCTTTTGCTGCTCATGTTTTCATCGCTGAAAATGAAAACCAAGAGGCTTGATGAAGGATATTGAATGAGAACTATTGTGAAAATTGAGAAACATCTTCTTGATTTATTAGAGGTTAAAGCTTAGTATGGTAGTGATAAAACCCTCGGCAGCATCCAAGTTTAATTGAGATGTGAGCCAATATACATTATAGTGAACATGATTTGGCCTCCAAAGTCCGAACTCCGAACTCAACTAACCACTTTTTTCGATAAGCCATCTGATGAGGTAAAACTTTTCTAAACCTTTTTTTGGTCACATGCATGTTAGAAGAATTTATAATATTCCAACCTCTACCCAACGCATCAACAAGGGTATCAACTTCGTTTCTATGTATAGAAATTGAACCCACAACCTCTCTGACACAACCATGGGATCAAGTGCTAATTATCAAGTGGAAGAAAGAGAATTGCCTGACATGTTAGTTTAGATTTCGATCTCAAAAAAAGAAGTGAAATAAAATGGTAAGTAATATCTAGCATGCTTAAATCAAGGTGGGTGATCAAGTTTCAAAGCCAACATTGGTAGCGAAGTTTGTGACAAAGTAATATGCCGATCGGAAAGTTATTACAGAATTTGCAAGGAAATCAACTTACATAGCACCACCCATTAAAATTTCATCTTCTTCATCATCATCTGTCTCCTCCTCGGATCCGTGGACCAAGCCTTCAGATTGCAAGGTGGCAAGCTTATCAGTCAAGTACATCTGAGCCATATCTATGT
The DNA here is from genome assembly GCA_014282245.1 of Rhododendron simsii. Taxonomy (NCBI): domain Eukaryota; kingdom Viridiplantae; phylum Streptophyta; class Magnoliopsida; order Ericales; family Ericaceae; genus Rhododendron; species Rhododendron simsii. The sequence continues at coordinate 9,974,077 of CM024965.1, forward strand.
CATCATCCAGTAGATGTTCAAATTCGTTCCTCACCTATAAACAATATGGCAATATATTTCATATCTATTAACCACTTATCCTTACATAGAAACAAACGAAAAAAACCTATCGATAATTATTCCTAAGCAAAGCTCAAAATTTGGAGGTGGGCAAAATTACAGCAAACTCATGCATCTTACAGCAGCAGTTAGGAAGACATTAGATTCAAGTTAGGAAGACATTGAATTAAGTTGGAGTTTGGTTACATAGATGCCAGTTTCAAGTTTTCAGGGTGAATTGGAAACTGGATATCGTGAAAATTAACAAAAGTAATCATAATGTCAAGGAGTGAACTGTGAAGTTTCATTCTAAACATAGGCAGTTTCCATTACACCAAGAAGGAATAGAAGGAGACTTTTTCTTTCTTATATTTTGCTAATTGAAATGGTAGACATAATTACGAGCTAAAGACAACTTATGGTAACTCATTAGAGTGTTCTGCCCTTGTTTCTATCAAAGGAAAACTGTTAAAAATCAATGAGATAATACTATACCTTCTGCACACGCCTATTCAAAGCAACCAAACGACCTTTAATGACTCTCACGCGTTTGAGATTATTTGTACTGGTTCTGTCCGACAATTGATCCAAAGCAGGATATGCCTCCTCCTCCAACGTCGAAGTCTGGAATAGTATGCAAACATGTAATATTTTTTTGGAAAAATTTCTTTTATATCCCTTCTACTTTGACACAAAATTCAGTTTGGTCTTTGACCTTTCAATTTTGGCCTAAAAATAAAACTTTCCAATTTTTTTTCCATGTGATCCTTTAGAAGGAATCCGTTTTCTTTAAGTCCTGCTATAGAGACCGACGGCCGCGCTGGCCATCTCCGGCCACCGGACGGCCGATTTGAGCCGTCCAAAAATTCTATAAAAAAAAACAAGAGGGCTATCGCAGGAATCAACGGCATTCAATGTGTGTAGGGTGCTTGATCCAAATACCCTATTTTTCAAGTATATATGTATATATCCCTAAAGTATTACATTGAAAAAAATTAGAAAGTCGAAATATTTTTATGCTGCTTTTTGACTTTTTTGGTCCCCAATATTCCAATTGCTAACATTGCATCCCTAAAGTATCAAATTTGTCTTTAAATGGTCCCTGCGGCTCATGACGCTGTTCCTTCCCTCCATCAAAACCAAGGGCAATCTTAGTATTTCACCCCCCCTCTCCCTCAAAACGGTGTCGTTTGGTTGGAATTTGGAAAAATTGATTTTTTTTCTTCCATAGTTCTCTTAGGGTTCTCATTGAAAGCTTTAAAGTCAAAAAAATAATTATGAATCTTTAGGATAAAATGATCAAAAAATTAAGATCTTCGCACATGTTCAAACAGATTGAAAATTTGAATACTTAATTTTTCACCATATTTTTTAATATATAAAAAGCCTACAAAATCAAGTGTTTCAATTTTCAAGATACACCAAAATGTTATGAATCATAATGAAAATGTTATGAATCGTCCTGCTGAAAAGTTATAAATTGTAGATAAAAGTTACGAAACACGCTAAAATATTACGAATGAACCATAAAATAAATGCACACGGTACACTCTTTTAAGGGGTGTGTATTGTAAACTTTCCCTCTAGGCAAAAGCTATGTCCATATGATCCGGAAGCAAATGAATACATAAAGAGAATAACCAATACAATTGAATCAAGAGCTAGCTAATGCTTTTATTACAAAGGAAGGATCGATAATCAGACTTCTTTACACATCAAAGATCTGAAAGAAAGATGATATATTTCACTTACAAAAATCTTGTATCGCAATCCTCTCATTTTAAACAAGCTAGAAAGAGTCTTTTGCTGCTGATTTCTTAATACCTAGCTCATGACTTTTCTGTTTCTTGACCTTTGCTAATCACTCCCAAAAGCGCTGCAGTTTCCTTGCCATTAATCTGAAATCACACCAAACCAATTACTTGCAGTTTTGAAATTAGTTTCCTTTTTCATTTTTTAGCAAGATAGATTCTCATAGCAGAGTACAGCACCAATTTTTTTTTTTTTTTGATGTTTTCTCCAAAATGGGTTCCTATTGAAAGAGTCGAAAAGTTGGTTTATGAATTGTTTTTGAAAAAGGTTGAAGAGGAGGAGTACCTGAGAGGCTGGCAAGAGATCCCCTGATTGCTTCTTTTTATTCTCATGTGTGCTATAATATGAATACAAAACCATTCCGAGAATGGCGACCAATATTCCGACGATGTTTCTTGACGTGAAAGGATCATGCAATAATGTATAGCCAAAACCAAGAACGAGACACGTCTTAAGATGTCCGAGCACTTGATATGTAACCGGTGAAGTCTTCCCTATCACCAAAAATGTACTAAAATTCACGAAAACGGCAATCACGCATGAAAGGATGATGAATCCCTGCAAAAGAAGGACAAAAAGGTTCAAGGCCTTGAATCTGTAATTAGTCAATTTTACAACAGCTCTAACCGTTATATATTAACGTCAGGGCTAAATCCCTCCAGGTATATATGTCCTTTGGGGCATTCTCGTCTCCTATATTTCAACTTGTCAATTTTAGTCCCTGAAATACGAAGTTTTTGTTTAAAGTCCCCATGTTTGAAGCCATTCCATATCACTAGCAGAGTCCGCAGTGTTTTTCAGACATGAGGTCTAAAATGAAAATTTTTTATGACCATTTGTGCAATGTATATTAGATCGAAGACATAGTCCTAAATCACATACTCGCTAAAAATACACATAAATAAATTAATAAAGAAAAAGATTGGTGAGAAATATTACCAAGACAATGGGAGAATAGTTATAGGCAAAGACATTTTTCTTGGTGAGGTACTGATCCATCATAGGCCCCGTGACAAATAGAATGGCAGCTTGAAATGGTGCAGATTGATAGAGCAACTGGGTAGACGAGACATTAAGCCTCTTTTGTATGGTGTTTGTTAGCTGAAATAGACAAGTATGTTAAGAAAAAAAAAATCCCCACTCAATAGAGCAATGTGCTAAAACAAATAACTCGTATGTCTTGTGATTACGATCGGCAATGCCACTGCGCCACATTAACGAGGAATGTTTCTATATAAAAGAAATGGAATCAACGAAGGAGGATACAATTTGACCAACGCATGTTGTTACAATAGCTAGAAGAGAAAGAACTGTGCCGAGAAGATTGAGCTGAAGATCCGTTACGGAGGCGATTCCAACTCCTACTAGTAAGAGGAAGAGAGAGAACTTAATCTTTTGGCTGCAAGAAAAATTCAAGCACATAATATATATGAGATCTCATTATATAAAAAAATTCAAGTGAAAGTTGTACTAGGGATTTTCTTTAATTAACATGCATGATTATGAATACATAATTAACCTGAATTGCTTGTTTAGGAAAATAGTTTCCACTAGCACGGTGAAAGGAATAATTGCAAGCTTGGTCATCTGCAAAATTAATAAAAGAGTACCAAAGAGTAAATTAACACATGCTAGCTGAAGTAATATATATATATCTCAGGATCCATTCTATTTGAGAGATTTTTGTCATTTGTTAATCCTAATTTACTCTATTCATGGGACTTGGGGAGGGGATGGGCAGATAATTTCTCTATAAGCTGTTTAAAAATAGAGTTTATTATTATTATTATTATTATTATTATTATTATTATTATGAAAACATCCCTCAAACTATCACCATTTTTTCTACTTCATTCTCAAACTACCAAAATCACCTATTTCGTCCTCCAACTATTCAATTCCCACCTATTAAATCTAAATCCTAACTCCATTCATGAATTTGGACGAAAAACTGACCATGTGCCAAGCATGTGAGTTTTTTTCGATGAAACAAAAATGGAATTTCATCTCTATGACTCACAAATTCGTCCTCCAATCTCTATTATTACTCACAAATAAGGTTGGGATTATCAGTCAATACGTAGCGTTTCTTTAGCTTCCTAATTAATACTAATGCATCGGTCGTGGTACAGCAGTGAGAATGGAAATCGCAAACGTTAGTGTACGTAGTACGCACGAGTTCGTAGCCAATTCCGGCCAAAACCCCCCATTTTCATTTTGTGACCAGTTCGACCTCGATCTAGAATGATATTTTTCATGCATGGTTGATTAATTTACAAATTTGTGATCGATCGTTTTGACTACGTATGGCTAGCTCCATATGCTAGACACAGTTGAATCACAACCGAAATTGATTTTAAAATTTTTTTTATCGGTAAAAGCAACATTTTAAACTATCATGAAAGTGATTGCTTTCCTAATACTGCAATTTAAACTTTCATCCGTCAGGAAAGTGTAGGTAGTAAGATTGGACCCCAGAACCAGTCGAGATGCGATTTGCCTAGCTAGCTATCTCCTTGAGTTTTAATTTGGTTTCCTTCGGAAGGATCAATGCGCTTTTGTACAGTTTTTATTTTTTATTTTTAAATCATTGATTGCTGCATTGGGAATAAAAAGGGAAAAAAAAAAAGAATGTGATTTAGTCCCATTCCGCTAAGAAAAATAAATACTTATGTGACTTATTTTCTGAGTTAAAGATAATGTATAGTGAGATAATGACATGTCTCGTAAAACAGGAAATAAGTACTTAAAAAAATAAGAATCTTAGCGTAACGAGACCTAATTAATTAATGGAGGGACATAAAATTGGAAAAAGAATCATGTACGTACGTACCTGGTAGAATCCAATAGAGTTAAAGCCGAGGCTTAAGTTGAGAAATCCAATGGAAAGTCCATTCAAAATACCAAAAACGACGACGGTCTTCATGTCAATGGGCTTGCTCTCGAAAAAGTTTAGGCGTTGAGCCACATAAAGTGTGCAGTATGTTACCATCAGATGCCAACTAGTCAGGGTAGTAGCTGCAGGGAAAACCAAAAAAAAATCAAAAAAATATACTCCTTCATCAAACTTGATTATTACAAATAAACATTAATTGAGAGTTTTTTTTAGTACATTTTTTTCCCTGTAATTAATTGGAGAGTTTTTACTCGACGAGCTTGGAGTATCATGATCACGTGACTTTTTCACGTTGTACTCCTAAAAAATCGCGTTGTGTGTTGAGCAAAAAGATAAAAAAATAAAAATCAAGTAGTGACAAGTTCTAACATAATGGAACATCAACATACTCTTTTGTACGTTGAGTTATCAGGAGGCAAAAGGCAGCCTCGCATAATTTCTAACTCATTGGTTAATTTGGAATATCGAGTAAATAGTTGTACACGATGTTTCAGGAGTACCCAATAATCATTGTAGTTAGGCGCCAATTCATCAATCAACAGTCCATACCCTAAAAATCACCCACACTAATGAGAGAGTTTCTGTGGGAAAAGAAAAACAAAGGGAAAGGAGAAAAAAATTTAAACGTCTCAGATTCCTTTCTTTGCTTTTTCCTCCACAAGTCCTATGTGAGTTCATGATTTAAAATAAAAAACTAACTTATTAAAAGTGCTTCATTAATTTAAGTAATGAATTCATTTCTATTGCTGTACATGAAAACTTTAATTTACTCATAATTATCCGTTATTAAAAACAATTTTTTCTCCTTTTCTTTCATTAAACATTTGACATAAATGTTTGGTGAAACAAATGACAGGCAGCTGGTGGAAAAAGGAAAACAATATGCAAACAAATTTTTAATTAATGCGAAAACCCCATTCAGAATTTTTGTTCTAGCGTCATTCTTTTTGAATTGGAAGCGTCACTCCTTGATAATATATAGATGGTTTTGTTTCAAATAAAATAAAAGAACCACAAATACCACATTGAGTGTACGGGAGTTTTGTACAAAATTGAGTAGTATAGCATTATCTGGGGGGGGGGGGGGGGGGGGGGGGGGGGGGTGGTGGTGGTGGTGGTGTTGTGGTGTTTGTTGGGTGGGGTTAATCGGGGGAATCGATCATACTCTTATATACATAGATTATAACCAAAGATTAAATAAATGTCAAACAAGAAATTAAGACAATCTGTCAAAATCCCTATATGACACCATATACATGAGTGATGATAAATTTTTTATAAAAAAAACCCATATATGTGTGACAGTGATGTTGTAACCACCAAAAGGAAAATGACGTGTACTATTGATTAATAGAATAAAGAATACTATAAGATAAATCGATGAAGAAGAAAAATGAGAAAAGGGAAATCTATCAAGAAGGTATTAAATTAAATTAATTAATATTGTTACCAAATGGAAAGCCAAGATTGCTCATCAATGCCTTGTTGCAGATGACAATGGAAACAGATGAGGCCACTGAAAGAAACAATGCGCCAATCACACTCAACTGGTACCGTGACATTTCTCCCATTTGATCTTCCCTGATATTCAAAAATAAATATTAAAAAAAAGAAGAAGAAATATAAGACTAGGAAGCCACTCCATTGGTTAAATCAAAAGTTAGGTGCTTGTTTAGTAAAAAAAAAAATGCAGCTACTAATTTGGAATTTTGTAAAGAAATTAAATGAAAAAAAAATGCATTAGACCTAGCTAACTTCAACAAAGTAGAAGTGCAGGAGCCTTCTAAAATTCCTAATATTCGCTTATAATTTCTGAATTACTCAAAAAAAAATATAATTTTATTTGTGATAAAAATAAATGAACTAATATTACTAACACTGATAAAATTAGTTTCCTAAGGTTCTGTCGATTCACATGGTGATTCAATGTTACATTGATGATAAAATGGGTAACTAAATTAGTGGCATCAATTTTCCAAAAAAAATAAAAAATTAATGGCATCAATTATATCTCGAGATTTAAAATTCTTTGATTTGTCAACAACATTCTATAGAAACTTGAAGAATGAGAGGTAATTTTTAAATACCACCTCTCACGGTAAAATTTTCTTTCCTAATTTGCCCCTTTCGAGCTCAAATCATTGCTCCGCAGCTGATTTCAACTCCAGAAAAACCAACCCAAAAAACATCTAATATCAAGATTCAAGGAACAACTTCATATGTGCGTTCTTGTGTGGAGAGAGAGAGAGAGAGAGAGAGAGAGAGAGAGAGAGAGAGAGAGAGACCTTGGAAATGTAGTAATGACTTTTGAGAGAAATGGCTGCAACAAATTCTGAAATTTCCTTGGCCTGGCAAGGTGTGAAGAATATGGCTGAAGATCAACCGGCGGTGAAGAAATGGAGAGAGAGAGAGAGAGAGAGAGAGAGAGAGAGAGAGAGACTTGTGAGAGAATGTAGCTCTTGCTCTGTTTTAAATCCAGAGTGCATATGCGGTTGTTGGTTGCAAACGCCGTTAATTCGGGCGGTACCCTTTTGTTGATTGGAAGTAACCTTTCCAGTTTCAGGAGGGAGTTAACGGCTAGCAGAAGCAAAGCCAGCCAGCCAAACTAACGTAGAGTGAAGTATTTTGATTGACCCTTCCATCATTTTTCATACGCAAAAAGAAAAATATATCCCTCAAAGCAGAGACGGAGCTACTCTTGGGCGTATGGGTTCTTCTGCGGTCCTTTTTTTTTCTTCAAATTTTAATATTAGTTTTTGTTGTTTGTTAAGAACATCTAGGTATTGTAACTTGTATTGTGTGTTATTTAGATATTTAAATACTTTAAAAATGTATTCACTTTGGGCCCCGAAACCCAATCCCTCTATTTGCGCACGGTCTCTCATAAGTTTTTCTTTCAATTATTAATCTCATTTATCTTTCTATCTCACTCTACTCATTACCTAAAAAAACCTCTATCAAAACCTAAACTAAACAAACTATTAGAAGAAATTTGAAAATCTTGTTATTCATAGTTCGGCCCTAGAGTTTACCAAATCTTGGCTCAGTCCCTGCTTAAAAGCAAGAAAAGAGCTTTTAAGTCTTTGCAATATGAATAAATACATAAAACATATAGATACGGGTAATTTACAATATGTCATCTTGGTGAGATTAATCATCAAAGTGTTACGGAGATCCCTATTCGGTTTGAGTTTTAAGGGAGATTTTTAAGAGTAATGAGTGTAGAGAGATAGATAGAGAAAATTTATTAGAGACCGTGCCTAGGGGTTTTGAGACTTAAAACAAACAAGCCTGGCCTGGCCAACTTACACTCACCTCGGAATGGCCTTCGAACCTAGGTCAGGAAGAAGCAAACCCCTGAGTCTCAGGCCAAAACTACTTGGCCAACCCCTAGAGATTTACGTGAATTATAGTTCTTGGTAAAATATATACTACTACTTTTTCTTGGTACACCAAGGGGTGTTTTAGTCCAAAATTTCTTCTAAACAAAATCAGCATTTTGTTAGAGCATAATGATTCACATGATTTCATGGGGGTATATAAAACAATCATGCTCCATACACTAGTCACGAAAGTTGTACACATCTGTTAGACGTATTAAATATGAGCGTTCGGTACCTGCCAATTGAAGCAAAATGCAAGCGACTTACAAGCTAAAATTTTGTTAAGTGTTCGGTGGGAGAGAGAAAAAGACTTGAATCCCACTCAAAGCCACAGCAGTCCTTGGTTTTCCTGTTAACATCACCAACCATACCATCATATAATATAATGAGATAAACTTATTTATGGAGCCACTTCTTTACGGTGAGCGATCTCAACCGTCCGTTTTGACAATTAATGATCCGGATTTTGAAAAAACTATTCGCTAGAATAGTTTAACTATTCACGCGAATAATAATTTTTTTAAAATCTAGATCGTCCAAAATACTTTTGGATGACCGAGATTGAGCTCCGTAAACACTTGTTTATAGCTGCTCTGTAAACAAGATTTTCTCTTATATAATAGTAGAATTTAGGGTCAAAATCATTACTACTATATACGTACTGTTGTTCTAAGAGCAACCCCACAATCATAATATGATTTACCGGGTAAACTCAAAGTTACAGTAGTCGGAGAATGGCCATGAGGTCTAGGAGTTTCACTTCAAGGGCTCTTTCAAAATAAGGTTAAGCCCATTGTACTTTTGATTGTTTATTTTTTTTCCCCCGCGGCAAAAGTCAGTATTATCAGCGTAGTTAGATTGAGTGTATCCTAGCTTCTTTTTTCCTAAAGACTAAGTGTATCCTTGATGCCATTGGGCCAAAAGACTCTCGTCCCCTTTATACTTTTGTTGGGTATAAATAAGAATACATTTTTCCAATATTTAAAGAGAATAGATTAGATCAAACAGAAGACTAGCGGTTACCTACCAAAGGTAAGTATACCCCTTCTTTGCAACGAATCAGAAGTTTTCTACCACACAATAATTAATAATTGCAAGGAAGTTGAAGTTTATTAGGTTGCGTTTCGATGTTGAGTTTGTGAAGGAAGAAGATTACATACGTCAATAGTACAAGATACCCTTAAACAGATTATCGGACCTCAAGCCTAGGAATTGTGAATATTGTCAAATATTTGTGAATATTAATTGTAACCTATTTGATCCATTTCACTAGGGTGTTTTGGGTCAGTAATTAAGCCGGATTTTTTTTCCTTCTCCATCCAAGTTTTTATATTTTGTGGATTATTGATTTATCTGGACAGAAAAGAAACTCAAAAATAAAATAAAAAATATGAACCCCCAAAGTAATTTTTTTGAATAAAGACAAATAATAACAATTGACGCAAAACTAAGGCAACAAAAACTAAGAAAGATTAGAAAAAAATAATCCGCCGTGATTATTAAGCCAAAGCAGCATCTAATGATGAAACGAGATTTACATTTGTATGCAGACGATGATTATGATGAGCCAACACATGTTACTTTAAACAGGACCCTGAGGAGTCTCTTGTTATAAATATCAACGCTTTCATCGTCCTACCAAACGAAAGATTTCGCTCGCCCTACTGAAGTACCAAAGGTGCGCTCCGCCCCGCTCCAAAACTTGCGAACTTTCTTTCCCTCTTGTGGACAGATTGCATGCAGTATTTCGAGGCAATAGAAACACCTACTGAACCTTAAGCTGTAGCATTTACGCGTGTTCAGGGTTGAGTTGTAGTTTGTCTTCATAACATTCTAGAGTAACCAAGTTTAGGGCAACAATCCTAATATCCAAGTCTATATCACTTAAATAAATCAAAAAAAAAAAAAGCTAGAAGAAATATAGGTCAGACGGTCAGATAAAAAATGAAGGAGAAATATGGACCCCAAAGCTGGAAATGTTATGCACAAAAAGGTGGAAATTTCCTCCTAATCTGATTATGAATGTCCACGACTACAGTAAATGTAGCTACAACACCTATCGGAAGATATATTAAACATCGCGCCAAAGAATGGGGCTATGGAACACCTCAGGACAGAAATGAAATAGAAAGAGGAAAAAAAGTATGTACAAGACATTCACATGTAAATTTTAACCCTTTCCGATCTGTGTAAGGTATGCCTTATCTGCATCAGCAAGACGCTTTTGGAACTGAGCCCATTCGCTCTTGCACCTCTCTCTCACCTGTGAACGAATTAACAACAAATTACTTAATAGTACACAATCAAGTTCATTAATAAGATCAATACATTTGTTATCCATAAGTACAAACTATAGTACCGCAAACAAAATAATCTCTCCGTAATATTTGGAAGAAAGAATCGAAGGGGCGGAGCTCTGCAAATTGTGGGCTTGCACTATGCACTAATAGTAGATAAAGAAAAGCTGAAAACAATCAGAGTGTACATATACATACCCCTTGCCATGGAGCTTTGCCATCTTCCTGCTTGCCCTGAATTTCACCAAAAATTCAGATCAATAAGCACAATTCAAAAACAGATCAGAATGAATGACAAAAATAAATCTAGAGAGACTATTATTATTGCTAGCTTTTGATAGGTACCTGAAGATCTTGAGAAACATGAACAAAGCAATTACACAAATGAGCTGCTAGAGTATTACCCTAGGAAGGGTAAAAATAAAATGATGACTGAAGGGAACATGTCACCATAGGGAAAAGTGTTCCATCCCACGGCATTTCTCATCAGATACTACAATGTTTAAAGCTAACAGGCATGGGTGCCCATTATGAGCATGCTTTGATATTCAAAAAAAGAAAAAAGAAAAAAGGAATTCAAAACTATATACATTTAGAAAATCCTTATAACAGAGGAATAGAGGAAGACATTGCAGTCTTGCAGATAGCTTCACGATTATGTTCACTGCCCCTATGCATACACCATTATGCACTGGATATGAAAGGAAAAAGGAAAAGGGGGAATGAAATGACTCCACTTCTAACGAAAATAAGATTAAAAGAAGCTTAACGTCGGACAGGAAAAGACATTGGTATTGAGGCGAGGCCAATGAGTAACAAATCACTTTGTTTGGTTTTGATTTCTGAGAATTTTGTTTGAAGTAATGAGTGGAGAGAGATAGACAAAAAAAACTTATTGAGAATCGGGCAGAGAGAAAAAATTTCTGAAAACTTGTAGAAGAACAAAGTGAAAACCTATTATCAGGAAACCACAGGCATGGCATAGCGTGCTAGTGCTTTGTCTCATGTCAACATATTCTGATATCAGTTTTGTGCGGTTTAGCAACAGTCACAGGCTCCTATCATCATAAAAACATTTTCCAGTAACTTTAAAAAGAGTCAGTCTACAAATTTAGGCAGATTGAGCGCAAAGGCCAAGTATGGATGTATTGGTCATGCAACTTGAAATGTATTTGATGCGGTGGATCGATTTTTAAAAAAAAAGTTGTGTACAACTAAATGGATTACTTTTTTTTTTATGACAAGTTGACAACTAGACTACTGATATTCATTGTCCAAAATTTCTTGGGAGAAAAACGATAGGGATGTTTTGGCTTTCATTTCGTGGGAGTATTGCAAAAACAAATCACCATAATATGTTGTGTGAAGATCAATTATAAATGTATAGAAATTAAAATTACTTAGGAAACAAGGAGGACTGGGGATGTTGAGAAGTAATATCTAGAGATGGCAAAATTTTACTCCCAAATACTAATATTCGTCTAGAGGAGCAACTTATCAGGATATATGCATATATGGATAGAGGAACCTTCCTAGCAATGCTCTGGTTCTTTCCGTTCATCTTTAACGATATATGGTCTTTGTTTTTTCATAGTTTTTCATCCTCTCCCTCTTCCTCTTTTTTTGTGTTAGTTTCCAGTATTAAAAAAACATATTGTCACACAAAGCCAAGCTAATGACTCACCTGGTTCCCGAGTGACGGAATCACTTGATGTACAATCCACTGTGAATCAACCACGCCGATTTTCTCATGTGCAGGCTGCAGACAAAAAACAAAAGTCCTAATCTACTGTTACTGAACAGAAGCAGATGTAATCTACAAGATTTAGAGCTCTTGATTTTGACTAGGACAGGCCCAGGGGGTAAACAAAGCCAACACGGACATAACAACGAGAGAGAGAGAGAGAGAGAGAGAGAGAGAGAGAGAGGGAGAGAGGGAGAGAGAGAGTAGTTATCATTGCAGAATATTTGTGATAAGAAGACGATGTTATACAACATGCACAGGATATTAACAGTAGCCAGTAGGAAGCACTCGTAGGAGCGCAAAACAAAGATTGCGCTCATCTAGATAACGTTTACCACCTAAGAAACTGTTTCACTAGACCCAATTTCCAACACAGAAGATTAGTCACAAGGTCTAATTCTTCAAATCTTTTATTGACAATCAAAAGATATGATCTGGCACTTTAAGAATGTGGTTTGCTTGTTGCAGCACGCATCCACCTGAAAATACTGCATGAGTAAGAGTATTCATCTCACCACCTTGGTGAACAATCAAGAGAGTTCCAGCATTGTAAAGGTATAACCTTTCAGTGTCTAGTATACAATTCCTCAAGAACTGAAACATTTTTAAGGAACAATTCATTATCAAGAAGAGTGAGAGAAAACTACCTCCACACATCTTCTAAGGGCCAAATCCAATCCCCATCCATGCACCAAATCATTCTAGAATAATATCACACAAACAGGCAAGTTAGTAACTTAGCATTGATACAAAATTTGGACAAAACTACTGTTTCCAAAAAGCTGAAACCTTAAAAGCACCGAAAATAGAAAATTTGACAGATGTAAAATATGTAGCGCAAAATTAGAAACAACACCTGAATCATATGCCAAACACAGCGCCATGCTTCCCGAGAAAACACAGGGGCCATGATCTCCACAAATCTAAAGACATTCAGATTAACCAAAAAATAAATTAGATACAGACTATATAGCGAGGTATAAGGTGCAGTTGTGTCATATATGAATGGTGTTTGTTTGAAGAAATGCATGCATCAGACACGGCACCTAGTTTGTTAAATGACAATGCTCTAGATATACATCCTCAAATTTTGCACAAGTTTTCGGTTGAAATTCTCCAGTTTCTCGCTGTAAAAATACCGGAGAACAGGCCATGCTGGTATGTAGAACAGGACGTCAAAAAACATACAACTGCACAACATATGCCCTAATGTGGTATAATTAGAGCACACATATGGCTTATAAAAACAATGGCGCACACTTACATAGGTCACATGGTTCGACAGATTTGAGAAATTTCTTAATAAAGTAACTTTGAACACATATAAATAAGAAATGTTGTAAATTCCCGCTATTAGAAACTTTGGAGGCATCCAACCTAAAACCAATTGGCAATAGGTGGAGTACCCTCTAGGCGGCTTAGAGTCATGTTCAAAATAATGGAGGCATCCATTCTAAAACCAATGGGCAACACTCTGACACAGAGACACACATATGTAATTATGTATATATATGGACACATATATGAGAGAGAGAGAGAGAGAGAGAGAGAGAGAGCAAGCTTACGCAGCACATGGAGGCAAATGTGGGTCACTGCACCAGCCTGGCCTCTCTTCTGTTACCCTGTCCACAAATCCAGAAATTGAGAACTTGAAACTCTGCACAGACTGAGTGCTTTTGAAACAAGCCTTACATCAAAGCACATATAACACCACCACTGGTTACTTAGAGTCGGGGGCTTGTACTAGGTGTGGGTATTTATCTAAGCAGTCGATGAGTCGATCTATCCAATTTCAAGTCAAAGGACAACATGAAAAAAAGTACGCCGAGTTTAGTCCACATGTAAATCCGTAACAGTACTTTAGTGTAACATGGAGCATTAAGAATGGGCACTTAATCATTTGTAAGCAACCATGGCAAAAAAGAACACAGTGGAGGACTTCTAGGTACAGTTATTCAACGAGTTGTCAGACATGCTTGGAAAGTGCAATGCCAACTGGGCATGCAATACGCACAGCCATCCCTTCCTTGCCCAGGTTGTGTCCTGACTGTCCTGTGTATCCGTGTATGCATCGTCATACATACAGGATACCATGTGACTGTAATGTCATATAACTGTTTACTTTATGGTTTGGGTGGGGAGTGTGTGGTAAGGATGGAGAGTCTAAGAGTGAAATCTAAAGCCTACTTGTGAACTTCTCTGTCACCTCTCCTTTTTGTCATCTGCCAAGTTAATCCATTGTTGGGCTCAAGACCTGGTTGAGAAATCTCCAAACCATATTTCTTGACCAGTTGAATATACCTGTAGATTGCATGGAGGAAAAGGATAAGCAAATTTGGGATTTGGTGTTGCTTAAGAGAAGAATTAGAAAAAAAAGAAAGAAGAAAAACTTACTTCTCAGCATTGAAGTGTTCAACTCCAAGATCTTCATCCCAGATGAAAATGTAGTCATAGGCTGCTACAATATCGGGATGCAGAAACCTCTTTGCATACCACCTGCAAAAGATAAAAAACTTTCAGATGCAGGAAGCGACCAACTTTCACATCAGCAGGAAGTTAGGAACTCAATAAAAGTGGTAAGCAAATCTTACATACAAGTTCCTTAAATCTACAGAAGGATGCAATATTATTTAAAAACAGATTTCTATTTTCTTGTCAGTTTTTTTCCTTGCAAAAGGGTATCATGATATCTCTTTTTCACAAGTTCCTAGTTCGAACATGTTACAGTGGTAGTCTGGTAGAACACAAAAAAGTTGTAAAAAGCTGAATAATCTTACCATTTTGTTTGTTTCCTTACACTGACATGAACCGCCCTCTGTGACCACTCAAATTGGTCCCATTCACTGGTCCGGCCATCATAATGAAAAAGCAAAATTTGGAAATCCTCAGAAAACTGTCAAAAACTGAAAAAGAATAAGATACAGAACAAGCATACCACATAGTACATACATGCAACAGAATGGTCCTTTTGTGTTACCTTTTTAACCGCAGCGTCAATGTTGTTCCTTTGTTCCAATCCAACTGTGAACGTTACCAAGTACTTCGGTTTCTTTTTTAAATCCTGGAAATTTCAGAACATTTTTCAGGATACAGCCAACAATCACGCGAATTTGAGGCAATCTAAAGTAGGCGACAGATTCTTTTCGCACTTGTTTTAACCTGTTGTATTTCAAAATGCGGCTCCTGTGTTCTCAAGTTGTCAGCATGCTCAGAACACAAGCAGTCAAAACATTTTCTAGGGAGTAAAAGGTCCATTACCTTCTCATCACAAACAACACTAGGTTTTCAAAGGCCAGTGGAACTTCTAACCTTTAGCTTTGTGCCTCTGATGAGAAAATTTTAACAACTGATCTCTCAGTTAAAATCAAGTAACATGTGTCATGATAATAGGAATATCATAGCTAAAGGGATAAACAACAATCTTTTGTTCTATTTGGACTTCCGAAGTCCTATGTCTTCATAGTCAGCTTGAGGGTTGAAATGAAACTAAAATATCTGAAAGGTACAGCTGATTCCAGCAATCTAAAACTTTTACCATACAATTACAATTTACAAGCCCCAACATCACAAAATAGTTGTTTATCTTACAAAACCAAATACCTCGCTAGGTTCACCCCATAACCTTCGCAGATACAAATCAGTCTCTGAGACCACGATTCCTGGAGGTAATGACTCTGCACCACGGGGATTCGTAGGAACATATATCTGGGAGGAAAACCAAATGCAAGCAAATTATTATTAACGCAAATAAAAATCAAATATTAGGTCTGTCTTAGCTGGAAAGCACAATGTGCTTGAAGGGAGCCCATAACACGACATTGCAGAGAATGACGTAACTTAAGCCAAACATTATCTAAGAAGCGCATCACTTCTATGAAGCTGCAATCTTCCTTACCGATATCACCGCCTTGAGGATATTTGTAGAGATATGTCCTATGCTTCATGGACATGTCATAGCTATTCTCTTTTGATATACATGTCAAACAATATCAATACAACAGTTTCTTTATGTTAAACCGTCGACACTTGAATTTGACACTTCTTTTTTTGGCAGGTATCCCAAGTACTACTAATGACACTACATGCATTAAGAACAATTAGAGCACAGGAATAGGCACTTTTGTCATTTTCAAGGTACAAAAAAATTATGAGATGTCAAGACCAATCAAGGGACTTGTAATACAGATTCCAACGAATCAGTGAGAAAGAAATCACTATCAGGTTTCAGATCTAATTAAAAATAAAGCAAGTTGATGAAAACATGACAACCAAATCTAAAAATGCATTCATAACTAATCCTTAGCATTGATGGCCACAGAAAAACTTATGTAATGCGAATAACTTCTTGGACCCGCTCATAATCTGGTGTCAAAATTTGAAATTTGACAGTATAATTACCAAATTTCTGTTTACATTTTTCTCGGAGCTATGAATCACTGGCCTAAAAACGACAGCTGACTGCAGAATTAAGCAAAAGCAATACAAAAATAGAAAATCTAAATCACTCAAGAAAGCTACCTTGGGTGGTGCAGTATCAGTCGAAGCACGAGTTTCAGGGATGTGGTCACTAACATGTCTATGCCGATTGTCATTGAAGGCTACATCAAAAGATGATATAATGCTGGAAGGTAAACCAATCTGCGAGATTTCACAATGAATCAAATGGATGATACATGTCTCATGCAAGACTGGTCTATGCAAATCATGAGGAAACATACCTTTGAAAGAGAAACAGATGGAAATGAAACTCCAATAAAATATCCCAAGACCATTCCCATGATGGTTGTAATTATCAGTCGGACACTGTCATTCGATTTTTTAGAGACTCCACTGCAAACACAATGAGAAAATAATTGCGACAGTTTCACATAACAGAAACCACTTACAAAGTCAACTAGAAATTTATCAAAGTGAAGTTTGGGACAAATTAATCGTACATACCTGCGGTGTATTGTCCTCATCCTGGTAAAGTCACTCAAAATGGCAAGTCATGCACTATGGAAGTTCCAATTTCTCGAGCGACTTTATAATTAATCAATAGAGATCCCAAATTCAGAAAATCAATAATGGTTCCCAATGCTAATTCCTGTTAACAATACCCACAAACCAGTATAATACCCACATACCAGTAATAATTGGCAGAGTTATATGCAGTTAATATACAGTATAACAGAGTTTCCATTCCTTTTATTTTTCCAGTTATAGCATTGCAACTGGTCAGCAGACTCAGCACAACGAATAATAAAACCCTAACCTGAACAGGTCAGCCGGTGGATTAGGAGTGAACATGGTGTCTTCATTGTGGAGTAACTCCAGAGATCTCGTGTTCGATTCTCACCAGGGGCACAAAAACACTCGGATTGAGGTAATATGTATGGTTACGGGTGATTGCAGGTACACTGATTTCATCAAAAAGGCTTATTGGGTGGCAGGGTGGGTCAATTGATATTGTCCGATGTCAAAAATTACAAACAATAAAACCCAGGAAACCATGTAAGAGTTGTTCTTTCTTCATTTTTGTCCTTTGTTTTTCTGTTTGACAACTAAACACCCATTACTGTATATAGCATGGACACTTTGTCGGAGCGTACATACCCGTGTCGGACACTTTTTGAACACCAACACTCTCCGGACACGTGCCCGACACTTAAATCCGAAGTGTCCTATGTTTTCTAAATATGTTGCTTGTTGAAGCTTAGAAAAGTATCTCTTCTTTGTGTGACGTATGATAGTTTATTGACTATAAATACCCATAAGTAATGAAATGCATTTTGTTGGAATAATTTTGTGACAATAATAAGATAAGAGGTGCATATATTGTTAGCAATTTCTATTCATATAATTGAACAGATCAACAATGTTTAAAATGTGACCCCAACGTGTGGTCCTCCATTTTTTTAAAATTTGCACGCCAGAGTGTCAGTGCCATGTCGGTGCTACATTTTACAATCATTTAGATGAAGCTCACATCAAGCTAAATATTATTTTACCTTTTATGCATTAAAAACAATAATCGTAGTCCGACAATCACATCTGTGTCCACATTTTATATATTAAAAACAATGATCGTTGTCCAACATTCACATCTGTGTCCTATAATAACTTCAGAGAAGCATATGTACCTACAGACCTTCTCAATTGGGTTTTCTTCCCGGGGTAGCGTGCGTAGGCCCTGGGCAAAAGAAAAGAAAGCCACCGCTTGAAAGCCGACAAGCAACCCCCCTCACACACACACACACCCCAACCAAACCCCCAACAACAACAGCAAAAAAGGGAAAAGTAAAAAGAAAAGAAGCGAAGGGCCCCAATAAAATTTTTATTCTGTTTCTACAGTTCTGGTCTTTATTAGATGTCAGCACTTGATTGCGGTCCCAAGTCTTTCGAGTCCAACACTATCTCCCTTAATTCTGTTTTTCCTTTTAAGTTTGGTCAGGCGAACCGACACGTTGATGTCAGTGCTTGATTGCAGCCTTAAGTTTTGGAGTCCAAAGATACTATGCCCTTAATTGTGTTCCCCTTCTTAGTTTGACACCGGCCAAACCCAAACATGTGCTTGAGAGAGATATCTGTTCATATTTCATACACTAACAAGGGATACAGCAATTCTGCATGCAGTAAAGTTAAGAAGCAAAACTGTTCCCTTTGTAAAATAAGAATGAGGCATTTTGAGATAGAATCCCCAAATTAAACCAAGAAAATTGACAGAAATTATGAATTTTTAATAAGTGAAATCCAAAATCAATTATTTTCCTTTTCAACAGATACGACACCTTCTAACGACTGAAAATTCGGTGTCTGTTTACCTCAAAGGATAAAGCAAGAAGAACTGTATGTCACAGTCTACCAAATACATTAGCCAAACACTCAGGGGCAAAGGTGAAATGGGCTCATATCTGCTGTCCTAAAGATGAAGGGGGTTTAGGGCTCAGAAGGATTAAAGACTGGAATAGGGCAGCTATGCTTAAGCATTTGTGGGCTGTATGTAAGAAGGCAGATACCCTTTGGGTTAAGTGGATTCATACATACATCATAAAAGGGCAGTGTATTTGGTCCATGGCGGTACCTTGTGATGCCTCATGGATTATGAGGAAGCTCTTAGGCCTTAGACACCTTGGGCAACCTCTTATTAGGTATCAAGTTGGAAATGGAAAAAATACCTTTTGGTGGTTAGATAACTGGCACCCTCTTGGGCCGTTGTACTCTACTTTTGGTGCAAGGGTAGTGACTGATGTGGGCAGGTCTTTGAGGGCTAAGGTGGCTTCCATTATTGCCCAAGGGTATTGGAGATGGCCTCGTTTATGGAACCCCCTTATCCAATCTATCATTGCCCAAACTCCTCACTCTTTTAGACCTAATCCTGAGGAGGAAGACACTGTCATTTGGGTGCCGCATCCAAGTGGTTCTTTTAATGTTAGATCAGCTTGGAATGCCATAAGGGTGAAGTACCCGCAAAACCCTTGGTCTAAGATAATCTGGGGTCGACATAATGTGCCTAGGTGGTCTTTTATTGTTTGGTTGGCTGCTCTCCAACGTTTGAGTACTAAAGATAGATTACGAAACTGGGGCTTGCAAGTGGATGAATTGTGTTGTCTGTGTAATTCAATGAAGGAAACCCATCAACACATTTTTTTTGAGTGCTCCTTTTCTTCGGCAGTGTGGCAGCAGATGATGTCTAAAAATAGAGTTCAAGGGATGCCTATGAGCCTAGAGCACATTCTTAATTGGTTTCTCTCCAATGGAAGAGGTACTAATACTGAGTTGAGTTTCATTAGCCTTAAAAACACTTTGGCTGCTTCTGTTTATGGGTTGTGGCAGGAACGGAACTTCAGAACCTTTCGAGCAATGGCAAGAGGGTATACCCAGGTGGCTGATGGGATTGAAGCTACAATTCGGGATTTTCTCAGCTCCAGGAGACATTTGAAACCATCCAGTCAAAATAAGAATATTTGTGCGATTTGGGGACTGTCTAACAGAGTTATGGAGGTTGTATAGTTAGGAGTTCTAGTTTGATAAGTGGTTGTTTTTGCTTTGCTTCTGTTGTTAGTGTTTCTGTAAAGGGATTGATTCCCTGGAAATCCTTGTTTTCCTTGTTTTGACCTTATAAAAGTTTGCACTTATCCAAAAAAAAAAAAAAAAATACATTAGCCAACTGCACCTTAAACAGAATTCCGCAGTAATTGAAAAGTTTTGCATGAATAGATCAACATAAGACCAACCGAGTCTAACATAGAACTGGCTTACCAAGCAAGAATAACATAGAACTGCCCAAAGGCTTAGGGCTGAGATCCCTCCAAGTGACCTAGTTGGAGGTTCGATCTCCTCTCGAAGTGGTCAAAGTTTTTGTCCAGTCTCTATTTTTTGTTTAATTTTCTCGAGTGATCCAATCCGGTTCCTAGAAAAGTTTGGTTCTTCTATTTACTGTAACTGTTCGAGCATCTAAATTCCTCACGGAAAACAACAAACGCAAAGAGAAACAGACTACTAGAGAGATAGAGAGACGACGAACAGAGTTAGAGTGAGAAAGAGAGAATTACCGGGTGCTATCGTTTCGGAGCGGCCGATCGTGGGCGGAGCAGGTGGAGCTTTGTTCGATTTGGACTAGTTGCTGATTCTGGTGGAGTACAGTAGGAGTGGTATTTTTTAGGGCTCGGCTGAAACATAAATTCCCAGGTTTTGCTAATCTTATTCCTAAACGCTTATTATTACGACTTTTAAATAATCACAGATTTTACCTCCCAAATGAAGTACTACTACTACAGTACTAGTACAGTAACTTGTAAACTTTGTCCTTTTTCGGGTGACGAAAGTACCGTCCTTTCCCATTTCAGTTGACCGACAGACGGACGCGTTTTCACCCGGAGTAGTATAAACTACTACTCCTTACAGTACAAAGAGTACTTTACTACTTGCCACCATCTCGTTCCTTTTTTTATTTTTTAAAGCTATGGTGACCGTGAGCTCGCGCTATTGTCTAAACAGTATTTTCAATAGTCTAAAGGGGGTGTTTTCAACTTACCAACAAGTTGTGGATCACAATTTTTGATTTTGTTCTTATTTAATTTTATTTTGTATTTATTAATTTTGTGTCAAATTTTTATGTAATATTTGTCTGTCTCAATGAAATATTTGAAAATGTTAAAAATTATGATTTTTACACAAATATTTTGAGAAATATCTAAGCAAAAGCTCAAAAAATCAGTTATTTGCATTTTTTGTTGGATATTTCTAAAATTACTTTTTTAAAGGTCATATTTTTTACTTTTTCGATTCCTCTCATTGAGATGAACCAATACTACATAAAAGTTCAGCGCATAAAACTAATAAACGTGAATTTTTTCTAATAAGGACTAAATCAAAAAGTTGTGGTCCACAATTTATTCATTAGTGAAAACACCCCCTAATTCACCCTGCCTACGAATAAGATGACATTTTCACAAATTTTATGAACAAAAGCTTATTTTCATATTTGCCATTCTTTACCATAATTTTCCTACTCAGCGAAATATGGAGGCACTAATGGTAAAAGCGGCCAATCTGATCTTTCATAATTAGGCGATAGACAAGGGCGGCTCTAGGATTTTAACTCAGCGTTGACAAAAATTTACAATGTGTTAGTTACGGAAACTCTTCGAAAAAAAAAATAAACTTTGCCTTGGCAGGATATATATAAATAACCGGATGTCCAGATCAGCTTGTGCGCTCTTCAACTAATTTTAGGACTTTGAAATTAATGACCTAGCAAAACCCCAATAGCCACAATGTGTCGAATGTTCGGCCTCTATAGAATTTAAACAGGCAATATTAGAAATACTTATTAGCTTTTTCATATCCACTTATCCAAAATCCTTTTAGGGTTAACTTGGTAATATATATTATTACAAACAAACAAACAAGTTGATACTAAGGTATAAAGCCCTTGGTACCTGACAAAGTGACAATATCCCACATATATGTTAAAACAATGAATTATATTATTCAATTATCCAAATTTAATTGGACTTTCACTTATTTTAACTCCGCACGAGTAATCTAATACCGATAATACTGAAGAAAATTTTCTTTATATGTAAAAAAATGTTTTCTTTTCCAGTGCATTTTTCAAACTCAAAGAATTCGCTTGAACCACCTGAAACAATAGTCAAGCCACCCTTGGTCATAGACAAAATTGCCATGAAACACCTTATTAGTCGATTCATAGATCACCACTTAAAACAACTCATTTTCTCTAAAGTATTTTTGTTATTTCTAGTAGAAACAACTGATATTTTGGCATTGGTGTGAAGAAAAAAACCACAGAGTGAACCTACCCTTGGTTGACTGGCATGCACCCTTTGAATGGTCGCTTTGGTTGCCAGACTAGTTCAACAGGCCAATCACAGGCAAGCCACCATTTGTTTTAGCCAATCCGCATCGTTCTAATGTTTATAAGTAGAATCTTTTTTTTTTTTTTGGGGGGGGGGGGGGGGGGGGGGGGTGGGGTTTGGGGGTCAGAATATGCAGGTTAGTTAAACCATTGTCCCGCATCCCTATCCATGCCACCACATGGCATTGATGGTAAGAACTTTTCAAAAACGAACAATTTCAATACTCAAAATGAGCTAGGGAAAAGACCCACAAAACGTTCCAACAAGACGGTTCAATCCCCAATCCTCCTTAAGAATCAGGGAGGATCTCATCCCTATTTAAGTCTTAATAAATAGTTTCACTGGGAGTGTCATATATATATAAATTATGAAGGTTCAACCAACGCAACCTATATTAAGGTCGAAACTTGTAACTTTCCTAAATGAAAGTCCTTGGCCAACTGGAACAATTTTCGGAAAGAAGAAAAGAAGTATGCAACAATTCAACAAGCGTATAAGGTTTGAAGGTTTCCAAAATTCACAGTATTTTCCCAATATGTAGTTTAGCTGCATTAGCCTAGCTAGTCATATTGGGTTGTGTATGAACTAACCAACTCTTAGATTTCTTCAACTTAAGAAGGTAAATTTTCCAAAAGGGTGTCTGCAAGTGTTTTGAATTTCTTAGCACATCCCTTAAAACTAGTTGCTAGTAATTACACTAGTTATGAAATGAGTACTAGGGATTTGTGTCTCCTTTTAACCAAAGCTCTTGCTGAGGAGAAATTTTTGGGTGCCGAGTGGGAACCATGTGGCGGTACTCAGTGCATATCCCAGCCGTCCAAACGTATTTTGGACGACTCAGATTGCTCTACTCTCTCTCCTCACCCGATCACTCTCTCTCATCTTTCTCTCTCTCTAAAATCCGGACTCGCTTATGGGGTACTTAGTGCACATCCCAACTGTGCAAACATGTGTGATTCTTTCCCAGCACCCAAAAATCTCTCCTTGCCGAGGGTTTTTGAAGAGAGGAACATCAGATTTGGTGTACTTATTTGGTCGAATCACCTTCCCATAATTATCCTGATTGTGATTCTTTGCCTAGCTAGGTGCTTGTTTTCTTAAGATCTAAGGTTCGATTCTCCTTATTAGCAACTCTTGGACTATCTCACTTCACTTGTAAATGTGTGAAACGGCTGTGGGAGGGGTTGTAGGTATTTTTTTCTGAGGTGCGAGCAAGCTGCCCCGAAATACCTTGTATTAGGATAGAAAAAAAAAAAACTTTAACCTACACATGGGTCCAAAATGCCCACATTATTCATGATTGTGCTCGCTATTACCTGACCTATTCAAAATGCAGGACTGGTTGGAACTTTCCACCATGCTTACTGCATGTGTTTACCTGCCAGTTAAGAGGTTTTAACCGTAATCTCTTTTGAGTAAAGTGAAAATAGTCACGCTAAAAGGAAATATGGTGATCGGGGGAAGCACATCAATTTTGAATCAAACGGAGGTGATTAACGTGATGATTTAATTTAACCGACTATGATTAAAAGTTTGATTAGAAAGCCTTTCGAAGGTACGCAAAGCTATAAATAAAATCTAAAGAAGTCTTGCATCCCATCCCAATGTGTTTTCCTTTTCGATCATTTGTGTTTGCCAAACACATTGTTTGGTGATGACCCTAGTGCGGAGATGATTTTACTTTCTTTTTCTGGTTCGACGATCAAGAATGTCCGCGTTAACTTACGTACATATCGATTAATTCTCATCCGGATCCATTTAAAAGTAGGCCATCCACACAAGGAGAGGATGACTTTCAATTGTGCTTCAGAATGTAAGAAATTCAATTTGGAAATGAGAGCTTTGGAACAGGCAGTTGTACCAATGTAGCATAATGGTTAATATTTTTAATATCAATCAAAATACGTCAAGTAGAAAACTCGTCCATAGACAGAGAACTAAGCAACCACGATGGCTAAAACTCAACCCAATGGCTGTACTCCAAATTAGGCAAACTTTCTCACAAAAAACACGCACTTCACCATAAAGCTTCGATTGAAACACACTCAAAAAAGTACAAAAGGAAAAAATCCCATAACATCACAAAACCATCCTAATTCACAATCACTGGTAGAACCACCGTGACCATGACCACAAATTATGGATCTCTGACGACCTCAAGATGCTAACCAGAACCATAACCATGAACGTCCATTCAGACTATGCATTGACGGCGATGGAGGAGCGGCAGAGGTGCGATTGGTGACAAAGGAAAGCCGAGAAAAAAAGAGAGGAGGTTAACCCAAATAAACGCTTAGAGCATCTGCATTACTCTCTTTAAATTTTGGATCAAATTACACATTAAAAAGTCACTTTATTACTTTACCTACTCACTTTTAAAATATCTATAGCATCAAGATCTCTATATTAAAGTTATTCCATTAAAAATATTGTTTCCTTATTTTTTTATTCCATGAATGCAAAAGCAATACCGTGTGAACAGTAAAATTAATAACCCATCAATTGAATGCAAAAGCAAAGCTATTGAGTTTGTGAAAATAGTAAAATAATCAATACCGTGTGAACAGTGGCTCGTGATAGGAAACGAGCAACTGTTGCAATTCTAAAATACAAGGATGGTTGAGCGAGGCTGATGCACATAATTTTTCAGAATTTAAGTCGTTGGTTTAGCTAAGAAGAACAAGTAGAAATGCTAGTGTGGATGCTCTCGAATCAGTAGCGCTAGGTTGGAGGTGGACTCAACATTTTATTAAAAAATTAGTCTAGGGTCCACTATAGAGAACTTGTAACCCAGTTAGTCCACTTCTAATGTTTATAACCTCTCTAGTCCATTAATGTAGTTTATTAAGGCTTTAAGTCCATTTTTTTTAAAAAGAAATTAAACCAGACAAAAAGGCCCTCCTATATAAGCTATCATATAGAAAGAAACCCTAGATCACAAACAAATTTAAATCACAACCTCCTCTCTCTCCCTCTCTCTCTCAGAGACGACCATGGACAAGTCCTGACCACTTCATTAATTGCCGAGCTTTTAAGACCGGTGGGCCTACTACTCCTCCCCATTGGCCTCCTCCTGGTCATTGTATTCCTTTCCTCCGACGCCGGCTCCGCCTTCTCCGACCTCTTCTCCACCGGCGAACCCGACTCCATCCACCGTGTGAGCAAGTCACCCATTGGAGTCGCCCTGTTTCTGGCTCTGATCCTTTTTCTCCTTTACAAACGGGGTCTCCATTTTCCGCGGCGACAATGGATCGGACGAGTAATATTGATTGTTTTAATTTCTGATGGTTTTTTTTTTTCTAATGATATCATTTTCTGATGTTTTCTTCTCTGTTTTTTATATTTAGTACATATGTATATAGAGGGTATCTGTTACTTCTCTGTTTTTTTTTTTTTTTATGTTTTGTTTTTTGCAAAATGATGTATTCCATTGGATATCGATTAACTTGAAAGGAAATATTGATAGAATTACGAAATATTGTTGATCATATTATATGTGATTGTGTTGCCATAAAACACATTCCTGGCATCCACAGATAACTTTTATAAGAAAGTTGAATCGGTTTTTTATTTGTCCCGTGTCCGGTTATCATCAGACTTGAAGGTTTTTGAATAAATACATAAGGTCATATGTGTGTTTTTCCTAGGGTTAGAGATCTGAAGTTTTTTGAATAAGTATATAAGGTTATATTTATGTTTTTCATCAATCATTTATTGATTTGGTCAGCTCAGCGGCCTCCGACTTGCTTCGGATATATTTGGAGTTTTTTGAATAAATATATAAGGTTATATGTGTGTGTTTTTTTAGGGTTAGACATATAAGGTTGGAACATGTTGTGTTTTTTGAAAAAATATATAAGGTTATATGTGTGTTTTTCATGTCACACAAAAAATATTTTTTTGTGTGTTTTTGTTGTTATTTAATGTAATTTTTTTTTAAACATTCTTAGTTAGAGAGATATAATAATATATAACGTTATATTGTTATATATAACATTCTAGATTCGAAATATTCGATGTTATTTAATAAAGAGAACATATAACGTTATATATGACATTTTGTACCGTGTAACGTTATACTCATATATAATGGTATATACTCTGTTGTCGATCACTTATTGAATTGGTCCACGTAGCGGCCTCTCCGACGTATACATGAAAATATGTGATTTGAAGCTCGGCTAGCGATGTGGTTTGGTTATAGATGATCTTCTCTATTGAAACATATATGTTATATATGAGAATTTGCCATTGGTACCTAATTTTGTCCTGTAAAACTCCAAAACAAAGAAACTAATAACGTTATATATTCTTTTATTGAATTGGTCCGCGCAGCGGCCTCTCAAAAACACATGTGGATATATCCATATATTATATATGGTTATATGAAAATATTTGTGACCATATGCACACACACACATATATATATATATATATGAGCTCGTATTGACATAAAAAAAATATTTCAATTTGTATAGAGAGCATATAACGTTGTATATAAGATTTTGTTATGTAAAACTCAAAAAAAAAAAGAAAAAGAGAAACTAATAACGTTATATGTTCTCTTAGTGAATAGGTCCGCACAGCGGCCTCTCAAAAGCACATATGGATATATTCATATATTATCAGAAGCAAGTTGAAGAGGCCGCTGCGTGGACCAATTCAATAAGTGATGGACAACGGAGTATATAACGTTATATGTGAACTTCTATCATGTGTAATATGTGTTTTTCCTAAAGTTAGACATATAATATTATATCTCATTTTTGAGATATATTACTGTTGTTTATGTTGTTTTGAATATATATATATATATATATATATATATATAGATATAAAGGTTATGGGAATTCGGAGGCAAAAGATCACAAATTTTGAAGGATTCGATGAAGGTTTTAATGAAGAAACGGTAAAAAAATGAAACTCGACACCCTGTGGCCTCATCGACATTCAACTTGGGATTCAAGGCGCGACTGAAAACAAAGATAATGGTAGCATGATATGTGAATATATAATGTTATTTTTTGAGATATATAATATTATTGGAAAGATATGATGTTGTTTTGAGAACATATAATTTTATATGTCATATTTTGTAAGACTTAGAACTACAGAAGCTCAGATATAATGTTATATATTCTGTTTTTTTATGAGATTTAGAATTACAGAAGCTCACATATAATGTTATATGTTCTGTTCTATTTTTTTGTGAGATTCAGAGTTACAGAAACTCAAATATAATGTTGCAGAACCACATATATAATGTTGTATGTTAGGAAATTTTTATCACTCATATAACGTTAAAAAATCAATTCAAAAAAATAGGAAAAAACAAAAAGAGAAATTTGTCGCATATATAACGTTAAATGTTAAGTGTAGTGGGTTCAATAAAAAAAATCGAGAAAAATGGGAAAATACGTTTTTTGTTACACATATAACGTTATATGTGGTGTGATGGCAACGACAATGATGGTAGTGGCGGCGGCGGCCACGGAGGTAGTGGTGGTGGTAGCGGCGGCAATGGTGGCGGCTTGATTGCAACAAAAATGAAAAAAATGGAAAAAATATATTTTCGTGTTAGCCAAACAAGGCCCTTGTTTCTTAGGTGAGGTATTTTTGTCATTAAAATTATTAGTGGACTTAGTGGGTTATGAAACTTAGAAGTGGACTAGATGGGTTTGAAAAGTGCTATAGTGGACTTATGAAAAATTCTCCCACATTTTATCACGAAGGTCAATCGTAAAAATGCAATCATGCTACTGAAACTCAAGCGAAGCAGAGCAAAAACAGAACATTGATCCTAAGAAAGGGGAGAGGTCTAATGGATTTTCTTCCATTACTCACGGCCACATTGAGAGAGAGAGAGAGAGAGAGAGAGTGTGTGTGTGTGTGTGTGTTTAAGAGAGTTTAACAGTGGCACTTATGGCTGCATTTCATCAGTAATGTAACCCAATTCTTACCAACAATACAAGGAGGAATCAGTGACTCACCTTTGTCCTCACTGTTTGCTCCATATCCATCCCAAAACATACATCATTAAGACCAACCCCACCAAGAAAAATTGAATACTTACTATTACAAGTATTTTGTTTTCAAGAAACAAAAGAATAACAATCATTCCTTAATTAACACCAACAGTATAAATCATCAGAATTTTGCACACTGCGAAGGCAAACCCGTGTCGTGATCCACCATAACAGTCTCCGTCACTTCGCACTGCAGCACATCCTGTTTCAACTTGGCTCCAGCGGCCTTAAGCCCCCTCAAAGAAACAGCCTGATTGAAAAGGTTCAACGATGGCAGCTTCGAAGCCGGAGGCAACTTCCCACCCGGCAGAAAATTCCTGAAATCCTCCTTCAACAAGGGCACCTCGAAATCACTCTTGTCATGCTGCACCACATTGTCCTTGGCCGAGATATGCGTCCCCGGTTCCATATGGTTCGTCGAGAAACTCGCCTGGTTCGGGAAATTCGGGTACAGGCTCACGTACCCCCTTAAATACATCATGTCAATGAGGAATTTCTTCCAAGAAGCCTGCCACCCATTTGTTCTCGACTTCGGGATTTGAACCGGGTTTTTCTTGGGATCCTCGGTGAACCTCATGTTCATGTACACGTAGAATTCCTTCCACTGCTTCGGGAAAAAAACCGCCCCCCAACTACACGGCAACTGGTGGAGATACGGCGTGTTTGGATGAATCCTCTTAAAGAACTCTGTCGCGTTCCATTTCGGCCTCTCCTTCACCACTTCCACCAAGCGCGGGGTGTAGAGAGAGATCGAGGAGAGCTCGGGGAGAGACACTTGCGGGTCGTAGTGGTACGCCAAGAGGGCGTATTTGATCCAGAGGTAGTAAAAAGGGGAGACCTCGATGTCGTCCTCGAGTAAGAGGCCGAAATCGTTGTCCGAGGAGGGGTACCAGCTCTCGCTGACGGCTCGGATCAATCCTCCCTGGATAATTCTTCTCCGCAGGGTTTTGGGGCCGTGGGTCCAGTTGAAGGAGTTGACGAATTTTATGGTTGATGCGTCTACTTTGGTGTCCATGTTGAAAGTGATGGGGACATGGTCTCCGAGGTAGTAGGCGTTGGTTAGGGAATTGAGAAGGCGGCTTAAGGAATGAACGCGGTTTTGGGTGATGATGTTTATGGAAATCTGCATCTTGTTCCAATCTGCAGGTGAAAAGGTGGATTGCTTAGGAAACAGATTGCAGTAACAAATGACTCCCGGAAACAGAAACAGGGTTTTATATAGCAGTGTCGAAATACAAAACGGCACCGGTGATAGGCTGAAAAATCAGCCAATATCAAATGATACGCATAAGTAAATAACAATATTAAGGTCCGAAATTCTGTTGCCTAAGTCCTAAAGACATATAAACCGTCTCCATTTGAAAAACCCTACTCAAAAATATTTCCTTGGAATTTTTTGCCATGTTTCATTTCGCGATGAGGAGAATGATTGCAGAAAGTAATGCTTCTTTCTCAATTCTTTTTTTCAAGATGGATTCCTAAAAAACTCAAAATTGAAAAAAATAAAAAACGACCCAGAACGTAAAGTTAGGCTAATCTTTCGTCTTTTCATAGAATATGGGTTCTATATATAAGAACGAATAAAATAATGTCAATATGAAAAAATAGTTTGTGTAATAATAATATCACGTGACGTGCTGATATTGTGTCATCGTCTATTCACATTCGTCTGCACGTACTTGAGGTGGACTTGAGACCTAGCTGACCGATCATTTAACATTGTCAACTCGGTGGGCCCATCAGACCCATGTCACACAAATGGCTGAGCATAAATGTATCGGACACCACAAAATACTTCTTCTGTCAACACAGCATTATGCGTAATTTTCCGTGTTTGTCAAAAAAATATCTTGATGACTTTAAAGGGGCTGAAAGTTTTGTTCTAAAAAATAAAAGTTTCAGTTCGAGCATCAAGTGATAAATAGATTTTCATTTTTTTAGCAAAATCAAATACCAAAACCAAGTGATTCTTACTTGGTAAAGCAGTAGGCCGGAGATCTGCCATCCAAAGCGCCTTACCCACCGAAGTCCTCGGCAAAAGCACCAGCGTCGTCCCATTCCCAGCCCCCTCCGCCGCCATCCTCAACGCTTTCCTCACACTCAAATCCACATCATCCACCGCCACCACCACACTCGGGTTATGAATCCTCATCAACCCTTTCAAGCTCGAATAAACCCCCTGGATCACCGGCACCTCCGAATCCGACACCCCACCGGAAGCCGCCCCGATACCCAGATCAAATATCTTAAACCTCCTCTCTCTGCACACCCCCTTCGGCCAGCCGAGCGCCACGGCGGCGTCCTCGCACTGGCAGAAGCCGCCGCCGGAGACGGCGATGTAGGCCTTCTTGCCGACGGTGGAGCGGAACTTCTCGAGGAGAGGGGCGAGGGCCTTGACCTCGGACAGGGAGTGGGCGTAGAAGAGGGCGTCGACCTTCTGAGGGTAGAGCTTGGCCCATTGGGTTACGTAGCCCGTGGAGAAGGCCTTCCACCACTGGTCGTCGCGCACCTGGACTATGTCCTTGAAGATGACGGTGGTCTCGGAGACGTAGGCGAGGCGGTGTTCGCTGTCGCCCCATGTTTCCTTGTCCTTTGGGTCGACTGGTAGGACGTACGAACCGGCGTTTCTGTATTTCTGAAGCTGGTAGCTGCAGAATTTTTTTTTTCCGTGGGTGATTGAAATTAGAAAAGTAACGTACTCCAATTGGTTGCAAAAAAGAACAGAAAGTCTACCCGCACATCAGATCTGTGCACAGATTGTGCACAGATTGTGTTGTGGGGTCCGCCACGGGTTCCATACAAATCATCCAAGCCGTTCATTAAATGTAAAACATTTTTTCAAGGGTCTCCGTAAAAAATTAGCTCAATCCAATGCCTATAGATGCTCGATCCAACCATATAACTTTTCATTATCCGGAAATCTGAATGAAAAGTTAGATAGTTGGATGAAGCACCTATAGGTATGGGATTGAGCTTATTTTTTACAGACCCTTTGAAAAAATGTTTTACATTTAATGAACGGCTCGGATGGTTTGTGTGGGACCCGTGGTGGGCCCCACAACAAAATCTGTGCACAATCTGTGCACAGAAATCTGTGTGTAGCAGCTTTCATAAAAGAAAGCGTTCGGAATAGAAAATCAGGATGTAGAACAGAAAATGAACAAAGATTTGTCTTTTTTTGCCTTCTCTTTTTTAAAAGCATTTCTAAAAGAGTTTTTCTAGATTTTTTTTACTTTTAATTATTTCTCTTTTTATCTCTCTTCGCTTATTATTCCTACTATTTTTTCAAATTTTTTTTTCAAAAAGTGTTTCAAACAAAGCATTTATGTGTCCAATTTTGCGTCTTCGTTTTCTACAAGAAAAAATCTTATTCACGGAGGAAGCGTGAATAAAGTTTATGGCGCTTAAACTCGATCTTTCAAAAGTGTTTTAATCCGGATTATTCAAAACACTTTTGGACAACTGAAAATGCGTAAAGCCGTGAATAACTTATCATGGTGCCTCTCTTTCTGCAAAACTCATGAAATTTATGCCTTGCTCGGTTCATTTTTTGAAAAAGAAAATTTTAACTTAAAAATTACTCATTATCTCTATTTTCAATTATTACTCTCCACTCATTATCTCTATCTTTAATCATTATTGTCATTTCTTTCTCTATCTCTCTTCACTCATTATCCATACTTCCAATTATTACTCTCTCCACTCATAACCTCAAAAAAATTTCAATTTTTTTTTTAAAAATTCATCCAAATACAGCATTAGTATCTTTTTGTGTGTGTCTAGCATAGTAAACGTTGTGTGTTCATCCTAGGCCTGGGGGGAGGCGAGAGAGAGGGGTGAAATCCGTTCGGCCTGATCCAGTTTTTGACAAATTTTGTAACTAAACCGAATTCAGTTTTGGGTTTTGAAAATTAAAATCAGTCCAAAAAAGTTTGGTTTTTTATTTTTATTTGATTTTGGGCTTACAAGTTACAACAAAATTCAACGTGTCAACAAATAAGAATAGACAAAATAACTCATTTCAGAAACCAATTTTACCCAATTTATGGTATTAATAATGCCAAACAAAAATACTACTCACACAACAATCCAAATATAATACCAAATAACAGGAGAAAGGCCCAGTAAGATTAGGAAAACAGGATCATAGACAATTTATCAAACCTTGTTTGAAAAAAACAAAAGTAGCGTCATGGGTACTGATTATTTATAAGTTTACTTGATAATTGTAGTCATTTCGTCTTATGTGCGTCAGTTGGGGTCATTTTTCACCCTTTTTTTTTTTGAGTTAAATCGAAAGGGAATTGATTTTAACACTCTATTATTTATCATTTACACTTTTTTTTTTTTGTCTTTACTAGGTGTAAATTTACTATATTGCCCCTTCTTTTGTGGGAAAGGAAACTTACGAAAGGGTAACAAAGTAAATTCACAAGAATAATGAGAAAAAAGATAGTACGAATGGTAAAATTACTACTCAAACCGAAATCAAACAGGTTTTAATTTCTTCTCAAAACCCAACCGAACTAATAACTCAAAAAAACCACTTTTACCCACACAAAAAAAATAGAAAAAACCACACCAGACCAAACCAATTTTTTGACCAATTAATTTTTTCCGTTTGGCTTTTTATTTCACCCCTAGTGAGAAATTTGCGGTAAAGGTTTTGAAAAAGTTGGTAAATGATCAGATTGTTACATCGACGAATTTGGATCAATATAATCATATAGAAAAAGATATAAATACAACAGTTATTTATAACGCTTCTTACACAAAATTAAACCTACATATACATAAATGGGATCTAGCTAATACGTACCCCATGTGAGAGAGGTGGGTTGCATCGATCCCATAAACAGAATTAAACAGGTTGTTAAACTTCTTCGAAATTAACAGTATGAAATTGAATCATTAGTACTAGCAGAGTAAAATGAGAGAGGGATACGCCTCTAGAAATCAATTTATTACTCATATTAGTCTCCTATATACTATACGTTCCTACGTAGGGATACACCTCTAGAAGGTTCCTCCACAGACAACTCAGATTAAAAAAAGAGCTAGGAAATGGAGAAAATGACACACTTCTTAATTAGTTATTTAAATGCTTTCCAAAACAATTTCGGATCTCGATCTGCATATGGATATGTGCGTACTTGGGCATGCATTTGTTTATCCATGGATCATGCATGCTTCCACTATTTCAACTTTTTGCATGATCTTATTGGCCAAGGCATATGAGTACAATATTCACTTTGACACTACCTAACAGATTACATTAATCAGATCATAATACCATCATTTGTCAATTTACTCATAACAGTTTAGGTTTAGACCAGTGGCGAACTCAGGAATTAAATAGGGGTTGGCGTTGTGCCATGGGAGTCCGACGCTATTTGTTGCATACTGTTCCTAAAAAATACAAAGAGAAAGGTAAACGTAAAATTGAAGCTTTTTTATGGGCTTTATTTTTTGGTAAAAAAAAAAAAGCCTTGATTCAACTATCTCTTCGTCTTTAGATAGATGAAAGTCATTTAGCTATTAGTATTTTTTTGATCCAAACCGTTTTGCTTTTAAAATTGATACTTTCGTTCTTTTGTGTAAAAAAATCAAATTGTTTCAGATACTGATTCCTTGGTGTAGATTAATTTCTTTTTTGGAACCGGGGGTAACTTTGTCCCTGGATTAGACAGACTCGTTTTTAATAACTCCAAGAAAGAAAGAAAAATGAAAAAAAGAGAGCTTATCTAAGGCAACCCTCCCTTAGTCTACAGACTCTACATGATCTCTTCTTATGTGCCTACGTTTAGTCTAGAATACTGAAGCAGGTGACCAACTCGAAAGCAATTGCATTTTCTTGAGTTTGTCAAACTAAAATGAATTTAACCAGAAGCACTCTTCCTTCCACGGTAAACTTCATAATGGACTAAAATTACCATCTAGTTCTTGTCCCTAATCTTATTTGATTGGGGTTTTAAACTGCAGCATGAGAAACATAACGGTGTCGGTGTATCCGTGATACAATCATATATCATCCGATACACAAATAAATGACAGTTTCCAAGATTCGAAATCCTATTACGTAATAGCCAAAACGATACGTAATGGTTTAGAACCATGGATACAATGCATATTACTGTTAACAAGAAAAAATGAACTACTCCGTAGTAACCAAACATTATAAACGAACTATGATGCATCAACATACCTTAGGTGCAGATCTTCACCGGTCACGAAAGTTAATGGCTGTTCAATAAACAGAGTCCTCACTAGCTCCGCGGACAAGAACCAAGAGCTAGAAAGAAAATCCACCTCCACGATTCTACCGACCGTGATATCGTAAGCCGGATCCGGCAGATAGAGCCCCGCCTCTTTCGACCGAACCTTTCGATAACTCGGAAACGTAAAATCCTTCTGTCTAAACGGCAGAATCCTCCCAATGCTGCCCAAAACAGAGTTCTTGTACTTCTCCGTCCCCGCCACGTGCGATAGAATCTGCAACATCTTCCTACCGGGGATCATATCATCGTCGAGGACGTATACGAGATCGGCTTCCGTTTGTAAAGCCATTTGGAACCTCCCGTAGTACTTGAAATCGTAGGTTGAGGAAATGAAACTGATTCTCGAGTCGTTGTAGCTGTCAACAATCCTCTTCAGGGACAGCTCGTTCGGGCTACCGAACGCTATTACCCAGACATGGTGGAAAGGGAGGGTCTGGTGAAGGAGCGATTCGAGCTGGGAGCAAAGGGTTTTTCTTTTGAAATGGTTCAGGATAACTGTGACTTTCGGGATGTTCGGATGCGGGGCTTTCAAATCCCACTTGGATTTCATCTTCATAAGCTCAGAGAGCGTCTCGGTTCCGAAGGACTTGCTCTGGAACTGGAGCACCTCATCATAAAGCTCCCTCTTGAGCTTGATCATCACGGCGTCATCGGACTTCTTCTGCTGGAAATCTATCTTCTCGTTTTCGCAGACTTCACGCGGGGTGAAGTGGGCAACCGCCGGGGTTTCTTGAACAAGCGAGTTGGAGGAATATTGGTACCGGCTCACTACATGCGTGGGGATGATCAAGTTTCTCCAGTTCTGAGCGAATTTCGTCGCCCACGAAAAATCGGGCTTCGTTCTTAAATCTATGGCGGGGCTCAGGTAGTACAACAAGAACGTCGCGTAAATGGCGAAGGCGAATTGGAGGCAGGTGAGCATGGTGACCAGGCGGGCCGGGGGGCTCTTTGGTGGTTTTAACTTGGTTTTTCCACCAACAATGTCATTGAGCATTCCTTCCAAGTAGTCCCCGCTTCTCAGGTTCGGATTCCGGGCTAAACCCATTTCTGAGAGTGCAAATTCGGATACTTTACCTACAAAATTAGGCAAAGAACACACGAGTTTTTGTCAGAATTAGTCCCGGGAAAAAAGTTCAAACCATCGGAATTCAGAACATGATATGAAGAGTTGGAGATCAATCTTGCCGAACAATACCCGCAACCCAGATCAGCTACTGAACATTAAAAGATTGCGTTTACTCGATTGGGATCTCGGAATTTTAGACTTGGGGTTCAAACTGGGGAAGACAGGGAACTAAGGGAGAAGAAGGGTGGTTTTGTTGACCTTTGAAGAAGTGCAATGGGAACAATGGCAATGTGTGCATATGTAATGCAAATTGACTATGGAGGCAAAGGAGTAATTAGTATTGAAGTGAAGTTGAAGAACCCCATGAGAAATGCAGCCAAGGGGGTCACATGGGGGGTTAAGTTAAGGCCTTTTAATTAAAGAAAACATATAAAGCGTTTGTATCCTGGCTAGGCCGGCTTTGTTGCCGTGAAAGTGGGATGCCCCTGCGTTTTTGGCACTTCTATGGTAAACTCTCTCTCTAATGCCCCAGGCCTTTCATATGGACTTGAAAAGGGGAAAAATACCTACCAGTATATTTCTATCCAGCTTCTTCTTCCAAAAAAAAAAAAACAAACATCTACTAACGGGTAGCAGCAAGTCAATGACTGATTTTTTTATGGGACAGTTCGTGATGTTTACATCAATCTATGATGGACCGCTACAACAAGTATTGGTTTAACCTCAAGCGATAAATACTACTATATATCTACAAACACTTTAGTTCTTTTTTCTTGAATTTTGTGTTCTGGGAAGTATACGGAAAACTAGTTCAAAAAATTCCCATTTCCGCAAAAAAGATAAGAAAATAAAACAAATACTTTTTTTTTTTTTTGCTTTCGAAACCAATATTTGAAAATTACTGTACAATTTTTGTCGAACAACATAGCATTCAAACCATGGTGAATTAGACATGCATTTTGATGTTTAGCTTGACTACTGATTAAACTGGAAAACACTGGAAAGAGCTCACAGGATCGATACACTGAATCCTAGAAATTCGAAACTACTAGCATATTACTCAAAAGTCCATCCAAACCCAAATCCCCAAACCACTAACCCATATTAAATCACAACTTTTCAAACAACGCAAATCCGATCTGTCGGTGCCTCAAGAACCGCGACAAAAACCCAAACAAGTGAGAAATTTTTAGGGCCGGGTGGGCATGGGACACGTGGTGCTCGGCATCAATCTCGACCGTCCAATAAAGTTTTGGATGACTCAGATCTATTCGACTATCAAAGGATATTTTAATCATTTCACACTCTAAAATTAGCCAAACAGATCTGAGCCATCCAAAACTTCATTGGCTGGGCACCAAGTGTCCCGTGTCCACCCGGCACAGAAAAATTTCTCCAAACAAGTACAACAAAAAAAAAAAAATGCAAACAAAGAACAATGCTAAAACAAAATTCAGGAAACACAAGATAGAGAAGCAATACTCACAAGCTTGATAATACCGAAACAATCGCTTCGAAAAGAATCTTTTCTTCTTCACAAAGTCAAGCTAATTAAACCTGTTCCTCAAATTTGCAGCAAATTTCATGGATGACACACAGTCCAAAGGATTGAGTACATTGATCAGAGATTTAAGTAGTACTCCAGTTGGTAAGGGTAGACCTTGTTATTGTATATACACATGCGTATACACGTTCGTGTATATATATCAATATATCACATGTGCATGGATGAACGTTTCAGCAATCCTAGCTGTGTTAATGTATTTTTGCCAAACTTTGGCAAATAGGAAGTTCAATGTAAGGATCCATCGACTAAATTTGCTTGCAAGAGGGAAAATTCAAATGGGTTGTGGTCTTTGTTTTGAATTGAAATCTTCTTTTATTTGTTAGGCAAGTCATATTTACAGGGACAGCGGATCAAAAAAAAAAAATAATAATTACAGGGACAGAAGACTAGTGATGCAGAGCAATAAAAACAAGGAAATTTAGGTGATAAATAAGAGGTGATTAGGCCTAATTTTAATCATGTATGCAGAGCTTGATTATATTTGTAAAATGAAGTGATGCAACTGCTCTATACGATTACGTGCCTTCAAGAAATTGGGAACATTTTATGTGGACAAATTGAAAGGGGAAGGATAAAATAACAGGACATTACAAAGACCAATACATTTAACAATTATACTGTATAGTTGACGATCATTGCTGTTTTTCCTCCATTACTTAGGGCGTTTTCACTAAAAATTTTGAACTTTATTTTGTCATGTTATTCACACTAACTCACAACTTCTTTCTCTTTATTTTTTCCTTTATTTTCCCCTTTCACCTATCGATATACCACCTATAACTTTTTGGTAAGTGAAAACAACTTGATATTTTTGGACGACAAAAAATTGTCCATAATTTATTGACTAGCAGAAATGGCCCCCAATTTGTATACGTTTGCGGAGGACTACTTGTGTTTTTATGTTAGTAATTTTCAGACTCCACTTTGTTTTACAAAGCACTTCAAATTATTTCATTTATTAGTGGTTAAGTAGTTACACACAGCACAATTTCCAAATTAAACATGATAAAAGACAAGTTTTATACTGCATTTACAAAACTAGCAGTTTTGCAGACCCCGGATGCTGTCAAGCACTCCGGTGCCGAGCGGCATCTGGTCGTTCATTTTAGCACGAACGGTTCGGATTGAATCTAAGTGCATACAAATCGATCTGAACCGTTCATTACTCGGTCAAAATCCAAACCGTCCATTGCCAAGATAAGCGATCGCTCGGCACCACTGCCTAGCCCCCGTGCTTGGCAGCATCTCCCAATCCCAGTTTAGCACACACAGATGCATGTGTAATTAGAACATTGGTTACAAATTTCGATCCGTTGGACCAAAACAAATAAAATTTACTCCATGGGTTATGGTCCTATATATATATATGGCAGTTAAAACTTAGAAGGGCATTTAGGTGGAATATCGTGAGATTTAAATGGGCAGTTTTCGATAGTGTCAATTGTGATCGAGCCCGCCTCAATTTTGAATCCAAATCAAAAGTTGCTCTCCCTTTATTGATAAAATTAAAAATAGATAGATGTGCGTCAATTTTCAAATCCTTCATGCTCGAAATTAAGTTATTATCTACTTTTAGGCTTGGATGAATATTGTACTTTTCGATTTCTTATGGAAATGTCTGATCATGACAAATAAGAACTTCTGGCATATATTTTGCAGACCTTTCCTGCGGTTTTTTTTTGGTTTTAATTTGAAGCAAATACTTACAAATTTTTTTATCTCCTAGTCCTTCGAAAATTGTTTCCTTTTGTGTTCATAAAGTGAGGTTTTTTTTTTTTTTCTCCCTCCCCCTTTATCTTGAGAAGAAATTACCAACAGCATGCACATGAAGCCGATGCAGTAGTTTACTTAACAAGAGTGAGGAAAAAGTAACAAAAAAAATTGAAAACATAAAAAAGAGAGCGTTTTCCATTGGTATCTTCAATGAGATTAAGAAATACTGTAGTAGTGAGAGCAGGCAAGGCTTAATAAGTTGCAAACATGTTATAATACTCAAATAGTATAATCATGTGATTTCAAATATTTAATAATATCTTGTGGTTTAATTTGCATATGCTTACGTATGTGGTCAACCACATCAATTAAAACTGAGCAGTTTGCTGATCTTAAGATTTTTGTCGAATGAAGAAGTCGAGAAGATGACCTCGCTAGAGGAACCCGGCTCCCAAACGCACGAGAACTTGAGCCCCAAATCTAATCCAGACCGTGCCAATGGGGTCTAGCTTAATTGACATCTCCTGGTCCTTTCCATGTGGGTGTTTGTATCATATATTCACCGCATGTCGATGATCGAGGGAAATGTGACAATTATGAGAATGCTTCCTATTTTATTATTTCGTAGTAATAATATAACTAGTTTTTATTTCTTTTAATTGTTTGTATTTTAATAAAGTGTAGGACATTTGGCATACTCCTATACATTTGGAAGTTAAAAAGATATTTGTCATTGTCCTACACACTGTGAAGTTGAAGGAAAGTTATTTTGACGCTTGGAAGCAAATTAGAAGAATGAAGAGTAGTGAGAAGTTAAGAAGTTATTTCTTACACATTTGTTGTTTCCTATAAATAACCTCTTTTGGTTTCATTGTAATCTATCTAACAAATCAAAATCTTAATTTTGTTCTTAATTTTTGTCTTACCGACCCACTTCTGGGTTATAATTAGGAGTAGGAGTAGGATTAACTTAATTTTCTTGCTTTCAATGAGGATTCATCTTTCTTGATTGTAATTTTACCTTGAAAAAGTAACAAAGTCCATTTGTTATTTTTCTTCCGCTCCACCCCACTTCACTAAACCATCAATCCACTCCGCCCAATCGATGGGTCGATTCCGTTCTTGAAGATTGGCGGGTGATGGTCTTCTTGTATGAGTCTACTCATCACTAATCTCGCATTTGACTCAACCGCCATTTCTCTCCGGTGAAGTCCTGAAACACGGCGTGGAACCACGGATCCGTCTTGTGGAGACATAACCGCATTCGCCCTTATTTTTGTTGTTGGCATTGTTTCCCGAAATTTCTGTCTATTTCGATTGAGTGAAAAATTGGTAAACAGTGGGAGGCCAGGGTTTGAACTCCGTTTTAAGCGTTTGGGATTCAGGATTATGAATAGCTTCTGAAATTCCTTTTGTATATTTCTGGTTTGCTATTCAAAACATACAAGTAGTTGTGATCGAATTGAATTGATCTTTACCATATGTGCTGACATTATAATTTGCTTCAATTTCATCCCTCACATGCACCCTCTCCAACCAGTCATGATCTTCCCAATCCGAGACCTTTAAAGAGGGAGTGAAAAAAGTGAGTTAGAATTGAGGGAACCTAAAACGAGAACACATGCCTGGTTTTGTTCACCAATCTCTGAATGAGGCCTGAAGAAATCATCTTTGATTTATAGGCCATTCATATGGAAACAATTACACATTTTTTGTCATGCATTGTAATTCGGATTAGAGCTAGCGTATTTGCAATTAAATAAAAAATGGAGGCACGAAAATTGGTCAAATCGAAATATGTAACAATTCTATGAATATGAATTCTGAAGCAATCGCAAGTTTTAACTCATATCCATCTCATCAAGCTTACATTTTCAAACTGGCCCCCAGAAAAATTGTGTCTAGGAAATAAGGCATAAAGTGTAGATTCAACACCATTTACCAGCTGTAGGCCATAACTTCAACATTTTACCGTTTCAAAAAAACTTCTAACATTTTAATTTTGGGTGCGCTTAGAAATGTATAATTGATACAACATAGTCAAAGAAGAGTTAACCCTAGTTAAGGGGTTGATTTGGTGGTCTTGGCCTGGAGCTTATAAGGGATTTGCTCATTTATAACATTTTGGGTTCGATTTTCTCTGCTAGAGATTCTTAAGGTCACCTTACCTCCGGCCACATATAAGCGTGTGAAATGGTTGTGGCCGGGAAGGAAGTCTGGGTAATCTTGATTATGCGCCCACTGGAAAAAACATCTTCCAACTCATAGTTATGGTTCTGGTCCGGCACTTCTCAGTTCTCACCTGCCATGCAGTCCATGCGCGTGAGATCCGGAAGACATCCACGTGCCCTCACGTACCATTAGCGAATGATAACGAAGATCAACCAGATTAATTACTATCCCACTTAATTAATTTTCCCATCCACTAAATTACTAAAGTTCAACGTCAAAGCCCAAAACCCCAAACCCATCAAAAGTCTTACCTTTCGCATCTTCTGATTATTATTTTTCTTTGATCGAGGCATTACTGCTAATAGTACTCATCGGTTTTACGATCAAAATAATCGGGGAAAATGAAGGTTAAGAACGTGTTTTGATAATTAATACTTTTCAATGACATTTTGTTCATTAACAAATGTTCTTAGTATGTCTTTAATATGTATTAATTATCAAAACAGGTCATGGGCCGTCAATTTCCCAAATAGTCCCCGTTAAACACTTAGCAAATTTGAATAACACATGGCGGGCTACGACTGGCCGAACAGTTGACGGAGTGCGCAAGAAGATCACGTGTCAGCCACGTAAGCAATATGGACATTCAGAAACTTGGTATTAGTACTACTTTAATTGGCCTAACTATAAAGGAAAGAAACTTCGTGACATTAAATAGCTAGAAAGTCTTGAGGTGTCCATGTGCCAACCTTACTCCCATTGATTCCGCTTTTTAGTTTAGGGATATTTGTATAAGTGGAGTTGGGCCTAAATAGATTTGGCCGAGGCATTCCACATGGTTTTATAGAGTGAGAGAAATTTGACTGGTACGTTTATTTCAAATCGTATTTTGTGTGCTCAAATTCAAATTGAGGACATGCTGATCAAATTGTTAACGTATTAGTTCATGATCCCTTTAGATTTGCAGCACTTTACGAGCAACAAAATTTTATCTTCAGAGAAAGTATTCCTCGATCGATCTTTCGATAGCACAGAGATGACTTCAAATGATTCGAATCATTGATGGTTATGAGTTTTTGAAATGGTGGTTGTATATCCCAGTTTAGTCAACTTAATTAGTAGCATTTTAGGTCTTAAAGCAAGTAGGAGTAACAATTAATGCAGACAATCCTCAATCTACGGCTAGAGAAATGACATAATTGACAAATAGTAGAGCTATTGCTTTTGTGTGATCATCGGTTTGTAAGAAATATTTTTAAGCCCCACTTAGTCACATAGGTGAATAAGGGATTGTCCACTTACATTATGTTTGTAGGGATGGTTTCAAAGTTCTTGTCTTTTCACTATCCCCATTATTTATAAGTTTAGTTTCCATGATGGAAGGAAACTATAAGGTTTCTTCAGGAATATAAAGGGTCTCTAATCTAGCATCTCTATAAGCCTATGATATCTATCACTCAAGGCACTTAGGACATGCATAGGTTAGAAAACACCTAAATCTCGTGCATGTGCTTTCTGTGTTTAACTTGAACAACAATGGCTAGAGATTAGTACGATTCTAATTTCTGCTGTGCATACCAATATGTGATTGATTTATCTTACATGGTTATCAATTGGTCATTCGTTTGATTTCGTCGACGTCACTCATTCTTCACAATTCTCGTAACTTAAAAAATCGAAGTATGCCTAGATGCTCGATTAAAATAGATCTTATGAAAGCTTATGACTCATTGGATTGGGATTTTTCGTTTGATGTTAAGGAGAGCAGAGATTTCCCTGGGCAATTTATTGGCTGGATACAACAATTTGTTACTACCCCTAGTTTTTCAGTTCCCTTAAATGGTGTCCTTTGGGAGGTTATTTTCCGGGGGCTAGGGGCCTAAGACAAGGAATTCTATTTGCCCATATCTCTTTCTAATTGCTATGGAAGCTCTCTCTGCAATTCTAAAGCACAATGTGGCCGCCAATGGCAGCTTCAAGTTCCATCCCAAAAATATCAACAATTGGACATCACTCTATTTATATCCGTTTTTGGCACCACGGATCGGGCTAGCAAGGAATGGCCATTTAATTAATTCTTTAATTAAATTGGGCCAAAGTTATGTAATTGTTGGTTGTTAAGTTTATTGGGCTATGGATTTTCTATTACGATTGGGCCCAATAACCAAACGCAGCCCATAAGAGATGGTGCCCACGAAGAAAATGCTGATTTGGCCCATGAAGTGAAGCCCACGGTTTTAGGGAAGCGGTTACTTCCTGGAGGCAGTTGATGTTTTTCCAATTCAAAGACCAATTGACTTGGTCAATTAGCCATGTGTCAAGCTAGCACAAAAAGGGAGTAGTGGGGAGTTATTGCCACATCACTCATGATTTATTAACTGTTGAAAACTGCCCATGATCTTCATGCACAAAAGAAGGAACAATCATGGGACACATGGCAGCCTATGGTGCAAGCAGAAATTTGGATTCAGGTCTGAATCAGCTTACTGCTTTGCCTATATATAGCATAATCGAAGAAGAAAAACGGGTCCAATACCAATCAAAACTCAATGCTTACAAACACTTTTCTACTTTCAGCAAAGTAGTTTATCGAGTACCTCGTGCTCAAACCCCATTTAAACTCACTTCATCAAGTAGTTTGGATTTTTATTTTTCTTGTA
Organism: Rhododendron simsii; assembly: GCA_014282245.1. NCBI lineage: Eukaryota > Viridiplantae > Streptophyta > Magnoliopsida > Ericales > Ericaceae > Rhododendron > Rhododendron simsii. The sequence continues at coordinate 10,018,094 of CM024965.1, forward strand.
ATCAAACTTTATTATCCCGGAGTAATAAAGTTCACATTTTTTACGTCTCATTTCCTATACGACTAGGAAATTTTAAGTCCACAACCATATGGCAAATTACGAACCTCATTGTGATCTTTAACTTTTGGGTTAAACGCTATCGCTCTTACGTTAGAAGTCAAGATTCATAGGAATCTTCATCAAAAGTTAGGCTACAAGTCTTGGCATGCCCGGGCTCAACGCATTCACGCCTTTGCCAAAAACCAGAGTTTTCACACCCATACCCATTTAGCATTTGCTTATGATCTCTTTGTGATGTTGAAAACTCTCGTTTTTGACACACGTATGCCGAGCAAGGTGCGGATGCGATTGCAGGCGTTGTGTGGTTGAGTGCGGGCGTGCCAAGGCTTATGGCACCTAACTTCGGATGGCGATTGCCGTGAATAGTGACTTCTAACTTGTAAGGCGATTGCGTGTGATTCAAAGGGTAATGATCACAAGGAGGATCGTGGTTTGTCACACGGTTTTGGACTTAAAATTTTCTAGTCATATAGGAAATGAAATGTAAATCGTAAACTTTATTACACATGGATAATAAAGTGGTACAAGAAAAGTAAAATTCAAATTACTTGAAGAAGTGAGTTCGAATGGGTTTGAGTATGAGGTACTCGATAGTCTACTTTGCTGAAAGTAGGAAAGTGTTTTGAAGCGTTGGACTTTGATTGGTGTTGAACCTATTTTTTTGCTTGCACCACAGGCCGACAAGTGTCCCATGATTGTTCCTTCTTTTGTGTATGCGAGATCATGGGGGCTTATTGGTAGTTGAAAGATCATAGGGTGATGTGACAATGACTTTCCATTTCCTCCTTTTGTGTGAGCTTGACATATGGCCAATTGACCAAGTCAATTAGCCTTTGATTTGGAATGAAATAACTGCCTTCAGGAAATAACCCAATCCCTACAATCATGGGCCTTGATTCCTGATCACAAAATTAATGTGGCCCATTAATTTTTAGCCCGAAAAACTTGTAACTCTCGGCCCAATTTAATTAGTATTTAATTAAATAGCCCTTCAGCGCTGGTCCGATATTATGTGCCAGAAATGGGCATAATCGGATGTGTAGTGCTGATGTGGGGTCTTTTAATTTTTGGCAGTTAAACGGTCTCTGTAGACTGTTGGAGTTCCATTCTTTTTTATGGCTTGCAACCTAACATGGCCGAGAGTGCTGTTTATTTTGCTGGAGTGGATGAGGGTTTGAAGAGGCAGCTAGCGTGTTAGCCATTCCGGGGGCACTCCTTCCAGTAAAAATACTTGGGCGTTCCTTATTTTTGTTAAATATGAGAGAATAAATGTTCTATTGAATTCGATAAATATCATGTACCCTGTCTTGTATTTATACAAGAGTGGAATGCTAAACTATAGAAACAAAATCAAATCATTTACTATGGAAAGGTAATTAAATCCTTGATCCTAATCAATTATAATCAACTATAATCAATCCCAATATTTTCATTATTCTAACTAATTTTGTCCGGGCTTAGTTTTGCTAATTGTAATATTTAGAGAGACAAGATTTTAAAGCCAATTAGAACTGGCCCAGTAAATTTCGGTCTCATTGGAGGAGAATGTTGGAGCTCAAAGTTTGTCCTTCCTTAAGGAATCCTTAATTGAGATTGTTCTGATAGCTTTCCTCTGGACTGGAATTGAGATGAAGGCCACAGGTGCCAAAGTGAGTTGGTTCAATCTCTGTGAGCCAAATAAGTGTGAAGGTGGTTTGGGAGATTGGAACAAAGTTGCTATCTTGAAGCACTTATCACTTATGGGCTCCGACTGTTTCTCTGTGGATTAAATGGGTTCATACTTTTATTATTAAAGGGAATAGTTTATTGGGGATGGGTATTCCCGCGGATGCTTCTTGGGTCATGAGGAAACTCTTCAAGCTAAGGCCTTTCTGTCAGTCTCTTCTCAAGTATGTAGTAGGGGATCATAATGAAGTATTTTGTGATTGGACAATTGGCATCCACTATGCCCTCTTTATGAGAGGTTTAGGTATCGAGTGGCCCATAATATGGGTAGGAGAAATGCTAAGTGTAAAGAAAATGGGTAATGAAAAGACTCTTAAAGTGTACATGAACGGCTCAGATTCACTGTGCCAATTTTCTTTGTCCCTAACACAGCTCTTTTTTTTTCGCCCATTTTCTATTATTGGTCAGTTAGAATTAGTGGTATTAATTTGTTTTTTTTTTTTTTTTTGTGGTGGAGTGGTATTAATTTGCTGATTCCTGGGGCAGATTCTTATTGAATTGTGAGTCTAACAAATTTTACCTGACATGTTGTGCCAGCAGCTACCAGCTAGATATGGTAAGAGCCAGGGTTCGGCCTTCGGGCTTGCAAAATGAGGTGATCCAAGCCTAGCCCAAATTCACTGGGAGCCCGATAGACGTGGGCCAAGCTTTCCCGAGCACAAAGAAGAATGTCCCAGGCCCGGCTTTTATTTTCCTATATAGTTTCACATATGCCAAAGTGGATAGACAAAACATCATTCTTTTTTTTTTTTCTCCCCTTAAGGAACCAGCGTAGCAATCCTCCGATCAACCAGGAATCCCACCCAATCGGATTGAAAATTGAAGCAATTAATTTTTTTTAGACCATTTATATATTAAAAAATATGAAAAAAATTAAGTGCTCCAATTTTCAATCCGTTTGAATCGGTGCGAAATTCTTATTATTCTGATCATATTATTCTAAAGGGTCATAATTAAATTTTGTCTAGATGGCTCTCATAATAAAGTTTTTGCTTCATATGGTCCCAAATAAAGAGTAGATATAATTATGAAAGCCTTAGAGACAAAATTTAATTATGAATCTTTAGAATAAAATGATTAGAATAATAAAATCATCGCACTGGTTCAAACGGATTGAAAATTAGAACACTTAATTTATTAACCATATTTTTTTAGTAATATATAAATAGTCTCAAAAAATTAAAATAATTGAGTGAGAAAGCGATTAGAGAAAGAGAGACATTGAATGGACTGGATGAGAAGCACTAGGAGACGTGGCGCTGATCCATGGCCTTGCCGCACAATCAATTGTACACGTCCCCTCCGTGTACAATTTTATCTCAATCTCAATTACTATATTGTATTATATTTAATTTTGTATATTGTTATTAAAATATCATGTAATAACTATAATATGAGAATTAATAATTTGAAATTAATATCGAATAATACAAAGTCAAATTAACTATGAATAATTTCTCCTTTACTTGGAAAGAGTACTCCTGTCCATAAAGCTCATCTTCTTACAGGTCAAGTTGCCAATAATTCCCCAATCATATATTTTCAAGTATCGAACTCAAGACCGGTGGGAAAGGACCAACCTTGTGTTAGTTGGAGAGGACCACCGACCTTGTGTTAGTTGCTCCATCCACTCGGATTCCCACCTGGTGGTAGACCGAACATCATTCGGTTCCTACATATTTGAGAATTAAATATGACACACTCAGGAAATGAAATTGAAACAGTTTTACTGATTCCTGGGCCTGCTTGTTAAGAGTCTTTTTCAGATCGGCGCCTGCTTGTTAGAATTTGTTAGAATAAATGCACATATAAAATAATATTGCGATCAAATCGTGATCTTGAGATTGTGATTTGATTGTAATTAGGATGATTTTATTTCATAGTTAATCAGTATGATTTTCTTTCTATAGTTAGGCTCTCTCCTCTTGTATAAATAGAGATCTCATTATATGATTTCAATAATCGAATTCAATATTTCTTCTCTCATATTTAACATGGTATCAGAACTATAAGATCTAGGCCTTGTGGATATTAGCTCCTAGCGGGCGGCCTATGCAATCATTGCCGTCCGCCGGGCACTTAGTTACTTTGTCAATCTCCTCCACGCTTTCCGGTTGCTCTCACCTACCAAAACGTCTCTTCATCACCAGCGCGCCTCTTCACAACCAGCGCTTGTGGCTTTTCGATTCATAGCTTCTTCGTTTCTTTTCTTTCAAACTCAAGTCGGTAGACTTACTTGAGTTTGGCTTGGCTTGACTTGGCTTGGCGTGGCGTGGCGTGGTGGCTCCTGGTTAATTTCTTTTGCTTGGATGTTCCTAGTTTCTCTTGGTTTTTCAAACTCAAGTTGGTAGACCTACTTGAGTTTGAGGGGGGATGTTAGAATAAATGCACATACAAAATAATATCGCGATCAAATCGTGATCTTGAGATTGTGATTTGATTGTAATTAGGATGATTTTATTTCATAGTTAATCAGTATGATTTTCTTTCTATAGTTAGGCTCTCTCCTCTTGTATAAATAGAGATCTCATTGTATGATTTCAATAATCGAATTCAATATTTCTTCTCTCATATTTAACAGAATTTTTGACAGTAGTTCAAAATTTCAAATAGTTTACAGCCAAATACCATAATTAATAGTAGCTAGGATTAAACTAGTGGTATTGTTTTGAACAAACTTGGATCTAAGTTATAAATTTCCAGCCAAACTTGAGAAAGCTTTGTTTGATTCACAAGATCAGATTGCAAACAATGGAACTCAGAATCTCGGCGAAAAAGCCGTATTAGGATTCCGAATTGTCTTCTTTTCCTTCTACTTGAAGAATCCAAATGGATCATCAATTAGAAGAACAAACTACCTTCCAAATGAAGTCGAAGACAAAAGTTGAGCCAAGATTTTAATTAAAAGTCTACACAGAAAGAAAGCGAAAAACGAATTTCCTACATGGGGGGGAAACCTTCAAATCGATCTCCTAAAATTAGTAGTCCCTTCCATTGCAGTAAGTTCAATTCGCGATCATCACTTCACCTCGCGATATCCAGCTTCGGGGAGTAACCTAGTTGTTCCATCTCCCAGTTCACCTTCGAAGCAACTCTTTCATGTCGCGGAATATAATCCTGAGAGAATGCAAAGACGAATTGTACGTACTTCATAAAGTAACCGAAAAAAGGTATAAACAGAGAGAAAGTTTCACCGAAAAATAAACTTCATTTGTCATCAAGGTCACTGAACTTTTTTTTTTTACCTCCAATTTTTTGACCAACTCCCTTGGGGTGGGGGCGGATACGATGATATGGCGCGCTGTGGGACTAATGAAGCCTTCCTCGACCGCTTTGTCGATGAAACACAACAGAGAGTTGTAGTACCCATCCACATTCAACAATCCCACCTGTGCACATTCATTCATTTTATGAAAAAAAATTACTTAGAAACAAAGACTCACAGATCGAGTTTCTTTCTTTTTTTTTAAAGATTTGTAGATTAGTATTAGTAAGTCCTTTGGATTAAGGAATGACGATTACCGGTTTATCATGGATACCGAGCTGGGCCCATGTTATGACTTCGAGAAGCTCTTCAAGAGTTCCATATCCACCTTCATGAAAAGAAAATTGACACGAAATTAAAAAAAAATAAAGGAAAATTTTAGATAGAAATGATGGGAGGAAATTATATAATTACCATGAAACTGGGAAAATTAAGGATTAACTACCAAGTAAATAAGCATTAGAAAGAGAAAATAGGCGAAGAAATGTGGAGGAGAATGAACAAACCAGGCAATGCAATGAAGGCATCGGAATTTCTAGCCATTTCTGCCTTCCTTTGGTGCATATCTGCCACTGCCTTCACTTCCCCAACTGTTTCTCCAGTTATCTATAAGAACCAAATTACACAAGGCAGACCAAGCTAATTAACCCCACAACTCAAAACTTCAAAAATTAGTCGAGACGATCCTAGTAATCAGAACTTTGGAATCGATTTCTTCCTTCAAAATCAGGGGTGTTCCAGTTTCTTTACAAAAGAAATTTTTAAAAAAGAATGTAATTTCAAGTTTAAAAATCATGGGTTCAAGAAAATAATTTTCCTACCAATATGGATTTTGTTTGATAGATCTCATTGAGATCTTTTAAACGATACAAAAAAAACTAAAATATTATTTTTAATTTTCGTTATATTTGAGTTTGAAATTGATTTTTTTTTAAAAAGAAAATTTAGAAAGAAAGCGAAACGGGGCCAGCTTTTAAGCAGTTTTAAAATTTATTCTTATTTCTTAGTGCAAAAGCAGAAGAAGAAGTTGACACCAACAGTCGACGTCGAAATCTAAAAGTGCCTCACTGCTTCTCAGATGCCAGAATCTTAAAAGGACCCATTCCTCTTAGGATTTTGGACTTTCTCTCTGTGCACAGTTTCTAATCAATTTTTTTTCTCAATTATTACTCTCATTTCTCTCTATCTCTTTCCACTCATTACCCAAAATCCAAATCCTAAAACGAACAAGGTCAAAGGGTGTCGTCGTCTGAAATTATCGCAAACAACAGTCGTTGAATGACGAGTGCTGTAAGAGATGGAGGATCAAGGTTTTATTCAGCAATTCCATCCAGCAGTGCACAACTTGCGGACATATGAACAAAGCAAAGCAGGAGACAGACACAGTTTCAAGAATAAAAGCTAGCTTGGCACAGTGGGGCTGTCCAGAAAGGCCAAATGAGGACTTGGGCATACTGTCAAGAGATCGATAAGAAATGACTAGAGGACAATAGTTGGCCATATGGGTGGTGGGATAAAGTTCATCAACACGCCAAACGTGAAAAATGATTCTGCCTTGTTCGAATGGTGTTTTGAAAATTTTTGAGTTTGGTTTTTAGGTAACGAGTGGAGAGAAAAATTAGGGTAATAATTGGAGATAGATGTAATGGGTGGAGAGACATAGAGTGAGAAATGAGAATAATAATTAGAGAGATGAGAGAAAAATAAGAGTAATGATTGAAAGTAAATGTAATGAGTGTTCTTTCAGTTGAATTTTTTTTTTTTCAAAATACCATCCAAACAATAGAAGTTAAAATTTTTCAACCACTCAAAGACTTCCACACAGTACCTTTGCAAAGTCCATGTCCATGTAAACAAAGATGAGGACCCGAGGGTTTGGCCAAGTGGGTATAAAAAAGTAATTAAAGGCCTTGCCGTTGCAAGTTGAATTTTATGATGGCCAAACATCTCAAATTTTGGGGCCACTGGAGATTCAAAAACTCCAAGGCTTGGAAATTAGTCGAGTTGCGCGTGAGATAGCCCGGAATTCAATTATAAAAAAAAAAAAAAGATGACACAGAAGTTTCCAGGAACAGTAGCCACCACAAGATGGCTGGAAAAAGATGTAGATAATGCGCGCGGTCTCTCTCTCTCTCTCTCTCTGTCCCTCTCTTTCTCTCTCCATAGTTTTTTTATTGTCATTTTGTTTGTCTGGAGTACTACAGGATTCAAGGAGTAGGAGACATACCTCTCTAGGCATGAGGGTCTTGGGAATCACCCTACATAGAAGAACATGACAAAAAATTAGTTAAAGACTCTAACTAATAACTACTACTACTACTATAACCACCACCCAAATCGACAAATTCATCTAGCTAGGAAAACAAAACTCTGTCCAGAAAATGTTGGAAAAGAAAAATTGAAGCAAAATCCACAAAAACAATTCATAGATTTTACGTCAAATTTTCTTTTTTCTCGAAAGTTACTACATAAATTCCAGGTTCAAAAACGGTTAACCAGTTCGAGAAAGTAAGGGAGCTTACCCGAGTACATGGCGGCCGCCGTCATAAACAGCTTGGGAAATCAGACCCATTAGACCAATACTTCCTCCTCCGTAAACCAGATCCATGTTTCTTGATACCTTCAACGAAAACCATACAACAGTACCCACGCAGTTAGTTACTGTAACCGCAGATTTGTAAAAGTAACAATACCAATGGCTCCTTAATTGAAGTACTACAACTGGGGTAGAGTAGAAACAAGTACACACTCTTAAACATGTGTTTGTACATATCTAAGAAGTGGAGAGAGAGAGAGAGAGAGAGAGAGAGAGAGAGAGAGAGGGACGTCAGTCAATTCAAAAAGGGAATTAGCACTTGAATGGAAAGTTTCATGACAGCACACCCTTCTATTGAGAAGTTTTTTGTTTGAAGTTCAAGAATATAAGAAGTCGAAACGATCAATTGAGAGTAGAGACAGTGAATTCTTGTATAGGAGCAGAGTAAACAGAGCAAAAGCAGTGATGAAAACAGAGAGAGAGAGAGAGAGAGAGAGAGAGAGAGAGAGAGAGCAGTTAGCAATACCAATTCTCTCCCAAGCTCAATAGCAGCATCCTTGTAGCTGCTCTTCTTTCCAGGACTACTCCCACAGAAAACACACACCCTCTTGAATTTTGATTGTTTCATTTCCTTCTCTCCCTCCATCTCTCTCTCTCTCTCTCTCTCTCTCTCTCTCTCTCTCTCTCTCTCAAGACTATGCAAACATCCACTGCCTCGGAGAGTCCCACACCTTTGACGATTTTGTGGGCTGGGGTGTGTCTCTCCTTTGCAGTGGGAGCATATTTATAACGTTATCACATACTCCTTCGTTAGCACGTACGTACGTAAGCACGGCTAAGACTACAGTTCCTCCTTTGTCCCATACGCTTTAGGCCACATTTGACCTCGGGATAAAAATTGGGGATCGGACATACTGGAATGGGAGCAGAGCGGTACAGGTGCCGCTCATCTCGGCAATCGACGGATGAGCTCAAATTTGATTCGAGCCGAGATGGACGATCAGATCAACTGCTCTTCACCCACTCGATAGCATCCCCAGGTCCCGACAGAACATGCCTAGTGATTCCATATTTTCTTGAATTTAGTCGCTCCCTCTTTCTTTTCCATTTATTTCTTTGTTAGCCGGTGAATAAGCAATTTAGCAACTATAGGTGTTCCATGTATTTAGCAAACCTTCTCCTTGGAAGCCAAGGGATATTCCGTATTTCTTGAATTTAGTCGCTCCCTCTTGCAGCTGTTTTATTTTCAAGATAATTAATGGAATCGTGAATTTATTTTAGTCTACAATACAGGGATTTTCCATGTACAAAATGGAATAGTGTATTATGATCCAACAGCAAATAGAATGCAGTATTAAGTTAGTCCTCTCTTCGAATTATCGTACCGCTATCATCGAACTGTTAGAAATGATCCTCTTGCCCTATGGGAGAACACTCAGTCACTCACCAAATTTTTGCTTACTCCCAAAACCAATCCACACCTATAATCATCGACACACAGTCTCGCAAATGGCCCAAAATATCGAACACTTTTCGTGTTGAATTCAAGTGAGTGTCGGTCAAAAGTAAATTAATTACTCTTAAAGACAATATTAATCATTTTTAGTGAAAATTTGTTGAGTTTTTTCATTAAAAAATTAAGATTATTCATAATTCTTGATGAAAGGAATAAAAAAAAAGAAGAAGAAGAAGAAGAACTATACGAATCAAAGCTAGAAAATTGAGTATCTAGATAAAGTTTATAAAACCATTTGCATCTTTAACGAACTTTGTAGGGTTTTTGGTAATAACTTTTGACTTTCAGATTTCTTCTGTCGAGTCGAATGTTTAATACCAAAAATTTGAGGTAGATCTAAACATTTTTTTTTTTTTAAATGTCCACAAACACATTTACAATAATACCCAAAATTTTGCCCTAGCACAATTTAAATAAACCCATGACATGACCACCCAATAACTTCTCCGATCTCACTGGACGCACTGTGTTGTACGCGTAGGGAACACTTGCATTAATGCATCAAAACACCAAAAGAGAGAAGTAAAATTCTCCATCCCTCACGGTTATACTATTCAGCACAATAGGACCTTAATTTGTTGTCTCCAACCCCATGCCCCTCCCCTACTAATTGCTTTATTTTTGTCCCTGCACCTCATCTCTCCTTAAAGCCTGCCTTCCTTTTTTTTTCTTTCTTTATAGTGCGAAATATGTGATTAATGTTTTAGACACGTACCTTTGTGTAGCCTTCACGATAGATGTGTTGTGAAGGCCGCCTTGAAGTACTATTTCTCTTTAGCAGCGGGTAGAATCTTTTGTTCACGACTTAAATACGTGACGAGATATTGTGAGTGAAAAACTTTGTTGCCACTGGTGGCAGATCCAAAAATCTTATATAAAGGGGTCACTTTTAGTAACAATACTTAAAGAAAGGATAGTGAATAAAATTAATGAAATATTAGTTTTCGTGTATTTGTAGTTCATTATATACTGTATTAAATTTAGTTGTGCAATGCATACAAAGGTACTTTTGATTTTTTGGTTCTACTACTATGTATTAGTACTTATTGGGCACGGGCATGGTTTAATTCCCATTAGCTGAAAATTTGGAAGATTGTTTTGTTTAAAAACTACAAGGACTCAAACACAAGCCTCCTTTCGTGGAGGATCAAGCACTTACCACTGGTACAAGACGCAATCCCTACTATGTTTTGTGTAGTTTAAGTATATATTACTTGCACTAGTTTTCCACAAAAAAAAAAAAAAAAGATTCCGATAATTACAGGAGTGTCACTTGACCTTCTTGGGCTGCTAAGGCTGAATCCGTCCCTGGCTGCCACGATCCACTGATCTTACCTCGAGATCAAAAGAATTCAACGAGCTAACTATACTTTTAGGGCCCATTTGATGGGGTATTAGGGAGGGGGATTAGTTATGTGGGGGGATAAGGAGGTGGGGCCCACTCTTATTCTTGGTTTGGGAAACATTTGGACATGGGGTATAAGGGATGCGGGGGAATTAGTTTATCCGGGAGTGGGGAGGCGCAGGGGTATTATTTATGGATGAGTTTTGGGATGTTATTGATTAATACCTCTAGATGAGGCTTAAATAATACCCCTTTCTCCTCTATTTCAACTACAAAATAACTTTATCACTCATCCAAACTAAGTACTATTTCATCATTCCATTTTTAATACTTCATCCAAATCAACTACTCCCTCCGTTCCAGTTTATTTGTCCAGTTTTGACATAAGTGCCTTTTAAAAAATTGTCTATATCTCACAATCTATAATGTTTTACATAATTTCGAAAACATCATATTTTAGATCTAATTGAGATCTATCAAACAAGATCTATATTGCATATAAAAAATATTATAAATTGAAATATATAGACAATTTTGTAAGAGTCCCAAATAGTAAAAAGAGACAAACAAATCGGGACGGAGTGAGTATTTTTTTATCCACTCTCCATAAAAGACACATCAATGTGGGCCCACCCTCCATAACTAATAGCCCCACTATCTTATTGCCTCTTTATAAATAATACCCCCAATCATTATCCCGTAACCAAATAGGCCTTAACTCTTTCAAATAAAACCCTAGAGCTTACTTGTCGATTGTTTAGTCCTAAATTAATAGGTTGCCCCAAGTGTAGGGCGGAGACCAACGTAGCACAATATCCATTAAGACCGGAGTCGAATCCACAAAGACAGTGATGTGTGCTGACTTAAAACTCAGGTTGTTAAAATTTAAATGGGCTATTAACGTAGCCACCCCTTGTAGTTTGATGCTGAGATTAACTAAAACTAGAAATTATTTGGTTTTCAAATAATAAAAAAGAAGGTACGGTCATAGGGTTCATAGCACTCGCAACCAGTCCAGACTTGTGTGCTCCATTCGTTGTTCTTGAAAACGTTCGACTTTAGAGAGAAGAAGATACCATGAAAGACGCGAACCGTTATGGTTGCCGTTTACCCATGCGCAGCGGGGAATAAGTTTTGGACCCTCATTCTCCCGTTCACATAGGCTCCGACGATGCCTAGGTTCGTCCAACGGATGTTCTTTAGTAACCTAAAATTGCCTCTTCTTCAGTAACCTAAAATTGACTTTTCTTTATTGTTTGAAAACATGAGCAGTGCCCGAATTGATCACGGCGTGCTAATCACCCCGCGACCCTACCTATATGATTACTCGCTCATTATCAAACTAGAAATGAAAGAAAACCTAGCTTGAAACATGCTTCTAATACGTAGAATTGATACTTAGAATTGAAAGTAAATAGGAAATATCCACCAAAACGGACACCAATGAATAACTTTTATTAGGAACAGAAATTGAAACGAGTTACCATAATATGAGTTCTTGAACAAACCCTCAAAAACTTAAAGGGGAAAGCTTTGAAACAAAACAACGTAAGAGAAAGATGCAAAAAATAATGTTCGAACCCTAAAAATGAAGTTCGGAGAGGTATTTATATTAAACCCCCGAAGTCTGAAATTGAAAATAACAAAATACATTTTTTTCCTCTCTAATGTTGTTGGTAGCGCTACAAGAATTCCTTGTAGCGCTACGGGTTCCTCTAGCTTGCTAGTGATGCTTTTTGTAGGGCTACAACTATTTTCTGTAGCCCTACCGCCTGCGTTAGTAAAATTTTTGTGCCTCGCATGCAATTTTGGCACCCGATGTCTCCATCATGTCACTTGACGCCTCACCTCTGTCACGACTTCTCACAGCGACGTTCAACATAGCCTCAAGGCCTCGCAATTCAAATTTGGCGCAAAAACCGCCTTTTTTTCTTACAAAACTAACAAAAACACAAAAATAAGACAAAGCACAGTATTAAGTGGAAAATGAAATAAAATGCGTCTCTAACGCGCTAAAATGCCCTACTTAGGAGCTTATATCTATGATATTGCGTGCCTATCACACCCCCCAACTTAAGTGTTGTTAGTCCCTAGTAACGAACGAAAAGAAAAATAGAGAAACAAAGAATAACAAGATACAAACGAGGATACGAAGGTTATGGATGTTGTACAATAATTAGGCGAGGCAAAAGATTTTTGCCTCCTCACTTACCTGCAACTCAAATAGATGCACGCTTTGGCAAAAAGGGTAAACACGAATAGTGTCGAAACAATTCTAGAAATAAATGCCCCCACGAAGGCAATGATGCTACACTCGCTCTCCGGACCACTCAAATATCCCATGAAAAAGCACTTGGCGAACTACGTGAGACCGAAACAATGGTCACCGTGCGCCAATCAAAGACAATGCTCAAGAAAAGTAAGAACACAATAAATACAGTCATGATTCCACAAAATGAGCAGCATTAATATAAAACATGGATGAACGAGAGTTTAACAAAGTTCACAAGATCCACTAAGGACTTAATTAGGTTTATAATGACCATGGTTCCAATCGATAGGGAAACTGCAAAATTAGGCTGCGGCAATGGCCCCCAAGTCTAGGTGGAGATAAAGATGCAAAACGTGCCACGAATTAGCACTGTAGCTACCATAAGGATTGGGGCCAAATGACTGAAGATTGTGAAATGTACAAGAGGCACCTTGATGATTTAGTCTCTCGGGCTATCTCAAGGAATTCATCCAAGAAGATCCCAAGGATAAAGGGAAGGCAATGGAGATGGATTATGAGCAAAATCCTAAGGGGGTAATCCATATGATACATGGGTTGGCCGCACCTTATACAAGAAATGATATTAGGCTACTCCAAAGGCAAGCAAAACGAGACCAGCATGTTATGTGGTTGGGAAGCAAAAGAGGGCGAGAAAGCGACATATGTAACGAGGGCATAGTTTTTACAGATGAGGATCTAGGGGAAGTTCAGATACCCTATAATGATGCTTTGGTCATAACCCTACGAATTGGGGAATATGACATTGAGAGAATCTTGGTAGACTTGGGGAGTTGTACCGAAGTGTTGTACTATGACGCGTTCAAAACGTTGGGGTTGGCCCAGACAGACCTAGAGCAATCAATGACACCCTTGGTTGGGTTTGGTGCAGGAGCAGTTTGGCCCCTTGAAAAGGTGACATTAGCTATTTGGGTAGGGACAGTGGTACTGAAGACTAACTTTTCGGTTGTGGATGTTCCATCTTCCTATAATGCAATTATAGGGAAAACCTAGTTGCATAAAATGAGGGCAGTCTCCTCAACTTACAACCAGATGGTGAAGTTCCCAGGATCTAACGGGGTTAAGAAAATTAGAGGTAATCAGAAGGTGGCCCAACAATGCTCAATTTCCATTATCAAAAGAATCCCAAAGGCCCATCTAGTTCATACGTTAAAAGTACCAGATCAACCAACTATCGAGGATGCCGGAAGAAGCCCAGCAGATAAGGTGGTTGAAGGCCTGGAGGACATACAGATCAATGAGACTGATCCTGAAAGATATTTTTAATTAGGGAAACATTGCCAGCGGACGAAAAGACGGAGTTGATGAGCTTCTTAAAGGAACATGTTGACGTATTTGCATGGGTACCAGAGGAAATGCCCGGAGTAAATGTAGATGTGATCTGCTACCACTTAAACGTTGATCCTCAGCATAAGTTGGTCATTGAGAAGAAAAGGAGGCAATCGTACAACATGTGGATGCTGTTAAAAAAGAGGTCGATCGTTTATTAGAGGCCAAAGGAATATGGAAGTTTACTACCCAGAGTGGTTATCCAACATTGTGGTTGTAAAGAAGAAAAATGGAAAGTGGCATGTATGTGTAGATTTCACAGATTTAAACAAAACCTATCCAAAAGATAGTTTCCCCCTTCCAAGGATAGACCAACTGGTAGACGCCACTGTTGGCTATGAAAGGATGAGTTTTCTCGATGCATATCGGGGATATCATCAGATTGCCATGTTTGGGCCTGATCAGAAAAAGACTTCCTTTATTACACCACGAGGGTTGTACTGTTATAGTGTCATGCCCTTTGGACTGAGGAATGCAGGGACAACTTATCAAAGACTAGCAATAATCATGTTTAGAAAGCTGCTTGGCAAGACTATGGAGGTATACATAGACGATATGGTGGTGAAAAGTAAAATCAGGAAGGGACATATAGAAGATTTGAAAGAGGCTTTTGGAATCCTGAGGAAGTTCAGACTGAAGCTCAATGCCTCGAAGTGTGCGTTTGGAGTAGGTTCTGGGAAGTTCATACGCCACCTAGTGACCATGAGAGGGATTGAAGCTAATCCTGATCAAATAATGACCTTGCAAAGGCAACAAAGTCCCAAAATCACAAAGGAGGTTCAGAGGTTGACTGGAATGGCCGCAGCACTCAACAGATTTATCAACAAGTCAAGCGATAAGTGCAGAGCCTTTTTCCAGTTGTTAAAGAAGAGGGAAGGATTTGAATGGGGACCAAAGTGAGAGCAAGCCTTCCAGGATCTGAAGAAATATTTGGCTGAGGCCCTACTCTTGTCAACTCCACAGCCAGGTGAGTCTTTAGTTTTGTATTTGGCTGTTTCTGAACATGCTGTAAGTGCAGTCCTGTTAAGGGATATGGGATCCGAGCAGTCTACTATGTTAGCAAAACATTGCTGGACGCAGAAATGAGATATCTGCCCTTAGAGAAGGTTGTCCTGGCATTAAGGACAACCACAAGGAAGTTGCCACATTATTTCCAGAGCCATAAGGTTGTGGTTTATATTGAGTTCCCGTTGAAATCATTGCTACGAAAAGCAGACTTCTCCGGAAGAATCTCAACATGGTCCGTCGAGTTAAGCCAATACGACATCGATTATCAGCCGCGCGCAGCAATCAAAGGCCAAGTGTTGACAGATTTTGTGGTGGAGTTTTCACCTGCAATAGCACCCCTGCCTCCTACAAGAAAGGAACAGGTGACTGCGACACCAGTCATTAAGAACAGAGTCTCAATCGAACAAGATCCCACGAAATGGAAGTTGTTTGTTGACGGATCAGCATGTAATACTGGTTTAGGAATTGGAGTCGGGCTTTTTCCTCCAGAAGGAGTAATGATTGAGCTATCTGTTCGGCTTGGTTTCAGTGCATCGAATAACGTGGCGAAGTATGAGGCACTCTTAACTGGATTAAAGAGTGCAAGAGCATTAAAAGTAAAGCGAGTTAGGGTGTATTGCGATTCACAGCTTGTGGTTAATCAACTATCTGGAGAGTAAGAAGCCCAGAATGAGAAGATGGCGACATATTTGCAGGTAGCCAAAGATCTGCTTGGTACCTTTGAAAGGGTATATATTGAGCAAATAAGTTCTGGATAGAATGCTCACGCAGATTCACTAGCCTGGTTGGCTGCTGCCATACCGACTGAATTTAAAAGAAAAGTAGCAGTAGAGTATCTGACTGAGCCGAGCATTGGGAGGAGTGTGGACTTGGTCTTGGACGTGAACCAAGGACCCAGTTGGATGGACCCAATTGTGGAGTTTTTACGAGATGAAATACTCCCTTCTGACAAAAAGGAGGCTCACAAAATAAAAACCAAATCTGCTAGGTTTTGGCTGTCCCTGGAAGGGAAGTTGTACAGGAAGTCCTTCACGTGTCCCTATTTGCTTTATGTGCACCCTGAGATGGTGCAAAAATTCCTGCACGAAATTCATGAAAGGACTTGTGGAAGCCATGCTGGGGGTAGATCCATCGCCCACTAAGCAATTGCTCAAGGTTATTGGAGGCCCCACATGCAAGAAGATGCAAAGGTTTATGTAAAAATTTGCAAGAAATGTCAGAAATTCTCACCAATGATTCGGACACCAACAGAAGATTTAGTGAGTTGGAGTACACCAAGATGGAAGTAAATGAGTCCTTCGCGGATTTTGTTAAGAGGTGGAGAGTCAAAGCCGCATTGATGACTGATCGCCTGAGAGAGAGGGATCAGCTTTGCATCATTTCCCGCAATCTTCAGCCTAACTTCGCCAAGCACCTCGTGCTGGTTCAAGCATCTGCAAATTTTGAGACTTTCTTTGAGTCAGGTTTGGCCATTGAGGATGGACTACAGAGTGGAATTCTGCCTAGGGAAGAGTCATTCTCACAGGAAGCGAAGTCGTGGCCCTATTCTAGAAATAGTAGCTTGCTGTTTGGTAACAGCAACTACTCCAATACAGCTACAATTGGGAGTGATGCTCCGGCTTTGACTCCAATAGCGCTGCCGATGTCAATCAGGTTCAAAACGCCCAAAGCTACCGGGCCCAAACCCAACCTTGAAGTTTCTCTGTCTTCAAGGCACCTCTGTCCACAGTGATGAAAAAATTTGTCAAGTCTGGGCATCTCAAACCCTTGACCCCAACTTCTCCGCCAAAAGTCCTACCTTCTGGTTACAAGCCTCATCTTTTCTGTGCCTTCCACCAAATGCCTGGCCATCCCACTGATGCATGCTATCGTCTTCGACATGAGATTCAAAATCTCATTGACAATGGCACGGTTCGAGTTCCACCAAATCTCAACGTCATTTCCAACTCCTTGCCTCAACACCAATCTGACCCTCTGGTTGGTCAGATATCTATCACCTCCACTCAAATCAACCCTAGCTCCACCATATTCAACCCTAGCCACTATATCGTCCCAGAAAATCAACCCAAACCAATCGTATACATCCCGTTTGAACCGGAGATTATTAACATAACGGCTGTAAGTTGGGCAGTTGAGGTCTTCACTGCGAACACCTGGATTGACAGTAACGTGGAGCTTACAAAGGAGCAGACTGACATGCTGAGGTCCCTTGTTCGTGGGAGCACCGTGTAGGTTTGGTCGAAGAAGCTGAGGAAGCTGAAATGCTATTGCTTGGGCTTAATGTCCTCTAGATCATATCTCTCTGTGAGGAAGCTAAGGGTAGCTGTTAAAATTGCATTTTCAAACTGCATCTAGTTTGCATTGGCATTTTGTCTGAGTCTGACACAGAGTCTTTTGAGTTGTCTAAGTCTAGGTCTGAGTCGGAGGTTGTGCCTCCTGGTCCTCCACGTCGTAGCTTTTGTTTCAAATTTTTAGTCTGCTGTACTTGGCAACCTTGAGGGGCATTCTTTATGATATGCATTATTTTGCTTCTAAATACTTTGCTGGTTATTGAATAAACTGTGTCGTCCTTGACGACAGAGAGATAGATTTCGATGGGATCATTCCCAAGGAAATGTATTCCCTCGCTGAAAGGGAAGACCGGAATTGTATTCATAACTCCCACACAATCACGTTGTGCATATTAAAACAGAAATGAAACAAACAGAAGTATTTTAAACAAAGAACTTCCTCAAATTGTGAACATTCCAAGGCTTTGGGACCGGGTTCCCGTCCAGGTCCGCCAATCTATAAGCCCCTATGCCCATAATTTCGGTCATTTAATACGGGCCTTCCCAGTTGGCACCCAACTTGCCCTCGTTTTGCACCTTGGTGTTATCAAGCATTTTTCGTAGTACCAGATCCCTAACACCAAATTCTCGTGGGTGCACATGTTTGTTATAGCTCTTTATGAGCTGCTCCTGATAAGAGGCCAGATGCACCAGAGCCCTCTTTCTCCTTTCCTCGGTAAGGTCTAACACAATTTCTAGGGCTATATCATTGCCCCCACTTTCAACCAAACCTGTCCTATTGGTTGGCAGACCAACCTCCAATGGTATAACTGCCTCTATGCCATATGCCAACAAATAAGGATCTCTTCCGTAGACCTCGTAGGAGTTGTTCGGTGCACCCATAGGACTAATGATGGCCCATCAGGCCACTTTCCCTTTGCCTTATCTAACCTCTTCTTGATCCCATCAAGGATGGTTTTACTAGATGCTTCTGCTTCCCCATTACTCAGAGGGTAAGCTGGGGTTAAGAAATAGTTCTTTATCCCATACTGGGAACAGAAAGCTTTAAATTTCTTCTGAAATTGTGCCCCATTATCCGTAATCAATGAGTAGGGGACTGTAAACCGAGTAATAATACTCTTTCTAAATGAACCTTTCTATCATAGGCTCTGTTATTTTGGCCAAGGGTTCTGCTTCAATCCACTTTGTGAAGTAATCTATTACTACCAACAAGAACTTTCGATTTCCAGTTGCCTTATGGAGTGGACCCACGATATCCATTGCTCATTGTGCAAATGGCCAATGGCTTATTAAGGGCATCAGATCCTCAGCTAGTGTCCTAATCATTGGTGAAAACTTCTAACGTTTCTCACAAATTTTTACATATATTTTGGCATCCTTCTGCATATGTGGCCACTAATATCCCTGAGTTATTGCTCGATGGGTTATGGATCTGCTCCCAGTATGACTCCCACATGTCCACTCATGAATCTCAAGGAGGAATTTTTGCACCATCTCGGGATGCACACAAAGCAAATATGGTCCCCGTAAAGGACTTCCTGTACAACTTTCCCTCTGCGAACAGCCAAAACCGTGTGGATTTGGTCTTTATCTTATGAGCTTCCTTCTTATTAGAGAGGAGTCCCCCATCTCGCAAGAACTCCATAATTGGATCCATCCAGCTTAGCCGTTGGTTTACATCCAATACCAACTCCACACTTCTTCTAATATTTGGCTCGCTAAGATAGTCTACTGCTACCTTCCTCTTTAACTCGGTCTGTACAGCTACAGCCAACCAACTAGAGAGTCTGCATGAGCATTCTGTCCAGAACTTATTTGCTCGATGTAAACTTTTTCAAAAGTATCAAGCAAATCCTTGGCTACCTCTACGTAGGCCGCCATCTTCTTATTCCGGGTTTCATACTCCCTGGATAGCTGATTCACTACAAGTTGTGAATCACAGTACACCCTAATTCGTCTCACTTTTAGGGTCCTTGCACTTTTCAGGCCTATCAGGAGTGCCTCATATTCTGCAACGTTATTCGATGCACTGAAGCCCAGCCGAACAGATAGCTCCATCATCACTCCTTTAGGGGGAAAGAGTACTATCACAATCCCTGAACCAATGTTACAGGCTGAACCATTAACAAACAACTTCCATACTAGAGGATCCTGTTTGGCTGGAGCCTTGCCTCTCTTGACGGGTAGCACAGGTGCCGCTTCCTTTCTCGTGGGAGGCTGGGGTGCCACTGCAGATGAGAATTCTGCCAAAAAATTAGCCAACTCCTCCCCTTTGATTGGGGTGCGCGGTTGGTAGTCGATGTCATATTGACTTAGCTCCACAAACCAAGTTGAGATTTGTCCTGAGAACTCTGCCTTTCGTAGTAGTGATTTCAATGGAAACCCAGTATAAACCACAAACTTGTGGCTCTAAAAATAATGTGGCAATTTCCTCAATGCTGTCCTCAGTGCCAGAACCAATTTCTCAAGAGGCAGATATCTCGTCTCCGCGTCTAGCAATGTCTTACTTATGTAATGTGCAGGGATTTGCTCGGATCCTTTATTCCTCAAAAGAACCGCACTCACAGCATGTTCAGAAACTGCCAAATACAAAACTAAAGACTCACCCAGTTCTGGAGTTGACAAGAGTGGGGCTTCTGCCAAGTATTTCTTCAGGTCTTGGAAAAGCCTGTTCACATTCTGCTTCCCACTCGTATCCTTCCCTTTTCTTTAGCAACTGAAAGAAAGGCCTGCTGCACTTGTCACTTAACCAGCTGATAAATCTATTAAGGGCTGCGGCCATTCCAGTTAATCTTTGGACCTCTTTTGTTGTCCTGGGACTCTGTAACCTCTGCAAGGCCACTATTTGATCAAGATTCGCCTCGATCCCCCTTATGGTTACAAGATGGCCTAAGAACTTTCCCGAACTAACTCCAAACACACACTTTGAGGCGTTGAGTTTTAGTTTGTACTTCCTTAGGATTTTGAAGACTTCCTTCAAATCCGTTATGTGCCCCCTCTTATCTCTGCTTTTCACTACCATATTGTCTATGTACACTTCTATGGTTTTGCCAAGTAGCTTTTTGAATATAATTGTTGTTAGCCTCTGGTACGTTGCTCCTGCATTCCTTAACCCAAATGGCATAACACTATAACAGTATAACCCTCGAGGTGAAATGAAGGAAGTCTTTTACTGATCAAGCCCAAACATAGCAATTTGATGATATCCCTAATATGCATCGAGTAAACTCATCTATTCGTATCCAGCAGTTGCATCAACTAGTTGGTCTATCTTTGGGAGAGGGAAGCTATCCTTGGGACATGCTTTGTTTAAATCTGTGAAATCCACGCAAACACACCACTTCCTATTCTTCTTCTTTACCACTACGGTATTAGACAACCAATCTGGGTAGTAAACTTCTCGTATTGCCTTGGCCTCCAATAATCGATCCACTTCTTCAATTACAGCATCTAAATGCTGTACAGCTACCCTTCTCTTCTTCTGTATCCTGGGATTGTGTTGTGGGTCTACATTTAAATGGCGGAAAATTACATCTGCGTCCACTTCAGGCATCTCCTCTGGTACCCATGCGAAAATGTCAACATGTTCCTTTAAGAATTATACTAGTTCGGCCTCCTCTTCCATTGGCAGTGACTCCCTAATTAGAAAATACTTCTCAGGATCAGTCTCATTGATCTATACTTTCTTTAGGCCTTCTACCACCTTGTCGGCCAGGTTCCCTCTGACATCCTCGATAGTCGATTGATATGGAACCTCAACCGTATGAACATGATGGCCCTTTGGGGCTTTCTTGATAATGGAGATCAACCCCATCGGACCCTGGGAACTTTACCATCTGGTGATAGTTGGAGGACACTGCCCTAATCTTGAGTAACCATGTCCTCTCTATAATTGCATTATAGGAGGACGGTACGTTTACTACCAAGAAATTAGTTCATAAGACTACTGATCCTACCCGAACAGGCAATGTTACCGTTAGGGCTGTCCACGGGTCGGGTTTGGTCGGATTCGGGTCGGATTGGACCCGACCCGATCTTTGTCGGATTGTTCAAAGGGTCACTCGAGCCCGACTGAAACCCTAGTCAGGTTCAAACCGAACCGAGTGTTGATTGGTTTGGTCGGGTTATAAATCAAAAACACAAATTCACAGTAAAATACTAAAATCCCTCAAAATCACAGATCTGGAGTAAACTATTGAAAAAACACAAATTTCAGTTTACAAAATCACATCACAGCAGAGAGAGAGAGAGAGAGAGAGAGAGAGAGAGAGAGAGGATTACAAGATCTGGAGGAATTTCAATACAAGAATCTGGAGTGATTTCCCACGGGCCATGGTTGCTTAACTTGCTTTGGTCACTGGGAGACGAACCATTTGGAGTCCCCATACAAGGATCTGCATTTATTTCTCTTGAAATCTTGATCTCTCAGGCACCTCTCTAGCTGCTTGTTGGCCATGATGATTCCAATTGTTCCTCGCCCAAGCACCCACATTCAAGGTCAGAGAGAGAGAGAGAAATGTTGAGAGAGAGGTTCGATTTGGGGAGGAGGAGGTGTGATCGATTTGGAGGAAGAGGCGCGATCGATCGATTTGGAGGAGGCGGCAGCGTCGTGAGGAATAAGGAGGACTGGAGGAGTGTGGAACTAGAAGTCTGGACTTTGGATGGGTAGGGGTTTTATTACGTAGTATATATTTGTCGGTCGGGTCGGGTTGGTTGAAAAATTATTAGATGCACCCGACACCCGACCGACAACAGGGAAAATTTCAGATTTCAGTCCCGAACCCGACCCGAACACCCGATCAGAACCGTCCGATGCCTTCATTTTTCGGTCGGGTCGGGTTGTCGGGTGGATCGGATTGGTGGACAGCCCTAGTTACCGTCCCCAAGGGCCATACTACTCATCCACTGAACCCGACCAAAGGAGTTATTGACTGTACTAGATCCGCTTGGGTTAGTCCTAACTTCTTGAACGCATCATAGTATAGTACCTTTGTGTAACTTCCTGAGTCCACCAAGATCCTCTTAATGTCATACTCCCCAATTCGCAAGGTTATGACCAAAGCATTATTGTGTGGCCCCTGGACTTCTCACATGTCCTCATCTGTAAATACTATGCCTTCATCGCATATGTTGCTTTCTCGTCCTTTCTTGTTTCCCAACCGCAGAACATGCTGGTCATGTTTAACATGTTTCTGGAGCAACCTCACCTTATTTCTCCTATAAAGTGTAGTCAATCAGTGTATCATATGGATCACTCCTTTTGGATTCTGTTCATAATCCATCTCTATTGCTTTTCCACTCTCTTTGGGTTCTTCCTCGATAAATTCTTTGAGATAACCTCGAGTGACTAGATCATCTAGGTGCCTCTTAAACATCTCACAATCCTTAGTCATGTGGCCCCAATCCTTGTGGTAGTTGTAGTGCTGACTCGTAGCTCACTTTGCATCTTTATCTCCCTCCAATCTTGGGGGTCACTTGAAATATGGCTGATTCTTTATTCTATAAAGAATACTATAGATTGATTCTTTCCAAATCGTGGTTATTGAAAGAAAGACTTGGGGTCAAGTGTTTGTCTTTCTTTGTACGGTTCTTTCTTTGCCGACCTATGCTCTATCCTTTCTTTGTAGGTCTTGGGCTCTAGTTTATCTACTTTCTTTGCAGGCCCCTTTGACTGTTCAGCAATGACCTTGCCGTCCTCTCGAAGTATGTCATCCTCCATCCTGACATGTTGTTCAATTCGCTCCATTAACTTTGCCAATGTTGCTACCGAATTCATGTTCAACGACCGGCGCAGCTCTCCCCGAACAGGCAACCCAATTTTGAACGTAGCTATTGCATACTACTCGCTACAACTTTTAATCTCATTAAAAGTTTCCTAGTATTTCTTTGCATAGTCTCTGATCGGCTCACTCCCCCCTGCTGCATTGTGGAGAGGCTTTTAAACGTCTTTGGAGCTCTTCTACTCGTTAAGAACTGAGTGGTGAGCTTCTCGGCTAACTACCTCCATCCTCATATGGACAGCAGCCGTAACTTATGGAACCAAGATAAGGCTACCTTCCCTAGACTCGATGGGAACATCTTGCACATAATGACATCGTCCCCATCGTGCACGAACATAGCTTATTGGTAATGTTGTATGTGAGCTACGAGGTCCTCGTTTGTCTCGTAAAAGACGAACGCACCATGTTTCTCTCTGCTCGGTAGCCGCGCTTGTTGTAGCTTTCTTGCGAATCGGGAGGCTGCTATGTTACTTAGGGCTTTCCGTGCTGCTTCTTATGCAGTCATGGTCCCATCCTCACGCTCCTTAGTTTTGTGAGCCCCAGTCTTGTCCAGTTGGTATTAGGTCTCTTGCACCTATCCCTATGGTGCTTCCTGGTCCCCTATTCTTTGGGTGTGTGGCTCTGGCTCCTGTTTCTCCTTCTTCGTGAAGAAGCCCTTCACCGTTCCGGAGTTCGGCTTGGGCTTCTGCTTTTGCTCTTGCTCCTGCTCCTCTTTCTTCATGAATGAGCCTTCCTGTATTCCACCATGGCCCACCTATCCCCTCTGGAATTTCTTCGTGAAAGTCCATAGTCCTCAGGGTGCTCTCGGATCCGTTCTAACTCTCGGATCTCATGTTCTCATTTGTTGATCAAATGAGGAAATTCCTCGATTTTCTACCTCTTTTTATCGAGGATATCTTCACTGTTGTGCATACTTTTCGAGTGTGCAACCGACTTGCCATCCCGGTGAGATTTGCTCCTTCGTATAGACCCTGTGGCAGTCCTGCCCTCCCTGTTCTTTGAGCCATCAAGGACGGTTAGAGGGTTGCCCTTACTTGTCGTCTTCTTACCCTGTCCTACTCCGTGCTTTCTCGATGCACCTAGTGGGGACTTATCTCCTCCCCCACCTAGCAAGTTCTTTGGGTCGAGCGGTGTTTTTGGATCCTCTCCCACCATGGTCGTTTTTCAAAGAGAACTCTTTCGTTTTCCACAGACGGCGCCAATTGTAAGTGAGAAAAATCATATGGTACTTGTAGCAGCATAGAGTACGTATCGGCTTCTTGTGATGCTTGTCCGAAATCAAATACCATCACCGGAACCCTAATATGCAACATAGACAAGGGGTAAGCGCATCTTTACCTTGCTGGCGAAGGTCCTCCGATGCCTAAGTTAGTATCACATACTTGAAAAACCCTAATTATCAGTAGGAATGTGATGATTGTGCAACGTGTTGCGTACCTTTTGCCTCTAGGCTAAAATTGTTTATATAGGCATATGTTTGCTTGCTTCCCAATCATCCATGTTGCCCAAGAAACCTAGCTCCCCGGGGATCCTTCTTTCCCAATCAGCCAATATCCCATTCACGTAGGGATTCTTCTCTATATGGGATTCCTTCCATATTGGGACTCTTCCCTTACGCATCTTGACAGAATATTCAGTTTCCCCACCTATAAGATCTTATTCTCTTCTAGAATACTCCTACCGCCTTATCACTTAAGGCTGTCTCTCTAAGGGATCTTCTTTGTTCGATTGTCTCATTGCCAAATAGACTACTCCTTCTGGTCACCTTTCATGGCATCTATCCCTTCTGCCGACCACCATCCTCATTGGCAGTATGACCTATTTTGTTAACCAGACGGTCCCACGTATCACATGGTCGGGCATTAATTGCGTCTGTTCGGGAATACCTCCCTACATAAGGACTTTGAAATTTGATAACATGCACCATCGAGCTGCGCAACTCTTCATCAGGTCATAACAGTGCCCTAATAAGCATAAGACAAACTTGACAAGAGACAACCTAGAAGCCGCCCTATCATGCTCCTACGCAAAACGATATGTATGTACAGTGCATGAGATAGGAAAAGCGGTAACACATAGACAATATATGGGGGTTAGATGCAAATAATTTTACCCTGCGGGTACCTATCCTAGGTTGGAGAGTTCAAGTGCTTTGTACATGTAGAGGCCGGTTTTGGTTTGAGGGGGTTCCTCGGACTAAAGCCAAGATATACCTCCCGCTGCAACGCGTATTGCAGAGCAACGGTCAAACGGTAAATTGACTCATCATAGTCCAAGGTTGTTGGGCATTCAAAGACCCCAGGCTCCAATAAACTGTGCTGATTATCCAAAACACCTCAACAGGGCTAGCCAACATCGATGCACATGAAGAATGCCAAAAAAAATTGATTAATGAGAGAGAATCACAACGTTTTGCAAAAATGCCTTTTAAAATGTGGCTCACTTTTACTTGGAGAAAACTACTCAAGCAAACAACCGAAAAAGTCCCAGTTTGGATTGGTCAGATACAAGGATCCTGTCAAGCCACCATTTCGTTCTTCAGCAGCGCGAAGCGTGCTATTTTGACAGAATTTTGAAGTATTGTTCTCAAGCGTATTAAACTCGAAGTATATACTAATGCAATAAGTCCCCAGTAGAGTCGCCACTATGAGCACACACCCCTAAAAATCTAGTTTTGTCGAGTGCGTCCTTTTGGAAAAGCACGGCGAAACGCTCAATTCAGAGTTGCCACATGGGTTTTTGTGGTATGTCATCCAAGGAACCGAACTTGAAACATTTTTGCTATGTTGTTTGATTTTTGAAAAGACGTAGACTGGTTCATTGTCACCTTGATATTTGAGGTTTAGGAGCCAAGTTACGAGAGGGGAAAGGTTTTAAGGAACCCCTCTTGCCCAATCCGGAGATCGGTCTGTACTCAGGTGTTTGTAGAACATTTGATTCTCTCTCATTAATCGATTTTTAGCCAATTTAGGGCAGAGAAACAGTTAAAAGGGATTAAAACTGTAACACATTGGAAGGATGTGATAAAGTGGCATGCTTGCTTATTGAAACAGTTAGTATAGGATGAAAACAGACTGTTGTGGGAGTTTTAAACAAACTGGAAGACACTGCCTTGGAATGAAATATGCAGGAAAGTTTCAGTACGCACTGATCAAGTCAATGCATGTTGACCATGCCTGCGTATGCCACACAAGCACACGCGTACTCCAGTAAGTTTAAGGCCACAACTCTTATTTTCAACCTTCTAAGCTCTGGAAATGACCAGTGCACACCCAGAACAAACTAAGCAGTATAATATACAGGTAATATACAGTTATAAGTAGTTTTAAAATGGGCTACAAAGCCACAAAATAAATATACACCCATAAACAATGTTGGGACAAAACAGAGACCAAGGCCTAGTTACCCAATATAAAGGAAATCCACTGGTCAAGGAACAACCGGCGTGCGCCGGTAAACCATTACAGCACGCAGGTTTGACCCCTTTGACCAGTGCTTGGTTTTACATTTTCTAGGTTTTAAGATATGATCAGAAAGACCATAGAAGCATTCCATAGCAACAGATATGAATATTACCTAAAAACTAGCAAGTTTTGACTAAGGAAAGTAGTAAACTGGTTTTTAGCATGCTTCACAGTGATGAAAATGGGAAGAAAGACATAAAATATCAAGACCCCAGTCCCCACGTTGCCTTGCACATGTTACCACATAGTTGCGTACGCGTCTTAAGGACTGGTGCACGCTGGTCCTTGATCTGAGGGTTTTTGAAACCTTGCTAGTTGTAGGGCCAAGATTGGTATTGATTACTAGCCTTGACCCTGCTAGTCCCCCCTAAGGGATCAGAACATAAAGTAGTACAAAGGTGTTATACCTTTGGTTTTTAGGTTTGAAAGAGTGCCTGAGCTTTGAATGGATGGTTTGGTTGGATGATGCTTGGAGGATGGTTGTGGTATTGCTATATGGAGAGGATGTGTGATGCTTGTTTATATCTTCCTTTGGCAAAGAAGAGGTGAACAAAAGGCTTGAGACTTATAAACTTGTAACTAGAGACTTGGAACTTGGTAACCCTTTGCATGGCACACATAGGGGGCTATATATAGGAGTGGAGTGGGGTGTGACCAACCAAGGATGGCTGGTTGGCTTGGAGGGAAAGTCTCCCTTCATTAAATGAAGGGGGAAATGTGATGGTTGGCTTATGTGTGAGAGAGGGAATATCCCCTGCCCCGAGATTGCTTCTCAAAAGAATAAATAGAGTCCTGGGGTGCCCCAAAAGTCATGTGATCATGGTTGAATAAAGGTGATGGGACTAGGTCTGACCGACATACGCTAATGGTTAATCTGTGTGCACGTGTCCAAGCTTGGTCAACGGTCAAAGCTGACCGATAACTGACACTTGGCAAATGGACCAGCGCACGCTGGTGTGGGACCAGTGTATGTAGGTAGGGTTTGGCTGAGGCTTTTTGGTTTAGGTTTAAGGGGTTTAAAAGGGATCTAACCGCTCAAAACTCAATCACATTAACATTCCCGGGGAATTCTTGATCTATTTCGTCATCGGGGAATCAAGTATCGTAGCTAAACTAATCTGGAAAGCCCAAGATAAGTTGTCTACAGGTGCGCACCAACCCCTCAAAATAGAGGACATGATCATACGGATCCTCATTCTCCTTCCCGTAGAAGAGGGGGAGGGCATTATGAGTACCAGGGTTGACAGTGAAGGCATTACGTGCCTCCACCGTCTCTATTGGCAAAATAATTGGTTTGAGAGGAGTGGTCCTCTCAGAATGCATGTGCTCACGCATCGACTTTTTCTAGTCCTAGAGCTTGCTTGGCGATTTCCTAGTCCTAAATTAATGGGTTGCCCTAAGCATAGGGTGGAGACCGACGTAGCACAATATTCGGTAAAACCGAAGTCGAATCTACAAAGACGATGATGTGTGCTGACTTAAATACTCGGGTTGTTAAATTTAAACGGGCTCTAGGTAGCCACCCCTTGTAGTTTGATGCTGAGATTAACTAAAACTAGAAATTGTTTGGTTTTTCAAATAATAAAAAAGAAGGTATAGTCGTAGAGTTCATAGCACTCGCAACCAGTCCAGACTTGTCTGCTCCAATCGTTGTTCTTGAAAATGTTCAATTTTAGAGAGAAAAAGATACCCTGAAAAAGGCGAACCGTTATGGTCGCCGTTTGCCCATGCGCAGCGGAGAATAAGTTTTGGACCCCCATTCCCCTGTTCACATGAGCTCCGACGATGCCTAGGTTCATCCAGCGGATGTTCTTCAGTAACCTAAAATTGCTTTTTCTTTATTGTTTAAAAACAGTAGCAGTGCCCGAACTGGTTACGGCGTGCTAATCACCCCGCAACACTACCTATATAACTACTTACTCATTATCAAACTAGAAACAAAAGAAAACCTAGCGTGAAACATGCTTCTAATACTTAGAATTGAAAGTAAACAGAAAATATCCACTAAACAGACACCAATGAACAATTTTTATTAAGAACAGAAATTGAAACGAGTTACCAAAATATGAGTTCTTGAACAAACCCTCAAAAACTTAAAGGGGAAAGCTCTAAAACAAAACAACGTAAGAGAAAGCTTCAGAAAATAATGTTCGAACCCCAAAAACGAAATTCGGGGAGGTATTTATATTAATCCCCTAAAACCTGAAATTGAAAATAACAAAATACATTTTTTTCTCGCTAATGCTATCAGTAGCGCTACAGGTATTCCTTGTAGCGCTATAGGGTCCTCAGGCTTACTAGTGATGCTTTCTGTAGGGCTACAACTATTTTCTATAGCCCTACCACCTGCATTAGTGAAATTTTCGTGCATTACATACAACTTTGGCACCCGATATCCCCATCATGTCACCCGACGCCTCACACCTCTGTCATGACTTCTCACGGTGACGCCCAACACGGCCTTAAGGCCTCGCAATCCAAACTTGGCACAAAAACCACCTTCTTTCATGCGAAACTAACAAAAACACAAAAATAAGACAAAGCACGGCATCAAGTGGAAAATGAAATAAACCGCGCTCCTAACGCGCTAAAATGCCATACTTAGGCGCTTATATCTATGATATTGCGCGTTTATCAGAGCTTCAAAATATCTCTTATATATAGGGGAAAAGTTCTGAAAAGCAATAGGGCGAATTCCACTTTAACCCCTGTGGTTTAGGTCATGTGCGGATACACCCCTTATAATTCAAAAGTGTGCACATAATCCCCTGTAATTTTGAAAATGTATGAATAGACTTGCTGCCTTCATGTTTTGCATCCAAACATGTATCCTCATGACATGTAGTTACTCTCTGTTAATCAATTATAATAAAGACTAACGCCTGCATGGAAAGTTTTTTTTTTACAAAATTTGATAATTTTGTTTTCGTAAACTTTCGTTGTGAATAGTGGATTTTTCTCTTTCAATATTTGTGTTTGTTTCGTGTGTGCGTGTGTGTTTGATGTAGGTCTTGGCAAGACAGATGGTGGAGCGTTGATTTTAAAAGTCTAATGATTCATATACATAGACAAAATCGCCCGGTTCAATAACTCCGGCCACTACTGTACTGAAAAATATTGAAATAAAATCCAGTTTCAAACGCAAATTGTTGGTTTTGAAAAACAAAATAGGATTTTTGCCACATGTCCGGACAAGATGAATTTTCACGCATCTATCCTACTTAGGTTGCATTCTTTTGACCTTACGTAATTAAACTTAACGTAAATTTGAAAATTTTGTCCTTATTTGAATTGTTTTTCTCATTTGTTAATTTTGCGTCAAATTTTTGTAGGTTATTGATTCGTCTCAACGAGAGAAATCGAAAAAATAAATTCTTTTTAATTTTACCCAAGTATTTTAAAAAATAACCATTTTTTAGCAAAAAAATTACATTTTGACGCTAAAAAGTAGTTACTTCTCAAAATACTTAGGTAAAAATTAAAAAAAAAAAATTACTTTTTCGATTTCTCTCATCGATATGAATCAATAACTAAAAAAAGCTTAGCGCAAAACTAATAAATGCAAAAAAATTCAAATAAGGACAAAATTTTCAGATTTAAGTTAAAATCAAAAGAATCCCGCCTTAATATAGAAACTATATGGTTCAAGTTCAAACTATGAGGAGGGGTTAACATTTCTCTCTCTCTCTCTCTCTCTCTCTCTCTCTCTCTCTCTCTCTCTCTCTCTCTCTCTCTCTCTCTCTCTCTCTTTCTAATGAAGCCCCGTCCTCCATCTCTTTCCTTCCCTTCCCTCCCAGGGTTTTATGTCCCAATGGGTGACAAGAGGGGAGGGATTTCTCCCTCTCGTGGGATTTTTCAATCTCCCGATTTTAGATCTCAGAGGTTTTCTCTTTTACCCCCTTCACTCCCATCCTCCTCCTCTCCAAACTAGCTACCATCCGCCGCCCCTCCTCCGCCTCTTCCGCTGTGCAGTTCGATGGCTTTTAGATATAGTGGCTTGCTGATCGTAGTTGCTGAAGGCGTCCTCCTCCCGCCGGAGTTGGAGATCTAGAAGGGTGGATGAAGTCTACTCCGGTACGGCGGACTCTGTTCAATTCCGTAACCAGTTTTTCTCTTTTTTCTAGTTCTTTTCTTTGGTATCCCCTGCGTGAGATTTCTCTCAGTTTGTGGGGCTTCTATCACCCCTGTGCGGGTGTTTTTGGTTATTTTTTGCAGTGCTTCATCTGTTTGAAGCGATGGGTTTAGTTGGAGTTGGGTGTAGTTTTTGAACTGAGTCACCTCCTATTTAGTTTCTAGATCCCTTGTTTAGTGATAGAATTCTCTCTTGATGTACTGTTTTTTGGATCTATAATATCACCTGTTATCGTTGTGACAAACAGAGAGTTCAAATTATCGTTATAGTCCAAAAATGAAATCTCAAAATGAAATTTGGAGAGGTACGAAGGATAGAGGGTAGGCGAACTCAAAGCTATTTTTCATAGTTTTAATTATTAAACTCCATTCTTGTAAACTTATTTTTTTTCTTCGCTTTGTGTGTTTTGTTTGTCGTTTCTCATTTTTTGTTAAATTTGAGTGATATTATTGGATTAATCACCTGTCTCGAAGAGGAGAGTATAAAAAGCACAAAATTATGACCTAAAGCAAAAAAATATTTATTAAAGATAAAAAAAACTATTAAACAACTATCTTATTTGTCTAAAATGATGTTTTACTTAAATTTTTTCAGCATCGGTCGATATTTTAATACTTTTTCTATTCATGTCATCGAGACGATCGAGTAATACAAAAAATCACGACGAAAAACTAAACAAAAAGTTACGAAACATAAAAAAAAAATACCGAAATAAGTTTCAAACTCGAGTTTGTTCGTTTGGAATACTCAAAACACGGTTCCCAATAAATTAATTTTTCATATTTATCTCTCTCCACTCATTACACTTTAAAATTTCCTTCAAAACCTATACCGAACATGGTCGTAAATGTACGAGAAATGCAGCCTATGTAGATGACAGCAAATTGTATGCCTTGTTGTGGGGTGGCCACATGAAGAGTAAAATTATGGGAGTGACACCTGTGGAGACCTGCAGAATAATATTTTCGAGTCCCACTGAACTCCTACCGACCGGGCACGCAGCTCTCTCGCGGGAGTAGGCCTTTTGTGCAGCCAATCACAGATCAACACAGAAACGAAGACCCTGACCCAAATTGGATTCTTCCATTATTAGCGGAAGTCCCATTATGAGAAGGAAGATGAATCCCACGATGTCATCTCTCTCTCTTTTTCACTCCAAAACAAAAATAGGGAGTACAGCCCCACGCACCTCTACCATGTACCTCTTTGCCTGTCCCAAAAAAGAAACAAAAACATTTCACATGCTGCTATGGTAAATGTACCAAATTAGTAAAACTATGGAAACTCACTCTTTCCACAGTAAAGATACAAGTACAGAAAATGATGGACAACAGTCGCGCACAGATCATTTTTGCGTCTGTCTCAGGTCCCGCGGAGATGATCGGAGCCGCTCATTTTGTTTAAAATACTTTGTTTAGGGTCCCTGTAAAAAATCACCCCAATCCGATATCGAAAAAGGTGTTTACGAATCATCAAACTTTGCTTCAAAATATAGGCTAAATTTTAAAGCAAAGTTGGATGATTCGTAAACGACCTTCTTGATATCAAATTGAAGTGATTTTTTACAAGGACACTAAACAAAGTATTTTGAATAAAATGAGCGGTTTCGATCATCTTTACAGGACTTGAGACGGGCGCAAAAGCGATCTATGCACTGCTGCTGTACATCATTTGGTGTACTTGTAGCAGCGTTCCTCTTCCCAGCCAATTAGTTGTCCAATATTAGGTGTAACTTGGCCAAGCGGACTTTGCATGACCCGACGATATCAAGAGTGTGCTTAGCTGCTAGCTAGGAGAAATAAAGTCAGAGGTTCAGCTCCTAATAGTAAAGTTACCCATTTGTCTAACAGTTTAATCAATGTGCGAATCTAATTATTCTAAAAATATTGACTAGAGAGGTAATTGTCAAGAATATTAATAGTAAAGTTACGCATTTGTCAAACATTAAGCTTTTCGATGATTGTCAAGAATATTAATAGTAAAGTTACCCATTTGTCAAACAGGTTAAGCTTTTCGATGATTTAGTGGTTAACAATCTAATGTGGTATTAATCAACTGGGATTAACTCAGTTAATTAGTACTCTTGCATCTCACTAGGATGTTAGGAGTTCGAGTCTCCCTATCTGAGTGTGGATGTTCTTCCCTTAGAGGACTTTTTTTTCCTTTATTTCTACCCTATAATGAGCTTATTTCTTGTATTAGTTGGGTTATTGGGCTTAGTTAACTCATGGACTCTTGTAATTGATATATTGTCCCGATTTTGTACTATGTACTTCATATTTGATGTGAAATGATCTCTTCTATCGATTGACCAAAAAAAAAATCTAATGTGGTATCAGAGCAGGTAATAGATCATGTGTTGAAATCTCATTACATACTTGATACTTACATGTGTTTAGCTTGGAGGGTTCTAACCTAAAATCTATTGCAATAGGTGGAGTAACCTCTAGAATATATTAACCAAGCTTGGGTGGCTTAGATGAGTAATAATATGGAATAAAGTCTAAACTTCCCCCTCGTGTGCAGCCCAAATGCACGCGGAGATTTGGCTCGGGCATGGAGACTTGACCATGTGAGGTGCGCGTCGACCCAAGACTTAGCTTTGATACCATGTTAAATTTCTTACAGGGTTTCAATTTAAAATCAATTGGCAATAGGTTAAGCAATCTCTAGAATATAATAACCGAGCATGTATGACTTAGATGAACAATGTGAAATAAAGTTTTAACACTTGTGGAGAAGAGCCAACTAACTACACTTATGCAAATCGCTTATTCTTTATGTTCGCATCAATTCTTTACGCAACAACAAGAAGAAGAAAAAGAAATTAAAAGAAACAAATTATGGCAATTTTTTTTCCGATACCATCAATCTACACAATTAATATCAATATCTAGTTAAAAAAGCAATGGAAACAGCAGCTTTTTGTGTGTGGAAAAGTGTATACATCATGCATATGTGGATGTTTGAATATTTAAACATATGCTACATGCCAATGTGACAAGAATATTGGGAGGAAAAAGTAAATTAAGGATAAAATGGCACTTTTCCGTTTACTAGATAAAATAAGAGGGTGCAGAATATGGTCAAAATCTGTATGCTGTTTTGACATTCCATTTCCACAGCAAAAGAAAAGGGATGTCCATATTTGGTGGGAGCCAATATTAATTGAATTTTTTGTTTTGCTTTTTGGAAAAGATTGTATATTATATTAATTGATATTGAAGTATTAATCAACTTTTAGAGTTGTGGAATTCCTGCTCATAGAACTTATCCACTATCTTCTTGTCACGATCTACACAGTTAATTGTGATAACTTATAACCTATGAGGATATGATTTATTACTTTTAAGAAAATCTTCGTTTCCTACTGTTTAATTAGGACACAAAATGTTTAATCCATTTTCGTTAATTTAATTCCTAGGGTACTTCATTTAATTAGTTTGGCAGCAAAATATATCGATCACTTGTGTAGTCTAAAATAATCCCATCAGAAGTACATGTATTAAAGAATTAAAACCGCAAAGAATTAATTTGCACAAATTAAGAGTTACAGTTTTAAAGCAGTTTTAGAATTAACCAAGTTTGGGCGTGCATATGATCAGGTACGGATCATTTTAGGGTTGATTGTAGCTAGCTAGCTCAGTACTGTTTGTCTTGTTAGTTTTTAGAGTAGTACTCTCCCTCGATCAACATGGTTTTATGAAATGAGAGCGTAACAAGTGCTGATCGTGGAAATGCTCTAATACATGTTATAACGTAACGTATATACCGATGAACTTAAGTTAAATGGAGAGATGTTTTCTTCTTTGGTAAGTATGAAATTTTTTTGTTTTGTTTTGTTTTTGCGAGTCAGTTAGAGATGTTTTATAAGGAATATGGTTTAATTGAACTTAATTCAAAGTCAAAAAACTCTCTCCCTGTCCGAAGACAATGAACATTTTTTTTTTAATCGGCAAAAATATTATATTATTAAAAACTTGATACGGGTACAAATAAACATACTCAATTCACCCCAACAACTTGTATGTTCCATATATGAATCGGCTACCAGATTGATCCTTTGCTTTCAATTGATATTCTTAATTGCATGTAGTCTCATATAATCAGTGTATGAACCTTTAATGCATGGATATATTTAATTATAACTCCCTTCACATTTCCTTCTCTATCGGAGTAGTATGGAGACTTTTGACAAAGTAAGGATTTTGAAAAAGGCTGCAGGAAGCTTGAGAGGCATGTATATACATTCGAGCTTGTGCTAAGCTTTTCAGGCATGTTTCAAGTCTAATTGTAGAGTGCTCCACTTTTGTACGCAGGTACTCCACTTTTAACGTAAAGTTAATTAGTAACTTCACATTAAGAGTGAAGCGCCTGCGTACAAAACTAGTGGAGCTAGAAAATCAATTTTCTTAATTGTGGGATGGATTTCTATTATTGTTGGGGTGGTACGTGCAAGAGGGGTGGGCTGTAGCCTAGGTTAACGTGAGAAAACAAAAGATAAAGTAAAAAATAAATCCCTGTAGAATACTAGTTGTGCGGATAAAAGAAGATTTAAAGTGGATTCAACAGAAATAGTGCAAAAAAAGAAAGGTTATGAGGAAATTCAAAACATGATGGTGGTGACTTACGATGGTAGTTGATGTGGTTGGCGATTTTGATGTACAAAGATATGTAATGCCTATCAACATAATCTTGCGGATAAATTGATAATTGTGATCACATAATTATAATTATAATCCGATAACATAATCATGTGCGTGGAACTTTTTATCAAAAGCTATTCACGATTGATTTCAACTAATGTGACAATAGATATTGAGCACGTGCTTTGCTAGTGGTTCGTAATTTTGAACAAAAATAACAAATGTGAAAAAAGTTAGAATAGCGACAAAAAAACATCAGCTTTTTTATTAGGTCAAACCGGCCCAAAAAGTGTGAAAATAATAGCACTTTGGGTTGGGGTTTGTTTGATTTTAATGCCAATTGGAAATAGGATGATGTTCGAAAGATCCCAGGAGCTATCAACTCTTTTGGATCTAGTTCATACAGAACAAAAGACTCGCTTCAATTGAGATTTCCGCAAGTGAATGCTAATTAAGATCGGTCCTCTAAGATTAATTGAGACGCGCCTAAGCTGCCTGATCATATGAGTTATCCAACAAAATTGGAAAGTGGGATGAGTTATGTAGCACCACTAATATACCATGCATGGGGGTATGGGTAAAGCTATGGAGTTGTGTACTTTGGGCTAACATATGTATGGTGTTCGTTAAGATGATATAGATAAGAAGAAAAAAGAGGATTAATCTGGACCATTGACTGGTAGGTTTGTGTTGTGCCATATTTTGTAACCCCCTATATTTGTAATCCCATGGGGATGTATGGTATATAGGTATATACCTCTGAAAGGGAAAGACCGTGTTTGGTTTAGCTTTTAAGAAAGTGTAACATCCGGACAGTTAATGAGGTCTATCTAGTCTGGTTGCTTTCAAATGAAAAGCTCTTTTGACAAATTTGGTTCATTTTAATTATTGATCTAATTTACGGGTCAAATTTAAGCCACCGACTTCTCTTCCACCTCCACAAAAGAATGTTACTATTTCTCTCTCCTAATTTTAATAAGCTGGTCCTTCTCAAAAACGTTAATTTCAAACATGCGACCGTTCTTCGACCAACAAGGTCAAATGACGTGCAATGAAAAAGAAAGAAAGGAACAAAAGTGAAGTTTTTTTGTTGGTTTATAAAATCCTTAGTAATCACGACGTAAGGATATACGTACTACTGGATAACAATGCCTGGTCTTTTCTTTTTTGACGTTGGTGTCGGCATAGGTGAGGCTGGCAAAAGGGATAGTAAATATACGGTCAGTCGGCAGGGATTCTAAGGAGCCAGACCTAACATATGGCAGTATAATGCACACAGCAGCTGATATCAAAATACCACTGAAACAGTGACTTTCAGATACCCTTCAAGAACCGCAAGAGGAGTTAAAAGGGATGTTTTGATACGGAATCATGCCTCTAAATCAAAACCGAAAGGCTAGAGACTCAAATCAATTTCTGTGCATATTACTGTACTTTCTTTGTTCATAGTCCAGAGCATCGGTTGAAGCACCATTCCTGAACCCACCATCTTGGAGATAAATAAGTTAGGCAACACACAGGCTCCCCTTGCAAATTAATCCAATTAGAAACCACACATGCAACCTCGATCCATAAATAATTTGGCCCTAAACTAAGAATCAATTTACTTTTTGTTCAAACTGCAGTAAGTGATTCAACGTGTTGTGCAAAAACAAAAAAACAAAGACGAAAAAGACGAGTAAAGTGAGACCATGTATTCATACGTACCCTATCTCGATCTACAGCCTAGTGATAACAGAGAGTTTTTTTTTTTTAATAGCTCAGATTTTCGGGCTAACTTACGTGCACTTTGACTAATTCTGTGGACTAATCTCAACGCACACTTGCGGGGTCCCATTAATTAAAGTCAGAACAAAATTAATCTATATGAACTAACTCTAAAGGAGTTAAATATATTTATATATAGTTATTTTCCCTCACATGTTAGCACTAACAAGTGTGGGACATAACCTGTACCTAATTAATGATCGAAAAACACAAACTGTATTGCTTTCCAAGCTCAATTAATTGCTTATCCAAATATGGTGAAAGTTGAAACAAAGGAGATAAAGATGGAATTGGTTACTTTCTTGAAATCCCACCATCATGGCAAACACTGGCATGACAACCACAGCCAATGACCTCTCAACCGTCGCCAGGTATCGTTACTCCAATCGATGGTCGCACTTTTCATGGCACAGCATGGCATAATTAGCGTCGAAAAAATCGAGTGTCCTTTTGACTATTAAGAGAAAATGGTGGGAAAATGCAAATTAAGTAGTGGCTAAATTTTTTTAAAGATGGAATCCCATCAAGCTCGTGGGTCAGATAATGTAGTGTTGAGCTCACTAGCAATATCGTACATAATTGACATGAAATGGTACCATTTCGGCTGAGTCAGAGTCCCACGAGGCTAAAGATCACTTTTAAAAGAATCAAAAATGCTTTTTCGGTTGGCAAGAGGCTTTTGGCCCAACGACATCATGTAGCGGGTGCACTTGGGTGTTAGAAGTAAGAAGTTTAGAAGTTCAACTCATGTAAGGTACTGTTAATCTAACTATTCTAATGTTACTAACTTTAATCACCTAAAAAAAAATTAAAATGATAGGAGTAATAATAAATGCTTCATGGGTTCAGCACTGTTAAGTTTGTTTCTTTCTTACTTATTAGAGATGGTATGATTTTTGATCACTGTCTTTTTGATAGTGGATGACTTCTTTTCTCTAATGGAAGTATGGCTATTAATAGCTGCTGTTGTACTCCAATTAGGGATCACTCCGGTGGAATAATAATTTGGGCAAATGATTTTGTGGGTTATCGTATCAGGCTGAAGCTGAAGTAGCCAGAATGCAATGAATCTTACGATGGTGTCATTATCGAAGGGATGCTCAAATTTTTATGGGAAAATGACAGCTAATGACGTGTTTTGATAATTAATATCCGTCAATGACATCCTTAACGGGTATTAATTATCAAAATACGTTCTTGGCCGTCATTTTCCCAATTTTTATCAAGTACTCTGTTAGAGGTGAAACTCAATTGCCACATTGGTCCACCCTGACATATTTACACGACATCAAACTTCTTCTCGACTCCCAACCTAGGTGGTCTTTTGCCTATGTTCCTCGTTTTGGTAATAAGGTTGCTCATGAAATGGCTACTTGGACGCTCAAGAATGGTTTCTCTGAATCCTTGAAATCTGACCAACATCCATTTTCGATTTGCCAAGTGGTTGAGATGGAGTTCGCTGATCATGCTTAGGTGTTGTCTTTCTACTTTTGTGGTTTCTTTTACCGTCTTGCTTTTCTTCTTTCCTGTTTCCCTGGTATTGGCTTAGCAAATAAAATAAAATAAAT
This sequence comes from Rhododendron simsii, assembly GCA_014282245.1. Lineage (NCBI taxonomy): Eukaryota > Viridiplantae > Streptophyta > Magnoliopsida > Ericales > Ericaceae > Rhododendron > Rhododendron simsii. The sequence goes on from CM024965.1 coordinate 10,056,816, forward strand.
ATCAATTTATTGTTAGAGTTTGCATCTTGGTAATTCAAACGGTAAATGGTAATCAAAAAGATCTTGCAAGTTGCAAAATATTCATTAAAGGTCACATGGATGAGCTTTGCTAGCTTTAGCTTTAACAGGGACACTCGTGACTCGCAAGAGAGCAATGTGATTGGTCCACAAGATTAGTCGAATTACGCATAAACTGATACGGACACTTGAATTATAAATAAATAAATAAATAAAAATGAAAGTTCACATGGAAAAATTGTTTAATGGCTCTGGGGACGTTTGCGTCGTTAATTTTCATCTGGATCACTTTTGCTAATAAATTCTCGACAAGCGAAAATATATGCCGTATGGGTCTGATATTTTTAGAGATAACAAATTATAAGTGAATAACATCGAAAGTGACCTTTTTTTCTTTACTTTTTTTTAATGGAGGAACAACCATACAGCTAGGCCACTATATGGACCCGACTGTACAATTCAAACCTCTGGGGGAGCTAGTGCGGCCACATCAGTCACGGCCCTCCACTTACTTCAGGATACCCAATTGAGTAATACTCCCAAAGTCTGGGCATCTGCCCGAACCCGAACCACTGGGGCAACGCCTGGGTGACTTGGTGGTAAAATAATTACTAGTACAATTGAAGGCATTAATTAATCCATGGTCAAGGACATTATTCCGATTTATATATATATTACTCCCTCCGTTTTAATTTATTTGTCTCTCGTTCTATTTTAACCGGATAAAAAATTAGTTATATTTTTTAAATTAGTAATGAATTTTATATCCAATATGGATCTTGTTTGATAGATTTTGATTTTTTTCTATCATACAATATTTTTAAAATCACATAAAATATTATAAATTACAAAATATAATCAATTGAAAAGTGAAACCAAATTTCAAAAGTGACAATTAAATTAGGACGAAGGGAATAATAAATAATGATGTTCCTTTGTACTCCTCATTCCATTCGTCTAACGTCTTGTACCCTCTAAATCGATTGTGGCCTCACATACTAATTAACTAAAGAACCCAACCAAACATAAAAGTAAAATATCATTGTGTTATTTTCAAGTTTCCACTTTGGTTTTAGGGCAAGTGAAGTGCATCATGAGATTAACCACATCTCTCTCTCTCTCTCTCTCTCTCTCTCTCTCTCTCTCTGGGGTCTAATTAGTTAAGGAAAATCATTGTTTAGCCCCATCACCATCTTTCTCCATTCGTCAAAAGTGCAGAAGAATTTTTAAGATGACCCACATGGGATGATAAAAATAAAAATAAAAGATTGAATTCTCGAAGGGGGCTATTTTTTCTTGTCAAAATTACTTAGTAAATATTTGGTCTGTAAAATTTCTTCTGGAATCAATTATCGAGCCTCATGAGTTAGCCCAAAGATAAGACCTTTATATATATATATATATATATATTGGAAGGTGTTTCAATATCAAGACTATTTTAATTTAACGAACACTCAGATAAAGAGGAGTTAATTAATCTTAATTACATAATCATTTAAAATGTCATGACCTCTCACTTTTAATTATCACACTACGCTCAATTTATTCAATCTTAATTAGTAATTCAAAATGTATTTTAAAAATGCTTTCACAATCACGTTTGCACTCTTGCACGTGCACACAAATGATGACCAAGGTTGGAACTTTGCACTCCGTGGAATGTGGAGTAAAAATTAGAGCCCTTTTATCCTTGTTTGGGCCAGTGTTCCCTGATGCCGCCTGATGGTACAATTAACCAAACACGACCGGTAGTCAAGGTGGGTCCATATGCTGTTGCTGAGGTGTCATCACCAAAGAGGATTAAATTCTCTTGGGATATGGGCAATTGGGGCCAAGGGCCGGTCGTTAAAATGGTTTGTGTCTTACCCTATAGAGCCCTATGGCCCATTACTTGTTCCCCATCTATTGGAACTGTCCCCTCTTTTGGTGGTAAATTCGTGTTTCACCATGTTTAAATGTCTACCACACCTGCCTTTCAAAAAATGTCTACCACACCCTATCATGAACCAATCTCTATGGGCTTTGTTCGTTTTGGGGTATTCAAAATTTTTGCGTATGGTTCCTAATAAATTATATCTCTTCACTCATTACACTTTAAAACCTTCCTTAAAACCCAAACTCACTCTCTCTCTCTCTCTCTCTCTCTCTCTCTCTCTCTCTCTCCATCTAATACCCAAGCCTTCAATTGGCAAAGTGCCAACCAAAAAGACATCCCAAGTGATAAAGCTCAGCACTTAAGAGGCCTCAATGCCCAAATAAGACAAATAAAGTGCAAATTGGACGCAGCCCAACTCCAAATAAGGCCAAAAAGCCCCAGTACAAGGGGCAAAGCTCAACAAATAAGCCCAAAAATCACTCAAACCCTAGTAGGACAAAGATTTTGGAATTCGAACGCAAAAGCCACCTCCGCGAAGTTCCAAATCTCTGTGAACCCGCCATATGTCGCCGATCGCAAAAACGATCGGAGAAATTCTCGCCGCAAGGTAACCACGTCAGAACCGCCACACCTCCCGCGCATCACCTGAAAACCACAACTCCATTGCCGTTACCATCTACTTTCAACTGACCCGACCGCAACTAGCCACCATTTGAAAGAAAACAAACAAAACACCAGCGAGACAGGGGAAAACGAAGCCGGGAAGGAGAACGACAATGGAGGAAGGAGGTGGTATCTTTAGATATATCGTCCAATGTAATCCTCCTATCGAATGATACAAATATAATGGGCCTTATTTGTCATCTAACATGTTTTGATGATGGCAACTCTTTAAGCATTGTAATAACTATATATATGGACCAATTGTTTCGTTTAGAAAAACGAGAGCATGATACAATATTTGTTAGGTTGGGACTTGGGAGACTTGAACCTAAAATTAGATGAACTTGAAACAATCATCCATTCACTTGGGCTAGCTTTCAAGTAATTAATACCTATTATTTCGATATCGATCATTTAAAGCAAGCACCGTTTTCCCGGCCATAATAAACTTTCGATGCATATAATCTTTTTATTTTTTTGGGGGTAAGTATGATGCATATAATTTGTTATAATCTTTCTCCTAAACTTCAGTTCCGATCAAAGTATCCCGGAGCCGACCGCCAATCGAGGATGCACTAACGGTGCTCCAGTTTTCAAATCACGGGACTTGTAGTTGCTGGATCTGGTCATCTTCTTCATTAGCCTTGCATCATGCATCATTCCTCAGCCATGGTACGATCGATATCGGCACATCACAAATAATTATTGAGGCAACTTGCAGTTACTCTTTTTTCCAATTTTGTTGTGCAAAACCAATCCTTGGCAATTTTGGTTGAAAACAGCAAGACCATCTTCTCAGTGGTATTAAGAACAATTCATGAGGGGCCGTTTGGAGTCATGTCCCATCAAATAGAAAATGAAATTGGTGCCTGTTTTAGGGTAAGCAAAGCAGAGGAAGGAGTAAGGAATCTCCCGAGCTTATTCACTTTTGTAGCCAAACAGGATTTGTGGTCCTAATGCAAAAAAAAATAAAAAATCGCTACTGGGTCCAATTAATTAGACCAGCTGTGTTAATGTAGACACAATTTGCATGAGGTCGAAATTGCAGAGAATATAAGTCAGAGATAATGAGCTTGAAAAGTTTATGCCAAATGATTGAACTCCACTTATCTTTTTTCTTTTCGATGGACACCCAATCACTTTCACATTAATGAAGATGTCAAATAGGATTTGTAAACCGCTGAAAATTAGTGCCAGAGAGAGAGAAAGGGGGAGGGGGAGAGAGAGTGTACGTAGTGCTTGCGTGCCCCCCTCCCCTTTTTAATGGAAAAAACAGAAGGGTAAGTATGGTATCCCGTCGTCTCCGCCAAAGAGTATAATTCCATCACACAATTATTATTTGTAGGGGATGTCACCACAACTTCGTTGGGACCGAAACTTAGCTAAGGTTTCACTACATGTAAGTGGTGGGAGTATGTTTAGCCCCACGGGCTTGGGCAAACGTCGACAAGGGGCAACCAAAATATTTTCTTTATTTTTTTTGTAAACCCAACAATGATAATTTTAGTTTTAGATTAAACAAAGTTTCTTGGAACACAACTAACATGGTGATATTTATGGGAATGAATTGTTTCGAGACAACATTTGAAAAACAGAATTATCAAAAGAAGTAACAAAAACGATCGACATCCTTGATTTTATAAGGTCTCATTGGGTTGTTTATCGAATTTTGTTAACTACATTGGTTACATTTACTTTGGCGGAGAGGAGTTTTTTAAGTTGAAATTGATAAAAATTTACATTCGATCATGTCACTACAGAGATTAGAGTTTATGATATTTTCTCAATAAAAAATACGTACTTGGATAAATTAAAGAACGGTGAACTTAATTGAAGAGTTTGCTTCAAAAAAATGCAAGAAAAAGTTGTTTTCTTTGAATCGAATCTTACTAATCATAAAGCACTATACATGGGTTATACTTGTGATAATTCAAACTAAAAGCACGGTTTAACCATGATTTTTTTCATTTATATATCTTTTATTTCTTATAATTTGATAGTAAGTGAGCAACCAAATTTAGAGCCTGACTCACACAACCTAAACATCGGAGCCGGCACTGCAACCAGCAAACCAACCCCTCGTGGCGTGGCATTTCAAATGCTTGCCTTTACAGATCAAAAATAAAATAAAATGCCTGCCTTTAAGGATGGTGACATTAGATCAAGGGAAAAATGACGGCCCAGGACATGTTTTGATAATTAATACCCATCAAGGATAAGTTAAGAACATTTGTTAATATCAAGGATAAGTTAAGAACATTTGTTAATACTGAAAATGTCATTAACGGGTATTAATTATCAAAACACGTCATTGACCGTCATTTTCCCCAGATCAAGAGAGCCCAAGCCCAATCGCATCTCCAGCCTTTGGGCCAATTAGCACGGGCCTTGGTTTCTCTCCCACAGAGAACCACGTTGATTTAGGCCTCTTATAAGAATTGAATTGTAGAGGACATATTCCTCATCCCTTTCTCAAATTTCCTCTCTTGATTTTTTTTTTTTTTTTTATTATAGAATTTGATTCATTTTTCTGTACTTACCCTTTTCTTTTCTTTTTTGTAATCTTGCTTCTTTAAGTTATCGTCATTGGTAAAATCAGTGATCGGGAGACGATAAATTTTAATAACGAAATGTATTGAGTATTTGAGTGGTACTGAACTTAGTAATTGAGCCTAGTCGCCTTTGATATTTTCTTTTCCTTTCCATGATTGATTTTTGCACTCTCTTTTCCACAATCTAAACTCTATTTTTTTTATCCTTGTTCATGTGAATACACGATATCGTACGTCGTTTCATGTATGAAAATGATTATCAAAACTCCAATGATGTAAATTTTCAAGACAAGGGACAAAAAGAAATGCATACCATAAAAATGTGAAAACAACCACCCTCCTTTTCTGTTTTTTTTTTTTCTTTCAGAAGTAAACCTAATTTCTAGAATCCTCGTTAATTAGCATTTGGTATCAACCAAACCAAGACCGCAAAATTCTGTCATAATGTGAGGTAAAGAAAGTGTCACTGTCCATTAATTTTTTGTTTATGAAAAAATTTTCCCTCCACCATCACATGAAATTTATTTTTTTATTTTTTTTGTTAAAAAAACAAACTCTAGAAATGTTCAGTCTCAGAACAACCCAAATGAAAAAGAGTTTATGCAGAACACATCTCAATTTTTAAAATGTGAGATAAACAGTTGACACCAAAATTAAAAAAATACTCCAGCTGCAGCCTGTTGACAGCAAACTGAAAGCCTAGACGGGCACTGCATTTATGCTTAATCAACATTTAAGGCACCTAAACGAACAATATCATATTGACACGTGTTGAAGAAGACTTTTTTTACAGAAAGAAAGTCTATCATCAAAATAACAAAAACTTGTTGCAAATGTTTAATTAGGCTTCGTTCCAGAACACCTTCTTAAAAACTAAATATTTATTTCATATTTTCAAATTCAAAAATAATTTTTTAATTTTTTTGTACCGTATAAAAGATTTTAATGAAATCTATCAAACAAAATCCATATTGATAAAAAAATTATTTGAATAAACACATAATTTTTAAATTTAAAATTACTTTCGTAAAGAATAAGTACTTATTTTCCTTTCAGGAACAAGCCTTTGCAGAAGTACTAATTCATAAAATGACGTCTGTACCAAGGAACTGATCCATGTACCTTAATTTGGTCAACTCATATACTTTCTTCTTTCTAAATTGTTTGTCCAATTCGCAAAACGATAACTTAAAAATAATACAATTTTTTAAAGAAAAAATTCAAACTTTATTCACAAATTAAAAATACTTATTGATATCTAGTAAGTTGTTGAAATTTTTTTTAATTTTTTTTGCAAAAATTGTATTATTTTTAACACTCCGTTTTGCAAATTGAACAAATATTTTGAGAATGAGGATTATTTTGGGATACTAATTTTGAGAAGATGTGTGGAAAAACTCGTGAACGAGGCAAGATCCTCTGTGCTGAAAGCCCCTCTGCCTTTGTGCCGACAGATTTTTCAACCGTTAAATTTAAAACATAAAAAAAAAAAAAAAACTTATAAAATCGAACGGCCGAAATATCACTCGTCACGAAAACAGATTAGATTTTCGAGACGGGAGATCGGACCCCTCATGAACATAATAGTAGTAAGTTTGAGTCTATATAGCTAGACCCTAGTAAAACGTGCAATGTGAACAGACTTTTGCATTATCACTTTAGTTTAATGATCAAGTGGAGTAGCACAAAGACTGTGCTATGCACAAATCCAGTGCAGACTCCATGTAATTTACTACTCCTTCTGTTCCAATTTAATTGTCTTCCGTTCTATTTTAACCGGATAAAAAATTAGTTATATATTTAAATTAGTAATGAATTTTATATTCAATATGAATTTTATTTAATAGATCTCGATTAGTTCTATAATACATTGTTTTCAAAATCACATAAAACTTTATAAATTACAAGAAATAATTAATTAAAAAGTGGTACGGACTCCCAAAAAGGACAATTAAATTGGAACGGAGAGAGTAATAAACTGGGCAAGTTGATCCCATGGGGCTACTAAATTAATACTAACCATATCAACAATTTAGTTCAATTGCGCCTTGTTTTCTTTTTATCATAAAATAACAAATTCATGATAACATTTGAAATACGGAGTAATGTTGTTTTTATATTCATCTTATTTATGTTAAAATAAAATATAAAAAAAAAAAAACATGAAGTATTATCATTGATCGGGATTATAGTTGAGAAATCAAAACATTAGATTTAAGGAAAATGTAGGTATAATTGGATGGATATAAATCAATACAAGATTGTTCCACCTGGGGCTCCCATAGCGCTGCTGCTAGAAATAGTTCCCTGTCCCTGTGATTAATAATATGTACTAGTATACATGGAATTAATCCTCTACAATCTTGTGGCCTTTTATCTCTTATCAAAGCTAGCTAGTGATGTGTTAGATTCAAGACCCTAGATAGTTTGGGTTGGATAATTCGACTAAGACGAAGCATGATTTGGATGCATATGGTAGCAAAAAGCGATTTTTGACTTCTCTTGACCATGTTTTAAGCACAAATCGATCTCGTAACCATGAAATTAATATCGTCCCCAAATTTGTTTGGCAACCGAAATGTTAAACTTTTGAAACCAAAAAGTTTGGTAACTAATGCCATTACCAGCTAGCTGTTGCAGTGGATGAGGCTCAGTTGGGATGGAATATGGACTGAGCTCGATCAGTCTTTTGTATTGTTCCAATTTTATCGGATATCCCCGAAAGGACATCTCAATCTCGTATATGGGATCTAGTACGACCGATCACATGTTTAACAGAGGAAGGGACCTAATCAGAGAAAGAGATCGGTCAATACAAGAAATATATATATCGTTCACAAGATCTCTACTCGGTACGACCCGTAAAGCTCTGCTTTCCCAAGATCAAAACTTAGCCACCACACCTCTTTAGTTGCATTAATCTACAAACATCATACTGTATGAAATAATAAATCCATCGATTAAATTAGGAAACATAATCAGGGGGAAAAAAAAAGAAGGAAAAGTGCCAGCTAACACACCTCCGTTCCTCCCCCATATATATGCTAGCGGTATTACTTTTTAGCTGTTGATTTTGTCACTAGGGGCGGAGCCAGGATTCAGTCAGAAAGAGATCGGTCAAACAATTGAAACATATGTATCGATTCACAAGATCTCTACTCAGTACGACCCGTTGAAAGCTCTGCTTTCCCAAGATCAAAACTTAGCCACCACACCTCTTTAGTTGCATTAATCTACAAACATCATACTGTAGTTGGACGAAATGAATTAAACGCGATTAAATTAGGAAACATAATCAGGGGGAAAAAAAAAAAAAAAAGGAAAAGTGCCAGCTAACACACCTCCGTTCCTCCCCCATATATATGCTACCGGTATTACTTTTTAGCTGTTGATTTTGTCACTCTCTTTTTTGTTAACGCTACTCACCTGCAAGTGTAAATTTGGTGCAAAAATATACTGACAGGGGAGTGACATTAAAAAAAAAGAAGTTGCAAAATCATTTCCCTACTTTTTCTACTATTTCTCTTCTGTCAATGATCATACTTACCCGTACGAGGTGGAGGCTAGACTTGAATATAGTATTAGTATATGAAACAAGAATCTGATGAAACAAATTGCAAATTACTTCCCTGAGGCGGTCCATGCCCTAGTTTTAAAGCTTTCTTTGCAATAACTACGTGGCACTGATGAGTTCCATTTGAAGCGTCACCCCTCTGACTTAAGAAAGGAGCACATTTATAATTGGATGTCTGAATCAACTTGACCGAACCTCGATTCATTCCGGGGCTCTAAAGTAACGGCTGATCAAACCTCCAGTAGTCTCAAGATTTGAAATATTTGCCCTTCGCGGAATTCAAACTTGTGACCTCCTGGGAACAAGCCATTTGACTGCTTTCTCATGTCCACTTGGCCAAACCCCTTAAGATTATATGAAAAGAATGAAAAAATCAATTTTTCCTGTAACTTAATTTATGTGTATTTAGTTAATAAGAAAGTTGTGGGATCTACGAGTTCAATTTCTCTACGAGGAAATACTTTCCTATAAAATATATAGATAATGGAAAATGTTTCATATATAGTTACACATTTCATATTTGGATGTTTACACTCTACATCTCCAAGATTATGAAGAAATTCAAAACATTTGGATATAAATTCACAATATTTATCTTAATCTTAACTCTCTCTTTCTTTCTTTTTTTATAAAAATTAAGCATATTTTCACATAAATCTATAAAATCAAACTTGAATTTATAACATTTGCACGTTGTTAGTTTCGTCTTGATTTACGAATTTATATGCTAATATTGTGAATTTCTCGAAAATTCAAGTACACATATTGTGAGTTTCTATGAAATGTAATGAATTTAGATTGATTCAAAAAAGGTTGATACTAATCTACTACCATTTTGCACGGTGAGCTTCCATAAATAGATCATTTAACTTGTTAAGTTAAGAACCTTATGAGTATGACATCATTCCCGCTCAAATTTTAATGATCCGAACTGTTCAATGTGTTTAAAACGTGATTTTACGAGTAAATTGAAGAAATCAGCGAAAAATATGACCGGGAATGACTTGATCTAAACAGTTTTTCACAAAAATGCATTTTTGTGAAAAAATGTTTGGATCAAGCCCTTCCCGGTCATATTTTTTGCTGGTTTCTTGCGAAGACTCTTAAAATTACGTTCTAATCACATTGAGTAATTTGGATCATCAAAATTCGATCGAAAAAGGAAATGTCCTTAATTCAATAAGGAATCCCTTATTGGAAGAGGACTGCTACTTTGCATTGTAAGCACACCAGCACTTTTGCTTGACTTGCACTACAACAAAGACCAGGCCCCAGGCCCCAAGTAACGTTCCAGGAGGACCCTTTTTATTAATTTAATAAAGCTGCCGCCCTCCTCAAAATTTAAAAAACCACATTAGATAAGACAAAAAAAACATTAGCATTATTGACATTCTTACTTGTGTAGTCGCCTATTGCGTAACCTAGGAAGTTCGTTAAGGATACAAACTCAAAAAACTTGAAACGATATCCATGCTTACCTCCTGATATAAATATGTACTCTATTTGACACAAATTAATAAGCTTCATTTGATCATCACCATGAGTCTTCCGAATTCGAGTTCCATCGGGTATTTCCTCTCTGATCAATTTCCTTAACATCGGGGTTTCGAATTCATTTACCGGATCGAACAAAATTCATTGCCATTGTATTGTATTGTGTTGTATTGTACGTTCTTACATATTGTTCCTTCTGATCGTCTGTGTATTTCCAGAACCCGATACCAATCCAAACTCGAGATTTTTCCGGATACCCAAGTCGACCGCGGTGGCGGGGACACCATCAAATTCAGGTGCAACGGAAAATCCCTGAGCGCTAAGGCACTATCGCGAGTATTCTCGGAAGACTTCGGAACGCTGAAGAAGACGAAGACCGTAATAGACCCCCGGGGACAGTTTATCCGGCGATGGAGCAAGGTTTTCTTTCTAGCTTGCTTGGTGTGTTTGATCGTGGACCCCCTTTTCTTTTTCCTGCCGGTGGTGAACCCCGATGAATTCTGCCTCGACACCGAGGCGGGGGTCCTGCAAATTGCGCTCACAGTTCTTCGATCGATTACCGATTTGTTCTTCGTGATCAATATCGTCGTGCGGTCGAAAACGGCTTATGTCGGTCCGTCGTCGCGCGTGTTTGGGAGAGGAGAGCTGGTTATCGATCCGTGGAAGATCTCGTCACGCTACCTTAGAAATGGTTTCTGGTACGATTTTCTGGCTGCGCTACCGTTCCCTCAGGTATTCAATTTTGCTTCGACGTTTAAAACTTGATTTTTTTTTTTTTTTTAAAATTTGTTTTTCTGCCTCTTCATCTTGTTCCTTGTTCGAACTACTAGACTTTCAAATTTGAAGGTCTGATAGTATTAGTGTTGGAATTTATTCCACATTGATTAATTATTTCTTCCAAAATTAATATATGAGTCTAGACGGCCTCTTCACTCTTTGCCAATTGATTTGGAGTTGGATGCTTTAACAATTTGTTATCATTGGTTTTCAGACCCGCACATGAAACTTGTTTCTGCTTTCGCAATTTTCGTTTCTTTCTTCTTCTTTTTTTTTAAAGAAACTCACTTTGCATGAACACCTAAAAACGGTCTTTCGATTTTGGACATCGCGCGGTTTCCATCAAAAGTGTTTTCGTCTTTCTCACATCAAAAAACTGATTTCAAATGATGTTTTTCACTGTTTTCGTGTTTGCATTATTCAAATGTTCCCACAATAAACGAAATATTCAAATGTTTTTCACTGCACGCGTGTGGGTCCACTCTGGGTTTCACAAAAAATACAAAAAATATCTATAAATTTTAAAATAATCTTTTATGGGGTTCTGTAAAAAATCAGTTCCAAAAGATATCGGTAAATATTTTTTCTGAATTCGTAAGGTAAAACTATTTAACTACTCAGTTTTGTCTCTTCAAATTCAAAAAAATACTTCACAAAACGCATTAAAGCTGATTTTTTACAGAATTCCATAAAAGATTATTTTAAAATTTATGAATATTTTTCTATAATATTTTTGTAAGATCCAAAGTAAGCACCACAAACGTACAGTATAAATGTGCGATAAGATTTTTGATCAAAAGGAACGCTACCGGCTCGAAAATACAAAAAAGCAACAAAACAAAACAAAGAAACGAAATTAAAAAAACCGCTCAGCGTAGACGTGGGATAAGGTTTGTGCGGCAAGTGTATCACTGCTGCTCACAAACAACTAAAAGTCAAAAACCGTACAAATAAATTTTAACGGAAATCAAGAATTAACTGGCAGGGAATAGTCAACTTGACTCAGCACACGGCCTATAAACTAATTCTCAAATCTCAAAACCTAATAAAGTATTTATTAATTTCCTCAGATAATATTTATATTTATACCGGCAAAAATGATCCTGTATCACCATCGTCGTCATCATATATATCACTATTACGAGTGATCTTTCAAGACAGTTTAGTTCTGTTTAGCCACTGATTTTATCTTATCTTAATTAATACTAATTACGTATATTAATTAATTAATTCCAGGTGATGATTTGGTGCATCTTACCTAATTTAAAAGGTTCAACGACTTCAGGCTCCGGAAGTTCTCTACGGTACCTGATGTTGATACCCTACTTTCAGAGGCTAACCATAGCATACCCACTCAGCATCCAAATTGCCAAGGCCACGGGTATCGTCGTCCAGAAAGCTTGGCTTGGAGCTGCTTATAACCTCATGCTTTACTTATTGTCAAGCCATGTAAGTACTTCATCACCACACAAAAATAACAGAATCCATGTCTAGTCCCCGGCCAATTATTAAGGGTACATATAAGCGAAAGAGGATTGAAGACATGCAAATCTAATCTTCGATTAATTATTAGAATCTGATCAGACAGATACCAAAGATAAAAAGCATGGAAATGTGGAGCTCTAAAAAAACAACCATTTTCAATCAAGTTCATTAAGTCCACCCTTTTAGTTTTTTTAGTATTTCACAACCACTACATTTGATCCGACTGTGCTAGCTCATGCATCGATCATTTAATTAATACTCTCTCAGAATGAGTGCACCGTACCGCGACATATTTTTATTAATTTGTATCCTAATACTTCTTCTATCTAAATCAATCCAATACGTACAATATTGTGTTTGACATCGATCAGGTTATGGGGAGTGTTTCGTACCTCTTATCAATACAACGCGAGGCAGCATGCTGGAGAAGCGCGTGCGATCAGAGTAACACAACATGTAGCTACGACTACTTCGACTGCAGGACGATAGGGGACCCAACGAGGGAAGCTTGGATCCAAGCAAGCAACATGTCTAACGTTTGTTATGCAGGAACTGGTGGTACTTACCCTTATGGCATATACGCCCCTGGTGTGTTTGCCGGGGTCACCTCGTCTTCGTTCTTGCAGAGATACTTCTACTCTCTTTGGTTTGGCCTAAGGTGTCTCAGGTACCAACCACTGCACCTACTTTCAATGGCTAAACGTACATGCAATTACACCAAACGCAAAAATTTAGGCACAAACCACTTAGCCTCTGTAAACATGTGAAGCAGTACTGTAGCATAATTGTTCGATAACATACAAATGCATGCACCAGCAGTCATTACGTAGCTTATCGATTTTTCATTCCTCTCGTACAGTCGTCGGACGCTATTATCAGCGATACTCAACATGTATTGCTTTGTAAATGTTATGTTCTGTCCAATCCACATTCGATTTTTGACCACTAGAGAGGAACTATTTTAAATCCTCAAGCTCCAAACTTCTAAAAAGAATTTACAATCCAAACTAAACTGGCTAAACAATAATCCACCACATATTATTTTAAATCCACCACATATTATTTAATTTGACACTACTGCTATCACTTCACGACTAAACATCACACGAGAAACTAGAAGTAGAGTGCCACAGCCAAACTAAACTGGCTAAACAATCCAACAACGCAAACACAAGACAACTACAAAGGAAGAAGGGTTGGCCTGAGACTTAGGGATTTTGCTTCCTCTTAAAGTCTCAAGTTCGAAACCTTACAGGTATTATCAATTAACTCTTTCACAGACAGAGTCGTCAGCCAATTAATGCAGTGCTTTGCTATGACTTTAATAGAGACTCCCGCAACGCAAGTGTACGATGTGATTGAACCCCAACTTGCAGGATTAGTCATTCTGTGCGTTAGCGGGTCCGAACACCTAAGTTATCAAAAACAAAGTACAATTACGAGATCACTTTCGTTATTTCTTGTGTACTATATGCTACTAGGACTTTCTGTGTTTTGCACTATCCGTGTGTGACAAAAACAATATGTACTCATCTATATGCATGCATGCAATTACATGCAGCACCCAAGGGCAGAATCTGACCACAAGCATATTTATTGGGGAGAATATCTATAGCACCGTCGTTGTGATTCTTGGCCTGCTTAACTTAGCATTGCTTATCGGGAATATGCAGGTAAAATAAATAGTACTGTACTTACTACTAATTGATCACATTAATAGACCACATAATAATAATTAACATTCTTAATTATCATAGATAGATAGATAGATAGAAAAATTACAGTTTTAGTTTTATGCATGTTGTACATATATATGTGTTCTGTTTGTAATTGGGGTGCATATATGGCAACTGCGCGCAGGGATACCTTCAATCGAGTAATCAGCGGATAGAGGAGTGGAGGGTCAAGAAGAGCGACAAAGAGCACTGGATGCATCACAGGCAACTCCCCCAAGAACTAAGAGAATCGGTGCACAGATACGATAGGTACAAGTGGGTGGCTACTTACGGAGTTGATGAAGAAACCCTACTCTCTGACCTTCCCAAAGGTCTCCGCCGCCAAATCAAACGCCATTTGTGCCTCAATCTTGTTCGACGTGTAAGAACCTCTGGCCCCTCATTTATCTACCTATATATAACTTCTCGTTCAATTCAGGATCCTGTAAATTAGTCGAGGTTTCAAGTACTTTAAAACCATATAGATTTGTCCGCCCAACATCGATCTTATTCATGAAAATCTACCATTCGTCCGTTTAAGATTTTCGGAAAAGTAATTATTGCCCTCCTAAGATTTGTGCTAAAAGCATATATATCACCCTAGCAACATGTGTAAGAATCATCATCATTTAGTCACATGCGCGCACCTCGACTAATTCTGTGACCTTAAAGATAATGACCGGGTATAATCCCTAGTGACATCTGAAACTTTAGTAGTATTACTTTTCTCTAAAATTGCATTGCAGGTACCCTTATTGGAGGAGATGGATGATCGGATGTTGGATTCGATATGCGAGCGGCTACAGCCAAGACTTTGGACCGAAGGCATGTTTGTAATACGCGAAGGTGACCCGCTCAACGAGATGCTCTTCATAATCCGGGGCCACCTCGACTCCCACACCACCAACGGCGGCCAAGTCGGGTTCTACGACTACTGCCAGATCGTCCCGGGCGACTTCTGCGGCGAGGAACTGCTTACGTGGGCCCTCAAGAAGCATCGAAGCGACATCCTCCCATCATCCACGCGCACCGTGAAGGCCACTTCGGACACGGAGGCATTTGGTCTGGGAGCAGAGGACTTGAGGTTCGTGGCGTCGCAGTTCCACATGCTGCACAGCAAGAAGCTTAGGCACAAGTTTCGGTTCTACTCGCACCAGTGGCGTACCTGGGCCGCTTGTTTTATACAAGCAGCCTGGCGAAGGTACAAACGGAGGAAGGAGTTTGGTGAGCTCGGTGCTGTGGAGGGTGGTTCCGGCTCACCCAGGAGTTCCGGGTCAGGCCGAGGGGAGGTTTTTGTGGCCCGACCGGGGTCTGGCTTGGCCCATTTTGCTTCAATGCTTATATCAGACATTAGGAGCAAGCGTTACGGGTCAGAATCAGGGGTGCTTAGCCCGTTACCGAAGCCGGAAGAGGATTGAAGGAACGGGACTCAAATGGGGCTTCAATATATTTTAATCACTTGAAAATACGTAAAGGGAAATTTGAGATTTGCTGGGTTGTACATATTTTTTAGGGGGTTTTAATATCAAAATTGAACCAAGTCTCTGCGTGTTACTCGTATTTTTCAAGGCCTTAATTAGTACATCTGTGGTGAAATTGAGTTTTTCAGTGCTTTCCAAAGGGTTTATTGCCGAGAAAAACTTCTTTACCGAGAAACCAGTAAATAAAGTTTACAACGTTCAATCGCATGCATCCAAAAGTATTTTCGACGGTCTAGATTTTAAAAAACCTATTCGCTAGAATATTTACCATTGATTGCCGACACGGACGGCTAAAATTGCGCGGAGCCGTGAATAACTTATTCAGTTTTTCTCTTTTGCGACTTGATCATTTATGGCAACTATTCATTTGTTAGGAGGAAGTGCTATAACTAGACAAAGAAGTCCAAGATTTACACAGATTTAACCCACAGAAGTTTGACAACAGAAAAGATGGGACACATGAAAAGAAAGCATAAAACTGTCCATGAAACAAGTCAAATTTGTCCACAACTATGGTTTAACAATTGCAAAATTGTCCACAATTCTGCTCGAGTTTTTTTGTAGGAGTTTTGTACAGTGGCAAATGTCCACTTGTATGGCCAATTCAACAGGAAAGAAAAAAAAAAAGAAAAACAAAACGAGAGAGAGAGAGAGACGATATTACAGTTGCAAGGACAGAATTGAAGCTTCTAAACCTATTTATTGTCCTCAGTCTTCATAAAAATCAGGCTCCGCTGGCTTCGGCTGTGGACTCATAAGGCCTGAGTCCGACCCAAAGCCGTTACTCCTTGTATTCATCTGCAACCTCGCCACATACCATGCCGACCCCGACCTCGATTGGGACCCCGATACCTCCTCTCCATTCACACCCAAATCCATGAACGACCCCAAGCCATTGTGTTCCTTCAAATGAAGCTCCGCTAGTTCCTTCCGCTTCTTATACCTCCTCCATGCGGCCTGTATGTAACACGCGGCCCACGTCTGCCATTGGTGTGAGTGGAATCGGAACTTGTGCCTTATTTGCTTGCTATGTAGCCTCCTAAACTGCGAAGCCACAAATTTTATGTCCTCTGCCACGAGTGCAAATGCCTCAACGTCAGAAATGGCCTTGACAGTGCGCGTGGAAGAGGGGAGGATTCCATTTGGGTGTGGGTGGAGGGCCCATGTTAGGAGTTCCTCACCACAGAAGTCGCCGGGGCCAATCCAGCATGAGTTAAAGAAACCAGTGCGGCCGCCGTTGGTGGTGTACGAATCAAGGTGGCCTCGGATTATGAATAGCATTTCGGTAACAGGGTCACCCTCTCTTTCTAGGAACGTGTCTTTGGTGCATAGGGTGGGCTTCAGCCTCTCGCATATTGAGTCTAGCATCCGATCATCCATGAGATCAAACAACGCCACCTATTGCATAGGCAAATGATGAGGACATTAATCCATGAAGAACTAATAGTATTGGTGTTGTACATCATCGGAATATTTCAACGAAAGGTTCATTTCCTATGTGTCTCCTCACATGGCGTCTTGGGTTCCATTACTTTTCAAAAATTGAACACCACACATGGACACAGTCCGTAAGTTGATTAAAAACACAAAGAAGGTGAACAAAGGCAAAATATATACGGTTACATATGCTATTTATCTTGATACTAAGCTCATTGAATAATAGTTGTGGACTTACTCGTCGAACTAAGTTGAGACATAGGTGGCGTTTAATTTGTCGTCGAAGATCAGTAGGGAGGTCTTTGAGAATAGCTTCCTCATCAACTCCTTGAGTGGCAACCCACTTGTATTGATCATATTTCCGCACGTACTGTCTTAGTTCCTGCGGTAGTTGCCTGTGGTGCATCCATTGCTCTGTATCAGCTCTCCTGAGCCTCCACTCCTCTAATCGCGCTGTTGCCGACATGATATACATCTGCCAGTCAAAAAACTTACTCTCCTTTAGACTATTATTTAGGAAAATTTGTTGAGCTCAGAAGGCTAAGACTTTGTATTATTTATTTATTTTGGCACTATTTTCCTTTTGATCATTAACCAAGTAATCTTCCACCACACTAAAATACCGCCCCCCTTTAAGAACCCCAATCAAATGTACTCAGACTTTATCATAACCTTGTAAGTTAACCTGAATTCTATCCCCTGAATGGGGAATGGACGGTCCAATACTTGCCATGACCCATGAGAGACGGGTAGGTAGGTACCTCTGCCTCAGCAGGGATCACAGATTTTGAACAACCCAACCTTTATCTCACATACCTTGGACTAGACTGTCTGATCCACACATCTTGGCATTGAGAGACAAGCATCCCAAAGTTTCTATAATAGTTTCATTCCTATTAATCAACAAACCTGCATATTCCCGATGAGCAAGGCAAGGAGAGTCAGCCCAACAGTTGCAATAAGGCAGGAATAAATATTCTCTCCAATGTCAATGCTAGTTGAGAGATTCTGTCCAGTAGAGCTGCACAAATAATTACATACACCAATTACACACTCAAAAAACTTTTGCTTTTGATTCAAGTGTTCTATTGACAAGTTCTAGAAACTATTTTTACCTCAGATTCCTCAGGCCAAACCAGAGGCAGGAGAAGAACTTGTTGAAGAAAAGGCCAGAGGTAATCCCAAATTGTGCTGCAGGACCATATATACCCCACTGATAATAGCTACTACTTGGGTTACAGTTGGTTGTGACATTGCTTGAAAGAAACCAAGCCGTTCTATTGGGGTCATTGATCGTGCTGCAGTCGAAGTAGCTGTAAGTACAAGAAATCGAGTTTTCTTGGTCGCAAACACTCCTCCAACAGGCTTCTTCTCTCTCTATCGACAAAAGGTACCAAGTTCCTCCCACGACCTATATTATCACAACAAAATGGAAAATAAAATTGTAGATTTGCATGAAGTTTTGAATCGAGGTATCTGAAATTCTGAATATGTAACAATTGCAGTGGCGGCGTAATAGTATTAAGATTATCGACTGATACAGTATAGGTATTGGGAATTGAGTGCCCAGTTGTGAATTTTGCAAAATGATAGACAAGAAAAAGAATTTGAGTAGGTGTGAGTTGGCTGTGCCGGTGTTTGGATTTTGTTTCAATTTGGAAGTCTGTGACTCTGTCATCCTCTTTGGCTTTCGCTTCAGAATTATCATCTCTCGTCCTAAATAAAATGTACCGAACAAGCCTAGAGCTATCAACTGGATAGTAGATAGGTTATGTACTGATGCATAATGTGAACCAGTCGATGCACAGCCAATTTTGATTTCTACCAGCATGATGCATAACAATACCAAGTGGCGGAAAAACACAAACATATTGGCTGGCTAATATTTAAAACCATAATGACAACAAGAGATTAAAAGGCGCTAGTTTCTTTAACTTATCTAGACGCTTACATGGCGAGCCTACCACCATGAACAAGATAGCGGATTGGTTATGAAATGATACATATTGCAAACTAGCCGTTGCATAAGCTATTTTGATTTCTTTAAGTGCACTGATTCTACTGAAATGTAATGGCAGCTGAGAGTTGAAAAAACAAAAATATCAGCCGCAGGATATTCAAAACCCTAACATGTCAAAGGGAGAGAAAAGCTTTTAGTTTCTTTAACTTATTTGGAGACTTACATGGCTACCCAGCATGTAGAACATGAGGTTATAAGCGGCCCCAACCCATGCTGTTGCAGTAACAATCCCAGTGGCCTTGGCTATCTTCATTGAGAGTGGATATGCCATGAATAGTCTTTGCATGTACTGTATTAGGATGATGAACCTTATGGCAGCATTTGTGTTGGATATCGTCGGCCCTTTTAGGTTAGGTAAGACTGCCCAAAACATCACCTTCAAATTCACATAAATGGTTAGTTGACAAAGTAAAATTGATAAGCTAGATATAATTGATTCTTGAATGGTGATGAAAAATCAGGGCTCTCTAACAATCTGGAAAAACCCTAACAGTATGAATGTGAATCACTAAGTAATACTACCAGCAAAAACGACGAAAGCAATCAATCACACAACGCAAAGATATACGTGGAAAACTCTGAATGGGTAAAAACTATGGGAAGGAATCAAATCACTATAATCATTGTGTAGTTTTATATATATCCAAACGAAGTAAATCCTCACAACGTTCTAAGTTACCCCACACCCAGTTATCTTGATCACCAACGGCCTTGAGTCCACAAGCCCTCCAATAGACCTAACGGAAATCCCCCTTAGGAATAGCTCGCAAAAACAGCCACATGTCTTTTCTTCTGCCGCTTTTTTTTTCCGATCACAGTACACATTTGTATGTGGCTTGCCCACCTTTGCTTTTGCTGCCCCTTTTCTTTTATATCGTTGTGGTCAACCCCAGGAGGAAAAGAACAAGTCTATATTTAGACCTCTTGATTGGACCTCTTTTTCACGTTACTTTTCATTTAAAAGGGCAGAAGTTCCCGATTGATAACCAAATCGATCCCTCCATCGATCCGTCTTTGCCAAAATTAGTCTCACTGTAGTCGACCTCCTTTTTCTCCAAACACTCACTCTCAATTACAAATAATGACTTCTTCCACTCTAATCCTAAGCATACTCACTAGCCCACAAAAAAAAAATTACAACTCAATATAAATAGAAATATGTGTTTTGTTATACAGAATTGCCAATACAAGGAGACTTCAGAATTTGGTCATTGCAGGTGATGATGTGTATTATACAATATCATATGAGGTTCGTGAATTCTACCATATTCAGAGTAAGACACCATTGTGTCTAGATCCTGTAAGAAAATAAGACAACAACCAATGCAAACCAAACAGGCCCTATGGTCACTCCAAGTTCAAGCAGCAAATAATCCTTTGCATCTCGTCCTTATTTTCATAATTCTCAGAAATATGAAAAACACCTGGTTGGAGCTTCGTAGAAAGAGCTGTATTCGTCAAAAAATCAGCAAACAATTTACGAGCATTTTTCAGCGCACAAATGCTAGTATTTAAAAATAAAAAACAGGAAACACAGAACGAACAATGAAAATGACATCAATAAACTGAAGCCCAAATGCTTTTCTTTCTGCACAAATAAACTTGGGGAGAAGTCTTTCAGACTTACATTTTAGTAGATGCAATCATTTCCGTATCGAAGATGCTGATAGTTTTCACCTGATTTTCATTTTTGTGTCTAATGTTCAGAAAACTCGAAAACTACATTTTGGTTTTACCGCAAATTGTGCGATTTTGACTTCCCATAAACATCTTCGAAAATAATATTTGAAAATAGTGTGCCAAACTAGTTTAGCAGGTGTTCTGGAAAGCAAAAACAGGAAACCAGAGAAAAAAAGGTTACAGAAACCATATACTTTTCGTTCAGCCGGCAAAACAAAGAAAAAAATAGAAGCCAATAAATGGTTGCCGTATTGCAACCTGAAACATTTTATTGAAACAGTTCCAAATTCCACAAAATGCTTCAAACCAAGTACCAAAGAAAACAGAAGAAACTGTCATCTTAGAAGCCAAACAAAAAAAAACGAAAAACTACTTGTATGAATACCTGTGGAATGGGCAGTGCGGCCATGAGATCGATCCAGAAACCTTTATTAAGGTACTGTTTAGCAATCTTCCACGAATCTATGATAAGCTCTCCTCTCCCAAAAACGCGAGACGAAGGAGCAACAAAAGCAGTCCGAAAGTGGACTATAATATTGATCACATAAAAACAATCTACAAGTGATCTCAAAACTGTAAGTACAATTTGAAAGGGAACACTGGTTTCCACACACATCTCTGGAGTGATTTCCTGCAAGAAAAAGAAGAGAGGGTCCACCACAAGAGAAAGTAAACAAGCTGCTAAGAAAACCCGGTTCCATCTCCGTGCACCACGGCTTCTCGGGTCCATTACAGATCTTGTTCTCGTTTTTTCATAGTCTTCAGAGAAGACTCTTGATAGAACCCTAGAATTTCTGCCAAATCTTTTGGGGTTCATCATTGCAGGGTTTTGCTCGGTCGTAGGGAGATTTCCCAGTCCAGAATCATCTCTGACCCTGAAAATAGCTGAAAATATTATAACCTTGTTTCGTTGGTTTTATGTTTCTGCTTTCATATTCCAAAAGCCACAGAAAACTTGTCTGGTTGACAGATTTCCAAAATTGCTATGGTACATAGATTTGTTTTGTATCCTTTCCTTGGGGGGGAAAAAGACCCCAAAAAAATGATGTTTGAAGATTCTTGAAACCAAATGAAAGAAATATCGGAGGTGTTTTTGTTTCGGATAGTGTTTTGGAAAATAGATTTTGAAAACAGCAATCAAATAGATTGGGAAAGGACAAACGTAAGAAGAAGAAATTGATTTGGCCTTGATGGTGACGACTAGTAATGGGATAAGAGGAGACAGACCTTTTAAATCTCAATTTCCCGAAAGGCATGGTGTTGGAATCGAAGTCTTGATCTAGCTTCAATCAGAAGACTTGTTATGCATAAGACATGTTGAGTTCCTGAGATATTAGGCCAGAATTTAGTGTTTCTTTGATTCTTTTGAGATAGATAGCAAAACAGACAGGTACATACATCTATGAACTGAGAACATTTCTAGCTTTTGACCTCAACTCCTTCGTCTGTCAAACATCGACACATTTCAAGACTTATAATTTGATAGCAATGTTAATGTATATAATTCAAATCAGTGAGTACGATACGGAATGGATGTAAATGTTGATAGCAGTGTTTGGGTTTTTTATTTTTCCATTTTCATGATTACAATAAGGAATGGAGGACTTTTAGGTATATTCTGTTTGTTGTGTGCATTCCAAGGAGTTGACAATGGGATTCAAAACTCAGGTTTTACGAATACTACTACCTCCCCCTGTTGCTTACTCACTCGTTTCAAAGTTGCCAACTGCGACAAGGCAATGAAGGCATCATAAAAAATTAGAACCTAATTTTATTCTATTAGTAATTGTCCTGAATTTGGACCCTTCCATATCATAAACACTAATCAATTTATTTATCAAGTTTTCACACACAGATTCATTCAACACTTTAGTGTGTCTCAACTCCAAGGTGCAGATTGACCAGCATTATTAATTTAAAGCGAATATGCTCCCCGGGCCTAAATCACACATTTTTTTGCAATACAAAAAAAGGTTATTGATTGGCGCTCCAAAAATTATTGATGTGCTCCAACAAGTGGAGTGCCAAAATCAATTCCTAATACAGATTGATCTTGGCACTCCACTTTTGGAGCGCCAACAGTACTGTTTTTATATTCCCCAATTCTGACTTGTTCTCCCACAGTTGGCAACTATCTGTCCCAACCATTGATAATTGTTATTCCAAGGTTGTTTATATAGTTTAATACCAGTACCGTGTGGGGATTCCTGTTGCAAATTGATTCAAAATCTGTCCTTGCCGGAGTTTCCTCCTCCTTTTTTGTTGATAAATGTAACCGGAGTTTCCATTATTCTCAGTTTAAGTCCACTCATCATTTTCGTTCGTCAAAAAAATAAAAAATTTCAAACCCTAAAAGTTCAACAATCCAAAGTATTCTACTCCAGCCCGACCCAGGGTTTGAATAAGGAGATTTGAGTATAGAAATTCAAGCATTTAAGGAAAAATTTACCTCTCCCATGCCAGAAGAAGCTCCAGTCGATGGTAACCATATTTTCTTCCACATAATTCCTGCACAACGGGTTGTAAGCTCACTCAGAAGCGTCGGCGACAAAACACGCCGCCCGTGATAAGACCATCACCACCAAGCTTGGCCCAGTGGTCAAGGTCTCGAACTCAGGGTTTGCTCCGTCTGAACTCAGGCTTTGGTATGCCTTAATTGGGCTCCACAAGTGTTCTCGAATCTCAAATATGCGTGAAAGTTGGGACCCAACTGAGGGGTGAGGGGGTGTGCTCATTTAATTTTCCCGGCAAGAAGAGGATAGTGGTACTGAGGTGGAATATATTTCTCTCCTCCCAAACAAACAGAGTTGAGGTCCCGTTGGCGCGAGACAGTGTGCTATAGTGCAGATGATTCAGCTGTTCATCTTGGTAATAGACGGTTCGAATATTCAGTCGAATAATGCACAATTATGATTTGTAGGAGCTTGAATTAAATCTAAGTTGTCCGTGCTAAAATAAACAATCGAATCGGTTAAATTACACGGTCTAATGTAGCACAGTAGTAACCCCAAATTGTGCGAGACCCATATGATTGGAGCGAGAAATTAGGGTTGAGCAAGTATTGGAGCGAGAAATTAGGGTTGAGCAAGTATGATTAGAAACTTCAAATTATGGTTTTGATACGTCAATAGAAATTTTTTTCCTTGCGCAAACTTAATTTGTTTATAAACAAAAAACGAAGTCCATTACTTGATTTTTGGCATGGATATTTTGTAGACAAGTTTAAGCTTTGTTTGTAACTTAGGAAAAGTGGGAGAAAGGAAAGTTAAAAAAATCCCCTCCTATTGTTTGGACGGAAGAGAAAGATGAGAGAAAATAAAGAATTCAAGTTTTGTGAATAGTGAAATTTTTCTCATTTTATTTTCTATTATTTTTCCTAATTCTAAGTTCCAAACAAAGCCTAAAAGAAATGGACGATACCGATCATTTTCTTTAGTGCAAGACGAACCTAGAAAGTTGACCTTAAACGCACGGAACTTAGTGTATCTCTCGTGTGCTCATGTCCCCTATCCAAATACCCTTATGTAATTATATCATAATTGTATATGCAATCAGGATCTTATAAGGGATCCCTTATTTTAATAACATGCGAACTTCTTCTTTTCCGATCAAATTTTGATAATCCGAACCGTTTAATGTGTGTAGAACGTGATTTGAAGGATTTCCGCATGAAATCAACAAAAATATTACCGGAAAGTGCTTGTTTTGAGCAGTTTTAAATTGAACCATTCAATGAAAACTGATCAAATCAAGCACTTTTTGGTTATATTTTTTGCTAATTTCTCGCGAAAACCCTTAAAATCACGTTCTAATCACAATGAACGGTTTGGATCATTGAAATTTGATCGAGATCATGAGGTCCGCATTTTATTAAAATAAGGGATCCCTTATAAGATCGAAATTTGTTTCCAACTTTCATTGTATGATTGATTGACTTGATTAGAAACTTCAAATAAGTGTTTGTCTATTTGAAACATTAATTTCTTGATTCTTTTATTTTCAACCGTTATGGAGAAATGTATTAATTAAAGCCATCAATAAAACCATCTTTGCCATCATTCTAAAACACCTGACATAAGGTTTTTTAGAGTTGGTTTGGGACTCAATTTTTATTCTGTGGTCTATTTGCTGTGTGCGTAATGACGTTGTATTTCATAAGGTTGACTGTGACTTATTCAATCCTTTGGATAATGCATTGGCCTGTTTTTCAGGTCTCAAGAATTTATGCAAGTTTAGGAAGACACGCGAGTTGGAGAATAGTTGGCATTTTAGTGTTGGTAGTGGGACTGTTTCAAAGAGGTCTGACTTGAAGTTTGTGTTTGGTAGAGGAAGGGATGATGCTCAGGGATTGTTTCTCTTCTTTACAGATGGTGCATGGCAAGCCAATACAAAGAGGGGTGCGATGGCTTGGGTTCAAATAGGAGATGGTGGGCCTTTGGTCAAGGGTTGCGGGAGATTTGCATTCGTGGTGATTGTGCAGTTTTTGTGCAGGGGCTTCTCAATCCTGCAGATGCCGAGTTTAGCTTGCAAACAGCTCTTATGGATTTTTGTTCCTTATGTACTCGTTTTAATGTGGTTAAAGTTGTTAAGATGGATAGGCAAGTGGTGCAGACTGCTCATGTGAAAGCAAGGACAGCTTTGTTAAACTTGTAATATTGTGTTTTTATAATGCATTTAGCTTGTTCGTTAAAAAATTAAAAAAAAACCTGACCCCCCACCCCAACACACAAACCCACCCCCCCCCCCCAACCCAACCCCAAACCACACAAACACCCCGCCCCCCCAAAATCAATTCCTTTTTTTGCATTTTTCTTTGTAAATTGTCTTCCATGAATTATTCTCTCTTTAATCACCCTGTATGTAAATACATGTATTTTGCTATTGGCATAATTTGGCAAAATGTAGACCATCATCGATTGGTCGAATTTGTTACCAAATCTTAGCAAAATCATTATTGGTGTCAGATTCGACACCAAGTTTAGCTTTGGCAAACCTTGCCACATCAGCCGCAAAGAAAACAACAAATCCCTCAACCAAAAGCTAATTTCATGGCAATCCCACCGTTTTAATCAATCAGTAAAAATACAGACTTGCAAATTCTTCAACTTGAGAGTTAACCCAGGTTGCCGATGGATCCTTGGAATGTTTCAAATCCACCTAAGGATTCAACGGTGACAAAAGCAAGATAAAAGGGATCCAGTATCTTAAGATGTATTGGTAGATAGATATCGGTACAATTTCAACGGTTGTGATTTAAGGGAGCAAGAGCCATCCAACTGTTACTTTTTAAGATCAATCGTTTTTTGTAAAATAGCAATGCAGGGGTGGAGCAGAACTGCCATATTTTTTGCTATATATGTCGTTATACGGCGAAGTCATTTTGGCACCGACAGTGGACTTGCTTCAAAGAGCCAAAGCTAGATAAATCGACAGAATTTGCATGAATACAAGGATCAAAATTCAGGCCAACCCACATCATGGAAGTGCATAATTTGTTGACCCGGGTAGAAGGAAAAAAAAAAATAGACAGCCATAATCAACAAAATTAAAACAAAAGACATGTATATCGGTGCCACATAAGAGAAAAAGCAGATGATTACTTGATTTCTATTCTTGTACAGGAGAAGCAGCCTCTTTCAAACATGACCTCATGATCTTCCCCAGTTTAGAGCAAGCATCAAGGCATAGCTCCATTGCCTGTCCATAGAAGTTAAAGTTTCGTAACCAGATATAAATAGTAGTTGTAATTAAATCATCAAAACCAAACTATGAGAATCATCTTTTCTTTTTGTGTCCCAAAATAATCTTGAGTTTTGGCATTTTTAACAAACACCAGAGAAAGAACAACTTCCGAATGAGCAATTTCTCACTGTGACGCCACCTAGGATACTTTAAGTGATAAGCTGACTGCTAAATATAAGAAAAATGTGACCACTGCCATCAGTTCCCAACCACAGAATAGAGCACTGAATAGCGTGCTTATCACATACTCGAAATTTGAGGTATAGGCATCCATAAGTGGCCAAAGAATAAAAAGAAAAGAGTGAACAAACAAAACACGGGATGCTAGTTGAGTTGATTTCCATACCTCGTGAATCTTTGGGGTCGACCATTCTCCAGTAACAGTCAGTTGAGTAACCTCGTTACGAGAAGGCATACAAGTAATCATTAAGCTTCCATCTTGGTAGCTTTCTTCTTCTGAAATGGGATCGATGACAAGGTTCTTCCCTAGACAAGACTAGAGAAAGAAAAAAAAGGAAAGAAAAATGATGTAAGAGTTCAACCATAGTATTCTACAGCTTACAAGGAACACAAAATCCTTCCCAATCATGCAAGCAGCATACATATCCAGATATACTCAAAAAGGAAATGGCTCATCAAACTGCTGGTGTAATTTTGTTAAGACCACTTTGATATGTGGTACGTGTCTACACAATTGTTGGGGGAAAAAAAATGCCAAACAAATTACTTGCTTGTCCAAGGATCAGAGATGGGAAGATATTCAAAAATAACAAATTGCTTAATAAAAGAAATCCCTTTATCATGTTAGTTGTGAATCAAATCGGAACAAGATGTTTTAACAAAGAACTGTAAAACAGAGATAGGAGCCTTTTTAATCATGAATGAAAAACAGAAATGGAAGTTCCCTTAAAGATACAGATGACCATGCTAGGTTGGTCATGTCCATGAAGTTATGCTAACTCAAACATGAGGAACAAGGATCAGTACACCTTACAAGCTATAAGATCTGGACAATGAACATTACTTCTCAAGTTAGACAAAAGATGAAAGTTCGAAGAGGGTACACGAACAGTCAACTTGCTGCAACATACATAATGGGGGAAAAGATGCACAGATAATGGCGAGAAAGATGAATAATGCTAAGTGATTTGCAAAGCATATGCATGAAATTCATGCTGGTGAAATTCCAACAGGATGTCTTCCTCTGACGATGATCGTACGCAAAATCTTCATCATTTACATCTTTTCAAAGGAAAAGAATGAATAGTTCATCTGAATCCTATTTGGGTTCAAACAATTCTTTCAAACATTTTCTTTCACACAAAAGAAGCGCGATTTAAATCAATAGGGAAAATTCTTCTAGAGAGCAAACCCTTTGTTTCTACTCAAAGCAAAAAGCATCCTACATGAACAATGAATGCCCCCGACTCCTCATAACATGGAATGTGGAAAATAATTTTCTAATATTGGCATGCATACATACCACAGAAACAGAGGCAATCAAGTCATACATCATAATCCCTGCATCCGCTAGAGCTAGACTAGCACACGATATCACCACAGGAAGATCACCTGCAACAACATTCTTATCACAGTATGAACAAACTAATAGTAATAATGCCTTTTCTAGTTATTTTCTAGCAAAAATGTGAGAAAGGGCAAGTCAATTGCCATTTCCTGTCATTTACAAATCAGAAGACCAAAACTCGGGTCACTATTTACTCAATGAAAAGCCATTATTTAGTAGCGGTCCCATCAGTACATGTTATTGTCAGGATAGATTGATTAGTGGCAATCCATAAATCACCGACATGGAATACTTAACCCTCTACAAGGAAAAAAGGGACAGCATTACAATAAGCATAGCCCAAAATCTCTAGTTCCTCTTTCCACAGCTTCTATGCGAAAAGGTTGATAACAAATTTGAGACTAATGCACTGCTGGATTAACTTAAGACTTACCGCCACCAGATTCCAACACCAATGCAAAAACATCCACAGTAGTCTTAGGAAAAGAATCCAGTATTATACCACCTTCCAAAGCTTTATGAAGAATCGAAGAAAACTCCTTGTGGTCTGATCCCTAACACATGGAGGAATTGGACATTCAGTATAACAAGAGTAAAACAGGACATAGAAGCAGTATGATAATATTGTATATACATATTACCCCTACCTGTCCACGAACTGGGGTAGCAAAAGTTGTATAACTGACATTGCAATTCAGCCGCCCTATATCACTGTACATCATTGCTTTCTTACTTTCCCTTGGCCCAAATCTGAACCAAACAAAAACAACAATAAGAAAAAGCATGGCCAGATATAATTAAACAAACTAGATGGTTTAACATGTAAAAACAAAATGAACTGGCCCACAACATAATCAGAATGCAAGCGCTATCTCGAATAGTTTTCACTTCAGGACTCTTATTTTACTCCTAATCTGCAATAAGAAACCCAAATTCAGAGATCTAGCATGCAACATCATTGTGCTATTCTCACAAGCCAGTAAATATAAGTGCAAAACCAAAGACAAAAGTGGGAAAGGTGGTTTCTGCAATTCGTGCACAAGAAAGCCCATTCAATCCCTCACTGCTGGTCCCGATCTTGTGGTGGGGAATCGGGGATGGCTTGCAGACACAGGTACAAACCTGAAACCTATTTCCCCATTAGTAAAACAATCCATAAACGATAGGATGTTTGGTCTCCGCTTTTGGGGGCGGGAGTGCTAAAGGAGCTGTAGCCCTGACCCAAAAGCATTTATTATGGTCGTTACACCCTGTCACCGAACACAACATAACTTTAGACAAACGTCATTCCCATGTTCAGCAGACCCAACTAGTTACGATTGTGCCAGCTGCTAGTTTCAGAAAATAATGATGATCGTAGGAAACCCAAAAATCAAGTAAGCATGCAAATGAGATACTCACACAGACACGATGACCTTTGTATTTCCAAATTCTGCATAAGCAGATCCAGAAGCTGAATTCACTGCACCAGTCCTTAAAACTGCAAACCACAAAACACAGTGTTCACGTAACCTAGTTGAGCAGTAACTACCCAGTGCCATAGCTCATAGCAATTTACAAGGAAAGGACACCATGAACTAAACACGATCACATGAGACAATAATGATTAGGTTCAGAATACTAAAAAGAGAGATCATAGTATATATCCACAAGTTCCCTGGAATATTTTTTTTAAAAATTAAGTACCCAAAATACTTTAAGGGATGCAACAACATGAGTTGATTCCTATCCTCTATGCTCAACCTCCTTTAATTAATATTGTCATCGTGATCGAAAACACACTAAAAAGTACAATTATACGAAACAATGAAACATGATTACTAGGGGTCTATGGTCCACAAAAGTGGATTACGAAATGATGAACAGGGAAAAAGAGGTACCAATTTGTAAGTACTGAACTACAAGGTTACAGATGACATACTAAAAGATAATTTGCCATTATATTCTAGGAAGTTTGTCAGATGTTAATTGTTGTTTTACCTTCTTTTGTGAAGGACAAAATAGTGATGTTTGAAGAAGACCCAATCATTTTAAACTTTAATGAAAGAGCACGTAGTAAGAAAAAAGTATCTTAAACAAGACATTATAGTGCTCATTAGAAAAGGAATAAAGTTACTTTCCATAGACAAATTTCACACAAAATGGCGATCTTGCATCCCAACTATCACTAATTCACCATTATCTAAAGTTACTCAAACGGCAACCAATTCATTGCAAAAATGTGCAGTAGAGTGAAGAATGGGTTTGATCAGAATGTTAGAAGAAAGACATCACACACATTGGGGTAAGCAATGTCCAAGTTTCTCCACAACAAAACTGTAACATGAAAGGAGATATCCAATAACACCAATAATAGAACCATTTCAAAGGTTGGGCAGTGAAGATAACCAGACACATAAGCATAAGATATTTTACAACTAAAAGATTGCAAGCTAAATGAATTTCATAACTAAGAAGACAGGCCATATGCAAGAGAAGCATGCTTTGCCAGTGCAAAACAATTTGTCAGTCACATATAATGTTAGCACTGGATATAGCACCAGGTATGCAAAGGCAGATAATGCTTGCAGTTGACAAAACTCATTTTCTGTGACAACAAACTACGCAGGACTCCCAAACAAGCAAAAGAATATCAAGAATACCACATAAAAAGAGCAAATCAATGTGAGACTCTCTCGTAAAGGTTCTTTGACATTACAGAGGATTACAAAAGAAGCGAAAGCTCAATGGTTACTACCGTGAATTTTAATAAATACCACAGAAAACGAGTGAATGCGCACTTAAAGGTTGGTATTCAATTGGAAAGGTTCTTTGATATCACGGAGCATCATCTAAGAGACCAAATCTCTACAGTTGCAATTGCACCAAAGTAGCTTCCCAACAAAACGAAACCACATACTAGCAATGTACTAAATTACAAGGCCTGGAAGGATTATCGCACACAACACCGCGAAAAGGTAAAATTCTTCTCAAATGTTGCCACTGGAGAATATTAATGTATGATATCACACCTCCTTGATTCTACAGACACTACCCCGAACACAAAAGGAACAGCCTTCAAGGCTCCAGAATCCAGTACGTGGCATGATCAATTAATTTGGACAACATCTTATTAGAAACCCTAGCGCGACAAAACAGACAAACAGTTAAGGGGGGAGAGGCGTACAGGCAGGGCGGCACTGGTGGAAGCCGCGGCCGTCGGGGCGAACCCAGTCGACGTCGTTGAAAATGGGCGGTCTCTTCTTGTTCTGTGTAGTCGGCGACGGCGAGTAGGTCGTCGGAGTTGCTCCGGATTTGCCGGCCATCTCTCTCTCTCTCTCTCTCTCTCTCTCTCTGTTGTACAAGTGTTTGTATGTGGCTGCTTCTTCTACTTTACGAAGCGCAGTTCGCAACCTTTCTTCTGCCAGGTTTTAAGTACTGGAAAAAGAAACGCTCAATTCGACCCGACTTGAAGCCCGGTTAGGCAGCCCGAACCCTTTTTCCGGTAGGTGATGGTGGTGGGCCAATAAGTGCTTATTTCGGCTGTGTGAAGCCCCGTTTCATTCTAAATCTTATTTTTTAAAAATAAGGTAATTTTAAATTTAAATATAACGAAAATAAAAAATAATATTTTAATTTTTTTGCACCGTTTAAAGATCGATCTATCAAACAAGATTCATATTGATTAAAATTTATTTGCGTAAACACATAATTTTTTAGTTTGAAATTATTTTACTTTTCTAAAAGTTCATTTTTAAGAAATCAGGACGGGGCCTGATTGGTTCTCGAAAGTAGTATCCAGTGCTCGCCGTGGTCACACGATTTGTTGGTTTCACCGGCGTTTGGTAGCTAAGGATCGTAGCGATTAGGCCTTTTCGGTGGATGTTCTTTTGTGTATTGTATTTTTGTAATTCGATTATCGGATCTTCTCTTTTAATAACAGCAATCTTATTAAAAAAAAATGAAAGACAATAATAAATTACCAATAATTTTGGAGAAACTTTTATGTATCTCGGGGATACCAACCCCTTGGTGTCCCCTTCCGGTCTGTTTCTCATTTTTCGGCCATTTTACAATCACATTTTGATGATCGGCTCCGTTCATTTTGTCAAGTTCAACGAGAACCTTAGTCATACCAAAAATCGTGTTCATCGAACTTTATTTATTATATGATTGGCACATGTGAAAATAAAAATAAAAATAACCAAAATTGGGTTTCAATTAAGTGAGTTTTTGGACCAATTTTGATTTTCTGCAATTTTCGCGTGTGCCGATCATGTACCTTTTAAAGTTCGATGAACACGATTTTTAGTATTATTATGGTTTTTCGCTTAACTCTACAAAATGAACGGATCCGATCATCCAAATATGATCCAAAAATTAATGCAAAATGGACCGGAGGGGATTGGTATCCCCGGTCTGGTATACATAAAAGTTTCTCATAATTTTGCTACAATCACAGGCAAATACAACACGTATTTATTTGTGCGACCCCACCGAACCCGGCACGCATGGCCCACTCCGGATTTCACACGGATGATCCGAGTCGTTCAATAACTTTTGAAAAAAATACTGAGTAAGCCTATGAAAAATCAACGTAATCAAATATTTGTAGGTGCTTAATACAATCTTCTAATTTTTCATTCAGATTACGGAATCCAATCTCACAAGGGTGCCACCACCATGGAAATCGAAGCCTTCACGGATAGAATTAGTTTTACTTTGTGGGTTCGTATTAAAAAATGGACCTCACAGAATTTTAATGAGCTAGTAACTTATAAGAAGTGTTTATCTGCCCTAAAATAAAAAA
The DNA here is from genome assembly GCA_014282245.1 of Rhododendron simsii. NCBI lineage: Eukaryota > Viridiplantae > Streptophyta > Magnoliopsida > Ericales > Ericaceae > Rhododendron > Rhododendron simsii. Next base: position 10,089,647 of record CM024965.1, read on the forward strand.
GAAAAGAAAAGAAAAGAAAGAGACCTAAAGCGGCAATTTTGTCGTGTATTCTCAATGCCGGCCACGCGAGAGAGAGTGGGAAATAAAAAATGTTTTTTAACTTTCGATCCAACCAACACATTAGTCTTCATCTGCAAGTTTGAAGATTTCACCAATAAAATACCTCAATTGTTGAGGCGAATGTTTGTTACTACTGCACTCATCTTATGTTGCTTAAACCAATTTTCATAGTAAGGACCTTATACATAACTCGAATGTGGCAACAACAATTTTGAGGTACTTCATAGTAAGCTAGTAGTGTCCCGAGTTTGTACTCTATACTTCATATTTGATATACAAAATAATATTTTTTATCGATCGACAAAAAAAAAAATACTACTAATAGAGTCAACGCTGCGATTCCAATGAATAAAGCTGATCCCGATCACACAAAGTCAACGCGCATGTAAATATATGGAAAATGAGGCACACCCAAAGAGAGAGAACAAAAAAAATTAATCGACGGAGTCGACTTGTTGCACAGTGTGGTGCAACAAAGAGAATGGGAAAATCCCAAAGCAGAAGTATGATTTCCCATTCTGCAAAAAATCACTAAAATTGTCATGCCTGGATAGACGAACGAGGAGGAATTTATTGTGGAAAAAGAAAAATGTAGGGAATTATCTTTCACAAATCAACTGATGTTTTCCGCATATCCCAACAAATTCCTCCATAGATCCAAGCTCCAAATACAACCCAAGGGACAAAAGAAATTAAAATAAAATTGTAATCTAAGTAATGTAGTTCTATGGAGGTGGAGGCCCAGGCTCGAACAGCGGAGGGCAGCAGCTTGCGAATAGGCCGCAGCAGCACAGAAACGACAACCTGCAAATACACAGACAGAACGAAATTTCATGAAAATAAGTTCAGTTCCAACTTGATTACCTCTAAAAGAGAAATGAAAGGAAAGTGGAAAAAAAAAAAAAAACCAACGAACTTGCCATGATTCCAGAAATCCGCCACCAGCGGGTGGCGGCGGCGGTGCCGGTGCCAGCAGCGGTGCTTCTGGTGGAGGTGGATCCATGACTACAAACAGACTGACGAAAACTACCTCTACCAGAGCTCCCAAGAGAGGAAAAACAACAGTTTAGTTTATGTGAATCTCATGCGTATATGAATACGTAAAGTCCAACAATCTTTCATCAGTCACACCTCCATCTACCAGTCAATGCAAATTTGAGAGGGAAGTCACCATCTACACCTAGCTAACATATTAACAAAGTCTAAAAATCTGTTCATTTGACCATTGTATGCCGGCATTTACGCAGTGCCGGCTCATATATTTTGGAGGTCCAAAGTAAATTTTGTATATTGAGCCCTTACAAATTCATGATTTCTTTAAAAAATGATAAAAGTACAAAAAATAAAACTAAAAGAATATAATTATGACAATATAAATGTAAAAAAAATATGCTTGCAATTATGGAGATGCATGGGAGTCAAACCACACACTCACAATAGCATGACAATATTATGCGACCACTAAACCAAGTATCTAGTTTGTATTTTTATTTGGAAACATTTTATATTAATACGTAAGTTACATTACAATGGGGCCTCAATTTTGGACCAAAATTCGGGGGCCGGAAGCGGTTGCTTCCCTCGCCTATGCCATAAGCCGGCCCTGCATTTACGGCAATCAGCATGACATGCAATCCTGTCACTGGATTTGGAAACTGAGATTTTCAGATGCCTGTTCCCGAATAGTGACTGGAATAGGTTAAAACCAAATACTAGGATGGATGAAAAGGTACAATTACCTACCCAGCCGTAAAAAAAACTGAGAGAGAAATGATGAGGTTAGTTTGGCATTCCATCCAACCAACAACACAACACATTTAGTTCCCAATTATTGGCGGTATGGGCAGAGAAGGATTGGAGACTAACCTAACATTTGGCAATATATGTACAAAGTGACTACTCTCGTAATACAACTGGAATAGTGGCCCCTTATACCTCCAAAAACCAAGGGACGTTTTCCTGCAGAACCGTGTCCCCAAATCAAAGCCGAAAGGCATCAGAGAGGGCAGGTCTAGAAACCCAAATCGATTTCTGTGCACATATCAATTTGAAGTAAAAATTATTGGGTCTATCTTTGGCACTTCGTGTGATATATGAGCAGCACAGTTTGCTGAGCACCTACTAGTCAAGCTACTTCGACTGTTCATTGGCAGTTTTTTTTTTTTTTTTAGGCTCCGTTTGTTTGGACTTAAAATATTTTTGGGTAAAATATTTTACCCATTTTCCGCTGTTTGGCTAGAAAAGGAAGAATGAAAATATTTTCAATGTAAAAAATTTTACACCAAAAGGGGGAAATTGTTTTCCTCTTCTTTTCTCCGTAAGTCATTTTTGTTTTGTTGCCGTGTGGTCTCCTGATCCAAAAACACATCAGCCCCCCTCTCCCATCTCCAGATCCAAAAATACATAAACCCCCCTCTCTCAAAACACGTACCCATCCCCTTCTCCCAAATCAAATCCAAAGCGAGAGAGAGGAAGAGAGAGAGAGGGGGCGCGAGAGCTTCCTGGATCTTGCGAAAGGGAATTTTGCGAAATCATTCAATGATGTTGACTTGGAAGCTAGGCCAGCTATTGAACCAATAAATTCAGATGATGACATTGCCATTGAAGACATCTCTAAGGACAAGAATGCTGGAAAACAATTAGCATCTTCAAGTGAAACTTCTGCCCAACCAAGACGTCATCGCAAGCGTGGTCGTGATACTCATGACGAGGAGTCGGATATCAAAACAATTTCAGAAAAGCTTGGGCAAGTTGCGGATGCAATTACTAGGCTAACATGGGATAGGCTTAATATTCAAGCTCTTCACGATGAACTGATGAAGATGGGAGGTTTTGATGAGGCTTTTCTAGGCGAGGCTTTTGATTATTTGGTTGAGCATGAAAGGCTGGGAAAGGCATTTATGGCGAAGAGCATTAACCTCCAAAGGATTTGGCTTGAAGATTTTAGCAGCCATAAATTTTGAAGTGAATTATATCCAGTGTTCTATGACTTACCGGTTCTTGTTGCTAGTAGCATATCTTTTTGTTAAAAAATCTTATTTGTTGCAAGGGTTAATTTGTATTTCGATTCCGATAGTAACGATGGATAATTGGGTTATTCAGCTGATGCTTTAGTTATTTGCATGAAATGGATCTTGGGTTATGCTCAAAGATGGATCTGGGCAGGTTATAGTTATATGAACCGATTGCTTCAATTTGGGAATTGCTCCACTTGTGTATTCATATTTATTTTGAATGTGGTTTTAAAATGCTTGGGAGGTTCTTTATCTAACTTCAAATAACAGGTTAGTGCATAACCTTTGTATGGAAAACTATTTTGACAACCAAACGACGGAAAATCATTGTTTTGAAAAATATTTTTTATGTACCAACCAAACACCGGAAAATAAAAGTTTGAAGTTTGTTTTCTGAAAAAATATTTTACATGGAAAACATTTTACATTGTAAAACATTTTACATCGAAACAAACAGAGCCTTAATGTCAAACTATGAGATAGATCTTATAAACTGCAACAACTGCTGTATTTAAAGTAATAATCCCATTTCTCATGTAACCATTCCAAACCCTCTCCTCTCTACTGCACCTTGGCCCGAATCATGTCGCAGAGAAGGCATTAAGTGAAAGCCAGGCATCCTAGAGTTATTAATCATGTTGAAGATGAAGCATACCTGTTATTAATCCTTGTAATACTACTTTAACGGTATTCCCATAATAAAAATACTCGCCCTAGATAAACACTTTTGCCTCTCGATCAGACATTAATCTCGACTGAGCACCTTTAGTTTAGTCAGCCCGTCTGGGCCAACTGGCCAACTCGAGTTCTGGAGCTATAAAGAGCTCTGATTTTCGTAATAAAAGACTTCAAATCTTCCGAGTTAAATCCGTTCACCTTATGTCGGCAACGATTTTAGATCAACGATTTCAGATCAATGGACCTTGAGAGACTGCTTTGGGAGTGTCCAGATGATTTCATAAGATAAGATATAGGCAAAAGACTTTAGCTGCTGGTTTTTATGCCAATAACATTAGTACTTCATTTTTGTCCATTATCTTGTACAAATTATAGTAGCTAATTTGCCAAGGCAACCAGCACCAACATAAAAGTCTATCATCATAAGTTCACACAAATATTTGGCGCATCTTTTTGGTATTCACAAATAAATAATTTACATTAAAGAATAAATTGATAAACAACTGCTCTATGATGGGTCCTGTGACTAAAAAAAGAATCAAATAGAAAATTCTACAACAAGTCATTGCTTAAACAGTTGCCCATATTCATCTCGCTTTGCTCTGTGAACAACTTAGAACTCAGAAGGTAACCACAAATCAATTTTCTAACAGATTGTTTACAGTTTCCCTCTATTAACAAGGAAGCACAATAAGAAAGTAAGTGAAGCAAATGTGTGCCCCCAGAATGAGTGTTACCTAGATTCGATGATGCCAATTCTGCTGTAGCACCTTCACTCATTAGCAAGTTGTAATTATTCAGCGGGACCTAAAAATTTTCCATGCAGAACGATTCAAACCTGGGCTCGGATAAGTCCACTGCTTCAACATCTTGTGAACGCCAACTTCTAGACTTCGAAGAAACGAGAAACAATTCATTAATTTCCTCAGCCGAAAAGGTGTTTACTTCTTTTCCATAACTGGAAACGACTCGCTTGAGCTCCTCTATTTCAACATGACTCTCAGTTTGTTTGTCAGCCGTCTCGATGTCAACATCATCTTTAATGAGATGAGTAGAGCTCTGGAGATGATGGATGATATATATTTAAGTGAATCAGTTGATAAACTAGAAAATCATTCAAAAAGCAGAGTATCAGCAATTTAAGTCCTCTCCACTGATAAACAATTTGCTCATCAGTTTTCCAAACCTTACATGTCCATTTTCAGCAACTCGTGGGGAGGGAAACAGCATGTCCACTGATAAACAATTTGCTCATCAATTAGCACACTAGCATCTATTCTAATATATTAAGGGGGAGCAACTTTTGGTGTGGACGCCTTTTTGAGGCTGGCTCACATTTTGCTCTCCCAAAAATGCCCCACAAAAAAAAAAAAAAAATTACATTGTACTTCACCCCTACGCCTAATAACCGTTTGGGCAAAAAGGTCAATACCAAAAACACAGCACACACACGTACAAAACCTTAGCAGTTATCAAACTCTAGAGCGGTTTCCCGAGCAGTGTTTTGTCCATCCTCTGTCTGCAAAAGCACGCTTCTGAAATCTGTTCCAAGGGAAGATTGGTACTCACTCTCTCTCTCTCTCTCTCAACTTGACTGTTCCACCTGACACTCAAATTGACTGTTCCACCCGACACATAATTTCTTTTGTCTTTAACGGAGCGTTACAATGTAGGTATGCATTGACAGCAAATCCAAGGGAAGGAAAAAGGGCAACCCCAGATGTCAAAAGGTTGGTTTTTCTTATGTTTTTCTGTTTCCTAAAAAAAAAAAAAAGGAATTTTAACTACAATTCACTTTGATATAAGTTTGAATAAAAAAAAATGGAGTGGATTTTGAGGTGTTTTTTACTCGAATTTTCTCAATTGATTTGAGTGAAAAGTATTAGTACAATTCACTTTAATACAAGTTCCAGTATTGAATTGTTTTTTACTCGAATTTTGAGTTGAAGTGGAAAAAATACCGTAAGGCCTTGAGATGCTCTAATGTACACAAGTAACAACAGCAGCGAAGGAATTGCTCTTAAATATATCCTTCTTATTGTTTCCAATAGAACAGTTTCGCTAAGGCAATGTTTGATTGGCTTGAATGATAGATGTAGATGATATTTTAGCTAACGCAGTGTAGACAATATTTTCGCTAAGGCAGTGTTTGGTTGGCTGGAATGATGCATGTGCAAGTTAAATTTTCACATTTTTGTTAAAATTTAACTTGCACACGCATCGTGTGTGCTCCGGCCGCTATACTAAAAGTGTTACTACTGCTATGCATATTTTTTTTTGTATTTCAGAAGAAGCGTTTTCAATGTGGAAGTTAGACCACCGTGGGTGGTAGCCTGGTGGGCAGGTGCCCCTTCACTCCCAGGCAAGGTCTCGGTTTCGAGCCTTGCCAGTGGCATGGGGGTGTGAGATAAAGCATTATGCCCACTTGTACTTAGGTGGTGCTGTGGTGACGGCCTGTCCTTCCGGACAGTAGCTATGGCTCAAACCGGACATTCCACAGCGGGTCGGGAGCCGCCCAAGGGGAGTTGCTACGCTGGTTGCCCCCTCCCACCCTTTTGGTTATCAAAAAAAAATGTGGAAGTTAGTTTTTGGTTGTGTTTTGTTGTCTTTGTTTCTGTTGACTGTTTTTGTATTCTCCTTTCAAGTTTGATGACACTAAGACTAGAGGCCAGGGCACATGCAATGCGTGTGCAAGTCAAATTTTTTCAAAATATGCACAATAACATCCCATTTATTGTTTGATTGATTTTTCACAAATTTTGACAAAATCCGACTTGCACACGCATTGTGTGTGCCCTGGCCTCTAGTGCTGACTTAAGCAAACATCCTTCAATGCGTGCCCTGGCCTCTAGTGCTGACTTAAGCAAACATCCTTATGTGTAGGATAGGACACATCTAAGTTCTTCATAACAGCGGACTTAAGCAAACATTGGTGTAGGATAGGACACATCTAAGTTCTCCATAACAGCTAAAACTTCAGAGACTAAAAGGGATTTTACATTTCGAAACACTTGAAAAGATCTTTTATATGATGCATAAAGTATGTATTAATCCATCTCTCGTCAATCAGAATGTCTGTTATACCAATATCTTCCAAGAATTGCATGTCCTTGACTCCACATGAAACTTATAATTCCAACATCAAAGAGAAGGAAAGTTCAAGAATAACATGAATATTAGCTGTAGAACTCCAACAAAATGAATGAAAAGAAAAATGCTTCCTAAGTATGGTGGGATCACAGTACATATTAGAGCTTGTCTGGCACCGAGTAACTATCACCTTCAAAACTAGTACACAAGGCTGGACAGACTCTTCACTCATTGCCAATTGGTGTTATGTTGGATGTTTTTAGATGGTATCAAATTGAGGCTTCGGAGGCTATTTGGCAAGACTCTGGACTGACACCCCTTTGTTTGTGTCATACATGCTCTTTGTTTCGTTATGATCCAGAAGTGTTGGATCCTTTGAGTACCTCTCCACATGTGAGTTAGGGATTGCAGGTACAAAGGAGTGTTAGAGCTTGTCCAAAACTAGTATACAAGCATGGGCGGCCTCTCTACTCATGGCCAACTGTTAGCATAGATGCAGACATGGGTAATGGATATGACATGATAAGATACTGACACTACGGATTGACAGAAGCTTCAGAAAATTATGACACGGATAAAGACTGAATGAATAGAATTAAAGATACAACGATACCCCCATGAAAGGAGTACGCAAATTAAAGAAATGGAATTAAAGACATAATCAAACTATACATACCGGATAAAGATATATGGGAAAGTTTTGCCTTCTAGATTTTTCTGGAGCAATAGTTGAAAGTATTTGTACAACCTCACTCATAGATGGTCGAGAATCAGGATCCAACAACAAACATTCCTTTGCTAAGTAAGCCATTATATGCAATTCTTCTTCTGGGAAATTCCCTTTCAGTTGCGGGTCAGGAAGCTCCATAATCACTCGCCGACTATCCAGTAAACGAGGGGTAGCCTGCAAGAAGATGTAAACCTTTGGATCAAATCTACTGAGAAATGTGAGCAGCCAAAACCCCAGGGGAAAATAGCTAAGATAGGGGAAACAAATAAAAGATACGAAAGCAAAGAAACACTTGCAATTGGGTTATTGAAATAAACAACGATAACAAAATAAAGTGTTGAACTGCTGATACTTATGGTGACAACTAAACCAAAATGTGTGCCCATCATATTACTTCCAGTAACACCACGAAGATTTGAACTATGTACAAAAGCTACAATCATCAACTTAAGGTCTAAGGCTCTCATTTTGTCAGCTCTAAAATGATGGCATGGCCGATCAATTTACAATAGAGTAGTCCATCAAGATAACATCCTATAACATGTGAATGTCAGTAAAGCACCATCAGGTTGTGGGAAAACCAAAGATATGGAAACTAATTTTTACATGAAATGCTTGCATTTCGTGCACAGTTGCACACATAAAAGTAACGTGGTTATACCCAAATGACAAGGCTCTCTTCTGCTTTGTTGGCTGTTTTATGGATGGGTTGCCGACCACAGATCAGCTCAAGAAGAACTACGCCAAAACTGAAAACATCAGACTTAAGTGAAGCTCTTCCAACAATTGCATACTCTGGAGCAAAATAGCCAAAAGTCCCTTGCATTCTAGCCGGAGAACTGGGATGGCTGGGAATGTCATCAGTCATCAAATGTTTGGCCATCCCCAGATCAGTAATCTGCAGATATTAGGTGAACTTAGCAAGGGTCACATGTATCTCTTCTGGAAAAACAATTAAGCATCACAAAATTGGATGCATAAAATATTATTAGCACGGTTAGACTTGATTCTCAATGCTGACTCATTGCATGAGAGAAAAGGGTTTCGTCTTTTCTCCTGGGAAGTGTGTGAGAACCCAGATTTATCGGCAATACGTCTATGTTGAAGATTGAAAAGCCATGTTGGTTTGGATGGGGTCATAATCAACATAGTTTTTCTCTTCACACCCATTTTCTCACATTTAAGAGCTAGTAGAATACAGTCTTACCTTGGCTCTCCAGTTCTCGTCCAAGAGGATATTTGTAGATTTGACATCTCTGTGCAAAATTTTTGGTGCAGCTGCTTCATGGAGATATTCCAAACCCTTGGCAGCTCCAAGTGCAATTGCAACACGAGTAGCCCAATCCAGGTTTTTCCCTAAAGCCCCATCCAAACACTCTCTCAGATTACCATTGCACATATACTCAAATACAAGCAGCCTCTCAACATGCTTTCCTTGGTTTTCTGAGCAGTAGCCCAGCAAAGGCAAAACATGACAATGATGGAGTCTTGCTATCAACTCAATCTGACCAAAACAACAGGTCTCAGAACTCAAGAATACCACGTAACACGTATTAATTTTTCCTTTTTGCTAACCCAAGGTGTCCGAACATCACAAAATCATGTAGCAGATGAGATGATATATCATGTCTTACCTCTTTTAAAAAAATAGCTTCAGAGTCTGGCCCTCCCTGAGTTTTCAGTCGCTTAACTGCCACGGTTTTACCGTCTTTAAGATGACCACGGTACACATGACTGCTGCCCCCAACACCTATCAAATTAGAATCGGAGAACTTATTGGTTGCATCCTCCAGCTCAGGATAGGAAAATTGTAGAATTGTCCCATGTATTGTTTCTGTATTGCTCCTGAATAATAATCGAATGCAACCTGCAATTAAGGACAGATCCATAATTGTTTTAGAAACAGCTAAGGCCAAGTTTCTCTTAATACTAATTCAATGGCTGACACTAAGATGCAACCTGTGTATTCGAAGTTCTCATCAGTTAAAAGAGACATACTCTAAATATCCCAGATTCTTTTCAAGCTTGTATAAAAGAAGTCCTAACTTACCTGTCATAGGTTTAATTGGTGAACCAGTATAAACTCTTGATCCAGGTGCTGAAGAAGTTCTGTGACTTATAAGGTTTGTAGCACTATTGTAACTTGTATCTTTGTCTGATAAGAAGAGAGATCTTTGTACATGACATTTTTCCCTTCCGTAGACATAGCATGCCACTGAAGCAATAAATGCCAGAGTAGTGAACAGAACACATGTTAACAGAATGATCACAAGAATTTTAATGGAAAGATGCTTCTTCGACAAAGCCAGCTGTTCAGACAAGCCTGTGAAAAGCAGCAAAACAGCACCCTAGTAAAAACTTCAACTTTATGTAGCCTATTCAATAATTTGATATGGTTTATTCAACAGATTACAATGATTTATCCTACCAAAAGTGCAAGCATAGGGACATATGAATAACCAGACCAATGCATTATTCTGTATGACCAAAAATATGAAAACCAGACACCCACTTTGTGCTGATCCCTGTCAAACCAAAACTGAAAACTAGGGGCACAAATGAGCTAAGTCAAGCTGACCACTGGGTTGCTCAATAAGAGAGCTCGGATCGTTCGATATAAGCTGACCATTGGGTTGGTCAATCTCGGTCAAAATTTTGAAGTGATCTACCCTACGATCATGAATAGCAGTTTAGGGATGATAATAATCTAGTATTCAAGTTGCTTATGAGCTAATAAAGCAAAGGTCGTAGTCAGTGCAATGTTAATGAGCTCAATATTCAAATTGAGCTTTGCTTGTTTATCCTTTTTGCGATCGCAACGAAGCCTCCAGTCAAGCCCATCATTAACAATGCTTAAGCCGTCTAGTTCATCTTACCATGCAACTGAGAACTTCCAGTAAAGAGTACCTTTGGAAATATGATCTACTGCGCTTTCCCATTTATGAATGAACTGATCAAGATGAAAAAACAAACAAGAAGCAGCAGCCAGATGCCATATGAAGCATAAAATGTCTTTAAAGAAAAAAATCCTATAATCACTCTGCATGTTGAATTTATGCCTTCCCGAAAATATGATATACCAACTGACCAACACCACCAAAATTTAAACTACATATATATGATCTGAAATTCACTTTCTGCCAAGAGCAAGGTCTCACCCCTTACATAAAGACCATAGGCCTACAGGTTTCTATAAAATTGGCTAGGCCTGCGAACCCTCAGTGAGCTGAAACAACTCAAACATTGTATTATGTACAACACAACATTGAAGCATATGCATTGATAAGTGTAGGTTTCTTTGTTTTTAACAAACCTTTGGCAATATGTAATCTACTAAATTTACATTTAGAAGACCAAGCTTTGAATCACAAATGGCTGCAATTAGGAATAAAGAGTAGTACCCTAACACAAAAAACGTCATCATAATGACCCTCATAATCAGAAACAGAAGAACAAGATTTTGAAAGTAGAATCTTCAGAAAGGCCTAGTGATTGAACTATATTTACCACCAATACAATCCGTTAAGCAACAGCATAAAAGCTGCTCGTACTGGCTATGCTGTGCATAAAAAGTAATACCATATTGAAGCAATGATTCCTCAGAGAAAAATCGTTACTTAATAGACCAGTGCAGAAAAATACCAGAAGTGCAATTGCAGGCTGTAAAACAGCTCATGCTGTGATTGCTAGCTGCTACTTCAGGGAATCCAGAACCACCACACATGCAAGTCCAATTATTTTTACTTGCACCCTCTGCAGCCAGATAAAAGATCAGCAAACTTAAATGATCAAAATTTAAGAAAAATGACCATCGCTCAGTACTATATGACATGAATCAATGCATCTAGGGATCTACCAATCAGAAATTCTGTCCCTTGTAGATTGTACGTTAATCAGAATACTACAACAACAATCCTAAATATTTATGTGCATCAATATATCAACAGATCAACCAATCAGAAATTCTGTCCTTCTTTGATAGTGCGTTGATCAGAATCCAACCATAACAATCCTAAATAGTTATGTGCTAGATCTCATTCCTCCCACAACACATGAAGAGCTGGTTCTTTCAGTCCACTGTGTAACTGTTGGTATGATGGTATCAGAGCAAAAATCAAATAGGGTTCGTCTCTACATATAAGAAGGTTACCTTAAGCAAGGTAACTACATGCCAATCATAAAAAGGAGCTATTCTAAAGTGTGCGCAGCTAATGATGTTGGCTTCAGAATCGAGGAGGCATGCTATGTGCCCAACCCTAAGGGTAATAGGATGTGCTCTCATGCATTCCATCAAGTGGAATCATTTGCCAATAGGTCAGGTTCATAACCCCATACAAAGAGAATGTCTCAACGGATTATTGCAACATGAAAAGTACATAGACCTGACAGAAGCACTCACCAGTCATCAGTAAAGCAAATACTCTTGACTGTTTCATTTTCCACTGACTCATAATCTCCAACTACAGTTAACGCAGGACCAGAAAAGTTTACCATCATTCTCCCAATCTCAACTATGGGAGAAGTGATAAACCTACATTGTCTTTAATCTACTTCTAAGTACCAAGGCTGGAGTAACTAAGTACATCTATAAATTTTTCTACCATTCAAATGATATACCAAATTGAAATATCACCATTCTGGGCATTCCCTAAGGCTGGCCCCGTCAATCTGTAATACTTGGAAAGCGTAGACAGGGTACACACCAAGCTTCCAGGCTTCCAGCCAATCAAAGTTTCTGGCATCCTACTAAAATATATGCTGTGCAGCAGTTTTCATCCCTTATAGTGCGATTTATTAGGGACCAAAAATGATGCTATGCTTCTATAATGTTAGTATTCTCAATGGAATTGTTGCCGTACCAGGACTGCAGTCACATGAGCTAGAGCAGTTGGTTTCAATAGGAAAGCCCTGGTTCCCCTGATATGCTGAAGAACATGTACAAGTCCACTTGTTCATGTTGGATGTATTAGAAACTTCATCTGCCAAAGGGGGAAAAATATCTTTGTAAATGTAGAATCCAGAATATAGAACTTGACAAAAACAAGATAGGTGCTATGCACATAGAGATGTTCTCTCTCTCTCTCTCTCTCTCTCTCTCTCTCTCTCTCTCTCTCTCAGAACCAGATTTTGTTGCAAAGGGTAAAGAAGCTGAGGGGCTTTTGACTTCTACACAATCAATACAAAATTGCTTAGTGGAGTGCACAGGTTTCCACTAACCACAAATAATTTGTTGAATCCAGGTCAAGCAAATGAGACAAGCGAGGGCAACTGCTGCTTGGAGCTTCATTTATTCTAGCCCAAATTCTGTACTGAAAGCTAAAGAAGCCAGTTAGGACATGCAATCAGAGTAAGAAAATATATACAGCATGTGTAATAAACAAATAAAAGAAAATGTGTCTCGTGATGGTCAAAGTTCAGTATACAGACATGGGTATACAGAAACTTTAGCTCAAATCCTAACTAGTTGAACATAGGGAAGCTTTTCTAATTAATAGAAGCAAGGACCTATCTCACGTTGTGTTTTACAAAGGAAAGTTTCAAATCATTGAAAAGGTGAATCTTGTTGCAAGACGAGAAGCAAAATTTTACTTTCACACAAAAATAGTTAAGGGATGCTCTGGCACCCAAGGATTCCATATCTGAGGCATCCTTAAAATGTCAAAACCCGTGTGGTTTATGGGTAAATAATCCCAATCATGAAGTCCAAGAGTAGAAATTACGACTAACCTTAATAACAATGAGAAACACACCCATCAAACATCCAAAATCTCCAATTTGGTAGCTGTTAACACTGTTTATTTCAACATAAAGACTAGATGATTAGGGTTTACTGAAAATGGTAAGAGTATAACCAAACTAAACCAAATCAAACCGAGCCTTGTGTCCCAATCACTTGGGGTTGGCTACATGAATCCTATCTAACACCATATACACAGAATTGTGGCATAATATAGCAAGATAAGCTGCACATCAATCCCGGGACTAACAAACTATAGATGGGGTTTTCAATTATCCATATGAAACCAATTTGCTATTGGAATACTTATACGACTACACACCATTCTAATTGATTTGCAACAAAATAGAAAAATGCGTAAAGGCTTTGTTTTGTTAAAGTTTTGAGGGAAGTTTTTTGGGTAATGAGTGGAGGGAGAGAGATAGAAAAATGAGAGCAATAATTTGAGAGATAACTTATTGGGGTCTATGTACAAAGAGAGAGAGAGAGACGGGTTGAGTCTAGAGACTCAAAACGAACATAATCAAAAAGCTCATGACGAGTACAAATTACTGAGATATGGTGGGTCAACAAACCTCTTAATGTTGCAATTCATCTCAGCCCACATTTCAAATTATGAGCAATAAAAAGGCAGGGAAAGGATGCCTTTTGTTTTGTAATTTGCAATAATTTTCCCCCCCTTTTTTGGCACTCTAGTTCAGGTCAGTTCACAAAACAAAACAAAACAAAGTTATCCGAGATATACACAAAACAAAGTTGGTCATGTAAGGTACCAAATAGCAAGACTTTATGATGATGACACAGCTAAATGGGATGTCTAAGCAAGGGCACATGACACTATTGCGAAAGAGAATCATGTCAACATTGTTGCCTCATAATTCATAAGTAAGATGAATGGTAAGCTCGGTACATGTTCTTTTTTGTATGTGTGAATGTGAATCCAAACTTAGCTCAAATTTAAGTGGATAAAAAGAAATGAAGAGAGGTACCCACGAAATACAATTTGGTCCATCCAAAAACACAACTATGGTTAACAAATAACATAACAGGACAAGAACATATGTCATCACGATATGGAACCCCAGAAAAGCAACAGAAGGGTGGGGCTTTCCAGTAAATAAGAGCGGATAAGAACCATCAATGAAACTTTTCCAGGACAACAACTACAGAATAACCTGAAAAATACTTGAAAGCTACAGATCAAAAAAATCTTCTAGCCTTAATCTTTCATAGTATAAACCATTTGAATTCAGATGACAGCAAAAGCACACCCAGAGCAGTACAACTTGTCAACTTGATATTCAACCGTGCTAAGGCCCATCATCAGCAATAGGAGAAAGGCAAAAAGGGTAATGTAGAGGAGACATATGAGAGCAATAAGACAGAAAGAGACTTTTGAATTTTATGTTTACTCATTCAGACAGGAAATTGTAAGAATATGAAAGAGTTCCATCAAATGAGGTCTACAAAAGCAACCTATCACTAAACTGAAAGAGACCCGCCAACAACAATCAATCTTCTAACCTGCCCTAATTAATAAAAGAACATAATCTTTCATAATTAATTCTTTCCTATCACCTTTTCCATCATATCTCGTTGGATTCCAAAATAGCCAATCATTTCCTGAAGTATACGCATTAAAGAGGAAAGTATTCAAATCCTTTGAATGATGTATGCCAACGGTTAAATTATATCATACTACTTGCTTATTATACTTTGCAGTATATGCATTAAAGAGGAAAGTATTCAAATCCTTTGAATAATGTATGCCAACGGTTAAATTATATCATAATACTTGCTTATTATACTTTGCTTGAAAGACATACTGAGAAGAGTGACATTTGAGGGCCATCAGACTTTAGAGGAACTTTATCACTGCCCCAACCTCTCGGTGCCGGTGGTCGGGACTGCAAGATAGGAATAACAACAGAGCCACCAGGGGCCTATCGATTCCTCGACAGGGCCGGCCCTGACATTTCAAGGGTCCAAGGCGAATCTAAGAGGCTCTCTATGCATTTTACGACCAAAATGATAAAAAATAATAAAAATAATAATAATAATAATAATAATAATAAATTAAGGCAACCTCAAAAAGCAAAATTATTAGTATTAAAAAAAACACAATTTTCAAATTAGAAAAATCGTTACAAAGTTTTAAAACAGTATCTTAAAGATCACTATTCTTACATTTTCAGTTGAAAAACTGCCAATCATGCTCGTAAAATCAAAATTTCGCTTATTTGACATGCTCATTTTCAAAATGTATGTATATTGATTCATATTATATACTTTTTGTGATGAATACTACACAACTTTTTGGACCGTAGGGTTTAGTCCGAGGTGCACCCACTCTGGCTCGGGACACCCTGCATTAGGAAAAAAATATTTTTGGACCCCTTATTTTAGCAAAATTTTGGGGTCCAAGGTGTGCCGCCTTTGCTCAGGGCTGGTACTAAACCCCGACCGTCGATCACCGTCACAATCAGCTAATCCAACCGTCCAATCAACTTACGGTGAGGTCTCTTAACTTAAGTAAATAGGGGGGCAATGTTTACACCACAAATTTGTCAACGTGAATCGACTACACTAAGTTGGGACACGTGTTGATCACACCTAATTAAATATTATAGAATCAAATGGACTAGTCGACGGTTAGAGTTTTTTAAATGCAGGACACGTGTCCACGAACAAGTTACAAATGCACAACACGAGTAGCGGTTGATGAAGGAAGTTGAAGCGATCAAACACAATCTTTCCAGAGAACGTGTGTTTGGATCAATTTCTAATACAACATGGGATCGTGTGGAGTAACCGTCTACTCAGAGAACATGGAGGAGAAGAGGGAAATGCAGCAACCGTTTGATTCAAATTTAGAGAGGGAACTCTGCCCAGTTTGAAATTCAAGTCGAGGTGGCAGCCTATAAATACTAAAGTTGAAGACGATTTGAAGACCCACTCAATCGCCCAAAGGCTTCTACTTTTTATCTGTACTTTACTTTTCTCGCTCTAGGAGTAGCTTGTAACTTAACCGTCCAATCGATTGTGTTCTCACAGTCGACTGACTTCTACTTCGAGGAATAATAAAGTCCATTTTGTTATTCTTCTTTCATCTCCATTCACTTCATTAAGTTTGCTTCCAGAGAAGTCCTGAAACACGGCAAGGAACCAA
Source organism: Rhododendron simsii (assembly GCA_014282245.1). Lineage (NCBI taxonomy): Eukaryota > Viridiplantae > Streptophyta > Magnoliopsida > Ericales > Ericaceae > Rhododendron > Rhododendron simsii. Next base: position 10,106,125 of record CM024965.1, read on the forward strand.
ACTCCACCACCACAAACACCACATTTCCAGCACACACTACAATTTCTTAGTCGATCATCGACTATCCACAAAAAATAGACAAACAAGAATTGGAATTGGAAACTTGGGTTACGTTAGCCCTTCACTCTTCTCATTAGAGTGATTAACTCTTGTGCTGCTTCGTCTTCTGGATTAGACAAAACTTGTGCTAACTGTCTAGATAGACTTTGCACATCGACTAACAGTCCTGAGCCATTTCCTTGGCCATTTTCTGACACCCTTGGGACAGGATGTTCTTCGGTTTGAAACTCCAAGCCTTCGTTCTGAGGCTCTGTAGGACGGTCGCTTTGCTTCCTTGTAGTTGGGGCCATCACTTCCAAATTAGTAAGATGCCCTCCTTCTAGCGCCAATTCTTGTTTGTCTATTTTTTGTGGATAGTCGATGATCGACTAAGAAATTGTAGTGTGTGCTGGAAATGTGGTGTTTGTGGCGGTGGAGTTTGGTTCCTTGCCGTGTTTCAGGACTTCTCTGGAAGCAAACTTAATGAAGTGAATGGAGATGAAAGAAGAATAACAAAATGGACTTTATTATTCCTCGAAGTAGAAGTCAGTCGACTGTGAGAACACAATCGATTGGACGGTTAAGTTACAAGCTACTCCTAGAGCAAGAAAAGTAAAGTACAGATAAAAAGTAGAAGCCTTTGGGCGATTGAGTGGGTCTTCAAATCGTCTTCAACTTTAGTATTTATAGGCTGCCACCTCGACTTGAATTTCAAACTGGGCAGAGTTCCCTCTCTAAATTTGAATCAAACGGTTGCTGCATTTCCCTCTTCTCCTCCATGTTCTCTGAGTAGACGGTTACTCCACACGATCCCATGTTGTATTAGAAATTGATCCAAACACACGTTCTCTGGAAAGATTGTGTTTGATCGCTTCAACTTCCTTCATCAACCGCTACTCGTGTTGTGCATTTGTAACTTGTTCGTGGACACGTGTCCTGCATTTAAAAAACTCTAACCGTCGACTAGTCCATTTGATTCTATAATATTTAATTAGGTGTGATCAACACGTGTCCCAACTTAGTGTAGTCGATTCACGTTGACAAATTTGTGGTGTAAACATTGCCCCCCTATTTACTTGAGTTAAGAAATTCACTTCATTAAGTTTGCTTCCAGAGAAGTCCTGAAACACGGCAAGGAACCAAACTCCACCACCACAAACACCACATTTCCAGCACACACTGCAATTCCTTAGTCGATCATCGACTATCCACAAAAAATAGACAAACAAGAATTGGCGCTAGAAGGAGGGCTCTTACTAATTTGGAAGTAATGGCACACGAAGTCAGGAAATTGGTTCAAGTTTTGACTTACGTTGTGGCAAATCCACAAGATGATTTAGCCCAAGAATTTTCGACTCTATTACGAAAGTTGATTGCACCAGGAGAAGGAGAAATTCCTTTTTCCATTGGTTTGCCTAAAGACAGGAGATCTCCAGAAACTCTATATATGCCTGGGGGGCATCCTCAACAAGTATATACTAATCCTACTTTTGAACCTCTGGATGGAGCGAATCGAATTCCATTAGGGTCCAATCAACCTAGGCCTAGCCGAACAAGGCCAATGGATTTTTATCAACCGGTTCCAAATACTAGTGGAAGTAATGGAATTGGAAGTCAATATGGTAATGGCCAAAATGGAAATTTTCCCATTGGTTTCAAAGTACCACCTGGATTTGGTACTAATCAAAGTCAATATGTGCCTCCTATGGTACACTACATGTCAACCACAAAGGCCCCAAAACCATTTGTTCAATTGTTGATCAACAGTATTCGTAAGAGGTATAGATTTTTCAAAAGCTGTCTGTATTGGTATCCGTATTGGTTTTGGTTGAAATATGCCCAATTTTGGTTAAAAGGTGTAGATAGTGTTCATGGCTTTTCTACAATTTTGGGCAAATATAAGTGGCCAAATTGGCCACAGTTTTGTCCGCATCATCACTAAATCGGAAGTAATGGTAGAGATCGACTGTGAAAATGCAAGCCTTGCATGTAAGGCTTGAACAATTTGCAAAAATGAAATAACGGCCATTAGTTGGCCAACTCTTGAATTTTCTGGAAAAAGAAAAGAATGGACAGAAATGGATAATGGCCATAATGGCCAATTCTTGAATCTGTTTACATATATGGATGATATCCGGAAGAAACAAGATCAAATGTTAATAAAAGCCTTAAAACGAAAGCCTTGCATGAGAAATCGACAGAGATTCCAGCCAAATGGCCATGAATTAGACAAGTGGCCATGAATTAGAGCCATACAATGGCACATGGAGGCTTGAATATTCACTTCTGTTCAAATAAGTGCTTATAAATTGTTCCATTAATGGAACAGCCTGTGAATGGTTAGCCTTTGGAATTTTTTGGACAGAAAGTGTGTTCCCATAAACAGATGGAAAAGGCTATCTTAAAGGCCTTGCACACGGAAGACTTGAACAATTTATTTGTTCAAAACAAGCCATTTGATTGTTAGAAAATTGGATGAATTTATGTGTTTGGCCTTCGACAGAGAACATATCCATGGTTGAGTTCTGTTGGCCTTCAAATTATGGCCTTAATCAAATGTGGAATAAAAAATTCCCACTCTTAGTGGAAGGCCAGAACGGTGTTGGTTCAGATTATCCCTCATTTGAATGAGCAAAGGTCAAAAATGCTTAGTGGCCATTTTTTATCATTCTTTGGAAGGGATAAGTTATTGTTGTAGCCAAATTTCTTTGTGGCTAAATTATAGAATGAGAATTAACCCCCTTTCGATGATAAGTTTAGGGGGCAAAGATTCATCTTTGGAAGAGCCAATTATAGAACTTAAGTGGCTCAAAAGTTTGAAATCCGACATATACCATTCGGTATGAAAGCCTTGTATGGAATACTTGAAGAGTCTATTTGTTCAACATATGCTATTAAGTGAAAGATTTGACTGTAAATTGACGAATGGATTTTGGGTGGCCAATGGTCATCAGTCGATCGATTGAAGACGCTGTTGTTCGAGGTTGCTAATGCTAACAACGATGCCTATTATGCTTAGTAAAAGAAAATGATGCCTTTACGTAATAGGAATCACATGGGGGGCACATCTGGCCTTTGATATGTTAAGTGGGCACACTAATCGACTGAGACAGTCGACTGAAGTGCTGGTGTATTTGCCAAGTAATGTTGGTGAAACTGTTCATTTTCTCGACAGTTAAAGGTTTTTGTATTTGCCAAGTGGCCTCCAAATCCAAAAGAAATTATTGCTTTTGGCCCTTATTCTTGTTTCTACTTTGTTTTCCGAAATCTCGAATGAATTTGATAGAGGAAATGTTTGTCGTTTGCTACGCATATGTTTTGGCCTTTTCTTTATCGAAAGAATCTCAACTCCCATAATTTGTCAAGGGAATGTTTGTCGTATTGCAGCGCGCATGGGTTTGACCATTTCTTTATCAAATGTTGGGGGAGAAATTAAGTAAGCAAATGCTTGTGCTTGATTAAGGCTCATGGCATTAAATCCTTTTATCGATAGGCCATTCTTAGAGTTTTGATTGATAGGCCTTTATTCGATAGGTCATGTTTTGTTGTTTCTTGTTTGGCGTGATTTGGCCTTGTCGAATCGACAGAGAAGCCACGAATTTACTAATATATAAAAGACAGAAGCCGTTTTGTTTTTGGGTTAGTCGATTGGCATGCATGTGAGTATCGACAGGCCATTTGTCAAATGTTAGGCCTTTGGCTTTCTGTATACAAAAGTGTATGTCTTAATGCCACTTGCTCGCACAAGATTTTTCAGTCGAGAACTATACAAACGGCCAACTATAGTCGATAGTGTTTAAAATGGCTCACGGTGTAGCCTTGATATTTGTTTGGCCGAAGTTTCCTTCAAGGGAACTAATCGACAGAGCCATGTTATTCTCGACTGTGGTTTTTAAGCTTTGAAGGCTTTATTACATTAGTCGAAAAGTGAAAGGGTTGGTGTAAAATTTATCGAAAATTCTTTGAGAGTTGGGGGCATAAATGTTTACACCATAAAGAGTTATCACCCGTCGATATCGACAGAGGGGTGATTTAAAACTAGTTAATTATTCACTTGGGTTACGTTAGCCCTTCACCCAAATGAATAAGGGGGGCATTGTTTACACCATATTTTACCGCCTGTCGATAATCGACCAAAAGGTGGCAATAATGAGAATGCTTCCTATTTTATTATTGTATTTCGTATTAATAATATCACTAGTTTTTATTTCATTTCTTTGTTTGTATTTTGATGGAGTGCAGGACATGTGGCTTGTTCCTACACATTTAGAAGTTCAAAGGACACTTGTCATCGTCCTACACGCTTAGAACTCTGACTTGGTGTGCCACAGTTTATCATTTTTTCTTGATAACTCAGGTGTTCGGTCCAGCAAAGCTACAGGCCCAGAGGACTCACAGTACATTATCAATTTTCCAGCAACCTACAACATGCAACGCCACATTTGAGATGCTAATTTGCTCCGAGGGCGGCTAGATTGCTGCTAAGATTACTATGCAAGGAAAATGACGAAAGCGAAAAGTAGTCATCTCTCTTCAAATAAGAGCGATTAAATCGGCTTACCTGCTCAACGAAAGAGTCGAGAAATTAGGGTTTGAACCTCGGAAACTGTTTCTTCATCAACCACCGTAACTACTTCCTCGTCACTTCCCTGGTTACTGAGCACTTCTTACGATCAAAATGGGTGACCGTGTTGCAGGAGTGTAAGTATTTCTTTGTACAAATCAACCATTGAGCACATAAGCTCAAGTTTAAGCTAGAGATCTGTGACTAAACCTTGAAAACCAATCGATTCGAACACCTTCGAACGAGACCTGAAGAAATTCAAATGGAAATTAATCGACTTTGGATACGAAGCGAAGTCTAACGGTCGAATGCGAGAGCGACATCACATTATAATCAGATATCAGACTGGGGAGAGAGAGAGAGAGAGAGTTTAAATCTTACTGTAAAAGCGAACACCTTCGAACGAGACCTGAAGAAATTCAAATGGAAATTAATCGACTTTGGATACGAAGCGAAGGCTAACGGTCGAATGCGAGAGCGACATCACATTTTAATCAGGTATCAGACTGTGGAGAGAGAGAGAGAGAGAGAGAGAGAGAGAGAGAGTTTAAATCTTACTGTAAGAGAGAGCTCTTCGGACTGGAGTACAAATGTCGAAGATGGCGGTCAGCTAGTCTGAAGTCTCTCTCCTTTATTAACCGTAGAGTAGAGGAGGTCGTTAATACTCTGGTTTCCACTTCTAATTTCTTTTTTTCGATCCTCCAACCGATTTACGCTTTTTACACGGCGGTCCCGTACTTGTCACTGGCGGTGCAAATCTGATTATTCCTTTCGTCTGCATTAATAGTTTTTCGTTTTATTTTAATCGAATAAAAAATTAGTTATTTCTTTAAATTGATAATAAATGATATATCCAATATGAATCTAATTCTATAGATTTCGATTAATTTTATAAGACAATATTTTTCAAGATCACATAAACTATTAGTATAAATTACAGGATATAATCAATTTAACAGTAATATAACCTCCCAAAAGAAACTACTAAATGGGGACGGAGAGGGTAATTTATTTATCGAGTCTCTTTAAACGAGTCAAATATTTACAAGCCGAATTGAGATTTGAGTGATGAGCTCGTCTTTTCTACTAAATGAGGCTAAAATTCGAACTCAACTTAGACTCGAATACTAAATGAGTCGAGCTGTGCCACGATCACAAGCTGCTCGCGAGAAACTTGAATCGTCTACCGCCCTATTTGTCTCAGTCTCATACCATCATTGTCCACGTGGCTCATCAGATCTCGTTTCTGTAGCTTTCATGGTTCTACGGTCAAAAAGTAGTCTCATCGAACGAGAGTGGGGACACGGCTGATGATCCGCTGATTGGTTGGCCCGAGGATGCATCGGAGACTGTTTTCTGAGAACGTATGTAGGAGTGGTAGATCCGAAAATGTGATAGGAGTATGTAATACTCCGTAATATTTGTTTACGGAGTTAATCACGATCGTTCAAAACTTTTTTCCGAATTTTTTATATTATAATTTGGACCGTCCAGAACACTTTTGGACAATCGCGATTGATTGCTGCTGTAAAAAACTTTTTTACGGTTGAGCCGTGAATAAGTTTCTCTCATTAGTATTTTATTATTGGATTTTGATTTTTGCACTCTAAATTTACTATAGGCAAATTAATTTTGGCACTTCACTTGTTAGAGGGCCGACAATGATTTTTGGAGGGTCAAACCAATATCCTATATTATCTTCTATAAATTTTAGTACTCGTACACTATTTGCCACTTTCTCTTTCCCCTGACAAAAAATTTTAGGAATCTTTACTATCTATTTTTCCCGAGTAAGTTTATGTGTATCTCGATTAAATCCTAAGGACTCAGTAACACCGATCATTAGTGGACAGTCCAATTAAAGTCGAGACAAATCCTGCATGAACTGACCCATAAAATCTGATAGCATTTGAGAAATGTTGAAAACTTAAGATTTAAGAAAAGAGCAAACCTCTAAATCTTAAAAGCTCGATGATCGTGGGGTATAGGCTAAACACATCACTCTTCCCGTTTACATATAACACATAATCAGCTTATTTGGAATGAATTGTGAACCAAATGCAAACCTTAAAAACGATCTCCCTCAATCTAGAAGATGGAATAATTAATTGGACCGACAAAAAACAAACTTGCCCACTGTAACCACAATAGTCAACTGAACCCATGATCTCTGAAATTATCTTTTCCCTTGGATCCAATGATCAAAATGAGTAAAAAAAAAAAAAAAAGGTAAGAGTAATAAGATATAGATGCGTAATAACTCCACATTTGGTGGGCAGAGGCCTAGAATGGAGTAGAGAAGTCCAAATCTCAACAACAAACAAGAATAGGTGTACCGTACTTGTTCAAAGGGAGCATTATCTTTGGTTGTCTCCAAAGCCAAGAAACAAGGGCCTGAATCTTCACGACGACTCCAGTTTCACATGACGAGGCGCCAAACCAATACCAATTAATGGTAGTAAAAAATTGCTTACTCCAATGTTTGTTTCCCTCCTAAAACAATTGGTAGGGTTTCAAATGCATGTAAAGGGCTGTGAGGGCAAAAAAAAAAAGAAGTGATCTTTGACAATTTAAACCAGCAGATCTATAGCTTTAGGAAAGTAATCGAGCCATTGGAAGGAATTTTATTCCCAAAAATAAAAGAGGGAAACTCAATGAGCCACGTATCAAACTTGATCTCTTTTCCTCTTTTGATTTGGTTTACTTTTGTTTTGTTTTGTTTTTTTCAGGCTTTGACCGTGCGGATTTCAATGAAGCAATTCCAAACTGAGCACTCAAATTTAGTGATTAAAACCACTCTCAAGTGTGAAGTGTATGCGAGCGTGTGTGTGTATGTGTGACTATTTTCTGTAAGTGTGGGTGCAACTTGGTTGTTATGTGTGGTTGGTTGTAGCAATATTCACAAATAAGTCCAAATATTACTAGCAATTATTCTCACAAAGTTCTCAGTGTGCGTTGCAATAGTATGGGCTTTTTCATTGCGCCACATTAAAAATGGTACTACTATAAAATAGGTGGCTTGCTTAGAAGCTCTGCGATGGGCGCAACAAAACGATATTTGTCAATCTTGTTGTCTACACGGATTGTTTAGAACTTGTAACCGGACTTGGAGATGTTCAAAGGCTGCTTTAGGCTCTGTTCCGAAAAGGAAAATAAATACTTTTTTAAGAAGTCAATTTCAAGCTAAAAAATTATGTGTTTACATAAATAATTTTCCTATCAATATGGATCTTGTTTGATAGATTTCATTAAGATCTTTAATATAGTGCAAAAAAAATTGAAAAATTAGTTTTCATTTACATTATTTTTGAGTTTAAAAATGTAAAATAAGTACTAACAGTATGTATTAAGAAGGTCTTGTGGAACGGGGCCTACTTCTCCAACCGGTGATAGAAGATATTAGATTATTGTTGGTTTATTTCCAATTTGTTTTTGTTAAGGGAAATGATAATATTAATGCCAAAACTGCTAAAACTATACCTTTTTTTTTATTGGAACACAAAGTTCAGTTTGATTTGGTTAGCAATAAAACTCGAACTTTTTTTTTTTTTTTTTAAGGAAATGCATCACATGACACATTTAAATATGAAAACAACCACATACAATGTTCAACCCATATTTCTCAAAGCCGTAGTGGCCAGGATGCGGGCAAGTTTAACATTATAATGATCAACTTTAACAAAGAGAGGTGTTAATGCCAAAACTGTTTTTGTTAATGTCAAAATTGTTGTGCATAAAAAGCTTGTAAAATTTGCGAAGTACAAGACTTTTATGTACAACAGTTTTGACATTAACAAAAATAGTTTCGGCTAAAGCCGCAAAATCTCATCCGGTCTGCTCTCTCCAACACCTTGCCCAAAGGGAGAGCGAGAGAGAGAAGAAGAAGAAATTTGGAGCAGGGAACCTTTCACAAATGCCCACCAAACCGAGTGGCACGTTTGAAGTCCAACAGCTCATACCACAAAAGGTCACAGCTCAAGCTGCTATCAGGCTGGCCCATTAATGGTTCTGAGTTCTTGGGATCATCAGTCATGCTGCCACATGATTCATACGAACGATTTACAAACATGATTTTTCACATCGAAAAGTACTCTATTTAAAAACTCCCTCAGTACACTGTAGCATTGACATTTCTCTGGATTTATATAAGTAAAAAACAATTGGGCTGCCCACTGGATGCGCAAAGGGTTAGACCATCCTGTGTATTAGTCCTACATAGTATTCTGTTCGCACGGTCATAAGCAGAATATTGACTGGTATAAAAGTCAAATTCCCCAGCAATTCTGTCCAAGTGAAACCCAACAAGAGGGTGCTGTGGCCGCTACTATAAAATAAGAAACCCGGCCTTATTTTATCCACCATTCCATGGGGATGGATGACAAAGAGGAGCAGGGATTGCGCAATTTATGCCGTTTATCTGAAGAGATGACTCGGTACTTTATTCATTACTCACATGTCCAAACCCCCGTATTCAGCAACGAGGAACACCATACTATAATAGTATCGACAAGCGTGGAAACTGATTGAGAAACTAAAATGAACAACTGAATTGTATGCATTACTGCTGCAAAGGAAATGTTCAATCAAGAATCAAGAGCGGATATGTTCAATTGAGAAATTTTCCTCAGTGTCCCCACACTTACAAGGATATACCCCCCAAATCTCCTCAAACGGAAAAGTTAAACAAAAATAACACTACTTTTCCTTATATACCTTTTATTTTAATATATAGAATTACTTTTCCTTATATACAAAATCATAAAATTGAACTTCTAGGCCCTACATCCCACCTTTCCCACCTCACAATGTTTCCCCGAAGCCATCTTTCCCACCTCCCCCCAAGATTTTATTCAAGCCAAAGAATACCTAAGTCACTGTCTTCGAATAATGCTCCACTTTCTAGAAACCACCAAAAAAAGAAAACAAAAAACAAGAATCAGAGACGAAACAAGTTCCAAAAGTAAGCAAGCGATCAGTTTACCTTGGTTGAGGTTGGGCGGAAAACGATCGAGGTGGTCTAACTGACGGGGACGAACTGCCAAACGATGACAAATTCTGCGAGTGAGAAACCATGTCTGTCATCGTCTGGGTCTGATATGTCTGGACCATGCTCGTACTGTCCGTAGAATCCCCACGCGCCGTTGCTCTCTGCCCCAAATGCGAGCTCAACCCGGACAAAACATATGCCCTTCCGGATGACTCATAAACACGTTGGTTCGCCATCCTTTCTTGCATTTCCCTTATTTCTGCAGCCAAAGCAACACACAGCTGGTCTCCGGCTTGAGCCGAAACCGTTTCCGATAATGCCTCGAGACACCGTCCCAAAACGGACACTGCACCAGATAAATCCCCCCGTTCGGCAGCGGCTCTTGCTTCTTCAATCGCCTCCGTTGCCTGCAGCCTGTTGCGCTGCCTGTCCACCTCCACGGACACCACCAAATCTCCTCCGGTAGTTTCAGGCCTCTGAATCTTCACTTCATTAATATTGGCTTCTCCCAAAGTCACCGATTCTTTTGTAATGGGGTCACTGTAATTACATTTAACCTTCAATAGCGACATCTCATTACACGAGTCGCCAACCGGATGAATATCAACTGTTACTAAAAAATCCCTCTCTTCTTCAGCATACAAGTCTCCAAAATCTATGATACCCGTCTTTGAACCAGGCTCCAATGTTGCTTTATAACTTCCTGCTTTTACTGAACCAAGCTTCATCCTTGGGTTTACACACTCAAATCTGACCTGTAATTCCTGAACCACTACACTCAAAAGCCCACCAATGCACTGCGCAAAAGCATCCTGTATCACACTCTCGGCTTCTATGAAAGAAAATGTTCCCCCCGAGTTTTCGGCGATAGAGTGCATTGCGGCTGCATCGTGGTCCACACCAAACCCAAAAGCATGAACTGGAATACTGATGCCCGCATCACTGTTCCGATTAATGGAGGACGATAAAAGCAACAAATAATCATTTTCTGGACTGGACCCACCAAATCTGGGGACAGTATACGTATCCTGCCCATCTGATAACAGTATGATACTCCCAACTGGGTTCTTCCACTTTCGGTCCGTCATCACTTTGGCACCCATCCTCAAGCCCTCGGCGATGTTCGTCCCACCGTTTGATGACAGCCCATTAACAGCTTGTAATGCTTCCTGCCGTCCGCCATCGGTCATTCGACGAAGTGGGAATAGGCGGCGGGCAGTGCCGGAGAAGGAAATTACTGAAAGCCTGTCAGATGGGCCAAGGTGTTGTATCACAAATCCCATGGCTCGTTTTAGTAGAGCAAGCTTGGTACCTGCCATGCTTCCGCTTACGTCGAGCACTGTGATGAGATCCACCGGAGCACGCGAATTCTGCCTTCTGCTTGAAAGAGCTTTGAGATGGATTAGAATGGTGAAGTTATTATGAGTGGCTGATCTTGATACAGCTGAGAATTCTGGGTATGTCTTGACATCTATTGCTTCCCCATTTAATGAGCCATTTTCAGGTTGATGATCAACGGGTTCATCATCATCAAAAAGACTGGTGGGCTCACTAGGAGGAGGAAGCTGTCTTAAACCATACATAAAGGCATTATTCGCTCGGGGCATAGCAATAGTGTTTGTCCTTTCCCTTTCCCTTTCACGGGAAAGATTGGAAGTATTATGAAAGGGAATTTCCTTCCATTCTGCCCTGCAAACTGGGCAACTTTGGTTTCCATGACTCACATTCGAAGTGATGCAATGGAAGTGGAAGGAGTGGGAGCATTCTGCGGTGAAAATGGCATGGCCCTGGCCTGGTTTCATTGTGGTCAGGCATATCGCACAAGTCCCCTACAATTTACATACAAACTGTAACAAATCAAAAACTTAAAAGTAGGAAATATAAAGGACTTTTTCGATTAGCTTTGCATAAAACTAACAATGCAATTCCACCTGTACAATGAAAACTCAAGCACTGTGCTGGAGTCTGGAGACATTTAAGTTATCCATAAAGCCGAAAAATGAAGTGCATCTCTCTATATTTTAGGAAGCATTGTAACCACAAGCTTTTCTATGAAACAAGAAAGACTGGCATTTGCAGCTGCTTCAAACAAAGAAATACTAGCAGATTCCTATGAAACAGGAGACTCATTCCATCAAGACTCATTCCATCAATTTATAATACACAAAAGTGGTCTGAAGTATTGGATCCTAAATACACCATCATGAAGGAAATATTAGTCAAAGTATTCCTTAGATGGCCTCGATTGCAAAGCCATCCAAATCTATAAATGCGCTAAAGACTACTGATAAGCCACACTATTGAACCAGGTGCATAAAAAGAATATACTAAATCCAACCTGCGCATCACATATCCCTGTCGAATTGATTACTATAGGTCACAATAGGTACAATTTATCTATTCAAAAAGGAGGAGAATATACTGGTAAATTAAGAAAATCAATTTATACTTTTTAAAAGAAAGGGCAAACAAGGTACTGTCAGACTCATGATGAAGCTTTTGATACAATAAAAAGGGCGGGAAAATTTCCAAACCCAATTTATTAAAAGGAGGAGAAATCATTAGTTCATTGCATCCAGGTTTTTTTTTTTTGTTCTTTTTCAGCTCCTATCTTCCTTTGATGAAGCTTGTTGTAGGAAAGCTCCCAATCAGTGGTCTACAGGCTTTTCTAAGATTACCATGAAAAGGAGAGAGGGAGAGAGGAAGTAGTAGTGCAGCTGGTGAATAGACAAAGCACTTCCTGTCCTGCTCCCCATTGGAAGGAGGGAAAGGGAAAAAAGTAAGAGTGCACTGTAGTTTTCCTACTTGGTACGAGGCGTCGAGGCCACAGATGATGGTGCAGATTATCTTGCAAAGAGTTAAGAGTTCACTGAAAAAAATCACTCAGGTGCAAATGAATGTTTTTTTTTTATCGGAGGTGCAAATGAATGTTTGTGGGACATCGGAGGCATATATGTGTTTTAGGCTTTGAGCTATATGCGGTCTATTTCCTAACAACAGATGTTATCCAATACAGTTCTTTGCAAAGTAAAACGATGAACAGTTTGACTCATCAACAAAGATTGGGTACACCCACAGGCGGCCAACTTGCTCATAAAGTTAAAAATTATATGAAGTTAAAAAAAAAATTATACTTAAGATAAGCATAGTCCTCTCATTTTTTATAGTTTACCCCGTCAAGCCATTCAGAGCTGAAAACTACAAGACAGACCAACAGCCCATCTTCACATATCACCATTTTATCACTCTCCCAGAATTTGCCGGCTTGAAAAAATCGCTTATTATTAATAACTTGCATTGCAATTTGAAACATTTAACTCCATGTATATTAGAAAAATACAAAAATGGAGAACCCTATCAATCAATTCTGCTGTCTACCATTGTCAAACTCAGACCCAATCCTTCTTACTACAGTAAGAACCCTAGTGAATTGACTCCTTAAACAAACTTAGCAATACAAGTAAAGCAAACAAGAATCTTAACCACAGTTACTTATCTCTAAACATAATCGATGATTTCACTCACACCCCAACAACATAAAAATCTACAAAGGACGATCCAGTAAGGCAAAGGCGACACCAGAAATGAGTCAACTTTTAACAGTTGAAATTCATACTTTTTAGATAGCTCTTAGCAGAAAATCGAAATTAGTGCTTTTGAAAAAATATAAAGGGTCCCAATTAACAAGATTTCAGAAATCTTGTGGCGGAATGGAAAGACCTTTTCCCAAAAATCACATCCTAAATAAAGCAGTAACCTAACTGCTTCCAAAAGATATCTTAAACCAAAAGCTCAATTCCTTTAAAAATAAAAATAAAAAGGTTAGATTTAATATCCTTAAAAAATGTTTCTTGGTCAGTATTAACTATTACCCAAACATTTTGAATGTGATTACCTCAGATATTGATTCCTAAAACCACAAAAAAATACTCGCAAAATAAGAGCACATACAAATCTTTATGGTAGTAAATCCAACGGGTGAACAAACCTTTCCACATATGAAAGGCAATACCAATTTCTAACAACATATGCTACAAAAAATTATCAAATAAATTATCCTACATACTTTCAATCAAACTATACACGTACGAAGATATAGTTATGTACTACTACAATTTTGTGCATCCACCAATGCAATGCAACCCTATGGAACAACTACCGCAGCAACCCACCGCCGCAGCCCCTCGCTTAAATCCTGAGTGCCTCCGCGGAGAATCAATCAAACACTGTCATATTGCAGGCGCAGGTCCGCCTTTAAATTTGACATTTTTAAGCAAAAACTACTATAATTCTAAAGAAACACGAACCTCTGTTGATTCAGAAGATCTCCCCGCTGCCGAAAGCGACCGAGAGATGAAACCGGAGCCGAAGGACCTCCGGCCGGCGGACTGGACGGCGGGAGGCGAAGAAGAGTCCTCTACAGTGCCGGGGGCGTGGAGGCACGACAGGGCAACCCTCGCTTTCCTCCATTTGCTGCTGCTTCCCATTGGCATTGATTGAATCTGATGTACCCGAAGAAAAGAAAGAAAGAAAGAAAGAAAATTCTATTCTACCTACTTGTTAGGTATTGGAACCAAAATAAAGCCACATGTTCGCAATATATATGCGTGGATGTGTACGTGTAGAGCGAGAGAGCGAGTGTGGGGAGAGAGAGAAAGTAGTAGGGAGGAACGGAGGGGATGTGACTTTCAAGATTTTAGAGAGAGAGAGAGAGAGAGAATGCGGCCATGAGAGATCCGTTTTGACATTCAATGGGTATTTTGTTTACTTTTTAATTTATTATATTCAACGCACGGAAAAGATGTTAGAGAGAGAGAGAGGAATGAGGATCGTACTAACCGAATGAGGAAAGTTGGGGTTTCCAACCGACTTTTTCCATTGATGATAAAATTAAAAATTTAGACTTATTGATGATAAAATTAGTGTAATGCATCCAGATTTATTGAATTAAAAAATTGACCTTTTTTTTAAACCTTGTTTCCAGTATTTTCGCTTTTACCCTTTTTTCGTGTTTTCTAGGGATGTATATGACCCGGATTGATCTGATTTTTTAGAAAATTAGTAATCGAAGCATTTCAAACGGTTCTAGAAAATTAAGAACCAAAAGCTAACCAATATATGTATGGAAACTAACCAAAACCAAATCGCAAAACTGGTCCGATTTTGGTGGATCCAGGGGTGTTGTAGTGCCCCCCCGGGTAGGGTGGCACACAGCCATCGATCTCATCAATCCACGATCAACATTAAAAATTAATTATGACCAGTAATAAATAATTTTTGGGAAATGATATTGGCACTCCAAAAATTGATGTAGGCACTCCAAAATTAGTGTAACTCCAAAGCCACTTTCCTTTGTTTTTTGGAGTGCCTGTATCAATTTTTGGAGTGCCAATATCATTTCCCTAATTTTTACTAGTCATAACTAAAAATCATATCTCAACTATTCACTGTCAAAATCGATGGCTTGTATACGCTCTACAAGGTGTCTTGCAGGGCCTTGCACTACATGATTTCCCAATCCGATTTTGATTTGGTTCTGATTCGATCTAATTAGGGGTTTAGTAGGGTAAAGTAAAGATTATAGGAAGGTATTCTTCTAGAATAGTAAAAAGAAAGAGAAAAAGAATTGAAAGAATATAAATTAAGAGTTTGATAAGGTAAAGTGAAATCTGAAAAATAAATAAGTATTCAAGTAAGAAAAAATGAAATTGGGTACACTCAATACTATTAAGAACCCTTGATGGTTTGGGTTCCTATAAAATATACTACTAGTATATTAAAAACTTTTTTAACAAATGAAAATTTCTTCTCTAAATAAATTAACCTTAGAAAAGAGAATATTAGCTTATCAAATAAAATACATAATTAAAAAAGTATTGTTATTTCACGAGTATCTGTTGGGATTATCTCAATTCTAAAGGGGTTATAAGTTGGGTCCGTTTTATAAGAACTATGGACCTATTTCCAATTTGATATAATTTTAATACTTGTATTCTTTACCCTGCTTATGATAAGAAAATGTAATGCCAAACATTTGACTTCATGATAGTACACTACGCCCTTTGCTGCCGGGAATGGCAGTGGGGATGGAGCTCACAAATTCGGAACTTTGTTATACCTTCAAATCCTTCGCTATGACTCTATTGTGGATCTTGTTTTTTTGGTTAATTGAATTTCTGACATACCCAGAAAAAAAACCTTCCCGATCCCATCAACAAAATTTGCAATTCTAGATCTGGATGAAAGCATAACATATCTACTATTTTCTATGGAAATTGATTTTAGCACTCCAAAAATTGATGGAGACGCTCCAAAATGATCTCGTTTTGTGTATCAACACAGTTCAGTTTTGGAGCTCTTCCATCAAATTTTGGATTGCCAAAATCACAATCCTTTTCTATTTGTTAAGGTTTGTGAAAAAGTTCAAGTTCAGCTCAAATCCAAGCAAGCTCGACTGGTCAAAATTTCATTCAACGAGTTACAATAATGAGACACTACATTAATTATGTGAAATTGGCAATAATAAAATCAAACCCAACATAACCATACAAGAAATAGCCCCACATGGAACAGAAATAAATAACAATGAAACACTCATTTACTGAAAAAGTAATAATCAATTTTTTGCATTCGGCAATATTTGACTCGTTGACCTCTTTTGCACAGATTGTTTATGCAAGGATGGTCAACTAAACTAGTCCTAATTGGTTAGAATATGATATTATTGATCCTATCATAATTGCTTAGACTTTGAAAATTATAAAATCTTTCACTATTAGTTCGGTCAAACAAACTAGGTGGGTCAAAAAGATAAGAGAAATTTTAAAATGGCACTTGAACATTCACTCCAATGTTACGGAAATACCTGAACTTCATATTATTTCAATTAAACACTAAGACTTTCAAAATCTCCAAATTGAGGCACCTGCTGTTAGCCTCCATTCATTTCCTTCACAAATCGGGTGATGTGGCTCATTTCTGGCGTTAAAGGACCCCACTAGACATGTTTGAAAGTGAATTTAATGCACACAATCACAACTCATGCCAACCCTACTTCATTTTTAAAGTTTGGGTATGAATTAGTGTACATACCAGTTGAAATTAACTATTATTCATTGATTGAACAGGGTTTTTTTCTTTCTCACTAAATAGTGGTGCTTGGGTACCAAACAATAGTCTGTTTTTTACCAAAAAAAAAACTTACCATTAAGACATCATTTCATTGATAAGCATAACATATTGCTTACATTAAAACTGGGGGCAAAAGAGCACTAAACCCACATTCTTACATCAAACCCTACACTTTAACCTAAAAACCAACAAAACACGTTCTCTTCTTCCACCAAGATTTGCATCAGTCCATGAAGTGCGAATCATATGCTCACCGCCGTAGAGAATGCAAGGGTTGTCGTCCATGGTTGAGCTGTCAATGGTCTTCATGCTTGAACTGTCAGTGCTCTTCATGGTTGAACTCTGAGTGCTTAATTTTCATGGAGGGAGGAGAAGGTCCGGTGTTGAAGAGAGGTTACAGAGTAGTGAGAGAGAGAATGGAGACTGATAGTGAGAGTAGAGAGGGAGCATGGATGCTTTATAGTGAGACAAATGGAGGGAAATGAATTAGGTTAGGTTCCTCGTTTTCCCTCCAGAAGTGAAATAGGGTTGAGATGGGTTGTGATTGTGTCCATTGAGTTTACTTTCTAACATGTTTAGTGGGCCCTTTAACGCCATAAATGAGCCACATCAGTCGATTTGTGAAGAAAATGGATGAAGGTAACGGCAGGTGCCTCAATTTAGAGATTTTGAAAGCTCATGTGTTTAATTGAAATAAAGTAAAGTTCAATTGTATCGGTGACATTGGAGTAAAAGTTTAGGTGTCATTTTTGAAATTTTCGCAAAAGATAAACCCCAAACTTGGATAATCAACCCATACAAGCATTGACGGCAAAATCCGAAAAGATAATGCACTGCAGAGTGCAAAACCCAAGAAATTCCTTGTTGACCAAAGACAACACCCACCATTAGAATATACTATACATTGAAGTGAATGATATTGTTACTAAAAAATTGATGGATGAACTTTAAAATCAATGTAATTCCAAAACCACTTGCTTTTGTATTTTGGAATGTCTCTATCAATTTTTGAAAGGTAAATAATATTGACATTTCAAAAATTAATGCAAACACTCCAAAATCAGTATAATTTCAAAACCATTTTTCTTTGTATTTTAAAGTGCCTCCATCAATTTTTGGAGTATCAATATCATTTCCCTACATTTAAACAAACTTCAATAGAGTCCTGCTACACACACAGCAGATTTGTGCACAGATTGTGCACAGGTTTTGTTGTGGGGCCCACCACGGGTCACACACAAATCATCCGAACCGTTCATTAAATGTAAAACATTTTTTCAAGGGTCCCGTAAAAAATAAACTCAATCCGATACCTATAGGTGCTTTATCCAACCATCTAACTTTTCATCGGATTGAGCTTGTTTTTTACCGGAACCCTTGAAAAAATGTTTTACATTTAATGAACGGCTCAAATAATTTGTGTGGAACCCGAGGTGAGTCCCACAACGAAATCTGTGCACAAATTTACTGTGTGTGTAGACTTTCTGACTTCAATATATAACAATAAATGAGGTAGGAAAAAACACGTTAAGCAAACGATGGGTCCCTTTTCCCCTTGGGGTCATTTTCCATTTATTTGCAAGGCTTCTTGTCGAGCTGGTTCATTTCCCTTTAAACAAATTCCTTGACTTATATGAAAGTAATTCCCTATGGTGGAGTGTACTATTACGGTATGACTCGTGAGTTGTGAGTAGGGGAATATACAAATTAAAGTATTCATTTCAATTGCAAAAAGACACGTTATATTTAGTCCAAACTTATTATTTCATAATTTAGTTTATTGCTTTTCTGACAAAAAACAGAAGAAGATAAAAGTATTCATTTTATTATCTCCATTATATATTGCCATGTTTTTCTTTCGTACGCCGACCCATTTGGTTTCCGTTTTTTATTGTCTTATTTGCTTAATTTGCGGCTTAGTTTGGATAAAAATACAAAATAAGCCACTAAGATGATAAGACAATAAAAAAAGGATGACCAAACATTTTCATTTAAAAGTTTTTTGTAATAATATTTTGTTACGTCATGGACAGTATACATTGCATGATTGTAATCATTGTATGCTATATTTTGCCTATGAAAGTGTTTTGCGATAACTTTTTCTTTGATTTATATCAAAGTCAAGATATGAGTTCCATCCCCCCTAATTAGTAACAATAATTTCATTTAGAGTTTGAAGGGTTTATCTTTGACGGGCCAATGCCTATGATCAATGAAAGCAAACTTGAAAATTCGCTATGAAACGGTTTTCTATCACAACTCACAAGCATGTGATATTTGACAATTTCTAAGAGCATTATATCTAAAAGCAATCACTTTTAGAAATTTTGGGTATCCTTATCCCCACCACTCTTGAAGAATGGGTTTGGTTTCAGATGAGCTGAATTTTGTGATGAAGAGTTGGAAAGACTCGATCAACAGTGATAAAATATTCAAATTTAAATTAATAAATTTCGATGGTCCGAAGTAAACATGTATCAAATATATGCACGAGATATGAAATATATGTCCATTGATGAGAAGGGCCTGGGGAAAGCTTGAACCCAATTCATACAGTGATGAATATTAATTAGCACAATTAAATTCCTGGAGAGTTATACATTTGTGTATCGATAAGACCATTCACAATTTCTTGAAACTCAAATATGCAGTATTTACAAACAAAAGTTTCTGGTTATTCGAGAAAAATCAATATACTTTTAATGTCGAATCAGCCTAGGATTAACTAGGACAAAAATAAAGCATTGGGTTGAACTCTAGCTTCTTTGGTGACGGACCATACCAGTTTCAAATTAGAGAAATGTTATAGTAAAATTTCGTTTGAAACAATATGGTTGGAAGACTAGGAAGACAAATAATCCCTTCTAGAATTATTTATTCCCCCTATTTATCTTTTCTATATTTTGCTTATTTATGTCTAGTATCTAGTCGAATTTGATTCTATCTTAATACCATAGGATATATGGTATTATTTTTTTTGATGTTAAGCGGTAGAAGAATTGCATTCAACGAATTACAATAATGATTGAGACACAACATTAATTTGTGAGGTTTGTCATAATAAAATCATGCCCAATGCATACAATAGAAGAAATAGCCCCATATGGGAAAAAAATAAACTAACAACGAATCACTCATATAGAGAAAAACTAATAATCAGTTCCCCCGCACATTTGACAAGATTTGACTCATTGACCTCAGTAAAGAATATGTATGTACATATGTGTGTGTAAGAATGGTCAACTGAGTCTAAGCTAGCCCTAGTTAGTTAGGATTTGGCACTATTAATCCTATTATGATTACTTGAATAGAATTATCTATGAAATTATAAACCCTTTCACCAGTAGTTTGGTCAAACAAGCTAGTACGGTCAAAAAGATAGACCCCAAAGATATTTGCATAATCAACTCATATGAGTATGGACATCGAAATCCGATCGAAGAGATAATGCACTGCTGTCGCTGAATAAAGATATAAAACCTTCACCCGAAAAATTTCTTGTTGACCAAAGACATCGAGAAATTTTTGAGTGCATGCCAAGTGGGTACTACGTGGCTGTACTTGTTAGCAATCTCAACTGTTACAAACGTATTTTGAACGGTCCAGATTTATTCTCTCTCTCTCCCCTCACCTCACCCCACCATTCTCTCTTCTCTTTTTCTTTCTCTAAAATCCAGACTGTCTAAAATATATTTGGATAGCTGGAATCACCGACGGAATATCATGTATATGTGGTACCCGTCCGACACCCGAAAACTTCTCAAAGACAACAGTCGGATATCTACAACAGTACCCCTCATTAGAATATATACATTAAACATACTTCAATAAGTACATAACAATCTGAGATAGGAAAAAAACAACATTAATTTGATTGTCAAGGATTTGGTGGCAACCTAGTTGTGATGTTATATGCTCTAGCCTCTTTTTGTTGTTTGTCACTCCATAACTCTCTCTTTTGGCTTATTAATAATATTCGATCGCTTTTTTGCTGTTTTTAAAAAAAGAAAAAGAAAGAGGAAAAAACAACATTTGATAGCACAACGTTAAGCAAACGATGGGTTGGGGTCGTTTTTCATTTATCATGCAAGGTGTTAGAACTGTGGCTCATAGAGTTCTAGAAAGAAGGCCAGATGCCGGACCCGCGGTACGGTCCGGTCCGTACAAGGGTATTTTTGGGATACAGACCAAATCTGATTAGGGTTAGAATAGAGTAGTTATAAATACTCTATGTTGTAAACCCTAATTGATAACTGTGATAATAAAAGAACAGCCGCTCTCGCTCCCGTGGACGTACCCGGTTTTGGGGAACCACGTATATCTCTGTGTTTATTCTTTACTGTTCATACTCGTAAATCGTGTGCGTGTGTGTCGATCCTAACAAGTGGTATCGGAGCATCAGGTTGTTTTAGATCACACAGAAGAACGATGTCATCGAGTTCGTCTGTTTCAAAGTTCGATGTGTTGAAGTTCGATGGAACTTCGAATTTCGGATTATGGCAACAGCGGGTAAAGGATCTGTTGGTGCAGCAGGGATTGTACAAGGGGTTGAAGGCAAAGCCAGAAGCCATGTCGAACGACGATTGGGAAGAACTCCAGATGAAGGCGGTGAGTACGATTCGTCTGTGTCTTGCAGACGAAGTTATGTATCACGTGTTGGGTGATGAATCGCCGGCTGGGGTCTGGACTAAATTGGAGAGCAGGTATATGTCAAAGTCGTTGACGAACAAACTGTTTCTGAAGCAGAAACTGTTTGGGTTGAAGATGGCCGAGGGTGCTGATCTGATTCAGCATATCAACACGTTCAATCAGATTGTGAGCGACTTGCAACGGATTGACGTAAAATTTGAGGAGGAAGACCAAGCGTTGATGTTACTGTGTTCACTACCGATTTCTCTCGAAACCCTAGTTACAACCTTACTCTGGGGGAAAGAAACCCTAGAACTGGAGGAAGTCACTGCAGCCCTTCTGGCGTATAATCAACGCAAGCAACAAACAGAATCGCTGCAGGGTGAAGGTCTGGTGGTTAAGGGGTACGGGGATCGAGGCAGAAAGAATGAAAGGGGTAAATCAGTTTCGGGGCGTGGGAGGTCTCAGTCAAAGAACAGGTCAGAGGGCACGTTTGAGTTCAAGTGTTACAGGTGTCACGAACCTGGGCACATGAAGAAAGACTGTCCGCAGAAGGGAAAAGGGACTGACTGGAAGAAAAAGGGAAAGGCAGGGGAGAAGAAAGATGGATCAACTTCTGCAAACGTTGTGGAACAGGAGTCAGATGATGGTGATATGCTTTCGGTCTCAGCAAGTTCAGATCACATGGAAGATTCGTGGATTTTGGATTCAGCATGTTCTTTTCACATATCTCCTATCAAGGAATGGTTCAACACATACAGGTCAGTGGATTGTGGTAATGTTCTTATGGGTAACGATGCATCGTGTAAAGTCATAGGAATAGGCACAATTAAAATCAGAATGTATGATGGTGTTGTGAGAACTTTGGGGGATGTTAGACATGTTCCAGATTTGAGAAAGAATTTAATTTCGTTGGGAACTTTAGACTCCAATGGCTGTGGGTATAAAACAGAGGGTGGAGTCATGAAGGTAACGAAGGGTGCTATGGTGATGATGAAAGCTTGTAAAGTTCCTGGTAATATTTACAAGTTGGTAGGGAGTACAGTTGTAGGTGGAGCTGCTGCCACTACAACAGACGATATTGATGATACTATGCTTTGGCATATGCGGTTAGGACATATGGGAGAGCGTGGGATGTTAGAGCTGCATAAGAGGAATCTGCTGAAAGGGGTTAAATCGTGTAAACTGGATTTCTGCAAGTTTTGTGTTCTGGGGAAACAGTGTAAGGTGCAGTTTAGGAATGCAACTCACAGAGCGAAGGGAATTCTTGACTACGTTCATTCAGATGTTTGGGGGCCAGTGAGGGTAGCTTCGAAAGGAGGATCTCTGTATTTCTTGTCCTTTATCGATGATTTTTCGAGGAAAGTTTGGGTGTATTTCATGAAACACAAGTCTGAAGTCTTTGCTAAGTTCAGAGTGTGGAAAGCTGAAGTGGAAAACCAGACAGGGAAAAAGATTAAGTGCCTCAGGACAGATAATGGGAAGGAATTCAAGAATGGGCCTTTTCTGAAGTTTTGTGAGGAACAAGGGATTCAGCGACACTTTACAGTTCGAAAGACACCTCAGCAGAATGGGGTTGCAGAAAGGATGAACAGAACCATTGCAGAAAGGGCAAGGTGTTTGAGATTGAATGCGGGACTTCCAAAGGTCTTTTGGGCAGAAGCAGTGAGTATGGCATGCTTTGTTATAAACAGGTCACCGAGTGCTGCTTTGGATGGGAAGGTTGCTGAGGAGATATGGACAGAGAAAGAGGTTGACTACTCAGGATTGAGGATCTTTGGGTGTCCGGCCTATGTTCATGTTCCCAGTGATGAGAGGTCAAAGCTTGATGCGAAGTCTAGACAATGTATCTTTCTTGGTTATGAGAAAGGGGTCAAAGGGTACAAGCTTTGGGATCCAGAGACAAAGAAAGTGGTGATCAGTAGAGATGTGGTATTTGATGAGGACTCTATGATCAAGGCACATCAGAAGGTTCAAAATTCTGAGTCAGAGGAAGTCAACAGCAGACAGCAGGGTATACAGATAGAGCTGGAGAGTTTTGATATAGGCGATACTCAACCAGATGAACAGCTTGATCAACAGCAGCAACCGGAACAGCAGCAAAACTTGGCCACTGGGAGAACCAAGCGGACTATCAAGCCACCGGTGAGGTATGGGTTTGAGGACTTGGTTTCTTATGCATTGACTACTACTAGTGGGGATCCATCTACTTTTCAGGATGCTATCACGAGTTCTGAAAGTAACAAATGGATGGAAGCCATGGTAGAGGAAATGGAGTCTTTGCATAAGAATAAGACTTGGGAGTTGAAAGAACTGCCTAAGGGAAAGAAGCCAGTGGGTTGCAAGTGGGTATACAAACGGAAAGAGGCAGCAACAGAAAAGGAGAGGGAAAAGTTCAAGGCTCGGTTAGTGGCAAAAGGGTATTCACAGAGGAAGGGGATTGATTTTGATGAGGTCTTTTCTCCAGTGGTGAGGCATACGTCAATCAGGATTATCTTGGCATTGGTGGCTAGCTATGATCTGGAGTTAGAGCAGATGGATGTGAAAACGGCATTCCTCCATGGTGATTTGGAGGAAGTCATATACATGGAACAGCCTGAGGGGTTCAAGCAGCCAGAGACTGAGCATCTCGTTTGTAAGTTGAAGAAGTCACTTTATGGGCTGAAACAGTCTCCAAGACAATGGTACAAGAGGTTTGACTCTTTCATGATGCGGATTGGGTACACACGCTGTGAGTATGATTGTTGCGTTTACGTTAAGAGTCTTGATGATGGTTCTTATATTTTCTTGCTCCTTTATGTGGATGATATGCTGATTGCTGCAAGGAGTATGGTTGAGGTTAACAGGTTGAAGTCTTTATTGGGGAAAGAGTTTGACATGAAGGATTTGGGAGCAGCTAGGAAGATACTTGGGATGGAGATTCGCAGAGATAGGTCAGCTGGTAAGTTGTGGTTATCTCAAAAGAATTATGTGGTAAAAGTGTTGGAGAGGTTTAGTATGAATAATGCCAAACCGGTCAGCACTCCATTAGCAAGTCATTTCAGATTATCTTCAGCTCAGTGTCCGACGTCAGATGAAGAAATTGAGGATATGTCAAAGGTGCCTTATGCAAGTGCAGTGGGTTGCTTAATGTATGCAATGGTTTGTACGAGGCCCGATTTGGCACATGCAGTTAGCACAGTCAGTAAGTACATGGCCAAACCAGGCAGAGAGCATTGGAAGGCAGTCAAGTGGATGTTCAGATACTTGAGAGGTACTTCGGATCGCGGGATTTTGTTTGGTAGGCAACAAGGTCAGATTTCAGTTGTTGGGTATGTGGATGCGGATTATGCTGGGGGTTTGGATGACAGAAGGTCGACAACGGGTTATGTGTTTACACTTGTGGGTGGGCCTATTTGTTGGAGATCCATGGTACAACCTCTGGTGGCTTTATCTACTACTGAGTCTGAGTATATGGCAGTGACTGAGGCGGCTAAGGAAGCATTGTGGTTGAAAGGGTTCGTTAAGGAACTTGGCATAGATCAAGGTGGAGTTCAGTTGCATTGCGACAGTCAGAGTGCCATTTATTTGGCAAAGCATCAGGTGTATCATGCTCGAACCAAGCATATCGACGTGAGGTTTCACAAGGTGAGAGAGTTGATTGATGCAGGTGATTTGATACTGGAAAAGGTGCACACTTCTGAGAATGCAGCTGATATGTTGACAAAGACAGTTACTGCAGTCAAGTTCGAGTATTGCTTGGACTTGGTTAATGTCTCCCGGTGCTAGGAAAAGGGAGGCACCCCCCCAGCTTACTGGATGGTGATGGTTATCTTCTGAATGGGCGAGAGTAAATTCGCCAAGGTGGAGATTGTTAGAACTGTGGCTCATAGAGTTCTAGAAAGAAGGCCAGATGCCGGACCCGCGGTACGGTCCGGTCCGTACAAGGGTATTTTTGGGATACAGACCAAATCTGATTAGGGTTAGAATAGAGTAGTTATAAATACTCTATGTTGTAAACCCTAATTGATAACTGTGATAATAAAAGAACAGCCGCTCTCGCTCCCGTGGACGTACCCGGTTTTGGGGAACCACGTATATCTCTGTGTTTATTCTTTACTGTTCATACTCGTAAATCGTGTGCGTGTGTGTCGATCCTAACACAAGGCTTCTTGTGGAGCTGGTTCATTCCTTTTAAAGAAATTCCTTGACTTATATGAGTATACGACTATACGGTATGACTTTGAGTAGAGGAATATAAACAGTATATATTCATTTTATTATCTCCATCGTATGGAAACTGGTTTTCGCGCTCCATTTTTTACTGATGGCGCTCCACTTTTAATATGAAGTTACTAGTAACTTCATGAATAAAATGAGACACTATCAGTAAAAAGTGAAGCGCGAATATCAAAATCCATAATATAATGCCATGTTTTGCTTTCATACGACCCATTTGGTTTCCGTTTTTTATTGTCTTATTTGCTTAATAATTTGCTTCTTAGTTTGGATAAGATGACAAGAAAATAAAAAAAGAATGACCAAACATTTTTCTTTAGTACTTTTTTGTAATAACATTAATTTTGTTACGTCATTGGCAGTATACCGTGCATGATTGTATGCTACAGTCTGCCTATCATGAGGGTTGTTTGCGACAGCTTTTTCTCAGATTTATATCAAAGTCAAGATATGAGTTCCATCCCCTAATTGATGACTATTTAATCCTTTCAAGCGGAAATAAGAGTATATACCTACTAATTTAATTTGCTGTTGATAAGCACACAAGATTGTATAATCTTGGTGCTTAAAGTCTTTTAATTTGTAGCGTTTTGATTTCCAAGGATATCATTTTTATCTCATTTTGCACGTAAGGTTGTGTTTTGTGTATTTCAGGTAATACGTGGTGCTAAGGCGGTTCTTATCGCCAAGGATCGTATTCGGAAGTATCCAAGTGTTCAAGGCTATGAGGCAACTCCCCACCAAGTCCCGTTGGGTGATTAATTTAGTGGTGAGAGGGTGTCGAGTCGTCGTCGGGCTGTTCGGACCAAAGCAAGGCCTAATTCAAAGTTCTGTCACCCTTGAACCGGTACTGGGAGTTGCCTAGTACCTGTACGTGCTGTCTAGAAGTTTGGGTTTTTCAGCGTTTGTGAAGAACTTGTACCGGTACTGGGAGTCAGCAGTACCGGTTTATGCTGCAGATCATTGTCCACGTTTTGTTGCCTTTTTTAACCTTCCATTTTTGGCTACTTTTAGGATATTTTTGGGATATTTTTGTGAGGAGTAAGGCCACCTTTTGTATAAATAGGGTCTCCCTCTCTCATTTTTATCACTCGTCATATACCACTTTAAGTCTTTTAAATTTTTAGAACCCATTAAAAGCTTTCAAGCTTTTGTGTTAATTTCTTCAAGAACTCCTTAAGGTATTTGTCGTTTATTGCTTTCTCGTTTATTAATGTTGTAGCCGCAAACTAGATCCTTTATAAAATCAAGCTTATTTTCGTTTTTATCGGTTAAAAGTAATGTCTCGTTTTTATGCTTTCTTTTGTGCTTTAACTATGTACGAGTAGTCGTTTGGCTAAGTCTCGGGATAATCTTTCCCGAGGACTTAGGTTGTTATTTGGTTCTCGGATCTTTAGGCTTAAACTCATGATTTTCGGAATAGGGCTAACTTGCATTTTTTGTTTAAACAAGGGGTGTTAACTCCTTGGTAAGGTGCTTAGTCAAGCGGTGTTGGCAAGCGGCTCACCAAGGGCTCGTGGCCTCCTCTGTGTTCGATAAATTTGTTGAACAAGTTGGTTCGCCTCCGTTTTATCCCATCTTTCATTAAACGTAGTCATTAAAGCTAAATTTTTCGGGCGTGAGCACCCGATCGTGACTCACGTCTGAGTTATATTGAGAATTGGTAACGGCCTTTGTCATGGGTTAGACGATCCTTAGACTTTCCTCTTTTAATTAATTAAACTCGTTTCTAGTCTTTCCTATTTTTACTTTCACTGCTTTAAGCAAAACCTAGTTGGCCGTCTTGAACGCCGCACTCTACCATATGCAACCTACAATCCGATTAAGCTATCTTGCGAATTCTCTGTGGTACGATTCCGGTCTTACCGGTTTACTATGCTACCGACGATCTAACCCTACGCTTGGGGTTTTCCAACCTTATATTCGAAGGCGAGGTTTGGGTTTAAGCAGCTGTTCTTAATGAAGAAATGACTAACGATAATTTCATTTAAAGTTTGAACTTTGAAGGGTTTATCTTTGACGGGCCAATGCCTATGATGAATGAAAGCAAACTTGAAAATTCACTATGAAATGTTTTTCTATCACAACTCACAAGCATGAAGCGTGTGATATTTGATTATTTCTAAGAGCTAGCATTATGTCATACAAGCCATCACTTTTAGAAATTTTGGGTATCCTTATCCCCACCACTCTTGAAGAATGGGTTTGGTTTTTTTTTTTTTTTCACGAAATGGGTTTGGTTTCAGATGAGCTGAACTTCGTGATGAAAAGTTGGAAAGGTTCAATCAACGGTGGGGGTTGCTTCATTATGTCACAACCTTCATTTCTCTTTGGCCTTCTACGTGTTGGCTTAAATTGAAATCTTGTCCGTTCTCTCCAAATGATGAGAGTATGATGACTAATTAGATTGTCATATCTAATCCACATCAATGATACGTTTCGTTTAATTTCAGAACGATTTAATCATCCCTCCCTATAGATTTTGTGGTCCAAACCAATGCAGCTAGCTGCAGGTAGCCTCACGAAACAATGACTTGAACCGGAACCTATATATGTTTGTAGATTTTAAGAAAAAGACGAAAATGTGAAAGCAAGAAGTGCTTGTTACCAAACCCTGGTGGTGGGCTTCAGCAGAAGTTGACAGTGCTGTCATGTGTTAGCCTTGGGGCAAAGTCACTATCATGATTGAGAAACTTAACCTAATAATTAAATGACCTCTCGGCACAACTAGTGGACCACATGGGTTCAATATTGATTGATTAAGGTTTAAGATAAGACAGTACCGATCCTTTCTTTTCACCCTTCTTTGTTTTGTCCTTGGATGTGGCCAATATTGAAGCTAGCTAGCCAACTGAAATTTCTAATGGTGATAGACACCCTTTTGTTTTTGTCTCGAAAAGATTACTCTGTGGGAGTAGTACTATTGATTCAGAGACAAATTGTCAAAAGAGTCAAAACTATCTTGGGAAAACACCCTCTTAGAGACGGTTGAGTTTGAATTTGTTTTTTTTTCTTTTCCCAAGCGATAAGATATTAATGGTTATATAGTTGTTAACTTTGAACAATATCTTTATGTAAAATGTACCATACGTTCAACAAAAGAGTAGTTTGTGTTAACATACCGATTGTAAGCATATGGAAAGTCAAAATTTTTACGACCACATACACTCATAAAAACACTTTTACATATACACTCACGTTTGTTTTGGGTCTCATGCACACTACATGTACTCATGTTGGATTTCACACACTACTGCCTTGTTCTTTTAACAATTTAAAAAGAATTTTTCAAAAAATTCCACCTAGATTCTCCCTACTTTCAACTTTCTCTCTCTATCTCTTCACTTATTACCCCTACTATTTTTCAATAAAATTTTCAAACTCTAATCCAAACAAAACATACATGTACTCGAACACTTTAACCCACACACTCACCCACTTTTACACACACATTCACCTACTTTGTCTAGTATTAGACAAAGCCATGGTCTAAATATCCTTTTAGGGGTGCCATTAGCTGGGATGCTCCCTTGGAAAAGCCAGCTTTCTGGTACTCTTTTGGTTGACCTGTTTCACAAAGCATGGCAGATTTAGGGATAGAATAGGGAGCTCCAACCCCACCAAAAGGAACCCGATACATAAGGGTTCTTTAATTTGATTCTCCACTAGCTAGACTGCAATTCCTCTCTCTCTCTCTCTCTCTCTCTCTCTCTCTCTCTCTCTCTCTTTTGTTGGAAGCATATCTGGTCTCAAAAGAAGTTAAAAATGGAAAAAAAAAGTAGCCATTGTGACATTATATTGGGTCCCCATATTCATATTGTCTTGTGGCGAGGAATAATTTTGACCACGTTCATCTAATGGATGGAGCCCCTTGTTTTTCAAATGGGGCATCTTGGATGTGATATATCATGCCTTATCCAATTTTAAGTCACGTAATTCGAGTGCGGATGTTCACGCAAGTATGAAAGAGTCTTTGAAATACAATACAAGTTCATAAAATCCGTGAGAGCAAATATTAATTAAGAGCCTGAGCGCAGTGCGAAATTTATGAGCTAGAACGATGAGCATTTGAAAGGATTACATGACTGAGGTCCAATCTAATACGTGGGTGGGTGTTTCGGAAGTTGAGTTTCCTAGTGCTAGTGGGTTGTTCACAATTGGTTATCCCTACCGTAACGTACCTTTATAGCTTTGAGGATCACAAGTTCCAACCTTCAACAAGATTTTGCTGTTCAAAGAAGATGGACAGGTTGTCTTGCATGATATCGAAGTGGGCAAAATGAATGGTAATTATCTGCTTAATTAAGGCTCAAGCTATCTGTATGGGTCATGTGGTAGTTGTCAAAATTGATTGCTTACAAGTTTTTTCATGATTTTTGGAATTGGAGGTGAAAGAAGTCAATGGATGGCATGTGCTGATGATCTACTCGATCTAGTAATTTGGGCTCGTTTGTTTTGGTATTTGGATTTTAGATTTTGAGTGGAAAGAGAAATGAAAACTACCACATATATTCGAAATTCAAAAAGTCAATAACCAAAATGCAAAAAGCCAAAAAGTAGGGTAACCAAACACCTCCTAAAAGACATGTGAAAATTATGTGGAATTTTGAGACCAGAGATGTTTATAGTTCTGCAATTTAGATTTTTAGAGTTTAGACACATACATATATTCATGACCCACCCAATTATATGTGCTATCAAGGGTTTCAGCTGTCCCAAAAATCCTTATGCAGCAAAATCCCTCAATCTATTTATAAATATATATACTTCTTGGGAATAGCAATATATTTACAAAATTATGTTGATCGGACATTTATAGATGCATGAATAAACTGTGCATGTCCATGTGACTTTTAAGCATAAACTGACCATTTTAATACTTCAGGGCGGTTCCGGAGACCCTTAAAAAAACGTTTAAAGAAACCCTCCAAATCTTAATCTCATAGTTTCCGATCAAATTTTGATGGTTCGAGTTGCTCAATGTGTTAAGAACGTGATTTTAAGGGTGCTCGCGAGAAATTAGAAAAAAAAAACCAGGAAGGGCTTGATTTGAGCATTTTTTTGTTGAACCGTTCAATAAAGTTCAATAAAAAATAGTTCGGATGAAGCCATTCCCGGTTTTTTTTTTGTTGATTTCTCGCGGGTACTCTTAAAATCACGTTCTGATTACATTGAGCAACTCGGATCATCAAAATTCGATCGGAAATTTGGGATTTTTTTTAAGGGTCCCCGGAACCGCCTTGTTTATACTTTTAGAATGTTTGCACTCAAGTGGCAAAATTTGTTCCACTTAACCCCCTCCCAAAATTTTATCACAATCGCAAATTAAATTTTCTAGCTTCGGCACCCCCGAAATTCTGGTTTGGGCTCAAACACACACAAATTTCGTGCACTTACTAGTTACTATGGGCCGCTCCACTTTCGGGAGCCTATTCCCACCGGCTCTAACCGACCCCGATCTTAAAAAACAAGCCTAAGTACAAAGTGAATTATTCGGACAAATTAGCCCTCCCTCACTAGCTGGATGCTCAACCTGACCGCCATCCTCTTCGCCAAGTGCGCCATCAGCCACCAGGGCCACGGCCTCTCCAACCACATCCCCGACCTCAATCTCGTCGTTGACGACTTTGTCTCCTCTTCGAATACTTCTGCACTCACTACGCATCGTCCTTTCTGTCGTTCCTCTACGGGGATTCGCTTAGCGGCGCGATGGTTTTGCTCATCACTCTACGTCGCGACGGCTTGAACTGGGCTTATGATGGGCTCGTGCTTAAAGGCGCAATGTGTGGAATCCTTTCAAATCATGAAATTCACTTGGTGGTTGTGTTTTGAAAATCTAGTGAAATTCACGTGCTCGAAGCCAAGTTTTGGATCTCAGTAAAATTCACGAGCTCCGAATTAATGAAATTTACTAGGTCATTCTTATGCAGTTTTGAAATTTCACTAACTTTTTGTGAAATTTGGTGAAATTTTAGAATTAGAGAATTTTATTATTTTTTAAATAAAATTAGTGAAATTTCACCAGCCGAAAAGATCACCAACCGGAAGTTTTTTTTTGTGGGGAGGGGGGTTGTATGTGATGAAAAGATAGTAAATTGTTGAAATTGTATTTAGTAAACGATAAAGGGTATAGTAATCCTCATCATGAGGTTGCTCTTAAGGGTAAATAAAAATTAAGTTAATTTTTATTAATGGAAAAAAATTGGAAATTAACTTGCACTTTTTCTATCATTTTCTATCATTTTCTTAGAGGTAAATTGCTGTTTGTTTAATTAATTTGGGCATGTATGCAGGCCCATGGCTGCCAAAAATGCACACTTGGGCCATTCAACTTTTATCGGGAGCCTCTGGAAAAAGACCGATCCAAAACCCAAGTATGGGCTGTACCCAATTCCACTCCCGGTATATAAATGTACAAGGATGTGGCATTCCAATCACAATTTCATCGCAACGAAAACACATTTGAGAATAACTCTCACAGTCCGTCCAAATAATATTAAATAAAACTACGTTTTGGGTGCAGTACTGGGAGCCCTGTTATCCAACTTCAGTTGATATATAATGGCATAATTCACAGCATTTTCGAATATTTTTAACGTATACGATGGCTAATTTTTCCATTATATGACTGGCTGGCTTTATATAACTTTGAGTCTCAATTGTTGATTTAGGCATTTGATGTAATTTCTACTTTAAGTCACTCTAGTTTTAGGTCACAAAGCATGAAGAATTTGATATTTGGTGTTTCGGGTTTGGGTGCGAAGATGTTCCGGGTGACAATTTGACGTTGTTCTTGCGGGGGACTGTGCAAGGTAAATTAGGAATTGTTTTTGCCTTTTCTTGGAACTAAACTGAACTGGATAAGTACTTCTGAATGCAAAAAGTTACCAAATAATATTAGGGAATATATGAAAAAGAATTAATCAGTCTATAAAACTGCCACAGTAATGGGTGCATGATAAAAAACACTCAACAATTCATATAAAAAATATATGTACGTACCTAGCTAGCAACTGATCATGCATGTTCTTCCTGGAGCAATAATTGTGCATTTCTCCATATCTCTCAATTCTTGTTTCATTTTAAATTCCCCAAGGAATTCAAGAAATGTTGGAAAACGTCGCAGAAAATCTGCAACGATTACAACAAGCCTCATCGCTTCTCCACCACTAGTAGGCATTTTCCCTGCTCAAACTATATATATAACTACCACGTCTTTTATTTTGTCTAGTCACTTTTTTTAAACTCGTGGTCCAACACAATTAGTTTTAATTTCCGCCAAGTCACGGTGTAAATGTAGTAACTTCAAACACGGTGGCCAAAGAGGTGTCGCTTTTTAATCGGTAGCTAAAAAGATTAGCTATGTGTAGCCAGCCACCAGATTAAAATGCAAAATACAATCTGTCTCGCACTTATTAAAAGTAGTACGTTTGACCCAAATAGAGAGCGGCCGGGTATTGGAGATGGAATTACGCGTTCCCTAAAAAAACTCTGCATTAAAGAACGTCATGGTCATTGACTCATTGTGGATAAGTTTTGTTTAATATTGTGAAAGGAGTACTGAAGGCTGGAGGGGGGTTAGGTAGGTTGTGCTGCCGATAGCACTCCACGAGTCGCATGATTGAATTGTGAATTAAAAATCCCATCCCATCCCATCCGAATTAATTGGCATTGCCTGAATTGTTTGGTGAGAGATGTACATTTAATTATGAACTTACTTCCGTAGCAGTTACCAAAAGATAAAAAGAGGATCTGCATTTATGAACACTATATATGGTAGTAGGAGTTGTTGCATTTCACGGTCATGGGCCGTGGCCATGCTCTGGCTTTACCTTTATCGCATGATTCTTGAAAATGGTCGGTCTCCGCTTCCACTTCCGCTCTCGATGCTCTCTCTGTGCTTGCACTTTCAATTTTCACACTCACAAATTTTAGTTATTTTTGAGATTTTCGGAAGACGCTTTCACGCTCTCACCGCGCAGAAAGTTGGACCCTAAATTTGGGTCCAAAAAAACAAGAAAACAGTACGGAGAAAAGGAACAAGTAAATTAGAAGATGCTTTTTAGGTCATAGGTGGGTTGTTGAGAAAGCGATTGCTATCGGTGGAAACAATTATCCGTGAAGTGTGTAACTAATTTATAAACTAAAATGCCTGACGTATATACCAAAAAGTGTATATGTACTTATCATTTATCTGGCATGGTCTTAACAAAAAGGGACAAGGAATTAAGGTTAATAGGCTATTATTGTAGGCGTTGATGCTTGCATCTATTACACATCTGCGACAGCACGTCTTACCCACTCTATCGTGCTAATGGACAGAGGTTAGCATTTTCTATTAAACTATTCAATCTACGTATCTAAATGATTGACCTCATTCAACCAAATGCCTCATCTTTGTACACAACGCATCGGTGCACACAAGATAAATTGTTGTACTACATTATAGTCACACTTGTACCATGCATATCTATACATGCATGTATTCCCCCAAATCCTACATTTGATCAAAAAAATTCATTTACAACGATTAGGCAGAGTTTCCTCTAACTTGGTAGTTGGTACCTATTATTTGATGTTTGATGTAACATCATATCACGTTAAAAAAAACATGAAACATGAACAACAAAGGAGATAAAAAAAAAAACACTGAATTTGAAGCAGGCACCAACAAATACAACCATGCTAAAGAAGCTAGGAAGTAGGAAAACAAGTGAAAGAAGTATCACTAATTTTGCGTGCCAACGTATACCTAGTTGGTAGACATTTCTTCGGCTTTGATGCGAATCCACTTCTCGTATTTTCTTTTATTTATTCCTCGATGTATCAATTTTGAGTTATCGATAAATTTTTTTTTCGGAGCAAAACACACATAGAAGTTGTACAAGGGTTTCCTTGTTTAGCCAATAATATCCATTTGGCATGCCAAAACTCACCTAACTAGCTAACCACCATATATTTACATTTAAAGTTATTAATAATTGAGGTTAAGCCAGATGAGAGAAGCAGAGTCATGTAGGGGCCGGGAGATGAAAAACTATTGGGGCGGCATGCGAGAAGCGGAGTTTCCTTTTGGGCTCAAGTACTCTCTCATGTATGAATTGGATTTGTTGTAGGGTTTAGGTGTATCGTTGGCTCGTAAAGTCTGATTCGATTTTTTATTTGAATTTGACTTGTTCAGTCACGTTGTAGGAGACAGCGCCCCTGAAACCTAGAAACCTAGACATGAGTAGCATATATGCTAATTGATGATATAAACTGTAGGTTGTAAGTACTTGCTATACACAATCAATGTAAGTACTGTACTATGGTTTTCATTTGTTACAAAATGAAAACTGATGTGAACAGTGGATGTACTCAATTACACAGTTGGAGAATTATTTAAAGGGAACTGATTTTCGCGCTCTAAGATTTACTGCAGGCGCTCCACCTTTTTGTTTTTATACTGTGATGTTGCTGGCAACATCAGTGTATATTTTGTTTTTACACTGTGATATTGCCAGCAATATCACAGTATAAATACAAAAAGGTGAAGCGCCTGCAGTAAATCTTGGAGCGCGAATATCAATTCCCTTATTTAAAATCTTTGCGTTTTTTCTTTCTTTATTCTTGCTTGACTAATTTTCGCGCTGTGTGTGTGTGTGTTTTTTTTTTTTTACCTTTTTTGTTTTGGTGCAACGGAAATTCATCTTCTTATTCTTTTAATAACTATAAAGCAGACATATTTACCATGAACGACATATATAAATCTTCATGAACGACGTCACAAGTCATCATCTTTTGATTTCGTACTTGCGGTAGTTGTGGGTGCGTGCGATTTCGCCACGTAATGCTGTAATTGTAAAAATTCCAACACGGGCTTGTCATTGTCACCTTGAAAATAATGAAATTAAATGGATAATTCTTTAGGAGATATACTAATTTACGGAGGTACTGTAAACAACATGTTTGCAGCATCAATCAATCACAGTTGTCCAAAAGTATTCTGCATGATCCGGATTTTAATAAAAAAATTTTGGAAAAAAGTTTAACTCCTTTCTGGAAAAATTTCGTTAACATCTCGACTGTCCAAAATACTTTTAGATGGTTACGATTGAGTGCTGTAAACACTTATTTAGAACACCTCCGTAAACAAGATTTTCTCATTCTTTAGATAGGACACCATGAAATGGATAAGGGGAAATTACAATAAGCCCCCTTCAACTATACCTCTGTAACGAGTTGCCCCCTTCATCTTTTAACTCGGACACTTAACCCCCTTTATCTTTTATGGCGTGACACTTAACCCCCTACCGTTAGTGAGCCGTTAACGGAATTGCTGAAATTACCAATTTACCCTCTTTGGGCTATTTTTGTTTCGCTTATAACTTTTCGTAGGAAACTCCGTTTCAGCCCGTTCTTTTTTCAGAACTCTTATTTTTTCCTCTATTTTATGGGTCTATAATAATTTTAGTATGGTTACTTTACGCTTTCTAAGGTTAAATAAAATAACCATACTAAAATTATACTAATCTTAGAAAACGTAAAGTAACCATACTAAAATTATTATAACCCATAAAATAGAGGAAAAAACAAGAGTTCTGAAAAAAGAACGGGCTGAAACGGAGTTTCCTAAGAAAAGTTATAAGCGAAACAAAAATAGCCCAAAGAGGGTAAATTGGTAATTTCAGCAATTCTGTTAACGGCTCACTAACGGTAGGGGGTTAAGTGTCACGCCATAAAAGATGAAGGGGGTTAAGTGTCCGAGTTAAAAGATGAAGGGGGCAATTCGTTACCGAGGTATAGTTGAAGGGGGCTTACTGTAATTTTCCCAATGGATAATTAACACATGAGCAACAAAAAATTACAAAGACTAACGTACGAGTCCCATGATTTCGTGGGAGTGGGCTTTGACATCATAGATTCATATGATATGCATCTATCTTCAAGAAAACTTTCATTATAGAAAGGTTGGTAAGGTTTGTGAGTGGGGTTGGTGGAACGCGTGTGACCTACCTCTCTTTACCAAACCTCGTTAACCATTGTCCCAATATTTTGTTTTCTTCTTTTTGAAAATTTATGGTGTTTCGGGTCAACTTGCACACACATTAGACTAAACCTATAGCCCCTTTCCATCACACGTGGAGGTGAGATGGCCCAAGAATATGCAGACAAGAGAAATCGAACCTTAAGTCTAGGATGGAACAAATTCCTAACTCCCGAGAGCCAAGACCACCGGGTCAATCCTTGGAGGTTCCGTTTCTTTTTGGGAAAATGACGGTCAATGACGTGTTTCGATAATTAATACTCGCCAAATACATTTTCAGTATTAACAATTGTTCTTAGCATATTTTTTGTGGGTATTAATTATCAAAACACGTCGTCATTTTCCCTTTCTTCTTTCATTTGTACTCTATGTACGTGGGTTGGATTCAGGGTTGTTGTAGAATAATAACTTCAGAGAAAATATATTGTTTGGTTGCTTCTGCGGCCAATTGACTTTCGGACTCAAACGTGGCCGAACCAATTTCCATCAACTCTAGTTAGTACTATGACAAATTCTACTCGACTCAGGCCAGTCCACGTGGCCGTGCAGTTGGTAATTGTTTTTTGTTTTTGCTTTTAACAATTTAGGATTGAGTTTTGGAAGAATCAGATACGCATCAAGCGAGAGCTTCGGATTCCACCATTGTCACCGTTACTACTACTGGTGGAACTCCACCATCGTTGCCTACTTGCCTACGTCCATGAACTCGTCAAACGCCAAAGCTCCTGATCCACAATAGATTAGTGGCGGTCAACCCAAAAATAGAGGGAGAGGGGAGATCTAAACTCTCGCTTAAAGAAGAGAGATGTTCTCAACTAAAATCGACAGGGTGGATTGAGAGGAGGGGAGAAAGAATTAAGTGAGAGAAAACAAAAGTTGAGATCGATGCTTTTAAACTAGGACTTTGAATATTTTGCTACCATGGAATTAAACAAGTTGAGTCGAGCAGAGTTGAGAAATCAACAAGCATAAAGATATTTTTAAGTTTGAATTCTAAACACATTAATTATATGGAGATATTTTTAGCCTAAATTTTCCCAATTCATCCGTGTAAAACCAAACAAATCACATGGGTTGAACTGATCCTGGTCAGTGTACCGGTTCCACCGATTTGGTTGGAACACATCTACCATTCTCTTCTGTGAATAGATCCTTAAAACAAAATATTGAATGGTATATAAGGCAAAAAATTTAGGAAATGATATTAATGTGTACGTTTACTCAAAAGTCTTCTATTACTGAACTGCATGTTCATCGAAACACCATTTAAATATAAGAGAAACTTATTCATGGCTCAACCGTGGGGAATGACTTCGGTGTCCCCGGTCATTTTGGGGACACCGTAACTTTTGGCATAACAAAACCATTATAAGCATAACCAAATTCATTACAAGCATAACCAAAACCATTATAAGCATAACCAAAACCATAACAAGGCATAACTTGGTTGGTTATGCCTTGGTTGATTTTTGGTTATGCCTTGATTGGTTTTTGGTTATGCCTTGGTTATGCCATGTTATGGTTCTATTATACTTCTAATGATTTTTGTTATGCTTGTAAGGGTTTTGTTATGCCAAAAATTACGGTGTCCCCAAAATGACCGGGGACACCATAGCATCATCCTCAACCGTGAACACATTCTTTGCAGTAGCAACTAATTGTGACGGATGATGCTATGGTGTCCCCGGTCATTTTGGAGACACCGTAATTTTTGGCATAACAAAACCCTTACAAGCATAACAAAAATCATTAGAAGTATAATAGAACCATAACATGGCATAACCAAGGCATAACCAAAAACCAATCAAGGCATAACCAAAAATCAACCAAGGCATAACCAACCAAGTTATGCCTTGTTATGGTTTTAGTTCTGCTTATAATGGTTTTGGTTATGCTTGTAATGAATTTGGTCATGCTTATAATGGTTTTGTTATGCCAAAAGTTACGGTGTCCCCAAAATGACCAGGGACACCGAAGTCATTTCCAATTGTGACAGTCTAAAAGTGTTCTGTACAGTCCATATTTTAATAAAAAATTTTGGCTCTTTTCCGGAACAAATTTATTAACATCTGGACCGTCTGAAACACTTTTAGATGGTCGCGATTGACTTCGTAAACAACTATTCACGGCTCTGCCATTAAAAAGATTTTCTTTTTAAATATACTGTACTTGTTCCAACAATGATATAATCGCGCATGTGATGTTGCCCGTAGCCAGGATGCATGTGGATTCTTTGTCGAAAGAGTTTTTACCTACAAATAATGCCATAATTCAGTACAATTTACAGATTTAAATAATAGGATTTAGACTTTGTAATGGAAAAAACAGACAGTAAAGTCATGCTGCTTTCTACCAACCTTTAATTTGTTAAAGTGTTATTGCCAATCACAACGTTTTTGAATCCAAATTAAAGTGAAAGCAACACAATTAACGTTGGAGGAAGATGACTAGCAGCAGCAGGCATGTTTTTTTTTCCGTCTATCAATTGAAGAAGTTAGCTAGGAAGTAAATGAAAGGGAAGTGATATTTGCCCGTTTATCTTTTAGCTATGTAAAAATGCAATATTGCCCTTGGAAGTGCCAAAAAGTGAAATCATTAAAGAACAATGTTGTAACTTTACATGAATAAAGACAAAAAGAGAAATGCAAAAATGTTGGGTATGCAGACAACCCTTAGCAACAATGGAACCCAGGGGTGTGGGGGCGGGGCCCCCACGACTTTTCAAGTGCCGCAATTCGTTGGCCGATTTTATGGGATCCTTTGTGAGAATTTTCCTGTGAGAACCTTGTGAGGGTTTTGTTGTGAACTTGACAACACACTAATTAGGAGATCTAATGGTCTACACCACCTTTTTTTATTTTTCAAGAAAAATGGCGCTGTTTTATTTGATAAAAACCTAACATTCTTCTTACCTAACATTTTCTTCTTCCGTTTTCTTCTTCCATTATCTTCTTCTTATCTGTGTGCATGTGATGGTTTTAAGAGTAGTATATAGTTGGTGAGTTTTTTGGTGGTTTTTTTTTTAAGGTTCAATAATATTTTTTTGGTCTTTCATTCTGAAATGTTATGCTATGCCAAAAAAAAAAAAAAAAATCATGTTTTTCTTGTTGTTATGCTTTTTATGGTTATAATTGGTTTGCTTTATTATATTTGAGTTCACCCAAAAAAAATATATATGCATCTCGATGAGAAGAATTGAATAAGTAAAAAATTATTCTCGAAACACAATTTGTTTTGAATGAGGACAATTGTAAATAAAAAGGACAAATCTTTTCAGTTTTTTCGTCTTTATTAAAAAATTGAGTTTCCATTGGGATTCTTTACATATTTTACCCCCTTTCAAAACGATTTAGTAATCCACAAATGAACATGAAACTAACAAATGAGAAAAAAATTTGAAAAAAGAAAAAAAATT
Organism: Rhododendron simsii; assembly: GCA_014282245.1. Classification (NCBI taxonomy): domain Eukaryota; kingdom Viridiplantae; phylum Streptophyta; class Magnoliopsida; order Ericales; family Ericaceae; genus Rhododendron; species Rhododendron simsii. The sequence continues at coordinate 10,146,134 of CM024965.1, forward strand.
TAAACTAATTGACTTCTTTATCCAAGCTAGACCTTGGTTTTTTATCCAAACAAGTTTGATAATGTTCAAGTTTGAGATAAAAGAGAAGAAAACTGGTCAAAAAAAACAGAGAAGAAGAAGATGACAGAAGAAGAAACGTTAGATTTTTAACACGTAAAACGGCGCCGGTTTGGTTGAGAAATAAAGAATATAATGTTGTTGTGGACCATTAGATCTCCTCATTGGTGTGTTGTCAAGCCCATAGCAAAACCCTCATAAGATCCTCACAGAGAATCCGATTTTATGAGCGCAATAAATTGCAGCGAAAACGGTATTTTGTAATTCGGTAGGGAGAATTTCGGCCATTGGTCGTACCTATTTATAATGCAATTTGTATTGTAATTAGGGTTAAAAGAGTTTTCATAGAAAACAGAGAGGGATGCGAGAAAAAATTGTTCTCAAAGAGAGAAAAAGAATACTTTTACTCCAATTTTAGTTATAGTGGACTAATGTAGCTGCCGTGATTTTTCACATATATTTATGTGCACTACAAGAAATTTGGGATCTCCCAACGGTTTTTTTAGCAACGGTTCAAAAAACCGTTGGTATAGATGGTGTATAGCAACGGTTTGAAAAACGTTACTAGAAATAAGACTATAGCAACGGTTTTCATGTAACCGTTACTAGATTACAAGACTATAACAACGGTTTTCCATAACCGTTGCTAAAAACCGGACTATAGCAACGGTTTCCAATAAACCGTTACTATAGCCGGACGATTTTTTTTTGGATCCAAACCGGACGATTGAGACCATTGATTTTATTTTCCTTGTTGATTAAATCATTCTCATTAAAATTTGGCCTGATCGAGTTTAGAAAACTTCTTTATTGAGACAAAGAAAAAAAATTATTTTTAGAAAATGTTTTTAAAAAATATTATTTTCACAAAATGTTTTAAAAAACTTTTTTTAAAAAATATTAATTTTAGAAATTTTTTTTAAAATATATATTTTCAAAACTTTCTTATTTTTCAAAAATGTTTTGCAAAAATTTAAAAAAAAAAAACTATTTCAAAACTTTCATATTTTTAAAAAATATTTTTTCAGAAATTATTTTTGTTAAAAAAATACAAAACATGTTTTTTAAAACTTTCTTTTCTCAAAAAATGATTTCAAAAACTATTTTGCTTGAAAAATGTTTTCAAAAAACCTTTTTCTTCAAAAATAGTTTCAAAATTTAGTTTGTTTTTCTTTCAGAAAATTGATTTTCAACATTTTTAAGAATTTTTTTTTTCAAAAATTACTTCAAAAAAAATTTTTCCAAATTGTTTTGTAATAAAAATGTTTCATAAAATTATTTGTTTTAAAAATGTTTCTTTTTCAAAAGTTTCTTTTTTCGAAAATTATTTTTGAAAACTATTCCTTATTCCATAATTAATCCCACGCGAATCAAACATGGGATTGGAAGAAATTAGGGATAAAATTAATCCAGGACAAATAATCTAGAGACTATTAATCTCAAGACAACATTAATCCCATAATTTTCAGTTCGCGAATCAAACGAGGTCTAATATAAGCTAGCCCAGCCGGTTTGTATAGTATAAATATTATTAGGCCCTTAATATTACACAAGTGTTGGGCTAGCCTAGCTGGTTCGGACTCGCGCGCGCATGCGCGAGGTCCTGGGTTCGATTCCCAGGAGGAGCAAAGTTGTTGTGTTGTATTCCATGCGCCACGCGGGAGGCCACGTCAGCGCCACGTGGGCGCCACGTCACTGCCACGTGGGCGCCATCTGGAGGCCATGTCAGCGCCACGTGGGCGCCATGTCAGTGCCACGTGGAGACACTCAGACACGTGGCTGCCATGTCATATTTTACCCCAGATTTAGGAGAAAAAAAAACTTGCTTTTAGCAACGGTTACAACCGTTGCTAAAGAAACCGTTGCTAAAAAAAAATCTATACCAACGCTTGGTAAAACCGTTGCTATACATCTACACCAACGGATATCTCGCAACGGTTTGGGCAACGGTTGGTGAACCATTGGTATTGCTTTTAGCAACGCTTTTTGGGTTTTTTAGCAACGCTTTTGACCGTTGTTATATCTCAATTTTCTTGTAGTGGTGTCTTTCTCGTTTCTGTATCATACTCACTTTTTTGTTTGCTTTGCGATTTTTGTGATTTTAATTTCCAAGATCCACAGGCTGAGTTCAACGGGTAGTTCAATTCCAAATAGAAAATCACTCCCCAAATTAAAAATCGGTCATAATTAGCTGAAAAAATGACAGAAAAATGTTTAGTGGCGTACCATTTTCATGCCTTAATCTATCTATCATAATAAAAGAGCAATGCTATGATGACCATATCTGAGTACCATATTTTGAGTAGCATGTGAAGTGTCCCTGCTAATATGATGACTATATCTGAGTACCACATTTTGTGTACCATGTGAGGTGTCCTTGCTAATAAAATCGCAGCCGTGAAAGTTACAATACATTGCTGAAGCATATGTGTGACTAGTAGAAACCAAACATGTGTTTAAGGGTCATCATCGGGCCGGGCCGGGCCGGCTCAGCCCGCCAAGTCGCTGCCCAAGCCTGCCCACTGGCCGGGCCAACCGGGCTTTTTCTTTTTGGCGGGCCGGGCCACCTACCATAAATTGAAGCCCAAGCCCAGCCCACGGGCTAGCCCAATTGGCAGGCCGGCGGGCCAAAAGCCGGGCGGGCCAACGGGCGGGCTTAAATTTCATTGGGCAAAACTAAACCAAGGGAAAAAAGAAAGGATTTTGTGGGATTTTGGGCTAATAGGCGGGCCCGTTGGCGGGCTTTTAGACTAGTACCACGGGTGGGCTCACGGGCCGGGCCTACGGGCGGGCCGAGTAAAAATTCATAGGCCCGAGCCCGTCCATTACAAACTATGGGCCGGGCTAGCCCACTCGTTTTACGGGCTCGGGCCGGGTTCTAGCCCGATGGACTGGACGGACTTTGGATGGGTCGCGGGCCGTCGGACTAAATGATGACCCTACATGTGTTCCATTCCTACCAAGCATAAAATGAGGCAGAAAAATAAACGCTTTTTTTTTTTTCTTTTCTAATCAAAAGGGTGGGCTAACAATTCCTAATTTATTCTTTCCTAGTACGGAGTACTTGCCAAAAGATGAAGTTCACCTAATAAGTAGCTTCACCTAGTAAGTAGCTACACGAGTCTATCCTCGGATTTGAAGCTAGAGAAAGCAACTCCTTATCCTCCGTAAGGTTGTATATTCAAATCTTGCGAAAGCTGAATATTTTAAAATTTAGGGTTATTGAAGGGTTTGTTTGGTCATTACTTTAAGGTTCCGAAATTAATCGAGATGCGCGCAAGTTGGTTTAAAATTCATTTGCAACAAAAAAAGGGTCTAAGATATTTACATATATATAGCTGTATATGTAATGTAGGGGAAGGTCAACACGTTCTTATTTTTGGGCGGGTTGGTAAATCGAATTAGACTAACACAATACCCGGCTAAGGTTCTTTCTCCATTGAGATTTGGTCTTCTCTAACATTGATTAATTATACGCCTATTTATGATGAATTGGTGAACTAAATTCCAACTATAAATTGAATTAGCGATCGTCATAAAGATAATCCTAATTAATATGTATACCATAGTATAATCATATAGTCAAATTATTTGATTACGCGTGGTTGTGTTTGAATTACGACATTGTAAAAAGATTTAGGGTATGTTCTATAAACTAAAATACGTGCTTATTATTTTTTGAATTAAATGTAATGTATTGTGAGAAAATGAACTGTCTTGTAAAGCAAAAAATAATTATTTGAAAAATATAAATCTTAGCGGAACAGGGCCTTATTCTAGCAAAATGAAATTCGTAGAGAAATTGGAAAACTAAATTTAGCCTAGCTTATTCACTTTACTACTTATTTGGTTGTCTTTTTCATTTCTGTTTTCCTTCCTTATAAATCTCGACAAACCCACGATCGATGCAACCAAACCAACCATCTTTTTGTTTCTTTATTGAGTGAACATAACACTGCTTTGGTCGTAGCCACTTTTTGACATTTAACTACTCTTGAAGACCATATGTTGGAGATTCCAACGTGAAAATCCACAAGCAAACACATACAATCGAAGAACAATTAATTCGAGAGGAAAAACCTGTCACCGAATGGATATCCTTCCATCTTAAATAAATAAATAAAATTGTGGATTGTCGGGAAAATTGCCTTGGAATACTGTGTTTTGCGTAACACTTTGGCAGATTTGTGAAGACAGGAACAGAAAAGAGTTTTGATAATCTTGATCAAGTGGTGTCAATGAGTCCAAGGCAATTGTGTCCTACGCCAATGAAATTGTGCAGGCTTTTAACTCTCCTCTAACTAACGGCTTTGCTAGACTACCCATTCTTATTCAATGGGCGGGTACCACCATGTGCAGGGAATATAAAACTCAACAAGGATGGATGTTGGTACCAGACTTCTGGAAATTAATGAAGGCTTTGGTGGTTTATCCAGAGATGCTAAGGGAGAATGGATCTTGGGATACTATAGAAAGACCACCTGCGAGTCAAGCTTGGAGGCGGAAATTTGGGGTATTTATGGAGGCCTAACCTTAATTTTGGAGAAAGGCACGACAAATATCAACTTGGAATCGGATTCCCTCACTGTCATGGAGTTGATTACAAAGGGAAACTTGGGAAATCACCCTCAAAGTGTCATGATCAATGATGTGCATGCAATTCTAAATAGGACAGGAACCACACGCTAGTCCACACATATCGGGAGGCCAACCATTGTGCTGATCATTTGGCAAGGATTGGAACTGAGCAGAATGAAGATCTAGTGGTCTCAGTGAATCAATCTCTCTTGCTTAGGGAGTTCATGAATCGGGATGGCCTCAACCTAAGGCAAGGACTAGCAAGGAATCTTTGTTGATGTGGTGTAATTTATTTTTTATGCTCACACTTATATTGCACAAACTCTTGTTCTCTTAATTTTATATCATTTCGAAGTGTGTACCCAAAAAAAAAAGAAGAAGACAAATCAAGAACATAAAACAATCACAAGCAAAGGAAAAATAAAACACAAAAATTTACATGATTCCAACTTAAACTCACGTACTTCAAGTGGTGCTTGGAGTGCCCTAGCTATAGCTTTTTTTGTTTTTGTTTTTTGGTACACAACTATAGCTTATATGGTTACAAGAGAAAGCCTCAACAAAAAATCCAAGTTGCAACTCTAGTTTCCTCCTCCCAAGCTTTTATGCCAGCAAGTTAATCTATTAGTCAGTAGTGTTCTGTTTTCATGAACTAGTCATTTCAAAATTAATGTTTTTAGTTTAGTTTTTGCAAACAAATATTAAGAAGTCCAAAGTTACATAACACAAAAAAATAAAATAAAATTGGGTCTCAAACCAATTGCAACGGTCTAGGTAATATTCTCTTTTTTTTCTTGACCTTTCCCCTAATGGGATTTTAAATTTGAGATACAGATAAAAAATAGTCAAATTCAGAGTTCTGTTATGGTTAAGATTCCAATTTCTGTTGCTGGAAAATATCCCTCTCAAGAAGAAAACCAAAAAGCAGGGGGTGTGGGTGCAATTTTTGTTCAAGTGGACTCAACCCACCACCTATACTTCGGCGGTTGGGCCACCTAAATGGGGAAGTAGGTTTGGAGAAACTACTTCTAGCACTTTTTAAAAGTTGTCTTTATTCAAAAAATTTTTGCATTCGTTAGTTTTGTATCAAATTTTCGTGGATTATTAATTAATTTCAACGAGAGGAATCGGAAAAGATTATTAATTTTTTTACTTTTACCTAAATATTTTTGAAAATCACCAATTTTAAGCAAAAAAAAGCAGACTTTTTTTTAGCTCAAACGTGGTTATTTTCTAAAATATTTGACAAAAAGTCATAGTAACTTTTTTACTTTTCCGATCTGTATTTGACGAAACGAATCAAAAAACCAAAAAAGTGAGTGCAAAACTAATAACCGCGAAAAAATTTGAATAAGGATAAAACCAAAAAAACCTTAGTGGAATAACACCTAAGACTCCAACGCTAGCCGCGCACCTCTGTGTTTCCTCCTCCCCTCCCTCCCCCTAGGGTTTCCACCCTAAAAGGGGTGGCGGGAGGGGAGTGTGCTCTCCTTCTCTCCGTCGGCCTCTGATCGGAACTTTTTCCCCCCTCCCTTCATCACTCTCCACCTTCTTCCTACCCTGACGCCTCCAGATGCGCGCCTCGGCTTCCCCGCCTCCTTTGCCATCATTCCTCCTCCTTCATCTCCATCGAGTAGTTGTCGATGTCTCGTCACCGGTGGTGTGTCTCAGGTCGATTTGTGGTTTAGGTTTGCGGCTGTGGGCGTGTGGAGCTGTTTTAGCGCGTGATCATTAGGTCGCCGGAGTTGGAGTTTCAAGTTGGTGGATGATGATTGCGAGATTTTCTTTGCTTGACTTGCGATCTGGTTCTTGGTTGGTTTTCCTTGTTCGCTGTTTTCTATGTTTGAGGACTTTCTCCTTTTGTTTTCAGATGTGATTCCCCTTATATTGGTCTTTCTTCCCTTCGGAGGACTTTCTCACCCTTTGTGGATATCATTTGTTCTCATTGTCTGTTGATTTTGGTACGAGTTGTGTGAGAAGTGTTGGTAACTCTGTGGCTCAATATGTGGCCAAAAGTGTTGCATAGGGATTTGGGGGTGTAGGTCTTTCCACTTTAGAAGCTTATTCTTCTGTTTGGCTATTCTCTCTTTTATGCTAGGATCGATGGATGTGCCCTTAATGTTAAGCATAGAGATTTGGGGGTGTAGGTCTATCCACTTTGGAAGCCTATTCTTCTGTTTGGCTATTCTCTCCTTTATGCAAGGATGGATGTGCCCTTAATGTTATTAATTTCTTGGTTTAATAAATGCTTAACATTTTAGGCACGTAGAAGTAATTAATTAATTCAACTTCCTGTCGCTGTTGGATTCATAAGCATTAATTATTTATTCATCGAGGTGAACGATCTTTAGATATTGGTGAATTAATCAAGGTGGTGATGAGATCGATGACCTACCTCCCCCATAGATTTTGATAAGTCTCTTCCATCATACAAACAAATTAATTTCAGCAAGATTGATTTTATTTTTTATTATGCAGACACGATCAATTTATGACTTGATTTTTTAATCATAGTAAATTTGATTGTATTGGATTTTCCAAAGCAAAAAGTTAGAAGAAACAACAACTTAGTTTTACTCCTCTTACTAGATAAATTCGAATACAAATTTGGTTACGTTGCCTAAGTTACATGCAACCTTCGTAAATAGTTGATTCTCAAACAAATTAAATCATATGGTGTGTGTTTTCATAGATGTGTATTAAAAGCATTTCCAAAAGTTCAAATTAACGTTCTGGTGAGGAGGAGAGCTCGAACAATTAATGCTTTGTTTGAAAACTAATTGGAAAAATATATAATAGAAAAAAAAAGAAAACAAATATAAAGGAAATCCAATCGGATTAATCATCAGAATATCATCTAGCGTGCAAAGAAATAGAGGATAAAATGAAACATAAACTTATAATTTGAAGTGAAACTATATAATGCCAAATCAAAAAATAAAAAAGATATTCATGTAGGCATGGTATAATTTCAAAGGACAAACCCTAATATGATTTTATCAATTGGATAAGAGAAATACCACACAAGAACCATTTTGGCAAAGTGATGTTTCGCCTGTGACCCAAAATTGCTCGCAAAAAATGACAAATGCTTTGTGTTATATTTTGTAGTAACTTTAACTTTGTCGAATCTGTCACATCATCCAGACCAATAAATCTGCATGCGAAAATGAGATGATTGCAAGCTAACGAACTAAATATCAAATTACATGCACGAAAATGGCACAACGTACACACATTGCCATTTTTTAAAATCATTTCTTTCTCCCCATAGAAACGGATCATTGGGATTATTGGAATATAAAATTTTGATTGCATTGGACAATCACGATCGGTTAACCCATTTAAGGAAAGATAAATAAAATATTTTAAGCGTACACACTATCTTGATGTGCAAAATATATATATATATATATATATATATATCTACATAATATGACAGAGAAGTTTTCAAATCCCCTATTTTTTCTCCTATATTTTGGACCTTAGGATGAGTACACATTTTTTCAACGGCTGAGATTACATGGTGGAAAACCGAGGGATAAATTGAATTTTTACCAAATCCTGATATCCTGATTTGTTTTGAGGGCAGAAAAAAAAAAAATGATTGTGACTTAAAGATTTCCGAAATTTCCGTTTACATGATTTCCAAAATTTCCTGCATAAGAGTCCCCGTTTACATGATTTCCGAAATTTCCATATTTGCAGAATGCCGATTGTAATGATTTTCGAAATTTTTGAAATGCCGATTGTAGGTTAATTTAGGTGGAATTATAATATGAGAGGGTTGTTTTCAAATCCCCTAAATTTCCTCCTATATTTTGGACCATAGGATCGGTACACATTTTATCTATGGTTGAGATTAACAGATAGTAGGGCAAAAATTATATTTGAAAACCTACTATTAATTCCTTATTGTATTTTTACGGCTGATTGTATTTTAATTCCCAGCTTCTATTCATTCCTTTAATTATAGGCTCTAAAGGTAATACTTCCAAATTCCTTTCAATCACCGAAATCTTTTCCACATTCTATAATATCAATTACCCGAACTATGATTTTGGATAATTAGAAGTATGTTTTTGCATTTGTACCATCCTTTCCAAATATGTCGTAAGCCTTTCTACCTGTAGATCTTAGCCGTTGAGAAAATATGTACCTTCTATAATATCAATTTTGCCATCCATCATTTTTTTTTTTTTTTTGTATCTATTAGTTTTGGGTCAAATTTGTAGACTATTGGTGCGTCTCGACGAGAGAAATCAAAAAAATAAAAAATTATGATCCAAACTCAAAATTTTTTGTCTTTTTTCAAAAAAAAAATATATGGATCATAATTTTACTCTTCTAATTCCGTAATTCGAGACTAACTAATAATAATTCAAAAAAATTAACACAAAACTGACAAATGCGAAAATACATTGAGTAAAGGGAAAAAAAATAAAATTAGCCAACCCGGATTGTGAAGCCAAACCACGTGCTAATTAATTTAAGGTATATATTTTCGATTAGCATACCAACTTGGAAATAGAAATTTTTCCAAAAATTGCATGAAGATTTATAAAATACTTTTTCGATCAGGAATATTACCGAAATGAAAATACAAGTTTTCCTCCCAAGTCCCTATAAATCCTCTACTCATCGTTCATCATTTATTCCTAAATGAAACGTTTCCCCCTGTTACCTTTTCCAATCGATTTTCCCTTTTCCAAATACTCATCACCACGTCTTTCTCTGGTTCAAACCAGATCATTCAAAGTTCAAATGCCGCTCCTCGCTTACCATCACTACTAAACTCGGATCAGCACCTTTCGAAAGTTAACACAACCATCGCCACCAGTACCATCGTACACCACCGCAAACCACCATCGTCTGCTATTTGATTTTTCTACCTTTTAATGATTTCTGTTCGACGGCGCAGCGGTGTTAAACCACCATCGATTTCTCTACCTTTTATTGTACAGGGAGTTGGTGTTGGTCTGAAGACAAAAATAATTTTGGGTGGGGAAGTGATTTGGAGGTTTATGACGGGTCGGAAGGAGTTGGAGGGGATTAAGGCTCAGATGTTGGTGGCGTTGGGCGATTGCATTGATCCGGCTGGCGAGGTTGGAGGCTAAAAAAAAATTGGACCTGATTAAAAATTTCATTTGATTATACCTTTTTTTGTTGTTTTGCCTGTTGCGCTTAATTTGTAAACTGTTAGTTTTTTCCTTCTAAATGTCATTTATTGAAATTTGTTAGAACGACCATCTTTGAAGTTTATTAACAAGAAATATAATATTTTTAGAGGAGTTAGAATTGTTGGAGGGTTGGTCAATATTATGGCCCACAATTAATTTAGGTTGGGTTTCGAATTAATTATGTTACGTCTTACCTTTAGACAGGTCCTACAATCATTCTGAAATATGATGTTGCATTTGTTATGCTATCTCATTCCATTTGAAATAAAGATTTGATATCTTCATGATTTTATTTTACAAGTGTGAATTAAATGGCTTTGTTTGGCATGGGTGTACTACGATGATTTTGTGTTTGTTCCATTGCAGTGAATTATTGGAGATTCAGCCGATTTATGCGCTATTTCGAGTAGAAACTTTAAAGGCTTTAATAGACACAAATCGAGTAGGAACTTTAAAGGCCTTAATGGACATAAATCCTTCATCATATCAATTCCATGTTCGAGCCGTGCCTTCAGGCACGGGCAATTTCTAGTATATATATATATGGCAGAGTTTATTAATTCTAGGCACATTATGAAACATAACTACTCCGTATTATTTATTTGGTAGCGAACGACGTTAATGAACAACTAATACTCTTGTCCATTTCCCCATAAACTGTACTGCTTATTATTCACACCTTTTCTTTTTTTATTTATTTATCCATTGGCACTCACTGCTTTTTTTTTTTTAATTGACTTAAAAGTATCAAAATACCCTTCATATGAAAAAGTAATTCGAGATGTAATGCTAGTTTAGTAATTTCAACCCAAATAAAGACAAAAAATGGAGTGCAAATAAATTAAAGGGAACCAATTATATAGGATTAGTTCAGTTAGCTAGGACTCTTGCACTATACTAGAAGGTCAGAAGTTTGAATCTTTCCACCTGCGTGTACTATTCTTCCCTTAAAGGGACTTTTCATTTCTTTCTTTGTTTTTTTACTGTTACAGGTTTATTTCTCGTATTGGATGAAGTGTTGGGCGTGGTTATCTCGTGAACACTCACAATTGATATAGTACATGTCGTGGATTTGTACTTGGTAATTCATACATGATGCAAATGACCTCTTCTATAAATAAATAAATAAATAACGGGAAAATGACGACTCATGACGTATTTTGATAATTAATACATTTTAAGGACATGCTAAGAACATTTATTAATAAATAAAATGTCTTTGACGGGTATTAATTATCAAAGTACATCCTTAGCCGTCATTTTCCCATATATATAAAAGAGGAAGTGTGGAATCATTCCTTTTTTTGCTTTGACAATCATAATTTCATTGGAATAATGGTTTCGTACTCTGGTCCAAGATGCGCGTATATTAATGGCTTTCCTTGAGCTAGATTAATATAGTACTCCATATTGGAATCCAATGTTGATTGCATTCGACATGTACAATCACATATCTTAATTCAAAAACATGCATGAATCTCTCAACGCATGCATCTCGCCACCGCGCACCGCCAGGGGGTTGGAATTCCGGCGGGCACGTACGACAACTTCACCTCCAAAATGGGCCACACAACCAGTGGGGGCTCGCCCACCATCCATAAATTGTTCATCACTAATATATACTAAAAATTAAGTACTGTATATAGATCAAAATTAATTTCATTTGTTCACCTCCAAAATGGGCCACATGCACGACCAGTGTCCTCTCAGCGATCCTTAACTTTCATCGCCAGTTGTAAACGTACTGTTTTTATTTATTACTCCGTACTCCGCAGTTGGAAACTTTATGGCAGGTGGAATCCACGGAAAGAAAGTTGGGAGAGGAAATGCGAGTCACAGGAGCAGAAACCCAATTGAACAAATGAAGTTAGTTTACATAAGTGGCGGAGCAAGAGTTCTGATCTGAGGGAGCCGGCTTAATAAATATGTATTTTTTTATGGAAACGTATATTTATATCATAAAATTTTTGCTTTCCTTTACATTAAATTTGTGTATTGAAATAATTTTTGCCTAATGCAGTTTAAGTATATCAATCATTTTATTTTATTTTATTTTTCTTTATGAAAGAAAATGAAAAATAAGAATGTAAAATAATCGATTTTTTTATCAAATCAGTACAAAATTATTAAGATTATAAGTACTTATACATGAATAATTACTGATAATATTCAAAATCAAGTATATAAAAAATTTAAAACTCGAGGCTGCGGCCTCAGGCCCTAACATAGCTCCGCCTTGATTTGCATGACAATAATAAAACTAAGACGTACAATTGCCCATTTCCAGTAGGGTTGGCAATGGAGATGGATCGGAGCCGGAGAGTACTATCCTCGTTCCCAATACCTGAACCCCTTCCCCATCTCTGCCCTGATACCCAATGGGAATTTGTTTTTTTCCCTCCATCTCGCGGGAATTCAGGGATCTAATTAATTAAAGTTCTTTAAAAAAATAGGAAAAAACATATTTGCTAAACATCAGAGAGCAAAAAAGAAATTTGTAATGAATAAAAGATTCAAAATAAGGTACAAAACTTTAAAGGCTTTATAGCTGAAGCTGAAGTAAAAAAGAAACCTTACATAGTTGAAGATGAAGTAAAATGAGCACAAATTTGTTTACAATACAAATAGTCAAACAACAAATAATAGTAGAGTACAAAAGGTGTGTGTAGTGCTGGAAAAATGGGAATGAGAAGTAACTCTAAAAAAATTTAAATTTTTTTTGAACCACAAAAATGAAATTTATTAACCTTTGAAATTGTTACAAAGATTATGTCACGTCCTCGATTTTTTTTAACATAATTGAATAATACGTTTCAATAAAGAGTTTCGCTTATCATAAATATATTACCCCAAAGAAGTTTCCACCTGTTCAAATTATAAAATATGTCCCCAAGATCAAGGTTATATATACAACTTAGGCATTCCGGCCCCAAATAGGACTTGAATATTTGTATGAACTAAAACCCTTAAGTTACAAACAATTTAGTCAAAAGAAATTTCTAAAATGAATAGTTATAAACTCATCTTTACCAAAAGAAAATCCATTACAAAAGATGATTAAGTAACTACTTGTTGGCTTCCAAAAATCGTTCATTTCAAGCTCTCAAACATATGCAATCTACTATCTAGCGTTTGAACCTAAAAAGAAAGATCGATTAAGTTTAGCTACACTAGCCCAGTAGGAAAATGTTTACCGATTCTATATGCAAACATGATGAAAGCTGCAGGTGAAATGAAGACAAGAAGTACGGCTCAATCAATAGATAACAATTGATTTAAGGGCATTAATTTCAACGTTCAATATGATCATCCTAACGCATGCCTATAGCTCAATGTACCACTCAAGTAACCTAGACACGACTCACTATCGCCAATCACTTCCATCGGTGTTTCCACCCTTTGCATTACCGTATAACACCACGAGGATTACCGTGTTTCCACCATTTGCGTCACAGTGATCCCTAACAACTCGGGTCACCGTATTACCACCCCTTGCGTTACGGGACCGCCTAAGTCTTCGTATTACCACCTCTTGTGTTACGAGACTTCCTAAATCAACTTCCGACACAAACAACTATTTTCTTACTCGATATACAAGCTATGACCTTTCCAAGACCATAATCATACATGAAATATGTTACAACATGCCAACTATAACACATATATACCACAAACGTTCATAATTAATCAATCAATCATAAATTGCATCTTATTGACATTTTAATCAAGTAAACTATCATTTAATCCTTACTAACAGAGAGCCAATGTTTCAAAAATAACATCCACTAATCATAGGAAGTCATAATAATAGAACGAGAATCTTAGGAGTAGCCGATGGGTGTTGGTAGACCAATACACCCCCACTCTAATTGACATAACTCTTTGTGTACTCAAAGTCTTAAGGTGATTTCAATGGCAATGAAAAGCTAACTTCAAGACCTTCGAATCAGTATAAAGTTTGCATAAATCGAACATCAGATGAGGAAATTATGGCCATTTGAAGTTGGCTGAAACTTAAAAAATGAGCAGAATTTCAAGAAAAGAAAGAGGTATCAATACCCCTTGTTTGGGTATCAATACCTGACTGTATATTTCCAGAAAAGGAAGAAGTATCGATACCCCCACGCAGTTCAGAGATGATTTTTTGCAATTTTGACAAACTTTCAAAGCACCAAAGGATGACAATCAAATCACAATCCATACACCAAATCAACACATATACAAGTCGAAGAAGTAAAGAAGTTCCTACCTCGCAACAAAGACCGAGATTCAAGTAATTGGAGCAAGCCCTAGCTTCCTTGAATTTCAAATCTTCGATTCGAGTTTAGAGACATGATTAGAAGGCTAGAAAAAGGTTGATTCTTGAAGGTTTTGCAAGATTGAGAGAGAGAGAGAGAGAGAGAGAGAGAGAGAGGGGAGAGAGAATGGATGAGAGAGATAGGGAGGTGGAAAATGATCCCATACACCATATATACACACCTTATATACCCTCATATCCTTAAACCACACATTCACTCCCTCATGTTTTCAATTCTTTCACTTCGGTTCTCAATCTAATTACCTACTAACAAACCATACTTTCCAAATAAGTCTTTTTACGAACATTTTAACAATTAAGATAATACAGGTCTCTACAGATTAATAGGACAAATAGTCCAATCCGAGATCCAAATCTTTCAACATCCAAAGGGAACAAAGCCTCAACATCTAAATGCCTAAAAGCCCAAATAAAACATTTAATTAAAGCAAATGGGACACAGCTCAACACCCAAGAGGCCTAAAAGCCCGAAAAACCTCAGACAAGTTCAACAAATGAAGCCCAGACATACAGTAAACCCTATCTACAACAATTATTGCCAAAATGAATGTGAAGTAACTAGGGGTGCTCAAAAAAATCGTCCGAACCGCAAAATCGGACCGATCCCAACCGAACCGTCTTATTTGGACTGGTTTTGCGGTTCATTAGTCAATTATAGTTTCAAAAAAATAAGAACCATTAATTTTGGTTCGGTTACTGATTTTCAATTATAGATTCATGATCAGAACCGATCCAGACTGTTTAGAACTAATATATTAAATAATAATATATATGTATATGTATATGTATATGTGTGTATATATATATATGTACATACTTATGTATTTTATTTGGTAAGTTAATCTTTTATTTGGTAATTATGTATTTTATTTGGGAAGAAATCTCATTTATTAGAAAAGTTTTTCATATTCTAGTAGTATATTTATAGGAATTCAAACCATAAATGATTCTTAAGAGTATTGAGTTTACCCAATTTCCTATTTTTTAACTCGATACTTACTTTATCCTTACAAACTCTTAATTGTATGGATGCTAATTGGATAGAACTGGAACCGAAGCAAAATCGGACCACTCTTGCGGTTTGGTTCTGGTTAGATTTCACACATATATTAGTTAAGTTTTGGTTTCTAATTTTCTAGAACCGTTTGGAATGGTCCGATTATTAATTTTTTAGAAAACCGGATCAAGTACCCCTAGAAGTAACTCTAAAAGGTGTACATATATTTTGAGGAATGGGCACAACTTCTGGGAAAATAGAAGATACAGAGAAGATAACATGAAATCAGACACGCCTGGCACGACTTCTCGTAGAGGAGAGTGTAATAAAATTACCACATGTACAAATCAGACATCCAAATACAGCGCGATAACTTGTACAGTGTACTAATTATGCATGGGACATTGTACAGAGAGTTTTATAAAATGGTGAAAGTTTACCAAATTAGTCCAAACTTTCCTTTCACAACAACCAATGAGGGAATTGTTTTTTTACATCCAAAAGCCGTCTCGAATTCCAATACGAATTTTTTAAAAAGAGAGAAGGTTACCTATTTCAAACTGCCGTACCAAATGAAGAAGGAAAATGAACTCAACTTGTCCTAAACTTTTTAATTTTGTGTCAGGAAAAAACAAATATAGTAACAGTTTCTGGTGTAGCTAGCTCCTTGTTCTTCACAATTAATTGGATGAGTGAGTCTATGCGAGGGCGGGCTTATGGGAGCCATGGTCTTGTGTAATTTTGGATATTTTTTATATTCTAAAAAAATTCTTGTTATTCAAAAAAATCCCTGACCTTTCAACTCAATGTCCCATACACACTTGACCTTTCAAAAATATAAATCCCCCATCTGAACTTATCACTCCGTCATCAATTAACCCCTTCACCCAATTTTCCGTCCAAAATCTAACGGAATTGATGACATGGTGCTTACGTGGACATTTTAACCCTAAAAAGAAGACACCTGTGCACCACATAATAAATCCAGACTGAGGTACACCCAATCCCCCCTTTTGGGGGGATGGAAGGCGGAATTGGTTTTTTTAAATTTATAATTGCATAGTTTTGTAAATTGAGTCACGGCTTTGGATACATTTAGACCTTGTTTGGCCAAATAATCCAACTGGTTTATTTTTTGTCCTTACTCAAATTTTATTCGTATTTATTAGTTTTTCGTCAATTTTTGGGGATTATTGCATTATCATGACGAGAAGTATCTATAAAATAAAAAATTATGATCAAAATCTAATTTTTTTTGAATAAAAACGAAAAAATTGGCTTATTTTTGTCTTTATTCAAAAAAATTAGATTTTGATTGTAATTTTTTACTTTTTAGATTCCTTTTGTCATGACAATGCAATAATTTTCAAAAAATTGATGAAAAACTAACAAATACGAAAAAAAATTGAATGAGAATAAAAAATAAATTATTTGGCTTATTTAGCCGGACGGGGCCTCAGTTGCCGAAAAAAAAAACGTGGTTGCCGAAACCACGGGGAAGACGTCAATGGGGAGGATTGGGTGTGCCTCAGTCTATGAATTTATTGTGTGGTGCACAGGTGTCTCCTTTTTAGGGCTAAAATGTCTACGTAAGCGTCATGTCATCAATTCCGTTAGATTTTGGACGGAAAATTGGGTGAGGAGGTTAATTGATGACGGAGTGATAAGGTCAGGTGGAGGATTTACATCTTTTGAAGGTCAGGTGCCTATGGGACATTGTGTTGAAAGGTCAGGGGTTTTTTTGAAATTTTTCCTAAACTTAATTTACTTTATCATTAGAAACTTGGGGAGGGGATGAGTGCTTTCAAAAATCGCACTCTTCCCATTTGAATAGAAGTATAAGGGATGCACCACCTGCACTTCACTCCACTTGTTTTTAAAAAATACACAACAATATTATTCGATTCGAATAGTAAGCCACCGACGCCTGAGCTACTTGATTTTACGCAATCATTGGTGGCGTCTCACTGTAAACAGTGAACGGTCTAGATCATTTTTTCCAAGCTCGGGACTTGGCACAGCTTTGCTACGCACAGAGACAATTCGCAGAGAATCAAGCAGAGACAAATGCATTTGGCCTCATTTCGGATCCCGAAAAAATCTAGAAAAATATCCATAAATTTTTAAATATTATTTTATGGAGCCCTGTAAAAAATCAACTCCAGTGGATATCGATAAGTGTTACTTTTGGATTCGTAGAGGCGAAT
The DNA here is from genome assembly GCA_014282245.1 of Rhododendron simsii. Lineage (NCBI taxonomy): Eukaryota > Viridiplantae > Streptophyta > Magnoliopsida > Ericales > Ericaceae > Rhododendron > Rhododendron simsii. Next base: position 10,163,471 of record CM024965.1, read on the forward strand.
TGACCAGTTTCGCCTCTACGAATCCAAAAATAATACTTATCGACATCCACTGGAGTTGATTTTTTACAGGGCTCCATAAAATAATATTCAAAAATTTATGGATATTTTTCTAGATTTTTTCAGGACCCGAAATGGGGCTAAACGCATTTGTCTCTGCGTGAATCTCTGCAGATTGTCTCTGCTGAAAGTATTTTTGGGGCACGGGGTGTGCCTTGGCACAGAGATGCTATATACACTGCCTCATTCGACACACCATCCATTACATCTTTTGTGGAGTTCACTCCGGATTTCACAAAAATACAAAAAAATGCCCATCAATTTTAGAATATTATTTTATGGGGTCTTGTAAAAAATCAGCTCTAATAGACATCGGTAAGTATTATTTCTAAATTCGTAGGGGTGAAACTGCGCAGTTGAACAGTTTCGCCTCTACGAATCTAGAATAAATACATACCTATATCCGTTGGAGCTGTTTTTTTACAAGGCCTTATAAAATATTATTTCAAAATGTATAAATATTTTTCTATATTTTTATGGAACCCAGGATGAATCCCACAAAAAATGTAGTGGAATAAGATAGTGTATGTACCATTTTTGTTTTTTTTTCGTAATTGCCAATAGTACTTCCATAAGACTCTTGCCAAATAAGTGGGAAATGAATGGGTGAATCAACTTCGCAGCGAGTGGCCATCTGGCATCTACCATAGTACACTCCCTCCCTCCGTGTAAAAATGTTTATCTGGTCCGCAAAACGAGAATAAAAAAAATAATACATTTCTTTCAATAAAAAATTCAAATTCTTTTCATAAATTACAAGAACTCATCGATATCTAATTAATCGTTGAAGAAAATTTGTTAAGTTTTCTTGCAAAAGTTGTATTAATTTTACATCCTTGTTCTGTGGACCGGACAAAAGTTATGGGACGGAGGGAGTATTAAATAGATACATGTATGTGTATGTATCACCCAGTGCACACACATATATAATGTAGGAGATGTGTCGTATGCATTGTACACACCATACACACCACCAACCCCCGTCCACCTTTCTGACGGGTAAACTAAACGACCCACCCATCCAAAAAAAAAACTCACATCCATAATTCCTACGTATCACCATCACTCCCCGTTGGATCACATGACAATCAGACGGTCAAGAAATGTTTTCAACTAACCCCCCCAGCTTCCCACCCAACACTCTTTCAGACGTATCCTCTCCTCTATTTAAACAACCATAAACTGTTGCATCATCCCCCCAGCATATATATCATTTTGTATATTTGCTATATACTTACTTCCCTCTCTCTCTCTCTCTCTCTCTCTCTCTCTCCATTAAATTTGTTTACCAAGAAACACATCCAACACTATCTTTGTTTCTTGTTTCCTTTGTGTTCCCAGCCGAATTTCATTAATTTCTTCCCCCTAGCCCTTTAAATTCCTTTGTCCATTTCGGTTTCCTTGAATTTTGGAAGTGGTGATCAGAAATGGAGTGCGCGCGTCAGAACGGGAACGGCCACGCGCCGAAGGTGGAGAGCTTGTGCGTGAAGGATCCGTTGAACTGGGGTGCGGCCGCAGAGGCGTTGAAAGGTAGCCATTTGGACGAGGTGAAGAGGATGGTGGGGGAGTTCCGGCGGCCAGTGATCCGGCTGGGTGGGGAGAGCCTGACCATTGCGCAGGTGGCGGCGGTGGCGGCGAGGGAGGCGGCCGGGGTGGCGGTGGAGCTGTCCGAGGCGGCGAGGGGCGGAGTGAAGGCCAGTAGCGATTGGGTGATGGACAGCATGAACAGAGGGACGGATAGCTATGGGGTCACCACTGGGTTTGGTGCAACTTCGCATAGGAGGACCAAGCAAGGTGCTGCACTCCAAAAGGAGCTTATAAGGTGAGATTTTAATTCCTTTAAATTTATTCAACTTTTATGTAGATTTATTTGGATATTGCATTAATTTTCATTTATAATTAAATGTTTTTTTTTTTGTATGTGTACAGTTGTAAGGGTAGGTAAATGTGGTTGGGGGTACATTTATGTATAGTTATAGTTAAATGATGGATATATATGGCCCAAAGATTATTGAAAAAGAGCTAGGCATTATTTTCTTTTGGATTTTTTTTTCGTAAATTCCTTTACCCTATCAAGTTTTGTTGGCGGGATCGTGCGCCACAAATCTAGCAAAGTAGGTAGTAGACACACTTTATAGAGAATTTAAAACTCTGGATATGACGTTGTTGGGAGGAAACACGCTTTATAGAGGTATTAACTCCTATCTTAAGCTACATATATAATTCGTGTGCTCATGAGCGAGCGCGAGTGAGAGCGTGAGCTTGAAATCACCTACGAAATACATCATAAACTATTGAAACTCGGTATACGATTGATTGAAAATGTGAGCGTAGCGTGAGGAATGAGAACGTGAGTGCATAAAAATTTGAAGGATTATGGTCCTACCTCTACACAGGGAATTTGTTGCGTACATGAATATATACATGCCGGTGGTGAAATAGTTAACGTGACTTGCGATTTTGTCTCCCACATACTTTCCTTGTCTTTTGAACAAAGTGAGGTCATGTTTTTATTTTCCATAATAAATATTATAGGTGGCAAATGGGCGGGTTGAAATGGTTCGCGGATTAACTATGGGCGGGTTAAATTTGGGTCAAATAATAATTGGGTTGAAATGAGTCGGATTGAATATGGGTCAAGTCAAACCCAAACATGCCCGTCCCATTTTCCCTCTTTTTTTTTTTCCCTCCTTTTCTCTTCTCTCCTGTCTCTGTTTCTCCTTCCTTCTTTTCCTTCTCCACTATCTTCTCCCGATATGGGTTGAAACACGTCCACAAATGGGTAAAACTCACCCGACCCGTTTTACTTCCTTTTCTTCCTTTTTAATAATCTTTTTCTTAAAAAATTTTTGAGTTTCGATCAAAAAATTTTACTTTTCCGATTCCTCTTGACGAGACGTATAAATAAGTTATAAAAATTTGGAGCAAAATTAAAAAATACGAAAAAAATTTAAGTAGTCACTGTAACAAAATGTTGTGCGGAATTTACATTTGGTATGACTAGTATTTGTTTAATCTCACGAGGGGAGGGGGTGTTGAATCCAATTGGGACGGTGCATTATAAACTTTTTAACGGCAGAGTCGCGAAAATAATTTACGGCTCTTAATTGCGCAAGTTCAAATGTGTTTTGAACGGTCCGAATTTTGAAAAAACTATTCGCTTGAAGAGTTTAAAATCTTTGCGCTAGTAGTTTTTTTTAATCCGGACGATTGATAGTCAAAACGAACGACTGAGATTGCGCGGAGCCGTGAATAAAATTTTCTCTATCTATTAAGGCCTAACCAACATTTTGGACTAAATGGAATTCGATGACGAAAAATCAATCTAACATTGGATATGAATTCATGGAACTGTTGTAACGTACCTGCTAGAACAGTGGGCGCCGTTAACACTGTATGAGAGAGAAATTGTACTGAGTGTGTGTGAGTTGAATGATCGGTCATAATTAAAAATAAATCTCAACAAATTAATTGTGCTAATGGAATTAGAGATTGAATTAACCAAAAAAGCTTTAGTTAACTTTAAGTTTTTACTTTTTATTAATCGGCAATTCAGTTTTTTTCGAGTTTAAAAAAAAAATTTAATCTACTAATTAGTTTTGTTTTGGTGCTGGGTGCCGAAAGTGAGCACATGGAACTCCACGGTTGTATTAAGATAAAAATAAAAAAGGATTTTTAGCTTAACAACAGTAAATAAGTCTTTTAATTCCAACTCATATTAAACTCATTTCAACTCATGTAAATATAGGTTGAGATGGATTCAACCTATATCAACCTATTATATAATATGGGTAGATTGGGTTGAATTATAAGTGGGCGGATTAAAAAATATGAATTAAGATTGCCACATCTAATAAATTTGCAAAATTAATGTGACTCGGAATTTTGTCCGGATCCATCTCCCACGCAATTTTGTTACCATTTTTGAATAAAGTGAGGTGTTTCACTTCACGTGCATGTATTAAAATAAAATGGGTCTCTGTTAATGTTATCTCAGTAGTAAAGTGAGGACAGGGTATAGCAATAAATTTATTTATAAAAGGAATATATATACTAAAGGAAGAAAAGTAAAAATTCGGACCCACAGTAGCTTCTCAGTCACAGCTGCAAAATGACATTGATTGAATTTACTAGAGAATGCTCAAAACAGTTCATGGACTGCTGTTAAGGTTTAAAAATTAAAATATTATCAAGGGCTAAGCTATCAAACGCTCTAGACCATCAAAATAGACTCGAGAAGGGTCTGAATATGAAGCAGGCAGGACCAATCAGTTCGGGTCAGTTTAAGCACACTTTAACCGATTCCTAAGTCTTGAAGGTAACGATCGGACATTACTCTAGTGGTCCGAAAGTTTAGAATGTTTAGTTTCTGTAGGAATATAACATGTGTTCTCAAAAGATAAACACTTTTCAAAAAGATCACATTCTTTTTGAAAAATATTGGGGGAGAGGACAAAAGGAGCATGACTTGTGGGGCTAGAGTAATATTGAAGTGCATGCCTCCAACATACTTCCTCCTGCCCAATTTAAAATAGGCTTTGGTTGTATTCTAACCGGATAAAAAATTAGTTATATCTTTAAATTTGTAATGAATATTACATCCAATATGAATCTTGTTTAATAAATCTTGATTAATTCTATATTACAATATTTTTAAATCACATAATAGATTACTTATAAATCGCTCCACAAGATACAAAGATATAATTAATCAAAAAGTGACAAGAATTCTGAAAAGAGAATATGAAATTGGGATAGAGAGAGTATTACTATGATGAAATTGGTGGTGGTTTGCATGTGTATTTTTATTGATTTTAAAAGAAGTTTTAATTATGTAACAAAAAAAAAATTCTAGTCCTCAATAATCGTATCCATCCTGAATATACAAATTAAGGTAGGAGTATGTGGTGGTATCATGACCCAATTAGGAAATCTTATTTGGAAGTACTCATTAATTATATGTACAGTATTAATTAGGACCGAGTCTCCACCAACAATTCCCATGTTAGGAGGCTAACATTTCAAACTCAGGCTCCGGAGTTAATTGAAGTGCGCGTAAGCCAGCTCGGACATCCGGTTGTTAAAAAAAAAGAAAAAAGGTCCCATGCTGCAATTTTCGAAATTACGGAATGGACTAATACTAGTCTTGAGGTTTAAAATCTGCTCTCGAGTTTGGATTTGGAAGTTCCTTTACAGTAGTTTTGTTTTCGCAAATCTACACGATTTTGTTCAATATATCCTTGTTGTGTTGTGACATATAAATTTTCATGCCACAGATTTCTGAATGCTGGAATATTTGGAAACGGGACAGAGTCGACCCACACACTGCCTCGCTCTACAACAAGGGCTGCCATGTTAGTGAGAATCAACACACTCCTCCAAGGGTACTCAGGCATTAGGTTTGAAATGCTGGAAGCCATGACAAAGCTCCTTAACAAAAACATCACTCCTTGTTTGCCGTTGCGTGGCACCATCACCGCCTCCGGCGACCTGGTCCCCTTATCGTACATTGCCGGACTTCTAACGGGCAGACCCAACTCCAAATGTGTCGGACCCAAGGGAGAGGCCCTTGATGCCGCAGAAGCATTCCGCCTCGCCGGGATTGAGAATGGGTTCTTTGAGTTGCAGCCCAAAGAGGGCCTTGCCCTAGTGAATGGCACAGCTGTTGGGTCTGGTTTGGCCTCCATGGTCCTGTTTGACGCCAATTTACTAGCTGTTTTGTCTGAAGTCATCTCAGCAATTTTTGCTGAAGTGATGCAGGGGAAACCTGAATTCACTGACCATTTGACACATAAACTGAAGCATCACCCGGGCCAAATTGAAGCTGCAGCCATAATGGAACACATTCTGGATGGGAGTGACTATGTCAAGGCTGCAAAAAAGTTGCATGAAATGGACCCCCTCCAGAAGCCTAAACAAGACCGATACGCGCTCCGTACCTCGCCCCAGTGGTTGGGGCCGTTGATCGAAGTGATTCGTTCCTCGACTAAGTCGATCGAGCGCGAGATCAACTCAGTGAACGACAACCCTTTGATCGACGTGTCGAGGAACAAGGCCTTACATGGTGGGAATTTCCAGGGTACCCCAATTGGTGTCTCGATGGACAACACTAGATTGGCTCTGGCTTCCATTGGTAAACTCATGTTCGCCCAATTCTCTGAGCTAGTCAATGACTTTTACAACAATGGGTTGCCTTCAAATCTCTCTGGTGGGAGGAACCCGAGTCTGGATTACGGGTTTAAGGGCGCGGAGATAGCAATGGCTGCCTATTGTTCTGAGCTCCAGTTCTTGGCTAACCCTGTCACCAATCACGTCCAGAGTGCTGAGCAACACAACCAAGATGTGAACTCACTTGGGTTGATTTCTTCGAGGAAAACAGCCGAGGCAATCGACATTTTGAAGCTCATGTCGTCGACATTCTTAGTCGCTATTTGCCAAGCAATCGACCTTAGGCACTTGGAGGAGAATTTGAGGAACACAGTTAAGAACACGGTCAGTCAAGTGGCCAAGAAAGTCCTCACAACGGGGGTCACTGGGGCGCTTCACCCTTCAAGGTTTTGTGAGAAGGACTTGCTTCAAGTTGTCGATCGCGAGCACGTTTTCGCTTACATCGATGATCCGTGTAGCGCAACGTACCCACTCATGGTGAAGCTAAGGCAAGTCCTTGTTGAGCATGCGCTGGTCAACACCGATGATGTCAAGAACGCGAACGATTCAATTTTTATGAAGATTGGTGCTTTTGAGGAGGAACTAAAGACCCTTTTGCCAAAGGAAGTTGAGAGCACAAGAAGTGCTGTGGAGACCGGAAATCCAGCAGTTCCAAACAGGATCATGGAGTGCAGGTCTTACCCTCTGTACAAGTTCGTGAGGGAGGAGTTGGGGACTGAGCTGTTGACAGGAGAGAAGATTACATCACCCGGCGAGGAATGCGATAAGGTGTTTTCTGCTATTTGCGAAGGGAAGATGATCGATCCGCTGCTCGAATGTCTCAAAGACTGGAATGGCGCCCCCCTGCCAATTTGCTAGACCACCACCCCAACCTTGCACCAAGAAATTTGTTCATGAGACAGGCTGTCTGTTGTGTTATTTTTATTTTTTTAGAACTTGCGTCTTTGGAGTTAACGGGATTACTGCCCTGCCCCTGGCTTTTGATATCAAGTGATTTGTTTATGGGATTATTCGTGGTTCGGTCTTTTTGTATTTCAAGAATTCATGTACAGCTAAAGTCTACTTTTATGGTTACATATATATAAATTGGTATTCGGGACACCGAGCATCGGGTAGGGATTTACAACTACCCTTTCATCAGTACAAATACACACACAGCGAGCACCATCTCATTACCTCTGTCTGTGTCACCCGGAAAAGATTGTCGCAGCAAGACTAAGTCTCCCATATCGGTGAGAGGATGTAGGATGAGCAAAATGATTTTCCCGCGCTTCTCTTTTCTCTTTTTGACGTATGGACTCAATTTTTGTCTTTTAGTGAACAAATTACATACACGTAAAAGTCTCAGTAAAAGACATGAAATGGAGTGCATTCATAAAAAAAGAAATGGCAATAATCAGTATTTGGGCAATGCTTGTGAGTTGGCAACCTGGGGAATGAATAAATTTCTTTCTGATTCTCTTCAAACTCCCTTTAGCAGCATCCAATTACAAAAGGAACTGATTCCCTATTAATATCAGAGACTTTCTCATTCTTCAAATGACTCAGAGGAAGAAATATAACGCATGCTACTTCAACAGACTTTCCACACAAAATTTGAGGGAAAGAAGCATTCTGACGGTGAGGAGGAGAGACATTGAATGAACAAACAAAAGATTGAATGTCCACGTCATATATTAATACAAGGAACAATTTGACCATATGTACAAGAAGCAAATTACTAGGACGAAGTTGAGACTCTTTCTTGCCCTAGACCTAGTTAGCCAAACCCAAAAGTACAAGGCGGCCCTGGGGCAGTGCCTCAAGTTAAAAACTACAAGCAGAACTTTACAACATTAATAACAAGTTACTCGTCATCATCTGATAAACAAACAACGTCAGTTGCTACAGCTGAACTGGCCAAGTTAACCATTCCATCACCCCCTCCACTACCAAATTGGGATATGTCCAGTGCATCAAAACTTGAGCTCAAATCTGGCCGAGGTGACAAAATGTTTGGTGGATTCGCACCAGGTTGATTATTCATGTGAAAGAGCAAACTCATCGCAGAAAGAGATGGGTTATGAAGACTTGGCGACCCTCCTGCAACTTCAGGATGTGGGGCCGTATTGTAAGAGCGATAAGCAGGTGGCATTGGAGATGGTGGCGGGGGAGGTGGTTGGGATGGAACTAGGTGGGGCACAGTGGGAGAAGCAATGGGAAGATTTCTTGCAGATGTGGATGGTGGTGGTCTAAAAGGTTGAAGGTGTGGAGCCGGGGCCCGTCTTTCACTGGCGGTTTGGAGGTTTCCAGGTGAAGGGCCAATAGGAGTAATCAGAGGGGGCCTGTTTGGCATGCTTGAAAAAAGGGCTGAGGGATTGTGGACGATTTGCAAAGGTGGTGCTGTCGTTTGCTGGCTGGTTGATGGGACAACATCTGCACATGAACACAAACTTCTCAATATCAATATCAATATCAAGAAAGGCAAATCGGAAATTCCAAAGATTCACAACAATTTTGGCCCTGTTTGTTTGACTGAACTGATAATTAAGAGAGATGTAATCCCACAATAAAATAATCTCATCAGATCCCTAGTGAGGGGATTAAGAAAACTACACTCCATGGTGTTGTGCATCTCGTGTTTTGTGGGATTTCATATCCGCAGGATATTTAACCTGATCCCAGAAGTTCAAACCAAACATAGCAATTGGTGATCCTCGGAATCTTTAGTCTAATCCGGAAAAGAAAACAGGGCATTTATGGAAACTACGAAAACAAGGTCCATAGATGTCAATGTTAAATAATTCTAACCTAACTGAAGATACTTGTTGAGCCATTAAAACAGTCTGTATATAGCTGAGACAGGTTGACCAATTTCTTATAAAGGAAACTATGGTTGCATGAAACCTCAAGGAGCAGATGATATTCACAGAGTGCATCAGTCAAAAGTTTGAGACATGAAAACCGGAAGTACATAACAAGGTAATCCCCCATAAGAAACAGAGAAATAAGATGCAAGGACCTGAACACCAAATCAAATGCCAGATGTCTAACCAATAATACCAAAACTTGGCTTCTTAGGAATCTCTGAAAATAAAGATATTTGGGAATAAAGACACATGGGCTTGTTGCTCACTGGTATCAGAAACACCAATCTTTGTAAAGAAATGTATTTTGAATCTTGCAGTTACATCCTCCTAATGTCGTAGAGCGTATACGTCAAAAGTTTCTCTTTCGTTTCTCTTGCATTGAGTTGCTGTTGAGTAAATCCCTCGACTTAGATAACATCAATATTGGACCAAGTAAGTGAGCCTCGTGCTAACCGACTAAATCACTATTAACTCATCTGTTATCTAATTTCTGTACAAAAAACTTTGTGGAAAAAAAGAACCATGATAATTGGAGAAAGTCTACATACCTCGCCGCATTTCCAAGGCTCTGGAAGACCTTTCTAAGCACTTAGACCGAAAAGCATCTGCCAATCTTTTATTCATGAGAACTTTGATGTGATATGTATCAAGTTCCATTTTTTTCTGTGCAAAAGCAGCTTCTTCAGAATTAAGTTTAGCCACATACTTCTGACGCATTTCAGCAATAACTTCCTCTATCTCCTTCTCCAAATCAGATTTCAGCCGCAGAATCTGCTCAGAGAAAGGCAGTAGTTAGTGGAAAAAAAGCCTAAAGCTAATCCCACCCAGAAGAAGTGCACCAAGATTAAGCAAACCAGTACTAACTGTATCTTTATGAGCTGTATTTGTTTGCTCTGTTTGTTTTCTCAGCCTTTCCAGTTCAGTTGTAAGCGGATCGGCATATCCAGACTTTGCTGGCAAACGAGTGCCTAACTGTGGACTGGAAACAACTTGATTTGGAAGAGCTTCCATAACCCCCAGCTGTGACAAAGCCTCGGCATTTCTGAAAGAGGTATACCCATCACCACTTCGTTGATTTGCCGCAGTATGCAAAACTACTGGGTCTGAAGGCACTGATGGCGATGGGTTCTCAACATGTTGAGCGAGCTCCGCATTTAAGGAAGCGACGGGCCCATCACTTTGTGGTGGTTGTTCAACTGGTGAAGCTAAATGTGGATAATGTTGATTCGGACCAACAGGTGAGCCGGAAGGTGTTGACAGGTGCAGTTGATTGAGATGCTCAATCACCACTGCTTCGGGACTGCCATCAGTGGCATGCAAAGGTGGAACTTCTGCCCCTAGAACATTCTGATTTTCTCTTGCGAGTTCATCAATATCAGGTATTCCATTAGATGTCAGTAACTGAGAACGTTCATCCTGGAGTACCTGAAATGTAAGACAACAATGCTCATAATCTGGCTGCCGAATCATCTCTCTATAGCATTTGATTAACACTAAGATGAAAATAACGAACAACAAAGTCTCCACTACATCTAAGTGATAAGTCTGCTTTCAATTCTCCAAAACAAATGGGCTTCCTACCCAAACACACAGAAAAGAAGCAACCCTACAAAGATGACAGAATCAGTTGGTAAAAGAAAAGTAGTCAATATAAAAGGAATATATCATGTTCTGTGGGAAAACACAGTTCTACAAGCTTCTGACCAAATTTTCCCCCTGACAATATTGTACTGCTTGGCCTCCTTAATCTCAAGACTTTTTGGCTCAGCAATTCTTTTTATCTAATAAACAGGACAACATCAGGACCCCACTTTGGTACTTTGATTTGAAATTTTGGCAACACAGAATCAGATTTGTCTTGGGAAACCTTCACACTCTTAGATTTTTATTCATTACATCTTTTTTGTCCCCTCATGGCGAGCAACGTTATGGAAATATATAGCAAAACCCTGGCACCGCTTCCTAACGCCAAATTCACCGGTTGGAAAAGTAGGAATACCATTTTTGGCAATGTGTTCTCATAATTTACTTAGCTAAGATAATAGCAATTTTCTAGTAACAAAAGGCTGGAGTAACAATTGGTGGCACCAAAGTTGTTTCAACTACCGACGACTCCACAAAAAGTGAGCCACTATTGATGAAGGCACGAGCTATTTCATTTAGGTTTGATACACAAAAGATAACACTCTCCCACGTATTCCATATCAGACCTCACAATTACTAAGAGGTAGGGGCACCCACCAATTGGTTTGGAGCACTTACGGGAGTATCTTGTATACTGGAAGGAGCTTCATCACGAATCTGTTCTTCAGCAGAAGGCAGGTCCACAAAGGCATTGTTCTCAGGAGCAATAGAATTCACTGCACTACTCTCATGATTTGGACACGCAGCCACGGTTGGAGTTTCGACGGCGACACCACCTCCTACTGCTGCACTGGCGGCAGTGCTTGATATAACACATGGTGCCATACCATTAGCTAGGATTCCGTTAGAACATTGATCTTCTGCAAGGCAACTAGACACAGACACAATGTTCTTGGTGCCCCCAAAACCAGATCCATCCAGAGGCAGCTCACAAGATGGCTGAGCTTGTTCCGAGGACTTTGGTCTTCCCATTGAAAGAGCCCCTGCTTGCCTCACCTTATTCCTTTCAGCTAGTTGCTTTTTCACAACTTCTTTAAGGTGCATATCCTTCTTGCGATTGTGTTCTTCCTTTTTCTTTGCAAATTCATCTTCTAACCTCCTGAGCTTATCCAATCCAACAGGATTATTACCGTGTATAGATCGAACAAGGGTTGAATCTACCCTGTGCTGGTTCTCTAGTTGTACTCTTTCCTCCTCCAAAATTCTGCGAACCTCCTGAATTTCCTCCTGTTGCTTTCTAATGAGCTTTGTTAACTGCATTGCACACTTATTATTCAGTGTTGTCTCTTCCGGGTGAGAAAGGACCAGATCCTTAACAAATTCTTGGTTTTCTGATCTCTCTTCAATCTCAACTTTTACATTCTTCGGCCTGAAGGTTATTGATGGGGACATTCTTGCATCAGGTGGCTCTTTCACCTCGGCCTCAGCAGCTACTAAAGCCTCCTGTGGACGCTCTGATTCTTCGAAATTTTCTAAACGGCTTAAGAAAGTTTTCTTCAGCGGCCGCATCATCAAATAGACCTCGTTCGCCTCTTCCTCTGTGCAATGAAAATTCAAATGTTTCTTTGCTAACAAAAGTGATTCCTTCCTATCAATTTTGTATCTATCACTTTTGCTTTTCCCAATTGAAGCAGCAATCCAACACTGAAACATCAAAGTGCAGCTGTCATAAGAAAAGAAGTCTCCCCAAATTAACATATAACAGATTATAGTAACTTTTAGCTAGGGGTGGGAATTTCCAATTCGACATGAAGTTAAGGGGTTAGGGTCAGCTATTTCTGACATGAAACATGAATATGACACGACACAATAACATGAAAAGCTAAACAGGTCAGGTTAGGGATGAGAGAATTCTGAAACGAACACGAGATGACACGACACGAGAATTTACGAAAGGACAAGATAACGCGACACGAACCTGACACAAAGTTAGCGGGTTAGGGTCGGCTATTCCTAACACGAAACACAAATATGACATGACACGATAACACAAAAAGTTAAACAGGTCGGGTTAGGGTTGAGAGAATTCTTACACGAACACGAGATGACACGTCGCGATGCCCACCCTTACTTTTAGCTTCAGGGTCGGGGTCGGTTCTTTTTTTTATCATTAGCAGCAGTTCTACAGGAAAAATGCACTTGCTAGCAACCATGAAATATTAAAGTCCTTACCTTCAAAACGGTGTCATTCCTAACACAAGTTGTCTAGAATCTAAAAACTCCGATGGCATGGATATGATTTGACTCACTAAGACTTGATTCCACATTGTTTAAAACTCCCGGTTTACATCTTCTTTCAGTCAGTTCCCATAGAGATCCAACTTCCATTTTTACTTCTTTCTTATAATTTATTATGTTACACAAGTTCTCTCATTTCTCTTGAGCGACCTCTTCTTACACTGTCAACCTCTCATTCCGATGAATTTCAATCACCAAATCAAGCCGGTCATGCAGCTCAACGATTCAAATATGGCCTTAATCATGTTTCCAATTTCTAACTTCTATCTTTCATAAACCCAAAGACATGAAAACACACATTTTCATGACATTAAACAAAATGAACCCTTTTGACAGTAATCATCACAAAATGAAAACGACAAGACTTTACCTATTATCCTTGCAAATGTGCAAGATCTCGACAGAGAATGATCAAAGAAATTATACACAAATGCGAACATGAGACAATATCCAACATATATTTTTTTCTATCTGGGATGGAACAAGGATGAAAAAGACTGTTTGTCTCCACCAGAGAAAAGTAAATAATCCAGAAGAAACTAATATCCCAAAATCATCTGTACGACTGATTACTGAGCAAGAAAAACTGAGGTGCGAATAAACAGCCTAACAACAGAACATGATAAAACCGCAACTAAAAAGGCATTACAGTTACTTGGTAACTCGTGTTTTCAAGATAAGACCATTTTTTGGTCTCTGATAAACAAAAGACCACGTCTAATCCTCTCATGATCTTTTCTCCATCAGTTCTGCATAAGTAACCACTATCTCCTGAAACTTTTCTGTAACAATAGAAGTCCACCTCAATTTCAGCAAGATCGATTCACGTTCCCATTGGATAGCTTCATGCACATTCTTAGGCCATTGGTTATAATGCCTCTCTGTATGCAAAAGAAATCTCAAATAACATTTTCCTATTGATTCTGATTTATTTATATTATCAATATGGATTCAGTTGGGAAAAGGCCCAGCTTATGTTTACAGTTAATAGAATACACAACTAGCATGCATGAACTTATAAACAATAGAAGAGGGCAAATACTAACCAGAGATATCTGGAAAGCCTGTAATATGGATGCTGGTTCGCTATTGACATGATGATTATGAATTATGTATTCAAGAAACCTTCCAACCATATCCTTGACATCTTCCTGCGGTTACATTCAAAACCACATAATCAGAAATTAAAGGATACAATGTTAAGCATGACACAGTGTCAGTCCCTTTTTTCACTTTTAAATCCATGTGCTTTTGTAATATCAAGGCAAAGTATCATGCCCTTTACAAAAATGCTTATATGCATTTATCAGGTTGAGATTGAGGGTGTCATAAATGTTATGAAGCCTATAATTTTTAAGCTTGTTTTGTTAGCTTCATAGCATTTATTTGGATAATACGGTTTTTGAACTTTAGACGCCAGTATGCTTCCAGTTGGCTTTCTATGCAGACCTTAGGTGCAATAATGATATTTGGGTTTTTGAACTCTTATAGTAAAAGTACACATACTGTAAGTTTCAGGATTCCACAGAGTGTTGAAATCTCTCGTTTTAGAAAAGCATGAAGACTCCCCTGCACATCACGCACTCCAATCGCTTCCTCAGAATCAACCATGTTAAGCTCAGAACCTCCTGCAGTATAAGAAAATCCAGAAAGATTAAAACATAGTGTTAGAATAATTGTGCAATCTCCTATAACAATTAACCTTCACTGCAACTTGAGAAGGTTTTGCAAAAAAAGTGAATGACAACCACAAGATCGGAATACAAAAAATCTCTTCCATTTACCTCCCCTATCTCGTGAAAGTTCACCTCCTTCTTTGAGACTGGCTCTTAAAGAGGCTGGATCAGCTTTACTGTTCACCACTTTCTTGCGTTTCTTTCCAACTTCATCAGCTTCGAGTTCTGGTTGCTTTAGCAAGTCCCCAAAATTCTGAACCCTTTTCCTGTTCCTCGGCAACTGGCCAGAAGAATATCTCCACTGAGGATTCCTTCCCTCCAAGAGCTTTGTCCAAAAAAAAGTGGGTTCTTCTCCATCTGGGAGCTGGATTTTTAGCTCACCAAGCAGTGAAACATTCTTCCTGTATGTTCCCCCACTGTGTTGAACTTGTATAACGAGAGAGCTGTTTGGATGGTTATTTTCTCGATCTTGGAAAAGTACATTCAAGAACTCCTTGGCTACGTCTTTGAGAATTGATGTACTACTTGCACTAGTGGTTGAGATATTACCACCATGAAACTCATCCAACTTATTGAATAAATATGAGGCCCCCCACATGAGCAGCATGTGAATAGTACTCAGACTTATGCTCTGTATATCAAGAGTCTCATCTTGTGTTGCAAGGACTAAAACATTTTCTTCCACCGTACAAGGTGAATATAAGCGGAAAACTTTGATCTGTTCAACAGACGAACCGATTGATACTTTTTGTAGTGCTCTTATATCATTCGTGGGGTTCCAATCACCATTAAAGATGACAACGCTGTCCACAGACGAGAACTTGATGCTACAGTTGCACGCACGATTTTCTAATAAGAACACGAATCTCCCACTACCCTTATCATTGAACTTGTTTAGAGCAGCTTGTTTCTTCTTCGACGAGAGAAAACCCCCGTCAAGACGTTCATAAGAATCTGGACCAAATCTTTGCCCTATAAAATCTTCCAATATATCTCCAATTGTATCCCTTCCACCAATCGACTGCCATAAAAATTGCACCAATATCAACCAAAAAATAACCAAAACAGAATGTGTCCTGTGAAGACAATGGTTTCACGTATGCAAACCCGTGATTTTGCACAAAGAGTGAAGTACATGTATGAGAGTTGACTAGAGGCATATTAAGGATTACATTCCAAATTTTATATGTTGTATGCAGATGATGTTTCCTCTGTAAATTGTATTTACAAAAGCACATAAAGAGGAGTCTTTTTCCCCTTCTAAGAGCATTCACAATATAATAATCAAAATTGGAAAACAAAAAGTTGCCACATCACCTTTTGGTCATCCATTTAAGACATTGCTAAGGTTAGCAATGTAGAGGTCCACAATGTAATAATCAAAATTGGATAACCAAAATTTGCCATATCACCTTTTCAAACTACAAAATTCTAAAAACTAAAAACTGTGATAATCATTTGAATAGATTTTGAAAAAAAAAAGTTTAAAAAAAAACAGATATTGAAAAAAATAGTTTTTAAAAAGTTTCTGAAAAAAAATTAGTTTTTTAAATTTATTCTATGAAAACATTGTTGAGAGAGAGAAAAGGGAAGATAGAAGGTTTTTGTGTAATGATGAGTGTACTTGACGGAGAAAATGCGGGGTCCACTAAATTTTGTTATTGGCAAAAGGTTGTTGGTTTTGGTTATCCAAGAGCCAAAATTTGGATAGTTGCTAAGAGGTTGCTAGGTTTGATTATTACAATGTGAGCACTTTTTTGAGCAAACATTGCTAACTTTAGCCAACTTTTGGTTTTGATTATTACATTGTTGATGCTCTAATCAGTAATGTTTCAGCTCTACGAGTTGTATGAATATTAAGGATATTCTAATGTTATATGTTGACTGCAGAAGATATCATCTCAATAAAATATACTAAAAAAACACATAAAAAAGGAGTTTTTTTTTCCTAAATAAGTAATATTTCGGCACTACAAGTTGACTAGGAATATTAAGGATGATATTCTAATGTTATATGTTGTCTGCAGAAGATTACCAAAAAAATGCACATAAAAAGATGAGTTTTTGCTAAATTAGAAATATTAAGAGTAGCACTTGATTGAAAAGAACAAACAATAAGTGGGGAAATAAGTAAATATATGAAATGCAAATCCATTAATAGAACTAGAAATAGAGAACAAGTAAACGATTGAAAATGTAAAGAAACAAAGATGAACAACTTCGCTACCTAGGTTAAAATGTTGACAAAGATTAAGAGATTGAGATGATGTAGCCCAAAAGAATCTTAAAAATTAAAGGAAAAAACTGAAAAGACTACCTATGAAGTCAAAATTTTATAGGGGCATAATGATGGCAATTACAGAGCCACATAAATCATAAGAAGTGCAGTTGAGATGAAAATGTTAACGTGAATTTGTGCCAAGACTGAGGAAAAATGAAAAAATAAAACAAAAACTAGTGAAATACATGCTAAGATCATTCAGCGGGTGAGCAATGACTGTGAGACTGTAACAAAGTAACCTAGCAGGCTAGCACTAAATAGTAGGGGTTATATCCGTTGAAGATAAGTTGACAAAAATTAGACTAAGCCAGTTTGGTCAAATACAACTTACACCAGTAGATGCAGTGGCAGACCCAGAAATTTGACATAGCGGGGGCACTAATTTTTTTTGTAACCGTAATATATGAGTTACATTTAAGCACATTTACTCCAAAATAATTTCAGCATTCATGATAAATTAACAATTTTAAAGTATATATGTATTTTAATAATTAGCTACTTGGGCAAACTTGAGCCCCTTGACTATATGCATTATCACATGTTCATCATCTATTTTTCCATTACTAACTCTACTATTACAGTTTTGGGGACAAAAAGTATACAAATGCAATGTGGGGGTAGACTCGAACCCATGAATAGTATAAAAATCAAGGTATGCACTACTATTTTCTATTGCCTTTTAGAAAGGAAAAAAAAACACATTTTCTACTCTGTCTTTTGGGAAAAAGGCAGATTTTTCTATTGCCTTTCGAAAAAAAAAAATTACATTTTCTACTCTGCCTTTTGGCCAAAAGGCAGAAAGTACCAGCTGGGGAGCATGGGCAGAGTCTTGAACCCGACACCTCTTGTTAAGAGGGAGAGCACTTTAACATTGCACCAATTACCAACTCTTTACATGCATTCAACATAAATAACATATAAACAAAATCGCAAAAAAAAAAAAATTTTTGTTTAAGGGGCTTGGGGGCACGTGACCCCACGTGACCTATGGTGGGTCTGCCCCTGAGTAGATGTGAAGACAAGGAAGAGTCAATAGGACTATTAATGGAAATTTAAGAGGAAGGAGAAGATGGAAATTGACGTGGTATGTTGTGACCAAAGGGATGGAATGGAATACATTAATTGGATACATAGCCTGTAAAATAGCAAACTTGCAAAAGAGTTTCATGCAGCTGAAACAAATTGATTATAGTAAGTGCGGGCAAACTACTTAACCACCATAATAATGGTTAATCAAGCTAGTGCAAAGCTTAGGAGGCTGTTTGAAACAATAGATAAAATCATAAATAAAGTACCCATTTTTTCCATGGAAGATCAGAACATCTGCATAAGATAACAGCGACCTCCGAAGCATGTGCCTCTAAAAGATAAAACTTTGAATGATCCTTGGCACATAAACCACGACATTCAGAAAAGCGAGAGCCTAATTGCTATTTGCTTCCAAAAAATGGCCCATAGTGCCTAGGATAAACTTGGCTGGTCCCATGGCCATGGCATTCTAGCACCTGGTAGACACTTTTTCAGGGGTTCCTTTGTTTTATCTTTTCTGAAGACTGGAAAGGTGTTTGTCATTATTGTTGTTTTCTTCTATCCTCTTTATCTTCTGGACTGCTTATCCTCTTTCATTTATCATAGTTTTCTTCTCTTCTCTTCATCTTCTGGACTGCTTATCCTCTTTTATTTCCAATTTACTTCTCCTTTGCAGCTTAATTACAGAGAATAGTTCCACAAATTTTACGTAAACCAACTCACTAAGGAGATGAAAGTTACAGGACCCCATACCTGGAACAGAATTATGACTCTTAATCCTCGATCTCGAATGTTTGAGAGTATTGTATCAAGAAGTTGTAACTTGCCACTTGCTTTTATTCCCACACCCAAAAACTCAACCACGGGAAGGTCTTTCGTCAAAACGCCTTGCAAAAGCGGATCCACAAGGTACGGGTGATCACAACTCTATCAGGAGACATCATGCAAGCAACAACTCAAAAAGGTGATCATGGTGAGGCATAGCTAGTCAATAGCTAACAACATAGAATTATAGAACAATTGAAAAATTCGACTGTTTTAATAAAAGGGGAAATTCACACAATTTAACATAACCCAACAGTGACAGAAACGGTTAGAGACTTGATTATTTTGAGCAGAAATGAAGACAGAGAAAATTGTTACAATACAACAGGTGGCACAAATCTACGCAAGAAGGGCTATGTAAGTGCTGCATGCGAACTTGCTGAAGACCAGTAATTGAATAATATTACTAATCTACATGCATATTAGGAAACCAGGGATGGCAAGTTTCTCCCTCAACATGTGACATGACTTTCATGCCCTCGATCTTTTTTTGACCTCTGTTCTTTTACCCTTACTTTTTTGTCGGACTCGCAACTATACAATATTACTACACTTTACATTATAGAAGCGGGACCCAGGACATTTAACAATCAGGGGCATGTGGGCCCCAACCTTAAACATAAGATTCAACATCAAGTTTTGTTTGGCACAAACGAGCCCCAAGAAATTTTATTAGTGACCCTTATCAATTATGAATGTGATCTTCTCCAGTCCGTTACGGTCCTGTTATGCCCAATTATGGGCCCCTTTCGGACCCACAAAGATGAACACAAGGATCACTGTTTAGAGATGGTCAAGAATGTCGACAAAGACAAAAATCATGTTAATCGGATATAATCTGATATTTTTTCGGAGCGCATTTATCTTAAGAAGAAAGTTTACAAAACGGGATCGAATTCATTTAAGCCATTTATCTTACGTTGAATACGGTCCGAAATCATATCAAACAATAACTGAACAGCTTTATTTTTGGGACAGCCGACGTTCACAACGAGCTCTAAAAAAATAAACCATTCCGATCATCTCAGTGAGCCCAGAAGAGGCCCACGAATGGGCATAATAGGACCATCCAGTCCATTAAAGAGGATCCCATTCTATAAACTAATTGTTTATTAGCTTTTAAAAAAATAGCAAGAAATTTAATAGCCGATGATGGAGACAATCAATATTTATGTTAGAACAATTTGAGCCAACTAAAATCTCACTCATTATTGGACAATAGGAGTATGGAAAATATGGTAGAAGGCTAGAAGCCAGTGATATTGTAAGGAGAAAGTTGAAAGTGGTAATGAACAAAAAAAGCAAAACAAAATGCTAGATCATTAGGCAAAAAATGTATCAAAATGTGATGGCAGCCACTAATGATGGTAATGTACGAAATTGCCAATTTTGATGTGCAAAGACGATACATATCACAATAATGTTGTGGATTAAAAAAATCAAGAGTTAGATGGCTTACCTTGGGGGGATCATAAAACCAAGTTCTTTGACTGACAACTCATAGGCTCAAGGAATAAATTTTTGATCTGACTATAATGGTTTCAGGCTTGAGGATCCTCAGGAAGTCAGGACGTTAAGAAGGATATTCTTGGGTACTATATGGGCTTGTTAGGTACTACCTTTGCGACAAGTGGGAATGCAAGAGAGGAGCTGCGCAGGGCTATTACAAAGACTGTTCCTCAGCATCTGAAGAGTTGCTTAGCTTCAGCAGTAATTGAGTTAGAAGTCAAACAAGCTTTGGACTCCATTAAAAGGGATAACGCTCCAGACGGTTTTAATTCAGCCTTTTATCATGATATTGTGATATTGTTGGGAAATATTTTACCTATGCTGTTCAATTCTTCTTCACCAGTGGTGTTATGTTATGCCTAAACAGTGGAACTCTACTTCAGTCTCACTTACTCCTAAAACAAAGTCCCCCTCTACTATTAAGGACTTCAGACCTATTGCATGTTGTAATGTCCCATCAAATGTGTTTCCAAGATCTTAGTGCAAAGGATGCAGCCTATTCTATCTCACATTATCAGTCCTTGCCAATCTGCATTAGTGAATCGGAGGTCCATCACGCAAAATGTGCTTCTTATGTAAAAGTTAGTTAAGAATTACCATAAGGATAGGTCGACAGGCGATAGGGGTGTGCCTAGGTGTGCAATGAAGCTTGACTTGGTGAAAGCTAATGATTTTGTGGCTTGGTCCTTCATTTTTGATGTTATGAAAGTTATGGATTTTCATAGGCTCTTCATCCGGCGGGTAAGACAGTGTGTCACTAGTGCCATGTTCTCAGTCAACATTAGCGGTGCCTCAGAAGGTTACTTTTCTGGAAAGAGAGGTTAAGGGCAGGGTGACCCGGTTTCTCCTTATTTGTTTCTCTCGGTTATGGAGGCTTTTACTGCTATTATGGGCTTTTAAGAGTCAGGACTGCTGACTTCTCTTATCATCCATAACGCAAAGAGCTGGACATTACCCATCTCATATTTGCAGATGATCTCTTCATTATATGTGGTGCAGAAAAAGATTCCTTTATGATGACAAAGGCGATGATGACAGAGTTCCATCTGTATAAAAATCTTAAACCAAACTTACAGAAAGTTCTGTGGTGTATGCTGGGTTCCTGAACTGAGAAGACTATTCTGCAGGATATAATGGATATTCCTGAGGGATCTTTCCCAGTCAAAGTATCTTGGTGTACGATTGATTATTACCAGACTAAAGGCAGACAATTGAAAGGTCCTATCTGAGAAAATTCTTGCCTGAGTTAAATCATGGACAAACAGACTTCTCTCTTTTGGAGGTAAGAGTACAACTCATTAATGCAGTTCTCTTTTGTATTTAAGTCTATCGGAGTTCAATGTTACTGATTCCTTAGAAGGTTCTAAATGAAATGGAGAGATCATTGAGGACATTTTTCTGGTCAGGGCCTGATCTCAAAACTACCGATGCAAAACTGAATTGGGATTCTGTATGTTTACCTGAGGAATGTGGTCTGGGATTTAGGAAGTTGAAGGATTGGAATAGAGCATCGATGACAAGGCATTTATGGGCTGAGTACACTATGGGTGAAATGGGTCCACATCTATATCAGTACAAACCAATGCATTTGGAATTTAAAAGTTCCAAACTCTGCAACTTGGACAGTGAGGAAAATTCTGAACCTAAGGCCTTAGGATACATTCCATTGGGAGGATAATTGGCACCCTATTGGCCCTTTGAACCAAAAGTATTCTGAGCAATTAGGGTTTATCAGAGGCAGATTTCTATCAGCTAAAGTTTCAACAACCATTCACCAAGGTGTATGTAGATGGTCTAGACCTAGGATATCCTTGCTCGAACTCCCTCATCTTTCTCTCCTAATCTTGATGTCTGTGATTCTGTATTGTGGACTTTGCATCCCATTGGTAAGTTCAATAAAAAGTCTGCCTGGAATGCCTTCAGAACTTCTGCTCCTAAAAGACCAATGGGCTAGTGTTGTGTGGTATCCTAACAATGTGCCCAGGTGGGCAATTATAGAGTGGATTGCTGTTCTTCAAAGGCCTTTTTCAGCTAGAGTTTGTATCTATTTATACAGAAGAATGAGGCCTTTAACTCTGCCTGAGGAAATTGCATGGACTCAACAGCATGGCAATGGCAAGCAGCTGAAGCACGGAGTGTCAAACTATCAATGGCTGCAGTCATATACCATTTGTGGATGGAAAGAAATAGAAGAATCTTTCAAAGTAGTCAGGAAGTCAAGGAGGTTGATTACAGAACCGAGTTTGAGATTAGAACTTGCATCTCCTCATGGCCAATGAAGAGAACAAATAAGAACAGGCTCCTTTGCACCCACTGGAAAAATTTTCATGAAGTGTTCTCAGGGATGCCTTTTATGCTTTGGTAGGTAGATGCAGAGTTAAGTCTTGTAGTATCTGTTATGAAGTGTATCTGTTTCCTATGGTTTGTCTGTTGCTGTGCAGGTTTTCTTGTTTTTCTAGATGTTGGGTCGTTGCTTGTTTCTGGGGTATGCCCCTTTCCTCCTATAAGGAGTTGGTTTAATAAAATAAGTCACCAAAAACAAATATGGTGCGGATAAATAATTAACTATGATCACATGATTTCTAATTACAATCTGTTAGCATGATCATGTGCATGAGACTTTTCATAAAGGTATTGATGATTGACTTCAACAAATATGACGACCAACATTGAGCAAGATAGTATACGTAAACGAAGGAACAACCGAGCATAGATGAAATTCCAATACGAATCTTATTTTATGACGCACACAAGGAAGAAAGATAATCTAACAACATATAGATCACATGCAGTTCAATAAAAGAAACATATAGATCACACACACAGGTAACTGATGCTACATGTACATCAAACCATACCTTCCGCGTCGAAATAAGAAGACTATGAAGGGTCCCAAAAGGATCTTTCTTTGAAAGAGAGCGCAGTGATGCATAATTTGAATGTAGTGTAGCGCAATATTGCTCAAGTTGGACATTGGATATCTGAACTGGAACCCAATACTCTTGAAATCTAGAAAAGTCTGGCTTGCAGTCATACACAATAAACCTTGACAACCTCTCCTTCAATTTACCAAAATTATTATCTAAGTCATTTTCCTGGTCATCACTGGTATCCAAATCACTGGGAGATTCAAGCAACAACAGCAGATTAACGTGTTCAGCTCGGCAATCCTGCATATTCCAGTAGTATTGCTAGTGATAAGCCGTGTTAAATTATCTAGACAATGTGTGAAAGAGTAACTGTACCTTTAATTGGTCATTGTAAAGGAGAAACCTGACTTCAGTTGATAGCATTTTTATGTGTTCAAAATGTTTAGATATCGCAGAGCACTGGCACTCATCAACAATGATTGCTTCCCATCTAAGGCACTCTAACATTTCAAAATCCTGCCGACCAGTATATAAAGAGGTCGAGTTAGTAACTGGCCAAATGTAAATGTACAACCTCTAAATGAGCCAGTCATACATCTTTCCTGAATGAACTCAAAGAAAATGGAATACACTAAGCGTGAATGAATGTCAAGAATGCATTTGATGTCAAATTCGTCAACAAGTATTAGTGTGCTTGTTGAATAGCTTGATATACATTGTAGGTTATTTCCTAACAGCTTAACTTTTGAGACAATGGGTAGCTTAACAAGATATCAGAGCTCAAGTCAAGAGAGAAGGTTTTGGGTTCAAGTGTCTTCGCTTGCAGTGTGTCTCCATTTGCATTCTGCTTCTCCGTCTCATATTTTGTTTCCCTCTATCTCTTGATCTTTGCATCTCCCCGTGCAAGATGGGGTTGCATGTGAGGGAGGGTGATGAATAATAGATTGATATCCGTTGTTGGCCCCATTTCCTACCAGCTTAAGCTTTTGGGACAGATGGTAACTTAATAGTATTTAACCAAATGCATATGTTCATAGTTGAAACGAGATATAAGAATACACAACTGAAATACCTGGGCATGAGATGTCCAGAGATTCTCCTACTTCTATGTTTGGACATGGAGGAGAATATCTTTTAGGAAGGAGGTTTCATTGCTGTTCTGATGTTTACATTCACTAAGCACGAAATGTCCTTGAACAATTCTAACTGTGGAAGGCAAATCTATAGTATGTGGAATCAAATCCCAAAACTACTACAATTGACATTCCCATAATCAACCTTGAGTCATCAAGGCCACACTAAGGCGCTTAATGTAATGACCTTGGTGCAACATTTCTTTGAGGCAGGGTGCCTTAAGAAAAGCTCAATGCGTCATCTATTACCGAGGTCAATTAAGAGATTTTTTTAGATCTATTGGCTTGTGGTGTGTTACATGTAAATGATATGGCCAAAATATTGAGTTTGCAATTGAAGAGGGTTGTGTGTACTTTGTGTCTGAATGCCTTTAAGGTGAGACAGATTCTGCATATGGTCCTCGGTAAATTCAATGCAAGGATGCAAGACTCTGCGGTGGCAAAAAGGAGTAAGTTGCAAACTTCAAATTGAGAAAGCCTATGGTACAAACTTTATGAGAGTGTAAATAAGTAATTATGATCCTAATGCTTACGTCCCTTTTGTGGGTTGGGCAAGTGGGCGTTAGCATGAAGGGTAGCACCCAAAAGCTTGATGTGGAACTTATGGAGGGAGATAGAAAGTGGCAAACTTTGTGAGGATGTGGAGACAACAGTACATAGGCTTCATGTGTACTTTATATTCTGAGTTTGGGATCAAAAGATGTCTTTGTAAATCTTCTTTTCATTGTATGGAAATTATGACGGGCTTGAATTTTGGCGGAAATCAATACAAGAGGATGTGCCACTCTTTTGGTGTTGTGTTGGATGTAAATTTATTAGAAACAAAAAGTACCTCGACAAGTGCTTCTATAGGGGATAAAAGTACTTGGAACATTATGCAACCGCCTTCCTCATAGAACTCATATGTCCGGATAATTCTTCTGCTATCTTCTCTTCCACTGTAAACAATGACATCAATAGACGAATCCAACCGCGAGAACTCAGCTTCCCATTGGGAAAGAGCACTGGAATCTGAGATAACGAGGAAAGGATGACTAATGTTGGACGCCAACGAACCAACAAATAAGATCATCTTCTGCACTCTCTCCTGCCAATAAAATATCCATCATGTTACACGATGCATCAGTAGTCGGTCATCAGTAGTCGGTTATAACACGACACCTTGACATGGTGCAAGAAATCAAAGTACATATAGGTTACCAACTTGCAAAAAACTGTCATTAGTCAAAGATCACCTTAGCACATCTACACACACCCATAATTAGCCAAAACAATGTTTTTCAAATGACACAATAAAACATAGTTGCATATGTGAAAGATCGAGAAAAGAACGAATATTGCACAAGTGAAAGAGCAAAACATATGACAGTCATAAGTCCGTGAAGAATAAAGAAGGGCAAACGAATTTAACCATTCAAATATGCAAAAGAAAATGAGAAGAACAACTCCAATTCTACAGATCAATTATTTCCAGCAAATTGTAGCAAAGGTAATATTAGGTAGTATATTTTCTGTTAGCAACCAGAAATACCATTGGAGGTTAAGAAAAGAGAGATGGTGCAAAGAGACAAAGGAGAAATAAGAAGTTAACCCAAACATGAGAATAAAAAGAACAAGAAAAAAAAGCAGCAGCAAAACTACAATAGAAAGACCACTATTACTCCTAATAAGAAAAAAATAACAAAAAAAGACCTCCTTTTATTGGGTGCAGAGTGCAGACGACGACGACTAAAAGAAAGCCAAATGACATATCATCCATGTGTGTATACGATACACCTCACATCTGGACGTGCATCCTCCATAAGCTCTTACGGCGACCCATCCCGAGAGGAACAAGGTTTCCTCCATGGTCTAATTATGCCTGCACACACTCATTTCGTGACATGAGTATATGCGAGCAAGGGGACATTAATGTGGGTAGTCGATATATTCCGCAACCGGATGCACCTTTTTCAAGAACCCCACCGGTGACCATCTCTAGGATGAGCAGGCCTTCCCCGCAATATCCATCTCCAGGAGGAGAATGCCTCCCCAACAATATCCATCTCCAAGAGGAGAAGGCCTCCTCCACAAAGATCCACCTCCAGGAGGAGCATGCCTCTTCCACAAAGTTCACCTCCAGGAGGAGGAGCATGCCTCCTCCACAAAGTTCACCTCCAGAAGGAGCATGCCTCCTCCACAAAGTCCACCTCCAGGAGGAGGAAGACCTCCTCCACAAGATTCACCTTTAGGAGGAGCAGGCCTCCTCCACAACGTTCACCTCCACGAGGAGCGAAGCCTCCTCCACAACGTTCACCTCCACGAGGAACAAGGCCTCTTCCACAATACTAACTCCTGAGAGGAGCAAGCCTTCCTCCACGATCCTCACCTCCGAAAAGAGTAAGGCTTCCTCCACAAACTTGGCCTCCGCCAAAGCAAGTTTCCTCCAAGAACTCTCTACCCATGGAGGAGAAGGTCGCCTCCAGGCACCTCACCTCCTACTTAACACTTTAAAGACTCCACGAACACTTAAAGGCAACTCTATACACCATCCTAGGCCGGAAGCAAGGCCTAGGTACCTCGCTCGGGACCTAAGGAGGAATGTGGTTTGGAGGCCAGAGCAAGGGGTTTGTCAAGGAAGACGAGCTTGCCTCCGGCGAGCTCTAACTTGGCCAGTCCTAGAGAGAGGAGGGGTATTGACCGCCATCTGACATCTCAGAAGAAGTATCATACCTACCTCCTGGCACCTCGGAGCCCATATCACGCCTACCACCTGACTTGGCAGATGTTACGGGTCTCCATGTATCACCGAAATAGCCTCTGTTGGTTCCATGATTACAAGCTCCGAGGCCTGACTTAGGACTAAAAGAGGAAAGGAGGTCAACCTCCACTATGCCCACCAATGGGGAGGAGCCTCACACACCTGGCTCTCTTTCTCATCCCCAAGGCTCATATATAAGGGAAATTCAACAAGCATTCAATGCGCACCTACTCTCCACTGCCATCCCTCTCTCTCTAAGTCCGCCCCGAGCTCTCTCCTCCTCCACCTCCGGTGGTCCCGAGCGAGGTACCTAGGCCCTGCTCCCAGCCTAGGATGGTGTATAGAGTTGCCTTTAAGTGTTCGTGAAGTCTTCAAAGTGTTAAGTAGGAGGTGAGGTGCTTGAAGGCGACCTTCCTCCTCCATGGGTGGAGAGTTCCTGGAGGAGGTCTTACTCCTCCGGAGGCGGAGTTCGTGGAGGAAACTTGCTTCGGCGGAGGCAAAGTTTGTGGAGGAAGCCTTACTCTTTTCGGAGGTGAGGATCGTGGAGGAAGGCTTGCTCCTCTCAGGAGTTAGTATTGTGGAAGAGGCCTTGTTCCTCGTGGAGGTGAACGTTGTGGAAGAGGCTTTGCTCCTCGTGGAGGTGAACGTTGTGGAGGAGGCCTGCTCCTCCTAAAGGTGAATCTTGTGGAGGAGGCCTTCCTCCTCCCAGAGGTAGACCTTGTGGAGGAGGCATGCTCCTCCTGGAGGTGGACCTTGTGGAGGCGGCATGCTCCTTCTGGAGGTGAACTTTGTGGAGGACGCATGCTCCTTCTCCTAGAGGTGAACCTTGTGGAAGAGTCATGCTCTTCCTAAAGGTGAACCTTGTGGAGGAGGCATGCTCCTCTTGGAAGTGGACCTTGTGGAGGAGGCATGCTCCTTCTGGAGGTGGACCTTGGAGGCATGCTCCTCCTGGAGGTGAATCTTGTGGAGGAGGCATGCTCCTCCTGGAGGTGGATCTTTGTGGAGAAGGCCTTCTCCTCCTGGAGATGGATATTGCGGGGGAGGCATTCTCCTCCTGGAGATGGAAATTGTGGAGGAAGCCTGCTCCTCCTAGAGATAGTCACCGGTGGGGTTCTTGAAAAAGGTGCATCCAGTTGCGGAATATATCGAATACCCACAATCCCCTACAAGTTTTTAGATTCAGCAAATTTGCCTTTAACACTTCTTGCATTCCTTTCTAGCCGAATTACCCACAGTACCACTCTATTTGCACTAATCTAATGGCCTGAGGCTTTGTATTCGAACCAAAGCCTCCAAAGTCAGGTACTTAGTTGCAGGAATCGCCTGACTTGATGCCGCTCCCCTGCGAGAAACGCGATTCTGCGTTTCTCACACAGAATCGCAACGGGAGCGCATTCTTGTTGAGACGGGATCGCGTTCCTTAGGGAGACGGGAGCTTACAGTTCGTTCCAGTCACCGTCGTGGCCGTAAATTGCAGATCTTGTTCGCCGAAGAAAAAAGAGGAGGAGGAGGAGGAGGAGGAGGAGAGAGAGAGAGAGAGAGAGAGAGAGAGAGAGAGAGAGAGAGGGGTACCGACCTCAAAGCCCTCACCTGAAGCGACGAACGAAGAGCTGCTGCTGCTCCTGCTGCGATTCCTTTCTTTAGAACTAATGACGAAGATAGGTTTTAGCCTTTAGGGCTTCGGCTCTTTCTTTTGTTTGGGCCTAATTGGGTTGGGCCATTTAAGGCTTGTGTTCTCAATTAGTTAGGTAAGTCGGACATCTCATTTATTAATGGGCCAAATTAGAGTTTATATATCCAGTCAAATTACAGTTTCAAGAGTCTATGTTTTAGTTTATTGCTCGATAGACCCCTTATCTTGCCTCTATTGGTAAATTGTGATATACATGTTATATAAAAATTGAAACATACAAAACTAATCTAAAAAAATTGACATAAAATACATTTATTTTTCTGTATAACATAAATAAAAAATATGAGAAGTACCAAAAATAAAAAATAAAAGATATGAAATTATTTTAAAAATTATAAATAAAATATACTTAGGCGCTCCCAAACTTAGGAGCTTCTGGGTACCTTCGCTCCCCCGCTCCCGCCCCCGCCCCCGCTCCCGCTTCGTGCAACTAAGGTCAGGTACACAATTGACATAAGAAAAAGGAATCAACCAATCAATCTCTAACGAAAATCTCCATCACAATCCCATAGCTACCAGTCAGACAAATCTACAAGTGACACATCACAGTGAATCAATAAAGGAATTAGATATCCTTTGCAATGTATTGTTGATATTAAGTTTCTTATGAGATAAGTGATAATAATCTAATAATAATTTTGTAGCAGTATTAAACTCAGACAAATAGAGGAAAGATTTAAAACTGCTCTTATTGCATCACCTGGTCATCAAACAAAACAGCATTCTGGCCTTTATGCCAATGCTCACGCAGCTTGTTAACAGTAAAGGCTAGTTGGTTATAATCAGTTCCAGGTAAGACTCCAGCTGGTAGCTTTGAAACTTTGACAAGGGGTCCCTTCTTATTCTGCAGTACAGTTGGTGTAACTATAAACCAGAACAACCACAATATCACCATAATCAAAATAAAATGAGTGCCATTGTTTATATAAAGAAGACAGTCAACATTGGCCTAACTATAAGATCAATGGAAGTAGACTGTATCAAACAATGTTCATGTGATCAATAAATAGAAGTGAGTATGCATATGATATACACAAGCTGATACTGATCCTAGGAAACACAACCCTATTGCCAAATTCAGTAAGAGTGGGCTCACGTCCTAGAATAGGTGCATCATGGGTGGTCAATCCCGATCCTTTTCAAGTGGTGGACAAGAAAACAACTCCAGCACCACTAGAACGTTGTAGGATGAAGCAAAAATGGGTCCGAGCTAAAATCGAGTAAAGGTACCAAAAAAATATCCAGTGCATGCCAAGCCACCTTATCTAGTAAGAGGAAGAAGTAACTGGACACAATACCTTGAAGAAACATACAAACGAGAAAATAAATTAATAGCATATTCTGACTCTGAAGCCACCTTATCTAGTAGAGAGGAAGAAGTAGCTCTCTTTGCCCTCTGATGACGATTTTCATACTTGCGCATCAGGCTCTGAGCTAGAGGTGACTGCAGAAAAGAAGCACTTTCCAATTCCCATGTAGCATACTCATAGTCAAGACCACACCATTTAACAAGCCATTCACAGTGGCAATGCGAAGTATCACCATTAGGCTCAATTTGATTCTCCTCTTGTTGCTTGGGAGAGCTTAATAATCTTTTCTTCAGCAAACGATGCGGCATTTTCCACTCTTCCCTCCACTTCACAACCTATAGATCAGAAGACTGGTTACAGCAACATCCTGAACTTGGTTATAAGGAATCAAATGCACTTCTTGTTTGGACTAAGGACCAAACCAAGAAAAGGCATATCATCCACAATATCTGTAAGAGTTACTGAACCTTGTTATTTTCATTAAACTTTGAGACAAGCAACGGAGCTTCCAGAACCAATTGTCTTTCTGGTACCCAACCGTTGTGAATATGAGCAAGACCTTTGTATTTAACAAAATATTGATTCTGCTTTTGTAATCCTGTCGCCAAACAACAAACTACCATAAGAAAATCACAAAACAAGAACCATCCATACAAAGGAAATAGATATGTAGTGGACAAAAGCAAAGAATTCACAGCACTAGCAGGTTATCTTGATGACGCAATTGAACATAATAGTACCATATTCAGTATCTTGCACCTCTACTTCTCTAGCATCCCAAATTGACTCTACTCCTTCAGACACTGAATGGACACCAGATTCTATCTTCTTCTGCACACATGAGAGACAGTGCCATACTGTAGGGACATCATCCAATGGAAGATCTAAACAGGAGGGATGGTAACTTTTCTTGCAGCCCTTTCCATCACAGCACCTGAGATTATATGTAAAGTTGTGAATAGACATCAAAATGACAAAGTAAAGAAAGATAAGTGCAACTTTAGACTCCAAAATTACAGATTAAACTATGTCAGAAGAAATTTATTGCCGAAGAAACTTTCTATATTCTAGACAAGTATTAGACAACCATAAGCAAAGTGAAGAAACAATTGAATTGGAAGGGACGTGTTGAATGAGACATGATGACCACTGGCCTCAAATGAGTACGGAATCAGCTATCACATTCCTTCCGATAAGAATCAGAACTCCTAAGCAGACTAAATAACAATTAGTCTATCCACAGAGACAATACACACAGATCAGGAACAGACTGCTGATGTGGCCAAAAAAGGGGACCCACAACTCTCTCTCTCTCTTCTAAAAGCTGTCCAAATAATATTCTCACCTACTATCCCCCAAAGTTGAAAACCGGAGGAAGAATCAAGAAAGATACTAACCCCATATTTACACCTCTTACTTTGCCGCCAAACTCAACCCCTGCCCAATGTTGTCTCTGGCCTTTGTAAGACTTCGCCCCACTAAAAAAAATTCAACCTTTCTCCCCTTCTCCACCTTTCCCCATCTCTCTCAAGCTTCCAACTACCCCAAATGTAATTCACGAAAGTAAATCTAAAAAGAAGATACTGTTTAATGGGATCTCTTACTGTTCAACCATAACAAAAGTTCAGCTATCTTTTGACTAACCGGCCCTAGAATAGGGGGTTTGGTTTTATCTCTTGCACAATCACTGGAGCTCGAAAAATTGCCGCGGCCGGTGACGGCAAAGTTGAAGAGCCACAGTAACTGTAAAACCCAAAACACTGCTCTGCTTCTTGAGGAAGGAGGATTACTCAGAAACAATTGTCGGTTCCAAACCCAAGACCCAAATTAAAAATGGGGTAGGGGGAGGGGGGGTTGGATTTTTGGGTCAGTTATGAAGAAAATATGAAATAGGAGGCAAAAGTGGGTTTGAGCAAAGCAATTTGGAAATGGGTTTTGGTTGTGCTTGTGATGATAGTAGGGGCATGATAGTGCTGATTTTTCGACCGGAAAAAATCAAGGGAAGTCTCGTGATGTGGAGACTTGTAGAAAGATGGGAAGAGATTATTGGGCTAGGAGTTGATGAGAGAGAAAATGGAGGTTTTTTAGTAGTATGGGAGAAGACGCCGGCGCAGGGGTTGAGTTTGGCGGTGAAATAAGTGGGTGGTCTCCTTCTTCCCCCCTGTTTTTAATTTTGGGAGAAAGGAGGTGGGAATATATTGGGCCAGATTTTAGAAGAGAGAGATAGAGTTGTGGGTCCCCTTTATTTTCCACATCAACGATCTGTTTGTGACCTGTGTATATTCCTCCAACTCCCAATCTTGTACACCGCCACATCCCATCTGCCGCCAAATGAAATATTGAAGGGTAAGCATCTCGCAATCTAACATCTCCACACCAAATATGCTACCAAAACTTCACCCTCTTCCCTGCCCCCACCTTCATACTAATATGCCTAGGAAACACACCCCATCCTCTCCAATAACCTTCCAAAGACCCATCCCATGCAGCAATTACGCAACAAGCGAGGACCACTCACCCCAACATTCCCCATGCCTCGCACAAACAACTTTCCTCCACCATCTATTCCTTTCATAGGCAAACCTCCACAACCATTTCCCTAATAAGCTTTGATTGAAAATAGCTAGCTTTCTCACTCCTAAACCCCGTTCACAAATCAGAGTACAAACTAAATCCCAATCCACAAGATGGTACGTAAACTCCTCCCAGAAACCACCCCAAAGGAAATCTCTTTGCAGCTTCTCTAACCTATTGGCCACTGAAATAGGATAGTGCGACAGCCCCTACCTACCCCTCTACCACGAGGCACATGGAATTTGCATTATTGAACCCCCCCTCACTCACTTTCCCCCCTACAAACCAACCCAACAACCTTGCCGCCCTCACACCCCCAAATGCCTGACCACTACTGCCAATCTCTGGACTGCTCATATCCACCCTTGGACCCTCAGAAGCCAGACCAAACTGGTAACATATATCTACAACCCCCCTACCCTAATACAATCTTGGCCGGAATCCGTTTACCATTACCCTTCACTTTGATATGAACCCACCCCAGCTCCCCCTTCATCACCTCGTCATGCACCTCCAAATAACCACCACATTTGTCCCTTTTACCCCACATCTTATCTTAACTTGTATTTCAAATCAAGATGTATAATTTTCATTTGCATAACATTCTACAAGTGATGGAGTTTCACACAAACCCTTTCCATCCTATCAAATTATTAGTACAGCTATTCAGGTATAATTTTCATTTGTATAATAACTACAAGTAAACTAGTTTTAATGAATTATTTAGCATTGAATATTTATTATACATGATGTAAGAAAGTTTCTTTTCAGAACATTCTTTATTACAAATTTCAGATATATTAAATATTAACCAATAGAGGTTCGACTGCATACAAACTAAAAGACATTAAAAAGAACAAATGCACATAAAAAATTAGAAAAGGTTTACCCACATGAGCTTTCCGCCAAGCTCGCAGATAACACACATATTCTGGTGACCATCAATTTTCACAATTGAAGGAGACTCTTCTTGAGCCGTGCCATCATTTTCCTCAACTGATCTTTGAACATTGACTTCAAGTTCCCCACTATCCTAATCCAATGCATTAAAATAACAAAACCATTTAATTGTGTATCAAAAATAGACACATTTATTACATGATAAATCACACATCTTGGAAAAACGTAGCAAGTCCTAACACTTGGTATAAGTGACTGCAAACCAAATTTGAAGTAACTACCTGTATGATAGGATAATACAAATGACAGAAGTATAAGTGACTGCAAACCAAATTTGAAGTAACTACCTGTATGATAGGATAATACAAATGACAGAACGCTATATTCCATTATCCATAAATATCAGAATCTCTAGCATAATCTTAGAAATATATTGAAGAACAGAAATTAGAAGAAGAGAAACAAAGATAAGCTACTGTCCAAGTATGTTTCTATCCATATGAGCACTTGAATACTTGCGGAAATTGTCAACTTTTAAGTTAGAGACCCAACCAACTAACATTCGACTGCGATGATATCTACTAAATGGAATCTCTGCAACTACCTGCTTCAGAACTAGAATGCTGAGAACACAAATAAACTGAAATGAAGATGCCAGATCTCTCTTTTATCCTTTCAATCAAGCAATAATCCTACTCCTACCAGTCGCCACGATAAGCTCACACCAACTTTGTCTACATAGCAATGATTTGCACCATGCAATGAGTTGCATGGTTGAACCAAGACTGCAGTGGTTGCCCAAGCATGTCAAAAAAATGCATTGTTGAGCCAAGACTGCCAGTGGTTGCACAAGCTTGTCAAACAAATGTAATGACCAAAAAGAAAAGGTTGAGATGGTCTCAAAAAAGATGGTCTTGTTACTCTCACAAAGCTAGCTCAAACTTAATCCTGTCAGCAGATCTCTATCCAAACACTACGACCTTGCTCGGTTTGGGTTTTAAGGAAGGCTTTTGAGAGTAATGAGCGGAGAGAGAGATAGAGAAAATATATTGGGGACCGTGCGCAGGGGTTTTAAGACCCAAAACGAACAACCAATCTTAGTTCAAAAGGACAAATTCTTTGAGGATGGGGCGATTCACCCGAAGAATTTTTCCCAATAAGCCATGTCACTTATTGAACAACAATACTTCATGATGTCAAAGGAGCAAGCAGGTTAAAAGATCAGAACGTTGTGTTCCAGAAAAACAAACCAACCTTAAGAACAGGAGAGCAATGTAGGCCATTGTTCAAAGCCACATCAAGGCAAAGCTCCAGCTCTGGTGAATCATTTTCTACCCTGAAAGATAAGAATGACAGATGACTTTACCTTACCTTAGTGCTGGATATGATTGTATCCAAATCAATATACACCTAAAGGACCTCCACAAGTCAAATGACAAACCAAAAATTGAACGTGGCATGCAAACCCTAGCATTAAATCCGCATTCATGACAACAATATAAACACCATGAAGGCATAATCAACGTCCAGGAATGGACAAGAGTTCAACCAAAATACAAGCCCCATTTTTACTTTGCATGGGATAGCAACATTCTTCAGAAGATACCTCCTACGTATACTGAACCCAACGAGGAACAGATTATGTGCATAATGTTGGTTATTCAGCAGAACACCACGGCCTATACGTCCTACTACAATCTACTATTAGACAACGACATCAAGACTTCTGGATAACGTAAGTGGTATACAAAATACCAGTAGACAACGACATCAAGACTTCTGGATAACGTAAGTGGTATACAAAATACCAAGTTCCAAGTGTTTTAAAAGGTGTGCACCTAGGTGCTGAGGCGAGCTTCGTATAGTTGAGGCGAAGCGCAGAACCCATAGGCGCAGATTAGGTGTTGAGGCACATGCCTAGGTGCTGAGGCTGAGGCGAGGACATATTGTATTTTTTACTGAAAATGCATCCTAACACTTCATCTGAGGGTTAAAATATGTTCTAACACCCAATAAAACCCTTATTTTGATCGTTAACCCTAAAAACATGAAACCTGCTTTCTTCTTACTAAAAACGTGAAACCTTCTTTGTCTTCTTTCTTCTTACTAAAGGTGCCAAGCAAAAAAAATAAAAAAACATTTTGATGAGGCGGGCGCCTTGCCTTGTGCTTAGGCTCCAGGGGAACTTGGCACCTCGGTGTGCCTATCGCCATTTAAAACGCTGGTTCCAACTCCCATGTTTTATGGCAAGACATAATAATTCTCACATCCAAGTAGTAATAAACATTACAAATACTTGCGGACACATCTTTTGTGTTTCCTATCAGTTACCTGGTCTATCGACATATTTAGTAATACTCATAGGAAGAAAGTAGAGATTAGTATTCACATTAGCATCTGTGTAGGTGCATTGCTGTCGTACGCGAACTCGACTACCGCAAAATTCTCTGTTAAATCATCCAACTCAAATCCAATTAACATGAATAGAGGCGCCACTGAGGGTCATATATTAGTTTCAAGGGGATAGAGACATCACCCATGAATAGAGACGCTGCCAATGTTGAACAAGCTCTAACACTCTCCCGCACGTGCGAACCTTGACTCGCACGTGGAGTGGTCATCCCTGGTCAGTTATGCATAGAGAGATCATACATAACAAAGGTAACAAAGACCACTACAAAGAAAGTACAATTACGACACAAACACAGGGCTATCATGAGTGGCTCATATACTAGTTTTGGAGGTAATAATTTACAATGTAAGACAAGCTCTAACCTACTCCACCTCCAGAGTTCATAAAGAGAACCGGTATGGAAAAGGAGGGAAAAAGAGGAATACAGAATATGGTATTAACACTCCAGGCACAAGATTTAGATAGGTAGTAACATGCGCACAAAAGCTCAACCATTCCAATATAGTGGGAAGTTTACATGAGTGATCTTGGGAATATACTATACAAGTAGGAGCAGTGGTCACAAATGGCTTCCTTTTCGCTAGCCCTCTTCGTTGAGTCTAAATGGTTGTTACTTATGGTATTAGAGCTACCCCATGCACATGACCATGTGATTGAATTGGAGCCTTTGCATAAATGCAAGGGCCTAAAGGTAGGAGCCCATGCACGTGGCCATGAGATTGAATTGGAGCCTTTGCATAGATGCCAGGGCCTAAACGTAGGAGCTTGTACCTAATCTTCCAATTATGAAAGTTCCACAACAGTGGTATAGGATCAATGATCTCTCTCTCTCTCTCTCTCTCTCTCTCTCTCTCTCTCTCTCTCTCTCTCTCTCTCTCTCTCTCTCTCCCTCCCTTGGGGGATTAAGAGCCACCAGCCACTGCAGCCTCCAGTGCTTGGGACGCATGGTCCACCAATGAGGGCATATCAACAATTTGATAAGCTTTCGTGCATCCTACATCGGCATTAAGCTTCCAAGAGCCATGTTCTAAGCAAAAGATTTAACATTTAGAGGCACACTTGCTCCCCAAACCATCCTATGAGGAGAAAATAGACGGGACATTAACATCATTAATAAACTCTCTCTCTCTCTCTCTCTCTCTCTCTCTCTCTCTCTCTCTCTCTCTCTCTCTCTCTCTCTCTCCCTTGAGGGATTAAGAGCCACCAGCCACTGCAGCCTCCAGTGCTTGTGACGCATGGTCCACCAATGAGGGCATATCAACAATTTGATAAGCTTTCGTGCATCCTACATCGGCATTAAGCTTCCAAGAGCCATGTTCTAAGCAAAAGATTTAACATTAAGAGGCACACTTGCTCCCCAAACCATCCTATGAGGAGAAAATAGACGGGACATTAACATCATTAATAAACGTTTCAAAATAGGATTTGCTAGAGAAAACACCACATCATTGACGATGTACATCCTTCAGTCACTAACACCATTACAAAAGCAAAATCCTCAAGAAGAGATATAAGAAACACAATCAAGAGCCTCTCGATCATAAACTTTTCTGAAAAAATCATAACTCCAATAAATATAGACAAGGAATGGGAGAAAACAAAATGAGAGAGATTGAGGCTTTAGGAACCTTAAGAAATCAAAATAAACGAGGATAAACATGAATAAAGGGCACCACGTCCCTTCACACCTACCCAAAAATAAACTGTCTCCCCCCGATTACCTGCACTGAATCGTAAGGACACGACACTCTCCAGACAACTTTTGGACATGCCTAAATATTTTCGAACTTGTTCATTTATTTATTTAGCTCGGACACGTCTAGACACTCTAGGGCACGTTGGGGACACTCTTAGATCATGTTAAGGATACATTAAGGGCTAAGATGCAACTTTTGAAACTTATCCCGCAGTCAAAAGTCTATGGATATTTAGTTCGTGCACACTTATATAGTGTTTGTTGACATGTATATTCATAATGTTAACACTGTTTGAGGTTTTTCCTGTAGTTTGATAGAAAAATTATTTTCCATCTTCTCTATGAATTCATAAGATAACCTCTATCATATAAATGCATATTTTTCTACTCAACGTCTCACCGTGTAGAAAACATGTGCATGTCCTAAGTTTTCTACAGAATAACATGACCACATATCCGTGTCGTGTTCTGTCGTTTCTGTATCCCGTGTCTGTAGCCGTGCTTCTTAGTTTGCGTAAAGGTTGGTTAATTATACCTAATTACCTTTGCAAGTGTTGTAAGTTTGACGAGTCACTAAATGATTTTACTGCAAACTATTTTGCAGAGAGTAGAGGGGAATGATTTTTTCCCCGTTTCAGACTTGTGTGCGTCAATCTGACTTCAATGCTCCACCGGTCTACCTACACAAATACCATTGAGGCTGTATACGTAGAGAAGTCAGTAAAAACATCATTAAAGGTTTTCAATCAATGTCGTTTTCATGTGAAGGCGCAGCCTTTGTGAACACATGGCCTTCTAAAGTGAACAACATCGATAACTTACAAACACAACTGAGTTCTCCTTTGAAATGCTGTAATCTCATCCTAATGCTAATTCTTTTAGATTGGGCTGTTCATTCTTGTTTTTAACTATAGTGCGTACTAGTGCTTGTATAGTTGCTTATTGTAATGGAACTAAATAATTTACACACATAAAAAATGTACAAAATAAATGCAAAAACCGACTAATCTCTGGGCGCCAATTAATCGGCCTAGGCGCTGGGCAACACCTCCCCCTGCGTAGCCTGACAAGCGCCTGGCGACTTTAGAACATTGTGCATGCCCTTACAAATGTGAAATAACTCAAGGTGTAGCATTTAGTGACAGACTTTGCATGGTTCGCTATGTAAACATTCAAGTAACAAGTCCCTTCACAATCCAAGTGCCTCCGGGCTAAAAAACATGATAAAGTACCTTTGCCTTTTGAGTCTTTGACCACTCTTGGAGGGATTTAAACTTTCTTCAGCTGAAGAATAACAAGGTTCTTCCCTAGAACTACACAGTTGGCTTGAGCATGAAACTTCTACTTCACCGTCATTTCCTACTGCTTCTGCCTCAGAATTTTTTAAAGTAGAATCTCTACCTTGTTCAGAAGTTTCCTCAGTGCATTTGCCGCTTTGTTTTTCTTGCATCCTCTCACCGCAGCACTCAGTACCATCCTCTCCATCTCCCAGTTGCTTGGAAACACAACTACCACAACAGCTAGTGTCATCTGGTGACAATTTATCTGGCCTTTCCAGTTCCTCAACTACATCTGCCGCACAAAAAGAGAACACCACCACTTCATACCAGATAAGGTTACAGAAGAAAGATTAAGGAAACTGAGACAACAGAGATCAACAAAACTAAGAATACGCATACACAACTATCTGCCAATATAAAATTAGGAATTGGACAAAATGAACAACGATCCTGCCACTCTTACAAGAACTGCAGAGTGTGGACACCTCTTGGTGTTTCATTTTCCACTTCATGCCCTCCATTTTTTTTAATAAGTACTTCATGCCTCCAAATTTGAAACCGTTTAATAGATTATAGTTGAATTCAAACCAAGATAACATGATATTGAATGTGAACAATGTAAAACAGCGTATAGTTAAATAGAACGGAAAGAGGGGGTATGAGAGAACAACTTGGTACCTGGCACAGTGTCTCTTCTTCGTTGCGGCTGAAAAAAGGTTCTCAATGTACGAGCATCCATTTTCTTCCTTTTCACACCAACAGGATTTGGATCTTTTTTTTCTATTCCGTTAGCTTCCCTACCTTCCAGTGTCAACCATTTCACACTCTTCTCTATTTTTAACTTATTGCTTTTAACATCTGATGAACGAGAACCCTTCTCAATCTCCTTCGTACCGGATGAGCTAGCTGATTGATGTTTCTTAAACCTATCAGACCTCCGATGGTTCTTAAACCTATCAGACCTCCTCAAAGGACTAGAAATATTATGTTTATCAACTATCTCAGATTTCCTCTTGACGGGAGGTGTTCTTGGTGTCATGCTCTCAAGCCGCCCAGACTTCCTTGTAGTTGAAGGGCTTGTGGTTATTTGGTCCCGAGATGGTGTCCCCCTTGTCGATCTTCTTAAACCAGAGGTGCCTGCAGTTTCAACAACGGCCTTCTTTCTCGAACTAGTACTCTCATCATCCTTACTTCTGCGAGTGGACCGTGTGTCATTTGCCATCCCTTAAGAATTGCAGCGAGCAATCAACGCTCTCCTCCCTGATAACAGCAGCAAAGTAATATGTTCAGTTACCAGGTAAGCCACATAAGAAACCATAAAAGAAAGTAATCGCAAAGAATCAGAAAACAGAAACCCTTAGGTTGTGTTTGTTTCTTTGATTTGTGGAGGGATGCTTCGTCCTTATCTTTTCCTTGGAAAAAATACTCCACAAATTCAAAATCAAGACACAGGATGACCTTTCAGCTGGGTTTTCAGATCAAACGCCACAATGCCGGGTTGTTTGGGTTCGCTTCAAGTCCCCAAGTTTTATGCTTTTTCAAGCACCAAATCTGCTGTGTTAGGCTTCCTAAATTTGATTAATAAAAAAACTTATTTTAGTTTAACCCACACTGTTGTCAAAAGAGCGCACAGAATTCATTCAGCACTGTGTTGAATTATCATCTAAAGAGAGCACAGAACTTCGTCGCTTCACACATGCAGAATCTTTAATCATCAGTTATACAAAAGAAAGCATGTGTTTACTAATCAATGTGCATCACCAGTCATTCAGGACTCAACTCCGACACCGAGAGCCAACTTATCACAAAAACCCATGAAAAAAAAAAAACGCAGAAAAACCCTAAATTTGGGCCTCCAAGGCTACAATGTCGGCGGAGACAAGAAAGACTGGCAAGTGCTTCGAACCGGAAACCCTAATTTAAATCTTGAATCGGTGAAAACATAGAAGAAGCAGAGGTTTTTTCGGTTGCATGCGGACTCACCGGGAGAGAGAAGGTTGCTCTCGAAGTGAAGATCTACGGTCTCTCAAAGCCGGTTTTACAGAGGGGGGCGGAGCCAACACGAGAGACTCGTGTACCACGAAACGCAAGATGGAATGGAATGGAATGGAGATCTACGGTCCATTAACTAGAGAGCGAAGTGTCAGAAATTTATGATTGGAACGAACGGACAAGATAAAATATCGTCCCCGTTTCCCCTGAACAAACTTTGCTTGCATTACAATTTATTGAATTTTGTGAAATTGTTTATACTAAACTAAAATTCGATGTCAAAAAGGTTAAGTTGTTTCCACTCAAAAAAACATCTGACACATTTCCTTCAACAAAACAAACATATTTTCTACGACTTATGATTTAGTGAAAAATAACTTGATGTTTATGAACTACAAGAAGTAGTCTATATATAACTTAACGCTTAGCGAAAACGCCCTTAAGAGCACCCACACCCTAAATGTCAGTTTGCCATTGCTATTTAGGGAAGGCAACAAAATAGCAAAGGCAACGGTGTTGTTCGATTCGATTATTGGCAAAATTAAAAACAGACCAAAATCGAAACGTAAACCTATAATCAAAATCA
The DNA here is from genome assembly GCA_014282245.1 of Rhododendron simsii. Classification (NCBI taxonomy): domain Eukaryota; kingdom Viridiplantae; phylum Streptophyta; class Magnoliopsida; order Ericales; family Ericaceae; genus Rhododendron; species Rhododendron simsii. Next base: position 10,204,934 of record CM024965.1, read on the forward strand.
AAACCAAGATCAGTGGTATTTCATTTTATCTAAATCATAACCAAAATCATGGTTTCCGGTTTGGGTTTGATTTTTCATCAAAATACGTGATCAACATTTTTAGAGTAGTGAAATTATACAAATTATCTAACAACAAAATATTCAAAAAAAAAAAAAGTGCCAATGGAAAGTATATTACACACAGTAAACTTTACAAAGACAGAGAATAATGGAGTATCACAAAAAGGCACTTCTTTTGTGCATAATCACTGGGTATGGACAGGAATCCCAGCCTCCAAAACAAAAAAATTACACAAACTCTTCAAACAGATAAAAAATTAAGTAGGAGAAATACTACAATACACACCCTTTATTTGGTTGTATATCATATGCACTCACAAAATATTATGAATTGTAGAGAAAAAATTACGAATCGTATTGCTAAAAAGTTACGAATCGTATAAGGTTACGAGATACACCAAAATGTTATGAATCATAATGAAAATGCTACGAATCATACTGCTAAAATGTTATGAATTCTAGAACAAAAGTTACGAAACATACTAAAATGTTACGAATGAACTTTAAAATAAGTGCAGATGGTACACTCTTTTAAGGGGTGTGTGTGTATTGTAGACTTTCCCATTTAAGTTATGTTAATTTCCAATTACCTCATTTATTTAGTTCTGTCAATATTGTGTTCGGCGCGCACTAAATGGTAAAACAGTAGCAAATTAAAAAAGAAAAGAGACATTTCAAGTACAAACCCCAAATCCAATACGAGATAGTATGTCGTTGTAGAAATTGGTACGGAAAAGAGTATAAATTGAAGCGAGGGCGTTAATGTGTATAGGAAGGTATATACATATATAGAAGGGTATTTGCGTAATTATGATGCAGTTTGGTTCTAGTTATAGCGGTAATCACATGAAACCAAAACCAAAACCAAAACCGGAACCAAATTGGCTGGTTTTTCGAAGTCAAAAGCCTAAAACAAAACCATAATTAAAAAATCGATTAAAGACTGCACCAATCGATTCGGTATGAATTGGGTAACCAACGGTTCAGGTGATATTGTTATCCCTATATGCTTTTTTTTTTTTTTTTGGATGACAAATAGTGTCATTTTGCCAAAAATGTCATCGGTGTTGCACCCAGTGCTATTTCTTTCAATCTCAAAAATGACAATTTTGACATATATGATAAAAGAATTGGTATTTTCCAAATTTGAGAGAATTTTCACAATATGGATGTGGCACCCAATTTGTCAATTTTTTTTTCAAGTTTTTAAAATTGCAAGTAATTTTACCAAAAATGGTTGACGGTGTGGAAGCTCTAATACAACATATTGCACAACTAGGGATGGCAATGGAGTAGAAGTGTTTTGTCATATCCCGACCCAAAAAGTTTCACACGGAAGGAACTGTCACTTGTAGCGGCCTTGTTTGTTTTGGGGTCTCAAAACTCTCGGGCATAGTCTCCAATAAATTTTCTACTTATCTCTCTCTACTCATTACTCTCAAAAATCTCCCTCAAAATTCAAACAAAATAGGGAAGCTTAAGGTACTGATTGATTAATTGAATGTGGTTAGACATGGGAAGCTTAATAATACTAATGGACGAGAGCATCTTTAGACGCCGTTCCACTAACACTTTTTGCACTTTTTCATGTTTTGTCCTTGTTCAAAAAAATTTCGAGTTTGTTAGTGTTATACTAAACTTTTGTAAATTATTGATTCGTCTTGTCGAGATAAATCATAAAAGTACATTTTTCTTTAAAATTTGAGCCAAATATTTTGGCAAATAATTAACCACTTTTAAACAAAAACAAGTCAACCCCTTTTACTCTCAGAGATTTCTTAGGATTTGTTTAGAACTTGTAGAAAAGAAGAGAAAAGAAGGAAAGTTTACAAAACAAATTTCTTCCATTGTTTGATTTGAGAGGAAAGTTTAGAGAAAGTAACAAAATTAAGTTTTAAGCACGGCAAAATAATTTTTCCTACATTTTTCTCGTACTATCTTGTTTTAATTGTTAAGAATACAAAACATAGGAGTAGCTCAGATTATGAAAACAAAAACACGACATCTAGCTAGGCTCCATTTATTTCGATATAAAATTAATGCTTTACAATGTAAAATGTTTTCTCTGCAAAATCCCAAATAAACAAAAAAGAGATTCTCATTACAGATCACCAAGATGCACCCTACAAAGCCAACAAGCCCAGAATAGAGCCCAAACCATGGGGGGAAAAAAATCCTTCCAAATACCTCCAACACTGATCATGAGATCCTTAACAAGGCTAGAACAACACCCATAAAAAGATCAAAAGAGCAACGCGTAATTTTAGCAGCAAAGACCTAAGAAGCACACCTTTGAACATGATATATATCGAACCACCTTTAGGGCTCCTCGTTTGGATATTGAGAATGGGTATTAGTTTTCCCCTCTCCTAAGACCGTGGGCCCAGATTTATCACTTGGTTTGGCAACCCAAAAAACGCAGGGGTATTAAGTTTCCCCCCTCTTCTCTTACACCAGCTAATACTCTCTGCGGGAGAATTATTTATGGGTGAGTTTTGTGGTGTTATTAGTTAATACCCAGGATAAGACCGCAATAATACTCCATTCTCCTTCATTTCAACTACAAAAAAATCTTATCCCTTAATTTTATCCCTCATCCAAACAAAATACTATTTTATCCCCCCATTTTTAATACTTCATCCAAACCAACTACTATTTAATCATTCCTCCATAAGCATCACATCAATGTGGGTCATCCGTTATTAATCAAAACCTCCTACTATTTTATCCCACTCATAAATAATACTCCCATCCTTATCCTGCATCCAAACAAGCCCTTAGTTGACTAATTTCCTAGGCCTCGATTGAGCATTTGTTGGGTTCCCTCCTTAATGGAAGCCCAATATTTTGTAAGACCAATTACATTTGTGTTTGGCCCAAAAGAGTTATATTTGTATGGGCTATTATTTGAGTAGAACATCCTACACAAGCTGGCACATGACTTGTACATGCTTGGTAAGCTTGTCTGGGAAGCAAAATTGATCTTCGTCTGTTTTGGGAAAAATCCATCAGAAAGCCTTTGGAAAGAAAAAAGAAAAGCTCAGTGCACTGTGTGTTAGTGTTTCGGTGGGTAAGAGAACCAATTGGGGCATCAATTCTCTCTTTCTCGTGAAGCAATATTTAGCATCCTCTCCGTCAACATTTGGGGCTGATTTGTGCTCTGTTTCCGCTTTCCATTTCCCGTAATTACTGGAGGGTTTTGTTCATCTATTCGGTGATGTCTTTTCTCTTTGTATTTGGAATTTGTTAGATACACTTTAGGATTTTTGTGAGATCTTGTATCTCTTGTAAATCCATTTGTAAGAACCTTAGTTGATAGTGGAATCGGACTCCGATCCCGTGGACGTACCTCACATTTTGGAGGGAAGCACATAAAATTTTTTTGTGTTCGTTTGGCTTGTAGTTTTGTGTATTTGGATTAGATTTGCTGCAATCATAATTTACTTGTAAAAAATTCTGCATATTTTTTCCCGACAGCATCATCCATGTCTGCCCAAAAAAACTGAGGCACACAAATTTCGGATACTTCAAACAAGTCCTACCACAAAGTTCTCATCGCTACAAGAAGGAGAATATCTAGACCCAGTCCCAGACCCCAAAACGCTTACCTAGCTTATACTCAAAAAACACAGTATATATCAAGCATTCAAGTTTGATTTGAAATCCCCAAATCCCGTACATGAATAGACCTATATCCGGCTGATTTAGCAAATATATTAACCAGATCATCCTCCCCTCCTTCGTAAGCGATCTCCAAAATTTTGCCAACCTGTCTAGCCGTGTGTATATATATTAATGAGGACATCACTATGAAGAGCAGTATTCTAACTATGTTGGCATCCTCTCTCCTTGACAATCATATGCCACCTAAGACTCGTGATAAAAAAAATCACATGGTCGACAAGTTATCAACCAAACCAAATTAAAAATTACTACATACAGGTAAAAACTCCCCAAACAACAGTCAAAGATCACATTAAGTAACACATGCATCGCAATGACTGCACCGGACTTGCATGACCTCATCTCAGCATCCCTTTGAGCACAAAATATCCGAATCTCGTGATTTTGGACTAACTAACTAAGCAGAATTAAATCAGACCGCATCCAGTTCTTCTAGCTGGCTGCATGGCCCATTTTACTCACCACTTGATGATCACCACCTATATAGTCGAACCCAATATTTTACCCCACGCCCCAAGCTTCCTCTGGTTCACCATTAATGACCTCCTCACAGCATGGTTCTTGAATTTACTTGGATTGTCAGTCCATGTTTTAAAAACTAGCTAGTTGAACTTCCCTAAGTTCCCTTCTACTCTAGTCTTTTAGCTAGGCTCAAAACTGATCTTAGAAATCATGATTGATATATTGTTTCTCATCTGGCTACGCTTTATTTCAAGAGTACCCAAGGCTGATAACCCACAATTCCGTCGCCAAGGCTGATCGGATCTAAGGGCCGAAAACCCAAACTTGGTGCCCCAAATCTAAGCCCCTGAGTCCAAAAATGGAGAGAGTGAGAAACCTTCACTCCCTAAAGAGAGAGAGAGAGTCTCAACCATCTCATAAAGGTAGGAGAGGGAAGGAGTAGAGATGAGCGGAGAGAGAGTATGAAATGTACGAGGGACTGAAAGCAGGAAGTGAAGGAAGAGAATAAAGGGAAAAAAAGGAAGCGGGGAAGAAGAGGAAGGGGGCGATGGGTTCGGGGAGTGGAAAAAGTCACATAGGAAGACCAGGATTCACATTATGTTTGGAGTAACTATTTAATTGGTGAGGTTTTTTTTTTTTTTGGGTCATATTTTAGAAGAATGTTAGTGTTAGGAGGGAAGGGGGCAGGCGGGCTCGAATCCCACCCTCATGCATGGAGTATAGCTGCCCGACCAACTGGACTAGCACTGATCACTTGTGTAACTATTTGGTGGTTCGGCTGTTGGGGAACCAAATCATTGTCTTAGAGAGTTTTACATTTTAATTAGATCCGTTAATTATTTTGCAACTTGTACATTTATATAGGGCTCTGCACCAATGGGTTAATGAATTAATATTTTTACTGTGTTTGGTTTGACTTTCGATTTTACCACAAGGTGGATTAATTCTTTATTTATAGTGCGATACTCTATTTATAGTGAATTCTCCTTCGAGTTCATCATTTTAACTTTGCTTAAAACCAGTAATTATTGGTGCCAAATGGTCATTCCACTTAATCTTGCCTCATTTGGTGGATAACGCAAGCATCACCAAAATTTCTACTGCTAATGAAGATAAAATGAAATAAGAAATTCTATTGCTATAGTAGACATTTATTTGCTAAAGGGAAAATTACCTTGACAACCCCTCTATTTTAGTAGAATCACATTGTACACCCTCTTAACTCTGCCTAGTTCGTGCTTAGAGCCTTATTTTTATTTTCCAACCGGTCGCAAGCTCGGATAAAGGAGGATGGTTGTGTGTTAGATAGTTAACAGTCAACACATAAAAAGCCCATCAGATCTTTATGACATAAATCCAAATATGATAAAGCCAACCCAAGTGATTGGGACATAAGGTTCAGTTTGGTTTGGTTACATTGTACACTCTCTTACTTCTGGAAGTCACGGAGATGCCCCTTTTCGATCACTCTATTAGCTTTGTTTAACATCTTGCTGAAGTAACTGGAATACTCTCAATCAACCGCTAACCTATGTCCTTCTCTCTCTCTCTCTCTCTCTCTCTCTAACCTATGTCCTTCTCTCTCTCTCTCTCTCTCTCTCTCTCTTTCTCTCTCTCTCTCTCTCTCTCTCTCTCTCTCTCACACACACACACACACTCTAGGGCTGGCCAGAGGTAAGCCGCACAAGCCCGTAGGTTTGGGCAACTCCCCAGTTGGGGCAACCATTTTTTTTTTTGTAAATATATACATTATAGAGAAATTATAAACCCAACAAAAAAACAATATAGGGGTATGTATATATAGTTTCCATCCCTTTTTTTTTTTTACAAATTCAGCAACAAAAAAATTATGGATATGTATAGTCTCCACCCACTTTCAAAAATTATGGTAGTTAAGGATCAACTTCAACAATTTGAACTCTATGAAGGAACATTTGGATTTTTTTACGAAATTCAAAAGTGTTAGTGAAGAGCGATTGATGGAGCATTGCACTAAATTAGAAAATTTTGTGGAATTCAAACAACATGGTGATATTTATAGGAATGAGTTATTCAAAAATTTAGGCATTTGAAAATATATTGCCAAGAGAAGTAACCAAAATCGATTAAGGTCTTATTAGAAAGTTTTAAGATATTTGTTCACTACACTGATTACAGTTGCTTCGGCTGAGAGGAGTTTTTCAAAGTTGAAAATGATAAAAACTCACCTTCCGACTACCGTGTCACAAGAGATTAGAATATGATCTCAATTGAAATTAACATGAGTACTTAGATAAGTTAAAGTATGATGTTTTAAATGAAGAATTTACTTCAAAAAAAGCTAAGAGAAGTCGTTTTCTTTGAATCAGATCGTATTAATCATAAAGCACTATATCCGAGGTTGTATTTTAATTTTGATTTTTTGATGCAATTCAAGTGAAAAACACAATGTAACCTTGTTTTTTTGTTTTGTTTGTTTTTCTACTCGTAAACTTTTTTATTTATTATGACGTAATAGTAAGTGAGCAACCAAGCTCGAGGTCAGACTTAGGTAACCCAAATATCGAGGCGACACTATCTCTCACATAACAAATCTATGTACACATCTCATATGACATGTATATGTATCCAATTTATGCAATAGTTATTACTGCAATAAAGCTATGAGTACATATTGGTTTGTACATACCATGTAAATATGAATTTTGTGGGGCCTATCTCGAATTCCACAAAAATGATTTGAACCGCCTATTATTTTTAAAACATTTTTTATGAGCCTTATAAAAAATTAGCTCAACCTGATATTGGTAAGAATTTTTTCTGAATTTGTGGGGGCGAAATTACTTAATTGCTCATGCAGTTTTGCTTGTACAAATTTAGAAAAATCCGTAACAATATCGGATTGAGCTGATTTTTTTACAAGGCTCCATAAAAAATTGTTTTAAAAATAATGGACGGTTTGAATCATCTTTGTGGGATCTGAGATGGTCCCCACAAAATCCATATGTACATGGTATGTACATTACATATGTACACATAGCAATACTCTTATTGTTGGGTCTCCAATTTAAAAGTCATGTGATCATAACCTTCTCTATTAGGTCAATAGTTGGATTTGTTGGATTAGGTGCTAACTCACCGAAAAACAATGCTATTAGGGGAAGACGCAACTTAATCTTTAAAGGGTAACGCATACCTTGCACAAAGCAGCAAGCGGACATGAGGCGCTTTGCAATGCTGCCTATACAACACTAACGGGTGGAGGCAGTTAGTCCTCTTCTTGCTTGCCCTGCGCCAGCAATGGATGTCTCGAGTACATGATGGATGTCCGCTCTTATAAAGCCAACAATCTCCTCGCTCTTATACCACTTGTTGGATAAGGTGCTATTCAATTCACCCAAAAGCAATTGCTGTTAGGAGAGGGCGTAACTTATATATGCTTTGTTTGGATTGAAATTTGGAATTTTTTTTGAAAAATAGTAGGGATAATAAGTGGAGAGAGAAACGTTGAAAGTAGGAGGAATCTAGGGAGAATTTTTTGAAAAATTCTTTTTAAGTTGCAAAGAGGACAAAGCATTAATCTTTCAATGGTAGCACAAAGCTCTAAGCAACATGTGGACCTGAGGCACTTCGCAATGCTGCCCATACAACACCCACAGGTAGAGGCGACTGTTAGTCCGCCCTTTGCTTGCCCCGCGTCAGCAGGGGGCATCTCGAGTACAGGGTGCATGCTGGCCCCCATAAAACGAATAGAATAGAAGTGTGACACATTTTGTAAAGCGAGGGAGTACTATAGAGTGATTTTAGAAAGTAAAGGGTATGCAATGTGATCTCATTAAAATAGAGGGGGTCTAAATGAAATTTACCATTTGCAAAAACCCTACCTTCTTCTCTCTATATAAACAGGTTAAAATAATCCTTTTATCCCCCACAACATTGTTCTTCCCTATAGCAATTACGTACCCTGCATTCGGGTAAGTCCATACATATGCTGTTTTCTTAATTTGAAAATGAATTTTTTGGTTAATGGGCAAACTAATTAATTAATCTCATGTAAAATTTTGTTTTTTCTTCCACACATACGGATTACAGTGCAAAAACAATGAGCTTGAGGACAAGGTTTCTAGTTCTTGCTCTTTTCCTGATTATGGTACTGAGCTGTTGCTTAGCCACAAACAGGAAAACAATGATGGTTGATGGGAAAGAGAAAGAGAAGCGGCAGCTCGTCGAGAATGAGAAGGAAAAATTTGAGAACTTTAAAACCACTACGAAGCACCAATACCATGTTACGATTGGCGCCCCTCTGCGGGATCACAACCCCCCCCAAAGACAAAACAATTATAGTTATGGCAAAGTCTAAGTCTAAAGATATAGTACGGAGATAGTTTTACTATTGTGAACTTAGCTAGCTAGGTGTTATGGGTGTTTTTACGCGTCTTTGTTATATGGGAAAATGACGGTCTAGGACGTGTTTTGATAATTAATATCCGTCAAGAACAAGCTAAGAATATTTGTTAATACTGAAAATATCCTTAGCGGATATTAATTATCAAAACACGTTCTTAGCCGTCATTTTCCCTTGTTATAGATATCTTTTAAATAAGTTTTGGCCTTATGTTTTACATTTGGATACAAGTATTAGTTTCTCAGGTAGTCAGGTTGTACCATCTTCCTTGGTATTGTAGTGCAAATCATATGTGTGTATTAACTAAATATATATAGCATCAGAGATGCTCCAGTTTGTAGTTTCCATTCCAATCAACCAAATAAGAATATTGTGCCATCGATCTGATCAATATTCTTTAATTTGTAATAATATGTTCGATCGGAACCTACCTCGAGCTGCACATGTGTTGATTGATGTCGATCGCGCGTTTCTTGAGCAAGTTAATTTTAGGAACAACTTTTCTGTTTCAATATGTTCCAAGCTGCATGTGGAATCATCTAACTGTGAGTCGTACGTCATTTCAGTTAGTTCCTATTTAAATAAATTAATTCCTATAAAACATCGAGCCCAGCATAGCTTTACATTGTTTGCACACTAGAAGTTGGCAAATTTAAAACTAGCTAGTACTAATTTGGACCAAAATCCAATGGGATTGGTCCCTGCCAGTCCACTGGACAACTCCACATATTCCCGTGTATACACTAACCTTCAGATTAATTAAGAAAAAATTCAATGGGATTGGTAGTAAAAAAAAAAATTCTTGCAATTTCCATATGTGGGGTAAAATTCACAAAGTTTCAAGTCACCAATCATTTTCTGGTTGCCTGTATAAAATTATACGATAACTGTGCACATACACACTATATCTTCTCTTCTTCGGACCTCATTAGTGTAATATACAACTGTAGGTTATCTTTTTAACTATTAATATGAAAATACACGTGATTCAAGCCCCGACTAGACACAATCCTGCATGCGCCAATTAACTCCCTCCGTTCGACATTAATTATATGTTTGTTTGTTTGTTTTTTTGTTTTTTGTTTTTGTAGAAGTCATGTTATTTGCAATTAAAAAAAAATCCAATTTCATGCATAATTTTTTGTTTTTTTCTGCACTAATTTAAAGATTTCAAGTAGTTTTGTCACTGTTGCAAAAAATTATAAAATTATAAGCGAAACTTTATTTTTTATCCCAAAACAGTGCATTACTTTCGAAAGCAATGCACACCCAGCATGAGACCTCGGCCCATAGTCCGCAAGTTACACAGCACCAATATTACGGACAAGAAATGGTGCAACGCCAACAAAAACATAGTATATAAATACACTTATCTGAAGGGCGAAGACCAAGCAAAAAACAACATATATAAAACCGAGATATATACGTAGCTAGCCCAAGTGGTAAGATGATCCCTTTACCTTCTTGTAAGGTCCCATTCCATACCTTCTTAGATTAGGCCACGGTAGATAGGTTTCTTGCTTGTACACAAAAAAAGAACTATTCGATCAACCCTGGATCAAAACTTAGGTCATGGACCAAGTAATGTCAACCACACCTTCCTCCTTATTCAGTCCCAATGCGTCCCACACCGCATCCGAACCATCAACTATGTTATTCTTGCATGGTGGTTGTCCGGCATGCTCCGCGTCGCAACCTTGCCTTGAGTCACACTCATCCACCACCTTCGCGTCCACACTCCGACCATTACTCGCCCGAACACGGATCATTTGGTTGCATCGTGTTCCACCATTGTACCACCCAGTTGAAAGGGCAACAATTGGGTTTTTATTGGAGTGGTACTTTCCGTCGCACTCCGATGGGCCCCCGCCGTCCCCTCCTTGACTAAAATCATTGTTTGTGAGCTTGGCTGGTGTAGAGGAGGTAACAGGAGGGGAGCAATCATACGTAGGGTACGATTTACCTGTGGAAAGACTTAATAATTAAACACTGACACTGTATAATTCATAGATGAAATTTATCAACTTATCAAAAAGAAAATCTAATATATTAGCAAATAATAAAAATTGCATGAATCAAGAACACTAATAACCGGAAAAATCTAGCAAATAATAATCGATGGAAGACATAAACATATCAATTCTTGCTCAATTTACCATAAATAAATGTTAACAAAAGCTGATGTAGTACCTTCCCCAAACGTATTTTGTTAGCAAAAGACCTACTTTTGGAGCACATATGTCTAGAATTTTGAACCATTGGTTTGTTTGGAGCTCGTGAAAGTGATGGAAAAAGGGAGAGAAAATAATTATAAATTTATAATAGGAAAACTGTCATGAAAGTATGGAGAAAATTAATTCTTATGGGCTCAGCAGTTTGTTTTGTTATTTTCACCCCTTGTTCTTCTCAAACCAAACAAGGAAAGTGAGATTTAGAAGAATTGAAGAACTAAATTCCATTAATATGACTGGAACCCTACAGTGAGCAAATCTTGATCATTCGGACTGTCCTATTTTTCAATCGATGGTTCAGATTCATGTAAAAGTGAACAAACATATATGAACCATTGATTGTCGAGATGAACGACTCGGATTGCACATTAATTATAGAAGTTGTTGCAAGATTGCTCACTATAGTTCCCCGATTTGTACGTACCCCTGCAAGTGAGAGTGCCCGATGATTTACATCCGCCGGGCTGAGGGGAAGGAGTGGTTCCCTGGCATATGTGGGTCCCCAAGTCGGGGTCGTCGTTGCATTTTCCGTTGATGCAAATGAGTCTACCGTTGCAATCGTTGAGGGTTCGACATGGGCCGTTGCAGTAGGAGATAGAAACGACAAGAGGAGGAAAGGATATGAGCTTCAACAAAAGGTAAATTAGCAGGGAAAGCAATCTTGATTTCCCCATTTTAATGAAGGGCTAGGTGGAACTTGGAAGGCTTATCTCTCTATGAAAAGGGTGTGGGTTGGGGTAAAGAGTTTGCATGGAGCTTATATACTACTAGACTAGACCTTAATAGTTGAATGTTATGCGGATTGGCACTTGAGTCACGCAGGGAATTTTTGGGTGCCGGGCGGGTATTACACATGTGGTATACCGTTAGTGATCCCAGTCATCCAAAAGTATTTTAGACACTCTGGATTTTAGAGAGAGAGAACGAGGAGAGAGAGCGGTAGATTAGGTGAGGGAAGAGAGAGTGGTTGGATCTGGACCGTCCAAAACACATTTGGACAACTAGGATGCACGTTGGGTATGTTGTACGGCCACGTGGTATACGCTCGGCACACAAAACTTTCTCAAGTCATCCGGTCATGTCCTCCTTTTGTGCAAAAATGTGTGGGAAGCATGGATTTAAATATCGGTTGTTACGTAGCGATTTTTCAATCCTCCGATACTGCTATACCTCGCTATACTGGTGCTATCCAAAATTAGCACCCGTATTGGCCGATTCCCGCCTCGTATCGCTTTGAATCGACTTTTGCTCGCTTTATATATAGTAGCGATGGCCACTATGTGACTGCTATGGCCGCTTTAAGTGCTTTGGTGTCAAAAGATATTTGAAAAAATTCACGATCGTTACACCCAATTTCCTCTACATATCATTGGACACTCCCACTAGTGCAACAGCTACCTTGGTGGGAAGTACGAACTGCTCTTATGAAGTGGTGGGGGCCAGATGGTTTGGGTGTCTTCATCGATCTTTTATAGGAAGTTACTCTCTCCGTTCATTTTTAAGAGTCCAGTATTCCATTTTGGGTTGTCCATTTTATAAAGTAATTAGTGGGTATAAATTAGTACATCTTTTATTTTATCTTTAAAAGTAGATTCTCTTTTGAACAATTAGTGAATAAAAGTATAATGATGATGTCACCATAAAAGATAAATATGAAAAATTATAATTTGAAGTGTGATGATGCCTAAAAAAATTGAAATTATGAAGTGAAACACTTAAAAAAAGACGGAAAGAGTATTTATCTAGTGGAGGCCCTGGAGGGGTTGGAAGTACTTCAGAAGGAAGGCCGCAGAAGTATCAAGGAAATGGGGGGAATTTGGTTTCCTATGCCTGCCTATGGCTATAGCTATCAACATTTGGTCAATTTGGAAAGCGAAGAAGATCTTACTGTTGAAATTAAGGATCGCAAGTGGGGATTCTATCAATTTTAAGCTGACATTTTGGGCAAAGTCAAGTACCAAAACCATTAAATATTTGGCATGATCTGGTATACTATTTGCAGAGCATTTAGGAGGGTGGTGGGCATTAAGGAGGGTCAAGGGTGGTTGGCCGGCCTGGCGGCCACCGCCAATTCTGTTTTCTTACACTTGACTTGACTCTGGTTGGGTCTCTTGCCAACCACTTTTTTTTTTTTTGATCTGGAGGGCACGTGATTTGCTTGGGTGTAGTAGTCAACATAGTTAGAATGCGCTTTGCTTTAGCTAGATATGATGCCTCATCTCCCTTTTTTCGTTTGATCATGAAGTTTGAGATTACTAAAATTCCTTTTGCTGTTAAAAAATGCTGAATATATAATTAAAAGTACTATCATTTTATATTACTACTATATACTACTATTAAGATAAGAGAATTTAAAAATGAACCGTTGCTTGTATTTTGCTTCCGTTTGTATCCCTGGTTTTGAGTTGGAATTCAAGGTGGGGGTTGTCCAGATTGAGAAACGCTGTAGTGCATTGAGTGTAATGCGCTGTGTCGTGCAGCATTATAGCCGTCAAAAAGTGTTTTCAACGGTTCACCATCTAATTACATCATTTCTTTTCTCAATGTTGGCTTTTGTGGAAAAATGAAAACGCAACCGGCCTGTTTCAACCCAGACAGCCGTAGTGCAGATATTGAAAAAGATATTTTTGCACGTGCAATGGAGTTGGAGTGGCATTCCATCAAGTTCCACAGAAGTGTAAGAACCCAACAGCACCCTCATCGATCAGTCTTGGCTGGCAATCTCCGGAATGTGATTTCTTCAAACTCAACGCGAACGGAGCCCCCAAAAGAAACCCAGGCCTTGCCACTGGCGGAGGGCACATTTGAGACCATTTAGGCGTATGGATTTGCGATTTTAGCAGAAACATTGGCCATGCGACTAGTTGCTTGACGATTTCCTAGTCCTAAAATAATGGGTTGCCCCAAATGTAGGGAGGAGACCGACGTAGCACAATATCCGGTAAGACCGGAGTCGAATCCACAAAGACGGTGATGTGTACTGACTAAAAACTCAGGTTGTTATAATTTAAACGGGCTCTTAGGTAGCCACCCCTTGGTGATTTGATTGAGATTAACTAAAATTTAAGGAAACAACTTTTCTTTTCAAATAATTAAAAGGAGGTACGGTCGTAGGGTTCATAGTACTTGTAACTAGTCTGGATTAACCTGTTCTGTTTGGAGTTCTTAAAAACCTTTATTTTAGATTGAAAAAGATACCCCACAAGATACGAGGCCCCATGGTCGCCGTATACCCATGCGCAGCGAAGAATGAATTTTGGACCCTCATTCCCCCGTTCACGTGGGCTCCGACGATGCCCGGGTTCGTCCGCGGGAAATATTTTCCAATCTAAAATCGTTTTTCATTGTTTGATAAAAAGAGTAGTGCTCGAACTAACCACGGTGTACTAATCACCCCGAAACCTTACTTATACGACTACTCACTATGCATTGAACAAGAAACATAAGAAATCCTAATTTGAAACATGTTTCTATTGCGCGAGATAAAAAATAAACAGAAAAATATCAACAAATCAAATACCAGCGAACAATTTTTATTGAAAAAAAGAAATTAAAACTAGTTACCGAAGTGCGAGTAATTGAATAAAGCATAAAAAAACTTGAAGGAAAAAGAAAACTGTGAAAGAAAACTAAACAGTAATGGAACCCGAGTGTCGCAGCCCCTGTTCTTTTCCTATCGTGCTCCTGTTTCGTCCGAAACCTTTTTTCCACGGCAGCCGCTTCCCCTTTTCTCTGAAGTCAGTACCATTGACTTCATAGGAGTAGGGTTTTAATCCCCTAATAACATAAAAAGCCCTTGGACTTCACATTATAACACATTAGCCATTCAACTTCGAATGACTTTGCGTTTTGATCCAAAACTTCTATAAATTCTTCTTTTTATCCAAAGTCTCGGATAACAGGCTCGAACAACCTAGAAACATAAAACCACATAATAAAAATCAGTTAACAAAAATAAAGGACTAATAAATGTAGATTGGAGGGCCAAAATATGTATATTTTGGCACTTATCATGCCCCCCAACTTATACTTTGCTAGTCCTCGAGCAAAGAAAACAAAATGCAACTAAAGAAAAAAAAATTAAAACCGATAGTTCTTTTAAACCCCCAGGCGGCCCTGGTAGGACGAGTGAAGTCTCGCGAGGGTTTTCAGCAGTGATTACCCACAAAATACCAAGAATCCTTTCACATGAAACCCAAAACCTGTCATACAACTTACTAGTCCATCAAGCAAAGAATGTGCAGCTACCACAAAGATATAAGAAGGTAAAAATAGTTCCAAACGCTATCAAGTCAAGAAATAAACCATGACACTTAGGCTTAGCATGTGTGTGTGACATGGGCCTCAACCAAAAGTGTCCAATAACTAACCGATCTCTCCAGACCGAATCTTGACTTCAATTCTCACTATGTCTTACACTCACAAATAAAATCACTCAGAACAAGGTGCATTATGAACTCTCAAGTGTGCGGTTAGAAGTTATGTAAATGAAAGCAAGACACTTTCGCACAAAATGACCCGAAAAGAACACTTTATATAGTGGACACACGATCTCATGAAACAGTATGTCAAGTATTGGAAACTTTCTCTATCCACCAATCCACAACTCATTGCCCCTAAGATCAAATAGGACTTCAATTCCGATGATAAGGTTAGGTAAGGGAAAGCGTTTCAAGGTTAAGGTAAAACATCAAGTGTCCGAGAATAGGCTAATAACAACTCACATAGGGCAAATGAAACAATGCGTGCCCCTCTTCTTTAATATTTTCCTTCTTTTCAACTCTACCTCATATATTTCTCTTTTCCACAATAATTTGGTGTCTTCTCTTTTTACTATTTTTTTTATTGAATGTGAAAGATCACCAGCAATCAAAGATCAATTCTCACAACTTTACCCTCTCTCTTCTGAATAATTCACCTCTACATAATTACTAAGCCTTTTGGAGACACAATATAGATGGTGGAGCATAACAAGAGAAAGGTTGTATGCATGAGACTCAAATGGGCTCATAAGAGATAAATGTATGAGAAAAAGAAACGAACCGGCTCAAAATAGCAAAGATGGCCTATAATCCTCTCCAAGGGACAATACAACCATACAACTTTTCAAACCCAAGAGATAAGTAGGTAATTCAAAATATTCCCAACACTTGACAACAAAAATAATGAGATCCACAACGAAATTACTTTTATGTGACAAGAAGAGTTTATTTGACACCACTCCAAGAAAAGATAAGGTTCTAAACTCACATGGGCATAAGTCTCCACTAAACTAGCCATCAAGAATAATTAAGTCACAGCTCACAAGCAACCAAAGCCCAAACAAACGTGAAGTGCAAATGTACTAAAAATAAATGTCATGACGAATTCTTCGCGACAAGCTAGCAAAAAGAACTACTATGCCACCACAATATCAAAACAATAACTATTGTATCTCCAACTCAATCAATCATGAGCCAATCTCACCGCCTTCAAGTCTCATGCAAAAAGAATTCCACCATTGTTCAAAATTTTTTTAATCTAACAAAATAAAGAACAAAGTGGTTTCTCCCCCCAACTTGAACTATTCAATGTCCGCATTGAAAGCATGAAAAATAAAGATAAGATAGAAACGTAAAAGAGAGGAGAGATATCACCTCAAAAAGGAGGGGCTAAGCAGAGTAAACTATAGAGAGAGAGAGACCCCCCAACATGGATCGAACAACCTGTAAAATGTTAACCTCCAAGACAACAAGAAAAATGACTAAAAGAAATAAACAAAACAAGAAATAAAATGAAAGACAAAAAATCATCCACTTTCTTCACGCGAAAGACACGGGTACTATTTTTCTCCCTGGCCAAAGACTGTGGTTCCCAATTTGTTGGAAGAACAGTATGTATATGATTCAATGATATCTTGAAAAGTGGTGCCATCATCTAATAGGCTGTCATTCTCTCTAGGGCTGCCAGATTCCTTACCCACCACTCCAAAGAAAGGTAAGGCACTAAAGCTCACATGGGCAACAGTCTCCACTAATCTAGCCATTGAAAGCACTCAAGTTACAACTCACAAGCAGTCAAGGTCCAAGAAACGTGTAGTGCAAAGATGCTAAGAGTGTATGTCAGGATAAATTCCTATCGTCAAGCTAGCGAAAAGAACTTTCATATAACATATATATTCAAGAAATGCCCACAGATTCTCAGCACAAGCAACCAACAAGTAAATATTGTAATCTCCAAGTCTCAAGTAGAAAGAATCCAACAAGTATTTTTTAATTTTCAAAATTTTTTAATTTACAAGATAGAGAACAAAGTGATCTCCCCCCCAACTTAAACTATTCAATGTCTGCATTGAAAGCATGGAAAATAAAGATAGGACATAAACATAAAAGAGAGGAGAGATAGCACCTCGAAAAGGAGAGGCTAAGCAGAATAAACTAGAGAGAGAGGGAGACCCTCCAACTTGGATTGAACAACCTGCAAAATGTTAGCCTCCAAGACAGCAAGAAAAATAACTAAAAGAAATAAATAAGGTAAGAAATAAAATGAAAGACAAAAAATTAAACCATCCACTTTCTTCACGCGAAAGACACGGGTGCTACTTTTCTCCCCATTTCTCAAATGAGAAACGGGTGGCTATACTAGACCAAAAAAAAAAATTATTATGTACGAGCAATCAAACGCAGGTATTGATCATTTATTACGCCAACGAGAGCCAAGGCAATAAACATAACACTCCATTCCACACCTTTTATCAAAAATTGAACTTGGCCAAGCCACAAGATAAGATACTTCGAATAACGCATTTGCCGAATTCGTTTTAGACACTTAAATTCAACCAAGTGCTTATCCCAAACTAGATCAATTTTCAAAGTATTGACAAAATCCACAAGATATGGATGGTAAACTAAATTAAATTCATCAACACCAAAAAAATCAATCCGCTCCACATTTAAAAACTCTTGTGAAAGTGGAGACTTAGTAGGAGGGTTGGCACAATCTATAGCTGGGAGTACTTGATTATCCAGTGTAATTGTTGGCAATGACTCCTCAAAAGGCATATAGCCTTCACTAATGACAAATGACTCCATTTCCTCTTTTTCTCTCACATCAGAATTGGTATCCTCGGGAAGCAACTCTATTTCCTCTTTTTCCCTCTCATCAGAATTGGTATCACTAGAACTTTCAGTCAACTCACAAAATTAGAGCTTTTGGGTTAAGTCATCTAAAAAACCCCAAGCCTCTTCAGCGGTTTTATCCAGGAATTCGTCAGTGGACCTAAAATCCATCTCACATGTCTTGGGATTTAAACCACGGCAAAAGATAGCCAGAAGACTGCCAAGCTCACAATTAAAACTCGACCAAGTGAATACGCAATTTTTAAATCGCTCCCAACACTGTGACAGAGACTCATCATCTTGTTGAGAGAAAAGTGATAGTTCTTCTAAAAGCATATGAGTCTCATATGAGGGATTGAAAGTTTTAAAAAAATGTATTACAATTTCACTCCATGTCAATCTTGGACTCAAAAAAATAAACCAACTTTGAGCACTACCACGCAAAGATTTGGGAATACATGTAAAAGAGTCACTTCATCACTAGCAAAAGTTTTCTCAAGGTTAGCAATATGCGAAAAAGGATTTTCTGAGGCCAAACCATAAAATATAGGAAGTGATACTGAACAATCAAATTGTTTTGTATAACCTCCATAGCACTTTGCAAAATCGGCCATTTTTTTTTTTGCTTTTCAATAATTAAAAATAAATAAAGAACTAAAAAGAAAACAAATAAAAAATAACTATTCGAATTCTTAACACACATTACCGTCCCGGCAACGGCGCCAAAAATGCTTGACGATTTCCTAGTCCTAAAATAATGAGTTGCCCCAAGCGTAGGGCGGAGACCGATGTAGCACAATACCCGGTAAGACCGGAGTCGAATCCACTAAGGATGGTGATATGTGCTGACTAAAAACTCGGGTTGTTATAATTTAAACGGGCTCTTAGGTAGTCACCCCTTGTTGATTTGATTGAGATTAACTAAAACTTAAGGAAACAACTTTTCTTTTCAAATAATTAAAATGAGGTACGGTCGTAGGGTTCATAGTACTTGTAACTAGTCTGGATTAACCTGCTTTGTTTGGAGTTCTTAAAAACGTTTAATTTTAGATTGAAAAAGATACCCCGCAAGATGCGAGGCCCTATGGTCACCGTATACCCATGCACAGTGAAGAATGAGTTTTGGACCCCCATTCCCCCGTTCACATGGGCTCCGACGATACCCGAGTTCGTCCGCGGGAAGTATTTTCCAATCTAAAATCGTTTTTTCATTGTTTGATAAAAGGAGCAGTGCCCGAACTAGCCACGGTGTACTAATCAACCCGAGACCCTACCTATACGACTACTCACTTTGCATTGAACAAGAAACACAAAAAATCCTAATTTGAAACATGTTTCTATTGCGCGAGATAAAAAATAAACAGAAAAATATCAACAAATCAAATACCAGCGAATAACTTTTATTGAAAAAAAGAAATTAAAACTAGTTACCGAAGTGCGAGTAATTGAATAAAGCATAAAAAACTTGAAAGGAAAAGAAAACTGTGAAAGAAAACTAAACAGTAATGGAACCCGAGTGTCGCAGCACCTGTTCTTTCCTATCGTGCTCCTGTTTCGTCCGAAACCTTTTTTCCACGGCAGCGGCTTCCCCTTTTCTCTGAAGTCAGTACCATTGACTTCATAGGAGTAGGGTTTTAATCCCGTAATAACATAAAAAGCACTTGGACTTCACATTATAACACATTAGCCATTCAACTTCGAATGACTTTGCGTTTTGATCCAAAAATTCTATAAATTCTTCTTTTTATCCAAAGTCTCGGATAACAAGCTCGAACAACCTAGAAACATAAAACCACATAATAAAAATCAGTTAACAAAAATAAAGGACTAATAAATGTAGATTGGAGGGCCAAAATATGTATATTTTAGCACTTATCACTAGTCTAGCTAGCGGTAAATAGATGCACTGGTGGTTTAGCTAATCTTGGATGCAACAAGCCTGTTGGACTACAAATTTAGAGTATGAGATTAGGAAATTAAAAAGAGAGATTAAATTTTTTCTACCAACGGTGAAAGACTTCACTTTTTCACCGCTGCTTTTTTCGGTCCTACCATGTACATATTGTTAATCTGAATCGTTCATCTTGTAAACCCCACATAATAGTGTATCCATGCAAAAAATAAACTTGATCGGACATCGATAGAAGTATCAAAAATTGAATTTTACTTTGAAAAATGAGCAATTTATCTTTATTATTATTGACAGAAATCAAATTGTCCATTTTATAAATCAAAATTTAAATTTTGATAAATCTAGCGACTTTCGATGAAGCTGATTTTTTGCATGACAATACTATACTGCAGGTGGTATAATATGAATGGTTTAGATTACAATAATAGACGCTTGATGGAGCCCATAATAGACGGTGGTGAAAAAGTGAGGTTTTACACTGGCGGTGGATAGAATTTATTTCAATTAATCGCCTATGGCTTAGGCTAGTTTTATTTGGTGTATCTAAATCGTGTAGTACATATACACATATGCACATATGGTTCGAATTAGATTTAAACCGGAACAGTTAACATAAATTCACAGACCAAACCATTGAACACTGTTTATAGTTTTTTGAAATCGGAGCCAAACCACATTACTAAAAAATGGAAGGTTTAGATAGGTTTGGACCGGATTCTTGGATGGACATTTTTTTTGCTCACCCCTATAAATTTATCCACTACAGCATGCATTGAAGCATCATAACAAAAGTTTTACTAGTTTCCTGATCAATAGACCAAGTAATGTTAACCACACCAATTTCCTTATCCAGTCCCAATGCCTCCCACACCGCATCCGATCCATTCACAATGTCATTCCCGCACGGTGGTTGTTCGGCGTGCTCTGCATCACAACCGTTCCTTGAGTCGCACTCGTCCACCACCTTCACTTTCACGCTCCGACCATTATTAGCCCGAATATGGATCACCTGGTTGCATCGTGTCCCCCCTTTGTACCACCCAGTTGAAAGGCCAACGATCAGGTTTTTATTGGAGTGGTACTTTTCATCGCACTCCGCCGGGCCCCCGCCGTCCCCTCCTCGACTGAAATTATTGTTTGTGAGCTTGGCCGGTGTAGATGACGTAATGGGAGGGGAGCATACATACGTGGGGTACGAATAATCTGCATGTTGAAAGATTTAAGTAATAAACACTAGTAGTACTAGATGATTCATGGAAGAAATTTATTCTACCTATTGTCAAAAAGAGAATCTAATTAATAAATTACGTACTCTAGCAAACAATTCAAATTGCATGAGTATTCGGGAATATTAATAAACGGGAAATAAGAATGTAATGGCGAAAAGCATTGTAGATTGAGAAGAAACTTCACAAAGTTTAAACAAGTTTGTGATCCATAAAGGGGACCGATAAGTATAAAATAACCTCCCAAGGTCAGCCCAGACCGGAATGCCTAGCTCAACACAAAGGGCCATGTAGGGGTCCTAGCGACATAGAGCTTAGCCTGAAGAAGTGAGATCAGTGGACCAGCCCAAGGGCAAAAGTCAGCCCAAACTAAAGAGCTCATGAGCACAGCCCTAAGGGCTCAAACTAGAGTCCCAAGAACATGGAATCTAGCCTATAATAGCTAGCCTTTATTAAACCAGTCCAAGGATGGAGGCCAGCTCACGAGCACAACTCATAGAAAGATACCGAGCTCAGCTCATCAGGTGAGCTCGACAAATATGACAAACCTGCAGCCATAAACTTATAAAACACTTCACAAAACAAAACATACTTTTAGCAATAGATCGACGCTACTGGATGGTGGTTTGCCCATCCTCTGTCCCAGAATTAGCAAAATGGTGGTTTGCTAATGGATTTTACAATTTGGAGAAACATATATGGGAAGCTTGCTTCTATGCAACGTTGTGGTCCCTTTGGTTGGTGAGAAACAACACTATCTTCAACAACTCAACAAAACAAGTTTGGGAGGTGGGGGATCTTGTCAAAACTAGAGTTGCGATGTGAATGAAGGTGAAATTCGACATCAAAATCTATACCGTTGAGGAGTTCAAGATTTTCCTAGATGGTGTCCGAAAATTGAGATTGTAACCTAGTTTTCAGGAGTGTCTCCAACTGTCCGTTAGAAGTCTTTGTAAATTTGGGCTCAACCAATATCTTCCTTTGGTTGTCTTTTTCTCGATGTACCCCCTTCGAATTTTTATAAATTGTTTCGCTTTTCCGATCAAAAAAAAAAAAAAGATCGACGCTACTCGTAACCCACGTCTTAGAATTTTGAAACTAACGGTCCGTTTGGAACTTATGAAAGGGATACAAAATACTAGTAATTAGGAAGGAAAGTGGAAATTAAAGAAGTATTTAGAAAATCTAATTACTTTATTTTGTTTTTTCCTCCCATATTTCTTCTCAAACCAAACAAAAGAAGGGGAAAATCTTTTATTTTTCTCTTCACTTCTTTTCATTTCCTCGAGTTTCATAAAAACCATAAAAAAAAACTTAGAAAAAAATAATTTACGAAATGGAGTAGATTAATAACACTGATGCAAATGAACGCACCCCTACAGCGGGTCTTTATGTTGGGGTCGTCATTGCATTTTCCATTGATGCAAATTAATAAGCGTACCGATGCAGTCGTAAAGGTCTCGACATGGTTTGTTGCAGTAGGACATACAAACCACTTGAGGAGGAAAAGTTATGAGCTTCAACAAAAGGTAAGTAATTAGGAAAACCAATGTTGATTTTCCCATTAATGAAGGTTGCAAGGCTAAATTATTATCTCTAAAAGGGTGTCGGTTGGGGTTGACAGTTTGCAAAGGCTTAGTATTTATAATCAACAGTATATAGTACTACCTAGCTCCATCCCAAAATCTTTATCTGGTTTCCAAAAAAGATGATTTAACAATAGTTCATTTTTCCAAAAAAAAATTATAAATTAAAAGAACTCATTGATATCTAATAACTTGTCGAATTTTTCTGAATCTTTCTTGAAAATTTTGAATTATTTGAAGTCTTCGCTTTGCGGACCCAACAAAAATTTTGGGACGGAGTGAGTACAAAAGTAGTCAGCCTAAAAAACCTGCCAATTTCCAAATCCTAAATTCTTTAAAATTTTGATTGTTTTTACGTTTCAAAATAATCAAAATTGTGAGAGTGAAAGATCTAGAGGAAGCGTAGGGGAGCGGGTGGGAAAAAAGAAAACGTAGGGGAGCGGGTGGAAAATCGGGGTGGGGTTGGTGGGGTGTTGGTGGGTGGGGTGTGGGGGCGCGGTAGAAGTGTATGGACCCAACAGCACCTCATTGATTTTGGCTGGCAATTTCTTGGAACTCAACATGAAACGGAGGAGTTAATAAAAACACAGGCGGCATTGTGTGTCAAAGCCAAATTTGATTTAAAGGTGTATACGGTGGAAGATATCAAAACAAACCTTCACGGTGTTAGAAGACTCATTATTTAGGTGTCTGATAAGTATAAAATAACCTTCCAAGGTTAGCCCAGACCAGGAAGCCTAGTTCAACACGAAGGGCCATGTAGGGGACCTAGTGACATGGAGCTTAGCTTGAAGAGCTGAGCTCAATGGACCAGCCCAAGGGCAAATGTCATCCCAAGGTCAGCCCAAACCAAAGAGCTCAAGAGCACAGCCTTAAGGGCTCGAGCTAAAGTCCCAAGAACATGGAATCTAGCCTATAATAACTAGCCTCTATTAAACCAGTCCAAGGACGGGGGCCAACTCACGAGCACAACTCATAGAAAGATACCGAGTTCAACTCACCAGGTGAGCTCGGCAAATATGACAAACCTACAGCTAGACTTATGAGACACTCCATGCGAGAGGTTCGTGCAGTCTAAAGGACTCAAAGAAGTCGGACTCTTATTTCTAGAATAACAAAGGCCTTATCTCATCCCAATGGATGGGGCTACGAATCTTAAGGGATAACCATGAGAAACCCATGCACGAAGGGAACTCAGAGAGCAGCCACAAGCCTTATCTCCTCATAAGAGATCAAGCTACGGGCCACAAAGGATAACCACAAAAATCCGTGTACCGCGATGACTCCTAACCTTGATGACAATTACAGAGTCCAAAGGAGAGGACCTAAACCTGATAAGGACCAAAGAAGTCCTAGGTAAGGAAGACACTCCATTATCAACCTATTCCCGTCATGTATGGATGAGCCCAAGAGGTCCCAACACTGTAAGGACTCTTAACCTGACAAGCAAGTACAAAAGTCCAAAGGTGAAGGGACTCCTCAAACCTGATAAGGATCAAGGGAGTCCTAAGGTGAGGAGGACACTCCTACACCTATCTATACGCGCCACGAGCAGATGAGACTTAAGAGTCCCGGTCCCAAGGGATTCCTCCCAAAATGCCAATATAAAGATCACACATCCACCTCACTAAGGTACGCAATACAAACGATACAAAACTCATACTCAGTGCATTCTCTCTATATCTCGACTGACTTAGGCATAGGAGGGGCGATGACGACAGCCACGCCGGTGCCCATAGTTTACCGTGTCTGTTTTGCAGGTCGTTAATCGAGTACCCCAGAAGCCATTTCATCCGCTGGAGGACTAGGTGGGCGGTTGAGGATCCCCTGCTCCGGAGGTGACCAAAAGCCGCTTCATCAGTGTCTTTGGGTGTATCTTTCCTTTTATTTTCTTATCTTTTTGGGATGTGGTGAACTTTCTAGTTCTCCCTTCCCCTCTACTCAATGTACCATCTTCGACTTTAATAAAATTTTTTTTTGCCGAACAAAATAAAAAAACATGAAACGGAGCCGCAAAAAGAAATTAACCCAGGCCTTGCCACTGGTGGAGGGCTCATTCGAGACCGTTTGGGCGTATATATGGATTTGCGATTTTAGCAGAAACATTGGCCATGTGACTAGTCTAGCTAGCGGGTGAAGCACGGGGGATAACGGGATGGACTCAAAATAGTCTTTTGGTCGCAAAGTGAGCAAGCTAGTTGTCGAAGTGGATGCTCAAGCCGTTAATATTGATCTCCTTACTGGAAAGCAAACCGACAAAATCGTCTCAACAATCCAACGTCATTTGATTGCATGCTGGACCAGCGGGGGGAGTGTACCGTGTACGCCGTAACCCATAATTTCCATTAAGGCAATCGTTGCGCGGATGGTTTAGCTAATCTTGGATGCAACAATTGGACTACTACAATTTACTACTGCAACTTCTATAATCATTAGTTCTTAACTGTTAAAAATGATGCTAGAGACCATAGCAAACATGAGTAGAATCCCAGATGTTGAATGGTTTCGACGATGGCGCCGAAATACAAATGATTCACCAAGTAAGAAAAACATTAAACCCTCAATATTTATTCAACTAATAAAATCATCCCACTTCACATAAATGAGTTTCAAAGTAACTTCATGAAGAATTCCATCCCACTTGTGTTTTGACATCTCTCGGCAATGGCACATGCAATCCATTTTGTTTGAGGTAAACTATTTGCCCATCAATCAGTGGTTCAGAACGGTTGGCTTTTGAGTTTAGCATAATCTGTTCACATGGTGGACTAAATTTATAGTACAAAACTCAATAAAAATTTCCTTCATCATTAATTTAACCTGCTTCGATCGATTAAAGCCACTCTATTGGTGTCAAGAGGGCATCCCACTTAATCTTGCCTCCTCCGGGTTGTTCTTACTTCTTTCCAAAGCAATCTACTCTGCATTTTGGTAAGCCAACACATACTGTGTGCTCTTTGATTTTAAGCCGATAGTCCAACTAAGCGTAATCCGTAACCAACTTGACATATTTAAACAGTAGGGGCCTAATTGAATAACAAAGCTATAGCTTAGGTGTAAAATTGAAGCTGGAGAAAGTTTGAGTGTCTGTTAGATATTCTCTCAGTCCCTAAATAAGTGTTCGGCCAGCAGACCTAAGATGCATTATTTTTGTTAAGAAAGTAAATTTTTTTCGCAATTCCCAATTTCCAAATCCTAAATTCTTTAAAGAACCAATTTCCAAATCCTAAATTCTTTAAAGAGCGAAAGAGAGGAAATGTAGGAGAGCGGGTGGAAAATGGAAAAAAAGGAAACGTAGGGGAAGGGGTGGGGGGGATGGTTGTGGTGGGGAACCGTAGAAATTGAGAGCGAGAGAAGGGGCAGGGGTTGTTTTTCAACTCGAATCCTCTGTCCCCAACTCCTCGTCCCTCTCTCTGTCCCACCCGTCTTTGGTAGCCCCATTTCATAACCACGTAGCCCCATTTTAGAATTTTAGTTTAGTAATGACAAAAACGTGAATAGAATTTTTGTATATAGTGCTCTTTATGAAATACACATATATGTATGTTGGTTGAGAATTTTGTTTTGTTGAGCTATATTATTTACTTATTCACAATTATAAGTGATTTTTGATTTACCTTAAATATGGATGACTCATTTAGTACATACCGACAATATCAAAGAAAAATTAAATACTATGCACAAAAAATACAACATTATGTATTTTTTGAAGCCCCTCTTGTCGTGGGGATATTTTGACAAGAGGAGCCGATCGAGGAGGTCAACATTCTAATTTCCACGGGCTTCTTAAACCTAATCTGCAGTCTATCTTTAATTTTAGAAATGTGGAGTGTTATAGATGGGAAATTTTTTGGTTCTGGGTGGGTATATCCCACGTAGTATCCGTTCGGCACATCTATATCGTCCAACACACTTTTGAATGATTCGGATTGAAACCCTCTCTCTCCTCTCATCCCAACACTTTCGCTTTTTTTTTTTCTCTCTCCAAATCCGATCCGTCCAAAAACACAATGGACGGCTCGGATGCGCCGAACGGACTCCACGTAGTACCCACCCGGCATTGAAAATTTTTCCAGTAGAGAGGGCATTTATGCCTTTCGCCTTTAAACCACAAAAGTAGTACCTATCTATTGAACTGGCACCATCAAGACGCATGTATGAAAGTTCAGACTTTAGACCTATGGTACTCCGAACTTTGTTGGGTCATATGTCGTTCTCAACCATTTTCTTGCCGGCAATTGTACTATGATGTATTGATGTGTGGCGATTTTAAGAAAGTGATTTTGGCACTTTATATTTAGCCATTGACACTTTGTTTTTTGTCTTTTCATATGTGAAAATATCAAATTACTCTTTAGTATAGTATTAGTGTTCATTCACTTTTTCCACACATAGAAGGGTACTATTGTTGAACCTTCAAATAGAAATAGAAAAAAGACAAAAAGTGAAAATGGATTGCCAATAATTAAAAGTGAAATATCAAAATCAATTTCCGTGTTTCAATTGTGTGTGGGCATCTTCCGATTCCACATGGAAGAATAGTTTGCAAATCCACGCAAAAAAGACGCATATACTGTACGTAAAGTGCTACAATACATTATACACATCCCTTTATGAGTTTGTGCATTATGCACAAATCTTTAATTGCCTTAAATATTTTTAAGAATACTTGCATAGAAACCCTAACGTTAACACAAGTATTACTCCTGTAAGGGCATGTACATCAATGTAGCCATATGTGATAAATTAGGTAAAATACCTAACCAAACCCACAAAAATCAATTTTAGCAAAACTGGAAGGTAAAATACCTTTGGTGGAATTGCTAGGGGAAACTACTGAGGATCTGTTCATAGCTATACATTAATTTATTATTTTTTTCTCTCTCTCCCCCTCAGTCTCTCTTTCTTCCTCTCTAGTTTACTATTCATGTATACTTTAAATATTTTATAAAAATAGAGATAATAATAGAGAGGATTGGTGTGGGGTTAAAAGAGATTTGAGTAGATAAAATGAAAAAAGTGGGTTATTGAGTTGGTAAAATACATTTTGTTGGTGTACATGCTTTAACTTCGTAACATTTGCAAAGATGTTAATTAACAGTAGTGATGTGACTTGGGTTTTTTTTTTTTAAATCGAGAAAAGTAACATTTATCCACCATAACCATGAAGAATTTGGCAGATTGGTGGATGGATAATGAATATGAAAATCTAGAGGAACATTGTTGGAAAGCCAGTTTCTTTGCAACAACTTGGTCCATTTGGCTCACAATGCAACAACAAGAGTGAACACCATGGTGGATCTGATCAAAACAAGAATAGTTATGTGGATGAAGGCTAAGTTTGGCATCTAAATCAACATTGTGGAGGATTTTAAGGTGTTTTTAGATGGGATTCGGAGGGTGAAATTATGACTTTGTAATCTTTGGGGTGGAAAGCTCCCAACTCTTTGTTGGATTTTAAGAGCACTATTCTATCACTTGGCTTGGGGCATCCAAATACCTTGTGCCGGCCCTGGATTATTTAGATCATTTTTTCAGAAGATGCAATAAATCTTTAGAATTATGGGGACAGATTATGGCAAGTCGTTTGTGGAGAGAGATTTGAAAGCCCTGTTGCAGATTGGATCTCCTTCCATT
Source organism: Rhododendron simsii (assembly GCA_014282245.1). Lineage (NCBI taxonomy): Eukaryota > Viridiplantae > Streptophyta > Magnoliopsida > Ericales > Ericaceae > Rhododendron > Rhododendron simsii. The sequence goes on from CM024965.1 coordinate 10,233,213, forward strand.
TAAAATCCAAAAAAAGTTTTTATTTCACATAATGATATTCTACTGCCTTGGAATACAGTTTTCTGTGCAACTCTTTGGCAAATATGGAAAGATATATCGAAACAGAAAGAGCTTTGATAATGGTGGAAGTGTAGTTGCAGTCAGTTCCAAGGCTGTTCTATATCCTATGCCAACGAGATAGCATAGGCTTTCAAATCTCCTCTTCACAAACGAACCACAAGACCCATTCTAATTAAATGGCTACCTCCATGTGCAGTTAGAATCAAGCTCAATATTTATTCTCAATTAATTGACTATGGCTTAGGCTAGTTTTATTTGGTGTATCTAATCGTGTAGTACATATGCACAAACGCACATAAGGTTTGGATTAGATTTAAACCGGAAGAGTTGATATAAATTCACAGACTAAACTATTGAACAATGTTTATAGTTTTTTGAAACCGGAGCCAAACCACATTACTAAAAATCGAAGATTTAGATAGATTTGGACCGGATTCGCGGATGGACGTTTTTTTGGCTCACCCCTATTAATTTATCCACTACAGCATGCACTGTAGCATCATAACAAAAGTTTTACTGGTTTCCTGATCAATAGACCAAGTAATGTTAACCACACCAATTTCCTTATTCAGTCCCAATGCCTCCCACACCGCATCCGATCCATTCACTATGTCATTATCGCACGGTGGTTGTTCGGCGTGCTCTGCATCACAACCGTTCCTTGAGTCGCACTCGTCCACCACCTTCGCTTTCACGCTCCGACCATTATTAGCCCGAATATGGATCATCTGGTTGCATCGTGTCCCGCCTTTGTACCACCCAGTTGAAAGGGCAACGATTGGGTTTTTATTGGAGTGGTACTTTCCATCGCACGCCGACGGGGCCCCGCCGTCCCCTCCTCGACTGAAATTATTGTTTGTGAGCTTGGCCGGTGTAGAGGACGTAATGGGAGGGGAGCATGCATACTTGGGGTACGAATAACCTGCATGTTGAAAAATATTTAATAAACACTAGTCGTAGTACTAGATAATTCATAGAAGAAATTTATCCTACCTATTGTCAAAAAGAGAATCTAATTAATAAATTACGTACTCTAGCAAACAATTCAAATTGCATGAGTATTCGAGAATATTAATAAACGGGAAATAATTAAGAATGTAATGGCGAAAAGCATTGTAAATTGAGAAGAAACTTCACAAAGTTGAAACAAGTTTGTGATCCATAAAGGGGACAATAAATCTTCGTTTAATTTTCATATTTGTCTCTGTTCGATCGATCGTTCATGTTATTCTTGCATTTGATGGTAATTCCAAAAAAAAAAAATACAATCTAGTGTTTTTGAATGGTATACTTAGCATAATTGAAGGCAGATTGAGACATCAATTCTTGCTTAATTTTCCTAAATTGTCAAAAAATGTTATTTAGTGCCATTCACAAAACATACTTTTAGCAATAGATAGACACTACTCGTAACGCACGTCTTAGAATTTTGGAACTAACGGTCCGTTTGGAACTTATGAAAGGGATACAAAATACTAGTAATTAGGAAGGAAAGTGCAAATTAAAGAAGTATTTAGAAAATCTAATGACTTTATTTTGTTTTTTCCTCCCATCTTTCTTCTCAAACCAAACAAAAGAAGGCGAAAATCTTTTATTTTTCTCTGCACTTCTTTTCATTTCCTTGAGTTTCATAAAAACCATAAAAAAAACCTTACAAAAAAATAATTAACGAAATAGAGTAGATTAATAACACTGAATTTAGAAGAATTGGAGAGAGAGAGAGAGAAAAAAAACAGAAACATTACGCACCCTTGCACGTGAGAGTGCCCGATGGTTGACAACCGTCGGAAGGAGGAGGAGGAGCCCGGCACATGTGGGTCTGTTCGGTGGGGTCGTCGTTGCATTTTCCGTTGATGCAAATGAGCGCACCGTCACAGTCGTTAAGGTCTCGACATGGTTCGTTGCAGTAGGAGATGGAAACCACTTGAGGAGGAAAAGTTATGAGCTTCAACAAAAGGTAAGTAATTAGGAAAACCAATGTTGAGTTTCCCATTAATGAAGGTTGCAAGGCTAAATTATATCTCTAAAAGGGTGTCGGTTGGGGTTGACAGTTTGCAAAGGCATAGTATTTATAATCAACAGTATATAGTACTACCAAGCTCCATCCCAAAATCTTTATCTGGTTCCCAAAAAAAAAAATATTGAAGAATAGTTCATTTTTCCAAAAAAAAAAAATCAATTTTTTTCATAAATTAAAAGAACTCATTGATATCTAGTAACTTGTAGAATTTTTCTGAATCTTTCTTGAAAATTTTGAATTATTTGAAGTCTTTGCTTTGCGGACCCAACAAAATTTTGGAGCGGAGAGGGTACAAAAATAGTCAGCCTAAAAAACCTCCCAATTTCCAAATCCTAAATTCTTTAAAATTTTGATTGTTTGTACTTTTCAAAATAATAAAAATTGTGAGAGTGACAGATTGAGAGGAAACGTAGGGGAGCGGGTGGAAATTGAGAGAGGAAGGGGAGGGTGTTGTTTTTCAACTCGAATCCTCTGTCCCCATCTCCCTGTCCCTTTCTCTGTCTCACTATTCTCTGATCGGCCCATTCCACAACTACGTATCTCCATTCTAGAATTTTAGTTCAATAATGACAAAACAAAAAGAGAATTTTTGTATACAGTTGTTTTTATGAAATACACATATATGTATGTTGGTTGAGAATTTTGTTTTGTTGAGCTATATTATTTATTTATTCACAATTATAAGTGATTTTTGATTTACCTTAAATACGGATGACTCATTAGTATCAACAATATCAAAGAAAAAATAAATTTTATGCACAAAAATACAATATTTTAGTGCATTTTTTGAAGCTCCCCCTGCCGTGGGGGATTATTTTGACAAGAGGAGCCGAGGGGGTCAACATTCCAATTTCCACGGTCTTCTTAAACCTACTTTCAACGTAGTACGTATCTATTGAATTGGCACCATTGATGCATGCATTACTATTCATAAGTGTAACAAAAAGTCCAAACTTAAGACCTACGGTACTCCGAACTCTGCTGTTTGGTCAAATGTCGTTCTCAGCCATTTTCTTGCCAGCAGTTGTAATATGATGTGTGGCAATTCCAAGAAAATTGATTTTAGCACGTCACATTTAGTTATTGACATTTTATTTTGTCTTTTTTCAATGTGAAATTATTAAATTATCATTTGTTATATTTGTGTTCATCCACTTCTTTCATACGTAGAAGGGTATTGATGTAATTTTAAATAAAAAAGACAAAAAGTAAAAGTGAAATGTCAATAACTAAAAATGTAGTGCAAAAATCAATTTTCTTATGTCATTTGTATGTGGGCATCTTTTGATTTGAACATGGAAATAGTTTGCAAATCCACGCACAAAAAGACCCACACTGTACGTAAAGTGCTAGAATACGTTACACACATCCCTTTCTGAGGCCTCGTTTTTACTAACAAAAAACACTAAAAATTTGACGCATTTTACCATCTCGTTTTCAAGTTTCAGCATTTTACCATCTCCATTCCACTAACAAAAAGTTTCAGCATTTTACCATCTCGTTTTCACTAACAAAAAAAAATCAACGGACACTGTTTTTGGTACAGAAACCATCAACAACTTATTCATTACTGGAAATAACTTGACATTTCTCAACAATTTATTCACTACCAAAAACACCCAATAACTTCTCGACCACAAAAAAAAAATCTACAAATTTTTCACAACCAGAAACATCTCCAGTTTATACATTATGCACAAATCTTTAATCGCCTTAAATATTTTTAAAAGAATAATTGCATAGAAACCCTAACACAAGTATTACTCCTGTAACTTCGTAACATTTGCAGACAATGTTAATTAACAGTAGTGATCTGACTTGGTTTTTTATTTTTGTTTTTATCGGCAAAAATAACATTTATCCACCAACCATGAGGAATTTGGTAGATTGGTGGATAGATAATAAATATGGAAATCTGGAGAAACATTGTTGGGAAGTCAATTTTTTTCAACAACTTGGTCCATTTGGTTTACAAGGAATGATGTTATTTTCAACAATGCAACAACAAGAGTGAACACAATGGTGGATTTGATCAAAACAAGAATGGCTATGTAGATGATGATTAAATTTGACATCAAAATCTACACTGTAGAGGATTTTAAGGTGTTTTTAGATAGGATTTTCAGAGAGTGAAATTATGACTTTGTAATCTTTGGGGTGGAAAGCTCCCAATTCTTTGTTGGAAGTTCTTTGTTTGTATGGTCGTTTTCTTTTTGATGAGCAGTCCTGTTGCTCATCTCTTTTCTGTATTTTCAATCTCCTTGATGTACCCTTTCAAGTTTTAATATATAATATTCTTTTGCCAAGAAAGGAAAAGAAACAAAAACAAACAGCAGTGATGTGATTATGATGATACGGAACTTAATTTCTAATCTTAGAACCAAAATTAATTTTCCAAGTATATGCCATTCTTCAACACCTAGAAGCTCCCCAGTATTCGGTCCAATGACCAGAAGCACCACGAATTCGTGCTTATCGATCTCCGGTTCTTCTTGTTGGAATGAAATAGTCTTTTTGCAATTACACCATTTTTCTTTTTTGGAAGTGGGGCGATAGCCGAATTGGTAAACGACTTTGTTTGGTTTCAAGTTTCGAGAAATTTTTTTTGATGTAATGAATGATAATATATGAAAAGAAATAGATGAAGAAACTTATTGAAAACTGTGCAAAGAATAAATAAAAAAAATCTCAAAACTTGCAAGTGAAGAAAGTGCGGCCATGCACACAAGACCAATATATGGTCAAATCTCACTAACAAAAAAATTTCAAGGGGTAGCTCAAGTGACAACTATGATGAACTATAAATTTAGACATCTTGAATTTGAAACTTGATGACTCTTGGAGCTAGAGCACAAAAAAGAAATTCTTGTGAATCCCATACTCCCAGCTGGATGACTTTTCTTTAACTAGACCAGGTAGGAAAATTACTAATCGAGGTAGACGTAAGTTCGCCCATACATACTTTACTGCAGAAAAAAAAATTTACTGCATACGTAGGAACTCAAAAAAAACAAGAAAGGAATTCAGGGATGATACCAAGATAAGTAAAATGGTTGTCTAGAAAGGTTAGGTTGAAAATGTTCTGGTGATGATGATTATTAGACAGATGAGATTTGAAGACATACTCCTATCGTTATTGATGGGCATTCAATGATCATCCGAAAAAAAAATGGAGGAATTACCGGACAGTGGCTCTTGGGGCAAATATTTCGAAACTTATGAACAGGTTTTCATAAAATTGCTCTTGGTATGAAAAGGAGAAGTAATTGAAAAAACATGGAAAGTGCCAGGTAAAATGTCTTATAAAATTCACAACCACTTGTGTAGCAAAGCGGTAAGTTGCGTTCGGCTGTAACATGAGGTCTGGAGTTCGAGCCACACCTGTTGCAATATTTTGTAAACTTGTGTAATCCAGTCCGGTCCGGTTTAGACCGGTTTGTAAGTGCCCAAACCAGGACCGGAACTGAAAATGAAATTTTTAAATATTTCAAACCGGACCGAACCGGTTTGAAATGAAAACCGGAAAATTAATCCGGTTTGGTCCGGTTTTACGGTTTTTAGAATCACCCCTAATTGTGAACTTAGCTAGCCAGCTAGGTGTTATGGGTGCTTTTACGCATCTTCGTTTATATAGCTCTTAAATAAATTTTGGCCTTATGTTTTACGTTTGGATACAGTATCAGTTTCTCAGGTAGTGAGGTTGTACCATTTTTCTTGGTATTGTAGTCCAGTTTGTAGTTTCCATTCCAATAAACCAAATAAGAATATTGTGCCATCTGATCAACATTCTTTAATTTGTAATATGATCGGAACCTCGAGCTCCACATGTGTTGATTGATGTCGATCGATCGTTTCTTGAGCAAGTTTTAGGAAAAACTTTTCTGTTTCAATATGTTCCAAGCTGAATGTGGAATCATCTAACCGTGGTCGTACGTCGCACATAAATTTTTCTGGTTGCTTGTATAAAATTATACGATAGCTACGCACATACACACTATATCGTCTCTTCTTCGGACCTCGCAAGTTCAATATACAATTGTAGGTTATATTTTTAATTATCAATATGAAAATACACGTGAATTAGACTACTACTAGACACAATCCTGCATGTGCCATTAACTCCCTCCGTTTGACATTAATTATATGTTTGTTCTTTTTTTTTTTTTTTTTTTGTAGAAGTCATGTTATTTGCAATTAAAAAAAAATATTTTGTGCGTAATTTTTTGTTTTTTTCTGCACTAATTTAAAGATTTCAAGTAGTTTTGTAACTGTTGCAAAAAATTATGAAATTATAACCGAAACTTTATTTTTTATCCGAAAACAATGCATTACTTTCGAAGGCAATGCGCACCCAGCACGAGACCTCGGCCCACAGTCCGCAAGGTACAAAGCACCAATATTACGGACACGAAATGGTGCGTGCAACGCCAACAAAAACATAGTATATAAAAACACTTATCCGAAGGGCAAAGACCGAGCAAAAAATAACATATATATATTAAACCGAGATATATACGTAGCTAGCCCAAGTGATAAGATGATCCCTTTACCTTCTTGTAAGGTCTCATTCCCTACATTCTTAGATTAGGCTACAGTAGATAGGTTTATTGCTTGCACACAAAAAAAAAAAGAACCATTCGATCAACCCTGGATCAGAACTTAGGCCATGGACCAAGTAATGTCAACCTCACAGTCCCTCCTCCTTATTCAGTCCCAATGCGTGCCACACCGCATCCGAACCATCAACTATGTTATTCTTGCACGGTGGTTGTCCCGCGTGCATAGGTTTATTGCTTGTACACACACAAAAAAAAAAGAACTATTCGATCAACCCTGGATCAGAACTTAGGTCATGGACCAAGTAATGTCAACCACACCATCCTCCTTATTCAGCCCCAATGCGTCCCACACCGCATCCGAACCATCAACTATGTTATTATTGCACGGTGGTTGTCCCGCGTGCTCCGCGTCGCAACCATGCCTTGAGTCACACTCATCCACCACCTTTGCGTCCACGCTTCGACCGTTACTAGCCTGAATACGGATCATTTGGTTGCATCGTGTCCCACTGTTGTACCACCCGGTCGAAAGGGCAACGATCGGGTTACTATTGGAGTGGTACTTTCCGTCGCACTCCGATGGGCCCCCGCCGTCCCCTCCTTGACTAAAATCATTGTTTGTGAGCTTGGCCGGTGTAGAGGAGGTAACGGGAGGGGAGCAATCATACGTAGGGTACGATTCACCTGTGGAAAGACTTAATAATTAAACACTGACACTATATAATTCATAGATGAAATTTATCAACTTATCCAAAAGAAAATCTAATATATTAGCAAATAATAAAAATTTCATGCATCAAGAACACTAATAACCGGAAAAATCTAGCAAATAATAATCGATGGAAGACATAGATGACATATCAATTCTTGCTCAATTTACCATAAATAAATGTTACAAAAGCTGATGTAGTACCTTCCCCAAAAGTATATATTATTAGCAAAAGACCTACTTTTGGAGCGCATATCTCTACAATTTTGAACTATTGGTTTGTTTGGACCTCGTGACAGTGATGGAAAACGGGAGAGAAAATAATTATAACAAAAAAAGTGTCATGAAAGTATGGAGAAAATTCTTATGGGCTCAGCAATTTGTTTTGTTATTTTCACCCCTTGTTCTTCTCAAACCAAAGAAGGAAAGTGAGATTTAGAAGAATATTGAAGAACTAAATTCGATTAATACGACCGGAACCTTGCAGTGAGCAAGTCTGGATCATCCGGACTGTCCTATTTCTAATCGATGGTTCAGATTCGTTGTTAACTTTTATCAGTAAGAGTGAACAAACATGTATGAACTATTAACTGTTGATATGAACGGCTTGGATTGCGCATTAATTATAGGAGGCGCTATAGGATTGCTCACTATAGTTCCCCGATTTGTACGTACCCCCGCACGTGAGAGTGCCCGATTGTTCACATCCGCCGGACTGAGGGGAAGAAGTGGTTCCCTGGCATATGTGGGTCCCCAAGTCGGGGTCGTCGTTGCATTTTCCGTTGATGCAAATGAGTCTACCGTTGCAATCATCGCGGGTTTGACATGGGCCGTTGCAGGAGGAGATAGAAACCACAAGATCAGGAAGGGATATGAACTTCAACAAAAGGTAAATTAGCAGGGAAAGCAATCTTGATTTCCCCATTTTAATGAAGGGCTAGCTGGAACTTGGAAGGCTTATCTCTCTATGAAAAGGGCCGGGTGTGGTTTGGGGTAAAGAGTTGGCATGGGGCTTATATAGTACTAGACCTGAATGTTATGCGGATTGGCACTTGAGTCATTCCGGAAATTTTTGGGTGCCAGGCGGGTACCACACATATTCTGTCGGCGATTCTAGGCATCCAAAAGTGTTATGGACGGTCCGGATTTTAGAGGGAGAAAAAGAGGACAGAGAGAGGTAGATTAGGTGAGGGGAGAAAGAGTGGTTGGATTTGGACCGTCCAAAATACATTTGGACAGCTGGGATGCGCGCTAGGTACAGCCATGCGGTACCCGCTCAGCACCCAAAAATTTCTTGAGTCATCCGGTCATGTCCTCCTTTTGTGCAAAAATGTATGGGAAGCAAGGATTTAAATATCGGTTGTTACATAGCGATTTTTCGGTCCTTTAATACTGCAATACCTCGCTATACCGATGCTATCCAAAATTAAAACCCGTCACTACTACAATAATCGTTAAAGATGACAGTTTAAAAGTGTCATTAAACGTGAAAGATGACAGTTTTAAAACTGTCATCTATGGAGCTGTCATTAAAAGTCTAGATTTGTTATGACAATAAAAAACTGTCATTAAACATATAAGATGATAGTTTAAACCTGTCATCTTTGTGATAAAAGATGATAGTCTTAATCTGTCATCTTTAATCGCAAAGATGACGGATTTAAACTGTCATCTTATCTGTTCTCCATTCAAGAAAAAAAAACCAATTCTCTTTCGAATGCGTGGCCGCCCACGTGGCACCCACGTGCCTCTCGCATGGCCGCCCAGTGGCACTTGTGTGTCCCCTACTTAGCACTTGTGTGGCCAGCAAATATTTGCTTGCTCCAGGACTTGAACTCAAGAACTTCAGTTCCTCGCGCGCGTGTTACCATCTGAGCTGGCACGCTTATTGTTAACAAAAGACAAACAAAAACATGTATAGTATATTTTCGAAAATTTTAAGATGAGCACTTTTAATGTCAGTTTTGGATGAAACTGTCATCGTAGACATTGAAAGTATGAGATGACAGTTTTAAACTATCATCTTATATGTTTTTATGACACTTTCTGACTGTCATCTTTTATGATCAACTGCAATGTCAATTCTAACTAAAACTGTCATTAAAATGGCTTAGTTTCAATGTCGCTTTTAAGGAAAACTGTCATTAAAAGGTTTCCCATATGGGCTTCCGGAAGCGCATGTTTTAATGTCAGTTTTAAGCAAAAACTGACATTAAAGAAAAAGATAATAATGTCACTTTTATTCTAAAACGTCATCTTATATCGCAAAGATGACAGTTTGTAAGATGGACTGTCATCAAAAGTCTACCATCATATTTTCGATGACAGTTTTACAAAAACTGTCATTGTTTCAACTTTTTGAGTGTCATCTTTTAAGGTTTTTGTAGTAGTGCGTATTGGCCGATTCCCGCCACGTATGGCTTTGAAATAGACTTTTGCCCGCTTTACAGCAGCGACGGTCACTATGTGACCACTACGGCCGCTTTAGGTGCTCTGGTGCCAAAAGTTATTTGAAAAAATTCACGATCGCTACACCCGATTTCCTCTACGTATCATTGGACACTCCCACTACTGCAACCGCTACCTTGGTGGGAAGTATGGACTGCTCTTATGAAGTGGTGGGGGCCGGATGGTTTGGGTGTCTTCATCGATCTTCTACGAGGATTCGAGGAAGCTACCCTCTCCGTTCATTTTTAAGAGTCCAGCATTAAGGACGGTGATTGGCCTGGCGGCCACTGCCAATTCTGTTTTCTTACTCTTGACTTGACTCTGGTTGGGTCTCTTGCCAACCACTGTTTTTTTTTTTTTTTGATCTGGAGAGCACGTGATTTACTTGGGTGTAGTTGTGAACATAGTTATTAGGATGCGCTTTCCTTTAGCTAGATATGATGCCTCATCTCCCTTTCTTCGTTTAATCACCTTGTAATGAAGTTTGAGATTAATAAAATTCCTTTTGCTGTTAAAAAAAGCTGAATACTCCTATCATTATAATACTATTAAGATAAGAAAATTTAAAAATGAACCTTGGCTCTTATTTTTCTTCCGTTTGTATCCCTGGTTTTGAGTTGGTACTTTCCTTCTGTTCAGGGTAGGGTCTCTATCTCCAATTACTACTCTCTTCGTCTCTATTTTATTGTCCATTACGGTTTTACATGCATTTTCAACGACTTATATTTCTCAACGTATATTGCTAAAAAATATGTAATATGGTTTTTGTTTGATAAATCTCAATTTTTTCTATAAGATAATGATTTCAAAAACATTAAATATAATATACATTGAGAGATATAAACTGTTGAAAATACACGTAAATTAAACCTTAGTGGATAATTAAATAGGAACAGAGGGAGTACACATCCTTTCTTTTCTCAATGTTGGCTTTTGGGGAAAAATGGAAACGCAACCTGTTTGAACCTAGACTACCGTAGTGCAGATCGATATTCGAAAAATTACTAATTTTGCACGTGCAATGGAGTTGGCTGGACAAAAATATTTTTGCACCTCATCGATCTTGGCTGGCAATCTCCGGAATATGATTTCTTGGAACTCAACACGAAACGGAGCCGAAAAAAGAAATTAACCCAGGCCTTGCCACTGGCGGAGGGCTCATTCGAGACCGTTTGGGCGTATGGATTTGCGATTGTAGCAGAAACATTGGCCATGCGACTAGTCTAGCTAGCGGGTGATCAAGTACGGGGATAACGGGATGGACTCAAAATGGTCTTTTTGGTCACAACGTGAGCCAGCTAGTTGTCGAAGTGGATGCTCAAGCCATTATTGATCTCCTTACTGGAAAGCAAACCGACAAAATCATCTCAACAATCCAACGTCATTCCATTGCAGGTTTATGGTGGACCAATTGGGGGAGCGTACCGTGTGCGCCGTAACCCATACCATTAAGGCAATAGTTGCGCGGATGGTTTAGCTAATCTTGGATGCAACAAGCCCATTGAACTACTACAATTTACTACTGCAACTTCTATGATCATTAGTTCTTAACTGTTAAAAAATGATGCTAGAGACCATAGCAAAGACGAGTAGAATCCCAGATGTCGAATGGTTTTGACGATGGCACCGAAATACAAATGATTCGCCAAGTAAGAAAAACATTAAACCCTCAATATTTATTCAACTAAAATCATCCCACTTCACATAAATAAGTTTCAAAAGTAACTTCATGAAGAATTCCATCCCACTTGTGTTCTGACATCTCTCGGCAATGATACATGCAATCCATTTCGTTTGGGGTAAAACTATTTGCCCATGAATCAGTGGTTCATAACGGTTGGCTTTTGAGTTTAGCATAATCTGTTCACATGGTGGACTAAATTTATAGTACAAAACTCAATAAAAATTTCCTTCATCATTAATTTAACCTGCTTCGATCGATTAAAGCCACTCTAGTGGTGTCATGAGGGCATCCCACTTAATCTTGCCTCCTCCGGGTTGTTCTTACTTCTTCCAAAGCAATCTACTCTGCATTTTGGAAAGCCAACACACACTGTGTGCTCTTAATTTTAAGCCGGTAGTTCAACTAAGCATGTAATCCATAACCAACTTGACATATTTAAATGGTAGGGGCCTAATTGAATAACGAAGCTATAGCTAAGTGTAAAATTGAAGCTGAAGAAAGTTTGAGTGTCTGGTAGATACTCTCTCCATCCCTAAATAAGTGTTTGGCCAACAGACCTAAGATGCATTATTTTTGTTAAGAAAGTAAATTTTTTTCGCAATTCCCAATTTCCAAATCCTAAATTCTTTAAAATTTTGATTGTTTTTCTTTTTCAAAATAATCAAAATTCTAAGAGCAAAAGAGAGGAAACGTAGGGGAGTGGGTGGAAAAAAAGGAAACGTATGGGAGCGGGTGGAAAAGAGGGGTGGGGGACCTGTAGAAATTGAGAGTGAGAGAAGGGGGAGACCGGTACAAATTGAGAGTGAGAGAAGGGGCGGGGGTTGTTTTTCAACTCGAATCCTCTGTCCCCAAGTACTTCTTGTCTCTCTCTCTGTCCCACCCTTCTTTGGTAGTCCCATTCCACAACCACGTAGTCCCATTCTAGAATTTTAGTTCAATAATGACAAATACATAAGGAGAATTTTTGTATATAGTGCTCTTTATGAAATACACATACATGTATGTTGGTTGAGAATTTTGTTTTGTTGAGCTATATTATTTACTTATTCACAATTATAAGTGATTTTTGATTTACCTTAAATATGGATGCCTCATTTAGTTACCGACAATATCAAAGAAAAATTAAATATTATGCACAAAAAATGTCGGGGGGATATTTTGACAAGAGGAGCCGAGGAGGTCAACATTCTAATTTCCACGGGCTTCTTAAACCTAATCTGCAATCTATCTTTAATTTTAGGAATGTGGAGTGTTATAGATGAGAAATTTTTTGGTGTCGGGTGGGTATATTCCACGTGGTACCCGCTTGGCACATCTATATCGTCCAATACACTTTTTTTTTTGCTCGGCAAACGAAACCTTTATAATAACTTGAACCGGATACATCGAGGGTGCTCGAGAGTAATAAGAACTACTTACTCGAGCATAACCAAAAAGCAAGGGCGGACTAAACAAAACCCTCCAACTGAAAATTGGATGGCGGACACCTCACAACTGAAACATTTTACAACTTCAACAATCTAATTCCATCCATAAAAATCCTAAAATCCTCCACCGAATACACCTTTATATCGAATTTTGCCTTTACCCATATTGCAACTCTAGTTTTAATCAACTCACCCACTTCCCCAGAGCTTATTGTAGCATTGTTGAACATTGTACGCATTTCTTACCAGCCACAAAGACGACAATGTTGTGAAGAAAGTAGCTTCCCATAAGTGTTTCTCCCACTTTCGGAACCTACTATCACCCCATCGAATAAACTAGTCTTCCAATGATGCAAGGCACAACCACACTACATGCCGCCAATCCAGAATCCGCGATCAAACATTCCAAGAAAATCGTCCAATACACTTTTGAACGACTCGGATTGAAACCTTCTCTCATCTCTCATCCTAACACTTTCTGTTTCTTTTTTCTCTTTCCAAATCCAAGCCGTCCAAAAACACAATAGACGGCGGACTCCACGTGGTACCCACCCGGCATTGAAAAATTTTCCATTGTTGAGGGCGTTAACACCTTTCGCCTTTAAACCACAAACAACGTAGTACCTCTCTATTGAACTGGCACCATTGACGCATGCACGAAAGTTCAAACTTTAGACCTATGGTACTCCGAACATTGTTTGGTCATATGTCGTTCTTGTAATACCCCTAGTCTTTAATTATGGTTTAAGTTAATTATGTGATATGTTTAAGGCTTAATATGTGAGTTATTGGGTTTAGTTTGCTAGTTAAATGAAATTGGAACATAAGTAGGCATATGGCACACACACACACAATAATTTTTCCTAGCCTAGCAAAACAAAACACGTACTCTACATCTTTTTCCTTTGTTCTTATCAAAACATAAAGAGAGAGAGAGAGAGAGAGAGAGAGAGAGAGAGAAAAAAGAAACGGTGGAAAAGAAGAAGGAGAAGAAGAAGGGAAAAATTAGAGGAAACCTTATTTGTCTTGAATTGAATATTTAACTTGGTAATTTTTACATCTCCTACTTGAATTCATGCTTTGTTTGTTGAATTCTATACTTTAGTAGTTGTATTTCATGTTTAGTTGATGAATTTTGTTGGATTTGAGTAGTGGAATTTCGTGTATGTAGCATGTGTACATAGCAATTTTCTGACAGCAAACTAGGTCTTAGTTTTTACGTAATTTCTCATTCGTAAACTTTGAATTAGGTATTGGTTCCTTCACAATTTAGAAAGTAGACTTAAAGCTTGTTCTTTTGCTGCTAGAATCGCCCCAAACCGTTGAGAATTCAATTTATAGTGATTTTCCGAAGTTTGGGTTGAAACCAGGAAATCTGCAGAATAGAAATTTCGTATATGTCCTGATTTTGTGGATTTTTTTGAGGCAGTTTCTAAGCTCCAAAAATTATGAGATTTTCATAGAGAGTTTCTCTTTGAGTTCTTTATCTCTGGTAAAAATTTCGGGATCAGATGTGAAGTATTGAATTCTGTAAAAATTCGTGATCATGTGGCGCGCAGTTTTCGGACTATGCTGACTGCACAGACACGTGTTAGGGAAACGGCCATAATTTTGAGCTTGGGCGATGAAATAATGAACCGCTTTCTGATTTTGAACCTAAACTCGTAGACCTAAAAAAGGCATGAAGATCATGTCTTAGTTATTCTTGAGCAAAGTCAGTTTTGGGGTTAAAGTTTATGGAACTGCAGTTTCTGAGATTATTTTCTTGGGCTAGCTATCTAACTTCACATGTCTACCTTAGGACCTTAAAAATAGGATTGTTTAGTATCTTCTAATCATGTTTTTATTGCCTAATTGTTTTAGGAAGCTTGGGTGGTTCGTACAGCCGAGGTGAGTGATTTAATACCTAAAAACATGGTTTGAACTTGTTTTCCCTATCGATCTTATTTGAACATGTTTATAAATTGTGTACTCCATGGATACCAATGGAAGGTGGATTTATTTGTGAAATATTTGCGAATCTATTTAATGGCATTCCCAACGTCCGGTGGTAGCTTTTGAATTTTGAATAGCGGAATGTGCATTATATTTGGCTTATGGTTTTGAGTGCTTTGTTTTGAAATATTATCAAATTATTTTGGATTGTCCATGGAAGGCATGTGAGTTAAGTATTAATCATTCACACAAGCTTTGGCTTATGGATTTTCTTTTCCATCTTTCAAGAAACGACGCATAGGGTGGCGTGGTGTTTACTTTTGGGATGTGTGTATTTTTGAAAACTTGTAAAAAAAGAAGAAGTTAAACTTGTAGACACTTGGCTTGTACATAGTTTGTTAGCTTTTGAATTTGTAAGTAAGCATCTTTGAGAGGTTCATCTTTTGGTTTGTAAAACCTAAGTAAGACTTTGGTTCGTTATCAATAAAGTCGTCTTTTGCTTCCGCTGTTATGTTTAGTCCCTTTTGATTATCACTTGCGTAGGTGATATTTGACTTGTGATTTGGCCTTAGTGAGAAATCACTGGCATTTGTCATGATTAAGACCTCAAGGGACGGGTCAGGGTCGTGACACTTCTCAATCATTTTCGTGCCGGCGACTGTACTATGATGTATTGATGTGTGGCGATTCCAAGAAAGTGATTTTGACACTTTATATTTAGCCATCGACACTTTGTTTTTTGTCTTTTCATATGCGAAAATATCAAATTACTCTTTATTATAGTATTAGTGTTCATTCACTTTTTCCACATATAGAAGGGTATTGTTGTATTTTCAAATAGAAATAGAAAAAAGAAAAAAATTGAAAGTGGATTGCCCATAATTAAAAGTGAACTATCAAAATCAATTTCTGTGTGTCAATTGTATGTGGGCATCTTCCGATTCCACATGGAAGAATAGTTTGCATATCCACGCACAAAACGATGCATATACTAATACATTATACACATCCTTTTATGAGTTTGTGCATGCATTATGCACAAATCTTTAATCGCCTTAAATATTTTTAAGAATACTTGAATAGAAACCCTAACACAAGTATTACTCCTGTAACTTCGTAACATTTGCAAAGATGCTAATTAACAGTAGTGATGTGACTTCGGTTTTTTTTTAAATCGACAAAAGTAACATTTATCTACCATAACCATGATGAATTTGGCAGATTGGTGGATGGATAATTAATAAATATGGAAATCTGGAGGAACATTGTTGGAAAGTCAGTTTCTTTGCAACAACTTGGTATATTTGGCTCACAATGCAACAACAAGAGTGAACACCATGGTGGATCTGATCAAAACAAGAATAACTATGTGGATGAATGCTAAGTTAATTTAACATCAAAATCTACACAGTGGAGGATTTTAAGATGTGTTTAGATGAGATTCGGAGGGTGAAATTATGACTTTGTAATCTTTGGGGTGGAAAGCTCCCAACTCTTTGTTGGAAGTTCTCTATTTGTATGGTTGTTCTCATTTTGATGAGCAGTCCTGTTGCTCGTCTCTTTTCTGTATTTTCTATCTTCTCGATGTATCCCTTCGAGTTTTTATATAAAATATTCTTTTGCCGAGAAAAGAAAAAAAAAAGAACAAAAAAAAAAGGTGCAATAATGCCACTGAAAGATTTAGATCATCTTTTCAGAAGATGCAATAAATCTTTAGAATTATGGGGACAGATTATGGCAAGTCGTTTGTGGAGAGAGCTTTGAAAGCCCTGTTGCAGATTGGATCTCCTTCCATTAATATTCAAAAGAAGTTTTTCACATAGTGATATTCTACTGCCGTGGAATACAGTTTTCTGCGCAACTCTTTAGCAAAATATGGGAAGATCGAAACACAAAGAGCTTTGATAATGCTGGAAGTGTAGTTGCAGTCAGTTCCAAGTTGGGGTGTAAAATGGGTGGGTTTGGACCAAATTAGGTAAGTTATTAGTGGGTTAAGTCTTTAATGGGTTATTGACCCATTTAGGTTGGGGATAAAAGGATAAAAGGAATTTTTTTTTGATAGCCTATATGCATGACTTATTGGGTCATGTAAGTGGACTCATTAAGACCCAATTAATAAATAGGTTAGATGGGTTAGACCCATTTTGACCCAATTAATAAATGTGCTGAGTTGAATTTATTTTTTAGAAGGTGGATTTGGATTCAATTTGCCACCCCTAGTTCCAAGGCTGTTCTATATCCTATGCCAACGAGATAACATAGGCTTTCAAATCTCCTCTTCACAAACGAACCACAAGACCCATATATTCCAATTAAATGGGTACCTCCATATGCAGGTAGAATCAAGCTCAATATATATTCTCAATTAATTGACTATGGCTTAGGCTAGTTTTATTTGGTGTATCTAAATCGTGTAGTATATATGCACATACGCATATGGTTCAGATTATATTTAAATCGGAACAGTTGATATAAATTTACGGACCAAACCATTGAACACTGTTTATAGTTTTTTGAAACCGGAGCCAAACCACATTACTAAAAAACCGAAGGTTTAGATAGGTTTGGACTGGATTTGCGGATGGACGTTTTTTTTCTCACCCCTATTAATTTATCCACTACAGCATGCATTGTAGCATCATAACAAAAGTTTTACTAGTTTCCTGATCAATAGACCAAGTAATGTTAACCACACCAATTTCCTTATTCAGTCCCAATGCCTCCCACACCGCATCCGATCCATTCACAATGTCATTCCCGCACGGTGGTTGTTCGGCGTGCTCTGCATCACAACCGTTCCTTGAGTCGCACTCGTCCACCACCTTCGCTTTCACGCTCCGACCATTATTAGCCCGAATATGGATCACCTGGTTGCATCGTGTCCCACCTTTATACCACCCAGTTTTTTTTGCTCGGCAAACGAAACATTTTATATAACTTGACAGGGTTACATCAAGAGTTAGCAGCCTAAAAATACAAACGCATCCAACAGATAATTGGATAACACACCACAAAACTAGATTACAATTTCAATTTTCTGATGCCATCTAGGAATAACTTGAACTCTTCCACAGTGTAGACCTTGATGTCGAACTTGGCCTTCATCCACATCGCCACCCTAGTTTTAACTATATCTCCCACTTCCCAAGCCTGTTTTGATGAGTTGTTGAAGACGTAGTCATTCCTTACCAACCAAAGGGACCATAGCGTTGCGTAGAAGCAGACTTCCCAAATATGTTTCTCCAAATTGGAAAACCCACTTGCAAACCACCAGCTAGCTAATTCCGGGATCGAAACTGGGCACACCCATTTCATACTCCACCACTCCAAAATTATAGACCAAACACTCCAAGAATAATGGCAGTGAAGAAATAAGTGCCGATGAGTTTCAATATGCAGTGAACAGAGAGGACACAAAGCTAAATGAATCTCATTTAACACATTTCTGCTTAGAAGTTCTGACCTAGTGATAGCTTTTTCCTTGATAGCCAACCAAGCAAAAATTTCCACCTTTGGAGGGCATAGGTTCTTCCATACAGCGCCGAGGAGAGCATTGCTTGACTGGGATAGCAACTCCAATTGCCCATACGCTGATTTCACAGAGAAGTTACCATTCCTCGTCCAACGCCACATTAACTCATCAGGCTTGCATTGGTTTAACGTCACCCGTTGGAGTCGTTGCCTCAAAATGTCCATCTCTCTCTTCTCCCGCCCAAACAGCTCTCTCCTGAACAACATGTCCCATGATCCCTCAACCACGTCTCCCCTCATATTGCTGATCAGATCCTCCTTTTGAGTAGATAACGCAAACAATCTAGGGTATTCTTCTTTCAAGGGTAACTCACCCAGCCAAACGTGTTCCCAAAATACAGTAGCATTACCGGAATTTACCTGCACTCTGAAGCTCTCTCGGATGGAATATCCCAGATGAGATGAGATATTCTCCAGTGAGCAAATATCCGCCCAGATTCTAGAGGTAAGACCAGAGCCGCGAACATAAGGTAGCCAACAATTTCCATCCAATTTGTATTTACCTCTAATAACTTTCACCCAAAGAGACTCTTTATCTTTTCCAAACCTCCACCACCATTTGGCCAAAAGTGCTAAATTCTGTTGAAGCATTTTTTTCACCCCCAACCCTCCATCAGATTTCTTCCTTGTAATCTCGTCCCATTTTACCAGGTGTATCTTCTTTTTATCATTAGTGTCGCCCCAAAAGAACTGTCTTTGCATTTTCTCCAATTTCCTCGCTACTGCTACTGGCATTTTAAACAATGACATAAAGTAGATGGGGACATTTGCAGTATTGGAATTGATAAGGGTAATCCTTCCCCCAGTCGAAATACACTGTGATCTCCAAACACTCAAGACCTTCTCCGTCCTCTCGATTACGGGATCCCACGTCTTGATCCTACTTGGGTTTGCTCCCAAGGGCAACCCAAGGTATTTGATTGGTAATTTTTCCACCTTACACCCCATAACACTGGCCAATGAAGTTGTCGCTTCAGGAGGGACATTTACTCCACAAAGAGAGCTTTTTAAGAAGTTGTTAACATAGTTATTAGGATGTGCTTTCCTTTAGCTAGATATTGTTGGGTTTTGCCCATGTGATATTGAAAAAGAAAAAGAAAATAATTATGGTTAGTTGGTCTTTAATTGGTTCGGTGGAGTTAAGCAGTAAAATGGGTTGGTTTTTTGGTGAATGACTTCTCTAGAAACCTCTCTTAAATTAGCTGGTTGTGCTTGGAAAGTCTCAAGGAGCATTTGTGATGCTTGGAATATGAAGAGTCAAGTGTGTAGATTCCTCTCTTATTCCTATTTAAATGAGGCAGTGGATGTGTGCTGAAAGTAGTGAGTGAGCTACGGCAGAGAGCACAAAAGCAAGGTACACAATGTATGTGAGAAAAAAAAATTAGTAACAATATTGTGGGAGTAAGGGAGATAAAAATACCGAGAGTTTGAGAGCTAGAGTGCGGTATTTTGTATCTCATTGTCCTCATTCAATATTAGTGGAAGTTGTTCTCTCCGTGGACGTACCCAAGTTTGGAGAACCACGTAATCTTGTGTCTCTTTCATGTGTTTGTTTTTTGTTACGCTTCCGTTGTGCGGATGATCGGGTATTTTGCCCAGCAGTGGTATCAGAGCTACGGTATGGCGGGGAAAAGCTCGGGTTCGCAGTAGAGCTTTTCAATAGGCACAATGATTTTACTCTTTGGCAACAAAGGGTGAGGAATATTTTGGTGAGAGAAGGTTTGGTGAAAGCACTCAAGCCGAAATCCGAAAAGCCGGAAGAAATGAAGGAAGATAAATGGGAGGAGATGAGAGAGCTTGCAAATAGCACCATCCAATTGTATCTCGGGAATAGCAGTACTCTTCGAGAAGTCATCAATGAAACGGATCCGGTGGAACTTTGGGCGAAGTTGGAGAGTAGGTACAAGTCCAAGTCTTTGACGAATAGGTTGTCGTTAAAGAAGCAATTGCATGCGCTAAGTATGTCCGAGGGAGGAAATATTAATGAGTACTTGGATGAATTCAATTGGCTAATAACGGAGTTGGAAGCCATTCGCAAAGATTGAGGAAGAAGATAAGGCGATCATTTTGTTGGTTTCCTTGCCGATATCTAATGCGCCCATTCGGTAGTCGTTGAAGTTTACCAAACGGTCGTCAAATTCAATTATTTATTAACCGGACAACAACTAAAGATTTGTATAGTATAGTGAGGAAGTTCGAGTCGATCCACAAGGAGCTCGAATATAGCTTGTTTGGATTGTAGATGTAAGGGTTTGTGGCGTTTAAGACGGCCAACTGTCGATTTTGCTTTAGAAAATGGAAACTATTGTAAAAAGACTAGAAAATGAGTTTGGACTAAGAATTAAAGGCGACAAGGCAATGGAGTTACTAACGCCCGTAACTTAAGCCATCTAACAATTCTCGACGAAAACACGGTTGATTCGCACGGCATAGGCTATCAACCGGAAGATTTAGCTATGAAAATGGTTAGACTTAATATAGAGTTTGAATAACAAGCTAAACACAAGGCGTGACATCGCTCCCGGAACCATGTGTGCAAGCACATGATCACAGGAGATTAACAACGCCAAGACTTGAATTGAAACTACATATCAAGGTCAATGAACTAGAAGTATAGTTTGGAACGCGAGCAAGTTCTTTGGTTTTTTTGGCAAACACGAACCGAGACATAGCTCTCGAAACCATGTGAGCAAGCATATGTTCACCGGAGATTAACATCGGCAAGTTTTGTTACATAAAAGGCGAACCCTTCTCATCTTCCATACCAAACCTCAAGCCATGAGTTGAGAAATGCAAGATAAACATAAGTCATGTGGCGTTATTCACCTCGATGCCAAGCCTAATCAACTACTCATACATACTAGGAAGATGAAGCGTGCTAGAAAAATGAGACATAAGATTTAACCGTAGGAAACGAAAATAAACTTGATATTAGGAAAGATCTAGTCCGTAGGTACAACATTAACAAGTAAGAAAATAAAATAAGACAATTACCTTAAGGAGTTCTTGAAGGAAATGCACTCAAAAGCTTGAAAGATTAACAATGGAGTTCCTAGAAAGCAAAAGAAAGGCTTAGGCCTAAAAAGACTAGAAATGGTCATCCTTTCTATAAAGGCATACAAACCTATTTATAGGGCTCTAAAATTAAGTTATAAAGGACCAAAATGTCCCCAAAATATTCCATAAGTGGAAACTTTCCATAAATGGAAGATTGAAAAAGATAACAAAAATCTGCAGATTTTTCCATGCAGTACCAGTACTGGAAATCCCTCAGTACCAGTACCAAGCTTCAACGGGCTAGAAAAACTGATCTCTGGACACCCAATACCGGTACTGGGCAACTCCCAGTACCGGTACCTGCTTGACAGATTTTTGAGCAAACTTCGAGGGCTCGTTCCGGACACTCCCAAACTCGGATTTAGGTGTTCTTTTGACCGTTGGAAAGCTAGTAGAGTCTACTTTTAACCCAAGTGGTTTGGATCAAAAGTAATTTGTACATTAAAAGTTATGACTATTCTACCCTCAGCTCGTCGGAAGATGAATTGCTTTGATAAAATCCTCATTTCTCCTTCAATTCCCTTGACCCTTGGGCGCCCCGAGCAACCTCCAAACCATCTCTTCATGACTCTTCAGGCACCGCAACGGTGTGGTACTTGGCCTTGAGTACTTGGTTGCACTTGGAGCATTCCTTGGCGTTCAAATGTGCCTTATTTATACGAATTACCTGAAATACACAAAAACCTACCTTACATGCAATATCGCATAAAAACGACTATATATATGTACAAACACAACATACTAGAGGACTAAAGCACCAAGAATATGCATTATTGGGTGCTTATCAATATCATATGAGCATCTCCAAACTACATTATTGTTTGGGAAAGACACTCTCGGACTTGATGAGTTTATTGCTACACTCCTATCCCATGAGTCGATGCGGAGGAAGGAGAGTGAGAGGATATCGGAGGAGCATGTCATGGTTGCGTCTTCCGGAAGTCAAGTTAGAGGGCGGACGACGGAAAGGCAAAATGGGTCCAAGCCAAGGGGGTGATCACACTCGCGAGGTGGTGAGTCGCGGGCCGTTGACAATAGGAAATGCTATTTTTGTAACGAAGAAGGCCATATATTAAAGTTTTGCCCAATGCTCAAAGCGAAGATAGATGAAGAGAAGCAAAAATCCAAAGCGTCGGTTGTTGAGAGCTCCGTCGAAAATGAATGTGATTTGCTTACAGTGACTTCCAAAGGTACGACGCATTTTGATTGGGTTATGGATTCCGGTTGTTCTTTTCATATGTGTTCAAATTGAAAATATTTTTGTTCTTACGAGCCTTGTGATGGAACTACCGTTAGGATGACAAACAACATGGTGAATAAGGTTGTTGGTATAGGAACAGTACGTTTTCGTATGATCGATGGAAGATTTGTGAGGTTGACTGGAGTTCGACATGTGCCTGGACTAAGGAAAAATTTAATTTCTTTGGGAATGTTACATTCAAAGGGTTGTAACTTTGCGTCAAGGGACGATATTCTTGAGGTTTTCAAGAATGATAAAGTGATGTTGCAAGAAAAAATGGCGGGCAATCTTTACAAGCTTCAAGGTCGAGTTGAAGTGTGACGTGCAAATGGTGGATACCGAGCAAGAAAAAATTATGGGCGTCGGGTTACACAAGTATGGCGTGTGAAGGCGCAAACAAGCGAAGCATTATGTGTGGAGAGCAACATTGAGAAGGAAGTGCCTCAATTGTTGGTTTTTGAAAAAGTTGAAGGAAATTTGTGTGCAAGGAAAAGGGTCTCTTTTGCACCAAATTTGGTCTCCGATATTTTCGACTAGGCGCCTGGTGAGGGGATGCGAGGTACCCAAGCAAGGGGGTGCAAACTCAAATGAGCAAAAGGGGGTGTTTAATTTGTTGGATTTTGTAACACCCAAGATGTTTAATTATGTTAATCATGCTTATTTAAGTATAAGTTAATCATAGATGTTAAATTATGTGATTTTAAGTGCTTACGTGCCCTTTATGTGCTATATGACACACACGAATTATGTTCGAATTATATGTCATGTATATGATTTATGTGTTATGAGTCAAATTTTCTAAGACAAAACATAGGGATTCATAAAATAAGATTATGGGTCAATGTGAAAATATTATTGGGTTCTTATTTGAAGAGAATGTTATGTGAGGGTTTATTTGATAATTAGATCACCCCTTTTCTAGAGAATTCCAGGCGTGGATGGAAGGGAAGAAATATCAGCCCCCACCCTCTCATTTCCTTCCAATGTTTTCTCTCTCCCACTCCTCTCAAGGAAAAAAAAAAATCAAGAAGGCTTCCCATCTTCTACTCCTAGGGTTTTGGTTCTAGGGTTCAATCAAGTTCTTAGAGCAAGATTTAATCTCAAATCCATCTCTCACCCAAGTGTTTGAAGCTCTCTCAATCCATGGTTTAAACCTAAAAGAGGTAAGTTTCCTTCTAGTAAGTTTGAAGAGAAATCTGTCCAGAATTTACTGGAATTTGTACCCTAAGCCACGAATTTTTAGACATAGTAAATCATCTTCAAAAATTACGAAATTTTTATGGGATGTTCCTCAATGAGTCTACAGTGTTGTGTAAAAATTTGGGATTTATATTCCTTAAAACGAAGTCTATAAAAATCTTGCACTAAACTGCACTCTGTTTTGCTGCTGGTGCTGAATCTCTGTTTTGGCCTTCGATTTTTAGTATGTTTGACCTAGTTTCTCATCAAGTTATTTTCTGAAATTTTTATGTGAGGTACCCATATGTGTCTAGTGTATTGTGTCCAAAAATTAGAGTAAAAATCAAAGGGAATAATTTTAAACAATTCGTTTACTAAGCTGCGTTCTGTTTCGAACGGTGCTGAATTCTGCAGTTTTAGTCTTTGTTCTTCTAATTCAAAGGCATAGTTCTTGACCTTGTTAATTTTTGACTAATTTTGATAGCATATGCATATAAGTGATCTTCATGTGGTAAAAGTATTAGGACGTAGTTCTGTATGGTTTGTTCTCAAGAATTCCTTAAGTGAAAGTACGTTGAGTTGTCATTTTAGGAATCGTGCATATGCATTACTGTTTTCAGGACTTCTTTGTGTAAATAATATATGTGCGTATACAATACTTAGGATTTGGTGATCAAGCGAAGGATACAAGGGATACAAGTTGATGTTTAGTTGAAGTGCAAAGGAAGGTGAGTAACCTCATACTTTAAATTGGGAAATTTTATGAACTCTTTTTCTATGAAGCGTAACTTGATTTTCTATGTTATGAAGTGATATGTCTTAAGTGTTTTGAGTGCTATGTTATAATGAAAATGTTCCTTAATGTGTTTCCTAAGATGTTCGAAGTATGTTCGTTACAAGTTTTATTTCATGAAGTATGTATGTCGTGCCCCTTGCTTTATACCGTATGTGCCCGCTAGTGGGTTCCATAATAGCTAGCATTATGTGCCTTCTGGAGGGTTCTATAATATCCAGTATGTGCCTTCCTGGAGGGTTCTATAATATCCAGGTACGTGCCTTTGCCGATGGGTACCAATAATCGGCCGGGATCCCGATATGTGTCAAGTATGTATATGTGTGTGATAAGCTTGGCGTTATTGGCTATGTAAATGTGTTTGAGTACGTTATGCTTCCATGTAAAATATCTCTTGGATTTCTTTTAAATGTTCGTAACTAATGTGCTATATGTGTGTTGATTATTCAAAATCCGAATTAGAGTATGAGCTTTACTCACTGAGCTTTCAGCTGACGGTTTAATTACCAATTTCAGGGGATGAAGTATGATAGCTCATAGATGCGATATTTTGTGCAAGTTTGGGCTTCATGGAATCGTTTTGCATATAGAAAGGAAGTAGGAAGAAGACTTGTATTTTTGGGCCTATTTTGTACTTGTTTCCCTTATAATCAAGGCCATGTATATATTTTTGCAAAGTGATGTACGTAAGCTATGTATTTTAGGGAAAGGTTATGGATGTTTATGTTGTTGTAATTAAGATATCATGAAAATTATCAACGTATGGTTGCTCTTGACCAAATGGGTTGTGCTCATTTTGCTTAAACTCGTTTATGGTTACTTTTATTGATAGACCCCATAAATTTAAGTGAAGTTTTTTTTTTAGAAATCGCTTCCGAAATGTTCATTTTATTTATTTATTTATTTAGAGCACTTTTTCTTAAGCCCATTTGGTTATGTAAGAAGGCCTTGTTGGCCGGTCACGGGCCGTGATTCCCTTTTAAGGGGTCTAGGGATAGCGGGTCGTGACAGATTTTGCCCATGTGATATTAAAAAGAAAATAATTATAATTAGTTGGTCTTTAATTGGTTCGGTGGAGTTAAGCAGAAAAATGGGTTGGTTTTTGGTGAATGACTTCTCTAGAAACCTCTCTTCAATTAGCTGGTTGTGCTTGAAAAGTCTCAAAGAGCATTTGTGATGCTTGAAATATGATCAGTCAAGTGTGTAGATTCCCCTCTTATTCCTATTTAAATGAGGCACTGCATGTGTGCTGAAAGTAGTGAGTGAGCTACGGCATAGAGCACAAAACCAAGGTATACAGTGTGTGTGAGAGAGAAAAAAAAGCAGTAAGACTATTGAGTGAGTAAGGGAGATAAAAATACCGAGAATTTGAGAGCTAGAGTAGGATATTTTGTATCTTATTGTACTCATTCAATTTAGTGGAAGTTGTTCTTTCTGTGGACGTACCCGAATTTGGGGAACCACGTAATCTTGTGTCTCTTTCGTGTGTTTATTTTTCGTTACGCTTCCGTTGTGCGGGTAATCGGGCATTTTGCCCAACAGATATATATGATGCCTCATCTCCCTTTCTTCGTTTAATCACCTTGTAATGAAGTTTGAGATTAATAAAATTCCTTTAGCGGTTAAAAAAGCTGAATACTCCTATCATTATAATAATATTAAGATAAGAAAATTTAAAAATAAACCTTGGCTCGATCTAATTTTTCTTCGGTTTGTATCCGTAGTTTTGAGTTGGTACTTCCCTTCTGTTCAGGGTAGGATCTCTATCTTCAATTACTACATCCTTTCTCTTCTCAATGTTGGTTTTATTGGAAAAAATATTTTTGCACGTGCAATGGAGTTGGCTGGACAAAAATATTTTTGCACCTCATCGATCTTGGCTGGCAATCTCCGGAATATGATTTCTTGGAACTCAACATGAAGGAGCCGAAAAAAGAAATTAACCCAGGCCTGGCCACTGGCGGAGGGCTCATTCGAGACCGTTCAGGCGTATGGATTTGCGATTTTAGCAGAAACATTGGCCACGCGACTAGTCTAGTAAGCGCGCGGGTGAAGTACGGGTATAACGGGATGGACTCAAAATGGTCTTTTGGTCGCAACGTGAGCCAGCTGGTTGTCGAAGTGGATGCTCAAGCCGTTAATGTTGATCTCCTTACTGGAAAGCATACAAAATCGTCTCAACAATCCAACGTCATTTGATTGCAGGTTTATGCTGGACCAGCTGGGGGAGTGTACCGTGTATGGCCCGTAACCCATACTTTCCATTATTAAGGCAATAGTTGCGCGGATGGTTTAGCTAATCTTGGATGCAACAAGCCTATTCGACTACTACAATTTACTACTGCAACTTCTATGATCATTAGTTCTTAACTGTAATTAAATGATGCTAGAGACCATAGCAAAGACGAGTAGAATCCCAGATGTCGAATGGTTTCGACGATGGCGCCGAAATACAACTGATTCACCAAGCAAGAAAAACATTAAACCCTCAATATTTATTCAACTAATAAAATCATCCCACTTCACATAAATAAGTTTCAAAGAAACTACTTCGTGAAGAATTCCATCCCTCTTGTGTTTTGACATCACTCGGGCAATGATAAATGCAATCCATTTTGTATGGGGTAAAACTATATGCCCATGAATCAGTGGTTCAGAACGGTTGACTTTTGAGTTTAGCATAATCTGTTCACATGGTGGACTAAATTTAGGGCAAAGTTCACTTTGATCCCCTGTGGTTATCGTCATGTACGGATATCCTCCTCATAGTTCAAAACTGACCACATAACCTACCTGTGGTTTTGAAAACGTGCGGATAGATCCTATGCCGTCATATTTTCCATCTATATTAACAGACACAACATTAAAAGACCGATATATCATCATCATGTCTCTTGATTCTTCTTCTTTTTTAAATCTAACCACATCATCCCCTATATCAAAAATTGAATCCAAACCATTGATATTGTAAATTTTGACGAGTACTACATCTATGCCAAAATTCAAATCATCAAAAAATGAAAAGCTCATGGTCGAATTAATTTTGTTATGAAATTAAAATTTCAAATTTGAATTTACTAAAAATTAGATCACTGGGTTATTGATACTTGATCGAGATGATTTTTTACAGAGATACTCTATTCTTTATTTAATACATTATGAATTACTCAAATTACATTCTAGATGCGTGTGGAATACACCTCCGTTAATATGGATGAAAAACATGACGGAAGGGGGTCTATCCGCATATTTTCAAAATCACATGTAGGTTATGTGGTCAATTTTGAATCCTGAGGAAGATTTTCGCACATGATGATAACCACAGAGGGTCAAAGTAAATTTATACTCCTACAAAACTCAATAAAATTTCCTTCAACTTCGTCATTAACTTAACCTGCTTCGATCGATTAAAACCACTCTATTGGTGTCATGAGGGCGTCCCAATTAATTAATCTTGCCTCCTCCGGGTTGTTCTTACTTCTTCCAAAGCAATCTACTCTGCATTTTGGTAAGCCAACACATACACTGTGCTCTTAATTTTAAGACGATAGTCCAACTAAGCATAATCCGTAACCAACTTGACATATTTAAACGGTAGGGGCCTAATTGAATAACTAAGCTATAGCTTAGGTGTAAAATTGAAGCTGAAGAAAGTTTGAGTGTCTATTAGATACTCTCTCCGTCCTTAAATGAGTGTTCGGCCAACAAACCTAAGATGAATTATTAATTTTGTTAAGAAAGTAAATTCTTTTTCGCAATTCCCAATTTCCAAATCCTAAATTCTTTAAAATTTTGATTGTTTTTACTTTTCAAAATAATCAAAATTCTGAGAGCGAAAGAGAGGAAACGTAGGGGAGCAGGTGGAAAAAAGGAAACATAGGGAGAGGAAACGTGGGGGAGCGGGTGGAAAAAAAGGAGACGTAGGGGGAGCGGATGGAAAAAAAGGAAATGTAGGGGGAGCGAGTGGAAAAAAAAGGAAACGTAGGGAGAGGAAGCGTAGGGGAGCGGGTGGAAAAAAAGGAAATGTAGGAGGGGGGACCTGTAGAAATTGAGAGTGAGAGAAGGGGGGACCAGTAGAAATTGAGAGAGAGAGAAGGGGCGGGGGTTGTTTTCCAACTCGAATCCTCTGTCCCCAACTCCTTGTCCCTCTCTCTAGCTCTGTCCCACCCTTCTCCAGTAGCCCCATTCCACAACCATGTAGCCCCATTCCATAATTTTAGTTCAATAATGACAAAAACGTAAAGAGAATTTTTGTAGATAGTGCTCTTTATGAAATACACATATATGTATGTTGGTTAAGAATTTTGTTTTGTTGAGCTATATTATTTACTTATTCAAAATTATAAGTGATTTTTGATTTACCTTAAATATGGATGACTCATTTAGAACTGACAATATCAAAGAAAAATTAAACTTTATGCACAAAAAATACAACATTATGTATTTTTTGAAGCCCCCTTGCCGTGGGGGGATATTTTGACAAGAGGAGCCGAGGGAGTCAACATTCTAATTTCCACGGGCTTCTTAAACCTAATCGATCTGCAGTCTATCTTTAATTTTAGGAATGTGGAGTGTTATAGATGAGAAATTTTTTGGTGCCGAGTGGGTATATGTCACGTGGTACCCGCTCGGCACATCTGGATTGTCCAATACAATTTTGAACGACTCGGATTAAAACCATTTTCCTTTTCTCATCCCAACACTTTCTCTTTACTTTTTCTCTTCAAATTCAAGCCATCCAAAAATACAATGGACGGCTCGGATGAGCGGAGCAAACACCACATGGTACTCACTCTGCACTGAAATTTTTTCCATTATAGAGGGCGTTTATGCCTTTCGCCCTTAAACCTCAAACAACGTAGTACCTATCAATTGAACTGACACCATCAACGCATGAAGGTTCAAACTTTAGGCCTATGGTACTCCGAACATTGTTTGGTCATATGTCGTTCTCAATCATTTTCTTGTCAGCGGTTGTATTATGATGTATTGATGTGTGGCGATTCCAAGAAAGTGATTTTGGCACTCTATATTTAGCTATTTACACTTATTTTTTGTCTTTTCATACGTGAAAATATCAAATTACTCTTTATTATAGCATTAATGTTCATCCATTTTTTTCACACATAGAAAGATATTGTTGTACTTCCAAATAGAAATAGAAAAAAGACAAAAAGTGAAAATGGATTGCCAATAATTAAAAGTGAAATGTCAAAATCAATTTCTGTGTGTCCTTTGTATGTAGGTAGAGCTGGACAACAGACACGAGACATGATAACACGACACGAATCGGACACGAAGTTAGCGGGTTAGGGTTGAATATTTCTGACACGAAACACGAAAATGACACGACTCGAGAACACGAATTCTAAATGGGTCGGGTTCGGGTTGAACACGCGACATACGAAATTGACACGACTAACACGGTTACTAATCTGTGTCACCCATTTTCACGAACATATATACATAATATATGGTATATTTATAATTCTATATAGAGTTAGACAACAGACACGATAGCACAACACGAACCGGACACGAAGTTAACGGGTTAGGGTTGAGCATTTCTGACACGAAACACGAAAATGACACGACTCGAGAAACACGAATTCTAAATGGGTCGAGTTAGGGTTGGATGATTTATGACACGAACCCGACTGATACGACACGAACACGACTCGACACGACTCGTTACCCAGGTCTATATGTAGGCATCTTCCGATATGAAAGAATAGTTTGCAAATCCATGCACAAAAAGACGCATATACTGTACGTAAAGTGCTGCAATACATTATACACATCCCTTTCTCAGTGTTTGCATTATGCACAAATCTTTAATCACCTTAAATATTTTTAAAAGAATAATTGCATAGAAACCCTAACACAAGTATTACTTCTGTAACTTCGTAACATTTTCGGAGAATGTTACTTAACAGTAGAGATGTGACTTTGGTTTTTTTTTTTTTAAATCGACAAAAGTAACATTTATCCACCAGAACCATGAAGGATTTGGCAGATTGGTGGATGGATAATAAATATGGAAATTTGGAGGAACATTGTTGGAAAGCTAGTTTCTTTGCAACAACTTGGTCCATTTGGCTCACAATGCAACAACAAGAGTGAACACAATGGTGGATCTGATCAAAACAAGAATAGCTATATGGATGAAGACTAAGTTTAACATTAGAATCTACGCGGTGGAGGATTTTAAGGTGTGTTTAGATGAGATTCGGAGGGTGAAATTATGACTTTGTAATCTCTGGGGTGGAAAGCTCCCAACTCTTTGTTGGAAGTTCTCTGTTTGTATGGTTGTTCTCTTTTTGATGAGCAGTCCTGTTGCTCATCTCTTTTCTGTATTTTCTATTGCCTCGATGTACCCCTTTGGGTTTTTATATAAAATATTCTTTTGCCTAGAAAGAAAGAAAAAATTCAAAAACAAAGGTGCAATAATGCCACTAAAGATTTAGATCATCTTTTCAGAAGATGCAATATATCTTTAGAACAGAAAGTCTACTGGTACAAACCAAAAATCTGTACCAGTGGGTACAAACCACTTTTTGGGTCCATCTTGGGTCTCAAAAAAATGATCGGAGTCGCTCATTTTATTTAAAATACTTTGTTTATGGTCCTTGCAAAAAATAAGTTAAATCCGGAATCGGTAAGAATATTTACGAAACATCCAAACTTTGCTCTAGAATTCAATAGAGCAAAGTTTGGATGTTTCGTAAATACTTTTACCGATACCGGATTAAACTTAATTTTTTGCAAGAACCATAAAAAAAGTATTTTAAACAAAATGAACGACTCCGATTATTTTAGTGAGAGCCAAAATGGGCCCAAAAGTGGATTGTACCTACTGGTACAGATTTTTGGTCTGTACCAGTAGCACCATTCTCTTTAGAATTATGGGGACAGATTATGGCAAGTCGTTTGCTGAGAGAGATTTGAAAGCCCTGTTGCAGATTGGATCTCCTTCCATTTAAAATCCAAAAGAAGCTTTTAGGCCTGTTCCAGAATCGGAATAAAAATTTATTTTTTGTCTAATAATAAGGTGTGTTCCACAAAAGGGTGAATAAATACTTATTTTTTAAACAGGTAATTTCAAGCTCAAAAATTATGTGCTTATGCAAATAATTTTCCTATCACTATTAATCTTATTTGATAGATCTCATTGAAATCTTTAATACGGTGCAAAAAAAATTGAAAAATTATTTTTCATTTACATTATTTTTGAGTTTGAAAATGTGAAAATAAGCTGCTTATTTGGGTTTTGTGAAACAAAGCTCCAAAATAAGTACTTATAAAATAAGAAGGTTTCTGGAACGGGCCTTTAATTCACTAAGCGACATTCTACTGCCTTGGAATACAGTTTTATGTGCAACTCTTTGGCAAATATGGAAAGATCGAAACAGAAAGAGCTTTGATAATGCTGGAAGTGTAGTTGCAGTCAGTTCCAAGGCTGTTCCATATCCTATGCCAACGAGATGGCATAGGCTTTCAAATCTCCTCTTCACAAACGAACCACAAGACCCATTCTAATTAAATGGGTACCTCCATGTGCAGGTAGAATCAAACTCAACATTGATGAATGTTGGCACCAACTCAACAGAAACGCAGGCTTTGGAGGACTATTCAGAGATGAAGGAGGTGAATGGATTCTGGGATATTATGGAAATTAAAGCCACATGCGAGTCCAACCTGGAAGCAAAAATTTGGGGAATCTATATAGAGCTAGGTCTGACTATAATCCTGGAGAAAGGGATATTGACAGCTATTGTGATTGAATCTGACTCGTAAGTGGCCGTGAATCTACTTAACGAAGGCAATGCAAACAACCATTCACAGAGGGAGATGATCAAGGATGCTCATGCTATTCTAAATAGAACAAAGTCTACTTTGCATCACATATTTTGGGAAGCATATCAATGTGCGGATCACATAGCAATTAGCAAGAGTTGGAGCCAAACAACAAGAAGACCTGGTGGTGTTAATGGATCAGCCACTTTCAATGAGGGAATTTTGGATTAAGGAGTGCCTTAATTTAAGGCAGATCATAGACTAGGGTGTTGCCCTTGGCTTTTGTTTGGGACTGGAACACTTTAAACATGTCTGATACTCTGTTGCATATATACTGTATTATGCCAGTAATGGCTCATGCATGCCCATAAGCATTAGCATCATTAATAGATCATCATTCTTGAATATCTAGAAGCTCCACGAATTCGTGCTTATCTTCGGTTCTTCTTGTTGGGATGAAATAGTCTTTTTGCAATTACACCATTTTTCCTTTTTCTTTTTTGCAAGTGGGGTGATAGCCGAGTTGATAGACTCGCGACTTTGTTTGGTTTCAAGTTGTGAGAAATCATTTTGATGTTAATGAATGAAGAGATAAATAGATAAACTTATTGAAAACTATGCAGAGAGTTAAATTTTTCTTCTCAAAACTTACAAGTGAACAAAGTGGGGCCATGCACAAGACCAATGGTCAAATCTCACTAACAAAAAAATTCCAATGGGTAGTTCAAGTGGCAACTGTGATGAATTATAAATCCAGACATTTTGAGTTCGAAACTTGACGACTCTTAGGGTCAGGGCACAAAAGAGAAATTCTTGTGAATCCCATGCTCCCGGCTTGGATGACTTGCCTTTAACCAGACCGGGTAGAAAAATAATCGAGATAGGCGTAAGTTCGCCCATACACACTTTACTGCCGGAAAAAAAAATACTGCATACGTAGGAACTAAAAAAATAACAAGAAAGGAATTCAGGGATGATACCAAGATATATGGTTGTCTAGAAAGGTTAGGTTGAAAATGTTTCGGTGATGATTAGACAAAAGAGATTTGAATGTTTACGTTAGTGATTAACTTATGCAAAATAAATTTTTTTGTTTTGTTTTTATTCAAATTTTTTTTTTATTGCAATTTTTCATGCGATATGGGTGATTAAGGATAAGAGGAATCGGAAAAGTAAAAAATTATAATTTTTACACAAGTATTTTGGAAAATATCCAAATAAAAGCTCGAAAAGTCAGTTTTTGGACATTTTCTTGGATATTTCCCACAATACTTGTGTAAAAGTCATAATTTTTTACTTTTCCGGTTCCTCTCATCCTTACTCACCTATTTCACATATAAGTTTGGCGTAAAACTAAGCAACGCAAAAAAAAAAAAAAATTTTTGAATTAAGACAAAACCAAAAAATTGTGGTGCATATAAAATTAATCATTAGCATGAATGGGGCACGATGATGGGCATTCAATGATCATCTAGTTTCTTGGAACCAGTTCACCGGTGATGAAGGTAGCTTCTGCCTTCAGTCTGCGGCAAGACGAGTTTAAGTTGGTGTGGCTGGTCATCCGGCCAGGAAGGTCTGCTCTGTCTTCATACCTGGCCTCTCCAACCCTTTTTCACGAGTGTGTTCGATGGGTCCGGCTCCGGCATCGTGGTTCCAGGCAGCTTTTCTTTTTTGGTTTTGTTGTTTTTATTTTATTTTGTTAGTTTCTGTATTTTGGGACCGGTAGTGCCCTCTTTTACTGTACTATGTTTACTTTGATTGAGTTTGTTAATAATATTGGGATGATTGGGTTCAGTCAAAAAAAAAATTGATTGGCTAACAGATACCGCACGGACACAAAATTTTAAAATTGGGTTGGCGCAAATATTAAAAAGAATTATAACGTACGAAAGGCGACATTAGTTTTGCCAATACAAATTGTTAAAATATTATTTTTTTTCGGAAATTGCAAAAATATTATAAAAATACTATCATATGGAGTATATTTTCTTTATCAACGTTTTTTAATTACTAAATATGGTCCTTCATAATTGTAATTGCATACAAACTTGTACATCTATATCCATTTTAAAACGCATAATGATATTGCAAAATTCAAATATTGCTATGAGTAATTTTTTTGTGTGTGAAAAAACTCTTGATTGGGTTAGTCTTGGATTGTTCAATACAACGTTGGGAGGTCGAACTTATTAAATTTTACAATTTATTGAAAAACAATTCTACTAAAATTCTATTAAAAATGTAAAAAAAATGTAAATTGTGGATAGAGCGACCATCCTGGCCATCGATCCGCCCCTTGCGTCCGTCCTTGGTGGCTTGCTTTTGCTTTGAAGCTTCACATTAATTAATCTGTTCGTTCAAGAACCAAAAAATTAAGAAATATTAATTTGTTTGGTTGTATTTCCACCAAGTGTTTTCCACAAGATCATGAACAAAAGACAAGAAATTTATCTGCATCATCGACCAAAGCAAAGACCTGTAGAATTCCAATAATTTTCAGGCTGATCATAGTGCTGAAATACAAATGATTCACCAACTAAGTAATCATTAAACCTCATACCATTTACTTAATTACTATATATATAATCATCACAGAGATAAGTTTTCAAGAAACTTCAGGGAGAATTACGTATACCCTTGTTTTTGCTATTAATGTGAATTAATTAATGATACAGGCAATCCATTGTGTTTGGCTTAGCCAAAAAAAATATATATATATATTTTAAAAAAAATCCATTTTGTTTGAACTAATTATTCCATGGTTGTGGAAGGAAATCACTCGCTCTAAGATCTTATAATCGTTCATTTATGTGCATTCAGTGTTGGATTCCACACAAATGTATAATCATGGTAGACAATGGCCCAGTGGCCCAGAAGGA
This sequence comes from Rhododendron simsii, assembly GCA_014282245.1. Lineage (NCBI taxonomy): Eukaryota > Viridiplantae > Streptophyta > Magnoliopsida > Ericales > Ericaceae > Rhododendron > Rhododendron simsii. The sequence continues at coordinate 10,268,531 of CM024965.1, forward strand.
CCATTGAATAATTGAATAATATATTGTCCGTGTTTAGTGGACTTTCAATTTAAGCATACTCTCTTTGCAAGGTGGATTGATTCCCTATTTATAGTGCAAGTCTCTGCATATCTCAAAAAATTTCCTTCAACTTCATCATTTTAACTTGCTTTAAAGCCATTTATTGGTGTCATATGGGCATCCCACTTAATCTTGCCTCATTTGGTGGACACCCCAATCACTAAATTTCCTATTACTAACATTGACTTTAGATTTGCAAAATCTCTCCTTTATATAAACAGCTAAAATCCTCCTTTCTCCCCACACACATCATTGTTCTTCCCCTTATATATATATAGCAATTTGCTCTGCATTTTGGTAAGTGATAAACACACTGCGTTCTCTTTATTCGAAATGTGATTGATTAATTGGAAAACTGATCGATCTTACGTAAAACTCTGTTTTTCCTTCCATTATTTCGATTACAGTGCAAAAGTAATGAGCTTGAGAATGAGGTTTCTAGTCCTTGCTCTTCTGATCATGATGATGGTGAGCTCTTGCTTAGCCACAAACAGGCACATTTTGATGATGATTGATGGGAAAGGGCAAGAGAAGCGGCAACTCGCCGGGGATGAGGAAGGGAGATTCGAGTACCCTGGGAGCAGTGTGAACAACCACCACAACATCCCGAGGCAGGATTTCAACAACTACAATGGTGGCAGTGGCACTCCCAAGGGGGGAAATGATGATGGTGATGGCTAAGTCTAAAGATATATCTATAGAGTTGTGTAGAAATAAGTTGCCTGGTTAGGGTTTTTTGTTTATATATAGGCTTATGTTATAAATGGTATTAATTAAATAAACTTTCGGTTATTGATTTTGTATTCGGATATGGTATCAGTTTCTTAGGTTGTACTACTACTTTCCTTGTTATATACTGTAGCTTCAATCATATATGTATTAACTACTGTGTACGCTTTAGTTCGTATATTTCATTCCAATCAACTAAATAAGACTGTGTCATCCCATGTTCCGATCTACATTCGAAACCTCATAATTAGGGCGGTAAATTAGCTCGCGAGCTCGGATTAGCTCAGCTCGTTAATGCTCGGCTTGGCTCGACTCGTTAATAAACAAGCCGACCTCAAGTTTGAATTTTTGGCTTGTTTAGGGAAGCATTGACTCGATTAAAGAGGCTCGTTTAGTAAATAACTAAGCTCAACAAGTTAAGGGCTCGGCTCGTAAAAGCTAGAGCCGAACTCGAGCTCAAGTTTTTAGCTCATTTAGTAAACGAGCCGAGCTCAAGCTCCATAAAGCTCGGCTCGTTTACAACCCTACCTCACGAATTGTGTGGATGCTTGAATTGGTGTCGTTTATCTGGCTCTGGCACCAGTGCTAGCTCAGATATTTGGACTGCCCAAGCCCGATCCCAAATTTAGTTGTCCACCTACTATTAAGGCATAAAAAATTAAAAGGCATACAAGTAAAAAAAAATGTTCAGAAAACATACTTACCGATATCGAATTGCATGAGCCGATTTTTTTACAGGGCCTCCTAAAAAAATGTTTTAAAATATATGGGTTTTTTTTTTGTATTTTTGTGGGATCCGGAGTGGGCCCCACATAAGATCTGCGTAAGTATGTAGTGTACCTAGCATAGTTTTTTTTTTTTAATCCCCTAAACTATGCACGTTTTCTCTACTTAATCTATAAACTATCAATTTGATGATTTCATACACTCAACTATCATAATGTTATCTACTTAGTCCAATAGATAATTGAAGTTAGAAATTTAGACGGAAAATGTCACGTAAGGCCCTATTTGGGACTCTGTAAAGCAAATACTTAATTATGAGAGCCTTAGAGATAAAAATTAATTATGACCCTTTAGGATAAAATAATCAGAAAAATAAGATGTTCGCATTGGTTCAAACAGATTGAAAATTAGAGTATTTAATATTTTTGCAAGGTTTATATATTAGAATCTTACGTGACATTTTATAGAAACTAACACATACGTATATATTTTTTTAAAAAGACTGGTTCTTTATATAGAATTTAGACTGTTTATATATTAAAAATAAGGTTAAAAATTAAGCGCTCGAATTTTCAATCCATTTGGAACGATGCAAAGATCTTATTTTTTGATCATTTTATGCTAAAAGGTTATAATTAAATTTTCTTTCTAGAGCTCTTATAATCAAGTATCTGCTCTAAAGGGTCCCAAATAAAAAATATATATTTAATTATGATAGCCCTAGAGATAAAAATTAATCATGAATCTTTAAAATAATATCATCAGAAAAATAAGATCTTCACACCGTTCCAAATGGATTGAAAATTCGAGCACTTAGTTTTTTTAGAAGGTTTATATACTAAAAAATATTGTTACAAAATTAAGTATTCCAATTTTCAATATGTTGAAACCGGTACGAAAGTCTTATTTTTTTGATCATTTTATTCTAAAAGGTCATAAGTAATTTTTATCTCTAAGGCTCTCATCATCAAATATCTACTCTACACAGTCTCAAACAGGCCTTACATGACAATTTCTGTCCAAATTCTTAATTTTCATTATCTATTGGACTAAGTGTATAACGGTATGATAGTTGAGAGGATGAAATCGTCAAATTGATAGTTTAGGAACTAAATAGAAAAAATGTGCATAATTTGAGGAATAAAAACAAAAAATCTCCGTATATTAATGGCTCTATAGGGTGCATGTGGGCTTTGTTACTCCACTTGTTAACGGAAAGTATGCAAGGGATGTGTTAGAGACAATGTTCTGAATACCATACCAGCCAGGGTACCGGTTTTTCTACTGGTACGGTATGTACCGGTACCGGTCAAATACTGGGTACCATTTCGGAATGATCGCTATTAGTGTTATTTTCCTACTTAAAAGAATTTATAGTAATATACACTTTTTTAAAATAAAAATAAATAAATAAATTCGATATTTGTCCGGTACCGTCCGGTATTTGCCCGGTACCGTTCGGTATTGTCCGGTACTTGAAGAAAAAAATAAATTTAAAAGTAGTCCAGTACCATCTGGTATTGGCTGGTATTGACCAGTATGTCCGGTATTTGAGCCGAAATGGAATTAGAGGTGAAGGGTACCGGATTCTGTCAAAAACGGTACATACCCGCTGGTACCGGCCGGTACAGAACGGTATTGATAACAGTCGGGATCATTTGTTTTTAGCGATTTTTTTGGTTTTTATTTTGGGATCAATTATTTATTTCAATGAAATGAATTAAAAAAGTATAGAAACACGAACCACAAATGAAAAAAGTTTACATTAAAAGATGACACTAAACATAGCTGCTTGAAACTTCCTTTTGCTTTTTGTCGTAATTTTTACCATTTAAATTAGTGTGAATATAGCAGGAAATCAGAAAAAAAAAATTACCTTAAAAAACCGAGTCAAAAATTTGGGTCCAAGTACTATTGAATTATACATAAAATAAAAAGCAATTCCCTCCAGGTCACATCAAATTAATGAAACACTAAAATTCTATAAAAGTGCCTAAAACCTTATGATGCTCCACGAAATGGCTCTTGTATTAATGTTGGCTGGTCATAGTTTTCCTTTACACGTTTGCCGGTGTTTGGTTCGTGGTTTAATACTTTAATTTGCGTAGTACGAGTGGATCTAATCCTGAGCCGATTTTCGTGGCAGCATGCAGTTCGAGATTGTCGGCTTTCGTGGCCGGAGGAGGGGTTCTCGGCGTTGGGCTGGACTATGCATGTTAATGTGGAAGTTTTCGTAAATTTGACAAATTTATAATTATCTTCCTTTTGGCTCAATTCTTTGTCCTAATCTGTAAAAATGGGATAAGGTAAATGAAATTACCCAATTTAGCAAAAAAGAAATAAGTAAAGTTCATTCGGTGAGTGACCACTTAGAAATTCATGGAATGTTACAATCCCTACCGCGGAATAGTGCACTTACACGCCTTCGTTGACGTTGCTTTTCAACCGGAAGAGCGAGAGCTAACTATCGAGACTTTGGACTATCCAGACACATACTTCGTGAAATGGTTCAGTTAAGGATTTTGAATTTTAGATTCTAATCATTATCTTATTTCTCTTCAATTATTTTTTTTTTTTCTATCTCTCAAATCATTACCCTTATTTTCAATCATTACTCTATTTTTTCTACACTTATTACCTATAAATTCAAATCCAAAATCCCAAAACGAATGAGGTCAATTTACGTTTCAGTCCGTTAATTGTACTCCTTTGTTTAATTAGATCTGAACCATCTCCTCCCCTAGAGGGGGCAGGCTCATGAGCTTCATCGTTCACTTGCATTATTGTCAAACTTGTTCTCGGTCTACTTTTTCAATAGGTGTGATGAGCGAAATGGCTCCTGTGTTAATGTTGGCCGGTCATAGTTTTCCTTTACGCATTTGCCGGTGTTTGGTTGCTTTGCTAGGGTTAGGTCTATGTATTTGATTGATGAAAATATGTACAAGTACCGTTGGGAATTCTTGATCACTGAGAAGTTTCTGATGATCAAATTAAAAACTTGATATGGTGATTAATTTTTCACAAATATATAAATCATATTTGCAAGGTTGCCACTTGATATGGTATGATACAGAGACATAACCACATCGTTGAACGAATCGACAAAATTAGTTGATGGCTCAATCACATGTTCTGTCAAAGATAGAAAAAGGAGAACAAGTCATTTTGCATATGACCCTTAATTCACGGCAGTCATCCTTGTTTGCTACGTACGAAGATTGTGTTTACACTCACTTGGATACAAAACGTCGATGTGAACATTAGCCCTTTCGAGCTAGTATTTCACAAGTGTGGTTTTACATAAAAACTCTTTCTTTTTTTGGTTTTGGTACTTTGGAATATTGGATATAATGTAAACGGAAGATCAATTTTGTAGCAGATGTGCGAGCATAAGGATTCCATTACTAAAGAGGAATTAAAACTTACATAATCCCTTTTTAAAAGTAGTTTCCTTTAAACCTTGATTTTTTTTAAAACTTTGGACTGATAGGGTAATAAGCATTTATTGAAAAATATCATCCTAGCTCCTATATAATTCCATGATGGTACTGTGTGAATGCACTTAATTGTAGCTAGAATTTGATAATTTTGAATTAAGCTTCGCTTTGATCTTTTGTCTTTGGTCTGGCCGCTTATAATTAGAAGTTAATAAGTACTCCCTCCGTCCCTTTTTAAGTGTCCTGCTTCGTAATTCCAACTTATTAAAAAGACATCATCATTATACCTTTCACATCAACTTTTTCCTCCACTTTTCCTACTTACCCATCATCATTACACTTTTACACACTAACTTTTCAAAATGGAATCTACTTTTAGGGACAAAATAGACAATACACCAACTTTTACCCACTAACTTTATAAAATGGACACTTATTAAGGGACAGCCCAAAACGGAATACCAGACTATAAAAAAGGGACGGAGGGAGTAGTTGAGAAGTTCTTTTTTTTTTTTTTTAACAACAAAGAAAATTTTATTAACCAGAAATTTAAAAAATAAAAAGTACAAGGCATCGAAACATACAAAATTTTAATTGTTGAGAAGCTGAAGGGCAAATCAGTTAACAAATTAACCCTTTCCATTTCTTTAATGTTGTTTTTGCTTACACGCCGAGGATATATATAAGTTAAGCCAAACATGCAAACTGTGACATTAGTCATAAAAATGAATGCTATAAGCTTCGGCTGTTTTTTATGGTGGACAAAACGGAAGTGCACGATCAACAAGTATGACACTCCGTCACCTCTCCCAATGAATATTTGCTTGTCAGGCCACACCTGTATTAACCCCACCTCAATTATGTCGGAATCGAAATTAATTCCACGTGTAGGTAGTGTTATTGGGGCTATAGAGACTCGAACTTGGGTCTTGTCCAACCAAGTCCGAGTTTCCACCCTTGAACCAACCCTCGTTGGTAAGCTTCTACTGTTTAGCTGCAACCAAGAGAGTCATATGAGAAATTCTTGGGTGCAAATAGGGTATGGCTCGGATAAAAAAAGAGAGGGTATCGCTGACGTGGTACCCGAAGCGCACATCTAGGCCGTCCAAAAAATGTAACAAACGGTCCTTATTGAAACACGCTTTTCCTTTTCTTTTGGGAAAATGACGGCCTAGGACGTGTTTTGATAATTAATATCCACCAAAGACATTTTCAGCATTAACAAATGTTCTCAGCATATCTTTGACGGGTATTAATTATCAAAACACGTCCTTGGCCGTAATTTTCCCTTTTCTTTTTCATCTTTTCTAAATTCGTTCGGTACTTTTAATCCGGATAGTCGGTTGTATTTTTGGACAGCGCAGATGCCGGATATGCACGTGCATGTTACCCAATTTGCAACCAAGAATTTCTCGTGTATGACAAACTGGTCCTAAAATACCAACTTCAACGTCCAGTCCAATCTACTTCTTATGCCGATATTCGGCCCGGCCCAAAAATTTTGATCCCCTAATTGCGGCCCATTTCAAATAAAAGCCCATGTCAGTTAGGGTATATATATATATATATATTCCGCTGTTTATATCGCGCTTACAGAGTTTTGGAGGGGACGGAAACTAGGGCAAGAGTCGAAGATGATTATTCCGGTCCGGTGCTTCACTTGCGGGAAAGTAAGCTCGATTTCAACTTCAGTTTTACGAATCCCTCATACTCTTGTTGATGTTCTTTGATTCTCGAAACCGTCGATTCGAAGCTGTTTTTGCTTTCTAGGTTAAGCTGGATATCTGTGTGTTGATTTTGTTTTTGAACTTCAATGTGTGTATTTTTCAGGTCATTGGAAACAAATGGGACTTGTATCTCGATCTTCTCCAGTCTGATTACTCTGAAGGGTGAGTACGAACACTATGTGCCGTATATCCATGGATGTTTATAGTGTGTGTGTTTTCTGCTTGATGGATATAATAATAATCAAGCATATGCAAAAGAAACATAGTAAGCTTATAATCTGAATGCATGCCAAACCTGTTGATTGATAGTCCCTTAATGTGTACCTCTAGGAGTATGAGCCATGGTAAACATGCCGAGGTTTCTTTCTTGTTTTCTCAATAGCTTCGAGGCGTTTCTAGCATCGCAGTTTCTGTTTGTGTTGAGGTGTAAGTTGAGTTCTTTTTCCTGCAAGCTGGACCCAGTTACCCGAGTTGAGTATGGTAGTGCATCTTTGGTGCAATTTGGGTTGATTGATTCCTCTGTTTATGACATACTTGCAATAGTCTTAAGGTATGTCTCTTTGTGTATGTAATCTCTGCGTGATAGCACAAATAAAGAAAATGATAGAACATGAGACATAGGTGAGGGAGGAGTAGTGGTCGCAGAGAGAAGCCACAGAGGGCAAGAACTTGGAGTCTTGTGGTTGTTTAGTTTGAGTTTTTTAGCGACAGTTTTGTCCCTTTCAGTTTGAGGTGGGATTTTTTTTACTTAGTTTCAAAACGCGTTTTTATTTGGACAAATTGTGAATTGAGAAATCTGAAATGTAACTGGCCAGCTTCATTGTCGTGTTCACTTCCATTGATATGAAAGTACTGGTGTGTGTTTTAAAGGAATAAACTTTCCAAGTTCTGAAGGAGTTTCTGCCCCTAGTTTATGGCTCTGCTTTCTAGGTGTTTTGTGGTGTTTCTTTTTGCTTTTTCTGTGAATGGGAAGTTGTTTTCTGATGATGCCATTTCATGACTTGATTATTGGTGGTTTCTGGGTGTTGGATTTGTGCTTTGAAGGTTTTGAAAACTGATAGGGCATACGCTGCACTTTATGGTCCTCGTTGGTTTTCAGAGTTTGAGTATAAGTAATTGCGTACTTTGAAGTTTCAAATAAGTCTGATCTTTTAAGTCCACTTGATGTGGTAATTCTTGCAAGTAAGCGGTTTTGTTTTGTGGGTTATTTTGCAAGGTGTTTATCCTTTAGAGTAATTTCCACGGCTTTCCAAACTTTAGTATTGTGTTCTCCTGCTTCAAATCTCACCTGGCATTTAGAGGGAAGAAATGACAGAAATATATTCATGGTGGTTAGAGAAATTTATGCAACTTCTAATTCCTTGGTATGCAGGGATGCCCTTGATGCATTGGGGTTGGTTCGCTACTGCTGTAGAAGAATGCTCATGACACATGTTGACCTCATTGAGAAGCTTCTGAACTACAACAGTACTCTCTCTCTCTCTCTCTCATGGATCATTGGATTGTGTTTCTTTTAACACTGGTGAAAGTTTTCAAAGGGGAATAACTTAATATGAATATGTGCACAAAGATTGAAACAAGTATAATAAAGTAGGATCCATAATCTGCTTAAAGTAATACTATATTGTAAGGCATTGTGGGTGGAAGTAAACCACCATATATGTGGTTAATAGTATAATGATGGTGAGGTTGGTTCTGTGGTTTTGCTTTGCTTTTTTATTTTGCTACAAGGGGTGGTGGTTGGTTGGGTTTGAGAGTTGTGAACTAACATGACAATTTTTTTTGCAGCTCTGGAGAAGTCTGAAGGAACTTGAGAAAGCTTATGGAGTTTTAAGAACTCAGTAGTTTTTTATCTTTCCGCATTCGACAGCTACGTGTCTTTGTATGTTTTGAGACTTGGGACACTTAAATGTCGGGTCATGGTATTCATGTATGCTGTATGATGAAGCAATCATCGTTTGACATGACATCCTTGTAAGGAATGTGCAATTTTAAAAGAATGTTTTGTAATATCTTTTCCATTGCATGCAAATATTTTTTGGCCAACTTTCCAATTGGTGTCGCATAATAAGTAGAGCTTCTATATGACCCGTGATCATAAGCCGAATCCCTAGGGTTATTGAAATGAGCTCAGGGTGATTGGCCTGGCGCTTGGCTGTTGGTAGGAGCACACGTTCTCGTTATTGTGGATACATAATCATTTTGGTGATTTCCAGCCTTGGGCCTTATAGGGATGGCCATCTCGGCCTACCCCGTTTGTATCCGATCCGTTATTTGTCCCGAACGGATTGGATTTTTCAGATATTGGGGCAGATTTGGATTTATTTTTTAAAAAAAATTCGGAGATCAGATTGAATTTGGAGGTAAGTCTGCCTCCGATCTGATCCACCCCGAATTTGATATCCGATCCGCCTCCAAATACCCGACTATATAAATACCGCTTATTTTGATTTTTGAGGGTTAGTCAATAGTCAGTCTCCTACCCAGCCGACTTCACTTCACACGAGTCTCCCTCCCCCCCCCCCCCTCTCCCTCTCTTCCCCAACCCCCCTCCCTCTCTCTCTAAACACACTACACCACCACCCCCCCCCCCCCCCCCCCCCCCCCCCCCCCCCCCCCCCCCCAACTTCTCTCGGCAATCTCCCCTCAGGAACGGCGGCGGTGAGACTCCCTCCCCTCGCCCCCGAATCCAACAGAACACTCCTCTCCACCACTTCCACTCCACTATCTCCGTACAGAAGCTACGCCGGTTCAACACCCTTTTAATCCTCGTCTTCCGATTCGCTGCATTCTACTCCTCTACCGCTGCTTCCGTTTACATGCTCGTTAACCCTAGGGGCCCCAATTCCCCTCGTTGGTACGACTTTGATGCCATCAAGTATGCATACACACACATGTTAGTTTTATCTGTGGTTTTTTTTTCAATCTATTAGTTTTTTTTTTTTTTTTTAATATAGTTCCAATCTGTTTTTTTTTTTTTTTTTTAATATTCGGATTTGGATCTCCGTTCCTTGTTCGGAGCAGGAATGGAGGATCAAAATATATGTCCGTTCAAAGTTCAGGATGGATTTGGGGGTGGGTGGAAGGTTCGGATAAGATATTGCAATATCCGCCTCCAATCCACCTAGTTGCCATCCCTAGGGCCTTACTGCCCTGCTGAAATAAGGGATCCTAGAGAGTAAAGAATAAAGAGAGTGATGCAAGATTTAAACAATAGGTGGACAAATTTGCTCCTGCTAGTTGAGTTTATTGTTCTATAGGATTCGTCGAGGTGTGCATAAGATTGACCAGACATCTCCAGAATTCGTCAAGTTTATGGTTCTCCAGGATTCGCTAGTGGGCTTCAGTTTTGGAGGGAACTCTATTTTCAAATTTGCCTTGCACCCTAGCCTAGTCCTTTCCCTCCCTCCAATTGTTAATCATCCCGTAACGTGTTCGTGGAATTTTTTTCTCTCCTCCGAGGTGCTTATCAGAATCAACTTATGACTGTTGAAGTTTCAAGTCATCATCCATGGATTTTCCATGTGTGTTGAAAGCTACATGGAGCTAGTCACAGGATTTTGAACCAAGCTTCATCTTCTTTTACACCAAATCTCAACCATTTCACATCAATTCTTGCAGAAAAGAACGAAGAAACGCGAGAAAATGCTTGCTTTACTAACTTGAATCTGTGTTACTCAAAAGAACAAACACCGTTTACTTACCATCTATACACACCAAATCACCATCTTTGAGTATATGTGCGAAACTTTAGACACAACTAACACTAAATCAATCTTTCCTCTTTCTCTCTCGTCCGAATTTACGTGAGAGCTGTTTCGATTCTCTTCGTTTACTGGTTTTCACTTTGTATTATTTCTTCAGCTAGACCACGATCAATCTCCACCAGCTATTTCCTTCCCCTTGTGACTGCCGCTACTGCTCCCCGGCCCACGACCCGCCTCACTTCCGCCACTGGGTTGGCCGGGATTCTGCTTGTCCTCTTTCTTCAAAATGCCAATAAGGTAATGCTTCCTGTGACATGGATGCTCATGCTTAAAAAACCCAACCAAATCCCCTGCATCCAAACCCCTCTCTTTCACAAACTCATCCCACCCATCAATCACCATATACTTCTCCTCACTGTACCTTATGATATTCATGTACCAGTGCTTGCCTTTAGCATCAGTAAATCTCATTATCTTCTTCTCCCTGCTGTTCCTCTGCATCTTAACCCCGGGGAAATTCCTCACAACGTCCCTCGCCAAGAAAATCCTCCTGAATCCGATGTCGCTCTGGTCCAACTCAATCTCGAAGAGGAAATTTTCTCTTCTGAATGCCGGGATTTCGACTGCGCCCTGTTTTTTCTCGACTTCGATGAGGAAATGGTGGGTGTGGAGACGGGGGACGGGTTTGAGAATGCGGATCAAATCCATGGGTTGCAGATTGTACTGAGTAGAAAACTTTTGCCACCCGGTTAGGATCATGAACCCGCGTTCGTCGCGATAGTACTGGATCGGCATGTACCATTCGTGGTTATGGGAGTCTGTGAACTCGAGGGTTTCAACCTGTTTTTCATTCGGTTTCCGGGTGTCGAGAGGGGGGAAATGGGTTGAAGCTAATTCGAAGGGAATGACGAGTCGATTCGTGCTTGGGACTTCCATTTCAAAGAGGAAGACTTCGTCTGGGCAGTAATCCATTTCGACAGAGTCTGTGTCGGAGTCTGAGTCTGAGTCGGAGCCGGGTTCATTGGGGTCAGTGTAGGGTTGTACGTCTTCATAGGGTCTCTTGGATCCGTCTCTGTAATGGTCATCGAAAGAAGTTGTTAAGCAATGTGATCAAATGCAAGGGACACTAAAAAAAGAAAAGGGAAAGAAGAGTTAAAACTTTGCCAAGGACACCATCAAAACTCTACTGTGGAAGTAAGGTAAAAGCCGTGTTTGGTTGTCAAGAAAGAGAAGAATCGACGTGGAAATCTTGAAGATGGTTGAATTTAGCGTTAAAAATGGACTTTCTTGGTGAAGAGTACGAAATTTAACCCAACACAGTATGTCAAAATTCAAGCACAAATACGTAATTAAGGACAAAAATGATCATTCATAACAGCATTGATTGGGAAAATGATGCTCTCATAAATATTTTATGCCTCTGTGTGAACATATTGATATATAGATATAGAGAGAGAAGATTCAAGAAAACTCTCGGAAATTTAAAGCTTTTGCGAAAAACAGAATAATTACCCAGATTTTGCTTGGGGAACATTGCTCTGTTTCAGCTTCTTCTTTGACGGTGAATCGGAATCAACGTTTTCTTCTCCAGAAGTACGCACATTCTTTTTTTCGGCAACCTCTGTACCAGCAACGGAAGCTTCCTCTGAAACATTCTCCTCTGATTTCCCCCCTTCTTTTCCTTTTTCTTCACCCTGTGCATCCTTCCATTTTTCCCCTGCTTTATCACTTGGGCCTGAATCAAGTCCTCTGCTTTCAGACATTTTCTTGATCTTTCTTGAATGTGGTGAGCGCTTACTGATGATAGCACAGAGAGAGAGAGAGAGAGAGAGAGAGAGAGAGAGAGAGAGAGAGGCGGCTTCTTTGTTTGAGAGAGGTTTGTATATATAGTTGTTCGGTTACAGAGTTTCTATCTTGCTTCCGTTAAATCTGTTTTCAGTTGGCCGTTTGATTAAAAAGATAAGTCGTTAGAAAGTGCCATATTGTAACTGCAAAGGAAAAAGAATAGTGGGGTTTAGTGGGAGTATTTTTTTTCCGTGGGAATTTGCTCCTCTCTCGTCCTTAATTTGGAACCAACGGAATCTTGATTGTTGATTGCTGCAATTAATGATTCGAATTTGCTCGTCAACTCTTATTGGTAAGATCTGTAAACAAATCTGAACTATTGATCATATAATTATATGATCCAGATTTTGACTGTCCCGTCTAGTTCTAATCTAGAACTTAGTGAGGAAGTAATCTGGGTGACCATTCTCCTCTTGACCTCCCACTTAGGTTCAAATTGCCAAAGATGAGGACATAGAAAACCCTAAAATTCCTAGTCTGGAATTACGAACTTGTAGTATTTCTTGTTCTAAATCACATTATAGGTTCCAAAGTGTGAGCAAATTTGTCGTCTTTTAAGTGTATGCTTTTTTTCACGCAGCCGCAAGGTTGAAACCGCTTGCGATAGTAGTTCTCTATACCCAAAACCAAAAAATAAGCATGAACTTGCCCTTTTTCTTATGTTGGGGCCCCTCCTCCATCCTTATTCGCCTACCCGAAAACAAAAAATAACAGCACAATTTGTTGGAGCTCTAGGAAGTCTAAAAGCTAGTTCTTTAGGCTTATCAGCTCGTGTCTCCCAATTTCAGTTACTAGAGACCCTGTTCCACTAAGATTCTTATTTTTTAACTACTTGTTATCTGTTCTACGAGACAAATCATTCTCTCTCAATACATCACCTTAAATGAATACCATGAAGAAAAACTGCAACTAGAAGCTGGTCCATTACAATAGAGTAGAGTATCCATTCCACAGAAAAAACACTAATCACCACTTTGCAACAGTTCTTCTGTTTAGCCATAACCTATTCACGAGCAATTTCGTTCCCCTCAGAGCCACCACCCTGTCTCGGCCCTGCACGGTTAGCCCCCCAACCGCTGCTTTTCAAAATCTCGATAAGAAAATGCTTCTTGTGAGAAGGGTTCACAGGCTTATAAAACCTGATCACATCCATAGCTCCCAATTTATGCTTCTGCACGAACTCCTCCCAGCCCTTCACAATCACGTACGAATAAACATTATTCCGTTGGATCGGATGTCCATGTACCAATTTTTGTGTTGACCGTCTGTAAACTTGATTGTCACCTTCCTCTGGGTTCATGGAGGGATCCTAACCTCAGGGAGATGCATTATCACATCTACTCGCGGAAGGAAAATCCTCGCGTTCTGGTCCAGCTCGAGCTGGAACAAGAAGTTTTCCATTCTGAATTCGGGTTTGTGATGCTCGGATTCCTGTCTCCTGTCGAACTCAATCAGGTAATGCCCGAGGTTTAAACGACAGCTACTTGTCTTTGTATGTTTTGAGACTTGGGACACTTAAATGTCGGGTCATGGTATTAATATATGCTATATGATGAAGCAATCATCGTTTGACACGACATACTCATAAGGAATGCGCATTTTTAGTTGAATGTTTCGTAGTATCTTTTCCATTGGGTGCGCTTTTTTTTTTTGCCAGCTTTCCGATTGGTGTTGCATGATAAGTTGAGCTTCTATATGGCCCATGATCATTAGCCGAATCCCTAGGGTTATTGAAATGAGCTCAGGGTGATTGGCCTGGCGCTTGTCTGTTGGTAGGTGCTGGCTTCTCGTTATTGAGGATACATAATCGTTTTGGTGATTTCCAGCCTAGGGCCTTACTGCCCAGCTGAAATAAGAGATCCCAAAGAGTAAAGAATAAAGAGAGTGATGCAAGATTTAAACAATAGGTGGACAAATTAGCTCTTAGTAAGGATAAGAACTGATTTGCTCCGACTTCAAATGGGCTTCTGCTAGTGGAGTTTATTGTTCTCTTCGTCAAGGTGCGCGTAACATTGTCCTGGCACCTGGATCTCCAGAATTCGTCGAGTTTATGGTTCTCCAGGATTCGCTAGTGGGCTTCAATTTTGGAGGGAACTCTATTTTCAAATTTGCCTTGCACCCTAGCCTAGTCCTTTCCCTCCCTCCAATTGTTAATCATCCTCGTGGAATTTTTCTCTCTCCTCCGAGGTGCTTATCAGAATCAACTTATGACTGTTGAAGTATCAAGTCATCATCCATGGATTTTCCATGTGTGTTGAAAGCTACATGGAGCTAGTCACAGGATTTTGAACCAAGCTTCATCTTCTTTTACACCAAATCTCAACCATTTCACATCAATTCTTGCAGAAAAGAACGAAGAAACGCGAGAAAATGCTTGCTTTACTAACTTGAGTCTGTGTTACTCAAAAGAACAAACACCGTTTACTTACCATCTATACACACCAAATCACCATCTTTGAGTATATGTGCGAAACTTTAGACACAACTAACACTAAATCAATCTTTCCTCTTTCTCTCTCGTCCGAATTTACGTGAGAGCTGTTTCGATTCTCTTTTTTTGCTGGTTTTCACTTTGCGTTAGTTCTTCAGCTAAGCCATGATGATCAATCTCCACCAGCTATTTCCTTCCCCTTATGACTGCCGCTACTGCTCCCCGCCCCACTTCCGCCACTGGGTTGGCCAGGATTCAGCCAGTTCTCTAACTTCTCTTTGTTCACAATGCCAATGAGGTAATGCTTCCTGTGACATGGATGCTCATGCTTAAAAAACACAACCAAATCCCCTGCTTCCAAACCCCTCTCTTTCACAAACTCATCCCACCCATCAATCACCATATACTTCTCCTCACTGTACCTTATGATATTCATGTACCAGTGCTTGCCTTTAGCATCAGTGAATCTCATCATCTTCTTCTCCCTGCTGTTCCTCTGCATCTTAACCCCGGGGAAATTCCTCACATCGTCCCTGGCCAAGAAAACCCTCTTGAATTTGATGTCGCTCTGCTCCATCTCAATCAGGAAGAGAAAGTTTTCTTCTCTGAATTTCGGGATTTCGACTGTCCCCTGTTTTTTCTCGACTTCGATGATGAAATGATGGGTGTGGAGACGGGGGACGGGTTTGAGAATGCGGATCATATCCATGGGTTGCAGATTGTACTGGGTGGAGAATTTTTGCCACCCGGTCAGGATCATGAACCCCCGTTCGTCGCCATAGTACTGGATTGGCATGTACCATTCATGGTTCTGGGAGTCCGTGAATTCGAGGGTTTCGATCTGTTTTTCATTCGGTTTCCGGGTGTCGAGAGGGGGGAAGTGGGTTGAAGCTAATTCGAAGGGAATGACGAGTCGATTCGTTTTCGGGACTTCCATTTCGAAGAGGAAGACTTCTTCGGGGCAGTAATCCATTTCGACAGAGTCCGTGTTGGAGTCTGAGTCTGAGTCGGAGCCGGGTTCGTTGGGGTCAGTGTCGAGTTGTACATCTTCATAGGGTCTCTTGGATCCGTCTCTGTAATGGTCATCGAAAGAAGTTGTTAGGCAATGTGATCAAATGCAATCGACACTAAAAAAAGGGAAAAAAATAATTAAAACTTTGCTAAGGAAACCATCAAAACTCTACTGTGGTAGTAAGGTGAAAGCCGTGTTTGGTTGTCAAGAAAGAGAAGAACCGAAGTGGAAATCTTAAAGATGATTGAACTTCGTGTCAAATATGGACTTTCTTGGTGAAGAATAAGAAACTGAACCAACACAGTATGACAAAATTCAGGCACAAAGATGTAATCAAGGACACGAATGATCATCTCATAACAGCATTGATTGGGAAAATGATGCTCACACAAATATTGTATGCCTCTGAGCGAACATATTGATAGATAGATATAGAGAGAGAAGATTCAAGAAAATTCTCGAAAATTAAGAGATTTCTTGGCGAAAAACAGGATCCATCATTACCCAGATTTTTCTTGTGGAACATTGCTCTGTCTCGGCTTCGTTGACGGTGAATCGGAATCCACGTTTTCTTCTCCAGAAGAACGCACATTCTTTTTCTCAGCAACCTCTGTATCAGCAACGGAAGCTTCCTCTGAAACATTCTCCTCTGATTTCCCTTCTTTTTCTTTCCCTTCACCCTTTGAATCCTTCCCTTTTTCCCCTTCTTTATCACTTGGGCCTGAATCAAGTCCTCTGCTTTCAGACATTTTCTTGATCTTTCTTGAATGTGGTGAGCGATTACTGATGATGGCAGAGAGAGAGAGAGAGAGAGAGAGAGAGAGAGAGAGAGAGAGGCGGCTTCTTGTTTGAGAGAGGTTTGTGTATATAGTTGTTCAGTTACAGGGTTTCTATCTTGCTTCCGTTAAATCTGTTTTCAGTTGGCCGTTTGATCAAAAAGAAAAGTCGTTAGAAAGTGCCATATTGTAACTCCAAAGGAAAAAGAATAGTGGGATTTAGTGGGAGTATTTTTCTGCTCGGGAATTTGCAACTAACGGGATCTGGATCGTTCATTACTGCAATTAATCATTCGGATTTGCTCATCAACTCTTATCAGTAAAAATCTATGAGCAAATCCGAACCATTGATTATATAAATATATGATCCAGATTTTGACTCTCCCGCCTAATCCAAATCTTGGACTTCAGAAGAGGCAATCTGGGTGTCCATCCTCCTCTTGACCTCCCAATTGGGTTCAAATTGCCAATGACCAAGATAGACAAACCCTAAAATTCCTAGTCAGGAATGATGAACTTGTAGTATTTCTTGTCCTAAATCACATAATAGGTTCCAAAGTGTGAGCAAATTTGTAAACTTTTAAGTGTACGCTCTTTTTCAAGCAGTCGCAGGGTTGAAACAGCTTTTGATAGTAGTTCTCTTACCCGAAAACAAAAAATAAGCATGAACTTGCACTTTTTCTTATGTTCGTCGGCCCTTCCTCCATCCTTTTTCACCTACCTGAAAACAAAAACTAACAGTACAATTTGTTGCAGCTCGAGGAAGTCTAAAGCTAGTTCTTTAGGCTTATCAGTTCATGTCTCCCAATTTCAGTTAGAAGAATTAAGCATGACCAAAACAAGTAAGCAATACAAAAGAAGGAAAATGATGAGGTTGTTCTTAATTAGTCAGGATTAACGAATAACATGAAGCTGTTTTATTCAAAACAATGCGAAACAACTGAAAAAATCTGAATCCCAAGATGTATTTCAGTACATTTCGATCTTTCTAGCCCCATTTCCATTCGGCGATGAATGTACACAAGATTGACCTATTGTTTTCCATTACAAAAGAGTATCCATTCCACACAAAAAAACACTAATCATCACTTTGCAACAGTTCTTCTGTTTAGCCATAACCTATTCACGAGCGATTTCATTCCCCTTAGAGCTACCACCGTGACTCAGCCCTGCACGCTTAGCTCCCCAACCGTCGTTTTTCAAAATCTCGATAAGAATATGCTTCTTGTGAGAAGGGTTCACAGGCTTATGAAGCCTGATCACATCATTAGCTCCCAATTTATGCTTTTTTCACGAACTCCTCCCACCCCTTCACAATCATGTACGAATAAACATTATTCAGTTGGATGTCCATGTAGCAATTTTGCTTTGACTGTCTGTAAACTTGATTGTCACCTTCTTTTGGGTTCGTGGAGGGATCCTAACCTCGGGGAGATGCATTATCACATCCACTCGCGGAAGAAAAATGCTCAGGTTCTGGTCCAGCTCGAGCTGGAACAAGAAGTTTTCCATTCTGAATCGTGTTTGTGATGCTCGGATTGCCGTCTCCTGTCGAACTCAATCAGGTAATGCCCAAGGTTTAAACGAGGGACTGCTGTTTGTGCCTTTATGCTGAGAATGTTGTTGTTTGGTACTCTAGCATGTCAAAGAGAAAAATGTCATTCGGCCAATTTTAGCCTCCTCTTCTTCAATGCACAACTCGAAGTCCCTACCACAGCTTGCTTCTGCGGCCAGTACCTCCTGGGTGGCTTTCTTATATAAGTCTCTGAAATGGGGAAGGCAATAAGGACCCATAATTCAGAAGTGATCGATCATTGGAGGCAAATTGGCTCGAAATATAACTGAAATAACTTTTTGATGGGATTGTTTTATTGTAACAGAGTGTGTGGTCTAGGAAATTTGCCAAAAAAGTGAATTTTGTGGAATCAATGTGGACATTATGGACTGAAGCTACACAAACATGATGAAGCAAATGTAAAAGCATGAGACAAGTCTAGTTGTGCTCTCACTGCTTCTTGAGAAACACTGAATGGGAAACACATTACATGATTTTAAGATGTTCAGGCATATATCATCCTCGTATTCGTGATAAAGGTTGAAATTGAGTTCCCTATCGTCGTTGCCTGCATCTCCGGCTTGTACCTCTTGGTTGGCTTCTTCAAATGAGTCTCTGAAATGGGAAAGGAAAGTACTCGTAAGTCAATACGCGATCAATCATTAAAAGGAAAATTGGCACCAAAAGTATATATACATAGGTCCATAGTAACAGAAGAAGAACTAGTTAGTAGTAGTTCATTAACTGGTTAGTGGTTCAGGTTCTGAATCATCTGCATTACCATCATCAATGACAATGGGATTCTGAATATGGCCACCTTTCGTATCGTCATTGCGATCTTGATTGCGCTTCTTAGATGGCTCTCTGAATTGGGATTGGATTCATTGGAAAGAAGTTGTCAGGCAGCATAATTAAGAATATCCGTCTCACGTCTTTAATATAGCACCCATCTAGAATGACGAAAGCGCTAAAAAAATAATGCATGAAAGTACTATATTTTTATCCAAAAATTGTATGTTTTATCATAATAGATTATCTTTGCGGGAAAGAGAGTGTACATGGATTTTGGGTGCCACCTTCGAATTAAAATCCTAGCTCCGCCACTGTTTGCAGGAGCAAATATCGGGTCCCAAATTATTTTCTATTTTGTGTGGCATTTCCATACTTTGTGGTGGAGATCACATGGCGATGCCCAAGCATACTGAATACTAATTTTTCCCATTTGCGGAGATTAAAAGATTAGTACACCACAGTACAGGTGTTATGGGAAGGTTCCAGTGAAGTTACACACCCTTGGTGACGAGATTAGTGGGATGTCTATGTAGAAGCCGAAATAGGATCCCCAAAAAAAAAAAAACATATCTAGAAGCCAGCCAAAATGACAGACGCGCTTAAGCAACCGAGTATTTAAAGAGCAAATAGTCAACCTTATCTCTCTCTCACAGTGCCCCTGGCAGAATCTGGGTGGATGGTCTTCCCCCAGCTTTGTTATTTTGTTATTAAATACTCCTATCTTTCTCCTATATAAATAGAGATAGAGAGAGAGAGCATCAAGGTTTTATGATCCTACCAAAGCAATCTCCTATTCAGTTCAGATAATAACCTCGAGTACCAAACAAACTCCGAACTCGACAAAAAAGATGAAGGGTGGCAATACTAATCCTAATACTACTGATGATACCCACCCTCTCTACCCTTCCTTGGCCTCACCCACTGGCTCATCTAAACAACCAGAACCACCACTCGCTGATCAACCACCACCATCTTCTTTGCCAGCGGCAACACCTCCTCCCAATGCCCAACAAACCCAGCCACAGCCGCAGACGCAGCCACCTTATCAGCCCGAGCCCGGGCTGTCCTCATCAACATCCGATCACCATACAGATGCAGAGACCTCCGAGAAATGGGGGACCCACATCATGGGCCCCCCTGCCGTCCCCACGTCCCACCCGGGCAATCAAAAGGCCGCCACATGGAGCGCCGGCGGCGACGATCAACCCCAGAACCACCCCCACCACCCCTACCTCCAAGACTCCCCAGTTGCTCACAAGCCAAATTCCAGTCCCATGGAATCTATTCTCAGCAAATTCAACTCCTGGAGCAAAAAGGCCGAGACCACCGCCCAAAATATCTGGCTAAATCGTACGTATATTAGTATATATATATATATATATATATATTCATCAATCTTTCTTCCATCAAAATTGAAATTGAAATCGCCTGAGATTTTATTCATCTCTTCTTCTTCTTCTTTTTTTGTCTTGGGACAGTGAAAACGGGGTCCTCTGTATCGGGAGCGGCGTGGGATAAAGTAAATTTGACTGCGAAAGCAATGACAGGAGGTGGGTTTGAGACTTTGTTCAAGCAGACTTTCGCTACCTTACCAAATGAGAAGCTAAAGAAGACGTTCGCCTGTTATCTCTCCACAGCCACCGGACCCGTCGCCGGAACCATATATCTATCCAATGTCCATGTAGCCTTTTGCAGCGATCGACCCTTATCCTTCACTGCACCCTCCGGCCAAGAGACTTGGAGCTATTACAAGGTTATTCATTTTAGATAGATAGACATGCCTATTCTTCATTTTGCTTTTGTTTTTCAACTTCTTTGAAATGCTAGCTAGTAGTAAATTCAAAGTAACAGAGTTTTTGAAATTGATTGATTGATTCATTTGGAACAGGTAATGGTACCTTTGGGCAAGATTAGCGCAATCAATCCGGTTGTGATGAGGGATAATCAATCTGAAAAGTATCTCCAGATAGTCACAATTGACGGCCATGATTTCTGGTTCATGGGTTTTGTCAACTACGAGAAAGCAACTCGTCATCTATCGGAAAGCCTTGGGGGTTATGTGGCACCTGGTATTGCGGTACAACAACAAGAACAACAACAACCAGTCGTAGCCTGAAAAAACATAAAACAAAGGGCCTGGTGGAATTCTGTTCGAGGGTTCATCCTTTTTGACGGGTTTCTTGTGGCATAAAGCATATATTATTATCTTTTATTCCGTTTTCAGCATACTTTTCTTTTCTTTTTTCTTGTGTTTATTGGAGTATTTCTTTTGTTATTTCTGTTGAAATGGAGTATAATAGTAGGGCCCTACGTACCATCATACTATGTCGGTCATTTTGTATTCAGCTGGTTTGTAAATTTCTGGATTTGGTCTTAGCTTTTGTATTAATAAATCATAAATATCTTTTTCCACATTGTCTTTTTCGGTAAGGTTTGGAAGTGGGAGAATTCTTTGCCCCTCGAGACTAAGGTTCAAGAAGTTCCCCTCTCAGAGTTCAAGCAAATTAATTAGGGCCAGGCAGTCGAAAGTTGAGAAGAAGAAAAAATAATAATAATAGAAGAAAGGAAATAACAATCCCCACTCTTTGCAACATCGGCACATATGCCTTATTACAGAAAAAATAAGTTTATATGCCAAAGATCAAGTTTTAATATGACTACAAACCAATAGGAGAGAAGAACTGATTATGATGCATGTCCACATAGACTACTGCAGAGAGGAGCATTGGATAGCAGCTTCATTTGATCTATGTTCAGCTGCACAAATGCCAGCTGCAGACTATCCTTGTAGTCAATTCACGCCCAATTGATCGTCGCGACATGATCCCTCAGAAACTTTAACAAAGAATGGCCTAAATTAAACAAGGACACAGAACAAGGCAATTTGACTAACAGCAGCCTTTAAAGACCAGTGCTTCTTCCTTCCTTCCTTCCTTCTTTTTTGTAGCATAGCATTAAATTTTGATGTAACAAGGATAATAGAGATTGTGCTTCCTTGCACTTCTTCTTGGTTCCTTCATTGCATTATACTTGTAATGTGATGTCTAATGTGGAAGATCGACTTGAAGTTGTAAGCTTCGTTTCTTCTTCTGGATTAAAATTTCTGCTTTCGAATGCCACATCAAGAATTGGACTTGCTGGGGAACTAACAGTTTTTGTCAAAGTATGTAAATTCATTCCAAATATGAAATTACATGGACATCAGTTTAACAAGCTAGAATTCTTCACTGTTTATGCACAACGCCCTCATCCTGTACAGTTGCTTTTTACAGTTGCATATATTTAAGCTAAGTAATGAAAGAACTAGCATGCTAAAGATTGTTTGCAGGAGGATGCTTCTCATTTTGAACATTTTGTATGCTTCTGCAGTTCTCAGGATTGCACGAATTAAACATCATTATTAATGGACCGTTATCATTGAGATAAAAATAGGTTATCTTGTTGGAGAACCATAGTCAGTTTCTACCTCTGCAATTGGCCTTATAAGATGGTCCTGATTGGTAATTGTTAAATGAATAAATTTCCGAATGATGACTGTATGAAAAAGAAAGAAGTGTAAAGACATCAATGTGTCTTCGCATTATTGTTGCCCCCTTCATAGGAAGGGCATGTGCACAATTTGTCGGGAGAAGAGGGATTGGGAGGGACATACGCACCAACTATGGGCGAGAGCATGGTGCTTCCCGAAATTCATCTAATCCTAGCAAGTTACTACCAGTCTACCACCACAACCTTCTTCCACACACACGCACAGAAATGGGAGGGTATTCAACACTTCCTAAAGTGCAATGCCATGCAAGAGAATCAGAACCCTCTATCCGATGGCTTGCTACACTGAGCTAACATTGCATACATGATATATAACAGTACTTAAATCATGCGTCCATGCATTTTCTTTGCGATGTCTGCCTAATAAGCTATATAGTCGGTTCTACAAGTAGATAATAGATGGATTTCTCAGAAGGAAGAAGAGAAGGGGCCTAGCATGAAAGAGACGACAGACGCACTGTCAAGTTATGCCAAGGGAGACATGCCTGAAACTTCAACCAAGGGATAATATCATCTAATCCTAACAAGATATGAATGACCATGTAGGCTTACCAGCCACAACCTGTATTCCACACACATTCACACAGATAGCTAGGTGAAAGGATATTCAACACTTCCGATGGATGGAGCAGTGCAAATCATCCATTGGCTAACAGAACCAGAACCCTCTTATCTTCATGTAAGGCCTCTGCTACACTCAGCTAACATTGCATACATGATATATAACAGTACCTTCAAATGGTCATGCGTGACATGCAATTTCTCTTGTGCATGTCTGCCTCATAAGCTATATAGTCGGTCCATACCACAGTAGATGATGTAGCTAGCTCCCCCGTAATCAAATAAGATAAATATGCCTCATCGATATCTCTTTATCATTTTTATTCCTTTTTCTCTCCATCCCACCTCTCATTTCCATGTCTTTTCTTATCCTCATTTATTTTTCCCCCATTCCATTTCTCAGTTCGTTTATAGTAGCAAGGGTGCCCATAAGGATAAGGGAATATGTTCTCTTGATTGGCACCAAGGAAAGGAACCCCCCCAGTGTACTTTACTTCCTTCCATGATGAAGATAGAAATACCCAACAGAGAAAGAAAGAAGAGATGTTCTTGAAGAATTCAATCTGCCACTGCCTCCTGACACATTGGCCGGCCAACTTGCACAGAATGTACTCCTATACTTCTTCACTTGTTAATAATTTTATGTGTTAGTTGCCAAATTTAACTTCGTTAATAGGTGTTATGGTCCTAATGTCTTCCACGTATGATGATGTATGGCTGTAGCTCCTCCGTAATTATATAAGATAAATAGTCACCTCATCGATATCTGTAAAATGGTTTTCAAGGGTCCTTTTTCTACTCCAACGATCGGTATCACTTCCATATTAAAGTCTTTTCTTATCCACGTTGCAATTTGGGCCATGGAGGGGGCAACCGATTAGGCCGGATTAAAACAGCTTAGTATTGAATACGAAATAGCATGAGTCAATTAAGCTAGCCGTCAAAAGAGATAAGGGAATCATTAGGTTCAGTGTCGATGGGGTAGGCCACCAAGGAAAGTCAACCTACGGAGTGCAGGTGTACTGTGACAGCCCTAATATCCCACATCAACTGAAGTAGTATGGATTTAGCCTTTGTATACGGCAATCCTAGAGATCCCACATCAACTAGTAAAGAGTATGGACTTAGCCTTGAAGACACCCTCTCATATCTTCAACTGCCGAGTTCTGACACAGGGTTGGCGCAAAATTACACAGAAGCTGTACTCCTGGTTACTTCTTCACTTGTTTAGAAATGTATCTCCCAAATTCCCTGAAATTTAAGTTGTGCAACCACTGGACTACTTTCAATTTCAGATTAAAAACAAAGGCTAAAAGTTACTGGTCCTAATGTCTCACGTAGGCTAAGTATGGCCTTAGCCTTGTTTATATAATAAGTTCTCAGTCACCTTATCTTTGTAAAATGGTTTTCAAGGGTCAGTTCTACTTAGGGATCGGTATCACTCGATATTAAAGCCAGCAACCATGTTGCAATTTGGGCCATGGAGGGGGCAACCGATAGGCCGGATTAAAACACTTAGTATTGAATACGAAATAGGTGAGTCAATTAAGCTAGACATCAAAAGAGAAAGGCTATCATTAGGTCAGTGTTGATGGGGTAGGCCGCCATGGACGTCACCTACGGAGTGCAGGTGTATGTGACAGCCCTAATATCCCACATCAACTAAGTAGTATGGATTTAGCCTTTGTATGCGGCAATCCTAATATCCCACATCAACTAGTAAATAGTATGGACTTAGCCTTGGACACCCTCTCATATTTCAAGTGCGAGTTCTACCAGGGTTGGTATCAAAATTACACAAAGCTTAGTTTGGTTACTTTTCCTTTTAGAAATGTATCTCCCAAATTCCCTGAAATTTAATTGTGCAACCACTGGACTACTTTCAATTTTCAGATTAAAAACAAAGGCTAAAAGTCTACTTTACAAGCTCGTGCTTTACGCCTCGTGCATGTCATCTCCCTAATTTTTTACTTGACCACAAAAGTTAGTATCGTTTGGGAGGCGATCTGCACGAGGCCAAAACTACAAGGGCTAAAAGGGTAGAAATTCAGGGATTAGCTAGCTGTAGAACTAGAAGGGTAAAACTTAGCTTGTTTATGGGGTGGATTACTACCATTGGGACGGGACATTGGGTTTCTAAACCTGATCCGTCTGTATCTTTTCCCTTCACCTTGTGATCTCAATTAATTAATGTTTAGTGCTCTGTCACAATTTTATTTAAATTCTTTCTAGTTTGTTTTTTCACGCCATATTATTTTGTTCTGAAATGATATCTGCACTTGGGAATTTGATAGAAAATTGCTTGACCTCTCAGTTTGGAGAGAGGGAAGCACATAATCTGATGATGATACGGCTAATATTCGACTCGAAATAAAGTCAACCACATGACTGCTCTTTACACCCTTCAATTTGACTCGTAGTATTATTCCAGTGGTGGCATCGATTCATTTTGAATGTCCCAACACAAAAATAAAAGTCAAATAGCCTTTTCGGCCACTAACCAAGATGTTCCTTTAGATGGACTCAAACCATAGACTCGCATCTGATTTGTAAACAAGGATATGATTTCTAACTCTTCTTCTTTTTTTTTTTCCTTCCCTTTTTCGGAAGTGCAAATATGACACCCTTCCACCTCTATCAGGTGCGAAAGCCACATTGCATTTAAATCTATCATGTTTAGTCATTTTTTTGGATCTATTATCGTGGGGTGTGGGCTTGATTTATTTTTTGTTATATATTTGGGATGGAATGGCCCTACTTTGATATACCACATAAAAACTTTATATCAATCTCAAAACTAATTGGCGATAAGTGGAGAGGTCTCAAATGTTATTAAATGATCTCTTATTGGCAATGTGGGACAACTACTCTAACACCAAGGAGTATTGCCTCGTCACCCCACACCACACCAATGACACCACTATCGGTATGGGACCGAAGCTAATGTTCACCACGTGCAAATGGTGTTAGGGGTATGTTTAACCCCAATATGGGGTTATGAGGACTCGAACTTGGGCCTTGTCAAACCAAGTTTGAGTTTCCACCATTGAATTAACCCCTCATTATCAACCAAAAAGAATATGAGTACATACATTTATATACATATTGTAACGACCCGGATTTTTGCCCTATTTTTTTTTTTCGAATAAAGAAATTATTTTAATCAAATAGTGTATAGTAATCGATTAACTATTTTAAAGTATAATTAGAGTAAACCAAAACCTAGAATAATTTTTCGTAACCAAAATTTGTTTAGTAAAATTTTAATTCAACTTGGAACGACCCGTTATTTTTTTATAATATCATTTAAAGAGTATTATTTGTAATAATAAAATTATCTTAATAATAATTACCTAATAGTTATATACTAATAAAAATTTATTTAGTCTTAATTATACTACTTTTAATTATTTAAGTTGCATGCATGAAAACCCTACCACCTCTTCCTCTCCTACCCAGTCTCTAACTCCTCTCGGAGCACGGAAACCGTCCATAATTCGTCCATGCCGAAACCCAATAGGATACAACTTCTTTAAACCCAATTCTAACCGAAACTCTCAAAATTCTCCTATATATACCCTAGTACATCGACCCTAGGGCACACCACGAAATTTCTCACGCCCCACCAGTCCAGAAAAGAGAGAAAAACAGGAGGAATCGAGACTCCAATCCACGGAGTTCTAGAGAGAGAAAGAAAGAGAGAGAAAAGTGGGTTTGTGATCTAGAATCGATCGAAATCCGAATTGATCATTCCAGACGCTTCCTACAATCCCTAACATCTTCGAACGTCATCCAATTCGGTCCCAAAGTTTCCCGATCGAAGAACCCGAAGTCTTCTTCCCCAAAAGTCAAGTTTCGATCGAAAATCAATTCGATCCGATTTGAGGTAGTATAATCTCTCCCAACCACTTCTCTAAGTATATTTGATGTTTTTATGCTTAACCCTATGCCCCGAACCGACCCATGCATCAAAACCATGAAGAAAATCGAAAAAAAACAAAATCTGGACGCAACCTTGCGGCCGCGACCTTCGGGCCGCAAGAACCAGGCTGAAGTTTGCGTCTAGCCTCTCAGCCGCAAGGTTGACTCGGTCAAACCTTGCGGCAGGTACTGTTTTAGTTCGAAATCACTTTGCGACCTCCCGAACACCGTTTTCGACCCCCGAACTATTTTTCCTAGACTTTTCACACCTCAAAGATCATAACTTGTCAAGGTCATATTTTTTTTATTTAATTATTTATTTATTAAATTATTTAGTAGTTATCGTTCAACGTTTACAAACGAAAATTAGTTACGACCTTTCAACCAACGTTTTAACACTCCAACTAATTTTTTTTAGACTCCTTACATCTCAAATACAGTAACTTATCTAATTAATTTTTTTTTATTTAATTCATTATTTATTATTATTTTTAAAGTAATTCCAATCAAAATTACTTTACGATCTTATAAACTTTATTATTAATGCCCGAATAATTTTATTTAGACTCCTCACTGTCCAAACATGATATTATGTCAGTCTCAACATTTATTTTTATAATTAATTATTTATTGTCTATTTACTTCACTTTCGGTCCTTTTAACTAACGTTTTCATATAATTTAACTCTTCGACCCTTCGAACCCAACTTTTGACATTCAACTACTTGTATAGGACCTTTAGGACTCTTAATAGGTCATGATTAATTATTCTAATATTTTTATCTAATTAAGGTATTTAATTAGCTTTTAATTATCTAATTATTTAGAAATAATTCAAAAGAGCTTAGAAAATATTTTATTAAATTTTTATAAAATTTCTACTTCGTTATTAATATTGTGGCTATACAAGAATAAGGGCAACGGCCCATCCATAAAAAGTTGTGTGATTGCATTGCTCGTTAATTGTTTTAATTATTATTTGATTTAATTTTATATTGTGCCAATTCTTGATTTATATGTTAGATTGGATCCTAGAGACATGGGGTGGTATGCGAATAGAGTTCATACTAGACATTGCTAGGTAATGGATGAAATGGAAATTTTTTATTTTTAGAATGCCTGCAGGCGAGATTTTGATTGTGATGAGTTGGATGTGATGGTTTGAAACTGGCAAAGTAAGCCCAGTGGTGATTGATGAATTGATTGTCACGACCCTAGCCCGCCCCTAAAGGCTCTAGTCTCAACAAAGCGCCAGTGATCACATCACTAAGGCCATATTAAAGTTAAACACCTCATTAGCAAATGACTAAAGGGACCTAATTAACAATAAGCGGAAGCAAATTCCATTTTATTACATAAGCCAAAATCAAAAGTCTTTACAAAGATCTCTATATTGCAAACCACCCAGAGCTGTGCATATTTACATGTCAAAAGTGTCCACCAAAGGCAACTCCCTATCCACAAGTCCATATCTACACAGCATGTCCCAAAAGAAAACTGTACGCCATCACTCTACGTCCCGTTGCCTGAAAGGTGGGAAAAATTCATAAGCCAAAGCTCGTATGAATGATTAATACGCAATTCACATGCTTTCCATGGGCAATGATAAAACCATTTAAAAAACGAATCACATTTCATAGCAACATAGCATAGTAATGCACATCCTCTATTCATTTCATGTCTACCAGGCGTCCCCGGTAGTGGATAAGTTAAGACGTCTTTCGTTATCCGAGAATGCCTTGCTAGCCTTTTAGCACGTGTCCCCTAGCAAGCTGGGACGTGGGAGGATGCCATTAATAGATATAAACATGTCCACCTTTCATTGATAGTCCATGGAGTTCATATCAAATTATAAAACATTATTGAAGCATAAAGCTTATAACAAACCATGTGTTTTGGGTATTAATCACTCACCTCTTATCCACGTGTCCCCCGAACCTCCTAAGACAATTAGGCAACAAAACATGATTAGACGATGTCAAACAAGCCTATTTTAAATGAACATAAGGTCCTATGGTAAGAATATGAAATTAGATAGCTAGCCTTAAGAGATTAGTCATGAAATCTGCAGTTTCATAATCTTTAACCTAAAATCTGACTTTGGACAAGAATAACTAAGACACAATCTTCATGCATTTTTTTAGCTCTATGAGTCTAGTTTCAAAATCAGAAATCGGATCGCAATTTCATCGCCCGAGCTCAAAATTATGGCCGTTTCCGTAAAGTGTGACGAAGCTGTCAGCACTGCAGACACCACAACAGCAAGTCGGTTAACGAATTTTAACTTCTTCCACGTTGCGAATTAGGTTCTGAAAATTTTACACAGTAAAGTAGACACATACAGGCATCTTCAATGAAAATATCAAAAAATATCAAGGTCGGGAAGATGGTGAGAAAAATTCCTCAAGAACAGGGCAGATTCAATTCTGTTGGAGCTCTAAATAGCCTACCACAAGCTACACGAATTTTCTGAGGTAAAATCCTAAAATTCACATCAAAAACTCATACAGAAACTTCACAAAAAAACATGAGCAAACCAGAGCATACTCATGGGCTGCCTCAAATATACCAAATTCATGAATTACTCCAACTTTAAACATGTCAATTTCTGGGAATTTAAACAAGGTTCTTGGGGTTTCAACACAACTTCATTCTCTACCCTAAACCCACTTAGATTCAGCACTTCTAGCAAAATTCAACATCAAGAACAAGTAATTTCACTTCTTTAGGCATGAACTTACCAATTTAGGCTTCAATCCAAGTCTAGGAAGAAATCTCCAAATTTTTCTTCTTCTTCTTCTTTGTTTTCGTTCTCACCGAACGGTTCTCTTCTCTCTCTCTCTCTCTCTCTCTCTCTCTCTCTCTCTCTCTCTACGTGTGATGAGAATGGGGAAAACGTTACACGTTTCTTCATTTTGAGAGGTACAAGAAAAATTATCCTGTGTTGGTGTGACCTATAACCACTTATGTTCCATTTCCTAATAACTAGCAAAACAAAGCCAAAATCACACAATTAACATCAAGTTTAACACATACTTAAATTCTAAACACAATTTAAAAGATTAGGGGTACTACATTGATACTGGCAAAGTAAGCCCAGTGATGACTGTGTGGTGGTACATAAGATAGGCGAACCCTAGTTATGATTCGGGCATGATAAGCTTCCTTTTGTTGTAATGAGAGGGATACACGCAAGGTACATAACCGAGGTGCAATCCGCGACAATAAAAGAAAGTGAGCTCATGGGACCGAGCATAGCTAGCGGTTGGGGAGGAAAGACTCCGCGGAGGAGATCTTAGATTTCACGTCAAGTTAATGGATAGTAATAAACCGATTTATGTGGATCAAACTTTGTTTTACTTTCGCATTACTATTATCCTGCTGTTTGCTAGCTGTAAAGTAAGAGGGGTAGTTGGGTTGGATTATTCTACTGGGTGATTTATCACTCACGGATACGTCTGTATCCTGGCAAATCGTTTGCTTCGGCGATCAATTTGCCAGATGGCGCAGGATTCAAGGAGGGTGCAGTTCGACGCGAAAAGAATATCAGGAATAAAGATCAAGTATGCTTGGAATCTGTATTAAGCCTAGAGTCGGCTCTGAAGTTAACGTATTTTGAATTACTAAATCTTTCTTGAGTTTGTAATAATTAAACCTTATTTTAGGAAATTATATTTATTTAGCAAATTTTCTTAAGAAAATTATTTTATTTTGCACCCGAAAAGTCGGGGCGTTACACATACACCGCGTACATAAGCATTTTGAACTTGGTTTTTGTAGTGGTGGTTGAGGTGGAGGTGGTGGTATTGAACTGCTGAAAATTTTAACCTTTAAAGTTCTCAAATGTTGGATATTCTCGATTCGTTGTGGTGGCACTGCGCGCAAGTCGCACTTGAAATGTAGTGGTGGTATATTGAAACATCAAGAATGTTCTCAATTTTTTGTTGTCTTGGTGGCAGTGGTAAAATAATGGTGGTAGTTGTGGTGAAGTAATAGTGGTTCTGATGTTCGAGTGGAGGAGTAGTGGTTATGTGGTGCTAAAATGATAGTACTAGTGGAGGTGTAGTAGTCGTGGTGGAATCACATGTGGAGGTGTGATAGTCGTGACGTCGAAGCGGTGGTGGTGGTGGTGGTGGTTAAATGAATGTGGAGGTTGTACGGTTGTCTGGTGCCAACGGTGGTAGCAGAGTGGAAGTGTGGTGGTGGTGTATATGGTGTAGGTGGTGAAGAGATGTTGGTGGTGGGATTGTGTTACGATGGCCGTGTTGGTGGTGGAGAGGTGGTAGTGCTCCGATTATCTTGTAGGGGTATGCTTACCACCCACTTTTCCTAAACTAAACTTTATTATTTATATGATTGGATTATACAACCTTTTAATAATTTAAAAATCCTCTTTATTGATATATAATAGGTCTTTATACGATTTAAGATGAGGGAGATGCGAGCTTTAATTTATCGAAATGATTTACTTTTTGACGCATTGAAGGTAAATTAGTCATATCTTTTGATGGGCAAATAATTTTTGATTCAAATTATTTTGGTTAGAAAGAATACTCAACAAGCTTTCAAATAGTTCAAACCTTGCGAAAATCGGAGTTCTGGAGTGTTCGGAACAAA
This sequence comes from Rhododendron simsii, assembly GCA_014282245.1. Taxonomy (NCBI): domain Eukaryota; kingdom Viridiplantae; phylum Streptophyta; class Magnoliopsida; order Ericales; family Ericaceae; genus Rhododendron; species Rhododendron simsii. Next base: position 10,299,975 of record CM024965.1, read on the forward strand.
ATGGCAAAGTTTGAGCAATTGTAGAGTCTTAGTGTGCCCCAGGCGCAATTCCATGCGCCTCAGGCGCACACCATTGCACCCAGGTGCATCGTTGAAGTTTCAAAATTGACCAAATTTTGCAGTCTTGCCACAGACTCTCTCGAACTTTGATTTGCACGTAGTTTGAACCGTTGAAAAGCTTGTCTAGACTACTTTCTAACCAAGTTAGTTTGACTCCAAAATTATATATTCATCAAAAGATATGACAATTTTTCCCCCGAGAGATCGACAAACAAGTTATTTTGGGGAAATCCTTGAATCACACTAACTTCAAACCGGATCGAAACCTACTTTATATCATTAAAGAGGGTATTCAAAATACTAGAAGAGGGTTAGGATCTAACCACAAAGACAATAGATTTGGTTTATGAAAAGTGGGTCGAAAATAAACCAATTCAAAGATCGTCGGAGCCACTAAGGCTAAAACATGTTATCGCGCTCTTCCACTCATTCAATTTTCTGTTTGGTATTCGCAATCCTAGTTAGGTATTCTTTCACTTCTTAAGAGTTCGAGAGAATACATAGGAGTTTCCACACTTTCACCATAGCACACAAAACTTCTTAATCATAGGGATTTGCCTAAGGCATACACCCAAGACAGGATTTATACATTTACGATGCCAAATTTTGGTGTCCATGCCACCAACAATATTGCTCCACCACTGCGACTACCAACCCACCATCACCACCATCATTTCACAATGGCTCCACCCCATTAATTGGATCATTTTGAACAAAATGAACAACTCGGATAATTTTTTTAGGATTCGAGACGGGCCCAAAATGCGCATAGGCGATTTATGTACCTGAAAGTATGTACCCATAGGACAGTTGTTTACCAACCTATTTACTTCATCCATTCGTTATAAAAGTTTCGGCCTTTTGATCCTTGATGCTACATGATTTGATTGATTGAGTTGTTAGACTACAAAACATGATCGCAATGTAGAGAGACAAAAAATTTTAGGATTTGACGCTTGCCTAGTTTGTGGACAACAAATTTCGATAGTATGCGTTAAGAATATTTCAAAATTTTCATAATCCGAACCCTGATCAAGATCGAACCACTCACTCGCTCTTGTAGTTTCTTTTTCAATCATTACAAGTTCCCCAAGGCCGGATTTATACAGACAGGGACGGAGAGAACAAGGTTCTATTTGTTTTTCCGCAATCCAAAATTCTACGGAAGAGCAAACAAAAAAAGAGACAAGGAGTGCATACCTCCCTGATTACAAAAGATAATCATCTAGATAAACTACTAGGTATAGAATGTGACCTTAAAGAGGTATTTTCCAATGGCATAGCATATGGCAAGATTGAGAACGGAGCTACGCATTAGTAGAAGAGAATTGCGAACCCTTTTCCCTAACATCAAACCTAATCTTTTGGATATCATTGGGAGACCAGACCGTCTATTGTCACCCTGAAAAACTCTACTATTCCTTTCTTGCCGATGTAACTCAACATGGTTGCCCAAGCTAGTTTTCTGATAATGTTGTGAATGGACTCTCAGCTTCCCGATAAGCCAGTTAATTAATTATCCCAAGAGGGAAGAAGTTTAGATATATCACAAAGGGAGCAAACTTGTTGCCACACTGATGTAGAAAAAGGGCAACTAAAGAAGAGATGGGATAGGCTTTCCTCATTGTGCTCGCATTTAGAACAAATAGGAGATGTTTGAAATACCCTAGTTAATAATCTCGTCCTTAGTTCCAGTTCTACCTTTGATTGACATCAAAAAGCAGACTAGGTGGTAACAGTGCACAATAGGTGAATGAACCCAGATAGCATCTCATGCAGCTGCAACTTTGAATAGGGAGGGAACAAGATGAGGCTGTCCACTGGATCAGATCAGGCCTCGTGTCATTTGGGTTGAAAATGGGAAAAAGAGAGGGTGTAAATGGCCAAACCATAGTTCTGGAGCCAGAATAGTACTATACTAAGAGGACCTTGAGGGAGCCAACTGTCATGCCTAGTAAAGGTACTGCTTCCATCACCAATAATATGTTTAACAACTGTCACGCGAAGTAAGGGCATTGCACTAGTAATAATTAACAATCGCGAATAGCGAAGCTATCAATTTACTTCACCCAATACCCGAGCCCCAACCCGAGTTTTCTCTTCGTCTCTATGATCATTCTAACCGAATGTCACAAGGTACTCCTATATTAAAGAGCAACGCTTCGCGTAATTTTTTCCTTCTGTAATTGATTAATTACCCCAATATCATTTTTTTTTTGGGTAAATCCCCCATCTTCTTTTTTTTATGAGTCCCCCAATTTTCTTTTCCCATATTGATAACTAAAAGCGTATTTTTCTTGCGCAAATAAGTATTATCAAGCATAAAATTATTTTTGCATATTTTTCAATACCATTGAAAAGGTTTTAAAACACCAGGGCTTCACCATGAGCCTATCTCAGTCAGGCCATGGACCAAGTAACGTTTACATTACCCAAGTAATCCTTATTATTCAACCCCAATCCCTCCCACACGGCGTCCGACCCTTCAATTATATCATTGTCACACTGCGGCATGCCTTCGCGTTCCCAGATACACCCGTGAAACGAGTCACACTCATCCACCACCTCCGCCACCACGCTCCTCCCATCCCCGCCGAAAACCCGTATCATCTTCCCGCACCTCGACCCTCCGTTGAACCACCCGGTCGACATCGCCACCACGCGCTCCGTCCCCGGATGGAACTTACCGTCGCACTGCGACGGGAACGGGTAGCTATAATCGCGGTACTTGAGCCTGGCGGGTGTCGAGCCGCTTGCGAGCACTGGAGGGGAGCAGTCGTAGTACAGGCAGTCGGTGCCGTCAAACATCGTGATGCGGTAGGGCTCACAGTTTCTGTGGTCGGATCCAGGGGTGCAGATGTGGGTGTGGACATGGGTCCCCCCCACGTCTTTGCATTTTCCATTGATGCATTCAAGCACGCTTCCACAGTCGTCAGAAACTCGACATGGGCCGTTGCACGAGGAGATGGAGGCTCCGAAAAATGGGAGAAAGATGATGTAGTATAGCAGAAGAGAGAGAAACACAAAGTTTGGCATGGTGATATGTGTGTAAACTTGCAAAACTCGTATGGATTATGGACGTTGGGAACTGAAATATATACACGAATTAATCGACGGGAAAACAAGGGTCGTGTGGGTAGTTTAGCTTTACTCAAAGTTGAAGTAATTTGTGAACGTGATTAGATTCTGGTACTGTTGCATAGGTTGGGAGAAGGGGTGGAAGTGCATATGGCGGGAACAAATTTTACACTTCTTAAAAACTGCATTCTCAACTTTGGGATTTCATGGGAATCATGTGGTTGGTCAAATCCTGTTTTTGTGAAATAGATGCCAGCAATACATTATACATGTTGACTGTTGAGTCCATTAAGTTCCGATAGTCGGCCTGTGCACCATCCAAGCCTTTCGTTCGGCAATTTAGTGATTCAAAACACATCTCTACCGTGTAGCAATTGAGTCAGTTATTGCCGAGATGAAATCTAGACAATTAGATTGACGAACGGACGGCTCGAATGATGCACAATACGGTGCAACACCCACCCCTTGCTCGTTGTTTAAGCGTGAGCTTGATTCTATTTTGTAATTTGGACTAAGAATGGGCTGGGCCAAATTTTATAGACCAAGGGATCCTTCTCCCATACTTAATACCATGTGAGTTTTGCCCATTAAACAAATGGTTGAGAACTGAAGTGGAAAAGGGATAGCAACTCCTCTCTCCAGGCATCGTTCAGTTTTTTTTTTTTTTTTAAATAACCGAGGAACAGTGTTACAGCTGAGCCACAATTAAACCCGACTGCGCAACCCAAACCTCGGGGGAACTAGCGCGGCCAATCCAGTCACAACCCCCCCACTTACTATTAGGGTACTCACCCGGTGGGGAATCAAACCCCTAACCAAGGGGAGTTCTTCCAAAATCAGTCATTCGCCCTTACTACTGGGGTAGCCCCTGGGTGTGAATATTGCATGAGAAATGGGATCTCTCTACTCATTGTCAATTAGCTTTAAGTTGAATATAAAGTTCCCACACATGGTATCAAAGTGGGTTCCATTCCCCCCCACAATTTTAAAAAAATTTACAATCCACACCGCGCGATAATAGACCAGTAAAATGATTGCACGATGATAGACAAAAAAAAAAAAGGCTACACGTGACAGACTCCAAAAGTGACTACACGTAAGGGGGATGTTAACTATATACAGTCTTAGATTACTTGAAAGTATAATGGCTAATCACTTAATAATATTTAAGATCTCTCCACTCATTATTGATTGACTTTAAATTGGATATAAAGTTTCCACAATATAACTTTTCTGGTAATTAAACGCATAAAATTTGATTTTTCCGTTCTTTCCGAGTAATTGAACGGGGCCTTAGAGCAAGTTTACCAGTTATTAGCCAAAAAAACTCATGAACAGTGCACATTTTTCATTTTACCTACTCATATTTCTTTCAACCAATACTATCTATTTAATCTATTCTCTATTAAAATATACAATCTTTTCAACCTTTTCCTTTATTCTATTATTATAACATGGGGGGGCGGGGGGAGGGAGAGAGTTAAATAATCAAAAAATAGGATTCCTAGTGAACAGTTGTTTGGTATTATTAATACCGAACCTTGTTTTCCTCCTCTGCTGCAACCTCTTTTTTTTTGTTCTTCTTCGGTAAAATAGCTAAAATTTTCATTTTAACTCCTCAGGTAAACTTGCTCTTAGAGAATTCTAGTGTTTCCGTTCGAGTTCATCATCTTTAGGTAGCTCGAGAAACAAATTGCCTACATTAGTCAGACTAGTCCACCCAACTACACCGCGTGTTTGGGGAGGAGTTTTGGTGGTGCGCTGCCGGCGGTGGTATGGACCAAGTACTGCCACTCGGCCCACTCTATAAGCTTCGGCTACAAGTGTTTGGGCAACGCTGCTAGGTGGTCCAGAGGTGGAGTTGGTGGTGGGGAAGCCGGTGTTATTTCTATGAAGTCATATGTGCCAGCAAACAATATTATGAAAAATAATGCGCCAAGTAATACCAGAAATGGTACTTCTACTTTGGGTTTGACAAGGAATTTGACTTGATCTATTCCACTAATTAGCTAAGTAAAGGAAAAGGAAGGAGTCAGGGGGTCGAGGTATTCCCGGGCTTTTCCAATTCCATGTTGCCCTGATACGAATGTTCTTTAGCTAAAATGTAAAAAGTTTAAGACTTCGTTTGGCTTTTAAAAAGGGAGAGATCAAACGTCGTCTATAGATTTTGAGAAATTTCTTTTTTTTAAAACCGTTCGGTACCTTTGCATCCGGATCTGTCAGTTACATTTTTGGATGGCCCAGATGCACTGCACGGATACCACGTCAGCAATACCCTATTTGCACCCAAAAATTTCTCACAGATTTTGGTTTTGTTGAAACGAAAGGAATCGAAACTGCTTAAAACCTACACCTGTTGAATCAATGAGGGGGTAATTACTTGACAGGATAAGCCTGAATACTGGAAACTCCAATTAATAAAGGGGATGAGATAACTACATAATTTAAACTTTAAAGTTACCAAATCTCAAATTAGACCAACTGAAGTTGCGGGGCTCTCGACCAATCCGGTTGCGACATCTCTCACAGTCTACTGTTGGCACCAACCGAACTTTTTCAAGGCATTTTCTTTTAGCACTTTTTTTTTTTTCCAGCTGAGCAGCAGCAACCCCATGCAATAATCCATCCATATGCGCACCAGTAATAGTGATCCACGCATCACAAGCAAAATGGTTAAAATAGAAACAAGAGTACCAGAACTGAAGATCAAGAGCCCAAATACCAACTTGAATTAGCATGCATTATAAGGTTAAAGAAAACCGACTTTTGTTTTCTTAAAAGCTCTATTCATTGTTTTGAGTTAAAATTATCTACTTCTTTTACCCATCTCAAGGAAAGAAACCAGAAGTTCAAATTTTTAGCAAAAAGTTAATTACAACTGAAGTTGAAAAAAACTTACTAGAAACTGCAAATAATAAGCCAATAAAAATGAAAGATAGTGTGCCAGTGCCTATCTCTACTTGTACCAAAGTTGGGTTTTTCCTCTAACCCAAACAATCAATCGGCTACTTACAAAAGTTGTCGACCAACTTTTGGCCTGGGACAATCAATCAGCTACTTACTAAAGTTGTCCACCAACTTTTGGCATGGGACAATTGGTTACTATTTGGAGCACTTACCCAATATTGCACACGTATTCTCAAATCAACCATTTACTAATTTGTAATTTCTGTAGTATAAAAAAAAAAAAATCCATTTACCTTAACACAAGTGTTGTCATGCATGAGTCATGGCTGAAGATATTGACATCAAACGGTGTGTATCGTAATTAACAAAACTTGATATTGACATATAGGCTGCATTTTAGATGACATGAACATAAATTTGATTAGTGATCGCATATCTAATGAGGAATCACCTTTTCAAACAAAGTGAAAATCTAATCTGGCACATCCTATGCTATATCAATTAAAAAAGAAAATGTTGACTCCTTACATATACGCCCTCCGTCCCATAATGTTTGGCATTTTCAGGAATGCGTGTCATTTTTAAATTACATATATCTTTCAATTCATAATGTTTTAAACGATTTTTCAAACTTTGTTTAATATAACATATCAAAATTTATTAAATAAGATCCATATTACTTATAAAAAATATTATAAATTAAAAGACATAATTAAATTTTTCATAGGGGTGAAATCGTGAAAGTGCCAAATATTATGGGACGGAGGAAGTACAAAACAGTGTAAGATTACTATGTTGGACAGGGGGAGTGTGTTGTGCAGCTTCGTGCTGCACAACGTGCTACACGGCCTCTGGCGAGGCTTTTCCGGCATCAGTCCGACGATCGGAGACGTTCACCGCGTAGAGCTCGTCGAGTTCTACATGGACACCAAAAATCAACTCGATCAAATATCGTTAAAGGCCTCATCGGAACAAATATAACTTGAAAAAAAATGGATTTAGTGGTTTTGATCCAGTGTTTCGTATCCATTAGGATTCATTTTTTTTTTCAAGTTATATATGTTCCGATGAGGCCTTTAACAATATTTAATCGAGCTGATTTTTGGTGTACATGTAGAACTCGACGAGCTTTACGCGGTAAACGTCTCCGATCGTCGGACTGATACCGGAAAACCCTCGCCGAAAGCCGTGCAGCACGAAGCTGCACAGCACACTCCCCCTATCCTACTATGTTAATCCAAACAGTAAAATAAGTATTGATTTAATTTTGGTAATCATTACTATCCTTCATCTAGATTCCGGTTATTCAAACATAGTCTACCATAAAATAAATCAGGAAATTCTTGGGTGAAACCGTGAAACTTAAAAAAAGGTGTCACATGTTGAAATTGAGGCAATGGAAACTTTACAATAGTCATTAGGGCGACCAATGTCAGTAATAACTGCACGCTGGCCTCTATTACGAAAACACCCCAAGACCTTCAACATAACTGCAGAAAAACCCAATTATAGTTTAGTAGAATACCTTTGACTCATGGCATCAAACTCAAATTACCAACGCAATTCAATTGCGGCACCTTTGACTCTGAATAATCTTGAGGCCCTTTTCTATTGAACCCTCCTGGCTGGAATCACTATCTCCTCCCCCATCCCTTTTCCATTGATGACGCAGCTTCCGCAGATTACCAAGCTCACAAATTCCGGCGATTACTTCCGCATCTTTTTGCCGAGTAGCACCGTTCTATGACTCGTCAGCCGATTGATTTCGGCAACTCTCTCTCTCTCTCTCTCTGCAGCTTCCAATTCCGAAGCAATCGATCAATCCCCCGTTTCTGAATCGCATGTGCATAACGAAAATGGCAGCCGATGCTATAGATCCCACCCCGAGCACCCGCACCCCCTCCCGCAAGCGAGCCACTCCGAAATCGGATCGATCTCCGAAATTTAAACCGAAATCGGATCCCACAACTCCCAACCCGCCAAGCGGCGGCTACTCAACCGGATCCAGCTACAAACTCGACACGTCGGTGACAACCACTTCCGTCTCGAGCCGGACCTCCCTATCCAGCTTCCGCGACAATTTACCCGAAAACGCTCACATCTACGACTTCGCCGAAATCCGCTCCGCCACCAACAACTTCCTTGCCAGGCGCCACTCCTCCTCCACCTCCTCCTCGTCGTGGCGGTGCACCCTACGCGGCAAAGACGTCGTCGTTTTCCAGCGGAAGTTCAGGCGCCCGATGGATTTGCCGCGGCTGAGAGAGCGCTTGTCGGTGATCTGCCGGAGCCACCACGTGAGCATAGTCAAGCTCCTCGGCGTCTCGGTCTCGGGCGACAATGTGTACCTCGTTTACGATTTCGTGACCGGCGGCAGCCTGTCGGATTGTCTTCGGAACCCTAGGAACCCTGACTTCACGGTGCTCTCGAGCTGGATGTCGAGGATGCAGGTCGCGACCGACCTCGCCCACGGGCTCGATTACGTGCACAGCAACGCAGGCGGGCTGAGCGCTGGCTTCGTTCACAAGTACATAAAGAGCGGTAGCGTGATCGTGACGGAACCGTCGTTCAACGCCAAGATCTGCCACTTCGGCGCGGCGGAGCTGTGCGGCGAGACCGCCGTAGAAGCGGCGGCGGAGGACGTCAAGTCGCCGCCGCGGGCGGTAGACAAGGGATCGGGCCGGGCGTTCGAAGGAGCGAGGGGATACATGTCGCCGGAGTTTCGATCGTCTGGAATCGCGACGCAGAAGTCCGACGTGTACGCCCTGGGCGTTTTGATTCTCGAGCTCCTGTCGGGCGAGGAGCCTCTGAAGTACAAGTTCGACAGGGCGAGCGGCGATTACCGGAAAATATCGGTGGTTGACGCTGCGAGGTACGCCGTGGACGGCGGCGTAGAGGAGGTGGAGGCGAGGGTGAGGAAGTGGGTGGACAGGAGGCTGAAGGACTCGTTTCCGGTGGAGGTGGCGGATAAGGTGATACGTGTCGCGCTGGAATGCGTACACGTGGACCCCGATAAGAGGCCCGGCATGCAACGCGTGGCTGGGAAGATATCGAGGCTGTATTTGGACTCGGAGATTTGGTGTGAGAGGGTTAGGGTTCCTACCGAATTTTCTGTTTCTTTTGCCCCTCGTTGAGGAATATGATCATTTTTCCGGGTGAAAACGGTAAATATGAGTCTGCCCTCTCCTCTCTTCTTTTTTTTCCGTATCATTCCAATTTTATTGGATGTCTCCGAAGGAACCTCCTCTTATTTTTTGGGTATATATATAATTTCAACTTCTAGATTTTATTTTTATTGTGGTTTGGTGAGGTATAGGGTGAGAATGATTGCACATGGCAACAAGGGTTGTTTAGTGATAGTAATAGTACTATAGTCTATAACAACAGACAAATGAATGATTGTTTATGTGACCAATTATGGTTCGAATTAATCTGAATGGATTTGTTTTTGAAGAAGTTGTTTTGATTCATGCATGGCTGAAGTAACAGGCATATATCTTAATAAGTAGTACTAAACTGCCAGTAATTAATTAATAGATTTGTAGTCAGATAGGGGTACCATTATACTAGCAGAACAGAAATGAAATAAGCAGCCTTGAGCTGTCCTTGTTACATTCTAATGTCATTACTCATTAGGCCAGATATGGTCATATGACTGGTATAGAAGAACCAGCTTGTGTTTGGAAAATTAAGAAATGGCCGTCGAAAGTAAATTTCTATCAATTCATCCCTGTCCATTCCATCAAAGTCTTCGCGACGTTTTTAAACCCATCCAAATCGTCAAATTCAGAGATGCACCCAATGCACCATGTTCCCACTTCCTAGGTTGTCAACGACCTTCTTGGCTTCTTCTGCTGCTCTTGACAATCCTTCATCAGAAAAGTTCCATCTTCAGGGATTTCGTCGTGACTCGTCACTATCAAAACTTCAGCAAAAGTAATGGTCTCGTCTTTAAAATACGAACAATTTTGATGAACTAATTGGGCCAAGAAGAAAGTATATGCAAGCAAATTGAACAACTATTCAGGCCTTTTCAGGGACTGAAGATCATCTCAGTTCTAATAACATAAACTAGTGCTAGTTGCCTCACACGATGCGGGGATTTTCTTTGTTTTTTCTCTTGATGAAAAACATGTGGGAATTGGTCCATTAATATATCTTTCTCATGGTTGTTTAAAGAAACCCAAAAAACCAAATAGGGCCACGTACCATGGAAGAGAACCAGCCCAAGCAACTCGGGCCTGTTTGATTGGGAGGATTGAGGATGGGATCGGATTAGTAAAAAATACATGAGACTTACCTTGTAAGAGATTGTTCCCTAATCCCATAGGTAAACAAACAAGTGGGGTGGAATTGAATTATGGTTGGGACTAAATGAGGCCAATAATTCCTCATATGGCTCACTATTGAACCCCACCTCCCCCGGGGTTAACAATCCCGGGACTAACCTATCTTTGAATAATCTTACTACTTCGATTCAACGACCGATATTAATTATTTACTACTCAAAATTTTATCCCATCTTTTATTCTCTTTCAACAAAACACAAGATACCTAATTCCATGATATTAGCTTATCTTCTTGAGATTAAAAAAAAAAAAAAACGTGAAGCCCCCAATATTAACTAATCTCATAGTATTAGCTTATCCCTCATTTTTCAATCCCGCCCATCAAACAGGGCCTCAACTTATTATACGAGTCACAGTTCCAATCAATGCGTACAACAACCAATTAATGAGAAGAGTTGACTTAGAAATAATCAGTCGTTTCAGAAGACAAAAGAAGTGTATTTTTCCGCCAATCTCAAGCAACTTATGCTTTGTCCTCTTCACCATTCAAAAGAATTTTTCAAAAAATACCACTTAGATTTTTTATACTTTCAATATATTTCTTTTTATCTCTCTCCACTTATTACCTTTACAATTCTTCAAAAATCAAACCAAACATAGCATTAATTTATTTAATACTTTCTCTCAATTTAATAGTCTATCGTTTTATTCTAACTTGATAAAAAATTAGTTATATTTTTAAATTGGTAATAAATTTTAATATTCAATATGAATCTTATTTGATAGATTTCGATTAATTCTATAATCCAATATTTTTAAAATCACATAAAACATAGTATAAATTATAAGATATAATCAATTAAAAAATAACACAAACTCCCAAAAGAACTAGTATTAAATTTGGACAAAGCGAGTACTACTTCCGTCTCATTTTGTTTGCTCATGTTTCTTTTTTGGGCTGTTCTAAATTGTTTATAATTTTTCATAATTTGAAACCACCAAAAGGGCACAAATCCATTTATATCATTTTAACGTTAAAATGTAACACAATTATTAAAGTAATTGTGTTGTTCTACTGGATATTTTTTTGGAAATAGATGTACTTTTCAACTCAAAGCTTTCAAGCCAATAAAGTGGGAGAATTTTCGTAATGAGCAAATAAATTGAGACGGAGGAAGTAATTATTTTGTCAATAAGCTTTTCAGTTTCTGGTTAAAATACTATCGAGATGAATCTGAAAAGCAAAACAAATAACAGTGAAATTTCAAAACGATTTAAAAAGACAAAAGTAATCTGATAATAATTATAAAGAAGTTTAAAGAACTACTCAAGAACAGGAGATAGAGAGGGAATGAGAGAGAAAGAAATCTTCATTTTCATTTCTTTTGATCGTCCGTGAATACAGAACTCAGCTCTGAATTTATATGCTAGTTACAAAACAAAACCCCAGTTAAATGCTTCTAACTTTAGTTTAACAAACTAACCAAACAACTAATTAACGTAATGAATTAACCTTTTTTAATGTAACCCATACAACCCCGCCGCACCACGTGAAATTTAAAATTCTGGAAAAAAAATCATGCAAGCAATTATGTTGAAATCATTCCAAAAATGATCAATCTCTATACGTACAAGAGATATTGAAATTCAAAGTCATAAGGTATCTTGTCAACAATGGCGGACACCTTCCCGCCGCTGGCAATCAGGTTCCTATAGCAATCCACCAGAGATTTCCTAAGCGAACCAGACGCGGGTAGCTGGTGGCAAACCCATTCCACAAGCGAGTCCATATCTTGGGCAAAATCGTGCATCTTCTGAAGCAGAAGCTCCGGTAGAGCAATCCTCTTTCTGCTTGTCACCACAATTGAAGCTTGCAGGTACTCTAGCTTCGATTTCTCCAACTCGCCTGCTACGCCCTCCGGAGTGTATATTCTCACCTGCATGAAAATTAGTCATTATTCTCAATGTGGCAACATTGAGCCAATCATTTCAACAATGGGACTTGATTATTGATCGACTTACGGCAGGAGAAGAACGAGTCCCGCAGCACAGAGAGAATGCGACATTGGCATCTGATGACTCCAGCCCATATAGTTCGTGAACCATGACTTCTTTATCCTCCCTGTCGCCCTTGCGGCAAACCTATAAATACAACGCCATCTTTTAGGGGAGATCGATCGTACGCAAGGAACTTAGTGACAAAGTATAATTATCTAGCTAGCTAGCTAGCAACCGGATCGGAGTTTTAACATTTACCTCGTCGAAGATGGAAGATGCAGCTGGTTTTCTCAAAATAAAATGCTCAATGGTGTGAGCATTGATTATGTTACCTCCAATGTTAAGTGTCGCCTGAATTTAAACAACATACACTCACTTGCCGTGATTAGGACAAGGTGATTAAACATAAATTGTTGATGAGTAGGGCTTATTCACGAGCTGCTGTAAAGCGGTAATTTACGGAGCCGCTTGATCTCAACCGTCCATTTCGGTATTGGACAGTTTGGATTTTAATAAAACTTTTTCGGGAAAACTCTTCCTCGAAAAAGTTTCATTAAAATTTGGACTGTTCAATACACTTTGGACGAGAGCGATTCACCACTGTAAATCACTATTCACAGAAAGCTCTGTAAAATAGTTTTTCTCATTGTTGATATGCAAAGAAACATGACACCTACTTTGTTGTCCTTTTCTCATTTCATCAAGTTAATAAAAGGCCCACAATTAATGGAAGCGGGGGGCTGTTGTGAGCAATCACAGCAACGTGCATCTGTGCCCATTTTATCGTCCGTCTCGGCAATTGATGGTCCGGATTTTAAAAAGCTCTTCTAGGGTAGCCATGGAAGAGTTCTTTTAAAATTTAGACCGTCCAAAGCGGTGAGATGGAGGCGTTGCTGCACACTGCTATGATTTGCTCACAACAGCCCCCGCTCCCACAATTAATTCGTTTGGGACAGCCACGTCTAACATACCTTGTTCATCAGTGTAAGCAGATTTTCAGAACTAGAAGGGACTCCATATTGGAGAAATCCCTGAAAATAAAAGTTAAGTAATACAAGTTAGGGTTTTAGAGAAGACAAATGCAAGAAATAAAAAATTACTAAAAAAAAAAAAAGAAGAAAGAAATATCTTTTTCATCGTTTCTTACATGCATGATACAAGCATTGTACATGTTGATCCAGAATGCTAGTTTCTGTTGATGATTCAAAAATCTCAAATCCACTATTTGGAGACTGGTCATTAAGACCCTGTATTTCACAAAACGTACATAAGCGAGTTTGTAGATGAAATTCAAGGAAAATAGTTTATAAACAGCATCTATGCTTAAACTCAATCTAGAAAGATGTGACAAAGGAAAAATTAATACTACTAGATTACAGAATTCTATCACCCGACGATCAAGAAATTAGGTAGCTTTACCTTAATTTTTGTAGTAGAGGGATAGAACTAGAATTTGAGATGCATTTGGGGTCCAAATTCCTAGCTGTGAACATAACCAAGTTCTTATAGGGTCCAATGTCCCTTGGAATCGATTCTTCTGAGTCGAAAATACCGTAAGGATCTTGTTGCTTTGATTCTCTCTGTATTAGGCTGCTGGCCTTACTGTTGTTGGAGCTAGTGTCGACCCTGAAGCTTCTTGCGCTCAAAGGAAAATTGGCAGACCGTGAAATGGCCCCGGACTTCTCTAGCTCCATTGCTCTTGACGTTCTGAGAAGTCTCAGGAAAATGAAGATCAAACACTTCATTATGTTCTCTGCTAGCTTGTTTGGTGGCAACTTCTGGGTGCTTTCTTCTTCCGATTGTTGCTGAACTGGACTCGGGATGGGTTTCGGCGGGAGGTCTGACGAGACCTCTACATTACTCAATCTCTGAAATAAAGTCATAACAAACAACTCGAAATCAGTTAAAGAAGAAAGGTTTACAGACATGCAGCATTGGCAGCAATTCATTTGAAATGAGAATTGTTTTGCTTTGGAATGAACGCAGTGCAAATGGAGCAAATTAGGTGAACCATACGTACCCTTGGGGAAGGATGTCTTGGCTCACGCAACGGTGAGGGTGAAATTGGTTTTAGCATCGCACTCTTCCTCGAAACTAACTTCTCGTCGAGTTGTTGAATTCCGACCTCCTTTTGGAAATTGTTTTCCTTGTGATCAGAGATCATTGCTCTCAAATTTCCCATCAATTTCTCCTTGATACTGAAGTCATTCGCGTTGTAATCTCCTTTAATGGCTTTGCTTATGAAATGCAACGACTTGGTCTCGAATGGAACCCTTTCGCTACCACCCAATGGACTGGGATTCAATCTTGGCGATGGAAGCGATGGAAATCCGCGTTGGTTATTGAGAGCTGCGTGATGCAACTGTTCAAACTTATACTCCTTATTGGTCTCCTTTTCGCGATGCAAATCTGTTTGAAGTTGGCCGATTTGGGTTTCTAATCGAGATATCTCGTGCTCAACCATAGCTAACTCTGCCAATAGCTCTTTCGCCTGGAAGATCCGTAGGAATAAGTTTAGTAGATTGTGTGAGTATGTTGATCATGACCTTCAAAATTGTTCTTCAATTGGCTCAGACACTCTTGTCCTTTTCAGTAGTTTTACATAATAACTTCGCTCTTACCACAAACTTAACAGAAATGCTTTACGCTTAAATTATCCATCCAAGAGCATATTTTTAGCGATTTCTTTCAAACCTCAAACGTCGAAGTAGATAGTAAATAGATCAATCACGCTATATTGAGAAAGTGTTGAGTAAAATGTGTCGGTATAGAGAATTATTGAACACGTTTTTACCTTGGGAGGAAGGAAGTTTGGGATGGACAAAGCAGAATGATGTTCATTTCGACGGTCCACGCGCTCTAGTATTTCATGAACCTTTTGTTGATGATCAAGCATTGTCCGGAGCATCGTGACCTAGGACAAAAATTGTTTGAATTACTCTTGATCGGTGGTAGCGATATCAACAGAATTTAAATAGAATATGATTTTCACTATCTCATATTCAAGATTTTCTTCGTAGAAAAAAAAAAAGAGCATGATTTTCCCTTCATGTCTTTCCGTGCTTGTGCAACTACTGAAACTGATGAATCTCGGTTAGATTTTATTTCATTGTTTTCTACATTGATTGTTAGCAATTTCTTGGCAAACACAAGTACGTTACGCTATTCAACATTGTCTTAACTACGCGGAATTTTTCAGTGCAAGGTGGGTACCACGTGCGTGGCTGTGCCCACGTGGTGTCCGAGCAGCCCATCCAAGCCGTCCATAAGTGTGTTGTACGGTCCAGATTGAAACTCTTTCTATTCTCTCACCCCACCACTCTCTCTTCTCTTTCTCTCTCAAAATCCAAACCATTTAAAATCGAAATGGACGGTCTGAATACCCTGAAAGGACACTACCATGCATCAGGCACTTGAAAATTTTCTCACTACTGACAAAAAGCATATGATCTCACTTTATTTTATTTCTTCTCGTTTTTGTGCAAATCATTGGTATTGATGGGCCTTGGAAGTATTTGCTGTACGTGGTTGATTGCATGGCGCGCAAAGTGTCGTTGCAGCCTTTTTCTAAATTCGAAGGAATCTCCGAATTTCATATAATTAGGAAAAATGATTTTGACATTTCATATTTAACCATAAGCACCTTAATTTTTGTCTTTATCCTATGTAAAATTAGCAGATTATCTTTTATTTTGTTATATTCATCCACTTTAAAGGGCATTCTTGTAATTTTAAATAAAAAAAGAGACAAAAAGTAAAGTGCCAATGACGAAAAAAGTAGAGTGGTAAAATTAATGTTCTATAATTAGCTAAGTAGCTAGTTTTCTAACTCCCATTCTAAACACAAACATGATAGATCTAGGGGCCGTTCCGGATTTTGGAAAAAGGAAGTTTTAGAAAAGGAAGGTAATTTCAAACTCCAAAATCATGCGTTTACACAAATAATTTTCTGGCCAATATGGATCTTGTTTGATAGATCTCATTGAGATATTTTAAACGGTGCAAAAAAAATTACAAAATTATTTTTCATTTTTGTTATATTTAAGTTTGAAATTACCTTCTTTTTAAAAAAGAAGGTTTTTAAAGAAAGTGGAACGGGGGCCTAGCTAGGCCGCAGGCGTGCATGTACGCCAAAGGCCCAAAGCAACAAAATAAATTTCTTTGATCGACCGGCAAGCGAGTCAAAGCAAGCAACATAACCGAATAGATGAATAATAAAAGATTAATTACATGCATGCCAATTGCCATGTATACCTCTCTTTCAAGATCTTCTCTCTTTTGCTGCCCAGTCCTAAGCTTCTTCTTTCTCTACCAGTACCCCAAGGAAACCAAACTTGGAAAATGAGGAAAATAAATAAACAAGAAAGTGATAAATAATAGAAAATTTTAATCCAAACCACATTTGGTTTCCTTCCTCTTCTTGTCGTCAATCAATTTGAATGAACTTATTTTTGAAAACACATGCATTCGTTAATTATTTTCGCAGAATGGTATTTTATTTAATATTGAGAGAAAATGATTTACAAGAGCAAAAATGTAGTAAATCTTTTTTGGTCTCTCTCTTCTTAAAAATGGGCTTCTCTTTTAAGACAAATCATTAACAATTAATTTCGAAATCTGCCAATCAAACAATTTCTTGAAAATGTAATTAAGCTTTAATTGCACCTGGAATATATAGGACTAATCACAAACGAAAAATTATGGCATGGTCTTGGGGCAATGCATGTGGTTTCAACACCCTTCTCTACCATCACACATTTCTGTGGCCCCATCAAAATTTGTGGTGCAGAAGGGTGTTGGATACCATGTGGCGACAGCCAATACCACTACATAGACCCAGAAGAAGAATGATGAAACAAAACAAAAAAAATAAAACACAGTGTTCGCAGCACGACAATCATCTTAATCAAGAATTAATGAATATTGTAGTATCTTCAGTACTATATATATTCCGTGACTTATTCTGAATCCACAGACTTTTCAAATCAAAATCGCGTTAGAGAAAACTCACAATAATCTTGTTTGGTTCGTGAACTGCCAAATCCGCCAGAGTACTAGCCATGAACGATGTCGAGCCGCACCAAAGCTAGCTTCGCCTTGTTCCAATGCCACAGACAAAATTTCTTAAAACAGCTTGCAGGGGGATATAGTAGTCGGTTGAACGGTCGAGTATTCAAAGTATTTAGTAGAGTACAAGGATTGGATCCGAAGCAAGTGAATTAAGAGATTGGTAACGTACGGTTGGTGGTGGTGTTGACGTTTGAATTGAAAGGGAGATCGATATTCAGGTATGGGTATTGAAGCCCGAAGGAGAAGATGAGAGGGAGCTTTCAGTTGCAGACTTCAGTTTTCATTAATTCTTTTTGGAGGTATGGTGTGGACTGTGGAGCTAACCGTTGAATGTGTCGGTGGGACATCATGCAAAGAGGAGCAGTAGAACTTACTTGGCGTAACTTGCGCTTGCCGTTTTTAAGGGGTTGGCAGTTGACAGTTGTGTGTATATATATATAGATAGATATATGGAGTACTACTTTAACTTTCTTCAAGGCTTAATTTTCAAGGGTGCAGATGTCAAGAAATTAATGATGTATCAATCATATATAATTAGGTCGCGCTTCGTTAAGGGAAATTTAAGTACTTATTTTTTAATTAAAAGTGATGTATTGCGAGAGAATGATCTGTCTCGTAAAGCAGAAAATAAATACTTAATGAATAGTGGCCTTAGCGAAACGAGCCTTCCAGAACTTCTGTTGGGCGAGGGGCCTCTGAAGTACGAGTTCTGAATTCCTGTTTGGCCTAATGGATCTGGTGCAAAGGGACGGATGCAATAATTTGCTGTAATGAGGGCACTAATTTCCAACAAGAGATTAAATTCTAATCAGTTGGAAGTACAATAAGAATTTGCTGTAATGAGGGCACTAATATCCCGGGCATGTAGAAAATTCGATGAACTAAGAAATTCTTGTGTATTCTTTTTCAATTTCAAGGACTGTGTAGATTTACTTTGAAAAATTATTAATTTTCATACTTTCCTTTTAACTATTCACACTCCATTTCTTGTTTTTATCCATATAAATTTACAATATTGTCCTTAAATGTGTAAAAAAAGTATATTGAATAAAGAACAAGACGGTAAATTCAAGTGGATAAAGACAAAAAAATGAGTGTGAATTATAAAAAAACGATTATGAAAATCAACTCTCTTTTACATTTCCTTAAAAATAATAAAAAAAAAACCAACCCAAGGAGTTTGGCCCAGTAGTCAATTTCTGGTCTTAGGATCTCTGGGTCTTAGGTTTGGTGGGACATCATGCAAAGAGGAGCAGTAGAACGTACTTGCGTAACTTGCACTTGCCGTTTTTAAAGGATTGGCAGTTGTGTGTATATCTAGATAGATTTCTGGAGTACCACTTTAACTTTCTTCAAGGCTTAATTTTCAAGTGTGCAGATGTCAAGAAATTAATGATGTATCAATCATAATTAGGTCCTCCTTCATTAAGGCAAATAAGTAGACCAGATCCTCTGTCCGAGTGAAATCCGGACAGGGGCTGTCCCACCCCTGGGAGTCGTTGATCTCGCAAATCAACGGTTGAGATCTGTCGAACACTTTCTGCTTCAAAACGACGTCGTTTTGGCTCTGCTGATCTCAACCATTGGTTTGCGAAATCAAAGGCTCCGAGGGGGGGTATAGGCCCCTGTCCGGATTTCACTCGGACAGGGAATCCTTGGTGGCAAATAAGTACTTATTTTTTGAATTAAAAATGATGTATTACGAGAGAATAATCTATCTCGTAAATCAGAAAATAAGTACTTAATGAGTAATAGCTTTAGCGAAACGGGGCCTTCGAGAACTCCTGTCGGGCAAGGAGCCTCTGAAGTGCAACTTCTGAATTCCAGTTTGGCCTAATGGATCTGGTGCAGCCTGGACGGATGCAAGAATTTGCTATACTGAGGGCACTAATTTCTACTAACAAAAGAGTCACCACCCAATTTATCTCTAATCTCCAGCTTGGAAGATAACCATAAACAATATGCAACATCTTTTGCTATCTAATATATATCCCGAGCATGTAGGGAATTCGATGAACTGAGAACTTCTTGTGTATTCTTTTTCTATTTCAGGGACCGTGTAGCTAGTTTTAGCTTGAAACATGATTAATTTTCATGCTTTCCTTTTAACTATTCACATTCCATTTTTTATTTTTATCCGCGTAACTTTACAATATTGTCCTTGAATGTGTAAAAAAGTATATTAAATAAAGGACAAGACAGTAAATTCGAGTGGATAAAGACAAAAAAATGAGTGTGAGCTGTAGAAAGAAGATTGTGAAAATCAACCCCCTTTTACATTTCCTTAAAAATAATAATAAAAAACCAACACAAGGAGTTTGGCATAGTGGTCAACTCCTGGACTTTGGGTCCTCTAGGTCTTAGGTTTGAGATCTCTTATGTACTATCAACTCCTTTGGGTTAGTTCATACAAAGTTTTGCTCCAATTTCAATTGAGACATCCATAAGTAAGCGGTGGAATTTGTCCTTTAGAATCAATTGAGGTGCGCGAAAATTGACCCAAATACCTAAGTTATATTTTAAAAAACTTAAAATTGAGTGAGGACACGTGCCCCATTGTAAATCCGTCCCTGCTGGCGCTTACTTATCAGGCATGATTTCTAGGTCTGAGTCTAATGACAAACATTCTTTTCATGACTATTTTCTCCTATCGATCGAGTTAAAAAAAGAGAGAAGGAAACAATTGTCTCTCGTAAATCTTCACTTTAACCCCCAAGGATGGATTCTGGGGGTGGTTGCGGCCGCCAATTGATAGAATGATTAAAAAAATGCTATTATTATTAGTACTATAGTAGAAATTCTTAGTTTTTTTCTGACTAAGCTCCAGAATTCCGCCACTATTATATTTTTATCATCATTTTTTGAACTATAACTTGCTTTCTAGTCCTTCTAATTTTTTTTATCATTTTTTTTTTTCCTTTTTTGCTTTTCATTTGGTTTGGTTTGGCTTTTGGTTTAGTTTGCGGACAGATCGATTTCGACGGATTAGTCGGTTTTGACTATTTGGTTGATCCGCTGGCAGTGCTAATGATTTCCACTCCTATAGAAAGGATGTCGGGACTCCTGTTGATGGGTTGAGTATCACTTGGCTTAGTAAAAAATATTGAGAGAAACACCACACATTTCTGCATCACACATTTCTTCGAGGTTCGCCTTTAGTCACATAATCTCTTAAAATGGTCTTCACTCCCACACTTAATCCTCAAACTCATGAATTCTAGTTGTCTAAAAGCTAAGAACGCTTTCATGCACCCACTTGTGCTCTCGCACCCGCACACGCATTATGTGACTTTAGGGCTTATCACTGAGAGTATGAACTCCAAAAAATGTGTAGTGTTAAGGGCTGTTGGAGCAACACTTTGGGGTGCCCCAAGAGGGATTCGGGGGAGCTGTTGTCCCTTCAAAGAACAGTAGCGTGCTGTCTCGGCTAAGGGGGCTCCACTCCGGTCTTGTTCCGATAATCGAAAAAATTCATTTCGTAGAGCTCGTCGAGTTGAACAAGTATGCAAAAAATCAATTTGATCGGATATGTACCCAATCGGAACACATATAACTTGCCAATAAGGGGTTCTAGTAGATTTAATCCAGTGTTTCGGATTCATTCTTTTCAAGATTAAAAGATTTCGATTAGACACTTAATGATATCCGATCGAGCTGATTTTTACAAAGTTGTTAAACTCGACGAACTCTACGAAGTGAACGTTTCCGGTCATTGGAGCAAGACCGGAGCACGGCCCCCTTCGCCGAGACAGCAGCTCCCCCAACTCCCCCCAAAAGTAGGTCTTTTTGGGGCCATATTTGAGTTGTGACGGAAATTCAGGTAAAGGCCAGTGATGCCCTAAGCCCTTACCAGTTGGGCTAAAGCCCAGTAGCTGCAAAGGAAGGGGGAGCTCTGTGCTCCAATTCTCTGTCGAAGTCGAACCAGCTGAAATCAACGGAAATCTGGAAAGAGAGGGAAACCCAGATATATAATCTGGTAAGTGGTATCCTTCACTGTATATTTACCAGAAACAGTAGGAAAGCGGGCGTTTCTATTTTCCCTCCTTTTCTACACTCTCCATTCACACAGTCGCCACGCCATGGCGGCGGCCGCCTTGCTCCGTCACATTTGGAAACCCCAAACCTATGCCTCCCTTCGTATAATCAGCAAAACCTCCAGCTATGCTTCCCTCTCAACTTCAACCGACACTAAGCGATTCAGTCACCTATTTCAAGGTAAACTAATACCAGCGAAAATATTTCAGTTTTTTTTTTTATCAAATCGTTATTTTCTGTTGCTTAATGTCATTTTATTTTCTGGGTTGTGAAATATGCATTTCTTGAGTATTGAATTCACATTAGGAAGGAATGGCGAATGATTCATCGACCAAAACCATTGGAAACATGATCTAGTGACCATAAAAGCCTGTACTTTCCACCGAAGACATCCCATAAACCCAAAATGTTGATTTTCACAATTCGCACGAGTTAAGCTAGATAAGTTCATTTGATTTTGGTGGACGGTTATGTGCACTAATGTTAGTCATTTGGGCAAGTATGCCTTAGTTGCAGTGGCGTAGCCAAGAATATGTGTCTGTAGGGGCACGATGAAACAAAAACTCTGGTGACAACCAACCTTTGACAACATTCAACTGACCGGCAACTTGAAGGTTGTTGACGATGAGACGGTGGCTTGTGTGGTCCATCATGAGAGACGAAGGGGGGTTTCAGGTTTTGGAGTACTATTTTGTTCACCCACCTAAACAGTGGGTGAACATTACTCAGTATTCATAGCGTTCACGCCAGATTTTTACTTGGATGATCAGAAACATTCATTTTGTGGGGCTTTTCTTGTAACAATTGAAGCAAGTATTTCTTGTTGTGATAGACTTATAGGTATTTGATCAAGAAACATGTGTCTTGCTTTAAATTTTTTGTCCGAAAATTAAACAGTTTGATTAAGAAATTACGGATATTTAATTGAGATATTTTCTACAGAAATCATTAAAAGTTAAGGTGTTAAAAAAGGCTTTGTTGAAGTAGGACCAAGTATGGATCCTAAATAAAGTGGATAATGTTCACCATATTTTTGAGTTATTGTACAAAATATCCTCGATATGTGCATATTTGATTATTTGTGCAAGTTGGGTGAACTTATGAAAAGCAATAATTATTTGATTCAAGTAAAACTAAAAATAAAAGAAAGGTGCCTTGTGGGCCACTGGGCCTACAATGGCTCCGCCACTGCTTAGCCGCCAGCATCGTATATGATTTATCTCGAAATTGGCTTTGAAGAGGGACCCCATGGGATGCAGTCCCCAAACTGTTAACTGTTGTCATGTCTAATAAGAAGTTCTTTTACTACTAATTGGGGAGTCAACCTGCTGTTGTGTATTTTAGGTCTAACATAGAAACATATCTCTTGCGATTATTAGTTGTTTATTCTACTGAGTACAACCCAAGATTAACAGCCATTTCATAGATCTACAATTATCATTTTGGACATGTGACCACGGTTTGTCCAAGACATAGGGAGGAATTTCATTGATACTGAGTTGCAGTCTGTTCTTGTAGTGAGATCGGTATGTACTCCCGCTGAAGTGGTTGCCGGGTTCGATGAGATGTTTGCACAGACCCAGCGGAAGTATTATATGTTAGGTGGGAAGGGAGGTGTTGGTAAAACAAGCTGTGCTGCTTCCCTTGCTGTAAAATTTGCAAATCATGGTCATCCTACGATTGTGGTTTCCACTGACCCTGCACATTCGTTAAGTGATTCTTTTGACCAGGTGTTTACATGTGCTTTCAAGTTGATACTGCTCTGTTACCTCTGTATGGTAACTCATATGTTACCACTTACTATAGGTAGTGTTTGGTTTGCTGGAACGATTGTGGGAACCAATGGAATGGTCATTCCTTGGAATTTCCATTCACCTAAATTGATGAATAAGGATTCCGTTTGTAATGTTCATTAACAACCAAACGTCGAAATCATTACGCCAAGTGAATAACCATTCTATTCTAGCTAGCTTCGTTCCACTGAGTCAACACTACTCCAGTTCTTTTAGAAAAAAGCAGCTTTGACTTACTACAGTTCGCACATTGTGTTTAAGGATTTGGCTGGTGGGATGCTTGTTCCAGTTCAAGGACTAGATTCTCGACTTTATGCACTTGAGGTACTTAGACATGAGTGATGCATTTAGAAATGGCAAGTGTGCTATTTAATCTATTAGATGTTTGATTCCTGTATTCAATTGGTTGACTGTGACTGTCTCAGATAAACCCTGGCAAAGCAATGGAAGAATTCCAGGCCACACGTAAAAAAGAGGGCGATGGTGGCATGCGTAATTTTATGGATAGCATGGGCCTTGGGATGCTTGGTGAGCAGGTGAGAAAATTAGTAATGTTATTGGGAATTGTCTTGTCCACAAACTTTGCATGACTTTGGGCTACCAATTATACATTCTATTAACATCTCTCTCTCTCTCTCTCTCTCTCTCTCTCTCTCTCGCTCTCTCTCTCTCTCTCTCATTGTCTTTTTAGATCGTTTAAATGCACTAGCTAAAGTTTATGGAACGTCGTATTCCCCAGTACAAGTAATTACATTACTAGGCAACCCTTTTATATTGAGTACTGCGTTATGGTGGTGATGTTCTTTTTTTTGGTTTCTTCTTCTTTTTTGTTTTTGGATAACCCTGGACAAAGTTATCATTTCTTTGAGATTAACCAGTTTATGTAAAGACCTAATTGGGTATTTTTTTTGAGCAACTGATATAGGATAGAGTTGGAAAGAAAAATGTTGGGCTCATCAATGTTGTTTGATTGATAGTAAGCAAAAGTCTAAAACCCTAAACTGTACTGTTTGTTGTCTGAGAAGAGTAGCAGCATTTCATTCCCATTTGACATCTGCATTGCTTCACTTTTATCGTTTTTCTTTGTTCATTGGTTTATCTTGGAGAGATGGTCTGCTTTTTGAGTTGTACTTCACTGTATTTGACACTTTGCCCCTCGTAAAATTCCTTCAGTTAGGAGAATTGAAATTGGAAGAGCTGTTCGACACTCTCCCACCTGGTCTGGATGAAGCTATTGCCATTTCCAAGGCATGTATAGCCAATAAGAGTTAATTTTTGGGTGAAAAATGGTAGCACTTTGGTTCGTTTTGCATTATGCTTATTAATAAGTAGCTACACAATTTGTCCTCTTTAACGATAAATCTGCTTTACAGGTTATGGAATTTCTTGAATCACAGGAATACAGTATGTTCACTCGAATAGTTTTGGATACTGCGCCAACGGTCAGTAAGAATTTTGGAACTCATAACTGTGATCAGCTTGTAAACTATGCAGTGATTTATAGATGGTTTTCATTTAGGGCCATACACTTCGGCTTTTGTCCTTGCCAGACTTCATGGATGCATCTATAGGGAAAATGATGAAGGTATGGACTCGTATGTATCATGGAAACCAACCATGCAAATGGTTTTTTGTCTAGCGTTATTCCGGAAAGAATATAACTCTGTCTGAATAAACAAGAAATAATGTGACATGTTATTTATGACTCTGAAGCAATTGGTTAATTTTCACTCTCAATCGTAAGTGTCAGCAATTTGTTGGGTTGCGTGGGTGGAACAACTTCCAGTTGAGCTTTTTCATTTTCTTACCTTATTGTTGGTGAATTTTCACCATTTCAGTTATACTTTTGCTTAATGTACCTTTTCCTTGTTACTCACTTCAGCTAAAGCAGAAGATAGCTTCAGCAACTTCAGCTATTAAATCTGTTTTTGGGAAAGAAGTGTCACAACCCAGACTAGATGCTGTAAGCATAAAATTTGTCTGCGAGAGATCTCTGTCACAAGTTTAAGATACTGAGTAGTCTTGGTCGTTTCTGCAGAGTGACAAACTAAAGCAACTAAAGGAGAGGATGGCAAAAGTACGCGAGCTTTTTCGTGACTCAGAGACCACAGAGTTCGTTATAGTGACAATCCCAACAGTACTAATCCTTACTGCGTACTTATTTTCAATGGCTGTTCAAAGGAAAACCAAGTAGAGGAAACTACAATGATCATAATTTTTACACGGAGAAATCTATGGCAATTTCATCATGTTTTTCCCAGTAGCCATATTATGTTTTGTTTTAGTTTTTTCGCTTAAAGTGATCAGCTGTTCTCCTTGATGAAATGATTTCTCGGTGCCTGAAATCAAATTGAATACGTAAATCCTCTAATTCTAAAATGATTTAACTCTGGTCTTACTACCATAAAAAATTGGCAAAATGGCCACTATGGAATAATTCTCAGTGATAGGAAATATGTATGCCAAGATGCAAGTATCTCTCAATCTGGCTCCATTTAGGTATGTAGTCATGTTGGTGGATTTATGCCCATGACTCTAATTTCCATATTAGAGAACTAGTCGCACGGCTGGGTATAGCTCTGGAAATGACAAGTTGAAACCCAGCTGACTGCTGTAACAAATATGGTTACTTTTTGTGGTTTGCTGCCATTTTCATCCTTGAAAGTATGATGTTCTGTTTCAAAGGCCATGGTTGCGACTGTTTGTAGTTCTGATCTAATTTCATTGAAGCTGTTTTTTTTTTTTTTGGACGACAACAGCAAATTCTATGTTGACTTGAGATCTATGGCAAGAGCATTTACAAAAGAAGTATTTTCCCGTAATTCTTTTTCAATATTTTCCAAAAGATGTATTTTCCCAATTCAAATCATGTTTGATTGTAGCCATCCAAAATTCTTGATATTTAATGTACTACTGACTACTGAGTAACACCCACCATTTTATAATGCATATTGTTGCAGGCTCGCAGCTATCATTGGTTTTGTCTACCAAGGTGTCATTGGCTTGATTTTCTTTTTCTCCGACTCTTGTGTAGGTTATGGCAGTTAGAGAGTCTTCACGGTTGTGTGCATCCTTGAAGAAGGAGAACGTTCCGGTGCAAAGGCTTATCGTTAATCAAGTCCTGCCTCCATCTGCATCAAACTGCAACTTTTGTGAGATGAAGAGGAAGGTAATGCTTCAAACCTTCTGAAGGGTTCATAGAATGTTTTGAACTGCTTGCTTGTTTACATTGCATGCCGGGACTTCTTTTTTTTGTCTATCTTCTAGTATACTTTTGAACAGTCAAAAGACTCGAAACTGATCTAAAGAATGCATGGTAAACTTGTAGAGAGCCTTCAAGCAGTTTTCTATGGTTGTTTTAGCTCTTTTCATTTCATTTCAAGTTGAAATTATGGGGAAAAATGATTCCAGAATTAGAAGACGGACATAAGTCCTCCATTTGCTCCTATACTTTGTTGGAATCAAGTTCTAAGAGGAGGAAACTTGTGATGTTTTAATTTTTCGAAAGATTTTCATTTCTGACGTGTATCCAAATGTTGCAGGATCAGATGCGTTCCCTTGATATGATTAGGAGTGATCCAGAACTCGCCGGTTTGTCTTTAATCCAGGCACCCCTAGTAGATGTAGAGATAAGGGGTGTCCCTGCTCTTAAGTTCATGGCGGATAAGGTTTGGAGATGAAGCTTCTTCTCGCTGTCTGGATGTCATCAACAAGGTTAGAAAACCTACTCATTCGCAAAATGCTCCTACCTTCGAGCTCTTGAAGTATAACCGTATTGTAGTTTCTGCACAAGGTTAGGTTTACTTTTACATCTTGAAAGAAAGTGAGAGAAAAACAAAGAAAGTCAACTTTGTAGTAATTTTTCAATTTGTAAGGCAGCCTTCACGTATTTTTGTATGCTTTTTCGCTTTACATGCTACCACAACCCCATAACCGCATGTAAAATAGTAAGTACTAGTTAAAAGCTGAAGGGTGTTTGTTCTCGTTTCTTGATCTTTCAGGAAGGGGATCACCATTTTTGAAAGAGAAGCTGCGACTGCGTGCTCGAGGCCCAAGACCTTGTTCAGTTGCACGTGTGCCCAACACACGCATGAGAGAGAGAGAGAGTGCAATCCTCAAGGAGAGATGGATAACCAAGAGAAACCTTTTGAAATGAAAATTTTCTTCTTGCTACAAAGGCACTAATCCTTTTATGCGTATCAAGTTTATCCCACCGGCCGGTTTATGAGTTGCGTGTACTGTGTTAAGAGGGGATCTGAAAGTCTCTTTTCTTTGTAAACTGATGGAAAATCTACTCCACTCGCAACAAGAGTTAACTTGTTCTCTCTCTATTTTGTTTTTAATCACTCGGGTGTCCGGATCAGCTTATGGACACTTTGATTAATCTTAGGTCGCAATTCCACCGCTCACTTGCTGAGAGCCTAATTAAAGCCAGAGCAAAGCTCTGTACGAACTAATTACAAAGGAGTTGATAATTTCCAGGAGGTTTTGAACATAAAACCTTTGGAGGGAACAAATTTTCAAGCCTCAGGTTTGACTGCAAGGCAAGGACGGAACCAAGATTTTACCCTAGCAGTGGCGAAATGTATACTAAAAAAAACTAGTGGTGGTGAGACTATATAAGTTGTGCATAATTTTATTTTTTTTACATATAATAATTGCATTTTTTAAAATTCTTATCGGAGCGGTCACCGTCACTAGACCCCCCTAATCCTATCCTTGCTGCCAGGCCAATCCCTCGGGTCAATTTAGCTTGTTCTCTTGATTGCTTATACAATCCTCTTCTATCCTTCCTAATTCCAATTAGGAGGTTTTTATTTTGTCAAAAAAAGAGAGGAGGTTTTCCCCACCATTCCTTGCCGCTTCAAACCCCTTAATTTGCCTTTTGCCGCCACCACTCCCGTTGGGGGGCGGCGATATTGTTATGTGGTCAACTGGTCCTATTCGTTTTGATAATACAAAATATGGTTGTCTCGCTAAAGAAAATAAGTACTTTATTTTTTGGATTAAAGGTGATTATATTACAAAAGAATAATTTGTCTCGTAAAGCAGGTAATAAGAGCCCGTTCTGGAAATCAAAAAAAATCCTTATTTTTTAAGAAGTTAATTTCAAGCTGAAAAATTATGAGGTTATTGAAATCTAAAAATATGCAATATGAATTTTGTTTGAAAGATTTTTCATACGATACAAAAAAAAAAAATTGAAAACTTATTTTTCATTTACATTATTTTTGAGTTTGAAAAATGTGAAATAAACTTCTTATTTTTCAAAAAGGTTTCTGAGACGGAGTCTAAATACTTAAAAAATAAAAACTTTAAAGAAACGTGATTTATGTCAATATATATTAAATACTACTCCAACTACTCTATGATTAAGGTTTTTTGGGCCTTATAAATCATAGAGTTCATTGAACAGAACCAAATTAACTTTGGAAATATTCTGACCTACCCGACCCTTCACCCACAAGTTGTGGAGTATCATGGTATACTTGTTTGGTTTGTGCCACCAGATCACGCTTTGTAGCCGTCAATTGTCAGATTTGAAATACTAGTAGTAGCAGTATAATGGGGAAGTGGTCGGACCATCGGCATCTCAGGTTCCATGCCGCCGTCGGTTGGTGAAACAGATCCCTCAAAAATATATATACTACCTAGTTTTCGTACAACATGACGTGGCTATTTTGACGTTCTCCCTTATAGTAATATCAACATATGAACTCTCTCACTAATAAGAGAGGGTTTGCCCAACCAATCAAAACAAGACAGCTCAAGATTTTGAGCAGGGACAATCGGCATTTTTTTAAAAAAATTTAGGATTCTATGGAACAGAAACTTGATTATGAGAGCTTGAAAGACAAAATTTAAGTATAACACTTTAGAATAATATGATTAGAATAATAAGATCTTTGAACTGGTTCAAACGGATTGAAAATTGGAGCACTTAACTCTTTAACCATATTTTTTGATATATAAATAGTCTACAAAAATTAAGGACTTCAATTTTTAATCTGTTTGAATCGGTACGAAGATCTTATTATTGTGATCATATTATTCTAACGGATCATAATTAATTTTTATCTCTAAGGCTTTCATAATTAAGTATCTGCTCTTTTGTTTGGGACCCTATGGAGCAGAAATTTGATTATGAGAGCCCTAAAGACAAGAATTAATTATGACCCTTTTAAAATAATATAATCAGAATAATAAGATTTTTGCACTGGTTCAAACGGATTAAAAATTGGAGTGCTTAATTTTTTTAGATTGTTTACATATTAAAAATATAGTTAAAAAAAATTCAGTGCTCCAATTTTCAATCCATTTAAACCGGTGCGAAGATCTTGTTATTCTTATCATATTATTTTAAATTGTCATAGTTAAATTTTGTCTCTAAAACTCTCATAATCAAGTTTCTACTCCATAAGATCATAAATTTTAAAAAGAAATTGCTGATTGGCCCTGCTAAAAGCTGAACTGTCTTGTTTTAATTGGTTGGACGGACCCTCCCTTGTACACGGAGGGGTCCATGTAAAATTTATTCTTAATCAGGAGAAATCTTGCCACGTTATTTTTTATGTTATTATTATTATTATTATTTTCCTTCTGTGGTTCACTGGTTGGTATCTTAATCTTAATAAAAAAGTTTTCTTCCATTCCAATATTCCATTGTTGACATGTCAAGTTTGCTAAGCGTTTGGTTGGTTCTTTATACTAGGAGGGAGAGTACTATAATCCGGAAGAGTAGTTATTTATTCATTTGTGTGTCGGTGACCTCCATTTCCACATGGTAATGAGAGTTGTTAGGGTATGGAAAAAAATGGAATGTTCATATTCACGATCTGGACATTCTTTTTTTTTTTTTTTAATGAACACTTACATTGAAAAGTGTCATGGACCATAACATTTACGCATGGTAATATTACAATTGCTATAAATTTACTGTAAATGATTATTGAGCTGTGATGAGAGTTAAAGAACCCAAGTAGGAGGGAAACATCAAAACCCTGCCAGGGACAGATTCAGAAATGTTGTTAAGTGGAGGCACCTTGTTAATCATAGTGATGAAAATTTATCTTTTTAGTTAACCACAATAAGATCGTACACAATTAAGGTATGCATTACAAACTACAAAAATATACAAGTAACACATACTTTTTTTTTTGAACAGAAGTAACACATACTTTCACTTATGTAAAAATGAATACAAAATCTCAGACAAAATTTGAAATTATGTTTTACATGAATATCAACAAGTTTACAATGATTGATATAGTTTTATTAATGATATTATTTTAAAATAAGAAAGAATCGATCTAAATAGGCAAATAGTTATGAAACCAACAAGTATATATAAATGCACCGTATTACAAAATTGAAACATAAAACTAATTCTATATGTATATTTTCGAGATATATGCAAGTGTGTTTGTGTAGTAGCACACTTTATTTCATAATTATACTGAATATACCAAAATATAACAAAATTATTTCAGTTTCGAGTGGGGCACGCGCCCTCCTTTCCCTCCATCACTGACCCCTGCTAGTTAGGACATGGGTATTTAGGATTTGTTATTTTTAGAATTTTTACTTTTTAAATTTTTTTCATCGAGACGAACCAATAATATATAAAATTTTTGAGCAAAATAAACAAACGCGAAAATTTTTAAATAAGAGCAAAATATAAAGATTGTAGTCTATAACTTTTAAGTTGGTTGAAACAGATTTAAGCTGCCCGAACAATTTACGAGTATTCCTACCCCCCCCTTTTTTTTTTTTTTTGGAAACTTGGAGGGGATGCCAAAAGCCGACAGAATCATAAACCCCGTTCAGTTGCCAAGAATATTATACCGGAAAGTTATTCTCAGTAAAAAGTTAAGTAAAGTGAAATAAATAAAAAAGAAATCTATTTTCCTGTGAGTGTTCATTTGACAAAATTTTTTTTTTTTGCAGAAAAACTAAAGTTTAATGGTTCATTTGCTGGAAAAGACACTTATGAGAAACTTCTTTATTTTTATTCCCGTGGTTAATTTTAAATAAAAGTAACTTTGAGAGCTAAAGTACAGGCCATCATATTTCAAAAATTAACACATACAGAAATGTATTTTATCTAATGCAAAACCTTAACATGAAATGAAAAAATCGATTTGTAATTCCTTATTCAATTTGCTATATTCCGAATGGTCATGCAAATCCCTCATTTAAATTGACATTCTTTGATAACCAACCGTACAAATGAAGTTTAAAAAACAAGTAGATGATAACTAAATAAATAAATATTAAACAATTGTGCTTAATTAGTTACCAATGCACTTAAATTAGTTAGGAAAAACAAAATTGAAAACTGATAACAAGATAAATAAATACTTCAAAAAAATAAACTATCAATCTTTTTTCACAATAATTATCTCAGAAAGCACTATAGTAGTCGAAATTGTTGTTATTCACGTAAATCTCAAATCTCTTTCTAAGAAGTTAATTCGTATTTTTTTTGGTATTGGCATCATTCACTTTTTTTCTTACCCGCCAATTATTTTGGTTCCACAATGGAGAAAACTTTTTTCGGTGATGCAAAATCTTATGCTTTTGGCCGGATCACTTTTGCAAGAAAGCAAATCTTACAGAAAAACTTAAAAACATATTTCTTATTACTTTCCTACCAACTGAACACTACAAATACTTTCCTGGCAGCCGAAAAGGGTCATAGTCACTCATGAAGGGAGGGAAAGCCGCATAAGTAAATGGCGAGACAGTCGCCGTGAGTTAACGCCTGAACCCTGGAAACCGGTGCCCAGCAATTCCGTGAAAGTACAACAGACTCCGTCATTTCGGAATTTTTTCCTCAAAAACAGCCCCCACACAGCCTTTCTTTCTGTTCTCATCATCATTTCCACATGTGGTGTCTCCATTGCGATTTCTTATCTCAACGTACACACACTCATATATATACACGCATGTAGTACGAGTGTCTACTAAAATCTTGGATGATCCGATGTCGCTCGATCGATTCCAAGCTAAGGTGAGTTGTGCATTGCCTCAATCCCTCTCTCTCTCTTTTCGTTCTTGTTTTAGGCAGCTCAGGAATCGTATCGTTCCAAGATTTTTAGGTTTCCATCAATGCTTCGCTGATGATGATGTGTGGTGTTTCGTTTCTGTAACTGTTGAATGCGAGCCACTCAATTTCATGCTGTGTTTGGATCTTGGATTTGCGGAAGGAAAGGGAAAATATAGGTAAAGAAAATGTAGGTAAAGAAAATATAGGGGTTTCTTCATGCAAATCAAGGGAATGGGTCTCGGATAGGCACTAGTGCTTTTCTCCTTGACCTTTTAGTCTTTGTCATCTTCCAAAGATTAATAAAAAAATTTCGCCGTTCAAGAAAAAAAAAGAAGAAAATGTAGTAGAAGCTATTTTGGTTTTTGTTTTTTTTTGGTTGGAAAAAGGAGTAGAAAATGACCTATGGAGTAAAAAACACAGCCTTAAGTGTTGTTTGTTCTCCACTTAAGTAATTATTATAAGGATTTTCTCACCTAATGTCACGATTTTCGGTGATCGATGGACTGAGAGATGAAATAGACCAATGAGAGCGCTGCTGTGCTGGTGTTTAGGTCGTGTGGGATGAATTTCCAATCTTTTGGGTATTTCTAGCTGGGAATGCGTAGTACTGCCTATTTTTTAGTTTCAATGATTTAGGATTCTATTCTGAAAGGATTTATTTGCATAATATCACAAAAATTTCATGTCAACACCTAAAACTGAAAGTAGGGATTGAGCCTATGACACCGTGAGATTTTCTCTATGACTGTGCTTCTTTTAATTGGACCCCCTCTCTACTCACAACGTTAGTAAGTTAGTCCGACGATTATTTAACTTACTTGATTTATGACCTTCTGGATGTGGAAAGCATGACTCAAGACTTCCTGCAGGGGTTGAGTCGTGTCTCATGTTGTGAAAGACCCTGAGAAAGATTTGTTCTCAGATTCTAGAAATGTGGGTAAGCCTTTATGCTCTTGAGGTGCACGTTGTTAAAATCACCATGCTGAAGTGTAGTAGTGAACTCTGATTTTTTTTAATTTTTTATTTCCAGAAGGAAGCTGTACATGATGACCTTATTTCACCAGATCAAGTTGTGCTAATAACTGACTATTCTGGTCATTATTGTTCAAGGTTATTTGACTAGTATTATTTGGAGCAGACACTGAATTTGAACCTGAAGATCATTTTTATTGCAAATGATTACCTATGAGCAAGATCCTGATGTCGTCCGGTGGGGTCTCCAGCTTTTTGAGGGTGATCCTTATTGTAATTGTGCGTATTATGGAAGTCTGACCGAAAACAACACAGATTATTATAATGCCCAGGATTTCAAAGAAGTCCAATATGATGTGGGATGCAACAATGTAGAGGATGATGAGTTCATCGCACATGCTCTTCAAGAACAACTATCACAACTTTCTGTCAGTGAAGCATCTGGATCCCCAACTGATGGGGAAGAAAAAGTGCAAGCACCATTTTACTCGCATGATTGGCTTGGCCAGCCCATACAAAACTATAGTTATGGTATTTAAGTACCTAAAATTCGGAAAGGTTTTTCCATCTATTAATAATTATTTTGCTCTTAGGAATTCTACTTATTCAAATCATTACTTCTAGGAAATCACAATGGCCATGCAGAGGCAGACGATACAAGACCTTCTAGTTTGTGTTCTAGCCCAGGAGAAAAGTCACACTGTGGGGAAGAATGGTCGGACTCATTAGAGCTCGCAGATGAGTATGCTCTTGATGGCGAAGTGGGCAAAAGGTTGAATCAGATGATTCCCATTCCTGTAAGTGAGACATATTACGGTGAAGTTGCATTTATAATGTCATGGAGTATTTTTCATAGGCTCATGGTTCAATCATCAAACTATTTGATCATCTGGTGACCTTTAAAGGTCTCATATTCGTAGTTCTGCATATCTTTGTGTTCAGTTGATTCTGAGAGTTAGCATCTCCTTTCACATTCAGAATTTTCTTACAATTGTTGAAATTTTAGTAATTTTTATCCTCTTGTAGAAAGTTGAAACCTGAATTTCACATTTATTGCTTTCTGCATGTAGTACCTGAGGTAAAGCCTACAGTATTGTCTGGATTTGCTCTTTTGATAAGTTTTCTGTTAGGGTAAACATGTTTATGGTTTTCTAGTGTTTATAATTGGATGACCTCAAAGTTTGTTGAGGCTTTACGGTCTAATGCTTCTGCCATAAGAATTACCTTTAGTTTTACGTTTAAGTACATATTTGAAAGAGACCTTCACAGTTGTGTTAAGGTTTAGAAGGTTTATTAGAGCAGTATCTATATGCCAACTCTAATTCGTATTTCGTACAATGATTTTGTTAAAATATACCCATACTATCTGCTAGTTGTGCTCTTTCTAGCCTTTGCTTAGATTACTTTGTTTCTCTCTTTGTATCTCATTTGATCTTTTTACTCTCTCCCACCTGGAATAAAGAATGACAATTGCACCAGAGGGGCATTTCTGTCACTTATATGCAAAAGGCGTGCCTTGTGCAATCTCCCTATAGACAAGGCAACAATCAGACTATCTTGAGGCATTTTTTGGATGCCAGAA
The DNA here is from genome assembly GCA_014282245.1 of Rhododendron simsii. Classification (NCBI taxonomy): domain Eukaryota; kingdom Viridiplantae; phylum Streptophyta; class Magnoliopsida; order Ericales; family Ericaceae; genus Rhododendron; species Rhododendron simsii. Next base: position 10,334,805 of record CM024965.1, read on the forward strand.
TTCGATGTGAGCCTCTATGGCTTGAAAACACTGTTAATGCACATGCTTTTTATCTTTGCTAAACTTTACCCAGAAAATTTTACCTGAGGATATAGAATTAGAAATCAGCGACCGACAACCCGCCTGCTTGATACTTTGAAATGTTATAGAAGTTTTAAAGGACTTATGTACTGTCCCCACCATCGACACTCGAAATCTCTGTCTACCCAGGACATACATACCTAATGCTATGCAGTGGTTCCTATTCTTTGCCCACGCAATTCAAGTGCAATACTGCCATGCCACCTGACTTTGTGGTCCTCAAATTATTTGTGCAGCACGTCCCTAGAATTAATGGAGACATACCCTCTGTGGATGAAGCTACTTTAGACCATCAAAGACTATTGGACAGGTCCTGCTTCTTTCCTTTTTTATGGCTGTGAGATTTTTTGTTCCTTTATCTTTTGCAATTTCATCTAGAAAGTGTTTTACGCATGAATGTCTGTTATTCTGCAGGTTGCAGTTATATGAGTTGATAGAGATTAATATTCAAGGAGATGGAAATTGTCAGGTTAGTTTGTTATTGCAGGTTACACCTTATCTCTAGATGCCTAGGTTCCATACGTACATGGGATTGCATAAGCCTTTGCATTTTGATAAACAAATGCAGAGGAAATCGTTCCGCAAAAATGAATTTCTCGCATTACAATATTATCGGCGTAGATAATTTTGATCACATGATTTTGTTTTTAATTTAGTTATATTCCACCCCCTCAGTATTTTGAGATATTTGGAGTTATATGTCTATTATTACTTTGTCGCCATTTGACCATAAAAGATGGTCTTCATCTCCTCTGGCTCTGAAGGAAGAATATAATCATCCCTTTTCTCCTCTGGCTCTTAAGGAAGAATATAATCATCCCTTTTCATGACCATAGATTGCTCCTCTTTGGAATTTCGTCGAGTTACTCCATCACTGCTACTCTTCTACTGCTAATCTTTTATCTGTAAGACCTTCTCATGCCTCCTTCACCTTTGTCTTTGTCAGTACTATGCCATACCTCATCTTTTACTCAGAGCCCGATCTCCCATCTCAGCAAAACATTATGATAAGTCTTCAGAGACAGGAAAAAACCGTTCTGAATTATGAACTACCATACTTGTGTACGTAATTCGATACTTGTAGTTGACAGGTTAACTCATTTGGAAACCAGTGTGCGTGCTTTCAATATTTAAATTAAGGCATGGAAGTGTTATTTCTTATGTCATTCGTTCTTTACAAGTTCGTATCTTTTTTTCGGCATGTGTGTGTTGTTAAACAATCCAACGATTTACTGCGCTTGTGCTCCTAGGTAAAACCTGCATTTGCCTGGTATTTACTTTTCTTTCCCCCTCAAATAAATTCCTATCCGAACTTGGAGTTTTTCTCTCAATTTGTAAAATTTTTACTGCCCAGCTTTAATGTTGGGGAAATAGTTTAAAAGTCACCAGGCATTCATCTGAAAGCAATTCTAGCAGCTGTTACTATGATAGCATGTCTAAATAGTACTCCCTCCGTCCCATAAAGTTTGGCATTTTCAGAAATGCGTGTCATTTTAAAATTGCATATATCTTTCAATCTATAATGTTTTAGGTGATTTTTTGAACTTTGTTTAATAGAACAAATTAAAATCTATCAAACAAGATCCATATTGCTTATAAAAAACATTACGGATTAAAAGATATAGGTAATTTTTTCATAGGATTGGAATAGTGAAAGTGCCAAATTTTATGGGATGGAGGGAGTACTAAGCAATAAGGTAACAATACTGCTCAGCTTTGAGGCAACTCTGCTCTCTTGTAGGCAATAACTGACTTGAAACACCATTGAAAGCACTTTCAGCTATGGGAAAAGAGAAATGAGAGCTTTTTTTTCCCTGTTCGAGTACCTTGATATGTTGTCATGCTTGTTGTGATGGTTTGTAGCCTCTTTCATTTGATACTCACATTAGAGTTCATATTAATGAACCTGATAAACTAGTTCCTATGCATCAATACTTGTTGAAAAGGTATGGGTTGCACATACTCTCTCGTAATGATAGTTTAACTCAACTTATGTGCTTTGCAGTGTTTTGTCCAGTAGCTGGACAATTATTCAATATGGTGCTTGACATTAATAACTAGTTTCATTTCTCATTAGTGCCATATTTTCCCCAGTTTCGTGCTCTATCAGATCAGTTTTATCGCACTCCTGAGCATCACAAATTTGTGAGACAAGAAGTTGTAAATCAGGTTGGTACTGTGTCACTTTCAGTATACTAGTTTTAGCATATCAGTTAGACAGCGATTAATTCCGTATCTGTACCAATGTAAATTGTTATGTACTTGAATTGTGTTGTTTCTGATGTTGCAATTTGTTGGTTTATCAGCTCGAGTCTTGCCCAGAGGTATATGAGGGATATGTTCCCATGGCTTATGATGATTATTTGAAGAAGATGTCCAAGTACTATCTCTACACCTTTGGTACTGATTGAATCTTTCTCATGTATAAATTCATAATTCGCCTGTCATGCTGTCACGGAAATTAGGAATGGTGAATGGGGAGATCATGTCACCTTGCAGGCTGCTGCAGATTCGGTATGGTTCGGTGACTTGGTCTACTGTTTTCTTTTTGGTAGTATAGTAGCTTTGCATTTCTTTTACTTCTTATAAATACAAAAAGGTCTCAAACTTGGGAGGCTTGATGTTTTCATTGGCATGTTTACTGGTTTCGGCATCTTACATTGTATGTCAAGTCAACAGTGAGGTTCGGGGTTTATGTGTTCGTAGGAAACACTGTTATCCTACTGATTTACGTTTCAAAAAGCACATTTCAAATAAGTTTCATTTTTGCCTTAAAAAGGCAAATGTAACTATCGATGTGATCCCAATTTATTCCTATAGTTATACGTAGGTGGAAGAAATCAGGTATAGATGAACTAAATATTGACATAGTGGAATTTTGTAAATCAAAAATTGTCAACACAAAAAAAGAAAATAGATGGGCCACAGATATGTGATGATATGATCTATATGAAGACCACAAAACTTCTTCATGGCGACAATCTTCCTTCCACTGTTTCTTTCTGTAGGGTTCCTTTTGATAATCTTTGTCTTGCCAATCAATTGTTTTTCCCCCTTAAAAAACAATGGCATTAAATTTTACTTGTCTCCTTTCACCATTCTTCATTTCCTTGCGCTTTTGTTCCCTTCATTTCCAGCTGCTTTAAGTGGGAAAAATGAACTTCCTGTGGTTGTTAATCTTGGAAGGCACGTGGAAGGTAGGATCAATCATAGTAGCATTGGCTGCTCAGTTGGTGGTGATGGGGGTGACTTATCCATATTTCAGTGATGTTGTTCTCTGGCATTTTATAATTGATATAATATCATGGATAAAACAAAAACACTTTTTGTCTTAATTGCACAGAAATGGTGAAACCTCAAACCTTGGCATGTTAACAAAGCCCCTTGTAAGAATTGGTTCTTGAATTCCCTCTATTGGAAAATTTTGAGTATAGTCTAGCAAAATGCTGGTTTTATAGTCGAACCCTATGTTCAAAGTGTACATATTGCAAGTTTTATCTTCTCGTTTGGGTCAAAACTAGTCTTCGAAAAATCTTTTTGTAAATACTTGTGAATTTGAGTTACATTAACGTGTTACTCATTATGACTAACACTCACATTGATGGATTTGTTGACAACTTTGTTGGTATAGTTAATAGGTATATCCGTATATGGGGGAACTGTCATGCAATCTGATGCATGTTAAATGATTTGCTGCAGTACGGAGTGAAAATCCTCGTCATAACATCATTCAAGGATACCTGCTACATTGAGATTCTCCCAAGTGTCCAAAGATCAGAACGAGGTACTATTTTCTGATTTCTCTTTCTTTATGGTTGAATTAGTTTTGATTTGGAAACTTAAATGGTACTCCTAACATATTTTGCTTGGTTTAACCTTTTTATACCTACAGTGCTCTGTCGTATTCTGCGACATGGATAACCATAATTACTATTTTACACTGACATGCATCATCTTGCCAATCTAGGATCGTAGGATCCTGCAATTCGGCTTTTGATTTGGATAACCATGGTGAAGAATGTCAATATGGATAACCAAGTGCTCTTTAGTTTTAAGTTTTTAACGCTTTAAATTTTTCTATAAATAGGGTTCCAGGAATATGCTGTTCTTCTTGATGCTTAGTCTTAATGTTTACAAGTTTTATTTGCTTCAATGAATGTCATATGATTCCTTATCCAAAAATTATCAGTTTATTTATTTTTCTTGATTTAAAGATTATAAGTGAATGAAGCTTTACACAGATGTTCTCTCTGTAACATGATATTGTTCATGCAGTTATTTTCCTGAGCTTTTGGGCAGAGGTGCACTACAACTCAATATATCCGGAAGGAGGTAAAACATCCAAATCTTTGTGATTCTAGCATTATGCATTCCATATGCTTATACTCAGATCATAATGAAAAGAAACTTCCATGTTTAACTTTTAACTTTCTTAAACATGGTGTTTAAATTCTACCATGCTAAAACTGATAACATCTCTGCTTAAGCTCACTCTACTCAAGTTCAAGAACTAACTCTAGTGTATCTTATACTCCATTATTTAGTGTCATATGACAAATGAAGAGTGAATGAGTTGGGAACAAAATGTCTTGGAATGATAGTAAATTTCAATTACCTTTGAACTTCTCCATGAGAATATCATCTTCTGATTAATATGATAACTGATGCTAAAAACTGGGCATTTTGGCTAATCAAAGGAAAATGCGAAAGACTTTCTCTCTTCCTAAAAGTCTCTAGTCCATTTGCTTTACTTGAATTAAGTTGTCATCCTAAAATTGGTGACTAATTTTGAGGAACAAGTCACCATCGTGGATTCATGTAGGGCTGAATGACCTGAAACAGTTGGTACTTGAGCCTTTGTAGAGGTTGACTGTTTTTTATGAATCTTTTTTGCGTTTTGGGCTCGTAAGTATCGGTTAAATGTTTAATTTCCAACGCCCCTTCAGATACCCGATACTCCACAGGACCTTACAACACTAGCTTTCATCGATTTCAAATAAAGCTGCGTTTTTTTTATATGTTGTTTTTCTGCTCCAGATGTTCCTGAATTGGAAACTAAGAAGAAGAAGAGGTGGTGGGATTTTCGGGATAAACACTCAAAATTAGAAGATGACTATAACTGACGGCAATGTAATGCTCATCTGTGTTTATCTGCCTCATTTTCTTATGTCGCTTTTGGAAGATGCAACTCTGACCTGCATTCTTTTTTCCACCAAAAGACTTCTAATTCGCGAAATTTCGTTTGAGCTTGTCACTTCCCAAAAAACTCCAACCAATATGCACTAATTTTTGCAGCTTGCACATGCAAAAATTAGTAAGGGCCTTTTCACTTGCCCCTTGGTTTAATCAAAATGAATAATTCCCGTTTTTATTTCTTGAATTTCGGTGGTCCATCTTAATTTCCGTCGTCCGTAGCAAAGATGCTATCTATAAAAGCATATAACTTGTCCTTATTTTATTCCCGTTTCCTTGGAATGATGGATTTTAAGATTTTAGACTGTGTTCAGATGCTTGAAATTGAATCCAATAAATGAAGAAAGTATTACGTTTTGCGAGCCCCAATGCCTGAACCTCGCCAACATATCAGTTCGTGTGGGCCTGTTTACATGAGCTTTTGTTTCAGCTTTAATGGTCTCTCCGCTGGTGGACGTCGAGATTGATTCCTCAGATGTTAGTCAATCGAGATGCACATAAGATAGTTCAAGCTCCTTGACTCCTTGTACTCTTTATCCTATAGAGAAGAAGTGTACATTGGAACGTACGAAGGAAAGACAAATCGATTACAATTGGAAATTTCCTTGTTCTCCTTGTACTCCTTATCCATGACGAGAAATAAATTTCCTCAGTGGTGGCACCATTCGATTACAATTGGAAATTTATCTAATGAAATTCTCCAACGGCTAATTAGTTTTTCACATAAAAATTATTTGAGAAGCAATAATGAAATACTCCAATTAAAGGCTTCTGGAAATTATAAGTTCTTGCTTAATTGGTTGCAGTTAATATGTGATGCACAATAACCACCTTTCATTATCAGTATGAGTAGTTAAGAATGTTTTCTAAAAATAAAGAGTGTGTTCGGTAGCCTTTTAATAGTTATACATGGTCTTTGGTAACAGAACCGGGGGAGGTGGTGTGCGCACCGTGCTATGTTCATTCGTGCTGTTGGTCTCGGCAATCAACGGTCTGGATTGTCGAATAGTTGGATAGTTGAGATTACACACAGCACCATGTGATCCACATTGTTGATTGCCGAGCATGGACGGCCCGGATGTAGAAAACTGAAAAGAGACATTAAACAAAACAATATTTGGTATTTCCCTCATCAACCCGACTATGGATACTTCACTTGTTGTACAACAAATGTAAACTGGACATTGTTGAACCAACCTTGGGGTTCCACGTAAATGGTCGGAGTCATTCAATTTATTTAAACTATTTTTTTTCTAGGATTGCAAGGAAAAATCCTCAATCGAACACCTCTAAAGGCGTAATCAATACATTTAATTTTTGGTTCCTACAAATTGAGAGACTAAAAATAAAATGAATTAATCAAGCCTTACCGATAACTAATTGAACTATTTTTTTACAAGCAACAACATTAAAAAAATATTTTTAAATAATTAAACGGCTCTGATCATTTTTTAGGGACCCTGAGATGGATCCCACACAATCTAGTAAACATTTGGTGCACACCAAATGGTATACCCGTAGTTTTTTTTTTTTTTTTGTCATTGGGAGATAATTACTGGCTGATTATATTACTTCAAACGGTCAATTCTCTCTTTAAAAATCCACGGTCACTAAGGTGCAATCGCTTTAGGCCCCAGAAAACTTATCAACTGATTTTTTTTTTTTTTTGTCATTGGCAGAGTCAGCCATGAACTAAAGTTCAATGTGTAGCCACTTTAGGCCCTAGAAAACTTATAAATTTTTGGGAGCCCTCTTATTCTGGTACCCGTTATAATAGTCTACCAAAATGGGTCTCATTTTTAATTTTTGCTCTAATCCGCTGAAAAGTCAGATCCAGCCCTATTATAGTACTCCCTCTGTCTCATTTTCGTTGTCCATTTTTGTTGTTTGTGCCGATTTTTAAACGCTTATATCTCTCAATCTATAGTATTTTTCATAATTTCAAAAACTTTGTATTATAGATCTAATCAAGTACTATCAAATAAGATCCATACTGTATATTTTTGGAGATTCATATTAGAAGATACTCCATAAGCGATTGAAAACTGATACGAATATCAAAAAATGACAAAGAAAATGGGACGGAAGGAGTAGCATACTGAATTTGACTAACTAAGAGGATAAAACAATTTTAACAAACTACACACCTCCAACAAAAAAGGAACAAGATCTAAGCCACCCGAGGAAAACTCTAAGCCTTATGTACACATATATATCTAGTAGTGCATGTCCGTGCTTGCAGGCACGGCTCGAACGATCGATACACGCAAATGAACATTGGACTCACATGCAATATATATATATATATATATATATATATATATATATATCAACCTTTGTCCAACTAATCTAACTATGCAAAAAAAAAAAAAAAACAATAGCTTAATTATAAGATAAAATTGGATGAAGTTAATACTCAAGTCATAAGTGATAACCTAAATCAAGTCTAAGGGAAGACTTAAGGGAGCCCTTCTCTGATTCCATCTTTGAAATTCCGCAACACATTCACGAAGTAGGCATTGATTAATTTGTCTGTCAACAACATGGAGAGATAGAAATCGCTAAGTAGTGAAATCAGGAAAAAAGAAGTAGCGTGCGATACGTTACATACGTCTACGTATTGAGCGAATCATCTGAGAATCAGGTAATGTGTTTTGTGCAATGTTTTTGAAATCATTATCCGCATAGAAGAGCGGCTTTCGAACCAAGTACTTATGAATCACCTGATACATATTGCACCTCATCTTATTCAAAGCTTTTTTTTTTATTCACAAGGCTAAAACACTGATACGTACGTTTTGAATTTGGCCTATACGTGAAGTGTGAAGTACGTACTATTGGTCGCTCATTTCATTTTTATCTGAAGTATCGGTCGCTATTGATAACCTCAAAAGTAGTAACCTAGTAGCTAGGTGATGATACTTCTTAATGAAATGGTGGTACTACGTATGCATGCCAGTCCTGTCCTATATATGGTGATATACTGGTAAATATATGTCGGACAAAACACGCCGAGTTATCTGAAAATATTGATATTCGATGTCTTAACATCCATTTCATAGCGATAAGCATGCAGAGACCATGGGTGTTCGCGAAAAGAAGTCTTAAAATGTCCATTATACAATTAAGAAGCAGATGTAGGATCTAAGGCTCTGTAAAAGGAAAATTAAAAAAATTTCCCTTCCATTGTTTGGTTAGAAGAAAAAGAAATAAAGAAAATAAGAATTTTAAGTGTAGTGAATAGTAAATTTTTTCTCCCATTTTTCTTCTTTTTTATTTTCCTTTCCTTTTTTTTCTTTTCCACGGATTCCAAACATATCCTAAATCTAAACATATATAAAAAGATAATTTTGATTGAATTTTTCTTTAAAACTCAGGTGTCCGGGCCAACCGGACATGGACACCTGTAGAAATAAAAAGGGTGAACCAATTGCATGTCTCGATATATTGGTTTATTCACAAATCATTCTTTATTAATCTCTTCTCCCTTAGTTCTCTTATATACAAACTCAGATGCCCATGCCACTAGAAGTAAACAGGGTGAACCAAGGGCATGTTTGCGAAATCATGGATAGTAAATTCTGATAAACCATTCCCACTTGGGCTGAAATCATACATAAAACCTCCACCGGTAGCGGCAGATCGATCCTGGCTTTCGGCCAGAGACGGTAAAACCTCGACTTCCAAAGAGACAGAAGACACCATGGAAGCTGGTAGCGGTGGAAGGAGACACGGAGAAACGGCGGCTCTGGGTGTGATAGGAGCAGAATTCGGTATCGCCACCTCTATCTGTACTGTAGAGGTGGCAATACCAAGGACTTTGTTGACGGCGGGCTCTGCCTGTTTTAGCAGCCAGTCTATGGTCTGGCCGCTTGTGTGGTGGCCCAGCACCTGACTCAACTGAAACACGCGTGCGGCGCATGCGGTCGGGATGCGGACGCGGCGATCTCGGCCGTTCACCTTCACGTGCCTATCCTTATTCTTGGCTTTTGATGCACCGAGTTTGGTTGCAGAGTTGGGTTTTGGCTGGTTTCTTGAGGAGGAGAGAGAAAGAGTCATTTTTTTTGTTTTTAGTCTCTCTCTCTCTCTATCTCTCTCCCTCCCTCTCCCTCTAGCCCCGATAACTAGGGTTTATTTGTGTAGAGTAACTTAGAAAGGCTGGCTAGGCTGCCGTATTTATAGAGTAGAGCAATGTATATGTCACAGTGTAGCTTAGTTGTATATATGCTCGTAATTCAATTCATATCATATTTATAAATGGTAATTATTAATGTGAATAGTGTAAGTAGTAAATCACATTTCGCCACGTATACGTGAAATTAATATGTTGCACAAATGAAAATATAAACAGGGTAAGACAGAGATCGAAGATTATTTGGTAGGGTTGTAAATGAGGCACAAGCCGCACAACTAGATATATAACGACAGAGAGTTTCAATTTTATTTACTCAATTAATAAATAAAATAAGAAAAAATGTTCAAACTTTACTTGTATTTTGAACTGATTTAAAATTAATTAATGTTACCCGAGTCTCTTATGATTTTTTTTGGTCAAGTAATAGAAGAGATCATTTACATCACGTGGGAAGCATAAAAGAACAAATTCGGGATATTACATCAGTTTTGAATTGTAATAGTCCACGAGATAACCAAGTCTAAGAACTCAACCAAGATTAGAAGAGATTAAATTCTTTCCACAAGCAGTGGAAAACCCCACTTTTTCACCACCGCATTCTTCACTCCTACCGTATGTTTATTGTTGATCTAAACCATTTATCTTGTAGATCCCAAATAATAGTGTATCCATGCAAAAGATAAATTTGATCGAACATCAATAAGAGTATCAAAAATTAAAATTTTCTTTGTAAAATGGACAGTTTATCTTTATTATTATTGATAGAAATCAGATCGTTCATTTCACAAACCAAAATTCAAATTGTGATATATCTATCGACTTTCGATGAAACTGATTTTTTGCATGGCAATACTATACTGCGGGTCTTATAATATGAACGATTCAGATTACAACAATAGATGCTTGGTGGAGTCCATAATGGACAGTAGTGGAAAAGTGGGGTTTTATACCACCGGTAGATAGAATTTATTCTCATAGCAAAAAAAAGCTCATCATAGGAAAGAAAGAAAGAAAGGAAAACACCCACACACAACTGGAGATTCGAACTTCTATTCTATCCTCTTAATGAGATGCAAGAATCCTGATTAACTGAACTAGCCTCAATTGGTTAGTTTGTCATGATTAGCTTCGATTATGTTCTTACATTTATACCTTTATTCATCAGGCGAGTATTGGTTCATTGGGCTGTTCAAACTTGTTTTTAGAACTTTATGTTTTAAAATTTTTATCCAAACTTGACTAATTAATTCATTATTTCGTCAATTTGAAATGTACCTTAATTTCACGAGTCGAAAGTGAGTGAAGCTTAAATAACTTGTTTCATTTAACAACTACTCCCTCCGTCCCTTATTTATAGTCCACTATTCTATTTTGGGTTGTCCCTTAATAAGTGTCCATTTTGTAAAGTTAGTGGGTAAAAGTTGGTGAATTGTCTATTTTGTCCCTAAAAGTATATTCCTTTTTAAAAAGTAAGTGAGTAAAAGTGTAATGATGATGTGTTAGTAGGGAAAGTGGAGGAAAAAGTTGATGTGAAAGGTATAATAATGATGTCTTTTTAATAAGTTGGAGTTACGAAGCAGGACACTTAAAAAGGGACGGAGGGAGTATATATCAATCCTACTATTTGGTGGTTAATTAATTTTGTAGGCTCTCCACCATAAGTGCTCATTATTTCCTTATATGTCAAATGAATATTTAAGGTACTTCCATTATATATATAGTGTGCTATTATTATGTTATAAATTGGTTTTAATTTAAGCCACAGGGATGACAGCGTTTGATTTAAAAATTGGAACATAATCTAAAGGAAATCCAACGCAACAATATATATATATATATATATATATATATATATATATATATATATATATTACATGATTATTAATTTATTATTCCATTATTAATTTATTATTGCATGCATGGATGGCTTGTCCAGCTAATTAGTAAGGTTTTTTTTTTTTTTGGTAATTCAAGGTATCCTGGGCTAACTTGCGCACACTTCGGACTAATCCCTATAGTCCTGTTTCACACGCTTACGCATGGGGTGAGATGGTCCCAAGAGTTGTTAGCGAGGACAATCGAACCTGAAATTTTAAGACGAAGCAAACACCTAAAGTCCCAGGCACTATTTGGCCAAAGCCCTTCGGGTTAGCAAATTAGTAAGAGCATCTCCATTGTAATAAGCAAATGAGTGTGGATAAGCAAATTTAACAACAATGCTCAAAAAACACCTCACATTGTAATAAGCAAAATTACAAGTCTTTTAGCAAATAACCAAATTTCACTCATTCCATAACCAAACTTAACAACTTTTACCAATAACCAAAGGAAATTGAAATCTACACTCCCCTTTTTAACATCTATACTCCCTTTTTTGGATTTTAGTGTTGAAAGTGTATGTAATTTTTTTGCTAGAAGACAAAAAAAGGAGTGTAGATGTTAAAAAAGGGAGTGTAGATTTCAATTTCCTAACCAAAACTCAATAACCAAATCCAATAACCAAACTTAAAACTCAATAACTCAAAAACACCCTAAATTGGAATCGTCTCATCGAGACGAATAATTTGGCGTGGTCGGGTGCGTGATTGGAACTCGTTTGCGATTGGACATAGGTGCATTGTGTATTGTGGGGTTTTTTTTTGTTAGGGATGCAAAAATAACCAATGTGGAGATAGAGGTGGTTAAGTTTGATTATGAACTAAATGAATAATCAAATGCTGACGTGGCACATTTTGGTTATTGATTTTGATGATTCCCATTGCGGATGCTCTAAGTTCTTGTTTGGTTGCAAGAAAATAGTAAAATACTACTAGCTAATTCTCTCACATGATTTTCATATGTGATGCTCACTGGACGAGAAATTAGACCATCCATGCTCACGTGAAACTAACACTAGCTCTATGTAAATGTCTTGACGTGTAAATCATTCAAGCCAAAAACTAAGTCAATTGGTTAACATACATGTAACTCATTCGAAGCATGTTTTCTTAATGAAATAGACTATCAGAATTCTCTAACGGTCCGTTTTATATTTCATGGACGCTCGTTCTTTCTTGGGCAAAGTCCCTTCTACTTTCTGTGGTTTGGGTCCGTTTTATATTTCATGGACGCTCGTTCTTTCTTGGGCAAAGTCCCTTCTACTTTCTGTGGTTTGGGTTATATGTGGCTACACCTCCTCAGGTTCAATTTGGTGCCGATGCACCCCATGTGCTTTATGAAAGTGTGCAGATGTACCCAATTTCGTCCATGCATGTTAACAGAGCCGTATCTTACACGCTTCTTGAATCTAATCAAAAACTAATAAAAGTCGTTCATAATATATTAATCAAAGAGTAGAGCATTCAAATTAAGCATTTCTGTAAATATAAATATATATATATATATATATAGACACACACACACACATATATATATCACGTCGATCAAATTAACATGAATTACTGTGTGATCTTATTATTGTTAAAATGAAAGATAAATTTAAATTTGAATATATGCATTCATAGAAATTATATTCGACCATGAATAATAACCTATATATATATATAAATGAAAACATAATAATAAATTTAGAAAACATGGTAACATAATATTTCGTAAACATCACCCCTCAAACTCAAATAGACCTTCCAACTTGAGTTTGAAAAAGCTAAGAAAAGCCAGGAGCAGCCAAAAGAAGTCAGGAAGAAAACTAAGAGAAGCTAGAAGCTAGGAAGAAAACCAAGAAATGCTAGGAGATCAAAGCAATGAAGAAAACCATGGTCTAGGATCGAGAACTAGGACTTTGAGAGATGACAGAGTGGAAGAAACCAGGGTGAGAGAGCACGAGAGCGGTGAAGAGATATGGCTGGCAACGATACAAAGAAAGTCGTGATAAAAATGGTTGATTAAGAGGCGAACTAGGCAAGCGAAAGTGATAAGGAGTTTAGACATATAGTATATTGTGAGTGCCCGATGGATGGTGGCGAGGCTTAGGCCGTCCGTTGGAAAGCGAGTATCACATAGGGCTTATTTCTTATGATTCTGATACAATGTTAAAAACTCGGGAAAATTTCTTTTATATCCCTTCGACTTTGATCGAGAATTCAATTTAGTCCTTCATCTTTTAATTTGAACAAACAAATACTTGCACTTTTGAATTGGTTTCAATCTCAACCCTCACTTGGATGCCGTTAGTATTTTGGACGGCAAATGATCATGTGCCCAGCACATGACTGTTTTTTAAGGGTACAATTGCCCATTCACACCTCCCCCTCTCTCCCTGTCTCTCTCACTCCCTCACTCTCTCTCTCTCATACTCATATGGGAGCCAAACCCAGTGCTACTACCCACTAAAATCAAATTTCCGAGGTGGAAATCATCCTTAAATTCATCCCCTTCATATTCATCCTTTCCCTTGTACACTCCTCATGCAACAGCAGAGACCAACAACAGGGCTTCAAATGCCTTTAGCTCTATTTCAAGCTTCAATCCACCAATTCTTGATGCCCAAACCCACCAATCACGCAATCCACCAATTTTTAAATGGTATCATTTCGTATACGCCGTCATGGCTCCTCGCCTCCTCCACGCTAGTCTTTCACCTGGAATAATAACACCACCTCTATTCCTGGCCGGAGCCATTCTCCAGCGTACCTCTACCGTAAAACACCACTATCACCCCATCGATAATGCCGTCTGGTCCCGTCAGAATCCGCCGCCCTCTACAAGGTCGATGAATGGGGCACCCCCCCTTCGTTGTCAACAACTCCGGCGACATCTCCGTTAAGCCATATGGAACTGCCACACTGCCTCAATAGGAGATCGATCTCCTAAAGGTTGTGAAAAAGGCTTTGGATCCGGATTTCTCAGGCGGACTTGGGTTACAGCTCCCGCTCGTCGTCGGGTTCCTAATGTCCTAAAAAAAGGTGAATGGGCAATTTTAATTGGTGTACCGAGATTGGAGTGGAAATGGGGAGTAGGATGGTGGTGGTATTGCTGCGGAGGGAAGAGGGAGGAAGGGGAATGGCAATTTTACCCCTCAAAAAAAGTCATGTGCTGGAGGCATGACCCTTTTCCATCCAAAATACTAACAGTATCCAAGTCAAGGTTGACATTGAAACCAATTCAAAAGTGTAAGTATTTATTTGCCCAAATTAAAAAGTGAAGGACCAAGTTGAATTTTCGATCAAAGTCGAAGGGATATAAAAGAAATTTTCTCTAAAAACTCTGATACAAAGTTAGAAAAGTAAAATTCCAACAACCTTACTTTCATGGATGTATTAAAACATAGCCATAATATATCGTTTATATAGGTTACAATGGAATGTTAACATTTATATATATTTTGTCACTCATCTCATGAAAATCAGTAAATAAAATAAGCCATCAACTAAGCCAAAAACTAAATAAATAAGTGCAAACCAAAATACACCAAATTCGATTGTTCGGACGTGCTAAACTCTTAACCTAAAGTACCAAAACCAAAAAAGATCAATTGGGGATGGTGTTGTGCAGTGGTGTGCACTTCCGAGCCGTCAAATCGTGCATCTGATAGCTCAGATCTCATCTGGACAATGAATGGCTCTCGATCGTTGATTACCGAGATGAGATCTGACCCGTCGGATGCACGATCCGATGGCTCGGAGGTGCTGATGTGCACACCCCATAAACCTTACTCCCTTTTTTTCTTTTTTTCTAATCTGATTTAAACCTTACCCTACGTCAGTCAAAATAAGGCAGAATCGATGAGTTAAGATCACGCTAAACTCAACCTAAGACTACCAAAAGAGAGACCCCTTAAACCTTATCCCTGTTTTTTTTTATCGGACTTAAGTCTAAATACCTGATTACGTACTACTCCACTTTACTAGGGGTGTCCAAGAAAAACCGAGAACCGTGAAATCAGTCCGGACCGATCCGATCCGTACTTTTTGGATTTTGTCCGTAGATTAATAGTCCGCACACGGATTTGAAAATTAAAAAACCGTGAGATATGGATTAGGATTGAATTTTCATTTCAAAACCGTGGATTAACCGAACCGGACCGTGAGATATTTAAAAAAATAAAATATAGATATGTGTGTGATATACATAAACAATTATAATTTTACTAATTTGCTTGTTTGTTTTGAGAAACTAATTTGCTATTTTTTGTTTCGTTTTTATAAGATCTAATAAATAGATCATGTGTGACCAGAATTTGTGTATTTTGGATAATGTTTAGTTTTATTTGGTTGCTGCTTTACCTCCTTTATCATGTTTATTGCTTTAATGCCTTTACTGCCTTTACAATTTGGACAATATTTATGGAAATTAGTGTTTGCATTTTTATTTGGAATATGATTATAGTGGTAGCATCATTTTATTTTTTTAGAAGGAAATCCGTGGATAAAACAGGGACCGAACCATGATTCACGGTTCGAAATCCAAACCGAACCATGAGACTTTTGGATTAGGATTGGATTTTATTTTCTAAAAACCATGAGATACGGATTAGGATTGAATTCATACGAATTCGATCCAATCCGGACCGTGGACAGCCCTACACTTTACCACTAAACTCTCTAACTAAATAAAATAATAATAATAATAAATCATCACGAAGGAATAGTGATATCTGACGCTTTTCGAACCCCATGGTAGCGCTCTCTTGAACGTTCCGTTGCCCTTTCCTCCCTCTGTCTCATAATTTTAGTCCATTACGAAATGTCATGTTATTTTTTAAATAAAAATTTTAAAATTAAAGTACTTTCAAACCTAACTCTTCAAATTCTTCGCACTGATTTAAAAGTCTCAATTAGGCCTTTAAACTCGTGCGAAAAATTCGAAAATTATGCATGAACATATTTTATTTCATACTTAGGTGTTGTTCCACTTACACTTTTAGAATTTTTAGAAAAAATGCACGTTTTGTTCTTGTTCAAATTTTTTTTGCGTTTGTTAGTTTTGCGACAATTTTTTGTGAATTATTGATTCGTGTCGACAAGACAAATTGAAAAGTAAAAAAAATTATTTTTTACCCAAATATTTTGAGAAATAACCACTTTTAATCAAAAAAGTTTTGTTGCTTAAAAGTGGTTATTTCTCAAAATATTTGTGAAAAAGTAAAATAAAAATTTCCTTTTCCGATTCATTCCATCGACACGAATCAAAAATCCACATAAGTTTGGTGCAAAAATAACAAAAGCCAAAATTTTATTTGAATAAAAACCAAAATGTTCACCTTTTCTGAAAGTCCTAAAAGTGTTAGCGGAACGGGGCCTTAGAATAATATGATTTTTCGTAATGGACTAAAATTATAAGTCGAAGGAGTAATCAATTAGGGGGAGCAGCAGCCTTTCTGAGGAGACCGAAGCAAAACCGAGCGTTCCATGGATCCCAAAACAATCCAATCTCGTTTCCTTTCTCCAACGCCCTCCTGCTTACGAACTCGTTCACCCAGTTGCTAGTAAGCACAAAGCTGTCGGTCATCCATCTCTTCAACACCAGTTGATGCATAGTCCCGGTATCGATGTCGAAGACTGAAACCTTGCAACCCTTCACAACATCATTCGCACAACCTTCGCGATCCCAACACGGCCCTATGTGCGGAAGGACATACTTTTCGACGGCGTCTTTTCCCAGCAAGAGGCGTGAAGAACCGTCGACGTCGCTCTTGAACAGGGTTTTCCGTATAGTCCAGGGGTCGTAGGGTTTCAAGTCCAACTTTGTGCAGACGCCTAGACGGCGTTCTTCTTCCTTCTCTCTGCGGGCATAGAACCGGAAACCCGCTAGTCGTCTGGCCGCGATTGCGTTGTTCATCTTGAAGCAGGGAAAAGGCACTTTAGGTTGGGGAAAAGAGAGAGTGAGGTGTAGGGTTTGTCGAAACTAATTTTTTGATTGGGGAGCAAGGTGTTAAGAGATGGGCTATGTATAATGTATTCTTCCTTCATTGCCAAGTAAGAAGGTTTATTTTTAATTTATTGGTTCATCAAAAAATAAGTTCCATTTCTAGTAGGAAACTGTAATGAAGACTAGTCTGAAGTGGGATATGTAAGAAGAAAGGAATTGGGCAGATGTTTGTAACCGACCATGCTTCCGGAACAACTGTATTGATCGACAATAATATTGTCAAAAGTAATTATGATAAGAGAATAAATTTTTTACATCGCCGGTGTAACCATTTGTTTTCTCAAAATCAATTACATTGCGCCACGTTGCAAAACGGTGATCCCAATCAATAAAACATGACGACGTGGCGCAATATAATTGATTTGAAGAAAACAAATATTTATACCGACTGTGTAAAGAATTTAATCTCTTATGATAAACATGACAGATGCGGGAACCACAAATGATAAATTTGCAAAAGTATTAATGATTATTTTGAGATATGTCAGGATCTATTCTTCATGACACATTTGTATAATTCTTGGTCTCTTTTTTTTTTTTCTTTTCTAAAACTACCATGCTTATTTTTTTGAAACAGCAAAATATTATTAAGAGACTTGATAGGGTACATCAAGTTGGGGAGAGAAGAGGGAAATCCAACCAAAGGTTGGACAAACACCTGAAATGGCAAAGCCCTACAACACCATAGGGTGTAAAGCAAGTCTACCATGTTTATTTAAACATACCATCTATTTGCTTATCAAAAAAAAAAAAAACTTATACCATCTATTTCATGACCTATTTCAACAATTATTCATGATCTATTTCAAAAATTATTTCATGAAAAGTAAGATTCAACAAATATACCACCTACTTTCATGTCAGATTTCTGAATGAAAACAATCTATCTTCAACATATAGGATTCAACAAAGGATTCTGTAATTACAGTGACTTGGGCTAGGGTTTTGACATAGGATTCGATCATTTCATTTCCGGTTGGTGGGGAACTCCATGACTATAAGCCAGTGCTCGTAGTTGCACCCGTCGAGGAGTGTCATCTCTTTCGGAGGCTGGTTGTTCCAGTTTAGAGACGGGTCGTTGATGGGGAGTAACCTGACCCGGACGTCTTCCAACGAGGGGGGATTGTCGTCGCAATCGAGTCGGGGGACTTTGTCAAGGGTTGCAAGAGCTAAGCGAGAGCGAGAAAATCGAGAGAGGAAGATACATTCGGTTTGTACGACGACATATACTGGGTTCAGTGCTTTGATCTCTGAAGAGCTATTCCACAATTTTAAAGGCCTTCCTGGTATTTTGTGGGTGCTGCCTGATCCATATCTTGATGTTCCGAACAAAGATTATGGTGGTTTGTTTGTCAATGGGTAAGTCGTTCAAAGGCCACAGTATGAAGGGATTTTTTCTGATGATGATACATAAGCAATTGTTTTTCGTGTTCTCACAACTACGACAGGCACACAAAGACGACGCGCAGACTCAACGGAGAGAAGTACCATTCCAACAAAATTCGGGAAGAATATGAAGGGATTTTTTCTGATGATGATACATAAGCAATTGTTTTTCGTGTTCTCACAACTCACGGACGCAAGATTTTAGCTCAGTGATAACAAAATTGTATAAATTTTTTATATAGAAAACTAGTATTTGAAAAGAATATATGCATTCCGAATGAATACTTTGAGCTAGCAGTACAACAAAAATTGTCTTCACGACGATAAGAATAATATTTGTCACTAAACTATCAAATTTTTGTTGCCTATGCCTATAGTATAGGTGACAAAACTCTTCATCACCTATACATTGTCGTAGAAAGTATGGGCAATGAATTAAAACATTTTCGTCGCCTAAAATTTTGTCTCCAAATCCGTCAAGTAGGCGACGGAAATTTTTTAAAATTTCTAAAATGAAAGTATATATTGTTGTTGAATTCCGTGGCTTCTCATATTCAAACTCAAGACCTCCGATTTCTAATCAACACACCTTTCCGTCTAATACTATATATTCGGAGAATCAAAGACCGTAAGTAAATTAATTTGAATAGTCCGAAATAGGGTGTCTATAGGGACGGAGGGAGTATGTAGTACTATTGTGATATATAATGTCGCTACATATATGCGTAATTAATAATACGAAAAATTATTATCCTAGAAAAGGGGACGAAACCTAGGCTCTGTTTGGAACTTAAGGAAAGAAAAAGAAATTAAAGATAAGGAAAATGAGAGGAAAATATGAGGAAAAATTTACTATTCATTAAATTTGAAATCTTTATTTTCTTCTTTCTTTCTTTTTCAACCAAACAACAGAAGGAAAATTTTCTTAATTTCTTAATTTTCCTTTTTTTTTTTTGAGTTCCAAACAGAGCCCTAAAATGAACATTAGGCAACAAAACTAAATTTTCTCCCCTAAAGTGTGCGACGAGATCGATTTCCCTTGCCAAATGAATCCTTTGCCAATGAAATTTGATTTTTCCTCTAGCAAAGGAGATGAAAATAAATTTCTCGCCACAAAAAAGGTGCACTTGGCGACGAAATATTATTTCATTGTCAAATGGACCCTTTGCCTACGAAATCTGTTTTCCTCGTTAGCGACAAAAATTCATAAAGTACATCTGGTGACGAAATTGATATTCATCGATCTGATTACACTGCCAAACACTTAACATATATATGATTAATTTCTCACTCTTCTATCATACACATTCACATATTTTAATTGTGAGTTTTTCGTAATCCAAACTAAACAGTCTACAATCAATCTTTCTAATCCACGAAAATAATCTGTGCAAAACACCAACTAAAAGGATCTAGCCAAGACCTTATTTTGGCACTCCAAAAGTGTCACGGCCCGCGACAGCTGACCTGTTTAACTCTTAACTTAATCACGTGGCTCAAAAATTAACCTCAAGTTAATATAATAGTTGGTCGTGTTTCATTATATATGGAATTAACTTTCCATACATACTCGATGTGGGACTCTTCCGAGGGGTCTCACAATCTCCCCACATTGGTTGCAACGTCCCCATTGCACCCCAGGGTCCATCGCTTCCACCAACCAAGCGTTGTGAAACAAGTCCCCACTTAAGCACGAAAAACACCTCAAGCTTGTCTCATGCTTGACAAGCACCTCAGCAGGGGCGAAGGCACAAGGGAGGGCAGACGATCCCACTAGCTACCAAATTTTCGTAGGGATATGTATAATTTTTATCCCATTTTATTAATTTAACCCCAAATTTTCATAGGAATATGTATAATTTAGCTATTTTGACCCCACAAAAGATCTTTAAACTGTCCCAACTTGTTTTAAGTGCATAGAAATTTCAAACGTTCTCTTCTTTTTAAAAGTTGATAGTGCTAGAAATTAGACTATCATGTATTATTTTTCAAATATAACAAATCGTTTGGGGCCAATTATGAGGCAAAAATGATTTATTAGTACATATCGATCTTATAATTAACCTTTTAATTTAATTTTTTTTGGACTTGTGCATAGAAAAAATATATTGCATATAAATCTAATTTTTGACCCCACTAACTAAAATTCCTGGCTCCGCCCAAGCACGACAAGCACCTCAAGCTCCTCACTTGTCCGGCCCACCCAAGCACGTCTCCTTGAGGGACTCGTCTCACACTTTCGATTAGTGCAAGTTCTGATACAACCTGTCACGACTCGCGCCAGCTGACTTGCTTAACTTTTAACCTAACCATATATCTCAAAAAATTAACCTCAAATTAATATAGTAGTTGGCCGCATTTCATTATATATATATATATATATATGAAATTAACTTTCCATACATACTCGATGTGGGACTCTTCCCAGGGTTCTCACAAAAAAAGACTCTCTACTTCACCAACTTTTTTGCCTTGGATGTTTTCCCCTAGCTACTTGTATATATATATGAAATGCTAATTTGATCCGTTTTTCCCAACTAGCCAATGAAAGTGGTCCTCCTCTTCCTTCCATTTTTTGCTTCTCGATAGAAAAAAAATAAAGAGTATTTATTGTCGGCATGTATTGGTGAAAAAGTGAATAAGCAAAGTAAAAAGTGTATTTTGTTGGTACTTTTGACTAGCTAATGTCACGTACCGTTGGAGATGCTCTTATACTCACTGCCAACGAGTGGAAACTCTAGCGAACCTTTTGCCGATTAAAAATAAAAAATCAAGTGAGCATTTTTTTTCTCGTTTACACGAGTAAAATTAGAATAATTAAAAACTAAATACTAGCGTACAAATAAAAACATCAATTTCGATCTAGAAGAAAACAAATAAGTTGTTGAATTATCCCCAAAAAAAGAAAAACAATCACACCCATTCATTTCGGCTATCAATGGTTGAGATTGCTTTTCAATTTTGACAGGCAAAAGTTGTTTCTTATACCGGTCCAAATTGATTTTCAATCTGAATCGTCCAAAAATACTTTAAAAGCGCGTGATTGAACTCCGTCAAGCCCTCTTCACGGAAAGCTCCACAAATAAGATCTTCTCGAGAAATGAGATTCGAAACTTCTTTTTACAAGTGACTGTCTCCATTCCTGAACCTTAGTTGGTTATGACAAGTGTCAAATTTAGAGTTAAAGACATAAAGAATAATACAAAGAGGCAAGAGCATATATACTGTCAATAAAATCTTCGTTTTGCCGAGAAAAAAAAACGAGCATATATACCAAACAAAAAGGCATCTATATATCCCAACCGTATAACTGCTTTGTTCGGTTACCCGTTTAGTTTTAGTTTTAGTTTTGTTTTCAATCATTACCCTATTTCTTTCTCCAATCATTACCCTATTTTTTCAATTATTACTTTCTCATCTCTCTCTATCTCTCTCCAATCATTACTCCTATCTTCAATCATTACTCTATTTCTCTCTCCACCCACTACCAAAACTAAACTAAACTAAACTCTCAACCAAACACAACCAACGTTTCTCACTCACATTTTGATTCCCAGATTCGTCGAGAAAACAACGTTTCTACATCAAAAAAAAAAAATTAAGGAAATGGCGTGAAGATCAAATCCATTTTTCATATTGTCGACTAAGATATAAACTTACAATATGTAATAATTACGATTAAACTTGATTCACCGGAAAAGAATTTTGATCGTCGAAAGTGTCAGAAAGTCAGTTTGTAAGTCCGAAAATTAGGTACGTTTTTGTCGTAGCAGTTGAGGTAAATTTTGTAGGGGCATTTTTTGGGAAATAGAAATCGTTAGACAGATTCCTATAAAAACAAACAAAAAAAACATCAAGTTGCCTTGGGCTCTCTCTTTACATATAAGAATAGATGAGTGAAGCTCCTTTCTTTCCATTCTTTTTCTTCATTTTTTTCTAGTGGTCACAGTCTGAAATTTAGAGATTTTCCCCCAACTAAATTTCGGGTTCGGAATCTACTACATTCTAAGTGCTATTAAACCATATGAGGCCAGCTCATATGCATGGGGTTGCTTCATCTTTAAATGGATCCCAACTAGTAGACGGTGAAATTAGTCTTTTATAAATTGGTCGAAATTGTGCATAAATATTGGCTTGAACATTGGAATTATTGAAAAAAAAAATAGTCCGTAGGTAATATGAAAATGCGAGGAGAAAGATATTAATGTGCTGAAACACGTTAAGAGGGAGGAAAAATAAACATGCATGGTACTCCTATAGAAACACATTATGGAAGACTATTGGCATTGGCCCCCTTAATACCACATTAAGATATTAGCTAATCCGATGATTTGGGATGATTTTGTTTTTAATTAATGAAAAAAATGATTCTCC
Source organism: Rhododendron simsii (assembly GCA_014282245.1). Classification (NCBI taxonomy): domain Eukaryota; kingdom Viridiplantae; phylum Streptophyta; class Magnoliopsida; order Ericales; family Ericaceae; genus Rhododendron; species Rhododendron simsii. Next base: position 10,357,843 of record CM024965.1, read on the forward strand.
ACTCCTTATCTCTTCGTTTATCCCAACCATATCAAACAAATATAACTAATTCCATACTAAAGACCAATTTATTTATTATTGCAAGGCTCACATATTTAATTTATCTCTACCATTAATGCTATTTTTAGTTATACTTTCAAAAAATAATTCAACAATATTCAAACCACCCAGAAATTACCAAAGATTTTGGGTCTAAAATAGAGTAAAACTCAACAGGAAGGAGCTCCCGCCATCCGTACACGCGTCCGATGCTCAACTTATTCGAAATTACAACTCCGCCCATAGATTCTCCAACCCTTCTACAGCCACAGACCCGGGGGACCGATCTTGCAGCGATGGCAATAGAAGACCCACTACGGATCTTGCACTGAAAATCCGAACCGTTCAATAATTTAAAAAGAAAAACAGAGTGGATGAAAGAAAATTAAACTCAATCTAATATGTATAGGTGCTCAATCCAATCTTTTCATTTTTCATTCAAATTTCACAATTATGAAATCTGAATGAAAAAGGAAAGGTTAAATCGAGTATCTATACATATTAGATTGAGCTGATTTTTCACGAAATCGCTGGTTATTTTTTTTTAAATTTATTGAACGGCTCAGAGTTTTTTGTGAAAGACACATAATAGGCCCCGCATCGACATCGGTACAAGATTGGTAATCCATCGGTTCGTGGCAATAGGATTTTCGCAGATTCTCGTTGTAAGGACCCAAGGGCTTCCCTAAACCTATAAATACGCAACATTAGGAGTTTTGTCGTGGCAGCTTCAATTCGCATCCTTACAAAACCGAAATCGGACACATTGTTGAGAGAGAGAGAGAGAGAGAGAGAGAGAGAGAGTCGTGGAGCGTTACTGGCTGTGATGGTGAGAGACAGAATGGGTAATCGCTCTCTTCTTCTCGAACCGTTCGGTTCCTCGCTTTCTCATTATTCTTCTTCTCCAATCTGACACAGTTTGATCTTCATCAGGCACTAATCTATCTCTCTCTCTCTCTCTCTCTCTCTCTCTCTCTCTCTCTCTCTCTCTCATTATGTGAGGCTTCCTATGTATCACTCTCTCTGTTTTTTTTTTTTTGAATCATACATAGATATGTTTCGTTATTCTTATACCTATAATTAATGGATTTTTTGTGTGGATTCTTTAGTACATATCTATTCATGGATTTCCCACGTTTCAAAAACCGTGTTTGATTCTATTGCAGAAAGGCGATCGTCCACGCATTGTCACTTTGAACGTTTAATTCTCTTGCGGAATGCTACGAATCGGAATGCAGATAGAAGTGCACAGATTTGGACACAAATACATCCTGAACCGTCTGACGTGCCGGTATCAGGACGTGTCCGGATCTGTGTGCTTTTGGTCTGTGTCAGTAGCATTTTTGAATTCTTTTTCTAAAATTGTCACTTTTGTTTTTTGTTTCGTCTCTCGGATTCTGTATAGATTTTGGTCAGTCAATTGATTTGTTTGTTTTGGTTGGTTGGTTGGTTCAGATATGGGAGAAGTGACAAAGCTGTTGCATGTAGTTGTTGTGGACGATGGAGAGAAGAGGGAGAAAGGGAAAGAGTCGTTCCGATACACGCGCCCCGTTCTGCAGAGCACTCTGCAGCTTATGGGATGCAAAGCTCGACATGCCTTCAAGGTTTGTACTTGCAATCCAAATTTTCTCTCTCTTTAATGTCCGTGTGGTATGTTCCGGTGTGCAAATTTACAGTTTTGTGATCTTCATGTGGAGAGAATAGAGAATTTGCTATTTTGATTTTTTGTTTTTTGGTTAATTTTTCCTTTTTGTGAGCTTAATTGTCCCTTTCCTGGGCAATGACTGATAAGGTCTCCTCCACATTATATGTTTTGTGATGTTGTCCTTTGTCTGTGATAGTAGGAGGTTGTCTACTTCCTTGTTCAAAAAGAACATAAAAATAGGAAAAGATAAAAAGGAAACAAGGGAGGCTATCAATTTTAGCAATATAGCATGCGAATTTACCATAATTGGTATAGTTCAAGGATGAAGCCAGGAATCGGACTTCGAGGGGACCAACATTAATGTTATAAATAAAATAGAGGTTAACTTTTAAAACAAAATGTTTTCATTCAAAACTTTATGATAGGTATCTTATAATTGCAATGTAACCGATTATATGACATCAGAATAAGTGGAGCGACGCCATGTTTTGGGAGGAATACCCTATGGAGAGAGGATAAAAGAGGGTCATTTTGTATGTATGCATGCATATGTGTACCGGTTTCGCTCAAAAAAATTTGACACAAGTTTTTTGTGGGACCCATTTTAGAGTCTCACACAAATGATCGGAGCCGTTCAATTTATTTAAAACGTATTTTTAAAAGTTCTCACAAAGAATTAGCTCATTCGGATATCAGTAAGTGCTTGATCGGTTCATTCAGTTGGTTCCTGTCAAATTTGACAACATAAAATTGACTGAGCTGATCAAGCCCTTATCAATATCCAAATGAGTTGATTTTTTACAAATCCCCTTAAAAACATGTTTCAAACAAATTGAACGGTTTCGATTATTCGCGTGGGGCTCCGATTAGTGTTGTGTTAAATGTTGTGTCAAATGTTTTGTAAGTGGAACTGGCCCCATAATATATGTATGTATGTATGTATGTATGTATGTATGTATGTATACATATATGAAAATTTCCAATAATATTAGGGGTACTCTTGTAGTTATTAGAAAGTTGGGTGCGATATGCCCATGGTCCCATGGCACAACACCCCCCCCATCGGTCCCCTGCTATGAAGTACTGACACCACTAGAGGTCAAAGTATCGCAGTGTCGGAACACGGCGGGGACACGTATGGGATACGCCACATGGCGTGTCCCATAATTTAATTTAAACTTTTTACGGGGACACGACTGGGGACACGGAAGGGACACTGCAGGGGCCAAATTGTAAATTGTTTAAAATAATTGGGCCAAACTGTAATTTTAAAAAAATTGGGGGTTAAACTGTAATTTTTTAAAAATTTGAGGCCAAATTGTAATTTTTTTTAAAAAATTTGGGTGTCAAACTAAATTTTAGAATTCCCGTGTCCTATGTCCGTATTGGTATCCGTGTCCGTGCATCATAGGTCCCCTGTATAGCTCAATCAAGGTTGTGAATTCCGTACAACATACCTGCCAGCCTATGTATGTTTAGTAAAATCGGTACCTCACCCCCTAGTTTCGTTCTGGTTCAAACACGAATTGGTACCTCACGCCAGGTCCAGAAAATTAACGGATTTGCGTACAAAAGGATCTGTGGTGGAGCCCATGGGCAAAAACAGTACAGTCATATGTTGAACTGGAGACTATATATCCCTCTCCTCCTCAAAACATTTTTTTGTCCCGTGTTGTTGATCCTTCATTTTGGGGAATTCGCTTTTCTTTTTCAATTTTTTTCTGGCACATACTATAGCTTGCTAAATAGTACTCTCTCTCTTAATAACCAGTTATGGCCTTGAGCTTCTTAGCTCAGGGCAGTGGTTGAGATTACTTTTCAATTGAACGTTCATTTCACAGTTCTCGTATTTGGATTACTTTTTTCCATTGCTATGGAGTATAATGTCAACTGATCTCGTCCTTTATTTTTTGCAATTTGTGATCAGCACCTCTTCCTTTAGCTTGTTATTACTTTTAGATAAAGTAAATTGAGCTCTTGGAATGGGTTGACAATTGACATTATATTGTGTACCTTTTTTCCCCTTTTTCTAGAAACAATGGAATTTGTCACTTCTATGTTCTAACTATAGTTATGCTTTTACAGTGTCTTACCAATGGGTCGCTAGATGAGATTGAAGTCTGCTAGTTTTTGTTGCCTTAGAGTAATATGCGTGTTTTGTATCCATCGTGGCTGTCTTTGTTGTCATCGAGACCTTCAAGACTTAATTTTCTGGCTTGTTATTATTATTAAAAAATCTAGTTTTGTAGTAGGCATACTTCAGGCATTTAAGTTGGACCTACTAATGGAAGATGATTGTACGATGGATACAGAGAAGAATCTAGAATCTAGGAGGACCATCTTAACGTATTCTCCTTCAGTTTGTGATAAATCTTGATGTTTCTTTAAATTGCAGTGTTTCTAAGGCTTTGGCAAGTTGCACTAACACTATCTTTCTGTTGTTATCAGATTAGCCGAAGGGTCTTCGAATTGATGAAAACTGAATTCTCAGTGGATGCTTGGGTTTCAACAGGAGTCGAGATTTTGGAACTAGATGCTTCAAAAGGACAGTCCCAGAAAGAAAATGGTCTGTGTAACAGTGGTTGTGCTGAAAAAATAGATGAGGGCAAACATGTGGTGCCAGAGAAAGACGGAAAAAGTAAGAGCAAACCATTTGTATCGTACCATCGTCGCACCACTGTGGTCGTGAGAAGAAAAACTTTCTTAGATGTTGTGTGTGATGCTCTGGCTGAATACAAGCATGTAGGCCCCAACCAGAGAGCGGACTTGCTTTTAGCTTGCAGGTACACTCGTGTAACTTGATGTACCATTAATGTATAGTCCTAGCTCAAAAGATCGGTGGCCACTGCCATTGCGAAAGCACGTGATTCTGGTGACCTTGTAAGCTTGCAGTTAATCGTTCCATATCAGAAAGTACTCTGCACTGTTTTTGGTACAACATAACACCAGTTAGTCCTGAGGCCCAATTGCTGTTCTCTTTGTCCTACTAATATTAATCTTTGTAACAACTTCAGAGATTAATGAAATTTTTCTTTGCCGTTCAAAAAAAAATAGTCCTGAGGCCCAATTGAACTGTACTGGAAATTTAATGTTGATTCTCAATGAATTTTTCCCTTTCTAACCAAATAATAGGAAATGGTTTCCTTCCAAAAAGAATGACATCCTCATAGGAAGGGCAGCTACTAGTAAATTTTGAATGCAATTTCTGAACACTATTTATTTCTTTAAAGTTAGCTTTGTACAATGTTATGTAATTTTTTTTTGAACTGGTGGCACATATGGCCATCTTGCTTGATAGTATTATTTGCCATTTGTGCACGTTATTTTTAGCCGTCTTGCTCAATAATGAATACATCCACTGTCATGTAGCTTCTAGGAGCAAGATTATTAATTTTTTTTGCGTGTGGACTCTCGTGCTCGGTCAATGTATAAAATTGTCATAATGAGAGGATGAAACTAATTTGGAGGTATAAGGATTATTTTGCTTAATCCATCACCACTCCATTGCCTAGAACAGGTGAACTTAGATGTTGATTGCTTGATCTTGCATTTCTAAAGGAAATTGTGGCTTGTGGATTGGACTGTTAACCATTCTTTTCTCATAAAGTACTCATTTAAGTTCTCTTTCCAACTTATGATAAATTTTCCTTTGGTTTCAGAATTCGGGAAAGGAAGGAATCTGTAACCGTGCTTCTGTGTGGGACCAGCGGCTGCGGAAAATCTACGTTGTCTGCGCTCCTGGTATTCCTTTTGTCGCGACAAACACTAGTGTTCCTTTCAGAATATGGGATATGGAGAATTATGTTGTTCTTATACTTTCTTTATTGTTCAATTTTCCTGTTTTCCTTCTTTCCAGCAAATTTTAAGTTTATTGTTGTGCGAGTTTTACTTCAGACTTTATTTATATTCATGCTTTGGATAGACACAAAATCGGGCTTTTTTCAAACATGCATGAATGGATTCCAGTAGATGATTATAATGCATGTCGATCATGAGATCTTGTCATCCGTATTAGATATCGTAATTTGTCACTTATTGTGTTATTTTCGAGTTTTTATATGAGTAAAATAATCTCTAGCATATCAACCAAAGTTGGTAAGTTCATCTTCCTTGTTATCGTCCCTGTTTGGTGAGTTTTTCCTTTCACCCTATGGCTGAAATGTCTCTGGTGGACTGGGCTTTATCCACAATTCATTTATGCCGGTTTATGAACTGAGATGGGCATTTACATATTTATATTTAGTCATTAAAAGCGCTTTATATTAGTATGGATTTAGTGGAGGTGTTGGGGTTTATTCTCTGTTTCTAGGAACATTTAGGTTTTGAAAAAGTTATATCCTGCTAGAAGCTTAATGTATCTGGAATTCTTCGCAGATCTTGAACGGCCACCTTTCTGTCGATATTTCCTATTAACCAATATTAGGCTTCACATTCTGTCTTTTTGTTGTTATCATTTCTTTCCTTCTATGACTCGGATGTCACCAATATTAGGTTTCACATTTTGTCTTTCTGTTATCAATGAGGAGATCTTTTTCCTTCTATGACTCAGATGTCTCGTACTTTGTAGATGGATTTGATTAAAGGAATTTGATACAAGGAGTGGTGATATGGGTGGAAGATTCCGAGGAATATGATAAACAATTTTGTTGCAGGCCGCGAGAGCGGTACGAAATTGAGGCAAACTCCGAAATGCTAGAAATGACCTGAAAATAAAACGGGTCAGCGTCATATTTGTTTGCAGGTACATAAACTGTTTGATAGAAGTTATGGACCCTTTGTAGAAGTCATTATAAGGTCCAATTCAAATTCAAGGATTCAAATTGATTCCCTTTCTCTGATTCCTCCTAAATTGCATTGATTCGTCGGAAAGACTTCATTTGAATTTCTCATGGAGATCCAAATCTAAGCTCAATCCTATAAGCTATGTTACATGGATTCTTCATTTGGGCTCAAGTGTCCGTGTCGATGTGTCCAACACCCGTATCCTTTTGGACACTCGGATTCTTTAATTGTTAAGATACTTACAGAAAAGGAATATCAAATTAGCTAGAAAAGCAATATTTTAAGTATTTAACATAGATAGGAAATAGGGAAATAGAAAAACATAATTTTCTTAACTATTTCTTGTTTAAATAAATTTGCAAACATAGTTTACGTACATAATCTGAGAAAATTATGCAATATATAATACAAACAAGAGTTGAGGGCGTGCCTCCATCCTTGTACCCTAGTTGGGGACACATATCCACGTATCCTAAGATTTTAGTTTAGGAAGGTCCGACCCTTGGACTTGCACCCGCACCCGATACTCGCGCATGAGTGCACTCATGCGCAAACATCTCCTTTCAAACCATCAATTTACATGAATTTATTTTTGCATCCAAGGTTGATTGCGCCAGTCTTCAGTATGCCAAAATCATTGTACATTGATTATATTTGATCTCAAAACATTGAAAAAAAAATATAGATTTGAAACTTCCTAATGTTTTTTCCAGGCTAGCCGGTTGGGAATCACAACTGTTATATCAACTGATTCGATCCGGCATATGATGAGGAGCTTTGTAGATGAAAAACAAAATCCCTTGCTTTGGGCTTCAACATACCATGCTGGCGAATGCTTGGATCCAGAGGCTGTTGCAGCAGCAAAAACCAAAAGGAAAGCTAAAAAATTAGCTGGTGTTTCAAAGCTGCTGCCAAAAGAGGATGTATCTGGTGGTTCTAAAGTTGGGAAATCTGATTCACGATTACCAGAAATGGGTCCTCGTTCTTCTGAATTAATCAGTCCAAGACAAATGGCCATTGAGGGATTTAAGGCACAAAGTGAAATGGTGATCGACAGTCTTGATCGGCTGATCAGTTCCTGGGAAGAGCGAAAGGAATCTGTAGTAGTTGAGGGTGTCCACTTAAGCCTCAATTTTGTGGTAAGTGTAATGCATGTATATTCTTTGACTAAAAGTTAACTGTTGTTTCATGATACACCTATCCCAGTTTCTAGTTATTAGTTTCAGTTACTAGTTGTATTATGCTTTACAGATGGGGCTTATGAAGAAACATCCTTCAATCATACCATTCATGATATTCATATCGAATGAGGACAAACACTTGGAAAGATTTGCAGTTCGAGCAAAGTACATGACACTAGACCCTGCTAAAAACAAGTATGTAAAATACATCCGAAATATCAGGGCAATCCAAGAGTATCTTTGCAATAGAGCTGACAAGCATCTGGTTCCGAAAATTAACAATACCAACGTTGACAAGAGTGTGGCTGCAATCCATGCAACGGTCTTCAGCTGCCTTAGAAGGCGAGACGGCGGAGAGCAGATTTATGATCCTGCCACAAATACAGTTCCTGTGGTTCAGGAGGAATACAAAAATCAATGTGCTGCGAATTCATTGAGCTCCAAGGGTATGCTCCAACTTATTCAAAGAAAAGGTTCAACTAGGCATCTGATGGCTCTTCTGAATATCGATGGCTCTGTGGCAAAAGCTTGGCCAATTGACCGAAATGGCAAGCCCATTTTGAGCGAATCTACTGAGAAGGGGCCTGGGACACAAATGTACGGGCCATTGAAGATTGCAAAATCTGAACCCATTAATCTTCAGTTTGGTCACTTTGGGATCAGTGCTTGGTGGCCCAGTGATTCTTGTGGCACAAGTCACGCCAGCAGTGTTGATGGGTCAAGGGGTGAGGTTACTGACAATGGAAGTAGATATTATTCTTCCTGCTGCAGCTCAATGTCAGATGGACCGGCCAAGAAGGTAGTTAACCTCTTTAGCCATATATTACATGGAATCAGTTATGTGTGTTGCGTTCTGATACAAGAAAGATTCATCTAGTTCTCATGTGAAGGACACTCTTGACTCTACAACTATAAATATTTCTCACTATGTTTTATGCTCTTCTTTTTTCAGTTTCAACGTTTGAAATTTCGTGCATGATATGAAAGTTTCATGCAGTAAGTACACAATAAACCAGAAACTTGAAAATGCATCTCAGTGAATGTCCAACTAAACATCTCAAACCTGTATCTCATGCCCTTACCCAGAGTAAGAGTTTGATACGGGTACTTCATATGTTTTGAAGAGTCTGTGTAACTTAGTTTAGCCTCATGTCTCATTCCCACCTCAAAGCTAGTTATTCACCATAATGTCCTCTGAATCAGTCGCCATTAAACAGTGTTTGTGTTGTGGCATTGTTCTGATTATTATTTTCATACTTTCAGCTCAAGGAGGAGCATTCTGTGCATGGCAGTGATGAGGAGGTTGATGATCCTCCCGAGGTGGACAGCGATGATGACCTTAGTGATGATGGTAAAAAAGAAATTCCTGAAGAGGTAAGAAGGTTGTCCTCATTATGGAATCGGTCTGCATCATCTTTATCTCTCATGTTACATGTCACTTTCCAACGTGCAAAGCAATAACCTGTGATAAAATCATAGGCAAACATACATTATATGTCAATCGAAACTGCTGATCAAAAGAAAAAAAAGAAATGTCAATCGAAACTAGATATCCTGAGCTGTTCAATGGCTGATTGGCTGTAATCACTTTATACATCGAGCTTTTGTATTCAGTTGCTCTACACTAGTGCAGTTGAGAGGAGATAAATGGAATTGAAGTTTCTTCTTTCATGTCGGAATGTGGGATGACAAATAGAGGTTGCCAATCCCAGAGTTTAGGGCCTTAGGCACATGCCTGTAGATAATTAAAGATTTGAGTTCCTTGGATTGAACTTGAAAAATACATACGGAACTTAATTATACAAAGGCAAATTGGCTACTTTCCAAAAAGAGTATTTAAAGAATTTAAGGTGCTTATGTCAAACTCTGTACTTTGCAGATGGAGGGCTCTGTAGATGAGGGCTCCACTCAGTCAGACGAAGAGTATGATGATCTCGCGATGCAGGATATCCAAGAGAATGGCTACTGGTGTGATGATGAGGAGTTCAAGGATAAGGAAGTAGTGCCTACATCTGGGGAAGAACCAACTTATGAGGTTCCTAGTATTTTTAAAGATAACCATAGAAAAAGTCTTGATCATTTCTTGAGGACAAAAGGCAAACTGCTTTCCGAGCTACCTTGCTCTTACTCTTTTCTAGCGAGGGAAAACAATGAGAAGAGAGTGCCATGTTTTGGTAATGTAAAACTGAGAAAACGTTCTCAGAGTATACCGGCTTTTGGAAAGCATGGTTCAGTGACCAAGGATGCCATTCTCACCGGAACCCCTCGGAGGTAGCAGAAAATTTTGGTGTAGAGGTTATTTAAAGAGTAAAAAGTGCATCAGTTAGTGTCTCATCTTGCAATTTTGTTGTTGAGCATGGTTTTAACTATCCCTGATAGATGATCTGTGGTCGGAACAAAACTATAGAGGTTTGATTTGTTGCAGAATCATGGTGCTGTGAAATGGGACAACTTTTTGCTGCATGATTGTACCATTGACGTTCCTTTTGTGTAGATCGAAGATCTATGGAGAGATTTACAAAGGAAAGTTAACATTGATGAAAGGAATAGGTTCTTCACTTTACTGTCTTTCATTATTCGTTTACCTTTTTCTTTGTTATTTATTTTTAGACACAAGCTTATTCACTGACGAAGTAAAGAAATTCTTTACTGACAACATGACACGCGGCATTCCATGTTTTCAAAATGACCGCGGGAGTTTGATGCAAGATTTTGATTCATGGTTTGATTGTTGAGAGATTTGGCTTATAGCTCTTTTCTAGTCCTGTTTTCATAATTTGGCCTTGAAGTAGACATGCCCCAACTGAAAAAGTCAAGATTAATTAGGATATCTTTTTTACTGTTACTCTTTTCCAAGGTAGGGCAATGAGGGGTCCCTAGAGTCCTTGTTAAGATAGATTTTGGTTGTACTACAGTATCTCTTTATGGTCTCCTTTTGTTACAGGCATGCCATGCCACCCCTTTAATTTTGTACCCTAATTTCAAGGCCTATTATTAATTGGTTTATGGAACCACTGATAAGAAAATGGGGACTAAAGTGGGCTTTATTTTCAAGGAGGTTTTCCTTTCAGAAGAAGAAGAGAGGTACTTCCTCCATCCCATAATGTTAGACATTTTCGGAAATGCGTGTCATTTTTAAATTGCCTATATCTTTCAATCCATAATATTTTATGCAATTTTTTTTAACTTTGTTTAATATAATAAATTGAGATCTATCAAACAAAAATCCATATTGCTTATAAAAAATATTACGGAGTAGATAATTTTTTCACAGGACTGAAATAGTGAAAAATTCCAAACTTTTTGAGACGGAGGGCATACTACTTTATTCTGCCATTATGTAATCACAATTCTTAGCATGAAAGATTCCAAACCACTTCCATACTCAATGGGGAAGAAATTCCCTAGAACTATCTTTATTTCCTAGTTGTTGTTTTATGCAGTTCCATTTAACCAAAACAAAAGCTACCTAGACCGAGCCAAAAATAAAGTATCTAGCCACATGGGGAAAAATAATTTGGCCTGAGAATCTGAACCACATAGGGAAAAATAATTCAATAATTCCCACCCTACTGGGCAAATGTCCCCACCATACTGTTTTATCAGCAAAAACGTTGTTTACTTGAAAAACAGGAAGCACCGGTCCTCTTGATGGCTTGTTGGCAATCAGTTTGGTTCAGAAAAACAGGAAGCATAACGAGACAAAAAGACATTAGCTCCACAGCATCCAAGCAAGAAATTTACTCCATACTTCTAAACAAGAAAGAGAAGAGCCAACAACCGATAACGGAAAGTTTGCAAGATGCCAACGAAAACCCGACATGACATCACGGCACTAAATCGAGGCCTCCTTGATAAGTGTGTGGTCTCAACCACATAAGACTTTTGGTTTTTCGAGCGGAAAAATCTTTCCACTATAGTAATACCAAATCAGCCTTGAATGTCATGGTATTAAAGTGTAGTTAATTAGACTCGCAATTCACAAGTTATGATTCAATAAATATACTCATGTCAAATGGTATGGTTTGAAATCTGCTCATTCCGATCGTGTTTGGGATTTGCTTGTTCACGGATCCACGGCGGTGTTGCAGGTTTTGAGCTCTCACGGCGGTGAGGGCCCTCTGCGATCTACCCTTTCAGTCCTACTCCTCCTTTGCGCACGGCAGTGGCATGGGCCTCTGTTATCCTTCCCTCGCCTCCTCTGCCGCCTCCCTTTGGCTGTCTGGGCATGGGTGGGTGACCGGCATTGCGGTGTTGCTGTGGCAGCTGTTGGTTGGTGTATTGCTAGGGATTCTGTTTGGTGCTTTCATTGTTGGGCTTTGAACCATTTATTTGGGCTTTTAGACCCTTAGGTGTTTGAGCTTAATTTTCTTTATCTGGGCTTTTAGGCCAATGGATGTGGGCTTTGTCCCATTAACCCCCCCAAGTTTGGTTTCTTGCCAAAATTGGGTTTGAGTGTCTGATATCATCATTCGTTATCCTATTAATTTTTGTAACAATTTTAGAGATTAATAAAATTTTTGCCTTCCAAAAAAAATATAAATTCATGTTGGTTTCCCTATCGGCAGTAGTGGATCATTACTCATGATACCTATTTTGTTTTTCGTGTTTCAAATTTTGCTCCATTTATTACAGATTATTGCAAGTTCACAAAGAAAACCTTCAAGAGTCTAGAGAGTTAGAGAGGGCGAGTCTGGGGTGGGTTTCCAACCCCACCCTTCCGCCTCCCCTATTCTCTGCTTCCCCCTCCTTTTTCCCTCCTCTTCTGATCTTTTCCTTCCTCCTCCTCTCTCAGTCGCCCACCACCCTGACTCCCTCCTCTCTCCTTTCCTCTACTATCCTATGCTATAGTTGCGAGGTGGTTAAGACTTTTTTCTTAAGGAAATGAGATCTCCCACTCTCCCCATTATTTTTAGACTCAGAGACCAGATCTAGAAATCTAGATTTGGTTTCTTGGAATCAGTTCAAGGATGCCACCATGACGACGTTGGTATTTGCAGTGGCTTCAGTCTTCCGTCTGCAGCGGAAACGAGCTCAAGTTGGTGCGGCGGGTCCATCCAAGAGAGTTTGCTCTATATCCATACCTGACTACTCTAGTTTTGGCCACTCCAACCCCCTTCACGAGTGTGATCGACGGGTCTTACTCCGACATCTTGGTTCCAGGTGGCTTTCCTTTTGTTTTGTTTTATTTGATTTTTTTTTTCTATATTTAGACCGTTAGTGTTTGTTTTTATTGTACTGTATTTTTCTTATATATAATATTTGGAATGATTTTGTTCGTCGAAAAAAAAATCTGTAACGAGTAATGGTAACTACCGTGTATGCAAGGAACAATTATAGAAAATCTCTGGATTTTGATTTGAACTCTCTCTCTCTCTCTCAGTCTCTCTCTCTCTCTCTCTCTCTCTCTCTCTCTCTCTCTCTCTCGAATATAGACAGACATCTATGATAGTATACAACAACAACATAACATAACCCATCTAGTCCCCAATTATTGGGGGTATGGGCAGGGGATGATTGGAGATAAACCTAACCTTTGGCAATATATGCACAAAGTGGTTGCTCTCAGAGTACCACTGAAACAGTGGTCTCCCTAAACCTCCAAGAACAGAGGAGCTACAGGGACCTTTTGTTGTAGAACCATACCCCCCAAGTCAAAGACAAATGAAGAACCAAAAAAGAAAGAAGGTTGCTCGAAGAATATTTCTTTTATCTTTTTGCAAGAAAACTCAAAATAGTGAATTCATTCAGCTTTAGCACCTCTTCCCCAGCAAAATACATTAATATTTAGTTTCATAGATAAGACCGCTGACATAATGATGGAGAAGATCTATCTTGTTTGGATGCTATGAAATGGCCGAATATCTATGCAAAAGTAGGAAGAATGCAGTACAATAGCATCTATGGTACTACCTCCGTCCCTAAATATTTGGCCGTTTCGCAAAACGAGAACTAAAAAATAATGCATTTCTTTCAAAAAAAAATTTAAAATTTTTTCATAAATTAAAAGAACTCATCGATATCTAGTGAATTGTTGAAAAAAATTTTAATTTTTCTTGCAAAAATTGTATTATTTTTACTTTCTCGTTTTATGAAATGGACAAATATTATGGGACGGAGGGAGTATTTGTTATTTTCTTCTACAGCTCCCTTGCCTTCTCTATTTCTATTTCTATCCTTTTAGCAAAATACAGTCCTACCAAACCATTATCAAGTGCCCCCTTCTCCACTTGGAGCCATAACCACCACCAGGCCTCGGGCCACCTCAGTCCTCCACCCCTTCTCCACTTGCTTTGCGTTGTGTTTTATGTTGGAACCGTTCTACACACACAACAATTTATGCACAGATTGTGCATAGATTTTGTTGTGGGGCCCACCACGGGTCCCACACACATCATCCGAGCCGTTCATTAAATGTAAAACATTTTTTCAAGGGCCTCCGTAAAAAATAATCTCAATCCAATACCTATAGATGCTTCATCCAAACATCTAACTTTTCATTCAAATTTCCAGATAATGAAAAGTTATACGGTTGGATCGAATAGCTATAGGTATCGGATTGAACTTATTTTTTACGGGAACCCTTGAAAAAATGTTTTACATTTAATGAACGGCTCGGATGATTTGTGTGGAACCCGTGGTAGGCCCCACAACAAAATCTGTGCACAGATTGTGCACAAATCTGCTGTATGGGTAGACTTTCTATTTATGTTGCGATGCTATGATGTTTCAATAATTTTATTCATTATTAGCAACAAAAAAAAAACCACTACGAATCTCTCAAAGATTTGATACGTTTATCCAATTTCTTTTCCTCTCTTTGTTTCGCTGACTAAAAATTTCTCAATAGTAAGAGTAATATTTTGTTATCACTTGCTTACGCATCTCGTGTGCCTCAACTCTAATTCACATAATTGTGGAAAAGGAGAAAAAATTTATAAGGTAATTATCAACAATTATTCTTTTGGTTCTACTGTATTCATATAAACCCCAAGCAAATGCACAAATCAAACCAAACCAAGTCTTAGATTTCGATTAATTGGGATTGGCTGTATGATTATGTTTCTTCCATTGAGCACTGTTTATGACATTGTGCTCCATGATGTCCAAAAAACTAAAATCCTTTTGAACTTTCGCCTGCAAAGAGAGTTCTAGTCTACAACTCCCCTTAATTTTACCCTCTGCCGTAACCATATCATTCCTCTTAACTATCATTCAATAGTAGACAAGTCCAAATTAACGAGAATAATTCAGCTTCCTCGTACTCTCTCTTTCTCTCTCTCTCTAGAATTCATACAGCTGACCAGGTTTCCGACTTGGGGGCTCCACCCCCCCCCCCCCCGCGCCACTTTATCCTCTTTCCCTCTCTTTTTCTCTCTTTTCTCATCTCCCTTTCTCCTCACTTTCTGCCATTTCTCATTCTCCTTCCCTATTTCTCTATATTTCTCAGATCTCTTCGTGTCCCTCCTTCTCTTCTTTTTTCTATCTTTCCCTCTGAATAAGTTTGAACTATTCCTTTTCTCCCTTTGTCTTTATCGGCGTAGAGGCTCTGATGGCGGCAGTTTTGAGGGGTTTGGACCGAGGGGTGCGTCGTCGCTCTTTGACAGCCGCTTGTTGTCGTTGTTAGGCGGCCCAAGTTTGCTTAACAGCGAGGTTGTTGAAGGAGGGATCCCAATGAGGTCATTGGCTGCTGCCGGTTGTCATCGTCGGACAGCATCGGTGTGGTTTAACGAAAAAATGGTACTAGGGTTGCTAAGGGGTTTTGGAGGGTGTAGGCCGACCCAACACAAATCACCCCAAATATATTATAGATAGCAAATAAATAGATCAATCAACCGATTACAAACCATACAAACAACCCTATACAACAACCAAA
Source organism: Rhododendron simsii (assembly GCA_014282245.1). Taxonomy (NCBI): domain Eukaryota; kingdom Viridiplantae; phylum Streptophyta; class Magnoliopsida; order Ericales; family Ericaceae; genus Rhododendron; species Rhododendron simsii. The sequence continues at coordinate 10,373,366 of CM024965.1, forward strand.
CCACAACATAACACAGTAAATAAAAACGAAGATTGAACGGGACCAAACAAGGCCATAACATGAGTGCCCTCATGCCGATCACACAAGCAACTATACCTGCAAAATAAAGGTGAAGAACAAGAGGCAAAGGAACATCAATTGGAAGCACGATGTCGAGGGGCAACAAATGTATGAGGATCACTGCAGTTGTCTTCTATGACTCGTTCACGTTTACGCTTTAGCCGAGTGGGGAATAGTCTTGCCACTATCACAACTAACCTAAACTGGACTCCATATCCAACCACTTGGAAGACCCTTCCCCGATTACTCACTAAGAATGGTAAATTATCAAATTTGTAAATGTAAATAAACAGTTACGCATAAGACACGTGCGTTAGATCCAAAAGTTTGGGTAGCTTTTAAACAAATTTAAACAAATCCAATACTGGGTATTTTCATATAGTTCTTTTTGATAGTAGAGACCGTTATAAACATAAAGCGATAGAAGTGAGAAAAGAAAACTCATAGAGAGAAAAGGAAACTTATACAGTATTAGGCCCCGTTCCAGAAACGAAATAAGAACTTATTTTTTGTGTAATAAGAAGGCTTATTCCTGAAAAGATTGAACAATTACTTATTTTTTGAGAAGACAATTTCAAGCTCAAAAAACATGTGCTTACGCAAATAATTTTTCTATCAATATGGATCTTGTTTGATACATCTCATTGAGATCTTTAATACGGTGCAAAAAAAATTAAAAAATTATTTCTCATTTACGTTATTTTTGAGTTTGAAAATGTGAAATAAGCTGCTTATTTGAATTTTGTGAAACAAACCTTCTTATTTTTCTTTGAGAAGTGGCAAAATAAGTACTTATTTTTTAAGAAAGTTTCTGGAACGGAGCCTTACTCCAGTAATTTGAGAGAGGGAGAGAGATTGTGTGGCAAACTGGCAATCAATGCATTTGAAACAGCACCAACTTTCTATCTTGCTCTGCGAAGCTGTGAGTTCAACCATAGAAATTCACTGGGTTCATTGCACTGAAATAGTAGCATGAGCAGTTCAAATATCCCATTTACGAGAGTATTTTAAAAGTTGCGGGGTTTCAACTGACACCACCCCCATTTTCATTTTTGTTTTGTACATCATAACATTATTAAGTCTTTCGTCACACGCAGCATTCTGGAGGAACTAACTCTCCTTCCCAACAAGAGATGATGTCTGACCTTCCTTTTGGCTATAATAAGAATAAAAAAAATATTAAACGATAAAAATAATAAAATATTACACGATGCAGAACCCAAACTCCCATGAGGGAGTGTCGTCCCTCAAATTGCCCTTCCCATAATCTCCAGATTCCATTCATACACAATGACTACAGTACTTGTTACTCCAATTAACTACGCCACTGTATGCAAAATGGGAGAACTATTTTACAGACCATCAATCCCCAGTAATCAGTCTGCCACAGTTCAAATAATCTATAGCTCACCTAATCTTTCCATGACTCACATATTAGAAATGAAGAAGACTTTCCAAAGAGTGCCTCCACTATTGTTGTCTTGTTGAAAGATTTGACCATGATGGAATGTACTTGCAATTTGCAATAGAATGGAATGAACCATCCCAGCATTCCGGAGGAAGAACTTGTTCTTGTAAAACTGACATCAACTAACTAACCTCAGGATGCCTAAACTCAGCATCCCTGAATGTCATTTTCCTCATATCAACAAACTTTTAAGACAATCCATGAACTACCCAATAATTGCTACGAACATAATGAGCCGAAAATGAGCCCAGAGCAGTTCATCATATTTAGGAGGCTCATTTGGCATGCGTCACAAATCACAAACAAGAAGATTATGCAGCAATCTTGAGATTTTTATCAATGGGAGAAAGGCTACAGTTTCAAAAATGGGCACTAGAAGGTCAATACACAAAGAATACAACAATCGAATCATAAAATGATGAGAAAATGAATGCCAAAGCTAGACTAGGCATTACAATTTATATTTCATTGTAAACTATGACTTTGTGCCCCAAGAGCCCAAGTTGCCACACCTACTAACGAGTCTTGGGATACAAAGGAGCACATGTGGGTAGGAGAATATGAAATGGAACAATAATAATTACGGTGAACTTCGAAATACTTCTAAAGAACAGATATTTGGTTTGGGTTATTTGGGAGAAACACAACCTATTCCTTGTCAATTTAAAAGTACCTAACCTTAGGATCTCCAAACTTAGCACCATTGAAACTAATGACATAAATATGCTGTTGGTCAATTCGAAAAACAAATGCCCATGCTGAATATTCTGGGAGTACAATGATATTTTAGACTATTTCGGGACGTTTATCTAGAACATTTGGAAGACATGGAAAAATATGACAGGTCATTATTGTGGCAACATTTATGAGCATAATTCCACAATCCAACAAATAAGATGTTGACAGTCACCGTATGTACTAAAGAGGAGTTAAGAGAGTCTTAAAAAGCAAGACTAAAATGATTTGGAACTCATAGTGTAGATGAGGTGTTGAATTCGTGAGTACACTGAACTACTTACAAACAATTATGAGGGAACTCTTAAGTAAAGATTCACAATTGGGAATGAGAACTCCTAATTGGAGTTACTTCAAGATCCCCAAACTTAGCAAAAGTAAATAAAGATCACTATAGGAGAAATTTTTCGGTGACGGGTGGGTATATCCCACGTGGTACCCGCTCGGCACATCCAGAACATCCAATACACTTTTAGATGGCTTGGATTGAAACCCTATCTCTCCTCTCACCCCAACACTTTCTCTCTCCAAATCCAAGCCGTCCAAAAACACAATGGACGGCTCCGAGCAGGCACCACATGGTACCCACCCGGCACTGAAAAATTTTCCTCACTATAGGGATGATATAAGTGCACCAACATAGAAGCATGAAAATATGGAGTCAACACACACGAGTAGAGAGATGACCATTCCTCACTCTCAGGAATATTCCTCTGACCATTCAATACTCCTCCGAATAGATCTAAAATCATTTCTTGCTTCCAGACCATATGGGCTAGCAATCATTTAAGTGGTAAGCTCTAACACAGGCTACTTCCGTTGTACGAGCAACTTGCTCTATTTTATCAAAACCAGATGCAAGTGGTTTCTCTCTCTTGCTCTTAAACTTTATGCTCAGACATACAATTAGAGAAGGGAAAATATGGAGTCAACACACACGAGTAGAGAGATGACCATTCCTCAAATAGACTCTCAGGAATACTCCTCTGACCATTCAATACTCCTCCAAACAGATCTAAATTCATTTCTTGCTTCCATACCATATGGGCCAGCAATCATTAAAGTGGTAAGCTCTAACACAGCTGTTCGGTCAGCACTACGGAAAACAACAGAGCATTGAAAGCAGTAGCAGACACATCCAAAGCAGCAAAATATTCAAAGCAGCTCACTAGCAGTCATAGTAATTTCAAAACTAGCAGTATACAAGTTACAAAATACTGCAGAAACAGAAAACAGCAATACAGATACAGCACACAGAACCAATGCTACTTATAGCTTCCAAAAAACCAAAACAATTGAAATAGAAATAGAACTAAAATCAAATACCTTTCTGGTTACCCAAAGACCAGCATATCTAAATCAAGGATTCAGAACCAAATTATAAATAGCTAGACAGTATGAAACAAATGGTATGCCCACAGAAGAGCTGGATAGTATGGATCAAATACCGTTCTGATTATGATTGTTTTGCCTCTGCATTGTACCTTTAAGCAGTAAAAGCTAATGCACCGGAAAAGGTAGAATCTGAGCTTCTTGACCTTGTTGAGGCTTCAAAGAGAAGTCCTTCATTTGCTCAGTTCATGAAAGATTTGACAGTCCCTAAGGTTACTAGAATCAAGGCTTTAACGGAAATTTGTGCCGAAGCTAAATTGTCTGATATCACAAGGAACTTTTTGTGTAAGGCACTGCCTTCCCTTATTACGTAAAGACACAAGGTTCATATATGTATTGAAGTTATCGGTAGTTCGAATGTGGAGATAGATTCCTTTTACTTGAATAACATCTAGATCTAGTTAAAAAGTACAATAAGCATTTGTACATAGGATACATTCAAATTGCTTCTTTCCGATTATGTCAGTACAACCGTTGCTCAAAGTATGTCCTGGATAAGACTAAGCTAACAACATGAATTTCTGGCTTAAGAGGTTAGTGGTGTGTCTTTTGATTGACTCTGAATCCCAAGTTTCATTTAGATATTCTTAAGAAATTGCATGTACATTACAACTTACAAGCCTTAATCACAAATTAAAATAATACTCCATCTGTTTCACAGGTTATAGATAAGGAGCCCACTTAAGCACTAGTAGATTGTTTCATATCTTCTCACTTCAGAACAATAGAACCAAATCACAAAGCACAAATTACATCCCTGGACAAGAAAGCAAATGACAAACAAGCAACATTCAAAGAAATAGTCTAAATTGCAATGTACCAAGACATACCAAAGCAAAAAATTTTAAGTCATTAACAAAGTACCATTTACTGAAGCATGAAAATTATTTTATAACTCCTCTAGCACGCTTAGAACACTTCTTGACAAACAAGAATCTGGAACCAAGACTCAAGACTGGGAAAAATGGTTGCAAAACTCTAACATGAGGAACTTTTGAAGTTCTGAGCAGTAACAGGGCCAAAAAAAGGGCCAAAAAAAGGGCCAACACACCCTTCTAGGTTTTACCCCTAAAATCTACAAAGTTGGATCTCAAGTAGGAGTTCATAATCTGTAACCATAATTTACTTCACTTCGAACCAAGAGGGAACAACAAGCCTTTGGTTATGGAAGGCCATAAACAATGTCACCAACATAGGATTTTTGACATGGTAAAGTACATTTCTGACTGTGTATGAAGTGGTTCCCCTTTCTTTGGATGCCACATACAACAATGTAGCAGCACTACTCTAAAATCAAGCAGACCTGTCTGCTTTATATGAAGTAATACAAGAAAAATTAAGTTTTTGAGTGCTGCAAAGCATAGGAACAAGATTTTTTTTTATTTTTCTTAAGGAACTCAAACGGAACCAACTTGGCCCCATTTCCTCTCATATGGTGGTTGAATTTGAGCCTTTATGCGCATTTCAACATACCATCCTGCCACCATAATTTTCAATGTCTTATATATTTTAAGACAAGAACGATAAGAAATATGCCAGATTGATGAGAAGCAAGATAACCAGAAATGGGCAAAACAGATATTGCACAAGTGCACTGGCGACCTTATGTACTCAACTTTTGATTCCTCTCTCAATTATATTTTCGAGTAGTGTGAATGATTAGTTTTATAGATTCCATAGCAATATTTCATAATTCTAAATGCTAGTGATATAAATAGCTAGATACCCATGTGGATTCACGCATTTCGATTAGACAGCAGGAAACTAAAAAACTATTCTAACATTATTTAAAAAAGGGGAATCATAATATTAAACTCCCTCTAAATTTCAGCTTTCAGCACTTAGTAGTACAATATATGGAAAAAGATTTCGAAAGTGAGGAAAGTACAAAAGATTGGTGTACGTATAGATTTTTTTATAGCTTGCTATCACCATTGACAACAGGGTAAAACAACAACCAATCACATTTCTGTTTGCAGATTAAAAAAAACAACCCTAGGACCAAAGCCTATTAGAACATCGCCACACTAAAAAAGCAACCAAAGACCAGATTTCGATCCCTCTACAGAAACCGACGAGACTTGGAAGCTTCCGATTCGAACTTTAATCAACAAATTTGAATTAAAAACTCACATGCAAAACAAAAAATCCAAGAAATCGGAAGATTGGAGAGTGGAGGAATACCAGAACTCACAGAGTGTGGTGGTGGTGCTGGCGAGTTCGGGCTGGTGAGGAACGGGGTGGAGATGAGGTGTGTCGCCTTCTCAGTGAAGATAGAATAAAAAAAAAAACATGTTACACAAAGTAAGAGAGAGATCGAGCGAGACAGACATTTTGTGATGGAGAGAGAAAATGACGAGGCGAGATATTGAGAGGGACAGCAAAATACCTGGGCTGATCGGAGCGACGGCCGACGGTTTGTGGTCGGGGTCGCCGTCGCCGTCGCCGTCGCTGCTGAAAGTCCTCGTTTTGGAATGGGCCGTGTGGCTGCGGGAGTGGAGAGACGGGAGCGGACAGAGGCAGAGTAAGCGGAGAGAGTAAAGTTGGAGTAAAATTAGGGCTGGTTTTTTAGCAATGATTCCACACAAATGTTTTTCACATATCATGATGCACATATATTTTTTGGGACCCATATCAGTATCTCACAAAATAATCCAAACCGTTCATTTTTTAAAAAATATTTTTTGGAAGGTTTTTGTAAAAAATCAACTCCAACAAATATCAGCAAGGGCTTTCTCAAAAATCGTACGGCAAAACAGAATGATTCGTCCTACAATTTCTGAGAAAGCCCTCACTGATATCTGTTAGAGCTGATTTTTTATACAAACCCTCCTACAAATATTTATCAAAAAGATTAGCGGTTCAGATCATTTTATGCGATTACGATATGGACTCCACAAAAATATATGTGCGTAATATGTGAAAAACATCTATACAAGTAGCATGGTTGCTTGTTTTTGGTGACAAGAAAAACTAACGTGGTTTTGAGCGAAAAAAAAAAAAATTTAACTTTTCATAAGCGCGCCAAGTTATTACCAGCTCGGGAGGTGCGAAAATTCTGACCTTTCAGTGACAACCTTACGATTGTCACCGAAAAATGTCATTGGTGACAAATTTTCAGACCTTTCAGTGACAACATTATGCTGGTCACTGAAACTTGTCTTCAGTGACAAATTTTCTGTCACCAAATCCCATCATTATTTCGCGCCCCAGGACCTGATTACTGAAAGGTTTTCAGTGACAAGCAGTCAAATTTTTTGTCACCATTGAGTATATTCCGTGACAACACCATTTTTTTGTCACCAAATGGTGTCAAAGGGTGTCACCATTGGTGTTTTTTGTTGTAGTGTGTTGAAGCACGAGCTAGACCATTTAATGTCAAAAAAAGGCATGTAGCTGTTAAAGGCTTAAGCCAAATTAAAAGAGCTTTTCGTCCTCACTCAGCTCCATGAATCGTTCGTAGGATTTCTGTTACTCAATCTATGTCGTCAAGTTACAGATCTAATAGAAAAAAAAATGAGAAACGAACAAGTAAACATGACCCCAAAGATTTTGGACTGTGACTATAAAGAACCTATAAATTGCAGTGTCTTTTTGAACAACGAAAAGTTAAGTGCTCCAATTTTCAATCCGTTTGAATGGGTGCGAAAATCTTATTTTATGATCATTTTATTCTAAGGGGTTATAAATAATTTTTGACTTTAGGGCTCTCGTTGGTTAGTCCTAAAAAAGTCGTATAACCAAATATCTCTTAGGACTAACTAACGAGAGTCCTAAAGTCAAAAATTATTTATAACCCTTTAAGATAAAATAATAAGAAAAACAAGATCTTTGCACTTGTTCAAACAAATTGAAAATTAGAGCACTTAATTTTTTTCCTCTCCTTTTCACCAAACAGGGCCTTGCAGCCCTTTTTTTCCCATTTCTTTTTGCAGCAAAACGGCACCATTTTGACAAACTACATCCCTATGGTGACCCAAGTCACCACAGGGCCCCCGAGTCCCTTTATAAGAGTGCCAAAAAATGAACTCGGGCCAACTGGTAGGACAGGGATCAAGTTTAAGACAAAGAATATCTAATTGAATATAGATACCATGGCCCGTGGATACCCGAGACAAAGAATAGTGGAAATTGTTTTCTCTCTCCCGTGGACGTACCCAAGTTTGGGGAACCACGTATCTTGGTTGTTCTCTTTATGCCTTGTTTATTGTGCTTTTTAATTTTTTGATTACACTTATGCGTGTGGGATTGATTAGGGAAAATAATCCCAACAAAGTGGTATCAGAGCTACAGGGTTGGTTGGAAGTGCTAAGGGTCGTTTTAGGTGATTATCTTGTGTTGATTTGATAAAATAAGATGTCGGAGGTTAATATGAATACCATGGTCCAATTAACGGTGACCAATTAGGCGATATGGAAACCACGGATGGAGAACTTGTTATATGGAAAGATTTGTATGATACATTAGAGCTCCTATGGGTTAAACCGACTGAAATGAAAACAGAGGATTGGAAAAAGATGAACTGAAAAGCGGTAGGATTGATTCGCCAATGTATTGGATATGAGGTTTTTCATCATGTAGCCTAGGAGACCGACGCTTATGCTTTGTGGACAAAGTTGGAGGCAATGTGTCAATCGAAAATATCCCAGAACAAAGTATTGTTGATGAGGAGGTTAGTGAATTTAAAATTGAAGAGTGGAAATTCGATTGCTGTGCACTCTAGTGAATTTCAGAACTTGGTGAATCAATTGGCTAGTGTTGGTTTGAAATTTGATGATGAGTTGCAAGCTTTGTTATTGCTTAGTTCCCTACTGGATGATTGGGAAACATTGGTGGTTTTTTTGAGCAATTCGGCACCAGAGGGGAAGTTGAGCATGGTGCAAGATGCTCTATTCAACGAGGAGGCTCGGCGAAAGGAGATGGGGACGGGTATTGAGGATGAGACAAGGGCATTGGTTTTGAATGGAAATTAACAAAGATTGGAATCAAACTTGATGGCGAACGACTGAAAGAGGAAATGGGTCCAAGCCAAGGGGGTGCTCATACTCGCGAGGTAGCGAGCCACGGGGCGAGCCATGGGGCATTGATAGAAGGAAGTGTTACTTTTGTGAAGAAGAAGGACACATAACAAAGTTTTGCCCAAAGCTCAAAGCTAGGATAGAGCAAGATAAAGAAAAATCCGAAGCGGCGGTGGTTGAGAGGCATGACGAAGATGAAGGTGACTTGTATGCGGTGACTCCGGAAGATGTGGAAAACTTTGGTTGGATTATGGATTCCGGTTGCTCCTTTCATATGTGTTCTAATAGAAAATATTTTTGTGAGTATGAGGTGTGTGACAAAACTACCGTTAGGATGGCGAACAACACGGTGAATAAGGTTGTTGGCATGGGTACAGTACGGTTTCGAATGGCCGATGGGAGGTTTGTGAGGTTGACCGGAGTCCGACTTGTGCCGGGGTTGAGGAAAAATTTGATTTCCTTGGGAATGTTGGATGCAAAGGGTTGTAGATTTGCATCAAAGAATGGAGTTCTTGAGGTTTTCAAGAATGAGAAAGTGGTGATGCAAGGCCAGATAGTGGAAAACTTGTACAAGCTTCAAGGTCATATTGAGAGGAGGCATACAAGTTTTGGACATCGATTAAGCGGAAAGGATAGGCGTCGGGTTACACAAGTGTGGCGTGTAAAGGCGCAAGCAAATGAGTTAATATGTGTGGCGAGCAACACCGAAAAAGAAGTGTCTCAAGTGATGAGTTTTGAAAGAGTTAATGAAAGAAAAGGTGCAAGAAAAAGGGTCACTTTTGCAACCAATTTGGTTGCCAATGTCTTTGGATAGGCACCCGAGTGAGGGGGTGCAAGGCGCCCAAGTGAGGGGGTGCGGGGTTCCGAGTGAGGGTGTATTTCTCATGAGAAGGGGGCGATTGTTGGGTTTTTTGCCCATGAAAATAGGTCCAATATTTTGGCCCAAGTGTTTTGTTTTTTGGAAGCCCAATATTACTAGGTTTTTATTGGGAACAAAAATGGGTTTTTTGTTTTTCCGGTAGATGGTTCCAGGAATTGTGAGAGAAAAACAAAAAGGAAAGGAAACAGAGAGCTAAGAGAGAGTCGAAGATCAGAAAAAGAGAAAAGGGTTTGTTGCTGTGTGTGCCACCGTGAAAAAGGAAAAATGTGGAGTGCATTGTGTGTGTCTGTGCTGTGACGGTGCTAAGGAAGAGATCAAGGCAGCCACTTTCTTCTCTTTGTTCAAGCAATTTGCAACAGCCTATGTGTTCCTTTTGTGGGCTGATTTGCTCCGGTTGGTGCCCTCTGTTTCAGTTGTGTTGGAGAATTGTGAGTAAGATCTTTCCACTTTGATCGTAAGTTGTTGGATAGAGTATTTGAGAGATTGTTGGATCTCTTTGTAAACCCTTTGTAAACTTTGGTGATAGTGGAAATTGTTTTCTCTCTCCCGTGAACGTACCCGAGTTTGGAAAACTACGTATATTGGTTGTTCTCTTTGTGCCTTGTTTATTGTGCGTGTTAATTTTTCGATTACGCTTTTGCATGTGGAATTGATTAGGGGAAATAATCCCAACACTTTCTGGCCCAAAGCAATAATATTCGCCAGCTCATCACCACAACGATGGATGCTTTCTACTGAATTGTTTTCACATATCAATTGGGATGCTAAAATTAAGGTCCTTTACAATTAGTGGCGTGAATAAATTGCAACATGACTTCCACCATGCCCAGGAATCATAATATTATGATTCCTGTTGCCTAAAAGTGTGTAATGTCCACACACTGTCACAAGTTAATATTTTTCGGGTGTGAGAAAGTGACGTCATGCTCTTTACTTGTTTAAAGTATAAGCTTTCTTTGGCTAATCTTCGCAAATAAGTAACATCGAAACAACTGAATAGAGTCGCAACAGTTCCATGACAGGGTTCTTAATTAAGAGTCAATAGAAAAATGGTTTTCACTTGGCTCCACCATTGTGTCCCTTCATTACCTTTGCTGCTTATCATTTCCCTAAGTAGCCCCCTCCTTTTCATTTCCCTTAGTAGCCCCCTCCTCTTCCTTTTCCTTAGTAGTCTGGACATACCTACATTAGGAGATGTAAACACAAATCAGATGAATAACATTTTCTGCAAAGCCATCTCGCCCTTACTTGAGCAGACAACAGATGATGCATTTCTTTTGAGTAAGCAATAACACTAAGAATACATTTCAAAAATCTAGAAAAGTCAACGTTCCTCTTTCATCTTTCTAGCCCAAAGCAATAATATTCGTCAGCTCATCACCACAATGATGGATGCTATCTACTTAATTGTTATCACATATCAATTGGGATGCTAAAATTAAGGTCCTTTACAATTAGTGGTGTGAAAATAAATTGCAACACGACTTCCACCATGCCCAGGCATCACATAATATTATGATTCCTGTTTTCTAAAAGTGTGAAGTGTCCACACACTGTCACAAGTTAATATGTCCGAGTGTGAGAAAGCGATGCCATGCTATTTACTTGTTTAAAGCGTAAGCTTTCTTAGGCTAATCTTTGCAAATAAGTAATCTATTGATAGGGATAAGTTAAACTGGTCCGACAACTAACAGGTGGTATCCTTTCCAAAACCAACCCCAACAGCATGGAAAATGCAACTTCCAAAGACGCTTTGCCAAAAAGACAACATTCCAAGGGATGCACACACAGACAGACAAGGATGGACCTGCTTACTCGCTATTCGAAAGTCCAAAAAATGCAAGTCTCAAAAGTTTGAACTAATTCATACACAGTTGGCCGCAAATGAGTTGCAGATATCTATGGGAATTGGAGGCGAAGGTTCCTAATACATGTAGGGTGGCTCCAGACTGCACTCAAGTTGAGGATCTTGAGATGCCCACTGAGTTTTTGAATAACAAAAGCATATATATTTAGTTTGGTCGTTTGGATACTATTTCCCCCTAAGTATGGTATAAAATCATTGTTCACTGCATTTCCCACTCTCCCATCAGCTCAGGGAGTTGGGGGTCGTAAAATACACATCCTAGAGAAAAGTTGATAGAGCTGGGGAATATCAACTGCGTCAGCAATAGCTCATACGAGCGAAAAGCCACAGTAATCACAAATGTTCCAAGAACAAAAGGTTACATGATGCTCACATAACAATTCAAGCTCCCCTTAAACCCCACACAAAAATTTGGTACTTCATTTATCCATAAGCATCCAATCAAAACTCTAGAGCACTGTCTGGTTCCGAAAAGAAACAGATAATCTTTCTTGCAACTCTAAATTAATCCACTTATCAATCGGATTCTCTCGATCAGATAGGATTTACAAACGCCCTTTTACAAAAACCTAGGCCATAAAACCCTTAGTTTTACACCCGAGACCCTATACCTATATCCAAGGAAGTAGATGTTAGCGGACACTGCGACCCTTGTATAGAGCTACAGAATGAGCTCCAAGACAACGCAATTGAGTGTGTCTAATCTGAAAAAGAAGCAATAATTTAGAAAGAAATTCGATGAAAAAATGCAACGAAGAGATATCCAGACTTTGAAATGAGGACTATCTTGTTCTACCTAATAAGGACTTGATACTTCAGACAGTGCGACCCTTAATTCGCTTGTTTCTTTTTGGTAAGCATGATCGACTTTATAAAATGAAGCAACACTATTTCTCTTTCCAAACTTATCCCCATCACAATCTCATAATATCCATGTCACCCTCTTGCTATTAAAACTATAATAACAAGTAAATGAATTTCAAACAGTTGGGGTACATGATAAAAGGAATCAGGACAATAATGCCCAGAGGGAGAGAGAAAGCCCTTTATCCAGGCCCAGAGAGTGTTTCTTTTGTCGTTCTTTTTTTTTTTCTCGGCAAACGAAACTTTTATAAGAACTCGAAAGGATACATCGAGGAGGCTTGAGCAAGGTAAGATGACACACTTACTCAAGCAAAATAGAAGAAAAAAGAACAGCTAATCAGGACCTTCCAACAAAAAATTGGAAGGCAAACACCTAAAATAAACAGACCATTTTACAGCTTCAACAACCTGACTCCATCCAAAAAAATCCTAAAATCCTCCACCGAGTACACCTTGATGTCGAATTTCGCCTTTATCCACATCGCAACTCCAGTTTTGATCAGATCGCCCACTTTCCCCGAGCTTGTTGTAGCATTGTTGAAAACATAAACATTTCTTACCAACCACAAGGACCACAATGTTGCGTAGAAGGTAGCTTCCTACAAGTGTTTTTCCAAACTTCTGAATCTACTATCGCCCCACCAAATGAACTGATCCTCCAAAGATGCAGGGCATACCCAACTTCTATGCCACCAATCCAATATCCTCGACCAAACATCCCAAGAAAATGGCAATGCATGAATAGATGATGAGGTGTTTCCAGGTGCAGTACTGAGCAAAACGGGCAGAGGACAGATTGTCCCTCAGGAATTAGATTCCTTAGGACAGATTGTCGTTCTTGGTATGTTCCAAAACCCTAACAAAGGCCATTGAAGATTTTTCGCAGGCTGTGGCCATCTTGTTGACGTCTTTCTCCATGCCGACGGCGGCCACTGCAGATTGTTCGCTCGCTGTAGCTATCCTCCGCAACTCAACTAACTTGTGTTTCTCTTTACTCGATAAAAAGTGGTACAGCGAGCGCGAGGATAGCTACAGCGAGCGAACAATCTATAGCGAGGATACCATTTCACCAAATCAAGGGTATGGGCTGGGGAGGTGTGGGGATTCCGGGGGGTGGGGGAACTTTAACCTTTATTCTGTGTTCAACCACAAACCTGCTTGATAAGAAAAAACCCTAGTCGGATCAAAACCACATATTTTTTGTATGAAAATAGAACTAACATCCCCTTTGGATGGAAGGACGTGCTCTCCCTTGCTAATGAGAAAAGAAAAAGAAGGGGTGTGTTCCCCCTTACGAGGGAGAAAAGAGAGTTTAGTTTCTCACCATCTCATTTGGATGGACAAATAAAAAAGAGAATGGTTTCTCATCATTTCACGCCAATCTTATTTGGCTGGACAATATGAGAGAAAAGAAAAGAGAGTGCCAGTGACGGAGTTTCTCTTCGCAGTTTCTGCACCTTCGCCATTTCCAAAGATTTCAGCCAACTTTGTCATAGTTGCTAATGGGTGTAGTCATCTATTTTTTAGCACTTGGTTGCACCTAGAAAGACATGGAATAAATTAGAGATTGCATAAATAAAATATAATGAAAACAAATAATGAGACTAGTTAAAGTGAGTATGATTAAAACACATTCCGCAATCAATTCTTTCCAAACTTCAAGCTCAACATTGAACGTCCTTGTTACCAGGCTCCAAGCAAACCCACTTGTCCTATTCTTATCCCTATCAATTCTTTACCAGGCTCCAAGCATAGAACACTTTCTATGAAAAAGACTTACTTCTTGATTATGAATTTCCTCATCATCCGAGTGAATGAGCCGTATGAACGAGAGTTTCTCATTTTCGTGTGAATGAGCAATGCCAATGAGGGTTTTAGGATTTCAGTTTTCAAGCATATCCAGTATTTATACGAAGATATAAGGGGTACTTCTAATCCTTGTTTGGAAGTTGAGGAAAGGGAGAGAAAGGAAGAGAAATGAAAATGGGTGAAAATTGAGAGGAAAATGAGGGAGAAATTACACTATTCACATTTCTAGATTTTTCTATTTCTCACCAAACCAAATATGATTCCCTCCTCTTTTTTGAATTATGTTTTCATCCTCAAATTTTGGGACTAAAATATAAACATGGAAGTCCCCGCCATCCAAACGACATGTAAGAAAAGGATAGAACACTTCCTACAAAAAAAAAAAGACTTACTTCTTGATTACGAGTTTCCGCATCATTCCGAGTGAATGAACAGTATGAACGAGAGTTTCTCATTTTCGTGTGAATGAGCAGTGCCAATGAGGGTTTTAGGATTTTAGTTTTCGAGCGTATCCAATATTTATATGGAGATATAAGGGGTACTTCTCATCCTTGTTTTTGGAAGTTCAGGGAAGGGAGAGAAAGGAAGAGAAAAGAAACTGGGTGAAAATTGAGAGAAAAATGAGGGGGAAATTACACTATTTACATTTCTAGATTTTTCTATTTCTCCCCAAAAACAAATATGAGTTATCTTTTCATTCCGTCCTCTTTTTTGAATTATATTTTCATCCTCAAATTTTTATAAATTCAATTTTGCCCACAATACATTATGTTATGGAGTATTTTTTTTAATATTATAGGCAAAGAATTTTGGGACTAAAATATAAACATGGAAGTCCTCCATTATTTATGGATATACACAAATAACAATCCTAGGCCCCATCTCAGAAACCCAATTAAGTACTCCCTCCGTCCCTTATTTATAGTCCGGTATACTATTTTGGGATGTCCCTTAATAAATGTCTATTTTGTAAAGTTAGTGGGTAAAAGTTGGTGAATTGTCTATTTTGTCCCTAAAAGTATATTCCTTTTTGAAAAATAAGTGAGTAAAAGTGTGATGATGATGGGTAAGTAGGGAAAGTGAATGAAAAAATTGATGTGAAAGGTATAATGATGATGCCTTTTTAATAAGTTGGAGTTACGAGGTAGGACACTTAAAAAGGGACGGAGGGAGTACTAATTTTGTAAGAAGATAATTTTAAGCTCAAAATCATGTGTCTACACAAATAATTTTCTTAGTAATATGAATCTTATTTGATAAATCTCATTGAGATTTTTTAAACTATGCAAAAAAAAATTTGAAAATTTGTTTTCCATTTACATTATTTTTTAGTTTAAAAATGTGAAATAAGCTAATTACTTTTTAAGGTTTATGGAACAGGGTCTTATTTTAAGTCCTTTCCATTACCTCCTACAAAATATTCAAAAACCTAACACTGTCTTTTAATAGAAAATTTATCACCCTCCCCCACTGTCATCCTCTCAACCGCCGCCCTCCGTCACCCATCACTGTCGAATTCCATCCCCCATCCCCGCTACCATGTTTCATCCCCAAGATATGCTACCGAATAAAACGTAGACGGATACCCAATAACTTGTAGGCCACAATTTGTTGGTTTTGTCTTTATTCAGATTTTCTTCGCGTTTGTTAGTTTTGACCCAAACTTTTGTGCAATATTGGTTTGTCAAGATGAGAGTAATTAGAAAAGTAAAAAATTAGAACTTTTAAAAATGTATTTTGAGAAATTATACTCCAAATAATTAGATAATTAGATGCTCACAAAAATATCTTACAAACTGGTCTAGAAATCAAATCCCACCAACCTAAACATCTACTTCACAATCAAATAAAAAACAAACATGAAGAGGAAGAGGAAGTATCTCACCGAATAGCCATTGGAGCTAGGTGAAAGCAAAGGAGTTTCCTCACTTCATTTTCTTTCCAGGGGTTTTGTTAATATGTGTCCCAAGGGCATATGATAATAGTCATTAATGTGTTCTTAAGGCATATGATAAGAACACATTAATTCTCCAAATTAATCAAATTTCATGGGGAAAGTAATGATACCGTGAGAGTATTAAATTGTGCTTTTGGGAAGATAAACTTTTTCTGTTACTAGATAGAAATGCCCCTACCTTTAACATCCATGTATTGGCAAATGTTTTAAGAGAAAGAAATACTCAGCGGAAAACAAATGTAATACTCCTAAAGAAATTATTTTTTTGGGCATGTAATAGAAAAGTTGACCAGGCACGAAGCTTATTTCAGATAATAGTTTGCGGGGGGTTCTCCATGAGTTTTTGAAAAAAAATTCAGCAAAATTACTTATCTTATATAAACCCATGAAAAAAAGGAGTGGCCATTGAGTGAGACCTAACAACTTTCTCCTTGTCAGTAGAAAATTTATCTGTTCAAACTTTACTATAGGCTAAAGAGTGAGTTTGGAATGTCTTAACTAATTAATTGATCTACTTTTTGCCTTTTTTGTTTTTTTTTAAACTTTTGGTCAAGAATTTTTTTTTTTTATTAGGAAAGAAAGTAACGTTTGATTGATTCAGTCAAAAAAATTTACATCACTAATTTTATTGATGGGAGAAAACACAACAATAAAAGAGTAAATATTAAAACACTGCCGAACTAAATAATAAGTCAATTTAAGTATGAATCTTTTGCTTGGGGACATTTTATAAAATTGGTCTATTAGAATAATCAATACTTTTTGGAGCATGTATTATATTGGGTTTTTTCTTCTTGCTTATAATTAAACGGACTAAACAATTACTTATTGCTCTTTGGAATACCCTTGTTTGTTTCTTAAATATTCATGTGGGAGTCGAAAGGTCTATAAAATGGAAGACATGAAAGGATAGCACGGAGGGAAAAACAAAAGGGTAATTCGGTCTCTCTAAAGTCCAATACTATCGAACGAACGTATTTATACTTTCACGACAATCTATACAAGTGGGTTTAGTTAGTAATCATTTAATGACTACTAGCATATGCCCCTGGGGAACATATTAACAAAACATTTTATAAGGTCTGTGAAATAGTGGAAGTGGACAAACAAACACGGACGGAGGGCGCTAAGTTTGCTTGCAACTTTAACATTTCATATTTATGGAACTATACAACATTGAATCCTTTTATAAGTACAATTAGGCCCCGTCCGCTAAGGTTCTTATTTTTTAAATAATTATGTTTTCTTTTACGAGACAAGTCATTTTCTCACAATATATCATCTTTAATTCAAAAAATTAGTTTACTTATTTCTCTTAGCGGAATAGGGGCCTAAGACCCTATATAGCCAATGCGTTTTTTAAATTGGATGTATACTATCTGTCACATAATGTGGGCATATGCCTTTTATAACCAACGAGATTGTTCATTCGAGATTTAATGTGTTCTTATCTTCTTCATAGATAAATTGATTTTCACTTTTTTATTACACTTTTTTTTACTGTATCTTTTTGTATATAAATTTACAAAAGGAGCTAGTGCAGTTAGAAAAGAAGAATGACATACGAGTATTCACAATGGCATAATCAAAAGTATTAGGTTTCTAAAATTAAAAATTGTAACGATCTAGATTTTTGCCCTATTTTTTTTTCCAATAAAGAAACTATTTTCAATCAAATAGTCTATAGTAATTGATTAGTTATTTCAAAGTGTAATTAGATTAAACTAGAACCTAGATTAATTTTTGACAACTGAAATTAGTTTCGCATAATTTTACCTTAACTTGTAACTATAAATGTGTGTACATATTTATCTATATTGTTCATACTAATAATCATCCCACAATTTATGGGATTTGGTTAGAGAGAGAGAGAGAGAGAGAGAGAGAGAGAGAGAAGAAATCTAGAAAAAGGAGACAAAAAACAAAGAAAAAAAAAGAAGAAAAGATCGATCACCCAATTTCAATTTTCGTCCATATCACGTCCCTCTGTTCACGGCCTGTTCCTTCCTAGTTGTTGTCATTTTTAGGCCTAAGTTTCTTCACGAATGTTGTAGAGGGCGTCGAGAGCTTCAATTTCGACTCAAGAATCACCCAAACAGGTCAAGGATTGATAGAATTATCGCTGTCCAAAGATCAGTAAAATTCTCGGAGTGCTGTTTCCAGACAGCAAACAGGACTTATGAAAACCCCCGCTTTTCTCCTAGTTCGAATGGTTTTCGGGCTTCGACTTCTTCACAAAAGTTGTAGAGTGTTTCAAGATCTTCGCGTTAGACACAAGAATTGTCCAGAACGGCGGAGGTTTGATTAAGTTATTTCAGTCCAAAGTTGCTGCTAGAATACCGATCTTTCGCCGCCAAACGAAAACCCACCGGATTCCACCGAATCGATTTATTCGGAATAAAGGTAGATTAATCTTTCTCCTACCTTCCCCTAAGTATATTATTGTACTAAGATGTTAGTTTTTATGATTAAAAAAAAGAATCGAATGAACGAAACTCAGTTTTTCCGAAAAGGAATTCACTGTTCATAAGCATCGTCACTGTTCACTTTTTTTACTGTTCATGCCAAAAAACCTAAATTACAGTTTTCCCCCTTGACTATTTTAGTATAGTGTTTCGGTCCAAATTAGAAAATACAAGTTATTTTTACATAATGATTAAGCCCCCGGGTTTACTGAAATAGTAGAATCTATGTCCTAGTCAACAATACGTTTTAATTAAATGTTGTATTGGTATAAAAAAAAAAAAGGGAAAGAAACAATCTTTATGATAATGTCTTTATATTATTTGACTCTTATCTATTATAGTAGTATTATAAGAATGTATTTTACAAAGATACCAATATAAACCTAGGCTTATTATTATTTGAATAGAATTATTATATTTTTTTTGAGATAAAAGTTTCTTGTTTTATTATTAACTTGTTGGTCACACAAGACTAAGGGCAACGGCACATTCATAAAAAGTTACGTGATTTCTACGCTTATTAGTTATTTCAATTATCATTGTGATTATTTGTATATTGCTCCGATACTTGATTTATATGCTAGATTGGACCCTAGAGACATGGGGTGGTATGCGAATAGAATTCACCTAGATGATTCTAGGTAATGGATGAATTGAAAAGTTTTATTTTTAGATTGCCTGCAAGCGTGATTTTGAGATGTGATGAGATTTGTGATGAGATTGAAACTGGCGGGAGTCCAGTGATGAATTGAAACAGACGAGAGTCCAATGATGAATTGAAACTGGTGGGAGTCCAGTGATGATTGTGATGATTGTGAAGTGGTATATAAGATAAGAGAATCCTAGTCATGATTCAGGCATGATAAGCTTACCCCTTGTTGTAGTTATTGGGGTGCACACTCGGTATATAACTTAGGTGTATCTGCGACAGCAAAGGAAAGTGACTTCATGGGACCGAGCATGGCTAGTGGTTGGGGAGGAAAGATCCCGCGAAGGAGATCTTAGATTACACGATAAGTTAACGGATAGTAATGAATTGATTTATGTGAAAAATCTCTATTTTACTTTTTCGCATTACTATTATCCTGTTGTTTGCTAGCTGTAAAGTAAGAGGGGTGGTTGGGGTTGGATTATTCTACTGGGTGATTTATCACTCACGGATACGTCTGTATCCTGGCAAATCGTTTGTTTCGGCGATCCATTTGCCAGATGGCACAGGATTCAATGGAGGGGATTCAATGATGGTGCAGTTCGACACGAAAAGAATATCAGGAACGAAGATCGAGTATGCTTGGAATATGTATCAAGTCTAGAGTCGGCTCTGAAGTTAATGTACTTTGAATTACTAAATCTATCTTGAGTTTGTAATAATCAAACTTTATTTTAGGAAATTATATTTATTTAGCAAATTTTCTTTAAAAAATTATTTTATTTTGCTTCCGAAAAGTCGGGGCGTTACAAAATGTTGGTGCAAAATATGTCACACTACTATAATCAAACTTAGGAAACTCCTTCGAAATAATCAAATTTTGAATTTTGAATAATCAAAACTAATAAACCTTTGGGAAATGATATTGATGCAGGCACTCCAAAAAACAAAGGAAAGTGGCTTTGGAGTTACACTGATTTTGGAGTGCCTGCATCAATTTTTGGAGTGCCAATATCATTTTCCTAAACCTTTTTCAATAACCAAAATAAGGTTTCTAACCTTTTTAAATCACTTCACAAGGGTAGTTTATACTTCTTTTTTGGCATCATCGATCTGATGCTGGATGCAACTTGGAACCCAGTTAACGTCAGATTCTTTCTGATTTTGTAATTCTTATATAGAAGTTGATTTTAGCAGTACTCCAAAAATTGATAGATGGGCTCTAAAACAACGTCGTTTTATGTATTAACACAATTTAGTTTTGAAACCCCTCCATCAATTTTTGCAGTGGCAAAATCACAATCCTTCTAATATTTTATGTTTCTTGAGATTAAAATCCCTCTAAAAGGAATGAGTACTTTAGGAGGATTTAGATACCGTGAGAAGTCTTTGTCCCATGACTATAATTATAGCGTTTATGCCCGTTTGATGCACGGGATAAAAAAAATCAATTCGGCTCCGTGTATCGACCGGGTACAACGCTAGTTGCTTAAAAAGATAGTTTAATATTTTTTTTGATCTCATGTTCGATACTTACTATTATTGATCTCATTTTATGCACTGAAAAACATACGTGTGTGAAAATAAATCTGGAGCAACACGTGACAGTGTCCCAGAAGCATAGAATAATTTTTTTCTCCATAGTCAACCCCCACAACTCTCTCCCTCCATCTCCCACATTTCCCTCTCAATTACTCTCTTTCTCTCTATTTTTTACAAACAAAGAAAATTAAAAATTCAGAAAATTACGATTGGGGGTTTGGATCCTTTTGAAGGCAAAACACATTTGATTATTGTATGTACTAACATTTGTATCTGTTCAATGCACAATATAAAAAAACTGTATTGGTTTTTTTCGGCTCCATGACTAATTGATAAAAAGGTCGTTTGGGAGGTGTTTCACGTAGCTTAGTTGTAGTTTTACTTGTTCCGGAGGGTTCGACCTGTTCAGCACCTTTACCTATTTTCTTCATTTCCCTCTTCTTCAAAACACCCTTATATGAAGGGTCGTATCTGAGCAATGTAGGTGCGTCTCGGCAAGCTTAGGCTTTCAGAGTCTCGACATGTCCGCGTCGGCTAGTGCTTGCAAGTTCTTGTTTATGGGGCCAAGATAAGGGTCATCATCAGGCTGGGCCGTCCAGCTCACCAAGTCACTACCCAAGCCTACCCTTGGGCTGGGCTGTGCAGGCTTTTTTCTTTTTACGGGCCGGATAGACCGGGCTGTGTTTCTTAAGTTGAAGCCCAAACCCGCCCACAGGCTAGCCCAATTGCCAGGCTGACAGGCCAAAGTTCGGGGGGCTCATGGACTGGGCTACACAAATTTTGAAAAGAATGGTGAAAAAAAGAAATCTTAAAAAGTTTGCGTGAAAAAACTACACCCCTAGTTGTCCCCGAGCAAAAAAGGACAATGATTAAATAATAAATAAAAAACATTCAAACATTCTTTTTTATTTTTTTGCTCTAGAACATTTAGATGGGAATGACATGCAGTAAAGCTACATATGCTTAGTCTTCAACAGCATAAGGAATGAATGGGTATGCTCCCAAGGCCACTGATTTTTGGGCTATTGAACGAGTCTTGCGAGCGTGCTCACGGGCCAGTGGGCAAGCTGAGTAAAAATTCATAGGTTGAGTAAAACTTCAGGCTGGGCTAGCCCGCCCGTTGGATGGCTCGGGCCAGGCAATAGCCCGACGGGCCAGGCGAACTTCGGGCGAGTCCCAAGCCTTCAGGCTAAATGATGACCCTTAGGCCAAGATCTACAAAAGAAATGGCGCAATCATTAAAAGCCAAAAACCGAGCAAAGATCAAAGAATAACATAAAAGACCAAGGAGGGAACCTCTAGTATCCTTTAACTTTCGGCACGGAGTGTCGGCGGTTCACCAGATCGCTAAACTTATAGTTGCCATATATGGACCTCAACATAGAAGTTGGCCCATTTGTCGGTATCGAAAAGTCCAGTGATCAGGGACTCCATGCCTCTACGGGTCGACAGGTAATGACGCCCAGAACCCCCGTGCCGAGACATGATATAGGTGTGGAAGAGATTGGGAACGGTGAACTCCAACCGATGGCTTTCCTCATGGGCAATGATAGATGTTACTATCCTATTGCTGTTAATGGCGAATTGGTGAGGTGCTAGGCTGAACTGCGCCAAAAGCTCCCTAAGGAAGGGATGGAGGGTAAAGTGAAGCTCCGCACCCTGGTTTTTTTTTTTTCTCAGTAAAACGAAACATATATATTAACTCGAAATGGTAAATCGAGGGGGTTCGAACAATGTAAGCTAAATAAACTAACACATTCAAGCAGCAAAAACAGAAAATAAAACCACGCCCCTTACAATGACTTCCAACAGAAAGTTGGAGGAAAAACAAACACCTCATACACCACTGCAAACACTCTGTATAGTTTCAACATTCTAATTCCACCCAAAAAAACCTTAAATTCCTCGACCGAGTACACCTTAATGCATGTTGAACTTTGCCTTTATTCACATAGCAATTCTAGCTTTAATCTGCTCACCCACAACCCCAGCTCCCAATGTGGCGTTGTTAAAAACATAATCATTTCTCGCCAACCACAAAGACCACAGCGTTGCAAAGAAAGTAACTTCCCACAAATTTTTCTCCAAATTTCTGAATCTACTTTCCATCCACCACCCGAAATGAGCTTCCAGAGATGCAGGACACGCCCATCTCAAATGCCACCAGTCTAGAATCTGTGACCAAACATCCTACGAAAAGTGATAGCTCGGCACCCTTGTTGAGTTTTGCTTGTCTCTAGCACTTTTTCTATCTTACGGCGGTAGCACTGTTGCTATTTTTCTTGTATTATCTATCTTTATATCAATGAAGTTCTTTTTTTATGCCAAAAAAAAAATATTTCTTTCGGTTCGCTGTTTGATGCACGCTAGCATTGGTCCCATTATATGAAATGAAAGACATATGTGTGTGAAAAATAAATTTGAAATACCACGTGACGATGTTCTAGGGGCATAGGATAAATTTTCCTCAATATTTATGTGTATGAAATGGGTACACCACTAGTTGATAGGAAAAAAAATATCAATGTGAATTTTTTATTGTCTCTTGCGTCGAACAGACATAACTCTGATTGAAAGAAAATATAATTTAAAAAACTAATCAATATAGGTTAATTTGTCTCATGTGTTGAATGAACACAATTCTGATTTATAGAAAATATAACACATCGATATATGTCTTCAAGAAGACAAAAACTATAAAGTATGATTTTTATTTAAATGACTCTCTCTCTCTCTCTCTCTCTCTCTCTCTCTCTCTCTCTCTCTCTCTCTCTCTCTCTCTCTCTCTCTCTCTCTCTCATTTTTTTTTTTAAAAAAGTCAAAATTCTAGAAATTTAGGATTAAGGATTAAGAGGTTTTAGCTTAACTACATTTGTATAAGAGATAGATAGATAGATAAATAAATAGCGATTGGTTTTCTGATAAAAAAGAAATAGTGAAGTATATGAATTGAAAAGCTTAATTCGAATTTCATTCGTGGCTTCATAGTGAGAAACTCAAAATTCTCTCTCTGAAACCAGTTGTTATGCCGATTTAGGGGAATCCAATGGGAACGACATTATCGTGTGAAGCGTGTGCGTTGCCCCTAGTGTCCTACTCCTCTATAAGAAGAGGGAGTTCCGGGCAATTTTTCGCTTGGCACTTTTTCAAATTGGACCAATTTAGCCCTTGATTTGGACGAGTGTGTTGTTGGCATGTTGGGGCAATTGGTCATTTTGCTTGTGCCATGTAGTGGGCGACGTGCTTGTGCCATGTAGTGGGCTACGTGGCGGTAGGTGTTGGACAGGTGGATTTGATGAGGGGTTTACAGCAGAAGAGAAAAACAGAGAGGCTTAGTTCAGTCTTTTGTTCATGCAAGTTCCTCAACTGCTGCTTGGCGCTTCTTCGTCAAACGATGTTCGCCCTTGATTTCGTCGATGCTTTTTTATTTGGTCGTTTGATTTTCTGTAAACATGTGTTTCCGTATAGGGCATCCCAAATTTCCTTATTCTACTTGGTAGCAGGAGTTTCATGGTTTCGTTAGAAAATCTCTCGGATTCACCGACCCATCTGACCAAAGGTAAGAAATCCACCCCTACAGTAGTAATCTTGCTTTCAATCTTGCTATATTTTGCTTCTTTCGTTTGTTTAAATTTATTGAAAGTTTTTGTTTTGCTTCTTTTTGTTCATCTTTCTTTTGCTTTCGACTATTTATTTTATGATTTTTACTTTCATCATTCATGTTGCATGTTGCTTTTAGGGCCTTAGGATGGCTGACATAGGTCTGTGAGGTGTAGAGTTTTCATGATTTCTTACATTTGGGCTTTCATTATTTCCAAATCAAAGAGTATTTCTTTTGATTTGTTGCTTTTGTATTAGTTTTTGAAGATTCCTCTGTTTGGTATGATTGGTTTTTTCGGTGCATGTACCATTACAGAGTGAGGAGTAAGAAGTGCATTTTGTTTCGTTTGCATGTCTACCTATCATTAGTATATCTCCAGTACAATTATTTTATCAATCCTATTTTATGATTCTTATGATTCTCTGTTTCTCGTTTTGGTATTAATAGAATGACGATGGAGCAGAGAAGCAAGAGGAATTTGGCAAATCTTCTTCTGAGGCCCACGATGATGCTGAGCAGAAAGCAAGCTGTACAACAATTAGGTCTACATTTGTTTACTTTTTTAAAGAGTAAATTTAATTGTTTTTGGTTTGGTAGGATCTATTTTATGGTGATTATCTTGAGTTTCTATGTAAGTTGAAGTAATTTTACATGTATATTTGTCTTTGGTTCTTGGAAGTAAATTCAGTCATAATTGGATTGCTCACAAGATGTTTAATGAAATGTGTGAAGTTTTTGGCTAATCGGCAGGGTTTAACTGGTCTCCCTTTTTAACATCTCTCTTTTTAGTTTCAGCTTCTTACAGTGATCTTTTTTCCCCTGTAGGGAATGAATTAGTGAAGATAAGGAAGTGCGGGTGGTTTCCGACTGCACTACCAATGGACTGTTGCACTTGTCTATTCATCACAAACATACAAAGAGGCATGCCTTTCATTTAGCCAAAAGAATTTGACTTATTTGCTTACAAAAATGCAAGCATTGGTAAGATAAGGTTTGATGTTTAGTTATCCTATGGTTGTGTGCTTCCGTTATGGGTTATCCAGTCTTTGGTAGATGGGGATCGAGGGACTGGAAAAGAGACTAGATAAATATACAAGACAGATAGTTCTACTTGCCCTGTCCATGAAACTAGATCGAATATACCAAATAGCAAATTAAGTTGTTTATTGAAATTTGATAAAATTGTGATGGACAGGAATTTTGTTTGTTTATAATTTGTATGATAACTTTAGAGTGTTGTTAATATCACATCGTTGTGATTTGCATGTCATATAGTCCTATAACATATGATTGGTAAGACCATAGGAGACTCAATGGAAATATTTTAAAGCTATGGTGTTGTCCGTCATTCCATCTCAATGTCTCCAACTCGACTTTCTTTCTTAGACTAGAATGGTTAAATGAACATTACATATTTAGTTTTTATTTATTTCAATGTTTGGTCTACTCTTTTCATTCCTCCCGTTGGCTATGGGCTAATTGAAAATAAAAATGCAACCGATTAAGATATTATTTTATAAAAAATAAACAAATAAGCAAGGCGAAATGGGCATGTCTAGGCCATCTTACAATGAGAAACCAATTCTTTGAAAAGCTCATTATTCTGTTGCATCAATTCAATTTGGTGATTTTGAAGGAAAGGATGCTAAGCTCTTCAACTGTAGCCAAGTTTTTACCTCTCGTTTTTTCTTAGAATAATTTACTGAATTTTTGTGTCTAATATAATGCTTGATCATTAGATAATCTTTGCACTGCTTGTCTGCCATCGACAATTGAAGATGATTTTCCGCTAATCAAATCTGGGTATTGGTGCTTGCCGGGGACAGTCATCTGCAGGTATAGTTCAAATGCTTTGTGTTGTGTGCAGTTTTTATTACATATTTCTGAATAGTTAGCTTCATGGATTTTAATTATGATGCAAGAATTTGAAAGTAGGCTTGAACCACTTCTTGAAGTCTAAATATGGACAATGTTTTTATTAGGATGGGAAATCGAACTTGGTCCATACCCCTTAACAACATGCATCTCAAGTAACCGGTTCCTTAAATTTGTCCAGGCAACACCAACCCAACAGAGGACACCCCAGAAAATGAAGATGCTCTAGACATCACACACACAAAAAAAGGAAGAATAGATAGCTCTGTGCATTAGTTTTTTTCCAAATACTTTCGGTATGTCTAACTTGCATAAACTTTCCAATGATAGCAAGTCTTTTGCAGTTTATGTGTTTGAATTGAATGGGAAAATCCATGAGGATAGCGAGTTGCAGTCTTTTGTTGCCACCTGGCCCTCCTCGATGAGGTGGATTATGCAAGAATTCGGGGAATCCACGAGCCATGGCGGAAGGTCCACTGGAATGATAGAAACGGGAATAAGCTTGCAGAAGCAGTTATATTCCAACCAAAATAATATACTATTGCAGATCATTTAATTACTCTCATAGCTACAAAATTGGTCAAGTTACTCTTATGATACTTCATGTTTTCTCGATTCTCCTTCCCAGGGCTTGTAATCTAAGATTATTACATAGAAGCTGATGTAGGTGGGGTTACGTCGATATTTTAATGGTTGTCATTATAAGCTTTTCTATGTGAAGAAAGCGGTCCATTATCTTGCTTGCACACCTTTTAGGCTGAGAATGGTTCTTTGGTTGCTTGCTTTAGTTGCTTGCCTTGTATATGGTTCTTTGTTATGAATTTTCTTTTGTTGGTGGATTTTCTATTTGAATGGTACTTATGCAGACAACTTTTGCTACACTCATCAACATTTATAATTTCAAAACCAATCAAAATCGATCTCCACAATGGACATGACAGACATGCTTTGCATGTCGCCATGCACCTAGTATATATATGTATCCCTCATTTCACACTCTCCACCAAGGGTGTAACCCTTGCAATTGAAAACAAACCAGATGCAGATTTTAAAATTGTAGCTTTTGAAAATCAGTTTGAAGTGTTTACTAAAAAATTAGATAACAAATTGTCAAACTCTATAGATTTTGAATAACTAAAAAAAGAATAAAATTTTGAAAATCCCAAAAAGGTAAAATTTTCGGATAAAATTTTAAGTTTGAATAGTTTTCATCTTTTTGTAGTACAAAGACCATTAATTTGGTGTCAATAAATGTAAAAAGTTATGCATTGAAGTACCATATATTTTGGTTCAAAAACTGAACGTATTTTCACAATGGACTACTATTTAGTAACGGATGGAGAATCAGCTTTTACTGGATATGCTAATACAAGGTTATCCATTTTTATTAAAATCTAGAATATAGAATTTGCAGCAGAATTTTAGGCTAGAATTTAAATTACACATTCACAACCGCAAACACACCCTATTGATATGAGTAGAAGGATCATTAATGGCATGGTAATAAATTTAAGCGAGAGAAAATGACATTTAAAATTTGAGTAAAGATTTGAGTCTTCCTTCAATTTGTTAAAGTTTGAATTAGATTACTAACATGTGAAAGTCCAACTACATGGATGCCCACAAAATGTGATTTTCATTTTCCAAACATCCACAAGTCCCTACTATAAAGTAAAGAGAATAAATTCTATCCATCGCCGGTGTAAAATTCCACTTTTCTACCACTGCCAACTATGGGCCTCACCGAGTGTCTATTGTTGTAATTTGAACCGTTTCTATTTTAAGACCCGTAATATGGAATTGCCATGCAAAAAATCAGTTTGATCGGAAGTCAATAGATATATCAAAATTTGAATTTGAATTTATAAAATAGACAATCTGATTTCTATCAATAATAATAAAGATAAACTATCAATTTTACCAAGCAAAATTCCCAGGCCTGACTACTATGAAATTTCTCGACTTCGCACCAACACGGCATTGACTACGAAATGAACACATGGCGCAGTTACTAGTTAATCAGAGTTGGAGGACTCGCTTGGGTCGTCATGGGATTAGGAGTCACTGTCGGAGGGAGGGGGGGGGGAAGATGACTAGGGTCAGACAACATTATCATATGGTTTTGGAAGGAGGAGTGTTAGTGCTCCAGAATAAGTGACGAAGATGGTTTTTTGAGTGATGTTAATGAGATTATGGGTTATGATGTAAATTTGTTTTTCCAGCCTTTCTTAAACATTTAATGGTTAAGTAATTAAACTGTGTAGGAAATACGTCAAGACATATGGGTGTACTATTCGCACGTAAGTGTTTTGCATTGTAAGAAATTATATTGAGAAAAGAGTCCTGTGACTTCGAAGGTGGCGAACTACTTTGCTCGCTTGCTGCCACTCTGACGATGTTTTGGGCAATTTGTTTTGGTTGAATTTTAAATACCACGTTATTTGGTATTTGAAATTCAACCAAAATAAATTGCCCAAAACGTGGTATTAGAAATTCAACCAAAACAAATTGCCCAAAACATCGTCAAAGTGGCAGCAAGCAAGCAAAGTAGCTCGCCCTAGGATATCACAGGATTTTTTTCTCAACATAATTTTCTTACAATGCAAAACACTTGCATGCGAATAGTACACCCATATATCTTAACGTATTTCCTACACAGTTTAATTACTTACCCATTAAATGTTTAAGAAAGGCTGTAAAAACAAATTTACAGCATAACTCATAATCCCATTGACATCACTCTGAGAACCATCTTCGTCACTCATTCTAGAGCACTAACACTCCTCCCAAAACCATATGGTGTCTGACCCTAGTCATATTCCCTACTGCTGCAATAAGCACATCAAACAATAAAATATAAGGTTATAAAAAAACAATAAAATATAAAAAATAGAACACGCCAGTACAAACAACATTATTCATCACTCCAAATATTGACAAGAAAAATGTAAAAACGGAAAAAATCAAACAGGATTAAAAATGGATGAAATCACAATTTAGACACTTGCTAAGTTTCATCATTCCACCTTTCGGCTAAACAAATTAAGTTGTTATTTTTGAAGGACAGAAATCGGCTACTTAACGTTCTCTTGTAAATCATGCAATTATGTTCCTGCGAACGCGATGTACTCATGATGCTCATGAGTTGGGAAGATGGTCACAATTTGGAGTTGGCAAGGATCATTGTGATAGGTCGAGAGTTATACCTAAAGATCACATGAGCCTGTCTTATGGAGGACAATATCTCGCCATTACAACCCATATATTTGCCCTACTCCAACTACAACAAAGTCTGAGAAACAATCCAATCAGGCTTCAGGCATTATGGTTGCAACATTCCAAAAACAACAGAGTATCTTTATAGTTTATAATACTCCTCCCCAAACGAATACGTAACCTCAAATTTTCTAAGGTAATGTACCACATGAATGTACCAATTAGATATCATTTAAATAGGCTTCAATTTCTATTTCACATATTATTTAGATATATCATTTTTCAAAGGTACTAAGAATAAACCAAAATATAAGATGCAGCAAAAAGAGGAGAATACACGAAATGTAGGTATTGATGGATTTTACTATTACTGTTATGCTAGTACTAAAGCTAGTATTGTTTATCGCCAAAAACTAAAATCATCTTTTAGAATACTCAAAATCTAAAATATAATTTGAAAAGAACCTAAACCCAGCTTTTGTAGACTCAGATTTTAGACTTTTTTCAGCTCCTAGGAATACATAGAATCCCAATATTTGTTGATACGAATTTTTGAGAAACACTCACAATAGCTTTTTAAACCTAAATCTCAAAATTTACACCTACAATTTTTCCGCTGTGACAACGTATAACCTGGCTGGCTATATTGCAATACAATAGAATTTTTCCTTCCACTTTGGGAGTCCTATAAGCGTCTAATACTCTTGAAACACTCCACCACTAGGTTGCAATTTAAAGGATTATTGTATGCACTATATCAAGGGGCAGGTTGGAATCATCACATAAATGCAACCTCAAAACGATGAAACTAAGCCACCATACTTCTAGAAGAAAAGCATAACCAAGGGTGTTATATAACAAAATGGTATATCGATCGATGTAGTTGATGTGTATAAAGGTGCTAACACTACTATTAGATCCCCAGTAGGAAACAAGCAAAATTGGATTACACCTAAGGTCTACTTTGAGCCTTACATATTTGCCTTAGTTGTGGATGAATTGACTAGATATATTGAGGATGATATCTCGTAGTGTATGTTGATTGTGGATGATATTGTCTTAGTAGATTAAATTGTAAGAGGCGTTAATGCTAAATTAGAAACTAGAAAAAGCAGCATTAGAGTCAAAAAGGATTTAGGATGTGCATATGAGTAAAATGGGGTGAAGTATTGTGTATTTGTAGTAGTCCAAGTGCTACTATTGCAGAATGACCCTCCAAAACAAGAAAATTACTAAGGGAGTATTTTAAATTGCTAGCTAGTGGCGGAGTGTTTCAAGAGTATTAGACGCTCATAGGACTCCCAAAGTGGAAGGAAAAATTCTATTGTACTGCAATATAGCCAGCTAGGTTATACGTTGTCACAGCGGAAAAATTGTAGGTGTAAATTTTGAGATTTAGGTTTAAAAAGCTATTGTGAGTGTTTCTCAAAAATTCGTATCAACAAATATTGGGATTCTACATATTCCTAGGAGCTGAAAAAAGTCTAAAATTTGAGTCTACAAAAGCTGGGTTTAGGTTCTTTTCAAATTATATTTTAGATTTTGAGTATTCTAAAAGATGATTTTAGTTTTTGGCGATAAACAATACTAGCTTTAGTACTACCATACAGTAATAGTAAAATCCATCAAAAATCTATTCAGGGCAGCAAGCTATAATCTAAATAAATAGTGATACTCATTTGGCTGGGAACACGACAAAAAGGATGTATCTATACTGTGATTGATATTGAGTTAATATTTATATGAATATACCATCCAGAAATAACCAAAACTAACAGTATCTTTACAATTCTTATTATTTCCAAATAGACTATCACATGGAAATAATTTTTTACGGGTGGTGGATGGTTGTTGGAAATAATATTTATATGAATTTAATTTTCCCTATTTTTGCAGGATTAGTCGAACCACAGCCAAGGCAGCCACTTCAGCTGCTGCTGCACCCAGTCCACATACCAAGTGAGCTTTGTTCCACCATCTACGAATAAGAGGGGTGCTCCATCAATTTTAACATCATACGACTACTTTTCCCTTTCCCCCTATTTGTCCAGGATTAGCCCAGACGCAACCAAGGAAACCACTTCAGTTGCTGCTCCCAGTCCACATACCAAGTGAGTTTTGCTCCATCTACAAATAAGGTGTGCTCCACCAAATTGAATATCATATGACTGCAAAAATTTTCCCTTTACCAAGGGATGGTTAGCAAGATTATTATTGTACAAGAGGTTGCAATTTAAGCAAGCTCTAGTTGATGTAGATTGCACATATGCCCTTATATGTATCTCTAAAGCAAAATGTAATTTTTTAGCCTCAGTTTCATACTTTATTATAGAGGTCTAGTTTTTTTGTCCATGCAATCCTTTTGCTTGATATAGAGGACGAATATTATATTTCTTTTTTTGGTAACGGGGATGAATATTTCAAAATCATACCTTCCTGTATTTCAATATCAATATCAATATCATGCCGTTAAAGCCATTTTGCCAAAACCATTGGATTGCTCTTAACTTCCCAAAATTACCATGTAAAGCAAACATTTCTCCTAACCTTAAAAATCAAAACAAATCATAACTTAACAAAAACGTTTCAAAGTTCCAACAACCATCTCATTAAGATTTTTTACATGCAAATAATTTTTTTATCAATATAAATCTTATTTGATAGATCTCATTAAGATTTTTTAAACGGTGCAAAAAAAATTTTTAAAATCTTTTTTATTTGTATTATATTTGAATTTAAAATTACCCTTTTTTTTCAAAAAAAAAGTTTAAAAAGAAAGCGGAACTGCACCTAAGTCAATACAAACCGGAGCAATAAAAAGCGAAATCAGCAAAAACAACTTGATTGTGGTCGCTACTAATTCCAAAAGTGAAAAAGGAAAAAAGGAAGTAACTCAACAATCTCCACAATCTAGCTCTGGGTCATCTTACCTGAAAGCGAAAAGATACGCAGTTCTATCTCTATGAAACGCCCTTCTTCTCTTCTCTTCTCTTCTCTTCTCCTTCTCTTCCATTATATAGGAGTACTGCATAGGCGGTGCCCTCTGCTTTTTTTTGGTTTGCTCGATCATTTTGTCTTTGAGATAGGGGTGTACACGGTCCGGATTGATCCGGTTCTCTAGAAAATCAGAAACCGGACCATTTCAAATAGTTCTAGAAAATTGGAAACTAGAACCTAGCCAATATATGCATAGAACTTAACCAGAACCAAACCGCAAGACCAATTCGGTTCCGGTTCTATCCAATAAGTATCCAAATACTTATTCACAAAATATGAACTTATAAAATTAAAAAAATAAGAAGATAATCTGCTAGAATAGGAAAGGAAAGAAGAAAATAAAAGCTTTCCTAATAAATGAAATTTCATCTCTAAATAAATTAAGTTTAGTAAGGAAAATATTAACCTACCAAATTCAAATACATATTTAATTGCACACACATATGTATATTTACATTTATTTTAATTTTAAACAATCCGATCCGGTTCTAACCACGGTTCATTAATTGAGAACCAGTAATCGAATCAAAATTAACGGTTCTTATTTTTTTTGGAATCATAACCTGACCGTAGATCCGCAGAACCAAACCAAATAGGACGGTTTGATCCGGATCGGATTGATTTTATGGTTCGAACGGTTTTTTTGAACACCCCTATTGTGAGATACGACTCTCTACCGTCCTGCACCAAGTTTAGAGTTAGCCCACTTCTTAATGGAGAAGAATTATTATTTTCACCTCTGCCATTCACAAAAAAAAAATAAAAAATACTAACAAAAATTAGAAAATATAATTAAAACTTTACTCTAAAATGGATATTGATTTTGGCACTCCAAAAATTACTGCCGGCGAAGAGTTGATTTTGGCACTTCAATTTATCACCGGCAGCAATTTTTAAAGTGTCAAAATCAATATCCCTCCACTATTACCAAAAGTATGTGTCAAAAAAATAAAAGGACACATGTTCAATTCAAAAAAACCCAAGTACCTATGCCTAGAATATTGCACAACACGAAGACACTTTAACCAATTATAAATATAATCAAAACAACATGGTACCAGAATGTTTTAAAACTTTTTTTTTTTTCAAGAGGGAAGAAGATATTACTGCACAGAAGAAGGGGCAAACATCCTAACATCATCAAGAGCCAAGGATGATAACTATTGGAGAAAATCTCCCCTCCAGTTCATCATTCCTGCACCCGATAGGGATTCAGCCAACTTGTGGGCTATCCAATTAAAATTACGCTTAACATACGAGAAAAAACATGAGGAAAATCCGAGCATCTCCCACTCCCTCACTCTGGTGGCTCTTCGACGGAGTATCCGAGCATCTCCGAGGAGCACCGCTCCTCCTGAAGGAGGAGCTTGACTCTACACTCTCTCTGCTCTCTCACGTCTCTTGCGCGCGCACACACACCCCACTCACTGCCTTTGGCAGTCCAAAATAGAGAGGAAAAGAACCAGGGGTTTTATCCTCTACATCTCACACATGTGAGACAAAACCCAACAATCACCCTCTCGGCCTCTCTCACATGTGAGGTAACCGTTGCATCTGTTTAGCTTCTCTAGCAAGCACCTATGTCACTTCTAAGTCAAACTTCTCAACACCCCCACACCGAAGTTTACCTGTAGTGTACTATCTTCCTATGCACATCTCCTCCACTGTGTGTGTATATATATATATTGCATTTTCTCTTCTAACTTCGTTGACTCCAATTATTCCCTATGCATTCATAGATGTTTATGTTGTTAGCAATCGAACACTAATTGAATACTGTGAAGGAAGAGTATCGGAGAATGAGGCGTTGGGGCGAAACTTTAATGGCACAGACAAAGACATTAGTAGATTTTCTCACATCCCACCTCATGCTCCTAGAAATTATAAGACCATGCATGGTCTCTTCAACAACGGTGAGTCCATAAGTATTTCATAACTCCTATCCCAATTATACAACAACATACAATTGCATTTTTGCATTTCTTTCTCTTATCAATTTCTCTTTTAAATGTCCTATGCCAATTGACTTGGTGAATATACCTTCACATCAAGGAAGATCTAATCAAGGAACCGGCTATCAAAATGGTTTGATAGTTGTAGCAACATTGCCGATCAAAAAAAAAAAATAATTGTGACAAGGTTTTTGCATGAAAACAAGAAACTACAGAACCTTTTTTCTATTTTAAAATCTAATTAGTTGGAAAAATAACTCGCATAGTCACAGAAAAAATATTAGAGATGAC
Organism: Rhododendron simsii; assembly: GCA_014282245.1. NCBI lineage: Eukaryota > Viridiplantae > Streptophyta > Magnoliopsida > Ericales > Ericaceae > Rhododendron > Rhododendron simsii. The sequence continues at coordinate 10,408,004 of CM024965.1, forward strand.
TATGATTTTTCATGTATCTACAATATCAAAATAGATATTTACAAAAATTAATAAAATGTTGTATAAAAAAGCTTAAATAAGAAGAAAAAAAAAGATTTCCTATATAATAGAGAGGCAAAAAGAATAATTGCTCACTTCCCACTTTATACTTTGGATGTTTACATCAAAAATTAATGATTTTGTGCGTTACAATTTTCGCACATAACGGGTTTTCTGCAAGTTGTTTGTTAAATAAAAGAAGTAAAAGTATGATGGAAGTTAATACTAAAATATAATTATTTGCGCGTTACAATTTCCGTGCATAGCACGGGTTTGCTGCTAGTTGTAGCTAGTAAAACGAAAACAAAAATGATTTGGAGCGACTTTGGGGGCACAACAGTAATTCCCCCCAGTCTGATAAGCTAACATTTGGGGTTGGGGTAGGATAAAAAAATCCCGGCTTCATGGCTGTAATGAACTCCGGACATAATTGAGTTCGGATAAGGGAAAATGACGGTCAAGGACGTGTTTTGATAATTAATACCCGTCAAAGATATTTTCAGTATTAACAAATGTTCTCAGCATGTTCTTGGTGGATATTAATTATCAAAAAACATTATAGGCCATCATTTTCCCTTCGGATAAACTAGTCCTGGTTTCCCCTTATCTCCCTTTCTTATATTCCCAAGCGGGCCCTTAAGAAGGCTTTTGAGCCCATCATTGAATAGGAGCCGATGTCAGTACTATTTTGATGTTTGGACCAATAACTGCGTAGGCCCAATAATAAGCCCAAACCGATGAAGCCTTGGGTCCGTCAAAAAGATGACCCGTTGAACCGGTCTTCATGGAGACCACTCCGGTCTGACCCGTATTCAGGGTAAAGCCAAACCGGACTTGCCCTTTTAGGGCTTGTTCTCCTAAATAATCCATTGGCTTTCCCGCCAAAATTGAGCCAAACAAACCCACAAAAAAACAAAAATAAGCCAATAAGCCACTTGTTTCGTCTTTATTCAAAAAAAATTGGATTTCGGTCAAAAAATTTTACTTTTTAGATTCCTCTCATTGTGAGGATGCAATAATCCCCAAAAAATTGACAATAAGCCAAGTGATGCGAAAAATTTTTGAATAAAGACAAAAAATAAGCCAAAGTGGCTTATTTGTCCGAACACCCCTCTACACAACCAAAATGCGCTCCCAGGTGCTAGAAACTAAAGCAAAAAAAATTCTTCAATCGTTATTGATTTGAAGCCGAAAAGCTCAGAATTTTCTCCAATCCTAGACTCCGATTGCTCCGCCTTCCCAGGTCTTTTCTCTCTCTGTATATCTATACACTTATATACGTTGTCTGTGTGTTTGATACATATTCTTATGTAATGCAATTTTACTGTATCGGTAATTCTAATGTTGTCCCCGTCCTGGATTCTCTCTCGTTCTCGTTCTAAATTTGGGCTTATTTATAGGAAAAAGTGAATTGCTTCCTCGTGATTTTTAGCTTTATGAATGCTGAATTACAAAGTAGGGTTTGATTTGCCTAACGTTTCTAGTTTCCAAAGTTCTGGTTATCTTGAGTTTTTGAGTTTTTTTTAGCTCTTATTTTGTTTCTGGGTCTTTAGATAAACCGGTTTTAGGTGCATAAACACAGCTACATTAATGAACAGTTTGAGAACTTTATCTGGTGAACCAGTCAGAAATTATTACATTCTTGTTGATGTTATTTTTCGGGGTGAAAATATAACCGAGAAAACCGACCAGGAAAATTCGGGTTTCGGTCGGTCTAGGTTTGGTCTCAGTCTGTTTCAGTTTTCAAAGAGTAAAAATATTAATTTTCTGTTCGGCCTTGGTCATGTGAAATCCCCGACCGAACCGACTTCACCCCTAGTTATTTTGTTACTTTTGTATATGATGCAAATGCATAATTGGGACATCAGGGTTTGATTCTCGTTGATCAGACATTGAGTACTCATCATTGATTAATTTCTTCCCTCTAGTGTCCGGGCCTGTTTGCGCGCACCTCGGCTAATTATGGGGCCCTGAAGTAAACAATCTCGCAAACCTCTAAGGGCCCTGAGGTTTGGAACGTTGGCCTTCGTGAAATTCGGCCTTGCGACCTTTTGGGGGACAAAACCTTTGGTTGATGTCTCCATATTCTAAAAGACTGGACGAACATGTGTCATAAATCTGGAGAAATTAATACTCCATTTAATATGTAAAAGTGCTTTTCAAGGTAAGACATGGTATTATCACGATAGGCCGTCATGATGCCGTGGAGTTGTAATTCATAATAAGTGTCATTAACAGTGCCCTACATTCAGTTGTAGACTTTTAGTGGTCTTTTGTTGTGGCTTTCACCATTGATCATCAATTTGATGTTTTTTCCGATGTGATATTGGGCCATATTAAAAAGGATTAGATGAAAAAGAATCGTAGACTTGAGATGCTAACAATTAAAAGACTTCTAGAGGTAAGACATGAGATAAAATTAAATGTAGCATTCATGATAATAGCGCCTTGTAATTGATAATAACTGTAGCCTTCAATGCTAGGTGACGTCATTTAAACGGTTTTTGGAAAGCAGTATAGACTTAAATGTCGAATGGTGTAGTGGACTCATTCTCATACTTGTTGAGGATATCCTGAACACAAACTCATTTGATTGTTATTGTCGACACTGTCGATGGGCATAGCATAGAAGTTATAACTGTGACATATAACTAGTGTAACACGATTCCTTGGCGTTGGCATTGGAAGTGTTTGTGTGCGTGTGTTATTCTGTGTAGTTATATATTCAGTCAATACTCAATAGAAACAATTAGTAATTGGTACTTCGAAGAGTAAAAATTTTTAAATTTTATTTTCATATCTTCTGATGGAAAAGATGTTGGCCATCTGTTACTGGTGTAAAAAGGTTTGTTGCCTCTTGCTCATTGGTGTACCTGGCGTAGACTATAGAGCTACAAAATTACCATTCCCTCGGTGTTGTTCACACCAGACTGGCCAACCTTTAAAACACTACTTAAGCCAAGCCTAAACCCCAATGCCTTGCCTATTTCCTCCAATTCAACGCCAAACCACCTCATAATAGTTGCTTTCTGAAATCCAGCAACCAAAAACCTTCCGATCGAGCCAATGTAGCCCATCATCCCATTTTGGGAGCTTTTATGCTTTGTTTGGATTGGAATTTGAAAAAAAATTTGAAAAATAGTAGGGGTAATAAGTGGAGAGAGATAGAGAGAGAAATGTTGAAAGTAGGGGGAATCTAGGGGGAATTTTTTGAAATTTTTTTTTAAGTTGCAAAGAGAACAAGGCATTAGAAATTGTCCTTTCTTATGGAATCCAAAAGGAATAAATAGAGTTGTTTCCCCTAAATCCACCATGGAGTCTTTTGGAGGAGCAACTTGTACTTCTAGAGATCAAGAGAAAACATTTTTAGATCTTAGATGAATCTGTCCACCGACCATCAATGGCCAATCATAAGGCTTGATGAGTCGTCAGAGTGTACTATATTTGTAAAGTGTACATCGTCCGGATATATTATATCTACATCTGAATTTTCTTATATGGCTATGTATATTAATATACATGGACATCCACGTCAACTCTGGCTTGTTACAAAACGAAATGTTAGGGCTATCGTTAAGTAAAGGTGGACATGTTTAATCAAACTTCTTGTTTCCAAGTACTCATAATGCTTGTCAAATGCCAAGTAATTATAGGAACATTTTAGATCTATAAACATGCATGTCCTGATAGAATTACTAATTAAACTGTGATGTGGAATGTGATATTGGTAGGAGTTATATGTTAAAACATATCAGATGCCTATTATGAAATTGGTAGGAGTAGGAAAATTGAAAGATATATGTGAGGGGAGTAGGATAATGAGAGGATTATTATCATCATCTCAAATATTTAATAATCTATCGATGCAAGATTTTTCAAAGTAGACATTGCAGGATTGTAAAAGTCAAATTATAACAACACCAAGGAATCCAAGAAAAGAGAAAAGCTATTTCAAAATTTTTAACAATGTTCTAAAAGTCGCTAGGCGCTAGTCGGGCGGTCAACCACCTTCGAGTGATTAATCGAATTAATCAGCGATTAATCGGTGCGTATTAATTAGTAATCGGCGATTAATCGTTAGTCCGACCTAATCAGATAGGCTCCGCCAGCGATTAATCACCGATTAATTCCTTGTTTTAAAACACTGATTTTTAACGATTTTAACTGTATCAACAAGGCCTCCTACTGTGTGATTTGAAACAAGGCTTCCTACTGGGTAAAAGGCCCCGCTTTTTCTCCTTGCCAAGGAACCATGAGATAGCAATGCAGCGGCATAGAGTCGATCTTTCCTGATGTGATTTGAGAAAATAGTGGGAGTAGTAGTGAGCTTACACAAAGGGGAGGTCTTGCCACCTTTTTAAATATAATAAAAATATCTAGTGTACCGTGTTGTCTTTCCAGTTTTTTCCTCAAGTATCTAAGTTGATCCCCAGTTACAGCTATTGTGTCTTTAGTTTAGGGAATTTTTTCATTTCTTTTTCGTAAAAAATTTATCATGTGTGTGTGTGTGTGTGTGTGTATATATATATATATATATATATATTCGTATCTTGAATAGGATTCATATATGTACCCTCATATTATTCACATTTAAAATAGGTCAATGATTGTTAGCAAGTGCCCCGAGCTAGCACAAAATGGTTTTCTGGTCTTGGGTGAGGAAGGTTGGTGAACATTGTTCTGGTAAAGAATAAGCTTTTGGCCTTTGTAGCATTACCTTTTAGTTAGGCTCTTTCGTTAGGGGATGGGTCGAGGTAGCTCATAAACCATTAGATGTTTTTTGTATGTCTAATGCTAGATAATTTAGTGTGGTTATTAGGTTGATCTTTAAATTGGATTCGTTGCGAGATTATGTGATTCTTTATATGGTTAGTTACTTAGATTGTTTGTCACAAAGGACATTCTGTTGCAAGTCTTTTACATTATGATTCCTGGGCATACTCCTACACTGGCATTCTTGCTTCGGCACATTTTTAAATCGTATTAGCTGTGCGACAGGTTAATTTTTTTATCTGCTAATTATCTGTATCATTAAGGAAGTTGATTACTCGTTTCAGAAGGATTGGCAATTATGATGCCAATTAACTAATGGGGAACTTTCTCCTTGGGTATTTGGAAGAGCTAAGCTCGTAAGATAGGAATTTTTTTTTTTTATCGGTAAAGAAATAAAATAGGATGATGTTGCCTGTAGGACAGTCCAAATAATAAAATAGGAAGATCCCTCTGTTTAAATTTGTAAAAGCAGCATATTGTATTGTGATGAAACATGAAGGACATTCATTAGGATTGAGTTTCTGGATGTTATGAGAGTGCTACTAAGGCTTTACTTTCAGGAGCAGCTCCAGAATTTTTTGTCAGCTTAGACAGTGCGGACATTTAAGTTCCACAAATTGGATAAAAGAAAAAATTAACTAAACATACTAATAGAGAGGTGCAGAAAAACTACTAAAAAAAAAAATTGTATGGCTCAGAAGAATACTTTCTGATATGGAGCATAAAGAAGAAGGCCCTACAGTCATCTACTGCGATAATATGTCAGCCATAGCAATGAGCAAAAATCCAGGACAAAGCACATTGAGCTCCGACATCACTTTATCAGAGACTTAGTGCAGAATGGAGAAATTCAGCTTGAATTTGTCAATACGAAGGAGCAGCTAGCCGACATAATGACCAAAGCAGTGGGAGCAGATAAATTTTTTCAGTTTCATGAAGTCATGAAGATTACAAATTAAGGAGGAGTGTTAGAAAAAGTAATTTGTAATCTTCTACAATAATGTAGAATAAATATCTAAGTTTAAAATAATAAGAAGTGTGTAGAAGTAATAATTACACTTAGAAGTGTGTAGAAGTAATAGATACACTAGAAGATATTTGTATGGAATAGTCTAGAGGTTGTGAGAGATGTTTTGTAATTAAGCACATGGATAAAATTAGATAATTCTAGAAGATAGGAGATCCTTGTAATTAAAAACACATGTGTTTATCGCTAGACAATTCTAGAGAATTGGAGGTTGGTAGAAGTGCTCTATAAATAGAGCCTTGTTGTACTCACTTTTTGTAATGAAAATCTACTAAAAGCCTTTCACAACTTCTCCTTATAATATCTCTTACCCATCCTTTCCCACTCTTTTGTCCAATCTACTTCAAAATCTAACCTAGCACCCCAACAATATTTTGGTCTCCTTGTGTTGTTCACACATTGAATTTGATATTTAAAGATTTGGCGCTTGCTTTTTAGTGGTTCACTGACACAAATTAGAATGGCAAAAAAAATTGTAAAATGTTTCGTAAATCATTCACATGCATTGACAATTTTTAAAGCACAGAAGTTAGAACTTTTGAAGGTAGCTAAAACAAGATTTGCCTCTCATTATATAATGTTGAAGAGGCCAGGGCCATTGTCTGCAACTCAACAAGCTTTTCCTTCTTGCTCCAAAGGAAACCGAGAAGAGTCATGGTTGTAGGCACTGCTGCACTTTTCAGCAGCTACCCCAAGTTGAAGCTTGGGGGCGGGGGAGGGATCGTGAGAGGGGGGGCGGGATTGCAGGCGGTGAAATGATTATATACCTCCTCTCCATTATGATGCGATTTTCCAGAACAAACCTAAATTAGCCGCATCTACATAAGTAAAAGCTTTGGAAGAGTAGACAAAACATCTGAATGGCATCAGCTATCTAAGTGTATTTTCTCCTGAATATCTCCAACATTAGAAAATGCAAAAGAAAAAAAAAAAGGGTTGAAGGACCTTAATTACAGTAGAAATTACATCACCAACAATTGAAAAGCATGCAGAAGCCAAAAAAAAAAAAGGGGGATTAAGGAACTTAATTACGGAAGATGAATTCACCAACAGGTGCATGGAATGTGAAGACAAAAAAATCTACAAGGTAATACTCCAACACCATTCCCAAGCTATTTGTAAGCTAAAATAACTGGTGTACAGCTATCAATTACTGATCGATTCACAACTATTAATTACCATTTCCTCATAAAAATTCGCTCCCTAGTACCCACTCTACTACTAAAACCTCTACAAATTACGAACAATCTAGTTTCTGAACCAAAAAGCAAAGATTCTCGGTACTAAAAGCAGCTTTCTAGCATTTTAAAGATAACAGAAGGATTAAGGTCTTCTTTCTCTAAAATTTCTACTAAGCCCAACAAAACAAACGATTCAAAGACTTACTTCCATATGATTTTGTGCCCACTAATGTTCCTCACCGTCGCTTTAGGGTTTTGGATTTGGACGGGAGAATGCAGGGCTTGTTTGGGGATGTTCAGAAGGGGATAAAGGGGGAAGGAGAAATGCAGTGTTGTTAATAGAGTTTTTTTTTTTTTTTTACACCTCAAACTATCCCCACCTTTTCTACTTAGACCTTAAACTACCAAAAATATCCATTTCATCATTAAATTATCATAATCTCACCTATTGAGTCCAATTAGTCCTTTAATGGAACTAAATGAAAAATGTTACAAATTGAACGAAAATACCGATATTGTTCAATACATACATACATAACCAAACTTTGACCTTTTTGCGCAATTCTTGTATCTAAACCGAAGCTCCCGAAATGCTCTACAACTTTCATGAAGAATTCTAGACCCGAAACCCACTTTAAGTAGGATGAAAATGGCAGTTATTACATGTCTAGTGTGCTGTCTGGAATGGTAATTCGAGTTTTTTTACAGAACTTTGGACCAGAATATAACTCTATCAAATCTCAACCGTTTCAGGTAATTCTTGTGTCAAAATCAAAGCTCTCGAGGCCCTCTACAACTTCTATGAATAAACCGAAGCCTATAAACAATTTTATCTAGGAAGAAATCGGCCATGAACATGTCTAGTGCGCTGTCTGGAATGGTAATCCGAGTTATTTACTGAACTTTGGACCACAATAACTTTATCAAATCTCGACCGTTCCAGGTGATTCTTGTGTCGGAATCAAAGCTCTCGAGGCCCTCTACAACTTCCATGAATAAACCGAAGCCTATAAACAATTTTATCTAGAAAGAAATTGGCCATGAAAAGGGGTTCGTGATATGAACGTAAATAAAGAAAGGAGGGAGTTTGTTTCTCTTGGTCAAAGAAAAAACAAAAAAACAAAAAAGAGAGATATAAATGTGAATGATGTTGGCGTGGGAATGAGAGTTAATGGGAGAGGTGATGGTTCAAGGTGTCAAGAGGAGGATAGGAAATAGGGTTAGAAAGAGGGAACAAAGCATCACTAATTTGGGGATGGAATGGATTAGGTTTTTAGAGTTTTGGTTCGTGGGGCGAAAGGGATGAGTATTATGAATACACTAGGGTCTGCCTGTGGCAAGGCACAACGCGTTTTGAATACAATTAAAATGGATTACAAAATTATTGACCCCCACCTACAAAGCTAATTTATACACCAAATATGAATCAGGATTAGACTTTTATTTTCTCATAATTAGTGCATTTCAAGTAGCAAAATTTTTTGATATGTTTAGTCTTCTCCCATATTAGGAAAACGTGTAAAACTTAAAAGAAATGTAAGAAATGTAGAATGAAGGGTGGAGATTTACGTAGATAGGATAAAACTAGACTGTTGAATTTATGTAGGACATATGATTCAAAAAATGACCTAGCATATTATATAGATGTTGAATAAAAATGTATGTTAGTGATTTTTATGAAATTAAATGAATAATGCGACTAATCACAAAATAAATGTTGTGTAAACTAATTAATTTATTTAATTAATAAAATTTAGGACAACAATATAAATTTTTAAATGAAAAATTCATTTACAAAATTATGGTTGTTACAAACTTACAAGTGTGGGCAATTTTTTATCAAAGTTTTCAAAGGCGAAAGCGCAAGGTAAGGCACAAGGCAAGGCGTGCGCCCCGAGGAGCCTTTTAATTTTCTATTTTTAAATAATTATATTAATAAAATAACTTTAAAATATACAAAAAAAAATGCGGATAAAACTAATAAAATCAACAAAAAAAAGCATGTTGAAGCATAAAAAAAGGGCATTAATAAATCCAACCTCTAAAGTCTAAAACCACTCTAAAGTCTAAACCTATGAAAAAAGAGATTCAAAACCACGCAACAAAGTTCAAAAACTTAAAGTAACTTCCAAAATGTCAAGTTATAAGTAAAATAATTGCTCAAAACCTCAAACTGAGTCATCCTCATTGATGTCCTCATCATCTTCGTCCATTGCATCAAATTCTGAAACTTTGAATCCTCAATCGGCTGCTTTCAATTGCACAATACTATGGGGAAGTTGTACAACCTTTCTCTCTTGCCAGGTATTTATAAGGTTCGGTGAAATTTGAATTAAAAATTTACCAAAATTAGGTTACAAAACTTCCTCTCCCGAGGCATAAGCCTCACCAGTCGGGAGGTGAAAGGCACATGAGGCGTACGCCTCTGTGGTTCAAAGCCCAAATTTAAGACTATGTACGGCGCTTAACACACGGGATGCTCCTTTGGAGTTTTGAGTGAACTCGTGGTAAAAATATCTGATGAGAGAGAGAGAGAGAGAGAGAGAGAGCAAACTTGATTAAAATATTTCTAAACCAGCAATCTGTTATTGTTTTGGAAAATATTTTTCATGTGTCAATCAAACACCAAAAAAAATTTTAAATTTATTTTTTTGAATAATTACATAAGAACAAACGAAGACTTCATTTTTTCGTGGAATCAATTTTGCATTACAAATATGTGCATGCATCATGTGTACCCCAACTTCTAGTTACATATTAAGATGGATAATTATGGGGTGTTTCACTAAACTTCCTAGTAATCTTCAGAAATGTACGTTTTTTTTTTTTTTTGATCCGAGAAATGTATATTGTTTGATCTTGGGGTTGTTCCTCCTTGCCTTTGTTTCGGATTAAAGAAAAAAAAAAACACTGGAATTTTAGATCGCCCATTTAGGTCTTCTACGTAGTCCGTAGTGGACTAGAAGTTCCAAACGATCGTGATGAGCCACGCACCAATAGCATTCCAAATTCATGCACTATAGCTCCGGTTAGGCTGCTTCCACTAGTAATCTACTAGCTTAATTGATCAAAACAGAGGGAAGGGCAAAAAAAGAAGAGAGAAGATAATCTTCACTCACCTGCGCTATATATCAGGCTTCTAACCTCCGTGAATGCAAATCACGCACAACTAGAGTGTTGAGCGAAACAAATGCTTCCATCCTCATGTCTCAAGCCACTAAAAAGGATAGCGAATATCAATCCGTAAAGCTAACGAATCCTTTAACTCTAAGACTGCTTTAGATCTGCAAAATCTTACTGTTCACAACTTACACAACTTCCTCGTTTTACGAACTTCATGATTAGGGAATTTAACGTCCTTAAACTGACAACATAAAAGCCTCGCATAAACTAAGAAGAATTTCTCAAACAACTGTGCACAACAAGCATGGCAAAAAGAAAATGAAGTATTTCCAGATTTTACCTGCTTGCCTTTTACTTGCATCTGCTGTATAAGACACCGGGATCAGATTCAAAAGGCTTATCCAAAAAAAAGACCAAACAAAAAGAGTGGTGATGATGATGAAGAAGAAGTAGTACCATAGAGGGGGGCGGGTGGGAGGGGTGGTTGGTCAGGGGTGGTGGGGGTTGGTTTCGGGACTTGCCGCCATGCTTCTATAAGAGAACCTTAACAGAAGAAAGTACAAGACCGACAAAATAACAAGTACTGTTCCTTATATATAACTAAGGGAAAAGTTCTTTCCGGTTGATCCGGACAAGGGGCTGTCCAGATAGATCCGTGTGGGTTTCTTTCGCGTATTTTTTTGAAATCCGAACCGTGCATCTTGTGGGGCTTGCAAACTAATGTATCTATGCAAAAAATTAGTTTGTCTGGATATCGATAGATATGTCAAAAAATGAGTTTTTACACGGAAAAATGGACAACCGTGATCTGTCAACTATTTTTAAAGTTAAACGGTTCATCGTCGTCCATTTTTTCGTGTAAAAACTCAACTTTTGACATACCTATCGAAGTCCGTACAAGCTGATTTTTTGCGTAGATACATTATTTTGTGAACCCTACAAGATGCACGTTTGGATTTTTCAAAAAATTGCTCAAAGGGGGCCCACACGGGGCTGTCTGGACAGCCCCTTGTCTGGATCAACTGGACAGAACTTATTCTCATATAACTATCTAATACTATCTAATAATCATGCACTTCGGTAATTGTCAGAGACTCGGAAAGTCCATCCGAGGAGGCTCCCATCCAGTTTTTTGTCCAGTTTGGGCTCTTTGTAGGTTCATTTCGGACCCACAACAATGATCGAGATTGTTCATTTTGTAAAGTTTGCCGAGTTTGTCAATCATATGAAAAATTATATTGATCGAACAATGTTAGTTACATGATCAAAGCAAATTTGTACAAGAAAAAAATGTAAGATTCCACTTTCAAATTGTTTTTTTCATTTCATTATTTGTGTATAAATCTATTTCGATCATGTATCTACCAATGTTTGATCAAGCTATTTCAACAAACTCGACGAGTTCTTCAATATGAACAACACCGATTATTATTGTAAACTAATCCTAGGCCCACAAAGGCCTAAACTAGATACAAAAAACTAGATGAGAGCCTCCCCCACTTTTGCTAGTTTTGACATATAGCAAAATAACTTTTTTCTCTTTATTTAATTTTTTTCGGTATTTTAAAATTTTAAGTTAAACTTTTGTGACTTATTGATTTATCTCGTCGAGAGAAAATCAAAAAAAAATTAATTCAAACTAATAAATTTTTTAAAAAGACAAACAAGTACTATATAAAAAAAACTATCTTTTTTACTTGCTTTTGTTTTTATTAAAAAAATAATTGTATTTCGATAGTAATTTTTTATTTTTTCAATCCCAAAAATTTGACACACAACAAATAAATGTAAAAAAATTTAAATAAAAGACAAAAATTACGTTAAGACATGGTGGTGGCGGTGGCGACATGGAGGTGGTGGTGTTGGTGGCGTGGGTGGTGGTGGTGGCGGCGACGTGGCGGCGTGGTAGTGGTGGTGACGGTGGTCATGGTGGCGGCGGGGGCGTCGTGGTAGTGGTATTTTTGTCTCTCTCCAATCGCCCTTTTTTTATGAGGGATTTTTTTGTCAACAAAATATTAAAGAGAACTTACTGAGCTATGGACTCTTTGGGTAGGACCTAGTAGGCTATTCTTCACCTAAGGAGGACAAGCCAGGAAGTTCAAAAAAAAAAAAACCAGAAGTGGGCCAAGGCTAGCGTAGCCCTATACAACAGGACCGGGGCTGCGCAGCATGCTGCACGGTCTTCGGCGCCACCTTGCCGGCATCGGTCCGACGATCGGAGACGTCCACTGCGTAGAGCTCGTCGAATACTACAAGTGTACCAAAAATCAACCCGATCAAATATCGTTAAATGTCTCATCTGAACACATATTGTTCAAAAAGAATGGATTCAGTGGTTTTGATCCAGTATTTTGTATCCATTAGGATTCATTTTTTTTTAAGTTATATGTATTCCGATGAAGTACTTAACGATATTTGATCTGGTTGATTTGGAACACTTGTAGCATTCGACGAGCTCTACGCAGTGGACGGCTTCGATCGTCGTCAAACCGATGCCGGCGAGGCGGCGCCGAAGGCCGCACAGCACGCTGCGCAGCACTCTTCCTCTGTCCTATATAACGACGGAAGAGAGAAAAGAGAACAAGGGCGTTTCATAGAGATATAACTGCGTATCTAGTCGCTTTCAGGGTTTTGGTAAGATGACGCAGAGCTATATTGTGGAGATTGGTGAGTTCCTTCTTTTTTTCCTTTTTTCTCTCTTGGAATTAGTAGCCACTACAATCAAGTTGTTTTGCTGATTTCGTTTTTTATTGCTCCAGTTTGTATTGGCTTACCTTGTGCGTTTCTTGCTTATCGGTACGGAGATAAGTGCGTAGCCCTTCTCCCTCATCTTTATCTGGTTTCTTTAGATTGCTTCTGTTGCTGGTCTTTAGGTTTTGGCTTTCATAATACTAACAATCCATGGTGTGAAAAGATATCTCAGAAATACTTTATAGCTGCAACATTCTTTTTCTGTTGGAATCCTCCCTTTTCAATACCTTTGGGTTTGGGTTTGTTTGTGGCCTTGGATTTTCTGGATATCGATTAAATTTCTCGATTCATGTTTGTTAAGAGTTTTATTTTGGTATTACATTACTTGGAAAAAAGAAAGAAAGATAATTGTTGGCATTATTTGTCTAATATGTCCGATTTCTTGTACCAGGTTTTATCAACAGTGGAAACAGGAAAGGAAACAGGAAAGGTATGGCTCATTTTGCGTAAAGTCATGTTTTATTGATTTTTCGTTCTATTTTCAACAATGTTATTAGTCATGAGATGAATCACATAATAATGTTGAAGGCAATGATCTTTCTTTCTAAAGGCTATCATCTAATTGTTTTAGTCCGCAGGGTGTATTGGCCACAAGCTAAATTATGTTGTGGTTCATATTGTTTCTAGACCCGTCACTTGGAAAATAGAGCTGTTTTAGGTTAATGAATATATATTGGCCAGTAGTTTCCGTTTGACCAAAAAAAAAAAAGAATATATATTGTCCAGTACTTTTTGTTTTTTTTTTATGCTTCTTTATTCTAGCATTGTGAGTGTCTTGGTTGAATTAAAGTGTCTGCTTCAAAATTGTGAATCATCATGCTTTCTGTGGCGTTTTCATGTGTTAATGCTCACTTGAGTTCCTCGTTATTTGTTTGTGGTAGGTATGAATTCCACTCCTCTATCCACGGCAGTAGTCTTTTGCATACATGCCTCCATGCTCCTCCTATTGTACAGTCTAACAAGCCTTTTGATTGTAAAAGAAAGATGTAGATCATGTTTGGGATACCATATTCATCAATAGAAGTAACTTTTCGGATCTTGAGCTTGGGAACTTATTGAAGCTACCCCTAGTTATTTGATAAATGTCACCCTTTCATTCTATATATACTTAAATAACCTTGTTACACTAGAAAGATAAGAGCTATTAAGGTGGTTAACACGATCACCGTGGCCACTTGATTGTATTAATGGAGAGGGAAGCACACTCTATTTGGGCTAGAATCTATCATGGCAAGTACAGCCACCACCACCTCTAGGCTCCAGAAAGCTATTGAACCTTTTAGGGTTTGTAAAGGCTCAATGTTGTCAGTGTGGGAGGATATCAGATGGGTTGCCCTATCTGACCTGTTGTTTCGGGGCTTTGCAAGACAATTAACTTGATTTGAAGTAATAGAAGAAATGCTGAATGAACTTTGTCTTGGGCCACAATGTTATGTTACTAGATAAAATGCCTACAGCCCTACACGCAACACTCTTTGTTGACATTATACACGGGTCAGTAGACTACATGGATTGAAAACGTACAGCTCAATTAGTATGTTATCACCTCAACATTTAAGAGGATTAGGTAGTTGTTTGAATGAGTCCTAGTGAGCTAGGTGGGTGACAGTCTATTTGGAAACAAAAGACTCCAACAAGGGTTGCACCAATATCCATCATCTCTCTCTTATTGAGCCCTCTTGTCTAGTATCGCAAAAGTTTGTATGTAAGTTTAAACATAAGGTCCCTTAAGTTCGAATATCCAAATAATCCTGGAACAGGTTCGTCCTAGTGCTATTTTCCGTGGTCCATCCCTTCTGCAAGAACTTACGCACTTTCAAACTTCCCGGGTCCCTTAAATTATTCTTTTACAAAATTCATAACTGTTAATTGAAACATATAATTGTTTGTATTTGGTTCTATAAATTGGCATGCGGTAAACATTTGTTTATTGTTTTGAAATAACCAAATAGGATTGTGAGAGAATGGCTAGTTTGTTGTGACATCGGTTTATTTTGAAATTGGGTTGGGATGTCAAAATGCCTTGGTGATAGTTGAAGTTGCAAGAGGGCAACATGGATATTATGAGATTGTGATTGGGAAAAGTTTGGAAATGTATTCATGGATTCTTAATGAGTACGAACAAAACAAATGTCATATGATCATATGGTCCATAACCTAAGGAAAATAAACATGGGCTCATGTCATAGATATTCGGAGGTATATCTCTAGCCTATATCCCTAGGATTTCATATCCCCTCCTATATCCCAAGGCAAACAAACAGACCCTTGGAACTACGGCCTAGTCAGTTTTCTCAGGAAACTTTAACAAAAAAATAATTTCAAGATCCAAATCTGTCGTGCTTCCTTTCTGATGGTTTCCAAAAGTGGTTGGAGTCTAGGTAACATGAGGTTGGAAACCTACATTTCTTACGGCAACTGTAATGATTAAAGATAGGCAATGGGATTGTGTAAACGAGCTTTATCCTCCTTGGAGCGAAATGGTGGGAACTGCTTGGTTGGGTTCCTTCTTATCACCACTAGCCTTGTCGAGATCAGTTTGCTCTAAATTGGGGTAGCTGGATTGTTCCCATGAGCCTCCTAAGTAGGATAAAATGCTCTAGGTCTATTTCCGGCTTATTGTGTTTGTAGAAAACTACGAAGCATCTGCACTCCTAACTGCTTGTCATATTTGTGTTGGACGTTCTAGGGACACAAGACATGCCGGGGACACGGGAGGACACGCATGGGACACTTGACATGGCTTGTCCGATAAATTTAATTGATTGTAAGCAGGTGACATACCAGGTACACTGGTGTCTCAATTTGGACACAAATGCAAACATGATAAGGATGAATATATAATATTGAAAGCTTATTTCCAGTGTATGTTATTCCTAAAATACGAGGAAAAAAGTATGAATAAGTGAATTTTCACCAAATAAAACCTTCGTTAAGCTTGTAATATTTGATGAGGAAATAATAAGAATTGTAAAGATAATGTTAGTTTTGGTTATTTCTAGATGGCATATTCATATAAATATTAACTCAATATCTATCACAGTATACATACATACTTTTTGTCATGTTCCCTGCCAAATGAGTATCACTATTTATTTATATTATAGCTTGCTGCACTGTATAGATTTTGGATGGATTTTACTATAACTGTTATGCTAGTACTAAAGCTAGTATTGTTTATCGCCAAAAACTAAAATCATCTTTTAGAATACTCAAAATCTAAAATATAATTTGAAAAGAACCTAAACCCAGCTTTTGTAGACTTGGATTTTAGACTTTTTTCAGCTCCTAGGAATACCTAGAATCCCAATATTTGTTGATACGAATTTTTGAGAAACACTCACAACAGCTTTTTAAACCTAAATCTCAAAATTTACACGTACAATTTTTCCGTGGTGACAACGTATAACCTGGCTATCTATATTGCAGTACAATAGAATTTTTCCTTCCACTTTGGGGGTCCTATGAGCGCCTAATACTCTTGAAACGCTCTGCCACCAGCTAGCAATTTAAAATGCTCCCTTAGTAATTTTCTTGTTTTGGAGGGTCATTTTGCAATAGTAGCACTTGGACTACTACAAATACACAGTACTTCACCCCATTGTACTCATATGCACATCCTAAATCCTTTCGACTCTAATGCTACTTTTTCTAGTTTCTAATTTAGCATTAACTCCTCTTACAGTTTAATCTACTAAGAAAATATCATCTGCGATCAACATACACTACGAGATATCATCCTCAATATATCTAGTCAATTCATCCACAACTAAGGCAACTATGTAAGGCTCAAAGCAAACCTTAGGTGTAATCGTACTCTGCTTGTTTCCTACTGGGGATCTAATAGTAGTGTTAGCACCTTCATACACGTCAACTACATCGATGTACCATTTTGTTATATAACACCCTTTGTTATGCTTTTCTTCTTGAAGTATGGCGGCTTAGTTTTGTCCTTTTGAGGTTGCAGTTGTGTGATGATTCCAACCTGCCCCTTGATATAGTGCATACTACATAGCGCATACAATAATCCTTTTAATCATTGTTCCTTTTCCCTCAAGCAATGTATTCTCAAGTTTGTAAGAATAGTTGTCTTTGAAAAGGTATGCCTACATTTGTTTATTCTCCTCTTTTTGCTGCATCTTATATTTTGGTTTATTCTGAGAACCTTTGTAAAATGATATCTAAATAATATGTGAAATAGAAATTGAAGCCTATTTAAATGACATCTAATTGGTACATTCATGTGGTACATTACCTTAGAAAATTTGAGGTTACGTATTCGTCTGGGGAGGAGTATTATAAACTATAAAGATACTCGGTTGTTTTTGGGATGTTGCAAACATAATGCCTGAAGCCTAATTGGATTGTTTCTCAGACTTTGTTGTAGTTGGAGTAGGGTATGGGTTGTAATGGTGAGATATTGTCCTCCTGTCTCTCGACCTATCACAATGATCCTTGCCAACTCCAAATTGTGACCATCTTCCCAACGCATGAGCATCATGATTACATCGCGTTTGCAGGAACATAATTGCATGATTTGCAAGAGAATGTTAAGTAGCAGATTTTTGTCCTTCAAAAATAACAACTTAATCTGTTTAGCCCACAGGCGGAATGATGAAACTTAGTAAGTGTCTAAATTGTGATTTCATCCATTTTTAATCCTGTTTGATTTTTCCCTTTTTTATATTTTGTTTGTCAATATTTGGAGTGACGAATAATGTTGTCTGTACTAGCCTGTTCTATTTTTTATATTTTATTGTTTTTATTTATAACCTTATATTTTATTGTCTGATGTGGTTATTGCAGCAGAAGGGAATATGACTAGGGTCAGACAGCATATGGTTTTAGGAGTGTTTGTGCTCCAGAATGAGCGACGAAGATGGTTTTCTGAGTGATGTTAATTGGATTATGCGTTATGCTGTAAATTGTTTTTATAGCCTTTCTTAAACATTTAATGGGTAAGTAGTTAAACTATGTAGGAAATACATTAAGACACATGGGTGAACTATTCGCATGTAAGTGTTTTGCATTGTAAGAAGTTGGGGAAAGAGTCCTGTGACTTCGAAGGATCCTGGAATCCTATGGCGAGCTACTTTGCTTGCTTGCTGCCACTCTTACGTTGTTTTGGGCAATTTGGTTTCAACCCCAAAGCAGTGGAAACTACGTTGTTTGGTATTTGAAATTCAACCAAAACTCACTCTCTCATCTCTCTCTCCCCCCAACGGTGACTCCTAATCCCATGACGACCCCAACGAGTCCTGCAACTCTGACTATAGTAACTATGCCGTGTGTTCATTTCGTAGTCAATGCCGTGTTGGTGCGAAGTCAAGAAATTTCATAGTAGTCAGGCCTGGGTAAAGAGTGGGCATTTGGGAATTATGTCCTCAGAGCGATTCCTAGGAATCTGAGATTTTTTTTTGTGTGAGTTGTGTGTTTCTCAAAGGAAAATTTAGGGCATTTAAAAGCATTTTTTACTGTAATAGAGATGCTCTTACACATGCACCTTTTAACCCATGCAATAGAGATGCTATAATACCATGCAATACACTTTGTGATAAGTACGACATCACTTTGTGGTAGGGTTCATATCATTTCAACCAATAAAAAAGAGAGTAATGTTCACCCTCTTAAGTGGAGGGTGAACAACTCTTTACTTTAGGGATTAAATTCTTTTCATTGGGTGGAAATTTTCACTTTTTCACCACCACTTTTTCTGGACCTACCGTGTGTTTGTTGATCTGAACCTTTCATATTGTAAATTACACATAGTAATGTATCCAAGCAAAAAATAAACTTGATCGGACATCGATGGGAGTATCAAAATTTAAATTTTGCTTGGTAAAATTGATAGTTTATATTTAGTATTATTGACAGAAATTCGATTGTCCATTTTATAAACCAAAATTCAAATTTTGATATATTTATCGACTTTCGATCAAATTGATTTTTTGCATGGCAATACTATATTGCGGGTCTTAAAATATGAGCAGTTCAAATTACAACAATAGACACTCGGTGATGCCCATAATAGGCCGTGGTAGAAAAACTTAATTTAACAATAGACACTCGGTGAGGCCCATAATAGGCGGTGGTAGAAAAACTGAATTTTACACCGGCGGTAGATAAAATTTATTCTCTTTACTTTATAGCGGGGACTTGTGGATGTTTAGAAAATGAAAATCACATTTTGTTGGCAGCAATGTAGTTGGACTTTCACATGTCAGGAATCTAATTCAAACTTTAATAAAATGAAGGAAAATTCAAATCTTTACTCAAATTTTAAATGTCATTTTCTCTCTCTTAAATTTATTACCATGCCATCCTTCTACTCATATCTATAGGGTGTGTTTGCGGTAGCTGCGAATGTATAATTTAAATTCTAGCTTCAAATTCTATATTCTAGATTTCAATAAAAATGGATAACCTTGTATTCGCATATCCAGTAAAAGCTGATACTCCATTCGTTAATTTTCATTTTGTGGGCATCAATGTAGTTGGGCTTTCACATGTTAGTAATCTAATTCAAACTTTAACAAAATGAAGGAAGATTCAAATCTTTATTCAAATACCCCATATCTCCCTTCTTATATTCCCAAGCGGGCCCTTAAGAAGGCTTTTGGGCCCATCATGGAATAGGAGTCAGTGTAAGCACTATTTTGATGTTTGGACCAATAACTGCGTAGGCCCAATAATGAGCCCAAACCAATGAAGCCTTGGGTCCGTCAAAAAGATGACCCGTTGAACCGGTCTTCATGGAGACCACTCCGGTCTGACCCGTATTCAGGGTAAAGCCAAACCGGACTTGCCCTTTTATTCTACACAACCAAAATGCGCTCCCAGGTGCTAGAAACTAAAGGAAAAAAAATCTTCAATCGTTATTGATTTGAAGCCGAAAAGCTCAGAATTTTCTCCAATCCTAGACTCCGATTGCTCTGCCTTCCCAGGTCTCTTCTCTCTCTGTATATCTATACACTTATATACGTTGTCTGTGTGTTTGATATATATTCTATGTAATGCAATTTTACTGTATCGGTAATTCTAATGTTGTCCCCGTCCTGGATTCTCTCTCGTTCTCGTTCTAAATTTGCGCTTATTTATAGGAAAAAGTGAATTGCTTCCTCGTGATTTTTAGCTTTATGAATGCTGAATTACAAAGTAGGGTTTGATTTGCCTAACGTTTCTAGTTTCCAAAGTTCTGGTTATCTTGAGTTTTTGAGTTTTGTTTAGCTGTTTTTTATTTTTTCTGGGTCTTTAGATAAACAGGTTTGAGGTGCATAAACACAGCTACATTAATGAACAGTTTGAGAACATTATCTGGTGAACCAGTCAGAAATTATTACATTCTTGTTGATGACGTTATTTTTCGGGGGGAAAATATAACCGAGAAAACCGACCAGGAAAATTCGGGTTTTGGTCGGTCTAGGTTTGGTCTCGGCCTCGGTCATGTGAAATCCCTGACCAAACCGAACCGACTTCACCCCTAGTTATTTTGTTACTTTTGTATATGATACAAATGCATAATTGTGACATCAGGGTTTGATTCTCGTTGATCAGACATTGACTACTCATCATTGATTAATTTCTTCCCTCTAGTGTCCGAGCCTGTTTGCACACCTCGGCTAATTCTGGGGCCCTGAAGTAAACAATCTCGCAAGCCTCTAAGGGCCCCAAGGTTTGGAACGTTGTTGGCCTTCGTGAAATTCGGCCTTGCGACCTTTTGGGGGACAAAACCTTTGGTTGCTGTCTCCATATTCTAAAAGACTGGACGAACATGTGTCATAAATCTGGAGAAATTAACACTCCATTTAATATGTAAAAGTTCTTTTCAAGGTAAGACACGGTATTATTAAGATAGGCCGTCATGATGCCGTGGAGTTGTAATTCATAATAAGTGTCATTAACAGTGCCCTACATTCAGTTGTAGACTTTTAGTGGTGTTTTGTTGTGGCTTTCACCATTGATCATCAATTTGATGTTTTTCCCGATGTGTTATTGGGCCATATTAAAAAGGATTAGATGAAAAAGAATCGTAGACTTGAGGTGCTAACAATTAAAAGACATCTAGAGGTAAGACATGAGATAAAATTAAACGTAGCATTCATGATCAAAGTTTTCAGAGGTGAAAGCGTAAGGCAAGGCGCTTGACCCTCCATGGGGCGAGGCATATGTCCCGAGGCATTGAGGCGCAAGCCTTTTGATTTTTCATTTTTTAAATAATTAAATTAATAAAGTAACTTAAAAATACAAACAAAATGTGCATTTCATAAAATATAGATTAATACAAAAAGATAGCATAAAGTAGAACATCAATTAATGACTTATTATTACCTTCTTAGTTAATAACTAATAACTAATTGAGTAACCCTATAACATCACTTTATTAGTTGTTAACTTTTTATCTTATTAACTTATCACTTTATTAGCTATTAACAGAACACATCAATTCGTCATTTAGTAAAGGAAAACAAAGCACAACTGTTTAAAGAAAAACAGAGCCCGACTGTGGATGATGATCAACTTCAACAAGGCAGCAGAGCGAGATGGGGTTTGAATTAGGAAATTACCAAAATTAGATTAGGAAAATTTCTCTCCTAAGGCTTACACCTCACCCATCGGGGCGTAAAAGGCAACTGAGGTGTATGCCTCAGCGCGCCTCGGGAAATTAAGTCGCCTTTGTGGTTCACTACCCAAATTTTTTAAGCCCTGAGACGTTTTGGCAGTGCCCCAACGCCCCAAGGCGAGCCCTGAAAACGCCTTTGAAAACATTGTTCATGATAATAGCGCCTTGTAATTGATAATAACTGTAGCCTTCAATGCTAGGTGACGTCGTTTAAATGGTTTTTGGAAAGCAGTATAGACTTAAATGTCGAATGGTGTAGTGGACTCATTCTCATACTTGTTGAGGATATCCTGAACACAAACTCAGTTGATTGTTACTGTCGACACTGTCGATGGGCATAGCGTAGAAGTTATAACTGTGACATATAACTAGTGTAACACGATTCCTTGGCGTTGGCATTGGAAATGTTTGTGTGTGTGTGTGTTATTCTGTGTAGTTATATGTTCAGTCAATAGAAACAATTAGTAATTGGTACTTCGAAGAGTAAAAATTTCTAGATTTTATTTTCATATCTCCTGATGGAAAAGATGTTGGTCATCTGTTACTGGTGTAAAAAGGTTGTTGCCTCTTGCTCATTGGTGTACCTGGCGTAGACTATAGAGCTACAAAATTGCCATTCCCTCGGTATTGTTCACACCAGACAGGCCAACCTTTGAAACACTACTTAAGCCTAGCCTAAACCCCGATGCCTTGCCTATTTCCTCCAATTCAACGCTAAACCACCTCATAATAGTTGCTTTATGAAATCCAGCAACCAAAAACCTTCCGATCTAGCCAATGTAGCCCATCATCCCATTTTGGGAGCTTTAGAAATTGTCCTTTCTTATGAAATCCAAAAGGAATAAATAGAGTTGTTTCCCCTAAATCCACCATGGAGTCTTTTGGAGGAGAAACTTGTACTTCTAGAGATCAAGAGAAAACATTTTTAGATCTTTGATGAATCTGTCCGCCGACCATCAATGGCCAATAATAAGGCTTGATGAGTCCTCAGAGTGTACTATATTTGTAAAGTGTACATCGTCCGGATATATTATATCTACATCTGAATTTTCTTATATGGCTATGTATATTAATATACATGGACATCCACGTCAACTCTGGCTTGTTACAAAACGAAATCTTAGGACTATCGTTAAGTTTTGGTGGACATGTTTAATCAAACTTATTGTTTCCAAGTACTTATAATCCTTGTCAAATGTCAAGTAATTATACGAACATTTTAGATCTATAAACATGCATGTCCTGATAGAATTACTAATTAAACTGTGATGTGGAATGTGATATTGGTAGGACTTATATGTTAAAACATATCAGATGCCTATTGTGAAATTGGTAGGAGTAGGGCAATTGAAAGATATATTTGAGGGGAGTAGGATAATGATAGGATTATTATCATCATCTCAAATATTTAATAATCCATCGATGCAAGATTTTTCAAAGTAGACATTGCAGGATTGTAAAAGTCAAATTATAACATCACCACGGAATCCAAGAAAAGAGAAAAGCTATTTCAAAATTTTTAACAATGTTCTAAAAGTCACTAGGCACTAGTCGGGCGGTCAACCACCTTTGAGTGATTAATCGAATTAATCAACGATTAATCGGTGCATATTAATTAGTAATCGGCGATTAATCGTTAGTCAGACCAAATCGGATAGGCCCCGCCAGTGATTAATCACCGATTAATTTCTTGTTTTAGAACACTGATTTTTAACGATTTAACTGTATCAACAAGGCCTCCTACTGTGTGATTTGAAACAAGGCTTTCTACTGTGTAAAAGGCCCCACTTTTTCTCCTTGCCAAGGAACCATGAGATAGTAATCCAGCGGCATAGAGTCGATCTTTCCTGATGTGATTTGAGAAAATAGTGGGAGTAGTAGTGAGCTTACGCAAGGGAAGGTCTTGCCACCCTTTTTAAATATAATAAAAATATCTAGTGTACCGTCTTGTCTCTCCAGTTTTTTCCTCAAGTTTCTAAGTTGATCCCCAGTTACAGCTATTGTGTCCTTAGTTTAGGGAATTTTTTTCATATCTTTTTTGTAAAAAATTTATCGGCATTCATATGTGTGTGTGTGTGTGTATATTCGTTTCTTGAATAGGATTCATATATGTACCCTCATATTATTCACATTTAAAATAGGTCAATGATTGTTAGCAAGTGCCACGAGCTAGCACAAAATGGTTTTCTGGTCTTGGGTGAGGAAGGTTGGTGAACATTATTCTGGTAAAGAATAAGTTTTTGGCCCTTGTAGCATTACCTTTTAGTTAGGCTTTTTCTTTAGGGGATGGGTCGAGGTAGCTCACTAAGGCCGCCATTTGATGTTTTTGTGTATATCTAATGCTAGATAATTTAGTGTGGTTATTAGGTTCATCTTTAAATTGGATTCGTTACAAGATTATGTGATTCTTTATATGGTTAGTTATTTAGATTGTTTGTCACGAAGGACATTCTGTTGCAAGTCTTTTACATTATGATTCCTGGGCATACTCCTACACTGGCATTCTTGCTTCGGTGCATTTTCAAATCATATTAGCTGTGCGACAGGTTATTTTTTTTATCTGCTAATTATCTGTATCATTAAGGAAGTTGATTACTCGTTTCAGAAGGATTGGCAACTATGATGCCAATTAACTAATGGAGAACTTTCTCCTTAGGTACTTGGAAGAGCTAAGCTCGTAAGATAGGATTTTTATTTTTTTTAATCGGTAAAGAAATAAAATAGGATGATGTTGCATGTAGGACAGTCCAAATAATAAAATAGGAAGATCCCTCTGTTTAAATTTGTAAAAGCAGCATATTGTATTGTGAGGAAACATGAAGGACATTCATTAGGATTGAGTTTCTGGATGTTATGAGAATGCTACTAAGGCTTAACTTTCAGGAGCAGCTCCAGAATTTTTTGTAAGCTTAGACAGTGCAAACATTTAAGTTTCACAAATTGGATAAAAGAAATTAACTAAACATACTAATTACGAAGTTAGTAGAGTTTAATGTACTATTAATATTGTTCAACAACAAGAATAAACCAAAACATGTACAATGTACATGAATGGGTGCTTTGGGGGTTAGTTCTAGCATAGTCAACTTAATACCCTGAGGCCTGAGCAAAGAATGGCACTGCTCCAGTAAGTGTGGGCTATCTGCGTTAGGTACACAGTTCACTATTGCATTGCATGATTAAATAGCTGGACTTGAAGGTATAACTTACTTTTAGGTAACAAAGGATAAATGTGGTGGTGTACGTATGAAGGTTTATTCGTAGGCTAGTAAAAGATTGAGGTGCCTTGGGTGGGGCTAACTTTCTTTGGAATGTATTCGCGTGCCAAAAAGATGTTGCTGTGTATTGGAAGGTGAGAGGGTGTTTCAAAGAGATCTTGCCAATGTATTGCAAGGTGGGTGGGTGTGGCTCTTGGTGGGGAATTTGGGAAACAGGAACGGAAATGAGGTTGGTGTCACCTTTATGCTTTATGTGGATCTTGTGGAGAGATCAAAATGACAGGATGTTCATGGTGTTGATGAACAAATTGCTAGATTAAAGAGTTCCTTTTAGTTTATGAGGTGTATATGGAAGATAGGTTCCTTTTGTTACACGGTTTTGGGTAGAACTCATCTCCAAAAGCTAGCTATTGAAGTGTTCTCATGCTCATCTACTTAATATTACTTTGGTGCCCAGGTGATATGGGACTTTTCTTCACACCCTCGCTCACTCGGTAGCATCTGCCGCATGCAGGCTAGAGACACGCACCCTACCCATCTTTGGTAGCTAGCTTTGATACCATGTTACACGCACCCTACCCATCTATGGTACCTAGCTCTAATACCATGTTACACGGTCTTGGGTAGAACTCAACCCCAAAAGCTAGCTGTTGAGGTGAGGGTGCCCTCCGTTTATCTACTTCATATTACTATGGTACCCAGGCGATGTTGGACTTCACTTCACACCTTTATCCTAGCTTTCATCTTGCTGTTTTTTTTATTTTTATTTTTATTTTTTTTTGTAGATTCTTTGCATACTTGATCCTTGTAGGTGTTATCTCTGCTTTGTTTTTATGGGGGTTTCCATCTTTTGCCTTGGACTTCGGTAGCATCCCGTAGATGTACGTTGCCCAGTGGCAACGCCACGTTGAAGGTAGTGGGTTCACGTGACCCCAGTGAAGCTTCGATAATTGTTACTGTGTATGTGTTGTGAGTACTGGGGAAGAGGAATAAATGCATTACTGAACCCTCTGACTTCTTTGACTGAAACATTTGCACAACCAACTCTCTGGCTTCTTTGAATGATTTAGTACACCAACGTTGATGATTAGAAGCCAATGACTTGTTGCCACGTTAACAAAGAGAAATATGTAGCCAGTAAAAACTCAGATTTGGAATATTGTACCTCAAAGCCAGGTAACAGCTAACTCACAACAATTTTGCAAAAAAAAAAACCACTAGGAGGAGACAAGATGAGTTATTCTTCTGTACATATAGATGTCATGTACTAGTAAAGATAGTGTTTCTATACGAAAACACAGAAAAATGATCTCCAACAGTGACCTGACAGTAACAACGTAAACTGTGGAGAATTATGAACCCTCTAAGGGGTTTCTTTGGCGTCGCCCCTGACGTTGCCTATATATGGGCATATATACAATATACATCTATACTTAAAAACCAATTACTTGAAAACCAATCAAATAGGAAAAAGGTGTCATGTAAGATCTCACCCTCTAATCTATTGAGTATAAAATATTAAAATCCACAAGAATAGAAATAATTTGTCTAACAAGACTGATCTAGCAGCTAGCAATAGTGCCAGGAAAGCGGCATCCTTTATTGATTGAGCCAACAGGCGGCATTGAAGGTTCCTCTCTCAATTTGGGGAGTCTTCTATCATTTCCTAAAGGATCGAAGGTTCAGTAATCACTTACAAAAATTCAACGGAAGTTTCCACCATGC
Source organism: Rhododendron simsii (assembly GCA_014282245.1). Taxonomy (NCBI): domain Eukaryota; kingdom Viridiplantae; phylum Streptophyta; class Magnoliopsida; order Ericales; family Ericaceae; genus Rhododendron; species Rhododendron simsii. The sequence goes on from CM024965.1 coordinate 10,434,461, forward strand.
AGATGTATCAGAGGAGCTGGAGTTCTTCACTTCTGAAATTCCCTTTTTAAAATCGATTGATTTGCTACTACAGAATTTCTAGGGCAATTTCACAAACTACTAGTCTAACAATCAATGTATTGCAGTTCAATGCAATATAACTAGACCCATATCAAGTCACATGCAAATAATCTAATCAAACAACCAAGAGAAGAGAGCAGAGACAATGATTTTTTATATGGATAGCCCCAGTGGGGTGGAAAATGCCTCTGAGACGAAATGGAAAGGAAGGATGGATCACCTGTCGATCTTTGATCAAGGAACCATACCTGCAGAATGGGATACAGACTGACGCGCATAAAAGCCATCCCTATCAATCTAAAGCTCGTTGATGAGCTTAGGACCTATCCCAGACAGTCAAGCACTAAAAATCAATGCAAGTGTAAGATGTTACTAACGGACCCCTGTTTAATCCACAACTTAGTACTTAAGTAGCTCTTTTCCAATCCACCACCATCGCTCCTTTGTGCTGAAAGCACACTGCGCCGAATCCCTTAATACAGCATTTGCATAGGACCAAAGACTTCTCTGTAGACGAAAAAGATGAAAATCAACCTTGAAGCTCTTCAAATTATGTTTATGATCCACAGATCCACTCCAGAACTCCAAGCAAATGAAGGATTCACTCTCATACCTCTCTCTAGATTGCTATATTCTAATTAGTTCGGATAAAGTTTTGTTGAATTTCAGGTTGCAGTTTTATTTTTTTCTGTCTGCAAATCTTGTAGTTTCACATTATTTCATGTAATTTTTTAACTGGTTGTTACCATATCTCCAACTGCTGACCAAAGGAAACTGTTGTTATTTCCAGGTTCATCACTACAAAGGATTCTACCGTGTAATGATTTTGCATTGGTAGACAGTTGCACTACCTTTTAAAATGAACCCATATGGTGAAGGTCAGGTAAGCCTCAAATCCTTTGTGTTCCACACCACCTGAAACCAAATGGGCCCTAAACATGTAAAACCTGTATAGGACGAAGCAACTGTAGCGGGATTTGAAGTTCCAAGATCACCCGATTCGAGTTACAGCAACGTGTTCCCTGGGAATGGAGATGAGACACGGGACCCACCTATTGTCCCCCCACAACTTCAACACACCTTGCTAAGCTATCCAACAAGCAGAGATGCTCCAGCATCGCTTCCATTGCCACAAAATGTGATTCTCAACCACCTTTACATTGAAAACAGGGAACCCTCCCGACCTGTTGTGGCTCTTGGGATCACTCATCGCTTCCGTTCAAAATTTGTTACTGTTGTGCTTTACAAACCTGTTCAAAGGAGGGGAAGTACAGGTAATTGATGTGTGCAGATCATACAACACAAGAAGCCTGAAATTGGGGTTGTTTGTTTGTTTGTCCTTCTTGTGTTTGAAGGAACTCTATAAACCCCATATGGGAACTAGCAGTGAGCATATTTATATTGATGGAGCTGTTTGCCAAACTTACATTGTTTCCTTGAAAAACTATCCGGACTCCAAATGGGCAAGAGTATGATTATTGATAAGACTAGATGTTCCATAGTTGAGTTTGTTATCTGTATTCTCTCACAATTCTTGAGATTTTGTGCCGAACCCTTTTTCTCTCTCCTTATGGCAATGTCTAGCAACATCTTATACATTAGAAATACACATTGTAAGAACTTTTTTACGTAAGATTACAAACAGATGTTCTTGTGTGTTGTCACTTGATATCAGTTTTCATCTGGGACATAAACTTCAAAATTTGTTTGCTTAAGACGGCCGGAACCATAGCGGCCACCTTTGGAATGACCAACCTCATAGCCCGCTACTCTAGCGGATTCGCCTCAGACTACGCGGCCCAAATCTTTGGAATGCGGGGCAGGCTATGGACCCTCTGGATCCTCCAAACCCTCGGGGGAGTCTTCTGCATCCTCAGCCGCACCAATAACCTCCCCACTGCCATCACGTTCATGATCTTGTTCTTCATGGGGGCCCAATCTGCCTGTGGGGCCACCTTCAGCAGCATCCCTTTCATTTCCCGCCGATCTGTCAGAGTCATATCCAGGATGACTGGGGCCAGCGGGAACTTTGGATCGGGTCTGACCCAGTTGGTGTTCTTTACGAGCTCAAAGTATTTGACTGCGACGGGGTTGTCGTATAAGGGGGTGATGATTGTTGTTGCACTCTTCCTGTGGTAAAGGTGCATTTTCCGCAGTGGGGGAGTATGTTTTTTGGGCCAACGGACGATAGGGTGAAGGGAGTGAAGATTGTTATTATGGGGCAGAGTGGAGTGAGGAGGGGAAGGAGAAAGGCATGCATTTGGGAAGCCTCAAGTTCGCCGAGAATAATCGGTCGGAGCGCAGACGTTGGGTCATGTTAGCAGCAACCCCGCCAGATTCAACACCAAACCATGTTTAGGTTGAATCTGGATCTTACATTTGTGGAGGGTTTTTCTGCATTATACCCGATACCCTCTTTTAACATATACCGTCGAGTGAGCAGGAAAACCCAAGAAAATTTGTACTACGTGGAACTTATTGCTAGACAATAATGTCATGTGTCACTGATGATCTAGTGTCATCAATGTGTCGTAGTTTTTTCTCCTTGACAATGCTCCCATTGCAGGCTAGCAAAAGATTGAAGTCTTTGTTTCCTTTGCCGATTGTAAGGACTTCATAGGAATTCTATTTGCAGCAAAATAGGGTGTCTATTGTCAGCAAAAATTGCAAAACCAGAGGTTTTTGAAGAACCATCTTTGTTGATACAAGACACGGTTAGGCAACAGTAGCATTGGGTTTCAGTCTATCGTGCACAACAATTTCAACAAATGGGCAATAAGCGAATTATGTCAACAGGCATTGTACTAATCGCAAACTACTCCAATACCTCTTTACAGTACAAAAAGAATGTTCCGATAAAATTAATAGAACCAAATTGTTAGCCACAAACAGAGGGCGCAGTTTTAACAAGGATAACTAAAAAAATGGAACAAAAGAATGTTTAGCTTAGCCTTAGTCTTCTATGATTGTATGTTTTACGAAGCCAATAGATGCTAGCACAAAGCTAGTAGCTTAGCTTTCCACTTCCACCACATGCACTGCAATTTCGCGCAGAAGAGCATTTTGTGCAATAGCTCCATTTCTTAGGAAGCCTGTTGATCCAATAGACGAGTTCATGATAAGAACACACACAGAGAGAGAGAGAGAGGGAGAGAGGGAGGAAAATGTACCCTGCAGTGTATCTCGTGGCCATATTCTTTGCAGTCAATCTCGCTCTTTCAGCACTTTTCTCTGAAAGTTTCTTAAGCACAAATCCTTCCCCTTTGCATTCAGGACAAATACCAGAACCACCACACTCTTCACAGAGTTTTAAGGGGACCTACATTTGAAGAAGGAAAAAAAGAGAGCTGATCAGAAGCAAGTGTCATGACCAGAATAGTCGATCAGATGAATCCCGTTAATCTTTAAATGCCCAAAGAAACAGCGTTTCTACAGCTTTCCTTTGTTTTGGTTAGCTTTATTGTTTATAATGTTTAAGGTGGAATTCCTGGTCATTGCTTTTTTCACGAAAGAAGTCGTAAATAGCAGAAGTCGACTAGTAATAAATGAACTTTATACGAGATTAAACAAACTTTCAGGAAAAGAAGATATCGTAAGGCTAATCACTAGATCAATTATTCAAAGCTGCTATCCCAGACCCAGCAAGGACCAATATCCTGACCACTGTCAAGTGTCATGTTTATCAACTTCTTTTTCATCGTTTAAGCAAAAGAAAAAATAAACCACTTTTTACCCAAGTTTTTTGATGTAGGTCAAATCTTGCACTCCATAGTGTAGTGCCAACGACTTTTGAAGAGTAATTTCTAAGCCTATCCAACAGGACTGTTTCCTTTTCGCAAATAGAAGCAAAGAATGGGCAGGCTTGTGTGTTAAGTAGAATCAAAAATCAAATGGTGGTAAAAAGAGAAAGAACAGGCATTCTTGTGTGTTAAATAGAATCAAGGATCAAATGGTGGTATAAAAGGAAAAGTTTAGGCGGTATTCAGCATCACACTAAATGCAACGCAACAGATTCATTGAAAAGATCTGGTTGAAACTGATTTGGATATGGTGATCGTCTAAGAGGTGTAATTGCATAATCCTAACACCATAACTGGTTCTAGAAGCGATAGTTTGTATCATTTAAAGTACCTACGGACGGACCTCAGTTTCTTCAGAAGCTTTGCTTCTCTTTGCGAGAAGGGTAGCCGCTGCACCCACAACCGTAGCAGCAACTGCAACAGATGCAGCTGTTTCTAGTAAAGTAGAAGATACTATCATTATTCGTTTCCTTGGTTCTCTTGACTTCACAAAAGATGCAAAATGCGGATTTTGAGGACTTCTCTCGAATGCATGGGGATCTCCAAGCTTGGAGTTCCTTGCTGCTTCACAGCATCAAAACTACAGTTAGCTATCATTGGTTAACAGTCCAACCAACACAAATTTTGCAGGTTCTACAACATGTGGAATACGAGATCCAAAACATACTCTATTTGGAAAAGGAAACAGATCTTCTAAATGGGATTCTCTACAAAACAGATCTCACTCTCCAACGCACTCAAGAAAACAAACAATGAATTTTCTTTTGACACATGCCTTCAGAAAAATATTTGAGAGTCAGATTCGAATGCATGTTGTTGAGCATCACACAATAGGAATGCGATTATCAATTAAGGCTCTCTTCAGATAACAATTTACTGTCCACCTCAGAACTGAAAATGCACAACCTGAAACAAATTTGGTATGTTTTTTCTGGCCAAGTATCCTGTGAATAAACCAAACCAAACCAAACAGAACCTTATGTCTCAATCAATTGGTCTCAGCTACCTGAAATATGGTTTCTAATTTAAACTGTGAAAAGAAATTTCCCGAGGGCACTCCACCCTCTCCCGTGTGTTTCTTGATCTAATAGTGCTGTTGTCAGGATAAAATGATAATACATGGCAGAAAACTTTAGCAACATACCTTTTGTTCACTTTTAAGCAAGTATGAACAAAAAATAGGATTTTTCCTACTCATTCAACCTTCATGGATGGTGACATGATTCAGTATATTAATAAAATCATAAAACATGAATAAAGATAGAACAACGCATGGTGTACCATATCATAGACGCCCACACCATGCATATGAGTCAGTTATTAACAGTTCGCCATAAAATAGTTGTATGATTTGAATCTTATATTTCAACATGTTCTTATAATATCGCAACACAATGTTAACAACAATTACCAAAAATAATACTAATCTTAACGAGCATGTTCTAGTTGAACTTTAACAGACATATTGGGCTAGGTTTTGCAACTACGTTGCAGCCCCAGAGTACTAATCAAACTTTAGGTTAAATGTCTGCTCTCACAAGGGGCGTTGACTTCCCAACGAAACTAATTGAACTGCGATCCTGAAGGGGAAAGAGTATTATCTCTGGGTGGATTTAAAACACCTGAACTAACTCAAGTAGTTTTCCTTAAATTGCATTGACAAATTTTCCATTCACAAAAAGAAAGTATTCTCACGATTTACAACCAGCAATTATAATGTATCAGACCCAAATGTGTAGGTCTGAAGTGGATCAGCATAGATAAAGACCAATGGCCAATGTTCATCAAAAAGGCTTCAGATGTGACAAGATCCAGGAACCTAGTAGAAGCAATGACATGGTGTACAGCCATTTGAGGGTGTTAAGCCCAGCAAAGTTACAGAACCCCATCTGACTTTATTATTATACTCTCAAACTTTGATAAACAAGATAATTTGGACACTTCATCTCCCATAGGTTTTACCAAGATTTCCTTTAAGACTAATATTATTTATTAATTGAATATCTTTCCTCTAATTGCAAAGAGTAACTGTGTATGGCCAAGTATTCCTCAGAAGTCATAAAACTTGATAACTTGAAACTCTATCCTATGACGCTTCCATATATTCCGTAGTGAAATGGATTCTCAGGTTTTGCTGATGTTTTTCTACTTCACTTCTACTTCCCAGTCCCCCCACCCAGAACACAAAAATCATAGTAAAACGCAGTTTTAAGCATTAAACACAAGAACCACTCTATCAGGCAAAACCTACGTACTATGGAATCTACGCAATAGTAAGAATATCCAGAGGATGCTCCAAGGCTTTAATTTCTGCTTCACCAATCAACAGATGCAAAAGTAGCATCATTGCTGGTTGACGAGAGGAAAAAAACCTGCGAAATAATTTTTTCCCTCGTCAACCAAATGTACCAGACCCAACCTCAACTTTGCCCGCTTATGAAAAAAAAGACACCTCAGCTTTGCCTGACTGTTAATTTGGTTGACGAGGAAAAAAAGCTGTAAATTTGGTGTTTCAATTTTTTGCTTCCCCCAACTATTCCCTGCGCTATAAATTTGACAGCATTGGCTCCCCTAAAACCAATGCAAGAATTTCCTTTTATCTTAATTGAAAACCAACGTCAGCACTTATCAAAAAAAAAACCAAAGTCATCAAGAACCCATCTTAAATGAGCATCAACATACTATTAAATACACTTGAAGGCTTCATCAGTACCACCAACAGACTTATCTTCCCCAGCTTCACCATAATTGGTTTCAGAAAGTGAGGCAGGAAATACTCATATCCCATCAAACAAAGGAACCACAAAACAGATGGAGGACTCCATCTCCCTAAAGAATGTGTTGGCGTTTTCATATATCTTAATATTAATGACATGATATTTTCATGATATAGATTAGTGGATGGCAAAGTAGTTGGTGGTAACTTATCAAAAAAAATGGTAGTTGGCGGTTAATTTGGTTAAAGACAAAGAATTACTGAAGGGAGGTTATAGACCACTAATGAATAAGTTATAGACCACAACTTTTTGAGCTTTTCTTTGGATATTTCCCAAAATATCCAATGTAAAAGTCATAATTTTGTACTTCTCCGATTCCTCTCGTCGAAACGAACAAATATCACATAAAAGTTTTGACACAAAACTAGCAAATGCGAAAAAAATTTGAATAAGAAAAAAACCAAAATGTTGTGGTCCACATATTCATTAGTGGAAACACCCCGTATACGTGTATATGTGGCCTACGGAAACAGTGAATGAATTCATTACTCAGCTGTTCATGTAATTGATCAATTCACCGAATCACTACCACTGGTATTGTTTAAATCATACTGAGGTGCATACCCAAATGTCAACAACCCCATAAAAGCCCCCCCTACAGGTTTGTGTATCCATAATGACTGGGATACAATACTAACTAGTTCATTTTATGAGGGTCAGGTTCTTTTGCATCAAGAAACAGATTGAAATTGATTGACACTTACAGACGCATGATCAATACAAACAACTGTATGCATAATTGCGTGTATGGAGATAGGACCACTGTTACCAAATGCCATGACTGACGGAGGCAGCAAGAAACAGATGCACCGCTGGGAAATGTTTGAGATTAAAATCAGAAGTAAGAGAGAAGAGAGAGATTAGGTTTTGTAAACTTACTCTTGCCAAAAGAAGCGAAAGGTAGAGTTTGCAATGGGAGCTCCATTTCAGTGCGTCCTTGTGCTGTCCATACAAAATGGCTGATACTTTTCGGTTTCCGCTTGTTTTCTTATCTCTGAAATTTTCAGCTTGTCGAATAACCAATATACCCTCTGTAGATGAAAACAATGGAGTATAAATTTACCCTTTTTAGTTATTGAAATTAAAACCACATTTGCCATATAAGAACCCAAGTTGAGATCTCCTCACATGGTAGATGTTCGTGTGATGCAAAATAGAACCGATCATGAATTTATTTGACAATTTGAAAAGTTTATTTCGTAAATCTTGAAAACCCAAGTTGAGATCTTCTTATGTCATAGATCCTCTTGTAGTTCCTCATGTGACATAAAAATAGAACCGATCAGGAGTTCATTTGATAATTCAAGCAGTTCATTTTGTAAATCTCGATGTGTTTAACATCCTTACAAAAAATAAATTTCATTAAACATCATTATCAAATTAAACAAATCATATTTGTAACAAGTGAAATAAACGGGCATCTGTATATTTTACCCGGGGCGTACACTATAGCTATTACCTATACGGCCTGCATATGTACGTTTTGATACTTACTTTTTTGAGGTCCCATAAGTCTGGCACCCTCCACAAGGCCCAAATCCCATTTTAAATTACAACATATAACTAAAATTTATATTGGGCACTCGTGTAATCAAATACATGAGGCACTTTCAAGTTTTACTAACATTTACCCATAATAATTTATATTGGGTTTCTGTTCTCTTTTACTCTTTTTTATAGAATTTTAATATTTGCAATAGACTCAACCATATATAGATAGTTTTTTTGACTTGAAAGAACGCCGTATTCTATTTTAAAATATTTGAGTTTTGTCTCCAAAATCTCCTCATTTTGTCGTCTATTGTACAAGTGAAACACTTTTGCCAAGTGTGATAGCTACCGTTTATACTCTTTTGTGTGGGAATATAGTGTTTTTTGCTCAATTTTTCATATTTTAACTTTTAGGTTTCCGCACCCTTACAAGGAAATTTTAATTGCGCCATTGATTTCACTTGTGACAAAAATCATTAAACCAAGCAATTATCAATCTCTGATGAACTAGATGAACGGTTCGGATCGTGAATTAGAACTTTAATGAGTTTCAATTTGCCTCACATGAGGAATCACACGAGAGACCATCACACGAGAGAATCTTTTATTCATAATAAAAACCCGCGTGGATCACTTTCTTAACTAGTAGGCTAAATAGCTTCTATGTGATGTGAGAAGTCTTAGTTTCGAATCACAAATACATATTAGACATTATGAATGGTTGAACCTACATTTTCATTATAACCCTATGGTGTTTGACCAAGTAAGAATGAGAAATCAATAAGTGTTCAAATCACACAAGGGCTAAACATCTCAAACCTTGGAGCCACCAGAGGGTTTGTTCGGTTCGTTAGCTTTAGAATTCTAGAATTAGTCGAGGTACCCACAAACTGACATAAACATACCGTTTTAAAAACAAACTCATTTTCATTATCTTTTGTCCCCAAAAAAGTAATGATAGTCATTGGTGCTAGACTGCTAGCTAGCATAGTAGCATACCATCCAAATTAAAGACTGGAGCAACTTAGAGGTGGACTCATTTACTACCACACTAGTACTTGAAACTCAGCTTTCCCATCTTTTCTCTGCATATTACTCCCAATTAAAGTAGGTAATAAATCTTCCCAAACCATTTATGGTCATTTATCACTACCTCCTGAAATCAATCGAACATCTTAGTATATGCACGCGTCGACCCATGGCCATAACTCATAAGGACCATAATAAGTGTGATTCAATCGAATCCAGGCGGTTGTTGGGTTGTTTCCATACCTACGCCAACTTCCTTTGATTTAATCAAAAGTACAGTAACTTTTTTTTATAAAGGCGGTCATGAATCGAACGTGCATGTGTACGTACCTTGTTCAGACCGGTCCTCTCTGTTCCACCTCTCTTGGGGGTTGTTTGAATTTGCCCCGTGGCATAAGGATTTGAGATTTTCTTACTTGGGTTTGGGGGCCAATAATAAAACAATAAACCCACCGGGGCTAATTCAGTTGGGCAGAACTCTTGCATCTCACTGGGAAAAGTTAGAAGTTTGAGTCTGTCCACCTGTGCGTGAGTGTTCTTCCGCTTTTCCTTTCTTTCTTTGTTTCTCTACTCTATAATGGACTTTTTTCTTGTATTGGTTGAGTTGTTGGGCTTGGTTGTCTCGTGAACTCTCATAATTTATGTAGTGTCCTGGGCTTGTACTCTGCAATTCATATTTGATGTAAAAATGTTCTCTTTTATCGATTGACAAAAAAATAAAAATAAAGCAATAAGTAGGAGCGGTCTATGATTACACACACACGCTCACAATAGGAGTGGATCTCACACACACTCGCTCATAATAGGAGTAGGTCTCAAACACACTCCCCCCAAATATGGCTATTTGAACTCACCCTTTAAGATAAATTTTCCTAAACTCGAATGTTGTTATTTGATCTAGAAATTAGGAGTATTCTTGATCTAGAAATTAGGAGAATTTCCAGGCCTAGTCCTAGGCATGGGCCCAGGCGATCATTTATACCTTCAGTTTTCAGCCCAATAATTAGGCTCAAAATAGAATATGTAAAATATTAGGGTCATGGCTGTACCCGCCCTATATGTCCATTTGAGTTTTGAAGCCACCCTTTAAGATTGAACCCGCCCTTTAAGATAAATTTTCCTAAACTCGAATGTTGTTACTTGATCTAGAAATTAGGAGTATTTCCGGGCGCGGCCCTAGGTATGGGCCCACCAGCCGACCATCTAGGACCTTCAGTTTTTGGCCCAATAATTAGGCCCAAAATAGCAAAATATGTAAAATATTATATATGTCAAATATTTTTCAAATGAGAGTGTAATGTGGTGGTAAGATCTTCGTCCTTTAATCTTGAGGTCGTGTGCTCAATCTATGGAGGCCTTATTTTTTCAACCACATTTTTTGATATTGTGCAAAAAAAATTGTTCAAATTGATGATGTTGGGAGTCAAACTCGCGATATAAGATACCGAAAACATGCTCAAAGCAGCATGTCACTAATCCACAAGGTAATTTTGCTTCTCATATTGAACAACTAACTTGTATAGAAAATATGAGAGGCCCCATTTTCATATCTCACCTGGGGCCTCCAAAATCTCAGAATCTGAGCATTTCCACAAAATATGGCTATTTGAAACTTAGGGATTAATTGCAAAGATTTAAGGAGAACGGCAGATATTCACGGGCATCCTCACCTCCTTCCACAGTCAAAAAAAGGAGCACCCACCACACCAACTCATGACCACCCCAAAAGTACTCTCTCTCTCTCTCTCTCTCTCTCTCTCTCTCTCTCTCTCTCTCTCTCTCTCTTCAATTGCTAGCAATGAGCTGTGACATACCATCTGCCTTCCCCTGCATCAGCTAATTCACGAGCCTATTTAAAGTCTCTCCCTCCTTTTCACCTCTTCCTCCACCCATATATATTTACATAGTACTCAACACCCCACTAGGCCAAAACTCCTCTCACCCAAAAAAAAACACCCGCAAAAGAACTCCAATTATGCAAATGTCTGTTACTCTTCTCCATTTTACCCTCATCGCTCTTCTACTCATGTTATCTCCTCTAGACGTAACGATGGCCAGCCGTCACGAACCATTGTCAAGTGCTGAAGAATATGTGACCATGAAGCCCCTTATTATGGATCACAGGAAGCAGCTTTTTCGAGGGAGGGAAGTGAATGGTTGTTTGCCCAAGGGGTTTCGGCATTCTTCGGCACCAAGCCGATACGTGAATTATCAGACTACGGGCTCATTGGGGTGCTCTACTAGTAGTGCTGGCAGGCATTCCAATTCCAGGAATAAACCATGAACACTGCATGTTTTGTGAGGAAGGGCTTTTAAGTGATGGTAATACTCCATTTAGTTTCGGTGTATGCATGGTTGCTACTTGGTAGGTTTCTGGGCAGCAGCTGTGGCCTGGGGAAGCATAAGACGTACAACTTTTGAGAGGTGTCTAATGAGAATTTTTTTTTTTTTTTTTTGGTTTTTGGGAGAGAATTCATAAAGTGCGTCCAATGTAAGTATACATGTTGAGTGATTATTCTATTCAAGCTCTCTCTCTCTATACATGTTGAGTGATTATTCTATTCAAGCTCTCTCTCTCTCTCTCTCTCTCTCTCTCTCTCTCTCTCTCTCTCTCTCTCTCTCTATTCTATTCAAGCACTCTCTCTCTCTCTCCACAATATTTGTCTATTCAAGCACTCTCTCTCTCTCTCCACAATATTTGTGAACTAAGAGAGAGAGAGAGAGAGAGAGAGAGAGAGAGAGAGAGAGACCATGGCCTGCCACTCCTGCAAAAACAAAAACTCATACCACATGGCCTGTCATAAGCAAGTCATTGCACAAACAGAAGTCACTGAATGCAAGTGTCCATAGCTAAAACTAAGCAGGAGTCTGCAGTCTGATTCAGTCCCACATTAAGTGCCATATTGTCACTTTCAAATCTTTCCAAATATGTACAAGAAAATTTCTCATTTTATGTCAAAACATGGGATACATACATAAAGCTATGTTGGGATAACTGGGGTGCCCTCTGCCTCATGGTAATCAAGTGTGAATTTGGCTGGCAGTGAGAATTGATCACAGAGTTCTGCAAGTTATTGGTAAACAGATCAGCCACTTTAAAAGTATTTATAGTCTTTTTTGTTTGAGAACACACACGCATCTGGGAGCAGAGCTGCCCGTAAAATCTCAGGCTAAAAAATACTACTATGACATGACAACTATAAAGTGAAGTATTCATCCATTCATAAAATTAAGTAAACATCATATAACAAACAACAGTGAAACCGGATACTGAAAGTTCGGCCGGAAACACCCCCCTTAACATCCAAGCATTCGATGAAGTGATTGTCCCCTCCATAAACATCCACGAGTAGCGTAAAAAGCAAAAAAACATTAAACTCGAGCAGGATACAACCTACTAACCATAGAGGTCATCTTCATCTGCCCCACCAGCAGAAGTCGCGAAGGGGTCAGATCCTGTAGCTCCTCCGGTTCCTGCTGTCTCAGTAAACCTGAATTCCGTTCCGAAACCGCGAGACTGCTGCAAGGTCTGAGCAAAGGCCTGGTATTTGCGTATGTCAGCATCGCTCACACTCCTGCGCGCGTATTTCATTGACTCCTCAAAATGAGCAGCCTTAATCTCTGTCACCTCATCGTCAACGTCCTCGTCCATAGAGTCGGGGTTCTCGCCCCTCCTCCGCTCCTTCTCTATGTCCTGAAATATACCAAAACATTCAGCCTACCTTTTCTAAAATCAAAAAAGCAACAAAATCAACGCAACCATCTTATGTAGCCATAAGCATGCTAATAGAAACATTTAAAAAGACCTTAAAAGATAACTATAGCAATGATGGTCAGAGTATCAATAACTGCAAATCACAAGTAGTCTGAGGTTGACAGGGCCTCCCAGCATGCAAACCCAAGGAAGGTCGTCTAAATCATTAAGCTGAAGGCCAACCTAGAAAATAGGCCCTCCTCAGGCTACCACAAGATTCCCAACACCAAAAGCTCTCAACATTTGACCTAAACTTCGGTTATTTCAGCAGAAAATTTTGTCAGGGTTAGAGGTACAATGACAAGATAATGCTGGCCGACCAAAACTGATCCAGGATAACTTTGTCAATCAAATATCAACAGTATATCCATATCAATATCAACTACCGAGTAATACTAGGTACAAAGAAAACTTACTCCGAAAGTGCCTCGACAAAAGCTATCAGTGGTTGAGATACACTTTGATGATTGGGTCCCACACATCAAAGTGAATCTCAACCACTAGTTGCTCTTTTGGGGGCACTTTCGGGTTAAGTTTTCTTTGTCCCTAGCATTAATGTAAACTTAATGCACACAGCAACAAAAGGAGTCAGCACAGATAATTTATCTTTCTTCAAAGAAGAAATGAAATTCTGATACCACAACAAGAAAGTTGATCGTGCAAGATGAAGGCAGACAAAGGAACATGGACGGTAACGAAAAAATGTGACTCAACATTGCGGCATATGCAATGAGAACTCATGATTTACAAATTATGCAGCAAATATTTTCCTGTTCTGTTGTGTGGTGCCAGATATGGAAGATGTTAAAGAAGTTGAACTACTGATAGTTTTCTAAGAAGCAACAGAGACATGGGATGCGTACATGACATGACACGGACACGCAGACGCGTCATTCTTCAAAAATTAGGACACGGACATGTTGAGGACTTGCCGAACATATAATACGTACGGAGTATTTATTATAGATGTATCTGTATGAATTCATATGCAAGTCAAAAACATTATCTCTATCAAATTGAGATTAAAACCATGTAGTTGGGCATAATCGAAACATGTCCGGACAGTTTTGCGTCGTGTCTGTAACCGAGACGTTTCGGACATGGATACGTGTGGCCCATAGACGCGTCCTTGCTTCTTAGATAATTGTATTAAGCCAAACATCTACTGAACATCTCAGTCCAGATGAGAATATGGATGAAAAGCAGAAGCAAGCATAACCTCATAATCCTTTCAGAACAAAAATGACAGGGTACAAAGAAATGAAAAGGGTAGAAAGACATACTTTCTCAATGTTCTCTCTTATAGCATACTTGCATGCTCGCTGGCATATTTCTGTAATGTCAGCTCCACTAAAACCCTGAGTGTATTTGGCCAGGGCTCTCAAATCAACGTCCTTGGAGACAGGTGATTTTCTCAGGCAGGATTTGAAAATCTGCAGACGTGATTCTTCATCAGGCAGAGGTATATAAATTAGCTGATCAAGACGGCCAGGCCGCAGGAGTGCTGGGTCAATGATATCAGGCCTGTTGGTGGCCCCAATTATGAAAACAGTCTTTTTTGCAGACATGCCATCCATTTCAGTCAAGAGTTGGTTCAGAACCCGATCAGCTGCCCCACCTGCATCTCCAACACTGCTGCCCCTCTGCAAACAACGATTTTCAACGTTAAAGGACAGTAAAGTAATAACTAATAACCAAGAAGCAAAACTAGTTGAAGCACAAGCAGCACATGGATTTCACTTAAGGTGCTCCTATGACGAGAGTTCTAAAATTAAATGCTTCTGCAGAATTTGAAGCCATATCGCATATATCCACCACTCAATATGTGATTAGTTTCAACTCTCATACAAACTCCACATGACAGAGATAATAAACTCCAGAAGAACAAACCAAGGAAATGAGAAAGCAACCTGAGTAGCAATAGAGTCAAGCTCGTCAAAGAAGAGGACACATGGTGCAGATTGTCTGGCCTTGTCAAAAATTTCTCGAACATTCGCTTCACTCTCACCAAACCACATGGTAAGAAGTTCAGGTCCCTTAACACTAATGAAATTGGCTTGACATTCATTAGCAATTGCCTTGGCAAGTAAAGTTTTCCCACATCCAGGGGGACCATAGAAAAGAACCCCTTTTGAAGGTGACATGCCGAATTTCTCGAACTTCTCGGGATGCTCCACGGGATATTGGACAGTCTGCAAAAGGAGAAGAGGGATAAGAAAAGAAAGAAAGACGTAACCAGGCAGAAAAAATATAACCAGAATAATATATAGCATTCTTATCACCTCTTGAAGCTCCCGCTTGACATTTTCCAGCCCTCCAATGTCCTCCCAGCTGACATTTGGCACCTCAACAACCTATTCGGCAACAATCGTAAATAAATTCATCATATACAATTTCAAACCAATCAACATCTGATTTTGGAAAAATAAAATAAACTTCTAGTTCACGCTATAAAACACTGCTTTGTAACACAAGTTACCGTTTCACGCAAAGCAGATGGGTTGCTTGTTCCAAGAGCAGTATGGAAATGCTCATTAGTTACGGCCATGGAATTCAGTATCTCAGCATCAATAGAATCATCTTCCAAATCAATGACATCCATCTTTTCTCTGATGCACTGAAGTGCAGCTTCAGTGCAAAGAGCAGCAAGATCAGCACCGACATAGCCATGAGTATCTTTAGCTATTCTTTCCAAGTCGACCTGCAAAGAAAAATTGTACTTGTCAATCAACCAAAATGATCATACTTCATTAACAAAAAAAAAAAACCTTAAGCGAGAAACAGCAATTGAGCTTACATCTTCTGAGAGCTTCATGTTCTTGGTATGAATGCGAAGAACTTCAAGGCGTCCAACTTCATCAGGAACACCAATGTCTATCTCTCTATCAAACCTACCAAACCTTCTCAAAGCAGGATCAATGCTGTTTGGCCGATTCGTGGCCCCCATCACAATAACATGGGCCCGAGACTTCAGTCCATCCATGAGGGTCAACAGCTGCGAAACAATCCGCCTTTCAACTTCACCATGCGTCTTCTCTCTCTTTGGAGCAATTGAATCAAGCTCATCAATGAAAATGATAGATGGGGCATTTTTCTCAGCCTCCTCAAATGCCTTCCTAAGATTGCTTTCACTCTCTCCAGCTAATTTGGACATGATTTCCGGTCCATTTATACAGAAGAAGAAAGCACCAGTCTCATTAGCGACGGCCCTGGCTATCAATGTCTTTCCGGAACCTGGGGGTCCATAAAGTAAAATGCCTTTGGGTGGTTTCACACCAATAGATTTGAAAAGTTGTGGATGGCGTAATGGCAACTCCACCAATTCACGAATCTGAGCCATCTGCTTCCTAACGCCTCCTACATCATCATAGCCAACCTCATCCAACCTATCCTCATCCTCCCTTCGCAAGGGCTCCCCCTCGCAAAAGATCTCTGTGTCAGGGGCAACCACGCAGTACTCTCCTGGATCAGTCTCAATGACCTTGAATTCTACACTCCTCATTCCTCCTCTCACAAGGAAATTGTCTCCTTTCCTCACTGGGCGGTATGCCTCCATGAAGTAAGCTACAAATATACATCCACAACTGATTTAAATCAACATTTTATCAAATTTGACAACTCAATATAAATCATGTATCACCAAGAGAACAAGTACAAAAAATTCAAATGACGTGGAAATGGACAACAGGATCCGAAGCTTAGAACGAATTTAAGTTATTAAGGGTTCAATTCAACTTCGTAGTGCTAGTATTCAAACTGAGAAACAAAAACATAAGTGGAGTACATCATCGGAACATCCTCACCCTACCTCTGTGATGGACAAACTTAGTGCTAGTAATAACTTCTCCCTAGATCCAAAATTACGGGTCAATCTCTCCATTTCAGAATGCCCCAAATCAAATTCCTCTTTGAGAGCAAAAGCATACAATTCTCAATTAAATAAGGGGTAATATTTTAAACTGATGCCTTTCAATTTGAACATGATTGCAATTATCTTTTGTCACACGTCTCCTTAAAGAGTTGGAATTCCAAGAGAGAAGTAACATTATGGGCTGGGGGAGTACATAACATCAAGGAAAACCACGTTGTGAATTTACAACCAAGAAATCCGGACAAATTCTGGGAGTTAAAGCATATAATTACTGACCCAACAAAAGAAAGAGAAACCATTGAAACCACGTAAAAAGTAGACAAACTATCAAGCAACATACATTGCTTAATAGAGTATGTCCACACGCAAAGGCAGAAACAAGGTTCATAAACTTACGTTTCAGGTAGGCATCAAACAGATCCCCAGTAATGCCTTCAATGGTATCATCCAGTGGCAGTATGTGGACACGTTTCCCATACTTTACATCTGGGCACTGGTGCACGGATACAACATCAGCAAGTCTAACCCTCAGATTGGCTCTGACAACCTTGTTCATTCTGATCTTCGGCTCTTCACAGGTTTCATCAGCAAGGGCAATACAGACTGTGTCCTTTCGTTTCTTCCCCTGGAAACCATATAGGAGAAAAACAATATACACAAAATTGCAAAGAATAAGTAATCACCAACTGAAATATTTCATTCCCATCTATGTATTGTGGACAGAATAAACCCCTAAAATGCAGTAACAATTACAAATTTATATGTCCTCACAGCATTAGTTTACAATCCAGTTCCTACCACTTGACCTCTTTGAGGCCAAGGCATAAAGCACTCAACCTGGCATCCTTTCCAACTCATCAATCATTAGCTGTCACGTTGGAACTTCTGGACCCAATCCAGAGATTCCGAGCATCACTAAAACCACAAACCCAAGCACATTCACTGACCTGGTTAACTTAAATCAACAAATAAGCCACCAATTAACAATTGCTTACCTCTGCATACGCATTAACCATCAAAGAAAAAACAGATCTATCAGGATTCCTTCGCTATCCAACACACCAACAAAGGAAAAAATCAGGATGTAGGAAACTAATAACTGCAATCTAGGTCCATTATACAGTTTGAATTTCATCTAAGATATCCTCCTACAAAGGTGTGAGCTCAATGCAAGCAAGCATCACCAGTTCAGACTCACTCAAATCCATTGTCCAATAAAAACGGAAAACCATAAGAAGCTGAAACTTCTGTTGGATAACCAGGATATTCCAGACCTAAACAATACAAACGTACGATCTCTGAAATTCTTCCAAACCCTAAAAACCCAATTCTTAACTACTCAAGCTTCAACTACATACCTATATGGAAGATGAACAAACCAAACATAGGGATCCATATAACCACCAGATTAGTCTTGCCCTGCAATCCTTCAAATCCCCAACCTCTCCAATTCTTCCCAAACCCTCAACACCCACTTCATAAGTCTTCTAAGTAACATTCACTGATGAAGAACTTGAAACAAATAGAGCCAATTCAAGCAACAACTTGAAACAAAACTAAACCAAAACTTCCACATGAATATCCCCACTTCAATTACTCCTCCAGAACTAAACTGCACACGAAATCCCCAACCTCCCAAATTCTCAACAAAACCCAAGAAACTAAATTCATAAGTCTTATTTGTAACATCCACCGATGAAGGACATCAGATGCAATACACAAACAAACAGAACCACATTAAAGCAACAAGTGGATAGACAGCTACACCAAAACTTCCACATCAAATTCCCCACTTCCATTACTCCTCCAGAACTAACCCATAAAAGAAACAGCCACCGCCCCACCCCCCCAACCTCTCCAATTCTCCATAAAACCCTAAAAACCCAATTCACAAGGTCTAAACAATACAAACACATGACCTCCGAAACTCTTCTAAAATTCATAATTACTCAATATTCAAGAACGTAGCTATACAGAAGATGAACAAACCAAACATAGACACCCATAAAACCACCCGTTAGTCTGTCCCTGCAACCCATGACCCATCACATCCCCAACCACTCCAATTCTTTCCAAACCCTTAACACCCACTAAAAAAGGCTTTTATGTTATAAGATTCACTGATGAAGGACATCAGATGCAATAAACAAACAAATAGGACCATTTTTTTTTTTTTGATCGGCCTAATTGAACCAATTAAAGCAACAAGTTGACGCAAAACTAAACCAAAACTTCCACTTCAAGTACTCCACAACTAAATAATCCCCAACCTCTCCAAATTTCCGCAAAACCCTAAAAAAACCAAATTCACAAGATCTCAAAACTCAACTACACATACAGATGTACAGGCGAGAAAACAAACAAACCTTGATGAGGATCGTGTCACCCCGAAAAAGCTGCAGCTTTTCCATAGTGTTGGGGTGCATGGCGACGACGGAATTGTCGTCGTTGACGGCCTCATCGACGATGAGCCGATTGGGCGACTTCTTCCTCTCTAAGATTGCGGTGGAGAAGTCCTTCTTAGGCGCTCCTTTACTGCAGAAAACAAAAACACAAAATAATCAATCAAACCCTCGACAAAAACAAAAAAAAATCGTCCAAAATTTGATAACAGTGGGAGATTTTCAGATGGATTGGGAAGTCAAGCAAAAGGAGAGTCGGTGAATTGGACTCACGAGTCGGAGGATTCAGCTGGGTGAGACATGTTTGTAGTTCGATTGATGATCTGAGAGGAGACGATGAAAACGCAACGACTTCGGATAGAACGGGGAACAGAATATGAAGCTGGGTTCCGATTTATATATATTGCTTCTTTTTCTTTACTCGCAAGAAAACTTTTTTTTTTTTTTCCTCTTTTACAAAGCAAATCCTATTCTTTTTCTTATCCAAAAGCAAAATCCTATTCTACCACTTAAATCCGGAGACTATAAAGTCCTGTTCGGTTTGTTTTTTAATGGAGGTGTTTTTAGAGCAACGAGTGATGAGAAAATATAAAAAAAAAAAAATTATTAAGAATCGTGCACAAAAGATTTTTGGGTTTATTGGTCTCTTTTGAATAATTATTAGATTTTGCATCATATTTTTTGAATTAATCAAAGGAGTATAACAAGTACTCCCTTGTCCCTAAATAAGTGTCTGGCGGACAAACCTAGACCTTACAAAATATGCATATTTTTCATTAAAATATTTAACTTTTTTTCACAATCTAATAGAATTTATTGCCATTTATTGGTTTGTGAAAAAAAAATTGATTTTTTTAACAAAAAAACAAATGTATTTTTTTAAAGACTTAGGTTTGCACGCCAAACACTTATTTAGAGACGGATGTTGTACTCAATAATTATGACCAATTGCAACAACAAAAAATTACTAATGACAAAAAAAAATTTATATCAAACAACTGCCTTTTTTTTTTTTCAAACTGTCATCTTACATGAACTTTTCAATATTTGTCCACAGGCTACATCTTTTATATTTTTTTGATTCGAAACAAATAATTAATTCCAAAAATTAAGATAAAATCCTAACAAAAGTGACGTAAGTTAAAATAATACCTAAAATTACCAGATAGAAAAGTTAAGGAAGAATGAAGACTAATAGCGGACAGGGCTAGTGGGATTTGAACCCTCCCTAAGAAAACTTTTACTTATTTCTCTCTTCTTTTTTTTCTTTTTTAGGTTGAATAAAAGCTGAACGTTTATTTAAAATCTTCTGAATCTTTTATTTGTTAAAGGAGAAGGTGACTTTTGCTCCAACCTGAGTGTCTTGGCTTAATGATTTTGCTGTATTATTTTTTTATTTTAAATAAATTTATCTTTTCTTAGTTTTACGTCAATTTTTTTTGAATTATTAGTGTGCCTCGAAGAGAAGAATCTAAAAAGCAACAAATTATATGATCAAGCCCTTAAAAATGTTCACTAAAACTGAAAAAACAATTCAAAACTGACAGGCTTATTCAATTATTTTTGTTTATTTAAATTCTTTTCAAGTTTGGTTTATGTTTTTTTTTTTTTGCAATATTTAAATATTCATCCTTTTTATCCATGCCATGTAATAATTCATCACGCCTGTTTTCATGCTTATGTTGTTTTCATTCTTTTAGTGTGTGAATTACCTTTCTTACCCTTTTCACTGTGATATACATATATTATGTTATATTGCTTTTCTAATTTAGTGGGATTGGATAGGATTGTTTTCCCAATTTAGTGGGATTGGAATGGATTATTTTCCCAATTCAATGGGATTTGGTAAATTTCAATATGATTGATTACTTTTTTTATTATCATGGAATGTATTTGAGGAATCGATATTTTTAGGAATATAACATGATAAGTTAACCACATCTTTGCATTTTTTCTTCATTCTTCTAGTTGGCCAATGGAACATGGCTAAATTACAATAAAAAATATTTACAATATGACATTCTCAAACCGTTACATGGTTAAATTACCATGACATTACATGGTTAATTACTTATGTTTACATCTTAAAATTCTCGGTCTACATAGACAAGAATTTTGGGATGTAAATTATTTATGATTACATCCTAAAATTCTCGGCCCATACAGACAAGAATTTTGGGATGTAAATTACTTATGATTACATCCTAAAATTCTCGGCCTATATACAAAAAGTTTGGGATGTAAATTACTTATGATTACATCCTAAAACTCTTGGCTTATATAGACAAGAATTTTGGGATGTAAATTACTTATGTTTACATCCTAAAATTCTCAGCCTATATAGACAAGAATTTTGAGATGTAAACATAAGTATTTGTACATCCCAAACTATCCTTATATGAATTGGTCCGCGTAGGGCCTTACAGATTTCGCCGGACTAGTTTCATGGTAAATGGTCCAAATAATTAACCATGACATGGTAGGAATATACAGACATATTTCATGGTAAATGCTACAAATAATTTACCATGAAATTGAAAAGCTTGTATTACATATATGGTTTAAAATCAAGCCTATATATATGGTTTAAATTATATACATATATACAATTAACAACACTCAAAGGGCAATATCGGTATTAAAAGTATGAGATGGACGAAATCATAAGTTGCTGAAAAGGACATTATGAGTTCATAAGTGAAGAGGGCAATAAAGACGAATTTTTAAGTCTCCCTGTTTTTATTACTCTTATCCAGAAGAATTAATAATTCACAAAATGCCACAAAATTAGCAAGAAAAAAAAAAGATGACTAAAGATAAAAATAATCTAACAGAATTATTAATCCAAAACACTTAATCCTCTCCAAGTAAATGGAGTATATTTGAAATACCTATTGAAACTCTCTGAACAAGTACTTGAGAAGACTGTTACAAAAGAGAAATTCAAAATTTGAGTTCTGCTGGAAATAAAGGAATTTTGTGGTCACAATTTCAATCGACACCTAAGAATTAGCACTAGGGTTGGAGGTAGGGGTAAAATAAAAATTAAAAAAATCAAACCACAAAAAAAAAAAGGAAATTGATTTTGGCACTCCAGTTTTTACCACTGGCACTCCACTTTGTGTGTTAATCATGTGAGAATATAAAACTAAAAGTGGAGTGCCATTGGCTAAATTTGGAGTGCCAAAATCACCTCCCAAAAAAAAATTGTCAAAAATATTGGTTTGGTTTTTCTGAGCTATTGATTCGGTTAGGTTTGTGATTTTGAAAGAAATTGGAACCGGTTCGGTTTTGGTCCTGGTCGAAAGAAACCGAATTGAACCAAAACATAGTAAGACTTATCCATGCCCCCAATATACCAGGTAACTCATTATCAAGGTATAACACTGATTACTCATGACATTAGTTTTTGCTTCTCAAAATAGGTTTGTTTGATTTTGGATCTAAGAAAACAACTTTCTTGGTATTTTAGTTTGGAGTTCTTCCATATTACGACATGTTTCCTAATCATACTAGGCCTTTCTTCTATAATCTATTATAGTATTGGGTTAAATTGGTTATTAAAATTAGTTATTCTATCTATTCATATTTGTCCGCTCGGAGTTTGTTATAGCCTTATAGGTGTCTATGGCAACGGGGCAAGATGAGTTTTGGCGACCCCAAAAATTATGGCACGATCCCGATTAGGTAATTCGTGGGTGCTTCCGTTCTCGCCTGATTCAAAGTCGAGTTTACCCGTCCGTGAAAAATGCAAAAAAAATTATTCAAAATTAAAGGCAATTTTTTTTTTGTATCGTGAGAAAAATAATGTGGTATAAATATAATTTTGTGGTTTAATGATAAAAGTATTACACTAAAATTATAATTTTGTATGTAAAAATATTCCAAAGCGGGTAACATCAACCCAGATCCTACCCAACCCCGATCGGGAATTTTGTACTTTCCCCCAAATTCACCCTTTATGAAAACTCGTCCTAATTGGGGCGGGTTCGGGACAGGACGGGCTGAATTTCCATCCCTACTCCCACCGTTCACAGGTGCGGTTTAGTTCTATTTATCAAAGATGTGCTAATTCATTTTTTGTTGGGACATCATTAGTGCTTATATTTCGGGAATGATTTTTTATCATTCCCCTTTTATCCATTTGAAATTCTTGTTTGGCTTTATTTACGTGAATATATCAAATTGCCCTCCATGGGTAAAAAGTGGTTGTAGAAGTAAGGGTTATTTTAGTAATTTCATAATAATGATGACAAAAAAAAGGAGTGCAAATGGATTGGAAGGGCAATGTGAAAATTATTTTCCCTATAGATTTGTAATAATGCAATTACGGTTGTAAACAAATCCAAGCTACTCGGAGCAGCTCAAAGCTCGATTCAACTTAGTTCATCTAGTAAAGAGGCCAAGCTCGAACAAATTTTTTGTCTCGTTTGGCAAACAAACAAGCTCGAGCTAGCCTTAGCTCAGTTCCCATAAATAAGATTGGCTCATACGTATGGGTTTGGCTCGTTTATAGAGACTCATTTCATCGAGCTCTCAAATATGAGTCGAATTCAAGCTTCAATCTGAGTAATGGCGGAATCAGAATTTTAACCCCGAGGGGGCCGACTTCGAAGACATATAGTTTTTATCGGGACGAATACTTATATAAGGTTTTTGCTTTTCAATTCATCACATTTGTACATTAAAATGATTCTCTAAGCTATATCAACTATCACATACTTATTTTTTTATTTATGAGAGAAATTAAGAAATGAAAATATAAAATAACTAGTTTTTTATCAAATCGAACAAAAATTATTGCGATTATAAGTAGCTATATACGAATAATTATCAATAACATTCAAAATCATGTATATACAAAATAAAAATTTTAAAACTCAAAACGCTCGGTGAACTGGGGGCCCCTGGATCTGAGTTCAAGCTCACTCAATTTCAAATGAGTCGAGCTCGAACTTCCTAGAACTTGGCTTCGGCTAGTCTCGTTGCACTATACATGATGGAATTACGGAAGAACACCGTAAATTATCTTTGTAGGTGTAGGGCCCTTTCATTTTTATGTCCCACGATTTGAGTTTGCCTCGGCTTCGTGAATTAACGATTTGACTGTACAGGTTTAGCAAGAAACCAATATCTGACAGTAACCGAAGAATACTGCTTCACGAAAGAGAAATACTCACTCCATCTGCTTAAGCCATTATCTGTTGAAGTTTTCCTTATTTTGGACTTCAAATATTATATTACAATTTGCACCCCTAAAATTAGAGGTTGCAAATTTAATCCAGATCCATTAATTAACCCAAACCCATATTTTATAAAATAAACCCAACTCAACTCATTTATTAGTTGGGTTAGAATGGGTCCAACCCATCTAATTCATTTAGTAATTGGGTCTTAATGGGTCAACTTAAATAATCAAATAAGTCATGTACATGACCCAACAAAAAACTTCTTTCATCGGTGACAAGAACCCTAATCAATTGACCCTTTGTTCAATTCTAACAAAGAAAATTTTGGAGGCTCCGGACTAATCTCAGCCGTTGATGATGCGAAATGGGCCCACGGGTAGGCTTGCTTTTTTTGAAAAAAATACAACCCCAAAAAATCACGAAAATAATACTCCAAGATCCATAATATTTTGTTGCTATTCTCAACTCAATAAAGCTCAATTGAATAACAT
The DNA here is from genome assembly GCA_014282245.1 of Rhododendron simsii. NCBI lineage: Eukaryota > Viridiplantae > Streptophyta > Magnoliopsida > Ericales > Ericaceae > Rhododendron > Rhododendron simsii. The sequence goes on from CM024965.1 coordinate 10,459,325, forward strand.
TTTAGTTTATCTACACCTCAGCTGCATATATTGTCCTCAGAATCGCTATCAAATACAAGTATCCACAACTTAATTTGCCTAAAGATCTAAAGATTTGTTGCCTTCTCTCTCACATTTTTAACAAAAAATGCAGCCCGTCGGTTCTGGGCCTAACGTGAGTGATCTGCCGGCTTCTCAAGAGTTTTGAAGCCTCATAGGCTCCTATCCGAAACAGGTTTTTACAATTTCTCATGGCCTGTATTTGGAAGAGAGTGAAGGAGTGGGTTTCTTGAGAGCTATATTTGGAGAGCGAGAGAGAGGGAAAGAGTAGCTTTGACGGCCTGGGTTAGAGAGAGAAGCCTTCACGGCCTGGGTTAGAGAGAGAGATAAGTGTTTTAGTCATTTTAAATTTTAGTTTATAGTATGCAATTCGGTTAATGGGCTAGTCGGATTTGCTTCTAAATAAATAGGTTGGATTTGGTATGAATATTTAAACTCATAATTAATGGGCGTAAATAAGTCAATGACCTATTAGAGACCCAACTCACTTACTACTTACCTAATTTGACTCAAATGCGCGGCGGGTGGGGTGTGGGTAGTGTTCGGGTGGTGTTCTGTCCCTTTGGAGCAGCAGCGCGCTGCTGTGCTCGAATTCTGGGCCCGCTTCGGTCTTGCTCCGATAATCGGAAGCGTTCATTTCGTAGAGCTCGTCGAGTAGAACAACTATGCAAAAAATCAACTTACTTAGATATCATTAATTGCTTGATCAGAACCTTTATATCTTGAAAAGAATGGATCCAAAAACACTGGATCAAATCCACTGTAACCCATGGACCGAGAGTTTTATGGGTTCCAATTAGGCATTTAATGATATTCAATTAAGTTGATTTTTTGCATAATTGTTCTACTCGATGAGCTCTACGAAATGAACACTTCCAATCATCGGAGAGAGACCGAAGCGGGCCCAGAATTCGAGCACAGCAGCGCGCTGCTGCCCCAAGTGGACCGCAGCCCCCCAGCCTCCCCTACCTAAAATCAATGATTACTTCGTTTCTTCAAAGGGAAGAATACCATCCTAGACTCGACGTGGGCACACGCCATATATGACCAATGAGATTGTACAATACTATAAAATATGCTTTCGTTGCAATTTTCCGTTCAAATCTCAGGCTATGAATACCATGACATTCAAATCTAATTTGGTCGAGACAACACACTTAACCTGGAGCAGAACATCCCATAAAATCTCCATATAGTCTACAAACACAACTTTAAAACACAGCTCCAGTTACGATTGCATCCGGAACCATTCGATGCATGTAAACCCGTGTGCATCAAAGGACTCCGGATGCAATAATGTCTGGAGTTGTGTTCTCAGGCTAAAAAATCCCATGACATGACAAACACAGTAAAGAATCCATCCATCCATCCATCCATAAATAATACTCCACTATTACCATCAAATAACAAAATACAGTGAAACTGGAAACTGAAAGTTCAGCCAGGAACCACCCCCCAATTAAAATCCAAGCGTTTGATAAAGTAATTGTCCCCTCCATGCACCATCCATGAGTAGCGAACAAAGCAAAAGACATTAAACCATCCTTGAATAAATAAGAGCAGGATATATCCTAACCATAAAGGTCATCTTCGTCGGCCCCAGCAGCAGAAGTCGCAAAGGGGTCAGTTCCAGAAGCTCCCCCAGTTCCTGCTGTCTCGGAAAACCTGAATTCAGATCCGAAACCACGAGACTGCTGCAAGGTCTGGGCAAAGGCCTGGTATTTGCGTATGTCAGCATCGCTCACACTCCTACGGGCGTATTTCATCGACTCCTCGAAATGGGCAGCCTTAATCTCTGCCACCTCGTCATCAACATCCTCGTCCATGGAGTCAGGGTTCTCCCCCCTTCTCCGCTCCTTCTCTATGTCCTGCAATATTGAACAAAACCTTGGTCAACTATCTCTAAAAACCAAAAGGGACAAAATCACCGCACCCCATCTCATCTCACGTGGCCAAAAGCATGCTAATAACAACGAAAGGATCAGAGTATCAGTAATGGCCAATTATCACAAGTAGTCTGAAGTTGGCAGGACCTCTCAGCATGCAATCCTAAATAAGATGGTCCAAATCATTAAGCTGAAGGCCAACGTAGAACATATGCACCCCTCAGAGCATCCCAAGTCCCAAACCCCACCCTAAAGCTCTCAACATTTAAACTTAATTCAGTTACTTCCCCTACAAAAAGTTTGGTCAAGGACCAGATAACACTGGCCAACCAAACACTGTTCCAGAGCAAACTTTATCAACCAAAATGCCAACGGTTTGTAAATAGTCTTAAATATCAAAGGGAAATAGCATCAACTACACACCCTAAAAATGGAATTCTGATACCGCACTAGGATAAGTGTTTGTAAAAGATTAAGGCACCCAATAGAACGTAGATGACTACAAAAATATGACTAACTGTATGACAATTGACAATCAATGGATAATAGATTATGCAGCAAATTTTCCCCTTTCTGTTGTTCCTAGTATAAATGGACCAAGATAGACTTGCATTATATTGAAGACATTGGACCACTGACGGTTCAATTACCCCAGACTTCTGCAACAACTCAGTTCACATGAGTACGCAGAAGCAAGTCCACAGAAGCATACATAACTTCATAATCCTTCAAAAATGATATATTAAAAGCGCACAGAAAAAGAAAAAAAAAAAAGTGGGAAGATAAACATACTTTCTCGATGTTCTCTCTAATGGCATACTTGCATGAGCGCTGGCATATTTCTGTGATATCAGCCCCACTAAAACCCTGAGTGTATTTGGCAAGGGCTCTCAAATCAACTTCCTTGGAGATAGGTGATTTTCTAAGGCATGCCTTGAAAATCTGAAGGCGTGACTCTTCATCTGGCAGAGGTATATAAATTAGCTGATCAAGACGGCCAGGCCGAAGGAGTGCTGGGTCAATGATATCAGGCCTGTTAGTGGCCCCAATTATAAAAACAGTCTTTTTTGCAGACATGCCATCCATTTCAGTCAAGAGTTGGTTCAGAACTCGATCAGCCGCGCCACCTGCATCTCCAACACTGCTTCCCCTCTGCAAACAACGATGATCAATGTCAACTGTTAGTCATAACCAAGAAACCAAACTAGTGGAAGCATAAGCACATGGAATTTAACACTCAAGGAGCTCATACAACAGAAGTTCTAAAATTAAATCTTCTGTTGAATCTCAAACCATTTTGAAATTGTCCACCACTCAATATGCAAGTAGTTTTCACTTTCATACAAACTCCACATATCCAAATAAAAATCCTGAAGAACTGAAGGAGATTAAAAAATAACCTGAGTAGCAATAGAGTCAAGCTCGTCAAAGAAGAGGACACAAGGTGCAGATTGTCTAGCCTTGTCAAAAATTTCTCTAACATTGGCTTCACTCTCACCAAACCACATCGTAAGAAGTTCAGGTCCCTTAATACTAATGAAATTGGCTTGACATTCATTAGCAATTGCCTTAGCAAGTAAAGTTTTCCCACATCCAGGTGGACCATAGAAAAGAACTCCTTTTGAAGGTGACATGCCGAATTTCTCGAACTTCTCGGGATGCTCCACGGGATATTGCACAGTCTGTGAAAGGAGAAGAGGGAGGAGAAAAAAAAAAAAAAAAAGATGTAACCAGGCAGAAAAGATATGACAAGAATAATACAGATCAAATGAAATTCAAGCATTCTTATTACCTCTTGAAGCTCCCGCTTGACATTTTCAAGCCCTCCAACATCCTCCCAGCTGACATTTGGCACCTCGACAACCTATTCAGAAATGCAATCATTAGAACTTCAAACCAATTGACATCTGAATTTCACCAAAAAATACAATAAACTTCAAGGTCATGATGCTATAGAACACTGCTTCTGTAACAAAAGTTACCGTTTCACGCAAAGCAGATGGGTTGCTCGTTCCAAGAGCAGTATGGAAATGCTCATTAGATACTGCCATGGAATTCAGTATCTCAGCGTCGATAGAATCATCTTCCAAATCAATGACATCCATCTTTTCTCTGATGCACTGTAGTGCAGCTTCAGTGCAAAGAGCAGCGAGATCAGCACCAACGTAGCCATGAGTATCTTTAGCTATTTTTTCCAAGTCGACCTGCAAAAAAATAAAATTGTAATTGTCAATCAGCCTAAATGCATACTTCAATACAAAAAACACCCTTAAACAACAAATAGGAGTTGAGTTTACATCTTCTGAGAGCTTCATGTTCTTGGTATGAATGCGAAGAACTTCAAGGCGCCCAACTTCATCAGGAACACCAATGTCTATCTCCCTATCAAACCTACCAAACCTTCTCAAAGCAGGATCAATGCTGTTCGGACGATTTGTGGCCCCCATCACAATAACATGGGCCCGAGACTTCAGTCCATCCATAAGGGTCAACAACTGCGAAACAATCCTCCTTTCAACTTCACCATTCGTCTTCTCTCTCTTTGGAGCAATTGAATCAATCTCATCAATGAAAATGATAGACGGGGCATTTTTCTCGGCCTCCTCAAACGCCTTTCTAAGATTGCTTTCACTCTCTCCAGCTAATTTGGACATAATTTCCGGTCCATTTATACAGAAGAAGAAAGCACCAGTCTCGTTAGCGACAGCCCTGGCTATCAATGTCTTCCCGGAACCAGGGGGTCCGTAGAGTAAAATGCCTTTGGGTGGTTTTACACCGATAGATTTGAAAAGTTGCGGATGACGTAAAGGCAACTCCACCAATTCACGAATCTGAGCCATCTGCTTCCTAACACCACCTACATCATCATAGCCAACCTCATCCAACCTATCCTCATCCTCCCTTCGCACGGGCTCCCCCTCACAAAAGATCTCCGTGTCTGGGGCAACCACGCAGTACTCTCCTGGGTCAGTCTCAATGACCTTGAATTCTACACTCCTCATCCCTCCTCTCACGAGGAAATTGTCTCCTTTCCTCACTGGGCGGTATGCCTCCATAAAATAAGCTGCAAAAAGATATCCACAATTGATATAAATCACCATCTTATCAAAATTGATAACTGATATAAATCAAAGTCTATTATCAGGAGCAAGTAAAGAGAATTCAAATGACATGTCAAATTACAAGATCCCAAACTTGGAACTAATTTAAGTAATTAAGACCCAGTTTACGAAAAATTTTATGTTTAGATTCTGAAATTTTTTTAGCTTTTAAAAAGCAGTTTTCAGTATTTTTCAAAAATTCTTGTATGTAGATTTTGAGATCCTAGGGATTCCTTAAGGCTGAAAAATAGTCTGAAATTTGATTATGGAGAAGCTGGTTATGGGGTGCTTTGGGGACCAAATAAAGAATCCACAATAAATCAAATCTCCCCAAGTAGGATTCGACCTACGACCAATCAGTTGTTGGATTCTAAGTAATATGAAAGCTGATTTCCAGCTTTTTACAACAAACCATACCAGCTTTCGAGACAGATTAACCTTGATATCAAGTTATGAGAAACAAGTTTACCTGATTCTATTAAAGTCAATAATCTAAAGTAGAATCTTAAGCTACTATTAAAAATCTGCTCCCACAGTTATCGCAAACACCCTAAGGTTCAATTCAACTTCGTATTCTAGAACCTACTGTGCAAGGGAGCAATTAAACCGAGAAATGAACACAGAAGTGGATTACAACATCCTCACCCTACCCCTGTGATGGACAGGTCATGCAACATGCAACGATAGAAATAACTTCTTCCTACGTCCAAAATCATTGGTTAATCTTTCCATTTCGAATGTCCCAAATCATCATTCCACTTTGAAAGCAAAGGTATAAAATCTTTATTTTTCCAAAACTCAACCGTATTTGAACATGATTATGTAGCACGACGCGGAAGTGGGGGCGGGAGCGGGGGCAGGGAAGCGGAGGCACCTAGAAGCTCCTAAGGTTGGGAGCACCTAAGGAGCGTATATAGATTTCATATAAATACATATATAAAGTATCTTTAAATACTTAACCGTTGAAGGAAAAGTTATTACTTATGAGAATTTTCATTATCTTAAAAGGGTACTTATAGGAAGTCAGATATTTTCAATTTGCAAAACTTGAGTGATAAGATTTTCATATTTTTATTTTCACAATAGCATAACTCCCTCAAGAGTATGAAAATAGTTGCCTTAACCGCCTAATAAGCTCCCATCTTAGTTGGGAGCGAGCTCCCATCTCGAGGGCAGCGAGCTCCCATCTCGAGGGGAGCGAGCTCCCGTCAAGCTCCCATCTTGAGAGCGCCAATTCGAGCTTCCGTCTTGGGAGCGCACCCATTTTAGAAGGATCTTGTTACTAAGGACCCATGTTTGAAACCGCTTAAACATGATTGCAATTATCTTTTGCCACACGTCTCCTTATAGATTTGGGATTCCAAAAGATGAGTAACATTATGGTGGGGGGGCCACATAACAGCAAGGAAAACCGCATTGCAACTTTTTTTTTTAACATGATATTGCAACAAAAGAAAAAGAAACCATACAAACCTTAAACAGTAGACAAACTAGCAAGCAACATACACTGTAAAAAGAGTATGCGCACATGCAAAGGTAGAAACAAAGTTCATAAGCTTACGTTTCAGGTAGGCATCAAACAGATCCCCTGTGATGCCTTCAATGGTATCATCCAGAGGCAGTATGTGGACACGTTTCCCATACTTTACATCTGGGCACTGGTGCACAGATACAACATCAGCAAGCCTAACCCTCAGGTTTGACCTGACAACCTTGTTCATTCTGATCTTCGGCTCTTCACATGTTTCATCAGCAAGGGCAATGCAGACTGTGTCCTTCCGTTTCTTTCCCTACAACCACATGAATATACGAATATACTTAAAAATTACACAGAATAAGCAATCACCAATTAAAATATTTCATTCCCGTCCATTTGGACAGAATAAAACCCTAAAAATCAAAAAATTATTTTTCCCCACAGAGTCACAGGCTTATCCTACAGACTACAATTCAGTTTCTAGCACTGGACCTCTTTGAGGCCAAGGCATATAAAGCACTATACCTGGCATCATTCCCCACTCATCAATCATTAACTCACTATGTTCAGCATTCACATTGGAAGTCCTCTACCCCAACCTAGAGATTCCAAGCATACCTAAAACTATAGCCAAGCGCATCCGCTGACCTGGTTAACTTGAATCAATGAATAAAGCTACCTGGTTAACTTGAATCAATGAATAAAGCTACCTGGTTAACTTGAATCAATGAATAAAGCTTCAAATTAACAATTGCTTACTTCAGATACACAATATTAGCTGAAGACTCAAAGAAAATAGAGATTCATCAGACTCCCTTCCCCATCCAACACACCCACAAAGGATAAAATCGGGATATAGGATATTAGTAACTGCAACCAAGGTCCATGATACAGTCTTCATCCCAGATATCCTCCTACAGTGGCGAGCTCAATATATACAAGCATCACCTGTTCAGACTCACTACCATACACTGTCCATCAAAATAAATTCAAACATCTTCAGCTTTCACTAGCGACGTAAGATAGAGTTTGGAACGGCAGTGGAGGACCGAAGGTTATCCCATTGCGACAAAGACAAAGTACTGAACATCAAAATGTTTGCTTTCAGATAGATATTCAATTCAATCAATCGACCTATACATTTCCTTTCCATCAGCGTCAGCGCCAGCCCACTTATACATGCACACGTTAGTGAGAAGATAACGATATTCTTGCAGTCCACATCTACATACAACTTCAAAAGCACATATTCCAAAAAGCTTCCAAGATAATCATTCTCTGCTCACTCAACTAGCATCAACTAACCTCCACTTACGAAGCAGATCACACACAATACAGAAACAAGTAGAACATCAAAGAAACAATTTGAAAAGCACAAGCAAAACTAAAAAGAACACAAAACCAAACCAGAACTTTTATATGAATTCATGTCCTAAGCCTGAACAACAATTTCAATTCCCACCTCTCCAATTCCTTCCAAGGTGATTAATACATCAGATGCAATACACGAACGATACGGAAACCATTAAAGCAACAATGTGAAAAGCAAAAGAAAAACAAAACAAAACTAATGCTTTCATAAATCACCAGATTATTCTCAAAGTACCCCAACCTCTCCCACCCTTTCCAAACCCTTAAAACCCACTTCATAAGTCTTATAAATAACATCCACTGATGAGCAATACACAGACAAATAGAACCTCTCCGATTCTCCACAAACCCTAAACAAGATATGCAAACTCAACTACAAGTTCAAATGGAAGACGAACAGGGAAAAAAAACAAACCTTGATGAGGATCGTGTCGCCTCGGAAAAGCTGCAGCTTCTCCATGGTGTTGGGGTGCATGGCGACGACGGAATTGTCGTCGTTAACGGCCTCATCGACGATGAGCCGATTGGGCGATTTCTTCCTCTCCAAGATTGCCGTGGAAAAGTCCCTCTTAGCCCCTCCTTTACTGAAAATAAAATAAAAGAGAACCAAACCCTTGTCAGAAAATTCGACTCAAAGCTTCATAACAATGTCAGATTCAGATCGATTCGGAAAGTTAAACCAAAAGAAGAGCTAGTCGATCGGGACTCACGATTCGGAGGATTCGGCTGGGTGAGACATCTTCTTCGTCCTTCGATTGCTCTGCGGGTTTGATCTGAGAGGAAGCAGACGATGAAAACAGAAAAAATAACGATTGCGGAGAGAACGGAGCGATATATGGGGACTAGGTTGGGATATTTATTGCTTGGCTGGGTACGGTTTGTGTTTTTGTATTACTCCGTAGTAGAAGGGGATTTTGCTTTGGTTCCTTATTTGACCTTCTTTCTAGATGCTTCTCTTCTTTTGCCCAACTCACAAGAAAACTTTTATCCAGCTAAATTACAATAAACCCCTCTCGTCTACCACTCTTTTGCTGACTCGACCCCTGAAGTTTGAGTTCGAACACTTGACCTCCTTAAGAAAGAATTAAGATCAGAGATGGATTGAATGTTGGTAAAGGGGAATTCTACTTCTAATCAGATCCACCCATCATCTTGCTTAGAACCCCCATTGCAATCATTCAAGGCTTACTTACATCCAACAACCCTTCCCATGAATTCACCTCCACCATCGGGCAAAGCCTTCCATTCTCAACACCACCATATCACAAACCTAAAGCCAGCCACTAAGAAACTTGAGCACCTTTCTTTCTTCCTCTTGATGTCTTTTTTTCTCCGTGTTCACTCATATCTCCTTTTTAATCTTTGTTTTCTGTCTTTTGTAACAAAGTTTGAGAGACGTCAAGTGGAACTAGTTTGAGAAAAAAAAATCCTTAAAATCGTTGAACCATTGGACTCCAACATGGCCCCACTGCCTGCGATGATGTTGTTTGCCTGAATGCAAGATTAATCCCATAAATATCTACACACAATTAAGAAAAACCAAAAAAAATTGCATGTTCAATTTTTTGTAGATGCACCAATTGTTGTAGGCTTGTAGCATCTTCTATTTTCTACGTAACAGTGATGATTAATTAGGGCTTAATTCAGGCTTAAGATTTGGGGCAATATTTGGCCCAAAACTCTATTGAGGTGCAAGATTCGTCTACTTAGGGCTAGATACAAGATTTTAGAGGTAAGTGAATGATTGAAGAAATTAATAATGAGTAAAGAGAGTAAGGGGGATAGAATATGGGTATGGGTGGAGTGTGCAACAGAGGAAGAGGCTATGGTTGCACACGTGAATGTAATGGGGATGAGGTTCAATGATGCAATTGAGAAAGGCTCAATAAGGAGAATGGATGGAGAAGTGTGGGGGTGCGCGCTACAATCTGATAATGATTGGCGTAGTCATAGCTGGGCTACTGACAGCACCAGTGTGATGGGCGTATGGAAAAAAGAGTTATAGACTTGTAACGAAAATCATAATATGTGTGTGTGTGGCTATATATGAGGCCAATTTCACTCAAATAACATTTGACACAAAACTAATCAAAGTTCTACGCAAATAATTAGATCCGTTTAATTTGCTTAAAACCTAGTATTTTTTTAGAGTTCACGTAAAAAATCAACTCATTCAAATATCAATAAGCGCTTTATAGGTTCATTCAGTTTTATCTTGTAAAATTTTACTGGAATCAACTGAATTAACTGATCAAACCTTTATTGATATCCAAATGAGTTATTTTTTTAAAGGAACTCTTAGAAATTTTGTTAAAATAAATTGAACGATTTCAATAATTTGCATGGGAGTTCAACGCAAAACTTGTGCCAAATGTTGAATGAGCAGAACCGGCCCTTGGAGGGGGGGGGATACATAGAAGACGGGAAAATTTTTTTAGGATACCTTATTACGAGGTCATGTGTTATGCCAATGGTATATTCCATCCACAACTTTAACCATTTGATGGCGGAAGGGGTTTATTGCCAAAATGTAGTAAATGAGGGGTTAAGTGTCTAAGTTTCAACTTTAGGGGGCAATTAAAAAATGGGTAACAGTAGAAGGGGAGTTAAGACAATTTACTCTTTTTTAGGCATAATGAAGCTCAACATTTGGTTTAATTCCGATTCTTTTCTGTTTTCAAGGAGAAAGGTATTCTTGATCTGTCTAATCTTTTGTATAATACTCCATCTGTTCCTTTTTTTTTTCCTCTCGTTCCAATCGAATAAAAAACTAAGCACATCATAACTTTTAATTAGTAACAGTATTTACATGCAATATGAATTTTGTATCTCTTGTCCTATACCAATCGAATAAAAAACTAAGTATAACTTTTAATTGGTAATATTATTTATATGCAATATAAATTTTGTTTGATAGTTCTCAATGAGTTTTTTTAAAAAATGTTTTCAAAATCACCAAAAAAAATTATAAATTGCAATATATAATTAATTGAAAAGTGACATGAGCTCCCAAAAAGAACTAAAGAATGAGAACAATGGAAGTAGTTTTTATGTTTCACACATTAATATGACAAATTGTTCTCAAAACAAAACTCTCCAAAATCAAAACTTCAAAAGAGTATAACAAAAAATCCCTTCAAAAAATGAATTCTTTTTGGGAAGGGGAAATAAAACAACTTTATGGTTGGGGAAATAAAAAAAACTCCACGGTCAAAATTTCAAATTAATGCCTTACGGTTGGAGATGCTCTTAGTATTTTCATTTTTTATATAATACAAATTAACTAAGTAATTAACGTCATATTTGTGCTAATAAGTTGTTTTATTTAATTAAATAAACATACAATGCAACGAGCATCACCAAAATGAGGCCAAACTATTTTTTTTCCCTCTTATTTGACTGGGTTTCATCAACTATAGTAAAATTAAATAGTATCAAGAGGGTTACTTTCATGATGTCCGATATTATAAACCATGTGTTTGTTTTTTAGTCAATCTCAAGAAAAGCTATATTGAACACAAATCTAAAAAATTGAATCTACAACATGTATTTTTTCTTTTTAAAGAGCCTGAATCCACAACATGTTAACTATAACTGGAGTACTTTGGGCACATCCGATGTGTGTGCGTGTGCAATTACTAAAAAAGATCACGAAAATAAGTGATCACATATGCTTCGGATTTACAAATCCCAAAATCAAAAACCAAAATGGCACATTTCAATCTAGATGAACAAGTACCCACACACGACATAAGTAAGAAATGCTCCACAAACTTTTAAATCCGCCATTACTTCTTTGCATAGAGTGTTTCTGCAACCGGGGCAAAAATACAGTTAAATGATATTATGATAACATAAATTCATACGCTTTGGAGAAAAAAATGTTGGGAATAACATATTAAAATAGAATTATAATGTGCAGGACCCTGTAATTGAAGAGAGCCATGGAATTGAATTCGTGGGATGGTTACAATTATAGTTATTGTGGGACGTGGGTGAGGTTATAGGAGAAGGATGTTGGCAATTGCAAGGCCCATTTACACGTTTGGCGCCCTTCAATTTTCAATTATGTGTTCACACCAAATTGTGGGCATTTTGGTGAAGGAAAAAACATGACAAAACTTCAAAAAAAGGAAAACACCAAGTTGGGCTCCATCACTTATGACTTTTGAGATTGCATTGCACGATTTTTCTTAAATGGATTGTTGTTAGGAAGAGTTTTACATACATGTTTGCCCTGTTTGGATGGAGGCTACCAAAGGGGTATTAGTAATTTCTCCTCCTAAGACCGTGGGCTCATGGTTAAGCCATAGTTTGAGAACATATTTTGCTGGGGGTATTAGCTAAACACGGATTCTCTTGTACACCCTAATACCTCCGGCAAGGGATTATTTATGGGGAGGTTCCGGGGTGTTATCACATAATACCCACGGATAATACCACTCTCTCTTCCATTTCAACTACAAAACAACCTTATCCCCTCATTTTGTCCTTCATTCAAACCAAATACTATTTAATCCTTCCGTCACATCAATATGGATCTACCATTTTTATATAATACCCTCTACTATCTTATCCCCTTCATAACTAATACCATCAATTCTTATCCCACATCCAAACGGGCCTTAATGTCCTTCTGAATTACACGAGATAATGCATCTATTCTATCATGCAACGAGTTGTGCATCCTATATCACTTTCTCAGCGTTCAAAAATCCTACATGAAGGGAAATGTCAAGGGTTATTAAAAATGAAAACTTTTTTTCTTTTTCCCTTCCCAACACTATGTTCGGAATGTTGTAACTTTTAATTTTTGTTCTAGGGTGTTATAACTTATAATGCTATAACTGTTTTTGTTAGTGTTAAAATTGCAGTGCATAAACATCTTGACAAAGTGTTTATGTACTGTAGTTTTGACATTAACAAAAATAATTTTGGCATTATCAATACCCTTGTTCTATTGACTTAAAAAAAAATATTGCAGACTTATTAAGAAACCCAATTTAATTGAATAGGAACTTAAAACTGGCAATGAAGGGCTTACACCTGTTTAGGCTATTGAGGGGAATCAAAGATGTGCTAAATCGCTCTTTGATGGGGATATCATTTGGGATTCTCTTTGAAAATGTGGTCAAGACCTTTGTCCCAACGGCATCATGTGCACTTAAGTGCTATGAGAAAGGAAGTCAAGAGTTCAAATTCTCCTTTATGTGTTAATGTAAATATTCTAACCTTCCTTTGCCTATCGGAAGATATGGAATTGTCAGGTTTGAAGTAAGGTAACATTAAATTTTGGGAAAAAGCTCCAAACAACCCACCCCCCCCCCCCCCTACTCTTAAAAAAAGTTGCGTCTCTCAATGATTAGAGGTGCATATGATACCCACCTTTTATAAGTGTTACGCCTATTGGCTAAAATGTCGCGCCAATGTTATGCTTCCTAGTGAAATGTTATGCCTCTCAGTGGTGGTTTATGATCATATCCCAAAAAGGGTGTGTGTATTATAACATTAGCCTAAATTTTGTCCTTGCAATTGCAAATTAAAATAGGTTTGTCAACTATCTGTACGGTTGATCAGAGGAGGTGGACACAGGTCATCGGTCCATTAATGTGATAAACATTGGCCAACCAAATTAACCTACGACATTAATGCATGGAAAGAGACTTATATATCCAGTGCATGAGGGCCCAAAAAGGCCTATTCCTATGACCCTAGCTATGACTGGGATAGTGCTATCCCATGGCTCAAGATAATGAGTTTGTTGCTCTATGTATTCATAATTAAGATTATATATATAAAATTAACTGGTGCTACGTTTTTAATATTCTTGGAGGCTTGAAGCAAAGTCCATGCGTGGGCTTCTAATAAGATTAGAAATATTCTTTATTGTTGAATCTTCTTTATGATAACAAGCACCAGAATTTTTTTTTAAAAAAGAATCTTTATTATTAAGGGTCGACAATGGACAAAAAAATATTCTATTTTGACGATAGATAAGAATTTTTCACATGGACTTTGGATATGTATGAACTTTTTTTTTTTTTGATTTTTTAAAACATTTAAAGGGTCGAAATTATGAAAACTTGGAAATTTGAGGGGCTTTTGATTGTTTAGATAGGGTTTGTTTTACTACCTGTACAAAGTACAGAAATGTAAATGGGGCCTATGCGCTTGGGAAGTAATGGGGCCTCAAGCAAGTAGATAGTAGTTTGTACCACCCTTAAGATAAGATTATTTAATAGAATGTGCTAATGATTGCCAATTAGCCAGCGATTAATAGCTGGAAATTAAAAATACATTGGAATCTCTATGCACATCTCACAATTTTTTTTTTTTTACACTTTTAAAACATACTTTAATGTTGTTTTCAGAACTTCCTATGCTTCTTTTCTTTTAGAGATTGACTTATTTACAGAAGAGATGCAAATGTGGGGTTTGCACTGCTGCCATGTGTGGGTCCTATTGACAGTTTATTGCAATAATCTGAACCGTTTATTTTATAGAGCCCACAGAGTAGTGTGTATATGCTAAAAATTAGCTTGACCCAACATCGATAACTATATCAAAAATTGAATTTTGGTTTATAAAATCGACGGCCTGTATCATTTTGAATTTTGATTAATAAAATCAACGGTCTAGATTCAGTCAATAGTTTTTTAAGAGTTAAAATGATGCAGGTGTCGGTTTTATAAATCAAAATTTAATTTTTGATATACCCATCGATTTTGAATCAAGCTGATTTTCTAAAGAATATTTTTTTACTGTCCCATATCGAGCCTCCCTATAACCCCTTCCAAACATGTCGTGCATGTTAGTGGGTAAGTGAGGGTTAGGGGAGTTGATCCTATGACTAGATAAATTTCGAACGCCCAATCACTTGGGCTAGCTTGCAAAGTTCTTGTGGGTCATATTATTTCAAGGAATATTTTGTTACTTGGGCTAGCTTGCAAAGTTCTTGTGGGTCATATTATTTCAATGAATATTTTGTTACGTACTATAAGCGATTAATTAAACACTGTCCACGCCTATAATTATTAACTGAAATCATCTTGCAGTGGATTAATTACAACGAAAGAAACTTCTGATGATTGCCATGATCGATCCTAGTCACTATTATTATACGCTAAGCTTGCTTGCAACTTTAACATTTCATATTTCTGCAATTATACTCTATTGAATCATTTTATACGTACAATTACTTAAACTGGACGGATTCTATCTGTCACCTAGTGAGGGCAGATACCTTGTATAACCAATGATGACACAGTTCATTCGATTTTATCTATTCTTATCCTTTTTTTTATGAAAAATATGCAGGCTAGATCATTGTCACAGGTGGCCTGTGCCAATTCACATAATGCACGGACAGGACGGATGCAGGAACGCGAATGTTAAAGTGTTTTTCAAAAACTTTTCAAACAACTATAATTCGCGAGTGCGAAAGTCAAGAGACTAAGCACAGAGATAATTGAAAGCGCGAACAAATGCGATTTTAATAAATTATGTGACTAACGGCTGAGCCATATTCCAAATGTCAGATTTTTTTTCATGCTGGATTGTTGTGGTGTAATTTATAAGCTTGGGCTACCCAGATGTAGAACAAAGCGAAAGTTTATTCCAGTACCTTACGCATACATGTTTCTCTTTGAAATCTAAGGTATCAAGACATAATGATTGCTCTTTGAAATAATGTACCCATATTTGTGCATAAACTAGGGAAAATCAAACACAAAAGGAAAAACAAAAATAGTAGTAGCATAAAGTAAGCAAGAGACATTACAATAACCGGAAAACAAGCGCGTCAAAAAGATCCACTATAGTCATCCAATACATTTCAGTATTTCATTGTCCTTTTTATATATCACTCCTTTCACACTCTCCTTTCTCTGCCCTCTCTCCAGCTCCCGCTCCGATCCAGGTAAGTCCCTTCTCTCGCTTTCGCACTCAGTATATTTCTTCTTCTTGTCTAGTCTTTAACACTCTTTGTTGTTTTCTGGGTCTTAAATTCCACTCTCTAAGTTGGGTTGCACTGCTTATTGCAAGGAGTTGGTGGGTTTTCTTGTAGGGAATGATTTTTGTGGAATGAATCAAATGAAATCACCTGCTCGCATATCTTCTTTATGCTGTCTAGACGTGTGATATGTACGTGTATTCGAGATTTTGGGTTTCTTGGCTCATGTTAAGAAGCTGAAAAGTAATCCAAGAAAAGAAGAAAAGAAAAAAATAAGCCAAGAAAAGAAAATGTTGTGACTGTTGCAAAAGTTCGCCTCAACTAGGCAAAGACCCAAGATTTGATTTTCTACGTGCGTTCATCTTCTTCTGTTTATCAGGAAACAAGCCTCTATTTTAGCAGTTTTTAGAATCAATTTTGCAAATAACTATTCAGGAGATTCAACTAGTTGCCATTTTCTCGAAACTTGATTTGTGGGCTTTTTCCAGAAATGAATCCAACTTTTAGCTGCCATTAAAAAGATGTTTTCAAGTTCTTAACAACTTTTCCCCTCCACAAATAAATAAGAGAATGAGGACATTGAGCGTGTTATGTTTCAAAAACAGTATCTGAGAAGTTTTATTGATTCTGAATTTGCATCCAATTGGAAATTACTTCTCCAGTTGGACATTGCATTTGTTTCCTGTAATTTATTAGCTTAATTTCTGCTGGATGCAGGAACAGCTGTCTCAAATGCTCAACTGGATTGAAGGCATTCGGGTTTCTGGGTTGTTCATCTAAAAAGTAAATAGACGTGCAATTGAATTTTTGAGTTATTGAAAGTCTTTCGTTATGCATTCAGTCCATTAAAGTACTCATAAGAATTTTTGTTATGTGTTCTAATGCAATCAGTTATTGGAAAAGGTCAAATGGAAGAAATACAGACTCAATCAGATAACTACAGATCTTCTTCTTCTTCGGCCAGTAGTCCAGCGAGCAGGGTGCCATCAAGTAATTTTTTCTATCTACGGAAACCTGGTTCAGTCAGGCAACCCATATCCTTCGAAGATTCACCAGTTTGGGATGACACGGATGTCGAAGTTAGGATGGAGGAAGGTGGCGATTCCATCAATGCTGCCACCACTCCAGCATCACCATCTCTCTCAAAGCTCAATAGCGGGTCATTTCCATCCCCACCACTGCCGGAGGGTGCTGTTGTTGTGAGAAATATTGCAGGGGCTTCACTTGCTTGGAAGGACTTAACCGTTTCTATAAAGGGAAAGAGAAAGTACTCTGATAAGGTTGTGAAGAGTTCAAATGGGTATGCATTACCAGGGACAATGACAGTTATTATGGGTCCCGCCAAGTCCGGGAAATCGACGCTATTGAGAGCTCTTGCAGGTTTCTAGCATTACATTGGTTGTTATTACTGGAAGTGCACTTAATTACGTAGATGGAACAACTGATTTTTTATTTTTATTTTGTTTTTGTAATGTAGGAAGGTTGCATGATTCGGCCAAGATGTACGGGGAAGTGTTTGTGAATGGACAGAAATCACGCTTGCCATATGGGTCTTATGTAAGTAATGAATTATGTTGTGTCTATTGAATCTACTCAGTAATAATTTACATTGAGGTGTGTATTGGGCTTTTGGCTTAATTTGGTATCTTCTCAAAATGCTTCGCTAGGTTTTGTATCAGTAAAAGTTATAGTGAAACTGCAACTTCCATCCTATATGAAAACTGCAATAATTACGTTTATACTTGTCCAAGTACAAAAATTTTAATGACAAATGGTGACCTTGCTGA
This sequence comes from Rhododendron simsii, assembly GCA_014282245.1. Classification (NCBI taxonomy): domain Eukaryota; kingdom Viridiplantae; phylum Streptophyta; class Magnoliopsida; order Ericales; family Ericaceae; genus Rhododendron; species Rhododendron simsii. The sequence goes on from CM024965.1 coordinate 10,476,937, forward strand.
TTGATTTGTGTACAACTCTATACACATTAGATTCTCTTCTCTTCTACAGATTTCAGATAAGACAATGACTTATGAACTATCGTATATGACCTCCACTCACCTTGCACGGTCTCCTTTACAACTGCATGTTACTTATAAATTAATAATCATCAATTCAGCCACTATGGCTGATCCCCCTTCTGTCGGTTCAAAACATGAGCTCACAGGATTCTCTTCAGATTGCAAAACTTGAATCCATTCCCGAACTCCTGGATGTCAACACTCAAATCAATCTGTTACCATATTTCTTTTACCCATGTGTTTGTAGTGTCCGTGACATTGGTTTGTGACAAGCCTATTCTTAACTTACGAATTTGCTTAAAAATTTGGAATTAGTGAACTTTAATTAGTGGTTAGAAGTGTATAATTTTTTCGGTATCAAAAGAGATGCAATTTGTGTGCTTGTTGTGACATGCTATTCTAGTGCTTTGTCTTTCTTTGTTGTTTTGTGAAAGAAACAAAAGTACCGAAAAGACTATAAAATACATATAAGAGATATCTAGGACACCAAAGATTGAAATCTTGCAGTAAAAATGCATATAAACACTAAAACCAGGGAGTTTACAACCCCAAAAAGCAGAAGAAGGAGAAGGAGAAGGACAAGAAGAAGATCAGTGAGAATTAAACAGTAAAGCCAACAGATTATTTGACAACAGTTAACATGTGTAGGTCAAGGATGGGACTTTGGAAGTGGTTGGGTTGTGTGAAATCAACAGGGTGCAGTGTGTACGATGGGTTTGTTTTTCGGTTGAGCTTTCTACAAGTGAGATATTAGTAGATTTCGTTTGGAGCAGTCTCTAATTCTAAGAATCTAAATCTTGGAATTCAATATTTTATAGTTCTCTTTCTGTTTCATCCTTGCCGAACCACATAAATCCTTCTCAACTTCTCGTTGAACTTGCGAACTATCGATGGTGCTTTCTGCATCTTTCCATACTGTATAAGTTGCTTATCAAGAGACTCATTTATTTTATCATGTGCTGTGTAAAAGTACATGAACAAGTTATACTTGGTTTGATTTTGATATCAGGCTGGAGGACTGCCTCAGATTTGAACCTCATGATTGCAGTGCATCTTTCTATGTCTATAATTTTTTGAGTTTGCAAATTCTGATGTGGCATTGTAAACAGGGATTTGTTGAGAGGGAAACCACACTTATTGGATCCCTGACCGTGCGTGAGTTCCTTTACTACTCGGCACTGCTCCAGCTTCCTGGTTTCTTCTGTCAGAGAAGGAGTGTGGTTGAGGATGCTATCCTTGCTATGTCTCTGGGTGATTATGCAAATAAACTCATAGGTGGTCACTGTTACCAGAAGGGCCTTCCGAATGGCGAGAGAAGACGTGTTAGTATTGCTCGAGAGCTTGTCATGAGACCGCATGTTCTCTTTATAGACGAGCCTCTTTATCATCTTAACAGGTTTTTTTGTTTTCCTGTTTCTCCATATTCTTTCTCTGCTTTAAAACAGGAAGGGTCAAGGGCGTTAAGTGGATTGTGACTCAGTGCCCCTACAAGTGATATACTGCTATTTCATGATGTTGTACCATGTGCTTTACTCTGATGACAACTAAAACCAGGTTCTCCTTTTTCCAGTGTTTCAGCACTTCTGATGATGGTTACATTGAAGAAGCTTGCGAGCACAGGTTGCACTCTTATATTTACTATCAACCAGAGCAGCACGGAAGTGTTTGGCCTCTTTGACCGAATCTGTCTGCTTTCAAACGGAAACACACTGTTTTTTGGAGAGACATTGGCTTGTTTGCAGGTAATATGTCACCAGAAAATATTCATTTGCCCTTTTCAATCTAGAGCTTTGTTAAAGAGTTTGTGAGCCCATTATATATGGTGTTTCTAGATTTGGAATAGAGTGATTGTCAAATTAAGACGATTGAGGTAGTAAAGACTAATGATACTGGTTATTCATCATTACTATTTATATTCTTCTTCTATGTTTTTTTTTTTGAACGGCTATTCTTCTTCTATGTTATTACATTATAACATTATTAGATGCTGCTAGGATGTCCAGGAGTAATGTGAGGACGTGAACATCAAATACTGTTGCTATCGTCTGAGATTCTTAGTTATGATTTACTTTTCCTCATATGTGCCTTGTAACTAACATGCCTTCTGTTGATGAAGCACTTTTCAAATGCTGGATTTCCGTGCCCAATCATGCAAAGTCCGTCTGATCACTTTTTACGTGCAATAAATACAGACTTCGACAGGATCATTGCAATGTGCAAAAATTGGCAGGTATTTGCTTCTTTTCTTGCAGTCTTACTAATTCTTACCTTTGCAGCTTGATTTCTTTTTGTCATGGGTAGTGGTATTAAATCTTTAATGACAGCTGGTTTTTTAAAGTTGCTGTTGTTTTTGGTTGTATCTATGAAGTGGTGGCTAAACAGTGGTTTTCAAGAAACTCTGTTTTTTTCACTCCTAGTGTATATTTATGCTAAGTGGTTTAAACAATCTTTCACAGGATGACCAGGGAGATTTTTCATCTGTAAATATGGACACTGCTGTTGCAATTCGAACTCTTGAAGCAACTTATAAATCATCAGCAGATGCTGCTGCAGTTGAGACTATGATACTAAAGCTTACTGAAAAGGTATTGGCATTACTAAATTCTCCCATCAGTTCCTAATTGTTGGTCCATTATTCCATTTTGGCATATTCAAAATGTTTGTCCATTTTAAAAACTCAAACGGTAGCTTTCCAAAGTAATCCTTTATAGATGACTTAAGTGTTCCAAAGTAGTTAGAATATAGGAGTAATGATGGAAATTATGTCTTTAAATTTGAATTTAAGTGCAATCATTACATGTCTCATTAGAAAGTTGGAAATCCCAAAAGGGACCAACACTAAGGAACCTAGGGAGTACTTTTTTTTTGTCCTACCTAGGCAGGCTTCCTTTGCGTGTCACCCCTAAGCTGTAGTCACATCTAGATTTACCCAGACTTGACACCAATACTCAAGTCCGTGTAACGGATCACCTATGAATTTGAATTCCGTTGCTGTCACCAGATTCACCAGTAACCCCTAAAGCTTATGCTATTAGGAAATGCATTGAAAAACGTACGTCAAGCTGTCCAAAATAGTTGATTTTTGTATTTAAAAAATCTGTCCAAAATAGTTAGTAAAAGGGTGTTTTTACGTATGGAGTTTCAGTTTTCTAAGGAGAAATTCAAGATGAACTGCTGTCTTGAACTTTCAATTGTGTTTCTGTATCAGAAACAGGAAAAAGTTAAAATTAAATCCAAGCTGTGAAAATGGAGGTTAATGTAGGGAATTGGGATGTACGTTTCAGTTCATGATTCCAAGTGTTCTCTGTTGTGAGTCCTCAAATGTTCGCTTTTTTTGTTTCCTTTCAAAGTTGTAACTGAATTGTATGTGTCTAGTGTCTGGCTTATCATCATTCTTCTGATATCTTATCTTTTCCCCTAAGACTTGTCCATTGTGCTTTTAATGTGCATGTGTCCAATGCCCGAAATGAACAGCTATAATTTTCATATGATTGCTATCTGGGCTATCATCTTCCCTAATTGGTTACAAGCAATATTAACACAGGAAGGTTCATCTCTCAAAAGCAAGGGGAAGGCAAGCAATGCCACTCGAATTGCAGTTTTGACTTGGAGATCCTTATTGGTTGTGTCAAGGGAGTGGAAATTCTACTGGCTTCGGCTGGTTCTCTACATGCTTCTCACACTATGTGTTGGAACAGTATTTTCTGGATTAGGGCATTCCTTGTCATCTGTTGTGGTAAGTTTTGTAATTTCAGGTCAGACACCTTGCTTTCCGTACAATAGTGAAATTGTAACATGCAGCTGTCAGCCTGGTTCATTGTCGCTTATATCAACCTAAAACTGGTACTTTCATATCCAAAACTGAAAATATCTCTCTTCCAGCTTATCAATAGTTACTCTGGAGTTCATCCCTAAAATGAAGGAACCTTTTAATGCTGGCTTCTTGGTGGTGCATTTTTTTTGTCAACGATCACAGGGATGTGATTTTTTTGTTAGCCGTAAAATGATTTTGAGATGTTTGCATCAAGGCATGTACTGTTAATCAATTCTTGTTTAGCAGTCCGGGGTTGCTTTTTAACTCTAATTTATGTCTTCAAAACCTTTAGTTACATCTCCTTGTTTTGTTGTCTTTTCAAGGTGTCTAACCTTTTGACAATCTGACATGGAAATGCAGACGAGAGTCGCCGGGATATTTGTGTTTGTATCGTTTACTTCACTTCTAAGCATTGCTGGAGTGCCCGCACAGAGGAAAGAAATCAAGGTAATAGGAACTTTCAATTTGACCATTTATGTCAACTTCAAGTAGCCTATGAAACTGCCAGTAAGATGCCATTTGCATGGAAAATTGTCTTTGAAACTGTTGGCTACATTTAGCTTATAATGAAAATCTCTAGAGAATCATGTGACTAGCGCTTTTGAGGTTTATTCAAAAGGGTAATAACCGGTGGTTTTGAAATCGAAGAGGAAAACTTGAGGCATTCATGTCTCAAGATATTGCATATACTACTTTGTTTGGTCATGGATACTATAGTCTTTACATCTGTTAGACTACATTGGCAAACATGTTGTGTCAACTTGAGAACTGCATCTGGTTTTTAAAGTTTTTACCAAATGAGTAGTGGGTTGCTTAGAAAACCTCCAACTGTATGTCAGTTTTTAAAAATAGAAGTTAACTGCCAGTGTTGGCCTGATTTTGTATTTCAGTCCCTTTGAGTTTCCTGCGTACTGTTTTTTAGACATCTGAAAGTGTTATTGCAAAATGTGCGGTTCATTTTAGACATCTGACACCTACTGGTTCTTACATTTTCTTGAAACTAACAACTATCCTCCTACATTCAATTAATTATAACCTTTTGTGTAAGCATGCTGACCTCAGGAGTTTAGTTTTCATTTTATGTAACACCATGCGAGTTGGATCATTTCTTGTAACAAATGAACTTTCAAACGTTCAGTAGAATAAAGTTCTTAGTACTATCTTTCTTAGATATTGTAGAACATCACATGAATGTCATTGCAAAGATTCCTTTTAAACCTAATTTATGAACATCTAAAGCACTATTTATTATTTGCATTAGATAGAGTGTCCAAGTGGTGCATAGCATTACATCATTCTTGGAAACATTGCATGGATGTTTTATACATGCCTGCTATTCTATACTTTAATTAAATTTCCACATGATGATGCTATGCTCTTTACATGCCTGCTATTCTATACTTTAATTAAATTTCCACATGATGATGCAGATATACGCTTGTGAACAGTTGAATCAGCATTCGGGATCATTGGTTTTCTTACTTGGGCAACTCCTCTCCAGTATCCCATTCTTGTTCCTTATCTCCATTTCATCTGGCCTTGTCTTCTATTTCCTCATTGGGCTTCGGGACGAGTTCAGCTTGTTGATGTACTTCGTGCTGAATTTCTTCATGTGTCTTTTAGTAAATGAAGGACTAGTGTTGGCTCTTGTTACCATTTGGCAAGATGTTTTCTGGAGCATCTTAACTTTGGTGTGCATACATGTAAGGACCTGATGCACTATGCAAACTTTTCATGCAGAACTTATAGTAGAGCTTTTTATTATTATCAAACTACTAGTCGTCTCTCTCTCCATTCATTTGTGATTTCTCCATATTCTCATGAGTGGACTGATTTGATGTATCAGAATTCAGTACCATGTACTTCTTTAGATCCCTATTTGTCCCCTAAGCTTAGTTGTTAGGTAATTGTGCAACATTTTGCATCAAGCTGTTCAATACTGTTTCTCACGCTGACACAAGCACGCGGAAATGCAATCATTCATTCATGATGAGAAGGATACTGTAAACGGGTAACAAATGCAAAGGAACTTACAACCAAAGACCTTCCAATATTGAGAGCACTGAGACCCTATTGAATCTCCAATTGTCCCAAATGCTTAGGTTGTTAGACAATGGACTCAACAGTTTATATCAAGCTACTCTTTAATACTACATCTTCTTTTGATATTTAAATTAATTACGTGACTAATCTGGCTTTTGTTGAAAGACCTCGTGGATGTTATAGGGGCCATTTTTTTACTATTTCCGAATTTCCATTGTTGCCCATGTATCTGTTTAACCTTTATCTAATGGGTCATATGTATGGCATTGCAGGTGGTAATGATGCTTTCGGCTGGATATTTCAGAGTTCGAAGTAATTTACCCAAATTAGTTTGGACATACCCAATATCCTATATTGCTTTCCACACTTACTCAATCCAGGCAAGTCGAGAGTCATTATTCGCTATGGCATTCCGGTACACCCTGTAATACTACTGCGGATTTTAAAAGCAACTTGACTGTCACAACATGTGTTATTCCAGTTCCATTTTTGGAATCTCTGGCCAGAGGACCCGTAGCGTAGTGTTCACTTTTCTACTTGTACATTAAGATTGTTCCCACAATTTTCAAGTATGCTGTAGTTAGTAATGAGCTACTAACTTACTGTGAATCCCACTGAACGAATTGTAGTTCATGTGACAAGAGGGTACACACAACCAATGGTTGTGCCATGGAAATGGAAATCTCACTACCAATCCTCCACAATCGAAACTGAAGCAGTTGAGAGCAGATGGATTTATGACTCCAAGCAGTAAATAAAAACTTGTAGTAGATGTTGAGAGCAACTTCTACGGGCAACTTTGGTACTGAAAATATTGTTACATAGCTTGGAAAAACAGAAAATTTTAGTAGTAGTGTCCGTTTCTGTATTAGTTATTTAGTATACTGATTGAATCTCACGTATCTGTTACCTGCTTGTGTTTCAGGGGATGTTGGAGAATGAGTACATTGGGACTTCCTTTGCAGTTGGGCAGGTAAGGACGATCTCTGGTTATCAGGCACTTCAAAATGCGTATGAAGTATCTTCAAACAGTAATTCAAAGTGGGAAAATTTACTGGTGTTGTTCCTAATGGCGGTTGGGTACCGGATTCTCGTGTTCATTTTGCTGCAATTTCGGGTCAGGAGAAGCACATCTATCGTTAGATTTTTTCGTCGTAAGAAGAACACAAACAATGCTAGATGAATGAATGTACTATCGGCATCTTTGGTGGATTTTTTTGTATTTTGTAAATGTTGGAAAGGAAAATATGGAATGGTGCTCAGAAAGCATGGTTTCAGGTCATGTTATCAGTGTCTTAGTGCAATCTTAATACAAAGGGCATGTTTTCGGGTTGAATTCATTTTGTTTCTTCCCCATTCCATTGAGAATGATTAGTCATTTAGTTGAAGTTGTTACACGAACATTCACTGCATGCGCACCCTCGTTCGCTTTATCTGTACTGCAATTAAAAACTTCTGCAGTTAATCTTTTTATTTTTACTCCATTCTCATCTCCTGTGAACCTCGCCTAGAAAGTGAGCTTGTCACACCGGATGATACTTAAGCTGTTCAAATCAGATATGGAATTGGACTACAAATCTCCAGAGATTCCATCGTTTGTGTTTGTACTTTGGTGGAAGTCGCGCATCCTTTCGGACAATTATTATTGCTGTTACGAAACTTGGAGCTAAGCTAATTTGTTTGTTACGCGGAGGGTTCAATTCTTGGACAATTAAATTCTTGCGACATTTTGATCATCTTCAGAAAAAGCAACAGGGCAACAAATCTTGAAGCATTTCTACCATCGTCAACTTCTACGGGCAAATTCTCCATCAGCATTGCGAAAACCTCACCCTCGTTACCCCATTCAACCAAAATAGAAATTAGATGACCGATACGAACAAATATTTGTAAAAATTTCAAGAAAAAGTAGTAAACTACCTAAACTTTCTCCCTCTTGTCGCACCGTGTTTTTGGTACCCATAGAATAGAAGACTGTCCCTGGTATGAGTCTGGAGGGCCATTTTCAATAATGTCTGTAACTATTTAAGAAGGCATGCCAAACAAGGACCACTATGATCCCTAAAATATCAAAATCAATCATCTCTCTCTCTCTCTCTAGATATCCTCCAGCTCATCTTTTACATGATTTGATCAAGTTCTATTGTCCGAATTGCATGTGCCACAACGGATTGAGAGTCCCTTAACTAAGAACATGCTGAGAAATCAGCCAAAGAATAATACATACACAGCACACGAAGAACAATCACGTAGAGAATGCAAATTGAAAGAGATAGATTTTTACGTGGTTACGTTTATGACAGTTTTTATTATGTTTCAACTGAAGCAACAACACAAGTTACTTCGGCGTATAGCATGATATTTAAATTCTAGGATTTACATCATCCATATTACAATAATACTCCTTTCTAGGTGGAGCCCACGTTGCCTGGACCCTGGTCAACGTAGAGGTAATCTACAGCAGAATCACGCTTCACAAATCAAACAAAACCATATATACATAGATAGACATGTGCACTGTATATGCGTTAATAGTAAGTATTCGATTAAAAAAGCTTAACACTACACTAAAAGCTTAAAATGATTGCCACTTCAAATTCTGGAATGAATTAGTTTCCATAATTGGAAAGCAGATGTGACTAGGTATATAGCGACGTTCATGGGTGACGAAAATAAAGTTCAAGTGGCAAGAATAATTGTTACTTTAATTTCAGTCATTTCATTTCTTTAGAGAGTAGTAGAGTTGTTTGTCTATATATGTGTGTGTGTGTGTGTGATAATGGTCTGAACTCTGAAGTGTTTGTCCGGTACTTGTAATATTATGCTTGTAACTTTCTAGGAGGAAATGATGGGTCACAATGTAAGTAGCATGCCAGAAAGGTTGGTTGTTTGTCATCTTATGTAAAATAGATTTCTCCCGGCCTACAAAAGGAGGAGGCCACCAGTTATGTACTTACTTAACAATAATATTCTCCAGTGTTTGTGTATCTCTTGATCCTCTCCAGCTCTCCCTTCTTTGTGATATAGAACTTGAACTTCATTCACATGCACTGGTCTCCCACATTAACACCACCCCAGTCTCTCTCTCTCTCTCTCTCTCTCTCTCTCTCACTAATATAGAAGTACTGTTTTTAGTATTGTAATAATCAATTGCCTGTAAAAGTAGATGTCATGAGTTGTTAGTACGTAGTCCAAGCTCTGTGTAAATTACTGTACTAGTAAAGACTTGGGTAATATAAGACTGCATCAAGTCTCTGTAGTATTAAATGAATCAGTAGACTTTGGTAAATAGATGATGTAATAGGTGATGCAAGCATCTCCTGCTTATGCCTATAAATAGGACTTACCTCTGCCCGTTGTAAAAGGGAACCAAGCGAGTAAGCAATAAAATCAGTGTCTTCTTAATCCTGTGTTTTATATTCTCTCTCTTTGCTATCCTACCTACTTTGTGTTTGTACCCACTTAGTGTCTGTAATAGTGGTATCAGAGCCATGTCTTATATAAGAATACAATCATGTAAATTGTCCCCAAAAAAGGGGGAGGCACCGTAGCGTTATCCTCATGTAAAAGGACGTGAGTTGATCATAAAGAGTCAAACCAAAAGCCATGGCAAAGGTTGGAGCCAACGGCAGGAAACATAAGAATGGAGATGCTTCAAAAGAGTCTTGATCACTTGTTGCCATTCTCAACTACCGATGATAGCAACGTATCAAAAGATGTGAAACAAGGGTACTTAGCAGTGTATCAGATGACGATTACGAGCTCAAGAGATTTGTCATTCCATTGACTTATTTGACTCACCCTTCCTTCCTTCCTTCCTTCAAGAGGCTATTGGAGCAAGCAGCCGAAGTGTAGGGTTTCTTTGGTGAGGGTGCGCTCACACTCCCTTGCTCTCCAAGAGAACTTGAGCGAATACTCGATGAGGAGTTGGAGGAGGAGGACAGATAATTCAGTGATGAAAAACTCATCCGGAATGATATTTTGCTTGTGAAATTATTGCTTGTATGTGCTGAGAATATACATGGAAGATCAAGTTATCTATTTTCTCTTAAACAGTTTAAATGCTAACGCTTGGCGACTGTTCTCATCCTTTTGTATTTACCATCTGGGTTGGCACATCCCACGACTCCTGAATTTTAGTGAGATGTGAAATTCATGAATATCATGATAATGTAATATCATCTGTTCGACGAGAATGATCATCATAGCATTGTTGATCAGTTGGACGTCTGTAATCCATCTCTGCAACTGAAGAGAAGCTTTAGAAAATCGCAGAGCTACTCCGAGAGCAAAACTAACCCTAGTTTTGGTGTTGCTTCATGCCAAAAGAGATGATATTTTCATTAACCGTTACAAGATCGGCTTAAGCTGTTCTCTTCAACTTAGCCGAACCCATTGAGGGTAGTGATAATGCCAAAACTGTTTTTGTTGATGCCAAAACTTTAATGCATAAAAGCTTTGTACATTGCACATGATACAAGTTTTTTGTGCACTAAAATTTTGACACCAACAAAAACAGTTTTGGCGTTATCATTTCCTTTCAGAAAATATGGAATAACATCTTTGAAATTGATAAGAGAACCCCACAGATAATTTCGGCCAACTTTTAGACATGAAGATAAATCCAAAATTGCAACCCAGCAAAACAAAACACTACTGAAATCCATATATCATTACAAGCCATCCCATACAAAAACTGACTAGAAGCCAAGTAACGGGGATGGTGAATAGTAGAATAAGATCACCATAAATTTCAAGTACAATGTCAGGTTCAAATTGAATAGATAAAAATGACGTAATCCAAACATGCGTATCCGCTCAACAAGAAATTACCAGCCGTCATATATCGTATTGGTGTCCACAGCCGAGAATAAACAAAATTCTAAATGCATGATGTGAATATAGGAGGAAAAAATATTCCAGCTAACCAAAGTAGAGAACCTTCATCGCCTCCTCTGCTCCCTTGGCTGTTCTCATAATCTCCACCTAGAGAGCACATTGTAAAAGACCACCGGTCCTCTTTCATGGTGAATCATATAACCCTATTATAACAAAGAAGACAAGCCTAAACTGTGCTTCAATCGGACAAACCAGCTTTCTTCTTCAAGTGCTTCTTGAAGTCCATGATATCACCCTCCCATCGTGTCACTTTCTGATTCTCACACAGCCAGATCTCGTGGGCCACCTGGTTTATGAGCCTAAAATCGTGGCTAACGAGCACCATGCCACCATCCCACTCGTTCAAGGCCTCAGCCAACGAGTCAATAGTCTCAATATCCAAGTGATTAGTAGGTTCATCCAACAAAAGCATCTGGGGTTGTCGAAACGCCAACCACGCGAAAATCACTCTGCTCTTTTGCCCGTCAGACAAATTCTTCATGGGCATCACCTGGGCTTTTCCGGTAAGCCCAAACCTGCCTATCGCTGCCCTCATCTTCTCTTCCTCGTTTCCTGGGTATTCTTTTATCATAAACTGGAGAGCGGGCATCTCTAGGTCAAGTTTCTCAGCCAAATGCTGGTGGTACTGAGCAATCCTCAGGTGGTTGTGCCGCTTGACCATGCCGTCGAGTGGGGTCAACTCCCCCGTCATCAGCTTCAGCAAAGTACTCTTCCCAGCTCCATTGGGCCCCACTAGAGCAATTCTAGAGTCCAAATCTACTCCAAAATCGAGATCCCTATAGAGAATGTTCTCGGGGGTGTAGCCAAAAGAGACTTCTGAGAATTGGAGTACAGGAGGCGGAAGCTTCCCGACATCAGGAAATCGAAAAACCAGAACCTGATCTCTAGCCACCTTCTCTGTGAGACCACCTCGCTCCATTTTTGCCAGAGTTTTCTCTTTGCTCTGCGCCTGGCGGGCCAGTTTTGCTGATCCGTGTCCAAATCGGGCAATGTACTCCTTCATATTGGCAATCTGCTCCTGCTCCCACTTGTATTGTTTCATTTGGTTTTCTTCTAGGTCCCCACGAGTTTGAACATACTGGTCGTAGTTACCGGTGTAAATCTTCAGTTTCTTGCTTTGCATGTGGATGATGTTAGTGCAAACACCATTCAAGAAGTCCTGCGAGTGTGAAACGACGACCAAAATGCTCTCGAAATTCTTCAAAGTTTCCTCCAACCAGACACAAGCTTCCAAATCTGTTATTGGAAAATCAACCGCAAATTCACTATTAACATTTCTAAACCACAGGATCAAAGAGGATAGAGGGAGAAAAATGAGAAGAAAAACAAAGCTTCATATCAACCACATCAACAACTAGTGATAACAGAATTATTCTCAGTCAAGGTCACTAGTTTTTGGCCTTACCATCTAAAACTAGACCAAACACATCTTGTAACATCATAATCAGCTAAATCTGAATTGAATGACCTTAACACCATATTAACATCTGACAGCGTTTGTATTATTTGGGCGTTTAGGCCATCAGGTGATGCGGGCTTTGCCCCTTAGATGTATTTTTCATTTTTTCAACCTTTGGTTGGAATTTCCCTTCCCCCTTCCCCTAAATAAAATTGTTACTTTCGCTGATCAAAAAATAAAATAAAATCTGACAGTGTAAAGCCCATGTTACCTGGAATTCAGAATCCTTTCACTATGGTGAAAGGGAATGTGGTCCGCCACATGCCTAGAACTTTGGTAGATAGGTAGGCTTCTACAGGTTACAATATTCTAATGTAATTAATTCATTGAGGGCTTGAAGCAACCACCATAAAATAAAAGAGCATTATCACTTCAAAAAGTTTCTAAATAAATCGCACTTCTACGAGCCTTGTGGCCAAGCTTTTACATTTTTTCTTGCGAAGCTCTACTTGGTGATTTTTATATAGTAATTTCAACATAATATTGCTCCCTATCGACTCTAACAGTTCCCATCGATGGCTTGATGGACCGTGGACGTCTACAGCAAGTCAGCAACATTACTACATTTCTTTTTTCCTTTTCCTCCAAGGAAACTGTAAAGAAGATAGAATGAGAAACCTTTTGAGACTGCTCTGGATCCCTACAATTCAGTGTTTTTGTAAAGAATGTTACCATTTTTCAAAACAAGCATTCCAGACATCGATCGCTAGGGTATTACTATATTCGTATTAGAATTTTTGGGTAACATTTTGTTATTGCCAAAATTCCCAACAAGGGGAGACATAAGTTTGACAGCACCGAAGGCAATAAAAAAAATAACTCCTCACAATGAAAAGAAAAGAGCCAGTGGAACTTACCAAGATGATTGGTGGGTTCATCGAGCAACAGGATGGTTGGATTCATAAACAGAGCCCTTGCCAGAGCAATCCTCATTCTCCAGCCTCCAGAGAAGTCACGTGTTTTCTTTTCTTGCATCTTCTGGTTAAAACCAAGACCAAACAAGATCTCAGCAGCTCGCTTCTCGGCAGTTGATGCATCCATGGCTTCCAAACGTTCATAAATGCGATCAAGATTTTCTCCACCACCATCCTCCTAAAACAGCAACAATCAACACAGCTTTGTGATTAAGGTCCTGAAATTACCAAGCTCCAAGACACAACTCTCTTCGTTTGTAAGTTCCCAGAATCAGCTTTAGAGAATCAAGAATCTAAAAATCATTCTAATGCTTTCCCCAAATGACTTTTTTAAAAATAAACCACGAAAATAAATTCTAGAAACAGTCAACCAAACAAGTTTCTGAAAAAACAGATTCTGAAAACTGTAACCAAACAAGAACACTCAGACAAACCTGCCCGGCCAACGCTTCAGCTTCTTTCTCCAACCTCAACCTCTCCTCATCACAGCTCACAACAGCCTGAAGTGCAGACATGTCAGAAGCCTCAATCTCCCTGGAAAGGTGATGAATATCCATGTGGTCGGGAATGGGAAGCTCTCTCCGTCCTATTGCAGTAAGAAGTGTAGATTTCCCACAGCCATTCAATCCAAGTAAACCATATCGTCTGCAAAGAAAATAGTATGAGTCAAACGGATATATTCATGCACCATACAGTGGCATAATAAGGCCCAGAGCAAACCTGCCATAATTTAGTTCCAGTTCAGAATCGACGATAAGATCGTGTCCGTGGAAAGTGAGTGATAGAGACTCTATCTGCAAAGGCAGCACAGTTCTTCCTCAGTATCAAGAATTAAGCAGCTAGGACAAATAAGATTACTAACTAGATCAGTTCAGCATAACAAATGATTCTTGATGCACGTCATTACCTCATCCACAAGTGGTCCAACAAGATTGGTTGAACAAACAGGACATATTCACAAAAGAGTGTTCATGAAACTAAGCTGGCAACATAGTTGGCAGAACACTCTGGCGACACACCCATCTGCTTGCCTAGGCGCTCGTCTAGGTGCACCAAGCTAGCAACAATAAGCTAAAAGTGAGACTCGCTAGAGATTAGAAAGTTTACATCATCCAGGTAACCTCTATGAGTCGCGCAGGGCATCACAGAGTTGCTTTATGTCAAGAATAGACTCCATATCAAATAGTGAACGGAGACAAAAAGAAACTATTACCAGTTCAAGACTAAAGACTTGCAGCGATGAGTAGATGGCCAGAATGACTTGATATGTAGATTGTTATCTTTCAAGTAAAGTGTGATAATTACACTGGTAACTCGTTGACTTAAGCAATCCATGAATGTTTGGTAACTTGTCAAAACTGATTTGGCACGATAATACCATAGCGCAACATGTTGGTCAGGTCATCCATGCATTAAAATGAACTTAAGGCGGATCAACTATAATGCAAAAAGTACCAAATTCCCCAATTACAGGCCTTTCTTATCTTCTTTTCCGTTTCCTTTTTTGGTAGGTGAGTGCTCTCTTACCTCTGAAAGAAGGCCCCTTGCAAGCAATTGGTAGACCGACAGAAATCAACCTTCTACTTCTCACAAATAAGTATATGAATGCCGTTTATGTATAAAAGAACATGGTTACATAATCAGTAAGAACAAACTCCAGATTCCCTCCCCCTCCCTGCCCTCAAAATTTGGTTCCCACCTTGCATCTTCTAGGAGGTGAACATAACAGCATTTTCTCATAAATGATATCACCAAACACATTTCATGTCCTAATTAAATCCTCCCTCTTAGTGCAAGATTGTGACTCCACGTATTTAGCTTGCCCTTGTATAGATGGACTCAGAATATCTCTGATGACTATCCCCGAAAGCTAATGTAGTAGGATAGGTTTCCTCATGTGGCACCAGACTTTGCAGCCATCAAGAGACTAACTGTGCGATGGTTTATCCCTGCGGTTTGCCATCAAGAAACTAATTTCTTCAAGTACTAAGGTATAATCAATAGTGACCAGGCTTGGCAATCCGCCCCGTCTCGTCCCGAACGGGGCGGGTTTTCCACCATATTTTTGGGTACAGGTTCAGGGTGACGGTAACCCGCCCCGAAATTACCCGCCCCGATCTATTTATGTATATATACTTATATGTGTATTCTTAAATTTTCCTCCCTTGTATATATATACTTGTCCCAATTTTCTTTTTGCTTTACTGTGGTGTAAAGAAAGTGTTGCAATTTCAGAACACAATCTCTTTTTTTCTAATGATATTTCACTTGTTACTATGGCTGGAGTAATGTTGAATTGAAACATGGATTTATTTTGAGATTGTGGTAGGATGAATACCTCCAGTCGTCCAAGCGGTAGCCTGCAACTATACAGTAGATTAGGATTGGAGACCGGGCGGGGCGGGTAAATTCGTTACCCGACAGGGTCGGGAACAGGGGAATTTTTCATTACCCGATCGGGTTTCAGGGCGGGTTTGGGGAGTTCGGGAATTTTAGGGTCAGGGTACATCAAAACCCGCCTTGCCATTCCTATTAGTGACGTAGAATAGAGACGTGCTTCACCCCAACCATTGTCATCCTTATACAATAACACCTTTGACCAAGACTTGTAGCATAACACAATAAACCAAATTTTTTAAGCGCACTAAACCAAATTTTTTAAGCGCAAGAGCCTAAGATCATAAATTATGAAATTCCTTTCTAGGGTCTACTGAAATTTCATTGTATCACCTAATAAATTTGCTTTTGGTGCGTTGTTACTTTGGAAAGGTATTTGCGAAGCCCATCTGTTGTATTATTTACATTTCCTCTAGTTCAGAACAAACATGTGAAAACAAGTTAACCCCAGAAGGTGTCAACCATTTCGTGTTCACTTTCTTTGGTTCAAAAGTTGGCCGGCTCAACCATATATGGCTGCTTAGGCTCCACTATAGTACATTCATCTATGATCTATCCCTCTTGTAGCTAGACTCTTCAATAACACACAATTTTCATTGGACCTGGCGCGCCACCGCCACCTGATGCCTTCTTTTCACAATTCCACCAAATTTGACTGTAGTTGCTAGTAGGCCACAGGGTTGCCTCCCACTCTCTAAAATTCAATGTTACAATCATTTGAAATGTTATGAGGCCTCCTTCTCCTGCTGTCACATAGCATAAGCTTATTTGGTTCCCCAAGTGCATTCCTAGACAAAACCTCTTCCACTGGTTGGCCAACGGAGGGAAGTTAAGAAGAAAGAATACACAGAAACCGGGGAGTTGTAGATTCTGTAATCTATCTCCTACATCATCAAGTATTGCTCACAAAAACTCGTGAATTAGAGAGTGCTAATGGATTCTGCATATGACTCCAGGACTTACAGACACCGGAAATCAAATAAACACCACTCTTCTTTTCTTCTTTAATACTGTAATTTTTACAAGTATTTTACATATAAACACCATTCCAATTTATTTCCAATTTAATCCTGCGTACACATACAGTAGAGAAGAATAGAGGAGTGATTAATACACATTCCCAACATATCTTTCTTCTAAGGGTTCTACGAATTGACATGTTCACAAAAGTAATCATATTTTAAATTTCTTTACGTGTATCTTCAAATACAAGACTAATAGAAACGAAAGGGTCTGAAAACCATGCTAAAAATGGAACCAAAAAAAAGGAAAAGATAAGCCCTTCCAGGATGAAGTTACCCGAATATCCCTGGAGAGAGGATGCGAACAGAGGACACCAGTACAAGTCCGATCCGAAATCTGGAGCGCGTCAACTCCGTTGGACACGTCATCGACGGTAGCGGCAGCCTTAGACGAAGCCGTAGCTGCCACGGCCTTCCCTCCTCTCTTGGCGGCCGCCGCCGCCTTCTTCTGGGCCGCCTTCTTCTTGCTCGCGTCCGACACCATCTGTTCCACACAAAAAACACCGAAATCAATCCAAATCGATCCAAAAAGGGAAAAAAAAGAAAATATAATTAGCGAAGGCAAAAAGAGGAGTAGAATGGGATGTGGGTAACGTACGGTAGAGAAGTAAGGTGAGATCGGAGGGGAGAGAGGAGATCTAGGGTTTTGTGCGCGGATTGCCTGGACAGGGTAGTTTGTGAGAAGGTTTAGCCGTTTCTCTACCTAGGTCGGAAGAGGAGAGGCGCTGAGAGAGGGATGCCCAGGTAGAGAGAGAGAGAGGGCTTGGGCCTTTGAGGGTTTTGATCAGCGGCGGTTTGGAAATTTATATGGTATGTGGAATCTAGACGACACACGTGTCGGAATCGAAGGGGGATATACGGAGTACCAAATTTGTTAGCCTCCTCCATGATTTTTTGTATTTTAACTAAAAATCAAAATTTCGAATTAGAAAAATCTGAAGTTTTTTTTGTTTTTTATTTCTCACAAAACCATTCAATCCAACAAAGTGTCTTTTTTTGATTGTAGTGAACTCTTTCTCTTTTCTTTTTACAGTCAGAAAATTCAGAAAATTCTATCGATTAATTAATTACTTTTCAGTCAAAATTTTAGAATTTATGGCATGTTTGGAACTTGTGATAAGTAAGAAAAGAGAATGGAAAATAATTATGAAAAAAAATATTTAGAAAATTTTACAATTCACAATCCTATATCTTATAGAGCATCCACAATCTAACAACTCATTTGCATGGTGGGAAAGGGAGAGATAAGAAAGAGAAATCTTACCTCACCAAATTTCACCATTTTTAGTGGAATTGAGTGAGAAATGGGAAAGGTCAATCAAAAAAAAATTGTTTTTGTTACTTTTTTCTTCATTTTTACCAAAATGCTTAAGCCGAATGAAGAATTTCACAGAAATTCATAACTATTTTCTTTCTTTTCTCCTGAAACCCCTCCATCCAAATGAGCTGTAAATGTCTATTTTACAATTCAAAAATTCTACTTTATCTTTGATGTTTTAATGTCCACTAAAATACTTTTTTAGTAAATTATTGTGTTCCGCTAAATTTTTTTAAAAAATAAGTATTTATCTATAATTTTCAATCTTAAAATTCTTACTAACAAAAAAGAATAAAAGAGTCAAAGAAAGAAAACAAAAGGTCTGAATCTTCACTCCCCAGCTGTAAATTCAGTGGGAAACTTTTCAACGGTCCAAATCGGTGGCGAAACCGAGTCAACCGACACCTTTCCTCTCTAGCGTATTTGCTCTACTGAACGGTTAGCAGTAATTTTGCCTCCGTCATCCCTTTATTTTGCTCTGATTGCCTCTGTTTCCTTTTTGTTTCTTTGATTTGAAAAGCCTGTATGTTTAGTTGAATAGGTAAATATTCCTTGTATTGTGCAATTGAGTCGCTATGGCTCTTTTACACCACCCGGATCAAAACTTGGCCGAACCAGAAAGATTACTATTCGCAATGGGTCTGTATTGATCAGTAGTTTGAAACTAGACAAGAACTGACAACTCCTCCTCCACGTTCCAGAATGCCCTTTTGATTTTGCATACAAGAGTGGGTGTTCTTATTACAGTCCCTTTGGATTGAGGGATTTCATAAGAAAAAGAAAAGAAAGGGTTATGGTTTCTAGTCATATCACTCATTTCAATTGAATATTTTGGTGAGAAATGGAGAGAAAAGTACCAAAAATTGAACTTTTTGATTGGCTCTTCCCCTTTCTTATCTCACCCTTTCTCAGGACATACTGGAATGGCAACTTATCTTTACACAAATTTTTGGCGAGGCCCTTTGATATGGTATCTACCCTTTGGAGTTGCTTTCAATTGGTCATGGAGCAGCTCCGGTTCGGGAGAGTGTCAGCACAGTTATATGTTTTGTTTTTCTATGTATTGTTAAGATTTAACTTGTATGGTACATAGAATTCCAGGCTTAGGCTAGTTTAGTTTAGTATAGCGACAAATAGGGATAAACAATCAATGGTAAAGCTATAGTCGTATTTCATGATCATGGTTACGAACTTGTGTTTATATAAAGTCAGAGGCGAAATCACAGTTTAACAGTCTTTTTATACTCCCTCTGTCCCAAAATGTTTGTCCGCTCCACAAAATGAGAACTCAAAAATAATGTATTTCTTTCAAGAAAAAATTCAATTTTTTTTAATAAATTTAGAGAACTCATCGATATCTAGTGTTTCGAGTTTTTGTTATTATTTTTATGTCCTCGTTTTACGGACCCGACAACCATTATGGAACGAAGGGAGCATATGTTTTGGTTCCCATAGCTACGGCTTTCTTCTCCTTTTTTCTGGGGAAGTTGTGTGCTGAGGTACGAGTCATGTAGCTCATTTACAATAGAGTGAAAATTGTTCGAGCCAATCCTAGACTGAGCTTAGCTCGTCTAGCATGAAGATCTCAATCTTGGCTCGACTCAACTACATTATTTAAACAAGTGAGTTGGACCTGCCAATGAAAAGTTAAGCATAGATTAACATTCACATTGAGAGCGAGAAAACAAGGAAATTTACACTCGGACATGGTATTAAACATGTCATCGGTCAAGTAGGTAAAGGTGCACAAACACAAAGCATAGCCCAAAAAAAAGAAGCTGCTTCAATACAACCTTCCTTAGTCAACCCATCAAGAGGAATGCGAAGCACCTTATTCAGGGAGCTTAGCAGTCCCGAGAATCTTCCATAGTTCTCTGCTATCGGATAATTGACAGCTTGAGTAGTTTGTGGAACAGTTTCTTCTGGTGTATTTTAATGTATATCGAATCTTCCATAATTCTCCTCTGTCAACCACGTATATGTGGCTGGGTCCAAGAATTGCTTTAAGTAATTTTTTTTATCTTATTTGGTTGGGAAACCCGTTGTTGGTCTTTTTGGCATAAAGAGGTTTCCCATGCATAATGGGGAGATCAAAAAACTCACTTCCGTGGGGAGACTTCCTTCCATAGAGGAATGGAATGCCTGGGTTGATTTCATAACTCGACATATAAATAAATACCCAATGTCTGGTCGAGCTCAGCTTGAAGTACTTGAGGAGCCTAAAGCTCATCCATTTAGCAAACAAAGTAAGCTTCAATGAGCATTCAATGAGGTGTGATAAAGTTGGTCACGTGCAATTTGCTTTACTTGCATCCATGCTCTACAAGCTGATGCACTACATTTCACTTCCTTGGGGGCATATCCTGGTTGATTTGCAAAATTGTGTTACTTTTATTGTTGAAAAACTATCATAGTTCAGCTCGGCAGAAGGTGGGTCTCCAAGACCCGATGCCCATTGAAGCTATTCCGCCTGTGATGTGAGTCATGTGACACCTTCTCCTGTTCTCTTCCTCCTAGTTGAAACTTGAAACTAACCAGTGTTAGATGACATGGGTTGAGGCAGCGAAGAGAAGACGTAGTATCATGTGGTTTGCTGTAATATGCCCATAGATTAGAGGAATTCACAAATAGGGTTCACGTAACCAATTCTTAATCAGTTGGGTTAAGACTGTTGAATACTATGTCAACTCCCCCCGCTCTCCCTCCCTCTCTCTCTCTCTCTCTCTCTCTCTCTCCAACCCCTGTGCACACAAATGCGTGTCTTACTCCAATGTTCTCGAGGATCCTCATTTTCTCTTGCTTTATGGTAAGTAGGTTACTTATGGCTTGCCTGTTTCTTATCTCTTGTCGTTGCTAATGCTTATTCCCATTAACTACCTTTCTTTTGCGAACTTGCAGGGTTTGTTTGGTAGAGGTTTTGAGTAAAGTTTTTGAGATAATAAGTAGAGGGAAAATGTATTGAAAATTGTGCTGAGGGTGAGGGTTGGGGTTCTGGAACCCCTGGTGGACAAAGCCGTAGTGACTTAATGATATGGGTGCTGTCCTTTCGGAGACTTGCTGGAGATCTTGAGGTAGCAATTAAGTTTGAAATTCATCTATCTTTGCTCCTTTTTATTCTTGTGTTGACCTCTCTTTTTTTATTCGTGTGTTTGTGCTTAATTCTTTATTTTTCCACTACATTTATCTGCGGGAAGCCTACTCTTTTACATAATTACATGCGCGGAAAGGGAGATAAAATTTTCGTTAGCTAGTGGATAATGATAACTATATGATCAAAGTTTGGTTCCAAATAAATGGTTTCATCTGAATTATAGGCCATTTGTTTATGGGAGGCATATGGGGACCTAATTTATTTGTGAAGGCGGAGGAGTTACACTCTTCACTGATTGGTAGGCAGTAGCAATCTGGTTAGAATGGAGGTACCGCCTTTATATGGCCTAATGGCCAGACTTCAGTTTGGATTAGCACCTACTGGTTGCAGCAAAATGGAGCACTTTTTGCTTTGCCCCATCCTTGTACCTCTACAGGTCTACTACCCAAGCTTTGATCTAAGGTAAGAAGAGTAATGCTGATCTCCCTTGTACTTGCAGATATTTACCTTTTGGAACTTGTCTCGCGAAAAAAACTTTGTTGTTTTTTCTTCGTTTGGTTGAAGGTTTTAAGACAATTGGTCAACGCGCGAGCGTACACACTCAAGCATATATGCATGTGTATATCCCACATATGGAGCTTAGATTATGTAATAGTCCTGAACTAAAGATTTTGGGACTTCAGGTATATATGGGCTTTATGGATTTCCTCTTTCTACTCTATGCTAACACACAAGGCTGTCTGTACTATATGGCTGGGGAGATGTAGGTGTACATTCAGGTAGACCAGATATCTGTGCTTAGATGCTTGTCTATCTATATGAAGGTGGATATACATGAATATGGAACGAATGTTTATTTCTATGACTCATCTGCATATGTATTGGAAGTTTCAGTTCAGGATATACATGAAGATAGAAGGAATGTTATTTCTATGACTCATCTGCATATGTATTGGAAGTTTCAGTCTGAGATATAAATAATGTCACGTGAATTTGGGTGTGTGGTGGCATTTGCTGTTCCTGTATGGTATATGTATATATATACATGCAAGTGTTTTTCTTTTTTCTTCCATTTTTTTCCATCTTGCTTGCAAGTGGACATTTCTGTTTGTTTTTCGTTCTGGGATTCGACTTCTCTTTTCCTTTTTGAATTTCTTAAATCTGCTTTATTTTGCATGTGAGACTGAACATTGGTATTTTTTCATGATATGATGGTACTGAAGAGATATGTGCTAAGGTTGTTCATGTCACTGAAGTACATGCAAGTGTTTTTTGCTTTTTTCTTCCAATTTTTTCCATCTTGCCTGCAAGTTGGCATTTACGTTTGTTTTATGTTCTGGGATTCGACTTTCTTTTCCTTTCCAAATTTCTTAAATCTGCTTTATTTTGCATGTGAGACAGATTATTGGTGTTTTCCACGATACGACGGTACTGAATAGATATGCATGTGCCAAGGTAGTTCATATTAATATGCAAGTGTGTTTGCTTTTTTCTTCCAGTTTTTTTCCATAGTTCTTGCAAGTGGGCATTTCTGTTTGTTTTATGTGCTGGGATTCGACTTTTTTCTTTTCCTTTTTGAATTTCTTATATCTGCTTTATTTTGCCTGTGAGACAGGACATTGGTGTTTTTTCACGATATGATGCTACTGAAGAGATATGTGCTAAGGTTGTTTGATATCGCTGAATTACATAACTTGCCTTAGGGTATATAGGAGCTTTATTTAGATCTTCTACACTAGATGTTAACACTTAACACATAAGGTCGTGTATAGCGTATACTATAGCTAGGGAGATGTAGGTGTACGAAAAGGGATGGTGTATGTTTATCCTCATGAACATAGAGGAATGTCATGCCTAGGACTCATTCACGTATGTATTGCAAGTGTCAGTCTGTGGATATACATCCGTTCTGTTGCATTTGCCTTGTGCGGTCTGCATTTGTTGTGCCCGTGTAGTTTATACGCCTGTGTTTATATATGCAAGTGTGTTTTGCTTTTTTCTTCCAGTTTTTCCTTCCTAGTTTGCAGGTGTGCATTTCTGTTTATTTCATGTCCTGTGATTGGCTTTTCTTTCTTCTTTTTCAATTTCTCAACTTGCAGTTGGGAACCCTTGGATTTTAAGTCCGACTTGTTTTGCCCGCGGGACAGAACATTGGAGTTTTTCCACGATATTTCATGATATGACGATATTGAAGAGATACGTGCTTAGGTTGTTCATATCACTGAAGTACATTACTGCCAACGTTGTAGACAGAAACAATGGACGGATTGTTGCAACAGCATCGACAGTCGAACACTCTGTCAAGAGCACATTGGAGTGTGGTCGATCTTGCAATGCCAAGGCAGCGGCAGTAGTGGGGGAGGTGTTGGCGATGCGACTTAAGGTGGAGGGTCTCGAGCAGGGACAGGGACGAGGGATCCACATTGATGTCAACAAAGAGGTCGAGAAGAAAGGCTTCAAGAACCATATGAAGGTCTCGGCCATTGTGAATGCCCTAAAGAGCAACGGAGTCAAACTCATACTTGATAGAGGTTGAAAACGGTAATTCATGGCCTAATCACTTATAAACGCGTTCTTTTATTTCTAGCTTTGAATTTCCTGAGGGATCCTTCTTACTTTCGCGTATAGACTCATGGGTAGGTTGTTTTCAAGTCTTCGTAGTAGCCAACTGATGTCGCGAAATAATCTCGACCCACTGGTTTCATCTTAGCAATAGAACCTGGACCCTGAAGACACTTCTACACAGTTTGGACAGTGTGAAAGAACTCCTTTACCCTGAAGATGCACAGTTCTGATTCACTGATTCTGAATCTACTTCTTGTGATACTCTATTTGACAAGTTGTTTTTGTGGGCTGCAAAGTGAAGCCTGCATGACAAAAATGGCTTTAGGCCCGTTGATGCAAGTTTGTTATGGGCTTAGGCCCGTATCTTTGGCCCTGTTCTGTATGCACAGCCATCGACTTTGACGATCCAACCTTATAAGCCCATGTGTGTGCAAACCCAAATTTTGGAATTACATGATTCTATCATATTCGTGTCCTCTTCAACCAAAAAAATAAATAAATCATATTTGTGTTGTTGTATATTCTCGAAATTATACTCTGCTAACCTGGGGCGGCTCTACATACTTTCTAGGGTTCAAGCGAACACTCTCGATTCAAAAAATGCACTCAAAATTTTGTATTTCTTTTATGTAATATTATTTTTTCTTAATATTATCGGCACTAAATCATTCATACATAGCCAAAGTAAATGAAAAATCACTTACGTTTGTGAGTAAACAAAATAAACTAGGTTCAATAAAATTTCATCCAAATGAAATATGTGCATTTTGCACTGAGCTTCATATACTAATTTTTTTTTGTAATTTTGTCACCTATGAACTAAAATCCTGGAGTTACCGCTGCGGCTAACTATATTTTGTTGTTTCATGTTGTGGTATAATGCGGGAATCATACTTGGCGTAGATTGCTGCAAAATGAAGGGTTTGCTCCCTTTTTTTGGCTCTTCAACAGTTAGGGATGGCAATGGGGCGGATCGGGGCGGATTTAGCGTCCCCCAAACCCGCCCCGTTCTAAATCGAATTGGAGTCGGAGCGGGGAAAATCGGGGAGGTGTCGGGGTCGGGAAAAAATCAGGTCCCCATTCAACATAATAATTTGACTAGTTTTGTTCTTTTTATAGTATTTTGATAAAAAACAAAATATTGATGATTGATGAGAGTTGAAAAAAAATAGAAATAAAAAAAACAAAGACATAAATTAGTGTTTTATTAATTGGCATATTGCTCTTATTATAACAAAACAATGAAATTTATTTGGACATATACATACAAAAATATAAATATCTATAATCAGGTTCGGATCGGGTTAAAACGGGGCGGGGGAAGCAAATACCATACCCGCCCTGTTTGCCTATCAGATCGGGGAATACCCGCTCGAATCGGACCTGAGAGGTCGGAAGCGGGGACGGTTCAGAGGTAATTGCCATCCCTATCAACAGTTGCCTCAGACAACATTTCACGCGTAAAGTTTCCAACTCAAATCCTATGGAAAGAAGTTTGATATTTGTTGTGATTGCCTGATTGGTTGGGTCGGGTAAGGTAGATCTTGTTTGACAAAAAATAAATATAAACCAAATCTTCTAATTTAAATACAGTTTTATTTCATTCTCCTAACTATTTTTTTTTCCTTTTTGTAGTTTGTCTTTTGTGGATAAAACTCTTTTATTGTTTTACACTCATAAAGCAATGCTTTAATCGGTCATACCTGAAAGTCTTTTGGAGCACATCACCAAACTTTACCTTTTTAAATTGTCATGTAAGATATTTTTCCTTTTGGTCAGAAAGGCAAATAACTAGATTACGACATAATAAGTCTGGGATATTTAATTTTTACAATATCTTCTTGCAATTTGAAACAATAACACAGCAGGTTGCAATTCAAAAAACAATAGAAAAGGCGCAACGGTAAATGAATTAAAACCGAACGATTGAGTAAGAGTTGCCTCAGCTAATAGGTTTGCGCACTTGTTCATCTCTTGAAAATCACGTCTGATCTTAACAGCTGTAAACCTCTCCAGGAGTTACTTGCATTCATAGATTAAATTATTCAAAGGATGCAAAGTCGTGTTGTGTTGATCTTCCAGAACTTTGATAATTGGGGTTGGGATAGAGTCCGCACTGACTTCATGGAAGATATATACTTATAACATGTATTCTTGATTTACATTAGGAAGAATCTCTGAAAATCATCTCGATGCATATTTATGATCTTACATGGGGGTATATACATAGTATGGGTTCAACCTTATTTTGCATGAAACATGTCACATAATGCTATCATTTTTTTGGGACTAGGATATGTTACAGGTTTTAAATTTACAGCCAAGAATGTGGTGCCACTTTTGTGAAGGACAAGTACTAAAATGCAGACAAAACATGGCCCACTTTGAGTACTAAATTTTCCTAAGCTATGGATCATTGGATGGCCCCACATATTAATTCCAAAATTTGAATACCCACCTTCACTACATTGGGCTGAAAGGTACTCCACATACCATACACTACCCCAGAGAATGACTTCCATTAAAAAAAAAAAAAAAAAAAGCAAAGAAAAAGAAAATACAAGTTTGGTAGATGACCCTTGTGAATTCATCTACCATCTTCGTTTTCTTCCGAGCTTTACCAACGGTGGCGATGACGGTGTCTTCAACGGATTCAACGACGATTCTTCAGCCTGCGGCGGGAACGAGCTTCAGTAGGTCGCAAATCTTGGTCGCTCCACACACCTTGACAAGCGCGACGAATGGGTCCCCTCACCGGTACTGATTCATGCCACTTTTCCTTTCTTTTTTGTATTTTGTCGTGTTTCATTTTGTTGTCTTATTTGTATTTTTTCCCTATCAATACAACTGGGATGGTTTTTTGCTTAGCAAAAAAAGGGGTGTCTTTCATTTTTTGGCGTAGATATTAGTAGTATTGTTGAATTCACCCGGAGCTTTATTTCATCATGCTACCCTGTAAAGTTTCCTCCGAAAGTTGGAAAAGAAGAAGTTATGTAGGTAGGATTCGTGCCCTGTTTCGACAGAAATTCAAGAAGTGGTTGGCACCCTGTTGTGAACCACCCACTGTACCTTTTTGGGTAGAGATTAATAATGCACAGACCTGAATAATTAATCTGAATAGAAAATAACTAAAGGAGATGCAAAACGGTGCCGTATATGTTGGCGACTCCGACCGACCCTGCTGTTACAATCATGGAAAATTCGGACGACGAGAGATGTATAAATGGTTAAATATCTCACTTCTTTGTTCTTGTAATTATCCTAAGAAGTCAAGCGCGTTATTTACTTACAGCTAAAAAAAATAAAAATAAAAAATGCGTTATCTAATTTGTACATCCAAAGAAAATCTATTCTCAAAGAACAAATTGATAACACCCCCAGAGAAATGCAACGTGATATTTTAGCCAAAACCCAAGTGCTCAATCCAATCGAAAGCAGAGACATAATAATTATTTACATGTCCTCTTGATCCTTATCCAACTCCAACACATGAGTGAATGAGAAAGTAAAGCAATCAGTTGATAATTTAACCCTATTGGTCTTTTCTTTGCTATGATGTAAACGAGAAAGTGAAAAAAGAAAGGGTTATTTTCAAAGACACCCCTTCAACTATCACGTTTTGTCAACATGACCCCCTCACGTTTAAAATTCATCAACCTCACCCCCTCATCTATCAAAACCAAGCAACATCACCCCCTTAGTCCAAATCCGTTAAAATTTTGGACAGAAATGAATAAGAAGACTAAAATACCCTTGTTATGTTTTTTTTTTCCTTACCGGAACCCTTGTTATGTTAAACACAATGCTTATTGGTTGATGCGCTACTCCCTTGAGCAACAAAACAGTCCTCATGAGTAGTCTAAATTTCCATGATTTCGGGACAATTTGGCTTTAAAAGTGAAACAGTAACTCTATTTTAAAAAAAAAAAAAAAAGATAAGAATAAGTAAACTAAGTTGACTTATTGACTTATTTTTGTCTTTATTCAAAAATTTATGAGTTTCGAAATTTTATACTTTTTCAATTCCTACAGTCAAGACAAATCAATAAATTACAAAAGTTTAACACAAAATAAACAAATGCAAAAAAAAAAAGTTAATTTAACTTTTCAATCCAAATCCCCCTTCTACCATTTATTGGTTCTTTGATCTCTCTCCCCAGAAGATACATACACCCAATTGTTACATATTATATCAAAGAATATCATATATCCAAATTTTGAAATTCTCAAATTTATAGTAACAAATTTTCACAACATGAAGGAATCACTTGAAAGCTGGTATTCAAATCAAATCATCAACTAAAGATACTTAAATTCAAAGTCTACAACAGAAATTCCATGAGATCAACATAAGCATCACCTCCAAATACACAAATTTCACACACACTAAAATCCTCTACTGAACCAAAGTTATTCAAAGAAATAATATGAGAAGAAGAAAAAAAGTCAAATTCAACATACCTTCAAGTCTCAAATTTGGAAATGTCAGAAACCATAAAAAAAAATCAACTAAAAACTCCGGCTATTGTAATTGAGAAAAAGGAAAACTATAAAAATCACCATCACACTCCAATCGAAAATGGACACTCTCTTTGCCCAGATCCAAGCCAACCTCCGCTCCTACGACACCCTCCTCCAGTGTGATGATGTAGACCGCCTCGATCGAGCTTGACGCCACGCTCAGGGACTGAGAAACCCACGAACCTTGGATGCGGCAGATGGTTTCGAAATAGCGCCGTCGATGGATATTGGGCTGTTTGTCCCGGCATGGTTTTGTGGCGGTGATATGAAGCAAGATTGGGTCGCCGTCGGCGACGAGGGAGGTGTTGTTGAGGGCGACGAACTTGATGACAACGGCGGCAGAGGGGATGTGGGTGGTTGAGTCGGTGGGAGGTGGGGCGGAGGAGAAGGTTGCGGCAGCAATGATGATGGGGGAGGAGTTTGTTGGGAGGGGGTGGAGATGTGAGACCTGGTATGTGGGGCGAGGAGATGAGACGATAGAAATTAGGGTGAAAGGGCATTTTAGGCATAGAATTTTACTTTCTGTTGAACTTATTTATTTTCCGTCCAAAATATTAATATTTGTTAACGGATTTGGACGGAAGGGGTGATGTTGCTTGGTTTTGATAGATGAGGGGATGAGGTTGACGAGTTTTGAACATGAGGGGGTCATGTTGACAAAATATGATAGTTGAAGGGGTGTCCTTGAAAATAACCCAAAAAGAAAAGAGCTTTGGAGAAAAAGAATGCACTCAAAGGGTCCTCTGCTTTTTCCAAGCCATTGCAATTTATTAGAAACCCCACCCCCACGTACGGCACGACAAGTTGGCCTTTGTGTGCCCCATGATTCCCGTCAAACAATGGCCCTGATTGGACATCTGTTCTGTTGTTTTCATGAAGTTGCTGAATCAGATCTCATTTATGGTAAAATAATCGTGCTAACTAGTATTTTGTGTTTGCAAAAAGTCTTAAAGTAAAACCACCCCCAAAACGCACGGTCCAAATGCACTCACACAACCGCCACGCCACATGGGGTTTCAACGTTGTTATTTATCGTACATTTTTTGGATCAAGTCTCTGTTAGAATATAGTAATTATATAATATCATAATCATGTCCTGATATAATTATGATATTATATGATTTTTTTAAATTTATTTAATTGTAATTGATTATGATTTTATTATTATTAGGATTATTCTTTTCCGTGGTTAATTAGACTCCATCCCTTTGTATAAATAGAAGTATCATTGTATAATTTTATTATCGAATTCAATAAAATATTTCTTCTTTCATATTTAACAAAGTCAATACACTTGGTATTGAACCGCACAGAAAATGTGTTACAGAGAAGAGTGTTGGCAAAGGCGGAACTATACTCATAGTGGGATGGGCGGTAGCACAGGTCAATTTTGAAAAAACCAAATTATTTATATATATATATATATATATATATATATATATATATATATATTTCCAACTCATTCCACCCATCAACCTATTTTTAGACATTTTTGGTTCCGCCCTTTGGCATTGGAGCACTGCTACGTGTGATAGATAAGAGTGTTGGGGCACCACGTAACAATACCGAAAGAACAACCAGATATTTTTTTCGCATGAAGTTGTATAAGGCACGTAACGCGGCAGATATTTGAGGAATTGTAAAGAAAAGATCTGCCATGACAGGTTTTGTGTTTTCAAGGCTCCTTTATGAGAGGAATTTTTAAGTGCCAAACGGGTATATTTCACGTGGTGTTCGCTCGGTACTCTCGAGCCATTCGATGCACTTTTGGACGGTTTAGATTAAAACATTTTCTCTCCTCTCTCTCCAAATCTGAGCCGTTCAAAATTGAATCGAACGGCTTCGATGTGCCGAGCGGGCACCACGTGGTACCCACTTGGCACTGAAAAAATTTCTCTGGTAAAAGTACATAAACATCCCCTCAACTATCATTTTTTCTCATAAACACCCATCACATTTAAAAGCGTCCATGGAGATCTCCTCAACTACTGAAAATTGAATTAATCGCTAACTCCGTTAACAAAATGAATGAAATGATAAATATACCCTTTTTACGTCTCATACTGACGTCTCTCTCCCTCTCTTGACCGAACACACCCCTTTCTCCGACGCAGCCAAATCCAAACCCCACAAAAAATGCCTAAATCTTTTCAGAAACTATCCAATTTTCTCCGGATTCAACGCCAACAACAACAACAAAGAAAATTGCTTTCCACCACTGCTTTAACCCTCCCTCTAATGCACGACGCCAACGCCATCGCCATCGCCATGAACATCCAACAACAACAACAACAAAGAAACCAGATCGAAGGCGAGGAAGACGACGATGTCGCAAGCGGGATCCCCAACAACATCCGGTTCTAAGACAATAGGGAGGGGGAGGAGGGGGGAAGGAGAGCAATGTCGTTTGTTCGATCTTGTAAGAGAACGGAGAGAGGTGAGAAACAAAGCCCTAGAGGCCGTCGTCGAAGAGGTTGGGGTGGGTGATCTCACCACCACCGACGAATACCTTAGAGGTGTTAGGCACGATCAGGGGTGTGGAATGCCGGACCAATCATACGTGCCATGCCCAGCAGATGGAGTTCACGTAGGAGTGGAGGAGGTGACAGTGAGGCAGCAGGCGAGGGCTAGGGTTTTGATCTTGGTGGCGAATGAGAGGGTGCGGAGGGAGAAGAGGCTTGAGACGGTGTGTTCTTAGAGAAGGAGGAGGAGGGAGGAGGAAGGGCCGCAGGTGAGGAGGGAGGTGTCAGAGGGGGCAAAGAAGGTGACGGGGCAGCGCCAGATGATGGAGTTGGAGAGGGAGGGAGCGGCGGTGGCAAAGTTTCTGAAGATGAGGGAGGAGAGGACGAGGCTGAAGAGGAGGAAAGGGTGACTTGGGTCTTGGTAGCATGATAGTGATGGAGGGAGGGTTGAGGCGGTGGTTGAGAGGAAGAGGAAGGCGAGAGTGGGGAGTTGCAGAGGAGGGAGGGAGAGAGACAGAGAGGGGGGTATATAGTTGTAAAAGGGCATTTTTGTAAAAAAAAGCCAATGTGACCTTCCAACAAACGATTTGTGACGGAAGTGTTTCACTTGGATAATAGGAGAAGTTGAGGGGGTTTCCATGGGCACTTTTAAATGTGAGGGGGTGTTTATAAAAAAAAATGATAGTTGATAAGATATTTATGTACTTTTACCAATTTCCCCCTTTATGGAGTTGTTGATAAATGTTAGTAGTAACTTGAAGGTTCCGTTCAATTACAGGAAAAGGATTTGAAAGAATGATAAAATACATATATATATTTTTTGTAACTTGTTAGTGATTAGATATCGCAAGAGTTATGAGACCTACAATTTCAAGTTTTCTAGAAGAAACGTTTTTCCTGCAAATTAAATCTTGCATATAAAAGAATAAATTTAAGTTTTCTTGCAAGATTCTTTGTCAACAAAACATATGCAAGAAATTAATTTCATTTCCTTTGCTTCACTTTCCTTGAGATTACATTTTTTACAAACATTTTCAACAACCAAATGGAGCTGAAGTGGAATTTCTTATTGAGCTCTTCTGGCCATAGTGATCTCAATTTTCCATTTACGAACGTACTTCTCCGATGACGCTCGAAAATTAGGATAAAGTAGCGACTTTATCCTAAAGAAAATAAGATTGGAAATTAATTAGTTTAATTAAGTGGAATAGACCTACCCAATTATTATTGTCTGTATTTTGGTTGGATTAGGGAATGGCCAGATAATTATCAAAATATTACTTTTTTTAATTAGATACTGGAATTAAACTGATTTTGCAAGCATTTTCAGCGTGGCCCAACCTCATTGGAGGCTCAAGGTGAAATCTTAATGTGAGGTCTTTAAGAATGTAATTAAGTATCAATGTACAAACTCATAATCTCCTATCTTTTACTAAGAATACTTAATCTCTAGTGCATGTATACAATTTTAACATTCTATTATGTAGAAATGTGAAATAGGAAGAGTAATGCATGCTATGAAATAATCAATGTTGGGAAAAGAGGATCCAAAAATGAAGGGTATTTTACCTAAATCACTTCGGCTAAATGGTAACTTTTTCTTACCAATGAAAGTAGCTTTGAGAAGACAAAATTTGCCGTATACATACATATACATGTGTAAAAATTGAGACCTCTCCAAATTAGAGGCCCCAGGCACTGGCCTTAATTGCCTAGCGCCTGGGTCGTTTCTGAGCATGCATTTTGATTTTTCTTTCTTTCTTTTTTTGTTTTTCTTGGAAAATATTTTATGCAAATATATTGTTAATATTAAACTTCACAATACAAAATTCTTGTCTATTGACTGGGCATGAGAAGAAATACTGAAAGTATTCGAATCCAAAGTTGAGTGAAGTTAGATCGATCAAGTTGATTTGGACGACCACATGACATACTTTGGACGACCACATGACATGCTTTGGCTTTTACATACCTTTATCTCCCCAAAAAAAAAAAAGGAAAAAAAAAAGTGGTTTACAAAAAGAAAAAGAAGTCATGCTTTGCCTTTTGAGAGGAGGAAAAAAAAATTTAAAATCGAACACAGACTTTTGTTAATTCCTTTTGATTGACTACAGTTTCCTATTACCAGTTAATCTTTTTTCTTTACCTTTGTATCCTTTTTGTTTATGGCCTATTAAATTTTTCTATCAAATTAGTACTAGCTAAAATGATTGATGATCAATATCCATATTTATTCTTTTTGAGATAAGATATCATTGTCACTCATTGAATTTTCTGTAATTGGCATTATTATCATGACAACTCATTTGATTTGATTATGAACCAAATAAACTAAGTACTATCTCCGTTCTAAAATATTTGTTTAGTTCGCAAAACAGAAACTAAAAAATAATTCATTGTTTTCAAAAATCAATTCAACAACACCCAAAACAAGGCAAGGTTAGGAGGGTACGTTACCCAATCAAGAAGTCCACGGTCAACTCTATGGAGTAGCTCAAACAAGAGTTAAGTAATATTTTTGGGAAATGATATTGACACACCATTTTTTGATAATGCTACACCCTGTAAGTGTATTTTTTGGTGCAAAAATATATTTGCAGGGTGTGGCATTATCAAAAAAGGGTGTGGCAAAATCACTACCCATATCTTTTCTTGTTTTTCTTTTTCCATAAATTCTCTGAAGCCCTAGAAATCATCACAATAGTAAAGAAGAGCCACGAATGATCAAACAAAAAACCTGTCCTCTTCAAAAATTGTTATCTTTTAATCTCATTTAAAATAGTGAGTGGACGGACGGTTGCAAGGAATAAATGACCAACGAGTGAGGTCATTTTGAGTAGGTAGAATATTCTTTGCCTTGTCCTGACGGACATGTCCCTTGTTTTTTTAGCTGGATGTCTGATCAGCTTGCGAGCATATATTTCAAATAATTTTAAAGTCTGAAAGTTTGATGATTGGACAAATCCTCAAGTAGCCGAAGATCGACTTGGAATATTTGGTATCAGTGTTCTTTGAACATGCGACCTCAAGGAAAATAAACACTTACGGAATATAACTTTTTTATACCCACATGGCGAAAGGGTAACTGACGTACCGCATATGTCACCTTCCCTTGCATTAGTAACCGCATAGTTTTCATTTTTGACTAGAAGGTCGAACCAACTTAAGTAGTTCCAGATTTTGAATGCTTACAAGTTCCAAACAATTAGTCCGGACCCATAAGGGATCCCGCACGGTACTACCTTGCGGGACTTCTATTTCCCGAGTAAATTTCGATGATCCAAGCCGTTCAAAGTGATCGATCGTGATTTTAGAATTAACCGCGTGAAATCAGCAAAAAAAATGATTTGGAAGGGCTTGATCCGAACAGTTTTTTATTGAACGGTTCAGTAAAAAATTGATCGGATCAAACCCTTCCTGATCATTTTTTTTATTGATTTCTCGCGAGTATCTCTAAAATCACGTTCTACACATTTTGAACGGTTCGGATCATCGAAATTTTCTCGGGAAAGGGGAGTCTCTCACGGTAGCACCGTGCGGGATCTCTTATTGAATCCGTGGTGTCCAAACAATTAGGATTCTTGCAAATTTGCAAGAGCTCGCAAATCTTATTGCTACTGTGCGGGATCTCTGATTGGATCCGTGGTGTCCAAACAATTAGGATTCTTGCAAATTTGCAAGAGCTCGCAAATCTTACTTTATATTTTAAGCCCAAAAAAGTTGTAGACCCAAACCAAATGGGCCACCTACCTCAAATACTTTAAGTCGTCATGCACGACTATATTTTATAATTGAAGGAGAAGTTTATATTTAAGTTTGGAATCTATTAATTCGCCCTCTCATTTAATCTTTTTTATTTTCCCCTTTCTTTTAGGTGGGCCCTTTTTTTGCTTTCTTTCACAAAGACCAACAAAACTGAATGTCTCGTTGAGAAGGGATTAATGTATGAAAAGTCATAGGATGGGACCGAACAACACATGTGGAATGCAATGATGCATTATACAAGAGCAAGTCAAATTGGGTTCTATGCAGCTACGGGTTATATAGCCATTTTTCATCCCCCAGAAAATTAATGATCCAATTGAGATGGAAAATGACAGTTTTATATGGAGTTGTATATTTGGAACCTCATATGGCTATAGCCATCCTTGGCTGCTCAGCAAATCCAACTGTGACGTATCAGAAATTGAACCGGAGTGTGCCTGAAACTCGCCCAAAAATAGCCAAAATTTGTTGATCTCGCCAGAATCAAGTTCACAATGGCCGAAATTTGCTAACGACGGAGATATCATTGGTGTGAGGGTTTCATTCTGCTCAAGAGAGAGATCGAGTCACACACAGATACAAAGAGAGAGAGGCCGAGAGAGATCGTTGTGATTTCATGGGTTTCAGAGAAATAGAGTTTGATTGAAACAGAGGGAGTAGATTAATGAAGTGATTAGCTAATCGTTTTGCACGCATGCAGATTATGAAAGTTTCTCGCAACAAGGTTTGGGCAGCTCATGAGTACGTACGCACGCTAAGCGAGCTTAATTTGGCTTCTTCCATCCCAATAAGTTACCATAACCCCAACCCAATCAACCACAATGGAGGTCAAAAAAATTATCTCCATAGGATTTGAACACACAACCTAACTAGCACTTGCTGATTAGATTAGATTATAGTGGTCCAAGTAAATACTGATCCAAATTGAAAGAAAAAGGTAGTAAGAAATAGGTGGTGCATGACAGGGTGTATGAACTCCACTTAAGGAACACCACCCACGTTCCCACCAGGGTGAATGCTGCCCTGGCCCTGGCTAGCTAGTACTCTGCATGTTTGCTGGCTATTCCTCCCCCTGCCTTGTGCCATACAAGAGAGGACAATAATAACAGAGCACAAATTAAGCACTATATAGTATAATTTTTCCTCTTTCACACCATATATGCATTTACACACTACCCCAAGAGACAGTACTAGCTAGCCATATATATATATTGCCTCTCTTGATAAAATGTTGGTTGCGCATGTCATTCTTGCCCCCGTCCTTCCTCTCTTTAATTATATTCTGTGTCTATTATTACTCCTATGCCGTTTTGTAGGCCCCCTCCCTCTCAATCACGAGTCTCTGAGAATTTTCATTGGATGAATCCTATTCAAATGGAATATTATGTCGGTTTTTTTTTTTTTGGGTGTACAAGAAGGGGCCAAAGCCAAAAAAAAAAAAACTAAAACATAACACTTGTAGTAGTTCCACATCCAAAAGTGTCCCATGCAAATTAGAATAGGTTGGACTGCCCTTAGAGGTTGAGTGAGCACTTGAATTCCCCCGGCTATGTCAATTGCATCTCGGCTAAATGATCAGCACAAAAATGACAATTATATTAGTATGTGCTAAATTAAACTAATATTCTCCTATTTTTTTCTAAAATAAAAAACTTTGAGGATTTTAGATGGATGAACTCTGGTCCTATTGCTTGATTGCTTCACATTTTCACCGAATTTAATGACACAAAATCTGAGAAATTGATAAAGTGTCTGTTTCAGTTTGACATCAAAAAATAAATTAAATACGTGACCAAAAAAAAAAAAAACTTTAATGCGAGTTTAAAAAAAAAAAACTCAGTGTGACAATTAATATGTCTAAAAGTTAGTAGTAACAATAGCAATAATAACGAGAATAACGAGAAGCATGAGGCCGGCTGAGTAGCTTGGGTTATAAAAATGGTTCGTTCTGGCAACTTATTAAACAACTTAGAAAAAAGGGGAAATGTCTCACAAGGTGCATACACAGATGAGTAAAAATTGGCAAAAGTTTCCGCCTACTAGTGGGGATTCTGTTTGGGTTTTTGGGCAAAAGCCTAAAAGCCCTTTTCTTTTCATCATTAATCAAACAAATAAAGAGGAACCGCCCTTACAACCTATACTACGTGCTAACCACTAATACTATTCTAATAGTATTTCTTTGTGGGTTATGCTGACTAGGGCTGTAAACAGACTTTGTCAACACTCGAGTTCAATTTGTTTATTAAATCAACAAAAATCTTGAGCTTGAATCTTAACGAATCGAGTTTAGTCATTTACTAAACGAACATCATTAAACGATCCGAGCTTTTGTAGCGTTTAATAAACAAGCTCCAGCTCAACTCGTTAACTAAACGAGCCAAGCGTTAATAAGCCAAGCCGAGCCAAGCACGCGAGCTACTCGGTTCGTCTACACTACACCCATAGCCACAGAGAAATGAAAGCAAAATTTGAGTACAGTTGGCTTCATCCCAACCTAGAAACATCACCATTCCATTAGTTAATGCCCCCACAGAAGCAGAGTAGTTTATAACAAAAGAGATCCTCTCGAGTTGAATAATGTACTCTTAACCAACTAGATATTGGAAGAAATGAACCATACGGTTCACCAACCCACTAAATAACCCCACCTCTGCTGTTATTTACACTTTCCTATTCATAGTTATGGAATAGCATAGCATAATTCCACTTTCCCATCCTCTACTAATCAGACCTTACATAACAGAGCAGGCATTTGGGTTCTCATCACTGAACATTTGTGGGGCATGGTGGTATTGCTCCACGGGGTAACCCTGCATCCCGAACCCGTACATGTACGTGTTCGGATACTCCTGCGGCACGTACTGGATTCTGTTCTCCTCCACCACCTGGCCGCCTCCGTCGTCACCGCCTGTCTTTCCCTCTTCGCCGCCGCCGCCGCCTTTCTCTTTCTTCGCGCCGCCGCCGCCGCCACCTTTCTCTTTCTTCTCCGCGTTGTCTTTCTTTGGCTGGACTATCTCCACCGGTCTCTTGAGCCTCTCATTCAGTGCCTCCGCCAGAGCCTTCATGTCCATTGTCCCTTTCACAGTTACTTGATCCTTCTGCTCGTCAATGGACATGTCTTGGTACCCTGTAACGCCATTAAATTCCCGTTAAACAAGAAACATATCCAAATACAACTGTAACTAACAATTCGGGCATTTCTGAAGCAACCAAAAAAAAAAAAAAACAATTTGGGGAGTCCTAAATTAAACCAGTGGTAATGTTTTTTAACTTCGGGTTTCCCCCCTCTAAACTCATCTGGATCATTCTTCGTCTGATTACGTGTAAAATTATTCACTAAAGATGTTTTCTTTTTTCCACGAAAAATGACCGTGATGAACGATTAGTCTTTAACAAAATTTGAAATGATATTTATGAATCAATTATGATTCTTCCCATCACGACGAATAATTAATCATACCATTCAAAATGAAACATTAACAAAACTATAAATGCCTTGAAGAATAAATAAGAAAACCACCACCTTTGTACGAAATGAGGGGGAATGATCTCACCTTTGGTCTTGGTGACGACTTTCCGAATCTTGTGGATACAACCCTGGCAGTGCAGAGTCACCTTCATCACCGCCGTCGTCACAGGAGGCTGAGAAAATCTCAAACCGAAACAACAATTAATTTTGACAAAAAAAAAAACAATTAATTACAAAATTGCGTAATTATTAGACAACTGAATAACGTAAAA
Source organism: Rhododendron simsii (assembly GCA_014282245.1). Classification (NCBI taxonomy): domain Eukaryota; kingdom Viridiplantae; phylum Streptophyta; class Magnoliopsida; order Ericales; family Ericaceae; genus Rhododendron; species Rhododendron simsii. The sequence goes on from CM024965.1 coordinate 10,515,008, forward strand.
CTAGGGATTAACTCGTTCGGTCGCCCCAAAATTTGTGCCCCGAAATGATAAAGGTAACCGGTAACGTGGGTACACGAATGAAGTGTCGAAAATTCTTGAAACTTCACATCATCACCAGTAATTTGAGTTAAGTGCCTAATGTTTTCTCTTTCTTTTCATTTATTTTCTGACTGGAAAGCGAAATGTCGATTCAAAATTCAAAAAGCCTACAAACACAATCCGAACAACTCTGGACACAACTATGTTCAAAGATGATCGATGCTTGTGAATCCATGTCCATTGAAAATTTCGAATTAACAATAAAAAAAATAATAAATCCAGCGGGAAGATAGCACCCTGATTTTAGAAACCTGTGTATGATTGGAAACCTAAAAAATGATACTCCAGTAAATGCAGTAATAAATACAGTTGAACCACTATCGAAAATGGGAATACTTTTAATAATTAAAAAATAATGCTACTGCAACTATCGAACCACTATGGAAAATTGGAAATGGAGTTTAATATTGGAACGAGGGAAGCAAGGACTGATGATGTGAACCGTCAGAGAGTGAGATAACGTGCGCCAGATGCGCAACGCAAAAGACAAGACAACAGAATCCAACGGGGTAGAAGAGACAAGTGGTAAAACAGGCGCAGGCTAGCAGAGAGCATCTATGATTTCACTTGCCTCTGTTTTTTATTTTTTTTTGTTTTTATATTTTGAAATGGAATATTCATCATTACCTCTTTGGATTTCTTCTCGTCAGGCTTTTTGTCCGGTTTCCCTTCCGCCTTCTTCTCCCCTCCTCCTCCTCCTCCTCCTCCTCCGCCACCGTCCTTGTTGTCTTTTTTCGGCACCGGAGATACGAGCTGGACCTTCTTCCCGATCTTCTGCTCAACCATTTCCTGGAGCTTCACCGGATCTATTTTCCCGGCCACCGTCAGTTTGCTTAACTCACCGCCTCCTTTCACGGTTTCAACACCTTCGTACACATGTACAAACCATATCAACAAACGCAGACAACCCCTCACAAACAAGTAAAAAAAAAAAACAATAGATCTTTTGCGAAACTACTGAAATAAAACTCTGGGAGCAGAAAAATACCGTTGACATAGACATGAATCTCAGCAAAAAGGTCCTCCATCCCATTATTATTATTATTATTCTTTGTTTTTTTTGATAAATTCCTCCAAAAGGTGCTCTCTGGTATAATTATTCAAACATTTTCAAAGAAAAAGAGGATAATAATTCAAACTTTTTTCTACCTTATAAATTCAAAACTAAAACTCACTGAGGATTTTAGAATGATGCAACAAAAATTCAAATAAATTATTTCGGAAAGTAATTTTAATTTTGGAGGTCAAAAAGCACGTCTCCCGCAGCGAGCAAACAAAATGGGTCAGAAAAAAAAACGGAAGTAATAACAGATGAACAATGCAAGGGACACATCAAAGTATTTGCATAGAAACAGAGCCGATGGTCGAGATTGCAGGAAAAACAAGAAAAATGGAAGGCGGACGTAGAAATAACATACTAACGACGGGGAAATAGCAAGAAAAGGGAAGTGAGGAAGAAATGAACCTTGGATTCCTCGGACGAACCTCCTAATCTTAGTAGCACACCCCTCGCATTCGCAGTCCATGGGGACCTTCAAAACCGCGGTGGTTAGACCGTCGTCCTGCTTCCCTCCTCCTCCTCCTTCGCTGTTTTCGCTCTTCTTCTTCTGCTGCTGCGGCTGCGGCTGCGGTTGCAGTTGCTGCTCATCGTTGTTGCTGTTCTTCTTCTCGCCTTGGTTGTTCTTGTTCTTCTTCTGTAACCAAACATCAAGAAGAACAAATCATTAGAGAGAGAGAGAGAGAGAGAGAGAGAGAGAGAGTTGGGAATCCCTTGGAGGGGGTAGGCAAATTTGTGACTCTGAACTCACCTTGCCCATTGTTTGTGTCCCGTGAATTGGATAGGAATGTGGAAGAGGGCAGTATTAGCAGCGAGGGTCTAGCTTTATAGATAGATAGAGAGAGAGAGAGGCGGTTAGTGCGGGAGTGTGACAGAAATGCATATAGGTATAGGTATGTATGTATGGAAATGTACTCCTGTCACTGACCTATATATGAGCACATATGTTAATTATATTTCATTCGTTCCAAAATGATAAATTTTTTTGGGAATTACACGTCGTTTATATTACTTATGTCTTTCGATCTTTTGAAGTTTTATAGTATAATTTTAAAATTCTTGTTTAATAAAATTGACCAAAATCTATCATACAGATTCTAATTGCATAATTTTTTAAACATTCACATCGAAAGACATACAGTATGTATGTAATTGAAAACAACTTACTGTATAAAAAGATGGGGACGATTGGAGGAAACCAGATCCCCTGTCCGAGTGAAATCCGGATAGGCGTCTGTCCCACCCCTCGTAGCCGTTGATCTCGCAAATCAACGACTGAGATCTGCTGAACACTTTTTGGTCCAAAACGACATCGTTTTGGCTCGGCAGATCTCAGCCGTTGATTTGCGAAATCAGCGGCTCCAAAGGGTGGTACAGGCTCCTGTTCGGATTTCACTCGGACAGGGGATCCTCCGTGCGATTGGAGCACTGTTAACCCCGTGTTGTACTAGTTTCACGCGTGGGCATTTGGAGGTTGCTGCGAAATTTCAGTCACGTTGGTAGTGGACAGTTTTTGTTTTCTCCCTTTAAACCTGGTTTGTAGTGGACAGTTGATTGTGGTGGCTAGTCTCCGAGCCTATAATTACGTGCTAGAAATTCCTTGGTCTGTGTAGGCCCGTTATCTCTTGGCCATTATTTGTTCCACAACTGATTGACCAACTTTCTTTGATATTTATTTATTTTTCACATGGTCTTTGATATTTATATTTTTCGCTTTTATCCGGTGTAATTATTATTTTTATTTGTGTGAAAAACGCGTATAAATTCGTAGATGCTATTGAAAAATGGTAGGTGCGACCGACAACTTGGGACCAGATTAATTCCTGTCGTTTTTTAAAGTGGAACCCTAGCCTTTTTCCAATTCTCCACCGTCTCGAACAATCGAGGAAATGACGAAGTAAAATAAATCTTACAGACGTACGTGTCTTTCAAGGAATGTATTGCCGACTTTCATAACAATTCAATTTAATAAAAGTGGTTACGCTATTTCGTCCCTTCATTCTCAAGAATGAAAATCCCCATACCATCAAAATCATCATTACTCACACGTTATTCGATTTTTAATTTTCATGAGTGAATTGGGAATGTTTGTTGTTGACAAGCCAATAAACACATACTACTCCTATTTCATGATATGTTTCACCTTAAGTTTAATACACCTGCTTCCCAATTAACCCATATTCCTAAATCCTAATATGGGTTTTAAAATCCAACTTATTTTATGTTATTGTGCAAAAATACCCCAAGACATTAATTAGCGAGATGACTTTATTCTTAACAAAAAATTGAAAACAACTTATTTGTTTCACTTATCTATCCAAACCACTGTGCTCTGCTTAGGAAGCATTTTATTAGATAAATGCTAATAACAGAACACTAAGACTGTCTAAGAGTATTGAAAAATGTATAAAAGTATATGGAAAATGTAAAAAGAGTATTGAAGTGTTTTTTTATATATGGAAAATATATTGAAAAATATGAAAATTGTATAGAAGTGGATAAAAGTATATGGAAAATGTAAAGTACACTAAGCTGTTGTTAAGGTTGAAAAATATGAAAATCAGGGCGGTTCAAGTTATTGACAACCTAGTGGGCTGCTAATAGAATGACCATAATATAAAACCAAAGTAACCCATAAAACAACAGGGCCATATAGAACTTTTTTCCTTTCATTTTCTTTAACATATTGACAACCTAGTGGGAATGACCATAATATAAAACCAAAGTAACCCATAAAACAATAGGACCATATAGAACTTTTTTCCTTTCATTTTCTTTAACATATTGACAACCTAGTGGAAATGACCATAATATAAAACCAAAGTAACCCATAAAACAACAGGATCGTATAGAACTTTAGTGGATGCAAGGCCTTCTTTTCATTCCTCCCTTCAAATCTCCCAACTTTTATATTTGTTACATTTTGTGAATTTGAAAACCTTGGGATCCTTAATTTCAAGAAATGGGGGACCCTATTGAGTATGAGTGTTGTTCCCATCCGAGCAATTCATGCTCAATAATGGACGGCTCAGATTTCATTTCGGTCAAACAGATTTCAGCCGTCCAATCAAGGTTAAATTTGAGCTTTTCATTGCCAAGCATTTTGCCTTTATAAGGCCAACACTCATGCTGTCCCTACCAATGAATCCAAATGAAACCCTAAAATTTTGATGCAAAATGAACAAACCAAAGTTTTTGCTCTTTCATTTTCCCTTTCAAATACGTTGCAACATGTGAAATCTACCATTACATAGACTCCAATTAACTATAGATAACAAAACTTAAGTAGTAGAACCTCTAAACAAGGCCTTCTTTTCATTCCTCCCTTCAAATCTCCCAACTTTTATATTTGTTACATTTTGTGAATTTGAAAACCTTGGGATCCTTAATTTCAAGAAATGGGGGACCCTGTTGAGTATGAGTGTTGTTCCCATCCGAGCAATTCATGCTCAATAATGGACGGCTCATATTTCATTTCTGTCAAACAGATTTCAGCTGTCCAATCAAGGTTAAATTTGAACTTTTCATTGCCAAGCATGGACGGCCTGGATAAGGCCAACACTCATGCTGTCCCTACCAATCAATCCAAATGCAACCCTAAAATTTTGATGCAAAATGATGAATCTCAAAGTTTTTGCTCTTTCATTTTCCCTTTCAAATACGTAACATATGAAATCTACTTTACATAGACTCCAATTATCTATCAGATAATAAAACTTAAGTAGTGGGCCTCTACAACATTCTCTTCAATATCACTAGTACACTAAATTCCTCCTCCATTTACGAGAAATAGGGCTTTGGATGGAAGAATGGCCCAATACAAAGTGGCTGCCAGGGCCTGGCCCATCCCAGATAAGGCCTGGAAGGCTTGACCCATAAAGGTGTCGCATGGAGATATATTACACCCTGCAAATTATCTCGTCAACATATTGCCTCGTCACTCTTCAGTCATCACAAGGTGAGCGCTTCCTCTCTCTGCAAATCTTAATGGCTTCTGCAATCGCCAGTTCCTTATCTCGCCTCTCTCTCCTCCGACTCACCACCATTACCACCTCACCTCTAACTCCAACTACCTTCCTCACCATCAAACCGAAGGTCCAAAAAAAAATAATAAATAAAACCCATTGAACCCTCTACTCACCTGATTTCAAACTCTCCGCCCTTTTTCCTAATCTCCATTTTCTCTTTGGCTCTTTGCAGTCCTCGAATCGCTGCCGTTTCGTTTCGTCATCAATGGCTTCAGGTTCCAAGGAGTCCCCATCCAACAACCCCGGCCTACAAGCTTCCCCCGATGAAGCCACCAAAGACTATTTCATGCAACAAACTGTAAGCCCTTTCTGCTTTCAATTCATACCTTTTAAAATTAGGTTTATTAATTACTATTTTGTATTTTGTTTTTTTTGTTTTTTGAATTTCAGATGTATCGGATTAAGGATCCAAAAGTGAGTCTGGATTTCTACTCTCGCGTATTGGGCATGTCGTAAGTCGTTTTTATCTTGAGAAAAGTTTGTTTGTAGGGTGTTATGGTTGTCTGATAGACTGATAGTACTTATGATTTTGACCCTATGTTGGTATTTGCGGCAATTTCTAGCTAGTAGCCTACTGGTATGCCTTTTTTCTTAAATTGAAATTTCGAATAATCAAATTCCAATTGAGATATTTGTCTATCTGATGCTTATGACAGACACTATGAACTTGGTTTTTATTTATGTTCCAAATCCTTGTCTAATCCAGCCAGTCCAAATCCTTTGTGCTTTTACGTTGGTAAAGGCTGGTTCGAGAAGTAATACATTTGGTTAATGACACGACCCTCTAATTAAAACCTTATGCATTCTTGATTCCAACAATGCTAGGGGCACGTCCAAATGTACATCCATTGTTACATCCCTCTCACAAGTGATGTTAGGACCCACAACACGATTTAGAGGGTCCCTCCATCACTTGTGAGAGAAGATGTAAAAGTGGATGCAAACTTGGATGTGTGACTAGCATTTGATTTGATTCTCTCAATTCAAGGCTATTTTTTTTACATATTAAATACACATAGGTTCCAGGTTATCTGCAATGAAGAAAGAAGGTTCCTGCTAGATCATTTGTTATTTCCTGCAATCCGGCGCATTCTTCAGGCTCTTGCTTGACTTTACTGTCAAATGCAGCATTTGTATACCTAGCCAAGCTTGACAGAGATTTTACTTACATATGAATATGATCTACAAAGTTGTTGAATTTTATTGGAATCTATTTGAATTTATTTGCATATGATCTACAAAGTTGCTTATTCATTAGCATGGGCTGCAATAAAATTATAATGATATACTGGATTAATAGGGCTTAAACAAAGAGCGTCATGTTTAATATGTAAAGGACTGTGCAGGGAGTTTCTTTCACGGCCTTTATGTTCCTTTTCTTTCCTAATAGTTTCTCGTTGCTTGCAAAGATGAGGACAATTGGATTGGATATTTAGAGGACAATTGGATTGGATATTTAGTTTTGGGTCCTGTTGAAACCACACACCTTGTAAATGCTTAACTGTTTTTACTTTTGACAATCTGAAGTTTGTAGTTGCTTGCAAAGATGAGGACAGTTGGATTGAATATTTAGTTTTGGGTCCTGCTGAAACCACACACCTTGTAAATGCTTAGCTGTTTTTACTTTTGATAATCTGAAGTTTGGCTTTTTATGTGAATTTCTTGTTTGCATATTGCAGGTTACTTAAGCGGTTGGATTTTCCAGAAATGAAGTTCAGCTTGTATTTTATGGGCTATGAGGTGAGATGCGCATTGATTCTGTAGATGTATATATATTCTATGACTGTCTAAGTGGTCATTCTTGTGCCATTGGCTTCTACTGTTCTACATAATTTGGGTTCACTAATTGTATGCCTTCCTCTTATGTAATCCTCCAATATCATTGCATTTCCTCTGATAAGACTTTTACACGACTCTGATTTTGCCAATCGGGAGGGAAGGGGTCCTTACCTTGACAGCCAGAGAAATTGCACTCCCCAATTGCCCTTAGTTGCTTGAGGGAAGACATAACATTAAAGCGCAAACTTTTGGTTGTCCTTCTATTGTTTTTAACTTTTCTCTCTATCTTTATAGACATATATGTATTAGAAATATCATTGGAATTTATTTAAAGCAAGCATGATATTATTAGTTTTTTTCTTGACAAGATGCTCTTCTATAATTGGTGCTCCTTATGGAAAGACCAGAAAATAACTCACAGGAGGACTAACTTCATCTTTTTAACCATCCATGCATGGGCTGCTTTCCCTTTTGGTTCTGATTTACTTCTACAAAAACTGGACATCTCTCTGTCTCTCTAATTTAGGATCCAACATCAGCTCCAAGTGATTCAGTTGATCGTACTGTTTGGACATTCAGTAAGAAGGCTACAATTGAGCTGACACAGTATGTCTGTTTTGCGCTCTCTCTCTCTCTCTCTCTCTTGAAAAGTTCTTCATGCTTCACCTGTTTGATGATCACTAACGCTCGGATACTTCTCATAGTAATTGGGGAACTGAGAGTGATCCTGATTTCAAAGGCCACCATAATGGGAATTCAGAACCTCGTGGCTTTGGTATGTAACTCTCAGTCATTGGCTTGCATGGTACATAAATATCCTATTTGATGTTCTTTCTTCTTAAAGTTTTGCTGTACAAATTCGACTCTTGTTTTGTGCATTTAGGTCACGCATAAGGTTTTGGGAAAGACCATTTATGGGCACTGCTGAAATTTTTTTTTTTGAACGGTCTGGCATTGGAACAACAACAACAACAAAAAAACCTATATAGCCCCCAATCATTGAGGGTATGGGCGGGGGAGGATTGAAGACAGACCTAACCTTTGGCAATATGCACAAAGTGGCTGATCTCATAATACCATTGAAACATTGGCCTCCTATACATGTTTTGTTGCTGAACCATACCCTTAAATCAAAGCTAAATGGCATTAGAGAAGCAACAATGCTACTCACACAACGATCCAAACACAACAACTTACACAACCTTTCACATACATGTGGGCCCACGCATAGTAGTGTGTATGGAGCCCACATGTATGTGAGAGGTTGTGTTTGATGTTGTGTGAGTATCATTTTTGTTAGAGAAGGCAAGCTTAGAGACCCAATTCAATTTTTGTGTATATTATCATGCTTCCTTCATTTATAGTCCAGAGCATCGGTTTGCACTTAAACGGCCTGGCACTGTCGATTGATTTATTCAATGCCGCGTTGATCTGTCCAATTGCATCTTAGATCAGTTTATTTGTTTGCTTGTTCCACACGTATACCAAATAACAAGGGAATTAGTTTGTCTAAAAATATTCTGAAAACTAAACAAATCAAACCCTGTGAAGCTTAAGCTGGTGTGGTTTTGGGAGAATCTCCTCCCTCCCCCTACCAAAGGCAGACAATCATGTTGTGAGTTCGTTTTCTAGTTTCCCTAAAACTTAGTGGAGCTGCAACGAAAGTGCTATGAGCATCTTTTTAACTGTTGACCGCATTCTCCTCAACTTAATTAAATAAATGTTTGCATCATGTTAAGGAAAAATAGGATGCCGTGACCTAACTGACTTTGGATGCCGTGATACATAAGGATTTGGGCTTACTAAATCTAAGTGAACAGGTAGCCCCAGACAGAGCTTAATGAAAAATAGGATTCATGTTGCCGACTCCAATTGATTGGGACACAAGGCTCAGTTTGGTTTGATTTGGATCATAGTCAAGGAAAATCACCGATTGCAGAAAACCAATTGTTCATGTCCTTAACGTTTCCCTTATCAGAAGAAAACCAACTGTAATGAAGTAAAAATGGAGAGGGTAGAGTTTGGCTAGACAAAATGTGAAAGTAATGGCTATTATGCTCCTAGAAATGTGGAAAACAGTTTGGAAAATATGCTTTGAAAGTATACTCGTGCCTAAAATTTTTGATCACTTCGCGAGAGGTGTACACCTATCATACCGCAGTTTTGGGCATGAGGATAGTCCATTCCATTCCCTGTTCTGTGTACAAGAATGACCAGCACATCACAAAATGTAGCGTGGATGAGTTATTTAAAAAGATGATCTTGTTTTTTCAGTTGGTGTTGGGTTTTCAACCTATGGGTCGTGAGTCGTGAGATTGACTTTACTCATTTTGCTTTCAGGACACATAGGCATTACTGTTGATGACACATACAAGGCTTGCGAAAGATTCGAACGTCTAGGGGTGGAGTTTGTCAAGAAGCCTGATGATGGTAATTTTAATCTTTCCAATTTCAGGTTTTGTTTTAACATTGATAGAATGCTTCCTGGATGAGCTTTCTGTACTTCCACCTGCATGGTTTTGTATTGATATTTGATGTGGTTTTATACTCATTTGCATGTGCATATTTGTGAAATTGCGAAGTGAATCAAGATTCGGATTGAGCCTTTTCCGAATTGTGAATCTTAACGATTTGGTGCAAATTTTAAAAATTACACTAGAAAATGTATCTATGCACCTACATGATAAAGATACTTTGTAAAATTGAAAATTCAAGCTTAAATCAGTATTGAACTTTGTTTTCTGTTATTAATTGATGATCATATGGTCCCAAGACTCTAATAGGAAAGATTCGTTTAACAAATGAAAGCTTAGCCTTCATATATGATCTTATATTATTGCTTTTCTATGAAAAAGGATTATTGCAAAACCACAAAAGTGGTTTCATATTAGTCGAATGCAACAATTGTGATAAACCATGATTCACTTATAGATTTGTATTGTTTTTGCGTGAATCGTGAATCAAATAGCGAATCGAATCGTGAATCGTGCAGTTCTGACAACTATACTATATCCTATAACGCAATATTAATTTTCTGAAACCGTTATTGTTGCTTGCATAAAATGTATGATGATACTTGCAGGGAAGATGAAAGGGATAGCATTCATAAAGGATCCTGATGGCTATTGGATCGAGATTTTTGATCTAAAAACAATTGGCAGTACAACTAGTGTTGCTGCTTGATTTGGCACTGAATATATATAAGGTAAACACTCTAATGTGAAGCAATCAGTTGTAGGAAGCAATTTTCCCATAATCACTGTACTTCAAACTTCAAGTTTGAGATCTAACCCCTTCCTTGCTTTGTTGTGGTGGCCTTGTAGGATATTATTTTTTGATCAGTACTTTCTACGGAGTATTAATAAAGCTCAAACACATGTACAAACTCTTAGGGGCATCCCCCCGCTATACAAAGGCATTTAGCATCGCCACCAAAACAGAGCAAAAGCCAAAAGGAAAAACACAGACTCAAAATCAGAGACCACAATAACAGCCAACTTAGCCAATCACTACACAATTAGCCAGCTGGACCAAAAACTCTTTCTGAAAGACCCCAGCTGACACACAGAGCTCTATTCATTGGAGACTGCTTCACACCCCTTTTAGAGCTCAAAGAATCTCTAATACAGTTTACTGTCTTAAGAATAAGTTGGTATTGAGCTATGGCCTTGCTGTTCAAAAAAAGAAGCAGCAGCTATGGCCTTATGCTGGAAGACCCTTTGATTCCTTTCCATCCGTAGGCTATACACGATAGCAGCTAACACACCCCTCAAGATCCCACTCCTGAAACTTGTACCCTTCACATTCTGAATGAACCAAGCAACCATATCAGTCAAAGTAAGAGGGGATTTGGTCATTAGAAGGCCTCCTCCACCCATTCCACACTGAGCAAGACAATGGAGACTGGAAGAATAGATGATGATGTGATTCTATTACAGAAGGTGCAGGCGACTTCCACATTCATGCCCCAGCTCAAAAGCCTATCCCTATTGCTTAATTTATGCGTACAGCCAACCACAAAATGAAAGACCATTGAGGGACATTTCTGCTTACCAAATCACCTTAGACCACTGCTGGACAGGTAGTCTAAGTCTGATTGCTTCCCAAGCAGAGTTCACAGAAGAACCATTAGGGTGAGGGAGTCAGACAACTGAATCCACCTTCCCCCAGTCTGGCTTAAAGTCTGTAGGGTTTGAGCCATGATAGGCTGGGTAACCCTATTCCTTTGCCTTGTTGTAGGATTTATTTGTGGTATATCTTGTTTGATTTGCTTTCTCCATGTTTGTTCCTTTCCTTTCAGTCTTCTTAGCACTGCTTGTCTTCTTTTCTTGTGAGTGGCCATGCTATCCATTCAAACTATCGGGAAATATGTTCTGTTTTTGCAGTCGAACTGTTGCTGTTACAAATTACCTGTAAATACTAGTTCCTTCGGCTGTGCATGATCTGAATTTTGTTTCTTGTGATGCAGGTGGGTCTCCATGCCTAATCTGATGTTTCTACCTCCTGCGAGAGGTTTTGATATTAAGCACGTTGCTTAATTTAGTAGTCTTACTCTATTTTGTGTCCTACTAAACCTCTTCTTTATGTAGGTTTTTTGTCCTACAGAGAAGTAGACCAACTTTTTTTATTTCAAACTTGGAAGAATGCATGCGTTTAAGTGAAAATTTCCAGCGTACAAGGTTCCTTCTGGGACATCCAATAATGTCGGAAGGGAGACTATCAGCAATACCAGAAATTTTTCCACTTGTTAAGGGTTGGTTCAGATATATTTTCGTTGTCTTCCTTTTGTATTTTGTTTATTTGTGATCGCTTTTTGTATTTTCTGAAAACTGAAACAAGGAGTAAATGGATGATGCTACTTGTTTCCATATGGTTTTCATTTTGTTTGGAAATACTTCTAGCTTTCGGGAGTTTGAAACTTTTCTATGTATGTCTAATTGTTTAAGAATAACTGAGCCAAAATGTCTACTGACACCATTTTAGAATGCAATAGCGTCCAGAGCCATTTGATGTGCGTGGACTTAGGTGTATCAAGCGGCTTTGGAAGCAGTTGTGTTTTAAAATTGTGTCAGTAATACTGCTCAACGCCTGGTTACTCCTTTCACTTTTTGACATAGAAAAGCAAGCAGATTTTGATTTGATCTCCAACGAGTAAAGACTTCTTCAACGCCATGACTAAGTAGCATAAAAAAAAAAACACCATGACTAAGTCTGTCTTCCTTGTCGTAGTTTCTAGCATATGAATATACCAAGCAAATTGACCTTTCACGTAGATTTTAACCTTTTTCTTTTGGAAACAGAAGACTTCCAAGCTTGGCGCATGATCTTGCATACTTGTGTTATGAAACAAAAAATGTGGAATACTACTCTCTCCATCTCATTTTTATTGTCCATTTTCGTTTATCGTGTGGTTCTTTTAACGCTTATATCTTCCGATATGAATCTTCAAAAATATGCAATATGGATCTTATTTGATAGTTCTCGATTAGATTTATACTACAAAGTTTTCAAAATTATGAAAAACATTGTAGATTGGGGGATATAAGCATTGAAAGAACGGCACGAAAAATGAAAATGGACAACAAAAATGGGACGGAGGGATCGAAAAGGTTCAACTGTTCGACCTGATTGCGTGATACTAATTGGAGCTCTATATAAAATGGCTCCCAAAGCGTACGTTACGAGTTCGAGCTAACAATTAGCCATTTCAGGCTCTGTGTTAGTAATAAGTTAAACCCAATACGTGTGGAGAAAGACGAGAAAATTGAATACATCGTAGAGAAGTTCAGAAAGCAGAACACATCGTAGGGTAATTGTGACGAATATTCTAAATACCTTACTTTCCAAAATAAATAAATAAATAATTTAATTACTTTAGTAATCACTGCGCTGTCATATTGAGTGTTTGAGCCTTTCATTTTTTTGAAGTTAATAATAGGGGCCGACTATTTGTAACTACAAATTTCCTGAACGTAGCATGTTTATACTATGGTACACATTTCATGTGCATATGAAAAACAATCTACGTTCAGAAAATTTGTGATTGCGAATAGTCCGGCCCTAATAATATTGGTGGGACTTACAAAATAAACAATACATACATAAGGAATTAAGGACAGTGAGCTGTGCCAAAATCCTTTTTCATAAACAAGAGGACTTACGCATGATTGTTGCTGTATCCTGTGTCCTACTCTTCAGTTTCGATCTTCCAATCCTATCTAGCAGTTTTTAGCATTTGTGTGCTCAATTCGGGCTTGCAAAAGATGATCCAACTAAACCAGTCTCGCAAATAAGAATCATCATGTCAAAATTCAGTTTGATCGGACATAAATAGTTGTATCAAAAAATCTTGCATGTGCAAGAAACAAATGCTCTCTTCATCCCTAAATAAATGTCCGGCCTGCAAATCTTGATTTTTAAAACATGCATTCTTTTGGTTCAAACCAATTTGAGACCTTCGCAACATTGAAATGTGGTGAATTGAGACCTTCTACATGCATTATAATTTTAACCTAATGAGTAAGATTGTAAGAATTAACATTTTAATCCAATTTGAGTACATTAGTTAGTGCTCAGCATTAACTAAATCAGTAAAAATCTAAGCACGCAAATCAGACACCAATGCCCTGCGTTTAACAAAATTAGCAAATCTAAGCACACTCTGCATTTAACAACATAAGTACAAATTTAAGCATTCTAGCCACAAATGGGTGCAAACATGATATATATACACACACAAAACTTCTTATAAGGGCGCCCTTACTTTATTAAAGTGAGGACGCCCTTTTCTCGACCAATTTGTGATGATTCGAGCTGCTTATGTGTTCAGAACGTAATTTTAAGGGTACCCACGAGAAATCAGCACACGAAACAAAAAGGACCGGGAAGGGCTTCATCCGAGCAATTTTTGTTTGTTTTTTATTGAACGGTTCAAATAAAAACTGCTTGGATGAAGCCCTTCCCGTTCTTTATTTTGCTAATTTCTCGCGGATATACAGTCAGGATTCAGTCAGGGATCCCTGACCTAAGCATCGTCCGCACCTCATTGTTCAAGATCAAATTTAGATTATCCGAGCCGCTCAATGTGATCAGAACATGATTTTAAGGGTACTCGCCAGAAATTGGCAAAAAAAAAATGACCAACAAGGGCTTGATCTGAGCAGTTTTTTATTGAACGGTTCAATAAAAAACTGCTCAGATCAAGCCCTTTGCAGTCAACTTTTTGGGCGATTTTTCGTGAGTACCCTTAAAATCACGTTATGATCACATTGAACGGCTCGGATCATTGAAATTCAATTGGAAACGGGGAGGTGTAGACGATTTGGATGGTAAAAGGGTGTGGACTTGAACCGGACATATATATATACACACACACCTCTTACGGTCCGTACCTCCCTTTTCCGATTGAATTTCGATGATCCGAGCCGCTCAATGCGTTTAAAACGTGATTTTAAGGGTACCCGGGAGATATTGGCAAAAAATAAACAAACACCAAGAAGGGCTTGATTAGAGCAGTTTTTTATTGAACCGTTCAATAAAAAACTGTTCGGATCATTACAATTTGATCAGAAAAAGAGAGGTGCGGACCGGAATCAGGTCAGAAATTCCTAACCTGATCCGGATTCTGGACTGATATATATACACACGTGGTGAAAGAGCAAGGATAGCAAACGATTCAAGTCGGCAAGCAATTGATTCGCCCCCAAGGGCCCCAACCCCAGCAGCATCCACAACCGCCCGTCTTGCCTAATTCTCTCTCTCTCTCTCTCTCTCTCTCTCTCTCTCTCTCTGATTTCTTGAATCTCTCTACACGGCAATACTTCTATGACTAATGGGGAATTGTGAGACAAAAGGGACTTATATTGGAAGATGAGACTCGAGAGTAATTCGGCTACAGGGCTACGGCCCACTGTAGTCCCTTGTATGTTCCGCCCTTCAATAACGTGACGTGATGAACGGTTTAAATCATTTTTGGTTTAAGAATCGAGCCCATACATGCTGAAAAGTTAACGAATCGGAACAAAGGACTGAAAATTAAACAGAGCTAGACCCAATTTTCTGGTCCGTGAGAGGTTATTAGTGTTCTTGGAGATATGTTCTACCCCAATTATGGGGTGTTCTGGTTTCTCCAAAAATGAACTTTTGGTTTCTCCAAAAATGAACTTTTAGAAAAGGATCAAGTTCAAAAATTATGTGTTTATGTAAATAATTTTTCTACAAATATGAATCTTGTTTAATAGATCTCATTGAGATCTTTTAAATGATGCAAAAAAAATTAAAAAATTATTTTTTTATTTTCATTATATTTGAGCTTGAAATTATATTCTTTTAAAAAAATAAGGTTTAAAAAGAAAGCGGAACGACAACTAATACAACACGTGCATCATGTATTATTTTGTTCTCTCTAATTAAGCAACACAAAAATCATGAATTAATCCTATAATTTTCACCACATGACTTTGCGCGATAGACGAAGAATAATTTTCTCTCTAGCCAGTTCATACTGTATAATACTCCACCTGGGTCCAAACCCGATTCGTTGACACACTCCCTAACCTTCATCAATTTCAACCGGAGTTTACCAACCCAAATCGAACCCATGATCGAGATCCTTCGACTGATTGATGGGACTCACTCCGACCACTACAAAAAATTATAGTAAAAGAAAAAAAAAACTACTAAAATGTTAAATATATTCATTTCAAGAGAAAAACCTCACCGCAGATGATCGCTAACTCGGCATATGAGAGCTTAGTGCTGTTTCACATAGCGAGCTTTTTGGAATTTTTTGGTTTTTTGCCCTTATTATTATTATTTTTTTGGATTATTGGTTCGTCTTGTTAAGAGGAATCGACAAAAGTAAAAAATTATGACTTTTACCTAAATATTTTGAAAAATATCCAAGATAAAAAAAAAAACTGAGATTTTTCTTTGATAATTCCCAAAATACGTATTTGATTTAGTAATTTTTTACTTTTTCGATTCTCTCATCGAGACAAACCAGTAATCTATAAAAATTTGATGCAAAACTAAAAATGTAAAAAAAAAAATTTAAATAATGAGTCAATGACAAACCAAAAATTCCCAAAAAAAAACTACGTGAAACAGGTGCCTTTGTTTGGGACCGACCATGCAATTTTTCTTTTAGTCACTAGATGGATGTCCAGCCTATTCTAACAGGATGGAAAGGGGTATCACTAAGCGGCATACGAATGAGACAAACATAAAAGATATTAACCATCACACCAACCACTCACGCTCTCACCGATAATCGAACCCTCACCTTACACGTAAAAAAAGGTGAGTACGTGTAATTGGGCCCCACGGCCACCAAGCAAATTTGACAGGCGTCTTTTCGTGTAATTTTTTTTTTCAAATGGGGGCGAGAGCATCGAGGCATCTGTGTGGGACACGTTTCGACCGTCGGATGGTTGTGGGGACTTTCGGATCTCCGATGATGATTCTCCCGCCCAGTTGGCGAGAACCCGCACGCAACGTGTGACGTCAGCTCCGACAGCGAAACTCTCTTGTCCCTTGTTAAAAAAATCGAATCCCAGTCTTTGGAGAGACTGCTGTTACCTTTGACTTTGCGTTTGATGGGGTCCTCCTCCTCATTTCCCCCAACCCCTCCATTTTTCATTGTTTTTCTCTTTCTTCCCCTTTAGCCTTTTTCATTAGGAAATTGCACGGCGGTGGTTAAGGCATAAAATGAGTATTTTGTTTTTGCTCGGAGAAAATTAGCATTATTAGGGCTTCTTCAGCAGTTCCTATCCTAGTCATGCCAATTTCTACTTTGGCTATTCACCAAATAGATGAAGTACCCAACAGCTTAGGCATTTAAGCTATTCACAAACATTCTAAAAGAAATAAATCAAAATAAAGTAGTCTACACTACGAGTTCCTTCCAGAAAATTGGCATAGGACATTCGAAGAAATTCGATTCACACGATAACAACTATTTTGCACCATTTCCCCAACCCTTTCATCTATTCTAGGAATTGAAACTCTTGACTTTCAAAACCATCAATTTGGGTCTTTCTTAAAAGAAAATAGTGCCAGCAAAGGTGGCGAAATCTGCACCAACAAAGTAATTTGCACCGGCGAAGCGAAAAAAACATTACCGGAGTCTGAGAAGGCAAAAGTAATCGACAATCGGAGTCGGCGTCGCATGAAGTGAAGCTTCAGAATTGGGTAGTGAAGCAGATGAGATGAGAGAGGAAAGAAAGCGCAGCTCAACGAGTGCTACAGTAACTTGCCAACCCCAACGAGTTACTATAGCATCCCATAAATTGCCGAGGTTGATGGAGAGTCTGCTGGGTCAGTCTTCAATTTAGGGGTTTCCTAGCCATTTTGCCTAAATTCTAAGGGTGAATTAGGTTGTTAGAGGTGCTCTTAGTGACGATTGGACTCAAACTAAATGATTGGGAGATGATGAGGCTTACCATTGAGTTTCTACTCTACTTGGGTATAAAATGATAGTGTTATCATGCGTGGATCTCACATGTTCTGTGAGAATGTGTTAATCTAAGTGTTTGTAGCAAAGTTGATACTCCACATATATCAACTCTCAACTTTTGTTAATAAATGTTGGGTATCAACATTGCTATAACAACACACAAACATTTACACATGACTCTTGCAAGACACGTGAGCCACACACACCCTTTTAGTATGTGGGGCCCACATGTCTCATATGATCGAGTGTGAGTGTATTTGTGTTTGTCTGATTGTAGAATTATTGTTTGAGTATTCAATTTCCATTAGCGTTTCCTAAATAAGGAGACATAGGCCAATATGTTTCGTGGTGTAGCCAGATATATGCATGGATTGGGCCATTAGGAATTCCAAACTCGTTCAATAATTTTGTGCCTAATGACATGCAATGCAAAGATAATAACTTTCATCTTTATCACAATAATTACAAAACTAGTATATTATGATGAATAAAGTAACAACAATAGAACACGAAGAGTTTTCATATTTCAATGCTTTGCATGATAGTTTTATTATCAATGCATTCAAAAATACCTATCTACTATGCAATTATGCCAACACTTATCAATTACTCATTCGGTGCATCATTGATTCTTCTCATGATTCATAACCGAAAATGTTGTCCCAATAATAGTAATTCAACTTGCAATGCTAATGTCACACTCAAGATCGAGCAAGTTATTTTATTGGCAAAAAATTTTCAATCTCCACTATTAAAGTAATGCCGAGTATTTACGGAAAAAATAAATGTGAATCTTAGACAGTTAAACTTAAAAATAAAAAAAAACACCATGCAAGATTCCTGCGTGATATATGTTTGGCTCCGCTACTGCATATGTTATTTACAATGGTAGCTAGACACTTTTATAAGCGATCATATATAACTATATATGACAAGAACAATTCCAAAATAACAATTACAAATTGGCAAAACTGTACAACAATAGACAGTTGTATACCACAACTTTTTCCTCATGGGCTAGCTGCATGAACTTTTTTTTCTACCTTAGCTTGCCAACCTTGAGAAGTTAGAGCAACACAAGTCTAATTTCTCCTGTCTAAGAGTCAATCCATGGGGATTATGACACTTGTCTTTTGTGTGCTCTTTTTCCATGAAGATATTTAATTTATCTAAGATCTATGGAATCCAAGAATCAATTTCTTTATTTCTTAGTTTAGTTTTTGATACAGATAGGAACACCTTTTGTTATGTTTTTCTTTTTAATACAAGAGATTCGATGCTGCATGGAAGAAGACAGACAAAAAACATTAATTAATTGACAGTAGGGTTAAGCCACTTCCTTTTGCCTGTCTTTTCCTTAAATTTCATTTTTTTTTATTTTATTTATTTTTTTTAATCAGGATAAGCTTTTGAGAATTACTAACATATACATAAGTCTCCGGTTTGATCATCACCAAAATAACTGAAAGAAATATCTAGAGTTACTTGTATATATCGTAAAAAAAAAAAAAGCCTAGTAACACATTAATGAGTTTTACACGGAGTTGCCCAACACATACGTCGAGGAGAGATTGTCTCACATACCCGGTCACCAATGAGAGAAGGCCACATAGGCATATGTACAATTCGCTGTGTTACTAGTCGACCTTCATGATCCTAACCAAAAAGTATACGACCACACACCCTTACGTAAACATTTTGCATACACTCATCTTCATGTAGGGGCTTTGCACATACTGTAACACTAGTGTTTGTCGTCCCCTACATAAAAAATGTGAGTTTGTTTGTAAATAGTATACGACCACGCACTCTTACGTAAACATTTTGCACACACTCATCTTCATGTAGGGGCTTTGCACGTACTGTAATACTAGTGTTTGTCGACCCCTACATAAAAAATGTGAGTTTGTTTGTAAATATTTGTGTAAAATGTGCGTGGTTGTAAAATAGTAGAGTGATAAAGATAATATCGGAAAGCAACATAATTCCAGAAAGCGCCAAATAGAATAACCGAAGGTAGATTTGAAAACAGAGATTTAGATAATTCCAAGAAATCATTTGTTAACATATAGAGTGATAAGTAAATATTAATCGTATATGACAAATTGTTGATTACTATATTGACCTTTGCAAATTTTCATTGAGTACTTTTCTGTGACAGTTGTTACTGTTGAATTAGATATTATATCTAATTAATTGTCTCAAGTCGTTACTAATCTAACTCTGAGTAATTTTCCATTACAAAGTCTAGTAAATTAATTTAATGCAAGTTTCAACTACCAAAAGTATGACCGACTTTGAAAGGATAGAGATAATATCAGAAAGCAACATAATACCAGAAAGCGCCAAATAGAATAACTGTAGGTAGTTTTGACAACATAGATTAATATAATTCCAAGAAATCATTTGTTAATTACATATATAGAGTGATAAATATTAATCGTAAATGACAAATTGTTGATTACTATATTGACCATTGCAAATTTTCACGAGTACTTTTTGTTTTTTTTTTTTACAATTGTTAGTGTTTGTTAGGATTTGTCCCACATCGGTTAATTATCTCATCCAAAACTAGTATATAAGCCTGAGCGTCTTCTCCACTCTTTGCCAATTGATTTGGAATTGGATACTTTAACATGGTATCAAAGTTAAACTTTCGGAGGCTTTTCCACTTTGTTTGTGTCATAATTGTACTTTGTTTCATTGTGATCCGTGCGTTCCGGATTCTTTGTTGACGTGCGGGGGAGTGTTGGGATTTGTCCCACATCGGTTAATTATCTCCTCCAAAACAAGTATTTGAGTCTAGGCGGCCTCTCCACTCTTTACTAATTAGTTTGGAGTTGGATGCTTAAACATTGTTGAACTAGATATAATATCTAATTAATTGTCTCAAGACGTTAATTGTTAATTATTACTAATCTAACTCTGAGTAATTTTCCATTACAAAGTCTAGTAAATTAATTTAATGCAAGTTTCAACTACCAAAGGTCCAAAAGTATGACCGACTTTGAAAGGATAAGTTGAACTAAAAAGCTCGCAGAGATTGTCAAAAGTACTGAGAATTATGCCTATATCTCATATATAAGTTTTTTCGTTTTTTTGATCGGCAATTTATTTATTTTTATTAATCTTTGAATCTCTATCTCGGAAGGTTCCTTCCTTCTTTTCCTTTTGATTCTCGTAGCAGAAAAATATTGCCAAAAACGTAATAAAAAATCAATACGACAAATTAAGTGAACTTGCATGAGTTGGGTGGGATATCCCATCAATTATAAAGGGGTTAATTAAAGGGGGATAATCCATGCATATATGATTGCTTAATTTTTATAGAGTTCTAGTAAGGTCAACCAAAATGGTTTATATTGCATGCAGACAATCATTTGACAGATAGTGATTAAGAAAAGATGTGTTGTAGGTGGCAAGCTTACATCCAAAAAAACATTATAATTAAGCTTTAAGTACTTATACAAATCTTAATTTGTATAACAACCCTAGCCTTAATTAAGCCATCTTTCAGCTCTATTTAATGAGCAAATTAAGCTTTTTTTTTTTGGTACTTCAGAATATTATAAAAAATTAGTCACAACAGAGAGTTATGCAACAGATGTGCAGGCATAGTTAAAGTATTACAACCCCATGCGAAAAGAAACAAATCCCCTAATCAATAAGCTGCCTTAAATCGAGGTGATCTCGGGTCCAGAATTCCCTAATCGGTTAATGATCACTAAAGATTTATACAGATCAGGTCCTCTCCCATGTTTGGATTGATCGTTTCTATGAAAAAAAACGTTATCGTAAATGTTCGATGACGCTTTTCCATAGGCGCAAAGCAACCCTCCTCTTCAATATTATTCTCGAAAAATGTTGATGATTATTGGAGGAGATTACATGCATAGAGTATCAAAGTGAATTGTATTAGGCCACGTAGACGTTCGCATAAAATAACGTTAATAATTAATCGTCGAAACTCTTATAATCGCTTTTTATTATCATATACAGTATATATGTCTATACTAAAATCAGATATACTCCCTCCGTCCCATTTTTATTGTCCATTTTCATTTTTCGTATCGTTCTTTCAACGCTTATATATTTTTTAATCTATAATATTTTTCATAATTTTGAGAACTTTGTATTATAGATCTAATTGAGAACTATCAAACAAGATCCATATTGCATATTTTTGGAGATTCATACTGAAAGATATAAGTGTTAAAAGAACGGCACGAAACACGAAAATGGACAATAAAAATGGGACGGGGGGAGTGTATACACACACACACACACCACGGATCCAATAAGGGATCCCGCACGGGCTTACCGTGTGAGACTCTCCTTTCCCGATCGAATTGCAACGATTTGAGCCGCTCAATGTGTTTAGAACGTAATTTTAAGGGCACTCGCAAGAAATCAACAAAAAAAATGATCGGGAAGGGCTTGATCCGAGCAGTTTTTTATTGAACCGTTAAATAAAAAACTGTTCAGATCAAGCCCTGCTCGATCATTTTTTTCCTGATTTCTTGCTGGTACCCTTAAAATCATGTTTTGATCACTTTGAGTGGCTTGGATCGTCGCAATTCGATCAAGAAATGGGAGTCCCGCACGGTAGGCCCGTGCGGGATCCCTTACGGGAACCGGACTCATATATATATATATACACACATATACAGTCATTTTCAAATGAGATAAGGACCTCCCAATTTCTCCCATTTTCTGATCGAATTTCGATAATCCGAGCCGGTCAATGTGTTTAGAACGTGATTTTATGGGTACCCGCGAGAAATCGGAAAAAAAATGACTGGGAAGGGCTTGATTTGAGTAGTTTTTATTTATACCGTTTGATAAAAACATAACAAAAACTAATCAGATGAAGCCCTTTCCAGTTTTTTTTTTTTTGCTGATTTCTCGTGGGAACCCTTAAAATCATGTTCTGAACACATTGAGCGGTTCGGATCATCAAAATTTGATCGGAACAGGAAGGTCCTCATTTTATTAAAATGAGGCGGTCTTTAAGAGAAGAGGACTATATATATATAAGAATTTGTGGGAGGCGGTCCCCGTCTGTCGGCTGGTGGCTTGCGAAAGCGCGCTTAATGACTCAAACAAGCTCATTTACCACATAATTAACAAGAGGTGTGAGGTGATCATATCGTTAATTAATACTGATTAAGAAAATTGCATGCATGTTGTACAATGATCTGTAAATTAATGGACTTGTCCCCACGTACCCCTATTAACAAGAATTTCAGACTTTTTAATTAGTTAATTAGAGCATCTTTGTCGGTATGAATACACTTAATTATAATCTATTTATTGATTAGCACTATGATCAGACATCCAAGTCCTCCCTCTCTTTTAGATGCCCACACATATATGAGGATGCTTTTTTACATTTTCCGGCTCAAAAAGATCTTAATTTCTCAGTGAGTTTGGCGGTCGGATTAATTTAAAGTCGAGGATATAATTAATAAAGTTGTTAGTCTCTCCTCCACGTAACTTGGCCTCGACTTGGTTTATGTTTTCATAATCACTTTTGACGCGCCCTTTCCGAAATTCTATTTAGTTGACGATATCCAAAACATTCTTATAATTTGACGGGTGTTCCGTTCTCCTTTTTAAAGCTCTCTTGTTTCATAAGATGTTTCCAAGACGTTTTTCGGGTCCTTGAAATCCTATCCATTCAAGAAAGAGGGAAATTGAAACGATCTATCATTTTATGTTAAACATAGCTTCTACTTCTTCTTTTTGTACTTTTGCAAGATAAAACGCATTTTTGAGCATATTTAGGGATTTGTATGCAAGAAATTAATCGGGCAACATTTACGCGAGCTCAAGTTTTTAGATGAATTTGATGCCAACGTTTCAATTTTAATAAACATTTCAACTTCCCTTTCAGGATGGTTCTATTTAATTAATTTGTTACCAATTACGAAGATAGTTAATGTACGTAACTACCAAATTAAGCAACTGAAGCATACGAATATTATAAAAATGTACAGCATGCTTGCGTGGCTGTTTAATTAGTATTCTGATTGACGAATTAGAGGAGTTGTTATCCGAGGGTCAAATTCTGTTTAACGGTTTTGGAGTAACGACATGATTTAATGTAGTGGACTTCGGGATGGTGCTGTGTAGTGAGATGCACAACTGAGCCGTCGGGTCGTGCATCCAACGACTGTTGGATACACGATCCAACGGCTCGGAGGTATATAGTACGATGCTGCACACACCGCTGCACAATACCATCCTCAATTCTAGCATTGGCCAGAAAGGAGGACAAAGGCCGATTTTTTTTTTTTTTTTAATTTGAATCTGCTCAGTAAATTATTATAGCCAATCAAAGGGGAACAGTGGCAAAACAAAAGTCATAGACTAGTAATTTTCACCTCCAGTAGGAAAATCTTGGTGTAATCCTATTAAATATTTGAAAAGCAATAGCTGGATGAATATGAGGACAATTCACCGCCACCGTTAGGGTGTTTCCACTGACAAAAAATACTAAAAATTTAACGTATTTTGTCATCTCGTTTTTATTAATAAAAAAATTTCAGCATTTTATTATCTCGTTTCCACTAAAAAAAAGTTGTCAACAAATTTTTTTTTTGCTACAATACTAACTTTGCTCACAAACCCATTAACTATTCACTATTGGAAACACCTAACAACTTTTCAATCGCAAATAAAAATTTACAAATTTTCCACTATCAAAAACACCTCCTAATTTTTTGAAAATTTAGTTATATGTAGTAATAAAGTTCTGGGTGAGATTATATTTCTCATGTGCTTCCTTGTGGAATGGGAGATGCTGTCAAGAAGCTCTCTGCCGAGTGGTGCAAAGCGACTGATCCGGTAGCTCATCTCGCAATCGACGGCTTGAATCTTAACTGAGCAAAAGACGGTTCTGATTTGGAAGCCCTCAGATTCTATCCGAGCTGTTCGTGCCGAGATGAAAGGTCAGATCGGCCGTTCTGCAAGGAGCTGCTTGGCAGCATCCCCGAGTTTGTGCTGAATAGTCAAGTATGGCCAAAAAAAAAAAAAAATTACAATTTTGGAGTTGATCGGCACCGTTCCAGAACACATTTTTAAAAAATAAGTACTTATTTTACATTTCAAACTCAAAAATAATATAAATGAAAAATAATTTTTTTAATTTTTTTGCACAGTATAAAAGATTTCATCAAGATCTTTCAAACAAGGTCCATATTACATATTTTTAGATTTTATTAAGCCAATTATTTTTAAGATTAAAATTGTTTTCTTAAAAAATAAGTATTTAAAACCCGTTCTGAAATAGGTCCGTAGTGTTTGGGTATACAAATAAAGTGTTTCCGGACACAACTTGTTCTCTATTGGTAAATGCTTGGGTTAATTTGTCTTTATAATCGTTCGATCAGTGTGGCTAATTAACATATTCTGAAGTGCTCATAGCATGCATGCACGTAATTAGGTTTTAAGATTAACGATATTCTTGATGAATACGTGTAACAGTCTATCTGCATATTCATTTATGCGTACAATATAGATTGGGCATAGCGCGCTACCTACTTCCAACACATGCATAAAAAAAACACAAATGAGGGAGGGTATTTTTAAATTAATGATTTAATTATCAAAAAAAAAAAAACCTTGGTTTCTTTTCTTTTTTTTTTGTGGAGGTTTTTTAAATTAATTTCCAAAATCTTGAATATTACTATATACTTGTGTAGAGCCAACTGCCAATTAACAATAGCAGTAATTTTTAACCAAGAGGCTATTTTCTTTCATTTCACGAAAATAGGGAGGGTGGGGCATTGCCCCAAACTTCGGGATATGTTTGTTATTCTCGTCGTACAATTTCTCGTATCTGCCAAACATTTTGGCCCCTCCAACAACTTCATACTCTTACTTTTCCCCCTAGCACTTCAAATAATTCTACTACAACCTCTCCATAATTTCATTACTTTTAACTCATAATCTCGTTACTTTTAACTCAGACCCCACTTAGTTTGTGCAAGACTACTTTTAGGGTCACGGGATAATCGTTAACTGCGGTGTTCATATGCTCTTCGGTGCGAAAATTTAATATAAATTCTTTTAATTTTTTTGACATTTTGGCTGACGTTCATGCTTCTACAAGGCGGTGGTGATTCGCTTTGATTGAATGGCTACGTTGCTTGATTTTGGACCATACTTTTTAGCACACTAAATAAGGGAAACTTTAAGCTTGTTTTGGAGGTCACATGTTATAACAAACAAAAGACATATCAATTCAAGTAGTAGTACTTTTGTGCATGCAGCATCACATTCACCAATAATTAATGGCAAAATTTCCTCACTTAAAGTGGCTTTGGGAGTGTTAATTTGTCAAAACCCACAAGATAATTGTGGTCAATCTCTCTCTCTCTCTCTCTCTCTTAATTTTTTCCTAATTAGCCCCCCCCTGTTACTTTGTCTCACTAGTAGTGGAATATTGCTGTTGATGAAAATGTTACACGTACAGCCCAGAGGAATTGAAGAGCAGCGAAATGGTTTAATTGCCTAGCTATAAATTGCATACAAGCTGTGACAATTCAATAAAGGTACATACACATATAGCTAGCACTGATTAGTCAATCCAAAACACCTGGCCAGATGAGTCTAGGTGCCCCAGAATCCTATAAATTGACCCATCAAACATTATCATCGTGATCATGATGATCATTCTCATCAGTCACTGTGCCCATCCTACGTACGCCACAGAACCAGCATCTCTTAACAATGGATCTTGGACCTTCTAATTTGTTTGCAAACGTGCGTATAACCGTACATGCATCTACATTTATGAAATCAAGTGATTAGATTGGCGGCTAAGACCATCTTTTACCGGTTTGATTATGATGTTCGGTCGAGTCGGATGGTAAAACCGTGAGTTCTTACGTTTTTATTCTTCTCCGTAATTCCCAAGCTAATTTGACGTACATATATGATTCTTTTCTATTGCACAATTATCCACATCAGTTGTTTAAGTTGTGAATCCCCATGAGTCGAGGAGTCGAACATTTGGCATGAACTCAATAAATGTTTTTTTTTATTTTTTATGGGTAAGTATGGTCGATATATGTTGCCTTGTAACGTCCTACCACTTGGGGTGAGATGCATGGGGCAAGTTCCCCAAGCTCTTTGGATATTTGAAATTTTTATTCAATAGAGATAATGTATAAAACTTAAGCACATCTTTGGATTACGAATACTCTACTAAGAAACAAATGACAGTATGAAGAAACTAACCAAACTCACATACAGGTAATTTTTTTTTTTTGCTCGGCAAACGAAACATTTTATATAAACTCGAAGGGATACATTGAGGAGAAAGTACAACAAGAAAAAACTATCCAACCAAAGTTGGATAGAAAGAAACCCCTAAAGATTGCATTACAACTTCACTTTTCGTATCCCATCAAGATACCCTTTGAAATCCACCACTGTGTAAATCTTGATATCAAACGTAGCTTTGCATTACAGGTAATTAGTTAGGCCCCATTCCGTTGACAAAATAAGTTCTTATTTTTATCTATCCAATAAGAACCTATGTTTCACTAACTTTTTACCTTCTTATTTATACATTTTAAAATCTGTGTCATGGTCGCTTACATCTTTCAATTTATAATGAATTTCATGATTTTGTAAATTTTGTATAATGGAACTAATTGAGAGGAGTATCAAACAAAATTCATATTGCATATTTTTTGAGATCCATGTTGAAAGATTTAAGCAATCAAAAATTCCACACCGAATAAGTAGAACTCTCTTAGTGGAATAAGAGTTCTTATTTCCTCTTGCAAAATTGCAAAATATTGAATAAGAAGGCTTAGTGGAACAAGGACTTAGTCACAAGTAATTAAATTATCCAAATCTCGATACATCTTGGAACTAAAACAATATTTTTTGTTTACCTATTCTTACAGTAGCAAAGTCCTAATTTTATCCTAATTTTAACTATGCAGTACGTACCTAAGCTTATAGCTAGTTTGGAAAATGTCACAACTAATTCTGATACCCATAGCTATCAAATTGTTTGATAATTCTACTAAGAGAAAAATTTCTTTACGGAGCAAACCCATATAAAAAAAAAAAAATTACGGCGCTCAATTACGCGTGTCCAAAAGTGTTTCGGACGGTCCAAATTGAAAACCAATTTCAACCGGTAAGAATTAATTGTTATCGGTCAAAATTGAAAAACAGACCTCAACCATTAATTGCATAAATGAACGATCGAAATTGTGCAGAGCCGTGGATAAATTATTCTGCCGTGAATAAATTTCTCTCTTCTACTAATACTCAAGACTTTGTATTGTAGAAGGAAGAGACTGGGTAAGGTTGGATATAGGCAG
This sequence comes from Rhododendron simsii, assembly GCA_014282245.1. Lineage (NCBI taxonomy): Eukaryota > Viridiplantae > Streptophyta > Magnoliopsida > Ericales > Ericaceae > Rhododendron > Rhododendron simsii. Next base: position 10,542,776 of record CM024965.1, read on the forward strand.
GGTTTCAATCACTTGAGAGATAGAAACTTCTAAATCCATGCATCAGCTACTTATTAGTATTATTCAGCAAAAAAAAGGAGTTGGAGAGACTGATCAAAGAGAGGCCAATCATTTTGACTTTTTTGTCTTTGTCTCTTAAGACAATAATTTAAGATTTAGTTTTGTTTTTCATTATCGATCCCAAGTTTCCAACCCCAAAAAGTCTCTCAATAAAAGGGCACTTTGGAAGCCTATATACCACCACACCCACCAGCACCAAAGTCCCATTTAAATAGAGCCAAACACCAGATCCAACAAAAACACAACTCTGTAGAGAGAGAGAGAGAGAGAGAGAGAGAGAGATGGGGAGGGCTCCTTGTTGTGATAAGGCAAATGTGAAGAAAGGGCCATGGGCGCCAGAAGAAGACTTGAAACTTAAAGAGTTCATAGACAAATATGGGACTGGTGGCAACTGGATTGCTCTCCCTCAAAAAGCTGGTAAAGATCACCTTAGTTGTAATTCAACAAAAATGTATCAGCTATATTCATTGTTTTTCAGAATGTCATTAACGAAATTTGTTTCTCTCTCTCTCTCTCTCTCTCTCTCTCTCTCTGAGATCAGGTCTAAAGAGATGTGGAAAGAGCTGCAGGTTGAGATGGCTGAACTATCTGAGGCCTAACATAAAACATGGTGAATTTTCCGAGGAAGAAGATAGGATTATCTGCACCTTGTTTGCTAGCATTGGAAGCAGGTAATTACTCTACTCCATCTAGCTAGATTCCTCTTTAGCTTTTCTTTTTTTTTCTTTTTTTTCTTTTGGCTGTTCCTGGAATCTACACACATGGAAGACCTATATATGCTCATTTCATCACTCACGCATAATAGATCTGTCCATGGTTTTCCCCCACTTTTTAAACTTAGTTATTGCTTTTACATAATGATTAAGACCTATGTTCTGATGTCTGAAAATTTATGATGTCTCTCCAGAAATAGTAAAAGAAGCTGAGTTAGTGAGAAACATTTGACTACTTTTACATAATTATCATCTATTGTGAAAATGACTGAATATTGATGTTACCATTCAACACAATGTGTGTGTGTGTGTGTGTGTGAGAGAGAGAGAGAGAGAGAGAGAGAGAGTAGCTTGTTTCAAGATTCTGCTAAATTTGGGTTCATGGTGTTTTCCCTCTTTATTTAGTTTTAGTTAATTATTACTTCTTCTGATGTCTGAATGTGAATCATGTCGCTCAGAAAATAGTAAAAAGAGAGAGGACAAATTCACAATTTCAACACTCACTCACACACAAAGAGATAGAGCGAGATTTGGTATTTTTACTTTATTACTCCTACCATCTCTTGTGATCATGACTGAATATTGATGTTACCACACAAAAATGGCATTAAAGAACACAAGAGAGAGAGAGAGAGAGAGAGAGAGAGAGAGAGAGAGAGAGAGATTGGACATAGTTTGTTTGTTACAAGATTCTGATAAATTTGGACAATTCTGGTGCATGGAAGCCAAGTTGAGATCCAAAACCAGAAACCCATTTCCAGGTGTTAACAACTTAATTAAAAGAGAAACTCAGAGGTCTTTTGTCTTTGATCTTCTTATTGAACTTATTAATTCATCCAATCAATTTATGGCAGGTGGTCAATTATAGCAGCTCAGTTACCGGGCAGAACCGACAACGACATCAAGAACTACTGGAACACCAAGCTCAAGAAGAAGCTCATGATCGGGAACATGGCTCTTAACAATAATCCCCTAAACCACAGAAAATTACCACCGTACCCTCCACCACCACCACCACCACAACTTCCCTCATTCTACAATTACAGCCCATTGATCAAGTCTTTCAGTTGCCTTGAAACTTCATTAATCCCACCACCTAACCCTATTTTCCACCACCACAACAGTTATGATAATTTCGATTTTACCCCTTCTTCTGTACCAACATCAAATGGCTCCTCTCTCAATCTTCAACCCCAAGAGAGCTTTTTGTTCAGTGCCATGCAACAGCACTATTACCCACCATTGAAAGAAGGGTTCTTGGTGTTCGGATCAGGAGATCAAGCTAGTTGTTCATCTAATAACTCTGATGGAAGTTGCAGTCAAATTAGCAGCCATGGAAAAGGTCAGATCAAGCAAGAGGAAAATATGGGTCTTTTTGGGTTGGAAGAGAACCAAAGGTTCATTGTTGACTATGGCAACAACAATGGAGGTGATCCAAATGAAAACCACATGTTCCCTACTACTACTGCTACAGCATGGAGTACAGATGATCGTCAGAAGTACACAACTACAAAAGGGTATTTTGGGAACAGTGGTGGTATGAGTCCATTGGATTATGGACTGGAGGAAGTTAAGCAGCTGATTACCAACAATAGCAGTAGCAGCTTGTTGTTTAATGATGAGAACAAGACAGCTGAGGAAGAAGAAGAAGAAGAAGGAGAAGAAGGAGAAAATACCATGTACTACTACTACTGATCATCTTTATGATATATTAAACTGACTGTGTTGTAAGTACAAAATCAGAAGGAAGATTTGAATGGGCATGGTGTGAGGAGGAGGGGAAGGAGATTTTTCAGATAAGACTTTTGTTCAGTTTCTGGGGTTTTGTGTTTTCTGATGGACATTGAAAAGAAAAACATTTCTTCTTCTTCTTCTTGTTCTTCTGTCTCTCTCTCTCTCTCTCTCTCTCTCTATATCTTTATGTTGATAGTAGTACTTGGGGAAGGCTTTTCTTTTTGTGCATTTCTTTTTGTGTATGGACTGTACGGTTTTCAAATTCAGAGTTCCGAAATAAATGTCACATGAATACTAGAGGAGAAGAGAAGACTATTGTCTTTCCCAAAGGAAAGATAATCATCAACCATTTCACTGTTTGTTTGCTTGCTTTAAGGGTTGTCAAGAATGGTCAACTAGCCAGGCAATGATCAGGTAAAGAGATTGTCAAAATAATGGGTATAGTATGAATAAACTTTTTCTATTTACGTATAGGATAATGCCAATAATATCCCGTTGAACTGTCGTCGAAGTTTAAAAAGTGCATTAAAGTATGTGGAAAGTGCATAAATGTGTACAAATGTATTGAAAAGCGTAAAGATTACTTGAAATTGGCATTTTTTTTAAAACTTATCGACAACCCGCCGATCAGTAAAAGGAACCTTACTTATATCAAGCTAGTGTGGGTTTGAGAGTGTGAATTTTGGAGATTTTTTTGTGAATACAAGGCATGCAATTAAATCTTCTCTAACTCTCGTCTTTTAGACTCCGTTTATTTCTCAAGAATTTGGTGCATAAAAATTACTTTTGAAGAAATTTTAGTAAGGTAAAACATAGGAAATGTATTTTGTCTAATGGTTACACTTAATACAAAATTGTAATAACAATTAAAGTATTGTAAGTTAATTATGTGGAGAACTTGTATAAAATTAGAATTCCTAAAAAAAAAAAAAAAATTGCTAATGTCAAAGAAGTTTTGGGAAAAAAAAATCCCAGTGAAAAATTTGTAACGACTTGGCCAGTTGACATGCTTAACCATTAGCCTAACCATGTGGTTGAACATGTTAACATGAAGTTATACAATAGTTGATCGGAATCACTTATATACCATTTCTATTTTTCACATCGTAGGCGATGTGGGACTATGGCCCATTATGGGGTCTCGGAAAATTAAAGACGTGCGTCCTATAATTTTCTGCTGATTAAACAAGTATCAATGCAGACAAATTAACAACTCTTGTATTTGTATTTTCTTCCTCTGCAACTGAATGGGGCTTTATTACTCTTTTTAGATCATATATAACTAACTTATCAACCTAGTTGCGATATCAGATTTTTCTCACAGTGATGCCGTAAATACTCATATCCCTTTCAATCATTGTACCATTTCAATGATTAACATTTTTGCCGTAAAATAAAAAAAAAAAACCTAACTGGATATAAATAGAGAAACAAACATATAATTTAGTCGAAAAACAGTGGTTTTAATAGCCTTGAGCCAAAAAAGTGAATCGAATCGCTTGGTCTTATTCAAAATGGTCGGCCAGCTGGGGGGGAAATTGTTATAAGGGTGAGCCAACGAAATAATGTTATAAAATGCTTTGGATTTTTAGGGGTGGCTCAGGCTTTGAAAATGAAGACAGAAGGAGGAAATAAAAAATCTCATCAGTCCTCCATAAACAAGTTTAATTAATTAAAAATAAAAACCCGGGGATTACTATATGGTTTATAAGTTGAAGAACAGGCATCAACTTGTTGTATGTGAAAGTCTATTTTAGTCATTTTTTTAAAAGTAAAAATCTTTAAATTCAATAATCTTTTTTAATATATACATTTGATTAATAATTGAGCACTAATATAGTAACATTACAATTCATACGCCTATCGCGGCATGAAGGAATGGGTCACAGCTAATGGGCCCATTTTGATTTGGACTTGGCAATAGCAATGGATGGATCAATTGACCATTGTTGTTTCTGTTTAAAACTGTGGAATAGGGCCCCACCAGCAAAAATAAATATTAGTAAATACAATGGGTCCCAAACAGAGTTGACCCTTGTTTATCACAATCAGATTAGGTAGGCTAACTATATTATTCTCACACTAATATAATCGGTTCCAGTTGGAGGAATGCATTTCTTTTCTCATAAATCCAATGATTAACTTCTTCTTATTCTCTTTTTCAGAGTATTGCAGGGTGTTTCAGTTCATTTTGTGTGCATCTCAGACCGATCTCTACAGTCCTTTTTTATAGCTCTTTTCACGAGTATACGTGAGCTGATCTAAAGAGTTGATAATAAGAATCAAATTTGAGACATTCAAGGAATTAAGCAAGTTCCTAAGTATCAGGGCTAGGATCATGAGGTTAATCTCTTAGGGGTTAATGATTAACTTCTTTGTAACTGTAGGATAATGTGTCAAGCTGGATTTTCTGAAGCAACAGTTCTGGGTTATGTCCAATATTTTGTGAAAATGAAAAGACAAAAAAGGTGGTGTGCTAGTGAGTCCTTGAAATGAACACACGTGTACAATTTATGTCATTTTTCTCTCTTTGAAGAAATCCAATTGATGTCCAAATCTCTCTGTATGCAAATCCTGTAGGCGCAGTAAACCACCAGATTAATTGTGAGGAGATATCAATATGTCATTTTTGTACCTTTTTTAGCTGATCCATAAAAACAGCTGCTACACTTTCTCTTTGCCCTCCTTTCCCCTCGGATTTATACCCAAATATGGGTGGCGGGATCAATTCCTACCATCAGATCTGGTTTTCCTTCCCCTTTCTTCACCAAAACCGCTTGCCATTACTCGCTGCAGCTCTTCTGGGTTCGCAATCGCGTGGTTGTCGGTGGCTTCATTGGTCGCCGACTTGGGTGCATAATTGGTAGTGGGCTTGGCAACAGAAGGGCTACTCAATAACGGAGGGGAATGTATTTTGTTGCTTTATTTTATTTTTTGTTCGGATTTAGTCCGGTGATTTGTTGGTTTTGTGTTTGGTATTCGTTTTATTTTCTGCGAATCTGATCTCACTAGGAGAGTTTGAATTAGGGCTGCATATACTGTGCTCTGATTGCCCTCTTTAATGGTTTGTCTGGTCTGTGGACGCCCATTTGCCCTCATGGGATTCCTCTCTGTTGTGTAGACTTTCGTCTCACAGTTAAATGGAGTACAACTTCTCACATTTGTCAAAAAAAAAAAAAAGCTACTCCATAAGCATAAAACAAAAACTCGAGGCTATTAAATTGTAAAAATATATAATCCTTTTTTTTTTGTAAAAAAAAATTATGTGGCAATATACTGACAAATGGATACATACTATAAGAAAAAATATTTTTGCTGACGGAAAAAGTGGTGACGAAATTTAATGTTACTGTAGGTGAGGAAACAACAAGATTTTCGTCACTAGGTGACTTTCAGAGACAACCTATTGGCGATAAACTAATTTTCGTCACCTATCTATTGGCAACAAAAAAATATGCATTTTGTGACAACTTAATTCGTCTCCGAACACAAAATTTTATATGCACTAAATTTTTGAACCTCATAATATTATATATGTGCACCTTAGCCATAGAGCAAGCGATGTATTGGAAACATCATATTTAGACATATATATATATATATATATATATATATATATATATAAAAAGTGTATATCAGTCCTTATCCTATGAGGGATCCCGCACGGGCTTACCATGAGGGACTCCCCTTTCCCGATCGAATTGCGACGATCCGAGCCACTCAAAGTGATCAGAACATGATTTTAAGGGTACCTTTGAGAAATCAGCAAAAAAAATGATCGAGAAAGGCTTGATCCGAACAGTTTTTTATTGAACGGATCAGTAAAAAACTGCTTAGATCAAGCCCTTCCTGATCTTTTTTTTTTTTTTTTTGCTGATTCCTCGCAGGTACCCTTAAAATCACGTTCTGAACACATTGAGCGGCTCAGATCGTCGCAATTTGATCAAAAAAGGAGAGTCCCGCACGGTAAGCCCGTGCAGGATCCCTTATAGGATATAAAGTGTATATATACACACACATCATTATACGTATAAATTAACGAAAAAACTATTTTTGTACATGGGCATTTCGTGTATCAAACCTCTTTTTACATCACATATTTGTATGAGCTAGAGAAAAGTATGTAAATTTTGTGATTAGAAAATGACCTGCGTATGGTATGGGGGCACTGAATATATAATCTCTCAAATCAGTGGCTTAATTTGCCAGACTGCCACCCCACTTCTCCCGCATAATGTTCCACATATGAACATTAAATTATTTAATTAATGATCAGGAATACACCTATATATTGCTTTAATTAATAAAATCGATCAATGGTTTTTGAAAAGCTCTGAGAAGTTTGTTTGTTTTTTTTTTTTTTTCTAGGAATGTCTTTTCTCGCGAAGTTCATGTCAAGGTCAAAAGGTCGTGGAACCCTACTGACAGTACTCTGAGTGACACATGAAATACAAACTTGGAAAACACCTCTCTCCCTCTCTCTCTCTCTCTTAATTTTTTTTTTACCAGCAAAAATAAAATTTATTATCTCAAAACACGAAGTACAGAGATAATAGAATATTGAGTACACCGGTCTGATCACTCAAAACCCTCTTCTCTAAACCATGTGGAGAAACGGATTAAGGTCCAACAAGCTGAGTCCAAACTAGAAAAAAAATCCTAAAACACTCCTAAAGTTAGTAAGGAACCAACCAACCCCAAAACACCCATTGGGCCAAGCCCCAATACACTATTTGCGAAGCCCCATTACATCTCAACCAACCAAGTGGGCTAGGCCCAAACACCCAAAAGAAGCAGCCCAAACACACCACCTAAACCCTAAACTTGCATCTTCCACGCCACATCACCACCGCCGCCTCCGCAGCCCAAGCACCCATTGGAAAAACAACACCAACCATAGCCACCCTGCACCCGCTGTCGTCCAAGATCACAGCCACAACCCACCACCATCTGCAGCCACCATAGGACATGACTTTCGGATTGCATAGGATTGTTTGTTAAAGATTTTGAAAGAGAATTTTGGAATAATGAGGGGAGAAAGATATACAGAAAGATAAAGATGATAAGTGAAGAGAAGCTTATCGAAAACGGTGCACCGGGAGAGGGAGAGATGTTATGAGAACCCAAGAGGAGACATCAAATAAGTATCAAGGTGACAATATTTACATACCTGTTAGTAAAAAAAATTTAAATTAGCATGATAATACAGAAGGCATGCATGAGAAGAACTCCACACGTGTCGTGTATATATTGGAGCAATATATAGGAGGTTTAATTTCATCATCCAGACTAAATAACAGATTTTTCCTAAATTTAATGTCACTTTGCTTAATTGGGTGTCGATTTGTGTATCATTAACGTGAATACATGCATGATAATGCGAAATAAAGAATAGCTCTAAACGTCTTGTCACGGACAGGAGCGATAAGACATTTGTGCAGCCCCAGAATAAAAGGACAATCTTAGGTGTTAATTTTTGTGTAAGGGCTAACTCTGTTTGACACGGCAGTTCATAATAGAACGAACCATATATACCCTGTAAGAAAAGCAATTAATGATACACAAAATAAAAAGGCATTACGGAGATTAATTTTTCTTTTTTTCCTACTGCAAATCAAGCGAAGTACGAAAATTAAGAACCGGATCCCCTTTCTTAATAGGTTTTCTTTCTGAAACCAATCTGGGAGATGGAAGTGCTATTCAAATGGCTTTATGCTGTAAAGGCTCAGTCTAAGGTTTTAGGCTTTTTGGGACTTCGGTTTTAGGCTTTAGGTAGTCTCAGGATATATATATGGAAAATTCTAAAATCAACCTAATGGGCTGACAGTAGTGAGTGTGTGAATGTGTATTAAAGGATATAAAAAGTACACAGAAATACGTGTTTTTCTTGTCTTCTAGTGTACTTATCATCAACCCAGTGGGCTGACAATAGCAAGACCGGTAGTTTTTTTTTGAAACCATTCAATGAAAACTGCTCGGATGAAACCCTTTCCGGTCATTTTTTTTTGGCCGATTTCTCACGAGGACTCTTAAAATCACGTTCTGATCACTTTGAACGGCTCAGATCATCGAAATTCAATCGGGAGGAAGAGTCCCGCATTTTAAAATGTGGGATCCCTCACCGAAACTTGACTGTGTATATATGGTTTTTGTTATCTCGCCATGACTGTTTTGGAGTTGAGAGTGGTATACGATTGTCAGGTCCTAGGGTGCCAACATAAATGGGATATTAGATTTTTCCGTTGTGATGCTATCATGCCCAGAATCTTTTAATCGTTGTAATCTTTGTTCAATGATTAATAAATTCCCTTTTTGCCGAGAAAAGAAAAAAAAAAGAAAAAGAAAGAGGTTTCTGAAATAACCATGCTAATCTCACATAGCAAGTGTGTACCCCAATGTGAATGTGTGTGCTTTTTTGTAGACTTATTAGACTAAATTATTATTCATAAACTGAACTCTGAGAAACAGTTTTGGGCTTTCTAGTTGGACCATATTGATTGTCAGTCCTTCATTTGATCCATAAAACCAGACTTTCCCCAAGCTGGGCCAGGGCCGATCTAGTCGTTGTGCAATTTCTTGGGCTAGAGTCCAAACTTACTCAAGCTCAATCCGACATTACAGGCTTTACCTGCTTGGATTGTCTAAACTTTCAATTGCCCGATTAATTCACAGTGCTTTCGGTTCTCATCTCAGTTATAGGATGTGTCTTTTTCTAACCAAAAGGTCCGGTTGCATGCATCTCGTCTAATTTTGGGATCTTAAAGTTTTCAATTTGGCAAATCTTCAATAATCTCAATGTTTAATATGTTTGATCTTCATGAAATTCGAACTTGCGACTTCTTGAGGTGTAAATCCTTTAATTGTTTTTTCATGCTTACTTGGCCAAATTTTGAAGTTTATATTAAGGAGGTGTTTGGGGTAAGCATTAAGCTGGGCATTTTCTTTCTTTTTGTTTTTTAAGTCTGTTTGGGCTCTTTAAGAGGTACTTATATATTGTTCCTTCCTCACCTAGTCACTTAAGTTATTATCCGAATCATTGAATCAAGCAATGTGAGACTATATTTTTTTAACATCCATCTCACGTGCAGCCGCGTTAGAGCTCTGTCGCATGTAGCATCTTTTTGGTCTATCCACAACATGTGGAAGGACATCACTTTTTCTATGTGATAAATCGAAAGGTACTTGGAGAACAGATCTGCCTCCTTTATAGCCAGTCGTCGTTCATCCCTACCAGCAACCAATGACAAGGTCGAACGGGATGGTTAGGCTGCTGGAGACATCGTTGATAGTGTCGTGGACGATCTCGCTAGTGAAGAAGTGCTTATTGGTGAAGTTGTCGTAGATTTGCAAAAAAAAAAAAAAATTATCGACAAATTTGTGTCCATTGGTAGATTTGGGGAAATAAATTGTGAAATGGTGTTGAAATTCAAATTTCATGGTAGTTTTGTGAAAATTATTCAGGATAAGTATGGACGATTTGATTTGAATGTGTGATTTGACTAATTTTATACTGAAATATGTCATGATAAAACATGGCAAATTTGTAGAATTTTGTCATAAAATTGTTTTCGTAGTTGAATCTCATATTTGTATCCATGAATCACGATACACCTGATCAATTTGAATACGTGATTTGAGTATTTCATGGGAATTCCACAGAATTTTTTCATAATAATATGATCGATTTTGAATGCATGATTTTTCTGATTTTGCGTTGAAATGCGCCATTTATTATCATGAAATATTTCTGTGAATTTACTTGAAAATTGAGGTAAATTTATCATGAAAAATTTCATGGTAACAAAGGGTATATCTAGTGGCCATGGCTATGGGTTACATTTGTTAGGATTAGGAATAGTTTAGAGAGAGTGAATTAAATAATGAGGACAAAATGGGTCATTAAACCAATTTAAGGATGAAAACATAATTATTCAAACACACTAAAATGGGCATCTAAATAAGTTCTCTAGGATAGGAAATTTTTTCAGTGCCAGATGGGTACCACTTGGTGCTCGCTCGGCGCATCCGAGCCGTCCATTGCGTTTTTGAACAGCTCGGATTTGGAGAGAGAAAAATGAGAGAGAAAGTGATACGGTGAGAGGGGAAAGAGGGTGAGAGTTTCACTTCAAGCCATTCAAAAGTGTAATGAACGGCCCGAATGTACCAAACGGGTACCACGTGGAATTTACCCACCAGACACCAAAAAATTTCTCAATAGGATAGGATGCCTACATTTCAGTGGCGGATTTAGGAATTTGACATAACGGGAGCACCAATTTTCTTTGTAACGCCGTAATATGTGACTTACAATTAAACACATTCACACCAAAATAATTTTAGCATTCATGATAATGTAATAATTTAAAAGTATATATGCATTTTAATAACAAGATACAAAGGCAAATTTACGCACCTTGACTATATGTGTTAAAATAAAAATGATCACATGTTTATCATCTATTTTTCTATTATTAACTCTATAAGTACAAGTTTCGAGTACCAAAATGTACAAATACAATGTACGAGTTCATATTGAGTACTACACAAATGATGAGAGACGTTGGGAAGTGGGAGAAACCTTGGTTGTGAAAGAGTTTTAGTGGATTTTGAAAAAAAAATAAAAAAAGAAAACTTCGGAGTGCCTTGAATTGTTTTAGTGGATTTTAAAAAAAAAAAAATTTAAAAACTTCGGGGTGTGGGGAATCGAATTCGTGCCACTTAGTCCTTAAAAAGCATGTTGCATACCATTGCACCAAACTTTAACTTATTGCACATATTAGCATATATATATATATGTACACACACACACACACAAATGGGAAATTTTTTTTAAAAAAAAGGCGTGGGTGCACGTGACCCCATGTGCCTTATGGTGGGTCCGCCCCAGCTACATCTCTTATTGAAAGAATTCGTGGTGGGATATCACTCATATCTAATTAAGGTTCCGTTTCTTTCAATATAAAATATTTTACACAAAAAAATAAACTCATAAAATAAGTTTCGTAAAATTATTTTGGATAGTGATAATGTTAAAACTGTTTTTATTGGTGCCAAAACTCTATTGTATAAAAATCTTGTACACGACACATGGTATAAGCCTTCTGTGCACTAGAGATTTGGCAATAACAAAAATAATTTTGGCATTATTTTTTTCCATAATTTTTTGGGTGTTTTGTGATGGGCAACCAAGATTGTATAATCTTGGTGCCTTAGTTCCCTAATTTGTAGTATCTTTAGTCTTTTAAATATCTGTTTTTATCTCATTTTGCACGTAAGGTTTGTTTTGGTTGTTTCAAACAATACGTGGTGTTAAGGCGGTTCTTAACGCCAAGGATTGTATTCGGAAGCATCCAAGGTTTCGGAGCAGCGAGGAGACATCCTACCAAGGCCGTCGGGTGATGAATCAAGTGCTACCAAGGCCGTCGGGTCGCGTGGATCAAAGCAGAGAAAAAATCGAATTTCTGCCTTCTATGAACCGGTACGGGTTTTGGCTGTACCGGTTCATGCTGTCCAGAGTTTATGTTTTTCACCGTTTTTGAAGACATGAACCGGTATGGGTTTTGGCTGTACCGGTTCATACTGCAGAACTGAGACACGTTTTTTCTGCTTTTTCAACTTTCTATTTTTGGGATATTTTCCACTTTTGGGCTACTTTTAGGATTTTTTGTGGGATATTTTGAGAGAGAAGGGTCACTTTGTATAAATAGGGGTCTCTCTCTCTCTTCTTGATCATCTTTGTCTCTCCCACTTTAATGCTTTTTAATTTGTAGAAACTCCATTAAAGCTCTCCAAGCTTTTGTATTATTTTCTTCAAGAATCCAAGTAAGCAATTCTCGTTCATTGTTTTTCCGTTTATTAATGTTGTAGCCGCGGACTAGATCCTTTATAAAACCAAGTTTATTTTCGTTTTCGTCGGTTAAAATTCATGTCTTGTTTTTATGCTTTCGTTTGTGCTTTAAGTATGCGTGAGTAGTCGTTTGGCTAAGTCTCGGGATAATCTTTCCCGAGGACCTAGGTAGTTATTTGGTTCTCGAATCCTCGGGCTTTAAAGCGTGATTTACGGAATAGAGCTTAACTTGCATTTTTGGTCTAAGTAAGGGGTGTTAACTACTCGGTAAGGCGTTTGTCAAGCGGTCTTGGCAAACGACTCACCGAGGGCTCGTGGCCTCCTATGTTTTCGATAAATGTGTCAAACAAGTTGGTTTGCCTCCGTTAAATCATATCTGTCTTGAAACGTAGTCATTAAAGTTAAATTCTCCGGGCGTGAGCACGCGATCGTGACTCTCGCCCGAGTTATATTGAGAACCGGTAACATCCTTTGTCAAGGGTTAGAAGATTCTTAGACTTGCCTGTTTAAGTTAATTAAGCGTTTTTCCTAGTCTTTTGCCTTGGGTATTTTTTTTTCTCTGTTTCAAAGCATACCTAGTTGGCCGCCTTGAACGCCGCATTCTACTTTTCCGACCTACAATCCTATTAAGCTATCATCGAATTCCCTGTGGTACGATCCCGGTCTTGCCGGTTTATTATGCTACCGACAATCTAGCCCTACGCTTGGGGTTTTTATTTAACCTTATTCGAAGGTGAAGTTGTAGGCTAAGCATTTTGCACCTAACATTTTAGAAAAATTGAAAATGAGTGAAAATAAGTTGTGGGGCCCTGCGGCCTAAACTGGTGGGGGTTGGGTTGTTTAATTAGAATCAACACTCAACAGTCAACATCCAAGATGGAAGAGTCCATTTGGCCCCGTTTGATAATAGTAATAAATGAGTGAAATTCGTAAGGAAATGGAATTAGGATTTAGCTTGGTAATGAAAAGGGATTGGTAATGAGAAGGGATTAGTAATGAGTATGTTTGTTTGAGATGTGATTGGATGATTAGATTATTAATATCATGTTTGTTTGAGATAAGATTAGATGAAGAGATTGGATTGATAGAAGGAATTAGTAATGAGAATGAGTTGCGTTTGGACTATTAATACCATCTCCCCTAGGCCTTGTTTGATAAAAGTATTAGAGGGGTGAGATTCGTAAGGAGATATGATTAGGATTGGGATTGATAATAAGAAGGGATTGGTAAGGAGTATGTTTGTTTGAGATGAGATTATTAATATCATATTTGTTTCACATGAGATAGGATTGGATTGATAGTATACATTTCCGTTTTTGCCCTTCACGTGGGATAGGATTGATAATGAGATGAGATTGGTGAAGGCTATTTTTGTATTTGTGCATGGCAAGGAGGGGATTGGATTGTTAACGCAAAGTCCCCCAAGGTATTGGTAATACCCCCTAATGAGAGGATTCACGTTCTCATGGGACTAATAGTGCCCCCCCCCCCCAAAACAAACAAATGCTTAGTAATCCCATGAGATTATTAGTCCAATCCCAAGGCCTAAAGAGGTTAACAAACGGGGCCCTAGGGTATTCCTAATACCTCCTAATCCCCGGCTTGCTAGTCCTAAGGACTAGTAATCCCAACTCATTTTGAGTTACCAAACATAGTATTAGTAGTCCCATGGGATTGGTAATCTAATCCCAAGAGCTAATATGGTTATCAAACGGGGCCTTGGTACTGTCCATGGAAAAACATGGAGATGTGAGAATTGAGAGACTTCGGTGGCGGCTAAAAAAAAAGAAAAAAAAAGTAAGACTCTAGCTCTGTTTGTTTGGGGGTAAAATATTTTAACTATTTTTTGATACTTAATTGTATAAAAGAAATGAGGAAAATATTTTGTATGTGAAACATTTTTCATTAATTGGATGAAAATGACTTAACCTTAAATCTTCTGTAAGTTATTTTTCGAAACGAACCCTCTCGAAACGAATCCTTTGCTTTCTGCTTCAATTCTCACTGCTCAATTCCCTCCTCTCTCTCCTTCCTAAATTGAATTCTACCGTTAAGCCTTCTATTTCTACACTATTTTATTACGTTCTAAAAATACTACTATTTTTTATATGTTAACCAAATATCAGAAAATAAAAGTTTAAAATTTATTTTCTGAAAAAATATTTTACATCAAAGCAAACGAGCCTTTGATAAAGTTAATTTGCACCATTTTTTGTAAAATCTTTTATGAGAGAACATTTTACTCCAATATTGTGCATCCAAACACAAGAAATAGAGAAATTAATCTTGCCAAAAAAACAAAGGCCTTGTTCGTTTTCCATCTTTAATTTGTTTTAATTTTTTCTTTCAATCATTACTCTATTTATTTAATTATTAATTTTATTTTTTTCTCTATCTCTCCTCACTCATTATTACTCTCTCCAATTATTACTCCATTTCTCTCATCATCCATCAAAATTACCAAACCACCAAAGTATTTTGAGCATTTTACATGTCAAACGGAGCCTAGATTCCACAAGAAATGATGACACAAGACCGTTCACTGTTGGACTAATTTACTGAGATCCAAAACATCCACACCTCTGGCTATGAAGAACAAGAACACCTCTCTCCCTCCCCCTCTGACTCGCTCTCCCTCTCCCTCTCCCTCTCCCTCTCCCTCTCTCTCAATCACTCTTGCGTCCACGGGAGAGACCAGAGTATCATAAACCCACCATGATCACCGTCACCTCCACAATTCCAAATCACAAACCCACCTCCAAACCCACCTACCCCATTCCCCTCCACACCTCCTTCCTCCTCCTCCTCCTCTTCTCTCTCCTCTCTCTCCCACCTTCTCTCTCCAAAACCCCACCCCCACTCCCACTCCTCCCCATCCCCAGCTCCCAACAACTCCAATGGCAACTCTCCGACACCGCCCTCTTCCTCCACTTCGGCCCCAACACCTTCACCGACTCCGAGTGGGGCTCCGGCCGAGCCCCGCCCTCCGTCTTCAACCCCTCCGCCCTAAACGCCGCCCAATGGGTCAAAATCGCCAAAGACAACGGCTTTTCCCGCGTGATTCTAACCGCGAAACACCACGACGGGTTCTGCTTGTGGCCCTCGGATTACACGAACTACTCTGTCAAGTCTAGCCCTTGGAGAAACGGGAGCGGGGACGTTGTGGGGGAATTGGCTGCGGCTGCTGAAAGGGAAGGGGTTCAGTTGGGGATTTATCTGTCGCCGTGGGATCGGCACGAGTCGACGTATGGGAAGACGCTTGAGTACAATGAGTATTATTTGGGGCAGATGAGTGAGTTGCTCACGAGGTATAAAGATGGTTGATTTTGTTGTGGTGTTGTTTGGTGTATGTGAAATGGGTATGTTTTGTTTCTGTTGTGGTGTTGTTTGGTGTATGTGAAATGGGTATGATTTGTTTGTTCAGTTCTGATTTGTCTATTGGCCCATTGGGGTTGTTTGAATTTTGTGAGCAATTTGTAGAATTTTTTATGTGGATGACTTTGAGGTTTTTGGGTATTTAACTTCTTTATGCAAATCGGGTTTGAAATGTTTACGAGTAAGTTTTGAAGCTCGGGTTAGTTTGTTGAGTACTAGTTTGTGTTGTTTAATTGATAAGCTATTTTCTCAATGGGTTTCTCGATCATGTGAGAGAGTGCGGAAATTTCTTGAGGTGTTTGTAAAGTTACTGGTTTTGGTTAACTTGTGTTGATTCAAGCTGATTGATTGTGTTTTCAAAAGAAAAAGCTCTTCCTTCCATGGTTTACTTGAATTGTCTCATTTGGACCTCTGGCTAATTTTTGAACCTATGTTACCTGGAACGCAGATCGTTCCGGTACTAGGAATGGGAACGCAATACACCACATGCTTAAATTGTGGTACGATAGGGGTAGGCTTCTATAGATAACAAAACTAGAACTTACTCTTCCAAGCGATAAACATTAAGTGAAACTAAATATTGTTTGTCAAATTATTCATACAAAACACATTTCTAGCAACTTCACGGCTAGAATGTTATACAATTTATCCCACTGAAATTCCATTTTCTCTCTATTTTGACCATAATAAGTTGACATTTTGGGAAAAACTAAGGGGATCGCTAGATTTACTGTTTTGGAACGGTTATGTACCATGTTTCAGAACATTCGTACCAAAACGTAATTTGCTAGGGTAGTAGCATTTTCTGGTAACAACTCTTTACAAATGGGACAGACACAAAAGCTTCTATTCAAAAACATCTGAAACCTAAGAGCATAATTTGAACATCTTTAACCTAAGAGAAAAATGTTCATGAAGTCGTCAAGTCACTTGAATTGTGGTATAATTGCAGCTATGCCCACAATTCTCAGCATTGGTCTTGGTGGATTCATAGCTGGTAATGCCATATAAATGGTACACAGTTATGGACCATTGAGTTTTCTTGAGATAGTCGTATGCATCCTAACCAATTTTCATTCCTAGATGGTAGGTCAGATAGGTCATTTCATTCATAGCTCCTCCTTCATGGTTAATAGAATTGCCTTCTTTTCATGCATAAATTTCCTTAGGAACAAAAGTAGTGAATTGAGGTAAGTTGTTTTTTAAGGTTTATTTCTTTGTTTGGTAACCGGAACAGATATGGCGTGATAAGAGAGGTATGGTTGGATGGTGCGAAAGGGGAGGGAGAGAAGGACATGGAGTATTTCTTTGATGATTGGTTTAGTTTCATTCATCAACTCCAGCCACAGGCAGTCATTTTCTCTGATGCTGGTCCAGATGTCAGGTGGGTCGGAGATGAGTCTGGTACAGCCGCAACCACTTGCTGGTCCGTTTTCAACACGAGTGCTGCTAAAATTGGTGACACCGATTCCAAGTGAGTCCTCTTTTTTATTTTTAGGGCAAAAGATGATGTGTATATTCAATTCTAGTATTCACTACTCAGAAAGCTTAGTTTGATGGATAAGTAACTAAACTTTTGTCTCCTACCCAAAAGATACAAATTTTGTTTCTTGTAGTCCGGTGTACGCATCATTGCTGCCTAAACTTCCATCCCTTTCGGGAAATTATGCCAAGTATAGCACCGCTTTTCAGGCTACAACACCATTATCCTGGTTTTGGGCATTTCCGTTCCCTTAGTGTAGTTCGGATTTCAAACTCCAAGTCAACCAATCGCGTGATCAATTATTTTAACATTACATCAGCTTATGTATTATGTATCCTCATTCTTTTTATTGGTAGGTAAAATAATCTATTGAGTAGAAACAAGAAATGTATAAACAAAAGGGCTAAGCCCTAAACCACCCTAACAAGGAGCCTTACATCCACAACAAGTGCAATTAGCTGAGTAGCTACATCAAAAGAGCTGACTCTAGCTCTAACATCTGCTGCAATCAGCTTGAGTATGATTTCCACATCATATTTCTTGCAATCACCACCATGATTAATGATCTCAGCAATGCTTTTAGAGGCTTTCCCAGATTTCGTACCTTCTTTCTTCAAAAGTCTAGTACATAAGGGCCTATAGTATTCCAGTTATCAAACCAAGTTTCATCACAGTCGTCCATTTTGTATTTAGTCAGAGGTTGCCCAACCAATCTTAGCTTCAGTAGTTTTCTAGTAGTCCAATAGCACTCTGCTGGAACATTAGGGAATCTGCTGGAACATTCATTTCCCTAAAGTCTGGCTTTATCATGTATGTATGCACCCATTTAGAGCTTAAAGGTTCTTAACAGAGTGAATTTGTTTCATGCCCCCCTTTGCAATTTGTGGTGTATTTTGGAGGGAAATAATTTGTAGAGGGGAAGAATGCTCCATTGCCATGCTGAAAGGAAGGTCATGTCTTCCTCCCACCACCACCACCACCACCACCACCAATCTTTTTTGGCTTAAAAGAGGAAGGATTTCCTCTTTTCTTTGGCCTCTTCTGAGTGTTTGGGGTAATTGAATATCCATGTAGATATCCATGGGATTGGTATACTTATGTTTCATGTGGGACTCTGAAAAACCACTTATGTTAAACAAACACTAATGTTTCTCCACGTTGAACACCAATGTTCCATCTGTTTCCTGAAAGAATTAAGAAAATTGAAGAACAAAGTGTTTCGAACCCAAATCCTTATTATCCATCTTTTCCTCTCTGATTATGCATTCTGGGTACTCGACAGTGGAATAAGGCCCTCACCTTGCCACCATTTATATATACCACAGGTACTCACAAGGAGGAGATCAATTTGGCCACGACTGGGTCCCTGCTGAGTGTGATGTCTCCATCAGACCCGGTTGGTTTTGGCACCCATCAGAAGTTCCAAAATCAGCGGTAACTCTCCTTGACATATACTACAAATCAGTTGGCAGAAACTGCCTCTTCTTACTAAACGTACCACCGAATTCTTCTGGTCTCATATCAGACGAAGATGTAAATGTACTTCAAGAGTTCAACAAACTTCGGACATCCATCTTTTCCAATAACTTAGCCAAGAATTCCTCCATTTCAGCAAGCAGTACAAGGCAAGGGATAATTGATTATCAGTTCGACTCCATGAATGTTCTTGAAGAAGGAATCTACTCTTACTGGGCTCCAAAGGAAAATCGAACTGGTTGGATTTTGTATTTGGATTTTCAGGAGTCAGTCACTTTCAATGTTTTGCAAATTCAAGAGCCCATTCAAATGGGACAAAGGGTTTTCCGGTTTCACCTTGATGCTCTGAATGAGAAAGGAATATGGAAGGAAGTGATTAATGGCACGACGGTGGGGTACAGGAGACTGTTGCGATTTCCGACAGTGGTTTCTGACCGATTGAGGTTTGTTATTGATGGGTCTCGGGCGGACCCGCTTATTTCTTATTTGGGAATCCATTTGGATTCAGTCTCCGGTTTGAATTTATCTGGGAATAGCACTGCGTCATACTTCAATGGAAGTCAAGTTCTGCGGCAAACTACAACCAACCATTCTCGAATTGGTTCAATGTAGTTAGTTTCTTCAATAAACCTACATTTTTTGTTTTTACAAAAAATTTAATCAACCTATGTTTAAAATCATGGTCTTTGGACTAGCTTCCTCCCCATTTTTTGGGAGCATGTTGTATGTAATCGTTAATTCTCTTATTTTCATGACTGTTACCTTTCCGGGCCTCCGGATTCATTATTCATGAACTTCTTTTTTTTCCTCGGGTGTCTGACCATGCTCAACAAGCACAACTGAAGATTTATTATTATTATTTTTTTGATCCGCATGAAGATGTTACATGTTGTAGATTATATGAATGTGGTTATTATTGTGGCCTTTATCTTCTATTTTTACAAAGGTAATTAATTATTATCTTGACAAAAGCTTCTTGATAAACCTCTTTTTGTTCCAAGGAACCCTAGGTTTTTCTGTAATTGTCAATAGCCTTATGGATACTAACTTGTGCTCTGGCTCTGGTGGCTTTCCTTGAAGGACCAGTTAAACTATGAAATTCAGTCATAGCATTATTAGCATATTCTGTGAGGGGACAAGCATTTTTTTATTTTATGTTTTGATAAAAAGCAAACATCTAGATAGCAGAGGTCTCTAATGCTATTATGTTAGTAATTGCAATCGGATAAAACATAAACAGAGAAATGTGTGAGTGTCTCCACACAAAATGGAAGTCCTGAGATACCAAAGTGGATGTACGAATTTTCATACCTAAAGGAGCCGAACGCCAAATTTTCGTACCTTCAAAGGAGCTGGACTTGACACTCAAACCTTTTGGGGTAAACACTGTTTTGTATTCAATTGGCATTTAGTTTTCTTTGATTTAGATGTTTCCCATTTTCGACTTCTGCGATTGAGGGCGGTAGCAGGGGTGCATGTACAGAGGCAGCAACAGTGTTTGCCATGGTGCTTTGGCATTTTTGGTGCTGCGATTTTGGCGTTGGTTTGGCGAGGGGTTGCGATTGACGACGGTTATGGTTTTTCGGAGGTGTGGTGATGCATTTGGGATCCGCGGCTGAGGGGTTTTTGGGATTGAACAGGGACGGCAAAGCAGATTCAAGTGGTTTACAGTGACACGAAATTGTGTACCATCAGGCGGCCACTTAAGACCCTTGAATTTTGGCCCAAAATCAAGGCCTGCAATTGAGATAATATTTAGGATTATTTTGTGTGCGACAAAATGAATAATAATTTCGTCTTTTTGTGAAATGAAAGAAAGAATAGATATAAACAACCCTAGCCAAACACATACGATGAAATAGTTAGAAGTTGTATCATATTCGAATTCTCCATGGAACGGCAGGTTTTGTGTAACTGTAAATTGCCCTTTGGCTACTACGGCTCTGGTGAGTTTCCTTCATCCAAGTCCCTGCCTATGAGTCTCTAGATCATTCTTCGGCAGGAGAGAATACATGGGAAAAGTTCTATACTATCCCTATTACGCATGTAAAGGACCAGTTAACTATGAAATTCAGCCACAGCATTATTAGCATCTTCTGTGAGGGGACAAGCATTTTTTATTTTTGGTTGAATTGACTAGACAATTTCAAGAGGATATTCCATGGTGTATGATGTTTGCAGATGACATTGTCCTCGTAGATGAAACTGCTAGAGGTGTTAATACGAAACTAGAACTTTGGAGGGAAGCATTAGAGTCATAGGGTTTTCGGATAAGTAGGAGTAAAACGGAGTATATGGTGTGCAAGTTTAGTGGTACCAGTAGTGCGCTTGAAGAAAGTGTGATGATCGAGGACCGGGAGATACCAAAGAGTGATCATTTTAGGTATTTAGGCTCAATTATTAGTAGCAATGGAGAGATTGGAGATGATGTGGCCCATAGGATCCAAGTGGGGTGGCTCAAGTGGAGAAGCGCTACTAGTGTACTGGTGTACTATGTGTCTTATGGAACGGCCATAAGACCAGCGATACTTTATGGGACAGAATATTGGCTTATTAAGAAACAACATGTGAGCAAAATGAGTGTAGCGGAAATGAGAATGCTGAGGTGGATGTGTGGTAAGACTAGACGAGACAAGATTAGAAATGAAACAGTTCGTGAGATGGTAGGTGTAACACCTATAGAGGAAAAGTTGAGGGAAAATAGGCTAAGGTGGTTTGGGCATATCTGCCGTAGACCGGAAGATGCAGTAGTTAAGAGAGTGGATAGGATAGCTCTAGGTAGCAATATTACGGGGAGGGGTAGACCTAAATTGACATTAAATGCTATAGTACGCAAAGATATGAGTCTAATAGGTCTATGTGAACAAGTGGCTCTTGACAGAGCTCAATGGAGGAAACGGATTCATATAGCCGACCCCAAGTGATTGGGACGTAAGGCTCGGTTTGGTTTGGTTGGGATAAAAAGCTAACATCTAGATACGGCTGGGTAAGGGCTGCTGCCTCCCATGGACAGCAGAGCCCCGCGTCCCTGTAATAATGTTCCTCGATCTTAGTACTTGCAGTTGAAAAAACCATAAACAGAAAGATTGTGTGTCTCCACACAAAATGGGAGTCCTGAGATACCAAAGATTTTGGATAGACAGACTCCGAAGTCGTAGAATCCTATTCATAAAGTAGTAGCATAACCATATGAGGAAGATGACAGAGCCAGCAATAAGCAGAAAATATCCAAAACCTGAAATAACTAAGTTATCCTGACATCTTTTTCTTGATCGGTAGTTATCCTGACATCTTGAAGAAGCCTCGCGGCCATAGCGCCAAACCTCCTTGCTTCCCATTCACTAAGCGTCCCATTGTGAGAACTTGGGGCTACCACTCCATTTTCCTTGGCTTTGTTGTCACCAAAATCATCCAATTCATCTGGGTCATTATTTTTATCGGCATCGTCGTTCTCTTCTTGCATAGTGCCCGTGGTTCTGATCTCATCAATTAGCTGATCCAGTCCATTGTTCATGGTTTCTGCACTTTCTTCTGAAGGCTTCAAGCCCATGATGAAAAGTTGGATGCTTGGATGCTGGTACTTGCTGTCCATCTACACAAGAATATTCAAAATCAGATTCTGGATGAGTTGCTAAGCATGTCAATTTTAGAGACGTTCAAGTAACGTACCCATAGCCATAGATAATGCACGTTTTTCTAAGCATCTATCATAAAGGGGTGTGGTGCATCTACAATCATACACGGCCTACCGCCCACTCTTTGTTTGGATCTTGGATTGAAAAGGAAAGGAACATGAGAAAAACTCTCTTTTTTTGTCAACTCCACACATACATGGTCAAAGCAGAGGATGAAAACCAGGTATTACTTGTTCACCGTAAAGATTTGCTTTGCACTCCTATAGTTTGCCGGCAAACAATAGGAATTTTCCGTTGACAGTTACAAAAGGCAAACTGAGAGAACTAAGGTTTGGACTTGTTTCGGAAGCCAAGACTGCACTGGTGTGAGCAATGGAGCTGTCATGAACTACGTGGGCCTTCAGTTCTCAACTTCTCATGTATGCTACGTTAATAGAGGTCTTTAGTTCTTAAGTAAAAGTTATACCTTTGCCTTTGGAACATTTTTCACTTGGAAGTTTCTCTTCCACAGGCGAAGCATTTGTTCATGGACATTTGTAGAACGCATCTCGTAGCCCAACTGCATTAAAAATTGACTAAAACAGATCAGTTCATCCAATAAATGGTTTTGAAAGAGAATGGAGACAAATTGATATTCAGAAGGCATGTTACCAGGATAGTGGTTTTTGGTCCTGATAATGCAAGCATCGTCTGCAAAAGTGGTTCCAAGAGATGCTCTGCATAAACCTGGTATAGACTTAGAAATTCTTTGGCTTAGTTGAAATATTATTAAACAGTGTTATATACCAAACATCTTGCTTCATCTATGTGGCATTAAGAAATTACTGTTGAAGATAACATTTGGCATCTGGACAGGACAAAGCAAGTTCAAACATTTTGAAAGTGAATCCATTAACTAAGTTGCTAACAGTGATGCAACAGGGGATCAAACAGTCAGCAAATAATAATGAAAGAGGATTGCATTGGCAAAAACATTCTATAAAGGCGTTTTATTTTGACTACTACATACACAGGATTGATGTTGGCTGATATAATAATGCCTACATTAAGAGAGTAACTTGCTTTCAGCATTAACGGGTCCTGTTCCTTGGAACTTACAACATCGGTACCGATGATATAGTCAAATGGTGGACCAACAGCCTTTATGTGATCAACATTACCCCAGTTCAGCTCTGCAACCTCGATGGAGCCAAAGGGATCTATAAAAAAAAAAAAAAAAATTCCACGTAAGAGAATGGTACTTTCGTCTATTCCCTCCCTAAGTAGTCAACCAAGCTGCAATATTCCCAAACCTGTAAACTTCTTTTTGGTGATATCACTAGAACTCCAATTGTGTTCGATGATCAAAAGTACACGTGTAAGAGTAATTTATACTAAATCCATTGCTATAATTGAAGTATTAAAGTGGAGAGCGATTAAGGAAACAAAGTAAAAACTATTTTCCAGAAACTTATAAGACACCTGAACCAGGATCTGCTTGCACGATTCTTGATGCGTTACGCTCAACATTTCTCATTAGCAAAGGCAAAACCTCAGTTTGGTCTGTTGAAACTACATCACAGCCCAGCAATGCCATGCCTGAATAGACACAACGAACACTATCAGTTGCCTGAAGGACAAATCACAATAAGCAATAGCCCTCTCTAGAAAACACTTATGTCATTAATCCCACAATGCCAGAAGAGACTGACCTAAACCAGCCACTCCACATCCTGCCCCAAGTTCAATAGCACGTTTTCCTTTCAGTTTAGAAGGGGAAAATCTTCCCTTTCTGCAATTCTTTTCCTGAGAACCAAAGACATTAAGAGAAACAGGGAATGACTGAACATCAAGAAGTACATGTGCTACCTCTCTCAAGCAGCATAATCCTTCAGAGGAATTGGTTAGAAAAGCAGGCAATAGTTCCATTATTCGAACTTCAAAGTCTACTTGGTAATAAAGTAGAGCCCCTTGTTCAACCCGAATACTGATTATGGAGGAGAATATACAAAATAAAGCTGCACTGCTCTTTAACAGCTTTAAGCTTTGACTAATAAATTGTTGGTCGACGCTCAACAGTGGTACCATGAGTTCAAGAAATGTAAAGTGCAAGGTCTTTACATGGCATTAAGTTCTATCTCAATCAGAATATAACAAATTGTGAGTTGCCATCCTAGAGATGACTACTGTCTTCCTCTAGCCCTTCCCTGTTCGCTCTCCTTCACCCAGAAAGAATAGACACAGAGCATGAAAGAAATAAAACAAATTGCAAAGAAGAGAGTACTGAATGTTCAATCAGAAACTACTTCTAAAGATATATATAGCAGTGGATTAAAAAAAGAAGCTACTTCCTGTATAACAAGGAGATTCCAACAGATTACTAAATTCTGATGCCAAAGACTGATTGAGGGATGACAAAATACCAGAAATTTGGCAAACACCATTGATGCATCCCAAACTGTGGTCCCCAAGTGCTTAGAATTGGGATCCTAAACAATTGCAACAGAATTCCATTTGTTAAGATATAGGTAAGAGAATAGGTACCATAATGGTTACATTGGATTCTCTGTATCATGCAATGGAGAAAAATGACCAAATACCATATTACAAAATACCATTTCATAAGTCTACCTCAAAAAAGGGGAAAGCATAGAATGTAGAGAAACACCATACAAAAAGTACCTGAGAAAACTGTAGTTGATGCCCTAAAAGTTCAAACAAAATGGCCGAAGTGTCAGGAGAATTTAACCTGGAAATTGAAATTTTGGACACTGTAAGAAACAAGTTTCTCCAATCTTAAAGTAGTGAAAATTTTACTCTACAACTGCCTATATTGAATACCGCAGCTTGAGGTGACATAAAAACTATGAAAACAATTGCAAACTTTTCATAATCAGCTTATAGAAGTTGGATTTTTCCGTGTAATTACCCTTACAATTTAGTACCTAAGGCACTCGTACTGATACAACAAACTGATGAAAATGCCTTAACACTACAACTGAAAGAAACTGAACAAAAGCTGTTCTGTAGAAACGAGAAGCGGGGATTAAAGTGGGATTAGGTCTTTGGACATTTTATCCACTCCAGGGGGTTTTGTCATTGTTGTGCTGGTGCTGCCATACATGGGGGAAAAAGGTCGGGGCTAATACGGCCACAATCAATCAAACTGACCAGCTCTAGTATGTTATACGATTATACGAGCGATCACGATCACAATCATGAAAGAGTGTCCCTACTTCAAGAGAAGAGGAGCATACCTTTCAGGCTCCATAGACTGCTACAATGGGGGGAAGTAAAGCTTTTCCACGAATTCTCCCACTACTAAATTAAACAAAAGAGCAAGGTTATTACCCTAAACAGTGAAATAAAAAGGAACTTGAATGCATTCAGACAAAACCCACAAAAAACTAATGCCTTGTTCGTTTGTGTATTTTACTTTGTTTTCCGATCATTACCCTATTTCTTCAATTATTAATTTCATTTCTCACTCTATCTCTCTCCACTCATTACCTCTCTCTCCAATCATTATCTGATTTCTCTCTCCACCCACTATCAAAACTAAAATACCCAAAGTTACAAAACGAACAAGGCCTAAGCTTCTTGTTCCAATTTCAATGATCAGAAATAATATCTTCTTGACAACACACGATACAGGAACAGGGTATAAAAGAAAATACGTTAAAATGTGCAATCAAAATGAATTTTAAGCTTATCATCTCTTACAGCAATGCAACATGCACGACGAATTCGGAAGTGAAACTGCAATTCAGTCTGAAGAAAAATACTACACAGTGTTAAAAGAAATTAAGAGCTTGACGACGAAATCTCAAATATTGCCACGAAAAGAGGGAGAGAGAGTAAACAAATGACATGACTTTGGCTTGTTTCAATATCTTGGGGACTGGACAATTCGAACACCCAAGTGATAGAAGATGAAACTTAAAGATTTCGAAGCTTATGAGTCCAATCTTACCGATTATTGCAGAAGCCCCAAAACAAAATTAAACTATCGAATCGTATGAATCACACCCAACTCACTTAAACGGAGGAGATGCAGTGGGTTATTTGTGATTTAGCCACACACAAACGGAAACTTTCACCCAGTACAAGATGAGCACCACTGCCAGATGAAGGTTTGTTCTATACATACACTCGTATGTAGAGAAAACCTTATTTACCGAGACTTAAGTTTTTTTGATCCGCCCGAGACTTAGTTTATTGCACTCAATTGACAACTGTGACCATTCAGAAGTATTTTAAACGGTTCCAACATTAATGAAAATTTTTCAGAGAAAGGTTAAATATTTTTCCGAAAAAGATTCATTAAAATTCAGACCGTCTAAAACACTTTTGGACGGTTGCGATTTGTTGATGTTGCAAACAAGCTGTTTACAGTACCTCTATAAATAAGTATTTCTCCGTATATAAAGAGATATATTTACACAGACACGGTACAACGGTTCTTTATGAAGATGAGCAACGGCCCAAATTAAAAATAATCTTTTAACGGTAATAGTAATAGATTGTTTTCATTTGAGTTGTCCAAAACACTATTTGACGCTGAGATTGGGCTCCGTAAACACTTGTTTACAGCTGCTTTGTAAACAAAATTTTTTCGTATATAAAATCTATTTTTAGGGAAATCAATAAAAAAGTAGAAAAAAGGAAAAAGGAAAAAAAATAGTATTTGGAATTCAAAAAGGCTTCAAAGTTTTAAAAAAAGGATCATATTTTTTTTTTATAAAAATCTAAACAAAAAAACAATAAAAAGGACTATCAAAAAGATTATAAAATTCATTATAGTTTTATTAAAAAAAACTCTTACTAGTATTTTTTAGAGATAGATTTAAAGATTATAAAATTGATTCTAGTTTTATTAAAAAAAACTCTTACTAGTATTATTTAGAGATAGATTTATTAGATTCACTATTTAGAGATACAGATACAGATAGATTTATCGTTTAGAGATTAATTGATTAAATATATAAATCATGAACTAAAAAAGAAAACGATTGTATAAACCTCCAAGATAATTCTTGAATCAGCCTTGTCCTAGTTCCATGCATGAAACAACATAATTTTTTTTTTAGATGGTGAAAAACATAAAAATAGACTTCGACATTATTTTCGTCGTCTCGTGCATAGTGCGCTAGAATTGTGCCCGTTCAGTATATGGGACAACAAAAAAAGCATCAAAGTGAACATTTTTTTGTCATCCCGGTCGAACGGACACAATGCTACTGTTGATGTCCGGGACCACGAAGAAAATGTCAAAATCAATTTTTGTGTTGTCCACCATTAAAGAAAGATTTTTGTGTTGCCCTATGCATCATACAGCTAGAGAGAGATGCTCTCCAACAACTCGTGGTTGATCCGTTAAGGCTCTAATCGAGCCGAGCTAGACTTTGAGTTTTAAGCTTATTTAGGCCTCATTCTTTCAAACTTATTAGAAAATAAGTTTGTTTTGTTCTTATTTGAATTTTTTTTGCATTTGGTAGTTTTGCGCCGAACTTTTGTGAATTATTAATTCATCTCGACGAGAGGAATCAGAAAAATATTTTTTTTTTACTTTTACCCAAATATTTTGAAAAATAACCACTTTTTAGCAAAATAAACTTTGACTTCATTTTGCTAAAAAATGGTTGTTTCCCAAAATATATGGGTAAAAGTAAAAAAAATTTACTTTTTCAATTTTTCTCGTCGAGACGAATCAATAATTTACAAAAGTTTGACTTGAAACTAACATATAAAAAAAAAAAAATCAAGCAAGGGCAAAACAAACTTATTTTTAGGCAATTGATTATGCCAAAACCAATATTATTCTTGCCAAAATCAAAAGTGTTCATGCCAAAATATTAATGATAGCTCCACGTAGAATTACTTACTTGCCCTCTCCTGCATCACTGTCTTTTCAAATCTCATCTTTTTCTACTAAACTGCCTTTCATTTGGCCAGACTTTAAAAGCTCAAATGACCAACCAATTGCTCTGCCAAAAACCTTAGCAGCGTCAGCTCTATATACCACTGAAATACTACAGTACATTATTAAAAAGTAAAACTAACTATAACAAAAGCAAATATACCATGGTGATTCAACCCAAATCCAATACCAGTTCACATAATTATTCAAAATTAAATATCAATTCCAAAAAGTTCAAAGATCTTTTGAAACAGAAACCTTCATTACTACCTAAAAAAAACTGATGAAATAGATGTATATCAAAATTACAACGAAAATGATCCAAAAAAATACGTTGACAAAAAATAATAAATTTACCTCAATTCATCCATCCGACCAAAAGCACTCCATTTTAAAAAATGATGAACCAAATTATGTTTTTTTAAAAGAAAGAAAAAAATAATCTAAAAAGTCTTTTGGAATATTTTTGTCTTTAATGAACTTTTTTAAAATTATGATAATAGTTTTTACTTTCTCGGTTCCTCTTGTATAGAATCCATAGATGAACCAATAATCTATAAAAAAGTTTTTTACTCAAAACTGACAAATTTAAAAAAAATTTAATCGAGATAAAAAATAATCTGACTTATTTTTAGTCCAAACCAACCCTTAAATTCACATGTACTTTTTTTTTGAGAAACAATCCTCATGTACTTGATTGATTAAAATAAAGCAAGATCCCAATGGCGAGCCGACCTCTTGGGCGTTGCAGCTTCGAGATTTATCATCAGAGCAATTGAAAACATCAAAACAATAGCAAATGAAAACCTCGAAACAATGATAAAATACTCCTGAAGAGCTTTAAGGGGTAGTTTCGTTAAAAAAGATGATGTTGAAAAGTCAGTGATGTTGGAAGGGTAAATAAGTAATTCTATGAGAAGCTAAAATCAATGTTTTGGAAGGAACACTTGTGGTTTTGGCCGGAACAATATTGGTTTTGGCATTACCAGCTGTCTATTTTTTTTAGATAAGTTTACGAGAATTCACCCTTATTAAACGAGTTAAGTTCGAATACGCTTGTGCACCGCTCCAGTACCGACCCGTTAAAACACTGATCCGAAATTTTAACGGATCGGGAAAAACCTGCCCCATACGCCGGGCGGGACGGCATCTCCCTGCAGGGGACTTCCAAGGGGAACTCTGGAAACCCTACAAACCAAAGCAATAAACCCTAGAAGCGATTCATATGGAAGGTGATAAGCCTTTGACGGCGACGCTAATGTGTACCGTAGTGGCCGTCGACCACACCCACCTCTGTTACAGAGTCTGCTCTCTTTGCGAGAAGACTTTGCCCGAAACCGACAAAAACAACAACACTTCTTCTTCTTCGTCGTCGTTGTCTTCTGCCTGCAAATACTGCAATGCCTTCAACCCTGTTTCCTCCAATCCCAAACGCCTCTTTCGCGTTCTCGTAAGCATTACTACTAGGAATGACTCCACCGTTTGTTTCCACACAAAACTGGGTTTCTTGCATGCTTGATTTCTGGGTCAAAATGTCCTTGATGTATATCAATACAATGCTTTTCATGTTAATTATTATTTTTTGATAATTCAGGTGTCCGGGCCAGCTTACGCGCACCTCGGTTAATTTTTGGGGCCCAATTCCACCGCTCAGTTGCGGGGAGCCCATTTAAAGGTATGGACTGACCCCAAAGGAGTTGGTAGCACATGAGAGGTTTCACACCTGAAACCTTAGGGAGAAGCAAATCCCTAAGTCCCAAGCCTTAACCACTAGACCGACCCCTTTGGGTGAATGATAATAATGGGTGCCAAACCTTTATAATAACTTGAAATTGTCTGTCAGACAAGCTCTGGGGAGGCTATTGACTAATTTGTGAATGGTAATAATGGGACTATTGTGGGTATGAAAGTCTCATTTTTGGGCTTATGGTTGTGTTGTGTTTTTACTGGCAGATGTCTATAGCATCAGACACCAAAGTGTTTGTGGTGGTGATGTTTGATAGAGCTGCTAGGGTTCTCTTTGGTTGCTCTGCTGATGAATTCTTTGACTTTGCCAAGCTTCACCCCTTTTCTGGTACCTTAACCTTTTCCTCATTAACTCCTGATCTTCTTTCTTTGCGTAATTAGTTTTCTTGGAATGCAAATCCAATTTGCGTGTCTTTGTACGGAGATTTTGTAGGTAACATGAATAAGACTCATCTTGTTCTTCTCATTTACTCTTGATGTTCTTTCTTTGATAATCAGTTTTTGGGAGAATGCAAATCCAATTTGCGTGGGCTTCGCCATGAAACAGAATAAGAATCATTTTGTTCAGTTACATGTTCCATTATTATGTTGTATCTTTTACTATGAAAAATATAAAATCACTTTCATACATGCAAGTTGCTACCTGCCTTATTGAGAAATTTGAATTCCTTTGCTCCTAATCACTTTCGTAAAAGGTAAAATTTCTTCTTTCTTCTTTAGTTATTTTCCATGCGTTTCTTTCCTTGTTCATGAAGGAAATTTGAATTCCTTTGCTCCGAATCACTCACTTTCGTAAAAGGTAAAATTTCTTCTTTTCTTCTTTAGTTATAAATGTCTCTCTAGTCTCTATAAGACTATAACTCGAATGTTTCCCTCCTACATTTTCCTTTACATTGCTGTTTTTCAAAACCAATAAGCTTTAGAAGGTAAAATGCCTTGTCTTTTTATTTTTATTTTTGTGTCTATCTCTTCATTCACCCATAGGATTCAAAGTTACAGAGTGAGCATAGGAGTTTCATTAAGGCTGCATTATCCATGCCGGCCAATGACTTTAATTGTTCCAAATTAGAAAATGGCAGTAATTATGGTTCTGATTGCTTGTGTTTAGCTGAGACTGCTGCTAAAGCTTTGGAGGGAGAAATGCTGAGAGTGACCCTATCAAAACCAAAGAATGGTAATGCGCAACATCAGCGAGTGGTGTCTGTTGTTCCTTTACGTTCTGGTTTTCGACCTGCCATCGAGAACTTGAGAGAATTGTACGGGTAAGAGTTGGTTCATAACCCTTGTTATTCATCTTGTATGCTTTGTTGAAGTTGGATGAGAATTTTGCCAAGGGTTAATACCCCTGCAGTGATCGTTGAGCTTAAAAACTTGTACTCCGTATCATGTCCAAATTTTTGTGTAGAGTGGTGGCAATGTGATTTTCAGGTACTTCAATTTGATTGCTTTTAGTACAGTGCATGTAATGTTTCCGTTCAATCTGTTTGAGATCCGTTGAGACAAAATCATCAGTTTTTTGGGTACTTAATCGGCTATCGAAAATGATGAGAACCCAAGACAGAGATGTGAATGTTGATGTCAAAAAGAGATGGTTGCCAAAAAGGAACAAGATAATTTGAATGTATGTTCCTATTATTTTTTGCTTTCATTTATCATACATTTGAACAGTCTATTAGGAATGGCTTGTTACATGGGGCAATTACATGGGACCAAGCCTTCCCGTAGACTTGATCACAGAGAGCCTTGTGTCCACCTCCTCAGCATTTCCAGCGCAGCTTTAGGTTGATCCATTGGAACCAGGTGACCAGCATCATGTACCTAAGTTCAAACAAGCAAATTAACTGAAGTTTGAGTTTGAGAGAGAGAGAGAGAGAGAGAGAGAGAGAGAGAGAGAGAGAGAGAGAGAGAGAGAGAGAGAGACCTTGAGGAAGGTTAGAGGTCCGTAGCTTTTCATTACACCTTTTTCTGCACCATCAACTACAAAGGAAACATTGGAAGCAGCTGTGAAGCCTTTCTGCCCAGACCATGCCATAGCATGAACCCAGTTTGAATTCCCTGTCCAAAACCAAACACACCATGATTTCCATGAAGTCAAAGACGTCAAGAAATAACTATGCTGCCTAATGCTTGTCCCGTGAGGGTTAGTATACATGAAGCAGCTTCTTAGGTTCCGGCTTAGTATACACCACCGCTCACCAACGGGGTCTCCACGTCTGCTTATGCGCTAACATGCTCAATTGCCAGACATTGAAGACGTTACCTAATACTATCAGTAACTTGATTTTAAGCATTTGGGATCGCACTTTATTCATTTTATTGGGCCAGTAGGAGACTTGGTTGTAGACATTGTTTTTTTCCCGTCGATTGTGTTTTGTTATTGGATTTGTGAAAAGCAAAAAAATAAAGAGAATCTCTTTTCTTTTCCTTTGGCAAATTGGTTGTCCAAACAAAATCTCAACCTACAAGCAAAGAAACCGGAAAGTCTGAAGCGAATGAAAGAAGTTTACCAAGCCAGTTGCAAATGAGATCATACTCCCCAGCATAAGCAAGCATCTTGATTCCATCTTCAAGAAGTGCAGGAATTCCGACTTCAAGATTCCTCATCCAGTCTGTGATCATGGCCTGGTACACGGTTGAGCTACACGAAACAAACTCGATGTCTCCAACTCCTAAAGCATCCCTAACCGATTGCTCGTTAAGTAAATTCTCCATGTTGGAGAAGTCGTAGCACAGCTGCCCCACGCATTGCTTTCTGATATCGTAGTACTGCAGACAAAAATACCCAACGAATGCTTATAAAAAATACGAAAGACGTTTATGTGCCAGATTAGGAGTGACAATGTCTACCCAAATCCAAACCCATTAATAGCGATCATTATAATACTTCTTACGTTAATATCACCGGTGATGGACAATATTCGACTGAATATGGAATTGCAAACTTCGAATGCATGTGTGCAATTAGAATCTCCTCCATTAGCACCTAATGCAGAAATTTCAAGAATTAAACAAGAAAAGAAGCAAAGAGGTCATATACAAACAGGAGACGTGTATTGCAGACAAAGTGTAAGAAATTACCACAAAGTGATGCGGCCTGTGTGCAAGGGGGAACCAACTCGCTCTCGATATTGTCGTAATCAGATTGTTGAATCAAGTTCATGTCCAAAGCAAAGTCAGGATATGCTGGGTACTGGATTATAGGATCAGTGAGCCCATTACCAATAGCAAATCCCTGGTCATACATGCATTTTCGCCAACAAAATTAATCATTTTGAATCAATTAACTAAACGCAAGAAAAGAAAATTCTAATCCCAGAGACGTACGTATATACGTACCTTGAGATTTATAAAAATCCCTTCCTTGGCTTTGTTTCCCTGGTGAACCCTAGAAGCGAAAGCAGGGATGTAGTGCCCGGCGTATGATTCTCCGGTTATGTAAAAATCGTTGTTTACGTATTGGGGATGTAGCTTGAAGAACCCCTATAAGAATATTATAGGAATTAGCGTTAGTTAATTACGCATAACCTTTTAGATAACAGACGTTTTAAGGCCGGCATAAGAAGTCCAAAGGTGGAGTTGGATTTGGCCTTTTTATACAGGAGAACTGGAGAAATTAATTAGTAGTGAAACTGTAATCCTGGCCGTGAAAAAGAAGATAAGGAGAGAGAATCGATCTAACCTGCAAGAAGTTATACAGGTCATTGCTAATACCATTCTCATCGTGTCGAGTATCGTTTGCACTGGAGCTGTAACTAAAGCCAGTTCCAGTTGGTTGATCAACGTAAATAAGGTTCGACGCCTGCCAAAAAGAAAACAATTGAAGAAAATCGTGTTAGGCGGATATGAAGCAGTTAAGGATGCTTCAACAAGCATCTCGTACTTGTACAATGTTTATATATTGAACAGTGATAATTTGCATGATGCATGATAATTCTGCATCCGTAGCAGTCACATAAAATGTGCATCTTGTAATACAAATTAGTATCATTTCTTTCACAAACTAGATAAAGCTAGCTTGATAAGACTTTTGGTTATATTTGTACGCTTTCAGGACTAGACTACGGGTTACAGGTTCTTTAATATAAGTTTTTTTTTGGTAAATAAGTTCTTTAATTTAAGTTGTCAATGTCTGATTCTTGTTTACTTAGGCCATGAGTGTACTATTGAGATTTGTAAAAAAATTCTTATTACGTTAAATGTTGTCGTTAAAACTGTAGTTTATATGTTAGATCCAATAAAATAAAAGGTAATTAACTTCTACACTCCTTTTTTTACCACATACACTCCTTTTTTTTTTGTCTTTATTTGGTATGAATTTACTCTATTGTCCCTTAATGTGTGAAAAAGTGAACTTATGAAAGGATAAATAGGTAAATTCATATAAATAAAGACAAAAAAGGAGTGTATGTGATAAAAAGGGAGTGTAGAAGTCAATTTCGAAATAAAATTAGTGTTATTTGCAGCTGAGAGAGAGAGAGAGAGAGAGAGAGAGAGAGTATTAATTAATTACCCACCTGATCCCAACCAAACTCATTCCATAGAAGAGACAAGTTGTTGGCGATATGGAAAGGGCCATTTTCGTAAAACAAAGCGAGTTCGCTGCCACAGCCAGGACCTCCAGTGAGCCATATAACAACGGGGTCGTCAGTGTTATTGTTCCGGGATTCAAAGAAGAAGTAGAACATCCTGAAACATTACCAACAAGCTAGGGGTCAAGCAAAATTAAAGGTACTAATTAATTAGCTGCACGAAACAATTAAACAATTTTGGCTTCGAATTGAGTTGCCAAATTGCCTATATAGTAGAACCCCATAAATATTAATTAAACAATCATTCTCTGTTGAAGAAAGTTCGTTAATTGGAGTTTAATTGCAAATACCAATTGATAATACACACACACACATATATATCTAAGCAGTTTTAGCTTAGATTTAATGAACGGTTCAATTAAAAACTGCTCAAAACAAGCACTTCCTGGTTATTTTTTTTGCTAATTTCTCGTAGACACCCTTAAAATCACATTCTGCACACATTGAACGGTTCGGATTATAAAAATTTGATTGGGAATTATGAGATTGAGATTTTGGGTGTTTTTTTAGGTGGCTAAATAGTTGTCCGCGGAACCGTCCCGTGTGTGTGTATATATATATATACACACACACACATACTAGCGTCGTTCCCGTTCGATGCACAGGACAAACAATAAATTTTGTGTGAGTTCGATAATTTGTAGCAGAATCACACAAATATTTTGTCTTGAGCATCCAACGGAAACGACGTTAGTTGATAGAAAAGGAACCCGGGGTGCATGCTCCGTCAGGAACAACATGAGCGTTGGGCCAATCCGAGCCGTCCATGCTCGGCAATAGATGACTCAAATTGCAACAAATATTAAATCAAATTAAATTACTTCAAAAAATTAAATCAAATTAATTTGTAACAAAAAGATCAAATATTGTACGCGTTCAATACATGGAATAAAAAATTAACATTAGCTTTTTTCGATCCTATGTATCGAACGGGCACAACGCTATTGATAAAAAATATAATCTAATATTTTTTTGGTCTCATGTTCGATGTATATTAGCATTAGTCTTATTCTGTACACTGAAAGACACAAGTGTGGTGTGTAAAATAAATTTGAAGTACCACGTGACGGTAACACTACTGGAACATAGAATAGTTTTTCCTCACCCACGTTCCTTTCCCCTTCCTCCCCTTTCCTCTCTCCCCCTCCCACCCCCACTCCCATGTTTAAGATTTTTCCTCGCTCTCCCCCTCCCCCACTCCCACGTTCTCCCCCACCCCACTACGTTTTTCTCTCTTTCATTTTTTTTTTAAAAACTTTAAATTCTATGAATTTATAATTTTTCCTCTCCCTCCCCCTCCCCCTCCCCCCACCCCACGTTTTTCTCTCTTTCATTTTTTTTTAAAAAAAAACTCTAAATTCAAGGAATTTAGGATTAAGGGTTGAGAGCCTTTTGACTTCAACTACATTCCTATAGTATATTTATAGATAGATATATATATTTTTGAATAGTCAATCAATTCATTTCACGATACCCTAAGGTAAATGTCCGAAGACTACAACGATTTCATCAAAGAAAACAGGAATGAACCAAAACTATTAAAACCTAGACACGAAGAACATCCACTAGGAGTCTTCTAAGCACATACTGCCGAAGGTAGACCATATATAAATGCAGGGCAATGAACCCGTCTTCGATATTAGTAGTAGAGCTCAAAGGGACACTTAGCTCAAACCATAACCATAAGCATGGATGAAATCAACACCCAACCAGAACAAAATAAACTAAACAGACTGAAAACTTTTTCGCCCACCTACCATGCCCACCGGATCTGGAAAACTAGACCGGTACAGTCACCGGACTGGGGAGACCGGCTGGGAGAAACCAAGCCAAAGACAGTCGGTACTGAAACCTCCGACCACGGAGCTATCGCTAGTGAAACGCCACCCCGTAAGCTGGAGACTTATTGTCGGAGGGAGCCTAGCCACCATACTTCATCTCTCCGTCAGAGCTATCCCAAAAACACCAAACTAGAGGGAGGCGGGAGGAGGCGGAGGCGGAGGCGGAGAGGTGGTGAGGAGAAGGCGGTGACGGTGGAGAAAAGGTGGAGAGGAGCTAGCTGTGGAGGAGGAGATGGTAGAGGCGAGAAGAGATTGGATCTGGTTAGGGATGGGATTCGACAGGCGGCGAGGTGAGGAGGGGTGGCCGGCAAATTGATAATAGTTTCTGATGAAAAAATACAATTGTTTCCCACCAAAAGTTTAATAATTAACTAGATACAATTGAGACTTAGCTAATGTCGCGAACACTCCATGCAAGGTTGTACCGGAATTATGACCATTGAAACCGTGGTAAGTTTGTGGGTGGATACTGTCCTATATATTTGACGAAATTATTCAATGCTCCGGCCTGTTTGTACTGACTCTACTGCATGGTTCATGATGCTAAGGTTGTTTGCAGAGGTGTTTTGCGTTTTGATCACTATGGTCTCTGGATCGATGGACTTTTCATATTTCAGATGTAATGTATTAATTCCTGTGATGTGATGCTGAGGTATTAGTGCTGCTGTGGATGGCTAAGGAATCAGGTTGAGATCTTTCTGGCCTTGCTTTGATGGGTCTGGTTTGTTGGAATGGTTTCTGTAGATTTTTTGAGCAGTGGAAGTATATGTTTGGCTTTGGATGGATCCATTTCTCATATGGTTTCATTCAATTCTGTTGAATGTAATTTTTTCCCTCTTTTTCTTGGCTTGCTCTATGATTCAAGTTCTTTTTTTTTTTTTTTGCATCTAGATCTTGGCTTCCTCGATGTACCTTTTGTCGAGTTCATTAAAATCTTGTTGCCGATCAAAAAAAAAAAAATCCAATACTCCTAGAATCTACCACACGACATCACACATTTGTGTGGCGTCCACAAAAAATACTGATCACATAAATGTGTTGTGTGAATGGTTTTGGATCAAGAGATTGGCCCGACAGTAGTGGATAATGTCTCATTCGCTATCAAAGTGGTGGTATCTAATTCCTAATGTATATATATTTCAATACCACTATTTATAACACTTCTACAAGAATTGTTATCGCTTTCATTTTCTATACAGCTCTTTGAACATTGATTCCATTTTTTTTAAACGGTGAAAAATATTGTTTTTATTAATCTTTTGAAGTGATGAACTTTGATCCATTTTGACTCAAAACACTACCTGATATATAATTGTACAGTGTGAATTAATTCAAAATTACTCCCATCATTAAACGTTCATAAAAATTCTACTTTTCGAAACTTCTCTCGTTACGCACTTTTCTAGGATGCAGATTATCTTTTTTTTTTTTTTATCGGCGAAAGTCAAGTTTTGTTTTTGTTTTTTGTTTTTAAAGGTGTACATTATTAATGCGAACCCAGTATTACGTACCTTGCATCTACGGTATTTGGGAGCCGATAATAACCGGCATGGTGACCCAAGTCTTGAATACTATTATTCCCTGCAGGTTCCCCAAGCACAGGCAATCTCAAAGGCTTCTCCACCATCATCGGACCGCCCGCCGAAGACTCGTCCGTCACGTGGCCGACGTCCACGTTGTTGATGTCATGTTTGGGGGACAAGTTGTAACTTTTGATAAGCTTTTGGGCTTGTGTTTTCGGGAAGCTTCTTAGAGGCGAAGATTTGGAAGCTGGTTTGGACATGACATGATTCCTGATTGCCGAGGAAAGTGGAGAGAGGAGGAGAAGGAGAAGGAGACAGGAGAGAAAGACGCGAGAGAGAGTCGTTTTTGCCATTGCTGCTGGGTTTAGTAATGTCGGGATTAGCTGGGATGAAGATTTGTGGTTTGGTGATGAATTGAATTTATAAAGGGTACTGGGATTCGAAGTAGAACCGATTTTTAATGGGAGCACCAAATTTGAAAATATCCAGGAAGAACATTTAACAAGGATTCATTGGAGCTGTTCAAAAATCAAACGTTTTTTGGAAAAGGAGGATGAAAATGACGGATGGGGTACTCTAGTACTCTACTTTTTTGTTACTGAGGTTGATGCGGAGAACGTAGCTATAGTCGAAGTGTCGAGGTAGGTGTGTCGAAGTGTCCCCATCTAGCCCGTCCAATTTTGGTAATGGACGGTCCGGACGAGAACAACATTCATGTTGTTCCATAAGGTACACCCCCGAGTTCGTAATATCTACATGATACATTAACTTTGTCAAAATGATATAATTAATAGCCTTCCTAAAATATAAAGGAATCCACTTAACTGGTCAAGGCACTAATTATGTTTGAATTAGGGAGTGATCAGAAAATAGAAGCGAGAAATCTTTTGCCATCTATGGAAAAATTAACCATACTACTTTAATGAAAAACGTGATTAGCAATTGAATTTTGAATGACACAAATAAAAAGAAACGAATTCCCCCATGTGAAATCACTAAAAATTATGTTCTCCCCGAAAACGCACTGCACCCACCAACCAATAAAATTTAGCCGGCTTAACTTACGGTCTAACGAACCTAAAAAGGCAAATAAAATAAAATAAAATAAAAAAAACTAAAACAAAAGTGATCTTACAAACGAAAGCACGTAATACAGATTTGAGAATCTAAAAAGGCAAATAAAGTAAAATAAAAAACTAAAACAAAAGTGATCTCACAAACGAAAGTACGTAATACATATTTTGTGGTGTTTGCGATATAGCTTGGTCTTACATTTTAGATTGTTGATTCTAGCTTCGTGTGTGTGTGTGTGTGTGTATATATTTGTCAGTCGGCAAATATTTTATTCATCACTAAA
Source organism: Rhododendron simsii (assembly GCA_014282245.1). Lineage (NCBI taxonomy): Eukaryota > Viridiplantae > Streptophyta > Magnoliopsida > Ericales > Ericaceae > Rhododendron > Rhododendron simsii. The sequence continues at coordinate 10,582,054 of CM024965.1, forward strand.
TCTGAGAAAAGTCTAAAGAAGCTTTCCTACGAATCCAGTTAGTTTCGTATTTTAGTGAAGCTACGAACAGTATTTGCTATAGTTGTACACACTAAAAAATAAACTTTTTGCTATGAGTTAGTCTATTTTGTCCTTGTAACTAGGGGTGATTGTCAAAATGCCAAGCAATATTTTTGTCTTTGCGCTAATCATAGTTTCTCAGAATCTGTAAAAACAACCAAATCGTAACTTCTAAAAAATCATCTTTTGTTCCTTAAAATAGCTTCAAAAAATTTAAGCTGGTGATTTTTAGAAACTGCTTCTAAAATCTGTATGTAGTTAACACTTCATTGCATATTTTAAGGAGCTAAAATCCCCTAACTTGCTCTCAGAATTTTTCTCTAATTTGCCCAAAATATAAAGAAAAACCAAATCGTGCTTCCCTGATCTCTTGTGATTCTTTTTCTTGAAAAAAACCAAATACTTCTTCTCCTCAAGAGTTGGCCGGTTTGACAAAACCACCTAGCTATGACTTTTCGTTGTTCTTTAGTAACAAAATAGACATATATATGTGGAAGTAGGGATTGGAAGTTCAATTTCTGGAGTATACATCATGAGTGTTTTTTTATCAGACATTTTAGCAATCATAGTCAATGCAAATTTTGGAGGATGTACCACATGTTAACATATCATCTATATCCCTTTTTGTTTATTTATTATTTTGAGGTAGAGAGAGTATAAATTTATACTCCCTCTTATCTCAAAATTTGGCTTTTCTAAGATTATGTCGATAAATATTGTATGAAGATAACACATTTATTTTGAGAAAAAAAAACACAATATGTTCTGATTATGCATTTATCGGTATCAGATAAATATGAATTTGGAGTGACCAATATTTTTGTCGTGCTCTGGAAAGTGAACCCTTTCAACAATCAAATGATGGAGCCCATATCCTAATAGGAGATCGACTGATATTGGCACTCAAAAAATTGATGCAAGCACTCCAAAATCAGTGTATTCCAAAGCCATTTTTCTTTGTTTTTTGGAGTGTCTTCATCAATTTTTAGAGTGTCAATATCATTTTCTATCCTAATATAGCAAATTGGTTATAAGGCTGGTAGTAAAGTACGTAGGACTGTAGGAGTGTGAGTAGACTTTTTCTTATATTATCGAACTCAATATATAACTCCAATGTCGATGGTAGTTTTAAACACTCCAAGGGGCAAAAAGGGAGTTTTGCATTAGACAGGCGAAGAAAGACATCGTGTATGTACTTCCTGGTACAATTCTTATATTCTCATGGACAGCCAAAAAATTCAAGCCAAAAGAAAAAAGGAAAGGACAAATCACAGGGCTCCAGTGCCAAATAACAGGAAGTTGCAAGGGCAAAATGGTATTTTGCTGGACGAAATGAAAGGACGAAAGTAAATGAACATTATAGATAAGAAATTTGACCAAAATTATCTATCTCTCCATGATCCAATCTATCTATCTATTTATATAGGTGTCAAACGGGTTGGGTCAGCACGGGCACGGCACGAGCACAACACGTTTGAAAGCGGTACGGCACGCCACAGGCACGGTTTAATCTTGGCACGGCACGGGGCCGAAAGTGAGCGGGAACGACATGGAAGTTGGCTTGGCACGACACGGTCTTAAACGGGCACGCCACTTAAGTGGGATGGGGCACGAGTCACGACACGACATGACACGGTTCTAGCCAGACACAGCACAGACACAAGCACGGAAGTAGAATGGGCATGGCACGACACAGCACGGTTCTAGTTGGGCACGACACGACACAACATGGTTCTAGTCGGGCACGGCACGACACAACACAATTTTCGTCTGGCACAGCACGTCATGAGGCATGAAAAAACCAAGAAAAAATGTTATTAAATAAACAAGGGATTTCATATTATACTTTACTTTATTTCTATGTATTTTTTGATAATCCAATAATTTATTAATCTTTTCCTTTTATTTAACTAAAATAAGCTTTTAAAATATTTTATATGATTACGAAAATTTGAATCAAAATTCATAAATGATAATATACCAATTACCACACATATACATTGCATTTTATCTAATAAAGATTTTTAAAAAAATACATAGAAAATAAATAAGAAAAAATAATAATTTTAAAGAAAAAACCTCCATGTGATTCGAACTCAAGGCCTATGAAACTTGTCACACATCACAAACCACCAAGGTCATTAGTCATGTTATGTTTTTATTTGGAACAACTAATAATAAATAATAATAAAAATATGATGTCTTTTTGCATTTGAAAGCTAGTAGTTTTTTTCTATGTTAACACAATACTTCAATTTGGATGAAATATTAATATTATTTATTTTCATGTTACTTTTGTATGTAATTAGGTGAATATATGGTGGTTGGATTTATAGCAATTTGATGATTTAGATTTTGGTGCAAAAAAGTGATACCAAATGAGCATATTGGTATTGGACGCTATTGATCAAGTCAAACATAGTGAGCTGAACTTTCACAATAAACGAGTGCCATTTTATAACGTGCCAAAATGCTATGAAAAAGGACAGTGGTATGTAGCATTCTTATATACCGCTATAATTAATTCAGAGAGTATAACGTTTAAAGAATGCCATTAAAGATTTAGAACCATACAGCGTTCGTGCAATACTATAATATAGTACTAATGGATAACGTTTCAAAAATGCTAACGCTATAAAAGAGGAAGAATTTATAGCGTTAAAAAGGCACGACACGGCATGATTTAAAAAGGCACGGTACGGCACGACACACAATTAAGTAAACGGGCCGGCATGACACGATTCAAAAAAGCACGGCACGACATGTTGGCACAACACGACACGACAAAAAAGGCAAGGCACAACACGACAAAAAAGGCACGGCACGCACGACACGTCACGATTAATTAATCGGGCACGACATGACATGACACGATTTCAAAAAGGCACGACTTGACACGGTATGATAAAGTAAAATGGCCCAGCACCGAACACTTAAAACACGGCACACCATGGCATGATGAAGTAAGCGGGCACAGTACGAAGCATGGTTGGCACAGAAATTGAATGGCACGGCACGGCACGCTCGTTTGACACATCTATCTATTTACTACGTATGCATGTATTTTAATGATATATCGTATATACCTACGTAGTATTTGATATTCGAAGATACGAGTTTCGTATTCGTCATTGAGAGAATGTTTTTTGAAAATCTCCACTATGTATAGTATTGCATGGCGATTTTGAGAAAAGAGTTCCACATGCATCAAGTGGCAGTAATTGATTGGCAAATTCATTAAAAATGACGTTTAATCATTATATGAGCATCAATATATTATTGGTCAATTGATTTACGGTATGTACCCAAACCAATTCTAGTTTGTTGAGAGATCGCACACCAATCCTTACTCGATCTTATTTCTACCTAATCTGGCTTACGCCCCAAAATCCCTGCCCATTAGTCGACATAGATAGATCTTAAATAGGATTTGGTGCTATAGATCATTAATCCATTTCATAAATGATTTGATTTTTTTTTTTCCAACAATTGAATTGATGTGGAAACGGTATCTCGACGGACGACATTTAAAGATTGCAGCATGTTATGGATATGTGGAGTTTGACTTGACAAGGCATTCCGAAAATTTAAAATTTTAGAATCTCATAACGTCCTTGCCGTTATAAAAAAACTTAAATGCAAATTATTGCAATATTCGTTAGCTCATTAAAAATTATGATGATTTGGTCTAGGATATTTGTGCTTTTCAAAATGGCCATGATTTATTCAAGAGATACGGTTCTAAATTAAAAGAACTTACTGGATCGTTCAAACATGAAAACTAACTTTGCATCCTTATCCATCACTTGGTCTGCCAAGGACTCATTTCGCCACGAGAAACTTTTTAATACAATGATTACTCCTTGGGACGAAATCTATATATATATGAGACCCATTTCATGTGAGAGGGTGTTATAAATAAACGTTGTTCTTCCTAATTTTTTGCTCTGGTAGTTTTTTTTCGATATTATTTACTTTTTGTATTATTTGTTAACTATTCATTGTGATTTTTGAGATTAATCATTCATCTTAACGAAAAAATCATTCAGTATACTAATGTGGACCGAAGTCGAAAAAAATGACACTTGCAATAGTTGTTTTGTACCTTTTTGTCTTTAATGATTTTTTTTCTTCTTTTGGTCATAATTTTTTTTACTTTCTAAACTTCTCTTGTTGAGATGAGTGACAAATTCAAAAAGTTTAAGGTGAATGGAACAAAAATTTAGAGAAAAAACAAAATTAATACCAAAACAAAAATTTAGGAAGGTCAGGTAATTTTGGGACAGTATACTTTGACTGTGGTCCACTCCAGAGTAGCTTGAGCTACTGTTCTATTATACCTCCAACTTGGAAGTACGAATTGCACAAAACTCAATGCTCAAACTCTCGTCCAATGGCGACAACTAGGGCTGTTTGCGGTTCGAATTGGACCGGATTGCTATGAATCCAGAGGCGGCTCCATGTGTGCCATTCCATGGTCAATTGACCACCCAAAATTTTTTTTTTTGCTTAGAAAACATGTAAATTTTTTGGACTAGCTGTACTTTGAACACCCAATCCAATTATCAATGAACACCCAACCCAATTGTTTGAACACCCAATCCAAATATTAATGAAAACCCACCCCAAAAATAGCCCACAAATTAATCCACTTGAAATTGAAAGCAATTTGTGCAATCGAATGGAAGATCAATGGATAAATGATTGCTTAATTATTTATATAGAGAGTGATGTATTTGATACTGTTGATAACGAGGATATCATGCAACGGTTTCAAAATATGAAAACTCAATGAGGACAATTGTAATAGCTTATATACTTTGCTATTTTTGGGTTGCATTTTAGATATTATGTATAGCTTCACCTAAGGGCCTCTGCACTCAGAAAAGTGCGGATGTCCCCTTTTTTGATCGGATTTTGATGATCTGAGCCGCTTAATATGATTAGAATGTGATTTTACGGGTACTCGCCAAAAATCAACAAAAAAAAAAAGACCGAGAAGAGCTTCATCCGAGAAGTTTTTATTGAACGGTTAAAAAAAACTGCTCTAATGGAGCCCTTCCTGGTTTTTTTTTTTTCCGATTTCACGCGAGTACACTTGAAATCACATTCTGAACACATTGAGCAGCTCGGATTATTGAAATTCAATCAAAAAATGTGAAGTCCTTACTTAAGTTAAGTAAGGACTCCCTTATAAGAAGGAGATTGCTTATGTATAACTTTATGTTTATATATAGTTGTAGTTTTTCAAGATAGTATAGTGCAATTTCTGAACACCCTTAGAAGAATTTCTGGAGCCGCCACTGTATGAATCCAATCCTAATTCGTGAGTCTCGGTTTTTAGATAATGCAATCCATGTCCGGACCAAAAATCTCACGGTTTGGTTCTTATTCAATCTGTGAGTCACGGTTCAGTTCCGGTTTTATCCACGGATTATAACAAAAAAAAAAAAAAATCAAATTCTTGCCACCAAAAAAACAAACATTACAATTTGCCATTACAATTTACATCTAGCAAGGTAGCAACCAAATGAAGTAAAACATACAAGTATTATCCGGAGTTCTAGATTAGATACATCAAGGCAGCAACCACATGACTCGACCAACACAACATGCAAATTCTAGTCAAGTATTGTCCAAGCATTATCTACTTATTACATTCCATAAAACCTAACAAAAACTAGCCAATTAGTTTCACAAAACAAACAAATAGTATCACATCAAGATAAAAATTGCTGAAAAAAATAAAATTAATTGGTAAAACTTATAATTATTTACTAAATATTACACACACACACACACACACATATTATTTGTTATTTTTAAATATTTCACGGTCCGGTTTGGTTTATCTACAGTTTCATAATGAAAACTCGTGGATCGAATTGTATCTCATGGTTTTTCAATTTTCAAATCCGTATCCGGACCATTAATCTACGAATCCAATCCAAAAGTTATGGATCAATTCAGTCCGGTCCGATCTAGTTTCATGATTCTCGATTTTTCTTAGACAGCCCTAGCAACAACAATACCCAAAACATGTGATTTAGGTTCTATGGTGTTTATCTAACAATTATCAACACAAATCAACAACTAATCAATGATCTCCAAATTAGCTTCTTGATATACTTTTAGAGAAATGATAATGCAAAAACTGTTTTTGTTAGTGTTAAAATTCTAGTGCACAAAAGGCTTGTACAATGTGCAGTGTACAAGACTTTTATGCACAGGAGTTGGCACCAACAAAAATAGTTTTGAAACACTTAAAATCTTCATTGATGACTACCTAATTCACGTCTCAATCCTTCAAATTACTTCAACATATAGTACACAAATTACCATATGGATGATCTTCACTAAGGAGTATTTTGGGCTACTTTGCTTTGTTTTGTTTAATCGGCCCAATTGTTAGGGTAAGCCCAAGTCTGTTAATGTAAGGCTATCCCTAATATTTAAACGAGAATATCTTATTCACAGAGCTTTCAGTGAATAATTATTTTTTTGGCCACGCGGTATAGTTCGTGAGGGTTAGTATGGTGTGTTAATTAGGTTAGCACAAGGGTGCAGGGACTATCCATAGCCTTGATTCCAAACCGCCCACAGAGGGGCTTGAACCTCCGCCTTCTAAAGGAGGGGAGTGGTAGGTTTCGTGAATCATTGTTTATGGAGGTGAATCTTGCGCATACAAAATGTTTTGGAAGGTCCGGATTTTAAACAAACTTAACTCTTCTCTTGATAACTCTCCCCAGAAAATTTCATTAAAATCCGGACAGTTAATTACTGAGATGGACAGATGAAATTGCCCGCCTCTGTAAAAACCGCTGTAAATAGCGGCTCCATGAATAAGCCAACCTCTATTTAAAGACTAGTTGAATGACAGAAGGGTAAGCAAGGCAGCCCCTATTCCCCTGTTTATTCCCCGTTTCTGTTGCCGCTTTGTGCAGGCCTCAGTTTACCTCATTCCCTTAATCTCCTCTTCTACTAAAATCAAAGTGTAGATTAGGGTATAGCCAACAGATTGGCCCAATTTACAAAAGCGCATAATATTTCCCTTCAGTTTGTTTGGTGACAGGGTACGTAATATGTATCCCAAAGATTTCTGCTTTTATTACTCGTTTGAAACAGAGTTGTTCATGAATATCTGTGTGTACTGAATCTGCTGTTAAATGTTGAATTGGGGACAGTAACGTTTGATCCATTGGAACCATAATTATTTGTATCTGTTGCTTTCATTAATCAATCACTTCTTTGAGCTTTGAAGAATCTTCTCTATAAGAAATGAGGGTTGTGAATAATGTGTTTGATTGGGGCAATTACATGGGGACAATCCGAAATTTTGACTGTGTCGTCACGGAAAGTTTGCCCTGTGTCCACCTCCTCAGCATCTCCAGTGCAGCTTTGGGTTGATCCATTGGAACCATGTGACCAGCATCATGTACCTATTTCATGTTCGAAAACAAGCAAATTTAGGTCAAGTTTGAGTTTGCAAACCCCGATGCCAAGAGGCATTTGGCCCAATAATATCACGAGTGCACTTAAGTGCTAAGAGAAAGGATGGAGAGAGAGAGAGAGAGAGAGAGAGAGAGAGAGAGAGAGAGAGAGAGAGAGAGAGAGAGAGAGAGAGAGAGAGAGAGAGAGAGAGACCTTGAGGAAGGTAAGAGGCCCATAGCTTTTCATCACCCCTTTTTCTGCACCATCGACTACGAATGAAACATTGGGAGCAGCTGTGAATTCTTTCTGCCCAGACCATACCATAGCATTAACCCATCTGGAATTCCCTGCTCAAATCCAAACACACCATGATTTCTAATGAAAGCTAAAGAAATTGATGGGAGGTGAGGCGTAACTATGGTATTGATTGAAGTTTTGAAGACAAGTTGGATGCTCTGTAGTTAAAGTTTATTGAACTAGCATGCAACTTGGGGGTTGCAAAACACTGGTTCTATGGAGGGTAGAGGCTCCGGAGAGAGGCATGGAGTCCAGAGTTAGTATATCATATGCTGTTAATGGTTTTCTGCTTATTGGCTGGCTATTCTCCGCTACCTAATACTAGTAGCCAATGCCGTAGGTTATGATCTAATCACCATCGCATTCCTAGTTTCTTCTCTAGTTAGGTAGTGGAGAATAGCCGGCCAATAAGCAGAAAAGAAGATAATGGATTCTTATCTTCTTGGGGGTCTTTCTCGGGTTGTGTTTTGTTCTTTTGTGAACAGGAAAAGAAGATAATGGATTCTTTTTCTTTTCCTTTCACAAAATGGATGCCCAAACCCGGTCTTGATCCAAGAAGGAAGAAAATTCCAATGTGAGTTAAAGAAATAAGATTACCAAGCCAGTTGCAAATGAGATCATACTCCCCAGCATACACAAGCATCTTGATTCCATCTTCAAGAAGTGTGGGAATCCTAGCTTCAAGATTCCTCATCCAGTCAGTCAACATGGCCTCGTACACTGTTGAGCTACACGAAACAAACTCAATGCGTCCAACTCCTAAAGCATCCCTAACTGTTTGCTTGTTCAGCAAATTCTCCATGTTGGAGAAGTCGTAGCACAGCTGTCCCACGCATTTCTTTCTGATATCATAGTACTGCATACGACACACACGCAACAAAGCGTCGTCATCCAAAATACGAAAAATGGGTGAAAGCCAAATCCATCTGACTAACAACAGTTTGAACACTCCTTACGTTAATATCACCCGCGATACCAATGATCTCATTGAATACAGAATTGCAATTTTCATATGCGTATGTGCAAGAATCTCCTCCGTCATCACCTGAAGTAGAAATTTCACTCATTAAACAAGAAAATAAGCTAACAGATTGTGAAAATAGGATATAAATTGTGCTAATTAAAATAGATTACCGAAAAGAAATAATACAAGAAATTACCACAAAGTGTTGCAGCCTGTTCACAAGAGGGAACCAACTCGGTTACAATCTTGGTGTAATCAGACTGGTTAATCAATTTCATGTCCAGAGCAAAATCAGGGTACGCTTTATATTGGATTTCCGGATCAGTGAGCCCGTTACCTATAGCGAATCCCTATTAACCCACAAATAAAATGAATCAGGCTGAATCAATTAATCAACTCAATAATACTGTATCAGATAAAAACATAGTAGAATTTACTGTAATTTAGAGATGTACCTTGAGGTTTACATGAATCCCTTCCTTGGCTTTGTTCCCCTGGTGAACTCTAGCAGCGAAAGCAGGGATGTAGTGTCCGGCGTAAGATTCTCCGGTTATGTAAAATTCATTCTTTGCATACTGGGGATGTAGCTTGAAGAACCCCTGAAGTTTAGACATTTACAACAAGTGTTAGCTAAGATATACTTGACCTTGTAGTATGGAAATGAGAGGTGAATTTTCATTCCGAAAACCAATACAATAGAAGGAGAGAGAATCAGACCTGCAAGAAGTCATATAGATCATTGCTGACACCATTTTCATCGTGTCGAGTATCGTTTCCGTTGGAACTATAACTAAAACCAGTTCCAGTTGGCTGATCAACATATATAAGGTTTGATGCCTGGCAAAAAAAAAAATTCGGTAAGCGTCTAGCAAATGAAGCATGAATATCACAAAAAAGAAAAGAAATGAACACGTCGTACGCGACAATATTAAACAATGTTTTGTACCTTATTTTTGTGATTAATGTTCAGTTCTGTATGTTTGATCTTAATCACTTATGGTATGTTAGTTTTGCGCCAAACTTTTATGTATTATGGGTTTGTTTTGATGAAACGAATCGGAAAAGTGAAAAATTAATGACTTTTACACAAATATTTTGAAAAATATTCAAGAAAAATCCAAAAAAAAGTCAGGATTCAAGTACCTTTTTGTTTCTTGTTTTTTTTTTTTTTGCTGACAAAGCTGTAATGTATGAGAAAGAATGATGGTACGTATTTAATTACCTGGTCCCAACCGAATTCATTCCATAGTAGAGACAAGTTCTTGGCAATGTGGAATGGGCCATTCTCGTAAAACAGAGCTAGTTCACTGCTACAGCCAGGGCCTCCAGTGAGCCATATAACCACAGGGTCACTAGTACTCTTGTTTTTTCGGGATTCAAAGAAAAAGTAGAACATCCTGTTGCAACAACAAAACACCCTGTGAACTTAAAAGTGGGATCAAGGTGAGATGAAAAAATGCCTAATGAAAAACCCAGAAAAGCTTTAAAGAAACCATTCCGGGTCAATGTGGCTCGTTATTCCGAGTTAATTGCAAACATCATAACAATGGCTTCGGAGAGCATTTCCGAAAACGAATTATTCGATAATAAATTGTACTAATATGCAGAAACAAATTCACTAACTCGTGTTGAAAAGCTATAATTTCCCCAGATAATTCAGGAGTTTTGAAAAAAATGCGGGAAACAGAAATAAAAAATGCAGGTAATTGGAACATGAGAAGAGATTTTAGATTTTTTTTGGTCAATATCCTTCTGTTTTCTCCATTATTTTGAGCACTATATATATGGGCGTCCCATTCTCACGGTGACATCTTAATATTTTACTGTTCCAATGAGCAGTGGCAGGACGTTTGTCCATAGAATGTTTTTCACTCTATCTAACCCAAAGCATCTCTCTAAAAACTCCTAGCCGGCCGTCTGTTTCTTCCCCTCCCTCCTCCTAGAGTTTCACCACCCTTGTGCCACGACGGGCCGGAGTGGAGATGGGTGCTTCCTTCCTCCGTAGTGATGGTTTTTCTCGCTTTCAAAAGCTCCTATTTTTCAGCAAGGGTTCTCTATCTATTTCAAATCTGAGAATTCCTTAAATATTTCTGTTACCCGCTCTTTTCTTTTCTCTTGACTTCTCCTTCATCGACCACTAAGGTGCCGGTTCAGATTCCGATAGTGGTGGTGGCAATGGTTCTGATAATGAATCAGATCGACTGGCTTGACAGCCTTGCTGTACAAGAGTGTTTGGATGTTTAATCAATGTGAGGTTTTTTTTTTGTATGCGTGCATATAGGAGAGCGAATGGGATGACCTATTCTTTGACTAGGAGAGATTGTAGTGGCCCATATATAAGACTATCATCCTCTGTGGCTTTCTAGTTTTTAATTAAAGACGAATGTTATTCCTAGATGATTATTCTGCATACTTGTGTTTCTGATCATTGGAACTATTACCATTTTGGAAAAACAAAAGAGCAGTGGTCAGGGAAACAAAAGGTATCGATTATGCCGGACAAATGCATGGGCCATTAAATAAATCAAGATCCATAAAATCTGGCCGAATAATTGAAACTTGATTAGTTAATTAAGGCAAATAAGCATTAATTGCTGCAAGTTGAATTTATTAGGTCAATAATGTTTTGCAATTTTTACCCTTCAAAGCTAAGAAACATTAATGATGAGCAATAGACAAGTGCAGCTGTAATCTTATTGGCATTAGTATTTTTTGAAACAATAGAGTAATTATTTTTTGCCCATTTAAACTCAAGGTACACTACTTATTGTTAACCAACCACAATTTCTTCATTAGTTTCCTATTATTTGGCTGTGTTAATCTATGTCACGAATATTTTAACATTAAAATCGTTATTTTTCGCCGTCCTATATTTGCGGGAAAAAATTCAATGGTTCTGTGCATTGCTCCACACGCGGGACTGCTCATAATTTTTTATGTATTTATAAAACTCTCACAAATATAGTTCGACTCAAAGGAGTTTTGAAGCAATGTCTAACGGAACAAGAAAAGTAATTAGTGCCTCGTTTGCTGCATACGTATTCCATTTCCAAATAAATGTTTCCAATACTCTTATTTAAAACAAAGCTACAAAATTATTTTGTCTTGTACTTTAAGTGCCCTCTTCTACCGAAGATTCCACATTTACTCAAAAAAGGATTTTACAAAAAGTGAGTGTTGTATGGTGCTAATCAAACTTAATTTCCACTTCCTACGTATCCGATTCGTGAATTTCATTTTTCACAAACACAACTTCAGACACAATTATGTTCGGAATTATTGAATGTGTATAGACTCGTATGCATCCAACGGTTTTAGACACAATTGTCTTCGGAATTGTGTTTTACTGCTACCAATTCAAATATTACCTTGCATCTTTGGCGTGTGGGAGCCGATAATAACCCGCGTGGTGACCCAAGTCTTGAATGGTATTCCCAGCATCCCCGAGCACAGGCAATCTCAACGGCTTCTCCACCATCATGGGACCATCCACCGGAGACTTGGCCGCCGTATGGCCGTTGCCGGGGCCGGTGTTGATGTCATGTTTGGGAGATAAGTTGAGGCCTCTGATGAGCTTTTGGGCCTGTGTTTTCGGGAAATTCAGTTGTGGTGAAGATTGGGAAGGATTGGCGTCGTGAATCCCAATTGCTGAAGAGAGTGGAGACAGGAGGAGGAGAAGGAGGAGAGAGAAAGTTGGTTCCATTTTTCAGTGGGTTTATTATGCCGAGACTAATTGGGAGTGATAGAGATTTGTGGTACTATATGGTTAATTGGGTTTATAAAGAGGTGTGATTATTGAAGTAGAACCCACTTAATTAAATACTAGTAGAATTTGCTGCTAAGGAATACAAGGAGGTGGATTGAAATGTGTTTTGTCTATGTACTCCATGTTAGAGAGAGAGAGAGAGAGAGAGAGAGAGAGAGAGAGAGCGGTTATCCGGGTCATACTGGTTGGTTGGAGTTAGATGTACTTTTTTTTGTCTTTGTTAGTACCATATCATAGATTGAAAGAAAGAGGAAGAAACAAGAAAAAGAGAGAAACCAAATAATTTGTTTCTTTCGTTTCACACCTAGTGAACATAATATACATGTTTTAAGGGAGTGTTTGGGGTGGTTTTTTTAATTTATGGTCCATTGCTAGCCCTTTTCCTTCTCCTTAATTTGCACTAGTTTTTTTTTTTTGGTTTTTGGCAACTTTTGTTTCTAGTTACGCGACAAAAAAATCCTTATTATTGATAAGCTTTAGTATTTTGTTATTTTTGACTTATTATAGTATTAACACGAGAATATGTACTTAAATACGTGAACATTGAACTGTAATGAACACTCGCTTATCACTACGAGGTTGACCTTGATCACCCGTCACTAGCTAGCAGAGGAAAATTTGTGACTTCCCAAATCACATTATTGATGCATTAATTGACTATAGGACCACAAATACACCTTGGAAAAAGATCGAACTGCCCCTACCCATATGAAAAAGGACCAAGTACTTTTCAAACGGCTGGCGCAGTTACATTGAGCACCAAACTTGAAAGTATTCACAAATTGACAATATCGATCCTTAGAAAGAAAGATCGAGGCAGGCAGCTAGAAAGTGATGGATTAGGTGCTCTACTTTTTGGCTGATGAGGAGATTAATCTATATATAATCCTATATTATTATACTCCATAATATGAGTCATAAAGCCATAGAGCATCGATCCATGTTTAATTTGTTGCCTAATAGTGCTCATCATGCATGGTCCACTATTATTGAATCACAACCATTAATTAGATGCATATATGCATCTATGTAAAATTATTAAATTTGATATGAAGTTCATTGGATATTGATGAGTGTCTTATGACCAAGTCAAATTGGGATAGAGAAAAATAGACGATTTATTAAATGTAAAAAGGAAATGACTTCTCTCTACGGTCCCTTTATTGGACCGTAGATGGGCAGTTGAGATGCATGGGGTTTGTTTTTGGCTCCACTATATGAGTCAAATTGTTGATTTTACATATCTTATGTGGAGTTGATTCCAACAAAAACCAAATTAACCGAATATTGTTATAGTACTCCCGGTCCTCAGTCCCAAAATGTTTGTCCGGTCTGCAAAATGAGGACTCAAAAATAATGCATTTCTTTCAAGAAAAACTTCAATTTTTTTTCCTCATAAATTTAAAGAACTCATTGATATCTAGTGAATTGTTGAAAAAAAATTAGAGTTTTTCTTGCAAAAAATGTATTATTTTTATGTCCTCGTTTTGCGGACCGGACAAACATTATGGAATCCGGGAAGTATGTTTTTTGATTCAAAAGAATGTGTTTCGTGTAACTTTCGACAAGTTCCTAAATATGGATTTTTATAAGGAGGCCCTCTACCAAAACCATTTAGCACAAGGTTTCAATTGCAAGGAGGGTGATATCTAAAAGATTTTTCCTCTTAACAAAATTTAGTAACATAAATAATACATTGTACCGTTTTGCTCAAAATAGAACACAAAAGAAAGAAAACAGAAATAAATTAAAATGTTTGTTGCCTCACAACTCTTTTTTGTAATTTAAATCCAACCACTACAATGTACGTTGAGGAGAGGCCTTGGTCCAAAAATCTGTAGTGGATCTTAGACTAATTTTTTATACTCTTATGCCAAGGGGTAAGAAAATTAATATAGACATACTAATGTCTTCTGATCTTTTTCGTGACCATGTTGATTCAAGTGTTAGAGAAAGCTGATTCTTTTTATCAGAAAATGGTTTAAGAGATACCGATTATTGGGACTCGAAACCACGACCAAGGGTGCTTCTATGGGGTGCAAGCGGGGGCCCTAACCCGTGCACACCTCATAATTATCTCATTATTTTTATTATATTTCAAGTTTTGTATCTAAAAGTTATGATGAAATGTCCCCCTCAAAAAACTGTACTATTATTATTTTACATGCATATGAACAATATTTGGTTGTTAATTTATGAATACATGTGATTTGGTCCCCGCATCGTATTAAGAATCCTGCATCCGCCGCTGACCACGACGTATCGGTACAAATTATTTATTTATTTATTTAGGGGCAACTAGATAACTGTTTACTTCACTCTCAAAAAATAATAAGACAAATTGATTTGAGTTGTTTAGGTGAGGAGGAATTGGCGGTGCTAATATTTCTTGGTTACTAGTGCTTAATTCAAAGTTCAAATAGTCCAAGGTGGTTGGAGAAAAGAAATACCCACCCGAGACATATATAGAAGAGTAAAATTATAATAATATATCTTGCTTGTAAGGAATCATCAATCAATACCTTCAAAATTCTCTTACGCAAACTATGAGATCCAAGCAACGCAATATATATAATATTTCTCTGATGAAAAAAAAATATGAGAATTGACACATTCACGTCATTCCTTAAATGTGGGTGTTCTCATGATTTCAATCGTTTGACGGATCGATGCTACCGGTTACATAAGAGTTATGGTAATTAAGAATCTTGGATACGTTAAGAAAAAAATGAAAAACAATTCGGTACGTAGTTTTTCACTTTATTTGTTTTTTAAAAAATTTTTGTCCCTCCGCTAATCTAGAGAATTTGTAAGTAGGGTTGCAAACGAGTCAAGCCAAGCCGAGCTTTGTCAAGCTCGAGTTTGTATACTAAACGAGCTAAAAACTTGAGTCCGAGCTTGGCTTGAGCCTTTAATGAGCCGAGCTTAGTCATTTATTAAACGAGTCTCTTTATAAATTGAGTTAAACCTTCCTTAACACGCGAGTCGACTTTTTTTGAACGAGCCTAACTCCGCTCGGCTCATTTACTAAAGAGCCGAGCCAAACCGAATTCGCGAGCTGCTCGATTCAGTTGCAACTCTACTCGCAAGCTAACCCAGTTGGTTGGGTGCTTGTTCCAAGTTCACACTTCACAAGGGTATCAAGTTCGAGACTTAACCATCGACTAACTTACCAACCTTCTAACCTATACCATTGTATTAGTTTCTTGTCGTTCATCAAAATTATGGCTGTGGAATTAGAGCCTGTATCTTACCAGCTAGTTTTGTTTCCAAAACTAGTAATTTGTAAGTTTTTTATATCCACACTTTCTTTTTTATTTTTTCATGTAAAAAATGTGTGTATTTTTTGCTTAATGACAAAAAAATGGAGTATGAATATTGTACGTCCGGAAATAATTGAGGGGTGCTTATGTGTGAATTCTCTTGAGCTGGAAAGATGCGATTGGTTGACGATTAGCGGAGAAAAGAGGGAATAGGTCTCGTAGGGTGAGGCGTAGAGCGGGTGGTACAACAAGGACAAAGGCAGTGCGTCTTCATTGTTTTCCGTGGGTATCTGGCGTTCTTCCGGGTCCGAATACGTGAGGTCACTCCTTTTCTCTGGGGAAGAATATTCTCCTTCCGTAAATTCAGTGTTCACGTACTTCTTCCCAGAAAAAGTCCTCTCTTAATCATTGGGAATGTCAGGGGTATTTATAGGGCACCTGGGCCTAGGCCAGGCCCAAGACGTCGCTCCCGTCAAATGCCGACATGTGTCCCCTCTGTACCTCCTGGCCTCGGAAAAACTTGCCCTGCCGCAGAAAAGTTTCCGCGCGACAGCTTGAATTTCCGCGACGAAACCTCCACCCCAAGCCACCACGCCACGAGAGGTTCCCTAATTCCCGCTGAAGCAAGGTCGCGACGATCGTAATTTCTCCGCGGGCTCTGCTCGGACCCTGCCTTTAGGTCGCGACAGAACCCCGAGAGCCCTTTGCTGTAACTTTCTTGAGATTATGAGAACTCGGCGACTCGCGAGCACCGAATGCGGTTTCTCTGCCAGAACCAACCCGGGGGGGCGCGACTTCAATTCCGCGGGACTCGTAGATATAACGCGGGTGTTCTCCTTTCCAGGGACATCTTCCACAGAAGCATTTTATTTTTCCGCTTTATCTGTACAATCGTCGCGTTCCCATTGGTTGGTCAATAATTCCTCTTCGAATGAGGACTTTGACCAAGGGACCCGTTCCCCGCGGGCCCCGTCGCCACTAGTCTCCTCTTAATCGTAGTTTAGTAATTTTGACCGCACCTACAAATATAAAAAAAAAAAAAAGTGTGAAAATTATTTTTCATTTTTAAGGGCAAAATTGTACTACGTGGAAAAAAAAAACCAAGCAGACATGGCGTCAACTGTTGACTTTGAAGTCTTCAGTTTATCATTATTATTTTTTGATCATAAGTCTTTCCGTTTATTGAATCGTTTTAGATGTACATGGAACAGAAATAAAGAGGGCTACCCCTTTTGAAAGGGCTAATTATTGGATACTCTTTGAGGAGTAACATGTCCATATAGCATTGCCATATAATATTTTTTGCAAATAAAATATTTAAATCATAGAACGTTGGTCACTTCTTGTCTCTCAATCACCAAACAAAAGTGACTGATAATATCCCTATAAGTTAATTTGCTGCTATTTAAATGGATGGGTAGCCACGTGGTGCTCTGGAAGCGCTGAATAATTACTCGACGGAGAGTGGCTATACAATATACTTACATGAATAAAAGAAATTTAAAAAAAAAGGATATAAAATGTACTCAAAAGAGAAAAATAAAGATAGAATCGTGCACATGTTGGTAAGGAAGTTGCAACAAAAAGCCTTTAATCCGGATAAAAAAAAAACAAAAAAACAAAAAGCCTTTAACCAGAGACCTTTTTTGAAGAGATACATTTTCTCTGTTTATAGGTATGTGTGTAGACATACATACATACTCCTTCAGCCGTTGAATTGTGTTTTCAATGATCTAGATTTGAGGAAGGTTTATAATCAGTCACAATTAACTTTTCTCTGAAAAAATTTCTTTAAAATTTGAACCATTGAAAATACTATCCAACGACTGAGAGGCGAAGTCCGCATTTAACTCTTCTAAGGGCAACCTTAGAGGAAGACCATTGTGTGTGTATATATATAAGTATTCGTGAATTATGATGCAGTTCGGTTACGGTTACGGTTATGGTTCGGTTCGATTTTCGGGGTACAGTTAGCACATGAAAACCAAAACCTAACCAGCCAGATTTTCAAAATGAAAAACCAAAACCACGGTTAAAAATCACACCAATCGGTTCGGTTCGATGCGGTTCGGGTAACCAACGGTTTCAGTGATATTGCCATTCCTACCTGGAGCATTGAATAATCTTTCCATCCACCGGGTTCGAGTGTCGTAAATTGTCGATCCCCTCTGTAGCAGATATGTGCAAAGAAATGAAGACAATACTCGTTGCGTAAAACGCTCAAGAACCAGAACCATTAATGAATATGATTATCTACGTACACACAGCACCAATTTAATCATTTACCAAACCCCCCCCCCCCCCCCCCCCGCGCCAAAAAAAAAAAACACCAATTTTTGAAAATAAAAACACTGCACTTTTTAATGTGTTAATTATTAACTACTAGTACAAAAATACAACTATGGGTAGACCATTTTGTGTACAAATCTATCATTGGCTAAACGATCATTGGGATACGCAATCTTAAAATATTTTTCTAAGGGTCCTTTTAAAATATCACTTTGGGTACCGGGAAGGGATTAATCGATTCTTTACCAATTACTGATATCCAACTAAGCTAATTTTTTACACTCTTAGAAAAATCTATTTAAAATATTGAGTTGCTTTGATCATTTGTGTGAGATTGCAAAATGGGTCCCACGGAACACGGTGTACACCAAATGGTGTACGCATAGCAGGACGAACAAAAGTGTACAAATTGTGCACAGATCTTTGTGTGGGGCCCACCACAGGTCTCACACAAATGATCCGAACCGTTCATTAAATGTAAAACACTTTTTTAAGGGTTCTTATGAAAAATCAGCTCATTCCGATACATATAAGTTCTCGACCCAATTATCTAACTTTTCATTGAGATTTCAAGAAAATAAAAAGTTAAATAATTGGATCAAACACCTATAAGTATTGTATTAAGCTGATTTTTCTTAGAGATCCTTGAAAAAATATTTTACATTCAATGAACGGCTCGAATCGTTTGTGTGAGATCCGTGATGGGCCCCAAAAAAAATTTGTGCACAATCTCTGTATGTAATATCTGTGTGGACAGACTTTCCGTAGCAGGACTCATTTATTTAACGTGCTCGTGCGAGAGAGAGATCTTCAATACGAGCAACATACAATATACATTTTCAAAAAAAAAAAAAAAGGATCCAATATCCCACTAAAAAACAAAACCACTTGGACATTAATTTCTTGAAAAAGTAGACTGAGCAAATTTACATTTGGAGAACAAAAATGATATCCACAGAGATTAAAAATCTGTGCCAGCACGAACAAATCCCTTTGAATCCGTTTCAGGGATCTAAAAAAAATGATCGAAATCGTTTATTTTGTTTAAATACTTTGTTTATGATCCCTACTAAAAATCCGTTCAATTGGATATCGTTAAGGGTGTTAATGAAACATCCAACTTTATCCTAGAATTTAACGGATTTTTAGTAGGGACCATAAACAAAATATTCTAAACATAATGCGTAGCTCCAATAATTATTTGGGAACCCAAAATGGGTCCAAAAAGGATCTGTGCGTGCTGACACAGATTTCTTATCTGTGTCCATGGCACCGCTGTTGTGCGAAGATGAAAAGGATTTCCACTATATAAGAGCGATCATTCATCAGTGGCCTTTCCCACAAAAAGAAAAAGAAAAAGAAACTGAATGATGAAAATTGGACCATTCATATGACAGCGCATGCGCGCCGGATATATAATATCTGAACAGAGTTTCTCTACAGTAGGCAAAACCCAGTCGATCGAGGATCCAGGGATCCTGTACGTCAGACTGTCCAACAAGTTGTGGTGCATCATGCCAACCGTTCATCTCAGCAATCAACAGTTCAGATATAAAACAAACTCTTTTGGACGCTTGGATGATGATGCCCAATGGCTCCTATGGTGCAAGGTTCCTGAATCCGTCGATTGTCCAGTCTGCCTATTTGTGGGTTCATCCCGGGTAGATCTTCCTTGCAGCAAACCATTGAAAACACTTTTGTAGTGCAGGGCTTAAAGAGCGGCGCACAGCCGTCGATCTCATCAATCAACGGTTACATGATCATCTTACAGAAAATGGACAGTTTTAAGACTTGACTGTCAATTTTTGTCAGGCAAAGGGATTTACTTTGCTACCAATATCTGATCACATCTGTTTTTTACACAAATGATCTACTCAGCGGGGCATACAAATGCTCGGATCAATCAACACAGGACTGGATTGAGCCGACCAATATGCGGGGACTCGACAGTACGACCGGAGAGAGACTAGATCCTAAGTGTCTATAGAGATTACACAAACTGCAATTCCATTTCATATTTATTGCACAAACAACCACCAAACGTGCCAACTAAAAGCTCCTGATCTTGGTAGAATTATATAACATGGACACTTTCTTTCATCTCTTTCTGAAGAGGTAAACTAGGTTTTACCCACTGCAACCCGAAACCGAGATGAAATTCTATGCCGAATGAAGGTAGTAGAATATGCCGAATGAAGGTAGTAGAACACTCGACTATGACCTAACTCTGGCAAGTCGCGCCCGTATTTCTTCAAGTTCTTCCTCATCGTCAGCACCCTCAGCTATCGCCTCATCCTACAAAATCACATGCATGATTTACATTGTTTATAATTCTCCCAAAACAAATGATTGGCAAGAATGAAAAATGCATCAGCAGATAAAATAGTTGCATATACCTCCACCTCAGCTCCTGCAACTTTGGCTGGTTGCTTCAGTTTCTCCTTCCTGACTGCTTCAGGAAGCTGAGCCGCAGTCTCACCAGCAAGTGCAGTCAAGACCTTCTCAACTTCTTCTTCAATCTCCTCTTCTATATCTTCTGAATCTAACGCTGAGTCAACGGCTTCATTTACAGTCTCCTCAATTATCCCCGCCTATAAATCACGCACGACCGAGATTAGTTTGCATTCTCCAAAATTAAAACCGGCGCAATTACTGTCAGTGTTACATACGATAGAAGATCGCATAGTTTGCGAACCATCTTCTTAACGTGTGATGCATGAAGTTCTATGTAATTACACTTGTAAAATGAGATTTAGGTGGTAATAACAGAACTTCTAGGCAGTGACATAATTATAAAACAATTTTACACTATCAGTTGAAGCAATTAAACCAAAAAGGACAACGGAAAATTTCTCTTATCGGTCCACATGTAAAATAATGAGTTTATATTTTTACGAAACACGAAGCAGAGGAAAATCCCAGTTTCTCTCCCAGTTAAATATATTTTTGATAATATCATTTGTGAGAAACCAAAAAATACCTTCATCATTTCCTTACTGAACTCTTGCATTGTGATAGCAACTTCTGGAGCCTTCATGAGGTTATTGACAAGCTTCATGACCTCGGCACTCTTGGATAAATGCCCCACCGTGCGGGCAATTGCTGCAAGGTCAACCAGCGATATAAACATAGAAATTTTTACTAGACTGTGTAATTAGAAAAGAGATTTCCTATTTCAATTCAAATAATCAAAATTCAAAGCTGCTTCCTGTTAGTTATGAAATCACATGAGAATAAGCCAATTGTATTTAATGTTACAAAGCTTGCAACATTACCGACTACCAAGAGACCGAAACCATGCTTTCAAACTTCAGTCCAAATTACTGGACAGGATTAAGCTTCGCTGCTTCGGTCTTTCTAAATCTTTCAAAGCTTAGATGCACTACTTGCAAGTTGCAAGAAGACAATACACCATAGTTCGAGTTCGTGAAGATGGGTTTAAGCCTGACATTCTTTGAAGTATCAGAAATGTATGTATCAAAATGTGATAAGGATTTGGTTGACAAGTTACGAGTAAAGGACCTCAACAAGATGCCATGAGAAGTATATCGAAAACCCCATCTCGAATTATGTAGGGGCCTGGACAAGTCATTTTAGGCCACTACATTCATGTCCAAAAGGGTTTCGATAAAAGGGACACCCCAGTGATTTCCCTCCAAACAAAACAACCTGATCCACTTTTCACCATTTCTTCTGCTTTTGAGGTTGTGTATGCCAGAACCAGGAACACACAACACGCTCGACCCACACAACACAAGAAAATTCGAGCATTGAATGTATCCACTTTATTTATGGTCGGATTTGCCCTCCATATTGGTTGCGATTGCATGGAGCCATCTTTTCGCAAGACTATCTAACCGATGGCCCACATGGGGCACATCTATTATGCAAATTTAGAACATGAGGTAGAATTGGAGGAATTTATGCTCTGTTAGATACATAAGACCTTGCAACCACATGTCATGCTGTTCTACCTTTCTGGACAGCGTAACAGACACTATTGTCAAGATATTGCTTTATTGGCTATTGACCCTTCCTGAGAAAATGCTGGGTAGAAACCATAACAGCAGTACCGCATACAAAATATATTCCTATCTAAAACAATCGCTCAAACGAAGTCAATAATCGATACATTGACCGTCACCATTGCTTCGAAGGACATCTGAGCAAATTGAAAATGATTGTGAGTGAAGTACTAAATCTTCTATTAGAGTACTGATAGGCAAGGTTGCAGAGGAGAAATCTGAATGGATATAAATTACCTAAGATGCCGAACACTGGTAATTTGGAGGGAACAAGACTCACAACATCATCATTGCTGAAGGAAATTACAGAGGTCACACAAAACTATGCATGGTGAAGGAATGTCTTAATGGTGGGGTTCAAAGATCTCATTATCATTTTTTGCAATTGATCACATGAATGGCAAAGGAACAGGATATGAATGCTTCTTTACACCACATAATAATACGAAATGGTACGCAGAAGGATTTATAGCATTTATTTGAGGAGAACAAAGACTTGTATCAATGAGCAAAGATTACTTTCACAGAACCCGAAACTGTTCATTGTTGTTCCAAAATAATAAGTAGCTCATATTTCCCTAAATTTGATCTGCCCAATTTTATCAAAAGCACGAATGCTTCGATTTTTCATTCTCATTGGAGAATGGCACACTTTTACCAATTACTTGGGCCTATCAAAGCGAGCAGGTCCAACTGCATCATGAGAAAGCAAAAATATGTTCATCTCTAACTTTGATTCACACATAGCTCGCTTCGTTTCCTATCCAATTTTTTTCTTAGAAGTTGAAAACAGTGAATTGTAACAAAATAATAGAGAAAGTGAAGCAATATACCAACACTCTCCCCAAGGTGCATTGATATTGAATTTAGTTGCGCCTTGTTTTCGTAAAGACGGTTCACACATCGTCTAGACATCACAATCTCCTTAGCTAGTGCCTGAAACAAACATACACAGGCTTATGTAAGTAAAGAGAAGCCGATAAATAAATTACAATAACGAGACTTCCTAACGATTACAAACACATATCAATATTTTTTCCCTCCGTTATGTAGTTCACCAAAGGGTCAAAAAAACAAAAAACAGGTTTATTGCCGGTAACCCACTTGGGAACTCTCACAATCACGCTGGTTTCAGTGAGACCTATTCCATGTTTCCTTTGGTACTCTACTGGTTTAGTTGTAAGTATTTTCCTATTTGTAGTCTTAAGAGTCAGATTATTCTGGAGATCTCATGAGTCTTGCAGAATGGGTTGTAGAAGAAGATCATGAACTTATTTTTGTGAGTAGATATTGTAAGCTTTTTGGTGGAGGATATTGATCGGTCGAGGCAGGAATTACCAAACCAAGTTCCTAATAGCAGACCCATACTGCTATTTGGTAAGGATTGCAAAACACTAATGCTCCAATGTGCTAACTAAAAGGAGTTTCTTTACAATGGAAAGATTCATCAATCAACCCATTTGTTCTCACATCAACACCAGTGACAATTCCCAATCACAATTGTGAGCTCATCATCCATCCCTACCTGTTCACTCAATATTCATCAACCACTAGCTAACATGGCATCATTTTTCAGCCTTCCACTCCATGGATGCTCTATCTCTTGTGTCATGACTCACGGCAAACTTTTCCTCTTTCTTTTGCAGTAATCTTCTTGAAGGGTTGTTTCCCGCACATTGACGGGTATTTAATTGCTTCTAAACTTCCCAAAGGGCCAAGCATTCCCATAGTTTTTTTTTTTCGGTTTGCCGTGCTTAATTTCCTTTTCCATGGTACTCTATCATGTCAACATGGACGATAGTATTACTCTATGCTAGTGGCTGCATCAACATCAAAAGTACATTATGTTAGTGAAGTTCTCCTTTTAGTTATGTGAGGTAGCATTCTCCATATTTACTAGGATGAAGAGAGGCTAATCAACATAATGCTACAGTCCAGATACCTCTTTTCTCTTTCAAACATAATTATTCTTTTGAACATCTCTCCGGGAGTACCCCAGGCTGTACCCGACTCTTTTTCTTCCCAACGTTGTTGGGGTTTATTCTTATCTGAAGCGCAATGGACAACTAGACCCTGCATTCTTTTTACTAACTTCGACGTAAGTAGCATCACACTGACTAACCCTTGAGCTTTGGACTATGATTCTTACATGTGAGGTTGTAATTAACCAAAGTGGGACAATTTCGGTAGTCATAGTCCCTGGCCCACTAAAGCATGGTATTGAACCAAATATTTTCTTATGAAATCCTGACAAGAGCCAAAAATCCAGTTACTTCCAAGATGATATCCTCTATTGGACCTCTTCCCTCAATACAACTTCTAACATAACTCAGAAGCCAATGTCTCTTAATTACTGTCACAGTTCATGCAAATGTGCCTAAAGTCGAAAGTTACTAAAAATATCTACTGCAGATTCAAAAAGAACCGATATTTACCACCAAAATGAAATGGGCTTCATGTAGAATTGCAAAAGAAACAGGAAGATGAGAGTGAGGGTTTACCTTGGCGGAGCCCATGTCGTTTCGCTTGGCAGCTTCCCTAATTGCTTTCTGTACACTCTTCTCTTCTCTCTGTATATCTATTCACACAAAAAAAAAAAAAAAAATCGAGAACCTCTAATGAAAAATCTTTTTTCAAGAATTTCCAAGAAATATGAAACATAAGGGGCAAGAAAGAAAGAAAATAGAAAAGCGGGAAAAGGGTGGTGCCTCGAATTTGGCGTTCGATGTTGCGAGACTCTTGGCGGAGACGTCGCTGCCAGTCCCTCAACTGTTGTTGCGGGTTTGCTTTCGGCATCAACATATTCATCATTTTCTCCATCTCCTCTCTCTCTCTCTCTCTCTCTCTCTCTCTCTACACCTCCAAACAGACGAAATACAAAATCGGAGTAACCGAATCTTTCTATTGCGTTGTTTTTCTTCCTTGGTAGTTGATGATGATCATGGATAAACCGATTGTAAGGAAATTTCGGAGTTCTCCTTTTCTTGTTTTTTCTTTTACGGGAAATATTCAGAGAGAGAGAGAGAGAGAGAGAGAGAGAGAGAGAGAGACTGAGAGAGAGGGCGTGAGTGGGTTGGGCTTTAGGTCCACCAACTCCCGCGTCTCTACCGACGTGGGCTTTTGGAAGTTTCCTCCGATTCGAGTTTGGGTTTGGAGAGAAACTCATTTACGGCGGAATAACTTATTCACGGCTCAGCACAATCTTAATTCTTCATTTCGGCAATTAATGGTCTGGATTTAAAAATTATTCGTGTAAAGAGTTAAACTCTTCTAGCAAATAGTTTTTTCAAAATCTGGACCCTCCAAAACACATTTGAACGCAGGCGATTGAGAATTGTAAAAAAGATTTTTCTCTTGGGTTTATGATTTCCTATTACATTTGTCTTGTTATTCTCGTTATGTGTTATATACTTAGTGCCCGGGTCTCACACGATGCTTATGCAAATGAAAAGCTGTGGGTAATTTTAAAAATTGAAAATGTGAGCCAGTTTCGTAGCTGCTGTCCAAACTGAAACGTTGCTCTCCCTCTACAAAATAGCATAAATTTTAGCAGTAGAGATAAATGCAGGCGATACCAAACTACATATTCAACTGGACAAAGAAGTTAATTAAAATCTCATGTAGTTCCAGATACTCGGATTAATAATTCAAATGCCTGTTGAATTTTTTTTTGTCATTCGTTAATTCTAATCTGCACTATTTTAAAGGACTTGGGGGAGGAGGAGGGAGCTTACGAGGATCGAACTATATCCATATGCATGGGACTAAGAGTATATAAGGGAGGTCAACTACACTCTACTCAATTTCTGCAGGCTATCTATGATGGGAAGCATTAACGCTTGTGACACCAAACTACAACTAGACAAAGAAGTTAAGGCTCTATTAGTTTGACCATAAAACATTTTTGCCAAAAATATTTTACCTATTTTCAGGTGTTTGGTTGCAAAAACTTTTGTAAAATATTTTCCTCAATAAATCATTTTACCTTATAAGGTGTAAAATGACTTACCCAAAAAAATCCCGTAAGTTGTTTTCCCAGGTGATTGGCGTGTGAAGTTTTGGACCTTTTAGGACATAATCAGTGGGCTTCTGGGTGAACAGCAGTGGTGCTGGTTTGGTCGGGTATTTTCCTATCCTAAAAAGTTATCGTGGTATCCTTTCGTTCCGCACCAAATGCATGCGAGACATTTTCGTCACAACCTAATTTTAGAAATCAGCCAAACAACAGAAAATAAAAATACTTGTAAAGATTTTACAGTAAAATATTTTACATGAAAAATATTTTCCTCGTAAAATATTTTACACCGAAACAAACGGAGCCTAAGTTACCTATCATGAAGACAAACTCTTTCATTCAAGGATCAAAATAAATCTCACTGATGAGTTCAAACACCTTCAAATTGTAGAGACAAATGCACCTTGAACCTCGGAGGAACGAATACCCGTTAAGATTGAGGTCTGCTATGCTAGGTTGGGTTTTGGAACAAAAGTGAAGAAAACTGAAGAGATGAGAGTACGAGGTGCGGGACTTACGGATAGCAAACTGCTAAATTGCTCTGTTTGAAACTTGTGGAAAGGAAGAGAAAATAATTAAGAGTTGTGGAAAGTAGAGGGAAAGTTGGAGAAAAAATAGGAAAAAATTAAGACGGATACATTTTGTTATTTTCCAATCCAAATAAGAGAGAAGGAAAAATTTTAAAAATTCCAAAAAATAAATGATGGCCCATTACGTATTTTGATAATTAATACCCATCAAGGACATGCTGAGAACATTTATTAATGCTGAAAATGTTTTTGACGGGTATTAATTATCAAAGCACATCCTTGACCGGCATTTTCCCAAAACATAAAGCAAACGAGAGGCGAAATGGGCCCAAAAGCTATTAAACTACTAAAGCCCAAAAGGGTCAACAGTTTTTCCAGGCCGAAAGGTGAATGACCAAACGCCAAACGGCCTTTTTCAGACTTGTAGGCTTCTCAGAGACTCCATCGGCCCATTAATTTTTATACTGAGGTTTTTTTTTTTTTTTTTTCCCCTTTTTTTTTTTAAATTTTTTTCTAAGCTACGCAAAGTGGCTTAGAGATGAGGCAGGACCGTTCCTGAGACAAGGCGAGCAAGGCAGTCCCAAGATTTTATCAAAAATGGTACTAACACTTAGCAAAGGTTACAGGCGAAAGTAGACCGTTTAGAAGAATTTGAAGAAGAGACGGGAGGTTGGTTTAAATCTCGACGGAGTTTTAGTAAATGTCAAAATATTGAGGATTAATTTTTAATACTAGATTATGAATCACCGAAAAAAATATGACTTCATGTTTTTATTGTCTTTAATTTTATCATTGTAAGTTGTTGGGATTTATAAAAACACATAAGGCGCACCCTATTAAAAGCTCGCTTTGGGCCCTGAAAAACTCACGGGTTGTCCACAAATGAGGCCGGATTAGTGTGAAATATTGATTCGACTGAACAACAATATATAAAGAAGCGTTTTTATCTATATATGCTTTGGCCGTTATGAATATACAGCTTGAACATTGTATAAATAATACTCCTTCCGTTCCTTTTTTTTTTTTTTTAAGTTTCTAGTTTCGTAATTCTAACTTATTAAAGAGACATCATCATTACACTTTTTGTATCAACTTTTTCTTATTTGCCCTCTTTGGAGATATCATCATTACACTTTACTCACTAGCTTTTCAAAAGAAAATCTATTTTTAGGGATAAAATGAAAAATGCACCAACTTTTACCAACGAAGTTTACAAAATGGATAATTATTAAGGGACAATACAAAATAGAATACTAGACTCTAAAAAATGGACGGAGGGAGTAAATCTTTGCAGAAAATGGGCGTAAGCATGGCCAATTAATCATGGTTCTAAAACTACTACTAGTATTATTCTCTTTTAATTATTGATTGGATTGCGAAACACAAGGGGCGTGTAGATCAAGCCAGGGGTTAGCCAAAGCCACAAGAAACACAATGACGCCATAATTCTGAATGGATTATCATGCTGCTTTTTTATGTTATAAGAAGCCACGTCAGTGGACAATGACAATTTCCAAACGGGCTTTTACAAATCCTAGTACTCCATTTATTGGCGAGGGCAACGATAATTAATTATGGTTTTTGTTAGATTTTTTTGGAGAGTTTCAATCTAAAATCAATTGGCAATAGGTGAAGTATAGCCTCTAGAATATGTTAACTAAGTTTAGGTAGCTTAGATGAGTGATGTGGGACAAAATCTAACACTCCCCCTCACGTGCAGCCTTGATGCACGTGAATGTGTGAATTGAGCTGATCGGGAGATTCGCTTCGGGGGACAGAGAGAAAAATTAACTTGTGGAACTACACGTGATGTGTTAAAAAAGTTGAAACATTTTAAACTGACTTTACACCGGACCGTTAACTGTTTTCATTGCTGCACTACAGGTACTCCGAGTCCGGGATAAGCACATCCTACCTAGTGCATGTATTCATAACGGTATGCATTCGCTTTAAAGAATTCTCGCTGAGCTGAAGAAGAAGAAGAGGAGAAATTCTCGCTGAGAAATGGTATTTCCTTCTATGGAAAGTCCAAACGACCCCCACATTATTTTTGTAGGTTTTTTTTTCTTTCGGGGGCAAACTCAATATTGCATTCGCAAACCTGAAACCTATTGGTTTTGTTTCTATACGTACGTCATGCGCAATCACTCAAATATCGCTTGTATCTCTTCAAACTAATATTGAACTGTAGTGGAGTAATATAAGAGAGTTTGGTCAAGTCGTGATGCAGATGCCATAGCGGAGGAGTACTACAACAAGCATTCCAAGGCTTATTTTCACTAATTAGTAATTTCGTAAATAACTTACCGGGTGATTTGGCTTTGGGCCTACTTGAGTTCAATCTAAAATTGCCCAACGGTCAGGACACATAGCCATTGGCTATATGCCGTGTGTTTTTTAGCCGTTTACGGCCGTTTTGGGTCTCGAAAGCCCAAACCTACCGTTTAAGGAAAGATTTGACTTGCTTTTAACTTGGGCAAGGAGAGTCCGAATCAGGTCGTTCTTTTGGTAGAAATCTTAGAATTTCCTCTATTTTCCAATTTGCTGTTATTCTGAGTTTTTCCGTTTTTGGCAATTTTTGTCATTAATTGATTCGGTTTTCGGTTTGGGGCGAATCAAGTAGGATTAGGGTTTTCTCTGTTATTTAATAAGTTGTAAGTCTTCTGGGCAAGGCAGTTGTTGATTATTATTGACATTAAAAGAGTCTAGAGAGCGTTTTCTCTAACTTTATAGTTTGTGTTCATCTTTATTGCGCGATTATTCCGTAGTTCATAAGGCACCTTGCATCAAGTCGGCTGCTAAAACTAGTAAGTGATTATTCTCCATGAGATCACATCTTTGAATTCCACGGAAGTTAAACATTTCAAACGGGGCCAATGGATGGTAATTCACCCGGTCGTTAATTTCCGGGTCCCGAAATCAGCCGACGTTCGCATAAACTGGTCCCAACATCCAGTTATCAAAAGGGGAAAAAAAGAGAGAAGGAATTAACAAAGTACAGATACCCGGCGGCCGAGAGTTATCCTATATCGATAAGCTCCTCCGACTTCATTGTAATCTAATCTAATCTAACCTCTTTAGCACTTTTTAATTTTGACCATTATAGACGACGTTGTTGTTATCTTAGTGTTTCTTTAGATTATGATGATGAAGATGATAGTTATTGGTTGGAGTATCACGTAACTTACATACGCACATGCAAAAGTCCTTAATTTTATCACGCAACTTACAGAGACTGATTGAAAATACAGGAAATAGTTTTAATTGGTTCAAATATATATTATATTGAATGAATTTTCCATTGTTTTCTTATCCAGTCTCCAAGAATATTGCCGGCTGATTTCTTAACTAGGAAAACGGGTGGATTTGGAGAATCGGATGTTGGTCTTCGGTGAATTGAAGTTTGAATGAGTACAACTTTACCGGGATCGCATATGTTAAGGAAATGATCTCCAAATTCGAACTTTAGATAACAACTTTCATGATCCATGTGCGGATGCCGCATTTATGGTTCAAAAATATCATATGATACTCGTGTGGTTTGTGAAGTGTGCACATAATGTCTAATTCTGCCTATTTTAACGGAGGTGTATCTCCCACTACTATTGAATCTAGCCAAAATCTAATCCACGCCGTTCGTAATGTATTAATCATAGAATTGAGCATCTTTGTAAAAAAAAAAAAATTAAATCGATCAGACATCAATAACTCAATGATCTAATTCTTCTTGAAATTAATGAGTAAATTTAAATTTGAAAATTTACTTCATAATAAATTTGATTTGACATGGGGTTTTTATTTGTTGATTGACTTGAATTTTGGTATGGATGTAGGACTCTTCAAACTCTACAATATCAACAAATCAGATCTAATTTTTAGTAGAGGGAAATGATTGGTTAGATTCAAGAAAGAAGAAAAATAAAGGGGGAAGATGAGGGCATATCGGATTTTTAATGGGTTTCCATCACAATTGACGTTATTATGGACAGAATTGGGTATTATGTGCACACTTCACAAATCACATGGGTGTTATGTGCACATTTTTGAATTGTAAAGGGTGTATCCACACATGACCCAAATTACATGGGATTAAAATCGACTTTGCTCTTTACTATACTACCTACTAAAAGAATTTTAACTCTTCGTTGGACAAAAAGAAGAACTTGTGTAAAATGAGTGCATATGAGATTTTGCCCGGACTTCAATAATAAGTCATTGACGCTCAGAATCATCCTTCTAGAATTAGTTGATGGGTATTTAAACTGGTCCGAATACCATGATTATATTTTTAAAAAAATAAGAAGTAGTACTAATGGAGAAAAAGGGTGGTAAACATCCACATCTCCCAACCTACTCCTTCCCTTAGGTTAAACTAGAGAGGAAAGCCTCCATTCTTGAGCTGCATCGGGCTCGTTTCTAGATGGCTTCAAAATTAAATTGCTACAGTAACTCGTCAAGACAAACGAGCCACTGTTCAATCGCTTTTGATTTTTATCTTATTTCCCAATCCTCACGTCAGTGCTTTCTCCGGCCAAGCAACAACGATTGGGTCTGCGTATTGGGTCAAGGGAAGGCGGTCGTGGAAGTCATTGTAGGGTTTTGTGTCGACAGAGAAGAAAGCAAATCAGCCGCCATGGAAGAAGGCGGTAATAGTGTAGAGGCAGTACCAGAGATTAGGAGAGGGGTCGACGGTGATATCAAAGGAAGGGACGCCGTTGATGGGTTATGGGTGGCCTTCCTTTAGGGTGTCTTCCTCATCCAATTGGGGCCAAATTAATCGGGGATGGGTTTTGTTTTTGCCCATTGTTTGTTTTTGTTTTTTTTAAATAAAGAAATAATATTTTTAATGTGAGAACTTTAATATAGAGAGTCTGATGCAGTTGATATTTTAAAAGTGAGTAGCTAAAATAATAAAATGAGTTTTTAAAGTGTAATTTGGTCCAAAATTTAAAGAGACTAAGGTGATCCACAGTGGTATAATAAAAAAAGGATAATTAAAAGTTGACACATCAGCGTTTGATTATTCACTTAAGAGGTTGCTAAGCTTAACAATGTTGAATTTCACAATGGTCACTTCTAGTTTATAACCAAAATAAAGGTCCACTACAATTTCACTCTATCTCCCCCTTTGTTTCCTGCCATTTATTTCCCTTTATTTACATTTTTTTTTTGGGCAAAAATATATTGATCGATTCTCTCTCTTAATTTTGGGGAAAAAATTAATATCTTTCTTCCATCTTATTATGATTTTTTTTTGGGGAAAAAAATAGAAACGGGAAAGAAGAGTGAAATATCTTAATCCGGTGATGACGGGTTGAATTGTAGATGATCGAGAGATATAATCTTCACTTTTTGAGGAAAAGAAAGAGAAATAGTTTGTGGGTGAAGTGAAGAAGAGAAGAAAAAAATACCAATTGAAACACGCGTGTATAAAAAATTTCAAATTAGTTAATTTATGTGGTGTGGAGTCCACAAATTTTGATTATTAAAAAATGTTGATAGTTTTGATTATCCAAAGCCCAAAATTTGATTATTTCTAAGGATGTTGCTAAGTTTGATTATACCATTGTGAGCCATCTTTTATACTAACATTGTTAACTTTAAAAACAATTGACTTTTGATTATACCACTGTGGATGGCCTAATGTGGATACTCTAAACCTCCCTCTCTTTCAATTTATTGTTGGTCTGATGCATTTATCAGGTATGAGTGAAGAATATATGGCTTTTTTTTTTTTTTGCCAAAATAATAACATATAATATTATAGATCTAAGAAACAATAAATCAAAAGGAAATTTTATTCCTAAATAAGAGATCAAGAAATCAAACAGGAGCAGAGGATTCAGTCCAAAAACTACACTCAACTCCAACTAAACTCATTGCTCCAAACAGTTGGAGTACTACAGAAAACAACCAAAAACACCACCACAGGGGTGATAGAAGCCCCACAAACGGGGAGAAATCCCACACAGTGTACACCAAATAAAGAACAAAAAAGAGAAACAATCGGTAACGAAACCGGATGGAGTCCATCATACCGGAGCAAATTTCATCTACCAACCTCGATCTCCCACTAAGTCATTCGGCGACCACGATGTGCAAGGCACTACCTTCAAAAGCCATCAGACTGCACAATGGAAGAGGTGGAGTAGGGGCGGCGAATGGTGGTTTGGGGAGGAGGATGGGGGTGAAGGGGAAATGAGAAAAAACCTTACAAATCTAAGATGGGGAGACGGAAAAACCTCACGAGGGGGAAAAATACTTCCCCTCCCGTCACCCATTAGGGTGTAAAACCCTGGGGGGAGGGGACGGAGTAGATGCGGGGCGGCGGCTTCTTTAGGGTTAGAGAGAGAGAGACCACGAGAAAATATGGCGGGGCGGCGGCTTCTTTAGAGAGAGAGAGAGAAAATATGGCTTACCCAATTAGAGAGAGAGAAAATATGGCTTACCCAATTAAAAATCTGTCGCAATTGAAAATCTGTCGGATTCTTTGTGATCGTTGAATTAGGATGTGGAGATCTTTGTCCAACGATCTATTTTCCTTGACGTTGCCCTTTTTATGCTCTTTCAAGATATAAAATAATTACTGTAGTGTTCTAAAATAAGTACTATATTGTGATGGGGAAATTACTTCACAAAATTAAGATAAATCCACATACGTCAACGTAGATAGAAGAAACGAATCCATCATGTCTACAAAAATCAATTCTGCCGACAAATATATCTTTCTTCAGTTAAAAAGAAAATACAATCCAAAGCAACAAACTAAAAATGATAATACTCCATTTCTTAAGCTAATTATTAAGTGCACACATCGTCTTGGTTCCGATACTTAGCTGAGAAGCCGCATATGATAAGTACCCACACACATTGTAAGTGTTTGTGTGTCTGTGTGTAGTGGTAGGCTCGTAGCATTGTTGTTTGTAAAAATTTTTCTCATAAGTAAATTTTCTAATTCCACTTTTTAAGCTTTGGCCATACGAAATGGGTTAAAACTGGGGATTGCTCCAAAGTGTCCTAAGGTGCATATTGAATTGGACGCGGAGGCGATTGTGAGGAGATGCAATGATCAAGACCCTCCCTCCTACATAGCAGTAGTTATTCATGATTGTTTAGTCTTGAAGAAATCTTTCAGTTCTTGTGGTTTTGTTAAACGTGAATATAATAGGGTTGCACACTGTTGCGCTCAAAAAGCCCTTTCCAATGGCATGTCCGGCCTGCGGACGTCCATTTTATCCCTATGAGGTTCTCATCTCTCTGATGTTTAGGCTTTAATTTGCCTATCAAATGAATAAAAATTTTCTCACCTTTTCCCCAAAAAAAAAAAAAAGAAGAAGCTTTGAGTACATTAGTGAATCTGAGCGCATACAGATCTGAACTGTCCATCGCTGGATCACAATCCGAACTGTCGATTGTCAAGATGAACGGTCAGATTGACTGCTCGGCACCGCTGCCAAGCAAGTATTGGCAGCATTCTCGAGGTGCTTGGCAGCATCCAGCCATTCATTTCTGTACGGACGGCTCAGATTGAATCTGAGCGCATACAGATCTGAACTGTCTATTGCTGGATCACGATTCGAATTGTCGATTGTCAAGATGAACGGTCAGATTGACCGCTCGGCACCGCTGCCAAACAAGTATTGGCAGCATTCTCGGGGTGCTTGGCAGCATCCAGCCATTCATTTCTGTACGGCCGGCTCGGATTGAATCTGAGCGCATACAGATCTGAACTGTCTATTGCTGGATCACGATTCGAATTGTCGATTGCCAAGATGAACGGTCAGATTGACCGCTCGGCACCGCTGCCAAGCAAGTATTGGCAGCATTCTCGGGGTGCTTGGCAGCATCCAGCCATTCATTTCTGTATGGACGGCTCGAATTGAATCTGAGCGCATACAGATCTGAACTTTCTATTGCTGGATCACGATTCGAACTGTTGATTGCCAAGATGAACGGTTAGATTGAATGCTCGGCACCGCTACCAAGCACTTGCTTGGCAGCATTCTCCTTAGTTATGTTATGTCTCCATCATTATTCTTCGTATTTGGGGCTTAATTTACGGCATATGAAGTAGTTTTTTTTTTTTTTTTTGGTGCCAAAAGTTCATAAATTTCATTGATAACCAAGAGAGTACATCAAAAGGGGAGAATAGCCAACCGGGCGGATAGGCTTCGACGAGAAAAGACCTACACCCGAAACTCCTTACGAAGGCCACCGAGGTACAATACCTCACACTAAACTCACATCACTAACATCAAAGAGAGAAAAACACACTACACCCAAAAGGGTTAGGAAGACTGCCGAAGGGGATAAACACCCACAAGTGGGACACATAGCAGAAAACTAGAAAGAAAAAAGAAAACCACCTGCTGTGCTGGATCAGACAACCTGTGGGCTACCACAGCCCCGGGTGGATTGGGGCGGCCCGAAAAATATATTTTTGATTCAAAAAAATTGAAGAGTCGCCACCCAGATTTGAGATTTGCCACCCAAGAAACCGTTTTGATTGAAAATGATTTTTGAATTCGAAAATCAGAGATTGTTTTGGATTCGGAAGCCAAGTTACGAGAGAGGGAAGAGTTTTACGGCACCCCTCTCGCCTGACACGAAGTCGGTCTCTACTTAACATTTGTGAGATTTTCATTAAAAGTATTTTGTTTCATGAAAACATCTAGCATGTATCTGCAGATATATCAAGTAAATAGTGCATGCATGTGTCAGTGTACAGTATATGTCAATGAAATAATGCGAAATAAACTATGATAAAAAATAAATCATTGCCACTAGATTCACTCCTGAGTACTCGGGAGTAATCTTGAGAGCTCTGGAGTGCTATCAAACCATCCTGCAAGTTTTGTTAGAGCAGAGCATATCTTGATACTTAAAACAAGAATACAAAGTTATTAATGTACAATAGGGATGGCAATCGGGGCAATCGGGGCGGATTTGGGCATATCCGTACCCGATACCCGAAATAATTACCCACCCCGCATCCGCCCCGATAACCGAACGGGGAGAGAAGTGGTTACCCATACCCGAACTGAATGGGTAACCGAAGACGCGGAGAGAGAGGAGAGAGCAGGGGAGAGAGAAATCGCCACAGTGGAAGTTAATCGAACCAGATGAAAATAGGAGAACCAGATTCTGCAATTTTTGAACTCATTTATCTACAGATTCAAAGACATTCATCTACTGATTCAAATAGATGCAGACAGATTCAAACCCTCTAGCCATTTTCGAGCACATTTATCTACATATACCGCCATTTTCGAACATAGATCTCAAATAAATCAGCCATAGAGAGAGAGAACCAGAGACGAAAACACACGCACACACAGTAAGAGAGAGAGAGAGAGAGAGAGAGAGAGAGAGAGAGAGAGAGAGAGACTAGAGACCATGAAAGCTTACTGCTTCAAATCGGCCCCAAAGAGTGTTGACTGTCGATAGAGTTACAAAGAAGATGTGAGAGAGAGAGAGAGAGAGAGGGAGAGAGAGAGAGTTCTCACGGAGTCACGATCATCGGCGCTCTTGGTTCTCTGGTGATGTCTGGTCTCACCTGATGTGGAGCAGCGGGGAAGGAAATGACTGAAGTCTGAGGAGAAAACCTAACTGGTGTAAGTGTGTGTGTATATATATATATATATAGGGGTATATTTGTAAATAAACTATTTCGATTCAATTCGGGTATCGGTTCGGTTATCAGCTCAACCATAACTGAACCCGTTCGGTTATCTCCTACCCTCCACCATATCCGCACCAACGGGGAAAATTTCGGTTATGGTTCGGGGAAAAAAAGCGGTTACGGTTCGGCTACCCATCGGTTCGGTCGAGATTGCCATCCCTAATGTACACCAGTGCTCAGCAAAGGGTTTAAACAGTTAAGAACTGGTGTTAACCATCCTAGCTAGCCTTGCCTCCTTGCAACTGAAAACAAGCCTAACTAGGCGTTGGAAGGACCAATGCACGCCCAATACTCAGAAACTCACATGAAATGAAATACTTAATGTCAAAATAGAATTTTGGTGCACAACAGCACTCTTGAGCGCTCAAGAGTGAACACTGTATCCTAGAATTTTTTGTTTCCTTGTGTTCCTCTTACTCTTGTTGCTAAACTAAGATCATCTGAACCCACAACCAGTATGAAGAACTGGTGTGAGCCCTTGATCTCCCTTTGAAGGGGGAAACATAGTGGCTTATGGAAGTGTTTATACCTTTTCAAGCTTAGACTTTGCTTCTTGGATTGAAATGAAGGCTTGGAAATAGATGGAAAAACAGTAGAAAACAGAGCCTTAGATGGATCTAAGACTGAAAATATTTTTGTGCTTTTCTTGGATTTTTCTTAGGAAAATACTTGAGAAAATGATAGACTTTTAGAAAATATTTGAGAGGGGATGAAGATTGGGGATGGTTGGCAAACAAGGGGGAGTTAGAGAGAGAATTTTGTGGCCCCCTGGTGTGGTAGAACACCTCCATATATATAGGGGAGGAGAAAATAGATTTGAATTTTGAAAATAAAATCAAAATGAAATGCAAAAAAGTTTTGGAGGTAAAAATGACATGATGATATTCGTGCTGGTCTTCTGAGACGTGCAGGTTTGAAATGCAAGTTTGAATGAATTGAAGAATCTGGAAAAGCCATGTCAAAGATCAAGCTCATCATCCATTGGCCTGTCAGAGCTCTCGAGCGCTCAAGAATTCAGTCCTGAGCGCTCAAGAGTGAAGTCCGGAGCGCTCAAGAGTGAAGTCCAGAGCGCTCAGGTGTGACTGCCAAACTTCAGAGGGGCACCACGGATACTCCAGAACTCGTTTGGGTGTTTTTTGAAGCGTTGGAAAGCTAGTTGAGTCCTCTTTCTAACCCAATTGCTTTCATTCAAGATATTTTGCATGCTAAAATGTGTGTCTATTTTACACCCACCCCCCCCCCCCCCCCCCCCCCCCGGTGTTGGGAAAAAAAAGATGATTTTTGTTTGTAAAAGTCCAAGAAGCACCGTTCAAGCTTTAGCCTAGTGGTAATATGCAGTAATTTAGGTGTCATAATGCTAGTCCCCCCCCGCCCCCCCACAGGTGTTGGCAAAAAAAAGATGATTTTTGTTTGTAAAAGTCCAAGAAACACCGTTCAAGCTTTAGCCTAGTGGTAATATGTAGTAATTTAGGTGTCATAATGCTAGTCGAGTGATAATGCTAGCGGTGTGATACTAATGTCGATGTTCACAAAAACCCAAATTATAAATTAGTTTTTCCTTAAACCTAATTTTTTCGCTAACCACTTCAAATGGTTCTTATTGAGTTTTGTTTTCCGTCGCACGCGAGCTAGTGCCGAACAAAGCCTATCGCAATTTTTCACAGTACTCCCAACAATTTGGGGTTATTTTCTGGGCACATTGTAGGTTAATTTCTGGACATGATTGATTGGCTGAAGCATCCACACTCTTCGTTAGAGTACGCAATTAAACATTCCAACAATTTGGACAAACAAATATTTGGTTTTGTTTTCCAAATGTGGAGTACTACGTAAACATCCTTAGAGCTTCTGAATATTGTCGGTCGATGAGGCCCCGCCCCATTGCATTCAACCGCTTTATATATAAAATATGTCAATTAACATTTGAACTAACAGTACCACATGCATATTTATGTCTCAATTCCATGATCTTGACTAATGATATAAGCCTAGATCTTCAAGGTATGCAAGAAGATTCTTTCAAAAATCAACCGGAACGGGTTTGGCTAACTGGACATGAGATAGAAAATAAGTATTTGTCTTTCGTGAGAGGTCTTTTTGCTTGGCGAACGAAACTTTTTTGAACTCAAAAAGGATACATCAAGGGAACATAAAGGAAGAAAACAAAATAATAACAAGACCATCTAACAAAAAGTTGGACGTATGGAACAATATATATCTCATAAGGTTGCATACTTGAATTTCACAGAACCCAAACATTCTAAACCTGAGGACAACTAGAGGGTTCTGGTTGTCAACCCCAGGGTTCCAAAATTAGCCGAAGTAAGTGCAAGATAGTCCAGACATCCCCGGTTATTAAAATAAACGATTCTTTAAAAACCAATCGATATCCCCGATTATTAAAATAAACGATTCTTTAAAAACCAATCGATATCCCCTATTATTAAAATAAACGATTCTTTAAAAACCAATAGATATTTTATCCTTAGGTACCTTTGATAGTTATTGCCCACCCAATTATCAATGATTTAAATCTCCTAATCAAATAAATTGATCCCATCAGCAAATTAAGATGGTATATCGTGCAATATTTATGCTAATTCTTAATGTAGCAGCGTCACTCTAAGATTTTGCCCCTTTTGGAAGCAATCGTACGTATTGCGTCTCAGAATCATTGATAATTTTTGTAAAATACTATATGATAAGACGTTGGAAAACCCAGAGTAACAAGCAATATTGAAACAAGAATCTTGTCGGCATGGGCCTTAAATAACTTAATTGAGGTTAATTAATTAAACTGCATGTTTTAACGACCTTACACTGAGATAATGGAAAATTTGTACTCTCAAAATTAATTAGCAGAGATCTTGCAAAATTTCTCCATTCAAATTAAAGGCAATGGCCCCAATTTTCTGGGTTGTTCCCAAATTCGCGCATTTCGGTCTTTAATTTGGACTTCTTTTACATCCTTTACTTAAATGGCTCTTCCTCCCCGCCTAGGCGGAGAATAATATACAAATAATTTTGATACATTTTCACAAACATAAATACACTTTTTGCAGATTTAATGCACTTTTTACCTATTATTCTCCACCTTGAGGGCGGAAGTTAGTATTTTCCTAGTTTTTACTATCCTTTTTTTTGTTGGTAATGCAGGGTGTTTCGGGCCAGCTTGCGGGCACCTCGGACTAATCCCAACAACTCCTTTCGCAACTGTTTCACATGCTTACACATGGGAGTGAGATGGCCTTAAGAGTTATTAGCAAGGAGGATCGAACCTGAGACCTTAAGATGAAGTAAACACTTAAGTCTCAAGCCAAAACCACTAGACCAATCTTGGGGTTTAAAAAAAAAATGGTCATTATGAATTTGCAACTCCTTCACTGTTCAAGTAGATGGAAATTTCTGTGTTTTTGACGACTTAGTGCATTTTGACTAATTTTTGAGAGAATAATCCTATTGTTCACTAACAGAGGGATTGTTTAAAGCTGAGCATAGTCTTGCACATATAAACTGGTCACATAAAAGCTGATAGCACCTAAAATGTGTGGAATTTGAGATTTGAAAGAGTGAACTCTTAAATTTGAGGCTTTGACCACCAAAGTTGGCACCTAAGCCAAGAACAATCATATGCCACCAGTTTTGATTGTAGTATATTTGTTTTTTCTTTTTCTGTTTTGTAATTAGGTGTTACTAACAGTTCATCTACCCCCCAATGTTTCTGTTGGAAAATATGCAAAACTTGTCAACCCAGAATGCGGACCGGGGTCGTGTAGTGCAGGGATGCACTACAGGGTTGTAGTGCGGCATTTGAGCCGCTCATCTTGGCAAATTAATGGTCTAAATTTTTTATCTTGAAAATGGATGTACGGCGCGGCTCATGATCGGCAGGGGTCCAAATGAATTCCAAACTATTGATTGCAAGAAGTACAACTCAAATGCTGCACGCACTACAATCTTATAGTGCATCCCAGTACTACAGGTCCCCAGTCATACACACATAAGATTGTAGTCGTAAAACTTACGGAGTAAAACAGACCGTAAAACTTCCGGAGTAAAACAGATTATTGATCAGCAAAGCCAAAAGGGTCTCTCTCCATGGGGGCCTCTTGCTATATGCTTTCATATGTCACTCTCTACTTCTCGTCCTTTCTAACCATTAAATATGGAGTTGGCCTCCACATTTTTCTAACTCAATACTTTCCCCACCTAAAAGTCTTTGAAAACCTTAATAATTTTGAGGAGATTTTTGGAATAAAACCATCTCTCTCTAACAGCTTAATTTTACACCTGAGATGTGATTAATGATCTATTATGTTGATGGATCGAGCAAACAATAGATTTTATGTGTTCGATCTAACATTTCCGTCTACATGATCGCTAAAATACATTCATCTATTTAACGGATGTAAACAATAATGAGTTGTCTGGGTCGATGCAAGTCAAGCACAACTTACTCTTGCTATAATATCCCCTATTACAGAAATTCTATTTCAAGAGTACACTGGAACACAAGACACGTTATAAACACCAAGGGGTTGGTTTGGTCCGAAACCCAAGGGTTTGCTCTTACTTCTTCTCAAGTTTGGAACCATTTAGATGTTATCAACTTTTGTAAAGCTGGTCCAAACGAGGCTTTGTCCTGGCTTTAATAGCCCCTTCCTCCCCCCGCTAGTACTGGACAGTGAAAACGGTCAATCACCACTGATTAGTTGAGTCGAGGTGTGCGAATAAAAACTCTTGCATGTGTCATTTCATTCATTTTCGGATAGACAAACGAGGATGTGATCCTGACCCAACCGGAAGAACCGCTCCAAGCGGCCTGAATCAGGAACCATAATAGATTGAAGACAACATCTGGTTTACTACTGACAATTACACATGTGTACAAAAGCAACTGAAAAATTGGCGAATTTGACTGTTAGAAAACTACATACGCTGCAGATCGTTTTGAGTTCTGGCCCATATGTCTCAACCTAATTGTATATTTGGCAATAGACAAAATTAATGGATTCCCACCAACGGTTGTGGGATTTTGTACGTACGTGGACCTACATCAACCGCCCAGGAGGATGGATAGGTAGACCTAATATTAACTACTTGACTTTTTTGTTGCTATGGGAGTCGAGCGCCTCCTCCGCATATTATTAGCTGAAGTGAATTGGGGCCGGAGAGTTTGAAACGGAGGATGATCAGTAAATTCAAGGAGTAAAATATCAAACCTAAATAGTTAGAGCATCCGCAATGTAATAATCAAAAGTGAATAATTAAAATTTGTCGCGTCAGTTTTTGATTATTCATTTAGAGGGTTGCTAAAGTTAGCAATGTGAAGTCATACATTGTTACTTTTGATTATTCAAATGCCCAAATTTGATTATTGGTTAGGAGGTTGCTAATTTTGATTATTCCAATGTGAGCACTTTTTTAAGTACACATTGTTAACTTTAGCAATTTTTTAATTTTCATTATTACATTGTGGATGCTCTTATGAAGCATTGTATTTTTTGTCAGAAACAAATATACGAATGCAGTACTTTGTACGATATTTCACACGGCATTCTAATGTGGCACTTCGGATCTCCATGGTGATGGAAAACTATTGAGAGAGGGGAGCTCTCACGACCCAAATTCAATGGGTAAAAATTCGTGACATGGTCAGTGATTTAAAAATCACCACAGGACTGATATCACACAACAACAAAAAATATTATCATTATTTTTTTATTCAAACTTCCAGGACTGTAAATTAAAAATGAAATATTACATTCAGAGCTGTCTAGCGTGCTCACCGATTACATATTTAAAATTACATAATTGTGGCTCGCACACACAAACAACACTCATTAACACATTATTTCCTTAATTAGCAACGACAACTGATATCTTTCACACGTAACGAATAAGCCTTCTTTAACCCTGAATTCCTGAAAAGGTTTTATGAAACACAAAACCAATTCAGTAAGTTACGATATACTAAGACCACATAATAAATATGGGATTAAGTAGAATAAAAACATAGCATAATAATCTATCAGCTTGCAAATTGTAAGAGATAGAATGATCATATTCCAGTTGCAATTACCACAAGTGAGACAAAGAGAGATATATCAATCATCATCATAATCATCATATTATCATCTTAACCATCATAGTTTCAACTTGACCATCATCTTGGGCGGTAATCCGGTAGCCCGGGGAGCTACCTAGCAAAACAATAGAATTGATATCAATCCAATGGAAACCCAGCCGTATCCTTTCCACAATCTATAGGTGCCAATTCAAACATAGCTCGTCAGAGCTCTTCGCCCAGATGTTATACCAATATCCATTAAACTTCCTTTTAAGAAAATCAATCCCATGTCTTTTTATAAAAATCTTTTTCTTTTCATAATTATACTTATAATTTATTTTTATTCAACATAAAATTTAATAAAACAATCACAAAACAAGCTTTAGAAAAATAATATGTACCCAGAGTATATTCGTAACTCACCTCGTTCGAGAAGCACAATTACCATGCAAAAAACCACATATTTATTCCAGAACCTCTTGTTTTAAATTTTATTTGCCTATTTATAGTAGGATGGCAAGAGTCTAGAATTATCCTAGAGTATCTAATATAAACTAGCAAATTTTATCTAATCTTATCCAATCTAGCAAATCTTATCTAATCTTATCCAAACAAATCTTTTATTATCTAGTAATATCTAGAATAATCTTACATTATCTAAGAAAATCTAAACACAATCTATATCAAATCTTAGGAAATCTAATAAAATCCAAGTGTATCTATATCATATCTTAGTGAATCCAATAAAATCCACAAAATCTAGGAAATTTAATCCGATTCTTACCGGATTATTCTTTTCGCCTCATGGTGACTAGTGTCTTATTCCCGTGCCGCGATGTTGTTTAAAAGGTTGTGGCGATATCTGTAAAGTTTTATAAAAATTGACAGATAATCGAAAAATACTCTACTTAAGTCACGAATTAATATATTTTCTAAATTTGAACGGTAAATGACTTGCTAGATGTTAGCTTAGTTGGAGGGTGTCAGAGAGGTGTGATGTTTGGGGAAAGAGAGTTAAGAAAATCAATGTGATTGCTCGATGAATCACAAGACGCTCAAGAGGTATTTATAGAGTAATTCAATGAGCCAACTCAGTCAATTTGTCCAGACAGCTCTAGCCCAACTATTATAATTTCCCAACTAATTCCTACCAATCATTGAGAGGAATCGAAAAATCGGACAGGGAAAATATATTTTGAGACAATGAATTAAATTTTGTCTAATTTTAAACCAGAGACTTTATATACCCAACTAGCTCCCCCAATATTGTATCCAAGTATTAATAAGGTTTAAAATATCCGCCGACAACTAATGCATTTACTAGCAATGTGTATTTTAGTTCTTGATTGGATAAGTTATTTGGTCTTTATTCTCAGAGAAGTATTCAAAATTTATCATAAGCTAGGATATTTATTTCAAGAATGGCTAGGGTGACAAAATTGCAAGAAAATTTTTGGAGTATCGTGCTTTAATTTTGGAGGTTTAAATTGGGTTATCAGAGGAGCTAGCTTAGAGATTTATTTATTTATTTTTAAACTGCCATCTCAGAGAATTATTCCTATTGTGTGTGTGTATATATATATATTTTTTGACAAGTCAAAAAATTATTCCTATTATATGAGAGTAAATAAAAGCAATCTTTCTCTAACGGGTACCTTTTGCATAATGGCTAGTAAAATAAGTACTTAATTATTTTTCTGAATTTAAAGTAATGTATTGTAAGAGAATGACTTGTCTCATAAAGTAAAAAATAAGTACTTAAAAAATAAAAAATTTAGCGGAATGGGGCATATATTTGACAACATGT
This sequence comes from Rhododendron simsii, assembly GCA_014282245.1. NCBI lineage: Eukaryota > Viridiplantae > Streptophyta > Magnoliopsida > Ericales > Ericaceae > Rhododendron > Rhododendron simsii. The sequence continues at coordinate 10,626,253 of CM024965.1, forward strand.
GTTTTTTTTTTTTTTTTTTTTATAGGCTAGACAACACGTGTCATACAATCATGGATGGCCAATATAAATCTAAAATGAATTGTACGACAAATCTTTCACGATCATGTAGTTGTCAATGTCAGATTAACTTCATTTTTCATAAGAATGTAAAGTTCACTTAGTGCTACAAACTGAATAGTTCAGATCACGATGATGGAATCTCGATGAAGCCCATCGAAGTGCACTACCACCCCGTTGTGCAATAGTGCACCTCCGGAATCCTTTTTCCACACTTACTAATTAATTTCAATTGAGAGATTATTAGTGACTTTGTTTTTTTGAATGCAAAATTTTCCTATTTATGGGCTCTCATTTATTGATGCGGAGGCATTGAATGTTCTCTTATATAAATGAATGCCTATTTATAATATATATACACATACATACACACAAAACTTCAAATAAGAGCTTTTTTACTATATTAAGTTAAGGATGTCCCTTTTCCGACCAATTTGCAATGATCCGAACCGCTCAATATGTTCAGAACGCGATTTTAAGGGTATCCGCAAGAAATCAGAAAAAAAAAAGATCGAAAAGGGCTTGATCCGAGTAGGTTTTTTTTTTTGTATTTTATCGAATGGTTCAAATAAAAATTGCTCAAATCAAACCCTTTCCGGTTATTTTTTTGTTGATTTCCGACAAATAATATTAAAACACGTTCTGAACACATTGAGCGGCTTGGATCATCAAAATTTGATCGGAAAATGGGACGTCCGCATTGTATTTAAAATGAGGACACCCTTACATGAAGGAAACTCTCTCTCTCTCTCTCTCTCTCTCTCGATATATATATATATATATATATATATATAATTCACATACCGTAATAAACATAATTTTTCTTATTCGGGATAACAAAAAGCGATACTGTGGAATGAAGTTTTTTTAAGTTCTCATCAAATACTAGTCCCATATGTCTAAAAAATGGGCCGAAACTAACTGCCCATGCAACCCAAGGGGTTGGCCAAGTGATTTTAATTTGAGATTTATGTATTTGCTCCATTTTAAGGGGTCTGGTTCGATTCTTCTTACGAACAACTATTGGGGTCACCTCACCCCACGTATAAGCGTGTAAAACAGCTATGAGAGGAATTGTAAGAATTAATCCGAGGTGCACGCAAGCCGGCCCGGGACATCTTTCATTACAAAATAAAAAAAAAAAAAAAAACTAACTGCCCATGCGAGTACCCCAAGAAATTAACAACCGCTAACGCCCTTTGTCATCGCTTTTCAACTTCTCCTTTGCTTTCTCTAGCATGAAACCTAACTAACAAGTTTCCCTCATGAAAGCAACTTTTTCACACAACGCCGAAAAAAAATTAAAAAATTAAAATTAAATGAAACAACAAACAAAAATTAAATGAAACAACAAACAAAAATTAATTGAAACAATAAGCCCACAAGGCTGGGATGGGATCTCTTTGTCGAAACAGACTAAACGTGTTAAAGTCAAAAAAACGTAAATTACGGGACAAATTATTCTTCTCACATACATCAATTAAAAATCTATTAAAGAAAATAACTTGTTGAAAGTTCTTAAAGTTATTGATAATTTTTTTTTTGGAAAACCCACAGTCATTTTCTTTGAATTACGTGAGTAATATAACATATTCTTTCCTATTTTGTCTCTATGTATAACTCCTTCCCTCCCCTTAACTTCCCTTATCACCTTACTTGTACTGTGGGGCCCCTCCTCTGCTTATTTATACCAACTGCAAGATTTGCCACATGCACTCCTCCATACAGAAGCCTATAACCTCCCTCTCTCTCTCTCTCTCTCTCTCTCTCTCTCTCTCTCTTCGTTACTTTCCTTAACTTAAACCACATTCTTCAATACACCAACAGTTTCTTTTCCCTCTCTCTCCTCTTCTCTCTTTCTCTCTCTCCTCAGACATTTATTCATGGCTCTCTTTCTCTGTCTTTTTCTCATTTTCATATTCCCTTCGAGCAAAGCTCAGGGGCCACCTTCACCAGGCTACTCGCCTAGTTCGAGAGTTGGTTCGATAGGGTTTGACCAAGGCTTCAAAAATCTTTGGGGTCCGGAGCACCAAAAGGTTGACCAGGGCTCACTCACAATTTGGCTTGATAAAAACTCAGGTCTTATATATTCATCGATGTGTTCATAGTTAGCATTTTCTTTCACCACTCTTTTTTGGAAAAATGATGTTCTCATAGAATTGGGGTACTAATTTTGTATAGACACACTAAACTAACAATATTAACCCACGGCTCTTGTCCTAGTTGGTAACTCTTGTCCTCTCCATATGGAAGGCCAGAGTTCGAACTCCGTTGTGGACGTTTAGGGCTATAGATAGTTTATGAAACCTTCCGTGGACTAGCCTACTAATTAACAATCCGCTGATTTATACAATATTGGCAACAACAAAAAAAAGTAACAATTTTAACTAAGGTAGATTTGTATATGAAAGTATTCATTTCATTTGGTACTAAAGCATATTAGAATTTGCATAAACGAACAAGTTAGTTTTGTAACTTTAGATAATAACAACCAAGGAACAAAAAATAGTTTATCAAGAAATGGTAGTGCTAAAATCAACTTTTTGGCTTTTCACACAAAAATTCTTTGATAAAAAATGATGTGACAAAGACATTTCAAAAACTATAAACTACTTTAAGGGGCATTTTTTGCTTTAAAATGACAAAATCAGAGCTTACTAGTTGCCATATCATTCTACAGTACTGCTAGATTTTTATTTTTATTTTTATTTTTGTACACAATTTAGTACTCCTTTTTTTTTTTGCTCATTCGGATGTACAAATTAATATAAATATATAACATTATTTTTCCCGTACCTCTATTATCAAATGTAGGAAGTGGGTTCAAATCATATGATCCCTATCAATCTGGATACTTTGGTGCTGCTGTCAAGCTTCATCCTGGCTACACTGCTGGAGTGATCACATGCTTATATGTGAGTCTCTCTCTTTCTCTCTCTCTCTCTCTCTCTCTCTCTCTCTCTCTCTCTCTCCACTTATTTTTCGTTATTAATAGTTAGTTTAAAATGCTGATAACAATGGCAGCTCTCAAACAATGAAGCCTACCCGGGACACCACGACGAAGTTGATATCGAGTTTCTGGGAACGACGCCGGACAAGCCATACGTTTTGCAGACAAACGTGTATATTCAAGGAAGCGGAGACGGACATCTCATAGGAAGAGAAATGAAGTTCCATCTCTGGTTCGATCCGACGCAAGACTTCCACAACTATGCCATTCTTTGGAATCCCAGTGAGATCATGTTAGTACCATTTTCATACATCATATCATTCTTAATTTAAACAAATCTACCGCTATCAAAAGGTTTTCATACGTTACATATACTAACTTTTAACGTAATGCTAGCGATGGAAAATACATGCACGCGGACTTGGTACGCAGATTTATTTCGAACACAAATTAGATTTGTCTGGTATCATATCCAATGCACGCACGCAGGCTCCCCGAAATATGGAATAAGGGCTCCGTGTGCATTGGACAATTACAGACTCGTGCATGTATATACGGATCTATATACACAAATTTGCGTTCGTAGCATTGCTCGGTGTGAAAGCAACCTGAATTGACCAAAGCAACTTCCTCTTCGATCCTTTTTGAGAAAAATACTGATCCCCACCCCGTAAAACAAGAGCGTGATGTCAACTATCTCGACTGAAGATTTTGTTTTCAATCGCAATTTTGGTTGGCGTACGACATGACACTCAGAGGGTAAATAAAGTATCTAATTTGACCGACAGATTTAATCAATTTGTGTATTTAATTATTTTCCATTTTGCCAATGCATGGGGTCTAGCATAATTAGTCCATCAATCAATTCTATTTGATTTAAAAGTATCTTATAGGTGTTGTATTACTCAAAGGTTGGTGGGTCACGGACCCCATATTGTCCCATCCCTAGCCAGAGGCTAAAAAAAGTTCTGCAGCAAGCCATACTGAAGCTGGCCTGAATAGTCGATTTCTAAGAAAAAGATCTTAAACTGAACAACGTTGTACGAATAGAGAAGAAGGGTTGTTTTGGTCTTTTGTCTTCATTTAATTTTTAGTTTTGCATCAAAATTTTTGGTTGATTATCAATTCGTCTTCTCGAGGGGAATGGAAAAAGTGATAAATTATGATTGAAACTCATAAATTTTAATAAAATAAAATAAAAAAAAAATTATAAGCCAAAAATGCAGATTTTTTTTTGCTTTTTTTTTTTCTTTTTTCAAAAAAATTTTGAGTTAGAATCACGGGTGATTGAGCATTACGAATCACGGGTGGCAACATGTCAAAGTCAGTGGATTAGATATTGGTCACATTCAGATAAATAAATACAAAAAAGATATTGGTCACATTAATTGTCATTGAAATCTTATGGTATTTATGGCATCCAATGCAATAACATGTACTCCCAACATCCATTTTATTTGTTCACTTTTTTTGAGCAGTCCTAAATTCTTTGCAAATTTTCAAATTTAGAAACCACCAAAAGGCTAAAGTTCCAATTCTACCCATCTAGTTTTGAGGTGAAGGAAATACTAAGTTCAACAACACAAAATCAAGCGAAAGGGTATTTGAACCCAAAATTTTTTTACTAGTCATTAAACCAATCGGGATGGAGAGACTATAATTCTATTCATTAAAATTGGTTTTAGGTACGTGACATGACCAGCTTGCGCATGCCCCGGTTGTTTCATTTTCCTCTTGTGGAAATTAACTGATGTGCCCTTTGGATGTGTTGTTTGATTTCCAGATTCTATGTGGACGATGTCCCAATTAGGAGGTATCCAAGGAAAAGCGATGCCACATTTCCATTAAGGCCCATGTGGGTCTATGGTTCGATATGGGATGCCTCGTCCTGGGCCACCGAGGGTGGAAAGTACAAGGCCGACTACGAATACCAACCGTTTATCGGTCGGTACAGGGACTTCAAACTCGGCGGCTGCAAAGCGTCGTCCGGGTCGGCCTCATGCAGCCCGCCGTGGAGTCAACCCTCAGGCCCCCGTGGCCTAAGCTCACAGCAGTACGCGGCCATGGATTGGGTACAGAGGAACTACAAGGTGTACGATTATTGCAGCGATCCAAGTAGAGACCATACCCTCATTCCTGAGTGCTAGGGTTTGGTCTTGAGAGACTCGCGAAATTCATGTGTGAAAAAATAATATTTGGATTGGCATTCAACGCGAATCTGGTTGAATTGTTACAAGCTACCAATTGGTTAATGTTGTAGGGGGTATTGAGATGGGGGACCCTCTTGTCGAAAAATAGATGCAAGAGTGGTTTAGATCGTCCAAGCCTCCAAGATGTGGAGGCCGGATTTCTATAAATGTGTGTTTATTGTTTCTTATTAGTAATAGTTAGTACTGTAATATGTATGGGTTTAGAGTCCAAGTCTCCGAGATGTGGAAGATTTCTATAAATGTGTGTTTATTGAGGGCGTTTGTGCATCACATGATTGTACCCCATTATTACGGAATTATTTGTTGTTACATACTGTGAATCGTGAATAATTAAGCATAAGTTCAAACTCAAGCAAACAAACCCTTCTCTTCCGAATTTATTGTGAAATTAAAACCCACATTTCAATGCTTGCGAGCTACTAGTGATCAGAAGAACAGAGAATTGTCCCATTCCTTCTTGTCTCGCCCATTACTGATCGATCATCTCAGATCTATTATATAACTACTACCACCTTTAGTCATTTTGAGTTTTCTTCTTTTTCTACCTAATAATACTTATACAACCCCCACATTTATAGTAGAGAAATAGGAGACAGAATATCTTAATTCGCTGCAAAAAGCCGTTCATTCAGAAATCTATTCTAAATATCATCGGTTCAATTCAGATCGGTTCGGTTGTCCATCTGCCATAACTGATAGCAAGACCAGCCTGGGCTTACATAAGGCCCACTCTATGATAGAGCATTGACATTCATGCGACTCTTCCAATTGGCGCCACATTTGAGAAGTTCGTCATCCATCTGGGCTTCTACAATTCAGCCCAATATTTTGCCCACAAATTCCGAGCTATAAAAAAAAAAACTGGGCCGCATTGTTGAAAGAGAAAGGGCCATCAACGGCCCAACACTAGCTATCTGGCATGCTTCTGTTCAAGTCTATTTCCAACCTTTGAAGAATTTTTTTTCTAACGGTACCTTGTACTAAGATTTAATCAGCAGCGCTTGCAGAATAACACTGTCACATGTGTCATAAGTTCTTGCACCAGGGAATGTTGCAATGCTTTCGTAGCACTAACCAATTTTCTTCGATATTACTAGATAGTATTAGAAAGGCAGTGCTTTCGTAGCACTAACCAATTCGATAAGATCACTAGTAATCTAGTAGAGAAAGGAGAAAAAAGTTTCGGATAATAGCTCTGCATCTTCAACTGCTTTTCCCTTTCTTCATTTCCATTTCTTCTTCATTTCCCATGGTGCCCTTCCTCTTCATCTTCAACTGCTTTTCCCTTCTTTTGTGTGTCATCCATCTCTCCACCAGTACCCTCTTCGTCTCTCTCTCTAAACTTCTTGTATATATCCCCCTTGTAAAATTCCCTGGTTCTCGCAACCAAGATCATTGAAGCAAGAGCCCCCAGAAAAGTAAACCCTGCCAGGATCACAAAAGCAAGCCTGTAACAGTGAACACCGATGCAAGTCAATTCCTTAACCGAAGATCGATTCATTCCTCTCTTTTCAAGATCCTTCAACGCCTCCATATCGTAAAGAGGCCCTGTAACTTTCACATTTAGGATGTAGGAGCCGAGGGGACTAACCAATTGGCCACAGTTGAACAACGTGGAGTAGTACTTTAGTCCAAAGAGCTCGGAGATGATGGCGAAAATCAGAGGCAATTGAGCCCCGAATGAGAATCCAATGATCACGGATGCGATGTAGACCGAACCGGGGATTGGGAAGGCGATGAGGAGGAGGCCGATGCAGGACAAGAAAAGGACCAGAGTCATCATAAGCGTCCGGGGGAATTTGTATTTAGAAAGGAGGGTTTCGGAAACGAATCCGGCGAAAATTCTCCCGAAATAGTTCCATATGCTTAGTAGGGATACAAAGGTCTTGATAGTTTTTGTTGGGTATCCAAGTGATTCTCCAATCTGGCCCAAGTTGTCTACAGCAGTCAAGCTCGAGCCAAGCCCACAAAAGGTTGCAAAAAGCAGAATTAGCATGTCAGAGCTCAGAAGTGCTTGTAATATGGTGTAGTCCTCCCCCCTCTCAGGCTTATTGAAGAAAATGTCTTGAAAACAAGTTGTTTTGGGCTTCTCTTCTAGCAGTGTTTTTGGTGTTGGTGTTGGCTCCAATATATGTGAACTGGGACTAATGGGTTTTGCACCTTTTGGGTGTTGGTTCCAGAGGACTAATTCTTCTCTAATGGCTATAAAAAGGGGAACAAAAAGCAAGGCACAGACCACAGTGACACTAAGAGCATAGCCTGCTTGTGAAAAAGTCACCAATTTCTGGCATATCGTCATAACCATGAGAAACAAAGCCAGCACAATCGACACATACAAGAACTGGTAAAATATCCTCAGCTCGTTCGGTTGCCGAACCACCTTCATGGGCCGGATTGTGTACACAAAAACCACCGATATCGCCGCGGGAAGCCACCCAATCAGAAGAATCAAGGACTTGGAATCGTTTCCGTAGATAGCCAGATACACTTGGGTCATTATGGCTCCACTTAATCCCGTGAAACCCTTTAATAGGCCCAGCATGATTCCCCTGCTTTCAGGGAAGTTTCTGACCGAAGTTACCAAAGCTCCGGTGTTGGCGAAGTTCTGCGAATTCGCTCCGATGCAGATGTACATACTCATCTGCCAAACCTGTTGGAGGCAAGGATTATTTGACAAACTTGTAAATTAAACTAGAATTTTACATTCCTCATACTTCAAAACACTAATTACTTAGGAATAACAATTAAAATGTAACTCGTCGGTAATCCTGATAATAATTCATGCATTACACCCATAATCTCCACCCAAATTTTGTTAGAGATTTTTTAACTAACTTAACTCCGAGTGATTATACAGCGCTATGTTTTTTTTTATTTATTATACAGCGCTATGTTGCCTATATGGTACTCCAATCAGTTACGCTACAACAAATAATGAGTAACCCACGTTGTGTGGTGATGAAATTTTATTTCCAGGGAGTACCAGATGTCAATGCCACATACTATTCCGGAAGTACCCGCCACTAGCACAAAATAACTCACACTAACAATTATGAAAGGCATAACCAAACAATAACTCTCCAAAATTATTTCCAACAATACCTTTGGCTTGGGAATTCTCCCGGTGACGGAGAGGAATATCATGAAGTAGCCGAAGAAGTTCATGGCCGAGCCGATTAAGAGCACGACCCAGGTTGGTGTTACCTCGGCGATGAGGCCGGATAGGACGCCGATGTTGGCGCCGAGGTCTTTGAAGAAACCGAGGAGGTTGAGGGTGGTTTGGTCGTATCCGAGGGAGGATTTTATCTCTTTGGAGTAGACTCCGAAGAGGTAAGTTGCCCCCGCTCCCGCCATGATTAGGAAGGATGCGAAGAGAGAGAACCACCGGCCGCGGACGACTTGGACGGCGAAATGGAACGACTGGTGGCCGCTGGCGGCGGCGGCGGGGGTCATTGGTAATTCAGTAACCATGTTTGACGCTCCTAGTTTGCGAGTGAAAGTTGAGAGAAGAAAGAGAGGGTGTCTATAGATAGACCCTAATGACATGTTAAAAGACGATCTAATTACTCGTAACCACGCTCATTTACACACGTCCATACTCACACGAGTGATGGATCTCGCATGCACTGGCCACCAAATCCACTTACACACTGAAACACACATTCATACTCACATGAGTGGTGCGTCCCCCATACACTATCAAATCCAATTAATACTCATAACCACGCCCACTTACACACCGACACAGTCACATGAGTAGTGGATTCCGCACATACTAGCCACCACACCTACTTAGAATGTGCGGGACTCACCACTCATGTGAGCGTGTGTGCATTTAGGTGTACAAGTGAGTGTGGTGCTACAATTATTGGATAATGGGAAGAGAGTGACATGGTGGAGGGTTTGGTAAGACCGTGAGAGGATGGGGCACTTTAAATTATGGAAACGGCTTGTCTGCCGTATGGGTGTGTACTGCACCCGTCGAGTCAGGCCAATTCCGATCATGTTTTGAATTCCTTTTGATGATCCGATTCGTTCACGTTGCATAGCTTGCTGAGTACTATAACTACGTCAAAAATCAAGTCAATCTAATTCCGGATAATATATAATCGGAGCGCATTTGTATAAAAAAAAATGCACTCTTCAAGTTATAATCTAGTGCACAAACTGGTTTTGTTTCTATGTAAATGTGTTCTAACTTCTAATCATATATCATTCGATTGAATTGATTTTTAATGTGACTGTAGTAATAAACAAGTTTTTATAATGTGAATGAATCAAATCGTCGAAATGAATGCAAAACAAGGTCGGAGTTGGTTGGACTGCACAGGGTGCAATCCACCTCCAACGACAGACAAGCGTCTCCAAATCCGGAGGTTCCATCTTGTGTTTTTCAGACAAAGCATTTGTTGTGATTCCCATCACAATGTGTGAGGTGTGTACTAATACTCGGCAGTATATTATGATAGACGTATGTCAAATTTATTTTGTTTTTTATCATGTGAAAGTTTTATTGAAGAATGAAATGCTACACTCACAAAATGATTTTACAGAAAATTTGGAATGATTTCTTTGTTTTTCAATCTTTACTGATTAGAGGTAACTAAATAGTTGATAGGTTTGACATCTATCCATACAAATTTGGGAGGATTTTTTGTTTTTCAATACTTCTTGTTACAGAGAAATTTAGTAAATTAACACTGGCCATCAAAGGGTATACGATGTGTATGCTTCCATAGAATCCAACCCTAGCCCTCTCTTTGGAAGCCCAAGATACAATCATGTGGTTGACGACAGTCATCCTTTGAAAGGAATTTAAATCACTATAAAATCGGGCCAACTCTGAAAAGCTCTACAGGCGTTCAAGTCATGAGAGTTATGATTATCTCTTGTAGAATAAAAATCAATCCTTATCCAAGTGGAGTACGTACGATGTAGTGCTTGGGTAGGGCTGCTCATCCACTCAATGTACAGTTGCTACACCATGCATAACATTGGGTTTGGTCTCCCAGAACATTGGATTTGTTTGGTTGCAAACTCAGGATATGATCGAGGGTTTATTTTTGACATTAGGACATTTGTAACATACGATCATATGTAACAAATAAAAATGCGTTACATTCCTTAACTTCCAATTTGGACCAAACGCCTGAACAGGAACTTATCCTTCCTTTTTTCTTTTTTTCCTTTATATATAACGTTCTCACATGAACCAAACACTTCGATTAATAGGATTATTCATGTATCACATTATTGGGAATTAAATTCCCATGAATAAGATACTCATTCTTGATCTTTGATTTCCGCCGTCCAAACTGAGCCTCATTGTTATTCCATACCTATTAAAATTGGGGACATCATGAAACTTGATGTGTCAAGTCTTCTCAATTTTGCAAATGATACATTGTCACAAGCTCTAGCTCTTCATTACACCTGGTACTGTTGCACCATTGTGGTGCCCCAAACCAGTACTCCAGCGGCACGAGCATTGAATAATTACTTCCAATATTGCCATTGAAGAGTCACGAGCGTCAGCATCTTGATCTACCCAATCATGTATTTGATCTCTTAATTTTTATTTTTTATTTTTGGGTCCAGTCCAGGAAGCAATAATTGCTAGCAGAGATCCTTCGCTCAGTTTATGCCAGGGGTGAGCACCTTTTCTTTATCACGCAGCGTTATTGTCTTTTATTTTCTGTTTCGTGTTATAATTCTCTCACCCCTAAACCGGTCTTTTTTTTCTATGTTTATAGTGTTGATTTTGAAGAGATATATATATATATATATGTATATATATATATATCAAGATTTCTCCTTTTCTTCCTGTTTTTTTAGATAACGTATTTAATAAAAATGTTTGGACCAACTAATACACATCTCAATCAATCCTTGAGGACTAATTTTGTAGTTCACTTAACGAGGGCTCATTATACCCATGAGGTTTGGGTTCTCACCCCTCCTGATCTTCTTGTTCCTTGGTACAAATATGGCACCAAAAAAATAATGTGGTCCAAATAATTAAGTGAAAACAACGTGAGTGACCATTTCAGAAGAACACAGGTTTCGGTTAAAGAATAAAAAACATCGTCCATTGATTCTTGAAGTGGTGGGTTCCCATTCTTATGGCTCCATAGAAAACTAGGGCAGGAGCATGAAAGCATACTTTCTTTTGTCATTCACGTGTCTAGGGTTGGCTAATGCGCACCTCGATTAACTCTGGTGTTCAATCTCTTCATTCACTTGTGATGCTCCCAATTAATACTGGAGCAACACTTGAGCATAGCTCACTTGAGAGATTATTTATTGCTTATACATCAGCAGTTTGGATGTCATTGTTTCAAACTCTATTTCATTAGCAAATCGTTTTAATTCTTGTTCTTTTTCTTTTGTTCCTTGTAGTTGCAATAGGGTGAGTAATGCTGTAGTGAAATATGCTATATCTCTTGCTCACCCTACAATCTGACAAGGGAATTTTCCGAGTTGGATTTGTAGGGAAGCACGCATCGTTGTGTTATTACTTTGAGTTGATGAATAAAACCTTGCTATCTATTGACCAAAAAAAGAAAAAAAACTTTCAGCCATAGTGATATATGTGGAAGCCATAAATTTGGTAGTGGATCGCACAGATTACAGATATATATGTGGCTACACCTAGAAGAGGACTAGCAACACTATAATAATTGACTCATTGCGCCATCAATTCAGAAAAAAAAGAAGAAGAAGAAGAAAAAGAAGAGAGAGAGCACCATTTTTCAACATTTGGTAGGCCATATGGTAGTGGTGGCGCACTCACTACAGTAGTATTTATGATATGAAATTCAACAAACGTGAGAAACTGATAAATAAATAAAAATAAAGTGAGAAAGTATCTCAACCTTAATTGGCTTCAAAAATGGGGATGTCAAAATTTTTTTGGAGACTTAAGTGGTAATTTGACATTTTTACAATGTTCACTCCAACCAATATACCTAATTAGTTATTTAAGGATGGTTATTAAGTTTTGGGAAGTAAAAAAACCAAAGAAAAAATTTGGCATGACATGTCAAATTTGACATGAGAGGGGAGATACCAAATGACACCTAAGCATTTGACACTTTGATTATTTATTTCACATGTCAATTCTTTCACTGGACATGCCATGTCAGATTTGATATCTTGGGTCGATAACAAAAAAAATTTAAACAAAGATGTACAAGCATACCAAACAGCACACTCTCGATAGTTTTATGGGCTCAACTCAAACGCATCTTGATAAGCTTGCAATGGTAGAAGAAAAACTAACCTAGTTGAGTGCTGACTTGTCATAAACTCGATTAAAACTTATTTGAAATCAGCTTAAATAAACAAATTAAACTTGAATGATGCCCAATCAGCTCAACTCGAGTACCCTTTTTTTTTTTTTTTTTGTAGATTCAAAATCATTGCCATTGTCTTTAAATGTAGATCCAAAGAATTGCATAAGTAGTTAATTACAGAGATAAGGGAATCAAGAACAGGGGAAATAAACTCTCCAAAACAAGCACTGGAATCGCTTGAAAATAATCATTGACTACTGTGAGCAAATAACGCACAAACAGCTTGCCTATGAATCAATGCCATCCACGAGTCGTTAAGAGGACATTAGAGGACGTTGTCATATCATTAGTATCCTCATAATAAAACAAACCCGTGTTCATAATTTACAATCTTATTTGGTAAATTAGACTTATCCCATTGCCCACAAAGCAAGTTTTTTCAATTCATCTTATTTACTCCAATTTTTTTGGCATCAAAGAATTAACAAACATAACCATGACCACAATACACTCAAATAATCAGAAGGGCACGTGTGCTATTAATTTTTTTTTTTTTGGTAAGGTAAAATTTTATTAAACCAACCCGGAATACAGGTGCTAAGGGGCGTATAGTCCAGAAAATCAAAAGCACGAAACAAACCTATTATTACAAGGCAGACATACAAAGAAACTCTAAGAGAGAAAACAAAAGGAACCATGCAAGCACTGGCACATGCAGCTAAGTCCTAGGATCGATCAAGGACTTTGTTACTAAGAGATAGACAGACCAATTGCCGCAAATTAGCCTATTAGCATCCGTCTTCTTAATAGACCTCCAAGTACCAATCAAAGCTCGAATATCTCTTTCAATTTTAGACACAATTACAAAGCTGGCTAGCAATCAAGGTCCATATATACCAGAGTGTCTTTGCTCTGCACATTAAGGAGAAAGGCTATCTGGCAGGAGGATGATCAATGATTTCTTCCCTTACAATTGGGTTTCTTCCCCTGGCCCGGCCACCTCCATCGCATTAAGAGCTCTTCCCATGTTAAACAGAACTCCATCCCCACATGCCACATCTAAGGTTGCAATGGGCCTAAGGGGTGCCAATTATCCACCCATAGAATGATAGAAAGGTCTTCGTCCCACTGCCAAGATTGCACCAAAGGCCTTAGCTTCATCATTTTCCGGATAGATCAAGAAGGACACTTCATTGTCCAAAAGCTTCGTTCTTTGATGACATACTTGTGAACCCAACGAACCCAGAAAATATCTTGGAAATAGCCCAGCCCACGCTCATACTTAGGTAGGCATACATCTTAATTCTCATTTTACAAATCTCCCAAAATGGGTTTGAAAATATGTCTAGGTCAGCATGTGTCAACGTTAACAAGATGGTTAGTATATTATCCACACGCGGAACGTCTATAAAGAAATTGTGAGACAAAAAAGGATTGGAACAAGACATGCCCCCAAAAGTGGGCTAGGGGCGGCTAGTAATTTCCAGAACATTTTATGTTGCTTGATGGGCCTAGTTTAGTTCCAAATATTGGGCCTTGGCCGTGTTATAATATTTGGCTCTACTCGAAATAATCGTCTTTTTTTTTTTTTTAGAAATGACAAATTTATTACAACATTTGGATATGAAAAAATTCTTAATTTTTAATTATTTATTCCATTAATAATATAAGACACTTTTTCCTAATTCTATGACTTGTTTAGTCGAATATTTGTTGATTGGGTGTCGGTGAAATCAATATTGAAACCATAGAGAAATTTATAGTCATTTCTCGTACGTGAAGATGGTATCTATCATTCAGACGAACTTTATGGAGTGTCACTGTCAGTGAAATTTACCCTATTACAGCTCTACTCTATTATGATATTCTTCTTTTATCTTCTCTTTCTGTGAGTGTGTGTATGTGTCGCGTGGGGGTGAAATCTAAGGAAAGAGTTCTAACTTGCATCACTGCGTGTGTTGTTGAAGGGCATATTTGTCCTAATTGCTATCATTTCAAAGGGAAGATTCGTAAGAACGGTCAAGGTCAACGACCAAGAGAAATGGAATCGTGATACACACCGTTGCTCATAGAATAAGAGCTTCAATCAGTTAATAAAAAATGGAACACCCCATAGGTTTACCGAGTCCATATATCGTCGATGCTTAAAATGACCCTTGGAATATTAGGCAGATATATTCAAGCAATAACAACCAAACAAGAAAAAAGAAGAAGAAGAAAAAGAAAAAAAAAACCCGATTTGTCAGCCCAGAAAAAGGAGTCTTGAAAAGTCCAATGACATCCTTATTCTGTCTTTCTAGGAGGACTTTGTTGCTCAAAATGGTCCAATCGAATTTCCCTTTGCAAACTGTTGGTTGGAAAGTTTGTTCGGTTTCACCAGCTCCCTTTCCTGACTAATTGTAATGATAAGAAAGAGAGAGAGAATTGAACGGATGGCGAAGTCTACATATATACTGTCTTTGTAACAAAATGCATGCTAGCTAGCTCGGGACACTCAGGTTTACATCAATTCTTACATTTCTCTCACATGGTGGTGAGTCCCGCATTCATTCGTGAAAGAAGATGTAAAAATGGATGTAAACTTGAATGTGTCCCGAGCATCATTGCATGTGTTTGCATATATATATATATATGGTTTTTCACACCTTAGACTTTGATGAGAATGAAGTGCGCGCACATGCAAGCGTGTTCTTTAGTCAACATGGTGCCATGACATGAGATTGTAGTGATGATTATTATGTTTCTTTTTCAGTTGAATTTTCTGCCTTTGTAGAACACTAATAAGGAAAAGTACTCATGAAATATGCAGCTCACACGCTTTACGACCCGATTTTAGGTATTCGCAATTTCACATCATGATGGGAATAATGATTCTGATAATGCAAATTCAGGGGTTAATTATACTGTATATGTTTAAAGTGAAGAAGAAAAAAAAGAAGCCAAACTTTCATTTAGGAGGAGATGAAAGGAAAGTTGATATAAATAAGTTAGGAGTTATTTTGGCCAAAATTTGTGCCATTGACTTTTTTATTTTATCATCTCCATTTTTGTTAGGTTCGCATCAAGTTTTTACATTAACCAATTAATAACCACTCAATACGAGCAGATTATTAAAGATAAAAAAAAATTATCACCAAAATCAAAAAAAAAAAATCTAATATATATGAAAGAAGTTCGGAAAAAAAATGTTTATGTTTATATCATCTGAATTTTTTTTAACTTCAGTCATTTTCATTAACTGTTCTGATTCATCTCGTTCACGAATGATTAATTTCATAAGCTTTGACAAATTAAAACAAAAACTAATTCCCTAAACACCAATAAACCACGGTAAGACCACTTGCCTTAACTTGATGAAGGAATCGAATACTTAATTCGTCGAACAAAACTTCTAAGCAGAACACATAATTCTTGGAAGCAATGTTTTAGGGGGTGTTTAGTCATTGCAGATGCAATTCGAAACAAAATTGCTCCCGAATTCGGAAGCAGAATGCACGAAGAACCTACTCCCTCGAGTCCCTCCATTCTATAATGTTTGTTCGGTCTGCAAAACGAAAACAATAAAAGATCATATAATTTTTGCAAGAAATGCATTACTTTTGGGATAAATTATGAACCAGTCCAAAAACTACCCCTTAACTCCCAGTAAGGAGTATGGCCCATTTACAAAGTGTGGACCTCTTCTTAATAGTGTATTTTTAGATTGAGCTGAAGTTCTTGGGAATATGGGCCAATTATTTAGATTCGCCCGTAGTTTATTCTTATTTTTTAGTTCTCGTTTTGCAGACCAGACAAACATTATAGACGGAGGGAGAACCGAATTCCCCTTTAAATTTATTTTTCGTACCTGCATACTGTATCTAACTTAGACTAAAAACAATAATTCCCCTCTAAAATGGCCTAAAAAAGTGCTGGCATTCCTCTTGGGCCAAAATGTGGAAAGAAGTGACAACAAATGCTATAATGGGAAGGAAGAAAAAAAAATGACAGTTCAGTATTACGACTAAATGAGCAGCCCACGTGATAGATTTTAAAATAAGTACATACGTTTTTTCCCCCACCAAATTGTAACGTTGTGTAGAAAATTGTTACCAGTATTTCCCAATATTATATTGCAGGGAATATGGGCACCAGATGTCGTCTTGTCCACTTTAATCTGGGTATAGGGTTTTAAGGGTCCTGTTGTAACGAACGCTATAAATGCAAGCTAAGAACGAGAAATTGAAAACTAAATAAGAAATCACAAAGACACAAGATATTCATAGTTTTCCATGATGGGTACGTTCACGGGCGAGAAGAGAGAGGATTCACTAACCAATGTGAAGAAGAGATACAAAGAGCCGGCTATAATCCGTAACTCTAAAAAGGCTACAATATGAAAGCCCAAAAAATACTTTAGAAGTTTCCCAAAAGCTTTATTTATAATAGGCTACAAAAACGGGAACAACATAATTAATCAATGTGGGACTAAAGAATACAAGGCATTCCCAATAATTCTCCACCTTAACTTGAATTCCACTGAACCAAATCACCAAATATAGCTCTTCCCTTCTATCCTCTCACTCGCCAAATGCCCCCGAGGGGCGATCAACTGCAAATACCAAGCAAGCCCAAGCAATGCTTGAACTTGGCAACCGGAACCGGTTTAGTCAACATATCTGCTGGGTTATCTGTCGTACCCACTTTCTTCACTTCAACTTGCTTCTGTGAGATGATATCCCGAACGAAGTGATACCTGACATCGATATGCTTGGTCCTCTCATGATACATAAGATTTTTAGTCAAATGTATAGCACTATGCGAATCACAAAATACTGAACTCACACCCTGTGCAAGACCAAGCTCACAAAGCAAACCTCTCATCCACAATGCCTCCGTCACTGCTTCAGTAATGGCCATATACTCCGCTTCTGTTATAGATAGCGCGACTGTAGCCTGTAAAGTAGCTTTCCAACTAATGGCACTTTCGGACAGAGTAAAAACATAATCTGTCAGAGATCTCCTCTTATCGTGGTCACCGGCAAAATCCAAATCAACATAACCAACAGCATGATCACCAGAATTGGCAACCCCAAATAATAAACCAACACCTGCAGTTCCGCACAAATACCATAGTATCCATTTCACAGCCTCCCAATGTGCCTTTCCTGGACGCCCCATATAACGACTAACGACACTAACTGCATGTGAAATATCAGGACGAGCACATACCATGGCGTACATAAGGCTCCCAACTGCGTACGAATATGGAACCCGAGATATATACTTCTCCTCATCCTCCGACTGTGGTAACAACTCAGCTGAAAGTCGAAAGTGTACTGCCAAAGGGGTACTGACTAGCTTCGAGTTCTGCATGGCAAAGCGCTCAAGCACTTTAAGAACATAAGACTTCTGATTCAAAAATAATTTGTCAGCTACTCGATCTCTGCAAATCTCCATACTCAAAATACGTTTTGTCGCACCCAATCTTTCATCACAAATTCACCACCTAACTGTTGTTTCAACCTGTTGATTTTTGATACACTCTTGGCAGCAATAAGTATATCATCAACATACAACAGTAGATAAACAAATGAACCATCTGAAAGTTTTCGAAAATACACACAACTGTCATACTCATTCCTAGAATATGACTGACTTATCATAAAAGTATCAAACCGCTTATACCACTACCTAGGAGATTGTTTGAGGCCATACAAAGATTTACGAAGTAAACAAACGTGATCCTCTTTACCAGAAACAACAAATCCCTCAGGCTGAAGCATATAAATCTGTTCCTCAAGCTCGCCATGCAAAAACGCAGTTTTGACATCAAGTTGCTCTAAACTCAAGATCATAACATGCAACAATAGCAAGTAAAGTGCAAATGGAACTATGTTTTACAACTGGTGAAAATACCTCATTGTAATCAAAACCTTCCTTCTGGCTGTATCCTTTCGCCACTAGCCGAGCTTTGAACCGAGCATCTTCTACCCCTGGAATACCTAATTTGCGCTTGAAGACCCACTTGCACCCAACAATCCACTTCCCTTTCAGCGGTTCTACTAACTCCCATGTCGGATTCTTCTGAAGAGACTCAATCTCCTCACTCATAGCAACAGACCACTGTGCAGACTCAATGCTCGAAATAGCGTCCGTATAGCTGGAAGGCTCCTCACACTCAACTGTCTCAACAACTAATAAAGTATAGGCCACCATCTCAGAATAAACCGAATACCTTTCAAGAGAGCGAATCTCCCTCATTGGCCTATCTTTAGCAATAGTGCGTGGTTGCTCAACTAACGCATCAACCTCTGTGTCTGAACTCTTGAACTCCTCTTCAATTGGCTTCTCAATGTGCTTCTTCCCTGAGTCGAAAGATTCACTCAAAAACTTCACCTACTTTGGAACACTCTGTTCCTGAACTGTATCATCAACCTGCTTAGACGCCTAAATCATAGAGTTTTCATCAAAAGTAGCATCTCTACTAATCAAAAACTTTGAATCTTCAGGACACCACAATCTGTACCCTTTCACACCTGCCTGATAACCCAAGAAAATACACTTCTTGGCCCGTGGCTCTAACTTACCCTCATTCACATGAGCATAAGTTGGACACCCAAACACACGCAGCATAGAGTAATCAGCTTGATGACCTGACCATACCTCAAAAGGAGTCTTACATTCAATAGCAATCGACGGAGACCTGTTTACCAAATAGCATGTCATGGAAACGGCTTCAGCCTAAAATTCTTTGCCCAATCCGGAATTGGACAACATACAACGTGCCTTCTCCCAAAGAGTCCTGTTCATTCGTTCAGCCACACCATTCTGCTGAGGGGTTTTTCTCACTGTGTGATGCCTCACAATGCCCTCATCACTGCAAAACATATCAAACTCGCCAAGACAAAACTCCATACCATTGTCAGTTCTCAAACGTTTTATTTTCTTACCAGTCTGATTCTCAATTAAAGTTTTAAACTGTTTGAATGTATTAAAGGCGTCACTTTTATGTTTCAACATATACACCCAAACCTTACGAGAGAAATTATCGATAATACTCATAAAATAAAGAAAACCACCTTTAGAAGTTACCTCTGCGGGACCCCAAAGATCTGAGTGAAAATAATCCACTGTGCCTTTGGTGCGATGAACAGCTGTACTGAATTTTACCCTACACTGCTTGCCGTAGACACAACGCTCACAGAAATCCAGCTTCTCAATTTTCTGGCCACATAGCAAACCCTGTTTGCTCAAAAATGTCATCCCCCTCTCGCTCATATGCCCAAGGCGCATATGCCACAAATGAGTCAAGTCTGAATCTGAAACCTTGGATGAAGCAACCGTTGCTGCAGCACCTAAAACTGTACTGCCCTGGAGTGTATAGAGGTTACCATGCTTCTGACCCTTAATCAGTACCAATGCACCCTTCGAGACTTTTAAAACTCCACCTTCACCGAGGAATTTGCAATCATGAGAATCAAGAGCACCTAGGGATATAAGATTTTTCTTCAAATCTGGAACATGTCGAACCTCAGATAAAGTCCTAATAATACCGTTATGCATCCTAAGCTGAATCGTTCCTGAACCAACAGTCTTACAGGCCATATTGTTGCCCATCAAAACTGTACCACCATTGACCGCCTCATAAGTAGAAAACCACTCTCTATGCGGACACATATGGTATGAACATCCATAATCCATAATCCACTCGGTATTAAAGCGAGAATCGCCCTCTGTAACTGATAACACGTTATCTGACTCATCTGAACTTTCAGCAATTCCAGCAATTACTTTACCCCCTTTCTGGTCTTCTTTTTCCTTCTACTTGAGTTTTAAACAGTCACTTTTCCAGTGCCCGGGTTTTTTTGCAATAATTGCACTTTTCCTTCTTCTTACCTGATGACTTGGATCTTCCCCTATTACTTGACTCCACCCTTTCTGTTGTTCTTCCCCTAACAAACAAACCCTCCGCATGCGTATCACCCTCACCTGACACTTTTTTCCTCAATTCTTTCGAATATAGGCTGGCCTTAACATCCTCCATGGATATTGTGTCTTTGCCATACAATAGGGTTGTAACAAAATACTCATACGAAAGTGGTAAAGAACATAGCAAAATTAGGGTTTGGTCCTCATCCTCAATTTTACTACCAATATTTTTCAGATCCATAATAATACGATTGAATTCGTCTAAATGATCCTTAACAGGTATACCGTCTCGCATACGAAACGTATAAAGATGTTTAAGATATAACCTGTTGGTGAGCGACTTCGTCATATATATGCTTTTGGTGAGATGAACAGCTGTACTGAATTTTACCCTGCACTGCTTGCCGTAGACACAACGCTCACAGAAATCCAGCTTCTCAATTTTCTGGCCACATAGCAAACCCTGTTTGCTCAAAAATGTCATCCCCCTCTCGCTCATATGCCCAAGGCGCATATGCCACAAATGAGTCAAGTCTGAATCTGAAACCTTGGATGAAGCAACCGTTGCTGCAGCACCTAAAACTGTACTGCCCTGGAGTGTATAGAGGTTACCATGCTTCTGACCCTTAATCAGTACCAATGCACACCTTCGAGACTTTCCCAAAGGACTCCACCTTCAGCCGAGGAATTTAGCAACTCATGAGAATCAAAGAGCACCTAGGGATATAAGATTTTTCTTCAAATCTGGAACATGTCGAAACCTCAGATTAAAGTCCCTAATAATACCTGTTTATGCATCCTAAGCTGAAATCGTTACCATGGAAACCAACAGTCTTCACAGGCCATATTGTTGCCCATCAAAACTGTACCACCATTGACCCCTCATAATGTAGAATAACCACTCTCTATGTCGGACACATATGGTATGAAACATCCATAATTTTCCATAATCCACTCGGTATTAAAGCGAGAATCGCCCTCTGTAATCTGATAACACGTTATCTGACTCATCTGAACTTTCAGTCAATTCCAAGCAATTACTTTACCCCTTTACTAGGTCTTCTAATTTTCCTTCATTAAAACTTGAGGTTGTTAAACAGTCACTTTTCCAGTGCCCGGAGTTTTTTTGCAATAATTGCACTTTGTCCTTCTCTTACCTGATGACTTGGATCTTCGCCCATATTACTTGACTCCACCCTTTCTGTTAGTTCTATCCCCTAAACAAAACAAACCCTCCGCATGCGTATCACCCTCACCTGACACTTTTTTCCTCAATTCTTTCGAATATAGGCTGGCCTTTGAACATCCCCATGGATATTGTGTCTTTGCCATACAATAGGGTTTAACAAAATACTCATACGAAAGCTTGGTAAAGAACATAGTCAAAATTAGGGTTTGGTCCTCATCCTCAATTTTACTACCAATATTTTTCAGATCCATAATAATACGATTGAATTCGTCTAAATGATCCTTGAACAGTGTTATACCGTCTGCGCATACGAAACGTACTAAAGATGTTTAAGATATAACCTGTTAAAGGATGAGCGACTTCGTCATATATATGCCTTCCAACTAAATCAAGGCCAAGATTTCGTTGCCTGCTGAAGTTTCTTCTTCCACCTCGCGAAGAATGTCATCTGCCAGACTCAACTGAATAGAACTCAGAGTTTTGGCATCTGTGTCATCCCAATCTTCCTCTTTGATTCCAGAACTAGTCTTGCCTAACAAAGCATTGTGCAATCCTTGTTAGGTTAACAGAGCCTTCATCTTTACTCTCCAAAGACTGAAACTGCTGCTCTGCCCATCAAACTTCGCAATCTTGAATTTAGCCGCTATAGCCACAATCGGAAACGACACCCTAGTTTTTGCAACCTGGCTTTGACACCAGTTTGTTGTAACGAACGCTATGAATGCAAGTTAAGAACGAGAAATTGAAAACTAAACAAGAAATCACAAAGACACAAGATATACGTGGTTCCCCAAAGATGGGTACGTCCACTGGCGAGGAGAGAGAGGATTCACTAACCAACGTGAAGAAGAGATACAAAGAGCCGGCTATAATCCGTAACTCTAGAAAGACCACAATATGAAAGCCCAAAAGATACTTTAGAAGTTCCCCAAAAGTCTTATTTATAATAGGCTACAAAAACTGGAACAACATAATTAACCAATGTGGGACTAAAGAATACAAGGCATTCCCAACAGGTCCAATGATTTTGACCGGATGAGGCAGTTCACGTATTGACCATCTAATTGTATAATTAATGGTTCAGATTTGTTCAAAAATTATTCGATGAAAGAGTTAATTTTTCTATGAAAAAGTTTCAACAAATCTCAATAATTCATTGCAGAAATTAAACGATCGATACATGAACAGTCTCGTTCAATCCAAACCTGCATAGCATTTTCTGGGTTTAAATAGAAGACACTCATTCTGAAACTAATTCCATCAACCAATTATAAAACACCAAAGGGTTGGTTAAGTGAGATTATGTTAGCAAGTAAAGGAATTTTATTTTGAAGCTCACACGTTTGGTTTCCCTCACCAATGAAAAACTCTTCGGCCACAATAGATATGTCCAATGAATCGCAGAACAAGTCGAGATACGTATAAATTGACCCGAACCACCGCTTAGAAAAAGAAAAAAAGCTACCACATTGCATATGTATATATACTAGTGCTAACCCTTGCCTACGATATTACGCATTCCTATTGGAAGGGGATGACAGTTGTGTAATTTAGGTTAAACCATGGGCACTTAACCAAGAAGTAAGAGGATGCACTACAGCCTTTGGATCAAATAAATCTATGCGTTCCAACAACTTGTCCTCACATCGTTCTGTTTTATAATATATATATATATATATATATATATATATATATATATATATATCAGTGTACGTATTACTCGGATAGTCTATACTATAGGCCCCGTTTAATAACGGGGATAAATAGATGGGATTCGTAAGGAGATGAGATTAGGATTGAGATTGAAAATGAGATAGGATTATTAATGAGAAGGGATTGATAATGAGTACGTTTGTTTGGGATGTGATTAGATGATGAGATTATTAATATCATGTTTGTTTGAGTTGGGATTAGATGATGGGATTGGATTGATAGAAGAAATTGGTAATGAAAAGGGATTAGTAATGAAAATGGGTTGGGATCGGACTACGAATACCAAGTCCCACGGGATATTGCTAATACTCCCTAATCCCCGGATTCGGCATCCCAACGGACTAATAGTCCGAATATTTTTTTGTTACCAAACAAAATATTAATAATCCCATGGGATTATTACTCCAATCCCAACTCCCAAACCCGTTATCAAACGGGGCCTAGAAGTCTTGGCAGAGTTGTCTTTACTCCCGCGTTTGGCGCTGATTTTTGCAAACTGGTACCGCCGTACCGCCAAGTATGGGCATAGAGCCATCGACCTCGCGTCTACAGAAGGAAAGGGTCAGACCCTCAAAATTTTACTCCTGCTACTGCCCTCAGAAAATACAAAGGGGCATAGGATTTCATAGGGTCTCTGCCCAGTATAGGCTCTTGACCGTTTGTGCATTTTTCCAACCGCGCTATTAGAAAAAAAGGGGGAAAAGCAAGAAAAAAACAGAAAAAGGCAAAAGTGCTACTCTCCTACTGCTGCTGCTACTAAAAAAAACAGTGATTAATTATAACTAGTAGTAGTCATTATAAGGGTGCTGAACCACCACAATTAACTTAATAAGTAGCACCCACATATCTCTCTCTCTCTCTGTGTCTCTCTCTCTCCCCGCCATTCGTTGCTGAAGCAATGGATAATCAACGCAGTCCTCTTCTCACTTGGGCTTACTACTGCCAGGGGAAGGTAAAGACCCTTCTTTTTATGGATATATATAACTCACATATAGTAGTAGCTGTTATTGAGTACTCCTCAACTCTGCATTCGACCCCAATGGGATTTACTTCCTTTTTTGACTTAGAATTACCAAATGGGTTCCATTTCTTTCCAAAATCGAGACCTAATCTTTCGTGGGTTTTGCTCAAAACGAGCCAAGGCAATCTCTGTTCCTATGGTCATTTCTTACATTTTTTTCCTTGGAAATACAAATTTGTTTCATTTCTTTGCACTTTGGGTCCTTTGGGAGCTAATTCTCGTGATGTTTTCAGAGCATGGATGAGCTGAGGCAATCTCTTCTGTTTACCACTCTGGAGCTGGAAACAACAAGGCTGAAAGCGGAGGAGGAACTCAAATTCCGAGATGGCCAATTCAACCATCTCAAAAACCTCCTCGCCGAAGCCATCAGAGAGAGAGACGAAGCGCAAGACAAGTGCCACAGGCTCCTCTTCGAAAAGCTCTTCCTCCAACAGCAGCAGCAACCAGCTCCGCTCTCCGGCGTATCGAGCATAGAAGACTTGGACGAACCCAGACGAGGCCTCGACTCCAACAACGGATTCTCCTCTTCCGACTGCGAAGAAAGCATCGTTTCATCGCCACCCCAATTTGCCCCACCACCGCCGCAGCAACCGTCAGTTGAAGAGCCTCCTATCCTTCCACTGGTGAGCGACAAACCCTTGCCGGAAAAAGGGAAGCTTTTGCAAGCGGTGATGAAAGCAGGGCCACTGCTTCAGACCCTGCTCCTGGCTGGTCCACTGCCACAGTGGCGCCACCCGCCGCCGCCAATTGACTCCTACCAGATCCCCCCGCCGCCGGTGGCCATTCCGCCTCCGCCGCAACTCCTCCACCAAGACTCCGTACTCAGCATTGGTACTTCTTGCAACAACATGGACAATTCTGTTAGCGTTAATAATAGGAAGAGAGGTTTTTGTGAACAAGGGTCTGATTCTCCGACAGAGGCCAAGTACCAGAGACTTGTCCTGCAATGACGACTGCCAAGTACCAGAGACTTGTTCTGCAATGACGACTACCACTATTGAAGGGTGATCTAGTAAATTTACATCGTTGGAGGGTAATTTCTTAGCATTTTGCAGTAGTTAAAGTCTAGTGAGCAAGATTTATTAACTGGGTTCAGATCTGATCCATTTTGGTTTTTAATGATTAGTATAATCGAATTTTCGTGTGTGGTGAGTAGTTGTACAGAGGTTTATTTCAGATTTTTTGTCTCCTTTTTTTGCTTTCACATTCGAGTTTTGCCTCTGTGTGATGTGAAGGGGAGCTTAATTTCTAAGACAACTGTGAGAACGCTATAGTCATGTATAGTGGTTTCTTTTGGGTCAAAAGTGAAAAAAATTATATTGATAAACGCTCAGCGTTACTTATAAAACGGAGATCATTATAAATAACTTGAACAAAGCTAAATTAATCGTCTAACAAATACAAAACAAGTAAATCACAAGACAATCGATATCTTTCATCCTAATCCAGGCATGACTTGATGCAACAGTGACACTTTTAAACTCTTTTAAACTGCCTAACATCTAATTCAAAGTTTCAAACGGGAGAAAGTACAAAGTTAAGGACAAAAGACACCAAATATCAAGACGATCAGATGCACTTCAACCAAGTATAAATATACCAATAAACTCTCAAAAACTACAGATCTGTCAAGACACTATGAGTTGTCCCGACAAAGACATCGTCGTGTGTAGTGTGTATATGTGTGTGAATATGGGAAAGAGGAAATTTTATTTGGTGGTTCTGGAACGCTGTCACGTGGTGCCGAACGGATTCGGGGACCCTCTCAAATGACTTAAGGGATGTAGTGCAATATCCCCTCCTGTCGAAAAGCACTTAAGAATGTAGTGCAACATCCCGCCTATCGAAAAGCATTACCAATAGTCCAGATTTGGAAAAAAAAAAACGTTTTGCGGGGGAAAAAACCTACTCCCTCTGTTCCGAAATAAATGTTCAGTCCGCAAAACAAGAACTTAAAAATGATTTGAATTTTTTAAGCAAAATTCAAATTTTTTTCAACAATTTATTAGATATTCATGAGTTTTTTTAAATTTATCAAAGAAGTTATAAATTTTTTCTTGTAGAAAATGTATTATTTTTAAGTTCTCATTTTGCAAACTGAAAATTTATTTTGGGACGGAGGTAGTATCTTTTTCAAATCTGAACCATTGATTATTTAAAAGGATGACTGAGATATTACACTACAGAATCTCCGGGTCTGGTGCCCAGCACCCCTTAGACTTCTTATTTTTTGTGTAATAAGGCTTGTTCCAGAAAATGGTAAATAAGTACTTATTTTTTAAGAAGATAATTTCAAAATAAAAAATCATGTGCTTACGCAAATTATTTTTCTATCAATATAGATCTTATTTGATAGATCTTAATGAGATTTTTAATACGAAGCAAAAAAATTAAAAAATTATTTTTCAATTACATTATTTTGAATTTGAAAATGTGAAATAAGCTGTTTTTTTGAATTTTGTGGAACAACCCTTTTTATTTTTCTTTAAAAAGTTCTAAAATCAGTACTAATTGTTTAAAAAGATTTCTGAAACGGGATCTTAACATACATAGATGTGGTGGAGCCCCATGACCAGTAATCTGATCTCTCAAAAGGGAAAAGTTTTTCAATGCCGAGCGGGCACGTGGTGCCTGCTCGGCCATCCGAGCAGTCCATTATATATATAGACGGCTCAAATTTGGAGAGAGAAGAGGAGAGAGAAAGTGTTAGGATGAGAGAAAAGAGTGTTTTAATCCGAGCCGTTCAAAAATACATCGGACGGCTCGGGTGCACCGAGCGGGTGCTACGTCAGCAATACCCGCTCGGCACTGAAAAATTCCTCCTCAAAAGGGCTGAGAGACAGAGAGAGAGAGAGAGAGAGAGAGAGAGAGAGAGCGCGCGAGAGCAAATTACTAGAGTAGTCTTCTAAGATGATGGGTGATAGGTGTGTGGACAGTGGAGTGGTTAAAGAAGATTGGAAAGTAGGGTACGGCCAACAACCAGAAGGTATTGGATCCTGCTTGTCGGTTTGAGTGGATCCCACGAATCCGTATCAGGATCCGCTCCAATTGCGACGTCTAATTATTGACTAATTTGATCTATGATAGGTCGAACCCAGCAGCTCACGAACTCAGTTTAACTCGACTCGTTAACTAAACGGGCCAAACTCAATCTTGAATTTTTGATTCGTTTAATAAACAAGCGTAGCTCCGCTCCGCCCGTTTGACAAAAATTCAACATGTTAAGGAAGGCTTAACTCGATTAAAGAGACTCATTCAGTTAATGACTAAACTCGATTCGTTCAGTGTTCGGCTTGTTAAGACCCGAGGTGAACTCGAGCTCAAGTTTTAAACTCATTTAGTGAACGAGCCGACCTCGAGATCAATAAAGTTTGTCTTGTTTACGACCCTAAATTGATAGGAGAACTATCTCTCAAAGGATTTGCCGCGGTTTTGTTTTTCAGAATTACGCATCTGCCCCCACTCAACATTTCTTTATTTGCAACTTTTCTTTCCGACCCACAAAAACTGACAAAGATTGGTTGTCCGTAAATCGGATTACTGCATATGAAGATTTTAAGCAAACGCAAGTGGACCCGACCCGTGGACAAACAAATCAACTACTATATATGTGAAACCACAGTAGATATATGCATGCTTTTGAGGCTATTAACACTACTAGTACAAGGGATGTCAACTGGAAAAACCTTTATAAACTGATTTATACGCATAAATGCGGATACAGATGTGTCGCATAGACCTCAAAAAAATAACGATTTGTCCATGTCAAAATACCATTATCTTTTCAAATTTCATCGGTAGTTGAAAATTTAATCTGCAGTGACAGACCCAAATACGTGATGTCTTGAGGAGTTTCTCATTTTCATCCAAAAATTGTCACTCCGCATTATAGATTCATTCTATCTTTTTTTAATTTATTTTTTTTGGTAACGATCCTATTGAGATTACATATCCTATAAAATTAAATAATTTTTCACTATTAGTAGCACGATAAGGGCCTGTTTGATAAAACTGAATGCTGAATATTGAAAAGTTTAAGTAGTAAAAGCTGAATACTGAATTTTTTAAGCTGAAAAGTTGTTTGGTAAACATATTGAGTACTGAATTAAAAAAATGAGGAATTAATTTTAGTTTCATTTCTCTCTTAATTTACAATGTACTTATAATAATGGTGAAATGGTGATTGTGATGGTGGTGGTGGTGTGTTGGTGGTGGTGGCGGCGGCGGCGGCGGCGGCGGTAGTGGAGTGTTGGCAATAGTGATGAAATGGTGGTGGTGGAGTGATGATGATGTAACGGTGACAGTGAGTGGTGGTGGTGGTGGTGTAATGTTAGTGGTGGCGGTGGAGTGATGGTGACAGTTAGTGGCGTCGATGGAATGATAGTTGTGCAATGGTGGCATTGTGGTGGTTGCGGCGGCGACAGTGTGGTAGTGGTGGTGGCAGTGTGGTAATGGTGGTGGTGGTGGTGGTGAAGTGGTGGTGGGAGTGATGGTGATGGTGGTGGTGGTGGAGTGGTGGTGATGGTATAGTAAAGGGTAGTGGTGATGGTGGCGAAGTGGTGGTGGGAGTGATTGTGGTGGTGGTATGGTGATTAAATGCAAGTACACAAGAATTCAGCCAGAATTAAGTAGCTCAAAGTTACTTAATTTTTTTCACCCTTTTAGCCTACATTTTAAATAGCACTTAATTTGTTAAGTAATGTATAATGTCGTTATCAAACCTACTGAATCACTTATTACTTAATTGATTCAATTTTAAGTGCTGAATTTAGGTTATCAAACAAACCCTAAATTTGGTGTCATTTGAGAGGGAAAGGAGCGGATTTGAGTAGGATTACATTCCAGTTATTTGTTTGTCGTATCCCCCTTGAGAAGTTTCATCCCCTTTTCGAAAATGCCCAATGCGATGGTTGACCCAGAAGTACAAAGTGGAGCTGCCTGCAGTTTGGCTTACGCTCTTCTTACCATTCGGGTTTGGTTGACCCAGAAGTACCATAAGATGGAATTGAGCTACAGGGGAGTCGTCTCCAGTTCACATCCACTTGGGCAAAGACGACTGACTTTGGAAGTGGAAGCCAATAACACTAATTGCAATCATGATTCTTTAACCAATTAGATTTCTTGTAACTTCTTCATACTTTTTACTTTCCACTTTTCTTTTACTTGGATGGGTCATCCACTCTGTCTTTTGGTTTTGGGCTACTCTGAGCACAAGATTTTTTGGGATAAAGAAACTCAGCAAACAATCTATGGGATACTCAATTTTTGAGATGCTTACTAATGATATTTTTTGATCATATGCTTAACTCTAATGATGATGACAGAAAAAGGGAAGAAAAAAAAAAAAGGGTTCGTTTTAAACATTATGTACATTGACTATGCCAACAAGTAAGATTATGTCGATAAAAGCACAAGAACACTTACATAACAGAATTCATTACAAATATTTGAGACAAAGTCAATCTAATCATCTAATTTATGCATAACAAAGTTCATTACACATTGTTTACGCACGAATTTTTGTATAAACTTTCTTTCCTAATAATTGAGATTATGGTTACGTAGTTGGAATTGAAAATTATGCAGGGCAGGAGTGGCCTATAGGGAAAATCTGGACCGTCCATCTCGGCAGTCAATGGTTCAAATATGTTTGTTATCTTTTACCGGACAAAGTCAATTATTACCGATAAAAGATATCAAACATATTTGAACCATTGATTGTCGAGATGAACAATTCGGATCTGTCCTGCAGGGTACACTACATGGAGTGCCGTGCAGAATCCCCGTATACGAGTTGGCTTCTTATGCGTCTCGCATTAAATGAAATGATTTGGATTTTTGTTTAATCATACCTATGAAATCAAATCATGTTGAATTCAATTGGAAAAAAATTTCTTAACCGAACCCACACGAGATTTCGTATTCAAGCTGGCTAAAGTTCCTTTACGAAAACGTCCAACCATGTTTTACCTGCTTGCTTAGTCACAGACTCACAGGTGAACGTCAAACTAAGCCTCTGTGGTTCCAAAAAAATCGGGGTATACCCTTTTTTAAGTGCAATGGCTTTGTGACTTGGAAACTTGACACACTGATGACTGACCCATCCTTCCAGTAAACCAGCCCACACGGCTGGATGCCTGGATGTTTAGCCATTCATAGGATTCCAATGCCTGAGTCACGTTCTTTTGGAGTGAAGCCCACCCACCATCAGTCAAGCTCAAATTTGGCATTACGTACCTTCCGATCGGCGCGGGGTTCTGAACTTAAGATCCAACTACTGATTAGGACCATCCGGACAGCACAATACTTCAAATTTTATCGTCTTGTACTTTTCTACCTCATTTCATAATTTTGAAAAATGAGATTCTTTAATGCACTCCAACAAACTCTTCAAAGTTAGTATTATTACTTTTTTGAGTTTTTGCTTATCATCAATCGCCATTCGATAAGAAGTTTGGACACCCTCCTAACCCTTCTTTTCAATCCATATGTATAAGTTTAGGTTTGAAAGTTTACATGCAAGATTACTCAAATAGCAGTTTTATCTTCATGAGATTGCATATTCTATGAAATTATATAATTCTCACCATTAGTCCTATCAAACAAACTAATTGACCCATGAAATATGAAGAAGTAACAGCAAATCTAAATGGCTGAAGAATCACGATTTCAATTAGTGTCATTGGCACGGAAGGAATTGGCCTCGACAAAAATAAGAAAGAAAGAAAGCAATCAACGGGGTACTAGTAAAATCTTGGGATTGCTCTTTCTATTGATGATGCTGAAAGGGAAGAAAAAAGGTGGAAATTTCTTTAAAAAATTTACACATTAGTCGAGGGTAAAATTTGAAGTATGAATTTTACTTCATACTTGACTAAGCGTAAAAAGACCCGGCACCTAGTTATAAAATACTCCCTCCGTCCGGTTTTAATTGTCCCTAGTTCTAGTCTAACCGGCTAAAAAACGGATTATATCTTTAAATCCGTAATAAATTTCATATCGAATATGGATCTTGTTTGATAAATCTCGATTAATTCTTTAATTCGATGTTTTCGAAATCACATAAAACATTATAAATTAAAAGATATAATCGATTGAAAAATAGCACGAACTCCAAAAAAGGACCGTTAAATCCGGACGGAGGTAGTAAACATTTTACGCATTGACTAAGCATTTACTACTACTACTACTACTACTAATCAAACCCAGGCTCGATCTGATAACCATTAAAGAGATATCAAAAACTTAGCTTTCTTGATAATTAAGATTCTGATCACCTAGTTGGCATCATCTCTCATGCATTGAAACGATTTGACCGCTTAATCATGGCTATGAAATCAAATCATGTTTAATTCAATCGGAGAAATTTCCCTCCATCTTTCGTTTCACCGAACCCACATGCTCATCAAATTCAAGCTAAATTTCATCTACGAAAACATCCAACGTCGTTACTTGCTTGTCACAGCTTGACGTCGAAATCAGTCTATGGTACGAAAGTTTCTCTTCCACTAAGCAGAGCGAACATTGAAGCTAAAATAGTAGATAGATAAAATAGGGCTTTCAACCTTTTCAAGACCACTGATTGACAATTTCCAACACAAAAAATAACAAGTGACGTGAAATAAAATTTCAAAATCTGGGTAAACCCTTTTTCACGGGCAATGATTCAGCGACTTGGAAACTAGAGAAACTCAAGGGGTAAAGCCAGGGACAAAGCGGTA
Source organism: Rhododendron simsii (assembly GCA_014282245.1). Classification (NCBI taxonomy): domain Eukaryota; kingdom Viridiplantae; phylum Streptophyta; class Magnoliopsida; order Ericales; family Ericaceae; genus Rhododendron; species Rhododendron simsii. Next base: position 10,658,320 of record CM024965.1, read on the forward strand.
AGCCCATCCTATCTACAAACCATCCCACACGGCTGGATATTAGTCCATTCACAGGAATTCCATTGCCTTTTTGAACAGCTACGAATTGCAATGCCTGAATCACGTTCTTTTGAACTAAAGCCACCAATAGTCTATATAATTTGGCATACAGGATATGATTACAAACACCTCATCATTGTGTGATCAAGTTCACTCTGGGAATCAAATGTTCAAGCCCGTAGGCCATTTGCCCGATGTAGTGGTCCAACACCAGGCAGTCCTCTCTGTAGTTGAAGGGCGACACAACAGACTTCCGCAAGTCCTCTTCGTTATTCTCACACTGTCTGCACCATGAGAAAATGATGATACCTGAAGAAGGGTAATTAGAGAAATATAATATAAACAAGCTGTATAGGTGGGGATTGATTCAATCCCACTTCCTCGGAAACCAACCGAGGCAATCTTACCAAAGCACTAAAATCTCTCCTCAATGAAGGTAGAAGCCGCAGGAAAAATGGTCACCAGTTAAAATACTAAACCAATTCTATCCCAAAGTAAGTACTCAACATCAGATAGTAATAATCTTGTTCAATTGGACGCCAGAATTGAGACCCAAAAGATTAGGGTTATTTTCTCATTATGTTATACTTATACAACTGAGAATAGTAATTACACAGTAGACCTCTTTCTTCTAATCTATTTACATAAGAGATTAAGAGTAGATTAACAACTAATTACATATAAACCCATAACTTAACACTCCCCCTCAAGTTGGTGCGAAGATATCAATTAAACCCAACTTGAACACAATGGGGTGGAAACTCTTGCTACCAAGCCCTTTAGTGAATATGTCTGCTAGTTGATCTTCAGATCTCACAAAAGGCATACATATCAAACCTGCGCTCAACTTCTCCTTGATGAAGTGCCTGTCAATCTCTATATGCTTCGTTCTGTCATGTTGAACAGGATTATGAGCAATGTTGATGGCAGCTTTATTGTCACAATAGAGTTTCATAGGACCATTATCAGCAATTCCCAAATCACGTAGCACAGTTTGGAGCCACAAGAGCTCACAAACGCCATGAGCCATAGCTCTGTACTCAGCTTCTGCGCTAGACCTGGCGACCACTGATTGCTTTTTACTTCGCCAAGTAACCAAATTTCCCCCAATAAAAGTACAATAACCAGAAGTAGAGCGTCTATCATCCACAGAACCAGCCCAATCAGCATCAGTAAATGTCTCCAATCGCAGGTGACCATGATTAGAGAACAGAAGTCCCTTTCCTGGAGCTAATTTGAGGTACCTTAAGATACGATAAACTGCATCCAGATGCGAAGCACGAGGATCATGCATAAACTGACTAACAACACTCACTGCATAAGTAACATCTGGTCGAGTGTGAGCTAAGTATATTAGTCGACCAACAAGTCGCTGATATCTCTCCTTGTCAGTGCACTCCCCCACATTGCCACTAAGACGGTGATTCGCCTCAATAGGAGAATTTTCAGGTCTACAACCCAACATACATGTTTCTTCCAAAAGATCAAGTATATATTTCCGTTGGGAGATAAAAATACCTCTATCAGACCTTGCCACTTCCATACCAAGAAAGTATCTTAGTGATCCCAAATCCTTAATCTCAAATTCTTGAGCCAGACTAGATTTGAGATTAAGAATTTCATTCACATCATTGCCTGTCATTATTATGTCATCAACATACACAATAAGGACAGCAATCTTACCAGCACCTCCCTTGACGAACATAGTATGATCTGCATGGTTCTGTTTGTATCCAAACCCCAACATAGCTTTGGAAAATCTGCCAAACCATGCTCTAGGTGATTGCTTCAGCCCATATAGGGCCTTCTTCAATTTACACACCTTCCCTTCAGTCTCAGAGGAAGAGAAACCTGGTGGTATGTCCATATACACCTCCTCTTCTAACTCACCATGGAGGAATGCATTTTTCACATCAAATTGGTGAAGGGGCCAATTCAAATTGGCAGCACAAGAAAGCAGAGCTCGCACAGTGTTCATCTTTGCTACTGGTGCAAACGTCTCCTCATAGTCAATACCATAGGTTTGAGTAAATCCCTTGGCAACAAGTCTCGCCTTGTATCTCTCAATTGTACCATCGGCATTCTGCTTAACAGTGAAAACCCACTTGCATCCTACCGATTTCTTTCCTCCTGGAAGTGATACTAGCTCCCAAGTGCCATTCTTTTTCAAAGCTGTCATCTCTTCTACCATAGCTCCTTTCCACTTAGGTATTATGAATGCATCCTGCCAATTCTGTGGAATACATATAGAAGAAAGAGACGAAACAAAGGCATGGTACGAAGGTGATAATCGATCATAAGAGACAAATTGAGAGATAGGATGTTGAGTACATGACCTAACACCTTTCCGAAGAGCAATAGGAAGATTATCAGACTCAATAATGGGAGGTTCAATAGGAGAAGATTCATTACCAGATAAGTCAGCTGAGGAATCCGGAACTGGAGCAGGGGATTGTAATTGACAAGGTGGTATCACACATGAAGACTTTCCTTTCTTCTGTCTAATGTAGGTCTTTAAGTTAGACCCTTTCAACCGTTGTGGTAGTTCCTCAATATTGTCACCAATGTCATGAGTTGTTCTTTCAGCATATATTGGTTCATCGCTAAATTGTTTCATCTCCCCCTCACCATAATTATGAAAAGAGGTAAACATCTCTTCCTGCCGATGCTCCCCCTGAAGAGATGGAGTGGAGGGAGAGTAGGACACAGTTTCCCAAAAAGTAACATCCATAGAGACATAAAATTTTCTAGAGTGAGGATCATAACATTTATAGCCCTTCTGGGTAGGAGAGTACCCAATAAAGACACACTTATGGACTTTAGGACCTAACTTGCCTCCAGAGGGATGAGGGGCATGAACAAAACAGACACAACCAAACACCCGCGGTGGGAGAGTGGTGACACGAGAACTGTGAGCAAGACACTCAATAGGTGTTTTGAACTGAAGAACACTGAATGGCATACGGTTGATAAGATAAGTAGCAGTTAAAATCGCTTCTCCCCAAAAAAATTTGGGAACATTCATGGTGAATAAAAGAGAGCGAGCTACCTCAGCAAGATGACGATTCTTGCGTTCAGCAACTCCATTTTGTTGTAGAGTGTCAACACAAGTTGTCTGATAAAGAATGCCATGTTCTTCTAGGAATGCCCTAAAATTCCTATCTATATACTCAGTCCCATTGTCACTACGGAGAATTTTGATATTCGTATCAAATTGAGTGCGTACCATGGCATAAAAAGATTTAAAACAAGAAAAAACGTCACTTTTTGACTTAAGTAAATACACCCACGTAACACGAGAATAACAATCAATAAATGTGACAAACCATCGAAAACCTTTAAGAGAGGTAACAGGAGAAGGACCCCAAACATCAGAATGGATAACAGTAAAAGGAGACGCACTCTGTTTATTAATAGGGGCATAAGAAGAATGTTTATGTTTTCCAAACTCACATGCTTCACAAAAAAACTGACTCTTAGGACAATGCCTTATTAAATTAGGAAAAAGTTTCTCTAAAATTCCAAAGGAGGGATGACCCAATCTACGGTGCCACTGATGTAACATATTAAGAGGTGCACCCGTATCTGCTTGCAGAGCAAGACCACATGACATTGGTGGACGAGGTGCAGACTCCAAAAAATAGAGGCCACCATGTGATTTACCACTGCCAATCACCTTCCCCGTATCCAGTTCCTGAAAGACACAACGAGTAGGAAAAAAGGTCACGGAACAATTTGCAGAACGAGTAAGGCTACTAACAGACATAAGATTAGTGGCAAAGTTGGGAATATGTAAAACTGAAGAGAGAGAAATGGAGGGAGAATAGCGAACAGAACCCTTCCCTGAGATAGTAGAGAAAGACCCATCTGCTATTCGGACCTTATCCTTACCAGAACAAGTAGAGTAAGAATCAAATACAGAGGAACACCCAGTCATATGATCTGAGGCACCAGAATCTATAATCCACGGAATAGTAGAAGAGACAGTAAATGCACTAGCCGAGATACCTGTATGAGCAAAATATGATGAAGTAGGAGCTGCATTGGAGGGAGCTATAGTAGATGGAGAATCAGCCCGAGCCATAAGGCACCTGAGAGTTTGTATCTCCCCTTGAGAGAAACCACCAATATGATCAGATGATGCCTGAATCCCAGAATCAGGCAATGTGCTAACTGTAGACTCCGAAATATGGGCCTGGGCCCGAGAACACACCGGACCACGGCCATGGCCACTGCGTCCACCCCCGCGCCCACGAGTGGGCTTGCCATGTAGTTTCCAACAAAAATCCCTTGTATGACCTGTGTTATGGCAATAATCACACTGGAGTGACGCTCGATCAAGAGGCCCACTGCTAGTACTTGACTGTGACTTGCCACCTTGGGGAATAGGCCCACTATCAGAACCAAAAGGACCCTGAGGAGTAGCAATTAGGGCAGAACGATCAGAAATAGGAGGGTGCAACATAGCACCCCTCCTACTCTCCTCCTGCTGAACAATCGAATAGGCCTCTCCCAATGATGGAAATGGAACACGACCCAACACCTGCACTCTAATTGGATCAAGTTCCAAATCAAGACCAGCAAGAAAGTCATAAACGCGCTCTTTCTCCATCCGTTTAAGCCAATTAGCAGCATCCACAGCACAAACAGCCTGAAAACCCTGATAGTAATCAAATTCCCCCCAAGCTCCACTCAAGTCAGCAAAATACACAGCAACAGAACGATGATTTTGCTCCAATGTACGAAGCCTCTTTCTCAACTCAAAACACTGTGCATCATTACCTTGCTGAGAATAAGTTTGGGCTGCAGTAGTCCAAATCTGATGTGGAGTATCAAGCAGCAGGAAAGTATGGCGAATATCAGCTCTCATAGAGTTAAACAACCATGTCATGACTAATGATTTCCGAGATTTAAACTTCTTGAGTTCAACCGCCTCAACTGGTGGAGTAACAGGGCTCTCAATAAACTCTGACATCCCTTTGGCTTCAATAGCCAAGGTAAAAGTACAAGACCAAATCAAATAGTTGGTACCATCCAACTTAATATGGCAAATATCCAGAGAAAAATTATCTAAAGTCCCTACACGACTCAACTCATCATTTGTACCAGCGGAAGCCTTTTGTTTATCCACCGACATTGCAACAAACCCAGATTATGATAAATTGACTGAAATCCAGGAAAAACTAAACAAGTCCCCTCAATTAATGAAACAACCAAGAGTACCCAGTTAAAGAGAAAAAAAAAAACTCTTTAAAAAAGCCAATTGTTCAGTCCAGTTGTCTAATTCTCTGAACCTCTTTAAAAAACCAACCTTCGCCAGTCGTATTCCCTTAAACCCACCTGTACGTGATTACCCAGTGGGTGTCAGTAGGAACCCAAAGTCGTACGAGGTCAGAAAGTGGTCGCCGGCGCCCGTCGAGCAAGATCCAAGACTGTCGGCCGTCGTACAGTGTAGTATGCCTCAACGGAAGCAGCTACACAACCTGGTCAGAGGTCGACGGCAGTGGAGAAGCTAGAACGAGGCTCGTCGGCAGTGGATACGAAGGTTCAAGGGCTCGTCGGCAGTGGGGAGAAGCTAGAACGAGATCCAGATCCAGATCGGAGCAACGTCCAGATCGTCGGTAGGTACGAACAAGGCCTGCCGTACGGCGTACCGCGTCGTCGGAGACAATAGGGCCTGTCGGTAAGTTGTATAGCAGCCGTTCAAGATCGGTGCTCTGATACCATGTTCAATTGGACGCCAGAATTGAGACCCAAAAGATTAGGGTTATTTTCTCATTATGTTATACTTATACAACTGAGAATAGTAATTACACAGTAGACCTCTTTCTTCTAATCTATTTACATAAGAGATTAAGAGTAGATTAACAACTAATTACATATAAACCCATAACTTAACAAATCTCAAGGATCAGCAATATTATCAACCAGGTTCTTCAGAATAATCCAGCTAGCAGCCAGAAGTCTATCTAGCTTAGGTTGAGCTTTCTTTTTCAAAATTTGAAAATGGCTGAAGATAAGGTTCCGATGCAAAGAATTTTGCAGACACCTATGCCGATAAATTTCAGACCCGTACCTGCTTGCATGCACCAGTAGAACTGCTGATCTGTACAAGAAATCACCACTTCATAAGAGAGACAAATAAGCTATGAGACCTCAATCATCCTCGTTTTCCTCTTGATTATTCCTTTGGTTGTTTTTCTGTGCATTATACATCTCAGCAACCTGAATATAAGTGAGGATAAACAGTAAGGGAAAAGGAACTAGGGCCAACACAGAGTTAACTACTAGAACGGTGAAAAATCAATTGGATTCCAGAAAGAATGAACTGCTTCAAACCATATCAGATGACGAGGCCTGCTCTGGAGACTTATCTTCCCGGACACGAAGCAAACGTGGAAATCGGAGAGAAATACCCTTTACCCAAAAAAGAAACTAAATGAGCTCATGAAGAAAAAAAAAAGATATTATGTCTATGGAAATCAGCCTACATTGTGTTTTGTGCACAAAATGGGGTGAAGTAACACACAGTCTAGACTGTAGAGATGCTTGATGGAACTAAAAGAAGACGATGACTATAGTCACTAAGACTTGAGGCATTAGTGAGTTCAGCGATGTAAGAAAACAATTAGGCCATCTCTGTGCTACGAATTACAAACACCTTCAAATATAAAATCAAATCCGTTGAACCTTATCAGAATCCACAATGCCAATGGCAGCACGATGAACGGGACTGATAGTCAAATCTGCAGCTTTCACCTCCCATACCTGGAAGAGAATAAAACCTCTTATATGTCACTCTAAAGGAATATCAATAAACAGTCTTCCAGCACAATAAAACTGATACGGTCTCTCGTACAGAAGAAAGAAATAAAAAGGCACAATTTGGCAGTAACATGGTCAAAATAAGAGAACTATATAGCTTTTCTAGAGAACGGGATTTTAAATTGTGGTGCCAATTAAGTAGAAAATAAAGGTTTTCTAGCCAAGAAGAAAGTAGCTACAACCAATTGGCAAAGAGCTTCAGTGAGGAAAAAAATCCCTCAAAAGGTCAATTTAGGAAGAAAGAAGACAAATGCCCCCAGATTTTCCTTAATGCTTAAGGTATACTGAAAATTTTACGACTCCGTTGATTTTTCTAGTAACATGTGACATGACAAAGAAATCGTGGCTCTGGATTGAAACAATATAACAATACTCAAGCAGATTGATACACCAAATAACATTGAAGAAGAAAGAAGTGAGATAATCATGGACTTAACAAGGTAATAAAAATCCAACCCTCCTTCGGCACTCCAAATCAAAAAATGAAAAATAAATAAGAGTCACAAGATAACAAAAAGGAAGCATATTTAGATAAGATTCATAATTTTACCTCAGTGGGTTCAAACCAAACATCTGGATTTATTGAATCTCCGTAGCGATAGTATGCCTGAAAATGGCACAAATCAGAGAATTTTCATGCTAAATCACAAGTCAAGTCTCAAAATATTTATCATCCCGCGGAATACACCAGGATAAAAGAGAAAAGCAACACAACCTTTGGTTTGGGAATAACTTTAGAACGAAGGCTGGCAGAACGCTCCTCAAGCACTGATTCAGAAAATCCAGTGCCTGCCAAAAATAAAGTAAAATTTCCAGGCTGTCTAAGCACTTCGAATGATGGCTTGTAGAGAAAGTGATAGCAATAAAAAATTCCCCCAGCATTTTTCATTCCCTTTGTTGTAGGTTTTTTTCCTCATTATCTTCTCAGGTTGTGTGCTCCCTTTTCTTTCGTCTTAGGGGAGGGGCAAGATGGAAGTGGTGTTAAGACATTACCATCTGACAAACTGAGCAGTCTTACCAATTTTGCATATGCTTTGAAATTCTTCATTGCTGCTGTCATAGCAAGCAAGCAGAAAGGCTCCATAAACACCTGTGGAAACCCATATAGCACATCAAAATAGTTCAGTCCCAATTGAAGCGAGAATTGTGACTTGTGATAATCAGGTCACAAGGGATACTTGAAGCAGCTATAAAGTGAAGCCAATCTATGCAATCAATTGGTGAGAACCATATATGTAGCACCTATGAGATGATTACCAGTACGTTTCCCCCGGCCATGGAAAGCAGCAATAGGAACTAAATCCAGGGAGTCACCAATGCTGCAGAGCACAACTGATATTAGTACTCTTTAAAATAGTCAGAAAGAAAAAGAGAAGGGAGCATTTGGTCCCACTTACCTTTCCATATAGTCTTTCTTCAATTTTAGCCAGTTATGTGACCTTTTTGATGGCTCATACGTAGCATCTTTACTCAATGTTTTGATAATCAAACCCTCAGAACTGAAAAATCAGATGAATCAATGGAAAAGATGACTACAGTATGATAAGACAAACATTAAAAAGCCACTGAAAACATGATCCCATGAGACCATTTCCATAACCAAGCAGAGTGGAATCTATGATTTTAATCAACCTAAACAAAATAAGTCATTTACGAGTTATCAAATTTAACAGAACAACAGGATACCAAGCCATCATAAACTCCATTACTCCGCTGATGCACTCAAACATTGGCTTTCCATGTGATAGGTTGCATTCCTATACAATCTGCTATGCCCAACTGTGATGAATATGCCAACAAGGATCTACGATATATGTGCGATTCATGACTAATCAGTATTCGGTAACATGAATACTTGCCCTGCAGGTGGTGTGAGATAATTACCAAGTATCAACAGCAGCTTCAAGGAACTTCTGTATTTCTTCGAGATCATTTGATGTTATTGCAGTTGCAAACTGAAAATATCCAGGCTCTTCCTCGAATGACTTGTAAAGATGCTGCACAAACCAAGAGCCCAGAAGAATGAACATTATTGTCAACAACAAAATCATAGATCTGAGAGAAGATGTTTCCATAATATCCAACACAAGTTAGAGACCCTATTCAAGAGAACTTCAGATGTGACACATTTAAGTTACGTTAAAATTAAGACTTCTTTTGTATTCATACGACCCAATTACATAAGACAACCGAGTTAGCATCCGTTGTTCCAGTTTTGGAAATTTTCCAAGGTGTAGCCAGAGGAAAAGTTCTACCCATCATTAGAGTAAACAAGTTATTACAGAAAAGAAGGGTGACAGATTTATTTCTACAGCTTATCAACCACTTGTCACAGCAATACCAGGTGAGCACTTAAGATTGGCTGTCACAGTAAATTCTGATCTCATAGTCTAAAATCAGTACTTACAACGTAACACTTCAACAAAATTGTAAAGAAGTTGCAAATTGTTTTCAGTGAAACATGACTTCAAAGCTATGGCAGGTGTCGGGGTAAGGGCTTTCAGGCACTCAAGGGTTGGATGTGTTGGAACTTGGAAGACATACTATTGCCTTTGGAATGACATGTCAAAGACAGTGAGAGGTGTCACAAGATGGAAATGACATGTTTAGAATGTTCGTTAAAGGCTGCATCCAAGTTTGATTAGCTCTCACCTATTGGGGCTAGCTCAGGGGGCCAAAGTCCTTGTTCATCACCTAAGCGGTGGCTTGTCCGTGTCCAACACTCCTCGGACGCTCTCGGACACCTGTCTAATACTCTTTTTTTCGTGTCCTTAATTAGAAAATGAAAATATTAACTCGGACACTGCGACTTGCCCGACACCTGTTTGGCGTCTATGACTAAAAAATAAATACATGATCAACACTCCTTGGACACATGCTAACATGTGACTCAAATAATCGAAATTTGACATATCACTATTATATAAAAAGTTTAAAAAATAGTATTCTTCAAATTTGTAATATTCATTAGATTCGAATTTGTTACGGAATTCAATATTTTGAGTCTCATGTCAACTAGATTCTTCACAACTTGTAAATTATCTATTATATAATTTGCAACGTGCACTTTAGGTGATATATACATAACAATATATTTTGATATTTACACACTTGAACATATCCTCAACATGTTCGTGTCCTACATTTTAGAAAAATAACGTATCTGTGTGAGCGTGTCTGTGTCGTATGCTTTTCTCATGTCCGCATCCATGCTTCTTAGTTCCTCACTAGGAGGTTGAGGGTTCTAAGCCACTGCCCCATGCTACAGCCTACAATGTACCAAAAAGGAAGTTCGACTCGCTCTCAACAGTGAGTAACGCGCAGAAGAAGGAGATGAAGTACAGATTTACCTCTCTACGAACATTAAGTTGCTCCTGCATAAGTTGTTGGCCATTAAGATACAAGATGTCAAAAGCAAAAATGCACACATCAACCTTTATGTCGCTCATCACCACATTTTTCCGAGCCCGTGTACTGAGTATCTGCCATGCCAAAAAAAAAAAAATAAACGATAGCATCTTATGAAGACGTCTTCTCTAAAAGGGATCTATCCATGCACTCATAGAAGATATTTACAGCACGTTCAGGGATTATGTTGTCCATAAAAAATGGAAATCAATGGATTGTGGACATTGCCCTATAACAAGGAGACAAAACAAGCACGCAACAACTAAACTTGGAAACTCAACAAACAACAAAAGCTAAACAACTTTTAGTGACAGAATGATCAGTGATAATATTGGTTGTGAAAGGAAAAAATTTATAACTCCTAACATGTTGCACGGTCAGTACACTTGACCATCTGAAAGGAATAACTATCCATTCCAGACAGTTATCAAAATATATTCTTACATTGTGTGACTTGTGCAAAACTAACAAACACCATCATGATCTTAACCACAGTGAGGTCCTATACAATTGATTTGATCCTACATGCACCATCAGGATTTTACATCCAAACATCAGTCTTAGCGTTCCTCTTGATCAACTTTTTGAGGATGCACTAACAATCTGCAGAAATATGAATCCGTGCAAGTATTACCAGTTTAAATACATCAGAAGAAATAAATTTCTTCTTCTATCGGGCTTCAATAAGATACTTTCCTTAGTTGTAATCTCCAACTAAGCTTGAGAGAAAAGGACTGCAAAAGGAAGAGCTAAGAGGCCAAAGCCATTGAAAAGGAGTCCAAAAAACAGGAAACCCTTCAGATATATATATATATATATATATATATATATATATATATATATTGGCATGGCGAAACTTGCTCCCAAGGAATACGTGTAACCAGGACCAGGGTTCAATCTAAGTTCGATAAAAGAATTTCACGTTGCTTGCACCAGCACTACACCATTTCTACACAAGCAATACAAAATAACTCACCAGCACTACATCAATTTTACACAAACACTAGAAAATAACTCACCTGGAAGGGCATGATTCTCTTCTTCTCACGGTCATAAGCCACAATTTCACAATCCATAACAAATGATGTTACAGCTGACTTCTTTAATCTGCAACACAACCATAGACATTAGCTGACTATCTTGACACTAAAATTCTGTCATCGTCACTATAGAGTCAAACTATAGTATTAGTGCAAATTATGTTCTCACCTGTGTAAATAAAGCACAAAAAGGTTTTCTTCAATGCTGCCAACAATTTTATCACAGATTCAACTAAGAGACTAACATAGCTGCAGCCAGCCATTCGATCCTCCCAAGGGGTACGGGCTTTCCGAGCATGAAAAGCATGCTTGCATATTCGTCCATAGGTCAAATCGGATATGTAATTATTGGCACAATCATTGGAGACTTAAATGATGGATATGCAAGCATGATAATTTATATGCTGTTCTATATCTCCATGAATTTAGGAACTTTTGCTTGCATTGTATTATTTGGTCTATGTACTGGAACTGACTAATTCGAGATTATGCAGGATTATAACGAAAGATCCTTTTTTGACTCTCCTGAAGTCATCTTTTATTCTTTCATCCGAGTTCCTAATTAGACAATTCTAGTATAGAAATCAAACTGCATTTAGAAACTGGAACCAAAATATAAACAGCTCTAATTAACAAGTCAGGTCATCAATACACACCACTCAATGGAGACCAATGAAAGACAAGATACGAAACAAATCGAAGCAAGTGCCAATGACATGACAATTGCCATGACATGAAGAGTGTCCCTCTGTCGCTGCCCCACTGCTAACGTTTTGGGAATGATTGTAACTTGACAAAAATTGCAAATACGGCCTTTTACATTCACCAACACAAGCACCACCATAAAAATCTAAATTAAAGGAGGGATGTTTGAATGGGCATACACTACTACGTCTGTACAGGTTTTCAAGGAAAATTTTCTATCTTCGAATGAATATCAAATTCCATAAGACGCTACCCGGGGCCGCAATCTGAGAATTACCTCTAATGTGGTTTCAACTGTTTCATTGGCTGTCCAAAACAGGCAGCCATTGCAACCCCTCTCTCCCAAGTAAATAAATAAATTCTTGTGGTACTACGCCACTTTGAGCCAGCAACTGCTACCTCAACTTAATAAACAACTCTTAGTCCCATCAAACAACAAATAACTCCTCTCACATTCTCCCTTTTTGCTCACACAAGCAATATAATTCATAGCACACTGTTAGCAGCCAAAACCCATAAAACGCTTCAAGACCTTTGATAAGTTGAAGATTGATGATGAAACAAATCAATGACTTAATAATACAAAGAACTCCAGAAACTATTGCAGATTCAGGAGGAAACAGCCAGGTAAAAATCAATCAGATATATTTAATCATTAAGTTCAAACACATCTAGACTACATTGTGCATATCAAAAAAATGTCAATGGACTCTCATACACCACCCTACAATTGAAAGAAGATAAATCAACCATAAAAAAGCAGGACAACCTTGAAACTGCAACAACAACATCAGGAAACTTTCCAGTATTCCGTTCAGCATTTCGACTGTATATCTCAACTGAACCATTCTCTAGGTAATGTATCTGTGCATGATTAAAGTTAGCAACAAACAAACATACCACATTCAGCAAATAAGCAAAAGCTTAACCAGATACAATTACCTGAGCGCGTTCTCCATCATACTTGTATTCACATGTGAACTCCATATCCTGAAATTTATCCAAGATCTCAGACACCCCTTTAGTCGGTTTTGCCAACATAGGTCCGATGGGGACGCCTGGTGTGAAACTACACGTCTTTGGAAGAGTCCATACGCCGCCAGTAAGAAGAGCAGGGACTATTTTATCATACACGGGTATTACAGAATATACTTGCTTAACGATCTTCGCAGCCTGACAGATGCAATCGAAGGATTTACTACATCAGGATCCAAATGAAATCAACCAATAGCATCTATTCAGCATCCAAAAAATGAAAAATGTCAAGGCAGATAATGGTTAGAACGGTTGTGACAGGGAAGGTGATGGCTGGTGAGAGAACCATGTTGGCAGGTAAAAGAACTTGAGCCTGGAACCATTAACCAGGTGACACAACTTGTGTGTGGCACCACTGGTGGGTGTAATGACTTCCATTCTAAAACCATTTGCCAAGTAGAATGAACTAAACCAAGATAGGCTGTGTTGTTTAGTGTCCTATTTTTCTCCAATTTAGGGATTGATCTTAGCAGATGAAATTAGATTTTGAGATCAGAAATCCAAATTTGGATTGAATGAAATTGTGCAACCTAATTGCAAGCATCACACCAAGACACCCCAGCAAGCATCCACTCCACAACCCAATGTCCTTGAATCTGAAGTCCAATGATACAAAATTGATTGAACCATTGCTACAAAGTCGTGCATTCATAATGGGATATATGTATATTTTCCAGTGACCTATAAGCATATAGTGACAAAGCCCAATATTGAAACTAAAGAGTGAACAAACCGTGGGAATTGCTGTAGACTATTCAAAGGACAGCATGACAAACAACTTGACGCCTGTCATAGACTATCTGACATCGCGCTGATGAGCAACATTAGACAAGTGTTTTACAGGATGGCCGGCCAGTAAAGTGAAACAAAAAAGGGGAGGGGGGTGGCTTCAATTCCATCAGGATATATTACCATTAATTCATAGCACGGTGTTAAAGGAAATAAATAGATTTTCAAGTTTCAACCACAGGAAAAAAAAAAACCCCCGCTAACTAACTTCTTCAAGAGGGGAATCAATATGAGCAGGTGGTGAAGAATGTTTTTCAGCATACACAGCAGCTTGCCCCACTGCAGCTAAGAGGGTTTGCTCTGCCAAACCGATCCGCAATTTTGACTGCACAAAGTATCTAAAGCAAGTTAATAACGGGAGAAAGGATCAAACACACAAAGATGATAGTGATACCACTACTAACCTGCAGTAGGCGAATAAGATATTGAGGTTCACAATCAGTAGCTGCAACAACAAGACCCTTTATATGGTTTTTCTTCTTCTCTTGACTATCCTTACCTGATTCCTAAAAGGATTCAACAAAAAGGAATCAAATAAGTCACAGCATACGTACATAGTTGCTAAATTTTGTGATATTCTCAAAGGCTTTGTTTTATCCTCTCAAACATAGGCCCGACCAAAACAATGCAATTAGAAGTAAGAATAGTCAAAATTTGATCGGTTAGTAGCTTTCTTAACACGAATTATATCAATATCAAATGCAACATAAGCTCAAGAAACAATAATTTCAAAATGCAGATTTGAATGCAGTGGCACTTAGAAAAGCCATTTGAGCAATAGATGTAAATCAGATAGCAATAAGTAAATCTAGTCAATGGTTTTATTTCCAACTTATAATCAAGTTTCAGACACTATCTGGACTAACATGATGTTAACATTATGCAAAGAGCATACCGGAAGAAAATTAGATCACCCATTTTGCATTTCAGAGTAAGGATGAGAACCAAGTACCTTAGCAATAAGCTGAAATGTATCAAAAACTTTGGCAACTGTTAATGCTTCCGGTCTTCGCATCAACCCTTGAGACGAACGACTAGCTTTTGCAACGAGGCCCAAGTCTCCTAAGGCCTAATAGTCATAGAGGTTTAGATGCACATATAACTGTATAATTATAATGTGCCATTTGAATACTTGTGCAAGGAAAATGCTAACCATTGCCCAATGGGTGGTGGTTAAGGTTCAAAAAATGTAATGAAATATGCAAAAGAGATAGGGAAACATGAAATTGTATTGGTAAATGTTGAAAGGGTATTAAAGTTGTAACTTTTTGCAATTATTAACATCTTAAAATAATAACCCCATCCATTAGGCAGTTGCTGCGGTTGGCAGCATAACCGTTAAATTAAGACCCATAAGAGAGCAAAAAGCATGTCACATTCTTATTTAAATAACACAATGTCGGACACAAACACATGTTCTTCCTCATCCTTTTAAACTTCAAATCATAAATGGATCAATGTCCACCAATGCAGGCTGTACTTCTTCCTTACGATTGAAACATGTAAGCACTTTGGGTGTAAAATATAGGCAGCAATCAAGTTTGACACTAAAAACCAAATGGGCCACCATGTAATGACTGCCACAGTAAGAAAGCAGCAGAAATTCCATTCCTGCCATAGGCTCGGAGCTAATAAGTAGCGGAATTCCAAGACAAACCTGTACTAGAATCCTCAAAGACATTTTCTAGCAGGACACTGGATTAACTTGACACAAACCCATTGTTCATCATGAAGACCCCCAACCGACCAAAAAGTACTATAATCCGAAGTGGTTAAAAAATTCTACACTTGAGTTCAAAATTAAGCATAAACTCCACATCCATTCCATTGGGTGGACGGATTTTTTCTGTGTTTTATGATCCTTCAAGCTCCTTGTGGAGTTGTGGTATTTAGGGATATGAGTCATATGACTAAAGAAAGAAATTTGCAGTTTGAATAATTATGTAACTAAGTGTTTTGTCACTATCATACGGAAAAAACTCGTACATTTTGTCGCAAAGCCAAAGGAGAACATGAAGTCAGTTAAAGACCCAATCGGGGTATAAACCTCAAACAACAAACCAAATCTAGACTAACCCAAAGTCACATGTAGCATTTTCGCAGAAATTCAAAACATCAAAAAACAGCCTAAAATTTAATACTAAAAAACATCTAGATGTAATGAACATCGAATCTTTACCTTACTTAAGCTTAGTCTCTGGCTGGATAGATGTTGGTTACAAATGAAGGGATTTTCTGTTACCAATCAATGAAAGCGGCTCAAATCTAGATTTGAAAGTTTACTTCACATTGGGCATTGGGAAAATTATTCCATGTCCTTGGGGCACCACCACGCCCCTCCACCGCAACACATCCACGTGGTGCCCCAAGCCCCTCCACCACAACATATTTGTCCAAGTCCATCTCTACTTATTCTCCTAGCCAATTTAGCGTTAACCGCAAAAGAAGGGGATTAAGTAGATGGGAACCCCACACAACTGTGTGGTGTCGGAGGGGCCTAGGCACCACGTGGCGGTGCCTTAGGGGCACTAAATAATCTCTAGGTCATTGGACATTGAGTCGAGCTATATCCTATTGGATTTGAAATAACTATTAACTAGGAATGAGTTCAAATCCTTCATGTTAAGAATTGTATTGGTTGACAGATTCGAATGAAATAACTCTATTCTACCTCTACTCAATCTTCCACTCTAGTTTCACAAGTACCTTTATTATGGCTAAACTTCTTATGTTTTTGTTGAATTTGAACATCACATCCTTTCGTATCAAATCTACACACATCCAAAAGGAGCCATATATAGTTCCGAAGGGTTCATCAAACAATAAGTCTTGCTTTGATCTACAAACAAAATCTGCACAGCTCATGCAATGACATAAATGAGAAAACCCAAAGTAAAGCCATAGAACAATCAACTACAAAAACCTGATATTTGCTCTTAATTTGTGATTCTTTCGCCCCACAAGCTTCGGCAAGTGCCTTTATAATTGAAGCGTCTCCAATCCCAAGCTCCACCCCTTCATGTGCTGGCGCAACCTTATTCCCCAAAAGATAAACAACCGCAATCAAATCATCCGGGGTAGTCTCAATCACAGTTCTCAACAAATTACACACGATCTCCGTTATCGCAATCCGTCCCGACTCCTTGTCTATCGCGTCGAACGCCTTGGCGAGAAACAGGAACGGCACCCGCTCGCCGTCCTTCCAAAACGCAGCCGATTTCGGGTCGAAATCTTTCGGCTTCTTCTTCAGAAGAGCAACACTCTCATCAGCAGTAACCAAACCCAGCTTCGAATCAGGGTCTGATACACGCGGTTTCTTCACTTCCGATTTCTCTTCATGCGAATTAGGGTTTGGTTGGCCTGATGTGGGACCATTTGAGACCTGGGCCTCTTCTAACGGTTTAGAAACATCGGAGCTTTTCTTGGGACTAGTGCTTTGGGAGTTTTTAGGGTTTGAGTCTGGGGTTTTACGCTTCTTGGGGGAAGAAGATTGGGCTTGGGGTTTCTTCTTGGAGGCGGCGGCTCGTGCGCCGGACATGAGAGCGTCGAAGGCGGAGGGGCGAGAGGACATGGTTGTTCTAGGGTTAGGGTTTAGAGAGAAGGGGGGTTTAAGGAGGGAGAAGGGTTTGGGCGGGAAGAGAGAGGAAATGAGAGGAGGGAGTACTCGTCGTGGAGAGAGAGTGAGGGTGAGGGTGAGACGAGGAGAGAGAAAGGTGTGGCCAAAACAGCCGAACATCAGTTGAAAGCGTTTCTGTGCATGAGTTGAATTTTTGGTGATTTGTAGTGGAGAAAATTGAAATGGCGGGAGAGGGATTACCAGTGATGTCTGTACCCGCTAGGGGAAATGGAGGGGCGTTGTGAATCGCAGAACAAACTCCAGTGTAAAAGATGGCAATTCAACCCGTCCCACCCCTAACGCGCCGCCCTAACCCGCCGCTCCGCCCCGCCCCTAACCGATCGGAGTGGGTTTTTTGTTCTATTTTCCGGAGGTCGGGTCGGAGGAAAATTGTATAAAAATCCGGTCGGGATCGGAGTGACGTTGCCCGTTCAGGATATCCACCCCGCCCCGAAATCATTTTAGGCATAAAAAACTATTTTTATTCTTTCAATTTTACCCTTAGAACTAAAATACCACATAAAATGTTAATTATTTCTTCCATTTTCCTTTTAGATAATAGATTTTGGTTAAATTATAGGATTGTGATTTTGGCACATCAAAAATTGATGGAAGGGCCCATAATTAACTTTGTTGATACATAAAACAATATCGTTTTGGAACCCCTCCATCAATTTTTGGAGTGTTAAAATTAATTTCCTAAATTATAATAGTTATTTCATACTCCCTCCGTCCCATAATATTTGTCCGTTCGCAAAACGAGGACGTAAAAATAATACAATTTTTGCAAAAAAAATTAAATTTTTTTTCAACAATTCACTAGATATTGATGAGTTCTTTTAATTTATGAAAAAATTTTAAATTTTTTCCTGAAAGAAATGCATTATTTTTGAGTTCTCGTTTTGCGAAACGGCCAAACATTTAGGGACGGAGGTAGTAATTTTCTATTATTTGTGCTTACTTATTTTAAAATCTAGATAATATTTTCTCAAAAAATAAAAATAAAAATGAGCAGGTGTGGGCGCAGGAGTACCCATAAATTACTCGGTCGAGGTTCGGGTCGGGTCGGGGCTAAATTTTTGGGTCGGGATGTGGCAAAACCCGCCCCACCCTGTTGCCATTTCTACTCCATGTCTTTGGTAGGGCTGTAAACGAGCCAAACTGAGCTTTATCAAGCACGAGTCAAACTTACAGCCCTTTGGCAATGGAGGTGAGAAGAAAAGAGAGGGGAGTGGTCTCCCTTATTAGTGAGAAAAGAGAAAAAAGAGTTCTGGTTTCTCACCCACCCATCCAAACAATCGTGAGAAATTAAACTGTCTCCGCATCTCCGACGACTTTAACTCCATCTCCGGCGACCAAACATCATCTCTGACAACTGAAACTCCATCTTCGGCGACTGAAACTCCATCTCCAGCGACTGGTCCGAAATCAAAGTGTTCAAAACTTAGTTTTGATCACAGAAGTAGCTTCTCCTTGACGAGACAAAGACGACGGTGCAAGTACGACGACAATCGGACCAAAGGGTGGACTACACATGTTGCCGAAAAGTTGCGCGAGTGAGATCTACTCTCACCCATGCGCCTCACTCGCCTCACTCTAGCCCTTTCTCACAAAATCTCGCCACTTTTGGCAAGAAATGGAACTGGGGTGTGAGGGCGTTCTTGTCTCCCTCCTTCTCTCTCCCTCTCTCGCCTTCTGGGCCTTCCAAACGAGGGAGAGAATTACTTCTCCCTTTGTCCCCTCTCCTTTCTCTCGAAATCCCCCGTTCCAAATGAGCTATTAGTTATTAATTAAACGAGCCGAACCTCCCTTAAACGAATTCGAGCTCAACTTGTTTACAAAGCGAGCCAAGCCTAGTGTTAATGAGCCGAGCTAACGAGTAGCTCGATTCGTTTATAGCCCTACTTTTGGATAAACTAGGGTTGCACTTTTTGTTTGATGCACGGGAAAAAAAAATTCACATTGATGTTTTTTTTGGCCTCGAATGGACCAACGCTTTATAAAAACATATAATTTATTTTTTTCCATCTCATTCAATGCGCTAGCATTGTTCTCATTCTATGTACTGAAAAAAATGTGTAGTGAAGAATGAGTTTGGGACACTGTGGAGTTTAGAATAAATTTTCCTCCATATTCACACCCCCTCCCCATGTCTCTCTCTATCTCTCTTTATTTTTATTAGATGTGACAAACGGACAGATTTGGACGAATCAAATATGGGTCAAGTTATACTCATAAAGCCCAACCTGTACTGAATATGGGTTGACCTTGTTGGGCCACACCATTGCCACAGCCCAACAGCTACCTAAGAATGACTCACGCGGCCGAAACCGAGATACACTTTGTCGCTCCACAGCAGAGCAAAAGAACATAATCACCACTATCGAAAGAGAAAGGAAAAAAATCGGGAAAATGACGGCCCATGGCGTATTTTGATAATTAATGCTCGTTAATGACATTTTAGCATTAACAAATGTTCTCAACATGCCCTTAGCGAATATTAATTATTAAAACACGTCATTGGCCGTCATTTTCCCAAAAATCTAAAACAGAAAGAATTCAGAGGTAATACAAAAGCTTCGAGATCTTGGAAGAGATACTAAGCAGCCTATTAACAGCATTCCCCTCAATTAGAGGTGACAATTTGAACCAAACTTTATGGACCCGCCCCAATTGATCCATTTATAATTAGCCTAAATCCACCCATATTCAAATATGGTTTTTAATTTGGCCAACTTAATAAGTCCATTGAAAAAGAAAATGCAACTTAACCCAAACCACAACAATGTTAAAGGAATAAATCTTTGAATCCATGTTTCCTTGAAAGAAATTCATTTACAAGATAGAAAAAGGAATGACCTCCCAAGTTATCTTTTCCCTTTTTTCAAACCTCCAGCCTTGCCACCAAGCAAGAGCGGAGCCACCATATGTAGTTAGTAGGGTCAAAAATACAAAGGTATACACCTTATTTTGCTTTCTTTGGGTAAAATTTTAGGGAAAATCTACAATACACACCCTTTAAAAGGGTGTACCATATACACATATTTTATGGTTCATTCATAACATTTTAGCATGTTTCGTAACTTTTATTCTAGAATTGATAACTTTTCAGCAGTACGATTCGTAACATTTTCATTATGATTCATAACATTTTAGTGTATCTCATAACGTTTATACGATTCATAACTTTTTAGCAATACGATTCGTAACATTTTCTCTATAATTCATAACATTTTTTAGGGTGCATATGATACACACCCAAATAAGGGGTGTGTATTGTAGTCTTTCCCAAAATTTTAATATAAGCGGGTCAAATATGAAAAATATCAACACAGATTAAGCCTGTTTCTTGATTACTTTCAATTTTGGGGTCGTGTGACCACACTTCTTTCTACGTCACTACGCCCGGTGCCACCATGCCCTGAGGTCCATATACTTCGACCTTGGACACTGATATGCAATTTCCCACCAATTCATCCTCCATAACATGACAAGCTAATTCCAATCCACAAAATTGACGAAGTTCTGCATTTTGTTTCTTTAGAACCCCCATCCTGACTAAGGAATCTATAGTTTTTATTCGTGGTTCATAGCAGCCAACAAGCCAAATGAATTGGACTTTCGGAGGTCGTATCAAACACCTACGTCTATGGATATTTTGTGCTCATCTGTTCCTTATAATGATGGATATCTGAAAAATCAAACTCATATGTATGCAATAAAATAACTCCTCCCTTGTATATTGTCAAATACTATTATTTTCTTGCCAACAACGACATTGCAAAGGAACAATTAGTCTTCTTCTTTCTTTAGTAACTCTCAAGGCATTAGTCAACTTATCATGTCCCAGTAGTGCACAAAGCACACGTTTAGCCCGTGGAAGGACGTTGCCATGTCTTATTTCAAGAGTTTGAACTGATTTAAAATTCAATGCACGGGTTGAGGCTCGTGTCATCGTTGTTTAAGCGTTTGTGACACACACCTCCATCACGCGTTGCATGTTTGAGCAAATACTAATACTTAACAACCAATGATCACCTTTGGTTTACTTGTACACTACTAGCTCCAATTTAAAAACTCAAGCATAGAATGTTTACAGCTGCATTATTGTGGACATGGATAACCACAGATTGAGATGCTCAATTACAACCAACATAAAAAATTTGACCTTTTTTTCTTTTTTTTTTTTTTGTAAGTCAAAACTTGAAATCGATAGATGGCCTGCTCTTAAAGTCAGGAGAGAGAGAGAGAGAGAGAGAGAGAGAGAGAGAGAGAGCCCCAATCATAACATTCAAAAATCACTGGTAATATATTCTATTCTCACATAGTTAGATGAGGTGGTGATAATGTTAAAATGAACGTTCTGATTCACAATGCCAATGAGCCTTATAACTATATAAGAAATTTCTAGGGGAGTGAGATTTTCGCATTCTCCTTCTTTATAAACCTATAACCGCACTCCCATTTTTGTCTTTATTCATGCGAAGTTACAACATTACCCTTTAATGATCCTACTTTTTGACACATTTAAGGGGGAGTGCGGTTATAAAGAAAGGGAATGTGAAAATCACCCAGATCGAGTATTTATATGTCTTTTACTTAACCAATCTGTTTAATCACAAACTCATAAAAAAACTCTAACATGTTTCATTTAGAGTTACAAGTCCAAGTGATCTTGTGCACTGCTGTAATCTCTCCAAAAAAATTTCCCATTGTGACCATGAAGATAAAAAGTTTGAAATATAATCACGGAAGTCTCTATCTTAAGGAAAAGCCAAATTTATTAATCATTTTCCTGCAGGGGCGGAGTCAGGATTTTCTATAAGTGGGGTCGAATGAGTAAAAATGAATTTTACTTATATGGGTTAGGCCAAAAATGAATTTTAAAGGGAGTCAAATGAGTAAAAATTAGGTGAAAATTATACTAATCTCAAAAAAAAATTGGGAGGCAATGGGGTCAGTTGCCTCCCCTTGACTCTTAATCCCTCCGCCATTCCCCTGCAAACGTATCCGTATATGATTGGTTCTCTATTCACGGCCGGCCAGTTATCATGAGCTTAATATTCAATTCACGACCCATCAAAGTCAACTTCTTCCTAGTTTAATGCGAACCTTTTAATGTGATTCCTTTCACATGGAGAATGATGTACGTTTTTACTACTAGTATATATACGTGTTATATGTACTAGAATACGGTACAATATACGCGTATGTACAATGGAGAGGGATACAAGTGGAACCCAACTTGGGCATATCATGGGTGACTTCAACCCTCTACTGGGACTGATGGATGAAACAAATTTCCTGCAGTTCATTGATATCATTAGAGGAGAAAGTAGCGATCCCATTGCCAAGTTTTGTCCCAACTTTGACTGCGAGCACATCGGTGGCTGTTTGGTGGACAACCAATTCGAGTCGTCAACCCGACTAAATCCATTTGATCATTTCCATACTGATCAATCCGTGTCCAACCCTGATTCTGATCTGATCATCAACACAGTACTGCAGCTAGCCACCGATGCTGATGAAGAAGAGAACGACAACCACGAGGAATCTTCAACAACCACGACCACAACACCACCAACAAAGAGAAAAGGAGGTGATAGGTCGAGAACTCTGGTCTCAGAGAGGCGGAGGAGAGGCCGGATGAAGGAAAAACTCTACGCGTTGCGTGCATTGGTTCCTAACATAACCAAGGTATATATGCTTTATAAGACACTTTGTTTTTCTTTCACAATATAGGTGTCTCTTCCAGCACAAACATTCTTTTATGACATGACAAGGTATCATGTGCTATCTGTGCCATAATCTCGATGGTTGTCTTGTTACATTACTGACTGTGCTCTAGACTCGAAATTTTTTGACAAAAATGTATTTCATCTGGATAGCGCGTGGCAGTGCAACATTCATTTTTGGTGGAGTTTGGGCTCCAATCAACATGAATTTGCACAGTGCCAACCGTTGAACATGTTAGGAATTTTTTTTGTTAGTCGACACTATTTTCATAGAAATTAAGTTGATTTGTTATACTGTGTCTCCAGATGGATAAAGCATCGATTGTTGGAGATGCCTTGTTGTACTTGCAAGATTTGCAGACGCAGGCTGAGAAGCTAAGATCTGAGATAGCAGGACTCGAATCATCGTTGGGAGGAAGGGAGAAAAACCAACGAGGCATAGTCGGAAACCAAAAGAACACCCAATTTACGAATACCAACCATCCAATTTGCAAGAACATATTCCAGGTTAATAACTGATAGCTAGCTACTGTAATCATTTCTAGTCGATATGCGTGAATAACTTGTAGTTAGAAATTCAAAATGCTAACCGTAATGCTTTCCAATTTAGCTGGACATGTTTCAAGTAGAGGAAAGAGGATTTTACGCGAGAGTGGAATGCAATAGAGGCCGAGGAGTGGCACCATCACTCTACAGGGCCATTGAGTCCCTCACCAGATTAAATGTTCTGAGCTCCAACTTGGGCACTCGAGCTGAGAGATTCATATTGACCTTTAATTTGAAGGTGAGCTCTCAATTTTTTTTTTCCCTTCGTTTTCGTTTACTTATGATTTGAAACTTATGGTAATGTATTATCAGTACTGATTTATTTCATGCCTGAAATTATTAAACAGGTTGAAGAATGGGAGCCTGACACGAACTTGCAAAAGTTGAAGCTGGGGTTAACTGAGGCCTTGCTGAAACAAGGATTTGTATTTCAGACACAGGCATCTGCCTAAAATCTTCTCATCAACCATATATATGTGTTTCACAGTATCTCCTTTTCTCGCTCCGAAATGGAAAAATGATCTATGTAACAGTCATATATATGTAAATTGTTTTTTTTGTAAAATCAATAGAAACTCTCAAGTCTCTCACAGTGTCATGTAGCCACAAATTGGATATATATATGTAAGAAGATGCATACAAGTAAAGTCTCTCACAGTGTGTTAGGGCCGATTCAAATGCAACTCGACTACTGAAGGACCGATCTCATCGTCCCCTAAGCGGCTAAATTAAAAGCCTGAGTTTGTCTCGTGTGAACTGAAGTACAAGAGTGGATAACACCTCTTACTCTGTTAATAGTTAGGGATGGACTAGTAAGTAGTACTAACTGGCACAGAAAATTTCACTAGAAATAAAATAACCCAAGATTTAATATATGATTGCAGATCAGAACAAATTCTTCAGATAATAGGATACAAGTTTGCGGATTGTATAGGATTTTGTTATTCTTTTAGATGTTCCAAATAATGTGATGTCTCTATTAGTGGGAGATGTTGTATTTGCTCATGTTTTTCCACTTCAGTTATAAAAAAAAATCGAGGTAAAAATCGCAAATCGGATGTAAGGAGAGACAATGATGAGATTGTACATTCTAAATTGGAATGGAAAACGGCAAACAGGTGAATTGGGGCACACCTCACTGCACGGTACCAATCCGAAATCCCCAACGGGCAGAAAAATATTTTGTTTTTTTGTCTCATCCACTCTTTTTCCCCCCTTCTTATAGGTATTTTTTAAACTTCTTTTAGCTTCGGATAAAAATTTCATAGGCCGATTCTTTTGAACAAGAGAAATTCACAAAAGCAAAAATTAATTAAAAAACTAACAAATCACTAAAGATGAAAATAAGTCAAAACTTTATTTTCTTGAAACTTATTTATGCATTTGTTAAACCTATTGAAGAGTTCAAACATTTTATACTTTCTGCCCCATCTTATCCAATCATAAGGTTCTTTTTTCCTCCAAATACTGAAAAAAGTCATTAAAACCAGAAACAACTACGAAAAATATTCCAAGTTCATTATGGAATTATTCATGTTCTGTCTTACACTTTGTTTGGAACATATGAAAAAAAAAGGGAGAGAAAATAGAAAATAATTACAACGAAGTAAAATGCAAGAAAAAGATTGTTATTATTAATAAAATATTACTTTCTTTGCTGCTAAAAAAGTACTTCAATTTTCCTATTTTTCTTAACCAAACCATGGATCTTCTCTTCCCTTTCTATCACGAGTTTCAAACAAACTCTTACACCCCTTCAAAAAAATAAAATAAAAATTACAACATTTTTGAATTAAGTTTTTTTTTTTATATATATACATACTTTAGTAGGGTTAGTTGTTAGTGATTACCACAAAGGGTGACCTCCTCTTCATAGGACTCAAACCCACAACCTCTCATTCCCAAAGAAGAGCTACACGACCGCTTGATATAAGTTTAAATTATGTTTTTTTTTTGGTTGCCAAAATGGTACAAATTTTATTGAGGAATAATACTCCATTACAGAGAAATTAATGACATTTATCCAACTGCAAAGGATCCAATAAGGATTCAATAACTATTTATGAGGTCTAGCTTTTTAAGTACGAGTACCAGAACCAGAAGCGAAGCCGATCTCCGAATAAAGCATAAAATAATGAAAGAGAAAAGTTTCTAATTTTCCATATCTTTCTCTTCTTTTTTCTACCAAACAAACCAGAAAGTCTACACATACATAATCTGTTCACAGATTGTGCACAGATTTCGTTATGTGACCCACCACGGGTTCCACACAAATCATCCGAACCGTTCATTAAATGTAAATAATTTTTTCAAGGGTCTCTATAAAAAATAAGCTCAATCCGATACCTAAGATGCTCCATCAAACCATATAACTTTTCATTATCCGGAAATTTGAATGAAAAGTTAGATGGTTGGATGAAGTATCTATAGATATCGGATTGAGCTTATTTTTTACGGAGACCCTTGAAAAAATGTTTTACATTTTATGAACGGCTCGGATGATTTGTGTGGGACCCGTGGTGAGCCCCACAATAAAATCTGTGCACAATCTGTGCACAGATGTCTGTAGGTGTAGCAGCTTTCCAAACAAACCCTCCAGTTATTTTCTGGTCTCCCCGAGTTCAAACAAACTGGGCCAGATCGAAGCAGCCAAGAACGATACTACTAGTATATACCAGTAACATAAACTGTAGAATAGCCAAGAAGCTATCCCTCAAACATTATCCCATCCAAGCAGGTCAAATCCAAGCCGCTATTCCATTTCCAGCCATGGTCACTTCCACACTCCTCCTCTCTTCCACCTCATCTCACCTTCTCCTCTCAAACCCTAACAACAACACCAACCCATCTCTCCGCTCTAATTCCTTCTCCCCCCTCTCCCTCAAACTCACTCGCAAATCCCCCAAGTCCCTCACCGTCGTAGCCGCCGCCAAGAAGGCCGTCGCCGTCCTCAAGGGCACCTCCTCCGTCGAAGGGGTCGTCACCCTCACCCAGGAAGACGGTGGTCTGCTCTCTTTTTCGCCCTTCACATAAAATTGTATACAGAATTTACTTGGTTTGTGTTTGATTGATTAGAAATTGAGAGTTGTGGAATGGGTTTTGATTTTTTGGTTGATAGGTCCAACGACTGTGAATGTTTGCATTACCGGACTCACTCCGGGGCCTCATGGGTTCCATCTTGTGAGTATTTCTTGATAGAGAACTATTGTTTTATTGCATATAGTTTCATTTGTGATTTTTTTTTTTTTTTTTTGTGAATGGCGAAGAAATTTTTATTCATCACGAGGATAAAAAGAATGAAATTAGTACAATAGGAAAAGATAAGCATTGAGGGAGCCTCAAAGAGTGCACAACACTCTCCTATCGCTGCTACTCACAAAATCATCTAGTTGCATATGTAGATAACTAGTCAAGTTTTGTTGGGTAAGCACAATAAAACTCCACTTGCATTTGTAGATAACTAGTGAAGTTTTATTGTCCTTAGTACTGCTTACCCAATAGAGTAGTACTACTTCAGGTTTATGGAATCTATTTGCATTTTCGGATAATTAGTGTGAAGTTATATTGTGCTTACTTGTGTTCTTCTTTTAATGTTTTGTAGCATGAGTACGGAGATACCACAAATGGGTGTATTTCGACAGGTTGCATTTGATTTTATTTGAGGCTTAAACAAGTAGAAGTGTTGGTGATTACTATATTGGATTAATTGTATTTTTAATTTTGTAGTTGTTTGGTTTGTAATTTCATTTTTTCCCCTCCATTGGTTATGTGATAGGAGCACACTTCAATCCTAATAACATGACACATGGTGCTCCTGAGGATGAAATCCGTCATGCGGGTGACCTGGGAAACATAGTTGCCAATGCCGATGGTAATTACAATTCACAGGTTTTCCTACAAGTTTTGTATGATTTGTCAGACCCAGCAATATTTGTTTGACTGTTTTTGGTTACATGGTTTAATTCAGGGGTGGCAGAGGCAACAATCGTGGATAGCCAGGTATGGATTGTATATGATTTTGTGTGCCTGCACTCAACTTATTTTTTAAGGCTCAACTTCTTCCTTGGCTATTGATCCAGTGTTTACTTATATCTATTGGGCTGACGTGTGCAGATTCCACTTAGTGGACCTAATGCAGTCATCGGCAGAGCCTTGGTGGTTCATGAGCTTGAGGATGACCTTGGAAAAGGTAAATCATGATTCATTAAACCGATTTCAGTATGTAAAACTTGAACTTCCTTTTGTTAGCGAAGAAGTTTATACTCACTACAATGCACGTAAATGTTTGATTTTTTTTTCGATTATGATTTCTATTGTGTGCAATCTTTAATCTCTTTTGGTTTTTGATTTCCAGGTGGTCACGAGCTTAGCCTTACCACTGGCAATGCAGGTGGACGACTGGCGTGTGGTATGGAAATATACTAACTTCACCTTTCTAGATAATGTGAGCTTCTTTTTATTTTAACATCATAGCAAGCGAGTTCCAAGTGTTTAAAGTAAGGGCAATTGTCTGACACATCTCATGCCCTTACTCAAGCACCTATTTTTGGATGCGGGTACTGTGATACATCTAGATAAGTGTATGTAAGATAGGTCTTCTATCATTCCATTTTAGATTCTTGTGTAACTTATTATGTCAGTGTTCCTAAGAACACTGACCCTATTCAGTTAGAAGTTCCATGTAAGCTGAGAAATTAGCTATTCTGGGATGTCCCAATTTCTCCCTCTGTCACTTGCATTTACTTGGCTGATATCAAAAGATTATGGGTGCTTTAGGCATAGGTTTAAAGTTCTATAATTTCCAGCTCACACAATGCCTGAAAATTGTTGGTCCTCTCACCTATGTCATCTTTTTTATCCCAAAAGGAGTTTTGAAGGGTATCTTAGATTGCATAAGCAATGCATTTTCTGGAATGCTGACTTCCAAAACCCTAATTCACTTATTGTTTCTCAAAATTTTGTAAAGCCAACCTAATACTTCTTCACTAGTGGTCTATGATTTGTAAAGCACTACTTAATTCACCTTTGGGATTCTGGGAAGCATATCCAGGTTGCAATCTTGACGTTCATATGTTGTTTGAGCCTTGAGGAGTTAATGAAGTATTTTCGTTCAGTGTGTTAATGTTTCCAGTGAGTGCTTAGCCAATGATAATTCCAACAAGTCTTAGATGCATATTGTTAGCTTGAATGAGAAGGCTGATTGGGAATGGCTAACATCCACGTATTGCCTGCAAAAAGACCAAAGAAAGAAAAGGAACTGGCTATAGTTTTCCCACTTCTAATCTCTAACTTATCCTACTGGACTACAAATATGAACTCTCCCTACAGGGGAAACTTGTTTCAGGAAAAGAGATGAAACTTCAGCAAACTGAAAGGGGAACTTCTGGAAAAACTTCCAATATGTTCCTAAAATCACTTCGGTGAAACCGTATCTATGCTGAGGCAATTTCTGCACTAGTTTTAGCACAACATTATGAGTTTGTTCGTTTGGGGGACTCAAAATCCCCGGGCACAGTCTCCAATAAATTTTCTCTATCTCTCTCCACTCATTAGTCTCAAAAACCTCCCTCAAAACCAAAACAAACAGGGTCTATCTGTTTTGTTGTGAAACCCTTTGAAGTTGCATTTTCGAGGTATTGAGTGTTTGATGAAGGAAAGCTAAGTAGAGTACAGTTGAATGCTTGAAAATCATTCAACTGAAGCTCATGGTATCATCATAACTGAAGCTCATGGGCTGCTAAACCATACGGGCACCAAGTTATTCCACACTTACCGCAATGCCAATCAATGTGCCAGCCATCTTGCTCACTTGGGAGCCGAACAAAACGACGAGCTGATTATTGCACTGACTACCCCCATCTCCCTACGGGGAGTTCTTGATTAAAGATAGTCTTCTTCTTAGGCAGGCTTTAGATTAGTGCTTTTTGGACTTATCTCGGGCTATTCTATCCTTTATCTTTGTTATGACTCTGTTGTGGACCTTGCGTTTTTAGTTAATTGAATTTTCGACGTACCAAAAAAAAAGAATGATTGAAAATCTTGTACGAAATAGAGATTATTCATATTTTGGCAAGAGAACATAATCATTTGTAGTATGCTTTTTAATTATTACTCGCATCCTGCATGAGACCTTTATGACCGAGTGCATCCACTTCCTGCTGCTTCTTGAGACCTTCGAACCGCATAACAGCTAGCCTTTTCTTGTCTGAAGATCCATTATCCATTCTCTCACTAGTTCAACTCGCGAAGTAGCCCCATACTTAATTTGAAGTAGAACTGGTTCATTTGGGCCGTATACTAAGTTGCTAACTATCAATTCAGTTGCTGGTGCAACTTCTACATACTTAAGTATAACCTGTTTCAACGTTTGAGCTTCATTTTTTTCCTCCTGATGATCACTGCGTCAACATGCTTGCTGGAAATGTCATCTTGCTCCAAGTTTCTCTGGCTTATATGCAAGGATTGGTTTAATTATAATACCTTAAGTTTACCTTTGATAGGATTTTGATTTCTTATTGTGATACCTATGTTTGCAGGTGTGGTTGGTTTGACGCCAGTGTAAGGACCTATCCTTGTTTGGTATCGATCTGCTATGCATTGTCACTACACTCAGCATGTCTCATATAGAGGTCAGCCTGATTCAAATCCACGTTGTGTACTTTAGGATTTTATGAACAGCGATCGTGGGTAGCAGTGCTTGTGGAGTTAAAGTGTTTTTGTGCATTCACTACTCAAAAAATAATGTGCGGTGTGGATATTTGTTAATGTGTTATAACGTGGTGTTTACATCACAGCTTAGATTTGACGCCCTTTCTATGCCTCAATTTGTTTTATTGACTCAACTTCGAAGCTGATATTAGTACTTTCATTGAACTTGTTTATTAGGTCTCAATTACTCGTGCTCTTGAGGCAAGTCTTGTTGGTCGATTTGTTGAACTAGGTAGTAATTATGCTGGTACATTAGCGATTCACGGAACTTGATAACTGGTGAATTCTCTTGTTTCAAATGGACCAAAAAACTTGTAATTTTGCTTTCCTGAAAAAAAGTGAAAGCACACACCTTGCTTGTTGATAGCACACACCTTGCTTGTTGATCTCCTATCATCCAAATCCTTCATCGGGGGACCGCACGTACAGCAGAATCAAACTCAGTTAGGATGGGGGTTTTTGAGGCAGGCAGACACAATCAATTATCCCGCTTCGCCTAAGGTTGTGTTTGAATATCGGACCTTTTAGAGGGAAAAAAACACTAAAACAAGGGCGGCAAATAAACCGAGCCATTTGTGAACTGTTCAAGACTCGATTTGGTAAAGGCTCGTTTTTTATTCGGGTACAAAATGAACCGAACCCGAGCCTCAATTCTAGGCTCGTATAATAAATGAGCCGAATCTGAACCTAGCAATATTTGGCTCGATTAGGCTCGTGAACAAGTTTGAGTTCATGCACAAAATACAAATTTTATTTGCAGTTCCTTGTATGATAGCACATATATCTAATATTTTTTAATTTGTTAAGGCTCGTGAACAAGTTCGATTTCGATTCAAATTTAGGCTAGCTAGACTCATCAAATTTTCATTGTGCTTGAGCTCAGCTCAAGTTTGCTTTAGGGTTTTTACGTGTAGCTCCTGTTTTGGACCCCTTCTTCCCGCGCACTCCAAGAAGAAAACAGAAATGTACTGTTAAGGATTTCTGCAATATTTTTTTTCAAAATTGTTCCCATAAAAGTGTCTAAACCAATAAAATCCCATAATAGGAAAGTTAACAAAAGAACCTGAACATTCTAAAGTTTGGCTCGTTTGTAGCCCTAACTGAAACATAATCTCTTTACCATTTTTTCCATCAACTTCTTCCATAAGTTCAACATCCAAACACAACCTTAAGCTTAAAGTAGAATCCTTATTCCAGATTGTGAAGGGCGACAATACGCGCGCGTCTGCGTATTTTTGATTAATAACAAAGTTGTTAGATTACTAAGAGATAAGTATTTGGGATTGTAAATCCATGAACCACAAACAAACGTACGTACAACGCATCACATGTCTCTCTCTCATTACTCCAAATTTTAAACTCTATACTAAACATCTAGTCTAGTAGTATTACAGTAATTAGGAGGAGTTATTAGTGATTCAAGTGTGAAGAATCAGAAGTCAAATGATGAGTTGATCGATCGGTGGTCCTTACTTACCAGCTAAATGTAGGGTTGGAGTTTGGCATAAAAAGTGGTTGTGATTAAAGGGAGGGGAAGTGTGTGATCGATGGGGAACTTAGCTTTCACTCTCCTTTGTAAATGCAATATCGATGATCAGTTACATCTTCCAAGTGGTTCTCCTACACATCCATCACTCCCACTTCTAATAAGCAGTACATCACCACCACTTGTACTACTGAGAGAGAGAGAGAGAGAGAGAGAGAGAGAGAGATGTGGCTCGGTTGAGCTTTTTCCTTGTTTGTCTTTTGCTTGTAGTTTAGTTTAACTACTTCGAGTCACACTCCATGACTTATAATATAAAATGATTTGGTTTCACTCCAAGGCACTTACTAGTAGCTACAAGAAGTAGTTGTTTTACCAGATCCGTTTCGAGTATGGTTCATGTACTTGGGCTTAACTTGGATGGCGGGAATTTTGAGCAAGAATGAGAATGTGATGTCATATCTTCGTAATTCTTACGCCTGGAACAAATTAATTACAACAGTTATGTGAGTTTATGCTTTATGTAATTTCTTAATTTGGTTGTTAGTAGTGTTGCGGCTATATTTGTACTACTCCGTATCTCTTATTTGAACTTTTGTAAGAACTCTTTTATCTATCTATGAAGTTCTAATTTTTTCCAAAACTGGGCATGAAGGAGATGCAAGCGTGTCAAGCTAGAGTAAATGAGAATCAAGCTAGAGTAAATGAGAAAAACATTTTCGTGAAAAACATCAATAAACCGAAACGAAACATTCTAAAATTGCATATTTGTCCTTGCTCAACCTCGATCCTTTATTTTATTTTTAATTTTTAATTATCAAAACCTGGATCCTCATTTAATTGTTCTTTATCACGCAATCTCCGGGTAATTTAAACCGTTGACTAACCCAATTACTACAAAGCTTCGCATCATTATTCAACAATCAATTAGATAATTGATGTCACTAATTAATATCCTCACTCAATTGAACTTGGATCTTTGTTGAAGTGATCATGTGTACTTTACTCCCAGTCTTCCTCTAGTTAAAATAAGTTAAACACCCAAAACAAGGAAAAAAGATTCTTAGAAGATATGGAAGTTATTGACATGTTCGTTTTGAGATTTTGGATTAGGGGGGCCCAGGTCCTAACATAGCTCCGCCACTGCCAAAATCCCAAAATGAACATGGCCAGTGTGTGTAAAATTGTAACACCTCAAGCAAATCATTGGCCTAGTGCCTTGATTTTGATATACAAGTCATGCCACATGTTCCAGAATGTTTAAGCCTTAGGTTTTAGCAGTAGCCCACAGGATTTGTTTTACCTAAGATCATCTATGTAGACTTCCGATGTGGGACGGGATATTATAAAAATTACGAAGGAAAACTAGTCCCCTCGTGAAGATGATTAATGATTTAGTAATTCCCAAAACTGCTAAATAGGTCAGAAAAGAAAAAACAGAAGACAAAATCTTGTTTATTGAGCAGCTGTAAACAAATGTTTACGGAGCTCAATCTTGGCCGTCATGGCCATTGATTGCTGAAACGGAAGGTTGAAATTATACGGCTCCATAAATAGGCTGTTTGCAGCTACTCCAGAAATAAGTTTCTCTCAAAAAAGAAACATGTGGAGTAGAACGTTAGCCTTCTAAGCTTTTACGATGTCTCTTTCTCCTTTAAACAACTGTACTAGCTGTAGCCTAGCTATAACAATTTAACAACAGAACAACATAAACGGGCCAACGGCAAACGACGGCTGGCGGCTCCACCCAATTTCCGTGAGTCACAAAACTCACGACGATTACTTTGTTGCGCCAACGAATCTGCCCTAGCTAATCAACCCCCGTCTTCTTGACTTTAGGCTGTCCAAGCTTTAACAACTCCACCTTTCACTTAATTGGTATATATGCCTTCTATTCCTAGCTAGTTTGATGGATTTGGTTGTTTTCCATAAAGTAAGTTGGATCCAAAATGAGAGAGAGAGAGAGAGAGAGAGAGAGAGAGAGAGAGAGAGAGAGATTTTTAAGAATCATTTGTGACTTCTTTAGCGTAAGCCGGACAACAATGAAAATGAACATGGTGTGCCGTGCTAATATCTTATACCATATCACTTGAATAGTACTACTTCAGAAGTTAGTTTGGTGCTTCTAGTTCTAACCCAATGGAAGGTTTTTCAATTTTAAACTCTTGCGTACGGACGCAGCCACGCTTCAGTGAACCATTCCGTAATACGCTAACATTAATTGATATTAAAAGACCCGGGCGATAACAAATGTTACAAGAGCGAGTGTTCATGTCAATCATGCAAACGTAGGTCTGAAAGAAGGTAACATCACACTAGAAACTAACCAGTCGGCATTGTTGAATTAATGAATTCTATGAAAGACAAATGAATCATCATATATATAATTATATATATATGGTAAAACTTGGTCTAATTATTCAATTTCCACGTTAGGTGTTCAGTAATATCTTCTATCTCAATTCCTTAGCTTGCTTTGTGGGATGAAAGGTTTGACTCCAAATTTCTCAGTTAAAATACATTGGACAATGGGACGGCCTTTTTAAAATAACAAGCATCAAGATCCAGCTACGTACTAAAGGGCTAGTGTACTAACTAGTAGTTGGAAATATGGTGATCAGCTCCTCCTCATACCTCTCAAATTGTTATATTGAGGGCAGAGTCGGCCCTGATTTTTTAAGACTTAAAGCAAAAATTATAGGGGCAAAAAAGTAGAAGGGGCCCTCGATATACGAAAAGTTTTGAAAGCTTAAAGAGGTCGCAACAAAAGTTTTAGCTTAGGATCGGCTCTGATTAAGGGTTAAAATTGATCCCACAGCTATGATCCAAATCATTCATCTCATAAAACTTGATCTTTACTGACTAATATAATTATAAAAAGATTAATTTAATCAGACATCTACATAATAAGGGAGAACGGTTTTTGAATCTTATCTCTTTATAAATCTTAACAATTGATTTACTCCATAAATCTTACGGCTCTCTCCCTCTCTCTCTCAAACAATATTAATTACACAATTGCCACTAATTAGATCTCACGTTGCGTCGTCCCTTCGGGCACAAACCCTAATTGAAAGATAAGCGAACACGTTGTCATTCTTGTTGTATGACAGTAGATCATAAATTGATACTATACTTTAAATTTAAATCGTCCATTAGTTGAAGAACCTTTAAGTGCAGTGGATTGATTGATCAGATGAGTGCGGTGTATCTATTCAGTGCATCTGATTAGTTAAAGCAGAATAACCTTAACCATTTTGAAGGACATACATCGGTACTTATGTTGCTTTCGGATTTAAAGATTAATTTGAGATGCATGGATCGATGGATTCTGGCATCACTTAGTACTATTATTTTCTGGATTTGTTTCTTAATCACTCATGCATTTGAGTTAGTTTACGCTCATCTTAACTAATCATGGAAATCAATCTATCGTCCACTAGCGAGGGGTCTAATTAAAATTGGGACAGATCCCCGTATGATTTATCTCTTATAGCTGGATCTCCCCATACCTGCATGCATCTCTGTATCTCTCTCTCCTCTAAATATAGTGCTGGCACTTTTCTTGAAGAGGAGGTGAATTAAATAAGGTGGAGCATGCTTTCAACGTGTCATCCCTTGCGTTAATGGTGGTTCTTATTCGTGATTTTCGTCGGGTAAACTACTATGTACTATGACATGAAAAACGTTACCGTTACTTCCTAACAAAACTCTTTGTGCACGCAGTGGCGTAGCCGGGAATTTTATTCGGTGGACGCATTATTAAATATAGTCTTAGGAATTTCTTATCTTTTTTTGTTTTCTTTCGATAACCGTATGTTCAGATCAGCTTGTATGCACGTCGATTAATTCCGAGACTATGAAATTAACGGCCAAACAGGTTCCTCTAGTGGCCTGCAATAAACAATGATAATATAAAAAAAATTTAGCTTGTGGACTCAAGGTTTATAATTTCTTATCTTTTACCTACAATAAACAACGATAATATAAAAAAAAAAAAAATGAAGTTAACATAAACTTTGCTACCGTGCATATTTTGATAATGCATATGTACAACAAATAAGTTGAAGAACTTCTTTGAAAACTTGAAAAAGATATTAAGGTATGTAAGTGATACAAAAGAAAAATGTGTATAACTTTTTAGATACAAAAGTCATGACCATCGTAAGTTAGGGATAACAGTGACATTGCTAGAAGTTTTAGTCCTGTACTGCACTGTGTGCACGTATGTGGACACGATTATGATCGGAATCATCCAATGTAAATGAACCCCACAAATAATGAGTACATATTTATCGAATAATTTCAAACACATCTCTATTTATATCTGTGTTGATAAATTTGTGTCTGTAACATCGTTTACACTTCCCATACCGTCATTTCGTCTATTTGTACCCAAATTCCCAAGAATTAGGTACTCTTCCACAAACAGAGCACAACATTAATTATGACGAAAAGTAATACTAGTGCTACACATTCTTCAAATCAATGGGTGGGGGGAAAAGACTGGAAGCCTTCATGCCCATGCTTAAGGTCAGGTAAACGGGTAATTTTGCACCGCGTCTACCCTCTAAGTGTTTTTTGTCAGGCGATATATATGAGCTGGGGTTAGTGGGGTGTAAGAGTTAGCACGGAGGATTCAAAGGCTATCTATAGCCATGGCTCCCAAAGGACTTGCTCCCTATGGGGCTCGAACCCAACACCTACTAAAGGAAGACAATGACTTACCAACTGCACTAAGCAGTGGGTGTCAGATCTACCCTCTAAATTAAACTGCTTAATTTTTACTCGTTGCGATATTTTGTTTATGATACAAATACTTACACACACTCGTATAGGCATGTGTATTAGTGTTCAATGTATTTGTTACTGGACTTCTTGTTTCAATTCTATGCCTAACATAAGGTATATATGGAGTATAATTCAAAGGGAGAAAATAATTAACCTGTTGACATAATCGACGCGAGTTATAACTCTCCTGAGTCATTTCACATGCACTTAAATTGGATTGTAGTATCTTCGGAGTCTTTTTTATTTTAGTTTTTGGCCATGAGAAAGTAGCCATATCTACAACTCCGAACGCCTGCAATCATCTCGTAGGTCACAAGAATCGAGTAAAGTCAAGATAATCTTACACTAGAGAAACAAAAATCCAATTTTGACAACATGTCTGTCATTCTAGTGATTGGATTGGATCGGATCGTATCTGACCATCAGCTAATAGAACACATTATATGACCCAATCACCTAGTAGTATATATTTGATTACCTGTTATACTAATTAGTTACTCCACATATATATTTTAGAACATAAAAATAGAAGAATATTTTCGATCATTCATTACCATTGTACTCCTAGTGGGGGCACCGGACCCACTGGATTTTTTTTATTTATGTACTCTTGTAAATAATATCTAATGTAAAAAAAAAAAAAAAAAAACTTAGTTTAGCATCTTCGAGCATGGTAAAACTGTTGAGTGTTCTCGGATACCGCCACATGATATTTAACATGTGTTGGATTGTGTTCCCACTTCTGACGGGCACAAACTTATAGCTACGCCGCTGGACTAATACTCTAGAATCTTAAAAAGAATTACTCCACTAGTTTGACAATAACATTAACTTGTTAGGCATATTAATGAGTCCAATTAAGATGGGATGCAACGCACATTTAAAGCACTTGGAAGATACAACTATACCGCTAGTAACTTCCTGCTACTGTACTACAAGTTAGAAACGCAAAGGAGAGGTGATTGGTGGCGGACTGTGAGTTTGATTCATTCATTGTAACTGTTCACTAGGGCGGCTTTCATTGTAACTGTTCACTAGGGCGGCTTCTCTTGACCAGTGATTTTTGGGTGCCGGGTTGGTACCACGTCTGGTGTCCCTAACAGTTTATTCAGTCCTTCCAAAAATGTATTGGATGGTTGAAACTCTCTCTCTCCTCTCACCCCACCACTCTCTCTTTTCTATCTCTTTTCAAATCCGAACCGTCCAAAATCGAAATAAACGATCCGAATGCGTCGAGCGGACACCACATGATACCTACCCGGCGTCCAAAAATTTCTCCTTATCCCATTCATTCTCACCATCCTCCTGAACCACTCCCCACTATATATACCCATACCCACTCTCATTGCGTTTTCTCACTCCACTTTTTTCACTCCTCAATCCCCAGTTCCTCTCCCTCTCTCTCTCCCCCTCTCCCCCTCTCATTTTTGTGTAGGAAAATATAGATGGAATCGCCAGAAGAATTCACGGGGTCCAACGATCACTCCCTGATCATGAAACGGAAGCGTACCAAGCGTCAACGGCCTTCCTCCGCCTCTTCTTTGTCGACCGCGGCCGCTAACAGCGACGGAGACGGCGTTTATTTTGCGTTTCCATCCCCTACGTCGTCCGGCGAGATGTCTATCACCAACACAGAGGAAGACCAGGACATGGCCGAGTGCCTAATTCTCTTGGCTCGAGGCGTTTTCCAAAGCCAACTGGCCGAAGAAGAAGAAGAAGAAGAGGGTAAGGTTGTAAAATTCAATCGCCATGCTGAAAAATCCGGATTCTGCGTCTACGAGTGTAAGACCTGTAACCGGACTTTCCCTTCGTTCCAAGCCCTCGGCGGCCACCGAGCCAGCCACAAGAAACCCAAAACCAAACTCGAAGAAAACAGAGCAAAACCAGAACAGGGAGAAAGAATAGAACAGGCGATCAAATTTACCAAGTTGGTTTCACGTCCCAGCGACAAGCCCAAAATGCACGAGTGCTCGATATGCGGATCGGAGTTTTCCTCCGGCCAGGCCTTGGGCGGCCACATGAGGCGGCACAGGGCGGCGCCGACCGCCACGAGCATCGACACGAACACTGCAGAATCGGATGAGGACGGACATGATGATAAGAAGAGGAATGTTCTACCATTGGATCTCAACCTACCAGCGCCGCTAGAGTTGGAGGATGACTATGATCATCACGGAGAGATTAACGTTCAATTTAATCTGTCCAAACAGTGCCTTGTGCTCTCCGGCCCTGCTTTGGTGGACTGCCACTACTAGGTGGTTAAGGCCCGGAACTAAGGGGTTTTGATTTGTTGCTAAAATTTGAGGTTCGATACCTCTCCCTGCTATCAACTTTCTTTGAGGCCAGACGAGATGGAGCTTTGCTTTTGGTTTCAATTGGGTTGTTAGTCGACGGTAGGATGGGTCGATTAGGATCAGTCGAGGTGCGCATAAGCCCGCACAGACACTGATCATTATTAGAACAGAGTGGAAAAGAAAGGGTTGGAGACTGGATCAAATGTGAATTATATTATTTATTTGACAGTACTCGTTTGAATCTATTGATATTGATAATTACCACAATTCTTTGAAAGTTATAATTTGAGGTTTTGGGTGTATTTTGTTTTTCATGGTTGTGATCTACTTCTTGTTGGAAGTTGAATACTTTGAGTAAGTAAGTGGTTAGTGTTCATGGTTGCCTTTCATTCACGAAAAGTGAGTGATGGGAGGGCATCTTTCCTATTTCTGTTTTCCTCTTTTCAATTCTTTTTTGCTCTTTCTCAGTGGGAGAGCGATGTGTAACACTCAAGAGAGAGAGGGGGGGAGCACAAGGGTTAGTCCGGTTGATTGGTGGGTTTTGTTCTCCACATAATTGATCGAGATTCGATTTTTACGGTCAGGTCGCAAAAACATACTAATTTTTTTGTAAATTTTTCAATCCTGGTGTGAATAGTCTGCCTTTGACCAAATCAAGAAAGAATAGTATATGAAGTGTGTGTAAACTGAACTGGATATCTCTAACCGCCCAACGAGAGAGAGGAATTGGTAAGGGTTTGGCAGCACCAGCACCACAACGGGAAGTCGTGGATTAGGTTCCTTCTTGTACTTCACTACAATAAAGCTGAAAACGAAAAGGAGGGAAGAACTCCCCTATGGTTTGTTGCATTAAATGACAAAGAATGGACATGGAAGCTGAGTTGGTAACTGCCTTTCCCATGTGTATATCTATCTGTATCTCCCTTAAAACTAAATTTTCCCCTTTGTTGCTTGTCTTATGGATGGTTCACCTCACTTCACTCCCTTGTAGCTCCCAACTCTCAACCCACCCGTTTCACCTAAATGTGTTAAAATATTGACCGATACCGGTTGTACTACTCGATTCGTAATGCTGGTCAATATTTAGTAATATATCGATACTATCAATCACACATGTAGCTCGTTGATATTTAGTAATCAGCCATAAAGATTTGTATCACGATACCATTATTTAACTACTACAAATAGTCTATCAATTGAGCTCATCACTTATCAAGTTGCTTAACTAAACTGAAGGTCCTACTCTTGTATGTGTACAGATAATGGGTCCATCCTCATCTCGTTGTACAGCATTTTTATTTTTGTCATTTTTTCATCCATATCCATGTCCACTAATGTGCCAAAAAATAGGTTGTGTCTATGTCACACAGTTATGAAGTGATATTTAGGTATTAATTAGACCATAAACCTTTTTATTTATTCAGTGGTGGGATTATGTATATTTTGGTAGCTTGCTTGCTATGGTGTCAACAAGAATAAGTTCCCATTAAATGTTGCGTGACTTAGCATGCAGATTAAGGGAAGCTTAATTATGCAGAGAGAGAGAGAGAGAGAGAGAGAGAGAGAGGTGGGTGACTAATTAAACTCTTGATCAAGTGGTTGTTATGTGCAGGGTTCGGCGACTTTTTTTTGGTAAGCCAAGCATGTGGGTACATTGCGTGTGAGATGTCCAAATGCAATGTGTGGGGGCCAATTATTGGGTACTCCAAGAATATGCATGGCATTGTTAGGTGATACTGTTGCAAATTAAAGATCGAAATCACACAAACCAAATCGAGTCAATGTCTCAATCAATTTGGGATCGGATACGATCGATATCACACAATGTGAGTCATTTCTTGTCTTTGAATCAACTGAAAAAAGTGAATAATAATGTCGCTATCGCATAATTTGTTTCTACGTAAATTGGTTAAAAGTACTATCAGGCAACGCCACTTGGTATTCTGAGAACGCTGAATAATTTTTTTTTTTTTGGCGACATCCGCACATGTAAATGAGGGGCTACAACATTATGCTATAACCTCTACATATTCTCTTCCCATTACTGCATCTAATTCTTAAATACTAAGCCCTATTAAATAGGAGTACTACGTAAAAGCAAGGTTACCCTCATTGGCCAAGGGATATTATTAGTAGAAAATAAATATGTTGTGAAGGTCAACAAGGTAGATAATTATTCGATCTTATTTAAATAACGTCTGAACAACACTTGCTAATACGTTACACATTTGGGTAAAGTCTACGACACAACTATTGTAAAATGTGGCCACAAACAACACCCAAAAGCACTGAATAATTACTCCTACAATTTCTTAAGAATTTGCAGCTCATACCATGCAATAAACATGGAGACATTTTTGGGTGCATATAAGATACGGCTGACGTGGTACCCGACGTGCACATTAAGGCCGTTCGGAAATGCAACCGACAGTCCGGATTGGAACACACTTTTTCTTTTTCTCTTCTTTTTATTTCTTTTTAAATCCGTTTGGTACTTTCAATTCAGACCGTCGGTTGCATTTTTGGACGGCCCGAATATGCGCATCGGGTGCAACCATGAATATCTCATAAACATGTGAGCCTGCAAATGGCTACGTTACTACGAGTACCTTTCAAAACAGAACATGAGAAAGTGGCCGCAAACAACAATGGCCATGGGTTAAAGGGGCAAATCAGTAAATGTAAATGCTTTCCAACTTGACAGTTGGCTGGCTATGAAGATTAATGCATGCTCTCCATTTGTGACAACAGATATGAGGGAAAATAATGCATAAAAGGCTCCTAAATTGTTGATTGGTTATATGTATCGGTATCCATTTAAACGAGCACAATTATCACAAAAGAAACTTAAGAGTCAGTGATTCGATCAAACCACATATGTATCGATGTCTGATTAAATTGATTGTTTGAAGAGACAAGACCTTCGTCTCTGAGAAAAAGAGAGGAAGGCGTACGCTTCGGGCCCCCAAATTTTAAAGAGTTTTGTATTAGGTATAACAAATAATCCCATTATGGCAGCGAAATTACTACTTCTGTAGCTAAAAATGGTAAGAAATGTTAATATTTTAGTGATACTTTTGTATCTTGTAATGATCAATACTTTCAAAAATTTAATCTACCTAATTACGTATTTTATTTACATTTTTAGATTGATTCAGTTTGTTACTTCGTTTGCTCGTAAAAACGCGCAAAGGGCCCCAACATTAAGGTTTGTCTCGGGTTAAAAAATGTTTGGGACGGCCCTGTGATGAGATGATAAATACATCTATATAAGATAATGGATCGTCAACTAGTGAGGTCATATGGGAAGATATCCTGTGGGCAATATGGCATGGTCTATGCTGATCTTTGTTTAGTGATGATGGAGACAAAGGACTCGAGTTGTTTTTGAAGCTTTCATGTGTGACTTGTGATCATGTTCCCCGATTAACCTAAATTCTACTAATATTAGCATCGTCTATGTCATTTTGCCGGCCATATGATTGCCAATATGAGTGATAACTAGGAAGTTTTGCCTACCATTTGGCTATGCATTTATGCGTTTCGTATTTGACTATCGACAGTACTGAGAGGATACCATGAAGTGGAAACTAAGGCATCGTAACACTCGTAAATTTTATTACATGTGTAATGCGTTGTTACTTGTTCCACTAAGCTTTTTGGGTCTTTATTTTTTGTTTTTATTCTTATTCAATTTTTATTTGCATTTGTTA
This sequence comes from Rhododendron simsii, assembly GCA_014282245.1. NCBI lineage: Eukaryota > Viridiplantae > Streptophyta > Magnoliopsida > Ericales > Ericaceae > Rhododendron > Rhododendron simsii. The sequence continues at coordinate 10,701,047 of CM024965.1, forward strand.
GTTTTACGCTTAACTTGTTTTGGAAAATATCCAAGATAAAGCCTAGAAGCCGAATATCTTGGATATTTTCCAAATCATTTGGGTAAAAGTCATAATCTTGAAGAGATGAATAAAAAAAAAAAAAAAAAATTACTTTTACCCAAATGTTTTGGGAAATATCCAAAATAAAGCTCAAAAGCAGAATTTCTTGGATATTTTCCTAACCATTTGGGTAAAAGTCATAATAATGCCACAAAAGTTAGGCATAAAACTAATAAACGAGAAAAAAATTTGAATAAGAACAAAAAAAAAAAAAAAAGGAGGTCCCACAAAGCTTAGTGGAACTAGGCCAATGTGTAAACATACAAGGAAATGTACTTCATTAGTGGCGAGGCTCTTGGGCCTGTGTCAATTGAGTTGGCTCTCACATCGGGAGTTTGGGTATTGTGTGTGTATTTAAAGGGTCCATTATACCTCTCTCTAGTCAGCAATTGCCAAAGTGAATTGATATATGAAATTACTCTCTTGCCCTCCTCCAAAACAGTCGCTAATTGAAAAGCTAATAAAACAACCCTATGCCTTTCGTGAATTTAAGCATTTTTCCTTTGGTCAATGAGTACAGGAATATATCACAAGACCAAAAAGCCACCAAAACCAGCCACTAGGGGACTGTCACGGCTTGTGACCTAGAGTTGCGTCCCAAGACAATTGGGAAATGGTGCCGTGCAGTGATGTATGTAGCACCGTGTTGCGCACCTCTGAGACGTCGGATCCGTGCATCTGACAGTTTGGATCTCATCTCAGCAACCAACAGCTCTCGATTGTTGGTCGCCAAGATGAGATCTGAGCCGTCGGATGCACAATCCGACGCCTCAGAGCTGCGTAACACGGTACTGTGCACCTCACTACACAGCACCAACCTGAAGTTCGTCGCAGAAGTGGTTGCCCCAAATCTAATGCTAGTTAGTCGGAGGCATAGTAAATTCTGAAGTCTGAGGTCGAATTCACCGAGAAGCAATGGAACAGGAGGTGTGTTTTATTAGGGGTTTCGGCGTTTGGACGATCAACCTTTGGAGTTGCTTCTGGGTGGAATTCTATTTCTCTCTACCACTACTTGACTAGAAAATGAAGTTTGAGGGCCTATCAGTTACCTAATGATTTAAATTGCCTAATAAGAACTGAATTTGTTCCATCGGTTAGGCAGGAATTATGACTTCTAAAAGATAGATGGAATAAGGCAAAGCTTTAATTATCTTGACACTTGACATTTAGCATATATTGCTGCCAATTAATGGATGCTGTAATTGCATTTTGCTGGATTGATATGCTGCTACTGCTATAATAGGAGGCTTTGATCAACTGCTGCTGCTGCTATACTTGGAGTATGCTGGTATTTTGTACTGCTGTGGCTGATATACATGGAGATTGTAGTGGCCCTGGAAATGGAGCTCGGACCGCTCACCGAACCACCGAGCAAGAACAGGAAGGCCCCCGGCCGCTCCACATTCAGGATAGGGTCCAGGACCCCGCTGTGTCCCCTCGGAACGTCGCTCGGAAGAAGAAGTCCGCCCGGGGTCTGTCGTTATCTAAGGACGCGGAGCATGCACGACCTTGACATCCCGAGGCCGCTTGAAGAAAGAAGGTTACGCCAGGAGGGCCCCAGGTGGTTACGCCAGGAGGATAATCATTGGGGTATAACCTGGCCATATGCTCCGCAACTGCGTTATCCCCTACGTCACATTTGACGTCTCCATCCATTATTATCTGTATTTTTTTTAGCTTTGGTGGGTGTAAACACTGTTTGGTTGGAACCTTGCCAAATATTCATGGGTTTCAATCTTATGGGAATTTGTGGTGGCAAATGATTGTCGAGCGTTTAGGGTGCCAACATAGTTGGAAAGTCACTCGCCTGTTGTGATGCCCTTTATCCCCTTCCCTCGGCTTGTACAGTTCACTTTGATATTAATAAAATTGCTTTAGCTTTTCCAAAAAAAAATTTTATCTAGACACTTGACAACTTGTTAAATCACTAATAAAAAAGAAATCACAAGCTCTGGAACAAAGTCGATCTCTTTTGTTTTGAAGAGTAGGGCTCCTCTCCGGCAAGTATCTTGGACAGTATAATATTTATATATATTCCACGAAGATATTTTTGTGGGATCTACATTTTTGAAACAACTCCAGCGACCGTTGGGACTATTACTAGAGAGGATACCCTTTCGTTTTTGGACAGCTTGAAAAAACTGGTAATTCACCATGCATGATTTTCCTCCAAGTAACCTGTTCCTTCCTTCAAGTCCACAAAACAGATATAACTTGGCAACGCCTTGGATATTTTCCTGGTGGTTTTGGTTTACTCTTTCAAGGTCAAACCAGAACACGTACAAGAGAAGCAACAGCAACAACCTAAGGTGTATATATCGAACTCTACGACATGGAGTTAATTTCCAAGGCTTAACCAGGCTCAAATTTCGCACCCTATCTTTGCTAGAAATGACTTGAAAACGAAACTGAGCAGTACCGGTGCAAGTAGTAAAACAAGCCTAATTGCATTCAATCCAGAGACACTGCACATACTACATAACGTGACATGTTACAGTGAAATAAGAAGCTAGTCCAAGGAACAACTATACATTTGTACATTGTCACGATTTTCAAACTGAAAGATAATATTCGTCAATACTATATATACAGATACTGATGCAGATAAACACCAGTCAGCAAGTTCAAATGAGCAAAATCAGAACCTGTTTGGCAAAGATGTTCAAATCATACTCACACAGTGACTTCTGGCTTCTGGGTGAAGATTCTCAACTCTGCAATATATTCACTTGTTTCCCAGATCTCGGTTCTCGTGTAGGGAAACAATTCCTTTGTAGACCTTCCTATGCAGAACAGAAAATAACTGTCAAAGTGTCAATATAAAAGCCAAATATCACAGAGAAATTAAATACCCCATTTGTTACTCATATGGAATAGGATAATATTCATTGTTCAATGCATGAGCCAAAAAACGATATCTGTGAGAATACAGGATCCAAACACACAAAAACAGGACCCAATCACACAGATTACATAAAACTAACAAACTATAGCCACACAAACTAACCTAATTGATTGACCCAGCAACCGCTAATATATCAAGCTTATCTCCAACACCTATTAGCTTCGTAGCTTGTAGTCATCAGCCATAGATTTGTCATGTGCACTTGAAAGGAACTTTGGAATAACATCACTTAATAGAAAATCCTTGTATAGAGGAGGATTTTCTTCTGATATCAATTCTTCTATTGGCCCATACGGCTTCAAAGGTACTACGACACCAATGAAAAAGCACACCACCGAAATTCTTGGTCCAGCAAGGTTGGCCACGACTCTATGATCAACACTCTTGAACTTGCCATTGGATATCATCTGAAAACAAAATAAGGTCAAAAAGGATTTTAAAGTTTTTGCATTGCAATAAAGTTCGCTAGAGATTTATTTACTAGGAACAAACCTCTAGGAGAACCCCAATGTTAACTACCAAACCTCCAGAAATTGGATGAACATCAACCCACTGAGTTTTATGCATGACTTGGAGGCCTCCAAGTTGGTCTTGCAGCAGGATAGTGAGGAATGTAGGATCCAAGTGCTTGCGAGCTCCCAAAGTTAGCTCTGGTTCTGGGCATGCTGGATAGTAGTGGCCAAGAAAGGTGCGGTCTTTACCACATTCGAGAGCATTTAAGTGGTCATGTTTGAGGCCCAGAGCCTCTGATAATAACTCAAATAGAGTATTTCCCAGGTTCGTAACATGATGCATAAACTCAATTGTTGTAGCTCTGCAGATTTAACAGCCACAGTATGTTATTGGATAAATTCTTGTCAGTGTCGATTGTGATTTGCAACATGCTATATTTGAAAATCTTTTCTCTTTCCAAAGTGAAAAAGGTTGGAATGGGTGACCAACTTAGTATTAGTAACCCCCTTGGTCGCGACTAGAGGGGTTTGCACATGCTGTGTTCTGAGGTGTTCTCCATTAATTGATATGCTATGATATGATTAAAGGCGAACCTCTCATCTACAGATAATATTTGTGCTGTTATGCAATCCACATGATATGGCTATAATCATCGACCAGTTCAACATATATAGTTAATAGCTAAAGGACCACATACCTGCACACACTGGGGATTTCATCAGGGTCAGTTTGATCTGAATGAAGCATATAGATGGTCAAGGTGTCCCTCCAATTAGCAAATTTCGATTTATACAAATCGTAATTAGTCTCAAATCTCACTCTTTTTGTCCGATCATACAATGATTTCTTTATCTCAGAATCTTGTTCGTGAAACATGCGTACCCCATCAATCATTTCGTCCAGCACATTCAATGGGATTCCATGGTTCACCACTTGAAAAAATCCCCACTCCTCTGATGCTATTCGGACTTCATTCACAATTTTTGCTCGTTCGTCACTTCCTTCAATGGCACTGACATCAATAATTGGAATCTGTAAATCGCTCTTGTTCCTGTCGAACTCCTCAGCAAGCTCATCGGGTGGTCGAATGAATATCTTTGGCACTTTTGCCACCCCAGCATCTATTAGCCCTCTTACACCGGCTTTTGAATCATCAAAAGCCTTCAGCTCTTCTTCCCTGTTGTAGTTCTCTTCTATTTCAGCTGAGAATTCTTTGGAGCCTGAAATGTCCATATTTTGATCCATCTATCCCTTGGTTGGTTTTTTGGATTGCGGAAGTTTCCAAAAAAGGGTGTGGGTCAATTACTTGAAGTACTCAACAAGATTTTTGAACACCATTTTCGTATCGTTTTTAGTAGTCAGCAGGTTCTTGTATTAACAAAATAGGATGGATGACGAAAGGTGGGACCTGTTGGAGGCAAGAGCGCACACACAAACTCACAATATGAAGAAGAAGATGATATGGGAGAACACTTGTCCTATATAGGTGAAAGTGTTGTAATCACGATTGTCATCCTCTCCGGGGCCGGCTTAGGCCGGCGAGGCATGCGTCATTGGTGGAGGTATATAGGAGCCCAAGGAGGGCCGGCCCCTCCCACAATTTAAAATATTTTACTAATACTATATATGATTTGATTACTATTAGATATAATTTGAACAGGAATCTCTGAAAATTTAAATAATTTTGATTTGATCTAGTCAAAAATTGGAATTATTTTACATTGTGATGTAAAGAATAAAACAAAAGAATGTCATATACGATATGTTATATGTACTACAGAAGCTACTCCATATATTGAGCATATTTTGCATGAAAATAGTCTCTTAAGTTGGCCCAAAATTTTGACTCCACCTCCGCCACTACTTTTATAGGTACTATATATATAAAGGAAATCGATTTCTACACTCTCCTAATTGATGCAAAAGTCTTCAGAGATCTTGTAGTAACAAAGTCACTACAGGAATATTGTAGTAAGTCTTTTTAGCCGTCTATCTCAGGAATCAACGGTCTGAATTTAAAAAAAAAAACTCTTTTAGATGGCTAAAATAGCTCACCATAGTGACTTTGTTCATTATATAAGATCCCCGCTTCCATGCAAACACTCTCTCTTTTTTTTTTTTTCCTTATAACAGGTGAATTTATGAAACAGTCTTTGAAATTTGTAAAAAGTGTGCATGTGCAGACTATTTTGTAAAGTCACCTGCTAAAAAAAAAGTGTTTTCGTCAATGGAGTGTAGAAATCGATCTCCTATATTCAGTTGAACTTTAGGCTGCGTTAATGGGCTACTGAATGATTCACAGACCCACATCAGGCCCAACATTTCCTGGCCCAATTTCAAATTCCTTTGCCTCCTTGTTAGTGGGTCCGGATAATTTTAACAAAAAGCTTGTCTACTCCGTATGTTTTTTTCAACATTTAACACTGTTAAACTATTAATATTTTCTTACATCAGTGCGAAAAAAATTTCAATAATCAATAAAAAAAACTTTTACTTTTTAATTAAAAAAGTGACCAAAATTTCAAAAATAAGCAGATGATGATGTGATGGATGGAGTACCTCAATAGGGTTGATGAATAGTGAGACTAGTACTCTGACTTTGACCACCGCATCAATTTATCCCTGGATATATCATCCATTTTATTTGGTCGTTTATTCCTCTTTATGTGTGCAATTTGTTCTTTTTCGTTTGTATTAATTGCACGCGGTAGGTTGTATTATTCAGTCATAATTAATGAATTTCTAACTCTTTCACTAAAAAAAATAGGGTTGATCACCTATCATCGTTTGAATTTTCGGAGGAAAAGAAAGGATAATATTCATGTTTCCAGTAGTAATTTGTGAGAAAACGTAGACATTTTTAACATGTCATTCACATAAATCAACAAGTTTTGGTATTTTACCATCTTGTTCACGGTAACTAACTTGTTAACAACAAAAAAAAATTTGTTATAGTAACTTGACTCACAAACTCATCTACAGCTTATTCACTATTAGACATAACTTAACATTTATCAACAACTTATTCACTATCAGAAACATTTAAAAACTAGATTGCTTCAAAAAAATTCTCACAACATATTCACTACCGAATACACCCAGCAACCTTAAGTTAAATACGGCATCCCTTTGTTCATTGCCATAATTAACCCTTTTTTTTAAACATTGTATACATCAGCAGGTGTTATTGGAAGTGTTAGAGTTGGCACATGAGGGTCCAGAGGCTATCCATAGCCCTTGCCCCCAAAGTCCCCCCTAGGGACTCGACTCCTGATTACCATTGTGGAAGGAAGATGAGTAACCAACTTCACTAGAAGTTGTTCCCATAATTAACAATTCGCTAGCCATTTTATAGGTTGTTAGAGCATCTCCAGCAATATAAGCATAATTCTAGCCATTTATCATAGGATTTCCCTCTTGGCTAGCCACAAAACATGTCCACCACCCAACAGCCTCAATAAGAACCTCAACAAAGTAAAAAAAAAAAAATTTCAGACGGGCGCGTGTCCAACACGCGCGAGAGTAGATCTCACTCTCTCTCACGCGCGGCCTTTGATCGGCGCGTGAGAGCTCCGGTGACCTCAGTTGCCGACGTGATCGGTGGCGTTGGAATCGTCTCGACAATATCTACAATCCTCTGGGCTCAAAACGATTTTAGGATTAAGCCTCCGTTGAAGCCGCTGTCGCCGGAAAACGGAGGGTAGCCACCGTCTCCGATCTGTCTGGCCAAGCGAGCCTCCGTACTCGCTCAAACGAGCGAGGGGCTGGAGCGAGGGGAGCGATTGGCTAGTGCGTGGCGAGGCTGCTGGGAACTCGATTTTGAAGGTTTCGCTCGGGAATCTGCCTCGCCGGAGCAAATGGCGACATTGCTGGAGATGCTCTTAAAGAGGGGTTCATGGTCCTAGCTGATATAATGGCCAAGGGTGGCGATCATGCCACTATCCTTTTTGCGAGGGACGCGACAAATTAAGTTTACTGACTGCTATATATATAGCAAAAATGCTAACGACACATACATTTGTACACATATCTTACACATACATTTTTATGGGGCCCACCTCGGATCCCACCAATATGATCCGAACCGCTCATTATTTTTAAAATAATGTTTTAAGAGTTTCTGTAAAAAATCAACTCGATAGGATATCGGTAAGGGCTTTTTCAGAAATCGCAGTACGAATCTGACTGTTTCACCATATGATTTTTGAAAAAGCCCTTACCGATATCCTATCGAGTTGATTTTTTACAGGAACTCTTAAAAAATTATTTTAAAAATAATGAGCGGTTCAGATCATATTGGTGGGACCCGAGGTGGGCCCCATAAAAGTGTATGTATAAGATATGTGTAAAAGTGTATGTGCAAATAGCATGACTGTATATATAGCCTTGTTCATTTAAAAAATCACGACAATTCAACTCTCTCTCTCTCTCTCTCTCTCTCTCTCTCATCGTTTTGGGCACAGTGCAAAGCAAACCAATTTTCCTGTCTACCAAGCTCCCCTCCTCAGTCCTCAGAAAAAAAAAAAGAGCTCCCCTTCTCTTGGCTTCCCCAATCATCACCACAAAACAACGCACACCATTTCGTCATTTGATCCAACGATTAGTCGATTACAGATCAACAAAGGAGTTGATAGCACTTGTGCGAAAAGTCCAATTAAAGTCGAAGTACGTAATTGCTCCCTATGAACTAGTCCTAAATGAGTTGATAATAGAGTTTTTGAACTTGAGATCTCAGGAGGGAGCAAACTCTTAAGTTTCAGATTTTGACCATCAGGCCAACCTTTGGGGTTTCAAAGTGACAAATTTACCAACCATGTGCTACAAGATCAGTTTCGTTTTACAAATATACCAACCCTGAACATTGTTTTGAAGTTCGTTAATTTTTCAAATTAAGCTCAAATAAGTTGCTACTTAACTCGTTTACCTTGTGTTTTAATTTGTATTAAAAAAACAAAAAATCAAACTACTCATGATTGATACTTGTCTCATAAACAAGTTGAGTTTAACCATATTTTTGAAGCTCGTTATATTTTCAAAGCAAGCTTGAATCGACTGTTTGACTTGTTCAACTCGTCTATCTCCTAAGACTTCCGGGCAAGGGTAAGTCAAGTTTGATTCCAACCAGTTCGGTCAAGTTTTGGACCATTTATGGACCATTTTCAGGCCCATAATAATGATCATAACCATTCACTTTTAGAGCTCGTTGAAACTTTGACCACATAAAAAATCACGTTAATCGGATATCATATAATATGATTTTTAAATGCATTAAGTTTGTAAGAAAAAAAAGTGTGCAATACTGGATTGCAACCCATTTAATACAATTATCTGAAAATAAATGTATTTCAATATCATATCGAACGATATTTGATCAACGTGATTTTGGCATGATCAATGTTTTTGATGAACTCTAAAAAGTAAACGATTTCGATCATTATTGTGGGCCAAATGTATTTCGATATCTTATCGAACAATATCCGATGAACATGATTTTGGGCATGACCAATGTTCTTGACAAACTCTAAAAAGTGAATGATTCTGATCATTATTGTGAGCAAGGAAATGACCCACAAATGGTCCAAAACTTTGACAACCGGATGGAATCAAACTTGGATGGATCCTTGCCCTAGACTTCCGGCGATTGTACTATGTGGTAAAGAAATTACCTTCATAAAAGTCAACACAAATTACTATCTTTGTAAAGCGATATTCGGTAATAAAAAATAAGAACTAACCGTGCACGATAGTGCCGGCCTTATTGATAGGACAATAATGGATAATATATAGTATTTTTTAAAAGTTTTTGAACTGCAGAATAAAACTTCAATCATGGATTTGGATCCTCTTTATTTCTAGTGGAAATTTGGGTTATAAAATTAAATCAAGCATCTGCGTGCATAGTGTCGTATGGTGCCATTGTTAAATATAAAAAAAAAAATTATCCCTTGAATTCCTGAGTTTGAATATCATATTTATTGTTGTGGCATTTCCATAGCAACTGATCAAAAAATAAATATCCTCAATTTTTTTTGTGTGTCTAAAATGGAGAGCAACTTCAATAAAATAGATCGTTGACAGAAAAGAAAAGAAATTGACATAGAAATTCCTTACTGTGGCTCTTACACAACTTTTGATCAAGAATAAATAAAGATCATAATACTTGTATAAAGGAGACAGTTAACGAATTGTCTTTCATCATAGATTGACAATACAATAAGGGCCTTCATTTTTGCCTCAAAACGGAGCATAACTTTTTCATTATTCTGTATCCAGCTTAAAATACCGATTGATCTAGAGACCAATTACATCGTCCATTTGGGAGGGTGGAACACTGGAATTGAGGGTATATATTGGCTTAGAAGAAAAATCGATAGCAGTAGTCAAATTTCCGACCAAAGACTTTCTAAGCCCAATGGAGGGTAACTTAGGTATAGAACAGATAGCTAGTTAAACGATGCAACCAAATATATATGAGAAAAATAAGATTAGGTTCTATGATGTATGGGTGAGAGCGTCATCGATCTTGAGTGGATTTGATGTGTAATTTTTTTTTTAGGCAAAAAGTTTATTGAGAAAAATTTAACAAATTACACATCAAGTTGGGGGAGGAGGGAGGAATCCAACAACGGGTCGGAGACAAAGCCCAAAAACTCATAGGTCAAGCCCGAAATACCTAAATACAATTGAAATTCAACTACAGTAAAGTCCAAAATAGCCCAAACCCAAACTGTTAGCCGGTGGAACCAACACACAAACACCGTCTTTCAACCTAGCGAACTTAGATACGATCAGAAGCTACAAGATTCACAATCAAGTAGGGGCAGACCGAACACCATCTTTCGACCCTGAAACACAGCCCTTGATCAGGGCCGGCCACCACGAACGGTTCCGAGCAGTGCCCCGAACCGGTGGAGTGTAACTAAGTTAAGGAAAGGGGAAGGATAGAAGGAAGCACAATTTTTATCTTGTTATTAGGAGCATGAGAGAGAGAATAATAATCTTTATGTAAAATTAGGTCCCTCTTACAATCGAAACGATAAATAACAAAATGTATGTGGTTAACCACTGCTTCTACGCAATCGTAACTGCTATCTAAGGGAATGTTATTATAAATAACATTTTTGAAGGGTGTAATTAATGTCAAACTATTTTCATTATTATCCGGTGTAAGACTCTTATGCACTAAAATTTTTGACATTAAAAAATACGTCCTGGCGTTAATTTCCCTTTTTCCAAATCAATCATTAAACTAATTTTGAACCTTATACTAATTTGGGGTTCGATTGTTAATTTGACTCTCATCGGAAAAAAAATCCTTACAGGTTACTAGAGGTTTGTAGGCACATAATTTAATTTCAAGACTTTAGAATTAGTTAAGGTGCATTTAAGATGACCCTAACACGCGATTATCAAGAAACAAAACGTGGCTTGATCCGTAATTGCCAGCATTATATATTAGAATAATGTAACCTTCTTTATCCTACAAATTGTGGTAGCTAGGGCCCCAACATAGGTTTGACTAAAATTTACTAATTAATTTCTTGCTAAATTTATAATTAATAATACTAGTACTTGGTATGACGGGCCTCTTCCAGCAGTCTATAGAACCATAACAAAACACCAAGTTGTAGAATGATGTAGTCCAAAGGGGTGACATATATAGGTTTAAACAACTCAACAAACCGTTTAGGTTAATTAGTATATAAAACTACAGTTGAGGCCATTATTAATTAATTGTTGATTGTTTATTGAATGGTTGTCACTAAGATATATTGACATTAGTTTACTTTCATTTTTCTAATCCAAAACTAGTTTCTTGATTTACCATGCGTCTATTAAGGAATTAATTCACCATTAAAATAACTTGGCATATGTTAGAAAACATGACACCACAACGATATAATTAAATTTAATCGATCTCTGCCGTTAGTTGTTCCATGGTATATTTCCTTGAATAGGAGTTTGAAATTAAAAGTCTCGACTTCCTCGATTGGCTACTTAATGGACTCGATCCGGTGCAGAATGACGATCAAAATCAGAATCCTTACTCTCTCGTAGGTTCACTAGGCCGTTTCTTCATAAAGAGTGTAGTCTTGAGCGCCTCATTCATCCAATTTATTGACGGAGGCACTTTTTGATTGGGGTGCCAGGGCCACTCCCATATAGTCACCCTCGCCCTATATTTTATGTAAAATATACATTTAAACAACAATACCATGTAAGCACACTCAAATCTCGAATATTTAAAATAAAATAGAATCATAATTAAAGGTAAATAACTTTGGGGTTGATTTTCACACTCTCTTTTTCCACAATAATTCACACTTTCCTTTTGTCTTTAATTAAGTTATGAGTTTCGGCACTCACTTTATGTAGGGGTGAGCAAAAAATCCGTCAAACCGCGAATCCAGTCCAAACCAATCCAAACCGAAGGGTATGGTTTGGGTTTTTAGTAGTATGGTTTGGTCATGGGTTAAAAAAATTAGAAACCGCGTTATATGGTTTGGTTTATGGATTCACATTTACGGTTATGGTTCCAAACCGATCCGAACCGTATAATACATACATACATATATATAAATATATAAATTAGTTATGATTCACCCAATAAATATGAGAACTTTTAGTCAACTACTTTATTAATTTATTGATCCCATTAAATTCACCGCAATATTTAATTTTCCTTCGCTATCAAGATAATAATATGAAACTTGATGTAAAATAATATCACAAATTGGTTTCTACCATGCTGCTACTATTGTCCTTTTGCTACCTCATTTCAATTCAATAGTTTTAGAAATTTTTTTCGCCTTTTATTTGGCTAAACTATCTTAAGATGTTTAGTAATTGATATTCTTAGTTGGTTCATTTTAGTGACTTACCAGTATTTTATTTTCTTAGTTTAAGACTTGAGGCAATTTTTAGTATCCTACTCTTAATTAGTTGGTTGATATTAGTATATTTTAATAATTTGAATCGAATTGATTTGAATATATGTATTTTTTAAATTTATCTTCATAATGTTAAGTACTTCAAATATTTTTTGAAGACAATAAATTAGTTCAAAGCAAACCGTGGTTTAAAACCGAAACCGAACTGTATTTAAATGGTTTGGATTGGTTTGGTTTTATGTCTTTTATGGGTTGGTTTGGTTCTCCAAATTCATAATCCGTAAGTAGTGGTTTGGTTCTTGGTTTAGTATGAAACCGAACCAATCCGAACCATGCTCACCCCTAACTTTATGTAGTGTTGGTTCAAATATTACTATAAATCCAATTACTCCCTTCTTACCAAAACTATTCAGAAAAGAATTGCTAGAAATAATACTACTAATAATAATACTCCAGGAACTGAAGAGCAGCTGAACGCATGCATGCCGATTGACCTGACCTGACCTTACCTGACCAGTTCCGTTCCTACTCGATCGACGCATGATGCAAAATTAAGCTGCGTGGTCTCGTGGGTCCACCAAGCCCAGGTGCAAAAGGCCACGCCACACGATGACATGCGCTAGCTAGCTGCATGCCAACATATTCATTCGATCACAGCTGCTGTTAAAGATTTGTTCGAACTAGGATCGATCTTGAGGGTTAGATGGCGGCGGCCGGCAACAACTCATGACAGAGAGAGGAGCTAGAGATTATTTATACTAAGGTCTCGTTTGATAACAGTGATAGATAGATGAGATTCGTAAGGAGATGGGATTAGGATTTGGATTGATAATTAGAAGGGATTGTTAATGAAAAGAGATTGATAACGAGTATGTTTGTTTTGGATGGGATTAGATGATGGGATAATTAATATCATGTTTGTTTGAGATGAAATTAGATGATATGATTGAATTGATAGAAAAGATTGATAATGACAAGGGATTGAAAATGAGGAGAGGTTGGGATGAGATTACCAATACCATCTCCAAGAGGGTATTGCTAATACCCCTATTTAGGGGGCTTGCTCATTTCATGGATTCACAGTCTAGGGGACCAAACAAAGAATTCACAGTCCAAAGGGACTGTTAGTCCAATGCCTAATCTAGTTAACAAATGGGGCCTAAGTTGGGTTGGGGTTTTAGGTTTTGGACTTTAATTTATTATCCTACTCCAAATTCATTTATTACGTACCCATATCTGTAATCATTATTTTTCTTTCTATCTCTATCTCTCTCCAATCATTACCTCTATCTCCCTATCCTAATCATTACAAATTCAAATCCAGAATCCCAAATCCAAATCCAAAAACCCAAAAACCCAAAAACGAACAACCCCAAGTGTCTTTGGCGCCACCACGTGTTCTTCCGCATGGGATTCGGATATTTGGTGTCAAATCCTAGCTATATCAAATATGTGATAGAGAAAGATCTTGGGACACCACGTGGCGGTGGCTTACAGTGGCGCGCACAGAGACATTGAGGGTTCATTTCTGCTAAATTAAATGGATTATACATTAATTGCAATAGTCAAGTTGTTTTCCTTAAATAGTATTTTAGTTTATGTATGTAAGAGAAATGATATATCTAGAAATTTGCGAAAACATAGACTTTAAATCATTCATTAGTCCGTTTGGTTTGGCGAAAACACACCCGCAATAATTTTCCCTAATCGAAGGGGTTGTTCCCCTGATGAAAAAGAAGGGGGTTGTTCTCCTGATAAAAAAATATTATTAGGGGGTTGACTATTTGAACTCATGCGTGAAGATTGGCGAAATAAATCTAATAGATTTTTTAATATGCAGGAGATTATTTAATTTTAGAAGGAATAGTACCCAAAATACATATTATACCGCGTCTCTAACGCCAATATTAACTAAGTTTCAGGTTATCAAAAAAAATATTATTAATTTTCATGTCTTGCAAACCTTCTCTCTATGAGTATTCTACATAAAATTTTGCTTGTAACTATTTTTTGATAAACTCCGGGTGTTCAAAGGAATTTCAGTGGTGGCTCCAGGATTATAGTTCAGTGGTGATAAAAACATAAAGAATTTTTTTGTATAAAAGCACAATATGAAATGAAAATTTTATTATGATTGAATTTTTTTTGTATTATCTACATACTCACAAATTTAAATGAAGTTTTTTTTTTTTACTTTGACTACTCATGAACAATTCAATGCCAAAAATATGAAATATGTAAAAAAAAAAAAATGCAAAAATTCCGTACATTTTTCGAGTCTAGGGGGTTCGCTTGAACTCCCTCAAATGAATGTGGAGCAGCTCCTGCCAGTTTTTGTACGCGCACCTCAACTAATCATTGGAGGCTCAATCCCATCGTCTACCTGTTGAGAGCCCAATTAAGCAGGGACAAAGCTCCTTACATGTGTAAAAGCTAGAAAAAGGGTACATTGTGTACACGTTTCTCAAAGACAGATTCAATAAGGTATGTTTATTTAGGGAGTTCTAATTAGACCTGGGTAACGAGTCGTGTCGAGTCGTGTTCGTGTCGTGTCAGTCGGGTTCGTGTCACAAATCATCCAACCCTAACCCGACCCATTTAGAATTCGTGTTTCTCGAGTCGTGTCATTTTCGTGTTTCGTGTCAGAAATGCTCAACCCTAACCCGTTAACTTCGTGTCCGGTTCGTGTCGTGTTATCGTGTCTGTTGTCTAACTCTATATAGAATTATAGATATACCATAAATTATGTATATATGTTCGTGAAAATGGATGACACAGATTAGTAACCGTGTTAGTCGTGTCAATTTCGTGTGTCGCGTGTTCAACCCGAACCCGACCCATTTAGAATTCGTGTTCTCGAGTCGTGTCATTTTCGTGTTTCGTGTCAGAAATGTTCAACCCTAACCCGCTAACTTCGTGTCTGGTTCGTGTCGTGTTATCGTGTCTCGTGTCTGTTGCCCAGCTCTAGTTCTAATGTCATGAATTGAAAAATATTTTGTAGATTTAACATATTTAATTTTTTATAAGAAAAGTATAATTTTATTAACTTGAGAGAAATTTAAAAGAAGATAATGCGAAGAAAGGCAAAATTAAAAAAAATTATAATTACATTTGTACATATGCAGAGGTGAGTGAAAGGTTAATTATTTTGAAATACCGCGGTAAAACTCACACGGATAACAAACCACCATTAAGGGTCATCATTTAGCCCAAAGGCCCGCGACCCGTTCAAAGCCCGCCGGGCTTTTACCCGGCCCAAGCTCGTAAAACGGGCGGGCTAGCCCGGCCCGTAGTTTGTAATGGGCTGGCTCGGGCCTATGAATTTTTGCTCGGCCCGCTTGTAGGCCCGGCCCGTGAGCCCGCCTGGCGGCCCGCCCATGGTACCCATCCAAAAGCCCGCCAACGGGCCCGCCTATTAGCCAAAAATCCCACAAAACCCTTTATCTTTTCCCTTGGTTTAGTTTTGCCCAAGGAAATTTAAGCCCGCCCAGCTTTTGGCCCGCCGGCCCTCCAATTGGGCTAGCCCGTGAGCCGGGCTTGGGCTTCAATTTATGGTAGGTGGCCCGCCCGCCCGGCCCGCCAAAAGGAAAAAGCCCGGTCTGCCCGGCCCGTGGGCGGGCTTGGGCAGCAACTTGGCGGGCTGGGCTAGGCTGGCCGGACCCGGCCCGATGATGACCCTTAACCACCATGTAAGCATACTGAACCCTATTAATATAGTTCCAACCGGCCAGAATGTGCCACCAATGGATTCGGATCTTCTCTAGTCCTATGATTTGGACTTGACGAGACAGTCCAGATCGGAACCGTCTATTAGTATAATCAATAGTTCAGATCGGAACAGTTCATTAATTAACTTTCATGTCTTGCTAACTTCATCTCTATATGAGTATTCAACATTAAACTTTACTATAGTAACTATTTCTTTAAAAAGCTCCGGGTGTTCAGACTAGTTTACTTGCAACTCAACTAATAGATTGGGGGTTCAATCCCATCGTCCACCAACCGAGAGCCCGATTGAGTCAGAACAAATCCCATATAGACTGGCCCATAATATAAAGTTCATATATAACACTTGGGATTAAAAAGAATTATTACTAATTAAAATCTACAAAATTTGATTACTGGAATAAACAGTTTAATCCGATCGATTTACCTCAAAAGGATTAAGTTGTAAAATGAAATCAATAAACTGTTGATTTTTGTAGGTCAAACGGTATTTAATTGCATACCTATAATCAAATTGTTCTTGGATGTGAAAAAATGTAAAAGGCCAAATAGGGTACATGTTTCTCAAAAACAGACTAATATATTTTACTTAGGGAGTTCTAATGTCACGAATTGAATAAATTGTAGCTTTAACATGCTTAATTTTTCATAGGCATATTTACCTTTTCGGTCCTCAAAGTATTAGCTAGCCAACTAACAATTTGATCCCCAATCTAGACATTTGTCCAATTTAGCCCCTGACATTTAAAATGTGAGTCAAAATGGTCCCGGCCCTAACACCGTTCTTGATATTTAACCATCCAGCCCGTGTTTATTTTGGACATAGTTTTTTTTGTTTTTTTAATTCCTCTCGTTCAAATGAACGAAATATAATCGAAAGACAAAAATATAATCCAAATTGGCAGTTCGCTTATAGTAATACTTTGGGGACAACTTTATTAACATGAGAAATTTACATTTACAAGAAGTTAATACGGAGAAAGGCAAATTATAATTACTATTTAACATGTTATATATGTTACCCTCTAAGAAATTTGACATGGTATCAGAGGTTAATAAAATCTAGAGGTTGCTGCACATATTACCAATTGATTTTAGGTTGAAACCCTCCAAGAAATTTAACAATATATGCAAAGGATCGAGAGTGAAAGGCTATAGTTCCAAGCCGACCAGAGAGTGTCATTGATAACCTGAGTTATTGTTTTTATTTATTTATAGGCAACGTAATTTTAATAGAAATTTGACAAAAAAAACCTGATCTATTGTTTCTAAACCATGTTTGAAAGTCTATAATTCACTCCTCTTAAAAGTATGTACCATATGCACATATTGTATGGTTCATTTATACTTTGGTGTGTTTCAAAACTTTTGTTCTAAAACTTGTAACCTTTTAGCAAAGCAGTAGAATTCGCAACGTTTAGGATTCGTAACATATTCACTAGGATGATAACATTTTAGCTTGTCCCGTATTCCCTTCGTGCCTTTTTAAGAGTCCTGTTTCGTAAATCCAACTTATTAAAAAAACATCATCCTTATACCTTTCACATCAACTTTTTCCTCCACTTTTCCTATTTACCCATCATCATTACACTTTTACTCACTAACTTTTCAAAATGGAATATACTTTTAGGAACATAATAGACAATGCACCAATTTTTACCCATTAACTTTACAAAATGAACACTTATTAAGGGACAGCTCAAAATGAAATAGCGGACTCTAAAAAAGGGACGGACGGAGTAACTTTTTAACAATAGTGCAAGAGAAATTTCGAACGTAAAACCTTAAAGAGACAGTAAATTCCAGAATCTAAAGCCTTAACTATTGAGCCAACTCTTACCGTTACGGTTATGATTAAGTACAAATTAAGTCTATCGATATATACCATGTTTCGTTAATGACGTGTATAATCATTATTATACTACTCTGTTTACTCCTCTCCGTTTAAAATAGGAGGAGAGGGAGATTTGAATAACTAGAGTAGTGTCGGCATGTAAGGAAAAAAAATACTCCATACTAGTAGACAATTCGTAGAATAAATTGTGTTGTACTGTAATTCGTGAAATCATATAATAATCTGGGAGTATCGTAACGGGGTACTCTGAACCACTTTACAATCACACATTTCTGTGGGGTCTATCACTAAGTATATGAACCCCACGAAAACGTGAAATTATAAAATGGTCTGGCGTACCACGTGTCGGCACTCCCGAACTATTGAATAATTACCGCTGTAATTTATATCCAACTTCACAAAACCTCATTCTTTATACTTAAAATATTTGCCTCAAAACCTCATTCTTTATACTTAAAATATTTGTCTCAATGTGAGATTGGTGTGATATGAGGAAGGTCCCAAGTGGGGATGAGTTCAACTTCGAAGTTGACCTAGAAAAACTCTCTCTCTCTCTCTCTCTCTGGTCGGTTATATATGACAACTGATTTCTAGCAAGGACAAGCTTTTCACAAGAAGATATTCAAAACCAAATGTAAACAAAATATATAAGAAGGGAGATCGATCTAGTCTCACCTTGGTGTAGAGAAGTACTACGTACTACAAGAATTTTTCCAAGATGATTTCTGGGGCCACTTCTTGTTTCCCTAACGTTTCACAAGGGTTACAGATGTATGATAGTCTCCCCCAAGAAGGGGTAATTCCTTCCTCTCTAGAACAACAAACCTCCACATGGGAAAGCCACTCAAACTCTCTCCTCTACACCCTCTCCCTCCTCAAAGAAAAGGTTCACCAGGTCGAATCACTGGTCACCATCTTCATCTCCCCGAATCAAGCCCACCCCGCAAAGTCAACCGCCATCGCCATAGCCAGCATGGGCGCCTTGGTCCAAGAAGTTATGGTCACCGCCTCCTCCCTCATGTTCACCTGTCAACAGATGTCCGCCGGTTCAAGTCCTACTAGCAACAACGCAAGTGCTGCTAATGAATTACTGCACAGAGCTGGCGCCACTTCAAGTCAACCAAACATCGGGGGCCGTGAAGAACGATCCGGACAAGGGTTCTATAATCCAGGTGAAAGCACGCTCGATCATTGGTACGCTTGCGATCCAAACAACAATACCAGAAATCAAACTAATATCAACGTCTCCGACAGAAATGAAGCCGGTAGGAGGGAGAAGGAGAGGGAGTTGACTAAAAGCGGTCACGAAAACAACGAAGGATCGCCGAAGAACTACGATATTATAGAGCTCGATGCAGCAGATTTACTGGCGAAGTATACCCACTATTGCCAAGTTTGTGGGAAAGGATTCAAGCGTGACGCCAACCTGAGGATGCACATGAGGGCTCATGGGGATGAGTACAAGTCAAGCGCGGCGTTGAGCAACCCGATGAAGAATATTAACAACAATATCACGGGCGCAGGTTGCGATGACGGAGACAAGGACGGCACGATGCTGCTGCCGAGGAAGTACTCGTGCCCGCACGAAGGCTGTAGGTGGAACCGGAAGCATGCCAAGTTCCAGCCGCTGAAGTCGATGATCTGCGTGAAGAATCACTACAAGAGGAGCCACTGCCCGAAGATGTACGTGTGCAAGAGGTGCAACCGGAAGCAGTTTTCGGTGCTCTCGGATTTGAGGACACATGAGAAGCACTGCGGGGATTTGAAGTGGGTATGTTCGTGCGGGACCACTTTTTCTAGGAAGGATAAGCTTATGGGTCACTGTGCTTTGTTTGTCGGGCACGCTCCGGCGACTCCTCCGGCCTGTGGCACGACACCGACAACGACGAAGGTGATGGGGAAAGTCGAACAACAACAACGCGATCAGGTGCAAATTAGAGTGAATAATAGGTGAAAGTTAAAGGATCATCATTTAACTTCCAAAAAAGAAAAGGTTCATCATGTGTGAAGATATATCAATCTCCTCTTTTTGTTGTATTTTTTGTGGTTGTGTTGATGACTTTGTATTAGTTAGCTACGATTTTTAGTGAAAATGGGTCAGGAATTAATGTTTACTGATTTTCTTCTTTGCTATTAAAGGGGTACATGGTAATCTTCTCCATGATATATATCTCTTTCTTCATGCCAATTGTTTAGGAAAGGAAGTTAATTGAGGATTGATGTATTTGTATGTTTCTTCAGCGATAGGTGTGATTGCATGAGGGAACTATAAGCTTCTTGGTGAATTTTACTTCAGGGTACTCCCTGAAGTAAGTGCGGGGCCCTGATTAGTATGGCCGCGCTAGTTCCTCCCGAAGGTTTGGATTGTACAATCGGGTCCATTTAGTGGTCTGACTGTAGAGTTGTTCCTCCGTTGTCAAAAAAAAAAAAATCAATGGACACGGTCTAATAAACGAATCAAGAATACCTTAATTTCCAGGAGTATATTGTTCTGAAAACAGATTTCTCTAGTAATTTTACTTGTAAAAGTATCTAACAAATTTGAAGGGCACCGCGTAAAACATAGACCTCGATTTTGATTGGTTAATTAAAAGTTTCAACTTCATTCAAATACTAGTTTTTGATCTATTATATATGTCATGTTATTTAAGTCCACCGGATGTAAATAAATTCCATTCACATATATATATATATATATATAGAGAGAGAGAGAGAGAGAGTTAGGTTCCAGTGAGGGATCCCTCATTTTTTTAAAGTGAGGGATTCCTCATTTTTTTAAAGTGAGGGATTCCTCATTTTTTTAAAATGAGGGACTCCCATTCCCGATTGAATTTCGATGATCTAAGCCGCTCAAAGTGATCAGAACGTGATTTTATGGCTCATCACGAGAAATCAGCAAAAAAAATGACCGGGAAGGGCTTCATCCGAGCAGTTTTCATTGAACGGTTCAAAAAAACTGCTCGGATGAAGCCCTTCCCGGTCATTTTTTTTGCTGATTTCTCGCGAGTACCCTTAAAATCACGCTCTGCACACATTGAGCGGCACGGATTTTCAAAATTTGATTGGGAAATGAAAGTCCCTCATTTTTTTAAAATGAGGGATCCCTCACTTGAAAATTCCTCTATATATATATATATATATATATATATATATATATATATATATATATACCACTGTTATTCATATGTGTTCAACTTTTATTGATTTTCTTTCGGTCCTAAGAAACATTTTTGAAGATCTGATTTTTCGTAATGATTTTTTCTGACAGTTTGTTCTTGTAAATGTAGTGGTGCATGCAAGTACTATATATCTATGCCCTAAATCTGTGCCAGTATATATGTATGGAGGAGCTACAAGTGCTACCTAATTTGTTTTTTGATTTGGGTTGGCTCTGGCCAACTCTTTTCCTCGTTTCTGGATTGGCATAGCATTGTTCTAATGCTTATCTGCCAATCTCGTCGATATGTTTGCTGCAGGTCGATTTCGTTTTATCCATGCTCCCTTTCGTTTTTGTACTCCATCCGTCCCTTTATTAGAGTTCAGTATTCTATTTCGGTTTATCGTCCCTTATAATAAGTGTTCATTTTGTAAAGTTAGTGGAGAAAAGTAAATTTTTTTTTCATTTTGCCTCTAAAAGTAGATTCATCTTTAAAAAGTTAGTGAGTGAAAGTATTATAATGATATCTTCACATAGGGTAGTTAAGGAAGCTCGTAAGATGTTGGATGTTGGTAAGACTTTGGGTATTGAACTTAAAGGTGGGAGGAATTATAATCTGAAGAGATTTGTTGAAATGCAAGAGGAAGAATTAAAAGATAGGATCCATGCTTTAAATGATTTCGAGGAAGAGGATATCTTGGAGGATGATGATGATTTCGAGGAGGATGCCTCTATATATCTCTGTGGCTTTTTGAACTCAAGATTGGGCGGTTTTGAGGTGTTTGGCTTATTTTGGTTTTGCTTAGTGGCTATGTGGTTTTGGTTTGGCTGTTTATTTAGTTTAGATTTGGCTATTTCTTTTTTGTTTGATTGTTGCAGCTTATTGTGGATGGGTGCTTAGGTATAAGGTGCGAGGCTCGTTTTGGGTTTTTGACTGTTGAGGTTATGTGGATGTGGATTTCATTGGTGTTCAGTTGATGTCTTGCCTTCTTTTAGGTCTTGGGTGGCTTTTGTTGGTGTACCATTAATCCTTTTATCTTTGTAATCATTTACAAAGATTAATAAATTCTTTTTGCTTAGCAAAAAAAAAAAAGTTGAAGTTATGAAACTGGACATTTTAAAAAAGGGACAAAGAGAATAGTACTTATTCAAAGATTAATAAAAATTTCTTTGTCATTACAAAAAAAAAATTAGTTACCAGCACTCTTGCATTCATCATCATCACTTGATGATGATCGATCAACGTGTAACTTACTTCATTGACAATGAAGATCGAATATACATACAGTGTTTTTTATTTTGGATAAGTAATGTACATATTCATACAGTGTTGGTCTATAAATATTGATGATTTTTCTCCTTCGTTCATCACTATGCATGCACAAAAGAGTATCTAGAATCTTATTCAGAATTAAAATTTCTAAAAGAAATTGTTCCATCATTATACTCATAAAAACTCTCTTCCCCAAATAGAGCAAGCAATTTGAGACGGAGGAAGTAATAACCACGAGTGTCTTAATTTCTCTTGTATAAAGTATGAATAGTTCCAAACCATGTTCAATCCTAAGCAGTGGCAAGCCACCCAGAAATTCAAAATAGTGGGGGCACTCAATTAATCACAACCTAAAAATTGAGCATTTTCCTAAACAACCACAACAAGCTACTCCGTAATATTCAAAATAGTGGGGGCACTCTATTAATTACAAAACTGAAAAATTAGCATTTTCCTAAACAACCACAACAAGCTACTCTGTAATATTCAAAATAGTGGGGGGACTCTATTAATCTCAAAAAGGAGCATTTTCCTAAACAAACACAACAAGCTAAATTATATTGCACTTTGACCGTATTATTATTTTTTCTCGGCAAACAAAACATTTTTATAAATTTCTAAGAGGGTTACATCGAGGGGGAGGGAAAGATAAGCAAAACTTGCTCATCCACACTGTTACAAACATAAAAACAAAACACAACGTCCAGCCGGAGGTTGGATGTTGCGCACCTCAAATCCACAGTTAGAGTTTCAGGCTTTCAGCTTACGAATTCCTCCTAGAAAACTCTTAAAATCCTCCGCCGAATACACTTTGATTTCGAACTTTAATTTGCCTTGATCATCTACATAGCCACCCTAACTTTGATTAGGGACCTCACTTTGGCCGTATTATTAACAACAATTTACAATTAACACCATATTTACTACAAAAATACCTAAAAACTAGGGTGGAAATTTCGGACACAATGCGCTAGCACAACTCAAACCAACACAAAATTAGAGAGTTTTGGATAGTCTTTTTTTTTTTTTTTTTATACGAATATGAATACAATACAATCCGATGACACAGAAATTGAACGAGACGAAAACGAAATGGACTCGCACAACTCGAGTACATGGATAATTGTTTAATTACTTGTGTCGACGTTTCAAAATGAGAGGTATATCATTATTTTCAACAATTATATTAAAAAACTATAGTGCAATTTTGTAAAAAAAAAATTGACAAAATAAAAGAAGATTATATTAATAATAGCCACAAGGGCAGACGATGTCTTTCACCCGACTCAAACATTGAGCCTGACGCAAATAGCAGCACTTGCAATCTGCTATATATTCATACCTAGAATCAGTAGTTTCAGAAGAAATAAATACTAGCGAAAAATAAAAGACAACAAATAGCCAAATGATCAAATGTACTCCAACAAGCATGAACACACCAATAAACTTTCAAAAAACTACAGATCCACTACAACAAAAGACATGTTTGGTAATATGAAAAAATGTCTCCAAAGGTCCAATTTTAGTTTCGATTTAATAGTGACAACCCTAAAACCTTTCTGCGACACCCCGAAAATTTGATTGCCCGCCCAAATCAATCTTGACCTGTTGGTAATGGTGCCAGAATTACCTAAAATTGCATATTCGGTGACACCAAATTTGTCGTCAAAGGAAAATTGTTACCGCTGAAAATTGTCCAATCTTTATCCCCTAGAATAGAATAGATTAGGTTAACCAATGACAACAAAAAAAAAAAAAGTTGGAATTTCTTGTTGCTGCTGGTTACATTTGGTCACAATTAAGCATAGTTTTTGGTCGTCGAGGGGTGTCCAGTTTTTTTTGTTGTAGTGAGATCTTACAAGCCCCATTGGAGTTTTTTTTTTTTGTAGTGAGATCTTACAAGCCTCCACAAGTTGTCTTGCCAAAAACATTATGTAGGGTGAAAACATTGTTGTCACGGATATCATTATTAAGAGGATATCATTATGAAGAAACTTTGTCTCTAAAAGAACCTGATCTGTAGATAAATTTTCGTACAAAGACGAAACTAATCCCCTGAGAAAACTCTCACAGATCAAACGACTAATTGTTGACCTGAAAAGACGGAATAAAAACAAAACAAAAAGAAGAAGTTATGCATATGGTGCAGAAGAAGTTATGCATGGTGAAAAGAAAGGATTAATCAAAAAAATTAGGGCAAAGTACGGAATACCTCCCTGAGGTTTTTCCATTTGGCAGATGACCCCCTGAGATTTTCTAATGACCACATTGCCTCCCTGTGATTTTGGAGTAAAGTGCAAACGTAACTCTGTTAATGGCAGAAAGCAAAACGACATTGTTACCCCTTTAGTTAAATAAAACACTTTACTCTCACTTGGTACCCTTAAATCCTTTTTCTGAAAATACGCTTATTTGGCTAACAATTTTTGGAACTTACTTCAAAATTTTATTTCGCCGATAAAATAAAAAATAATTTTTTAATACAATTGAGTTCTCAAAAAATGTCAGGAACTTTTTTTTTTTTTTTGATTATGGAGAAAGGGGATTAAGAAGGCGATGGAGGAGAAAGAAGGAAGAGAGAGGGGATTTTCTGAAGCGGAGTGGCAGAGGAGATCATAGGTTACATCTACTCTCATTTCGAAAGTAATAACAGAGCTAGTTGGATTTGGTTCGCTTTCATGTACTATTGATCCACCGTGAAGGTTCATTCACATTGCTTTTGAGAATTGAATCTAGTTTTTAATTAGGTTTTTGGGTGCTGTTTAAAAAGCTATTAGTGGGTGCTGTTTTATTTCCTTAATTTGTGAGAACAAACTGTTTTTGTTTTTATTGCTGTACTTTTGGGTTACTAGCAAGAACAAGCGATTTCTTTGTGTTTTCGCTTCATTTCCATCTGGATTTTGGTTGGAATTTGCTTCTTCTTTTTCTTTTTTCCCTTCAGAATTTGGGTTTGTTTCAATTCCTTTGTCTAAAACATAATTTGGACCATTTGGGTTTCTGTGTTTTGTTTTGTATTCATCTGGGTTTTGCTAGAAATTTGCTTCCAAAAAATGGAAGATTAGCATCGACCCAGTTTGTTTGTTTTTTGGTTGAATTGCATATTTTTCCACCTGGGGTGTTTCCAAAAAAAAAAAAAAAAGAATTTGGACCATTTGGGTTTCCTTATTTTGTACTCTTTGCATCTGGGTTTTTGCTGCAAATTGCTTCTGGAAACACAGAGGATTATCCTCTTTTGACGAGGGAGATCGAGTGGCCGGCGTTTGGGAACGCATTGGACTGATAATAAGGCAAGGGAAAATCAAACCCCCCACTTTAATTTGTTTTTCTTTTACACACTTGAAAACCCTTGCTAAAAGATAGTAAAAGATTAATTAAAAATAAAATAAATGAATTTAGAAGTTGGAAAGAAAGTTGGACAGTAGCTGGTAATGATAATGAAGTGGGAGGAGTGAAACAAAGGTATGTCTTTTATAAAGATGGGGAAAAGGGTATTAAGGGAAGAAAAAGTCTCATTTTTGGAGGGAAACATGTTTTTTACATCTACACATGCAACACAGGCGCGTACCATACACACACCATCAAAAGGGATGGAAAACATAACAATTGCATTTTAGTCCAAAACCACACACAGGGAGGCGATGTGGTCATTAGAAAACCTCAGGGGGGTCATCTGCCAAACAGAGAAACCTTAGGGAGGTATTCCGTACTTTGCCCAAAAAATTAAAGAAAGGTGTCCCTCGATCCCGGATGGTGTCCCTCAACTCGTACCAATCTGTTTCTCAATCCGTCATATCACTCCAACTCCCTACTGCGAATGGTGTCCCTCTATCCCGGAATCCGCTAGCCATGTTCTTCGTGATTGTGCTCGGGCCTCTGCCATTTTGAACTGCCTTCTTTTTCCATTTCGGTCCCAAGCAAATGATCCTTTTGAATGGATTTTTATGAATTCCAAAATTACGGGCATGCACAGCTCGGGTGCCCCTTTAAAGGTCATCTTTCTTTTTGCTATTACGGATCATTGTGGGAATTGGATATATAGGTGGTTTTCATAGGAAAATAACCGTTGATTCTAGTATTAAGGCTGAGATTTGGGCCTTAAGAGATGGTTTGGTTCTTGCTAAGGATCAGAATGTTCAGAGGTTGGAAGTTGAGGTGGATGCCTTGGGGGTTATTCAAGTCATGATTAATGATGATAATTCAGCAAATCATCCTCTTGGTAACGGTATTCTTGACGGCAGGTGTCTGAGCAAGGCCAGCTTTGAGGCCATTTCCATCAAGCATATCTATCGCGAATCAAACCATTGTGCAAATGCGTTGACAAATGATATTCCGGCATCAGTGGGAGATTTACATATCTACCCGTTTTTTCCTAGTTATATTACTAATGTTTTCTATGACGATTTGAATGGGATGGAATATCCCAGGTTTGTAAGCACTTAACTATGTTTTTCTTTTAATGTATCGTTGGTTTACAAAAATAAAAAATAAAAATAGAAAGGATTAATTTTTGCTCTTTTAGCAAAGCAAAGGCACTCAAATTATGGTGACAATTAATATCATTGTTTTCTTTCCATTCTTTCACTCAATCCTTTTCCTAATTTAGGTCAAGTATTTCGTCCATCTATTGTTTTTTAGTTGTAGTAAAAGAGAACCATGAGTGGCCTCATAGAAACAGGCCATGTGGCCCCTAATTGAACGACAAACGTATGTTGATATTGGCAATTGACCTAGAGAATAGTTGCTTTGAGTGAGACACAAAATTTGTTTACTATACTATTTTTTGTGAATTAGGAGATTATGAAAGACAGATGCTTCCCTAAAAATGAATTTTTTTTTCCCCAGTTTAGTCACTTCTTAAAAACACCAATATTGTTACTCCCTCCATCACATATTTTTTTTTATCTTATTTTACTTTTTGTGTCATTCAAAAACTTGTCTATGTCTTTTAATCTATAAGGTTTTTTTATGATTTTGAAAATTTTATTTAATAAAATTAATTAAAATTTATCAAATAAAATTAAACAGAACCAAGAATATATATATGGGACGGAGGGAGTAATATGGTGATTATATTTAGCGATCAAATTTTGAATATCATTTGGTGTATTAGTAATGCGTAACTAAATCTCAGTTATCATGTACTCTACCAATGCATCGGTAACATGTCATATAGTTTTTAAAATGTGATCACCAAATATACACTACAAGAAAAACTATTCATATTTTATGCCTAATTTTTGATCCATTGAACTTTGTTGTAGGCCAAAACTGAATAAATCAAGTATACCAAATCAAATCGAATAAACTAAACCGGACCAAAACCGAACTTATTTGGTCTGTGTTTTTTTCTTTTTTTTTTGGTAAATTAGTTTGAAATATACAAGAAGTTAAGCGAATGTACAAGTTTACAAGAGGCATACCCAAAACTTATACAAATTATAAAAAAAAACCACCCCAAACCTAGAGGGCGACTATTCGCAGTCTCGTATTTTCTCTCTTAGCCTGTTACAAATTTTCAACTAATTACAACATGACCTCCTAATACAAAATGACCTATTTACCCTTATAGGTATACATGAAATGACCTATATGCCCTTATGAACAAAACGCCTAAATTATCTTCTTCCCTCTTCCCCCTAAATCATCATTTACATTTTTTTTTTTTAAAAAAAAACACACACACACACCATGCGACCTCCACCTGTTCTTCATCTTCTCTTCTCATGTTCTTCTCTTCTTCTCCCTCTGTTTTTTGTTGTTGTGGCGTCTAGATTTACAAAACCCAATTTTTCGATGTGTCTGGTCCCAATAGAATGAAATAAGTAATTTCGGTAGTTAACCACTGTAAAATATTACCATACTCGACAGTTAGTTACCGAAATTGAGATACATTTTCAGCATTCAATTACCAAAATATATGTTTCTTGTTTTTGTTGTATTCATTTCCGACATGTAGTTATCGAAATATAATCTTGTTTTCAACAGTTATTTATCGAAATGTATGTATGATTTTCGTATATAGTAGTTCGGCAGTTCTTTATCAAAAGTTGAACATATTTTTGACATGTAACCAAAATATAATCTTGTTTTCAACAGCTATTTACCGAAATGTTATGTATGATTTTCGTTTATATAGTTCGACAGTTCGTTACCAAATTTTGTACATATTTCAACATGTTGTTACCGAAAGTGATAGAATTGTTATTGTATATATACTTGCATACATGTATGTATACTCAGAGAGAGAGAGAGAGAGAGAGAGAGAGAGAGCGAACGAACAGGAAGAGAGGCGGTGGTGCGGTTGTGGTGTTCCGGCAAGAGTGGCGGTGGTGGCTATGGAGGTGGAGGTGGAGGTGGAGGTGGTGGGTTAGGGTGGGAGTTAAAGTGTAATTTTTGAGAAGGAAATGGTATAATGGGAAGATCAGGTACATTCAATAGGTTATATAGAGAAATTCTTTTTTTTTAAATATTGGAAATGGACTATGTGAAGTAATGGGCCAAAGGAGAAAATACGGAGTTATGAATCACAGCCCCCCAAACCTAATGAATTGATTTGGTTGTACAAATTATTAAAAACCGAACCGATTTTACTCCTAATTTGTACTAAAAGCCAGGATGTATGTATTTTTCAGCCCTAAATACGGAGTAGTCATCAATCACAATGAGAAGCAGCCCAAACCGCTAAACCGAACACAGCAGCAGCTCCCTCCCCAAGCTACGGCGGCTCCGGCAACAACGATAACAACAGCTACCTCTCTCTCTCTCTCTCTCTCCAATTAGGGGCCCTTCGTTTTAGCACTGTTTGGCTTCCATGGCTTCTGCTCAGGGCCGGCTTAATTACTGTCACAACTCCCATCTTTTGCAAAAGTAATCCTATTTCCATAACTAATCCTAACGGTTAACACCTCTCCCATGGTTTTTTTTTTTTGGGTAGTTTATTGGTAAACGTAGATGTTTGGAAGGCCACCTACTACTGCATGCTGCTGCTACTACTACTATATGGTTGGTTTATTGTTCACGCTCACCCTATTGGTACAACTCAATTTGTTAGACTAAAGTCGGCGGTTTCGGCCGTTGCTTCCGATTTAAGGAGGCCTTCCCCTTTCTACTTGCCCGGCTTAGGGGGTGTTCCACTTTTGTGAAAAAGTAAGTTTTTGAAAAAGAAGACAATTTCAAGTTCAAAAATCATGTGTTTATCTAAATAATTTTCCTACTAATATGGATCTTGTTTGATAAATCTCATTAAGATCTTTTAAACGGTGCAAAAAAAATTTAAAAAAATATTTTTCATTTTCATTATAGTTGGGTTTGAAATTACCTTTTTTTTCCAAAAAGCTCTTTTTGGAGAAAGTGGAACACCACCTTAGTTGCTTCTAACGAAGACGACAAACCAACAGTTTGAGAAAAGAACCATGCCATGCACGCGAGTTATGTGACTTGGCTACCAATTAAACCCGCTCTCAATCCTTGCTCTCTCGAGTATTTTAGTAGATTGAGATGTGTTTCAAAGACTTTCACGCTTGCACTACCGCCCCTGCCTCCCGCACGCGAGTTATGTGACTTGGCTACCGCAGCTTGGTCCTCATACTAGTTAGAGTTTAGTTTTCTCATTATTTTCCCTTCATCGACCTGATGATTAAGACTAGTAATTTAGGTTTCACACTTGTGTGCCGTTATCCTGCTGTGTTTGTAGCATAAATTAACCACTTAAAATTTTGATCTTCTGTTTTGTTCCATTGTTTGCCATCGGTAATGATGATGGGAGAATTATACATAGAACCCAGTGCTTGTTTTTCAAACACAAATTACTGACAAACCTTGACATCCTATTTTCAGGTCATAATACTGCACAAGCTTGAGTTGGAGTGCCGATAGAAGCACTTTATTCAGTGGCTATACTGATGGCATAATCAGACTTTTTACAAAGCCAGAATCACCTCTTCGGAGAGTGTTTTTTACAGAATCAGAATTTATATTGCAAGTAGTGTGCAGAAAGTTAAAAAATGCCAGTACACGCACAACTAAACATCAATAGCACGGAAAACAAACGATAATTTCTATTTAACCTGTGCGTCTCAAGGAGGCCAAAACTAGCACATATGCCAAGCCTTTTTGGTATCTTTTTCATCAAAGGAATCCACACAAATAACAAGCTTCAAACCTTAGTTTACAAGGCCACGAAGCCATTTACAAAAGAATGCTCATGCTCGTCAAAAATACGACTATACAGGTGCAGCTCTTCAAAATCCCCCCTAGCAACACACTTTTATGCTAACAAAATTGCTAAATCCAGGGGTTGGTAAGTTAAATGCCTACGTAGGAAAATACATTAACTACTATTTAAAGTCTAGACTAACAAGGGGATGGAAGAAAGGATGACTGATACAATAAGTCAAAATCAGTTTAATCCTCTTTGTTCGTATTATGATGCATATCTGCTGTATTCCGGATTTTCTCAAATCCAGGGGGAGGAGCGCTGGGTCCAACAACAAAACTGCCTGTTTCAGTGAGGTTAAGCTTTCTCTTCTTCCGTTGGTTCTGAATAAATGATGCAAGAGTCATGTCATCCCCATCTTCAACCTCAGAAATATAATTAGAAATAGGCTTATTGGTAGTCCTTGACCTTTTATGCCCCTCGATAATCATACAAGACTTTGAAGATGACGAATGACTTACTCCACTGCACTTTTTCAAACTTCGCTTGGTGACCTTTTTCTTCCCCAAACTGGCATCATTGCCCCTTAATGTATCTGCTTCACCAGAATCGCTTATCTCTAAAAGTTCCAGCATAAGTCTGTTATATTTACTCCTCTTTGATCTGGGTTCATGAGAATTCTTATTCCTTGCACCAACATCACTGAAGGCTTCAACCTCATTAATGTCCGTCATCTTTGATAATGTTGAAACTTGACAAAATAATGAATCAACTTGAGTTGAATCAACATGCTTCTCTGAAATAGCATTATTTTCCTCGAAGGTCGCAATCTTATCTGAATTGATCGTCCCTGAGCTTTCATCTAACAGTTGAACACATTTACTCTCTCTTCGACATTGTTCAGATGCCTTTCTATTCTTCGCAGCATGATCACCACTAAGTTCTTTAACCTCTAATATTTTTGAAAACTTTTCACTAGCTGCTAAATGAGCTTTCCTTGGACGAGGGCGTTTATTCCCCTTTGAATACGGCTTCTTTTCTCTTTCCGTCCTCGAAATGGCATCATCCATGGAAGCTGCTTCCGGCCTCGCACTGTCAAAATAGACCAGAAAACTACAGTAAGTGCAGGAAAGCAGAAGAAACATTGATTGAAAAGCTGAATATCCTACCTAGATTTCCTTTTTCGCCTCCCAAAAGACCTATTCCTCTTTGTCGTCCCATCAGATGGTCCAACTTGACTGTCCCTTGCAAAATCTTGAGTCGGTTCAAAGTTTCTATTCTTCTTTGATCGTCGTGGCTTCATAACTCTCTTCTTTGAAATAGAATCATCACCACCATAGTTCTCAATCCCATTGCCATTGGTTAACAGTGGAACTTCCCCAGGACAGCTTTGAGCTTCCTTCGTAGGTCTCTTGGACCTGCATTTCAGAACATTGCTGTAAGTAAATGCAATAACAACTGACATGGCAACATAAATACCACTTCAGACATACAGCTGGATTTAAGTAATTGTTCCAACTCACAGACAAGAAAGTTGAAGGTATAAATAATAGCCAATTGGTTTAGAGTTGGATGCCTTAACATGGCATCAAAGCTAGGGTTTTCGAGAATTTGCTCCCCCCTGTTCATGCCATAAGTGCACCGTCGTTTGTTGTGATCCATGTGTTACGGATCGTTTGTTTAACTCTCCACGTGCGAATCGGAGGTCGCACATGCGGGGGAGTGTTGGAGTTTGTCCCACATTCGTTGATTGTCTCCTCCAAAACAAGTAGATGAGCCTGAGCTCCACTCATAGCCAATTGGTTTTGAGTTGATGCTTTAACAAAGAACATAGTACTGTAATTGACCTCCTTATTTAACATATGAATCCAAATAAATGCAATCAATGCCACATACTCCACAGTATCTGACCAGCATACCTTGATTTCCTCTTTTGTTTTCCAGAAGGATTTGCATTTTCAGATTCCGCAACTGCATTTGTGATTGCTAGCGGAATGAAATCATTTGGTCCAAGGGCAGGTCGTTCTGACTCCCTATCTACGAAGTTTGATATGAGAGCTACATTTTGTATCTTTCTAGCTGCTTGGAGCCATGACCATTCAACTGGATGCATATCCTTCCACCTCCTAATCATAGGAGAGAGAGCCAGAGAAGAAAACCACCATTAAATACAGGAGTACAAGGCAGGAGAGTGAAGTTCAGAACAGAATCGTATAATGGAAAAGAATGGAGTAACACCATAGAAATGAGACAAGAAGAACATTTTGGCCCTCTAATGGTAAAAAATTTACCTCTTACACTGATTATCAGTACGGGGAGGCACACACGCAGCAACCTTAGACCAGTAAACCTTAGACCAGCAATCTCTATGTTTTGCAACTGCTGCATCCAACTTTGAATCCTCTTCTTGAGTCCATCCACCAAATCTCAAAGAAGGATCTAAGCTATTGACCCACCTGCCACCAAGTCAACTGTTACAATAAAATCACATAAACTGTGTTGGAGCCAAGATTGGGATTTATTTATATACCTCTCTCTACACTGCACATGAGTTCGACCAGGAACAAATTGAGCTATTTTATTCCAGTTTTTTGGCCCAAAAAGCATCACTGCTACTTTCAGTCGCTTGTCCTCATCCAAAGTCCACCTCCCTACCCTTTGCCTAGCTGGGTGAAGGGATTTTATCCATCTGCATTTATTAAACAGATGTATGTAGGTATCATGTTACTGATGTATGGCCACAGTTAAATTCCAATAGAACTTGTCATTGAGATGGCTAACTGACCTATTAGAGCATTGGGTACCTGTCCGTCCTTCCAAAGCAGAAGCCACAAGCTGCCAATTACCCTCGCCAAAAGTTTCTACAGCAGCGCGAAGTTTATCATCATCATCCTCAGTCCACTCCCTCTTCAGTATCGAAGCATTAAGACTTCTTTGATAACGAGCCAGGCACTGAAATGGAGTCCTGTTTGTTTCCAATAAAACGGCAATGTCAATCCAGTCACTGATACCCCTTTCTTGGATAATATGCAGAAGTTCCTTATCCTCCCTTCTAGACCATGAGTGGTGATTGATTAAGGGGTCTTCACAGTTCAACCACCTGCGATAATTTCTGAGTTCATTAGCTAAAGAGGATTGTAATCAAGACAATCCATGTTGACAACATCACTGTAATTAAAAAGGGATAAAAACATGCAGCATTGCAGAAGTCCAAAACAAATCGAAGTTGCAAGTGCATAAAGCACCATGATTTTGAGAAGAACTCCATTAAGTCATGGTTCCCACCTGATATGCATTGACTTTCTTAATTCAATCCCAACATGGCTATGTCTCGGTCATGGTGGTCACCTAAGAAGATGTCTGAGATGCAACTTGGTGGAAGAACATATAAGCTTCATAAAGTTCAAAAAGCACAAAACCAGTCAAATACTGCAGAAACTGAAACTAGAATGCCACAGATAATGCAAATGGTCTGAAGATATATTACCTTTCTAAGGGAGAAAGCAGAACACAGTGATGTTTTGTTTCAAATGAAAAAGGTGCTGCAGAGCAAGAGGGCTGGCCCATCATCACATTTCCTAGAAGGGCAGAAGGTTTCAAGCTAAATATGGTGACAAGCTTGTACAGGATCATAATAAAGCTCCCTTTACTAGGCTCAAGGATTTCTGCTCTCGAAAATGCTACCCCTCTGGAAGTACTTTTGGTAAGGAGGACACGCATTATCTAGCGGCTGATTCTGATTAACAACTACTTCCAAAGGAAACCTAACACCTTTAGATGTTCATTGCTCGGTTTAATAAAAAGATATGAACTTGTCAGAAGTACACAATTTCGCCACGTGTAGGAAGAGGCTTTGGCACCAGGTGGTACAAGTGATTTTAAACTTCCAAGTTATCTTCCTTGAACAGAAGTGAAGCTTCAATGAATCCAATTGGGGAAACAAAGATCTCATCTTACAATTCTTTTACATTAGCATAGGTCTGAAGCGTCAACCTCAAATTGGAAGAGAGCGATAAAATGATAAATAGTATACAATTGCAAGATGCACAGATCACAAGAAAGAGTTCTGCACATCTATAAAGTATAAATAAAATTCTTGATCGTAAAACCAGAAATTATTTGGCCTACTAAATACTCCCTCCGTCCCATATTGTTTGGACTTTTTTGATATTCATGTCAGTTTCAATCGTTTGTATATTTCATTATGAATCTCCAAGAATATGTAATATGGATCTTGTTTTATAGTTCTCAATTAGATCTATAATACAAAATTTTCAAAATTATGAAAAATATCATAAATTGGGAGATATAAGAATTTAAAGAACGGCGCGAATATCGAAAAAGATGAAAGATTTTGGGATGGAGGGAGTAAGAATTTGTTGTGTAACTTGTGCTAACATGCGTGATTCATATTGACCCAGCGTATTATTAACCATCTATGCTTCAATATCTTCATCAAACCCCCGTAGGTCGAACAATTTCAAAATTGAGCTAGCAGCCTATTAAGTACAATTACATGCAATATTCCCAACCAAACTTTAGGAATAAATTGTTTTCATGTAGGAAAAACTATCTAAGTTACCTTGCTTCACATTCGGCACCAGAACGACCTGGGACGTACATAGAGGCCAACCGCTCCCAGTTAACCTTGGGCAAAAATGATCTAATAGTCTCAGGGGCGATATCAAGATCCCTAATTGATGCAATCATACTATCAAAGTCATTTGAATCTCCAGAGGATCCCTCTACATCACTGTTAAACAAAACTTGTCAGTCAATATACAGTTGAGAATAAAAACTCCATCAAAGATGTAAATAATAATTTTGGAGAACAATCCACAGATATGATGGACAAATATACAATAGAAGATGGTACTCCTATGAGAAAAGAGAAGGGCTCTCCTCAAACATGCTAACGTGAGTTAATATATTAATTAGCAGCATAATTTTCCCAGAGTTTAACATTGTAAAGTTATAGAAACCATTCCTAATAAAACATGCAAAGCATTACAAGTACAGAGAAAACTAAGCCATAACCTAATAGTATCCATTGTGATGGGAAGCGAACTAAAAAGCCAATATTATTCCAACTCCTGCCAATTAGCAAATATCCCTTCCAGACATTGGCAAGCCCATTCTCAAAAGAAATATGGAAAAACATGAAGTTTAAGGTAATGAGCTGCACAAACATCAGAAGTTTATCAAGAGAAAGCGTACCTGATTAAATCAACTGACTTTTGAAACAACAGTTCTTGGAATTGCTGTTTTATTCCCTTGGCGAGATTCTCCCTTTCTTCATGAGACCACTTTTCACGATTCAACGAGATTGGAAATTTCTTCAATACCATTCTATAACTAGTGACATGAGAATTCTCATTAGGGCCATAATATAAAGGAGAGCCATTTTTCCCATTCACCTGCAAGAACCACAAAGTCCTTATTCAAATACTTACTTATTTGGACAAGAAAATATTCAATAGAAGCTCCCAAAATAGAAACGGACTCAACATGAACGGGAGACATGCCTACGAGATCAGCAACTGTAAAGTGTAAACCAAAATTCCAAATCAAAGTTGACATAAAATTTTGTTCCGGCAGGAATAGTTTCTAGTGTTTGGTGTGGCCGAAAAACAAAAAAGTCAGCGGTTTCCGTTCTCAATTGGAAATGAGTGGGTTTTGGTGGGTTTTCCACTCTTTAAAGGTGAAAAACGTTTTTCTGCACCACCACCACCCACCATGGGCCTTATCCCTACCATAACCACCAGCACCATCATTACTAGGGGTTGCAACTTGCAACCTAACACAGGAAACCATGTTCCATCCAAAAAAAATTTTACATTTTCCTCTGAAGCAAAAGTAGCATAAGACCATTAAGTTAACTCTTAATATCTAAACCTACCTGCTCTAAACCAATCAATTGCAAGCATTTTTACCAAATTCCACCTAGTTCGTTGATTGATAATATTGTTGATACAACAAATGGACATAGAACAGGGTATCCTATCAACTTGTTCCTGCCTAAGATAATAAGCACATGAACTTGGTATTATTCAACCCCGCTCTTCCGATAGAGTTGTAAACATTCTTGGCAAAATTCCAACTACCAATTTGTGATTGGTAATACGGACGTAAAAGGGGCAACCCTCACAGCTTGTCCCAGCAAGCTGTATCTAAACCTGGTCCATTTACTAACTAATCTCCCTCAATCCCTCTCACACACACATATCAAGTAATAATGCTGTGATTAATGCACACTCCACGGCCCAAAAAAGGCCTTAATAAGGCACAACCAATCTGCAGTACATGAAATCCTAAGGTGCACACCTCATCACCTCCCTGTGAGGTCCTTGCTTAAAGAGGTTCACAGTGCAGGCTGCACATTAATACGTTAATTGATCAATCATACACTAATCATCCAGTTGAAATAAAAAAGCATATCAAAGTCTTATTTGGTGAGTTACTGCGCTTAATTCAAGCATCTTATATATTCTGTAAACTAGGTTCATAGGCTTACCTTTGACAGCTCAAATTTGATATTTGTAACACTCTATCTTCAATATGGATGAGGTTATGATATATGATCAATCGATGTTTTCAAGTTCCGCATTAGGGTTGGTTTTCAATATGAAGGTTTAGGACATCTTGAAAGGGTTGTGATACTACTTGATGGCTTAATAACTCAGAAGTTCCTCAACCAAATAATTCTATTCAGATTTAACCCCTCCGGCTAAAACCAACCCCACAAGGCTTACATAATTTCATGCAAAGACTAGTCTTACATATAATAACAATGCCCAACAAATGAAAACATTTTGAAGCTGGTAAGAAATCCAACAAAACTGAAGCAATGACTATATCAAAGGCTAAAAAAAGTTGACTAAGAGATTGACCTTGGAATTAGCCCTTGGCTTTATGGCTGAAATCAGCTGGACACGAGCATCCTTCTTCTGGGACAATGCTCGCCCAGTCCTTTTTTTGCAGCTAACCTGAAAATCTCTTAGAAGTTTAACACGCTGCTTCAGTGTTTTGTTCTCTTCAATCCTTGCTTCAATCTGCATCAACTTGCTTCTAAGAAATTTCTGACAGGCCCTGTTCTTCTTGATGGCATCAACAAACATCTGTGCAGACTTTGGGAAGCTAGAACCACTGCATGGCATTATAGCCAAACTATGATCGTCTGGTTGATGCCACTCAACTAAGCCGGATGGACTAACCCCATGAGTAATGTTATTAATTGATTCAGAACTCTGGGAGGTGGTGTAAAAATCTAAAGAATCTGGAAATCCCTCAGAAACATTAGTGCTGTCTACAACTAAGTTATTGGAAGTTTCCTTCTCCAAGGCTATGTTGTTGGAACGGACATGCTCCACTTCACTCATAAATTTTCCCTTGCCATTTTTCTCCCTGTCTGCAAGGAATAAGAAACAGATGCATGAAAAATTATACAAAAAGATAAGGTGAAATATGAGGAATGGATGCAGATGCAACAAAGAAGCCCTAACTGTGGACCCCACATCAGCATGGTTTTAACCGTTCAAGCCATCCTATCTACGTGAAATAATGCATCAAACCAATAAGTATTTTTCTTGATATTCCCATGTAGCAAAAATGACATGTGAGGGGAGAAATTACCTTAAAAAAAAGTCTATACAACAGCTAAAAGGAATTACATTACATGAGCAATTTAACAGTGACTTAAAGAATGCCTATTATCTGACGTCTAGAGATTGATATCTAGGCTTATGCAAGCAAAACCACAGAAGAAATGCAGACGCATTTGACAACAGCCACCCAAAAGAAACAAATAACTCATTTGAAAACTATGTAATCATTTGGTATAAACCAAATGTGATGAGTTCACAGAGATTTAATTACAACTATTAAGAATTGAGATCAATTTATAATAGGTACATGAAATAAGTTCGACGAAATAATCCATTGGGGGAAAAAGAGTTACTCCATCAAAGGAATATATCTTTTCTTTCAAACTCTTATGCAAATGCACCTCTTTGACGTATTGCTTCTTTGGGGATTTGATACAATTTCCAGTACAGTCATATATTCTTGTGTTGGAACGTGATACTTATGAGTAATACTCGGTTGAGTAGGATGTTTCGTGTATTTTTTTTTTCCCTATTTTCCCCTTCCCATTCAATCGAGAACACAAAACTTTCGGCTCCTTCTCTTTTGACCAAAACACTATAGTAAAGTATAACTTCATTTAGTGTGTTTGTATAGATGTACAGATTACTGCCCGATTTTCAGTTCAATTATGTGGTTAATGTTAAGCCACGTGGTCTTCGTTGTGCGAGTGCATCATTATTATCTGAAAACTACTATAAACGTTATCTATTAGGCTTAGTGTTTCCACAATGAAGGGCAAAAGGCATGATAGAATGGGCATGTATCATCTTTGTTTTTGTTGGCACCTCGGTCTACTTCAATTTTATTTCCTATTCATTAAATATGTCGTCGCTGTTTGATTCTGTAGACACTTGCTAACATGTGATTTTAAAACTTGGATTGTTACCAAAAGCCAAGATAAACAAACACCAGTCACCAATTCGAAAACGAGAATAGGCAAGGTAATCACCTTGAACATATCCGGAAAAACGCTTTTGAATGGCACGGAGTATCTCGAAATCGTCCTCATCATCATCTTGGTCCGAGAGAGCCGGCGGGAGCGTGCTGAGGGGCTTGAGAAAGAGAGGCGCATCTGCGTGATTGCACGCCGACAACCTCCGCTGTACCCCGCGAACCAATTGCATGTCGTCATCATCGTCGTCGTCGCAATCAGAGGCGGTGGTTTCATTGGCAGGGGGTTGGAGGGAATTGAGGTCGGTTCCCGTGAGAATGCAGGCCCTCCTTAGGGCTTCCATGTCCTCGTCCAAGCCCTCGTCGCCATCACTCCCGGAGAAGTCATCGTCTTCACCTGCGTCAGATACCATGTCGATTGGGGGTTCTGAGGAAGAGTTAGGGTTTGTATATGGGCGGGCCTAAACTGGAAGAGAGGCAGGGCAATTGGCGGTAATATCTATATGTACTGCCAGTACCAATGCCCCCGTTCTCGAACACCAAATAATTATTTATTTTTTAAGAAAATAATTTCAAGTTTTAAAATTATGAAGTTATTGAAATCTAAAACAAAAATGCCAAGGACACATACATTTGTGCACATATCTTACACATACATTTTTATGGGACCCACCTCGGGTCCCACCAATATGATCTGAACCGCTCATTATTTTTAAAATAATGTTTTAAGAGTTTCTGTAAAAAATCAACTCGATAGAATATTGGTAAGGGCTTTTTCAGAAATCGAAGTGCGAATCAGACTGTTTCACCCTATAATTTCTGAAAAAGCCCTTACCGATATCCTATCGAGTTGATTTTTTACAGAAACTCTTAAAACATTATTTTAAAAATAATAAGCGGTTCAGATCATATTGGTGGAACCCGAGGTGGGCCCCATAAAAATGTATGTGCAAGATATGTGCAAAAGTATATGTGCAAGTAGCATGACTGAATCTAAAAATATATAATATGAACCTTGTTTGAAAATGAAATCTTTAATACGGTGTAAAAAAATTGAAAAATTATTTTTCATTTATATTATTTTTGAGTTTGAAAATGTAAAATAAGTACTTATTTTTAAGAAAGTGTTCTGGAACGGGCGGCCTTATTCGGTTGAGTTTTTAGATTTTGAACTCTAAATTATTACCCTACTTTAAAATCCACTCATTATCACTATCTCAAACGTTCTATAACCTAGGGTTTTCCTATGGCTGTGGGCGGTGGGAAGGAGCTAAGATCTGAGAGCCCCTCTATGGGGTATGTCTACCTCCTCCATGAGCTTCTATCCTCTCTTCTTTACCTCTTTTTCCTCTTCATTTAATTTGTTTTGTTTTCCCTAATCTCCTACCCTCAGATCTACCACCATCGTCTCCGTCGTTCAGTCGCCTTCTCCGCCACTGTCCATCGTAACCTCTTCCCTACCCCGACCCCGTGCCCTCCCCTCCATCCCAACCCCCCCTAGCCCATCCCTGCATCATCTTCGCCGTTCAATAGCCCTCTCTGCCTACACCCACCTCCACAACCATCTCCCTCTACCCTTGATCATCCCTACTAATTCTACCCTTGTCCTTTTCCACTGTCCCTATCCGCAGCCCCGTCGCCGTCCACCATTTACCCGAGCCATGGTTGGAGTGAGTTGGTAATTCTTTGGGTTTCTAAGAGCGTCAGATATATTTTTGGAACTTTGCCAAAAGAGTTCGAACTTGGATATGTGGTATTTTGCTTATTATTTGTTTTCTGTAATTTTGATGTAGTCGTGTTAAAACAAATTCGCGTTGTGACGATGGGGCCCAATGTTGCACCTGGCACGTGTGCGTTTGTTCTTTAAGCTCTGTAGCTCTTTTCAAGTTGGTTTGTTTTTTTAGTTTAGTTGGTCCGGTGCTTGGACGCCATTTGTGGCCGCCGTGACCGGACTTGCGCTGGTGACAGTGTTCTTGGAGTGGTATTGGTTTGAATTGGGCTTTTCGATCGTGATATTCCGTAGCCGTGGGTGCATCGATCACTGGTCCACCGGCGAATGTTGGTATCACGGCTGTGAAACCATCCAGATTTCATATACGCTTTCTCGGGTTTGAGCTGAGAGCCCGGTTGGGATTCTCTACTATTTGGACCTAAATTGATTCATAATCTAGGCGTTTCGTCGATCTTGCTTATGCAAAGGGTGCCTATGTCGAAGTCTTGGTAGTTTTGGTTCCTTTTTGTATCATTTGATAAAATCTATATTGCCTTCGAGCTTTGATTTGTGATATAATCAAAAGGAAAAAAAAAAATCATTACTTTATTTTTATCTCTATCTTTCTCAAATCATTACCTCAATTTTTATACATATCTCCCTACCCTAATCATTACAAATTTAAATCCAAAATCTCCAAAACGAACAAGCCCGAGCCTTACCAAAGCACTTAATAAACCAAAACGCTGTTGTTTTGGTTTCCTCTATTCCGAAATGGAAAAACCCGGTCCCCCCTCCAAATTGAGGATTGCCTAGGGATTCATCACCACAACCAGGGCCGGTCCCGGGGTAAGCCCCGCAAACCCTCGGTCTTGGATAACCCCAAGCTGGGGCAAAAAAATTTTTTTAAGTAACATACATACATACATACATATATATATATATATATATATATATATAAAAGTTTCCCATACTAGCACAGGCAATTGCCTTGGTCTGGTGGTCATACAAGTTGCTAAATTTCTAGGTCGATTGCATTCGATTCTTGGCCCTTCCACGCCTCTTTATCTTTTTCTCCACTTTTGATCTACCTTATTTTGTTTTCCCTCTCAATGCATAATATTGCGAAATCAAATTACTTTGTTGAAAATTTTCGATTGAACAAACACAACAATAATGTATAAGTGGTATATTCTTACATTTGATTAAAAAAAAGTCATAAATCGAGCGAGTTAACACGGTTTTTATTTTTACCTTCAAACTACCATTTTGCAAGATGGATTTAAGAGATTGGCTATGATCTTAATTAAAAATGAAACACCGTTCCGCTAAAAGCATTTTTGGGCATTTGGGACTTTTTTAACTTCTTAAGTTTTTCAAGACAAAGTCATTCTCTTTGTATATATCAACTAAAAAGTCCAAAAATCAAAATTTAGCGGAACGGGTCCCGAATTCTTGGACAAGTAAAGTACAATAACTCAATTGAAAATTTTGCTTTTTTTTTGTAAGGAGAAGTTATTTTCTTTGAATCAAATTATGCTAATCATAAAACACTATAACCAGAGTTTACGTTTTGATGTTGATTTTTTTTTATGTTATTCAAGCTAAACTAATAATGTAATTTTGATTGTTTTTTGTACTAGTATATATATTTTTATTTTTTGTGACTTAATTGTGAACGGGCAACAAAGCATGAGGTTAGGCTCGGACAATCTAAATGTCAGGGCCGGCACTAACCACAACCGCTAAGCACAAACCGGCGACTGGTGAACAAAGTAATGAAATAACACATATATTGGGCCTAGGGCTATAAACGAGCCGAGCTTTGTCGAGCTCAAGCTTAGCTCGTTTACTAAATAAGTCAAAAATTCGAGTTCAGCTCGAGCCTTAACGAGCCAAGCTCTTATTGAACTGAGTTGAGTCATTTACTAAACAAGTCTCTTTAATCGAGCCGAATCACCCTTAACGACCCAAGCTTTTGTCGAACGAGCCAGGCCGAGCTCGGCTCATTTGGCCTCTTTAATCGAGCCGAGCCACCCTTAATGACCCGAGTTTTGTCAAACGAGCCGAGCTCGCAAGCTGCTCGGTTCGTTTACAGCCCTTGGGCCCAAATCTCAACTCCATTCACAATTGTCTGAGTAATGACCAGGCAAAGTAGCTCTCTTCATTTGCGTAATATAAAAGCCTTGTAGTAGTTTATCCTTGTGGCATCGCTCGCGCAATCCATTTGCACGCGTAACATTTCCTGGATCATCCATGCCTGCAAATCGTGCATAGAAGCAACATAACAGTTAGGCCTCCTAGGCCCCGTTCCAGAACTTGAATAAGTTCTTATTTTTTGTTCAATAATAAAGCTTGCTCCACAAAATAAGTAGTAAGTACTTATTTTTTGATTAAGGCAATTTCAAGCTCAAAAATCATGTGTTTACGTAAATAATTTTCCTATCAATATGGATCTTATTTGAAAGATCTCATTGAGATCTTTAATACGGTGCAAAAAAAATTGAAAAATTATTTTTCATTTACGTTATTTTTGAGTTTGAAAATGTGAAATAAGCTGCTTATTTGAGTTTTCTGGAACAACCGTTCTTATTTTTCTTTGAGAAGCTCCAAAATAAGTACTTATTTTTTAAGAAGGTTTCTCGAACGGAGCCTTAGTACTTCACTATTATTAAATGGTAGGAATGAAAATAAAATACATAGGAGTAAAAAAAAAAAATCGAAATGGTCCCTGTTGTTTATTATTTGTGTCAACTAGGTCCCTATAGTTTGAATTAACTCAATTTACACTCTGTAGTTTTCATTTTGTTCCAATTACTAAATGTTGTTAGCCTCTGTTAACCCTAGACACAAATGAGTCCCTTTTCTAATAAATTAACGAACCCTTTCTTTTCTAACATTGCAGACCTAAAGCATTTTCCTATAAAGCAAAACGGAGTCACTTTTTTCTAAAAACCAGGTTCTCTGATCCGTGTTCTTTTTCCTAAAATACTTGAATTATTCTTCCGATATTTAGGAGGTGACCAGACACACCTAAACTCTATGCTCGGTGGAGACTCCAAGTTTTTTTTTTCTAAACCCCTTTTGTGGCCCAAACTATGGCCGGACCTGATTCTCCTTTACCCAGAGATATGTAGGTAGCTTGATGAAAGCTCGGTCCCTTTTTAAAATATAACCCACTTCATTTTCTAAAATTCCAACATTTTTCAAAAATATCCAAACCCCTTTTATAGAGCGCAAAACTCTTCATTTTTCCTTTCTTTCCAAGAACCACGTCGCAATCCATAGGAATCGGATCACTTATTCAGGCCCTAATCCCTCTCACACCTTCCCCCGAAGGCAAATGAGACACGTTTCAGTCGAAGGTAAAATCCCGGGCGTGACAAATGGAGAATGAAAGTCGTGAAAAAAAATGGAGAAGGGAACAATGAGACTTTGTGTTTTGGTTTAGAGGTATATTATGGTAAGAGGAGAATAATATATTACGGTTTTAACCCTAAAAAAGGAGCCCATTCGTGTATGGGGTTAACGGAGCCTAACGGCAGTTAATAATTGGACCAAGTTGGAACAAAAATGAAAATTATAGAGTGTAAATCAAGCCAATTTAAACTGCAGGGACCAAGTTGACACAAACACTA
This sequence comes from Rhododendron simsii, assembly GCA_014282245.1. Lineage (NCBI taxonomy): Eukaryota > Viridiplantae > Streptophyta > Magnoliopsida > Ericales > Ericaceae > Rhododendron > Rhododendron simsii. The sequence continues at coordinate 10,745,427 of CM024965.1, forward strand.
AACTACAAGGATTATTTTCGGTTTAAAAAAAAAAAAAAAAAAAGAAACCCAAAAGTTAAGGTACACCATTTTCGGCTAAAATCATCGCAGGATTTCCATAATGTTCCTTAATGTAGTCAAAGCTTTGTAGAGCCCCCATGGTACATTGTACAACCAATAAGAGTAAGCCTGCGTGTATTAAAAAATGACGAAGTAAATTAATTGAATATCTCGCGCAAATCATAGTAGGCTCGTTCCGCTAAGGTTTTTATGTTGGGTAATGATAATGTCAAGATTGTTTCAGTTAGTGCCAAAACTTCAATGCACAAAAGTCTTATACACAGCACATGATATAAGCCTTTTGTGCACTAGAATTTTGGCACCAATAAAAATAATTTTGGCATTATCATTTCCCTTTATGTTTTGAGTATTTTTTTTTGTTTTACGAGACTATTTATTTTCTCACTTTTAATTCAAAAAATAAATATTTATTTAAAAAATAAAGACTTAATTGAATTTATGGAACACACCCTATGACATCTAATTACCTTCATTTGTTAGCTCTACGCAACTACATTTGATTTGCAAGCATATTTAATGCAAGTTTACTAGTAACACTTTTATTAAATACAGTTTGTGAAAGAAAAATGATTTTTACACTCCTTTTTTATCATTCACATTCTCTTTTTTTGTTTTTATCCACATGAATTTACAATATTGTCCTTGAATATGTACAAAAGTGTATTGAATAAAGGATAAGATAGTAAATTCAAGTGGATAGAAGTAAAAAAAAGATTGTGAATGATTAAAAGAAGAGTGTGAAAATTAATTTCTAATTTCAATTTTTTTATTTATTAAATCACAATTGAATCCCATTGCGCAACTCAACTACTCAAGCCTCGAAGGAACTAACACAATCACACTCGGCCTCTCACTTATTGTCAAGGCACTCATCCAATAGGAAATCGAAATCCTGACCAAAAAAGAGACTCTCAAAATCGGTCATTCGTACGTACCGGCAACCTTGGGCGTGTTTAGTTGGAATAGGACTACTTTGTGAGTTTATCTTGATTCTCTGTCAATTCAAAACCGTTGACTTGGTGAAAATCTGACCTTCGTGGGAGAGATCAATCCGTCTCGGTCTTCACCTACCTCTATTTCTTGGGTTAGGCTGCATTCTCCTTCGATTCTAATCACAACTGGTGGTGGCCCCATCTCTCTCTCTCTCTCTCTCTCTCTCTCTAACAAAATCAAGTTTTGGGAAGAAAAACAAAAACAAGTCTAATTCTTCTGCAGTGATTTGGGGATCTCGAAAAAGTGATACAGAGCAGAGCCCGAGTAGCCACTGCCTTTCTCTTCTCCACTCACCGTATCCAGGTATGTTTCGCGATCCACACGCTCATATTGCATTCTCTTTTCGGAAAATGCTCGATTTCTTTTTTATCGATTTGGGTCCTCCTTTTTTTCTTTTCTGTCTTTTTGCGTATTAATGTATGTACATAAGAATAAGCTTCACCTGTTTTATCATAAAATGGCGCCCAGATCGTTGAGCAAGTTTTGAGGAATTAATGTACACCACTTTACAACTCCACCATGTGATGCTTAGAGTCTTATCAGTCATTTAGCCGGTCCCACCGGATGAAAGAGGCGTGTTGTGCATTAGGTAACGGACAGCCAGCTTGCTAGCACGTAAAAGACCTGTTAGATTCTTATGACATGAATTCAATTATGGAGACAGCAAATTCATGGAACTGACTACTTGATGGAAACTTAAGGCTTGGTTTGATTTGGTTCGCTGGGAATGAAAGTTAGTTTGGATTATAGACCGCTCATTCATTTGGTTCATCTTTCATTTTTGGTAGATGAAATACACCATTTTGTTTGGGTGGTTCCTCTATCTGGCCCGGGAAAGGCCGCATTGGACACACCCACCACCTACTTGTAAACTGATAAACCAATATATGGCCAACATATTTCGATACATTCATCAGTTGTTTTTCCATGAAACAGGAGCTGTAGCCTGTAGCTAATCTGTAATAATTCCTTGTTTTCCTTTAGTTTGGAGTCTGCATGCTCACTTAGAGGAATCTATGTTTTTGAACGAATTTATGGTCCTATGGCTTTTCTATTTGTGTTTGTGTAATTAGTAGGGGCAAGAATGATGATTGTCATATTTCTGTAGATGTTGGTCTTTGTGGTTATTCAGAACAGAGGATTTTGTTTATTTACCTTGTTAGTATATGATTTCGGGTTTGCTGTGTTTAATTCTTCTTTTTTATTGAATTAATCAGCAAGCTTCTCGAATTTTTCTCCAGGATTAAGGTCCTCTAAAAAATTGCAGACTTCTGAAGGCACAAATTTGCTACTACATTCTCACGATCACTGGTCCAGGGTTTGAAATTGATGAAACCTGAAGTGTTAGAAATCAGGCTCATGGGAAGACAACCACGAAGTTGGACCGAATTTCTATGATTTCGAAAAACAAGTACTAAATAATGTGGTGGACAAACTTACCCAAGCGATACGTGATTGTCTTCTTAACCTTCGTCTGCACTTGTGTATGCTACATAGAACGTGTGGGCTTCTCAATCGCATACACCTTTGCTGCCGATGCAGCAAAGGTGAACCAATCAACCAAAGGCACTATACTTTCAGCATTCTACTATGGCTATGCCTGTTCACAAGTCCCAGGTGGATGGGCAGCTCAGAAAATAGGCGGAAGGCGTGTTCTCCTTCTCTCGTTTATGTTATGGTCCCTCACTTGTGCTTTAGTACCAGTAGACCCACAGGGAGTCATGGTTTTAGTAATTGCCCGTTTATTAGTAGGAGTGGCACAAGGGTTCATCTTCCCATCGATACACACTGTCCTAGCACAATGGGTGCCACCACATGAACGGTCAAGGTCTGTTTCTGTCACCACATCTGGAATGTATCTAGGTGCAGCTATGGGAATGCTTGTGCTTCCAAGTATAGTGAAGTTTAAGGGAGCCCGATCTGTATTTCTTGCTGAAGCAGCTTTAGGTGCCATGTGGGCTCTACTTTGGTTCAAATACGCCAGTGATCCACCTCGTGCTGAGCATCCCAAAGCAGCCGCTGCTGGATTTGGGGAATCTACTTTACCAATTGGAGGGATTCAGAAGGTAAAACAAAGTGCCCAAATCCCATGGAAAAGGATAATGCTCAGCTTACCAGTTTGGGCAATTGTGATAAATAATTTCACTTTCCATTACGCTTTGTATGTGCTCATGAACTGGCTTCCCACGTATTTCGAGCTGGGACTCCATGTTAGCCTTCAAAAAATGGGTTCGTCGAAAATGATGCCTTATCTCAACATGTTTGTGTTTTCAAATATTGGTGGAATTATTGCTGACCACTTGATTACAAGAAGAATCTTGTCTGTGACTAAAACCAGAAAGGTGTTAAACACCATAGGATTTCTAGTTGCTTCTTTTGCATTGATGGCACTTCCTCTCTTTAGAACATCCGGTGGGGCTGTATTCTGTTCTTCTATGGCTCTTGGTTTTTTAGCGTTAGGGAGAGCTGGGTTTGCAGTAAATCACATGGATGTTGCTCCTAGATATGCTGGAATTGTTATGGGAGTTTCTAATACAGCTGGCACATTGGCTGGGATTATTGGGGTTGATTTCACTGGAAAACTTCTCGAAGCTGCTAAAACTGATCATTTGGATCTTTCAAGTCCAGAAAGCTGGAGGGCTGTTTTCTTCATTCCAGGGTTGCTTTGCATCTTTAGTTCTTTCGTGTTTTTGCTGTTTTCAACTGGTGAGAGGATTTTTGACTGAGATGAAGCTTGGTTTTGCATGTTATTCTGGAGCCCTTTGGTGCCTGGTCTCTGGCAGTATATTACTAATACTGACGAGGGATATGTGTTCAAGTTATAAAGCCCTGAAAGATGAAGTCAACGGGATCGTTGAACACTAATTTGATGTTATAGCCAGATTGCGGATATGTGTTGGTACTTGGCAGAAGCTGACTTATTCATTTTTTGGATTGGTATACCCATACTTTGCACGGACTTTTTTATTTACTGAATACATAAGAATACTTGAGGTCGCCTTTTTTCTGTGAGGTAGGATTTTTCATTCTGAATTTCGGAAATTGGATGATGTAAATCTTCTGACTGGTTGATTCAGGCAATTAGTATGAGCTAACTTACCCCACACATTGTATGAGACAACCAACTCTTCCTGATCTAATAGGGAAACTTTCTGTTTTGTCATTCCTATTTCTTTCTTGGTTTAAGCTTCTGAGAATGCTTTTTTGGTGGGTGAATTTCAAGCTTCTAAGCTCCTTGCATAAATCGTTGCGCAGTTTTACCTTCTCTTTCACAAAATTTTCTTGTTCTCTGGACTGACATTGGCACATGAATGGACTTTTTTGTTATTTTTACATTTCTATGCATGCAGGCTTGCATTTTGCTATTAGGATTATGACTGAAAATAGTGCTTTTGACTCTCTCTTTTCTTTATAGATGGGGGTGGATACTGGCCAAGTATTTTCCTTTTCCCGTGTTCCATCCAAAATTTCCGTTTGGATTTGATTTCTCATGTTATTCTTTTCACCATGGCTACTGCTACTGTTCCATTGTTGAAGCATGGCTGTTAGTTTTGCCAGTCGTTATCTTCAACAGTTTAGTTTGGCTGCTGCATGAATCTATTCTCTAAACCTGAGCATTCTACAAAGGGGTTCCGAATCCCAGTTTCGCAAATATTAAAGCTATTGCAAGGCTTGCAATGAAATCTGTCGCAAAAGATGCCAAACTACAGTGGCTTATTGCTTGCATGCTTCAATTACATTGAAATTCTCAACATATCGGCTCAGTTTGGATGCCCCGCAATCTTTTGTAGGAACATGAATCAAATTCCTAATAATTCGATACCTGGAGTAATTATATTCCGACGTTTGGATTAATTAAGTAATCTTCTCTAGGAATCATTTATTTTGAAAATATCCTAAAGTCCAACGTTTCCTTTTTATATTGATCGAGCCAAGAATCCAAAATTCCTATAGGGGGTGGGAGGGATCAGATTCCTCTTCTATTCAGGAATGTAATTCCTCCTGGATTAGGAGATCAGTAATCTCATTCTCATTCCCACTCTTCACAAACATAGAAATGTTGAGTTTCGGAATCACATTCTCATTGCCCCCAAAATACTTGCCATCCAAATACAGCCTTAGGGTGCGAAACATGATATGGCAAGATGGTTGTCTCATCTACCTCCCCAGTGGAGGCGTGAGTCTGAGCCCCACGGAGGGCGCGACTAGTGTCCAAGGCTATGAATAGCCTCTAGACTCTGTGTACTAACATACTACTGTAACTACTAACTCCCCTAGAACCTGCTGATGTACAAAGATGACCAAAAAAAAAAAAATTCACAGCCTTAGTGTAACTTTCCTAATGTCGCATTTATTCGGAGGGTTTCTCTGTTGCATTTATGTTAAAGACTGATGACCAGGCCTAGTCCTTTTCATCTACAGTTATCTTCTCCTTTTTCTCACATTCCACTCCTCAAAACTTTTTTTCAGACAAGTGACAATTTTCAAGCATATGATCTTCCTCTTCTAAACTGAAAAATGAAAGCAACTTTGGCATAGCAAAATGAAAGCAACTTTGGCATAGCATAAAGCACAACAAGTTTCCTTTATGCTATAGCTTCAATCCAACTTTGATAAACAAAACTTCATTTGTCCTAAAATCTAGTAGACAACACCGTTTTATTTCTTAATTCGCATCCATACGAGTATAGAAAGTTGCCTAGGCGTATAAAACAATCCAATGTACAACTTCCAAACTATACAGTAAAACTCATCAAATCAATGTTCAAATCAACGGTCTATAATTCCTATAATGACATGTCTTGTGAATGGCAGCCTCAAGCTGGATTTCTCTATGAAGTTATTCGATTTCCGCATGTACATAGTCAACAAACACAAAATTCTTCTCAAGTTCGTGGAAAGTGTAAGCCAAAGCAGCACTTACAATTGCCACTCCACCCAAAATAATCCGCAATTGCATATTTGCAGGGATTCCAGCTGTTGCAGTGAAGACAACAGCAGAACCAATCAACAGCTTCTGCAATGTCTGGAATGTTGTGTAAGCATTTCTACAAGATGAACACTTCAGGGTGTGCTGCTCATATCTATCCAACATCTGTGATGGCAAAATGCAACTCATTAAGCACAAATTCAGGAAACAAGTACAGAGTGTTAGAGCTATATAACAGGATTTTACAACAGCCGTAGGCATGCCTCATGAAGTCGTTAATTTCCAACATGAAATGAGTTTGTTGTGTATTATCTCACAGTCATGTTCTTGTAAAGGAAACAAAAATCCAGTATCTCGTAAAACCACAACTAAGACGTGGTTTTGCAATACAATCATAGCTGTAGGCCCAAATTGAGCATGGCATTTGGGGACAGCTGCAGTTAATTTCAAACTGAGCCTGTCCATTTTGCTTCTTGTGGTTCCCTTTAAGTACTCAATTCAACGTTGAGAAGCAAAGATGTAGATACGCATACAATGGGGGACATAAAGATGTTGGAAATCAATGTCTAAAAATCAGAAGACGAATTAAGGAAACAGCAAGAACAAAAGCATATTTTAATATATTTTGTGAAGATACTTAAAAATTATACTTCCCAGCTTCCCGCGTTATACGTTGGAAATGTAGTGCGAACGAAAAGTCCTCATGTTTGTAGCAAGTGTTTCCCAGAATTAACAAATAAAATAATTGCATGAGCTTTTCTTTGTACTCGTCGTATTTTATCATTTTCTCTACCCCTTGCTCTTTTTCTCCTTTGTCGCTCCACTCACTTGCTACTTTCAATGTCGAATTTAAGAGGAGAGAAGCTTGAATTGCTTGATTTGATTTAGTCGTCCCTTGTTTCTGTTCAACTAGATATTTTCTTCAATTCTTACCAAGACCCCTAAGGCACGTCTCATATGTATCTAATAACTGAATTTTTTAATCCTGCTTAGAACAGAAAAGATAACATGAATAATAGTGTACACTTCTATGCTCATCCGATGTGTCATTGCGTGATACATGCTGTTTATCTGACACATGTCAGAAACGAACATGCGACGCTTGAATGCCAGTATAAAACTAGTTTTCAACTCCCTTTTTTTTACATTGTTGTTTCAGTAAAAGAACATGCGACGCTTGAATGCCAGTATAAAACTAGTTTTCAACTCCTTTTTTTTACATTGTTGTTTCAGTGTACATCCCTGTGCATAATGCTACCATGTTCAAAGGGCTTTGGAAGTTAAAAACGTCAAGGTTTAGTTGCAATAGGGATCGCAGTCAACTGAATCAGATCTGTACCTGACGTTTGGATAAGACTGTTGATGGCAATGGTTGTTGGTCAGTGATGCCAAACCACTCAGGTTGGCTATTGCCATGTCGCCTCAGCCAATTCCGAAATGCCAAGACGAAGCGATCAGCTTGTGTGGGTGTAAATGTAATCTTGGTATAGTCCCTGTTGACATCAGCACCACCCTCCTTTGACTTCGATAGGAATACCTTCTCTTGCCCCTGGAGCACGATCATGTCCCCATCATATACCTTGTTTGAAGTCCAATGCTCATGCCATCTAGGAACCACCTGTCAATGCCACTAATTAGATTTAACGACTGAGACTGACCCATTAATTTAAGGAAAGAATGACAACTAAGTTCCAGGATTGACTTCAATGATGCTCCAGTGACAGTATGGAAGGCATCAATATTCACCACAAGTTCACCAAGATGTTTCAGAATACTAATTTGGAGTCAAAAGAAAGAGGAAACATTCATGCATCTTTCCGTGAGCATACATACAAGTTCGATCCTACTACTTTCATGCCCCAAACAAATCCGTAGATGTGTCAATCAGTAACACCAATTTAGTTCCAGGATATAAATATAATAAAATTCACACTCAACGAAATAAGGTACATAAACTGAACTTCAATTCCCATTGCTCTCCAACTAATGATAACCAGTGTTTCCGCATCCTCACTTCAAAGAGATATTCTTTAGAACATTGAGCTGCACACAAGTTGCTGAACTTAAGAAGATTTCTATGGTATCCCTGTTGACTGTTTGATTGCCTCTTTTTTTTGCCTAAAGGCCTTCAATTCACTTCACTTCCTGCAAATCTTAGAAGTTGTATACTCACATAAACATACACAGATAAATAAACACAGGTACTCTCTCTCCCAGAGTCAAATCCGCATATTTCCTTCTGATCTGATGACCATTTGAGTTCAGAATAGAGTAGAGTTCCAACAGGAGAAGCTTTATGTTTATTTTGTAGCACTCTAGCTTTTGTGTGTGTGTGTGTGTGTGTGTGTGTGTGTGTGAGAGAGAGAGAGAGAGGTGTCCTCGCAAATGTCAAGCACTAATGAGCTATAATGGTCCTTAAGATTTGATCTCTAAAACAACAGTCAACTAAATACATGACCAAAAAATAAGTCATGTACCTATTAACATTTAACAACCTCAATCATATCAGAGCGATTTAAGGAACAACTGGACAAAAGTTTCACCTGCCACCATGCTGGGCCTGGCATTGTGAACTGGAAGAAATTTCGAGCACTGCAAACAATTGAACGGGTCTTTCCTGGCGCCATTGGTACATTGAAGGAACAAATCCAAATTACCCATTTTTGATCACCCACAATGGGAAGCTTAGTATCAATCTCTATTCTGAAAAGAAAAGAAGTTAGCACATTGACTGAAATAGCGAAGTGCCTGAGGCTACGCATTTTTGCATGCAACCATTCTACTACCGTAAATAGATGCCTCTACACAAGCATCTGCATGAACATAAAGACAGTTTCCAGTACAACATACCATATCACAGATGGAAATACTTCATTTAATAGATATTCGAAAGAAGTTACATCCCCAAACGAATAGTGCAACCTTGGAACAAGTTTTTATCCCAACTTCCAAGACTCAAAGTACATCAAGAATAAAATACTTAAGTTAGTAACTTTTCCAAGTAAACGTTAGATTAGGAAGCTTTGGGTTTACTCTTGTTCTGTGACCAACTTATTTAACTCCTGCGGAGGGGAGAAGACTGGAATCCAGCTCTTCTCTCTTTGATGTGGTGTTTAATACTTTAAAAGCAGGCAGTGGCCCAACTTGTGGTGGGGGGGGGGGGGGGGGGTGAAGCACGTCTTGTAGGACTTTTGTTTTGGACAGGAAGGGGTAACCCCTCACTTTAGGACTTTAAGTCATGATAGTAACTTTGCACTAATGAAATTATGTATGGACATTTTCGGCAAATGAATTTTTCACATTGAACTTTTGTCCTTACACCATCTCCTATGCTATCAATAAAGTAGCAAAACTATTGAGAGCCAGGAAAAGATCTGAAGCCTCAGCTCAACTGAATACATGCTCAACTCTGATTACATGTGGATTCTGAAGGAAAACATATTTCACAAAATCAAGTCGAAGAACATCTGTGTAGGATACATGCTACTTAATTTAAAGCGATGACCTTACTTGTTCATGTAATAACAAGGTGCAATGAATTCGGCACTGATTTTTGGGTTCCCATCATTTGCTCCAGCAAAGCCCCAATGGCCCGTGGACTCCATCTTAAAGGGCAAAGGCTTGGCTCTATCCCTCCTCCCTGTAACCTGTAAAATGGCTCGGCAAAGGCAGTAGCCTTAGCATCTGCTTAAGTAGTACTTAAGCACATGTAACATAAATACAAACAAATAAGCTATACCGAACAAGTTAGCATCCTCTAAACAAGTTCCTATTGACTTTGTTCTTTGTTGGGCAACACATAACGTTTTCCAACAACACCAATGCGCGAGTAACTGAATCTTCCTGAATCCATGAATCTCCAAGGCAACGAAAAATCATAGCAAATGGGATTGGTAGCAATGGATTGCAATCTATACAGTAGCAACATTTTGGCAATAGCTTTCTTCCTTTAAAACAAACACGTGAATGTAGGCGTGAGAATATGCAACTATCTTCTGTGAAAGTATGAAGAACTTATACATCGGCCCACTCAACAAAGAACCCCCCAAAAAACACTATAGAACAAATCATACCAAAATGGTTCTAATCACCTTCGATTATTGGTGAGGAAACCATCAAAACCCAGCTAATCTCCGCAATTGATTCACAAGGTGATACCGCAAAGTCAGAAATCAACCAGAATTTGGAGTTGGAGATTCATATCGGATTAATAACAGTATTCTAGAGGCCTTGCATACTCCTCAACATTCCACCTCTACTACGAGTGATTATTTCGGAACTAATCACTTATTCATCTTGCTGTGTACCCCTTCAAAGAATAAAGAAGGATTCACACCAATGTGATCAAGCATCACAACTTGTGGCATAAGTAGAGTCCAGCTGACTCCTCTTGAACCCTCTGGAAGTTTTTTCAGTTAAGGATGTTGCTCAAAGCGGGATAGAACTTGTGGCATATGCAGATTCCTGCCGATTGAACTTTCCTTTGTCATGATAACTGGCATCCTCTGGGGACATTGTTTAAGCATTATGGAAGAAGAGTGGTTTCAATTTGGGCAGATCTTTGGCTGCTAAGGTATGTTCCATAATTGAAGATGGTGATTGGAAATGGCCAAGGGCCAGAAGGTGCGGTAGCAGTAGGTGTAGGACAGCCCTCTCCAGTCAGTTCATCCTAAAGTCCCAATAAATGCAGGTCAGCCTAGGTTTGGGCTGGATTTGGGCGTTTGGGCTTTATTTGTTTATTTGGGTGTTGGGTTGTGCTGTATTGTCTTATTTTGTAGTGGACCCTGGTAGACTGTTGGGTGTTTTGGACTATGCCCTTGTGGTGTATTTTCCAACTCTTCGTTGGATCCCCTTCCCCTTTCCCCATTTTTTAATAAAATTTCATCTTTTGCCGATAAAAAAAAAGGGTGTAATTAATCTTAAATATGCATTTTGCCATAAAATCTGAATGGCCTAGAAACGAAACACTACTACTGATCACTAAACCTTTTTCTACTATTGTCAGTATTGCTTCTTTCTACTGACAGGGCATCTACCAAAAGTGAAACTAAACTGCCTAGCGCTGGAATGGAATCGCTTTCCTGATTCGGCAACATTACGAATGCAGTACCACTATAGTGGCTCCTTTGTTAGAAAGGAAGCATACTCAAAGCCCAACTGCTTAGATTCAAGCGTGTTCACCTTGTGATGCGCAAAATCAATGTGGGAAGGATCAGAGACATTCTCCATGAGGGTATCATATCCATAGAATAAATCACGCTGGATCGTCACAGTTGAATACTCCGGATTCTCAAAGTCATCAGGCAACCTAAACAATTCCCACAAAGAACAGCACATCAATAGGAGTAAAATATTTGAAAGCCCACGTTCCCAATTAACTATATGTCATATTAAATAAACAAGCACACAAATAAACAATTAAATAAACCACCATTTGTTTAACAAAGAATAAATTACATGGGGGGCTTGGTGGCTTGAGCTCTCTCCCAGCCATTCTCATCTGGCCAAACAAAGAGAAGACCCTGAGACACCATAGTCGGAAACCTCGTCGCACACGCTCTCGGAGATCGAACAGCTCGAGCTTCCGGCCCCTCCGACGAGGCCTGAGGGATCCCAGTACAAGATCCACACCCATCAAAGGACCACCCATGGTACGAACACTGCAAGTGCCCATTTTCATCTATCCTTCCTTCCTGATATCAACCAACAAGAAATCACCAAAATCAGTCCAGAAAAGAAAAACTGAAACAATAGAATTGAGGACTGCAACCCAAGGTTGGCCTGGTGATCAAGGCTAAGTCGGGTTTGTTCCCCCTAATGCCTCATGTTTGAAATGTGTCAGGTGCTACCAACTCTTTTAGGCGATTCTATATGGGGTTAAGTGCTATCAACTCTTTAGGCTGAAGTCTATGTGAGGTTTGCACTAGCTTTAATTGGGTCGCACATTGGTGGACGATCTAGATTAATTCTTTCATGGGATTGGTCCCTTAAGATTAGTTACGGTGGGTGTAAACTAGTCGGGACACACGTGAGTTGTCAAAAAAAAACCAAAAGGATTGAGAGGGGGGGACTTACAGAGAGAGGAGCAAGACGGTGGGGGCATTTGTCGTCGAAAGCAACCCATTGGGACTGCGATGGATCGAACCAGAGGACTAGGTCGCGGTTGAGGAGCTGGAAAGGGGTTGGGATGCCAGGGTTTAGGTCTTCTATGAGAGAGACTGGGTACCAGTGGTCCCTCCAAGTGAACTTAGACGGAGAATTCTCTTCGTTGTCTTGGATCTCGACTACTTCTTCTCCTACCCCATCAGATACAGATTGAGATTGTGAATGAGGTTGTTGTGTTGGTGGAGCAGCTACTCGAAGAGGAGAGAGAATCTTGCGTGGTGGCGGAGTGAGGATAGAGGTCTTGGTGGGGAAAACGAAGAGAGGGTTACGTGATGGTGTGGAAATTGGTGTGGCTGGAGGTGGGGTTGAGAGTAGTACTGAAGCCATAGTTGGTTCAGTTTTGTGGTGTTGGAATTCAAATGGGAAGAATGTGCGGATTATGAGAGAGAGAGAGAGAGAGAGGGAGGTTGCGGAGAACTTTGCGTGCAAGTTTGCAATGGGCGCTGTGGAAACAACTGACGCTATGACAAAACAGAGAGAGCGAAAGTTGAAGAAGAAGATCCGTGTTAGGACTTAAGGAGGGTGTGAATCATTGGACTCGGACAATGTGGGATGTTCTCTCGGGCCCCACCATTTTGATCCTTAGCACTTGACTGGAGGGCAAATTAGTTGCTGGAGTACTTTTTTGTTAATGGATTGGAGACCACGAGATACTACATCAATTGCGTGAGCAAGATAACTAAACTAAATAACTCAATTTTTATAAACTCAACCCAATACAAGTCCCCATCAGGTAAAGGAAGAACACCTCCATGCAGGTGGGACTGTGGAAAGACTCGAACTCCTGATCTTCTAGTAAGATGCAAGAATTCTAGCCAACTGAATTAGCCTCATTTGGTTACTGCTTTATTACTTCAATGATCGAGAGGTTTCCGTTTCCAACATTGGTAAGATTCCATTAAGAAGAACAGACCCTTTTATTTTTATTTTTTTTTCTGACAGTCAAAAAAACAGACCTAATTCACAGCTTATACTGTTGAAACAAATCAAATCTGAAGGCTCAATGGACGATTATACTGTTGAAAATACATCAGAAAACTTTCACTTTGAAGTTTATGCACGCAAAAGAATTTGTTAAGCTTCTAGAGTTTTACTAGTATCTTATACCCTTTGAATGATACTTACCGCGTCAAAGTTAAACAGCTACAACTGTCAACAAAGAGAGAAAGAGATATATGTAATCTTGATTCATATTCTATTTTTAAATGAATATCCAAAATGTGATGTAAAAACTTATGATTATCCAATAATAGTTGAGCCATTGTCGATACTCTAAGAACTTCGTATGTAACTTAGAATTTGGAGGGCAGAGGTGGCCTATTTAGTGTTGAAACTTGAAAGCATGATAAGCACAGTTTAATTAAGGCCCAATCATTGAGCTAATTTGCTTGCTCTTGGAACGGGACTTCACTTTTTTTTTTTTTTTGAACCGCGGAACAGGACTTCACTTCAATTACAGAATGTATATCCCTTAGGACCCTTGCGGCCGGTAGGAGAAGAATAGGATAACAAGTAGGTGCATTTCGTAATGCCAGGACTCAAATCCGCGCATCGTATCCAGTGAAAAAGTCTACCACACCTATTAGGAAGTGCTTCATTGACTAGATTTACCTATTGTGAAGGCGAAAGTGCTAAATCTCATTTTATAAAGCAAACATATTTCTACCGCAATCTCGTGAGAATGCCTAGCGCCATCTCCAATCGTGGAGTTAACAATGTGTTATTTCATGACACAAAATTTTGTAAAGTGGGACCCATTTTTTTCGTGGGTTGGGTTTTGCCATGAAAAATTTATAATAAAGAAAAAGAAAAATTAATGGTGTGTTGTGGATTAATTGTTTCATGTTAATGTGATTGTTGGAATTACTCTAGAGTGGGTAATTGTCGGCGTTGTTCTGTGATGCTTGGTCTCAAGGAAAAAGGTTCTCTAGTAGGAGTAGTGTGCATGTGTGTTAGGAATGATATTGGCTCGATTCGGTCGGTTTTTAAACTTTTTTGTGCCGAACCGAATCAGTCGGTTTTTGAAAATCAGAAACCGAAACCGACTAGTGCAAGGATGGAACCGTTCGGTTCGGTGGTGATTCAAGCGGTTCGGTTTGATCGGTTTTGTCAGTTCGCCAACTTGGGACCAAGGAGAAGAAGTTGAAGAACCAACGACAAACTTGACCGGCGGATGAACCGATGAACCCTGAACCAGTCCGTTGTGATCTTGAATTATGCGTTTGGCGATCGAGATTAATCTTAACATCCGACTTCGAGTGAGATGAGAGAGATAGAGAGGCTCTCCAATCGGACTTGGTGTGAGAGAGGAGAGCTCTCTGTGCAGCGCCATCGTCGGAGAAAGAGGCGCATAGATCGCAGCCATGTATGGCAGAGAGAGAGAGACGAAGATGGAGAGAAAGAGACGTACGAGATTTGGGGTTATCTGTTTTTGAATTTTTTTATGGTAGTTGGGTCCAGCTATTAATGGAGGGGTTTTAGTTCTCTGTGACCATGCATGTGAAGGAGCTTTGGGATGGAGGGCTAGGATTAAAAGAATGCACAAGAGTATATTTCGGTTCGGTTCGGTTCATTTCGATCCTATTTACCCATAAACCGAAACCGAACCGAACCTTAATTTTCTCCGAATTTCGAAACCAACCAAACCAACCGAAATTGCAAAAAAATGTTCGATTTGGTCGATTTTGCGGTTAATTCTTTCATCCCTAAATTGTGTATTGTGTGGTGCTTAGCCTCCTTTACTTCACCTTCAAATAAAAGGTTGAAATACCCCAAGTGTAGGGCAAGATCGTTGATAGCATAATAACCGGAAAGTCCGGGATCGTACCCACAGAGAATCGAATATAGCTAGTTTGGATTGTAGGTTTTATACGGCGGATTTCGGCGTTTAAGACGGCCAACTAGGTTTTGCTTTAAACGGTGAAAATGCAAATAAAAAGACTAGAAATGAACTTTATAAACTAAAGAGGCAAGTCTAGGGATCGTCTTTCCCTTGACAAAGGCCGTTACCGGTTCTCAATTATAACTCAAACGAGAGTCATGACCACGTGCTCACGCCCGGAAGATTTAACTTTAACGACTACGTTTATCAAAAGATGTGATTTACCAGAACTAAACCAACCTATTTTTGCTAATGTATCTAACACGTAGGAGGCCACGAGCCCTCAATATGCCGCTTGCCAAGACCGCTTGACTAAGCGATATACCAAGGAATTAACACCCCTCGCTTAGACCAAAATGGCTAGGTTATAGAAATTCCGAAAACCGTAATTTTAAGCCCGAGGTTTGAGAATCAAAAAACCACCTAAGTTCTCGAGAAAGATTATCCCAAGACTTAGCCAAACGACTACTCACACATAGCTAAAGCACAAAAGAAAGCATAAAAACGAGACATGACTTTTAACCGATGAAATTGAAAACAAACTTGATATTAAGGAAGATCTAGTCTGTATAAGCAACTTTAATAAGCGAGAAATTAACAAACGAGAAAGACTTACTAGTGTTCATGAATGATTTAACTAAAAAGCTTGAAAGACATTAATGAAGTTCTCTAGGAAAGCAAGAAAGACTAAGGCCTAAAAAAAGACTAGAAATGGCCATCCTTTCCATATATGGCATATAAGCCTATTTATAGGGAACTAAAGTTAAGTTACAAAGGACCAAAAAGTCCCAAAAACATTCCATGAGTAGAAACTTTTCATAAATGGAAGGTTGAAAAAGTTAACAAAAATCTGCAGATTTTCCCAGGCCATACCGGTACTGGAAATGCCTCAGTACCGGTACAAGGCCTTCAAACGGGCTGAAAAAATTGATCTCTGGACACCTTGTACCGGTACTAGGAGTTGGCCAGTATCGGTACATGCTTGACAGATTTTTTGGGCAACTTCGCAGGCTTGCTCCAGACACTTCCGAACTCGGATTTTGGTGTTCATTGGACCATTGGAAAGCTCGTCGAGTCTACTTTCTAACCCAAGTGGTTTGGATCAAAAGTAATTCGTACATCAAAAATTATAACAATTCTACCTTCAGCTGGTCGGAAGATGAGTACCTTTGCTAAAATTCTCACTTCTCCTTCAATTCCCTTGACTTTTGGGTGACACGAGCAACCTCCAAATCATCTCTTCATGACTCTTCAGGCGCCACAACGTGGTGGCCGTAGCCATGAGTACTTGGTTGCATCCGGAGCATTCCTTGACGTTCAAACGCGCCTTATTTATACAAATTACCTGAAATACACAAAAACCTACCTTACGTGCAATATCACTGTAAAAGCTAAATAAGCGCAAGTTAAACCAACATAATACAAGACTAGTCGCACCAAATATCTACAATATTGCGTGCTCATCATGTGGCGTGTGTAAGAAAATAAAAAGGGTAAGAAGGCAATCTCCCCTTTTGAGGGTTGTCGGGCACCGACTCCGAGGTGAGAGGAGAGCATATGTGAGGAAAATTAGAGATATAGGGAGAGTTAAAAATATTGTATGAGGCATGGTGTTGGAAGGTCGAGGAAGGTTTTTCATTTCATATTGTAAATTTGTAATCTCATATTTTTTATATAGTGGAATAGGCATTGAAACCGAACCACGTAAATATTGTATATTCTTTTTGCACGCGTTTAATTTCGTACGCTTCCGTTGCCGGTGAGATGTAGGAAAATTTCCAACATTGTGTATTGTGACAAATAGGAGTAAAAGCTAGTAACTTAGTATGAGAGTTGTTCTTTCAACAGTGTAATTAAAAATTAAGTATTGATAAAGTATTAGTTTCTGATCCTAATATTGCGTACATCTATGAACTTTATTAATGCCCAAAAATTAAGTATTGATAAAATTTATAGACGTACACCGGTCACACCTTTTCCTCTTTCTTCCAAGTCAAAAGTACTATCACAGCTAATTACCTAGTAGTAATTCGAAAAAAAAGTTAATTACCTAGTTAGCCGATGTTAATTTTAAAGAAAAATGCTAACCTTTGCCCTTGGAGTAAAAGATAATAGGTAAAAGTATCATTGGTATCCGCAAAAAGTTTATTGATATTTGTTAAAGTATATTAATATCCGTGAGATATGCATTGATATTTGAATTTGTTTAAAATTATTAGTGTATTACTCTTCATCTAATGAGCGAGGTTAGCAAGACCAAATTTTAAAATAGACTTAACAACACTATTGAAAGCCCAAACAAATCTATTTTATTGTTACCTACTAGTTTCTGATCCTAATATGACCTTTAGATCTGTCATTGGAGATGGCCTGTAGAGCACCAAATCATCTCTTGAAACTCGTGATGAGGTTCACCAATACAGGTCGGGCAATTTGTTGATGAACATTTTATGAGAAAATGACGGTTCAGAATGTGTTTTGATAATTAATATCCGTTAAAACACGTCCTTGACCGTTATTTTCCCATATTTCATTTAAAAAAGACGGCCCAAAGCGATGGATGAATGAGCCTGTTGATGTGGAGCCAAATAATACAATGTAGATGAAAACTTTAAAAAAACAGAGTCGCGCATGAAATTGAATAGTTAGCAAATTTTTAAACAGGGCAGGTTTGTGTGAGAGAGACTTTGTTTCTTATGACTTAGCATCTTTGGTGAATTTTCCACTTGAGTCCGTTCTGCTACACTCTACAAGGCGCAAAGAATTGGATTGATAACTTCTCTACGCCTAAATGGGAAGGAATTGACCCTTTGAGAAAAGATGAGGGTACAAGTGGACAATGTGCACTTGGTGAGCAAACATAGGGCCTCTTATTGTTTAGAAGTTTTCAACCCTAAGTTGGCGGGTACAAGTGTGCTTGGGCCATTTAGAGGATTGAGGGGCTTTGAGATAATAGGATACAACATGGACGGGTGGCTACGGCTACAAAACTACCAAAGTTTGTCCTTTTTCAATGTGTCAACCAATGAATACGTAGAAATACCTGATTTTAGATGGTGGGTTCATGTTACAACATATGCAGCTTTCTCAGATTCGCTAACAGAGGTTTCCGACAACGACTGTACTATTGTAAGTTGATGAAGATTGGGCAATGTTCTCGACCTATAGTTGTGAAAATGGATGGAGGCTATACCTAATTGAAGAAGACTTTGTTTCAACTGTTGTAGACTCTTTGATTCTATTCCGTGGAAGGTTCACCGACAATAGGGTTTTTTTTTGTTGCTCGGGGACCTTCAGCATTTGTTGGCGGGTTTCGAGTGTTTTTGTTCCTCTTTTGTAGTTTACGAGGGTCAACACTTATTTTTGGTTACTTTTTGTGATTTTGATGACGTTCGGGTCTTTGCTATAATGGACAAAGGAGATTTTGTAGAAGTAATTGAACAAGCATTGGATGAGAACGTAAAAAAATCTCCTCTACACGTTCCATCCCATCAAATGCTTGCTCAACTACTTCTACAGAGAACTTAAAAAAATCTCCTCTACACGTTCCATCCCATCAAATGCTTGCTCAACTACTTCTACAAAATCTCCTTTATCCATTATAACAAAGACCTGAACGTCATCAAAATCACTAAGAAACCAACAACAAGTATCGACCCTCGTAAACTACAAAAGAAAAACAAAAAAACTCGAAACCCGCCAACAAATGCTGAAGGTCCACTATCCAGTGGAGGCCCCTTCTGAGCAGCAAAACGGTGAACCAATATAGCGTCCCACGGATTACAATCAAAGAGTCTACATTGGTTAAAACAAAGTCTTCTTCGATTAGGTATAGCCTCCATCTATTTTCATGACTATAGGTCGAGAGCATTGCCCAATCTTCATTAACTTCTAATAGTATAATCGTTGTAGAAACCTCTATTGGCGAACCTGAGAAAGATGCATATGCTGTAACATGAACCGGTCATCTAAAATCAGGTATTTCTACGTATTCATTGGTTAATAAATTGAAAAAGAACAAACTTTGGTAGTTTCGTAGCCGTAGCCACCTATCCATGTTGTATCCTATTATCTCAAAGCCCCTCAATGCTCTAAATGGCCCAAACACACTTGAACTCACCAACCTAGGGTTGAAAACCTCTAAACAGTTGGAGGCCCTATACTTGCTCACCAAGCGTACATCGTCCACTTATACCCTCCTTTTTGTCAAAGCATCAATTCCTACCCATTTAGGCATAGAGAAGTTATAAATCCTATTCTCTACACCTTGTAGAGTCTGTAATAGAACGGGCTCAGGTGAAGAATTCACCAAAGACGCTGAATTACAAGAAACAAAGTCTCTCACACAAACCTACCAAACCTACCATGTTTAAAAATTTGCCTGAAGGAACAATTGAATTTTCCATTAAACGAAGAAACTGCTAGTAAATACACAAGATTTTCTTCATAGCTCCTCATCGAGCAATGCTAACCAAAATCAGACTTCTAGATGCATGTCTACATGGTGACCAGGTCAATGTAACTATCTCTTCGGATCACAAACATCAGATCACAAACATCAAACAGACACTATCTCTCACAAAATACCTATTTCTTCGGGTACGTTTGATGATCAGGTCCAACATCACGGGAACCAGTATTAATGTAAGGGCCACGAAAAGTTGCCTGAGGTGGTAGCGGCTTTGATGAGTCAATCACAGGATTCATCTTTGATGACCTGGACCTGGACCTGGAAATAATCAATTGTTAAGTTCTGACTCCATATGTACATATATACACACAAGATTTACATTATATATCCTATCACTTAAATCCAGATTTACTTACGCCATGTAGAAGGGAAATGCTAAGCCGGCAGATGCAAAAGCTACTAAACCTGCAGCCACAACGGTATTGCGTTTTCGCGACATCAAGAGTGCTGAAGCGAGCTCGCAAAAGAACCGCAAGGCGTACAACTGAGAGAATGACAAAATAGGGTTCTAGTTACTGCAACCAATGACAAAATGTTACCAGCTCGAACATTGTTCCCTACAAAAATACTGGTGGGAATGTAAGACTCCCACAAAATGTTAAGGTGATTTTGTTTATCAACGCAGATGACAACACAACTACAAAAGTACTGGAAAAGTTCTAGAGCATTTTCCATTATCAAAGCAGCATGTAAAACAATCAACTGAATTTCTATTTTCAAATAGTGTCTGAAAATCTTCGAATCTCCCATTTTCAAAGCAGCGAGTAAAACAATAAACTGACTTTCCTTCTTCTTTTTTTCTTTTGCTTGGCAACTGAATTTCCATTTTTCAAGTAGGGCAAACTAATTTTCCATTTTCAAAGTCGTCAGTAAAACTTTAAAATGAGCGGAAAATTTCAATTCAGAGCAAAAGTTTTTCAGGCAACAAGTAGACAGGCAGACAACAAAAGTAAATGGCAAGGAATTAGAACAAGTGAAATGTCAGGGAAGCTCGCTGGATCAGCACGTAATTTAGACTGGTTTACATTTCCGAAGAAGATGCCAAACACCATAACCAATCTAAAACTCACCAGAGTAAATATCATGAAAAAGCCATTCAGTGATTCAGCCACATAAGAGACTCAGGCATTTACAAAGAGCACCAAAACATAACTTGTTTTTTGGAAGATACCTAAAACTTAATAACAAAATAACTGAACCAAAAAAAGAGAGAACAGCAAGTCATGGTGTCACTCAGCAATTCCTAGATGTGCTTAAACTGGATTTCGTAACCAAAAAGACAAAGTGGCAAAGGTCTTTAAGTACACCAACTCAACATCCTAAGCATCAAACTAAACAAAAGTTTTGCAACTTTGGCCTACCTTAGTAACCACAACAATGCGATGCCAGCAGAAATATTACCTTATCCAAGAAGAATGCTTAATGATTCAAAAAAAAAAATCAAGTAGCAAATAGCATATATACATACAACTTACTGCATCCAATACTAAACATAAAAAGTTACTAAAGCTACGTTCTTGACAATTTACTTGTTTAGATAAGAGCAACTAACAATTTCACTTATCTAAGAGAACCAATAAGTGAAGCAGAAAACCAGACTCAATTGCAATTGCTACAACAAACCAGAACAGCTCCAGACACTGAAGCGGAAAAACAAGGGAGAATTAAGCGAACAAACTTTCTTGAAATTGAAGATCAGCTGCGAGAATTGGCACATGGAAACTCGGAATTTTTTACTTACAAATATGGAACAGTATATCGATACCAAACTAAACCGCCGAAATTACCAGGGCAAAACATTAGAAACAAAACCAATTGATGTGGAGAGGGAGAGTACCTGGTCGATTTGGAGCGAGCGATCGAGCGAGAGCGAGCCTGGCCTTTTGTTTTTTTTTTTTTGATCCGAAGAGAGAGAGAGCCTGGTCGATTTGGTTTCTCTGGGTAGTAATATTGGGTATATGTGGCGACGATTACAAAGAAAACCCAGAATTTGATCCTTGTCTCAAATTACTCCCCTTGATTGTACCTTTTTGAATTCGAAGTCACATAATACTAATTTAACAACAATGTCAGCCCTCCATTTATTACTAGTAACTTGTGGAAAAGTTTGAAATTTTCTAGATAAAAACACTTTAGCTCTATTTGGAACTTAGAGAAAATAGTGGAAAAGAAAGGAAAATAAAAAAATTTGCCTAAAGGAAAAAAATAAGATGGAATTCCCAAGTAAAAGTCTAGAAGGAGAAAAGTCAGAGAAGAAAATAAGAGAGAAATCCGTAGAAAAATAAGATGGTTTGGTGTTGTGTCCATTAATTTATGATGTAGAATGTATCTCCATGAATTTTCTAGAAAGATTTTAATAGGATCAAATCAAAGAAGAAGTATTGACCAAGATATTTAAGTTATGGAAACTATTAGATTCTAGAATTTTCCTTTTAAATTTATGCCACTTGTTTTGGCAACTTTTATTAGGGAATAATATTAGTAGAAGATTTTATTTAGTACTGTAGCCAGTTTAGCACAATTCTAGTTTCTTATTTTCTAGTTTTTTAGAGGTTTTTTTATTTTTTTATTTTGTTTTGCTTAGTCCTTACTCCGAGTTATATTCTTCATAACCAAGCATTACCTTATTAGCTAGGCCTACTACTAGTATAAATAAGGGAGCAATATAAATTCAAAATTCTATCTATTTCCTTGTGCGTAAGAGCATCCCCATTGTAATAAGCAAATGAGTATGGATAAGCAAATTTAAGAACAATGCTAAAAAAACACTCCACATTGTAATAAGCAAAGTTACAAGTCTTTTAGCAAATAATCAAATTCCACTCATTCTATAACCAAACTAAACAACTTTCATCAATAACCAAACTCAAAACTTAATAACTCAAAAACACATCACATTGGAATCATCTCATCGAGACGAATAATTTGGTGTGGTTGGGTGTGTAAATGAAATTCGTTTACGATTGGACAGATGTGCATTGTGTATTGTGAGGTTTTTTTGGTTAGGAATGCAAAAATAACCAATGTGGAGATAGAGATTGTTAAATCTGATTATGGACTAAATGGATAATCAAACGCTGAGTGGCATATTTTGGTTATTGATTTTGATTATTACCATTGCGGATGCTCTAAGGTGGTTATTTCTTTCTTGTGGATTCAAGAGCCGTCCGTTAGAATGATATCTAACACATTCGTCTACCAGAACGATTTTTAATCTCTCTTCCGCTACAACACCATGTCAAGTGGTATTAGAGCGAGGACCTCCCTAGCTTGTCTCAATGTCTGCCAACGAAGTGAATAGAGCAAACCCTAAAAAAGGTGATCGAAATATCGATGACTTATGGGGGTGCATTCGAGAAGGAAGAACAACAATCCAAGATAATAGTCGGACTTTAATGACTTGACAAAAGGGACCCCATACAGTTTTTTATCGATGCCTTGTGCGGTGCACAGTCTAGCTCATTCCATAGACGAAGGGGACCCTACACATTTTTTTTTTTTTATCTTGCAATACTTCTGATTGGAAGAGTTATTTTTAGGCAACACAGTCGCCTATATACTTTTTGTGGGGCTTGGAGTCCCTATAGTGCAACAACGTTTACAGGATACAAATTTCTTTCCCCCGAGCATGACCTCCTCTAGGGTAGTGGTCCCTTTAATACTTACAAAAAATATTTAAACCTCCCGAACATACTTCTCATGACCATTCACATGAAAGGGAGGTATGTCATGTAGATGAACAAAACCAACAAAGGATATCAAATGGCGAATTTTGTAGATGAACATTCGACCACAAGTTAAAATAACAACTAAACATTTTAAATTCTTAGAACAAAATCAAGTTGGTCTCACAATGGGACTCCAAGTCCTTGCCTGCAGTTCACACTTCACAGCCCCCAAAACGACGTCGTTTTGGGAGGTTTTGGCCAATCCATTATTGAATCAAACTACATCGTTTTGAGATAAGAAAACTGCAGTTTGCAGCCCCCTAAACTCGTAACTTTCTCCACTTCTTCAACCAAATAATTCCGACAGTTACAACTTTTCAACCAAATCTCATCGATGCTAGTATTTTCCGACCCCCTACTCGTGTGGTCTACTTTTCTACTTGTATGGCTGCTTCTCCTCCAACAACCCTCTCTCGGTAGGTCCAGTGGGAGGAGGGGAAAAAAAGTTGAAAAAAGGAGGGCCCCAGTGGGTCTTGCAAATGTGCTTTCGGGAAAGAAGTCACTTGGAATATCAAGAATCTTGGGATATCAGTTGCAACATGCCTATTTCAATTGAGATTTAAAATGATTATTCAGAAGCTCATGTGATCTAAATTGTTCTCAATATTTCTAAAGAAAAAACAGTAGACGACAAGAATTAATTCCTAAGTTGGACCAATGAACTGAAATTTTGCTGAAACCTAATTAACTATAACTTTGTGCAGGCCAAGTATTTTCTTGACCTACCAGAAGTGATGCTTATGTTGTAGATTTGGAGTTGAAGCATTTCAGACACAATGAGCTTCAAACGATTTGTTGGCTGTTGGAGAGCAGAATTGACATGTCTGTATCGGCTGAGCTCAAGTCGTCTTCTTTGGCATGGGCAGAGCTTGCACTTTCATCTAACTGAGTTGAAGCTAACATACAGTGTAGTTGAAATACGAGAGACGTAATTCTTCACTTTTCCGGTTTTTTTTTTTTTTTGAACGTTATAATTATCTTGGAATTCTTGTAAATGTGCCCATGCTAGAAGAAATATGGAGTTTTTTACACGGGAAATCCTCGTCTCTTTGTAAGCGATTGGTTGATTATTGAATTGATGGAATTACGAAAAAGTGAAAGGTGATGTTGTCCATTTACTTGAACTCTTTCTTTCGTTTGGGTACGTACCTCCAAATGTTTCTCTTTTTCCTTTCCCCTTCCTGCAGTTTTAAGGGATAAGGTCAAGCAATCAGCTTGAGTGATGAATTTCATTCAAAAATAGCTATGGATTTGTTGATGACACTGACGGCTCCACATCATCCCATGGGTTGTCAATTGAACATCCTAGGCATGGAGTTAAATGTATATTTTAGTCAGGCATAAGGCATTGTTAACTTAATTTACTCTACAAATGAACACCCAAGCCACCGACCTAAAATAGTTGAACACTAGTATTCAACGTAACCTTCTTTGTTACCCATCATCTATCAATTTGACATTAGTTGAATACATAGAACCAAAGAAACCTTATTTTGAATTTCTGAAGCCGTCATTAGATGAATACCCTCACAAAAATTCCTGGAGCCACTTGATGAGATGAATACAGCCATGATAACAAAGGATCTGTTTTCATTTAATCTTAGGTCATCCACAGTGGCATAATCAAAAAATGATAACCAAAAGTTGACACATCAACTTTTGATTATTCACTTATGAGGTTACTAAGCTTAACAATGTTGAGTTTCACAATGATCACTTCTAGTCCATAACAAAAATAAGGGTCCACTACAATTTCACTCTCTCTCCCCCTCTATTTCCTGCCATTCATTTCCCTTTATTTACGTTTTTTTTGCAAAAATATATTGATCGATTCCCTCTCTTAATTTTGGAGAAAAATCAGTGTCTTTCTTCCATCTTATTATGAATTTTTTTTGGGAAAAAAAATAGAAACGGGAAAGAAAAGTGAAATACCTTTAATCCGGCGATGACAAGTTGTATTGTAAATGATCGAGAGATATGAGCTTCACTTTTTGAGGAAAAGAAAGAGATATAGTTTGTGGGTGAAGTGAAGAAGAGAAGAAAAAAATACCAGTTGAAACGCGCGTGTATACAAATTTTGGAATTAGTTAACTTATGTGGTGTGGAGTCCACAAATTTTGATTATTGAAAAAGATTGCTAGTTTTGATTATCCAAAGCCCAAAATTTGATTATTTCTAAGGATGTTGCTAAGGTCCCGTTCCGGAAACCTTCTTAAAAAATAAGTACTTATTTTGCCACTTCTCATTCAAAAATAAGAAAGGTCATTCCACAAAACCCAAAGAAAAAGTTCCTTTCACATTTTCAAACTCAAAAATAATGTAAATGAAAAAAAAATTAATTTTTTTTTGCACCGTATTAAAGATCTCAATGAGATCTATCAAACAAGATCCATAGTGATAGAAAAATTATTTGCGTAAACACATGATTTTTGAGCTTGAAGTTGCCTTATACAAAAAATAAGACTGTTGTTATGATAATGGGCGCCAGCGGAGGGAAATCGTACCGGCGTCCGCGCTGAGCCGTCTCCGGCCACCGGACGGCCGATCCGAGCCGTCCAAAAATTCTATAAAAAAAAACCGAGGGGGTCAACGTGGGAATCAACAGCATCCGAGATGTGTAGGGTGCTTGATCCGAGCACCCCTTTTCCGTGTAGGGTGCTTGATCATATATACACGGAAAAGGGGTGCTCGGATCAAGCACCCTACACACCTCGGATGCCGTTGATTCCCGCAGACCCCCTCGGTTTTTTTTTATAGAATTTTTGGACGGCTCGGATTGGCCATTCGGTGGCCGAAGACGGCCCGACGCGGCAGCCGGTACTATTTCCCTCTCCGACGCCCATTGGTACCTATATAAATTCTCAAAAATAAGCACCTCTTTCTTATTTTTCGGGGAACAAGCCTTCTTATTCAACAAAAAAAAAGTTCTTATTTGGGTTGTGGAACACAGCCTAAGTTTGATTATACCATTGTGAACCATCTTTTGCACTAATATTGTTAACTTTAAAAACAATTGGATTTTGATTTTACCATTGTGGATGGCCTTATGGAGCTTGTTACCTGTCCTCTTTTTCGGTTCTTTGTTTTTTTTGGTGCTCAGCTTCGTTTTTTGGATTCTTCAAGCATTTATGAGAGTTCCATTATTTCAAACCACAAGTCCATACCTCTTTTATCAAATCAATGAAGTAAATCCACTTGTAGAGTATGAAATCGACCCTGGGCTATTACAATTGACAAGTAATACAGAAGGATTCTTTAACGATTCAAAAAACCCAGCCGAACACTTGAAATTTTAAAACCAGAGAGAGAGAGAGAGAGAGAGAGAGAGAGAGAGAGAGAGAGAGAGAGAGAGAGAGAGAGAGAGAGAGAGATTTGAAGTCACACCAAGGTCGAATTTATACTCTACAAGTGGAAATCAATAGCAGAAAATTATGAAGTCATGAAAGCGACCTGCAATTTTTAACAACTGAGTAGAACCTCAAGAACAAGGTTGGAATGAAACCGACTCACTGTTGTTGTCACTATGAAGTCCGAACTTAAGTCACCACGTTAATAAGACCAGGAAATCATGTTTACTTACAGCTTCATTCACAATAGCAGTCAAAGTAATACTGTGAACTGAACTCCCTCATTCATTCAAAAACTTGATCGCATTCTCAACATTGCAAGAAAACCAGATAAAAGAGGTACATAACAAGTTATTTATTGCTTACCCAAACGAGAAGTCATTGCAAGGGAGAAGACGACAAAAGTACAACAGGAAAATACTCCAAAATTATGACCAGTCTGAGAAGAAATAGTCAAACAATTATTCAGCAACCCTGTCGTATCTTTCTCCTTCAAGCAGCCCATTAAACAAACCAAACAAACCCTCAAAATATCCTAATAATCAAACACGTACAAAACTTAACAGTAACTACTCTTAATGCTTGGACCAGGAAAAATGATTGTAATCGGGATTCCTCTTGCCTCTGAAAACTGCCAAAGCTTTCCTTACTCAGCTACAGAGGTCTGTGCTCTCTTATCCGTGTGGTGGCAAAAGTTGTCATTCGAAGAGATGTCATCTCCCTTAACAAAGTTGAAATAAAGCGAAGTCAGTTTCAGTTACAAGCTATATGTGAGGTAAAGGGACAGGAAGAGGGCACAATTGAAACAACTGGCCCAAATGGAGAAACGGGCAAGAAAGAGAATTGAAACTAACCTGTTTATTCTTCTTCTTCCTCTTCGGGTACAGGAACTTCTGAGTTCTGTGGAAGCTGATCTTCTCTTAGAATAGGTTTCTTAGTAATGGCATCTCTTCCACCTTTGCGTAAAGGCTGAGAAAACTGCACAAGGCGAAGAGTTAGATGCATATATGTGCAAGCAACTAAACTTCCACAAATCTCTATAGCTTAGCATGAAATACATTGGCGCTAAGCTTCATATAGCCAACCATGCCAAGCATCTCATATGCCTCATTTTTTTTTGAACGGCCATCTCATATGCCTCATGAGAGCCAATCATTTGATATTTGAATTACCTGATGCACCTTCGTATGCAATAGTCTCGTGAACAAAAAGGGATGCTATAGCATCTCAACAGGGGATACCTTTGATTGGTTCATACTTCGTAAACTACCTTTCTAACTGACTTGTAGAAAAAAAACAAAAAACAAAGAAACCAACGAAACGAAAGCTCTTCTTGTTAGGAACATGTGTGAAAATAGAGTCCCACATTGAATAAACATAAAAAGAGTTGGATTTTAATATACAATTGGATGACTCACCACTTACAAAACTTAGCCTTTTAAGTGTATATAGGTCATTTAATGTATATTGAACCCATGTGATGTGATGTGGATTCCGTGGATACTCCCCCAGCAGATTAGGCCTGCCCACATACAGGAAGACCTTAAGCGGATTCGATGGAGCAATAATGCAGGCGGATAAGAAAGGGGAGTAAAAAGATCATGGATCAAAGGGGAGTCAAGTGAATCAAATTGAGGGGGGGAGCTAGGCCCAATGTCACGTTACACGTGAGGGGGGAGATTGTTAGGAACATTTATGAAGATCTCCCACATCAAATAAACATAAAAAGAGTTGGATTTTAATATACAATCAGATAACTCACCACTTACAAGATTTAGCCTTTTACATGGATATGAGTCATTCAATGTATATTGGGTTCATGTGCTGTGATGTAGACTCCATGAATACTCTCCAACAGTTTAGCCTCCTAAATGGATTTGAGTCATTCAATATATGTTGGATTCATCTGATGTGATGAGAACTCTGTGAATACTCTCCAGCAGATTGGGCTTGCGCGCACATAAGAAGATTCTGGGAAGCCACAGACCAGCACCCCACACACGCCTCACCCTCTCCCTCACATTATATCACACCCCCTAGGGTTTACAAGGAACATACATACATACATACATACATACATATACACACACATATATATATAATATATTTGTCTCCTAGGGACCACTTTATTTTAACTAAAATGCGAACCTCCCTATTTCTTCCATTTTTCGATCAATTTCGATAATCTGAGCCGCTCAATGTTATCAGAACGTGATTTTAAAAGTACCCGTGAGAAATCAGCAAAAAAAAAAAGATCGGAAATGGCTTGATTTGAGCAATTTTTATTCGAACCGTTCAATAAAAAACAAACAAAAACTACTCAGATGAAGCCTTTTTCAGTCTTTTTTTTTTTTGCTGATTTTTCTCAAATATCCTTAAAATCACGTTCTGAACACATTGAGCGGCTCGGATTATCAAAATTCGATCGGAAAAGGGAGGTCCGCATTTTATTAAAATGAGGTGGTCCTTACGGGAGACTAACTGATATAAATATAAATATATATATATAGCAATGTGTTCAGATCATAATTTTAAGGGTACCCGCGTAAAATCAACAAAAAAATGATTGGGAAGGTCTTCATCAGAGCAGTTTTTGTTTATTTTTTATCGAATGGTTCAAACAAAAACTGCTCGGATGAAACCCTTCCCGATCATTTTTTTTTCCGATTTCTCCCGGGTACTCTTAAAATCACGTTCTGAACACATTGAGCGGCTCGGATCATCGAAATTCGATCGGAAAATGGAAGAAATGAGGAGGCCCGCATTTTAACTAAAATGCGGACTCCCTCATTTGAGACTGACTGTGTGTGTGTGTACACACACGCACGCAAAGCTTCTACTAAGGGCTTTCTTAACTTGTTAAGTTAAAGACTTTCTCTTTTCCGATCAAATTTTGATGATCTGAACCATTCAATGTGTGCAGAACATTATTTTAAGGTGCACACTAGAAATCGGAAAAAACTATGATCGAAAAGGGCTTAATCCGACCAGTTTTTTGTAAAAATGCATTTATAGCATTTTTATAAAAAAAAAATTTGCTCGAATCAAGCCCTTTCTGGACATATTTTTGGCCGATTTCTTAAGTACACCATTAAAATCACGTTTTAAACATATTGAGCAGTTCAGATTATCAAATTTTGATTGGGAACAATGTCGAACTAATGAAGTCCTTAACTTAACAAGTTAAAGGCTTCCTTAGTAGAAGGGAGCTCTGCGTGTGTGTGTGTGTGTATATATATATACACACACACACACACATACATACATACAGTCCGGTTCAAGTCCAACATCTTCCCGTCCGCACTGTCTGCACTTCCCTTTTTTCAATCAAATTCCGATAATCTGAGCAGCTTAATGTAATCAGAACGTGATTTTAAGGGTACTCGCGAAAAATCGGCAAAAAAAATGATCGAGAAGGGTTTCATCCGAATAGTTTTTATTTGTATTTTATTGAACGGTTCAATAAAAAACTGCTTAAATCAAGCTCTTCCCAATGTTTTTTTTTTACCGATTTCTCGCGAGTGCTCTTAAAATCACATTCTAAATACATTGAGTGGCTCGAATAATCGAAATTCGATTGGGAAAGGGGAGGTGCGGACAGGAAGAGGTGTGGATAGTAGAAAGTCTACTGGCATAGCAAATCTAAGTACAGATTTCCATGTGGGGCCAACTAAGGATCCCACACAAGTGACTGAGCCGTTTATTATTTTAAAACATTTTTTCAAGGGCCCCCGCGAAAAATTAGCTTAATCCGATACCTATAAGTACTTGATCTAATCATCTAACTTTTCATTCTCTAAAAACTTGAATGAAAAGTTAGATGATTAAATCAAGCACTTATAGATATCGAATTGATCTGATTTTTTGCGGTGGCCCTTGAAAAAATATTTTAAACATAATGAACGGCTCGCATAGAAATCTGTGCATAGATTTGCGGTGCCATTAGACTGGTTCTATGGATAGGAACTGGACTGTATATATATAGGGACTCCAAGAGTAAATTATGCTCAACACCCATCATTAAGGGTGGTACACAAAATAACCCCCCACTATGGGCGGACCCCAACAATCACCCCCTCCACCTAGTGTGGGTAATTGTTGCATTCGTCCTGCCTCTCTAGCAAAGCGCCTGTGTAACTCTAAGTCTAGCATCCAGCACCCCATCACCGGAGTACCCCTGCTTGATTGAATGTCGTATTGCAAGACTAGATCTTCCAAGGCTAAACCCGCAGCGCTGTCCGGCTGCAATTTTGCACCCCTTGACTGGAGTGCCTGCACCCCCCTTATTTGAGTGCCCACATTCTCACCAAATGCTCATAATCTACATCCACCAAACCACGAAAGCCAATGCCCAATCACAGGACACAATCTGTGACTCTATCTCTCCTCTTATATCTTGAAGAGGATGCTGATTAGCACCCAATAATGTAGATTCTTGGTGCTCAAAGTCATCTAATTTATTGCTTTTATTTGAATAAATCGTCTTTTCTTTGCGATTTTGCACGTAAGGTTTGTTTGAGGATGTTTCAAGTAAACCATGCAATAAGACGTGGTTTTGACACCATGAATAACCGTTGAAGGTGACAAAGGACCCGAGGCCACATGGCGTTGTGCCACCGAGTCCCAAGAACAAAGAAATGAAGCACTAAGGGGTGGTCTGAAGGCCAAGGGAGGACGACCAAGCCCGAAGTCTGCATTTTACCCTTCGGTATCGATACCATCTCAAAGAGGTATCAACACCAATTGGTCCCATTTTGAACAGGCCTGGGGGTATGGATACCCTTTTGAATTGGTATCGATACCCATCGTTTGCGGGAAAATCTTTAACAACATTGGTATAGATGCATGTTATTTGAAGTTGATCAGGGATGAGGGTATCGATAACCTTTTACATAGGTATCGATGCCAATACCTCTCAAATAGATTTTTGCTGACCCGCTACCCTTCCATTGATGGACCTTTTTCTTGTTAGATTAGATTCTCAGGATATTTGGAGAGAGAAAAGTTTGTTTGTATAAATAGCACACCCTTTCTCTCTCTCCTCACTCTTACCTTTTCTTCTTGTTTAAGTTTCTTATTTTCTAGGAAGAACTCCATTGTTGCTCTAGCTTATTTCTTGAAGAACTCTAGTAAGTTTAATTAGTTTGTTGTTTTGCCAAGAATTAAAGTTGTAGCTACACTCTAGATTGTCCATAATTTCAAGTTTATTTTTAGTTTTGTTGGTTAAATATGTTTGCCATCTCTAGCTCTATTCTTAATCTTGCAAATATAGTTGAGTAATTAATTACGCTTGGCCAATGGGTGATTCCTACCTTGAGACTTGGTTGGTAAAATGGTTTCTCTTGCCTTAAAGCTTTAAATTGGTCTGTAAAATGGATTATATCTCTTATTTTCGCTCAAAGCTTGTAGTTGACAACTTCTTTGATCATGCGTCGGTAAGCTTATCTTGCCACATGCGATGCTTAGAACCTTGGCACTACAAGTGTTTGATTAGATAATTGCCTAAATGAGTTTTATAGTCCATTTTCGGACCCATCTTTACATTTGGTTTTCAAGTTAAATCCTCTGAGTGAGAGCACACAGTTGTGACTCTCATTTGAGTTATCAAAGAGAACCATTAGCCGGCCAAGTCGCAGGTCGGTTGATCCCCGACACCTTGCCACTCGTTAATCTAGTTTCACTACTACAATAAAGCATAACAATCACAGCTATTGACAGTGATTGTTAGTTTTCCATCACACTCGCGCTACCGTGATAGATCTGAGTGTGATTGTAAGTCACACTTTTTTATCACTGTTATAAGCTGTGATTGAAAGATAGAAACAATCACACCCAAAAATTCTGGAGAGTGAAAGTTATTCAGATCTGATAAGACAACACTGAAATAGATACAAATTGCATTTCTATAACGCAATAAAAATACACGAAAATCTTCATCTCCCATGCGATTTTCCATACCGATGATTAAATCAGAAGACATTTTGGAGAAGGATAATGGAGGAATACAAGAAATCACAGAGAGGGAGCGCACCGTTTCTTCCTTCACGGTGGTGGTGGAGAGAGAACAACCGGCGGCAGCGGCGTGTGAGGATGGGGGCAAAGAGGCGGCGGCAGCGTGGGAGGATGAAGCTTCAACGTGTACTGAAGAGCTTCAACGTGTGAGCTTCAACGGGTGAGTGGAGAGAAACTAGGGCTTATTTTGGGCTAACGTGAAACGACATCGTTTTGAGCACCCTTTCAATTACTTTTCCTTTTCCAAGAGCGCCTAAATGAGCCAAAAAATTCAGAAGTTCCCGAGTTTTTCCATGGTCTTTTATCACGCCACAAGAGCGAGATCTTTTATCTCGTCCTTTTTTTGCACCAAAGTTTTTTATTACGCCGTAAGAGTGAGGTCTTTTTTTTTTATCTCATCACACGAGCGAGGTCTTTGTCTCTCTCTTTTCCGCTGCTATTCCATGCTAATATCTTCTATCACACTGTAAGAGTGAGGTCTTTTTTCTTTTATCTCGTTGCAAGAGTGAGATCTATTATCTTGCTCTTTTCTGTGGCCAAACACCACTTTTTATCTCAGTTTTTGATTTAAACTGATATAAAAAAGTTAGATTACAATTTTTTATCACGCTTTCACTGAAAACTGTGATCTTTGTGAACCTCCTTAATGTGGTATTTATCTATTATTGTAGTAGTGTTTAAAGCTCATTTTTAAATTTCTCCTTTTATAAGAAAAACCAAGTTAGCCGTCTAAACATTGAAATCCTTACAAACTACAATCCAAGCTATATAGAATTTCCCTATGGGTACGATCCCAAACTTTTTAGATATCATGTTATCAACAATCTAGCCCTATGCTTGGGGTTTCTCAACCTTGAATTTGAAGGCAAAGGTTATTGGCTAAGCAGATCCTGTCATAAAATCCACAAAGGAAGAGATTCCAACGATGCATCATCACTAATGAAGCAAGTTCGAGTACCTGTGGAGATGAGGTCCTTCGTCTGCCTATCGGCCAAGTCCTCCAGTTGGTGAAGCGGTCCTCCGGTGTGCTCGACCAACGACATGCAAAATGGAAATGGTAAACTATGGGCACCGGCGTGACTGTCGCCATCGCCCCTCCAATGCCTAAGTCAATCAATTTACTTCATATGAGAGTATGGACTGAGTATTAGTTATGTAGTATTGCGTACCTTCCTCTTATGGAGGTGGTGTCTTTATATAGGCATTTTAGGAGGAGTCCCATTGGGAGTGGGACCTTTAGGTCTAATCCATTTATGACGGACTTGGATGAGCTTTGGAGTGTCCTCTCTAACTTAGGACTCTTTGATTCTTATCTAGACCAAGAGTCCTTGTGACATTTAGGTTCTTCAAGATTATCCCTTGGGATCTGTAGGCCTTACCCCTTCGTGTAGGATAAAACATTGGTTGTTTTGGGAATCTTTTTGACTATATGAGTTTCCTCTGTAGAGTACTTCATAATAATTGGTTTCAGGTAGTTAATTTGTCATTCCCTTGGTGATCCAGCTTTTAGGCTGAGCTGGTTGTCATGTTTGCTGAGCTCACCCTCTAAGCTGAGCTTGATGCTTTTATGAGCTGTGCTCATGAGCGGACCTCCGCCCTTGGGCTGGTTGATAGAGGCTAATTCTTATGGGTTAGATTCCACGTTCTTGGGTCTTTAGCTTGAGCCCTTAGGGCTATGCTGGGCTTCTTAGCTTGAGCTAACCTTGGGAGGTTAATTTATACCTATCAGTCACGTTTCCATCTCAATTCCTTTGTTTGGAGCTCCCGTGAACAACTCCCAACACCGTCTGCAAACTATCCCACATACAATTTGATTCGGTACCTTGCATTCCTATACATCTCAGGTCATGACTCATCGTACTTCAACGCCCTTCCTATACGTCTCTGCAAATGTTGCTTTTCTTGTTCACTATCAAAGAAAACCCATACTACTTGTTTCGTAAAAACATCAGCTTCATCTGTCTGTACTCTCCACAAGCCTATATTGGTTACCCATCATTCTCCTCATGCAACCCAAATCATAACTGCAATTCTCAATGATAGGTCTTTGGCACTATCCATCACATACGCCTCTCCCAGAGCCTTCTACCACTCTCAGTCATCCATTGATAAGTACCCAATAATGCATATTCTTGGTGATTAAGTCCTCTAGCATGTTGTGTTTGTACATATTTATTGTCGTTTTTATGCAATGTTGCACGTAAGGTGTGGTTTAGTAATTTCAGGTAAAACGTGCAAATAAGGCTCGTTTGAAGGCCAAGGAATACTCCGGAAGCTTCCAGTACCCGAAGACCCTGTCGACCCTGAAAATCTATCTAAGTATGGAAAAAATGACTTTCTGAAAAAGTTTCAATTTTCGAGATAAAAAATGGCGGTAATTGATCCTTGAATTTTTCTAAGAGTAACTACAAAGTTACAAGGTTTAATTTGAAGAGTAAGGTCATGTTTTGAGCCATTTTCTCTTGAGAAAAATGTGTAGTTTTCCATTTTCTCTTGAGTAAGGTCATGTTTTGAAGTTGTTGGGAGCTGTTTACTGAAACTGAAGCCAACCTGAAATCTGCAGTTTTGAAGAATGTTATCGATAGCATTCCACTTGTTATCGATAACATTGGTCCCATTTTGGTCCAAAAGTTGTCCAGACCTCAGGGTATCGATAACATTTTGTTGGAGTTATCGATAACAATATTCTCCGGGGGATCATTTGAAGGATGTTATCGATATCTTTGCTTATGGTATCGATAACTTTTGTCTTCTGCAGATATTTTTACTGCTTTTTGGACTTTCCATTTATGAAATACTTGCCACTTTTGGCAAGTTCATGGATATTTTGTGGAGAGAAAAGGCTGAGTTGTATAAATACTCCCCTCTCTCTCTCTCTTAGCATCTATCTACTTTATGTTCTAGTTTAAGTTCTCTCTCTAGGAGAGAACTCCATTAATGTCCTTCAAGTTTAAAGTCATTTCCTTCAAGAATCTTAGTAAGTTTAGTTCGTTTGTTAATTTCCCGTTTGTTAATGTTCTAGCTATGCTTTAGATTCTCCTTAATATCAAGCTCATTTTCATTTCTATCGGTTAATCATGTTTTCTTCCTTAAGCAAGCTTTCTAGTCTTTTCATTATGTGTGAGTAGTCGTTTAGGCTAGGCCATGGGGGAATAACACCTTGTGACTTCGGTTAATCTTGTCTTTCTCAACTTAAGACTTGAGGTTTGGTTTGGAAATGTGCGTGGTTCGCCTTTTATGTAACAAAACTTGTCGATGTTAACCTCCGGTGATCATATGCTCGCTCATATGGTTCCGTGAGCTATGTCTCGCCTCGTGTTTGCCGAAAGAACCAAAGAACTTGCTCGCTTTCCAAACTATGCTTCTAGTTCTTGACCTTGATATTTAGTTTGAATGCAAGTCTTGGCGTTGTTAATCTCCGGTGATCATGGGCTCGCTCACATGGTTCCGTGAGCGATGTCACACATTGTGTTTAGCTTGTTATTCAAACTCTGTATCAAGTCCAACCATTTTCATAGCTAAATCTTCCGGTTGATAGCCTATGCCGTGCAATTCAACCGTGTTTTCGTTGAGAATTGTTGGATGACCTAAGTTATGGGCGTTAGTAACTCCATTGCCTTGCCGCCTTTAATTCTTAGTTCAAACTCATTTTCTAATCTTTTTCATAAGGGCAATTCTCACCTTTCAAAGGAAGCTAAAAGTTGGCCGCCTAAACGCTGCAAACCCTTACATCTACAAATCCGAACAAGCTATATTTGAGCTCCCTGTGGATCGACTCGGACTTTCTCGCTATACTATGCAAATCTTTAGTTGTAGTCCGGTAAATAAATAATTGAATTTGATGGCCGTTTGGTAAACTTCAACGACTACCGAATCGGGTGCATCACTCATCCATCGTCGTTCCACTCCAGGAAAAGCTGCAACCCTTGATAGACACCCTAACAAGCGCTTGTGTCATTACCAGACGAGCTCTCCAGCACCCCCCCAAGCCAGGATACATCGCTCAAAAGAATGCATTCTTGCTCACTAGGTCTTTCTGCGACTGATAATGACCTCCCGTGGCCGTTCAGAGCTGATCACTTTGCTGCGAAAAGCCTCCTCACAACCCAAAAAGCCTCAAAACGTCTTATTACTACTCAACTAAGCAATAACACTAACTTATGGGCCTCCAAGTCAACAACAAAGCATGGGGTTGGATCCGAAACAAAAAAACCTATTAGGACCTAGACCTAAACCATCCTAAATTGGCATGAACCAGTCCAAAAACTACTTCTGCATTGCGAACCAGCCAAAACATTTTGGCCTACACTATTCCGCTGACTGGATAGCCACGTCAGCGCCGACCGACTAATGTGTGGTTGACCATCCTACATGGCAGATGACGTGGCATACTTTGGGACCCATTTTGATGATGTGGCAACCACGTGGCGGTGATGTGTTTGCTGCGTGGTGATGACCTGACGTACACGCGGCGCCCTCCTAATGCTGAAGTGGTGCCAGCTAATGCACGACGTGGTGCTAACGTGTCGTTCGACGTCAACTCTTCCAGCGCCTTCTGCGCATGTGCTCGTGCACGCGATTAGATCTAACGCGATCTACACACGCCACCATTTTCCGGCGCGTGCGGTCAACTCCGGTGGTTTGCGGCGATGATCTTCATGGTTCCGAGATCGTCTCAACGAGACAAAGCTAGCCTTATGCTCAAAATCCTTTTCTGAATACTTCTGGTTTGACCTCAAATAGACCTGATCCACAGCCTCCATGTGACGCCTTTGATTGTCGGGTGCGCCTTGCTCCGAGCTCCTCCAGCAACGTGTTACACAGATCCGTGCTCGTTTCGACCTGATGAACATAATCCTGTGCTCAAAACTTCCGTTCGAGCACTCCGGATCCTAGCCCAAACAAACTAGTCGTTCGTTTCCGCCCGTCGCCGTTCGATAATTTTGAAATAATTTTTCTAGTAGGCTTACGAAAAATAATCTCAATACGATAAGCTAAGAGGCTTGATTCAATCTTTTAATTTTTTATTCAAATTATAGGATCATAGGATCAGTTTAGATGTTTGATCTACTCCTTTAATTTTTTCTATAATCTGAATGAAAAATTAAAAGATGAAGGCTTTGTTCGGTCCCCAGTTTTTAACTTTTCCAAAACTGAAACTCCTGTTCGGAACCCAGTTTGGGGAAATTATCCCCTGCACTCGCAAGCCTCATTTACTCCTCCCTGATTAACGTTGACCTGCCTCCCACAACAACCCTCATTTACTCCCCTCCCTCATTAACGTTAACCTGCCCCCCCTCCCTGTCATCTCCATCTTCCTCCTTTTGCAGAGCTACAGCAGAGATTCCTGAGTTCCCTTTCTCCCCTCTCTCTCTCTCTCTCTTTCCTGCTCTCTCTCTGTCTCGGTCAAGAGGCGGACGATTCCCCATCTCTGGAATCAGATTTGCCCTAGCCCTCTATCGCTCTATATCTCTCTGTCTCTCTCTAGCCGTGTTCTTCAAGATACAACTGGTATTTGACTGATTCCTGTTCATTACAAGACCTTTGGTGTATAAAGATGGGTAAGGGCTGTCCACTGCAGAATTCGTCTCCCTCTTTGCTTTCCTCCTACTCCAACAGAATGGAAGGCCCAAGCATAGACGGTATTCGGTGCAGTAGATGGCTTCTCCGATCTACCGGCGTTCGAAGAAGTAGAGGTATGGTTCAATTTTGTTCTTGGGTTCTGAGTTCGATTTTTCCTAATATACGCTTTGATTTTGTTCATGTGTCCTAGGTTTTGAGTTTGATTTTTTGTTGGGTTATGTGTGTTCTGGATCTGTCCAAATCTGTATGAATACATTTGTTGTTTTGCCTTGTTTGTGAGAAAAGACATGGATTCCTATCGACAATGAAGGAAGAGTATATTAGTCCCCAGCATCGATTTGTTGTTTTGCCTTGTTTGGGCTAAAATGTAGGAAAATGAGATTTGTCTTCTCAGCATCGATTTTTTGTGCAGCTGTTTTTTTTTTTTTACAACTTCAAACACCTTCCAATCCTTTCCAGCTGTTAGTTTTTTTGGGTTCACAGTTCTGTAAATATCTTTCAACTATTTGGGGGTAATTTGTTTGATCTTGTTTGTTGTTGGTAGGCAACCCACTATCACTGAAATTTGAACCCTCAACTCCAACTTCAAAGAGGAAAAGACGTGAACCCTCAACTCCAAGTTCAAAGAGGAAAAGACGTGACACTTCTTCTCCTACGCCCACGGCAAACTCATTCACCGGCGAGAACAGTGTCCAAGTGGTACTCTTCTTACTCCTTAGTAATATTGATTTCATTAGGCATGACATGAACTTGCGTATTTCATCTCACTGTAGTAAAGTGTAACATGAGTGCATTGTTTCCCACATGGTAGCCTATGTCGACTTCGAGTCGTAAAAAACTCGATGCTGACAACTGGAGTTATGAGAACACCAAAATTTTCCTCCAAATTATGCTAGACGAGGCGAGGACAGACTATGGAACAAACTCAAACAAACGTCGCGCGTTTAATTCCCTACAATGGATGGCAATCCTACACGAGTTAAAGAAGAGGACCAATAAGAATGACTACACAACTATTAAGATCCAACAGAAATTTGACCGTTTGAAAAAAGACTACAAGCTATTCAAAGACCTGACCGAGTGAAGTGGGATGGGTTGGGACCCGGTTAGTCAAACAGTCACTGCATCGGCGGACGTGTGGGTAACCTATTTGCAGGTATATAAACCTTAGACAACCATGGTTTGACTTATACCAGCACCATTCCACCTTTTAGAACGCTAATTTCCAATTTTCGTATTCCTTGTAGGCACATAAGGATGCCGACAAATTTATTGGTAAAGGGCTTGACCATTATGACCTTTTGCACGAGCTTGTGGATGGCTCACTGGCCACAGGCATCTTTGGCCAACCTAGCTCCCTAGGGGCCCCCTCGTTGCAGCAGGAGCAAGAATTGAGGAATCAAGGAAAGGCCATAAAGTTCAATGATAGCACATTCTCTGATGGAAGAAAGCGAATGTCAGATGGAAGTGGTGGACCGAGCAGTAAGTCAATGCGATATGAGCAAAAAGAGGCGTATGATAAAGTGGCTTACGCAAACCAAAAAAAGGGAGAGTATTTTGAGACCTTGACACAACAACATCTTGAGGCAAAAAAGTACTCTATTGAGGCTTGTCTAGAAGCAATGAACCCATTGAAGCCCTTTGTTAGTGACACTGCCTTCTATAAGGCGTATGACATGCTTCTTGAGGGAGTAAAATATAGGGAAGGCTTTATAAAGCTGACTCCGGAAGGTAGGTTGGGTTGGATCGGCCGCTTCGGATCCGGGACATGATGGGTTGTTTAGCTAGAGAGTGCTGAGTTTTTTTTTTTTTTAAATTCCAGTAGTTCTGTCTGTGTTTGGATAACAACCTGTCTCTTGTCGAGTATGAATTGGTCAGTGTCGCCGAAGAATGATTGGAATTTCTTGGAAGTCGAAGTTTTTGGTATCCAAGTATTTATGAAGTTTGGCAAGCTAATGATTTGTTTTACTGCGGGTACATTTTTTGTTTCTGGTATATGGTTTAGTATACAAATGCGCTAGATCGAGCATGATCTTAACATGTAGTGGGAAGCCAATGTCAGTTCTCTGGTTAGTATGTAAAAAGACTTGTGCTTGATGTCAGTGAGCTTTGATGTGCTAGGCATGCTTATAAAATATGTTTAAGCTTGCAGTTCCAATTGTTTCCTGATCATTGATTGTTTTTTTATTAGTCTTATGTCAACTTTCCCACTTGACGAACAATTTGTGTTGTGACTTCTAATTTCCATGTACTTGACTATTTTTTAGGAGCCTTATGCTATTTTCCCACTTGAGGAATCTCTGTCTCTGTTTTTCTTACTTGCTTTTATTGGCACCTTTGTTTCCATTTTTCCAAACAGTCACTGTGTTTGATGATGGTTTTTTACTCGATGCCCCCAGAAATGCATGATTACATTCATTTAGGATCACATCATCGGAACTATGTACATTCCGTTCCAATAACATATTTAGCATCGACTTACCCAAAAAAACTTATTCCAAAAACCAATTGGAAGGATGACAAATACCCTATCAAACACTGCCTATGGCAATCAGTTTGCATCCTTGATATTCCTAGCCAACAGAAACTTTTCCGCATCCTTTATGCATTGCATTTGTATCCTTACTCGTTTACTTGGGTTTTTATGCAAAAAATTCTTCTATCGCGAATAGGAACTTTGGTGCATTTGGTTCGTGGATCTTTTCCGATTGTTTAATCATATGTAATTTTAATAGTGAAGGCAACAGATAGCAAATCACCATGTCATCAAGTGGAAATCCGCCTTACCAACACGAGGACGATTTTAGTGATGATGATGACTTGTTGGAACTCGAAACACTTAGTATGATGGAACGAGATGGCAAACAAAAAATTCCACAAAGAACATGTCCTTTATCAGGACAACAATATACCACGTTTCTTTTGAACTCGAATCCACAAAACATAAAGGATATTTTACGTGTCGACAAACATACTTTCAGAGCATTGGGGGTCGAGCTAGTTCGACGAGGACTACTTAACTGGGATCATAAGAACCTCTCAGTGGAGGAGTCTTTGGCTATATTCTTGTACATTTGCGGACAAAATGCACGGAATAGAGCTGTTGCTGACCGCTTCCAACGTTCTTTGGATACTATAAGCACGCATTTCAACATCATGCGTCGTGCTCTTTGCAATCTTGCTCCCTTTATTATTCGACCACCAAATCTTCAAGAAACGCCTCCTGAAATTCTCCATGATGGAAGATACTATCCATGGTTCTAAGTAAGCATGTATTACATATGATACCTTACACAGCACAACGAAAAAATATATACTTACACTAAAGCCTTTTTTTCAAAATCTCCATAGGATTGTGTTGGCGCGATAGATGGAACACACATAGATGCTTGGGTACCAACTTCTAGAGAATTAGCATTTCGCGGCAGAAAATCCACCAAAACACAGAATGTAATGGCCATGTGTTCCTTCGACATGAAGTTCACATTTGTGTACCCAGGTTGGGAGGGTAGCGCCCACGATGGATGTGTTTTCTTTGCGGCAGTATCAAATCCGGACTTTCACTTCCCACATCCACCACTTAGTAAGTTCAAATTTGAAGAAGATTTTTCTCCTATTTGCTTTTGGAACTATTTTAGTAGGAAACACATTATACTGACTAGAGTAATTTTTGATTTAGATAAGTACTATTTGGTCGATTCTGGATACACCAATATGCCGGGTTATCTTGCTCCGTACTGAGGACAATGATATCACAGGGACCAATGGGATGGGGCGAATACAATTTTCCGCTCACCGTACGAACTATTCAACTACAAGCACTCGTCCTTGAGAAATGTAATTGAGAGATGCTTTGGGGTTTTGAAAAAGAGGTTTCCAATATTGAAGGGTATGCCTAATTATGACAACGCCCGTCAACCAACAATTGTTACGGCTTGTTGTGTTATCCATAACTTTATCTTAATGCATCATGGGAGAGATGAATATTTTGACGGTTACAATGAAGATATTGAATGGGAAGGAGAAACTGATGAAAAGGTGGACGATGATGTGGGTGAAGTAGAGCCTTTGAACACATCCCGTGTGGGTTTGGAATTGATGGCGCATAAACGAGACCAATTGGCTGTTGAAATGTGGGATGCATATTGAGTTTTATTGCATTGTTCTAGTTCGGTTGCTTAATTGGCCACTTAATTTAGCTTTTTGTTCATGGGTTGTAGTACTGAACTAATTGTAAGTGTTGTTTTGCATTCCAATTTTCCTTGGATTGGTAGAAGTTAATTGTTGGTTTTGGTATTCTTGCTGTCAGTGGACTTATGGGTTTCGTACATTTAACTCTTAAATGCAATTTGTGAATTGGGGTCTGTATTATTCGGCCATGTGAACCTCCTGGAATGATATTTGGTTTTGTTCGGTGTTGTTCGGCTTTTTTCAATACGATTATGTGTTCCTACTTTTGTATTTTACCTAAAATGCGATTGGACTCCCTCTTTTATGCAGTTTTACACAATAAGTATGGGAGGTCAAAAATTCTATGTTGTGTTCGTGGGTCGGAACCCAGGTATCTACAATGACTAGCCAGCTTGTAGTGAGCAGGTTAACAGGTTTCCAGGCGCTGTGCATAAAAAATACACCTCCTGGGATGAGGCCTACAATGCTTGGTGACTTTCACCAGACAAGTTGAGGATACGGCGCCACCTTCTCTTCTCCCGTTGGCAGCTGATCCGAGTGGATCCTCAACAGATTACACCCACCTAACTAGAGATTGGTGTGGACTTGGCCTTATTCTCGCTATGGTTTTTTCCTTGGGTGTGGTGGTAGCCATTATAATAATAATGGTACTTTGATATCCTTGTGTGCTTCTGAGTTATTTTTTATGAATGTGTTCGTATGTCCTTCAACGGAGTATTGTGCACTATTTTATTTATAGTTTGAAACTTTAATTAATTAGACGTAGAGTTTGGAGTAATCCGCCACATTTTGGGCTCAACTAACTGGAGATAAGTAAATGAATGGTTTGCTACAGACATGTTGATTTGTGGTATGATTGCAACGGTGAAGCATCAATTTATCTTAGATGGGTTTGATTATTAATCCTGATTTTGTACTTACCATTTAATCTATCAGAACTTGGCTTTATCCACTCGAAAAAAATTATTTTCTCTTGAAGTGCACGAAACACCAAAAAAAAGGAAGTGCAAAAATGGAGAGATGATTAAACCGGGGAGAGAGAGAGAGAGAGGGAAGCAATTGTATCAAATTTGCAATGTAGGAAATCAAAGCCCTATTCTTTAAAGAGTGGGTCCAAAGGAGAAAAAGGCTGGTCAAAGCAGGTTTGAAAAAGGATCCAAAACTGAGATTTGCAAACTAACCGGGAACCGAACATAGTGGAAATCAAGTGTCTAAACTTACCATATTGAGCTAAATTAATAAAGGTCACTTGAAATATTAATTAAAAAATATGATCTGGTCGGATAAACTACAGAAAGTTTATGAGTACATATGTTTATGTACATATATGACGTATGTATGTATTTCAGACCCGTCTTGATTCTTAAAATAATGATCTGAGCCGCTTATTTTGTTTAAAATAGTTTGTTTATGGTTTCCGTAAAAAATCAACTCAACTCAATATTGGTAACGATGTTTACGAAACATTAAGATTGCTTTAGAATTCACAGGGCTGTGTCGTTCTGATTTGTTTGGAACACGAAGTGTC
Source organism: Rhododendron simsii (assembly GCA_014282245.1). Taxonomy (NCBI): domain Eukaryota; kingdom Viridiplantae; phylum Streptophyta; class Magnoliopsida; order Ericales; family Ericaceae; genus Rhododendron; species Rhododendron simsii. The sequence continues at coordinate 10,789,316 of CM024965.1, forward strand.
CTTGCACCGGCTGTCAGTTGATAATTCCCACAACCTCTATAAAGCCTTGAGTCCTTGACCAACCAACACAAATCCAACACAATTCTGTAAACCTAGAGGGAGAGAAAACGAAGGAAGAGAGAAGAGCAAAACCCACATCTTCTAAGAAAACCGAAATTGGAAACAGAAAACCCTAACCAATGGGCGACGCGCACTGCTCGGTCTGCGGGGGAGCGACGGAGGTGGTGTTCGACCACGCAACCTGCGACACCGTCTCTGAGTGCAGAGCCGTCCGATTGCAGAATCGCTGCTGCGACCCTGACCAATCGCTCATCTCGGGCTTCAAGACCATCGCTACCATGTGCGATAGGTAATATTTTGTCCCCATATGCATTCGTTTATATTTCCAATGGTCATGCTAGGGCGTATACAAGAAGAAACCGCACTAGAGTTCCTAGATTTTCTTCAATTGTTATAGTTCCCCATAGACTTACCCTGGACCGTAAGTGAAAAATCAAGCCTTATGTTTATTCTCTCTGATTTGCGCTTGTGGATGCTTCATGTAAGATTAGGCTGTCGGTATGTTTGATTTGTGTTTGTAGATGCTTCATAGTATAACAATCTATTGTTAATGTTGAAAATAATTACTAAGTATTATATTGTTGCGGTTAATTATGGGAAAAATTACAGTTACGAGCAGGGGCGGACCAACATACAGCACCACTCGATTTTGAAGAATTATGTTAATAGCCGTAAAATTTTCAAATATAACCAATATATTATGATAATTTTCTACTTAATTTTCTCACAGATTCCCACTTTATGTGGACATTTGTCAGACTGTTTCTTGTAGTGCTTAGTTTTCACACCCCATAAGTTTTGGTATAATATTATTTATGCTGTGTTTGAAGTTAATTATACAAAATGGAGTAATATTAAGGGTGATTTTGCTGCCTTTCTATTTTTAGATTCGTTTGCGAACCAATTGAATGATTTGTGGACAATGATATAATAGATGAGACAGTGGTTCATGCTAAATCTAATTGTTAAAAATTGATGCCGACATTAACTTGAAGCAGAAACGGCGAACTTCGTATTTATTGATAGATGATGCTTGGAGATATGATGTGCACTTTGCCAGAGCATGCCTTTGATTCCGATCTCCCAAGTCTGTGTTTTCTTTTGCTTTTAGTTATCTGTTATTTTCAATTTAAAGGCTCAATTAGTAAAACAAAATGGTGAAGGTTTACTGTCTAATATACCTTCAAGGAATCACTTGGTGCTTGGGTCTCAATCTTAATCTGTGGTCTCATTTGTCAAACATTGGTTAAGTTCCATATAATGCCGGCATTCACACGAAAACATCAAAGAAATGCTAGAGATAACATGTAGTAATTGTATACAGTAGATTAATTGAAAAGATACGGATTTTATAAGTCAAGACCTGAAAGAAGTAATTTTGTTGGAAAGGATTGATAATTTTGTTGAAGTTACATCACTTAAATCAATCATATGGGTATGTATAACTCGGAGAAGCTTTGCTCTTAGGAATCAGTCTCCACAAAAAAAGCGAGGTAAGGTAAACAACCTAGTTCCTCTCGCAAACTTGTTGAAAACAGAAGACTTGTGCCCTGTGCACGAGAAGACTTGAGTTGTTAGTGCCTGCATTACCCTTTTAGGCAACATAAAGATGTTTTAGATGTTATATTTCAGCTTGTTAATTTTGTTACTTTTTTGGTTCCAACTTTTGTTTTGAGCTATATAGAGTGCATCTTAAAGAAACTCTCTGATTCTAGCACTACGACGGTACCACCTATTCATTTTTCTTACAAGTGTTACATTTCTCTTCATTCTTCCCTCTTTGGCACACTCAACCTCTTTGTTTCTCATTCTGATATATGATATGTGCGAGTATGAAGCTAATTCTGCTTGTATCCTTTCAGGTTGGGCTTGCTTGCAAGAATTAAGGTATGCTACTTGTTGTCCATTAATACATATCTCTATTTGGCAATCAAGAACTTGGGTGTGCACATGTGAGCAATTGCATTTGCAGATATTTATACTTCATTTAAGGCACTACCTTCTTACCTCTGCAAGGATTCTGAAGTTGTGCAACTTTAGAAACACTAATATATGTTGTCTTGTCTTACCAGACTAATTTGCTACGGTTTTACATAGATTAGCTTCCTTAGTTTTCCTTTAGACCTAGGAAGTTCGGAAACAGAAATAAGAGAGAAACTTTATGCCACATTGTATGAAATAGAGACCTGACTCTGCAGGTTTTGGGTGCACGAATATTTGCCCACAGTTTAGAGTCCTCTTGAGTCATTACTTTTTCTTTAAGAAGAAGAAGATGGGAGTTGCTGGTGCTTAATATTGGTTGGTAGATAAACTGATAAATTATTCTGGTTATCTGAATCTAAAACAACTTAGTTGGTTGATGAACTTCTTGAATGCGACACTGTAAAGTAGTAATTGGATTGAGATGGAATTGCTAACTCTCGATAGTTTTCAGTTGTGATTGTAATATGCTGAAAATGGTCCAACAAGATGTTTCATTTCTGATTGATAAACTAGTATTTGAATTTACCTTTTATGAATCACATGCATTGCTTTGCGGGTTTTCATTTCGAAGAATTGAGTTGAGTTGTATGATTAATTTTGCAAAGTCGGAGAGGGATGTGATTTACAACTTCAGGTTTCCTAGTTTGGAAAACTTGTGTTTTCTATCAGTTGATCTGCAAATTATGGAATCCTAGTTACTGGAGGACTGAAAAAATGGATACTTCATTGTTTTCATAATAGTGCTCTGTGATCTTTCCTGCAGGGCCGTGCCTGTGAAATATTAAAGAAGACAGATCAGTTCTATAACAAAGGAAGAAATCAGAATGCCATTTTGGCTGCTTGCTTGTACATAGCTTGTCGGCTGGAAGACAGTCCACAGAGTCCACACACAGCCAAGGGTACGTCCTAGATTTTTCTGACGTATATAGATGCTTCCTGATTTATCCCTTTTTTCAAATGAGCTTTGCTTGATCCTATGATTTTTATCCAGATATCTGCTCTGTTGCGAATGGAGTGACAAGGATTGAAATCAGCCGTGCAACAAAATATGTGCAGGAAGAGTATGAGAAGTGTCATTCAGTGGAGATGCGTACCATCAATGCTTCAGATGCTATGGTGAGGGTTGAAATGAGAAGTTAAAAGTTTACATGGAGTCTGTATACCCATAATTAAGCCACTGAAAGCCAGAGAATATAAACTGAATGAGTGTAGATTCAACCTTGATGTATGGTCCCAAACTGAATTTAGTCCATGCATTTTGGTTTCTGGTACATTTCAGTGGTTACTTATGGGCGTGAAGAACAAGTGTTTGATTCACGAATCTTACTGGCATAGTTTACCTTATTATCCATTATACCTAACTGTATTTCTGCCACTTGACACTAATAAATGTCCATAAAATCTGTAGAGGCGCTTTCGTTCCAATCTCGGTGCCGGGGAAGCTTTCCAAAAATCGAAGAAGTTTGAGATAAGGTAGTTCTGGGTCTCTTATGTCATCTTTTTTCTTTTCTTTTTTTGATAAGCACTTCATTTTTTAGGGGCATTCCCCTGCCACACCATAAAGAAACAGAGAAACAGGTTAGGCTATACATCGTATCCTACTTCGGCATCAAAGGAACATTAAAGGACAGCAGCAAAGCAACCGGAAAAAAAATAAAGCAAAACAGACAGCCTTAGGACATCATGTTCACAGATAAATCCCAATTGACTCATAGACCCTTATACAGACCCTTATTCAATTGAGATGATTGAATCCTCCTTTTAGAGCTCAGAAAATCTCGGATTCAGTCCATATTTTTAAGAGTTATTTGTTCCCAAGAGCTAGCCCTTTGTTGGAACACCCTTTGAGTTCGTTCCATCCAAATGGTGTAAGCAGTGGCAGTCAGGGAGCCTCTTAGAATCGGACTTTTATAGTTCAGGAAGCATCAGGTGGAATAACCATATTCGAAAGGGTGTAAGCTCTATGCTTGATGAAAGGCTGTCCAAAACATCTGAGACTCAAGACCTTCCTTACACTCCAGGAAGCATCAGGTGGGATATTCATATTACAAATGCCTTGATCCTTGAGATGTAAGAAAACACCCATCCAACCCACAAAGTATCAGCCTTATTGCTTATACCCACAGGTGTCTCATAATTGCTGCTTTATTCATTCCTTGATTTTTCTAAATCCAAGCCCACCCTCCATCTTAGGACTGCAAACTTGTGCCCATTTTACTTTTGCTGCAGAGTGATTCATTTCATACTGAGATTTTTGTTAAGACTTCATTTTTAATAGACTCAAGATATACTGATTCCAAATGCCGTCTCATCTTAGAGCTGAGGGCTCCTTTATTAATTATACACAATAGTTGTGGGGTTACTGATCAGCGGCAGAGATTTAGAATATGCCAACATGATGGAGTTACTTTTGAATGGGTGGAAGACAGGGTATAGTTTGCTTACATTATATTGGGTTTTCTGGTGCTATTTTTAATTTTAGAGTTTGGATGGTTTTATTGGGAGTCAGAGGCCTGAAAGGCCATTTTGATTTTGCTAAATGAAAAGAATCATTTTGGTATAGGCTGCTCTTCCATTGGTCCAAATATCTCAATCCTAATTCAAAAAGGACGGTCATGTAAAACCTAAGCCCAGAACTCCTGCTAAGTATAATTCACTACCACCACATCCGGCCAGGGACAGCCGAAGAACTTTACCAGCGACTTTTTCTGGCCAACTTTCTATGCCATTTTCTGACCAACTTATCACTGAAATACCCCTGCTAAGTATAATTAACTACCACCACATCCTGCCAGAGACAGCCGAAGAACTTTCCCTGCGACTTTTTCTGGCCAACTTTCCGATGCCATTTTCTGACCAACTTTCGGAAGAATTTTTGGGGACTTTTCCACAGATAACATTTATTGTTGATAGGATAACATCAATGTTCTAAATGGCGCTTGGCGCTAGTAGGGCGGAGACCCACCTCCAAGCGCCAAGCCGCCTAGGCGGCTCCAAGCATTTCGGCAATTTTTTATTTTTTTTTGTGAACAAACCATTATCCAATCAAATTATATTCTATGTATCCATAATGCAAAGTTTAATGTTCAAATTTCAAAGTACAAACCCAAATGAAATTAAGTAGTAGCAACTAGCAAATAAGTTGAATAAGACAATAAGTAGAAATAAACAAGATTGGGGTGTTGAATGGGGATGTAAATGTAATTGTAATATATATAGATGTGATTTTGTAAAATTACATAATAAGCCCTTTTAGTTTTTTGTACTTTTAATCCTAGCCCTTTTATGTTAATAGTATACAATTTAGGCCTCCAAAGACGCCGCCAAGGTCCGCCAATGGCCGCCAATGGCCGCCAAGGTCCGCCAAGGGGTATTGGCGTGGCGGCGAATTACCTCCAAGTGCCTAGGCAGCCTCGGTGGCCGCCATTTAGAACACTGGATAACATTCACAAATAAATTTTACTTTTACAGATACTATTCACTTTCACAAATAACATTCACTTCCACAAATGACTTTCACAGAACATTCACTTTCGCAAATCGGATTTTAAGCGTTGTTGCTTATTGTTATGGGGTTAAGCTACTGCGAAATGCCAACCCAAACCTTAAGCCACAAAACCCAACACCCTCAAGACACTAAAAACAAAAAGACATGGATGAACCCTAGGAGGGCTAGGTTCCGTTAAAAATCTCGAAACCGGGTGTTGAGTATTTAAAAGAAAAACACTAAAAACCCAAAAAGACATGGATGAATCCTAAAGGGTCTAAATTCAAATTCATATGCTCCATTCGTCCCTTTTTAAGTGTTCTGCTTCGTAACTCCAACTTATTAAGGAGACATTGGCTCTGCTTGGTTTAACTTTTTGGGAGTAACTTTTAACTCTTGACACAGTTTTCAATAAATCTCTCTCTTTATCTCTCTCCGTTCATTACCACTCAACTCTCAAAAATAACTCTCTAAGATGTAAACTAAACAAAGTGATCATCATTACACAGTTCACAATAACTTTTATCTCCACTTTTCCTACTTACCCTCTATAGCGACATCATCATTACACTTTTACTCGCTAACTTTTTAAAATGGAATCTACTTTTAAGGGCAAAATGAAAAATGTATCAACTTTTATCCACTAACTTCATAAAATGGATACTCATTAAGGGACAACCCAAAATGGAATACTGGACTAAAAAAAAGGGACGGAGGGAGTAATATTCAAATTCAAAGATAACATTCACATTCACACAATACACAAACCATTCAGGCATTTCATCAAACAAATGGTGGGCATTGTGGACTAAAAACTGCTCAAATGAAGCCCTTTCCGGTCTTTTTTTTTTTTTTGCTTATTTCTTGCAAGTACCCTTAAAATCACATTCTAAACATATTGAGCGGCTCAGCTCATCGAAATTTGGTCGGGAAATGGGAGAAAAGGGGACGTCCGCAGCTTAATATAGTAAGGGCATCCTTATAAGAAGCTTTGTTTTATATATATATATATATATATATATATATATATATATATATTTCTGATCAAATTTTGATGATCCGAGCCGCTTAATGTGTTCAAAATATGATTTTAAGGGTGCCCGCGAGAAATGGGCAACAAAAATAACTGGGAATGGCTTGATTTAAGCAGTTTTTTATTGAACTGTTCAATAAAGTTCATTAAAATTTTGTTCGGATGAAGCCCTTCCCGATATTTTTTTTTTTGCTGATTTTCCGTGGGTACCCTTAGAATCACGTTCTGGTTACATTTGGGGGGGGGGGGTTTAGGGGTCCCCGGAATCGCTCCGAGATATATATATATAGGGACGGTTTCGTGGATAGCCAATTAAACACCCAAAAAAATACTCCAAATCTCATTCTTATAGTTCCCGATCAAATTTTTATGATATGAACCATTCAATCTGTACAAAATGTGATTTTAAGGGTGCCCGCGAGAAATTAGCAAAAAACAATTTTTAATTGAACTGTTCATCAAATCTAAGCTAAAAATTGCTCAGATTAAGCCATTCTCGATCAAAAAACTGCATTAGATGATCTGAGCTGATTGAATTTCGATGATCCGAGCCACTCAATATGATCAGAACGTGATTTTAAGAGTACCCGCGAGAAATTGGCAAAAAAAAAAAAAGACCGGGAAGGGCTTGATTTGAGCAGTTTTTATTTGAACTGTTCAATAACAAACTGTTGTTCCCGGTCTTTTTTTTTGCCAATTTCTCGTAGATACCCTTAAAATTACGTTTTGAACACATTGAGCTGCTATATATATATATATATCTTATACATGCTCCATTTATACAGTTTACGTGGAGGCAGTGGGTGAGAGCTGAACATTGAGAATCTTCTTAGTCATTGGGTTAGGAACATGTGGGTTACAGGGTAGAATTTGAGAGAGAGGGAGAGAGGAGAATTTATCAGAGTATAAAGATCTATTTTGTGTAGTAATGGGAACAAAAACTAGATTGATAAAGATTGTTAAACGTGTTTTTTTTTTTCAAGGAATCCATGACAATTACTCCTATCAACCAAACATCAGAAAATAAAAATAGAAACTTTTCTTTTTCCCAAAAAGATTTTACATATAAAATATTTTACATCGGAAAATATCTTACATCAAAACAAATGGAGCCTCAAAGTTCAATCCAAATGGGTTGACAGGAAATTGTGGATTTGTGTAAGTGCAACTACAGTTTTGATATTTAGGGCTTTTGAAATTTTTGATCGTGTAAGAGAACTGGGTACACCAAAGCCCATTAGATTATCTTACCCACCTAATCGTCCTTCTAGCCGCATAATTCTGGCTAGCCTACCTAGCCGATTAATCCTGCCTAGCGGCTGATTTATTGGTCCAATGCCTAGACAAACGCCAAGGCCCCTAGGCACAGCGGTAGGGTACTGCCTAGGCCGACTTTTAGAACCCTGTTGAAAGCCTTGATTTGAGACTTTTTTCCTTCCAAAAAGAAAATTGAGCTTCTGATTTTTTATTTTTTTAGAATTGATTTTTACCCTCCCCTTTTTATCATCTGCACTTCCATTTTTTGTCTTTATTTATTTAATTTACAATATTCGCCTTACATTAATTCTTTTTTGAACACATGTCAGGCAATAGTGTAAATTTGCATACATAAAAGATAAAAGAGGGAGTGCAAATGATTAAAAGAGGAATGCGAAAATCACTCCTTTTTTTTTTTTTTTGTGTGTGTTTTCTGACAAATTCACAGGGGAAGCAGAATCTCTGAATACATGTAAATTGAAACAGAAAATCCTCATTAGGCTAAGTTGCTTTTTATTCTACTGGTCAAATATGCATTTGTCAATTGCAATGGACTGCTTTAACTTTTTTATGATTTGTTGATTGCTGCAGCAGCTGCAGATTTGACGGGGGTGACACAGCTTTAATATGATTAGAACGCCCTTAAAGGTTAGTGTTCGAGTCTTGACTGAAAGTTTGAAACTAGTAATTCTAATTTCGCTATCAGCACTTACACTCCCACTGATTCATGCACTTACCTACGTGGAAAGTTGGTGGGTCCCACTCCACTTCTCCCAGCACAAACGCAATTCCCAAATTCAAAAATTCTGGAAATCTTGAATCAGTGATATACTATCTCTCTTTCAAAACACCACCCACCCAATCTACAATCTCCTCTCTTCTCTCTCGACACACCACTGCCAACGGCTACCCCAAAAATGCCCCCACCACCACCAATACACCACCACCATCTCTTCTCTCTCACAGGTATCCCTCTCCACTAATCTACATTTGATTCTTTCACTAATGTGCACACACACAGAAAATAGGTTTTTTTTTTTTTTTTAGTTTTCAAAAAATTAGGGGTTTTAATTAGGGTTTTTGATTCTGATGGTAGTAGTTGTAGATGTTATTGTTTCTTTTGGCTGTCGATATGTTGATCTATCCTTCTGTCTATTGCTGGGGTTTCTCTCGTGTTAGTTTGAACTTCTTGTAAGTGTCAGTTTACTGTGGTAATACGTTGCAAATTGATCTTGTTAATTAATTTTTTCTTGGTTTCGGTAATTGCTAGCGAGTTTGATAGTAGTCATCACACCTTCTCACTCTACTGGTCTACCCAGTTGCAATCTCTGGATTTTTACTGTCATCTTAACGAGTTAACCCTCTCTGTATTCTGGTTTGGATCTTCGGCTCTCAAATTTGCCAATTTTGTGCACGCTGCGTTTACCGATGATGTATTTGAACCCTTGGGTTGCTGCATTCTTCACTGGAAAATTCGCAGGTTGCTGGCTGTATTTTGTTTTGTGGAACACTAAAAGCTTGCTGCGATATCAATTATCCCCTGCCAATGTGAATTGCAATACGTAGCTCAAAATGAATCTGCAACTGGTCTGTGTCATTTGCTCCATTCATTTCAATTATTTACTTGATAGATTTTTTTGGCAACTGCATGTTAATGGCTCAAACCACCTTTACCCTACGAGAATTTGATGCAATGCAAAGTTAAGTTGGTGCTTGCATTTTATAATCATTTAGAGTTGTTTCTTGCATTTTATAATCCAATACTTGGAATTTGATCCTTGCATGTTATAATCCGTGTCTATCCTTGCTTTATTGGGTCTGATGATATTCATATTCTAATGGTTATGATGATTCTTAATCTGAGAAATGAATTTGTTCCTTAAAAGTGTATTCAAGTTTGATATAATTTGACTAATGGAGTATAAATGTTAAATGCTACTGATCTTTCAATTGGGGCAGATTTCTGTTTTTGATTTTCTATAACCAGGTTTCTGCGTAAATGTATGGTGTAGTAATGCAGTTTTTTGGTGCTTCCATTCCCATTCCCATGTCCTTGTTTAATCTAGTTTGAAGATGTTTGGATCCAATGCTTCCATTTCTATGCGTGGTGCTGGTTTTTGATGATACTAGTCTGAATGTGCTGGTTCTTTTGCTGATCTTATTTGCAAGTGCTGGACTGGGAAAGCTCACAAGCTCTATATTCGCAGGTGCTGGAGTCGGAAAGCACATAGACCAAGGCCACAAAGTCCCCAAGAACTTGTTTTGTTGGTGCATAGCGAAATCGGTGGGAAAAAAAACCTTACACTAGGAAACCAGTGTAAATCCGGATTTGAACTATGTAACTAGGCTAATAGCTTTTGAACTCTTCTTTTGTGCTGATGGGGAATGTTCCCGCGTGAACTTCGTTTATTTTGCTAATAAATGGGTGTTGTGCCCACTTGAGCTTGTAAATTATTTTGTTGTGTAGTATGAAAAAGTGGTGACTATAGTATTTTTTTAGGGAAATTTATATAAATGGTCCTCCTAGTTTTATTTGAGTCTCATTTTCGTCCTCTGAGTATTAATTGCGACTCTTTTGACCTTCAAGTTTGGTTTTCGTATCAAATTAGTCGAATTGATAACTTCTGTCAGCCAAATTAGACGGAAAAAATCAGATTGATGGCAGTTTGGATATTGCATTTTGTACCAAGTTGGTTCAATTGATAATGTCTGGTAGCCAAATTGAAGGTCAAAAGAGTTCCAATTGATACTTAAAGGATGAAATGAGACTCAGGTGAAACTAGAAGGATCATATCTATAAATTTCTCCTCTTTTTAATCTATAACAATACCATTATTGTGCATATCGATGCTATGGACTATTAATGAAGGAAACATGGTATTGTGCACATAAATTGAATTGGATCTCTAGGCCTGCTTTCTCTTATCTCATTTGGCTTTGATTTGGGAGTATGGTTCTGCATCAAGGTATAGGGTAGCCATTGTTTCAGTGGTATTTTGAAAGTAGCTACTTTGTGTACATTGTCAAATGTTAAGTTTGTCTCAAATCCTCTACTCATGCTTCCAATGATTAGGGAGTACATGGATTCTGTTGTTTTATTTTTCATTTTTTACAATGGAATCTCTAGTATGCAATGGAACTCTTATCCATATAGCAAGCGCGTTGGATATAGCTCTGTGTCCTAGTTTTATTTTTTGGAAAATAACTTGTCGACATATTCTTGTCGTGTCAGCATATCCGTGTCGTGTTGTGTCGTAAATCCGTATCCATTTCAGTCCATAGACATACCAGTTTTCACTCCAGTGGGGCAATAGAAACCCACGTTTTGCTTTCTCCAAAAATCTTCTTTTTCAAAAAGAAGGTAATTTCAAAAAAAAAAAATAACGAAAATGAAAAATAATTTTTTAATTTTTTTGCATCGTTTAAAAGATCTCATAAAATCTATCAAATAAGATCCATATTAGTAGGAAAATTATTTGCATAAACACATAATTTTTGACCTTGAAATTTACTTTCTTTTACAAAAACCCACTTTTTTAAAAAGTGGAACGGCATCTACCTACACACGTTTATGGCTGCTAAAGCAAGCAATTGACTGCCATTAATCAAAGCCTTCACTTGACATGGAATATTTCTTGTAAATTTTTTAAGAGATCATAGTTGCTAGCAATGTTTTGAAAACCCGAACGGTAAGAGAACAAGAAAGGGGATTGGGTGAATGGGTCAGTGGTTCAACCGCAGGTGAACTGTTATTTAACCGTGATGTCATATACTCCCTCCGTCCCTAAATAAGTGTCCGATGCGCAAACCTAGACCTTCAAAAAGATACATTTGTTTAGTTAAAAAAATCATATTTTTTTCACAAATCATTAGATAGCAATGAGTTCTATTAGATTTTTAAAAAAAATTAAAATTTTTAACGAAAAATATGCATCTTTTGTAAGGCCTAATTTTGCGCGCCGAACGCTTATTTAGGGACGGAGGGAGTATATTTAATTAAATTGTGATATATAAAAATATGAGGAGTGGGAAAAGGTAAATGGATCTAAGCTATGTAACTATACTTCACAGCAATCCCACACCGCTTGCTAGAGTGAAGGGGGGTTTCTTCCTTTATTAGCCTAGAGCTACTCACCATCTTTCCACGGCGGTAGCCTTTCGATGGCGTTTCTCATGAACGCACGGGTGGTCTTAAAAACTCCCCCTTCAAGCAGTAAAACCAAACACGGGGTGCCAACATACTCAAACTCCCCCTCAACAGATTCCAAAAAACACAATATGTGGTGTTCAATGCGTTGATCCCTTAAGCTTTTTAATTGACACTTGTCAATGGACCAGAGTGAATCTGAATCTGACAAATCCGAATTCAATAATGCTCAAATCCGATCCGAATTCAAATTTCATAAATTCAATAGTAGTAATTTGAATCCGAATCTGTAAAATCGGATATCAGATCTGAAAACTTTTTTACTTCAAAAAATTTAGCAAAAAATATATTTAAAAAATTTAAAATAAAAATACAAAATTTTAAATTTACAGTTGTTTTTAAATTTTTAAAAAAGATTTTTAAAAATAAAGTTTGGATTGGATTGATTATAAATTTAATTCGATCCATATTTGGATTACCAGATTGATATTATCGGATTCGAATTGGATCCGGTCCATTGACAGGTCTAGTTACACCCAAACCAACGGCCTTAGGGGCACTAGGTGTAGAGAACACCCCCAACAGACTTACTTACTCGAGTCAAAAAGGCTACGAAGCCAACCTAATCCACACAAGACAATCTCGGAACTATCCACTGTTTGACGCGAACACTCACTGCGTACTGGGGCAAGAGACCCGGTTACTAAGTGAAAAGCCTGAAAATCCATTAATAAAAAAACCAACATCTCAGCACATTCCTTTCTTTATGACTATTTTTTTCGACTAAACACCCAAGAAGACAATATCATAAATGTTAAAATGGTCAATCTTTGGGGAATAAGAAAAGACCCGCTCCAGCTTCATGAGAAATGATAATTAAGGATCAAAAATATCCTTTATCGTGAACAAGTGTAAGACACAGAATCAAGTCGACCATGCTACAACCAATATCACAACGTACCATATGAATAGAAAAATAGAATGCACACACACAACTAATGTGTCCCTGTTCATAAACCCCATTATCAATCAACTCAATCACTAATATGATCCAGAAGTGAAAAAAAAATTCTGATTTTTCATTTTTATTATAAAAGAAAATATGAATATATATAAATACCAATTTTTTTCGTTTGGTTTTCAAAAAGAACAGCAATCACACGAAAAAAAGAAAAGAAAAATAACACTAACAAACCGAAACCAATAAATATAAAAACAGAAGCAACGCAAACCATTAGTCTAAGTAAAAGACAGAGGCAATGTAACCAACAGAGACTGATGGTATAAGACCAAGCCTTAAAAAGTAAGGTCGGTTCCTCCGGACGATGCACTGTCATCAAGAGGTTTGATAGGTAAATGAACAAAAAGTCTCAAGTCTGAGATCCTCATCCAAATAAGTTTAGTTTTGACATTCTCAACATTCCCAACAATTTTAGGCAAAGATTTTGGATTCACATTCTTATTACTCCTATTTTTATGTGGAGTGTTTCTACGTCTGGGTCTTTGGGTTCTACTCTTGTAATTATTAATATACTACAAGAAAAAACAGTATTGCCATTGTTTTTAAAAAAATGGCTAAAAGTTCATTCTCGTTGGCATAGAATTGTACCTACAAAATTTGTTGGGTCGCTAAGGCATGGCCAAAGCTGTGTCGACAATCGTTTTTGCCAACGAGAAGTCTACATGTGGGTAATGAATGAGTTTTAGCGACTACTTTCAATGTTGGCATGCAAAAGGTCCAAGCTGCGTTGGTAATTGTCGTGCGTTGGCAAAAGTTAAGAAAAATACGGACAACATTTTACTTTTGCCAACGCGAGGAGAAACTTTATCGATGGCTTTCTTCGTGGATGAAGGGCTAAGCTTTACCAACGCAAATTGCTCATTGCCAAGAGCACCATCGACGCTATATTATAATTTTATTTTTTCCTATACTACTTTTGCTGACAACTAAAATGAGTGGGCAAAATAATTTATTTTGTATGTTCCATCACAATGCACACAATCATACTTCCAACACTTAACCAATTTCCATTTACTTAACATCGTCTACGTGAGTCACTACTCGTAACCACCCAGGAATCTAAGTCCATTCTAGCATGTACAACATGATACAATCAATAACAACTCAATTCATAATATGATACAGTTCAATGAGATAAAAAGTACATATCAAATAATATTGTGCGAGTAAGTAAACACATAATACTTTATGATTGGGCCGATGCCCTTAAGGTTTGTTGAACAAGTAAATTAATTATAACTTTTATTAATTTCAAAGGTGCCGTTAGCGATTTCGTAGACCTAAAGGCTCTTTTAACAACTCTTGTAGACTAACAAAAATTTAATGTATTGGTTTTTTTTCTAATAAAGCCCCTTAAGATCTTAAGTTTAATTATTGGTTTACGGCCTCCTAATTTCATTTCCGTTACTTTTTAAAAATGTCGATGAACTTATAATATGTACAAGTTATAAACTCTACTCACTTAGTTCTTCCTCTGACTTGGTAAATTAGTGATTAGCTTAAAAAAAAGAAGAAGAAGAAATTTCTGTATGTCCTTTGTTAAGATGATAACCTTAACTACCTTAGTATATTACTGTTCGTAAGCACTAGAATATTAGTAAAGGGTAATGTTATATTATTATTTTTTTAAAACTAGAATATTTTACTAACTAATTTATCACGTTCAGCGTTTTACTTAGTAATTAAGTACACTCCATTTTTCACATTACATGGCATATCATTTTATTCACCACAAGCCTACCTACTGATTATTAACACGATGTAAAAATCTATAGTTATTCTAAATACAATGACTACTTTCTATTTCTATCCTCCATTTGTAAATTTTATCATCTGCTTCTAACATGATCATTATCATATTAATAGTAAAGTTTAGGTAATGTATACCTACACACATTAATATCAATCAAAAATATTACACAAAGGCTTTCTAGTCATAACATGCATTTGTCAACCTAAACAGTAAATGTACAAGTAGTGGGAAAATAAAATTTAAAAAAAAAAAAAAACAACACATAGTCTAGGGCCGAACTTGGATCTAAAGTAAACGCAGGGGGGAAACTGTAATTTCTGTGTAAAATTTTTAAAAACAAAAACGTGAAGGTCACTGACTACAGTTGCATTCCCCTTGAATTGAAAAGCAGAGTATTTCGGTTTTGTATAGGATTGATGCATGGGGTCGTTTTCATCCGTTTCAAGCCATCAAAAACATTAATTAGGAACTATATATACTTAGGAGAAAGTAGGAGAGCGATTCTCCTACCTCGATTTCGGCCGAAAAAATGAATAACGATTCTGGACAGTTTCGGATAATCAGAGAAGATGACGGTGACGAGGGACCCTCGGGGCAGCAGTGGACTGTGGTGGTGGTGATTTTAGAATGTTTGTTGATGGGTGGAATGATTGGAGATCGAATTTGTGGAGTGGTGGAGGGGTAAAAGGGATGTGAGAGAGAGGAATTCAAGAGAGTTTGAGGGATAATATTGGCACTTAACTTTAGGGCTCTCGTTGATTAACGCTAAGAAAGTTGTAGAATTAAATATTTCTTAGGGTTAATTAACGAGAGCCTTAGAGTCAAAATTTAATTATGACCATTTAGGATAAAATGATCAGAAAAATAAAATCTTTCCACTAATTCAAATGGATTGAAATTTGGAACACTTAATTTTTTAATTATATTTTTTAATATATAAATTGTCTAAAGAGGTTGAAATCACGTATTTTTTTAAATAAATTTTATATATTTGAAATCTACTCAACAAAACCTATCAAACAAGTCAAATATTGAATATGAAATAATGTATTTAAATTAAATAATTTTTTTGGGCCCAATATATTATCTGTTTGTTTTTATTTTTTTGTCCTTCATTTTTTTTTAAACTTTTATATTTGAGTTTTCAAATAAATTATATATGTTGAATCCACTTAATTACTTTATATTTCTCTGAACAGTCAATAATGCAAACTGAAATCAAATTTCATTTAATTATAATTGAGTATATAGAACTGATACATGAACATAAATAAATACACAAATTTAATCAATATTTCCGCCAAATTGTGGTCGTCGTCCCGGCGGATCTATATGCATTACTTTGTACCACAATTGGAGGCGTGCTTCATAAGGATGAGTCCATCCGTGTGCTTCATCTAATGCATTTGGCCTCCACCATATGATGAGTGGTACATGGTAATGAGGGTATAGGAAAACTTGCACGAAATGATTGCCATTAACACGGCCAATAGCAATATGTGTGCGCGCTACGAATGGAACTGGATGGGAGCTCAACGGCAGGTGAGTGAGACAATTCGAAGCAATCATATCGAATGTATGTAGTACAACGTTGTACCACGTGCACTACAAGGCACTGATTGCCTCTCTTTTTTCTTTTTCTTTTTCTTTTTCTTTTTCTTTTTCGTTTGAACCCGTAGAAAATTTAGTTTTTTGATCATTTTATCACAAATGATTATAACTAAATTTTGACTCTAGGACTCTCGTTAATTAACCCTAAGAGATATTTGATTCTACGACTTTCTTAGGGTTAATCAACAGAGTTCAAGAGTCAAAATTTAATTATGACTATTTAGGATAAAATGATCAGAAAACTAAAATCTTTCCATCTGTTCAAATGGATTGAAATTTGGAACACTTAATTTTTCAACATCTTTAGACAATTTAAACTATCACAAAAATGTAATTTTTCCGTTTTACATTATTTCACCATCTATATTAAGCTTGTTTGATAGGTTTCATTGAGTAGATTTCAAATATATAAAATTTACTAAAAAAAATTTCGTGAAAAAAAAGTTATTAACATTTAAAATTTTATAACAAGAGAAAGAGAGAGGGAGAGAGAGAGAAGCAGGAGGGGTAAAAGGGAGAAAGAGTGGCTCGTGTCAGGGAGGTGTCTGAGACAGGGGGCCGATTAGTAACCTTCCTAATGTATGTGGGCGCGTTTATGAGAGAGAGAGAGAGAGAGAGAGAGAGAGAGAGAAATAGGGGAACAAAATCCCTTAAAATGTGGGGTGTAAATTTGAAGGATAAGAATAGATGTGGTAGAGTATGGGAGGGAAGTGAAGAGTCAGTTCGAATAGGATTCTAGTTAGGTTTAGATAAGAATGATAAGAGATGAATATGGATGAATGTATATCTAAAGTATATATATCAGATATCTACATAATAAGGGAGGAGGGTTTTTGAATCTTATGTCTAAATAAATCCGAGGGCCCAAAATTACCCTCATAATCCTACGACTGAATTGAGTTTTGAGGTTTCCTAATTCCTACAATCTCTCTCCCTCTCTCTCTCTCCCCTCTATACGTGTGTGTCTGCATAGCTTAGAGATAGAACATATCAAACGCCTCTTCGCACCATTGACGACCTCTGCCCCTGAAGTTCTTCCATTCACATTCCTTAATTTTTTTTATAGCCCCATTTGGATTATCTGAAGTCACTATATGTTCTAATTTTAGATGAAGTTATATAGGCTTGGAAAATCATATTATTAGTAGAAGTTTGATTGTGAGTGAACAACGTAAGAGAATTTGAAACTTATGGAATTGTTGTGTTAGCTAATAAAGTGGGAAAAAGGGAAACATACCTTATTATTTTTTAAGTAATACAAAACTTTAAAATTTTTATATTGCATTCAAGGTTTTTGTAAGAATGCCTAAATAGAATAAAAAATATGCGACCACCTTTCGTTTACTCTCCTTTCAGTCATTCATCTAATAGCTGAGCCTAATTTGGCTCATCCTTTCAACATTCAAAGCTATTTCATCCTAACGGCAGTAATTCTTAGGAGGTTTTTTAACCACCTAAAATATGGGGGTTTGACCTTAGTTTTTTTTATACCCAACATTCAAAGCTATTTCATTCTAACGACCGTAAATTCTTAGGGGTTTTTTTAACCACCTAAAATATAGGTGTTTGACCTTAGTTTTTTTTATACCCCATTAGTAGTTGTTTATTTTTTTGGGTTTGGAAATTTTTCAGGCATTCAGGACTCTATGAATTTTATATTGCATTCAAGGTGTTTGTAAGAATGCCTAGATGATATAAAGAAACATACATTTACCTTTTGTTTACTATCCTTTTGGCCATTCATCTTATAGCTGGGCCTACTTTAGCTCCTCATCTCAACATTTAATTTCTCGCACTTTCTGCTCATATTTTTTTCAAAAAAAAAGGGTAAGGTAGATCAAATATGTGTGACTGCATATTTTTTTAACCCCCCAAAAAATAAAAAATAATAGTAGATAGAGTGATACTCTTTAGACATGCGTGCCCTTTAGGTGGTTCTTTTTTTTTGCTTCACAATTTTTTTTCATGTGTAGTATCAGTTGAGTGGAGCCTTCGCTATCTTTGTTGCTTTTGGTTTTGACGATATTCGAGCCGTGCCTTTAGGCACGGGTAAACCCTAGTATTTAAATGGGTAATATCAATTATATATGTAATCATGTATTATAATTATTCAATCTAATTAGTTATTGATTTAGGAATTTAACATTGTAAATTTGTATTAAAAAAAATTGGGTCGAAAATCCAGATCATTACACACAAATTAGGCACAAACGGTGGAATTACTCATTAGGAACACTAAAGCATTTTTTAAAAAAGAAAAAAGAAAATAAGGGACGGCCAGAAGAATGTATAGCGCCGATCCAAAAAAAGAAGAAGAAGAAGAAAGAAACGTAGTAAGTTGCAAACGCTTCATGCTTCACGCTTGAGGAGTCGAAGGGAATGGAAGACAACAATTGACGACCGTGGACGGAAAATACTTGCATACGGAATTCTCTGATCAAAAATTATTTTCGGTCAACCATGTATCAAGAAAGATTAAATGGATTGAATATATTGTCTATCGAGAAAGAGTTGGTGAAACAGCTTGACTATGGAGACTTAATTAGTACATTTGCAGCAAAGAGTGTGAGAAGAATAATCTTCAAATGAGGGATTTTGAGGTATTGTAATAGTTGCATTTTTTGGGGGATAATTATATATGCTTCTATTTTTTAATGATAAGTCTTCTATAATAATTTTTTTATGAGACTTTAAGGAGGACTCATTCAAGAGCTTCGCTTTCGGCCTTTAAAACTTATAAGCCGACCCTGCACACATTACTATGTGTAGACCCCACATGTATATGAGAAATTATATAAGTTGTTGTGTTTGGATCATTGTGCTAGTAACATTGTTGAAAATTTAAACATCTATCTCCAGGAAACACCCTAGTAGAAGTATGTTAACTACTTGTCTTTTTTCCATTAAAAATTAGGAAAGTTTTCAAAAAAAACCCTGAACTTTCAAGAATTTTACAAAAAAAATACTTGGACTTTAACAAATGACAAAAAGACACATAAACTTATCATTTCATTAACAATTAAGCCCCCGCTATCCAATTCCGTTAATTTGCAATGGATGGAGCTAATGGAAAGCATTAACCTTCCTTTATTTTTTAAACTTTTTACTTTAAAATTTACTTTTAACTCTTTCTTCTTTAGTATTAGGAATAATAAATAAATAACCACACTACTAAAGCATTCATTTGTTTGAACTTGATCGCATGTGTCAATTTTTAACCTTTGTACGAGTTTTTTTTTTGTTATTTTTGAAACTAGGGGTGGCATGTGCCACAGCCCAACTCTACATAGTTCCGCCCCCTGCTTGAAGATTCCCTTCGTCTCATAATATTATTCAGTTCGTAAAATGAGAACTAAAAAAAAAAATTTCAAAAAGGCACATTTTGTTTAATAAAGTACTACAAAAAGAAGCCCTAATCGGTTAACAAGTTGGAAATCTTAGGGCCACCGAGGGTTATGTTCATTCGTTATCTTCAGGACCCCGAATTAGTCGAGGTGCGTGCAATCTGGCCCGAACATCCAGTTATAATTAATAATAAAAAAAACCTGTAATCTTGCTATGATTGAGAGTTTTGTAGATATCACTATGGTACGTGAATTCAATTGCAATATTTCTTTTGTTGATCTCCAGTCTGATACTCTTGTAAGTCCTATGTGTGGGGTCGTGAGATCACAATTACTCCATTTGTTCTGAATGAACTTGCTAATCTTGCCCTGCTTCCTGTGTTTGACTACCCTCTTCCCCCTCGCACCTGTTGGACTCCGCCTATCGGAGTTTGTAACTTTACCGCTGTTACTCTGAATGGTGAGTTTCAAGATTGGAAGAAAAAATTCAATCTCTCAGGGTGTTCTCTATATCGTCTTCTGAAATTGTTTTCTTCCGTTGAGCAATGTTCCCATACTTCTAGTCTGCTCGAAGCCAAAGTAAATGAAAATCAACTTAAATTTGTGAATAAGTAATATAGTTCAACAAAACATAATTAATCAACCAGGCACAATAGATTAGAAATCAAAATAAACATCTTCAAATTGTAGTTTTATTTATTTACATAAATTTTCTCTACAATTCTGTCACTGCTGGAAAAAAATTCTGGAGTCTCCCATGCTCGCATTTCAGCTTACAGGTCAGGGTCATCTAGTCGATGGGTGTTGCATTGCTTTTCATCATATCGCTCGTTTCACTCCAAGTCGCTTTCCTTAACAAGGGTCTCTTCCCTTCGGCCTCTTTCTATTTATCTCCATTCTTTGCGTTACCACTATCACTGGTAATGAGTCTGAATACTCCACACATAACATTCGTTTGTCCCCTTGATGCTAAATTCCGGACTATTAGTGCGGCTCATGTCGTTGGCAGATGGCGAATTGAAGATTGCGATGATAAGTAACGAGGATGCCACGTAGGCCAAGGCAGCAGCCCAAATGATGAACATTTTTAAGCTCTTGATGTCCTTCTCAACGTACACCATCCCAATGACTTTTTTTCCAGCTCAACCATTTTATCATGGCTAGCTGAGTTCTTGTGCTACTTTGTCATTTTGGGCTAACGGATATATGGTACGTTATGATCATGCTCGGCATTTAGATTTTCAAGGATCGAGACTACCTAGCTTCTCCAATTTTGTGTCATCCTTTTTTTGTCGATTTCTTTCTGCAGCGGTGCAGCCTCTTTAGCTCCTTTTTGTTTCTGGAGTTCAGAAATGAGCTTCTCAACCTGTCTGTTGTCGTCCATGCGGATTCATCTTCCTCTTACCCAATTAGCATGACCTCTAGGGTAGTGGGTCCCTTTCGCACTTACGAAAAATTTTCAAATCTCCCTTAAAAAATATAGGCTTCAAAATCTTTCATAATACGAACGTACTTCTCATAACCATTCACATGAAAGGGAGGTATGCATAAGATGAACAAAACCAACAAAGTATATCATATGGCGAATTTTGCAGATAAAGATTCGAATCACAAGTTAAAATAACTACTAAAGCATTTTAAATTCTTAGAACGAAATCAAGTAGGTATCACAATGCTAGTATTTTGTTGAAAATTCAAACAGAAGATTCCAAGATTTGAACCCACCTTCTATTTATTCTACAGTACCTTCATTGCAATTCATACAACTTCAAAATCTAATTATGCAAAAATAAACTCCATCTCCAACGATGAATGAACTGTAGTCCGTAGCCCATGAAACTTGAAAGCATGATAAGCACAGTTTAATTAAGACCCAATCATTGAGCTAATTTGCTTGAAAAAGAAGGCTCAAAGCAATGAATGAACCATAGCCCATGTCATTGTGGAGCCAAACAATAATACTATGTAGATGAGAACTCAAAAAAACCAGATTTGCAGAAGAAAGGACACGAACAGATCAAGGAAGGAACAATTGAATTTTTCATTAAACGATGAAACTGCTAGTAAATACACAAGATTTTTTTCATAGCTCCTCAGCGAGCAATGCTAACCATCAGACTTCTACATTGTATGTCTATATGGTGATCAGGTCGATGTAACTCTCTCTTCAGATACAAACATCGATCAGACACTATCTCTCATAAAATACCTATTTCTTGGGGTACGTTTGATGATCAGGTCCAACATCACGGGAACCAGTATTGATGTAAGGGCCACGAAAAGTTGCCTGAGGTGGCAGCGGCTTTGATGAGTCAATCACAGGATTCATCTTTGATGACCCGGACCTGGAAATAATCAATTGTTAAGTTCTCACTCCATGTGAAGAAAAGATGTACATATATACACACAAGATTTACATTAAATTCAGATTTACTTACGCCATGTAGAAGGGAAATGCTAAGCCGGCAGATGCAAAAGCTACTAAGCCTGCGGCCACAACAGCATTGCGTGTTCGCGACATCAAGAGTGCTGACACGAGCTAGCAAAAGAACCGCAAGGCGTAAAAGCAAGAGAATGATGTATGTTGATAATGGCAACAAATTAGGGTTCTAGTTACTGTAACCAATGACAAAATGTTACCACCTCGAGCACTGTTCCCTACAAAAATACTGATTAGAACATAAAACTCCCACGCAATATTAAGGTAATTTTGTTTATCAACACAGACGACAACACAACTGCAAAAGTATTGGAAAAGTACAGAGCATTTTCCATCATCAAAGCACCATGTAAAAAAATCAACTGAATTTCTATTTTCAAATAGTGTCTGAAAATCTTCGAATCTCCCATTTTCAAAGTAGCAAGTAAAAAAAAAACTGATTTTTCATTTTTATCTTTTGCTTGGCAACTGAATTTCCATTTTTCAAGTAGGGCAAACTAATTTTCCATTTTCATAGTCACCAGTAAAACTTTAAACTGAGTGGAAAATTTCAATCCAGAGCAAATGTTTTTCATGCAACAAGTAGACAGGTGGACAACAAAAGTAAATGGCAAGGAATTAGAACAAGTGCAATGTCATGGAAGCTTGCTGCATCAGCAAGTAATTTAGACTGGTTTACATCTCTCAAGAATACGCTAAACACCATAACTAATCTACAACCCACCAGAGTAAATATCATGAAAAAGCCATTCAGTGATTCAGCCACAAATCATAGGAGACTTGAGCATTTACAAAGAGCACCAAAACATAACTTGTTCAGACAAATATTTGGAAGATACCTAAAACTTAATATCAAACTAACTGAACCAAAATGGGGGAATCCTTCTATGACACCCCATTGGAAATGCATTAGGATACCTAAAAATTAATACTATCAAACTAACTGAACCAAAATGGGGGAATCCTTCTACGAAACCCCATTGGAAATGCATTAGGAGCAATTTATAAATGATAAATTCTAGTGTTTTGGATTATCCTTCACTATCTCCAATTTCTTAAGAGGGCTTACTGTGGTGATAGCATAAGCTTTATATCATCCTAATTTTTCTTTTGGTAATCAGTGAAAAGATAAGGCAAAGAAGAACTTGATATTAGAGTTCTATTACTGAAAACGCTGGAAAAAAATAAAAGATCTCAAACCATATAGCTAGGGACTAGGGTTTTAAAAGTCAAATATGTGGCGAAGCTCACATCAAGAATAGTATGTTGCTCGTCTCGGACTGGGCACAAGATTAGAAATATGATGCCTCTTCTCCTTGTCATTTTAATCTTTGTAACATTTTCAAAGATTAATAAAATTTCTTTTCGCTGTTAAAAAAAAAAAAAAAAGAATAGTATGTCAGCTCATGTTAAGAGAAAATGAAACTAGAAACACTACAACTGCTAACATTGAGTAGCAACGTTTCTTTGGATGACGGTGTGACATTCCAAATACTCAAGCAATTCCTAAATGTGCTTAATCTAGATTTCGTAACCAAAAAAGACAAAGTGGCAAAGGTCTTTAAGTACACCAACTCAAGATCCTAAGCATCAAACTAAACAAAAGTTTTGCAACTTTGGCCTACCTTAGTAACAACAACAATGTGATGCCAGCAGCAATATTCATTTTGTTTGGTTTACATTTTAGAAAGTTATTTTTGAGAGTTGAGTGGTAATGAGTGGAGAGAGATAGAGAGAAAGATTTATTGAAAATTGTGCCGAGAGTTAAAAGTTACTCTCAAAAAGTTAAACCAAGTGGAGTTAATGATTCAAAAAAAAAAAAAAACAATCAAGTAGCAAATAACATATATGTACAACTTACTGCATCCAATACTACACATAAACAGTGTTACTAAAGCTACGTTCTTGACAATTTACTTGTTTAGATAAGAGCTTCTAACAATTTCACTTATCTAAGAGAAGCAATAAGTGAAGTAGAAAACCAGACTCAATTGCAATTGCTACAACAAACCAGAACAGCTCCAGACACTGAAGCGAAAAAACAAGGGAGAATTAAGCAAACAAACTTTCTTGAAAATTAAGATCAGCTGCGAGAATTGGCACATGGAAACTCAGAATGTTTTACTAACAAATATGGAACAGTATATCGATACCAAACTAAACCGCCGAAATTAACAGGGCAAAACATTAGAAACAACACCAATTGATGTGGAGAGAGAGCGAGAGAGAGAGAGAGTACCTAGTCGATTTGGGGCGAGAGAGAGGGAGCCTGGTCAATTTGGGTAGTAATTTGGGTATATGTGGCGACGATTACAAAGAAAACCCAGAATTTGATCCTTGTCTCAAATTACTCCCCTTGATTGTACCTTTTTAAATTCGAAGTCACATAATACTAAGTTAACAACAATGTCAGCCCTCCATTTATTACTCGTAACTTGTGGAAAAGTTTGAAATTTTCTAGATAAAAACACTTTAGCTCTATTTGGAACTTAGAGAAAATAGTGGAAAAGAAAGAAAAATAAAAAAATTTCTCTAAGGAAAAAAATAAGATGGAATTCTCAAGGACAAGTCTAGAAGGAGAAAAGTAAGAAAATAAGAGAAAAACCCTTCCCAGGTAGAAAAATTATTCACGGCTCTGTTGTAAAACCACATTTACCAACAAGCCTATCAATTTCTTCCACGTCAGATAAACAGCAGTAGGGCCATGAAATCATCCACACCTTATCACCTCATCATGCCTGATCAACCCCTTTCTGCCCTCCTCTTGCCTCACACAACCTCCACCGCCATCTTTTCCCTGCAACTAATTTCCCTCTCTATCTTCACTACCCATTGAACCCCATCTCTCTACCTTCCCCCACAGTTGCTCCACCGCCCTGAGACCGTCATACCAAAATGCCTCTCTCTGCTACCTGATAAGCAGAAGAAGACAAGTATTTCTTCTTTTTATTTTGGAAAATTTATAGAAATGGTCCTCCTAGTTTCACCCAAGTCTCATTTTCGTCCTCCAAGTATCAATTACAACTTTTTTGACCTTCAAGTTTGGTTTTCGTATCAAGTTGGTCCAATTGATAACGTTTGTCAGCCAAACTAGACGAAAAAAATCAAATTGAGGGAAGACGTTATCAATTGGACCAACCTAGTATGAACTGCAATGTTCAAACTGCCATCAATCTGTTTTTTTCCGTTCAATTTAACTGGCAGAAGTTATCAATTGGACCAATTTAGTATGAAAACCAAACTTGAAAGTCAAAAAAGTTGTAATTGATACTTGAAGGACGAAAATGAGACTCATATGAAATTAAGAGAACCATTTAAATAAATTTCCCGTTTATTTTCCTTTTCGAACCAAACAAGAGAAAATCCTTTTCTTTCTTACTTTCCTCTCATTTCTTTCTAGATCCAAACAAGGGAAAGAAATACGCTTTCTTCCTACTTTCCCTCTCAAACATTTTCTCTTCTTTTCCTTTCCATCCCCAAGTTCCAAACAGAGCCTTTATCTTTTAACTTCTTATTTTGCGGGATGGACAATCGTTTTTGGACATTAATAATATATGACATCAAACTCAACTACTAACTTTTTTTTATAAATAGATATCGATGGCAAACACCATTTGCGAATCATTTTCAGAATTCCACTTCTCTTTTCTTTTTGAACACAAACACGCTAAAAATTAATAAAATTGCGGAGTATAAAATCATTACACCTAATTACAATAAATCAAAGTTTGTGTTTCGATAATTAGACAACACTTGGCGTTTCGATTCTAGAATTGAGCTTGTGAATGGTTTGGTGTTGTGTCAATTAATTTATGATGTAGAATGAATCTCCATGAATTTTCTAGAAAGATTTTAATAGGATCAAAGCAAAGAAGAAGTATTGACCAAGATATTTAAGCTATGGGAACTATTAGATTCTAGAATTTTCCTTTTAAATTTATGCCACTTGTTTTGGCAACTTTTATTAGGGAATAATATTAGTAGAAGATTTTATTTAGTGTAGCTTGTTTAGCATGATTCTAGTTTCTTATTTTCTAGTTTTTTAGAGTTTTTTTATTTTTTTTATTTTGTTTTGCTTGGTCCTTACTCCAAGTTATATTCTTCATAACCAAGCATTACCTTATTAGCTAGGCCTACTACTAGTATAAATAAGGGAGCAATATAAATTCAAAATTCTATCTATTTTCCTTGTGCGCAAGAGCATTCTCATTAGAATAAGCAAATGGATGTGGATAAGCAAATTTAAGAACAATGCTAAAAAGACACCTTACATTGTAATAAGCAAAGTTACAAGCCTTTAACAAATAACCAAATTCCACCCATTCCATAACTAAACTAAACAACTTTTCCCATTAACCAAACTCAAAACTCAATAACTCAAAAATACTTTACATTGGAATCATCTCATCGAGACGAATAATTTGGTGTGATCGGGTGCATGATTGAAACTCGTTTGCGATTGGACAGATGTGTATTGTGTATTGTAGAGGTTTTTTTGGTTAGGAAAGCAAAAATAACCAATGTGGAGGTAGAGGTTGTTAAGTTTGATTATGGACTAAATGAATAATCAAATACTGACGTGGCACATTTTGGTTATTGGTTTTGATTATTACCATTGCGGATGCTCTAAGGTGGTTATTTCTTTCTTGTGGATTCAAGAGCCGTCAGTTAGAACAATATCTAACACATTCGTCTACTAGAACGATTTTTAGTCTCTCTTCCGCTACAACACCACGTTAAGTGATATCAGAGCGAGGCATCCTAGCTTGTCTCAATGTCTGCCGACGAAATGAATGGAGCAAAACCTAAAAAAGGTGATCGAAATATCAATGACTTATGGGGGTGCATTCAAGAAGCAACAACAACAATCCATGATAATAGTCAGACTTTAATGACTTGACAAAAGGGACCCTATACATTTTTTATCGATGCCTCGTGGGGTGCACAATCTAGCTCATTCCATAGACAAAAGGGACCCTACACATTTTTACGTTTACGGGATACAAATTTCTTTCCCCCAAGCATCATGACCTCTAGGCCCTGCTTGGATGCTATAAAAGAGGCCTGGATATCTTAACACCCCTCTTTTATACCTGGGCCCAGCTCTAATCCGGGGTTTGGGAAGGCAAAACGCCAGAGGTCTTCGTTATCCCCTTCGCTGGCTAAGACCCGAGCACAGGGCAAACGGCGGTATTATTTTCAGCCAGGGTTTGAGGAGTCCGTAAGTTATCCCCCTAATCCCCTGAAAATTGGACGATTTCACCCCTCCTTATCCCCCTTCCCCCACCCCCAACCCGCCTGGGTTTTTTTGATTCCGACAATGAAACCAGAAGAAGAAGAAGAACACCAGCAGATTGGAGAGAGGGAGGACGAACCTGTGACGTTCAGCGGGGATCGGATAGATGGAGTGTCGTAGCTTTTCTTGTTCTTCTTCTTCTCTTCGTCTTCTTCTCCCTCTCTCTCTCTCTCTCTCTCTCTCTCTCTCTAACGCTGGAGAAGTGATTAGAATGAGGACAAGAGGTGCTCTGTATCCTCAACCCATAATTTCAATTACTATTTCCCACTTTAAGAAAACGAATTTAATTTTTTATAATTATTAAATTAATTCATTAATTAAATTATTCCCAAAAAAACCTCCGATTTTTTTTTTAAAAACCGAATTTTATCAAATTAAAACTGATTTTTTTTTATTTTGTAATATTATTAATTTAGTAAATTTATTTGTTGGTAAAAATAAATATTACCGCTTAAAGTGTGAAGGATTAATTATAGTTGCAATTATAATTAAGTTTGAAACTACACAAGGGCAAAACGGTTATTTGACAACTTTTTACATCATCCATCTTTCTTTATACTTTCAATTTATCCTTCATCCAAACCAAATACTATTTATACCCTTTTTTTTATATTTCATCCAAACCAAGTACTATTTAATACCCCTTCAAAAACATCACATCAATATAGAGTCATCATTTATTAACTAATACCACATACTATTTTATCCCCTGTTAACTAATACTCTAATTCTTTCCCCGCATCCAATTGGGCCCCTAGGGTAGTGGTCCCTTTATAATACTTACAAAAAGTATTCAAACCTCCCGAACGTACTTCTCATGACCATTCACTTGAAAGGGAGGTATGCATATGGATGAACAAAACCAACAAAGGATATCAAATGGCGAATTTTGTGGATAAACATTCGACCACAAGTTAAAATAACAACTAGCATTTTAAATTCTTAGAACAAAATCAAGTTGGTCTCACAATGACAGTATTTTGTTGGAAATTCAAACAAAAGATTCCAAGATTTGAACCAGCCTTTTTTTGGTTCTACAGTAGCTTCACTGCAATTCATACTGCACATCCAATTACGCAAAAATAAACTCCATCTCCAATGGACACCATGCCCCCATTCTTAAAGACATTCCAAACTCTTCTCAATATTATCATTTAACTCACAAAATGAATGTCATTGAAGTTTTGGCCAATTCAAAAACTCAATTTCCAGACTAAGTAAAGGGCATATGATAGAATGAAAACAGAGAGAATTATTCAGAGAAAAGGTAGAAACAAAAGCAAAATGAACCAAAACTGCAGAGCACAAAATGAACTGAAACTGCAGAGCACAAAATGGAGCAAACCCACAGAAATTACAGCCATTAGAAGTCTACCGGCAGTTCAACATGAACTTCTGCATACAGTAACACCATAATCTACCAACAAAACACTCAACATGAGAGTCTGCAAACTAGATAGAAGTACGAAAAATTGGTACGAATACCGATCTTAACATCCAAGGCATCAAATATAAGGAAATCATTTCTAGCAGAAATGAGGTAGTGATTTCTAGTGGGCAGTGATATTTCACTTGGAAACCATGTTTTACTGAGCCTGATTCTCCTGCAGCTGTTGATAGTTTAGAGTCCTCCTGAAGAGCATGATGTGTGGCTCTGGTCGATGAACAGCGTAGTGGACCCACCCCCGGCTTTGCTGCACCCCAATTGCGCGCCATTCATTCTGATACACAAATCAGAGATACATACAAAAATCATCAAATCTAATTGGTCGTAGAGAAAAACATGGGAAAGAAAGTACCTAAAAGCTGGATCACGAATTAAACATAGAATGCCAAAATAACCATTTTACATGCACTTTGAAGGAAACAAACTCTCTAGATTCAAGAACAGTTGAGGATGGAACTGTCAGCAGTTTGAGAACCATAACACAGGATCTCGAAGATACAGACACACTGAAATTTTTTTAATCACAAGCACAATACACCCTAACACCAGTTTACTTGTTTCACCAATATGGTCTACGTTCACAGTTGTTGAATTGAAAGGCACTCTCATCTCTCATGTAACAGAAACAACCATGCATCCACAATAGCCATATGAGACCTGGATGGCTATGTAAA
Organism: Rhododendron simsii; assembly: GCA_014282245.1. Taxonomy (NCBI): domain Eukaryota; kingdom Viridiplantae; phylum Streptophyta; class Magnoliopsida; order Ericales; family Ericaceae; genus Rhododendron; species Rhododendron simsii. The sequence goes on from CM024965.1 coordinate 10,818,869, forward strand.
AAGTAAAATCAGGCTCAACGCTTCAAAATGGAAACAATTATGATAGATTGAGATTTCTATGGCTTCAAGACCAATGACTTGTCCGACGGCTTCAAGAGCAGCACAATTGAGATTTGAGGGTGAAATTAGACCACAATCACAAACCCTAGGATAGATTTTTCACCAGGGAAAAGAGAGTAAACTATCAATATCCATCTAAATTACATAATCAGTCATAGTAACTTGCTTCTTCTTGTACTATTTACTACCCTAGTATTTTCAAGCAAGCGAAAGGAATACTCCATAATTTTCGCACTAACCAAACAGACCAAAAACAGAAAAGAAAGGAAACTGTTCAAAGGAATAAGAAGTGAAAGACTAATTAGAGAGCCGATTACATACTTCAGAGAGAAGCCGATTCTTCGGGAGCAGTTTCGCCACTTCAGGAGGGAGAACCACGTGCCTGCATATAAAATAAAAAAACGAAAAAAACAAAATTGATTTCTCATTTAGATGAGCTTTTCAAAAAGATACAGAAAACAAAACGAATGCGTGATAAAAAGGGGAAGGGAAATCTGAGGAGAAATCGATCGAGCACCTGTACTCGTAGGTGTCGTCGAAGTACTTCTCGGAGTACTGGATCTGACCCATGCCTACAATGCAAACCTCTTTCCTGAGTTCTATTCGGCGCCGCTTGAAGAAGACACTTCTCCGATGCTAGATTCAATCTGCACGTGTAGATATAATTCTTATAGTGAAGCCCTAACTTCGACGGAGAAAATGCTATAAAATAAAGCGAGGTCCGGTGTGCATACCTTATCAGTTATCACAATGTGTGTGAGAGAGAGAGAGAGAGAGAGAGAGAGAGAGAGAGAGAGAGAGAGAGAGTAATATATGAGTTCCTGTTTTTGCCCAAAAAGCACTAGTGAAATAGAGAAAATGGAGGAGAAGAGGATTTGAATTTCAAATTTTGAATACATTCCCGCTCTGGTTTGCAGTACACATCTTTCCTAACGTTAATAGCAGTACTAGTTAGATTTATTTATCTTGATGGAAAAAAATTTAAACTAGTAAAAAACTTTAAAAAATACTTACACTAGATAGAAAAGATAAAAAAAATAATTTGACAGAGAATTTTTAAGTCTTATTTTGTGTCTTTTCTGAAATTTTTTATTATAATATTATTTATCATTTTTTTGATTTTTTATTTTTGCTTACCAAGTCAAATGCTCAATTCTAAATAGTTTAACAATATAAAACACTAACCACCAAAATTTTAATAGGTTAAAATTTAATAAAAATGTAATCCAAATACCCCAAGAAACTTTTTTTTTATAGGTGATTTGAATTTTATAGTATTTATTTAATAACTAATAGAATAATACTATATCAATAAATAACCACGTAAATACTTTCAATTTAAAAACTAATAGAATAATTTTTTACTTTTTTGGTTTCTCTCATTGAGACAAACCAACAATACTTAAAAGTCTGCCGACAAAATAACAAACGCGAAAAAATTTTGAGAACAAAATCAAAAAATTGTAATAGTTCACAACTTTTTGGTCAGTGGAAACACCTCGTAAGGGAAGTGATTCTCAAAAGTTTTTGAGTTTAGAGTAGAAAACTAGTGCAATGTGAATTTAAAATGTTGACTTGCTAAAATAGAAAAGTGGCTTTTTAGGTACCTTGTTAAGTAAAATTTAAAGAATCTTGTATGGATGCTCCAATACATATATTGGAAATATTGATTGCAAGTTTTGTTAGGGTTCTGAAGAAACATTAACTTATAAGGTCTTCATTCGACATTGTATGCAATTAAGAATAGCATAACTCTTTTCTTTCATCCGTTTTTTTTTTAACTTAAAGGAGAAATAGGATAACCCATTGAAGGTTGGGAATTCAAAAAGGTTTCGAAGTTTTGGAAGAGAACTCAATAAAAATGGTTTTGCTTTCTCATCGGGGTAAGGTAGGAGAAGTTCGACAAAGGTTTTTTTTTTTTTTTTTTCTATAGCTTCGAGTTGATTTTAAGAGCAAGAGCCATATCATTGAGAGACGTCGGTTGTTCTTTTAAATAAGCCACTTTGGCTTATTTTTTATCCTTATTCAAATTTTTTTCGTATCACTTGGCTTATTATCAATTTTTTGGAGATTATTACATCCTCACGATAAGAGGAATCTAAAAAGTAAAAAATTTTGACCGAAATCCATTTTTTTTTTAATAAAGACGAAAAAATTGGCTTATTGCTTATTTTCTTCTTTATGTGGCTTTACTTGGCTCATTTTTTGCGGAAAAGCCATTGACTTTTTTAGAAGAACAACTGAGTCTTGAGGTAATTAGGTCGGTTAGTCTTGGCGTTTTTTCTGGGCTGTTTTCCTCTTGACAAATGATCTAGGCCTGTATTAGGAGTTTCCAACTCAATAAAAATCAACATGTCGCGGCAGGTCAGTGAACTTGTAAGATGACTCAAAAGGCAAGGGAAGGGTACAGGCTTCCAGGTGGAAGGAATGAATCGAGTAAGCTGCGAATTTTTCCAAGCTCAAACCAATATACTTTACCACACTGAAGTCACTGATTCAATTTTGTTCATACTGGCCAAATACTTACTTTAGTCTCAAAGTTAGAATTAGAGTTATTTAACTTCGGATTATAGGAATCTTGATGGTGTGACTTGATGATATGCAATCGAGTTGTGTTTTCCCCAATACGTGTTTACTAAAATGACCAAAAAATCCCTAATTGGAAAAACAGAAGCAATCATCTGGTAGTTTGGAAAACCATCACTGGACCAGTGTTTTTTCATAACTTACATTATAGCTTCACTTTCTTATAAATAAAATGCACTCCAAAATTTGTCTTTCAGTATTTGAAATTACACACAATACAAGCACTAGAAGACAAATTTTGAAAGTGCTTTTATAAGAAAGTGGAATGCCAAACGCAATTTCCTTTTCCAAAATCAAGATGAACACACACAAATGCACATTCCGGAGGAGAAAGGCTGCAACTGCAAAGATCCATAAAAAACGTACCATTAATTACAAAGCCGTCATAATACAGACCTCGGCGGAAAGTTTCAATTCAAAAAACCATACAAGGTTGCAAATCCAAAAGCATACATTGGTGACGGAACAAAACCGGCATTATCTGGAACCAAAAACCGAACACCATATATATATCCTAAACAAAAACAAGGAGACAATTGTTTCCTCTTTGACCTTGACGATGTACGTATATCAAATGAAGCATTTCAAAAACTGGGATCAGTTCCTCCAAAATGTACAGCGGCGCCTACTTCTGTATATTCATTCATGCTATCAAAAGCAAATCCTATAGCTTGCAAGGCGGAGAGGTAAAGCTTCTAACCTGTACATTACCAAAACACCATTTCCGCCTCCTGTACATATTCACCCAAAAAGCATTGGAGCGATTTTGTTTTTCGTTTCATTTCGGTTTTTTTTGTTTTTTTTTTAAACTTGTTTTTTTCACCATAGTTTATTTTTGTGTCTTTTCGGTGCCAGAGACGGTTGTTTTCTTGATTCTGTGTGATTACCGTTCCAGCATCAGATGATTTCAAGACTGTGCCACCGATTTGTGAAGCATTGATGTCCCTTGAAATACCATCAAGGGATATTCCTTCCTGTATTCCTTCAGCTGCAGGGAAAAAACGAAAAAAAGGTACCACTTAAGTGAACAAATTTGAGACAAAAAACGTAAACAACGAAAATGGACAAACCTCATCTTCCGTGATCTTCTTGAAACCAAATTTGTTAGTCCATAAAGACTCTGCTTCATCAGCAGCCGGTAGCACAAGGTTTCTTACGTTCAGAGATCTGAGTAAGTTCTCTATGCATGAGAATAGCACTTGGAAATAGCCCTACACAAATAGCAATTTCTCACAATCAGTGACTTTTTCACCAAACCAAATTGAGGTTAAATTACCAAGGACATTACGTGAGAAATACGAGATTGTTTTTCTGCACATTATCTAAAAAGAAGTGATAAAGTTTCTCATTATTCTAAAAAAACTAAAAGGTACTAAAAGGTCAAAAATGGAACAAAAAGTGCAAAAATAATTGAGCCTCCATCACATTAACCTGTCCTTGACATTCAGTACATGTTGCAACCAAAGGAACTTCAGCCACCCTCTCTCCGAAAACCCGAATAATGCCCGCAGACACAACAGTGGAGCTGCACAATCAGAACTACGGTTATTAACACATAAATACATGGAGCAACAGCTACTTAAAGTCCCAAGGGGAAAAATACAGTTACTTAGAACACTAAAAAATTCTAATACTTACTTGACAGATAAAATTGCACAAAACATTCCCCCAAATTCTTGATCCCTCACGTTCCTTCTGCATGAACATTTAAACAAAGAACCAAAGTTACTGACAGGGAAATTCCATGCGATACATAGCAATTGCCAATACCAACAAACAAGAAAAAATCATTGATAAACAAAGAATGATCAGAAAAAGAATGTCAATGCTCACCCATAAACCATGGCAGGAATAAGATCAGAATGGCGGACATTCGAATCTGCAATCGGGTCAAACCGGTCCTGAAGTCCAAATATGAGATCACAAACAAATTAAACAATAGTGCTTCATCAAAGATACTTCTAAGGTTAAGCCAGTAAAACATGAATTCATACTCAGAAAAGCCATAGCTCCCAAAGTCCCAAGATAAAAGCAGGGCTTAAAAACAAACAAAGGAAATTTATATGGGGAATTAGTAGTTCTAGAAAATAACTCCACCTAAAGAAAATGAACCCACTAATACCAAATTTGAACAGACGATGCAAAAATAAACTCACTGGCATGGATAGCCTTCTATATTCAAATAGAGATTTACTTTTCTGTTTCCGTTGATTCGAATTCTTTCAGGTTGGATAGGAGTGTGCCACCAAAAAGGTAGCAAGTGGAGTCCAGATTGTAAAAATACCAAAATTGACTCCCAGTAAAACCCATCTTCCCGGTGTCACTTAGTTTGGCCAATTATCGAATGGATGATCAACACATTCCTCAGATCCTGATGAAAGCCAAGGCAACTAGGACATCACATTTTCTTAAAAGAATGTACTTTAATTTTGTTTACTTGGAAAATACTGATTTGAATTGTTCATACATAAATAGTTGGACAGGTAACCTCTTTTGTGTCCTTGTTTTATTTGCCATTCCTCAGTTCTTTGTTTCTTCTTCTGTCTCCATTGTCTCTCTGACAGAAGAAGGCTTCTGAATAATTTTTCAGACTGTTCTTAAATTTATGGCCTCTTATACCTTCAACATTATGAAACATAAAGCACTGACTTAGGAAGCTTCAACACAAAGCAAACAAACAAAGATAATACAGTTCCAACATCTAAACATTATCTGATGCCTAAGGGCCCAAAAAGAAAAATAACAAAGAAATATATAACTGAACGCACATCAAAAGATTATCTGACATTGCACTTTTAAAAAAAAAACCACGCTGAAGATAGCTTATGAACTAGGGAAAATAGCAATCACAGATTACTCACGTGAAAGATAGCAACAGCTTTCACAAACAAGGCATTAGTTTCCACAGAAACCATCTTCCCACTAAGAAGCCTCCATTTTATATCAAGATCCGCATTACTGTCAGAACCTTTCTCTACTAGCTTTTTCTTTATTACATTCAGCAGAGGTTCCTGTAGCCTTTCCTCTCCATTAGCTACCAGCGTTTGCAAAGAATGATGAATCCTCTTGCAGTCCATGCAACAGAACCACTTTCCTTCAGGCAATTCCTGTTGTATGTCCGATAGCAACATATTATTAGCATCGTTCCATGTGGACGAAATAAATAACACAATGATGGAGTATACAAATAGATATGCCGAAACGGACAAACAAAATGACAATAGATGATCGGCGGACCTTCAGATCCTCCATTTCATGCTCCCTTAAGCAGCCGACATGATATTCCTTCTCACACTAAAAGAAGAGAGGGCAGCACAAAAACAATGGTCTTTAAAATCATAAGCATATTAGAAACTAAACGACATGGAAACTCCAATATGACAAAGCTAAGAAGCAAGGACACATTTACTATGGAAACTCCAATATGACAAAGCTAAGAAGCAAGGACACATTTACTAAACTCACGTTTCTGTGTACACATGGACACATTCTGGAGTTTCCAAACTCAAATATGTGCCCTGCATTTCTTTATACATTTTTAATCAGACTTACGGGGACACACTGGGAGACCATATGTACATGTTAGAATCCAGAATGCAATTCTATAAAGGTTTGGGAAGGTAAAAAATACAAGGTCCATTCAGTTCCACGATTTGTGGTTTTTATTCCTAATATGGTAGATATTATTTTTTTCCCCTTTTCCATGAATACACTGGAGACACCTGTAGATAAGAATTTTTCATAATCAATTTTCCTAATTTGTGAAAAATTAGGATGGTTCTGCATGTATACATTCTTCTTAGTGAGAAAGCGAAGACTATCACAAAATAAGATACCTGATCACAAAGTATAACTGTTTGCGGGCCAAATTCTGATTTGCTGAAACCATGACCTCTGTATACATCATTAAAAGGAACAAATAAACAATAAGCTCGTACGCACGGATCTTTGGAAACATGAATGAAGCAGCAGAAGAGACACAAGTTAATTGCAAAATTTGGCTAAAATACTGCTAGAGAACGTCATCCTACAGCTTGGCAGATTGTACGGAACATTATCACACCACTCCAACATGATGCTACATGCAACAGAGCCATGGGAGGCACGAATTCTGATGAACAATATGAAATTGATTGTGTTCTAGCAGAATCACTGTTCAGAAGGCGTCAGTATTTATCAACATTTGATAATTTAACATAATCAGGAAAGGTAGTAAGCTAGTAGAATAGACTATCAAGAGACAGCATAAGCTTGGAGAGAAGACTATTGTCAAAGCATTAAGGAAAAACCTGCATAGTGTGCATCCACCAATATCAGCATCTGCAGTTTCAACAATGCGGATGCACCGTCGCGTTATCTCTTCCACAGGATCAATTCCCGCAATTCTTCCAGCAGCCACGGCATTTGCATTGCGCTCCACGAATTTTTCTTTCTCAAACATGTTCAGGCAATATTTACAGTACCAAGTATCACCGGGGATGCTAGGCAGAGAAACACACTCTACAATTGGAAATAATGACAGAAAGCATAAAGAAAGCTATGTCAGAGAGTTCTTGTCTTTTACGTGCGAATCACATTTCTGAAGAGAAAGCGTAAAAAAAGTCGCTATGAAGGAACAACTATCCTATAGGCAAGAAAATAGCTCAAGAAATGACAAGCACAAGGAAAGTGAAAACAGAGTGTTCATTTATTTTGAAGAGGGAAAACAGAGTGTTTCAATACATGCAATTATCTCTGCGACCATACGACCTCATGTATACCCAACCTTTCCCCCCCCCCCCACCCCTCATGGAGTTATAAAACCAAGAAAGAAGAGGCAATACGAAGTTATCAAAGAAAGGTGAACACCTGCATGGAAGGCTCTAGGGCAGCAATCACAACATAAAAGGTCCCCTCCATCTGCGCAGATCGAGCACAAATCATCGTTTTCCTCTGTTGACAACTTCTTCAGTTTTGACAGTTGTATTGACAACTCATGAAGAGAGACTCCATTTGATGTATAGATGTGCAGGTAACTGCAAAAGGAAATTGTGGGGGAAATCAAATTCCTCAAACGATGTACTCCAACAAAATAGTCACCCAAAAAAAATGCCCACTAAAAATCCCAAAAAAAATCAGAGGAACACTCACGGCTTGCGCCGAGACGCCCAACCAGCATGTGCTTCAAACTGTGAAGCGCTCACCTGCTCATAAATGGTTCAAAAGTAAACATCCAAACAAGAATAGTGAACAACCAGGCAAATTGAGCAGCAACAACAGTACCTCGCTTTGGCAGCACGAGCAAAATATTCCAAAGCCCTTCTTATAACCTCCCAAGCATTTCTGTGCCATGAAGTCATCCGAAAAGGGAAACTTGTCACGTCAAGTTGGCATAGTTCAATACAAAATGATCTTTGACAAAACAACACAAACATAACTTCTAAATGAAATCCATAATGGAAATGTTATAATCTTAACAACAACCTTCCCACGAGCAAAATAGCATAATTCGGTTCCATCAGGCAGCACATCATTCTGAAACACCAACTTGTGCATCCGCAGATCTCTAAGGAAATCACCCAAAAAAATGTCATTAAATAACCAAATTTCAGAAACACGCCACACATGTTGACAAATATACATCAACCACACAACCCAACTAAACAACTACAAAAGAAATACATCTGTCAGAGAAAGCATACTAACTTCCGAGTTATCCTCCCCCTCCGCGATGCACTACAGGAGCCACTATCAGATGGTTTTGGAATGGATACAGTCCTACTCCGGGATGCACTACTGGAGCCACTATCAGACGGTTTTTGAATGGATACAGTAGTTGGTGACCTAAAATTACGAAGGTCAAATATTAAAATCAGTGCATATATTTCTCTACAAAGAAGTTATGCTACATGTACTGCATGATAGATGTAAAAGTATAATCTAAAGCCAGAAAACCACATGCACATGCAAATACAAGTAAACAACTGAAGAGAAACCTAATTAACCAGGAAAAAAGCCCTCAACATAGGCTATCAATATTCCTGTTAGCACTGATTGCTGCCGAAAAAGGGCTTCGTCATGCCATGAATTGTGGATGACTTGATCTCATTCTTTGTGAACTCTTTAAAAGCCACCATGGGCAAACTCAAATAACTAGTCAAAGACCCACCCAAAATGATCTGGAACTTATTGTAGAAGAAGAAACTCTAGTGCTTCGATGTTCCAAAGACAATCAGATAGCATAACTACCACTGAAGCATTTGAGCTGGCTTTCCTCTCATTCAAGAATCGAGTTTACACAAGGATAAGAGAACGATACAGGTCTATCGATGTAATCATTGCAGATATAACTCCTAGTGAGAAATAGATATCCATATCATGAGTTAAACGATGTATAACCCAATGGTTGCAACAGATCCTTAAAAAGGAAGATGAAATTTACATGTGCAGGAGAAAAACTACAACAATGAATACCTCTCCCTTTTAACACTTGATGGAGCAGGACTAGATCGAGATTCTGTCAAAATCATGCACGAATTACACAGTAGCACTGTTCTACCGGAGCCAGAATTAGAAATAGGTCCTACAAATAATCAAATAAAATGTGTCAAATTCTTTATGTATGCAAGACACAAAATATAAAAGCAGAATAATACAACAGTACCTTTGCAGTTCATACAGGAAGTCGTCTTGTTTTGTACAGAACAACCAATCACATTCTGAATATTTACTTCCAAAGAATCCAAAGGAGCTTCTCTGCATGCCTTCAACACATCCCGAAGGGTATTCCCGTTATCCAAGTAAATATACTCCGGTGGACGTTTATTCCCACTACCCGCATGTAACTCAAATTGGTTAGGTGTCACAACCTACATTAACCAAAGCAAGAATTCATTTACACAAGAAGAATGGTGTCGACATGTAAAGACAATTAATGACTATACAAAACTCACTTGAGTTCCACCACACAAATCACACGAACACAGAATCCCAGCGCCTTTGATTATCCCGCGAAGACCACTATCTGATGGCCCTCTCGTCTAAACCATTAAAAGCCATAAAAACAAATAAGCACCACAACTAACCACACATACCCACATCTGCAGAGCCTAATGCAACAGATATTCTCAAGGCATAAGAAATATACCTTCATACCACGTAGGTACGTCACCGGCAAACCCTCGAGCAAACCAGTTTCCAGAAGCTCCCTCAACATTGTTGGGTACTTCTTCACCTTTATCCTTTTCGGCGTTTTCTTCTCAAGTTTCCCCAATAAAACAGATTGTGAACGGTCTCCCGTCTTTACTTCTTCCGTATCCGATCTGTTCAAAGTTTCATTCACTACTTTCACCGCTGACCGTGTCACCCGCCTCACAGGCGTTTCATCAAAAGCCCTCTCTATAACTCCATCACCTGGTTCTCTATTTAACTTTTGGGCTGAAATTTCCGCCCTCTCTACAACTCCATCACACGGTTCTGTATTTAACTTCCGGGCTAAAATTTCTGCCCTCTCTATAACTACATCACCCGGTTCTGTGCATAACATTCGGGCTGAAATTTCTGCCCTCTCTACAACTCCATCACACGATTCCATATCTAATTTCCGGGCTGAAATTTCTGCCTTCTCTACAACTCCATCACCTGGTTCTCCATTTAACTTTTGGGCTGAAATTTCTGCCCTCTCAATAACTCCATCACCCGATTCTGTGTTTAACATTCGGGCTGAAATTTCTGCCCGCCCTACAACTCCATCACACGGTTCTGTATGTAACTTTTGGGCTGAAATTTCTGCCCTATCTACAACTCCATCACACGCTTCTGTGTTTAACTTTTGGGCTGAAATTTCTGCCCCCTCAAACGGCTGCTCCGATACATCCTTCCCTGAGTCCTTATTGGATGCATTGCCCTCATCCCGAACCAATTCGATGCCCATTGATACCACCTCTTTGACTGCAGATTCCACTAATACACTCCTCTGCTCATCATCACTGGTCGAATCAACCACATCACTCTTGGGCTCGTCCTCACTAACCGAAATCAATCTCTCAACATCACCTCCTTCAACATCACCACCCACATTTTCAGTACTCCCAATTAATTTGTGTTTTTCAACAGACTCCGAGTCTTTATTCGACTCAGAGCTCTTGAATCTCTTGCTGCTCGGGCTATCCTTCGACGCTTCGTTTCCCAAAGCCCCATTTGGAGTCCTCCTAGCCCGGGTCCGACCTGTCGAACCTGCGCAATCCGCCTGAGACTTCCAGGCGAAGGCAAATTCGCGCTTCAATCCAGGCCGCACGCGGGACACCACCACGTATTCCTCCGTGTCTGCGCCGTTCGCCATCGAAACACGAGCAATTAATCCAACAGATCTGTCACACAAAGAAACATCACAAACAACCCACGAAAAATCATACCATTGAGATCAACAAATCCCTTATAAATCAACTTAAATACTTGCGAATCCATAAAGGGGCGCAGAAAACGAAAACAAACCATAGAAAAAGCAATATCGAAGAACCAGATTCAGATTGAAAACCAAACCAAACCAAATCCAAAACGTTCTGTTTGGTACGGGTGTGCGATATCGGGGACAGGAATTAGAGGGATTTGAAATCGTTACAAAATCTGAGAGGGTTTAAATTCAGCAAATCTTACCGGAGAAAGGGAGAAGTTGTAGATAGCGATTTTGATTTTGATTTTGATTTTGATTTTGATTTTGATTTTGAGGGATAGGGAAGGGAAGGGAAGATGGATAGGTATACCGGGGCAGAGAGGGGCCGTGGAGTAGGGGGGAGGGGGAGAGGGAAATAGAAGTTATATCTAGACGGGCCCACCTTGATTCTTTCATATGCCTTCAATGCCCTTGCCAGTTGCCAATCAGCCATAATACTTCAATTTTTGGATATATCCCACATTAGTCCCTGTGCATTTATTTTCTACCTATCTGTAGAAAAGTACGGAGGGAGCAGGTGATACCGTGATAGTCGCATTTGTCCTGTTTTCGGGAAAGCCCCTCCAAACGCATGCACACGTACACCCATTAGTCCCTTTGTATTTATTTTCTTCCTATCTCTCTGTATAAAGGTATTGAAGGAGCAGTTAATAGTCGCAGACTCGTAGTTGTCATGTCTCTTAGAAAGTCACTCCAAACGCATGCACACATGCAAACATTAGTCCTTGAGTATTTATTTTCTTCCTATCTATATAAATGTACTGAGGGAGTAGTTGATAGTCGCGTTTGTCTTGTCTCTCGAAAAAAACCCACTCCAAATGCATGCACAAGTGCACCCATTAATCCCTGTGCATTTAATTTTTTCCTATCTAAATAAAAGTTCGCGTTTGTCCAATCTCCCGAAAAGCCACTCCAAATGCATGACGTATTTTAGGTCGTACTGGCCTTCTTTTGATTAATTAGCCTCATATTACAATATTTTAAAAATCGGACCAGTGAATGAACCGAAAAAGGAGTCGGATGGATGAGTCACTGGGGTTGAATCATAGTTAAACTATGATATCATAACTATGTCATAAATATATTAATAATATAAAAAATAGAATTAGTACTATGTAAAACAATAAAAATTGTAAACTAAGGTAACAATAAAATGAAAGAAGTTGATTTTCTCCAAAATTTTGCTGTTGTTTTTCAAGAATCCCACATCGAAAGATTTACCTTTGGGCACTTCTTTTCGAGTCTTTATAACGTTTCTAAAGCCCATAAAGTTGTATGTATAGCTGGCTTGAACCAACAGCAATGCAATTAATGTTGCCGTTGAGATTCTCTCTTAGCATTTAACAGTTCAAAAACAGGGGTCGGTTCCAAGCGGTTTTAACCATTGAGGCCAGTTTTGTAATAATAACAATTTCAGGGTTTATTCGAACTAGAGTAAGAGCCGGTTTGGCCGATTCAGTTCGGGCTTCAAAACATTGATATTTTATCTAATCACTACTTACCTTCGACGTGTAATCTGGCGCACGTTGTTCTCCCACCTAATAGATATCATTAGATCTTTTATGTGCTTCTAACTTTGTTTGAATTGAAAGCTTGTAGTAGAAATTCTTAAATATGGTCATCGTAGCATTTGGTGAAAGGAAGTATTTTAATAGAAATTCTTACAAATGCATCGCACTTGCCCTTCCACTAGCCTGTAAAAAGAACAGAGAAAGCAGTTGATAGTCATTTTTATACTACCTCCATGGAAGCCACACTAAATGCCCCCAACACATGCTATAAAATTTTTGGATATATTTCACATTAGTCCCTATGTAGACAAGGGTAAATATGTAGTTTATCTTACTTTAAGACAAGTATATTTCTACTCTCATACCAAAAGAAGTAAAAAGAAGTTGTCTTATTTTTGTTGAATGGTACTTGATACAGGCATGCAAGAGAAAGGAGAACTTACAATAGAAAATCAATAAGAAACAAAAATAATAATTCAAGGACAACCCCGATCATCTTTCATCGTCTTAAGTTCTTATAAGAAGCTTTCTACTGCCGTAAGAACTAAACGTCCGATGAAAATATTTAACAACTCTTACAAGATGCTCCAGAAATATAGTAGTATCTAGTAACTGTGTAAGCATGCAAAAAATAAAAAAGGGGCAAAATGCAAAATATGAGGTATCACTAGGGTTAAATGGCAGAAGGCAGAACTTTAATACCAAATCTCCTATCAATAGAATTATGGAGGAGTTGGTGACAATTGAAGCCATCATTCGAGGGTATTATTGTCAACTGTGAGATATGAACAGAGCAGCCCAATCGGCGTCTTTCCTTCCCCTATTTTTCTTTCGATTTTTTCGCTTATCGGAAAATTTTGGGAAACGCGCGAAGCGAATCTTCTCGACGCCTTGTACCACGCTGGTGATCGGCGCGGACCAATCGTCTGCTGCCAAGTGTATAACTCGCTTTGAGTTTAAACTTAATTAACATGGCACCCACCCGCGAAAGAGGCGCGTGTAAAATACGTGAACCCCTTCACGGCATGTTTTGGCCAAATAATGTAAGCCAGATTATTATTGTCTTTATTCAATTTTTTTCGCATTTGTTAGTTTTGCGTCAATTTAATATGAATTATTGATTCGTCTCAACGATAGAAATTTGAAAAGTAAAAATTTATGATCCAAATCTTTAAAAAGTTCACCTCAAACAAAAATAATCCAAACAGACTGACTTTTTGAATTATTTGTATCTTTATTCAAAACAAAATCTAAATTTAGTTCGCAATTCTTTCCTTTTAAAATTCTTCACGGCAATACGTATTAATGATCCACAACAAATGACAGTAACCTAATAAATGCATCAAAAATTAAATATGGACAAAAAATTATCTGGCTAAATTATTTAGCCAAAACACCCCTCATATGATTTTTCAAAATGGCCTCACTCCCACACTTAATCCTCGCACTCACAAATACTAGTTGTCTTATAGAGTTTTGAAAGACGCTTTCCCACACCCGCACTATGTAATTTTGGAGACGCATTGATGGCTTCATGTTTATATCCGGACAATGAACTGTTCAAATATAATTTGATAACCAATAAATTTTGAAAGCATTAGAATTCTGGTTTTTTTTTTATATTATAAATTGCTGATTTCAAACAAAACTTTTATCAAACTTATTATGAGTTAATCTTCCGTGCTTCTAAAAACAAAAACAAAAAAACAAAAAAATCTTGAACGTATTTAACTTCCGAAGAAGAATAAGGTCACAAGAAATTACTTTCTTGAGGCCTGATTCCGATATATAAACTCTGATCAATAGTGTAGAAAGCAAACCCATCAACCAAGAGCTAAAATCAAATGCAAAGCCTAACGGAGTCCCTTTGCACATTAACTATCCGTGGGGAGTTTGTCACGCTCGTCCATAGTAGAGTGAGGGAGTAGTTTTGAAGATACCTGTATTATAGTAGTAAGTTGTAGTGGGGCATTCTCAGTTGTGAATATAATTTCAGTGGTGTCATAGTGGTGAGTTGGTCCATTCAAAATTTCGTAGGGGTGGCGGGAAGCCAAATTGGAGCACCACATTGGCAATCGTAAACGTTAACATACTTTAGGGTCCACAGTCCAAACGCATCACTGTGTATGTCAGTAACCACAAGTTGGAAAATCATTTTTTGACCGAATATTCAAAGGAATCAGTTATTTCAGCAAAAATGAAATAAACAATTGTTTGAAAAAAGGCTCATACAAGAGCAATTGAAGGGCTAAAATTAGGTCCGTTTGTTTGACCAAAATGAGGATCATATCGGAAAAGATCGGATTATGTCTTTGAGAAAATGTTTAAAATTGTGACGGTATTAATTACAAGTATGAATAAGGGATCGTCCCATAACTTACCAAAAAAATAAAAAAAGGGATCGTCCCATATAATGTAGAATAAGAATGGTGTGGGAGTGTGATGCTATTTATTAGGTGTGTTCTTTCTAAATTTATTTTGATTTTTTTTCTTCATGGTATTTTGGGACTTATTTTGCCTTTTTGTTAAAGCAAGTCATTCTCCCTAAATTATTTTTGTCGGCATGGAACAAGACTTTTGTTGCTAGAAAAAATAATTCCACCGGGCCAATAATTAATCTAGAACAAATGGTATTTTGCTACTCCCAAGAAGACAAAAGTATCAAAATAAATTTAAGAAGAATGGACATAATTCAGTGGTTATTAGAGCATCTTTAATGGAAGAGCTAAAATATGATAGCTAAAGAGTAATTTTTGATAAAAACAAAACGACCTACTTATGGATTGATGAGACTATTAACTTATTGAGTGGGAGGTCACTCCACTATGGAGTATCTAAATTTTATTATTTGATGACACACAAAATTATTTGCAAAATAAGAATGGGTGGTCTATATTCAATTTTGAAGAAGATGAACTAATCCTATTGTGAGACTTATGCCCCGTTCCGGAACCATAAATAAGTACTTATTTTTTAAGAAGGCAATTTCAAACTCAAAAATCATGTGCTTACGCAAATAAATTTCATATCACTGTGGATTTTGTTTGATAGATCTCATTGAGATTTTTAATACGGTGCAAAAAAAATTGAAAAATTCTTTTTCATTCACATTATTTTTGAGTTTGAAAATATGAAATAGGTACTTATTTTTTAAAGTCCACGTGAAGCAGCAAACCTACTACTATAAAGCAAGGAGTAGCGGTGGAAAAATCCTTCAGTTTTTTTTTTTTTAAAAAAAGAGAGAATAAATCAAACGTTTTCTACATCATTGTTGCAAAGGCAACTTTTTGAACATCTCATATTTATCCCCAGAAAAAATTTAAAAAAAATCAGTTTTATCATCTAAATATTTGTCCCACAAAAAACTGCTCAAAACAAGTACTTCCTGGTAATTTTTGTTGCCGATTTCTCACCTATACCCTTAAAATCATGTTCTGCACACATTGAGCAGCTCGGATCATCAAAATTTGATCAAGAACTATGAGATTAAGATTTGAGGTGTTTTTTTAAATGTCCCTGAAACCGCCTTGTATATATTGGTGACCAAATTTATAGGTTGAGCTATTTAGTGTAGGTATATGGGTTAATTTATCTAGCCCATTGAAGTTAATTTTTTGCACATTCACTGGCTAAAATTTTAGCAATTCACAATAATGAGTGTTTTGGACAAGATACACCCTACGTAATCTACTAATAATCTAGGGAAAGGCGATGGTGGGGTTTGAACTTTAAACCCTCCTATGGTGGAATGAGAGTATATGACGCTTATCACTTGGTTGTCACTCCATTTGCACATTTGTTTAGTGCCAGTGGCGTCAAACAAAAAATGGGTCTAGGGGTTGGGTTGGAATGAGAGAGAGCCTTTCCAAAAATTTGATTTATTATTGAGTTACTGTTATCTGATCGATTTGATTTTTTGAATGTTTGTTTAACGCGTCAAGATCTACGTAGTAAACAATTTAGAATACATTTTGAGATTGGGACATGCCCCTTTTTTGAGCACAGATCCCCCGCATTCCGGTTGGGTTAGTGTCACACAAATAGGGGGTGTACGGATTGGGTTGGGTTGGGGTGTTCAGGGGTAAAATCATCTTAAGATAATTTTATTTACAATCACGAAAAAGGATGAAGAAAACAAACGTACCCTTCGGGTTTTGATCAATGGTACTTGAATTTGTGTTTAAGCCCAGCCCTATGTGCTGTCCACTTCACTTAATTACTAGGCCATGTTCGTTTGGGGGTTTGAGGGAGGTTTCTGATAGTAATGAGTGGAGAAAAATAGATAGCAAAAATTTGTTAGAGATCGTACCCAAGAGTTTTGACACCCCAAAACGAGTTTGACTTAGGATTTGGAGAACATGCATAAAAGAAAAAGAAAAAGAAAAAGAAGAGGAACATTTGGGTCGAAATTCGACGTAGTTGAGGTGCGCGTTGATCCAAACACTTGAGTTATAAAAAAGATTAGTGTGTGGTGGTGATTCTAACTGTGAACCTTGACCGGACCTCCCGAGCTACGGGATAGCCTTGCTCCGTCGCCTGACCTGCACAACTAACATCGACCATATTGACTTGACCGATCGTAGTGGACCATCAAGGCACTCTGATGGTTAGGGCGGAGAAAAGTGGCGTACCCCTTCATGGTTTTGGCTTACCCTTTATTAACCTTCAAACTTACCCTCCAAGTATACACGTGTTCGGTACGCAGAATAACCGATTCAACTGACGTTAATTGTGATCAAGGACGGAACCAGAATTTTACCATAGCAGTGGCAAAATGTATTCTAAAAAAATCTAGTAGTGGCGAGACTATATAAGTTGGGCATAATTTTTTTTTTATATATAATAATTGCATTTTTTAAAATTCTTGTCGTGGCGGTCGCCGCCACTAGATCTCCCTGATCCCATCCTTGCTTGTGACGCACTAAGAGAGGCAGTTACCATGACATTACTTTCGAATATGCATGCGCTCAGCATGACAAGTAACCGTTTGGGCTAATGTCAGTTATGGTATATGGAGCCAGACGATCAGGTGTACATGGGTAAGCTTCCTCCGTTGGTTAAGCGAATCATACCAGTAGGGATCCGCCGAACCGCTTGGGGCACCCGTATGCCTGTACGGGATCTAAGAGGTTCCAGGTCAAATCGAATTGGCCCGGGCCGTCGTTTCGCTGAAGCCCAATAGAGGTGCGGCTCAGAGGGCTGCCCTTAGTTCGGCCCACTACGAATAGAAATTTGGATTTTCGATGAAATGAGTACCTATTCCTATTTTCTTCGACTCCCCTTCTCAAAAGTACACCACGTTTGGTTATCTTCTAAAAGAAAAAAAATGATTTTTCAGTGTCTTAAATTAATTGATTCTTCAATTTTTTTTTTTTTTGGGGTCTTTAGCAGGGGCAGAGTTATGTTGGGGTCCGAGGGGCCCCGGCCCCAGCTCTTCGAGCGTCCGAGTTAAAATTTTTATTTTGTATATACTTGATTGTGAATATTATTAATAATTATTCGTGTATAGCTACTTATAATCTTAATAATTTTGGTTCTATTTGACAAAAAATCGGTTATTTTACATTTTCGTTTCTCAATTTCCTTCATAAATAAAAAATAAGCATGTGACAATTGAAGTAGCCTAAAAAATTATTTTCATGTACAAATCTAATGAATTGGAAAGCAAAAATAATAAGTATATGTTCCGATAAAAAATATATGTCTATTAAGTCGGCCCCCTCGGGGTCAAAATCCTGACTCTGCCACTAGTCTTTAGTGATTGGGACGAAAAGAGTTCATACATACTCTGCGTTTTGGTAATTTTTATATTGATGGTTTTGAGTCTTTTGACTAAGCCCAGTTTTGTTAAGGTTCTTATTGAGTATTTATTTTTCACTTTACGAGACAGATTATTTTCTCACAATACATCATATATAATTAAAATATTTATTTAAAAAATAAATAATTATTTTAGTTAGTGGAACAGGAGCTAAGTTGGCAATTAATTGATGGGGTAGCTAATTGTTTTATATGCTCAAATGATCAATTATTTTAGTTAGTGGAACAGAAGCCATTTTAGTTTTAGTTTTCATTTTGTTTCTAATCATTACTCTACATCTTTTTTCAATCATTACCATATTTTTTTCAATTATTACTTTCTTATCTCTCTCTATCTCTCTCCAATCATTACCCCTATCTTCAATCATTATCCTATTTCTCTCTCCACCCACTACCAAAACTAAACTAAACTAAACTCCCAACCAAACGCTACCTATGATGTTTTCTTTTTTCTTTTTCCAAACTGTAGAGGTGCTTTCATTGATATGAAAACCATACGTAGAAAATGGGTAGTCACCCTCAAAGTGGGAGAAAAACAACCACAAAGGAGGCCTAGTTTATTTCTGTCCCATTTTGAATTTTGTGAGACTTCTCGTATTTTGATATTTTTCATCATAATTTCCCCTATTCTAGCTGCTACTTCTGTCCCATTTTGATCGTATTCATGTTTTCGGGTTTGTATTATTGGGCTTCCCCTTTTAGTTAAGGATTTGGATCATTTGCTGGTCGTGTTCGCGTCCACTCTAAGATTGGGACTGTTAATTTTTTTAGGCATTATCGAGATCATAGATCATATCAAAAGTCAAATTCATCGGACATCGTTGGGCAAAATTTTGGAACGGAGAAAAAAGGGTTTCGATTCAATATAGCATTTTTTTTCAAGATAAATGATTTCCATTATCGTAGTGGACTCCGAAGTGGCACAGACAGAATTGTCTTAGGCCTTTCGAGGGGGTAGAGAGGAATCAAATCCTTCAGTAATTGTCCTAACGAGGATATGTATACGCGTCTCATGAAACTAACTAATGGTTTATGATATCTTTTGAACCATATGGACTTAAAAAATAAGTACTAGTTTTTAATTTTCAAACTTAAAAATAATGGACTTACTGCAATAATTTGTTTGATATATCTCAATGAGATCTTTTAAACGGTGCAAAAAAATTAAAAAATTATTTTCAAGATCTATCAAACAAATTATTTCAGTAATTCCATTATATTTAAACTTAAAAATTACAAATAAGTGCTTATTTTTTAAGAATCTTTAGTGGAATAGGGCTTATTAATTCTTCTATCGTTTGGTAGAAAAGGCAGCAAATGGTAAGCGGGTTCATACAGGGGAGGGCCTATTTCGGGCCGACAATAATGATTGTAATAATAGAAAATTAGAGGCCGGTCCTCTTTTTTAGATTCGGTTTGATCCCGATCCTGAATATTATTACCGAACCTATTTAGGCTCAGTTATGTTGCATTTTGACTTTTTTGCCCAAATCGACAAGCTGTGATAATTTCCTCTACTCTTTTCCTCTCTACAATAGATCTCGCACTACCCCTACAATTCAACTCCCTCTTCACCATTGCCGTCTTTGTGGACCTCTCTCTCGCCTTCCCGGACCAGCACAGCCTCGAGAACCCCTCTCGCCTACGCCGCCGGTGTCGCCACCGCCAAACACATCGTCGTCTTCGAAGTGGCCACCAAACACCTCGTCGTCGTCTTTGAAGTGATCCCCTGAGTCCTTGACCCATCTTCTCCCACTATTCTCCCCTTCACAAACTTCTAGCCTGGGTTTCGAAAATTCCGAAAAATAAAACACAGTGAAAATTGAGGAGGCTGGACAAGAGTACACGGCAGCTCAGATTTTTGTACAGAAGTGAGTTATCTTTAACCTAGGAAATGGGTAAGCTTTGTTCACTCATGTATTAGCTCTCAACATTCTTATAGTATTGTATTATATCATTCCCATTGTCATGTATTTTGATTTTAGAATTTTCGAGACTAGGCTTTGTTGTAGAGTTCAACTCTTTGTACAGATTTTCTCCTATTCAACAGAAAAATTGTATATTGTAAGGATGTTGTGTGGTGAGGCTATGAGAGCTGTGTAGTTGGGCTATATGAATTGTGTAGTGAGTCTATATGAACTATCAAAGCTTTATGTGAACTATGTATTTTAGCGTGTGATGGGGCTATGAGAACTATGTGAAGTGTGTAGTGAGTACTTTATGTGAACTTTCAAAGTCTTATGTGAGTTATCTATGAAAACTATGTATTTTAGCGTGCGGTGGAACTATGATAATTGTGTGGTTGGACTATGTGAAGTCTGTAGTGAGTCTATGTGAACTGTCTATGAGAAATATGTATTTTAGCATGCGGTGGGGTTATGATAACTATGTTATGAGGCTATGAGAATTGTGTGGTTGGACCATGTGAATTGTGTATTCAGTCTATGTGAACTTTCAAAGTCTTATGTGAACTATATATATATGAGAATTATGTATTTTAGTACGTGGTGAGACTGTGAGAACTGTGTCGTGGGGCTATGAGAACTGTGCGGTGAGGCTATGAGAATTGTGTGGTGGGGCTATGAGAATTGAACAAAATTGTTCAATTTTTATTCGTGTGTGTATTTTCAATGAGAACTGTATTTTTTCTTATAGAACTGTGTATTTTCTATGAGATTTGTGTATTTGTCAATTAGAACTGTCTATAAGAACTATGTATTTTTCATGAGAACTGTGTATTTTCTATGAGAATTGAGTATTTTCTATGAGAACTGTCTATGAGAATTGTGTATTTTTTATGAAAACTGTGTATTATACATGAGAACTGACTATCAGAACAATGTATTTTCTACAATAACAATGTATTTTTTATGAGAATTGTGTATTTTCTGTGAGAACTGTGCATTTTTCTAAGAGAACTTCGTATTTTTTATGAGAACTGTGTATTGTCCATGACAACTATCTATGAGAACTGTGTATTTTCTATGAAAACTGTGCATTTTAGTGTGTGCTGAGGCTATTTGAACTTTGTATTTTTCAGTTCACATAGCTAGTTCACATAAATAAGGGTATTTTTATCCGAAACAGTTCTCATAATGACAGTTCTTATAGAAATAGTTATCATAGATAGTTCTCATAGAGAAAATTCTCATAAAAATAGTTCTCATAGAGAGTTCGTATAGCAAAGGGTATTTTGTTAGTCTTACATAATTTCATATTCAATATGGATTTTGTTTAGTAGATATCCTCGAGTAGGTTTCAAAAATATAATTTACAAAAAAATGAATATCTACAACAAAAGATATGACTTTTTGAAATTTAAACAATGTTTTAATGGTGCACCTTGGATAATTTTTCTATACTAGATGCTATATATCTAGTTTGGTTGCTGATGCGCGTGAAGGGGCATGGTTGGAATAAGAAACACAAATAATTGTGCAGGACTAAATTAAGTTTGAACCTAATGTTTTGGGCCGGCCGAAAAATTCCCCTTGTAATAATTCATTTTGTAGAACTCATTGAGTTTGACATTCATGTAAAAAAATTAACTTTATTGAACCTTGATAGATACATGAATGAAATAGATTTATACAAGAAAATATGAAAAATTTAAGTTTGGATTTATTTTTTTCCTCCTTTCCATTCCATTTTGCTTGTACAAATCTATTTCAATCATGTATCTGCCGATGTTCAATAAAACTAATTTTCTACGAGAACAAAACACTTGACGAACTCTACAAAATGAACAATTCCGATCATTGTTGTTTCCAGACACACAAAGTCCCAAATTGGACAGCGAACCGGAGCCTCACCCAATGTATGAAATATGATTGACCCCGTGCTTTTGTTGTAGGGATTGTGTTTCATCATTCCATCTTTTATAAAAGCAAATTGCCGACAAACAATCACGCAATGTGCGTATGCAGCATACATATCACCAGTAGAAGTTGTCTTGATATCTCCTAGATTAATTATACAGTACTTAGTATTCTCCGTCAAATCAAATACTGATCCATACGGTAAGCAAATAGTATCATGATATATATTGATACGTAGAAAATGCCCACCATCAAATTACAGTTACAGAATGCTAGCTCCATTGGATCATAGGATTATTGTCTAAGAAAATCATGCTGCTTGCAAGTACTGACAACTCTTGAGCTGCTTTAGTCCTGTAGGGAAACTCGACCTAAATACTTCAACGTTTAGTCATCATATATGTACATAGGGATGTGAACCCACAAGATAAATAGGATACGTAGAACACTCTACGTTCATTATTATGAAGAGAGTGGATCTGATAACAAGTGAAAATGCCAAAGGGATAGAAATTGCCCTGCCGAAGAAAAGAGGATCTGGAGTGAAAAACTCATCGAAATGAGCTTAAAAGCTTCATACCCAGTACTGCTCCATTCAGACATATCAACTGGGCGGCCACCACTCACCAGGACTGCTCCAGATATACCCACTCGGTGCTGCCTTGGCCCTGGTGGAGGCTAGAGCTAGCTATACCATGGTTAAGGTGGCACCAGGCCCAGGAGGGCCCGGCCTTGTGTATTGGTGTCCTTGAAGGCTTGAAGTATATATAGCAAGTAGTGATGCCTTGCTGGGAATGAAGATCATGTCATACAACAATTTATATAGTACATAAGAGAGAGAGAGAGAGAGAGAGAGAGAGAGAGAGAGAGAGCGCTTCGTCCTTTGGGTTGTTGGCAGGGAGCGGATCTTCCAAGGGATATGCCCCTCCATTGCTCCACCTTTGATGACCACACGTCCTAACTCCTAATTTCGCCCTCATTTTCTATTTTGCCTGCCCACAGTTTTGTATTCTTGTGCGTTTTGGATTGTCCCCCATTCCTTTTTGTTATTGGTAGCAGGGTTATTTTCCCCGCCCCTCGAATTAATTCCTACGATAATTCCTTCCACAGTCTTTTTCTGTGCTTACGTATGGAAGTGAGGTGGACTCAAAAGTTGCCGACAAGAAGAATTAAACATGAGATTAGGAGGGTCAATCTTAAAAAGGAGAACGATAATATTTTTTATAGTCTCCAACAGTCAAAGGGCACCTGATCACAGCTCGAGTCAAAGGGCACCTGATCACAGCTCCTCAACAGATTCAGACACGTCAGCTTCTTAGTTAGTTGGATATTTGTAATTAGAGTTGGTTAGTTGTAATCAGGGGGAGGATTGTAATTAGTCAAGTGATTAGGAATTAACTCAGGTATATAAGCCTGACTTTCCTGTGTAAAAGACCATCGAGTAAAATAAGGGAAACAAAGCCCTAAGCTTTCTCTCTCATCTTCTTGTTTTGCTCTTCAATGATTTCGTATGAAATTGCTGAGATTCTGTAAATTCTTCATGGTATCAGAGCCGTGAGTGACGAAAGTCCTTCTCTCGATCCTTGTCGACGATTTTTTCAACAAAGCTCTTCAATCTACATCTTATTTCTCTGACGAAATGTCTTCGATTTCGTCTTCTACTGAAAATGAAGTGGCGATGCCCACAGCCCTAGCTTTCTTGGTGTCTAACTTCCAATCGCTGGTGACGATAAAGCTAAGTACCGACAATTATCTTCTGTGGAAAACTCAAGTTCTGAATGCGCTTAGAGCAAATGGATTTCTTGACTATGTCAAAGGTAATTTTCGTTGTCCACCTCTGCAGATCCGTGATACGAGTAACAATTTGATTACAAATCCTGCTTATCTCGCTTGGACTCTTGTTGATAATCAATTGCTATCCTGTCTAACTGCAACACTGTCTTCGTCTACGTTACCTCTCGTATTAGGGCTTGAACATGCTTCTGATGTATGGATCTGTTTGGAAAATAGATTTAATTCCTTGTCTAGGTCACATCTTCATGACCTCAAGAGAACGTTGTTTAGTTTCTCCAAGTCTGGTACTATGGATCAGTATATTGATGATCTTAAAATCTGTGCACAAAAATTGAGTGCTGTTGGTTACGAAGTTGATGATGATGATATGGTGTTTCATGCTATTAATGGTTTACCAGAAGAACAATATGCTTCGTTAAAACAGACCTTGAGGACACATAGAGATTTGAAGTTTCATGAGCTTGTGTCCATCTTGAAGTCTGAAGAACATCAAACTCATAAGTCCAGGTCTGATAAGGACATAAGTAGTGTCTTTGTGGCTACACAAAAGTTGAAAGATCTTTGTGTATCTGAGGTGAGTGGTAGTAGTTCTCAGGGGCATTCAGTACAGCTTGGAGACAGTGGTTCCTCTTCTGCTTCAGTGGTTCACTCTACTTCTATGCCTCAATCTTCCCAATCACAGGCATCCACAAGTTTTCAACCTCAAGTTTTTCATCCACCGCAGCCACCACCACAAGCTTTTCAACCACCACATGTTCAAATGTTTCAACCTTCTTTTCCTCAAGCACCATTCTTCCCACAGTCTGGTAATAGATTTACCAATAATAGAAACAAGCTTCGAGGACAGACCTTTGTGTCTTTTCCTAGACCTGCTTGTCAAATCTGTGGCAAGGATAATCACTCAGCTCGCACATGCTACTATAGAAACAATTCTACTCCTGGATTTATAGGTCCACCAGCTGGATTTTCATCACCTGGTTTTCCTGGACCAAGTATGTTTCCCTCTGGTTATCAGTCACCTAATATGTGGAGACCTACTACTTATCATCAAGTACAGATGTCTATTCCCTTTCAAACTCCTCAGTTTGCGTCACATGGACATGCACCGCCTCAGTTTGCTTCACATGGACCAGCACCAGCTCCATCTTCCTTTATGACACCTGGTTCCAATACTTTCTCAGCTTATGGTGAACATTATCCTGGTCATATTTCTGCTTCTGGATCAACTTCTGGGCATGTGCCAAGTCCTGGTTTTCAGGCTCCATCTGCTTTTGCAACCTACTATTCACCTGGTTCAGGACCTATGAATGGCAATGCCTATGCATCTTCATCTCAGAATTGGTACTTGGATAGTGGGGCTACGAATCATGTTACCTCTGATCTCAACAATATTACACATCCTCAGCCCTCTGCAGCAGGAACAGGCGTAATGGTGGGCAATGGTAATTCTCTTTCTGTTTCTTGTTCTGGTAGTGGAATTTTGCCTACACCTAAAACTAAGTTTCAACTTACTAATGTTCTTCATACTCCTGCCATTACACATAATTTACTCTCAGTATTTCAGTTAGCTAAAGACAACAATTGCTCCCTAACTTTCAATTCTGCTGGTTATGTCATTCAGGACAACAATACACATCAGATTCTTTTCCAGGGACCTTGTCTTCAGGGCCTCTATCCTATTCAGAGTTGCTCTAGCTCTGTTTCTACTCAGGTTCCTTCTATTTTTCATGTTCAGAATAATGTGTCAACTTCTGCCAATCTCTGGCATCAGAAGCTTGGCCATCCTAGTTTCCCATTGTTTCAGTCTCTCATAAAACAGTTTAGTTTACCTGTTTCAAAACCTTATGATGTTCAGTGTTTTAGTTGTAATAAAGTGAAAAGTCACAAGTTGGCTTTTTCCTTGTCTGAGTCTAAGTCTGCAGCTCCCTTTGATTTGTTACATATGGATGTATGGGGCCCTGCCCCTATTCCTTCCGTTAAAGGATATAGATATTATCTTCTGATAATTGATGATTGCACTCGATACTCATGGTTATTTCCTTTGTATTACAAGTCTGATGTGAAACTTACTCTTGAGCATTTTAAGGCATATGTTCAGAATCATTTTCAAACTTCTGTTAAAACTGTGCGGTCAGATAATGGTAAAGAGTTTGTTAACCATTATTTGACAAATTTGTTTCTTATTAGTGGCATTATTCACCAAACTTCCTGTCCACACACACCAGAGCAAAATGGTGTGGTAGAACGAAAACATAGACATCTAATGGACACCACTCTCACTTTGCTTGATCAAGCTGGGATGCCTCCTCAGTTTTGGCTTGAAGCTTTGGTCACAACTGTTTTCCTAGCAAACAGACTCCCCCACTCCTCTCTGAATTTTCAAGTTCCTCATGTTCTTCTTTTTCATACCAAACCTGATTATCTTGCTCTAAAACCTTTTGGTTGTGCTTGCTTTCCTTGGCTGAAACCCTATCACTCTCACAAGTTAATTCCTAAGTCCACTACCTGTGTGTTTTTGGGATATTGCACAACTACCAAAGGGTATAGATGTTTTGATCCTCTTACTAATAAAGTCTATATTTCTCGTCATGTTAAGTTTCTTGAAACTCTTTTTCCTTATTCTTCTTTTACTTCTGTTTCTCTTCCAAATTCAGAGGTTCCAGTGTCACATTTTTCTGTTCCTCTTACATCTTTTCAAGATATCATCGTCTCTGTTACTCCTTCTTGTTCTTCCCCTATGTTAGCTCAATCTGTACCTGCTCCTCTTCCTAGGTTTTCCTCTATTCCTTCCTCTGTTCCTATCACTGTTTCTGTTCCGTCTGATGTTCCACCTTCTTCTGCTTCTTCTTCTTCTATTGATATTCCTTCTATCTCTCCTTCTGCACCTTCTACTTCCTTAGTTTCCAGACCTACTCACTCCATGAGAACTAGGTCTCAAGCTGGTATTTTTAAACCCCGACAACCTTTTACTTTGTTCACTTCTACTTCTTCTTCCTCTCCTTCTTCTTTGCCTTCTTCAGAGCCCTCGCGCTTTTCTGAAGCTATTCATCATTTTGTTTGGCAAAAGGCCATGGCCGAGGAGTATGAAGCTTTAGTTAAACAAGGCACTTGGGTACTGGTGCCACCTCCCTCTACTGGACATGTCATAGGGTGTCAATGGATTTTTCGAATCAAGAGACACTCCGATGGTTCTGTGGCACGATACAAGGCTCGATTAGTTGCTAATGGAAATCAACAAGCAGAGGGCATGGACTTTTATGAGACTTTTAGTCCTGTTATTAAACAGCCTACTCTAAGGGTTGTTCTTAGTCTTGCTGTTCATCACCAATGGTCTCTTCGTCAGTTGGATGTTTCTAATGCTTTCTTGCACGGGGTGATCACTGAGGATGTTTATATGAAGCAACCACAGGGGTACCAAGATTCTGCACATCCTGCCTATGTTTGTAAGTTGACCAAAGCTCTATATGGTCTCAGACAGGCCCCTAGAGCTTGGTACTCCATGTTTTCTAGCTATCTTGTTGAGCTCGGGTTCCAATCCAGCAAGGCGGATACTTCTCTTTTCATTTTGGCTAAGGGGGATCATATTACTTTGGTTTTGATTTATGTTGATGATATTATTGTCACTGGCAGCAATTCTACTTACATTACTTCTCTCATTCAACAACTTAGTCAGAAATTTGCTATGAAAGATTTAGGGTCTCTCAGCTATTTTCTGGGGCTTGAGGTGGTTCCTTCTTCCTCTGGTTTGTTTATTTCTCAATCCAAATATGCCTCAGATCTTCTTGTGAAAGCTGGTATGGTGGACTGTAAAAGTTCTGAGTCACCTGCCTCAGTCAAGCCTGGTATTCCTGACTGTGACTTGCCTTTTCAAGATGTTCATCTTTATCAAACTTTGGTTGGTTCCTTACAATACTTAACTTTGACCAGACCTGAACTTTCTTTTTCTGTGAATGTCGCCTGTCAGCATATGCATGCTCCTAAGCTCAGTCATTTTATGGCTGTGAAACGGATTCTTCGATATATCAAAGGGTCCATAAAACAAGGTCTTCATTTTGTTCCTGGACCTCTCACACTTACAGCATTTGCTGATGCTGACTGGGCCGGAGATCCTGTCGATAGGAGGTCTACCACAGGTTATGGTATTTTTATGGGTTCTAACTTGGTCTCCTGGTGTGCTAAGAAACAACATACTGTGGCTAGATCTTCCACTGAGGCTGAGTATAGGGCCATGGCACACACGGCAGCTGATTTACTTTGGTTACAGCAGCTATTCTCTGAACTTCGCATTCCTTCTTCTACACCTCATGTATTGTGGTGCGATAATAAGTCTGCTATTGCTCTAGCTTGTAATCCTGTCTTTCATGCTCGGACTAAGCACATTGAAATCGATTATCATTTTATCCGAGATCAAGTTTTGCATAACAAGATTGTGCTATATCATATTAGTTCAGAGGCTCAACTAGCTGATATTTTCACCAAAGCATTGTCTGTTTCCAGGTTTCAGCTTCTCAAGTCCAAACTCTGTGTTGCTAACCCACCCCTGAGTTTGCAGGGGGGTGTAAAGGAGTCAAAGGGCACCTGATCACAGCTCGAGTCAAAGGGCACCTGATCACAGCTCCTCAACAGATTCAGACACGTCAGCTTCTTAGTTAGTTGGATATTTGTAATTAGAGTTGGTTAGTTGTAATCAGGGGGAGGATTGTAATTAGTCAAGTGATTAGGAATTAACTCAGGTATATAAGCCTGACTTTCCTGTGTAAAAGACCATCGAGTAAAATAAGGGAAACAAAGCCCTAAGCTTTCTCTCTCATCTTCTTGTTTTGCTCTTCAATGATTTCGTATGAAATTGCTGAGATTCTGTAAATTCTTCACTATTAATTAACAATCATGCTACAGACACGCATCTCGGTCACTCCCCAGACACTTCTCTCTCACAAGCAATGATGCCCGCAGATGTGTGGAGCCCACTACTTGTGAGAGAACCGAGAGGCATGTCTCCAACATTAATTCTGATTAATTATCTAGATGGACGATCGAGATTCGATTGGGTCCAAATAAAAAATTGGGAGATTGGGGAGGATCCATTTTTAGGTGCACACTGCACAAACGTTGTACCCTCGCTTTTTCGTTTGTCACCTTCAGCTTTTTTTCCAACTAAAAAATAAAATCATTCTCTGTTTCTTTACTAATTATTTATTAGAATAAAGGAAAAAGGGGTGTATATATATATGGGTAAAAGGTTTCAACCTCGCTTGCGTGATGCATTTTTGAAACAAGATTTTGTTTTTGATTTGTCAGCTTGAGAAAGTCATACTTTTACCCTAATGGTTATTCAGGACTTCTATTTATTTCACTCCTCATTTACTGAGAGATTGCTACCCAGGGCCGTATGGAATGGAGAAATTACCTTTGTCAGCAGATGCAACAAGAAGTATAATTAGGGACATTTCCGTTAGTCAATAAGTTATGGACAATTTCTTGATCTCTAAAGATGTCAAGTTGTTTCCGTTAGCTTATAAGTTGTAGATGGCATATGAGTGAGTAAAATAAAAAATAGAGGAAAAAATGAAGAGGAAGAAGTTGTGAATTCCTATGAAAAACATGGCAAAATGCAATAACTTGTAGCCAAAAATTTTAGTGGAACACCCCTTAATATGATCATGTTATTTCTTAAATGTGATTTGTCTAATCTCGTCCATGGCAATTTATCCCAATTCATGCATAGAAGCCAGACAGAAACCCAACTAGTATTTCAATAAATAAAAAAAAAACCAACCCAGAAATTAATTGAAAAATAATGATGATTTTTTTACTGATCAGTTTTGACTTTTGAGAAATTGTTCAAATCTCATAATCCCTGCTCTAGAGGGAATTTTTTTTTTCACGGCTTCTCTAGAGGAATTACGCCACTTATTTTTTGTAATCAAAATTTCCATACCCCCACCCTCGCAATCGCTCCGAATCTAATCAATTTGCGAAAATGAGTAATTAAAATTTCAGATATGAAGAACGCGATTACTAGAAACCACGTTTGCAGAAGAAAAACATCTCGTTGCTGGAAAGGACATCGGAAAAAGAATATCATAGTACATAATTACAAAGATGTCAGAAAAATAGGAATGTGATCCTCTTCGGTAACTGTCCTGGACAGTCTAATATTTTCTCACAATGCATGAATATCTTCACGTGAATGTATGATTGTAGGATTCGCGCTTCTGAGAAACTCCAACAACTATCCGAGATAGTTCGGCTGGAGAGGATCCACTCACAAAAAAGTACTAATAGCAAGTCTATGTGCACAGTGCATACTAATCGGACATCGATGCGAAAAGTTAGTAAGAGTAGTCAAAGATTTTGAAAATATTTTTAATGCAATAAGTGGTTATGAGTGAAGAAAGATAAATAAAAAAAATTGTTAAAAACGTGTGGAAAGGAAAATTAGTTTCTCAAAGATGGGGGAGCCAAACAAAGCAACGATGGTCATGTTTCCTTCACAAAGACTTACCAATTGTATTAAATGCCTACGACACTACGCATTTCTATTAGAAGGGAATGACAGTTGTGTGATTTAGGGAAAAACCATGGGCTCTTTAATGAAATGAGGAGAACCTCTCAACCCTTGGATCAAATGAATCTTAGCCATTCCAACAAGTTGTCTCCACACCCTTCTGTTTTATAATAGAGATAGAGATTGATTATAGAAACTTTATATCAATCTCAAAATCGATTGACAATAAGTGAACAGGTACCAAATGTTATTAATTGATCACCCATTCCACTTCCAAGCAATGTCGCTATTTCCTTAACATCCCCCCTTACGTGCAACCGCATTTGAGGTCTGTCATGTGTATGACCTTTTTTTTTTGGGTCCTAGCATTGTGCAGTTTTTTCGCTAGTCTGTCATCGTGGGGTGTGAATTTTGAATTTTATAAAATGTGTGGTGAAATGGGTCCCGCTCTAATACCATGTAAATTTTTTATATCTATCTCAAATACAATTGACAATAAGTAAAAAGATCTCAAATATTATTAAGTGATTATACATTTCACCCTCAAAGAATAGAGATCTCTATTTCTTTAAACATTTTTGGCATCCTTACTACAAGAAGTATATTCCTAGAAGCGTTAAAAGTGACAATGTCTTGGGTGGGTTTTCAGGCGCACCATGTGAAAAGCTCTGTAGTCCGTACTATTGGAATAAAAACTTTCACGTGAAAGTCGTTTTCGATCCATGTGCATAATGAGAGGGGGTGCATTATTGAAAAGGTATGGACTACATTAGCATAAAACTGAAGGAAAGAATCCATTATCTCCGACTCATCATTCATTCCTCTTCTTTATATTTTGGTCCTCTAAAATGATGTGTTTTTTTTCTCCATTTCTTCAAATGTGAAAGTACAATTTGCTCTCAAATGAAGGATGGGTTGCGCACTATTTTCCTCCAAAATGGAAGATTGATGTCAAAACATTATTTGGAGAATGTGTTGGAATTGATTTTTTCCTCCAAAATGGAGGAAATTTTGAAGGAATATAGCTTGTCCAGAGTTGCGGTCTCATTGATTGCAACTGTCGAATGATATTTTAAATAGTCCAGATTTATTTTCAATCTATTACCGGGAAATAAAAAGAATTTTACCAGTAAAAGATTCAGCAAATCTGAACCATTGATTATCAAGATAAACGGTTCAGATTGAGCCACACAACCTTATCTACAGTTGACTGTAGAAAAGTTGAATCCATTTTAAAGGAATAGAGCATGGTTCGGAGATGATCTAGCATATTCCTTCCGGTCCTTGGGTTATTCCTTCCCTTCCCTTGGGTTTATACATTAGAGGCTAGAGCCACTTCTGAAACCAGGGCTCATTGGGAGCTCCCATCGCTTGTGTGGTAGGAGGAGTACTACTACTTTCTTTCGCTCAACACATGGCTTCGAAACAAAAGCATTCTGAAAATTTTGGAATAATCAACATATAATCAGGAGAACAATATTTTTGTGGTTTCTCTGGTGTTCTCAGTTGCTATTATTATTATTATTTTGGTAATGCAGGGTGTCTCGGGCCAACTTACACGCACCTTCAACTAATTCTTACAACTCCTCCCACATCATTCTCAGTTGTTAATTTGTTTATGACAAATATCATTTTCCAATATTTATTGTTGTATTTTACTGGATCATACAATTACTGTAAAAAGCCGTTTGAATGATGTATAAAAAAGGACTCCATCCTAGACTAAGATTTTTGGAGATATTCTCCTAACGTAAGGCTGACTAATTCTGGGCCCACATGTATTTCTTTTTATCCAAGGAAAATAAGAGAGAGGGTTATACTATATAGCTTTGTAAATCGTTTGGTTAGGATGAGATATAGAATGCCATAAAAATCGCGGATAAAAAAAAATGCCAGAAAAATCTTGAGTATTAGTAGTTGCCGTTAGATAGAAGTTGTAAGCTAATTCGAAGGGTGGGGATTCAATAGTGTCTATATGGGGGGTTATTGAGCCTAATTAGTCCAAGACCTAATCTAACCCTATACCATGGGATCGGGGACGATCCCTTACGAGATGGACTTGGACCGTTGTGCGTTTTCTTCATCCCCACTTCAATCCTCCCAGTCGACGAGGCCCATAGAGTGGTAGAACCGTGACCGAGTTAGATATATGAGCCTTGCAATCCTCAATTCCTTACTGCGTCAATGCCAAAAGGCATATATCGTGCTTTCTTTGTTTCTTTGTTTCTTTGTTTTTTTTGTGTTTTTTTTTTCGTCTTTCTTTTGTTGGTGTAAGTCTTCTTCTTCGAACTAGATTTCTTCTTCTTGGTCTATTGGATCCTCAAAAGAAGTCACGTTTGGAATCTTAAGTGGCATTTTTATTACCTCCATGGTTCTTGGGATAAAATTGTATAGCTTTATCCCTTACCCAGGGATGGAACAAAAAAAATGGTTAACAATACGATGATACTGTATAAGGAAAATCTCGAATTTTGATCCAAAATTGACATCTTAGTGTGACCTTATCCATGAGGTAAACCAGACTTGATATTGAATTGAGTTATATGTTAGTGAAATGAGATAAAAGAGACTATAATTGATATCGAATTGAGTTAATACAACTACAAGAAAGGCCTATTCACTAAGCAAAACAATACATCAAAAGAGCTAGCAAAGAAATAAAGAGGGAACCATGGGCGTGGCAAGGTTTGCCGTGGTGATATTGCCAAAGGTTTGATTAATTCATGATAATGTGAGATAGTACTGTCGGTGGTCCTTATACTATCAACAATGAAAGAATTCTGTGTGTACAAGCTAAAGCACATTTACAAAACAAAAGTATTATGCTCCTGTTCTGAGAGGAACAACCAACAATGTATTCTCAATTTCTCAGATGCCTTGAGTCTCGTGCAAGAAATCAAATGCCCAAAGGACTACTTGAGTTTCAAAAAGCAGGCTAATTGGAAGACAAAGAAAGGAATATAACCCCCCCCCAAAAAAAAAAGACAAAAAAAATAATATATTCTCTTGGGCCTAAACTAGAGGCAACAAACTATGGTTCACATCCTTCAACTTTTATCCTGTATAAAACAAGTGATCTCTCTAGCCCAAGTCTTCATTTCAACAAGTCCCTAAAATGGCTAATCCAGCACCTCCCCCCAGTGCGGCCAAGCCGAGGCACTCAGTGCTTGTAAGAACCATTGCAATGGTCTTACTAGCCCTAATTGTCCTTGTGGGTGTAGCCGTGCTCATAATTTGGGTAGCCGTTAAGCCCAAACGGCTAGTCTACACGATTGAAGACGCCTCAATCCATGGCTTTAACTTAACCAACAACCACCTCAATGCCACCTTCAATTTGGTGATTCGATCGTACAATCCCAACAGCAAAGTCTCCATCTACTATGACAAGGTGGAGGTGTTGGTGTCCTACGACGATCAGACCGTGGCATTCAACGCTGTCGCCCCCTTCTTTCAGCCACGCCGGAACGTGACTCACTTGGGCGTGAAGCTCGTGGCTCAGGACGTGGCGCTGTTTGGAGCCGTGGCAAAGGACTTGGGGCTTGAGAAATCGGCCGGGGAGGTGGAACTAGACGTTCGTGTGAAGGCGAAGATAAGGTTCAAGGTTGGAGTGTGGAAGTCCAGACATCGCACGATGAGGATTTTGTGTTCCCCTACTTTGGTGCACTTTTCGTCGTCCAAGAGTTTCGATAGGACTTACTGTGACATTGATGTATAAGTCGCACCCGATCAACTCAATTGCTCTTGGATTTAACTTTGTCAGCTAATTTCTTTTACGGATTTGATTCAGTTAGTTTTCCATTTATCGATTAGACGATGCTTTTGTCACTTTGTTTTCCATTTAATTTTGGTTTTTATGGCCATGGGATGGTGTGATGATCATTGTTGTGTTTCATAATTGAAGTTTGGTATCGTGCAAGTAAGAGTACATAAAGGTTTGAGAATGGTCAGAAAGTGTTTTGCTCCTCTCTTTCTGTCAACATTTTGTAACACAAAGTTTCCAAATTGCTTGAATTTTCGCAGTAGTATTTTCAAGAAAGAGAGTGAGTGGGGACAATCACTCTACGCTATAAACAGTCCATTAGGTTGTCGTTAAGATTCAAAAAATATATTGAAATGTGAAAAAGTATATAAAAGAATGTGAAAATGTATAGAAAAGTGAAAAACATGCATTGGAGTGTGTGTATATATATATATATATATATATTTAGCTTATCGACAGTCATACGCCTTTGACTTGTTTGGACTCTGATTGGGTTTTAGACTCATTAGAGTGTTTGGGCTTCGGCCCTTTCAGATGGGATTTGTCCCAATTTAGCTGTCCTCTGATTGGTTTCTTACCAATCGTAGGTTTTTGGTCTCTGATTGGGCACATGATTTTCTCTGAACATGATGCTGTTTTCTTGCTTCTATTAATCTTGTATCATTTTCGAGATTAATGAAATTTTTTTGCTGTTAAAAAAAAAAAAAGGCCTTTTGGACTTGGATAACATGGGTCTGCAATTGACACTTCTATCGTAGCCAAGGCCCAAGGCCCAAAATCAAGCAGTATTGGATAGTAATATGGAACAGCAATTACGCTATGCAATTGACAGACAGACAGACAGACAGCAAGCAGCAAAGAAGGAAAAGATGGGGCTGTAGGGCCGAAGGTTCAAGTTTCATAAACTTGCAATCAAAGTGAACGAAAAGCTTTTCAAAAGCACTTTGAAGAAAGAAGAAAGAGGTCCCGACTACTTCATAAATCATATTTAAGCTCAGTTGACCGGCCCATGAGCTACAGTAATAAATCATAGTCCTATTATGTTATCGGCTTCTATTGTGAGTACTGAATTAGGCTCATCATTGAAGGACCTCTATTCAATGGGAGGGTTTTGGATTTCCATGTGCACTGATAGTGTGAGATGCAATGATGTGGGCGGTGAGTCGGGGGTGTTCCACTTTCTTCGAAAAAGTATTTTTTTTTAAAAAGATAATTTTAAGTTCAAAAATCATGCGTTCACACAAATATTTTTTTTTATCAATATGGATCTTATTTGATAGATCTCATTGAGATCTTTTAAACAGTGCAAAAAAAATCAAAAAATTGTTTTTTATTTTCATTATATTTGAGATTGAAATTACTTTTTTTGTTTTTGAAAAAGAAGGTTTAGAAATAAAGTGGAACGGGGCCTATGTAATTATTAGCAGGAAAAGTTTGTTGAAGAAAGCCTTCCTTCTGTAGGCCCTTAATCCTTAGGTTCCGTTTGGAATCGAAAATAAATACTTATTTTTTAAAAAGGCAATTTCAAACTTAAAAATAATATATTTATGCAAATAATTTTTCTAGCAATATGGATCTTGTTTGATAGATTTTATCGAGAACTTTTATACGGTACAAAAAAATAAAAAATTTATTTTTTATTTACATTATTTTTGAGTTTGAAAATGTGAAATAAGTATTTATTTTTTATCTCCAACATTACCCACAAGGATGTGATAGCCGAGTTGGGGGCAAGGGTGCGGGCTAAAACCCCTTCCAGCGTTTGCTAGTAGGAATTCGCTTGCGATAATAGTTTTCATAAATCAGATGCCGCGTAAAACGGTACCAGTGCACATGTGCAGCTGATCACACTCTAATGGGACCGTGGTGACGGATTGTTCCCTCTAGTTAAGCGGTTGCCTTCGCAAGAACATTCCATGACTGGTAAAGTAACCTCTATGGCCATGTCTAAAGGGAGTCGTCCTGCCTGTTGGCCCTTCCTATCCTTTGCATTAATGAAAAAGAAAATACCGGCCATCTCGCAGCAATCGTACTACTACACATAAATTACATAAACAATTGCAGGAACACTCACGCAATGTGAGCCCCGCACATTCTAGACATTGTATAGTTTTCCGACCATCTCTGTAAATATATGCAATAGTTGTACGTTAATAATAGTTTGTGTTGGAAACACCTGTTGGAGGTTTCGTTTGGTTTGGGGGTCAAATATTCCGCGTAAGAGGGAATAAATGGAGTTAAGTTTTGTTCACTATTCATTTAAGAGGGTGAACATTACTTTCATTTCTATTGGTTGAAATGGTGTGGACCTCACCACAAAGTGATGTCATACTTATCAAAAAGAAAGAGTATTACATAGTAAGCATGACATCACTATGTGGCGGGGTCCACACCATTTCAACTAATAAGAGAAAGAGTAATGTTCACCCTCTTTTAAGGAAGGTGAACAAAATTGCACTCGAATAAATGAGAAAATGAGAAGTCAGAATGGTTAGCATTTGGTTTAGTAGGACATCTGTTTAATAGAGGAGGGGAGAAGATATATGAAGGAATGATCTAGGGGGTGAAGAAGGGCAAGAGGTATAGAAGAAACTAAGGTAGAATCCCTTTGGTTGCAGCTAATTCACATGATAGCCCTAGAGGAGA
The DNA here is from genome assembly GCA_014282245.1 of Rhododendron simsii. Classification (NCBI taxonomy): domain Eukaryota; kingdom Viridiplantae; phylum Streptophyta; class Magnoliopsida; order Ericales; family Ericaceae; genus Rhododendron; species Rhododendron simsii. The sequence goes on from CM024965.1 coordinate 10,855,803, forward strand.
CTATCTCTATCTCAAGGAACCCCTCCCCCCGGTCCTAGGGAGATCGCTCCTCCCATTGGTCTTAACTTATGTCGCTTCGGTCTTCCTCTTCCCTCAACAAATCTTATCTCTTGGTCTCATATGTTGCCCTGACGGCAGCGCCCTGGATACAGTGAATAAGGATAAGCTAGGGAGATTGCTTCTCCCATTGCGCTACTGGTGAACAACATAGGGAGATCGCTCCTTCCATTTGTTACTTTTGAAATGTCCGCGAAACCTGTTTGCGATGGTCTCTTTACCCTTGTGACCCCCGCGAGGCTGTCATTACGGCGCTGCCATATGTCAACTGTGTGTCCTCTTTTGACTGGACGGTCAACTTTCCAACTGTGCCATGTGTCACTTTACTAGCGCTAGATGTTGCCTTCTGATAGGATGGTCAATGCTCGGGCTAGGGTCAACTAAAGGGATATTGACTTTCCCTACAACAACTAAACCGAGCCTTCACACACACCAACTTGGAGAACACAGGAGAAAAGGACAATCCAAGGATTTCTGTTAATGGATGTTTACTTTTACGGCTCACACTAAATAGAATTAAAAAATTATATACTGCTAATTAAGGTTTGTTGGAACAGTCACTACGACGTTGCGATATGTTGCCCCCACCCCAAGTGATTTAGCTTTGGCGTCCGTGCTCGCGCATTCATTTATATAAGTAGAGATTTGCTTATGGATCCTTTGTTCCCTTTGTTCTTGACCCATGAGGAAAGATTGCCCTTCATTTCTTACCGCTACATACGTGGTGCCGTTTCTTTTTTTTTTTTTGAACAGTCACTATTTCAAGATGTCAAGAAGTGATTGTTACTATAATTGTGTGCAAAAGTTTCTCACAAGAAAAGGAAAACGTCTTTAGTAAGTAACATATTGCTCTGTTTTCTTTGATTCTTCGCCAAGCCTTCGTTGGGAGATAATTTAAGGGAAAATGATGGCTAGTTATTTATGTTTCTTTCAATAATTTTGAAAAGGAAAATAAATTTACACGCCTTTTTTTTTTTTAACAATCCATACTCCCTATTTTGTCTCTATTATTATGAATTTATAATGTTGCTCTTGGATGTGTGAAAAAATGTATTGATAAAAGACAGTATAGTAAATTCATGTGAATAAAGACAAAAAATGAAGTGTGAATTGTAAAAGTGAGAGTGTGAAAATCACTTTCGTTTTCAAAATCCGTTACTTTTATTAAAAGGATGCAACTCGAAGGTTAAAAATTCTAGCAATCATGCCCTAAAGTTAGCATTTTTTCTCCAATTAGATGAAGGTTGATGAAAGCTCTACTTTGTCGGAATAGAATTGATAGGCAATGTGACGTGATGTCCCAATTCATTTCTTCACTATATATTTGTGTGGACTTCACCTACTTTTTGGAGAATACCATATAATGTACGGAGAAGTGAGAATTGGGATACGAGTCATTGACAATGCCCCGGGTATTGAATAGTTTTTCCTTGGATGGCAAATGAAGAACAGAGAGAGAACTAAATGCATTTGCACTTTCTACAACCATAGGTTTTTTCCTTCTGGATAACTGGATGTCCGAATCAAATTATGTGCATTTCTATTAATTCCGGAACTCTCAAGTTAACACGAACAAACTTGCAGTGGCCCCAAGGCTTAGAACATTTTGGGCCTTCAATTGTGAGCTTCAAATTTCACCTTGCGACCTCTTGAAGAGCAAGCCCTTCGATTTCTGTTTCATGCCACTCGGTCAAACCCTTGAGGCTCTACAACTATTGTAACATACAAGGTTTCTAGCTACATAGTACATACTCACAATAGATCTGGAACAAGTTTTTCCAGACTTAAACTTATTTGGGAACAACGGATATATATCCTTATATTTTTATAGCATGATTGAAGACCTTTAGGCTCTTTTTTTATTTATTTATTTTATAAGTACTTTCTATTAAAAACTCAAACCCAATGACAAACTCTAAGGGGAATTCCCCCGTAAAGAACAAGGCAGGCATCAGAAAAAAAACAACGTAATGCCAACTGAAAACGAGCAAGAAAAAACTAGAAAGAAGTCTAATTATCCAACTCCCAAGCTACTAGTGCGAAGGGCCAAAAATCTTGTTTGTGAGTCCCCAACTACTGCAAAGGGCTCTGTTTAGTTGTATCTGGTCCACTATCCTCTTCAAACACAAAGATTCTTTAACACAAGAAATAGTCCAAAGTATAATATGATCTTGAGTTGAGGCATTCTTATTGAAAACCCGTTGGTTCCTTTCCATCCAAAGATTAGACACAATGGCAGCTAATACATTCTTCAAAAGCAAACTTCTGGAGCTTGTTTCCTTAATTTCACATGCTGGATATACCAAGCAATGGCTTCAGGCAAGATAGAGGGCATTTGATCACTTGAAAACCTTCTTCACATTCTATCCCACACAGAGAGAGACGAAGGACACTGAAAAAAGAGGTGTTGGTGAGTTTCCACATTGCTCTTAAGGTTATCATTATCATGTGCCTAAAGTTAAAGAATTTTGCTTAAGATGCGGCCATAGCCCATATGTTTTGGTCAACTACCCTTAAACCTCTGCAAAATACACATGCTTATAATTAAAGAGGCAAGAAGCCAAGAACCTCAACACGTTCCACGTCCAATATACTTTTCAAGCCCCAACTTGTGAAAGACAAACAAAGATGTGAAATTGATTGGAACCGTACCTATTGCACCTTTAAAGCCACCATCAGTGGCCAAAAACTTACATTTCCATGCCCACATCTCCATTTATAGAAATTAACCAGCAGTCTAGCAGATGAGTTTCGATTACAAATGGAAACCCAAATTGATTTGAAGAAGGCATGGCCAGTGCATAAAAACGTGAAGGAAGGAAAAACAGATCACTTGAATGCATGTGAGTCATGTGACACTACTCTTTCCATGCTCTAGTGCCACTTCAATGTGGTCATATTTACATCAGAAAGTACCCCTCAAAATAAAAAAGATGTTTTAGGAAGCTATCGCGCAACGCGAACGGGAGCGTGTTTCAAAAACATTCTATAATTATTTGAATTTGCGAGAGCGGACATTTGAGAGATGGAGCGCATAGAGCGAAGATAGAGCGGCAGTGGAGGCCAGAGGGTCATACCGGATGATTATGCGACTTATTTAGAGACACACAAAACACACTTGCATACAAACTGCATTGCAGTGTGTATAGGCCCCTTGGCCATTGTCAGTGTACATGTGTGCAAATTTGTGTTCCTTTAGTATTAGTGATGACAAATTAATAGAGTTCCATGGATTTTCATTTTTATTCATAACATGTCCGCACCACTTTTAAGTGCACCTCTGTCTAAAACATTGAACTTAGCAACCAAGCAAAACTTCAATAGCTCAAGGACCTTTCCTCGCCGATAGTAGGAGTAGAACTTATGAGCTTGGGATGTAACTTGCTAATTCTGATATTCTGTGAATACCAGATTTTTAGTGGATGGATTTGAAACGGGAATTAGGGAGCAATTTTTGGGTGCCAGTAGGGCACCACCCGCGTGGTATCCCGTTGGCGATCCGGACCGTCCAAAAGTATTCTAGACAGTTCAAATTTTAGAGAGAGAGAAAGAGGAGAGAGTGGTGGAGTGGGGAGAGAGAAAATAAATATGAGCTGTTGGATCACTGCTTGATGGTCCGGATCGTCGACAGGTACCACCGCTCCATCGGCACCCAAAATTTCTTGGAATTAGGAAGGTTATTTGACTCCGAAAAAGTGGTCTGCATTGACGACAAAACTCCAAACTCGAACTGACCGTTGATTGGAGAAAGTGGCAGCTCAAGGAAAAAGGTTTTGACAAACATGCAGAAAACAGTGAAGGTGTGTTTAGGCAATTGACTAATATGGATTAGCGACAATGCCATGCCATCAACTATTGAACAGCAACATTAATCAAGTTTAAGGGTAATGGTCTTCATTTAGTTAAGCAGTCTCCACAAAGTAGTACTAAACGACAACCGCATTAGCGGCCCAACTATAAACTAATTACGTAAATATACAGTAGTATAATGGATCTCACCTACTCCAACAGCAAAATATAATACTTTACTGTATATATTTCTTTTTAACTGCAGACATGTCATTCCTTCTGTTTTACTAACTTATTTCCCCGTGGTCCAATTCCAGAGAATACTTACTACAGTATTGATTGACATTACATTTCAATGAAGGAGTATTTTTGAAGATTACCATAACCTATACAAAATGTATATATAATGGAAAATATGAAAAGGGCAGCACTCTCTATCGCTCAAATGTAAAATTTAGCAAATTCATCGATCTGGATATAATTACTCAAATCAATCGTGTGGTAGTCACCGTAGCAACAGTGTTGGGTGCCTTTGTAAACATCTTTTCACTTTCTCGTCTTTTACTAGTATATTTCTTAAGATGTTTGATAGAGTACATAAAAATCCATCCATTTTACTTCCGTTTGACTTAAAAAAAAAAGAAGAAGAAGAAAATCCATCCATGAAATGTACATTACGGTTTTTGGATTTCGGAAACCAGAAGACTCGAACGGCGCCGTGTCGGAATGTGTGGTAGACTGGTACTCCAAGTAGTAGTCTTGCTAGAAAGGCAAGGCCAGATGCCAATTGCCACGTGTGGTTCTCTCGCCGCTCCTTGCCTATAGAAATATGGACGTTAGATTTAAGGCAAAAAGGATTGTGTGACGTGTCTGCGTTTATTAATTCGTTAATAGCTCCTCCTTCCCTCTCCCTTTCTCTCTCTACCAACTGATGATCTCTCTCTCTCTCTCTCTCTCTCTCTCTCTGAAACTTCCCTCTCACTTTTCGCTTCTGTTTCATTTTTTTTTATTCAATTGAACAGCTAGGGTTCCGTCTTTCGATTCATCAACTTGCAGAAGGAAAACCAGAAACGGCGATTCAATGGTACGTTTCTTTGTATTCAAGCGACTCATGTTCTCTCTGCTTTTTTCCCCTTGTCCTGCTTTGAACACTGCGTGATTGAGCCGTTTTAATCCAATATACTGCGCGCTTCACGGATTTGAATCAGCCTCACGCACTATTCAATGTCTTATCTGTTTATTAATTTCAAAAAAGAAGAAGAAATGCCTTGTCTGTTTTTATGTCAGTCGAAGGCACAGTAAATATTAGTAAATGTCGGAGAAGATTACTCGGATAGATGTACGGCGCGCATGGAAAAAATCACAACACAGAGATCTGTATTTGATCTTCTATAAATATGTTGTAATCTGTTTAGCCTATATAAACGGCTCCTACATGTATTGTCTATCTCAATCAACTCAAGCAATATCAATACAATCGTTTTCTTTTCAGGTATGTCCCTATATGTACAGCCAATTTACATATGTACGTACTTATATTCACAAATGATTCGTGCTTTTTATTCAAGCTGTTTGAAGTTCGATTCCGAACACATTTCACGATTAAGTCTTATAGATCGAGCATGGAGTTTAATCAGTTTGTATTTCTCTAAATAATATCGGTGTTTAGTTTCCGTTATGGAATTTATTTATTTTTTCTTTCTTTTTTTGAACTGGGAAAAACTCCCAAACCCAAAGGGCTAACGGAATTTAGTTCAACACTTTTTTAGAAAACTATTTCTGAAAAAAAAGAACTTTTTCTTTTTGTTAGGATTTCTTTTTGTTGAGCATAAGATTACATCTGCCTGGTGTTTGCTCGAAAATGGGTTCTTTTTCGGAAAAGTATTATATGGTTAACCGAAACAAGTTTATGTGTCTTTGTGGAAGTGATTCCAAAAACTGATTCTGTATACTACAAACAAACATACGTATGATTGCTTGAGATCTCCAATGTTATGATAGTTTGTCCAATAACTCAATAAGTGTGTGTGTGTGTGTGGGTACTAATGGTTGGATGATAGGGGTGATTAGCAATTAGTGATTATTATAACTTGCAAGTGAGAAAGATTTATAATTTTTCCAATTTGTGCAGTGGAGGAAAGGAAGCAGTGTCTGATGGTGGAAAGGCGTTGAAGATTGTCCTTTTGTACTCATGAGCACTTTTTTCATGTCATTCTGAGCATACAAGAATACTCAATGCACCCAAGAGATGATTACCATGGTTGAGCATTCAAATCGATTTTTGAGCATTCGAATTGGTAGTCAGGTCATCTAATGGCTGTTGCTGGTTTACAAACTGTTTCTGTGCTTGATTCTTCTTTCCATAGGGAGTCTCAGTCTCCATTATCAAGGCAGTGGGGTAATCATGACAGGCCAAGCACCCGAGCATCTTCTCTTCTGCAAATGTGGCGAGAGATCGAGGGTGAGCATGTGGTCATCCACTCCCAAGTGAGTGTTGGAGATAGGCAACAAGAGAGGATTGATGTCTCGAATGCTGATCTTCTAAATCCTTATTTGTCTGAGAAACAAGATAGTGATAGTGGACATGATGATGGGAACAGTTCTAGCTCAGAGCAGTCCACTGATTCTGGGGAGGCAGAAAGAGGAACGGTGAGGCATATATTGCAAGAGTGGATGAATAGTGGAGTGAGGGGCCATGCATCCGTTGTTTACCCTGTTGACAGTTATTCGAGGGCACGAATGGCTAGCCAGCAGAGAGGCATTTGTGTTGCTAGTAGAGAAGAACAGACCCCTGAAATTGGTGCTCAAATTGAACGAGGTCGGGATGGATTTGTTAATCATTGTGAGATTGGTGTTCGGAAAAACCTTCGCAAGTTATGTGGCAGACAGGCTTTGCTTGATATGTTGGCTAAGGCTGAGCGTGAAAAACAAACAGAACTCCAAAATTTGTTGCAGTGTCGGCCTGTATCTGAATTTGCTTACCGTAATCGCATTCAGGTAAGCTGTTTCCAAAAGTGGTTGCCATTCGACTTCTTTTTCTACATCAGCTCTTCAATTCTTTACCTCCTCACAGTACCTAGTATTGTCTATTGTCCAAATCTAACCCCTGTGATGTTTGCAATCCAGATGTTTTTCCTATTGGTGTTTTAAATCAATACTAGTAATTTGGTGCTTGTACAAGCTTGTGAGTGGTGTTGGGATGTAAAATGTAGGATTTGTCGCGGTTAACTATGTCCCTATTGATGATTAGCGTTGGCATGGTGTTGTTCAAATATATATCTTGGGGTAGTTTGGTGGACTGCAATTACAATTGTGATATGCGATGTGCTTTAATTATGAAGTGAACTATCATGTCAACAACTTTAGGTTGCTCAAATTAAACATCTGCTTGTACTTGGATTATAATCTGTAGGATACATGTCTGAAAAGGGAGTTGTTTTTCAGTACTTCCTATCCAAGATGCTATGTGTAGGCAAGTGGATTGGATGGGATGATCGCATTGTGAAACATTCGATTGAAATACATTTCAGATAAAGAAACAACCCTTTTTTGCTGATTACATAACTTAAAAATCAAAACGAACCCTATGGAGCATTGAACTCTTTTTCACTGCTTTGTTGTTAATTTTGTCACAGACGCTCTTGAGAGGTAGATTCTTGCAAAGTGGAAGATTGGTCCAAGGCGAGAGACCCTCTTCTATGCCGCCAAGTGAATTGGGTTTATTAAGGCAACAACATACTGTTTCTGGTGTAAGGTATCTGGTTTCTACTCTTTATCTGCAGTTAGAGTGTATTTATTCCTTTTTTACTTCTCAGATGCATGTTTCCCTGCCTTGTCATGCAAGTAAAGGTTGGTTTTACTTTCTTCCCTATTTTGTTGTTGATTTTACTCTTGTGCGCGTGTTTGTTTGTGGTTTTTGTTCCTCATGTGCACCGGTTTTTGCTTGCCGTGGAAGGGAAAACACGATGGGGGATCATGTAAACTAGACTTCATAGACAAATATAATTTTACTCATAATTATATCTTCTAGAGGAACAATGTGCTTGCATTTTGATTGTCTTAAATCTTAATGTACAACCATGTTTTATAGAAATTTTAAGTAGGGACCTTGGCACAGCCAGACAACTTCAGTTTTTCTATTAATGTTCTTTTCTTTTTTCTCTCCCCGTTTATTTGAGGTTTTACTTTCAAGGGCAGTTCTGCAACTGGGAGTCGTTAGAACCCTTGATTTCTGAAGTCAGATCAATATGTCTTCGTGGTTTCATTATGCAGAACTGCGGTGTTATGGTAATGTAACCTAGTATCTACGAGACATTGACAACAAATAGCATATGTTGAGTTTCAAGAAATATTGGCTGTGGCTTGTTAGTAAATGGGCCATGTGGTAGAATGACTACACCAAGTGTGCAACTATGAATAGATTTTGATATCAGAGTTATGAGATTATGAGCTGTGGGACAGAAGGGGGTGTAAAATTTAAGGTGTTGTAGATCTGTTGGAGATATTCATAGTATACTGGGCGTATTGGTCTCCGAGAATGAGGAATGTTATGCAAATAGTATTTTCGTATATGTTAATCCAATAGAGTTATTTGCTTACATGAATTTTTGTTGGACGATGTTGGTAATTACAAAATGTTGATTAATTTGGGATTTTATTAGATGATCAATTTGGCCTGTTATTGTATGCTTGTTGATTTTAGATTTTCCTCTTATTTTTAATTTCATGAACTTATCCTGATGCATTTGTTGAAGTTCTTATATAATTATATTCATGTCCCCTTGGGTCAGTGTGGCTTTTTTGTTTTTTGCTTTTGGAAACGTCTGCAATGAGTTCTAGAGTTAGACCTTATATGCTCTGATTGAAGTGAATTTTCTTTCCTTGTGCATTTTTAACTTTCTTGAGCAGGGAAGGATTCCTCGCCAGATTGGACAACCACCATTGTCCATCAACCCATGCTGAGTCTGATACTTCGTCTAGCAAGGACATGAATGATTTTATGAATGAGCAAACCCAGGCAAGAAGTTCACGAGAGGACCTAGTTGCCATCCAAGATCAATCTCAGCCTAATAATGGAGAAGGAGACATCAATCAGTTACCCCTTGTTCCATTTGAAGGCAACACTGGTCAAAATATAAATTGTCCAGAAACTAATATTCCAGAAGAACAACAGGTAGGATTCTCTGGAAATGAGGATAGCGGGCATTTGCTGTCATCAAATTTTACGTCCTTTGGAAGTAGGGATGGTCTTGGGGAAAATACGGGGGGAAACTCTGTGATAAGTACTGGTAATGCACGGTCACATGAAACTTCAGGAAATGAAATCGAAGGACAATATTTTCACCTAAGACCTAGCGGCGAGGAACGTGACATGGACACGTCATCCAATCATATGTATGACCACAGCATTAATGAAACTGAAGACATGCATGGCCCCAATACTTCTGTACGAGTAGAACAGTGGCCGGAATCAGTTACTGATAATGAGGACAATGACTCGCGACAGCTAGACAACATTGATATTTCTGGATGGAGAGATGATGATGCAGAAGCCACAGAAGGAAATTGGAGTGAAGGAACTGCTGCTAATCACGGGTACCAGGACATGTTGGGAACTGAAGGTGAAGAAATTGATCACATGCAAGATTTGAATGAACAATGGCATGAAAGTGGTTCGCAAGAGGCTATGGAGGATTTCTTAGAAGGGCCTTCTTCTCGGCAAGCAATTCCAGTTGAAAGATTAGAGAATAGATCTTACTTCCCAGATGATGATAACGTGTACAGTTCAGAAATTAGAGAACTTTTAAGCAGGTTTGTGATGTGATTGTTGAATGCCTTAGGTGTTACAATCCTTTGAAACCAAAAAAATTAATTGTTCTTGCATTACTTAACCACAACAACTTTAAAGGGGCTTCGTGTTCATTTTGTAGGAGAAGTGTCTCTAATCTTCTTCGAAGTGATTTCCGCCAGAGCCTAGACCAGGTGCTACAATTATATGCAGAAAGGCAAGCTCATGCGTCAGTCGACTGGGAAATGGACGAAACGTCACCCTCTCTTAGGGAGGTGGAGCAAGATGTGCAGCAGAGTGGTAGTCAAAACTTGGATCTGCCAGGTGTTTTCGAGGCGGCTCAAATTCTTCCCCCTTCGGTACCAGTCACCGGTTCTCAGCCTTTTTGGGATCTGGATCACCTGCAGGATGATAATTGGCTGCGAAACAACTTGCAACAGCGCTTGGGAATGGTAAGCTTATCTCGTATCAATTGTCACAAATTTTGTTGTCAAATATGTCGGACATACTTCTTGAACTGACCTCAGGCATGGGAGCATTTCTAGTCGCATCAAGGGTGATCTAGCATGTGAAGAACTTTTCTCCTTCATGGATAGATTCTGGTCCAAGTGATCCAGTTGATGAATTTTGTTGTGGACCTATCTTGAAATTGTATACTTGCTCTTAGTGTGTGTGTTTCTTTTGCCCGTTTCCTATTTGATTGGATGGGGATGGTGTATAATTTAGCACTGTAACTTTTTATTGAGCTCCGTGAAAAGTGTTGCCCGGTATCTTCTCTGTTTATTCATTTGAATCACTTGCATATTGGAGCAGGAGTGGGAGATCATCAATGATTTGAGGATTGACATGGCTAGGCTTCAGCAGCGGATGGACAACATGCAGAGGATGCTGGAAGCCTGCATGGATATGCAGATTGAATTGCAGCGCTCAGTACGACAAGAGGTTTCTGCAGCTCTGAATAGGTCAGCTGGTTCAACAGGTTTGTTACAATCTTAACACAGTTCCATATTTGCATTTCTTCTTCTTTTTACCATATTTCAAATCTTTTTGTACTAGTTTTTATTTATGTTTTCAAATATTCAATGTTGACCGGTCTGCTTGTTCTTCATGTTACGTAGAGGAAATTTACTCAGAATTACGTTGGTGATTTGTTTGCTACTGTCACTCTCTTCTGAAGAATTGACAGCTCAAGGCATTTTTTTTCTGTTGCAGATTGTGAAAAAAACCCGCAAAAGGATGAATCCAAATGGGACCATTTGAGGAAAGGACTTTGTTGTATATGTTGTGATAACAATATAGATTCTCTCCTATACAGGTGAAATTAACAAACCCTTTGAACGGCTTCATGACATCCACAAGCTTATGCACTGCAAAAGACATTCAATGGTTCTGGTTATAATCCCATGTCTTTTTCTCCGCTTTGTCTCTTAACTTCGACAGATGTGGGCACATGTGCACGTGTTCAAAATGTGCAGACACACTTGTGCAAGGAAGTGGAAAGTGTCCAATGTGCCGTGCACCAGTAGTTGAGATGATTCGTGCCTATTCTATCCAGTAACAATAACAAGAAAAAGACTAGGGAAGTGTTTTAAGTTCGTTAATAGGATCAGAATTCTCTTCAGTTGCTCCTGGACTCCATCCAGGTAATATACATAATTACTTATTTTTCAGCTGTTACAAAATGGGTGCATATAGTATCTAATTCGATTAATGTGTGGCTGGAATGCAGGAAAAGGGTTCCTGATCTGTTGTTTGAATCTGAATAAATACTTGAGTGAAACATTATAGTCAGTTCATGGAGTTGATTGTCCCCTTCACTGGCAGATTATTACCATTTCGGTGACGAGCCACTTTTTCAAGACTCTTTGCTCTGTTTCGAACACTCTTCTTCAGATAGCTCAAACAGTTTTTGGATCAAATTTCGCCACCGCATTGGCGAAAATGCAGTTGGATTGGTGGTGGCGTTGAAGCCCTGAAGAAGTTTGTATTGACCACTAACTAAAGGTTCTCTGTCAATTGCTTGTAGGTACTTGTTAACTCGTTTCATTCTTTGAAAAAATTTCGGTGGCGTAAAATTTTGAGATGTTATTCACACGGGTGAGTAAATAGTTATCTGCCCCACGATGTTTTGCTCTCTTGTGCCTAATACTCTGACCGTATTTGGTTTATAAAGTGTCCAATTTCTCAACATGGCTGCTTTGTTTGGTGAAACTATGCGCGGCCACTGATGGCTTGTTAACGAGGTAGAGAGCGTAGGTTGTTTCACCTTCCAAAAGAATTTTACACAAATGTCCAAATTGTTTCCTCTGTTTTCTCTGACGTTGTGGTCGGTTAACCACGGAGCATTAATGCACCTCGATGGGACTCATTACCATATCAACTGTTTGTTTTGTAGAATTTTGATGAGCATTTTATCTGTACAAAAGATTAATAAGTCCCTCGAATTTCAGTAGTTGATTGGACACCAAGACAAAATTTGAATAATGAGATCTCGGAAGGTTCAAATGAGTTGGGTAATAAAACCAACAGGAGGAGGATCCTCTTCTGAACCATTGTGTGTTTCGGGTCCATTTTAGACCGTTCACATTTTAGAATTTGTTGAAAGTTGTAATGTCAAAAATTATGTTAATCGGATACCGATTGATATAATTAATGCATTTGTCCTGAGATGATTCGGTTAAATGAGTACCGATTCGGCGTTTTATTCTTGTTAAATGAGTACCGATTCGGTGTTTCAAAATCATATCAAATAATATTCAATCAACTTGATATTTGACATGGTTGATATTCTCGATAAATTCTAAAGAATGATTTGGATCATGAAAGTTGACCCAAAAAGGCTCACAAACGGGTATAATTCTTCTCGACGATTAAAATATGAATGATTTGGTTCATTACATTAAAACCCGAAAAAGGTCCACCAACGGGTAAACTAAACAATCCACTCCATTTTCACGGACTTGAAAAGAGCTCAACCCTTGACCAATAAAACAAATGCCCTACTTTTTAAAACAAATGCTCAACCCTGTATTATCCCTAATATTTTGTACAGTAACTGCGAATTATTAAAGTGGAGTAGTTTGTTGAGTGTTAGTATCAACTTTGAATTTTGATGGGGATATATTTTGAGTCGCAATCTCGATTCTCAAAAGCAAGCTTTATCGATGCATCAAGAAGGGAATTGAAGGTGCTATAGTGCACCCCGGTATAGTGTACATGTAATACGAAACATAGATGGTTGATCTCGTCAATTAACAATTGCGATGTGCATACAATCTACCGGTAATAGGAGTATATTTTACATCAAGAAGAGCCCAATACTAAACGTGTTGGATTATTCGAATTAGTAATTAATTTTAGAATAATGTACCAGTATAAATATATATACATACACGTGCCATCATTGACACGTACAAAAAAAATTTTAAAAAGCTGAAGGTGGTTAAAAACTCAGGCTCCTCTCCAGTACGACTCGATCTCCTACGCTAGGGTAACTACACGCCCTTCTCATCATCCCAACCGGACCCACATTCTCCATCTCCTCCGTCGATCTAAAACTCTCACCTTCACCGCCACCAACCACCTCTCCCCGCGACACACCCAAGCATGCCTCCCCACCTCCGAAAATCCTCGACGAACGGCACAACGGGCACGACACCTGCGACGCCAGCCACGTGTCGACGCACTCCGGGTGGAACACGTGGCGGCAGTAGGGAATCATTTTAACCGTTTCCCCGTCCTCGAACTCGCACAGGCAGATGACGCAGTCGATCGGGTGCTTCGCGTCCCCTCCGTAAGAAACAAGCGGGAGCGATCGGACGGCGGAGGGGTCGAGGCCTTTGGGGTAGTTTGATGATCTCCACAGGGGGAGGAGGGAGGAGGAGGAGAAGGGAGAGGAAGGGCGGGGGCGGGGGCGGGGGGAGGAGGAGGGGGAGTCAGCGAAGCGGCGGAGGTAGAGGGAGAAGAAGCCCATGAAGAAGAGAGCGGTGAGGAGAACGAGAGCGGTGAGGGCCACGGAGGAGTCCAGTGGGGAGGAGTTGGGCCTAAAGGGCAGGGCTTTGGTTGTGGCGTTGGTGGGGTGGTGGAGTAGGGTACTGGTCCCGAGTGTGTCGGCGTCTGGTAGGAGTTTCCTGATGTGGGGTTTCATTGCTAAATTCATTTTAGAGAGAGTAGTTTGGTCAAGAATGAGAGAGAGAGAGAGAGAGAGAGAGAGAGAGAGAGAGTTGCCAGTCGCTAGATATACTACATGATAGTCTTGTGGAGTGGTGGTCCGAGGAGGCTCCGTGTTTACTTTTTGGGAAGTGAAGTATTGGAAGAAGTTCCGTTTTGCGGTGGGAAGGGGTTGTGTGCGGCGAGTTTTGGATGATAACTAAACTAGATGCCGGTAGAGGAGAGACGGGGGCCACTGCGTGGGGCCGAGTTCTAGATCTGGATGTTACATGAATGTTGAGTGGATCTCAGGACTTGTTTGATTCGAAGGAAACCCACCAAAAATGTAAACGACTGCTCGAATTGAAAGATACCAAACGGATTAAAAAAAAAATAATAGTGTTTTAATATGAGTTGTTGATTGCATTGTTTGGTCGGTTCGGATTTGCTACATGTGAACCCAATTTGCAACCAAAATGCTAACTATAGTTCATTCGTCATTTGGATAATAACTGAAAGATGAATAGATATCTGTAAAAAGTGTATAAATATCCGTTTAATTGCATTATTTCGTGCTCAATGAGTTCACTTTAATCGGACCCAAGCTCAAAAGAGTATGTACCATTACTCTATTAGTGATATGATTTTGTTTATGGTTTAAAAAATGAAACATTGGAAACGATTTCTATACCGTTTGTGGAGGACTGCACGCCTAGCTAGTTCCATCACCATTTCCCACTAATTTCCAATGATCGATCACATTGGTTTATTGCAGAGTTCGTTGAGTACAAAAGTCACATAAAAACTCGAGTCACTGAAGAACATAATCTTAGAAACAAAATGAGTTGAACTCTACAACTTCAAAAGCCCTTTTTGCATTACAAGTGTACTTCAATATGATACTATTTAGTTTTCAATTGATTTGATTTTTTTACATAATGTACCTTTTGTACTAAATGAGCTCTACAATGTGAACTAATTCGATCATTGAAATGAGTGCAAAATGAGGACGTAACTGATGGACTACACGGTGCGCACTTCTACCCCAAACCGCCAAACAGCAGAAAAGTTGTTTACAGTTGTTCTTTTATTTAGAACCATTCTAATATTAATGAGCAGCGATAATGCCAAGGACTTTTTTTTTAGACCCACGACATCTTATATGATTTTACAATTCTACTCCTCAGTTGGCAAACAAGAGAGCTGCTACTCCCCCACCCCCCCGACACACCCCCCGCGGGCCCCACCTCCCATTTCCAATATTACCCCGCCTCTCTCTCTCTCTCTCTCTCCCTCCCTCCCTTTTCTTTCTTTCTTTTCCGACAGTTTGCTTCTTTTTTTTCTTCTTTTTTTTTCAGTTTATTTTTTTTTTCATTTTATTTCATTTTCTTTCTTTCCGGTTTGAATTTTTTTCCCTTTAATAAAAGGTTCAAGTCTAATTCTAGGCTTTGTAAAGTAATTGAGAGAAAAAAAATGTTTCAATTGATCATATTTATCCGACTGTTTTATTTTTCTTTTTTTTGTCCTTTATAGATTAAAAAATATAGTTACGAAAATAAGTGTTTCAATTTTCAATCCGTTTGAATCAGTACAAAGATATTATTTTTTGATCATTTCATCCTAAATGGTCGTAATAAATTTTTGACTTCAAGGCCTTTCAATAGACACCCTAAGAGAGTCTTGAAACTAAATAATGAGTTTTAGGGTATTTGTTGAAAGACCTTAATCCAAAAAATTCATTATGACCATTTAAAATAAAATAATAAAAAAATGATCTTTGCTCTGATTTAACTGAATTGCAAATTAAAGCACTTAATTCTTGAATTATATTTTTAAATATACAAATGGTGTATTTAGAGGAATTAAATAAATAAGATATAACTAATTAAATAAAAAAATAAATTAAAAAGTAGGGGGACCCAAGGGCTCTGCTCCCCCCATTGGCACAGTAGCCCCTAAAACGTTTCCGTTTTAGTTTAAAAAAAATAGAAACCAGCCATTTGCAATCCTATGGAGTAGAAACGTGATTTGAAGCAACATACTACTGAATCAGTAAAGAGGATCTATGCTAAATAATGGTTAACAAATATATTAAATTGTACTATAGTTAAAAAAAAATAATCCTAAATATAACATTTGTATTCTGGATTAGTATGTCGTTTGCAAAATACATTTCGTAATTAGTTCCTGAACACTAATTGTAATCTTAATGAATTTTTTGTTTACGGCCTTTTAACGAGCACTTTAAGACTTATTATTTAGTTCAGGACTCTCTTAGGGTGTTCATTGAAAGGCCTTAGAGCAAAAAATTTATTACGACCATTTATGATGAAATGATCAAAAAAATAACATCTTTGCACTGGTTCAAACGGATTGAAAATTGAAACACTTTTTTGCATAACTATATTTTTTAATCTATAAAGGACAAAAAAAAGAAAAATAAAATAGTCGGATAAATATGATCAATTGAAACACTTTTTTTTTTCTCAATTACTTTACAAAACCTAGAATTAGACTTGAACCTATTATTAAAGAGAAAAAAATTCAAACTGGAAAAAAAAAATGAAAAAAAAAATGAAAAAAAAGGCTCAAACCGGAAAGAAAAGGACAAAAAAAAAAAGAAGAAAAGCAAACAGTAAAGAAAGAAAAGAGCGAGAGAGAGAGAGAGAGAGAGAGAGAGAGAGAGAGAGCGGGGAGGGGGGTAGTCCCGGAAATGGAGGTGGGGCCAGGGAGGGGGGGGGGGATTAGCAATTTACGGCAAACAAACACACACACTCACTCTCTCTCTCTCTCTCCATTTCCTTGGCAACCAAATACTTTCTTCTACCCCTCGTCAATTGGAAATCCTTTTGATTTAAGCGACCATCAGAGGCCAAAACAACGGGCCATTGCCAGATCTAATTCTTTCCTCGACAATTGTAAGAGTCCACTACTCTTTCTTGTCCCACATCAACTGTGCAAACGATGATTGACGAATTAATCGGTTCAGAGTCCAGGATTTGGAAACGAAAAAACTCTCACAAACATTCGGAAGAGGAGAAAGAACTCCCATTGAAAAGCTCTCGATTGTAGGATTAGCCGCGTCGGTGAAAATCAAAATTTGGTGGTGGTTGCAACTTGAGTTCGAAGTCGTTTCGATCCTTTGGCCCCTCCCTGGGGATCGCACCCAAATGGAAGGAGAATTAGAGTGAAAGAAAATAAGAAAGAACATGGAGCAGAGGAAGCAAAAGATTAAGAGAATTAATCATTTGTCTCGACAGGGAAAGCCTACAAAGTACGAAATTATATATATGATGGAAAATAAAATAAAGTTCACATAAGACGAAAAAAAAATCAAATAGTTATCTTACTTTTTTATAGTGTTATCTTATTTGAATTTTTTTTAATATCGATTCATTTATGTATATGTTTCTCATTTGTCTTGTCGAGACGAATGATGAACCCTAAAAATTAAGACGAAAAACTAAACAAAAAAATTAACATATTAAAATAAATTTCAAACTTACTTCGTATAAGTTTACAAAAACGCTTAAATCTACTTACCTTGCCCACTCAAGATTATTGGGGGTTGTCAGTGAAATGTTGCGATATCATCAAAGATTTATTTTGGAACGAAAAGAATATAGAACAATCCAAGTCTTTTCGGCTCCCACATGCAGTAGTATTAGTTTACAATAACTTCACGTACAGATCCTTTACATGCAATTGCAAAGCCCAAATACACAGGGCATTGCAGCAGGTTAGGTATTTACAAAGGGAAAAAAGAACCTCACAGATAACAAACTAAGAGAAAAGCTTTATTAGGGAACTTTCTATAAATAAATGTTTACGGAACCAAATTGCGTACGTTCAAAGTGTATTGAACAATCCCGGATTATATAAAAACTATTTGCTTGAAGAGATAAACTCTTCGAGTGAATAAAATTTTAAAATCCGGACCACCCAATGCTGAAACGAACGACTGAAAATGTGCGCTCCGCAAACGACTTATTCACGACTCCTCCGTGTATAAATCAACCTCAACACACAAACCTATCAAAGTTAACCCCTAACCTGTTCACAAAAAAAAACAAACCCCTAACAAGCATAAGTAAATACGTACGTAACAAAATATTTGACCTAAAAAGGTCAACATTCCCTTGTACCCATACATATGGTTCCACTACCACTGCTATCTCAAACACTGCTAAGACTTGGACCTACGACCGCCTCCTGCGGCTGCGGTGCTAGCCAAATAGGCTTTTACAGCCTTGGTGCCCTCAACCACGGCGTGCTTCCCCAGCTCGCCGGGCAAAACAAGCTGCACTGCCGCCTGGATCTCGCTCGACGTCAGCGTCTTCCGCCCCGTGTACTTGAGCAGCCGAGCCGCCTCGTCCGCCAGCCGCTCGAACATGTCGTTCATGAAGTTGTTGAGCACCGTCATGGCCTTGGATGATACCCCCAACTCAGGGTGGACTTGCTTCAGCACTCTATAAACGTACCTCTTGTACACTTCGCCGGTGTCGGAAGCCGTTCTACGCCTTCCTGGTCTCCTCCCCCTCCTCTTCTTTTCAGTACTCTCTTTACCTTCTTGGGTCGCCTTCATTTTCTCAATCTCTTGAGCTGGTTGTGTAGTCGTCTTCTTTTGTGGGTCATCTGTTGGAAAGTCACCAAATTTGTAAAAATATCTAGAAAGACCAAATTGCAGTAACACTACATAGAGTATCATTATTGAAACTTTTTCCCTCCGAAAATGGTAGGGTACAAGAAAACCCATCAATGGAAGTGTAACCCTGTTCATTCTCCTTTCATGTACATTTTCATGGATGAGTTTTTATGTACACTACCAAACCTCTAAACCTCTACTCTGTCATGTAGAGGATAAAATTATATGCATTTTTTTACATCAATTGTGATAGTCCACTAGACTACCAAGTCCAACAATTTAACCAATAAAAAATAAGTTCATTATAAGGTAGAAACAAATAAATAAAGAAAAAGCTCTCAACGGGATGAACATCCACATTGCCCATATAAAGGTGGAGAGATTCGAACTTTTGACCTCCTAGTTTGATGAAAAACCATAGGCAACTGAATTAGTGACAGTTGGTTAATGCGGTAGTTTCATCCATGTGGAAATGATCCAACTTCTCCACCGAGATTAAGACACAAAATTTAATAAGCAAGTAAAATAATAAACAAAAGTAAGATGAGGCTTGAGCCCTTAACTTAGAATATATGTACATATATATAAGTTGCATATGGTAGTACACGTACTATTTAATAAAGAATAAATTCAGAATCAAAATATTCTTAACCTCCGTGGGTCTTGTACTTCTGGCCGTCTTCTTTCTTTGTTGGGGGAACCCTTTGATCCTCTGTTTCTTCCACTATTTCTCCATGCTCTTCTTCTTCTTCTTGTGTTTCCTCATCCTCGTCTCCTTGTTCTTGTTCTTGGACTACTAATTCCTCTCTTTCATGCGGCTGCTTATCTTGTGCTTTACTATCTTCAACAACAATCTTTCTCTTTCTCGTACTAGGATAACTAGGAGTTACAAGTACCTCTTCTTGTTCTTGTCCTTCACATTGATCCAAGAGTGTCTGGTTTCCCTCAACCACAGCAACTTGCACAGTTTGTTGGACAACTCTCCTGGTTGTCCTCACCACCGTCCCCACCACATTCCCTTGCTGCTTCTTCTTAGGCCCCATCTCTCTCTCTCTCTCTCTCTCTCTCTCTCGTCGGATTTCCTTAGCTTTTTTCCCTCTCTTTGAATCCTTTTCAAACTTTGGAAGTGGATAAAAACAGGGCCAAAGGATATGGGTTTTTTTCACCGTTCTGTTTTTGCAAACTGGCTCTGGCGGTTTCCAGAGGGTTGGCACGTGGGGGACAGGTGTCAATGGTGTTTTTAGTAGGAGTAATGGCATGGCCACGTGGGTGAAGGGCAAAAGTGAAAAGGGGGTGATGGGATTTTCGGGAGGGAATTTTTAAGATCCTAGTCCGAGCGCGCATCTGAACCGTTTAAATGTGTATAAAAGGTTCAAATCCGAGCAGGGAAAAAGAGAGGAAAGAAAGTGGTCAGTTGAATAAGAAAAAAAATACTCGAATCAAGACCATCCAAAACATGTTTTAAAAGCTCGGATACCCATTGAATACCGCCATGTATTATCCAATTTGGATCCAAAAACTTCCCCATCTAACTAGATCAATCTTTCTTTACCCTCAAAACTTCTATCCTGCCAATGGGTTGGGTTTGTCTCCTTTTTCTTTATGTTTCTCTTAGATAGGATCGAACTCCTCGTCACTCCTTATTTCTCAATTACCTAACAAAAATAAATAAAAATATTTCTTTCGCATAATTTGACACAATATAAATAATTTAGTATACCACATAGGTAACGTCAGATGGTACTCCGAGAGCATTGAATGATAGTATATTAATCGATCCGGCCAATCTATTTGTCATTTGTACGCATTTGTTGAGCCTACGACGTACTTTGATATGTGCTATAAGTCATCTTTTAGGCCTTAGCGAGTAAATTAATTGTATAACAGATTCTATTAATCTTATATCAATAAAAGCTGGTCGAACCGCATTTAGTTTGAAGTGAATGAACTTAATTTGTTTTGGTGTGAGTGTTTTTTTAGGAGATAAATGTGACAAAATCATATTGGTTGAAATTTAATTACTACAAGAAAATGTGGCTTTAACGGCATTTTTATTACCAGCACTTTATAAAGTGCCGGTAAAACTGGTTATTTTCGGCGTTAATACAAATGCCGGTTAAAATTACTTTAAAAACGGTATTAAGTATCAAATGCCGGAAAAAGTACTTAAAACCGGCTTTACTTAGAAAATGCCGTTTTTAGTATAATTATGCGCGTCAATTGTTCCCGAATCAACCCGCGAAATTTCATCCCTCTTCAAACGACGGTCGTCTATTGTATACCCAAAATCTTCTCTTATTTCCCACCTATTTTTTCCCTTTCTTTTGAACTACCCTCCTAACTTTTTCTTCCATTCTCCTGCTTTCGTACTAACCCCCAAACAGAACCCTCTCAAATGAAAAGCTCGACGTCTTGATTTCTTTCTTGTCGTCGTCGATCTCTCACTGGCATGTCGTCGATCTTTCACCGTCATCACAGGTACACACAATTTCTTCCTAATTGATCTCTCTTTGTGGTCATCACGCGATTTGGAGCACACTGGCACAGAGTTCGTTTGGATTAAGTTCTGAGTTTCGATCTCTCTGAACCTCAAATCCCCTCTCTATTTAGGGTTATGGGTTTCAAGATTCACTTTCGTTTACAGATGTTGTCAGTTTTTTTTTGTTTTTTTTTTGTTTTCGGTAAACAAAGGGAAACCCTTCTTCTTCCTCTATCAATTCGAAGTTCATTCAGAAGAATGAGTTCTTTTGGACAGAGTACTCGGGGCTTGCGGGAGATTGCTAGGCCCACATTGGGTGGCAAGTGAAGGCCGGGGTTGTCCCAGAGGCTGTGAATTTCTGGATTGGGAATGAGCTATCGGCGACCTCGTTCCATAAGGATCACTACGAAATCTGTATGTGTGTGTCTCATTTATACATTATACTTGTATATATTCTACCTAGGCATCAAAGTTTATACATGCATTTAGAGATCTATGGGTAGATAGATGGGAATGAATGTAAGCCCTATTTTCTTCATGGAATCTGTTGTGTTACGTGATAGATGGAGAAATTAGCACTCTAGAGACTGATTACTACTTGTGAAGGGCAGTCCTTGTTTACTCCTTGTGATAATTGCTTTTAAAAAAAATTTAATGGAAAGTACGTCTCCCATATAACTTTGTACAACAAAAAATTTGACTAGCACCATGTTTCTTCCAGATTATATAGAGGTACAGTGCTTTATAGTATAACCCTCTGTTTGTTGGCATGTTTTGCTTCTAATTTGACTCGAATTTGAATTGTTTTTTTTTTTTTTTTTTGCGTTTAAACTAAGTTACTTCGAAAGCCTTCCAAGTGTTTGATAAATTGTGTAATAGAACAATTGCATTTCTATCTGTTTGGTTATCCTTTTGGCTTCATTGGGTAGGGCCGGTAGGCCCTATATCAACTATAACGGTTTTTTGGGGAAAAAGTTAAGTATTAATATGTGTTCACTGTTCCCTCTTGCATATAAGTGATTAGCTCTGGTTTTGTTGGTTTATGCTGGTCATGAATCCAAGGAATAACCTTCAACTGAAACTAGTATGAAATTGCTTGATTGTTTTGTGCATCTATCTTTGCTTGGTTTCTCATACAATTGGTCAATATAGGAGATTGTTTAGCATAATTAATCACAGAAGCTGCAGGGGTTCTTTGTGGATCAGTGGAAGGGGTTGCCTTTGGTTTTGACTTCTTAGTTACTCTTTTTTCTCTTTAATGGTTCTTGGCAATTCCATCTACAGTTCTTGGGCCGTAGGCACTTGATTGAGCTACGTAGACCACACTACAACACTGAGCTTTCCGCTCCTTTGGATAACATCCCCTCTTCTACAAGCATAGAAAGAGCATGAATTGAGGAACCGGTATTTATTTGTTTTATGTGTTCACAAAGTTTTTTACCATTCCTGCAATTTCTTTCCCCTTATTTTTCACGGGTTATTGGTTAATTTAGTGACAAAATGGGATTGGGTGTTCTAAAATCTGAAGTGTTAAAACTTAAAGCACCGACACAAATTCATGCTGTTACCATGACCTTTCCTTTAAGGAACACCAATATTGGGTTAGGTTTAAAAATGATTGTGTTTGGGATTTGCAACCTTAAGGAACGCTGATATTGGCTTACAGATTGCCTTGCCCGTCCCATTAGGTTTAGAATTTTGTTGAAGATAATGGCATTTTTGGATTGGAGTAATTTAACTTAAATTGGTGTTTTGAGAAAAATTGATGGGGCTGGAGTACTGAATAGTAGTTCTCTACACTAATTTTGTTGTTGGAGGCTATGAGCTATCTCAATATGAGAGCAAGTACCATTTCAAAAAGTTGTCGTGCTAAAGCTCCACATCATATTCTGTAAGTGGAGGTGAAATTCGAGGACAACATTATATGATAGAATTCTCTGCATGATATAATCACCAGTCATTAACCTTCTTGGTATATGGTATTGTCATCGTTTAAGTATTGGTCTTGAGGCCTTGTCAGACTTTAACATTTAGGAAACTTTCAGACCAGTGTCTCAACCTGTTTTGTGGAGTCCATGTAAAAAGTAGATGACAAAATGTGTTCTGTTTCCAGGTTCTTGATGCATTGGGTGAGTCAATTCCTTTGATGTTGGATGACATTGAAAAGGATCTTCCCCTCAACTCTACAAAGATACTAATGGAATCCAAATGGATTTCATGGCTCCGGAGGTACATTTTTTTTTCTCCTTAACAATTTCATTGTTCTATTAGATTTTTTTGTAAAGGGGTTTAGTTCACATGATGGTTTTAATGGACATGAAACTAGTCATGGAATGTCAAAAACTCGGGAATCTAGACCTTTTAATGTGAGGTGATGCATCCGAAAATAGGAAAGAATGTCCTGGTTGAGATATGAGCATGTCTTACAATTGGGGTGGTTGATCATAGGATTCCCATTTGAAATGTCGAGTTGTAGTGCAATGGGTAGTTGGAGTTGCATTCCTTTGTTTTTGGTTTATAAGATTACTGGGTTGTGAATTGATATGTGCTTAGTTGTTTTTGTTTTCAATCAAACTTGTATCAATTGTTAAGTGCAAAGAAACAGTAGGTTTAGAAATTTATTGAGGAAAGATTTGTGGAGGAGCTACTTCGGCTGTAGAACTATTTGATATGCAAGATGTTTATACCAACATAGTAAGGAAGGGAAACACAACTTGGGTAAGATGCCTATATAGCTACTAATATTTGATTGACCCGAAGGCCCTACGGTGACCCAAATTGAGATCTATTTATCTGGGTGGGTACATAGTAGTGATCCGAACGGGTTAAAACTTGTCGGTGGTGAACTGACAATATGAATGATTGAAATGTTTGTGTGAAATTTCGAGGCAAGTGTGTATCACATTGTCGTTGATGTCTGATAGTCTTTTGTACGTTTGAATAATTCTATTTAGATTCTGTTTTCAAGATCGAGACCTGTCGATGTCTGATAGTCTTTTGTACGTTTGAATAATTCTATTTAGATTCTGTTTTCAAGATCGAGACCTGCCGGCCTTCCGTTCATATTAAGCCACTTTCTCTGCCATAAGATGCACTCATTTTGGCATCTTAGAAGTTGATTTGTTTCAAACTCACTAGTTTCTTTAAGAGACTTGACTGTCTCTTTAATTCTGAGTGCATGCAAGGTGGCCATGGTAATTTGAGTCTAAGCGAGTGAATGACTTTCCTAGTCTATTTCCATTGGCCTATGGTAAAGGTGCATTCCCTCTTCCGTTGTTGAAATATCTTATGTAAGTGAAAGTGTGGTTATGGGTTTCCTTTTCTATCCCCATCGAATCGTACATCTCTTTTTCTTTACTATCTTTACTATATTTCTTTTTTTTAGACACAGTGTAGATAGATATTCTAGGACACGTTGGATACCCATTTTACATTTGACATGTCCCAGACGACCATGTTGGCTTGTTGGTGCTTCATTCATAAATGGTTGAGTTTAATTTCTTGCATTTATCCATTATACTAGGATATGTTTGATGCTTGTGTCATGTATCTTTAAATTAACTTACGAATTATGTAGGATGTTGTGGATTATATATATACCCGCACACCTATGTATAAATGTGTAATTGTTTCTTGTATTTGCAGGTTGATAGGACGTAGACGGACATGGAAGACATGCAATAGGAATGACGGAAAATCTTCTTGATAATGAAAACTGTTTTTGTTTTGGAGTTCGCAACCAAAAGCGTACTTTGGGTCTTTGTGTTGCTTTGGTTAGTTTGATCTTTTGTTTTTGAAAATACACATGCAATTGAAACTTATAATTTGACGCTTTGGGTTTGATTTTCACATTGGCATTCTATGCTTAGCATTGTTATTTTTTGTTGCATTGCGAATTGTCTTTACGATGTTCAATTTGCTTATATACGGAACTTGCATTTTGGTTTTGGTAGTGGAACTTCAAATTGTTTTGGACAGTTACAATTTTGTATGCAGGAAATGTGTTATAAAAAATGGTACTAGGCTAGGATAATTTGTTAATGAAAAAATTATGCATAAAAAATGAAAATTGGCAACAAAAAAAAATGAAAAAAGAACTTTTAGCGGCATTTTACAAATGCCTGTAAAAGCAATGAAAAGAAAATACTAAGATATAAAAATGGCATTTTGAAAATGCCAGTAAAAGTTATAAAAAAAATAGGGCACTTATAAAATGCTGGTAATATTACCTTTTCCGGCATTTGCAACAAATGCCGTTAATAAATGTATATTCAGTAATTCTTTTCCCGGCACTTTACAAATGCCGGAAAAACTAGTAACAAATGCCGGTTTTATTTCCGGCATTTGTACAAATGTCGTTTATGTATTATCGACACTTACTTGGACGGCATTTTTTATTTTCGTCAACAAATGCCGGGAATACTATTACCGGCATTAATTTGATCTTTACCGGCATTTATAAAAGGCCGCAAAAAGCTTATTTTGGCGTAGTAACATTATTAATTTTATCATGACATGATTGACGCCTAAAAGATGTCTAAAAGATAAATGGTTCAAATCATCAAACTAGGTCCACGATGGATCCACAAATGTGCCGACATGATAGCATAAGAGAGGCAAGTAGCGAAGATTACCTATGCCACTATTTCAAATTTCCCCTTCGTGCTCTACTTGTACTTTGTCTATGTACGTGCTACCAAAGTGTCTATGCCTCGTTGAAAGTTATCCATAAATGGTCTCTTAAAACAAAGATTTAATTACTCCTTTTGTTCTAAAATATATGTCCATTTTAAGGATTCTAAAACATTTAGGTGACACAAATATTATTACTTTTTTTTTTTTTTTTGTATTGTTACTTCTTCGGAATTGTAACTTTTCAACAATGTTTTTCAATCATTACTCATTTTGTCATTCGGTTTTGATAACTTAATTAGTAAGAGAAAGGAGAAAATTGAAAATCAATTATTTTGTCCCTTTTGCTTCCCAGATTGGGCAAAGAACTTGGGACATACAGAGTACATTTTTTTTTTCCCGGTAAAAGGGTTACCAAATAAATGTGCCCATTGCAAAATGTGTGAAATCCACATGCTTGCACACACACATATACTTTTCTGTTCCAAATGTTTGATCCCCAAAATGTGAACTTCAAATAATGTGTCTTTGTCGGAAAAAAATTACTGTATTGAATATCAATGAATTCTTAAATATAATCTTTTGAAAAAATAAAAACGGATTCAATTTATTTGGGACAAAAATGCTTAAACTCTAGGGGAGTAGTATTATAAAGGGAAGTAGGAACGCTTTTTTAGGTCAGTTTTGAGGTTGGCTCACACTTTTTTTTTCCCCCAAATTACTCCTTTAATAACTACATATCAAAAGTAAGTTGCAACCCCAAATTTCTTCTCCCCTCTTTTTTACTTTTACATCCCAGATTTTATTGTGGTTAATCTATCAGTCTCTCTCAATTTAAGATATTCCTCTTTTCATCTTTTGGATACCACGATTTGCACACCTATCTATCACATGTGCCCGGGTGTCCAGTACTACGTACATATATTGATGAGGGAGGGGCTCTGGAGCAATGCCACTAGATCACATATTCTACCGTACATGACAGGCCCTTACTGCTTGGGCCATTGCATTTTTACAGAAATTTCGCCGCTACCTAACGGAACCCGTAGCCAATTGCAGAAGGAGCACTACTCTTGATGAAACGTTTCTCAAATGCATTCTTTCTTTTATATCATACGTCAGGAAATTGTGAAAGAGTTAAAATTCTTTCCACCTCTCGTTTTCCATCACCGTCCGTTATGAACTCATCAAGCATTTTTTTGTTATAATTTGAACCGTCTATCTTGTAGGGCCCGTAGCATGGTATATTCACGCAAAAAATAAACTTGATCAGACATCAATAGATATATTAAAAATCGAAGTTCGGTTTAAAAAATAGACAATTATGGATAGTTTAACTTTAAAATCTATGACTGTTCATTCTGTAAACCAAAATTCAAACTTACAAGCATGCACTCAATCCCAAACCCAATCTAGGTTTGCTCTTTTCTTTTGCCTCTCTCTCATCACTCCCACAAAATCACCCAGCAAACATTCATGGACATATGGGCATTATATACACAAGAGAAAGTCTACAATGTGCATCCTTAAAAAATGTGTATTATATACACTTATTATATGGTTCATTCATTATAATACTTTGGTTTACTTCGCAACTTTTGCTCTAAAACTTGTAACCTTACAACAATAGGATTTGTAACATCTTCACTTTTCAGCAACACAACTTGTAACGTTTAGGATTCATATCATTTTCACTACTAGAATCATAATATTTTGGGGCGTCTCATAACTTTTATATTAAAATCGTAACTTTCAGCAATATGATTCATAACATTTCCTCTATGATTCATAACATTTTAAAGCAGTATATGAAACATATCCAAATAAGAGCGTATATCGTAGCCTTTCCCTATATACACATAGGGCAGTAAATGTAACCGACAATTCGTCATAACATCTTTAGATTCTCTATTATTTTTTTATTGCTTGGAAAACGAAACTTTTATATCACACTCGAAGGGATACATCGAGGGGACTTAACCACAGTAAGCACACAAAGCTTACGCGATCAAGCAAAGGATAGGAGTATTATTTTTTTATTGCTCGGCAAACGAAACTTTTATATCACACTCAAAGGGATACATTGAGGGGGCTCATCCGCAGTAAGCACACAAATCTTACGCGATCAAGCAAAGGATAGGAAATAAAAACATACACTTTACAACGTCTTCCAACAGAACATTGGATGAATACACACCTTACCTAAAATCACAAGCACAACTTACAAGTTACAAATTTAACAGCCTAATCCCATTCAGAAAGATCTTAAACTTCTCCACTGTATACATTTTAATGTTGAACTTTGCCTTTGGATTCTCTATTATTGATATGCTTTTTTTTTTGCCCGGCCTCTATTATTGATATGCTTACAGTAGCAAGATATATAGTTCTTTGATAACTTTAGCGTCTGGGCTAGTTTACGTCCCTTCTCTTAGAGTCTTTTCTACCTCGCTGTGGACTTCGGTCAACATACACATCAACATATGGATCGGATTACTCATACTTCAATTAGCATACTGTAATTTTTAACAACACAACAGAGTCAAATTTTTACCAGGACCACTCACCTATGCTCTGATACCACTTGATGGTGGGAGAAAATAGAGTTTTACACAAACTCAAACACTGTTAATTCGCTAACCATAAGCAAAATTACAAAGCACACATCTCACAGTCATGAACATACTCACAAATATATAGTTGTACACAAAGTTAATACCCAACAGTGTTTTTCAACCTAATCAAACAAAATCTTTATTCTACTCACCTCCCATTCTTTAATTAAAAGTCTCCCACCAAACATTACCTGAGATATTTCGAACCTGAAATCTCGGGAGGGATTAACATTAGTACATAACCTTGACATTATAGAAGAAAGGTTTAGGACATTGGACATACATCTGGACATGCATGAGAAAGAGAGAGGGTAGATGATCGATGTTTGCTAATAATTAAGCAATTACAAAAGAAAATCAACTTCGATAAATAAACGTTCCCAATTACTAGTACAATAAAAATAAAATAAAATGGAATACCTTGATGTTCCAGTCTTGCATCATTGCATGTATGAAAATTAAAGGAAAAAAGGGACATGCATTGAGTACATGATACTATGAAAGTAACTGAACGTATGTAGTCTTACATTAATATATATATATATATATATATATATATATATATATGAGTCCCCTTCTTATGAGTAATCCCTTATTTAGCTTAAGTGCGGATCTCATAGATCTCGATCGAATTTCGATAATCTGAGCCACTCAATGTAATCAAAACGTGATTTTAAGAGTTTTTGCGAGAAATCATCAAAAAAAAAATGGTCGGGAATGGCTTCATCAGAACAGTTTTTTATTGAACGGTTCAAAAAAAATTGCTCAAATCAAGCCATTTCCTGTTATTTTTATTGCCGATTTCTCGTGGGTACCCTTAAAATCACGTTCTGATCACATTGAGCAGCTTGGATCATCGAAATTCAATCGGAAAATAGGAGATTTGAGGAGGTCCGCACTTAAAGAGCTTATTTAAGGTACTCACTGTATGTGTGTGTATATGTATATATTTATATATATTCAACATTTTAGAGATCCAATTAGAAGGGGTTGGGGTTCTCTTACTGAAGTTCTACGTAGAGTCTCTTCGATCTTTAACTCCGC